>CM062819.1:1497913589-1500705124 GCA_031772625.1 Pinus tabuliformis | reverse complement strand
AGTCTGTGAGCATTGAGAAGTTTTCTTGGTGTAGATAAGAAATGGGTGTTGTAGGACTGGACCAATGATTAAGTTTTCTTGTGACCCCCTGTGTGGAAAAGAAAAGAGTGCGATAATGTTGGATGTGTATTATATTCTTTCCATGACTAGTTGCATCTGCAGGGGTATCATAGGGCGTAGATAGTTATCCTTATTCATTGCATGGGGTCTAAGGCAGTGGCCCAGGAAAATTGTTTGGGCCCTATATTAAGTGGGCGGACCTACTCATGGTTTTATGCATGGGTTTTGCACATGGTTTTTGGCATGATGGTTTTCTACCCATGGTATTTGTAGATCTAGCCAAGGGAACTATAGTTATGCTCTAATCGAAGGTTAATGGGTTGGGATTGTGAATTCTTCAACATGTATATATATTTATTGTAACATTCGAAGGAACATAATGAAGAATCAATCTGGTAGTCCCGGTTTTTGGATCCAGGGGAAAATCTATGTGTATATCTATTTTATGTTTTATGTTCTCTCCATTGCTTATTTTCTATTTTTAGAATTCATATGCAGGTAATTTCTATATAGGGTTAAAACCTACACTAATCCTGAATTCCTTGTGCTTCCATCTCTAAGTCGTACAATCCGAGATTTGATAATTAAATGTTGGAATTAGAATACATATAATTTTACCAATAAGGTTGTAGGATTTTTGGTAGCCTTAGGAAGGAAGTATGTATGTGAGAAAGAAAATAAAACTATTATTTGATTCTAATAAGAATAAATATTAGTAAAGAAGGGAAACATGTAATAGAATGTTGGTTAGATCAATTTCCCCTTTACTTCAGAACAATGGATCCAACTTTCACATTAATTATCAGTGCAGGTAAGATTTTTATTTCAATGCTATTACACAATGTATATTTAGGAACAAATGGAAACTAGCACTGATGAAACTTAAAACCAACCATTCTAATGTCATTCTTAGCTATCATAATACATTTTTTTTTATACTCCAAGTATCGCTTACATTTTTAGAAAAGAAAGATAGATGCCACAGAACAAAACTCACTTTGTTAGGCAATCACTCTAAAGAAAAGAACTCCTGGAAACCATCAACACTCAAGTAATTTTTGCAACACTGATTTAATAAAAAAAATGTAACTAAAATCAAATAAACACCACACCAATGGAGGGACTGGTCCAGGACCTATGTTTGTACATAATAATAGAGATTAGAATTATGCAATTATTTGATAAATGAACAAGGCTCGAATAGTAGCAATAAATCACACATGAATCATAACTAAGAGGAAATAAACACACTTCTACAAACCTCTCTAATGAGTGATCCCTACTAAGAAGGAGGGCCCTTCCTCCTTAACATGAGCTAGTAAATTAGATAGCACATAGGCTACTCAGAAGAAAGATATGAATCCATGAATCATAAAGATTCACATTAATGAAAAGTTGAAGTATATAATTACAGTGTTGGGCCCCTCTATTCTCTTCTATGCATGACTTGTGAGTAAGGAGCACATTCTTTTATAATTACAAAATACATTCCTATTTTCGAGAGACAAGATCATCACATGTGAGAATATCTTGATTCTCTTGATTCTCATGTAATATAAATAAAAGATATATAATATCTATCTTTTAAAAAATAACCCTAGTTGAAACCAAGATATAACAAATTTTTTATTATTACAATGATTCATCAATAAAAAATCATAATTGTTTCAACTAGGCCAGTTGCATTATCCACAAATGTCTCCTTCGATGGTCAAACTAGCTATGACTAAGTATTTGTCCAAATCGATCTTCATTGCTAGACATAAGAGAAAAACATGTCCAAAATGAGTTCTTTGTGTATCAGTAGTGTAAAGAAGTTCCTATCTCCATTAGTTTCAAGAAAAAACTAAGAGATATGTCCTATAACAACATCTCAACAAGCCATACACCCTGTAACAACCCTTTGTCAATTTATTGATAGAATTGTCTAAACCAGTTAGCTTCTATGTCAAATTAAAAGAAAAAATATATAATAAGGATGAAACATAAAAATGAAACATGCTTTAGTTAATCATGATAGTCAAAGTGGTAAGGTATGCTTATAAGTGTCAAAGTGATAGGAAAATATAGGAAAAATAGGTATAAAAAGGAGCCAATTATGCATCCTAACATAGGACAAAAGCCAACTAATTTTTGTATTTTGTAATTGTTTATCATACAACTTAAGAAAAACTTATTAGTAACTTATTAAAGAAAACCATGACATTACAAGATTCCTTACAACAGGAAACCTTGATCTAGTGTCAAGAATTACACCACTTGGTTAAAGTTTCCATAAGAAACTTTGACAACAAAACAAAGTCCTGAAATAGTTATTACCTTGTGGTGTAAAAAAGTAAGGAATAGTGCTTATTTCTATGGATATAATTTATAGTTACTAAAATATCAACATGGAAACAAAATACATAAATATTTCATGTATTTAAATGACTAAAAGAAGACATAGTACAAAGGCTGCGAAACTAAACAATGTATGCTATCTCTATCTACAGTAATGCTATAGGGATTGAAAGATAGAGTAAGTACACCAAAACTAGTGAAAACGGTAAAAAATGTTACATTACTAATAAATGTTCTTAAGCCTAGTGATGTAGAACTAGTCCCTGAAGAGCATAATTAATAAAACTAGTAAATGAAAACCATTACATGTATACATAGATAAATGAGAAATTACCACTAGTAGCAAAACCCAGAATAATAATAATAATAATTAAGATAAACATTTTACTTTAAAAGTTAAATATAGTAGAGACTATAGCTTATGGACTTATAAGTAAGAAAAACATATTGAACATTACATGGTGAAAGATAAGAAATACATTGCCAAAACTATGATAAATATTTTATTTTGATTTAATAAATAATAAATTATTTTTACACAAGTAATGAGTGAGTAGGGACTCCAATCTCTCTAATTAATTAAAATTACCACATTGGGTAGAGTAACATAAGTTCAACTACAAAAATGTATCCACAAGAATACCCATAAATAAGAGAAACTAAAACCCCTAAGGAGAGAAAGAGGAAGTACTCATATTGTTCACACACAAGTCACACATGTATTCTCTACATATCTAACCCACGAAGAGGGAAAATTTTTGAGTAATAGTGTGGCTCTCTTACTTGAAAAACAAGAGCAATTGCAGAAGGGTTTGAACAAGCCAAGACTGTAGAGATGGGATGTATGTGTAGAGATAAAGGACACACAAACCCATTTAGCATAAAAGCTGCAAATCATACTAAATACGAACCCTCACTAACAAGTTAAGTCAACCCCAAAGAAAGCTAGAAATAATTACTTACTTAGAGGTCTCAGAGGAGAGTTGTATCTCACCTAGAAAAAAATAGAGAAACTTGGTTAGATATAGCTTTAAAAATGATTGTATCTCAAAATATGATATAAATGTTAAATAAAGACAAGAAACCCTATTTGTCGTTACTTGGTGACAATGAATTAGAGCTAGATGGAAAATTTTAAGTAGCAATGCATGACCTACTAACATCGTATCATCAAAATAACACGAGAATTTCTTCAACTAAAACCCTCTAATAGATTCTAATCAAAGGACCTCACAGGAATAAAAAATAAGAATGAAGGACATCAACTACTTGTCTTGAATTTTGTTAAGTGCATACGGCAGTGAGAATTAAGAGTTACCTTTAAGGGATAACAAACCCTTGCCATGAATCTATCATTTCCACCACTATGCACTCAACTTGTAAATAGAAACAAAGGGTTAGTTGTAGTGAGAAGACAAATGGTATCATAACCATGAGCCAAAAAAAGATGTCATAAATGTACTAAAACTAGTTACCTAATATAGAACTCAACATGGTCATTCCCATTGAACAATTCTCAAATTCTAATAGATTATGAGGAAAGAAGTCAGTTGAAAACAACCAAGAATGAGATGTTTTTGAAGCAGTTAATCCCTAGAGCCGTTGTTGGATTTGATATTGTAACCCTTACAATTCAAACTTGTATAGGAACATCATGGAGAAAATTAGACCAAGGTAAAATATGGAGGAGATGATATTTATGATGAAGGAGTTAAAAATACAACAAAGTTTTGGTTACTTAGGATTTCACTCTAGATAAACAACCAAGTCATATACTTGGAAAATGTTAACTAGTTAGGATTAAATTATAGTAAGAGAAGAACTGGGCAAGGGAATCCATGGATGAAGGAAAAACAAAAAACCCTCACATTATGAGAGTAGGGTACTGGCAGGAAAAATCATAGTGGAGAAATTAAGATGGAATGATGGTAGAAAACCATATCCAAAATAGCATTAATCAACTCATCCTATTGGATCACCCCGAATGATCTAACTGTCTAAACAATAATAAATGTGATAGCCACAAGGTGGTTCAACACGTAACAGACTATGTGGCATGGTCACATGCCCAACTAGGGATAAAGGAATACAAATTCGTTACCAATCACCCAAGTGTAAGGTTAAACCATAATGCCATTATGTCAAGTTCAAAAGTTGAGGAGAAGATCATCAAATTAGATCCATGATATATGAAATTAAAATTAAAGGTACTGGTAGAATGAATAAGAATCCTTTTAAGAAAACATGAAGAGTCAAAATAGGATGGGTAATAATATAAAGTAAGAAACAAAGGAAAGACTCAACCTTGTATTACTAGCATATAAATGGTATTGAGTCAATGTGTGGGGTGAATAGCATTAGTCCCCTTGTATCCATTTGAATTTACCCTCGAATAATTAAAATATGTCAATAGAAACTGATAGTTCTAAACCATAGTTGGTGAATTACTAATGGAATATATGTTTATAACCAAATAGTTGTTGGGTGTGTGTTATATTATTTCCACCACTAACCCCAAGCACTCTACATTGTGTCAGGCACAGTGGGGGGGTGACAGCGGGGCGACAACCCCTCCTGTTGAGAGGTTTGCAAGGGGGCGGTAGCCCCCCTACATGGAATCTGGGGAAATGCCCGAGGATTTTTTTATTTCTATGCGGACCCAATAATAGTTTAGCAGACCCAAGGATGGGGCCAGACCCAATCATTGTAGGCGGACCTACCCATGGTTTTGTGCATGGGTTTTTCACATGGTATTGCACATGATGGTTTTCTTCCCATGATATTTTGTAGATCCATCTAGGGAACTATTATTATGTTCTAATCTAGGGTTAATGGATTGGTGTTTAAGAATGCTTTGGCATGTATCTATATATGTACTTTAACATTGAAAGGAATATAATGAAAAATCAATCTAGTAGTCTCGGTTTTGGGGTCTAGAGGAAAATATCTATGTATATTGGTTTTATGTTCTTGCCATTGTATATTTTTTGTTTTAAGAATTTGTTTGGAGGTCATTTTTGTATAAGGTTAAATCCTACATTTGGTATCGGAGTTGTTTCAACTTCAAGGGGATGCCTTTATCATTGAGGGATTTTTCTCACGCTTGTGATAGACCCTGTTACATTGGGAGATATGTGGGATCGACTATTGCAGTGAAAGAAGATGGTGAACAATCAAAAGGTAGAGATCTAGAGATTCAATGCACAAATTTTTGAGTTTTGGAAGCTCAATATGGTGGATTTGTTGGTGGATAAAGATCAGTGGATCACGGTATATCCAGGTACTAAACCAATGAGAATGTCATCATAATAGTGGGTGAAGTTGTAACAAAGGGAAAACAACACAATATGGTTGTGTATCTCAGGGTCAGTGTTGTTGAATGTGTTAGGGAAAGCTACGGTAAAGCCTTGGTGGAAGAGTTAGGGACTTTGTACCAATATTTATCTCTGGTGAAAAAAATATTCCAATCAAAAAATTTTATAACCTAAGGACGAAGGATGGAGACCTGGTAACAGAGCATCTGAATGGCTTTAATATAGTGGTAAGCGAGTTGTTCTCTATTGATATAAAAATTTAAGATGAAGATAAGTGCATCAGTTTGTTCTTTTCTCTACTAAATTCGTGGGATGGTCTGGTTGTTATTATAGGTAGCAATACAATTACATTGTAGTTTGATGAAATAGTCTCATACTTGTTGTCGGAGGAGATGGGATAGAAAGATATGAAGAGCCAGAATGGAGATGCCTTGTCTATAAGAGGATGGTATCAGAATAGAAACAACAATAAGTCCTCGAGTGGGAGATCTAAATCTAGAGGGAGATCTAAATATCTAGGGAAACCTATAAAGGTATGTTGGAAATGTGGAAAGGAAGGGCACTACAAAACGACTGTAGATATAACCCTCCTAAGAAAGAAAAGGGATATGATGATGCTCCTTCCACAAAGGTGACAACAACCTCAATGAAGATGGACATGTGTACTTGGATTCTTCTTCAAGTACACATGTATATCATGAGGCATGTTTGATTGACATAGGCACAACCTTTCACTTCACTCCCCATAGAGAGTGATTCTACAAGTATGAGAAATATGATGGTTGTGATGTCTTCTTAGGCGATGACATGAAGGTGAGAATCATCGAACATGGAAAATTCAAGCTAAAGTTGCAAGGTGGAAGGATTAGAAAACTTCCTGGTGCTTTTTCATATTCTTGCATTGGCCATAAATCTGATTGTTGTAAGAAATATGGATGATGTAGGTGTCAAAATAGTGTTCGGGAAAGATACCTACAATATGGTTTGGGGAGCACTGGTACTGATGCGGGGAGTTCATATTTGAAATCTGTATAAGCTTCTGGGTATCACTATTATTGATGGGTGCCACAGTTAAGTGGTTGATGAAAGTGGAGTAGAAAACCTAGTGGTCTCTAGAGAAAAGACCATGCTATGGAATCAAAGGCTTGGACATATTGGAGAGAAGGGCCTTCAAATACTAATTGGTAATTGTATGGTAGGTTTATGTCTAATTTCTCTATAGATTTCAATTTTTTTGAACATTGTTTATATGGGAATCCAAATTAGGTGAGTTTCACCTCTAATGCTAAGATGGCGAAATGGATATTAGATCTTGTGCATAGTAATGTGTTTGGACCTATGTCGATTCCATCATTCAGTAATTTTTGTACTATGTCTCATTTATAAATGAATTCTCAAGGAATACATGGATATATTTCCTTAGGAAGAAATATGAAATTTCTGACAAGTTTAAATATTTTAAGGCTCTATTGGAAAATCAGATAGTGAAGAAGATCAGGGTTTTGAGGATAGATAATGGTGGATAGTTTGCAAGAATGAATTTGAAGAGCCATGTAATAAGTGTGGTATAGCACAACATAATACTACTCCATACACACCTCAAAAAATGGTGTTGCAAAAAGAATGAACAAGATGTTCATGGAAAGGGAAATAAGCATGCTCAATGGCATTCGATTAGGGTAGTAATTATGGGAAGAGGCAATGGATACTACATGTTACCTGTTTAACAGATCACCTTCATTAGCATTGGAGGATAAGACTCTGCATGAAGTATGGACTGGTAAGAAATGCTCTCTTTCACATCTGAAGGTATTTGGCTATGTTGCATATGTACATGTTCCAAAGGTGAAAAAAACCATGTTGGATAGTAAATATGAGAGGTGCATATTTATTAGGTATAAGGATGGTTTAAAAGGTTATAAGATTTGGAACCAAGAAACAAAGAAGGTTGTGTACAACTGAGATGTGGCAGTTAGAGAGGTTGTTGATGGTGTTGGAAATCCATCAACCAAGAGGTCTCCTCGATGTGAAGTCCAAATTAGACCTCACACTATTTGGAGTAGTAGCCCCATCCAAAATATCGGCTCAGCTTCCATGTGTCTTAGAGACATGCCTTGGCTCTAACTATCAGCAAGAGAGAGGATTTCACATGCAACTTCGAAAAGAAATGGGGGTGTTCTTGGTGGTTATTCGATTATATGTGTTTCAAAGTTCTTTTACTGCATAGGGAGGAGAAGTGAGCCTCTAAGAGAGAGGTAGTAGTACCACCCTAGTAGAGACACACATGAACAAGAACGTTTTGTGCAACATAAAGCGGAATATTCCACTGAGATGCGATGTTCATTGAAACCAAATAAATGAGGAAGATCTATCTAGTATACAGTGGAATAGTCCACAAGGATGTGATAGTGATAATAGAAATTAGAACACATTATCAATATGATAAGTACCAAAATAACCGAAATAGTTCAACTAATTTAGCACAGATGAAAGAAAACATGAGTTACAAACATTTAAAGAATAGTCTCAAAAATATCCATAATCCATGCATGAAGAACATGATGGCCTCGAAGTCTTCTGTTACTAAGTAAAAATTCCAAGACAAATGAATACAATTAACATCACTAGCTCCAATAGTGGAGAGTTGGAGCCACTCCTTGCTCCTCAAAAGAACTGATATGCCTCTCTAATGCCTTGTGGGAGGAGCCAAGGTGAAAATTTCCTTTCTCATACAATGCGGGAGTATACACACACACACACACACACACACACACACACACACACACACACACACACACACATATAAGGGGTGGTGCTTCCACTCCTTATGACTCTTTGACTACCCTCATGATTGCTTGACTTCCTATGACTTTTCAACTTACATGACTCTTTATAATCCATGTGTGTCCTTGGGATTTCCACTTTACAATACATTTTGAATACCATTTACATCATCCACAATGACAATGTGGAATATGAAAACTCATGACATGACATGACATGACATTAGTGACATGCACTGTTTGATGATGCAGAAATTTCAAGTGACTGTTTCTAGTGTGTTTTGAGTGTCTGATTGAGAAGGATACTATTTTCACCTCTGAATGAATTGGTGATAAGGAATCTTCAATGATATTAAGTCTTGAGTTGTGATCGCAAACTGATGTCCCTTTTCTTTCTTGTGATTGATAAACATGCATGTTCAGCTATAAGAGTCTCTTTCAACTTGTTTCCTTCCTTCATCTCTTTCTTCATCATCTCGCCATAGCATGCTAAGGTACCTATATCTCCAATTCACTCACGACCATATGACATCAGTCTGAAAATCCCTTAGTCTAAGATGGTGCATTCTGATACATTGAATAAGCTAGAAGTAGGTGATAGGGCGAGAGAGAGGGCTCAGTGGCTGTGCAATTACACATTTCAAGTAGATAGGGGTGAGGGTTGAGCCTTGAGACTGCACAATGCACACTTCAGGCCTGGTTGAGGAAGAAAACTACATAGTTTGGGAGCATAGGATGAGAGGGTGACGGGAGAGGCACTGGATCAACCTATTGCATAGTTTTGGAGGATAGATGAGCATAGATGACTACACAATTGCACATTTCAAGACCTCAAGGTTGAGGCTTGAGCTTGAGATTGCATAGTGCATATCTCAAGTTGGACTGAGGGAGAAAATTACACAATTTTGGGAGCCTACAGATAAGGAAACCTGTGTATACCATGCAAACTTATAATTTAATTTATCTTACAGATGTTGATCATTAATCTAAGTATCATAATCAAATAAATAGTAACTAGAAACAATGAAATAGAGTATAAGACAATCACACACAAGAACACAAGATATAAGGTGGAAACAGTCGCGTATATGGTAGTTTGAAGGAAATCAGTAGGGACAAGCTCTGGTTGAAGAGAGTTTGATATGGGTCTGACAGAGACCATCTGGCACAGGTTCAGGGAGATCAGATAAACTTCTAATAATGCATTATTGGCATTACATTAGAAGCTCTTGGTTTGAGTACACAAGCTGTTTTGGGTTTAGGTGGATCAGCTGCAGAGGAAAATAGAAAGAAAAGATGGTTGCTGATTTGAATAGTGATTGACAGATGTTACCAATATCAGTTATTAGTGACTTTCATAAGTCTTTCTCTAGATATTTAATCTCTATGT
Organism: Pinus tabuliformis; assembly: GCA_031772625.1. NCBI lineage: Eukaryota > Viridiplantae > Streptophyta > Pinopsida > Pinales > Pinaceae > Pinus > Pinus tabuliformis. Next base: position 1,500,695,237 of record CM062819.1, on the reverse strand, counting down.
CATAAGCATGTTTATTTTCAAGGTCATGTAACGGCCTATTTTGGTTTCCCCACTATGACTGGGATGAATGATGTAATGAACTTAGTTTCATATGTAAATTTCTGGATAATCCTCACTTGGTTGCGTGATGGATGTATGTATAGAGTCTTTTGGTGATATGAAGGTCTTTTATGATGTATAAGTCATGGATTTCCTTGAAGAACATCTTTTTGCAGATCTTGCCTACAGTCAGGGGGAGCATGGTCAGCACAGCAGAGCAGAGATTTCAGCATGTACTCAGGGGGAGCACAACCCTTTTCCCTTCATGACAAAGGGGGAGAATGACTTTGAGGATCTTGGGGTTGCTATCAAGTCCAAAGGGAGAGATTGTTGGCATTATGGCACAGGTTTGGCGCTATGACACAGGTGTTGTCCTTGATGGCAACTCTCTCTAGTGACAGATCTCATTTTAGGCTCTCAGAATGAAGGAAAAATATATATACGCAGGTTCACCATGACGAAGACGCGTATACACGCGGGTTAGTCGTTCAAAAGTCGCGTATACGTATACACGCACTTTCATGCAAGGAAAAGTGCGTACATGTGGGAGAACTTATTTTTGGTCCATGTTATTTAGTCCTTGGTATTTGAACCTATGGTTTTGGGCCATGGTATCTCATCAGAATTGTTGATCCCAAGTATTAGGTCCATGGTATTGATTTGTTATGGTTTTGGACCATGGTATTGTGAAAGGGCTAAGACTATAAAAGAGGAAGGAGATCATTTGGAAAAGGATCAATTTGAATTATATTGAATATCTGATAAAGTGCTAGATCTAGAATACTGGTGATTGGGTTATGGTGTAGATCTAGATCTGAATGAAGGAACAACCTGAGTGCAAGGAGAAGGATAAGTTCTATTGATGGGTCAAAATCTTAAGGCCTAAATAATAGTATCTTTGTATGATTTTGATCTGTTATATGTGGCCCATGCTTGATCTACAAATCTGGTAATCTGGGTTAACTAATGTCTGAATGTTTGAAAGAGTGAATTATCCTTTATAGATCTATACACAGGTTCAGTAAAGCTAAGACACGTATACATGCTGGTTTTGTGAGTAGAAACAGTGTATACGCAGGTTGGTCCAAACACAGAAGTGTATGCATGCAAGTTTCTGGTTATTGAAGTAGCGTACGTCTCTTGTATTGTGTTCTACCTGCTTCTGTTTATTGCTGCAGTGTTCTGGGTTCAGAATTGGTGTGTGGTTACTATTACTATGTTCTGGGTACAACTGTCAGAGAAGTGTCTATTTGATTCAGTGTTAATTGGTGAAAGGAGATTGTTTGATGCAGAAATTCTTGATGATTGATTGATGTTCATGGATCCAGTCTGAAAATTTATGAAACGTGGTCCCTGGAAGCAAAGAGAAGGTTGTAGCCTTCTACAGGTAGTAGCCTGCGTACTAGTATCCCAACTAGTACAAGAGCTAAGGGGGTTGTAGCTCCCTTCCAGGAAAAGCTAGAGAACGAGAGAGGGTTGTAACTCTCTACAGGTAGCAGCCTGTGTACTGGTAAAGGACTACACCAGTACAGAAACATTGTAAAAAGAAGTTTCTAATTAAAAGAAGATAGAGATGAATTGCAGCAGGTGGTTTTCACCCACATTAGGTTTCCACCTTATATCTTGTGTTCTTGTGTGTGATTGTCTTCTGATCTGTTTCACTATTTCTAGTTATTGTTTATTTGATTCTGATACACAGATTAATGATCAACATCTGTAAGACAAATTAAATTATAAGTCTGCATGGTATATGCGGGTTTCCTTATCTGTGGTTGCGTATATACGTGGTTTTAACTAACTAAAGTAGTGTATATGATCTGGGTTTGAAAAAGAAAATAATTGACTTGATAATACTGATTCACCCCGCCTCTCATTATTATTTCGAACATTTTCTTCACCCCTTTGCGTAGGAAGCCTTTCTCTTATTTCACCTTTATTTATTTATTTTAAAGATGATTGTGCATTGAAACTTATTTATTTTTGAGAGAAATAGGGATCTTGACTTATTGAAAGAAGAAGAGGTTGTTCCTTCAGAGAAGCATATAGACACCTCTGATTTAGATTTACTCATTTACATCTTTCCCCTTCTCCACTTCTACTATTTCGATAAGAATGAAAACACAAAAACACAAACCTAACTGTAGGCATAGGCTTTCATGAGTAGACACAAGTACATGGTTGGACCAAAACTCTATTTATAGATGAATCATATTTTCCGTCAAAACTTCATCAACCAAAAGATGTAATCGACACAAGGAAGACAGGCTGGAGGTTACCAAAATGTTGAAGTGTCAAAAGACTATTTAGAATTCAACCACACACATACTAAGAAGCCAAAATAGGTCCAGAAACAACACTTATTCCCATGATGAACACAAAAGGAGACAAATAAAAAGAATGAAAAACAAAAGAAACCAAATGAAAAGAAAGACAACACACAACAAGGAAACAAAACCAAAAGACCAACAAAAGAAGCTAAACCAAAGCACAATGCAAGAGAAATGTAATAAAAGAGAAGAGAAACTAAGATGCATCTAATTCTACTCCAATCCTAACAACTAGAAGGTTGGGATCACGTATAATGGAATTTCCAATGTTGCCACTGTAATCGTTCTCAACCTGCAATCACAAATATATGATCGATTAAAATAGATATAAATTAGTGTGCAAGAGAAAATATAAGATCTTAAATAATTTGCACAACAGAAGGAAGGTCTTGCATGTGGCCAGAAACGTGTGTCACAACCACCATTTTCATACAATTCATTCTTACCTTTTCGTTGAATAACATCTTTCATCAAACCTCGAAAGCTTCTCGCAGATGTGTCTCCATCTACATCAAACTCCTTGGAAACTACAAGGGGAGATTGAAACATGTTACTTGTGACGGAGCTTACGAGGTAAGAATGTTCCAACCATTTAGTGACTGGATTGTAAAATTCATGATGATCCTCTTGAAAACCGTTAAATCTTTGAAAAGATGAAATTTCAATTAGAGGCATTGGATTATGATGGTAATATTGTGAGTAAAAATAGATATGATCATATTGAACATTCATGTCGAGATAGTGAGGACCTAGCATAACCATCAGTGAAGCCTGAAGTGCCTCAACTACTCCAAAAAAATCTAAATAGTCAAATATTGAACGATGAAGATAGAAGGATCTAAAACACCTGTCATTGGATGTGCTGATGGAAGAGTGATAGCCTGAATGATAGTCATCTGAGATAGAATAATGACTAGATGGGTTGATTAAAGCATCATATTCCCAGTTTGTAATTAACCAAGATAAATCAGTTTGGACAGCTCTATGAATGCTTTGATCAATCGAACCATGTTCCTCGCAAGACAAATGTGACAAACCATTTCCCTGTAACTGGTGACAAATTGTACAAGCATCTTAATCATCAAAACAAGTTTAAAAGGGATGCCAACACAATAAATACATGAGACTAGTCATGGCATGGTGAACGGAGGATAATTTCCTTCATGCGATAACTCATGCATTGATTATCACTCAAGAGGATTTTAGGTGCGATGAAAGGAAATATTTACAATATAACATTCACAAGAAGAACTAGGAGTCGACTCTTAAGGAATGAATTCGATAAGAATGATTCCTTCGGCCAAATATGCTCCTTGAAAGGATAAAATTCGTAATTTCATGATTCTATGAGAGATACACATTCCAAACCCAAGTTTGATGAAGGATATTTCCATGAAGATGAATGAACTAAAATAGATTCTTGAATTTGGCTTGAAGTAAAATCTTGAAAATTTGAAGATCATACACAAAATACAAAAGTTCAAACATTTTTCAAAAATAAATTTTGATCGAGTGAAACCATGCAAAGAGAAGGATTGTACGGGAAAAATCAAATCTGAATTAGTCCAAGGGGCATATGAGAGTTGCAATATCCTAACATAATCTTTAATGGAATTTGAGGTGCCTCGACTCCCTAGTAGGTCCCGAAACTTTCCAGGATTGTAAAATCGCATTTTGAAGATTAAACAAAATCATGCATGGTTTGAGGATAGTTGCTACGACTAGTTTCAATAAAGCCACTACTCACGGGATGACATCCATCTTTGTCACTAATTTCACCATGTTTTTCAACTTCAACAACCATAATACTCAAGCCGAAATATTCTTCTCATTACAAATTCGAAGATGATTTGAAGAGTTGTCTTCATGCAAGAGAAGATATAATGAGGGATGGAAAGAGTAATATATGATTTGATTGTTTTCATTTGCATCATGGATAATATCACTGCCTTATGTCAATTGAGAAGATAACTCATTGGATGAAGAACTTAAAGAGCATGGAGTATCTTCATTTCAAGTATATGTGTCACAGAAGGTAGAGGACAAGGGATAGTTAGATGAAGAGGAAGTTATGATAAGAGCATCATCTTTGACCTAATCAGTTTATGGATCTAAAGTAAAATCTTCATGAGAAACCAAAATATTAGTTGATACAACTGGTAATTCATGATTGCATACATAAATAAAGTCATAATCATTGGAATGATTGTTTCCCAAGGCTACATATGGATTGAAAGAGTTGATTACATCTGATTCACTACTAAGATTAGAAGATTTAAAATCAACCAAGGATGGAAGTTCATCATCTTGATATGGGGATCTTTGAGAAAGGGAATATAGATCAAGAGTCTCTTCAGTTTCCTCATCATCTAGCAGTGTAATGTGACTACCCTATATCTGATCGCAATGTGAACCATGAACACGAAAACCAAGAGAGAATGAAGATCTAGTTGGTGGAGCAGACTGATCAAGAGGATCATGACGCGCAAAGTCATAACATATATATGATAGAGGATAATAAATTTCCCTTCAAGAAGTAACACATTCAATGGAACCAGATCCAATATTTTTTCTTAGAATGTTAATATCATATTGAGGAATGAGAGTATTAGCCTTAATCCTAGGGTCCATGATCCATTCTATGGTTTCTTTCATTATATCTAAATCATGAAAAGTGGAAGGAGGATGAAGAGATAGTTAGGAATTTGACTTATGGATTTTCTAACTTTATTATCACCGCTAGGAGGCACCCACATCGGATCTCGAAAAGGAGGAGGACAAGGGACAAAAGGAGTAGTAGGTTCCTCCTCTGAAATGAGAGGTGCTTCATGATTTACAAAAGTTGGGGAAGTAGAAACATCAGGGGGTTCAGATTCATCGTGCAAAGAGATGTGAACCGACCGTTTAAAATTTCATTTAAAGAAATCCTAGTTTGTGTCTTCTCCCATAAATTTATAACAAAGGTGAAGGAATCAATCAGAAAAATACCCAACTAATTGATTAGGCTTCATTCTTAGTTAATTAATTCTTTTAAGAACATTTTTGTAATCATACATTTCAAATGCTTTATGAATCTCCTTCACAAGATGTTCGAATGAATGGATAGAATTAGTGGGTAATCTATGGCACCATCAATTAACGCAACCTTCAAATGTAAGGGTGAGTTATATAGCCATGAAATCCTTGCAATGTATTTTGCTAGAAAAGAAAAAAATGGACAACTTGAAACATATGTTCATGAAGAGTTAATTTACTCTCACCATCATACTTAAATTGGGACAGGTTATGAATAGCTTTCGTAGGGATGGTAAGATTAAGTTCTTTAGAAAAACATCCCGGGATTATGATTTGGGGAAGAGCCATTTTGAATAAGACATTCAAAGTAGACTAAATGAGTACAACCTGTTGTCTATCCCTCCTTCTAATGCCAATGTTGATGGTGTTGGAAATTTGTCAAGCAAGGGGTCTCCACGATGTGAAGTCCTAATTAAAACTCTGTCTGTTTGGAGTAGGAGCCCCATCCAAAATATCGCCATGATTGTCGTGTATCTTAGAGATATGCCTTGGCACTAACTATCAGTAAGAGAGAGTAGTGCACATGCGCCTTTGAAAAGTAAGGGGGTTGTTCCTGGTAAGTGTTTGATCATACGTGTGTCAAAGTTCTTTCAATGTGAAGGGGAGGATAAGTGAGCCTCTAAGAGAGAGTTAGTAGTACCACCCTAGTAGAGACACAAATGGATAAGAAGGGTTCATGAAACATCAAGCGGAATAGTCCACGGAGATGCCATGGTCATTCAAAACCAATATGATGAGGAAGATTTGTCTAACATCTAGTAGAATAGTCCACGAGGACGCGCCAATGATAATATCAATTACAGTGCATTATCAATATGTGAAGTACCAAAATAACTCAAATAGTTCGACTACTTTAGCACAAATGAAAGAAAATATAAATTACAAACATTCACAAAATAGTCTTAGAAATATCCATAATCCATGCATGAAGGACTTGTTGGATTTGAAGGCTTTTTTTATTAAGTAAAAATTCCAAGACACATGAATACAATGAACATTAGTAGCTCTAATAATGGAGCATTGGAGCCACTCCTTTCTCCTGAAAGAAGCTAATCTGTATCTATAATTCCCCGTGGGAGGAGCCAAGGTGAAAATTCCCTTGCTCATACAATGAGGAAGTATATATATAACCAATGGTTGATGGTTCCCCTCGTTGTGACACTTTGACTACTCTCATGACTGTTTGACTTCTTATCGCTTTTCAACTTACATGACTCTTTATATTCATTGTGTTTCCTTTGGACTTTCACTTTACAATAAATTTTTAATACCATTTACATGATTCATAATGATGATTTGGCATATGAGAAATCATGACATGAAATGACATGACACTACTGACATGGACTGCTTTATGATGTCGCAGTGTCAAGCCACTGCTACTATGGTGTGTTCAATGTTTGCTTGAGAATTGTCTTCTTTTCAGCTCTGTATGACTTAGTGATAAGAAATCTTCAATGATATTATGTCTTGTGTTGCGATCGTAAACTGATGTCCCTTTCATTTCTTGTGATTGGTCAACTTGCATGTTTAGCTACAAGAGTGTCTTCCAGCATGTTTCCTTCCTTCATCTCTTTCTTCATCATCTCGTCATAGCATGGCAAGCTACCTGTATCTTCAATTTTCTCATGACGAGATGACATCAGTATGAAAACCACCTCGTCTAAGATGGTGCATCCTAATCCATTGATTGAGTCAGAACTAGGTGATAGGGTGGGAGAAAGGCCTCAATGACTATGAAATTATGCAGTTCAAGTAGCCAAGGGTGAGGCTTGAGCCATCCAACTTTACAATGCATAGATCAGGTTGGGCTGAGGAAGAAAAATGTGCATTCTAGGAGCTCAAGATGACAAGATAAGGGGATAGACACTAGATCAGCCTATTGTGCAGTTTTGGAGGAAAAATGAGCCTAAGAGACTGCACAATTGCATAGTTCAAGAGCTCAAGGTTGAGGCTTGAGCCTTGAGACTGCATAGTAAGCAGTTCAGGCTGGACTAAGGGAGAAAACTACACAGTTCTGGGAGTGAGTAAGCTGGGATGAGGCATGGAAACTAAGTGAAAAAAATGTATAGTTCTGGGATACAAGGTAGGTTGGGCTATTGCACAATTGTGTAGTTCAGAAGCTCAGGGAATGAGCTTGTGTCTTGTGATTTCACAGTGAATAGTTAAGGCCAAGATGGGAGAAAGGATTCCGCAATTTTGGAGGCCAAGGCTGAAGCTTGAACATAGAAACAGTTTAGTGGAGTACTCCGGGGAGGAACGAACTTTGCATTTCATAGTTCCAAGGAGCAAGGTCATAGCTAGAGGACTAAAACTATGCATTTCATAGTTTAGGGAAGCAGGGTGAATCCAAGTTTCTTGGTCAGGAAGCCTTCTCATAAATGGCTATGTGTAATACGGGTTAGAGTGATGTGAACTATTATAAGACATTGATTGTGATTTCACACGTAGAATACTTGACCACACAACAACATAGATCACCCAGGACACAGAAAAAATTCATTTCCCTTCATGCAACAACTTTATGACCCGTTACGACAAGTGAAACACTTACGATACACCTTGTGATGACCATGACAATAATTGTGTGACAGTTATTAAAACATTGAAAATGAGTTTGATAGATGTTTACATGGTTGGAAAAACTCATATACATAATGATAGACCCTTGAAACAACCAGAAAAGGCTTCTACATATTTTGGAACAACCAATCATGTGAAAAGATGCCAGTTTACCCAAATTGCAAAGGAGATCAAAATACTTCAAGAAAGTACCTGAAATGAGTTTTGGTGTTTACGAAAATAATGTGTAAGACCAAGGAAGGCTCTAAAATTGAGTGTAAGTGAAAATTTTGGAGCGTGTTGTAGCAGCTACAACATAGGTGAAATATGTTATTAAACATGAAGACCTACTAAAGAAACTTGAGAAGATAGGGTTTGAACTAAAGGAGGAAGAATCAAACTCTATAGTAGAACAAGAATCAGAAGAGGAAGAGCTACAGACTCCAATTTTAAGAAGATCAGTTCGAGAAAGAAGGAAGCCAAAGACGTACAGTTCATCCCCTTTCTGTTAAGTTTTTTCTTTTTCTATTATTGATGATGATCCCAGAAATTTGAGGGAGGCAGTGGATTCAGGGGATATAAAACATTGGAAAGAGGCCATGGTTGATGAAATGGAAATTTTGGACAAAAATGAGGATTGAGATCTGGTGGAGTTGTCGGCTAGAAGGAAACCCATTGGAAGAAAATGGGTGTTTAAGAATATGATCAATGTAGAAGGAAAGGTGGAGAAATACAAAGCTCAGTTTGTAGAAAAAGGCTATTCCCAGGTTCCAGGAATCGATTTTGGTGATATATTATCTCCTATTGCCAAGTTAGATTCTATTAGATTACTTGTATATGTTGATGCTACATTTGATTTTGAGGTAGAATAAATGGGTGTGAAGAAAAAATTTCTTCATGGGGATCTGGAAGAAGAGATCTATATCAAGCCACCTAAAGGCTTTGCATGAATGGTAAGAAATAACTTGTATGCATGTTACAAAACTCTCTGTATGGGTTAAAACAATCACCAAGAATGTGGTATAATAAAATTGATATATATGTATACAGGGACTTGGCTTCAAAAGGGAAAAGTGTGTATATATATATAGATATATATATATATATATATATATATATATATATATATATATATATACGGGGACTTGGCTTTAGAAGGAGAAAATAAGATCACTATGTGTATTTTAAATTAATTGGTGACAATGTTATTTATTTGGTCTTATATGTGGATGATATGTTGCTAATTGGAAATAACAAATAAATTAAATAGGATTTGAAGACCCAATTTTCCTCGAAATTCCACATGAAGAATCTTGGTGCTACAAACTATATTTTGGGCATGGAAATTAAATGAGATCTGGTAAAGTGGAAGGTCTAGTTAAACCAGAGGAAATATGTCGAGAAAATATTGCAGAGGTTTAATATGTAGGAAAGTAAACATGTGAAGGTTCCTATAACTGTACATGTAAATTTATCTGCTAAAAAGTGTCCTAAAACACAAGAAGAGTAAGAGCAAATGTGTCGTGTTCGATATGTAAGTGCAGTTGGTAGCTTGATGTATGCAATGGTCTATACTAGACCAAACATTTCACATGTAGTGGTAGTATTGAACATGTTTATGTCAACACCAGGGAAGGAGCATTGGACAACAGTGAAGTGAGTTTTGATGTATTTGCATGGCACTAGTGATTATGGTTTGTGCTATCAAGGAAGACCAGGATTGGATAGAGTTTTCGACATTCATGGCCTTGTTTATGTAGACTGGGCTGGAGATTTGGATCAGGGAAGATCCACAAGTGGGTATGTGTTTAACCTATTTGGATGGAAATTCAGTTGGATAGAGCAAGATATAGTCTATAGTGGCAGTTTCAACTACAAAGGGAGAATACATTATAGCCTCATGCAAGAAAGGAAGCAGTTTGGTTGCAAAGATTTTGTTAAATTATAGACTGTGATGGTCAAAGTGCAATTTTATTGTCAAATAACCTTGTTTTTTATTCAAAGACAAAGCACATTGATGTTCAATATCACTTTTCATAGGAAATTATTGAGGAGAAAAACATGTTTCTAGTAAAAGTGGACACTTTAAAGAATGTTTCAGATGCATTGACAAAGTATATGAGCATTGAAAATTTTATTGGCATAGAGAAATAATGGGCTTTGTATGGCTAGACCAATGACTAAGTTCTCTTATGACCCCATGTGTGCAATGAAAACAACAAGTGGGAGATTGTTGGGTGTGTGTTATACTCTTTCCACGACTATCCCCAATTGTTGTATGTTGCGTCGGGAGCAGCGGGGGGGTCACGGGGGGGAGTAAGTCCCCCATGTCGGGGGGTTTGTAGGGGCGGTAGCGCCCCTATATGGAGTCTGGGGTAGTGTTGTGAGAGTTTTTTTATTCAAACCCAATAATAGTTTGGCAGATCCAAGGATGGGGGTCAAACCCAAAGATGGTGGGCAAACCTACCCATGGTTTTGTGCATGGGTTTTTACATGGTTTTGGGCATGACAGTTTTTTTCCCATGGTATTTTGTAGATCCAATCAAGGGAACTATGGTTATTTTCTAATCTAGGGTTAATGGATTGGGGTTTATGAATTCTTCAACATGTATATATATGTATTGTAACATTGAAAGGAATATAATTGAAAAATCAATCGGGTAGTCTCAGTTTTAGGATCCAAGGGAAAAACTTTGTGATATTTGTTTTATGTTCTCGCCATTATCTATTTTTCTATTTTAAGAATTTGTTTGTAGGTAATTTATGTACATGGCTAAAACCTACAATAGTAAGTAAGCATGAAAATTATTTCATCGATGTAACCAACATGGTAATATTAAAAAGTTTACCATCAATGGTGGGAATTCCATTGAACTATAAATTAAAAAAAATAAAATAAAAAAATTATGTGTGATTTTGGGTACATTGCACTCGACCTATCTCTCACTTCTTCCACTTCTATCACTCTATACTTCCAATATCATGTCGCTCTCTCTCCTCTCTCAATATAGCTCCCATCCCTTAATCTCTCCTCCCTCATTTTCTCATTCGCTCCCTCTCTCTCTTCCCCGTCACACTCTGCAACTGTCTATTTCCATTTAAATAATTCTTTGTGTCTCTATATTTCACCCTCCCTCTTTGTCTCTAGCTCCCCCCTTCTCTCCTTCTCTCCCCTTCTCTCTTTCCCTCCCTCTACACAACATCTCTCTCTCTCTCTCTCTCTCTCTCTCTCTCTATCTATATATATATATATATATATATATATATATATATATATATATATATATATATATGTATATATATGTATATATCTATATATATATATATATATACATACATACATACATACATACATACGTACATACATACATATATATATATATATATATATATATATATATATATATATATATATATATATCATTTCCATCTCTCTTCTTTCTTCTTTATCCCACCCCCATCAAAATCACTATCTCTACCTGTCTTTCCTTCTCTCTATTTCTCTCCCCCATCATCATCTTTCCCTATCCCAACGTCTCCCTCTCTTTTTCTATATCTCTCGCAATTCCCCCCAAACTCTATTTCTCTATTTTAATTTACATATTTTTCTATATCTCTCTATCTCTTCTTCCCTCTCTATCTCTATCTAACTTCCTCTCTCTTCTCTCTATGTCCCTCACACCCTTTCTATCTGTCTCCCTCTCTTTATTTGTCTCTCTCTCATTCACACTCCACTTTGTCCATAGATTCCTCTCTCCTTAACTCTCATTATCTATCCCCGCCTCTATCTCTCACTCTCTCTCTCTATTCCCTCTCTATCTCTCGCATATTCCACTCTCTTTTCCTCTCGATCCATTCCCTACTTCTCTACCTCACTCCCTATCTCCTTCCCTCTCCCTATATTTCTCTCTTTCTCTACCTCACTCCCTCAATAACTATCTCCCTCTCCCACTATTTATATATCTCTATCTTCCTCCCCATATACTCTCTCCATTCCTCCCTCTCCCCTTATCTCTCACTCTCTATCTACATCTCTCTCTCAATTCTTCCCTCAATATCTCATTGTTCTCCCACTATCTCTCCCTCTCTATCTTCGTATCCCTATCTCCTTCCCTCTCTCTCTATTTCTCTTCCCCCTACTCTCCATCTCTATATTTCCATTTATATAATTGTTTTGTCTTTCTCTATATCTTCTTTCCTAAGTATCTCTATATCCCCCAACCTTCACCCCCTACCCTTCTCTCCCTCACTCCCTCACTATTTGTCTACCTCTCCCCCCATCATTCTCTCTCTCTCTCCCAGAAATACACACACACACATTTTATCTCTCTTTATCCCTGTCTCTCATCCTCCCTTGTTATCCCCCCTCCATCTCTATTTCTATCTCAATCCCTCTCACCTCCTCTCTCTATCCCCATTGCATCACTCCCTCACTCTCTCTCCCCTTCCCTCTCCCTTCACTATCCCTCGCTCTCTGTATATCTCTCTCTCCTCTTCCTACTCCACTCTCTTCATCCCTCCATCTCTTAGTATCCTTCCCTCTCTCTTTCTCTCTCCTGCACTCTCCATATATATATTTCCATTTAAATAATTATATGTCTGTGTATCTCTTATTCTCTCTCTATCTCCATCCCCATCCTTCTCTCCTCTCTTTCTTTCTCCCTTTCACTCCCTTACTACCTCCCTCCCTCTCTCCCCTCACTCACTCAGTCTCTATTTGGTCAATTTATTGTCCTAAATTGCTCTACATAAATTATCAATCTAGGTATCATAAACTGATGAAGTGTAGTGCACTATATGTGCTAGATGATCCTTCTTACTTCAGTGTTTTTGAGTTTTTTGTTCTTTTGGGGGTTTTTGATCCTTTAATCCCTAATGATTTACAATGCACTTAAATCTAACTTCTGTAAAGACTGCTAAGATCCTAAAGAAATGAGAACTAAAAAGAGCTTAAGTGAGATTTGGAAGCAAAGTTTAATCAAGAAATAAAAACAGAGTTTCTATCTTTTATCATATCATTATTTCCAAATCATGAGCTACAAATTAAAAGGTAAAATTGCAACTATTGTCTATTCAATTACAAGAAACAAGACTAAATGGAATACTGAAAGATGAAAGTGAAATTGCAACTATTGTCTATTCTGTAACAAAACCAAGTGAAATTGCAATTAAATATTATGGAAACAAAATGAAATACCAAGACTGAGAATGAAATTGCAACTAACCTACTGTGAAAACAAAACTAAATGAAGTGCTTAGTTACTATGCCTCTCAATTTTGGGAGAAAAACCTCCTTGTGATGACATTTTGAGGAATTCTGTACTTCATTATTCTAAGAAAAGATAAATGCAAAAACGTAGAAAAGACTCATTGTATGAATGAAGTATTCAACCACTTAGTTTGAGATAAGTTATCAACTAGAAGGGCTTTTTAGAAATATTCATCTACACCAGGAGTCACTAAACTAGTAATAAAATGGCAAGAACTGTAATGGCACTAATCAGTCTATTTGGAAATTTAAAAACTAGTGAAACAATAAATGAAATAAACTACTCTACACTACTAAATTCAACTTCTAACTACTGATAAAACTAGAAAGAAATTAAGCAAAGAGAAGTTATTCTGTACTGAAAGAAACTATTCTGCATTAGTGAAGAAATGATGAATTATAAACAAGGTTAGTATGGAAATGATTATGAACACTGTGACAAGGAATGGTAAATTCACAGTTTGAAATAGAAAAGACAAAAAAAATGAAATGAAACCTCAGTCAGCGCAGGGGCCCTCTGCAACTGCTCAGGTTATGCGTACTCAATCAAAACTCTAGAAACTCTTTGAGATATCCATAAAACACACGGTCTTCATATTAAAAATAGAGAATGAGTTTTTCAAAATTACAGAACAGTAGTCTGAGCTTAATACATGAGCAAATTCGAACTAGTTCTGCGTTCTTCACAGGTATTTATAAAGAAATTATACAGCTGTTTATGGAGAAAAATAAGCTACAGCCAAAAACACGTAGTAGATAGGCACATGAAATTCTCTTCCTCCGTTGGTGGAGACATAAATCTAAGGTGATGGCTATTGGATTTGGTTGCACAGATGGTTGTTAAAGTCCGTGGGCTCAGGAAGTTGTTTTGTATCCCATCACTGTGAAATGTGTACAAAATAGAGTCATGTTTGCCTTAGGTCTCTATGTTTGACTTCTCATTTGACCGGAGTCTTGTACCATCTTCCTTGTCGACCTGGGCTAGGTGAATAGGACACAATCCATGTCATGATGTTTTCCAAGATGCCCATGTAGTTATTTTCTCCTTCTGACACTTGGAACCTGTAAAAGCATGGGAGTAGTTGCGAAACATCTGATTAGTTGGAGAATAGGTTGTGTTCTGTAGCTAAAAGACAAAAACTTATTCAAACAACAAAACATAAAAGTATAACATGTAAATCACTAAAATGTTCTCCTTAAGGAAATGTATATTGGTTATTGATGATAGGGATGCATTTTTTCATGGAAAAACAAAGAAGAAGGGATGAGAAAAGTTGCTAAGGAAAGGGCAGTTTTGAGGCTCAACATACCCCCACTGCAAGACTATTGCATGTCCCCATGCAATCAAAATTGTGAACTTCCTCCTTCTACTGCATTTGTTCTGATACTTCAGCCAACACATCCAACTTCCTCTTCTTGCTTTTCTTTGCACCAACTGCCATCCTTGGCTTCCTCATGAGAAATCTGTACTTGAGGTTAATCAGTGCCCTATTCAACTTCTTATTTTTCTTTTTCAGCTTTCTGTTCTTCTTGTGCCATAAACCCAAGTGTAGCATGGTGTTATCATGAATAGCTCTATCCACCTTATTATGTTCCTTCAAATTTTCATTTTCTTTTTGGATGTGCCTGTTCAGAATTTCTAGCTCATAGATCTCTTGTTTGAGAGAGCTGATTAGAGTTTCTTGTGTGGTGGCAGGCTACTCTGGTTTAGCTGAAGTCCCTAGGTCTACTGATGTACTCTTTTTCTCCAATGACTCTATGTAGTCATAGATTTGTTGTTGTATTGGATCAATGCTCGGAGAAACTCTTCTTGGGCTGCCCTCAAAGTTTTGTGGAGGAGAGTTCTATGGACTTTGTTCATATGGAATACTATCAGGGGACTGAGCTGGAGTTTCTTCCTCTAAATTTATAAACTGGGCCTCTTTTTATTTCACCTTCTTCACTTTGCCTCGGAGTCTAGAACTCCTGCTCAAGTTTTGGAAGCCTTTTATTTCTTCTTTTGTATCATTTTTCCTCTTTCCTTTCTCCTTATCTTTCTTGACCTATTCCCTGATTTTGGTTAGTCTTTCAGCTATTCATCCTCTTTAGGTGATGAAGTTTTAGGAATATCCCTGTGGATTTCTTCAAAACTTTCTTTCATTTTTATCCTCTGCTTGTTCTACTTTCTGATCTCTGTTAATTTTTCAGAGATTGGTTCTTCTTCATCATTTTTTTGTGCTGAAGTTTCACGGGTGCTTTGAAAGGTGAGATTTGTCTTCCTTCTCCTACTTCTTTTAACAGGACTTCCTTCAGAAAAATCTAGAGCATCTTGGAAGAAATTCCTTACCAATAAGTCCTCCAATGTCTCCCCTACACTTCTCAAATGAAATTAAACTAAAAGATTCACTAGTCCAGGGTGATATAGAGTGGTTTCTATTAATTCAACTTTCTTTTGAACATTAGTTGCCATTCTTCTCAGACTATTCAAAAGGAAAAAAGGAACATTGAGGGTTCCATTTTCTAAAAAATTCATTAATAATCTTATCTGACAGACATACATAGATCCAAACCTCCCTTCGCATGTAATAATTTTTTGTAGTATTAACAACATGCTTCTCCATTTGCTTTTGAGTGTAGAAATTGGAATCGCTTTTCTAAAAACTGAAATGTGCATACCTCTATTTTTAAGAATGACCTTTCAAGATTCATCATGAAACTCTTTGTTCTTAAACCACCTTTCTCCTAGCCTTGGGAGTTCTGTTGCTTTAGCTATGAATTACTTGGTAACTGCAAATTTGATGTCACCTATTTCCACTTCCATTCCATCAAATGACCTAGCAAAGGATTTAGTGATTTCCTTATGGTAACCGTTGAATTTTTCAATAAAACAAAACTAACCAGCCTTTTGTAACATTTCCTTCAGCTACGGATAACCCTCCATGTATTTTACCCCTACGGGCTTAGTTGTAACAATAAGCCCCATAACCTTTGTTCTCGGCTACCCTTCAAAACTGCTGTCACTGTCTGAGAAATGAAGTGACTGTGTATATGGTAATAAGAAGACTGTGTATACAAAAGTAGAATGATTATGGATATGGGAACAGAATGGCCGGAAACATAATGATTGTTGATATGAAACAAAATGATTGTATATACGAAATATATGGAAACAGAGTAGCTGTATATGCAAAATGTGTGGAAACAGAGTGACTGTATGCACAAAGTATATGGAAACGGAGTGATTGTATGCACAAAGTGGCTACATAAGTATAAGAGAAAAACTTAAGAGTTTGCATGGAATAAATAAACAGTCAGGGTTTGAAGAGTCGTATATATATAGGTCATGTTGTTAATCTTACCGTTAACATGTGTAGCTGTAGAAGTCCAGTTAAGTACGAGTTATGGAGTTTAAAACGGAGACCAGTTATGAAGGAATCATTGGACCATTTGGCATTGAAGACGGAAGATATGGCGGAGACATCGTGGCGGTCAAATCACATAATGATTAATCGAGGAGACATGTGATCATACATGTTATACAAGCTTATGTTTTTGAATTTCTTTTTGAAATAAATTTTTGTTTTTACCTTTGGAACCTTACCTTCCACTTGCTAATATTTTGATGTTTGCTCCACAGGTGCTTTAGGCATGATTGGTCATCAAAGTTGATTTTTATTCAATTACCTGCATACGAGATTTTATTATGAACTGGACTCTTGTGCTTCGACTGATAAACAAATTGTTGCTGCAGAATCAGATTAGCTGCAGAACAGGATTAGCTACAGAACGGAATCAGCTACAGAACGGAATCAGCTACAGAACGCGGAAACAGTTGCAGAATGTAAAACAGAGAGTAAAATATGGCTTATGAATGGATGAAATGGAAATGGTTGTGTACGTGAAAATAATTCAAGATGATAAATGAAAAATGGAGATGAAAGAAATGCTGGAAAAATAAAAATTTATTGGTGAAATATGGCAATGGAAAGAAGTGAAACTGTAAAAGTAAAATAGAGTGAAATGAAATGAGACAATGAATTTTGTAGAATGCTGAATGTTTGTGGCCTTTTGTCATCACTTTTTCAGAAAAGGAAATGGAAAATATAGGGTGTCAGAAACTTCTAATTTTCACCCTGTATTTTCTGTATAAGCATGCCAGTCAATGATTGGTTTTCAACCTTATTCAATTTTATTTTTCTTAGATAGGAAAAAAAAAGACTAAGTTGGTGGAGAAGAAGGATTCTTCTTCACTAACTTCATTTTAGAATTGTTCTGGAAGATCTTGATGAATTCCTCCTTTGAGATTGGTTTTTATATATTTTCAATCTATGACCATTCACAAGAAGAGGAGTTTGAATTTCATCTATTGTTCTAATCCTTATTGCTCCATTACTAAAAACTTTTTCAATCTCATATGGCCCAAGCTAATGAGTTTGAAACTTTCCTTGGAAATCTTTAAACTTTGAATCAAATAACAGTGCCCAATCTCCCTCTTGAAACCTCTTGTCCTTGATGTATTTGTCATGCCATTTTTCTCTCTGTTGTTGGACTAGACCAGTCATTTGAATTGTCTCTTGTCTAATTTCATCAAGTTCATTCATTTGCTTCAGTCTATACGTTTGAGCCTCTGATAAATCCATCCCCAACTGAGCTGCCATCTTGAAATTTTTGATTTGGAACTCTATAGGGAACAGGACTTGTTTCCCATAAATAAGTTCATAGGGTGTATGTCCCATTGTGTTCCTCCATGTAGTTCTATAGGCCCATAAGGCTTCAGGAAGCCTTTCTGCCCAATATCTTCTATGTAGATGCACAGTCTTGGTGAGGATTCCTTCAATCACTTTATTTGTAGACTCCACTTGACCATTTTCTTATGGATGATAGGGAGTAGATTTCCTATGCTTGATTTTGTACTCCTCCATAAGCCTTTCCATCACGATGGATGTGAATTGAGATCCCTGATCTATCACAATTTCTCTTGGAACACCAAAATGAGTGAAGATGTCCTCAAAAAGAAAATTAACTACATATTTTTCGTTAGCAAAACGTAATGCTTTGGCTTCTACCCATTTGGTGCCATAATCAGTGCATACCAAAATATACTTTTTCTGCTTAAATGGAGGATTAATTGGTCCAATAAAGTCTAAAGATAATTTTTCAAAGGGTTCGATAAGTACCTGAGTTTGTAATGGCATTTTGTTTGAAGCAGTAGGTTTCCCTACCCTTTGGCAGTTGTCGCACCTCCTGACATATTCTTTAGCAGCTTTGAAGATGTATGGCCAATAATATCCTAAAGAAAGGATTTTATAGGCCGTCCTCTTGTTAGTAAAGTCTCCACCACACGGCTCATCATGACATGCTTTGAGAATATCAAGCATTTCATCTTCCTTGACACGCCTTCTGATCATAAGATCTGGCCCTGTTTTATACGATTCATTAGTGATCCACGAATATCTTGCAATTTCTTGAATAATCTTTCTTTTCTCTCTAGGAAACAAATGTGAAGGTAACTTCCCTACAACCAAGTAATTAGAAACATCTGCAAACCAAGGAGTTTGAGTAGTTACTACAAAAAGATATTCATCACGAAACTTATCTTCAACCGTAGAGTCTTCTTTGATATTCTGAATCCTAGACAAGAAATCAGCAACTGTGTTTTGTTTTCCGGGTCTATCTAGCACAATAATGTTGAATTCTTGCAAAAGTAAAAGCCATCTTGCAACTCTTCCATTAGTAATAGGTTTATTCATCAAATATCTAATTGCAGAGTGATCTGTATGAAAAATGGTTTCATAGCATGTTATATAATGTCTAAACTTATTAATTGCATGAACAACAACTAAGAATTCTTTTTCAGTCACAATATAATTCAACTCAGTGGGAGTCAAAGTATTAATTTTATAGTAAATGGCATAAGGAATCAAATCCTTTTGTCCCAATACAGCTCCCAGAGCTGTATCTGAAGCATCTGTAGAAATATGGAAAGGAATTTTCCAATTTGGACCTCTTAAAATAGGTACTTCAGAAATTTTTGCTTTCAAGGTTTCAAATGCTAGTTGGCAATCAGGATTCCAACTAAATTCATAATATTTTGTAAGAAATTTGAAGAGTGGAGATGCTATTTTAGTGAAGTTTTCTATAAATCTTCTATAGTATCCTGTAAATCCTAGAAAACTTCTAACATCCTTTTGGAAATTGGAATTGGTAACTTAGAGATGACTTCAACTTTAGATTTATCAACTTTAATCCCATCTCCTGAAATGTGATGTCCTAAAACAATACCTTCTGTAAACATTATAAAACATTTTTGATGGCTTAGTGAAAGGTTTGTTTCTTTACATCTCTTAAGAACATTTTCCAAAGCTTCCAAAGCTTCTTCAAATGTGTTTCCATAGACTGTAAAATCGTCCATATATACCTTTACACAATCATGTATTAGATCAGAAAAAATTCCTAGTACTGCTCTTTGGAATGTTGCAGGAGCATTACATAACCCAAAAGGATGTACTCGGTAGGAAAAAGTTCCCCATGGACAAGTAAATGTGGTTTTATCCTGATCCTCAGGTGCTACCTGAATTTGATTATAACCACTAAAACCATCCAAGAATGAGAAATACTTCTTACTTGCTAATGTATCTAATACTTGATCTATAAAGGGCAAAGGAAAGTGATCTTTAAGGGTTGTTTTATTCAATTCTCGGTAATCAATGCACACCCTCCATTTACCATTATTTTTAGGCACAATTACCAAAGGAGAAACCCATTGGCTATCTGAAATTGGGTAAATGAAGTTTAGATTCAGTAATTTCTAGAGCTCTTCTTTTACAATTTCCCTAATATTTGGATTCATTCTTCTCTGAGATTGTCTGATTGGTCTACTATTTTCCTCAATATAGATATGATGGATACAAGTCTTAGGATCAATACCTTTCAAATTGGTGTACTCCCATGCAAATGGAGTAGAATGTTTTTGTAATGTTTTGGTTAGCTCCTCTTGTTGTAGTTTCTCCAAGTTTTTGTTTATGTTCAATGTCCTACCTGGAAAAATTTCAATTCTAGAGCTACCAAACTCTTCCATAGAATAGAGAGACATCTGCCTAGATGACAAGTATTCAACATTAGATTTCTCTTGAAATTGCGCATGATCATATTCTGAAGATGTTTCAAAATTTTCCAATGTGTTCAAAATTTGACTATCTTCACTAATTTTTGACATAGTAAAGAGAGGTTGAATATCATCTTCATCATCAATCCATTCCTTGTCATCTATATCTATGATTTATTTTACTGGAGGATACAAAGTAAATTTCTTTGTTGAATTACCATCAGAAATATACATGTCACCAGGTCTATAATTAATAAAAGCATCAGTTGTGGCCATCCAAGGTCTTCCTAATATGAGTGGGTGTCCTCCTAGATTATTCGTCGGAGTTAAAATCATGAAATCAATAGGATATTCCCAAGAATCTAAGGAGACTTAAATATCATCTAGTACACCATCTGGTTTGATTACTGATCTATCTGCAAATTGCAATAAGGTAGGTGTGTAAAGAACGTTAGGAAGATTAAGTTGCTCCATATTTTTTCTACTCATAATGTTTATTGTTGACCCTAAGTCAATCAATGTATTTGGAATTTAAATTCCACATATATGTGTCTTAACGATTGGACTTCCTGGATCCACATATTTCTGCATGGAAAATTTTCCCATCATTATGTCTGCTATATTTCCTACCAAGTGAATTATTTTTGTTTCTTTTGATTTTCTTCCTGGTCTTTTAATGCTCAACTCCTTTATTGTTTTGGCTAGAATAGGAATTTCTCTAATGGCTTGTAACAAAGGAATTTTGATACAGACATTCTTCAATTCATCTAGAAAATCATAATTGGGCAACAAGATCTATTTTTCTACCCCTCTATCAATTTGTAATCTCTCAGGAAAAGGAGGTGTAGAAGTAGATGCTGGTTGCTCAATGATAGGAGTTGTGTTTATGGAGTCTTTTTGTTTTTGTTTTTCAATGTTTTGTTTGTGGAGGGATTTTCCCTCAAAACTTTTATTGACTTTACAGAGTCTTCCTCAGAGGTATCTTGTTCTTGAATAACTATAGAAGGTTTTTCCTTTTCTAATATCCTAACAGATCTAAGTTGAACATCATTAAGATCTAGAGGACTAATCATGTAAGTTAGAAATTGTTGTCCTTCTACCATGTAAGCATTCTTAGGGTTTTTATTATTGGGGTTTGGTAATGGTTGGGCAGGTAGCTGATTTGGTTTTTGCTGAAATGGCAACAAGAGTTGAGGATTTTGATTTTGTTGTGGAAGTTGTTGTGGAAATGGCAATGAAAGATGAGGATTCTGATTTTGAAGTTGTGGCTGCTGATTTTGTTTCTAATTTTGTGGGGGAGGATAATTCTGATAGGATGGAGGATATTGATAATATTGAGCAAATCTCCCATAAGTGTTTTGTACCCCTTGTGCCCACCGTTGAGATTGATACTGAGATTGAGGTTGAGGCTAAGGTTGCTACCAAGAATTCCACTTTGGTGGGGGCTAAAGATACATTGGATTGTTAAATCCCTGATTTTGTGGCCCGTGCCAAGGTCTTCCTGTAACAAAACAAAGAGATTCTGCAGAATTTGGGACTGTTTCCTCTTGAAAGACAACCTTAAGACCTGGGATTGAGGGACAATGCTTGGTCTCATGACTTTCTAAACAAATCATACAAGTTTATACAATTTTTGCATCTAAATGGCATTCCCTTAGAGCATGTTTCTTTCTGCATTTCAGACAAAAAATGGCTAAAGCATCAAGCTCTGTTTTCTACTTGTTTTGAATTTTAAGGGTGTCTAGTTGCTCACTAAGCTTCCCTATAATGTCAGTTTTAAACTCATCAAGCATATTGCCAATTTCTACCCTACTTACAGATCTGGTTGCAAATTTGTTTGCTCTAATAAGAGAAGGATCTCTCGACCCTTTCCCTATTTTAGATTTCCCTCTTGAGAGATGAATACATGGTTCTCCTATGTCATTCAATGGAAGTTGAGAGATATCTCCCTTCCCCATCATGTTAAGGATATCTATCCACTCCTTTAATGGCCTTTAACAAAATAGCTTTCAAAGTTTCTTCATCTAAATTGTTCATCTTTGCTCTTTTCAAATTATAGTTGAATCTCTCAAGAAAATCCTCTAAGTTTTCATCCTCTTTTTGCATCATTTTGAAAGCCTCATCTTTATGATTGGTAGGCATACAATAATCCAGGTATCTATCCAAAAATGCATGTTTCATGTCATTCCACGTTCTAATAGATTGAGTGACTAACCCCATGAACCATTTCAAAGCAGCCCCTTTTAGTGTTGAGGGAAACAATTTGAGTTTTTGAGAGTCTTCTAGATAGTCATAAGTTCTGCACAATACTTCAAACTCAAACAAAAATGTTTCAGGGTCCTCACTTCTCAACCCATAGAAGTTTGGGAGGACAGATGGTGAGATAATTTTCATTGTGGTATGTTTTTCCTCATCCACTATAGGGAATCCAAATGAGTTATATACTTCCCTATTTCCTCTGCCTCCTCCATTATTACCTCTACCTCCTCCATTATTTCCTCTACCTCTCCCTCTACCCCCTCCTCCAAACAGTGAGAATTCTCCATCTTGTTCTTCTTCTGCCATTATAGTTTCTTCAAAGTCAGTATAGGGCTCAACCTACAAGGTTATTCCCTCTTCCTCTGGTTCTTCTATTAATGGACTATGGGAGAGAGTTTCTACTTTTTCTTCCTCACCAGGTATTCCTAATTCTTCAACTACAATAGGCTCTCTTGTGGAGGTGAAAAAGGTTATCCCTACTGTTGGAGATTCAAAATTTTTCTCTCCTAGGACTGTTTTGGTAGATGAAGTAGGAGAATCTTTTGATTGAGTTTCTGCCCCTTGAATTCTAGGAATCCTATGGCTGGGAGTATGAGTCTAAGATGGAGGTGTGTCTTTTCTAACTCTTGGTGGAGTAGGTGGAGTTGTGGGAATTGAACTTCTACCCCTAGCTATAAATCTACCCCTAGAGTCTCTTTCTCTATGTATGTCATTGTTTTGTTTTTTTTTTTTTCTTAAATGTAAGAGGTGAGGCTACCTAGTTACACTTCCCCAACAATGACGCCAAAATTTTTGGTCAATTTAGTGTCCTAAATTTCTCTACATAAATTATCAATCCAGGTATCGTAAACTGATGAAGTGTAGTGCACTATATGTGCTAGATGACCCTTCTTACTTTAGTTTTTTTGAGTTTTATGTTGTTTTTTGGGTTTTTGATCCTTTAATCCCTAATGATTTACAATGTACTTAAATATAACTTCTGTAAAGACTGCTAAGATCCTAAAGAAATGAGAACTAAAAAGAGTTTAAGTGAGATTTGGAGGCAAAGTTTAATCAAGAAATAAAAACAGAGTTTCTATCTTTAACCATATCATTATTTACAAATCATGAGCTACAAATTAAAAAGTAAAATTGCAACTACTGTCTATTCAATTAAAAAAACCAAGACTAAATGGAATACTGAAAACTGAAACTGAAATTGCAACTATTGTCTATTCTATAGCAAAACCAAGTGAAATACTAAAACTGAAAGTGAAATTTCAATTACCTATTATGGAAACAAAATGAAATACCAAGACCGAGAATGAAATTGCAACTAATCTACTGTGAAAACACAACTAAATGAAGTGCTTGGTTACTCTGCCTCTCAATTTTGGGAGAAAAACCTCCTTGTGATGACATTTTGAGGAATTTTGTACTTCATTATTCTAAGAAAGATAAATACAGAGACGCAGAAAAGACTTGTTGTATGAATGAAGTATTCAACCACTTAGTTTGAGATAAGTTATCAACTAGAAGGGCTTTTTAGAAACAGTCATCTACACCATGAGTCACTAAACTGGTAATAAAATGGCAAGAATTGTATTGGCACTGATCAGTCTATTTGGAAATTTGAAAACTAGTGAAACAGTAAATGAAATAAATCACTCTACACAACTAAATTCAACTTCTAGCTACTGATAAAACTAGAAAGAAATTAAGAAAAGAGAAGCTATTCTGTACTAAAAGAAACTATTCTGCATTAGTGAAGAAATGATGAATTATAAACAAGGTTAGTATGGAAATGATTATGAACACTGTGAGAACGAATGGTAAATTTACAGTTTGAAATAGAAAAGACAAAACAAAATGAAATGAAACCTCAGTCAGTGCAGGGACCCTCTGCAACTGCTCAGGTTATGCGTACTCAATCAAAACTCAAGAAATGCTTCAGATATCCATAAAACACACGGTCTTCATATTAAAAACAGAGAATGAGTTTTTCAAAATTACAGAATAGTAGTCTGAGCTTAATACATGAGCAAATTCGAACTGGTTCTGTGTTCTTCACACAGGTATTTATAAAGAAATTATACAACTGTTTATGGAGAAAAATAAGCTACAGCCAAAAACACGTAGCAAACAGGCACATAGAATTCTCTTCCTCGGTTGTTGGAGACATAAATCTAAGGTGATGGTTGTTGGATTTGATTTCACAGATGGCTGTTGAAGTCCGTGGGTTCAGGAAGTTGTTTCAGATCCCATCACTGTGAAACGTGTACAAAATAGAGTCTTGTTTGCCTTAGGTCTCTACGTTTGACTTCTCCTTTGACCAGAGTCTTGTACCTTCTTCCTTGTCAACCTGGTTTAGGTGAATAGGACACAATCCATGTCATGATGTTTTCCAAGCTGCCCATGTAGTTATTTTCTCCTTCTGATACTTGGAACCTGTAAAAGCATGGAAGTAGCTGCAGAACAGCCGATTAGCTGTAGAATAGGTTGTGTTCTGTAGCTAAAAGACAAAAACTTATTCAAACAACAAAACATAAAAGTATAACATGTAAATCACTAAAATGTTCTCCTTAAGGCAATGTATATTGGTTATTGATGATAGGGATGCATTTCTTCATGGAAAAACAAAGAATAAGGGATGAGAAAAGTTGCTAAGGAAAGGGAAATTCTGAGGCTCAACAGTCTCTTCCCCCCTCTCTCCCATCATTGTCCCTCTCTGTATCCACCTCTCTCTCTCTATTTGTATATCTTCTCATCCTCCTCCTCTCTCTCCATTCCTCCCTCTCTCACTCTCTCTCACTCCCTATATCCAACTCTCTCTATTTCTCTCTCTCTCTCTCTCTCTCTCTATATATATATATATATATATATATATATATATATATATATATATATATATATATATATATATATATCTTCTTCCACTCTCCCTCCCTCTTTTTCTATCCTTTCACAATTTCCCTTGCCCCTTTCTCTCTCCACCCTTTGTATCTCCTTCCCAATCTCTTTATTTGCCCCACTTTCTATATCAATTCCCATTTACATATTTATTAGTGTCTCTCAAAATATTCTTCCCTCTCTATTTCTATCTCCCTCACTCTTCCCTTCTCTCTCTCCCTAACATCCTCACAAGATCTCTCCCTCACGCCCCCATCACTCTCTTTCTCTCTATTTTTATATGTTTTATGCCCTCTCTATTCCCCCCTCAATCATTATCAACTATTTATTGATCCTTAACTCTCTCCTTTTATATCACTCTCTCTATCCACGCCTCTCTCTCTCCCTTCTTCCCTCAATATATTTCTCTTTCTCCACTCTCTTTCCTTCTATATATCTCCTCTCTCAGTCTCCCTCCTCTCCCTCTCTTTTTTGTCCCTCCATATTTCCTTTCCTCCCTCACCAACCCACTCTCTATCTCTCTATTGCCATCTACATATTTTTTTATTTCTCTTTATCAATTATTCCCTCTTTATATTTACATCGCTCCCTATTTTCTTCTCTCTCTCTCCCTCACTCACTCTCTATCTACCTCCCTCTCTCACACATCACTCTCTATCTATACCTACCTATCACTCTCTCACTTTGTACAAGTCTGCCTCCCTCTCTCTCGTATTCCCCTTCCCTCTTCTTCACATATACCCCCTCCATCTTTGTGCACTCCCTCCATCCCTCTCCTCTCTTCTCTCTAACTCTTTATCTCCACTTCACTTTTTCTTCTCTTCCCTTTTTATATATCCCTATTTCCACCTTCTCCATCCCCTCTCACTTCTTACCGATATATTTGTCCTTCTCTATTTCCTCCATCCCTCTCTCCCCTCTCTCAATCCATCTCTTCATCCCTTTCTTCACATCCTCTCTATAAGTATGCCCCTCTCTTCCCCCTCCACTCTATCTATCCATCCCTCTTTTCTCTCCCTCTGTATATCTCCACCTATCTCTCTCCTCTTACCTCTCTATCTCTCTCTTCTTCTACTTTCCATATAACTCTCTCTCTTCTCTCAATCTTCCCCCTCATTCTCTCCCTCCTCCCTCCATATCTCCCTCCCTTGTTCTCTTTCTCTCTTCCCTATTCTACATCTTTATATTTCCATTTACATTTGTATATGCCTCTCTATCCCTTATTCCATTTTTATATTTATCTCCATCCCTCTCTCCTTCACTCTCTCTCCCTCACACCCTCACTATCTCTCTTTTTCTTTGCCACATCACTCTCCCTCTCTCTCTCTCTCTCTCTATCTATTTATCTCTTATTTGTTCTCCATCCCATCCAATTTCCCCTCACACAAGTTTCCTCCCACTACATCTCCCCTCCAGTTCTATATTTTTCCCTCCCTATCTTCTTGGTTGTCTCTCCATCTCACCACCTCTCTCTCTGTGCATATTTATGTATCTCCCTCTCCCTCCTCATTCCTATCACTCTACATCCTCTCTCTCTCTCTCTCTCTCTCTCTCTCTCATTATTCCTCTATTTCTATATCCCTCGCTCCCTAAATCATTCTATCCTTTAGAAAAACACGCTCTAACTCTCTCTCTCTCGCTCTACTCTACATCTTTCTATGTGCCTTCCTCCCTTTATCCTTCTCTATCTCTCTCACACTCCTTCCCCTCCAACTTTGTTTCCACCATCCTCAAATCTCATTCTCTCTATCTCTCTCCCTCCTCTCCCTCTCTCTCTCTCTCTCTCTCTCTCTATCAATCCCTCTTCCCTATTCCATTCACTCTCCATCCTCTCCTTCTCTCTTTCTCCCCCCTGTCTATCCCTCTATCTACCTTCCCCTACAACTTCCTCTATTTATCTATCCATCACTCACTCACTGAGTTTTTTCCTCATAAAATCATCCCCCCTCTCTATCTATATACATTCCAACCCTATCTCTATCCCCATCCATTTATATTTCTTTTTCTCAATTCCCCCCAAAACCTATCTCCTTCATGTGATCCCTCTCTATAGTTCTCTTCCCCTTATGTCACATCACTATCTATAACACTTCCTCTTGCTTCCCCCTCTACTCTCTCCCTTTATTCCATAACTCTCACTCACTCATGCAATCTCTCTCTCCTCCCTCTTCTTCTTCTTCTTCTTCTCTCTCTCTCTCTCTCTCTCCCTCTCTCTCTCACTCTCTCGCTCTATATATATATCTATATATATCTATATATATATATATATATATATATATATATATATATATATATAGATATATATCATTCTCAACATGCCACTCTAACATTGTCTCTCTCTTCCTCTTCATGTCAACCTTAAATATCACCCTCCTTTCCCCTATCCCACCCTATTTACATATCTATATGATTATTCAACTCTCACACTCTTCCTCCCCTCACTCACAAAGTCATTCTTCCCCACCCTTTTCTCTCTCTCTTTCTACTCCCCCCCACTCTATCTCCCCCTTTCCCCTTCTATGCCTCCCTCTCTCTCCCTCTCCATCCCACCTAAACCAACCTTAACCATTTCACATCAACACATTATTTCCCACCCCCACTCTATATGTATCTCTCTCCCTCTTTTCTCTTTTTCTCCCTTAGATTCTTTATCCCTCCCTCTCTCACCCTCCCTGTCCCATATAAACCTACTCAACCATTTACTATTTATTAAAGTAATTATATGCATGAATTCATGAATGGTCCTACGACTAGAAACATACACACACTTTTAGAATTTTCATACTTCGTTGACACTAAGAACATGCACATGTTATGAACCCACTCATGTTTTGTTGAATTTAAATTTTTCCTTGTGTGAATCTTATGTGCACAATAACTTGGTTTCTTCAAATATAGGTTTAGGATCACAAACTTAGTGGATTGGGATACAAATACCTCAAAACATCAATTTTGAAAAAATCATACATACATGCATGCAAACACATATGTTTGACATCATGTTTCTATAATACAGGAAAATCCATTATCCATGAAATTTCATACCATATACAAACTACTATATAGATTTGTTTAAAAACTTAATAGTTCTTACTAGTTTTAATAGATTTGGCTTGGTATTACTTGGTAAGAAGAAACACGTCGCCCAAAGGTTTGACATGGTCTTGGTCTAGAACTATTGGAATTTTTCATTTGAAGAATCTATAAGAAGAGAAGAGATTTTTGTGTGTTTTCCTCTTTACGAGAGGTTTTGGCCCTGGATAGCAGCCTACATCTTGTGTTCTTGTGTACTATTGATATTCAATTTTTGGTAGTTGTTTGATGATAAACAAAACATAATAACAAGAGAATAAGAAGCTAATAATCAAGAAACATAAAATAACATGACAAGAATTTATCAAGTCTAAGAGAAATCACTTCAATTATAGCCTTATTTATTTCTCAACATGGTATCAGAGCTAAGGTTGACAAAGGGCATGATGAAGATAATTTCATCCTTGAAGGAGGTCTCATTGAAGTAGTTCTCCATAATCAAAACACATATCAAGCAAGGAATCAAATCATTTTGGGATCTCTTATTACCTATCAAGAATTACATCACCAAGACCTCCTCTACAGAGAACAAAGGATTATTCTCAGCACTTGCAGGTTCCTTTGAAGATGACAACATATGGGTAATTGAAACTGGAGATTCTAGACATATAAGAGGTGAACATGGGAAATTAAATACTATATCCCAAGTAATATCTTCTCATTTATTCAAGCTTGGAGATAATAAGAACTATGCAGTCAAAGGATTACATCAACCATGTTGCAACCTGAAGATGGAGGAAACTTACATCTCAATAACATAATATATGTCCCATGTTTGAATAAAAAATTAATCTATATTTCTTGTTTGAAATATCAGGGGGATATAATTGATTTTGTATATCGAAAAGTTATGGTATGGAGTAAGGTTTCTATAATTGATAATGAAAAAATCATTGGGATTTGTGAGCGAAGGCTATACAAATTACTTAAACCTCTTTCTCAAGCCCTGGTTCATCTTGAAATCAATCCATGTGAACTTTGGCATAGAAGGTTTGGAAACCTTCATTACAAAATATTACCATCCTTAAAATCTATGGTAAATGGCATCCCTCAACTGAAGGGAGATCATGAATTAACATGTAAGGGATGTGCACTAGGTAAAAATATAAAGAAACCATTTTTAAGTAGTTGTTCAAGATCTAAGGAAGTATTGGATCTCATTCGCTTTGATGTTTATGGTCCTATGGCTACAAAATATGTTGGAGGTCATCTATACTATGTCACCTTTGTTGATGACCACTCAAGAAATACTTGGCTTTATTTACTTAAGTCCAACCATGAAGTATTTGATAAATTTCATGAATTCAAAGAAAAAGTGGAGAATTCTAAAGGAAGATAAACATGTTAATATTTGGAAATGGGGGGGAATAAACATCAAAAGAATTCATATCTTTCTATAATGAGGTTGTAATTAAGAGGGAGTTTATAGTTCCATATAATTCAGAACAAAATGGAGTAGAAAAAAGGAAGAATCGTCCAATTGAAGAATGCATTAGAGCTACGTTACATGATCTAGACTTACCTAAATTCTTGTGGGGTGAACCATCTAAAACAACAATCT
The DNA here is from genome assembly GCA_031772625.1 of Pinus tabuliformis. NCBI lineage: Eukaryota > Viridiplantae > Streptophyta > Pinopsida > Pinales > Pinaceae > Pinus > Pinus tabuliformis. Next base: position 1,500,665,079 of record CM062819.1, on the reverse strand, counting down.
ATATTCAAAATTGAAGTTGGCATAAGATAATTGACAACATAGCTCCTGAAGAAGTGTTTACTAGAAGAAAACCTAGTATAGATCATCTTCAAATACTTCGTTTCACTGTCTACATTTAAATTCCAAAATATAAAAGGAAGAAATTGGATCCTACAAGCATGAAGGGAATATTTTTTGGCTATAGTACCTCTTCAAAGGGATATAGGTTCTACATCAAGGAAGGTAACCAAATTTATTTAAGTAGATATGTGATTTTTGATGAAAACGTTCACTACAACATGTCTAAAGATATCTCGATTGATTCTATTGATGAAGAACTACCTATATTTGAAGAATTTCCAAGGGAAGAAGAATATAGTATACCTAATCATGAAGAAGAATGTCCCAGTGAACTTTTTTAGCAAGTTATAATCCCTAAAACGCCTAAGAGACCCAATTCGTTAACATTAACTCTTCAAGAAGCAGAAGAACATGCTGCAACTAAAGGAATATTCAAGGAAAGTAAAAATCCTAAATGATATTCAAGGTATGCAGCCTATATAACAAAATTAATTGAAGAAAAACCATCCTCCTTTGAATAAGCTTCCAAACATCAAGTATGGAAATATGCCATGAAAGAATAATATCAATCTATAACGAAAAATAGAGTTTTGAAAATTGTTCCTAGCTGGGATGACAAATCTGTTGTAACTTCAAAATGGCTCTACAATACTAAGCATGCAATAGATGGAAGAATTGATAAATACAATGCAAGGTATGTGGCTAAGGGTTTTTATCAACAAGAAGGCATCGATTATGAAGAAACATTTGCACCTATAGTGATATACACAACTATAAGATCGTTGGTCTCCTTGGCAACAACTATGGTATGGAGCATCCATCAAATCGATGTGAATACAAATTTCCTAAATTACACCATTGATGAAGAAGTATATATTGAAAAAGGCTTGGGATTCAAAGCACATAGTAAATATCCTCATGTATGTAAGCTAAAAAAATAACTTTATGGACTTAAGTAAGCCCAAAGGGCTTCGTATGCTAAGATGGATACATATCTACAAAGAATGGGTTTTTCAAAGAGTTTTGCAAATCGAAATATTTATATCAAAGTAGTGAAGGGTGAACCAATAATAATTCTTCTATATGTCGATGACCTTATCATAATAGGTGTGGAAAGTCATATACAAGAATGAAAGAAACAATTGGCAGTAAAATTTCATATGAAGGATCTAGGGCTAATGCACTGTTACTTGGGGTTGAAAGTTTGGTAAAAACATGGTGAAGTATATCTAGGTCAAGGAATGTATGTAATTAGTATGCTACAAAATTTTTGCATGATGGATAACAAATCGATGAAAACTCCCATGGTCACAAATTTGAAGAGTTTTAGAAGTTCGGAATCAAGCCCTGTGCATCCTATAGGTTATAGACAATTGGTTGGTTCTCTAATGTATCTTGCGAACATACATCTAGATATTTGTTTTGCAGTAAATATTCTCATTCAATTTCATATTGACCGTAGAAATGGCCATTGAATAACATCCAAGAATATATTGAGATATCTTCGAGGGGATATACATTACTACTTGAAGTATGATGGAAAGAACAATATCCAACCAATGGGATATACTGATTCAGATAGGGGAGGCAGTGAGTCAGATGCAAGAGGAACTACCACAGGATGTTTTAGCTTGGGATTATCTATTATATCATGGATTAGAAGAAATAAATAATTAGTTGCATTACGTAGTGTTGAAGCTGAATACATTGCAGCATGTGAAGTTAGTAGAGAATTTTCCTGGATGAGGAAGATATTATATGATTTGTTTGAAGGACGGGTGGACCCTAAAATTATAAATTGTGACAACACAAGTTGGATAAGGTTCTCTGAATACCCCATATTCCATGCAAATATGAATCACATAAACAACAAGTGTCATTACATACAAAAAATGGTGCAATATCAGGTGGTGGAATTACAATATATCTCCATCGATGAACAGGTAACTAATATTTTGACAAAATATCTTCCTAATAAAAAGCTTGTGTATCTGAGAAGCAAGCTTGGACTAGTTTATATCTCCTCCCTGGTTCAGAGGGACAGATAGAAACATCATTTTTGTCTTCACATCATGAATAAATAATGGAGGCTTATGTAATCATCTGAATTCTGATACTCTTTAAGGATGACATAGGGCATCTAATAGGTAAGAGTAGACGAAGAGGAAATTCCTTTAGTATGGGTTAATCAAAGACAGGAATGGTCCTAAAAGGACATACCTTGTGAACATATGGATGGGGTATGTGTCTTGAGAGACAATGATGATGTTTTCTATAAGTCACTGAATCCCCAAACATTGAGGTTTAATCTTGTGGAGAGATAGTGCTTTTAGTCAAGGCCTTGCTATATGAAAATTTTGGTAGATATGATGAGATGCACTGGTATAAGCTGAAAAGATAGCATACTAGATGGCTTACCAATCTGACTCTTCTGATGGTATCTCTTCCATATGAGAATGTCTTTGTACCATTATGAATACCTCCCTAGTTAAGATGGAGTGCTAAAATATGTAGCTAGTTTTGTTCTTCATAATATTTAATGTACTCTTGAGTTTTGTATATTGTAAAAAGAAAAGAAAATTTATTATTATTATTATTTTTAGCATGTGTTTCAGGCTCAAGGATAATTTATTTTATGTCAAATCACCCATTGAGTGCTTCTAGGTTTTATCATTGAGTCAATAAGTCAAAGAGTCATTGTCATATGTAAAATGCCCCATTGGGCATCTTGTAACATGTCAAATGAATTATTCCTGAGTCTAAAGTATCAAATTACCCCTGCAAGATCAAGTCAACCTTGAAGCAGAGAACTCAACCTAATTAGGCTATTGGTCCTCCTCAAAAGGCCATATATAGAAGATCATTACAATTCATTTGGAATATCATTCATTCAATCATAAAGGAAGTAGAAGAAAGGAATCAAGTGAAGGACTAGAAGGAATAAGGATGTCAAAATTTCTCAATTTTACATTCTTATTGATGCTTGTGAATGACACAAAGCCTTGTCCTTCATTGACGACTTCTTAGGATATAGTTAGATTTAGATGCTCCATATAGATCAATACAAAACAACTTCCACCCTCCAATGGGTACTTTCGCCTAATGCATTATGCCCTTTGGCCTTAAAAATGTTTGAGCCACTTTTCAGTGGGCCATGAATTACACCTTTAATGATATATCTCATCTTATCCTCACCTATTTGCATGACCTCACAGTCCATTTGAATAAGCACTCATCATCTAGAGGATCCTTTCCTTGTATTTCAGTGCTGTCGATAATATAACCTATCCATGAACCCTACTAAGTGTGGCTTTTGTGTAAATACAATAAGGTTTTTGAGATTCATAGTCTACCAATAGGGTATTAAAGTCGATGCACTGAATGTCAAAACCATTCACGAAGTCCCACCATCTAAGACTTTGAAGTACTTACAAAGATTATAGGGTAAGGCCAATTTCTTACACCCCCTTATTCCTAACTACACCACATGTTTGCATGGTTTTCTTTAGTTCTCCCACTAGGATGAGTAAGGCCAGTAATCATTTGAGGCTTTGAATGACACACTCTCATGAGCACCATTAATAAGTTTGCCTAATGAAAACATGGAACACAACCTCTACCTCTCGTCATCATAAGTAGCCATTGTGGTGTTGATATTCCAAGAAGGCACTAATAGTAGAGAGAATGTTATATATTACATCAATTTAAACCTCTTGGGATCTACTTTGAATTATGAGCCAACAAATAAAATTTCCTTAACCCTTATACACTCCGCACAGAAGCTTTGACACTACGTCATTCTTCATATCATCACCATCATCGCTAGTATCAAAACCATGTGATACTTTCTTACGTTTCTTATGATGGACCACAAATACACCTGATGGGTCGCTATTTTGTAAAAATTTGATCTCCAGTTTGCTTCCCCAAAAAGCAAGAAACCTCTCATCCTTGCATAATGTGTTATAAATCTACCCTAATAATCCCAAGGGCCCCTATTAACAATTATTTACTTGATGAACACTTATTCATCATATCCATAGATGACACCGAGTACAGTGACATTTTACTTAATCTACGAAATCAAAATTTTAGCCTTCGTCTCATGAGCGATGATCAAAGGCACATTCTCTATCAAGCACCATGCTATCTACTCATATAAAACATTCTGTATCACTTATACATGGACATAGTTATATGTTGGTGCCTTTCACTTATCAACGCTGAGAATGTCTTAAATGATTTCCATGGTGGCGCCTTCAATGACCACCTCTTTAGGATGACCACTTCCTAAAATATCCTCTTTAATGGTTACCTTTTTTCCAACCCTCTTCCATGACTACATTGCAGAAGTTAAATGATTTGAACACAACCAAAAATATGCCCACAAAGCCTGAACACCTCCAGCTTCATTACACCCTATCATCACCATAGGCCCCTTCTACAAGTGGGACATTGAATTCATAACTTGGAATTCACCATCATAAAATGGCCAAAGGTACATCGTCGTCGTCATCAATTACTTTACCATGTGGGCCAAAGCTATGCCACATTTAATGTTGAAATATGGCAACAAGAATATTCCAAATTAATGTGTCCTTGAATTAAATTGTGAATTAAAATCGAATTTAGTCTTAACAACTACTTGGAAATAATTAGTTAATTTATTTTAAATTAATTAGTTGGAGAAGTTCAAGTTATAAGTCTTTCTGAAGTCATGCAAGAGTTATCCCTTAAATTAAGGAGATAGGATTGAGTTATAATTAGTTAACTCAGTTAACTGAGTTACGTCCAGTTAAATTAGTTCCAAACTCTTTGAGGAACTAATAGTCAGTTAACAGTGAGTTGATGCATTAATGCACTCAACTAGTGCTACTCTAGTTAACTAAAGATTCCCTCATCAAAATTTCATGCATATCTAATCTGAGAAAGACCCAGTTAAGATTAAAGTTCAATGACAGTGTACTATCAGTTGCATGTGTTTTCTCATGGAGAAAATTCATGCATGCATTGAAGGATTCATCCTTGAGGATTGCGCAATTTTCAAGGCTTGATCATCCACTTGGTAACATGAAATCATCCACAAGGAACAATGCAAGGAAACAGGAGCCTGGAGGGTAGAGAGGAAGGCTGGAGAGAAGCCAAGATTTCCTGTGAGCATCTGTGAGGATTGTACTGAGAGCTGGCTAGCTGTGAGAGCTAAGGCTTTGTATAATTTCTATGTATTTCCATCATGTATGATAATGCAATAGTGTGGGGTTTTTAGTTGAGGCTTTCCCCAAACTATTTTCATGTGTCTTGTTTCATTGATTCTTCTTCTTTTGGTTATATTGTTAAGCTCAATCTTTAAGCTTCCGCAAAATTGATAGTAGAAGTAGGTTATAGTATTCTTCTTTGATTTGTATTGCATTATCGGTTAACCTACCATCAGATTTTCTACATGGTATAAGAGCTAGATTTGTAGAAATTTCTACATGGTATCGGAGCTGTGAATAGTATACTGAGAAGAGAATTCAAAGTTTGAAGTTCAGGGTTGCAGGTGAAAATCGAATTCATATCATACTTCAAGGTTGGCCAATGGTGTTCTATGGCTTGAGAATTGAGTATGCCTTGGGAGGTAGCTCGAATTACATAGCATGGAAAGATAGAGTGGAGGCTATATTAGAAGACAATGGCTTGAAGGAATTAATTGATCAAGGAATCCCAAATCCAGCTTCAACTAATGCATAGGAGTTGGCTGAGTGGAAGAAGTGTGTGGTGAAGGCAAGATGAATCATCCTTGAGGGAGTTCGAGACCATATTGTCTCGAGTCTCCATTGGAAGGATACTCAATTTTCAATGTGGAAGGCATTGAAGGACCTCTACCAGAATAGTAGTGACCAGAGGAAATTGGCGCTCAATGATAAGCTTCAAAGAATCAAGATGGAGAAGGGCAATACTATTTCAACATATGTGAACAAGCTCACCACCCAAAAAGATGAGCTTGGCAGTGAGGTAATAACTATTGTCGATGATGATATGGTGGGCCTCGCTTTCCTTCGCCTTCTGAAGAGTTGGAATAGCTACTAGGACTCTGTGAATGGAAGGGAGAAACTGCCACATTGGGAATGACTGTGGTCAGATCTTATGCAGGAGGAGATCAAGAGGAGCACATGAGATGGTTCTTCTTTCAATAATGATGATGAAGAATATCTAGCCTTAGAAAGTACGACAAGTAAAGGGAAGGGGAAGGCTTCCCATTTCAAATCGAAATCTGTTCAAGGAGGGAAGAAGGGTGACATGTGTAAAGTAAGATGCTTTAATTGTCACAAGATGGGACATTATGCGACTAATTTCCCATCGAAGAATTCCAAGAAGGTATCCTTGAAAGGATTTGAAGGTGAGGCATTACCCTCTCAGTTCAAAATGGACTTTGCCCTCATCGCATGCATGGTGTCATCAATGATGGGTTGTGTCTGGTATCTTGATGGTGGAGCCTCATTCCACATGACCAGTGATAAAAATTTATTCAGTGCCTTGGAGGAGAAAGACCTCAAGATGCGGATAGAGATAGGTGACGATGGAAGGCATAGTGTTTCAAGAGTGGGCACGGTTTCTTTTAAGGGGGAGCATGGATCTCCTCTCACCTTGACAGATGTGATGTATGTGCTTGGACTAAAGTAGAACTTGGTATTAGTTGTGATGCTGGAGGACAAAGGCTATGATGTTGTCTTCAGTAAAGGAAAGGTGTTCCTAAGACATATAGCCATGGGTCAGACCAAGAGGATAGGGATTTGGGTGAAGAATATCTATCAACTAGAGGTAGATCATTGTGCAACATTGAGTAGAAAAGAAGAATTGGTGCAAATCCAAGACATTGGCGAGTTGTGGCATAGGCAGTTGGGCCGTTTTCATCAATGGGCTTTGAAGATAATGCAACCAATATCTACAGGACTTCCCAAAGGTAAAATTGAGCAAGTTGACACATGCAAAGGTTGTATCTTGGGAAAGTACACCAAGTCTTCCTTTCATGATCGAGACAGTCAAGCAGAGGCTATCTTAGAGCGAGTTCATACTAATTTTTGTGGACCATTCTCGACGGCATCCACAGCGAAGAAAAGGTATTATGTGATTTTCATTGATGACTATTCTCATAAATGCTGGATCTATTTCATGCAGAAGAAGGACTAAACCTTCACAAAGTTTTGTGAGTTCAAATCTTTGGTTGAGAAAGAGTCAGGGAAGAAGACCAAGGCCTTGAGAAGAGACAACGGTGGAGAATATGTCTCTCAAAAGTTTAAGGACTTCTGTGCAGTGGAAGGAATTAGAGGAGACTTGACGGAACCTCATAACCCACAATAGAATGGGGTGGCCGAAAGGAAGAACAGAACTATTGTAGGGGCAGCACGAGTAATGTTGCATGACCAAGGCCTACCACTTCATTTGTGGGCTAAGGCATGCAACACAATGGTCTATTTGCAGAATAGAAGCCCACATCACATACTTGGGATGAAGACACCAGAGGAAGCTTTCCCCCGTAACAGACTAGATGTGGGTCACTTCAGGATCTTTGTCTCATCGATATATTTCCATGTGACAAAGGATGCACGAAAGAAGCTTGAGTCGATAGCAGAGGTGGGGATATTTGTGGGGTACACTGATACACCTCACAACTATTGGTTGTACTTGCCTACCAGTCGGAGAACAGTGGTTCACAGGGATCTCAAGTTTGATGAGCATAAGGCCATGCGCATTTCCCTTGAGAGGGAGCTCCAACTACAGGCTATGGAGGAACTGTTGGTTCCTAAGGAGGAGGATCCTCAGACTGATGCGGAGCAGCCGCATGCAGAGGTTCCAGGAGTGGAGACATCCACTCAAGAAAAGTCTTCTAGAGATGGACGGAAGTGTACAAGAGAAGCTGAAAAATTGTTGGAGGATGCGAGAGAGAATGTGGGAGCACCATCTTCTCAGCGCATATAGAGGAGGTCACCTGAGAGGTACACTGGATACATGGCCCTTGCTGTGGAATGTGTTGATACCGAGCCATCTTCCTTTGAGGAAGTAGTGTAGCAGCCGATTTGGGTTGATGCTATGGTGGAGGAGTATGACTCCATAGTTCGTAACAGTGTTTGGGACGTGGTTTCGAGACCGAAGAACAAGTCAGTTACGAGTTCCCATTGGCTTTACAAGGTAAAGCAAGCTCCTTATGGTAGGGTGGAGAAGAATAAGGCAAGATTTGTTGCCCGTGGCTTTTCACGGGTTGAGGGGATTGACAATGATGAGACTTTTGGTACTGTCGCAAGGTACTCATCTATCATATCTATGTTGTGACTATTAGCACAGATGGGTTGGAGGATCCATCAAATGGATGTGAAGACTGCATTCCTCAATGGCCAGATTGAGGAAGAGGTGTACATAGAGCACTCGAAAGGTTTTGATACCTTCAATCATGAGTTGCATGTGTGTTGACTCAAGAGAGCGTTGTACGGGCTGAAGCAAGCACCTCGTGATTGGTACACTAGGATAGACAACTACTTCACTGGGTTGGGCTTCACAAAGAGTGAAGTAGATGCAAACTTGTACCACATCATGGTGAAAGGTAAGTTGTTGATCATCATACTTTATGTTGATGATCTCATATTGACTGGTGATGATCAGTTGATCATGTCTTGCAAGGAGGAGCTTGCAAGAGAATTTGAGATGGTCTCATGCATTACTTCCTTGGCATGGAAGTGTGGCAAAAGGATGGTGAGTTGTTTGTGTATAAGGACAAGTATGCCAACGAGATACTCAGGAGATTCCACATGGAGAAGTGCAAGCCCATGCAGACTCCTCTAGCAGGTAACTGGAGGAAGGAGGTTGCTACTTCAAGAGAAGTGGTAGAGGCTACTGTGTACAGGCAGCTTGTGGGTTCATTGATGTACTTAGTGAACACACGACCAGATTTGTGCTATGTGGTGAACCAGCTGAGTCAAGCGATGGTTCATCCTACCAAGATGTTTTGGAAGGCGACAAAGCATGTATTGAGATACCTCAGAGGCACATCTCAGTATGGATTATGGTACATACAGATAGAGGGAGTGAAGCTACAAGGCATCACTGATGCAGATTGGGCAAGGAGTTCATCAGATCAGAAGAGCACGTCAGGAGGGATTTTCAACCTTGGGTCAATGACAGTTTCATGGTAGAGAAGGAAACAGAGGTCAATTTTACTCAGGTTGGTAGAGGCAGAATATATGGCTACAAGTCGGGCAGCATGCGGGGCCATCTAGATGCGGAAAATCCTAGTTGGTTTGTTTGATCATAGGATGGATCCAACTGTGATCTATTGTGATAATCAGAGTTGTATCAAACTCTCTGAGAATCCAGTATTTCATGATAGGTCTAAGCACATCGACATCCAGTATCATCATCTCAGAGACTATGTAGTGAGGAGGATCATGTTGCTACAGTATATTTCAGCAGAGGAGTAAGATGCTGACATTTTGACAAAGGCATTGTCAAAGTGTAAATTTGAGTTCCATAGAGATAGGATCGGGGTGGTAGATAATCCTTTTCTTGTTGAGAGGGAGTCTTGAAATATGGCAACAAGAATATTCCAATTTAATTTTTCGTTCAATTAAATTGTGAATTACAATTGAATTTAGTCTTTTTACAACTACTTGGAAATAATTTATTAATTTATTTTAAATTAATTAGTTGGATAAATTCAAGTTAGAAGTCTTTTTGAAGTCATGCAAGAATTATCCTTTAAATTAAGGAGATAAGAATGCGTGATATTTGAGTTGTAATTAGTTAACTCATTTTATTGAGTTAAGTCCAGTTAAATTAGTTCCAAATTGTTTGAGGAAGTAATGGTGAGTTAACAGTGAGTTGATGCATTAATGCACTCAACTAGTACTAATCTAGTTAACTAAAGATTCCCTCATCAGAAACTCATGCATGTCTATTCTGAGAAAGACCTAGTTAAGATTAAAGTTCAAGGATAGTGTACTATCATTTGCATGTGTCTTCTCATGGAGAAAACTCATGCATATAGTCAAGGATTCATCCTTGAGGATTGTGTAGTTTTGAAGGCTTGATCATCCACTTGGTAATAGGAAATCATCCACAAGGAAGAGCGCAAGGAAATAGGATATTGGAGGGTAGAGAGGAAGGTTGGAGAGAAGGCAATATTGTTGTTTAGTCAATTTAGTGTCCTAAATTGCTTGCATAAATTATCAACCGAGGTTCGTAAGCTAATGAAGTGTAGTGCACTGTATGTGCTTAGTTAACCCTTCTTACTTCATTGTTTTGTATTTTGTATTGCTTTTGGGGGTTTCTGTTCTTTGATTCCTAATGATGTACAATATGAACTATGAGAAACTGAATCTAACTTCCTAAAGGTGAACCAAGAACTTAAAACTAGTCAAAATCTAAGTTAAAAGAAGGAAAAAAGGAGCATCTATCCTATCTTGTCATTAATCCTAAGTCATGAATCTAATTATTAAAATCAAAAGGTAAAGTTGTAAGTCATGTTGAAATAAATACAGGGAATGAAATTAGCTAAAGTACTTCTAGTTACTCTAACCCTCAATTTTGAAAGATAACCTTCTTGAGATGGAATACAAGCAACTTCTAGTTACTCTAACCCTCAATTTTGAAAGATAACCTTCTTGAGATGGAATACAAGCAACTTCTGTACTTCATGGTCTAGAAAAAAAACTAAATAAAAACATGCAGAAGGTAAATGATTGGTTTCAACCCTTATGTAAATTGAATGTTTAACCATTTAGTTTAGGATGGATATCAACATGAAATGGTGATAAAAAACATTCATTAATACAGTGCACTGACAACGTGAACTACGAAATAAATAACAAAAACATTGAGTAAACTAATCAACAATGCATCCTCATTACTTTCAATATTACTCTATTTAGAAACAAAGTCGTTTCCTTTATGAAATGCATTGGAGAAACAAGACTGCACAATTGAATTCTAACATTATGCTACTGATGAGAACTAAAAGAAATCAAACTACAAGAAATCAACCTAAGTTACGAACACTGCTAAAAGAAAATGATGAAATTACAACTGAACAGAAAAACAAATGAAAGGAAAACCTCCTTCAGTGCAGGGGCCCTCTACAACTGACTAGGTTGAGCTACTAACTTAATTCAAAATGCTTCTTCAAATGAACATCGGTCAACACACAACTTTATATTATAAACAGGAACAAAAAGTCCAAAATTACAGAGCTACAAGTCTGAGCTTAATACATCCAGAACATTGAACCCCCTTCGGTTCTATACAACTGGTATATAAAAGAAAATATTCATAATTGTCTTTTGAGGAAAATTAGCTACAAGTGGTCTACACGTATCACAACAGGACTGCGTAAATGTTTGATCAGCTATAGGTGACTTGAATTTGAGCAATATGGTTGGACAGAACCATTAACACAGGTGGCTGATCCGAGTTAATGCTTCAACCGAACTATTGGATTTATTAATTAACCATGAAAGGGTAGACAAAGTGTCCTATTGCTTCCAGGTTTCATATGTTTGACTCCATCTTTGACTGTGCTCTTGAGCTGGCTTTTTTATCAATCAGGGCTACGTGAATACGACAGGATCCATGTCGAGACGATTCCAGAGATGCCCATGTGGCCGGTTTCTTTGTTTGACACCTGTAACCTGCCAAACCATTGAAGTAGCTACAGAACACATAGTTAGCTGCAGAATAAGCTGTGTTCCGTAGCTAATTTGAAAAAACTTATTCAAATAGAAGAAACATAAAAGTATAACATGTCAATCATTTAATGTCCTCCTTAAGACAAAATCTATCATTTATCAGTGATGGAGATCTGTATTCTTATGGGAAAAATAAGGGAAAGAAGTGAGAAATGTTGTCAAAGAGAGGCTAATTCTAAGGTTCAACATACCCCCACTGCAAAATCATTGCATGTCACCATGAAATTTTTCCAAAAGTGTGCACTCTTCTTTCCTATTGCATTTGCTCAGACACCTCTACTAATACATCTAATTTTCTTTTCTTGCTCCTCTTTGAAGTGACTACCATCATGGGTTTCTTCATGAGAAGTATGTATTTAAGGTTAATGATTGTTCTGTTCATGTTTCTATTCTTCCTCTTCAACTTTCTATTCTTCTTGTACCATAGCACTAGGTGCAGTATTATATTATCATGAATGGGTTTATCCAATTTGCTCTGTTCCTTCAGGGTTTCATTTTCTTTCTTGACATTCCTGTTCAATATCTCTAACTCATATATTTCTTGTTTGAGAGAGTCAGTTAGAGGTTCCTGTGGATTAACAGGTTGTTATGGATTGGCTGAGGATTCTGGATCCATTGAGGCACTTTTCTTCTCCAGTGATTCTATGTAATCATAAATTTGTTGTTGCACTAGGTCTATGACTGGAGATCCTCTGTTGGTACTGCCTTCAAAATATTGTTTAAGAGAGTTTTGAGGAATTTGTGTAAATGGAACATTATTAGGAGATGGTACCAGGGTTTCTTCTTCTAGATTTATGAACTCTGTTTCCTTTGATGATACCTTCTTTACCATACCTCGGAGTCTATAGCTCCTTCTAAGTTGTACGGGGCTTATGTTCTCCTCCTTTGTACCCTTTTTCTTCTTTCCTATCTTTTCCTTTCTTTTGATTTGTTTTCTTATCTCTATCAATTTTTTAGAGATTAATTGTTCTTCATGTTGTTGTAATGAAGATTCAGGTTTGTTTCTAGTAATTCCACCAACTTTGTTTTTTATCTTCCCTTTTTGCTTGATATTCTCCTTGATCTCTGTCATTTTTTCAGAGATTAGATCTTCATTATTTTTCTGTGTGGAGGACGTAGGTTTGCTTTGAATCGTCATACTAGTCTTTTTTCCTCCTACTCCTTCTGACATTACCCTCTTCAGGTGATTTTGGTGCCTCTTGGAAATAGTTTCTTATGAAGAAGTTTTCCCAAGTATCTCCTATTCTTTTCAAATGAAACTCAACCAGTATTTTTACCAACACATGATGGTACATAGTTGTGTCTATGAATTCTATTTTCTTCTATACGTTTGAAGCCATCCTGCTTAAATTGTTTAGAAGGAAGAAACTGAGGTTGATGTCTCCATTTTCCAGAAAGTTCATCAATAAACGTATATGATAGGCATACATGCATCCGAATCTCCCCTCACAAGTAATAATTTTTTGTAATATAAAAAGCATCTTTCTCAATTTATTTTTAAGTACTGAAATAGGAATTCCTTTTCTAAACACAGTGACATCCATACCTGGGTTCCTGAGGATTACCTTCCATGATTCACTATGAAATTCCTTATTTTTGAACCATCTCTCACCAAGTCTTGGTAGTTTTGTAGCCTCTGCTATGTAAGATTATGTGACTGCAGACTTAATGTCTCCAATTTCTAATTCTGTACCATCAAATGATCTAGCAAAAGATTTGGTGATCTCTTTGTGATAGCCATCAAATTTTTCAATGAAATTGAGCCATCCAACCTTCTATAGCATCTCCTTGAGTTGTGGGTATCCTTCCATATATTTTTCCCCTACGGGCTTTGTCCTGACAATGAGTCCCATGGCTTTTTTTTCGTAGAATTTTCTAACCTACAGAATTACCCTCCTGGTCTATGAAATGGATTGACTGTGGGTATGGTGAAAAAGAACTATGGGTTTGCGTGGAATAAGTAGATGGTGAGGGTTTGGAGAGACATGAATACGTTGGTCACATTGTAGTTTTGACCGTTAACAGATGAAGTTATTAGGGACCGTTTAAGTACAGAGTATGGAGAATGTAGTGGAGGTGTGGTATGATGAAATAATTATAGACCATTTGGTACCGAATGTGGAAGATGTGGTATCATGAAGTGGCAGTCAAATCAAATGATGACTTGTTAAGGAGACATACGATCATTCATATTATACAAAACTTATGTTTGTAACTTGCTGTTTCAAGTAAATTTTGCATTTTACCTTTAGAACTTAACCTTTTGGTTGATAATTCTTTTGGTGTTGATCTGTAGGTACTTTGAGCATGGTTGATCTCCAAAACTTGATTCTTCAATTTCCATGCATTCATGATTTATTTGTGAGTTGTACAATTGTGCCAGATATGATAAGTAAGTTGTAGCTGTAGAATTAGATTAGCTATGGAATGGAATCAACTGCAGAAAGTGAAAAGAAGGAAAAGCGAAATATGGCTATGGTATATGAGTGTAAAAATAAAATGGAAACAAGTTATGACAGTGGGATGGAATGAGGTGTAAGATAAAATGAAAAATAGGGTCAAATGGAGTAAAACTGTAAAAAAGATAAAATGTAAATGAAATATGATAGTGAGATGAAGTAGAACTGTAAATGAAAACAGAATGAGATGGAATGAGATTATGAATTTTCAGACTCTAAACTGCAAATAAATGTAGCTTTTGTCACTGCCTATTACAGAAAGGAGATGGAAAATACAGCATGTCAGAAATCTCTGATTTTCACCATGTATTTTCTGTATAAGTATGCAAATCAATGATTAGTTTTCAACCTCATACAATTTATTATTATTATTTATTTTTTATCGGTCCTCATTTTTTTTTAGGAAAAATAAAAACTAAGTTAGTGGAGAAGAAGAATTCTTCTTCAATAGCTTCCTTTCAGAGTTATTCTGGAAAATCTCAATGAACTCCTCTCTTGAAATTGGTTTCTAATATATCTTCAACCGATGACCATTCACAAGAAGAGGTATTTTGCTTCCATCTATTGTCCTTATCTTTACTACTCCGTTATTAAAGACTTCTTCAATCTCATACGGCCTAAGCCAACGAGTTTGAAACTTCCCTTGAAAATCTTTGAACTTTGAATCGAACAATAGTGCCTAATCTCCTGCTTGAAACTTCTTCTCCTTAATATATTTATCATGGCATTTAGCCCTCTGCTGTTGGACTATATTGGTTCTTTGAACTACATCTTGCCTGATTTCATCAAGTTTATTGAGTTGCTCCAATCTACGTTTCTGTGCCTCTGATAAATCCAGTCCCAATTGGACTACCATCTTGAAGGTTTTGATTTGAAACTCTATAGGGAACAAGACTTGTTTCCCATAAACAAGCTCATAGTGTGTATGTCCCATTGTGTTCCTCCATGTAGTTCTATACGCCCATAAGGCTTTAGGAAGCCTTTCTTCCCAATTCCTTATATGTAGATGCATAGTCTTAGTGAGAATCCCTTCAATCACCTTATTTGTAGATTCAACTTGACCATTTTCTTGTGGATGATAGGGAGTATATTTCCTATGTTTGATCTTGTAATCTTCCACGGGGCCCTTCACCATTTTAGATGTAAATTGAGATCCCTGATCTGTCACAATTTCTCTTGGAACACCAAAATGAGTGAAGATGTCCTCAAAAAGAAAATTAACTACAGATTTTTCATTAGCAAAAGTTAATTCTTTGGCCTCTACCCATTTAGTGACATAATCAGTGCATACCAATATATACTTCTTTTGCTTAGATGGAGGATTAATTGGTCCAACCAAATCCAAGGCCCATTTTTCAAAAGGTTCAATAAGTACCTAAATTTGTAGTGGCATTTCATTTGAAGGAGCATGTTTCCCTACCCTCTGGCAGCTTTCACACCTCCTAACATATTCTTTGGCATATTTGAAGATGGATGGCCAATAATACCCTAAAGAAAGGATTTTATAGGTTGTCTTCTTGTCAGCAAAGTGTCCACCACATGACTCATCATGACATGCCTTAAGAATCTCAGGCATTTTGTCTTCCCTAACACATCTTCTGATCATAAGATCTGGGCCTGTTTTATACAATTCATTAGTGATCCGTGAGTATCTTGGACTTAACTGAATGATTTTTCTTTTCTCTCTAGGAAACAAATGTGAATGCAATTTCCTTATGACGAAGTAATTGGCAATATATGCAAACGAAGGAGTTTGAGTAGTCACTACAAAAAGATATTCATCATGAAACTTATCTTCAACCGGAGTGTCATCCTTGATATTTTGAATTCTAGATAAAAAATTAGCAACTGTGTTTTATTTTCCAGGTCTCTCTAGCACAGTAATATTGAATTCTTGCAAGAGTAAAAGCCATCTTGTAACTCTGCCATTAGTAATAGGTTTATTCATTAACTATCTCATTGCAGAGTGATCTGTATGAAAAAAGGTTTCATAGCCTATTATATAATATCTAAAATTGTTGATTGCATGAACAACAGATAAAAATTAATTTTTAGTTACAGTATAATTCAACTCAGTGGAAGTCAAATTCTTACTTGTATAGTATATGGCGTAGGGAATCAAATCTTTTTGTCCTAATACAGCTCCTAGAGTTGTATTTGAAGCATCTGTCGAAATGTGAAAAGGTAGTTTCCAATTTGGAACTCTCAAGATGGGTTCTTTAGAAATGTTTCTTTTTAAAGTCTCAAATTCTAACCGGCAGTCAAGATTCCAATTGAATTCACAATCCTTGGTGAGTAATTTGAAGAGTGGGGATGCTATTTTAGTGAAATTTTCTATAAATCGTCTATAGTATCATGTAAAACCTAGAAAACATCTAACATCATTTTGGAAATTTGGAATTGATAATTTAGATATGACTTCAACTTTAGATTTATAAACTTTAATCCCATCTCCTAAAATGTGATGCCCTAAAACAATCCCTTCTATAAACATCATAAAACATTTTTCATGGCTTAGTGAAAGGTTTGCTTCCTTACATATTTTAAGAACTTTTTCCAAAATTTCCAAAGCTTCTTCAAATTTATTCCCATAAACTGTAAAGTCATCCATATATACCTGTACACAATCATGTATTAGATTAGAAAAAATTCCTAGTACTACTCTTTGGAACGTTGTAGGTGCATTACATAACCCAAAAGGAAGTACTCAGTAGGTATAGGCTCCCCATTGAAAAGTAAATGTGGTTTTATATTGATCTTTAGGTGCCACCTGAATCTAATTATAACCACTAAAACCATCCAAGAATGAGAAATACTTCTTACCTGCTAATGTATCTAACACTTGATCTATAAAGGGCAAAGGAAAATGATCTTTAAGGGTAGCTTTATTCAATTATTGGTAATCAATGCACACCCTCCATTTACCATTATTTTTAAGCACAATCACTATAGGGGAAACCCATTGGCTGTCTGAAATAGGGTAAATGAAGTTTACATTCAGCAGTTTTTGTAGCTCTTTTTTCACAATTTCCCTAACAATTGGATTCATCCTTCTTTGAGGTTGTCTGATAGGTCTACAAGTCTTAGGACTAATTCCTTTCATGTCAGTATATTCCCATGCATTTGTAGCAGAATGTTGTTGAAATGTCTTGATTAGCTTTTCCTGTTGTAATTTCTCCAAGTTATTGTTTATGTTCAATCTTCTCCCTGGAAAGATTTCAATTGTAGAGCTACCAAATTCTTCCATAGAATAAAGAGACATCTGCCTAGATGACAAATATTCAATATTGGATTTTTCTTGAAATTGATCATGTTCATATTCTGGAGAAAATTCAAAATTTTCCATTATATTTAAGATTTGACTATCTTCACTATTGTCTGAAATAGTAAAGGGAGGCTGAATTTCATTTTCATCATCAATCCATTCTTTGTTATCTATTTATGTGATTGTTCTTACTGGAGGATATAGAGTGAATTTCTTTGTTGAATTCCCATTAGGAATATACATGTCACCAGATCTACAACTAATGAAAGCATCCGCTGTGCCTAGCCAAGGTCTTCCTAATATGAGTGAATGTCCTCCTAGATTGTTCTTGGGAGTTAATATCATAAAATCAACAGGATATTCCCAAGAATCTAAGGATACTGAAATATCTTCTAACACTCCATCTAGTTTGATTACAGATCTGTCTGCTAATTGCAGTAATGTAGGTGTGCAAAGAAGATTAGGAGGATTGAGCTACTCCATGGTTTGTTTGCTCATTATGTTTATTGCTGCTCCTAAATCAATCAATGTATTTGGAATTTCAACTCCATTGATATGTGTTTTCACAATTGGACTTCCTGGATCTACATATTTTTTTATAGCAATTTTCCCCATAGTTATATCTACTATTTTTCCTACCAGGTGAATTCTTTTTGTTTCTTTTTCTTTTCTTCCTGGTTTCCTTATGCTCAACTCCATTATTGTTTTAGCTAGGATTGGAATCTCCTTAATGGCTTGTAACAAAGGGATTGTTATATAGACATTTTTCAATTCATCTAGAAAATCATAATTAGGCAACATAATCTACTTTTCTACTCATCTATCAACTTGTAACCTTTCAGGAAAAGGAGGTGCAGAAGTAGATACTGGTTGCTCAATGATGGGAGTTGAGTTCACTAGTTCTTTCTATTTTTCATTTTTAGTATTTTGGTTTTCGAGAGATGTTCCTTCAAAACTTTTATTGGTCTCTAGAGAATATTCCCCAAAATTGTCTTGTTCTTGAATAACTATAGAAGGCCTTTCCTTTGCTAATATCCTACCAGATCTTAGTTGAACATCATTGAGATCTAGAGGAGTGATCATATAAGTTGGAAATTGTTTTCCTTCCACCATGTAAGTATTCTGAGGATTTTTATTGTTGGGGTTTGGTAATGGTTGGGCAGGTAGCTGATTTGGTCTCTGCTGAAATGGTAGTAAGAGTTGAGGATTTTGGTTTTGTTGTGGAAATGGTAGTGAAAGTTGAGGGTTTTGATTTTGAAGTTATGGCTGCTAATTTTGTTGTGGAATGTGTGGGAAAGGATAATTCTAATATGATGGAGGATATTGATAATATTGAGAAAATCTTCCATAAGGATTTTGTAATCCATGAGCCCAAGGTTGAGATTGAGGTTGAGGTTGAGGCCAAGGTTGCTGCCAAGAATTCCAATTTGGTGGGGGCTGAAGATACATTTGATTGTTAAAACCCTGATTTTGTGGCCCTTTTCAAGGTCTTCTAGAGACAAAGCAAAGAGGTTCTGCTGAATTTGGAACTGTTTCTTCTTGGAAAACAGCCTTAAGACTTGGAATTGAAGGACAACCCTTGGTCTCATGGTTTTCTGAGAAAATCATACAAATCTCTATAGTTTTTGCATCCAAAGGACATTCTCTTAAAGCGTGTTTTTTTTGCATTTGGGACAAAAAATAGCTAAAGCATTAGCCTCGGTTTTCTCCTTGTTTTGCAACTTAAGGGTGTCTATTTTCTCACTAAGGCTCCCTAGAATATTTGTTTTGAATTCATCAAGCATATTACCAATTCCTGCCCTACTCACCAATCCAATTGTAGACTTAGTCACTCTAACAAGAGAAGGATCTCTTGGACCTTTCCCAGTTTTGGATTTCCCTCTTGAGAGATGAACACATAATTCTCCTATGTAACTTAATGGGAGTTGAGAGATATCTCCCTTCCCCATCATGTTAAGGATATCTATCCACTCATCTCTAATGGCTTTTAATAAAAGAGATTTTAAGGTATCTTCATCTAAATTGTCCATCCTTGCTCTTTTCAAGTTATAGTTGAATCTTTCAATTAAATCCTCCAAATTTTCATCCTCTCTTTGTATCATTTTGAACACTTCATCCTTGTGATTGGTAGGCATGCAATAATCCAAATACCTATCTAGAAACGCTTTCTTCATGTGATTCCATGTTCTAATGGATTGAGTGACTAACCCCATGAAGCACTTCAAAGCATCTCTTTTCAATGTTGAAGGAAACAACTTAAGTTTTTGAGAGTCTTCTAAGTAATCATAGGTTCTACAAAAGACTTCAAACTCAAATAAAAATGTTTCAGGATCCTCACCTTTTAACCCATGGAAATTAGGGAGGACAGAAGGTGAGATATTTTTCATTATGGCATTTATTTCTTCATCCACTATAGGGAATCCAAAAGAATTATCTATTTCCCTATTTCCTCTACCTCCTCCATTATTTCCTCTACCTCCTCCATTATTTATGCTACCTCTTCCTCTACCCCCTCCTCCAAACAATGTGAATTCTCCATCCTCTCCTTCATCTGCCATTATAGTTTCTTTAGAGTCAGTCTAAGGTTCAACTTGCAAGGTTACTTCTCTTCCTCTGGTTCTACTATTAATGGAATATGGGAGAGAAGTTATACTTCTTCTTGCTCACTAGGTATTTCTAATTCTTCAACTAAAATGTGCTCCCCTATGGAGGTGAAAGAGGCTACTCCTGATGTTGGAGACCCAAGATTTTTCTCCTCTAGGACTGCCTCGGTAGATGAAGTAGGAGATTCTTTTGATGAGATCTCTGACCTTAGAATTTTAGGAGTTCTATGGCTGAGAGTATGAGCTTGAGATGGAGGTGTATCTCTTCTTTTGCTTGCTAGAGTAGGTGGTGTTGTAGGAATTCAACTCCTCCCTCTAGTTATAAAAATATCCCTACAGTCTCTTTCTCTATGCATATCTTTTTTTTTTTAATGTAAGAGATAAGGTTACCTAATTACACTCAGAGCCTATGTAGTGAGGAGGATCATGTTGATACATTATATTTCGACACAGGAGCAAGATGCTGACATTTTGACAAAGGCATTGACAAAGTGTAAATTCGAGTTCCATAGAGACAGGATCGGGGTGGTAGATAATCCCTTTCTTGTTGCGAGGGAGTGTTGAAATATGGCATCAAGAATATTCCAATTTAATTTGTCCTTGAATTAAATTGTGAATTACAATCGAATTTAGTCTTAACAACTACTTGGAAATAATCAATTAATTTATTTTGAATTAATTAGTTGGAGAAATTCAAGTTAGAAATCTTTCTGAAGGCATGCAAGAGTTATACCTTAAATTAAGGAGATAAGATTGAGTTATATTTTAGTTGTAACTAGTTAGCTCAGTTTACTGAGTTAAGTCCAATTAAATCCAGTTAACTGAAGATTCCCTCATCAAAAACTAATGTATGTCTATTGTGAGAAAGACCCAATTAAGATTAAAGTTCAAGGACAGTGTACTATCAGTTGCATGTGTTTTCTTATGGAGAAAACTCATGCATACAGTTAAGGATTCATCCTTGAGGATTGCACAGTTTTGAAGGCTTCATCATCCACTTGGTAACAGGAAATCATCGACAAGGAACATCGCAAGGAAATAGGAGCTTGGAGGGTAGAGAGGAAGGTTGGAGAGAAGCCAAGATTGTTGTTTAGTCAATTTAGTGTCCTAAATTGCTTGCATAAATTATCAGTCGAGGTTCGTAAGCTGATGAAGTATAGTGCACTATATGTGCTTAGTTAACCCTTCTTACTTCGTTGTTTTGTATTTTATATTGTTTTTGGGGGTTTCTATTCTTTGATTCCTAATGATGTACAATCTGAACTATGAGAAACTGAATCTAACTTCCTAAAGGTGAACTAAGAGCTTAAAATTAGTCAAAATCTAAGTTAAAGGAAGGAAAAACAGAGCATCTGTCCTATGTTGTCATTAATCCTAAGTCATGAATCTAATTCTTAAAATCACAAGCTAAAGTTGTAAGTCATGTTGAAATAAATACAGGGAATGAAATTAGCTAAAGTGCTTCTAGTTACTCTAACCCTCAATTTTGAAAGATAACCTTCTTGAGATGGAATACACGCAACTTCTATACTTCATGGTCTAGAAAAAAAACTAAATAAAAACATGCAGAAGGTAACTGATTGGTTTCAACTCTTATGTAAAGTGAATGTTTAACCATTTAGTTTAGGATGGATATCAGCTTGAAATGGTGATAAAAAACATTCATTAATACAGTGCATTGACAACCTGAACTAGGGAATAAATAACAAAAATAGTGAGTAAACTAATCAACAGTGCATCCTCATTACTTTCAATCTTACTTTGTTTAGAAACAAAGTCATTTCCTTTATGAAATGGATTGGAGAAACAAGACTGCACAATTGAATTCTAACATTATGCTACTGATGAGAACTAAAAGAAATCAACCTAAGTTACAAACACTGCTAAAAGAAAATGATGAAATTACAACTGAACAGAAACACAAATTAAAGGAAAACCTCCTTCAGAGCAGGGGCCCTCTACAACTGACTTGGTTGAGCTACTAACTTAATTCAAAATGCTCCTTCAAATGATCATCGGTCAACACACAACTTTATATTATAAATAGGAACAAAAAGTCCAAAATTAGAGAGCTACAAGTCTAATCTTAATACATCCAAAACTTCGAACACCCTCTGGTTCTATACAATTGGTATATAAAAGAAAATATTCATAACTGTCTTTTGAGGAAAATTACCTACAGGTAGTCTACATATATCACAACAAGACTGCGTAAATTTTGATTAGCTGCAGGTGACTTGAATTCGAGCAAGATGGTTGCACAGAACCGTTAACATAGGTGGCTGATCTGAGTTAATGCTTCAACAAAACTATTGGATTTATTAATTAACCACGAAAGGGTAGACAAAGAGTCCTATTGCTTCCAGGTTTCATATGTTTGACGCCACCTTTGATTGTGGTCTTGAGCTGGCTTTTTTATCAATCTGGGTTGGGTGACTAGGACAGGATCCATGTCGAGATGATTCCAGAGATGCCCATGTGGTCGGTTTCTTCGTTTGACACCTGTAACCTGCCAAACCATGGAAGTAGCTATGGAACACACAGTTAGCTGCAGAATAGGCTGCGTTCCATAGCTAATTTGAAAAAACTTATTCAAATAGAAAAAACATAAAAGTATAACATGTAAATCATTTAATGTCCTCCTAAAGACAAAATATATCATTTATCGGTGATGGGGATCTGTATTCTTATGGGAAGAACAAGGGAAAGAATTCAGAAAAGTTGTTAAAGAGAGGGTAATTCTGAGGTTCAACAATTTCCTATGAGCATCTGTGAGGATTGTACTGAGAGCTGGCTAGCTGTGAGAGCTAAGGCTTTGTATAATTCCTATGTATTTCCACCATGTATGATAATACAATTGATGCAGGAGCATCTGGACTTAGCCAACAATCTGATGGTTTGTTCACATTTTGTGGCTAAATGAGTTGAATTTCACTGACCTGAGTGGTCAAAATTCAGTTTGGTAGAGAGGGTTGGATCTCTCGAAAATGACCTTTACTTCATTATTGTAATAATTAGAATATTGTCTTATTTCAGACTAAGGGATAAGTTGTTAGCATAGGTGTGTAATAGAGATTAAAAGGAGAGATTTGATTGTTTGATTGATTAAAATAGAGATCATGTTGTTAGTACAGTTAGAATAGGATTTGCTCATAAAGAGAATAAAATGTAATGGAAAGGGATTAACTGAGATGATTGAGAATTGAGTAAGAGGTGAGAGTTTGAGTGTTAGATAGGGGTTTGAGATTGAGACGGAGATCAAACAAATTGTTGTAATTGAGTCAAGACAGCCAAGACTCTGTAACTTCTATTATATTGAAGAAATTTATTCAGTGTGCATTTGTGTGTTAATTCTGGTGTAGACTCTCATTTACCTCTGTGTATCTGTGTTCTGAAACGTAAAGGGTTATTTTCTCTGTTTTCACACTTTAATGGTAAATCTCAGTATTTATGTGTTTTTTCACTAAATCACAGTCATTTAGTGTTAACAAGTAATCTTGGAATTAAGCACTAAACCACTTGTTAAGCACATTATTTAAGTTTGATTTAATGCACGTGGTTGTATTAGAAAAGCGGGTTTTTCCAGTGAAGGTGGTTATTGGGTGAAGGAAAAGTGGTAAGTGGTAATTCGGGGTGGTCACCCGATTCCATTAACCAAGTGACACGTAACACTCAAGTGGAGAGAGAAAACCACTTTATCGGGTGGGTAATCCTTGTGCAAGTGGCTCACCTGAAATCGTTATTAACCATTGGATCAAGTGCGTTTTGATCAATGGTGGAGGATCATCAGATTGTTTCATTGATCAAGGTGAGTGACGACTGTTAGATCTGGAGAGAGGAGATCAATGGTGTAGAGCAAAGAGCTTGTTTAAAAAGGGAAAGTCAACATGAGACCGACTTGTTTAGGGGCAAAGTGGGACCCTCAGGAGAAAGTAAGCCATGAACAAAATCCACTTGAACACATCTGATTGGTTATAAAGTAACCAATAGTCTATTTTTTATACTACCACCTTAGTTTGATCAGCCTCTTGCATCATTTTGGTATCAGAGCACAGAGATTGAGTTGACTGCAGTAAACATGCCACCAAGGAGAGGAGCTGGCATAGGTCAAGGAAGACCTGAAGCAAATGGAGTTCCACTCGAAGAGATCCAGAGTCTGCATACAATGATGGAAACAATGGAGATTGCTCAGAGGAGAACACCTGATGAAGGAGTTGCCAGTGCTGTAGAAGAATCTTCTGAAGAAGAAGAAGAGGAGGAAAATGAAACTACCAAAGTTATCAAGATGTTGGCTAAAATACGTGGAAAGCCAAAGGTGGAAATACTTATGTATGAAGGGAGTCCCAATGTAGAAGAGCTAATGGATTGGATCAGTTCATTGGACAAATATTTTGTCTATGAGGAGGTTGACGACAAAAAGAAGGTGAAATTTGCAGTTACCAGATTGAAGGATCATGTAGCTATTTGGTGGCATGAACTACAAACATCCAGAACAAGAGAAAGAAAGTCAAAGATCAAGTAATGGGACAAAATGGTGAGTAAAATGAAAGCTAAATTTATGCCAAAAGATCATTAGTTAAATATTTTCAAACAGTTACAGAATTTAAGGCAAAAAAGAATGTCTATTAAAGAATATGCAGAAAAGGAAGAATCCCCTGAAGTAGGAGAATCCCTATTGTTGAAAAGGGTATTATTTAAGGCAAAGAAAGAGACTGAAGAACCAGCTTAGAGGAATAGTTTATTTAGAACTACATGAAAATCAAAAGGTAAATGTTGTAAAGTGATAATTGACAGTGGAAGCACTGATAACCTTGTTTCTACAGAGATGGTGGACAAGCTAGGATTAGTGAAGACCGTACACCCTACTCCTTACAAAGTGTCATGGTTGCACAAAAGGACATCAAATTATTGTGACAGAACAATGCAAGGTAGAAATACAGATTGGTACTTATAAAGATGTAATATTGTGAGATGTAATGCCGATGGATGTATGCCATGTATTGCTGGGAAGACCTTGGCAGTTTTATCGGAAAGCTATTCATGATGGGAGGAAAAATACTTATACTCTAGAGAAGGATGGAAATAAACATACATTGTTGCCATTGAAGGATGAAGTTGACAAAGGAGCACCTGGAAATAGTGTTACGCTGACGAGTGGAAAGGAGCTATTGCAAGAGGTTGGAAAAGGTGAAGAAATGCATTTTGCTATCATAGGGAGACCTAAGGTAATCTTGACTTCCACAAACTTAGATGATTTACCTAAAGAAATAAAAACTCTATTGAATGATTTTGCTGATATTATTGTGGATGAGTTTCCAAATGCACTGCCACCAATCAGGAGTATTAGTCATCATATTGATCTAATACCAGGATCAAGTTTGCCAAACAAGGAAGCATACAGATTAACTCTTCAAGGGAATGCAGAAGTTGGAAAACAAGTGCAAGATCTGATGAATAAGGGAGTAATCAGAGAGAGTCTTCGTCCATGTGTTGTACCGATAGTACTCAGTCCAAATAAAGGAGGTGAATGGCGTATGTGTACAGATTCCAGAGCCATAAACAAGATCACTATCAGGTATATTTTTCCTTTACCACGCATGGATGATTTGATGGATTGTTTGAGTGCGTCAAAGTATTTTACTAAAATAGATCTGAAGAGTGGATATCATCAAATAAGAAATAGAGAAGGAGATGAATGGAAGACTACATTTAAAATAAACAGTGGGTTGTATGAGTGGTTAGTGATGCCTTTTGGACTCACTAATGCACCTAGCACGTTCATGAGATTGATGAATGAAGTCTTGAAGGAATATGCAGGAAATTTTGTCATTGCTTATGTTGATGATATTCTAGTTTTTAGTACAAGTAAAGAAAAACATCTAGAGCATCTTAAATTGGTTTTAAGAACTCTACAGAAAGAGAAACTACTGATAAATCTGAAGAAATGTAGTTTCATGAAAGAAGAATTAACTTACTTGGGATTTGTAGTTTCTAAAGAATGGTTGAAAATGGATCTAGAGAAAGTCCAAGCAATTTGGAACTAGCCTATTCCAAGGAATATATTTTAGGTAAGAATTTTTCATGGTCTTTCAAGTTTTTATAGTAAATTTATCAGAGGTTTTAGTCAGATTTGTGTGCCAATTCTTGAAATAATCAAGGAGACTAATCAGCCATTCAAGTGGATAGAAGCAGTAGACATGAATTTTAAGTTACTGAAGAGGAAATTCATAGAGAAACCAGTTTTGGCTTTACCCTATTTTGAAAAAGTATTTCAAGTTGAAACAGATGCTAGTGGAGTTGCAATTGGAGCAGTTTTGAGTTAGGAATAGAGACCACTAGCATACCTCAGTGAGAAATCAAATGAAGCTAAGAAGAAGTATTCTTCTTATGGTAAATAATTTTATGCTATTGTACAAGCCTTAAAAAAATGGAGATATTATTTGCTACCAAAGGAGTTTATATTGTATTCTGACAATCATGCATTACAGTTCATAAACAACCATTGAAAATTGAACCAGAAACATGCCAAGTGGGTAGAGTTTCTGCAGAGCTTTACTTTTGTGATAAAACACACAAGTGGTAAGTTGAACAAAGTTGTTAATGCTTTAAGCAGGGTAAATTTCATTGAATTTCATTGTGCAAGAATTCAAAGTTAGTGTTGTAGGATTTGAAGAAATGGTTGAAATGTATAAAGATGATGCAGCTTTCAAAGATATTTATACAACAATACAAAATCCAATAGTTCATAACAAAAGTCAATGGCTATATTATCTTATCCAATGAGGTTTATTGTTTAAAGGAAACAAGTTGTGCATTCCCAAATGTTCTATGAGGGAAAACATAATAAAGAAGAAACATAGTGAAGGATTATCTGGTCACTTTGGACAATAAAAACCTTTGCTTAGGTAAATGTTTTTTACTATTGGCCTAAGATGCAGATTGATGTTAAGATATTTGTTGAGAAGTGCAGGATATCTCAACATGATAGAGGGAGAAGCATGAATACAGGATTGTACTAGCCATTGCCAATACCAGACAGACCATGGGACGCAGTTAGCATGGATTTTTTTTAGGGGTTACCTAAAGCTCAAAGGGGGAATGATTCCATTTATGTTGTGGTAGATATATTTTCCAAGATGGCACATTTCATTGCATGTAAGGAGACTAGTGATGCAACACATATTGCTAATCTATTTTTTTTTAGAAATTGTAAGATTACATGGATTGCCTGTAAGTGTTGTATCTGATAGAGATACAAAGTTTGTAGGTCATTTCTAGAGAACTCTTTGGAAGAAACTAGGTACTAACCTCAGTTTTAGTTCAGCATACCATCCTCAAACAGATGGACAGACCGAAGTGGTAAACAGAAGCCTAGGAAACATATTGAGAAGTTTAGTGTATCAAAATCATAAGCAGTGGGATTTAGCACTAGCTCAGGCTGAGTTTCCTTATAATGACACTCCAAACCGAAGTACTGGAATGAGTCCATTTCAGATTGTTTTTGGGATGAATTGAAGAGGTGTGTATGAGCTCAAAAATCCAGGTAAACAAGAGACAAGAAGTGCAAAAGCTGAAGAGTTTGTAGAGTAGATGTAGAGACTACAAGAAGGTGTCAAAGGTAGATTGCAGGAAAGCAGTGGCAAATACAAACAAAGAGAAGATATGAAAAGAAGAGAGAAAGAATTCCAAGTGGGAGATTTAGTGATGGTGTATTTGAGAAAAGAAAAGTTTCCTGCTAAGACTTACAATAAACTAAAAATGAAAAAGATAGGACCATGTAGAATTGTAAGAAAGTTTTCAACTAATGCTTATGA
Source organism: Pinus tabuliformis (assembly GCA_031772625.1). Lineage (NCBI taxonomy): Eukaryota > Viridiplantae > Streptophyta > Pinopsida > Pinales > Pinaceae > Pinus > Pinus tabuliformis. Next base: position 1,500,637,164 of record CM062819.1, on the reverse strand, counting down.
AGTTGAATTGCCAGAAGGAATTGGAATATCACCTATCTTCAATGTTTCAGATTTGTATCCATACAAAGAGACAAAGACAAAGATACAGGAGGAAACTATAGAAGATGAATTTCGAAATTTGAAATGGGAAGAACAAATGCCAAATATAGTTAAGAAAGAGGTGGAAGCTATTTTGGAGAAAAGAGTATCCAAAAGAACCATAGGACAAGTTTATTTTCAATATCTAGTCAAATGGAAAGGACAGCCAGTGGAGGATGCTAGTTGGTTGATAACAGCAAAGTTGTAGAAGTATGGAGTAAAACCTGAAAGTTTGAGGGATGATTGTTTTCTTCCCCAGGAGTCTGATGCAGGAACATCTGGACTTAGCCAACAATGTGATGGTTTGTTCACATGTTGTGGCTAAATGAGGTGAATTTCACTGACCTAAGTGGTCAAAAGTCAGTTTGGTAGAGAGGGTTGGATCTCTCGAAAATGATCTTTACTTCATTATTGTAATAATTAGAAAATTGTCTTATTTTAGACTAAGGGATAAGTTGTTAACATAGGTGTGTAATACAACTTAAAAAGATAGATTTGATTGTTAGATTGATTAAAATAGAGATTGAGTTGATGGTACAATTAGAATAGGATTTGACTCATAAAGAGAAGAAAATGTAATCGAAAGGGATTAGCTGAGATGATTGAGAATTGAGTAAGAGGTGAGAGTTTGAGTGTTAGATAGGGGTTTTAGATTGAGATGGAGGTCAAAAAAATTGTTATAATTGAGCCAAGTGGGCCAAGACTCTGTAACTTCTATTATATTGAAGAAATTGATTCAGTGTGCATTTGTGTGTTAATCCTGGTGTAGACTCTCGTTTACCTCTGTGTATCCGTGTTCTGAAATGTAAATGGGTATTTTCTCTATTTTCACACTTTAATGGTAAATCTCAGTATTTATGTGTTTTTTCACTAAATCGTGGTCATTTAGTGTTAATAAGTAATCTTTAAATTAAGCGCTAAACCACTTGTTAAGCACTTTATTTAAGTTTGATTTAATGCACGTGGTTGTATTGGAAAAGTGGGTTTTTCCAGTGAAGGTGGTTATTGGGTAAAGGAAAAGTGGTAAGTGGTAATTTGGGGTGGTCACCCGATTCCATTAACCAAGCGACACGTAGCACTCAGGTGGAGAGAGAAAACCACTTTATCGGGTGGGTAATCTCCATGTCACCCTTCGCTCATTTAACGAGGGGGATTTAGTACTATGGTATGATATTGCCAACGAGGCAACGTGACCCAAAAAGTTTTAAACCCCATGGAAAGGACCCTACATTATTAAACATTTCCTTTTGAAAGGAGCCTACATCTTAACAAAGCCTAATGGGACCTGTCTGAAAAACCCCATCAAAAAGCTCTACCTCAAAACATTCCATCCCAAACCATAATTTTGGCCTTTTGATGTATATATGTACCATGATTTATATTTATGATTACCTCTATATTGATTTACATTAAACTATACTCTCATCTTTTGTCATATATGGATGACCGATTAGCTTACCACCATGGGCTTGCTAACCGTTCTTCTCAATGGTCGCAAAATCTTGTTGTAATAATGTGGGACATATACTCTCTAGATCAATTTTTTTCTATCAAAATACCATATTTATTGGGTCAACCACTAATAATCAAGTTGAATACAATGCCTTCATAAGCCTTATGGTGAATGCCTCTCAGTTATGTATTTGGCATTTGCATGTGTTTCTTGATTCCGAGCTTGTCTTATCGTAGTTGAATAGTGCCTCCAACATTCATGACCCTTGTGTTTTCTGAAGGTACCTGTATGCGCAAACATTAGCATGTGGTTTTAATCATATCAAACTTACACTTATACCAAGATGCCGAAATCATCTTGTTGACCACATAGCTAATCAAATACTAGATTGTCAAGCGTTACATACTAGTCATCATTGAGATAGATAAAGCATAATGAAAGGAACCATCACACCAATAACTGCAAATACATCATATGTATACATGCATCATCAGTAAAGACACATCACAAGAGTCATAAAATATGGTATATTTCATATGGATATATATATATATATATATATATATATATATATATATATATAATGTTTATATACATCGGCTAACCATCACTAGAAAACATTAATCATCTACCTAAAAGATGGGAGCATCCTCATAACGGTTGCTTCCCCTAGTACATGAAAGGGACGTGTAAAGTTGGTTCTCATAACCACATGCATCACTAGTGGACCTTCTCCCTCCCCCTGCCTTGAACCCAAAATAGGTTGCATCATGGCTGCTACAATTGCCACTCGCCGGAGAAATGTGCACCACACCCTATCTGGTGTCACCATTCTCTGAATGTCATCCTCACCAAGAATAGCCTAGTCAGACTCAAGCAACCCAAGAAAAGGTTCCATCAATTGTTGACTCATGTTTATCTCCTTATCCTTGACAACCACCACATGGGCCCACAACCTCTACATCTCTAGGTGGATCCCTACCAACTCTCTCACCTCTTGGGGGGAACCTATATCCAATCATGCTCACTGCATTAGGAACTCCTCCATGACCCCCTCCTATGGTTGTCGCTACCTAGACACAACCAACCCATCTCGATGTTGTCTTTAGACACCATCAACACTAGCCAATACATTTCAGGGGCACTGATGAGGATCCATATCTATAAAAAAAACATATCTAGTGTCAATACAAGGTACACCATAAGTAACATATAAATGAAAATTTTGAATGAATATAGATACACATACTCACATACTTGTGGGACCCTAAGTGTCCTTGGGGGAAAACTCATGTCAGGGTCACCCTTGAATTCCATTCCCACTGAAAGAAACTCCATAATGAAATTAGGCTTGGACATAAACCAACCCTTGACAGTCTCGGTCCAGTACCAACACACCTCTCCACCACCACCTTGGGGCATTATTAGAGCCCACCGTGTCATCCATGGATCCCTCAGTGGAGTAGGGTCCACTCGTATGATTTGGCACAACACGAACACCCGCTCATATAAAATTCTACACAATATTATACTATATTGGAAGCCACGTATCTCTCATTGTACCACTTACAACAACTACATCATCATCCTTCACTGGACTAAACTATCCCAATCAAAGAATGTACAAGTGTGCACCCACTTCAAAACTACTAGTTGCACCCCTGTAATCTGGTATGGAGTAGTTGTCCCACAAATTTGGATGATCATCTCACCACTGCTCATGTACCCAAGTCCATAATGGGCTCAACCTTGATGCTACCTCCATTAAAAGGATCAACTCCACAAAATTGTGTCGCCCAATTAGCCAGTCTAGGCCCTTCGCGTGAAAACTCTATATTGTGAATGAGAATTCGGTCCACCATATATCAAATCCCTATCGAGCTAGTTGACATCTAACAACAAAAAATTAGTAAGTCATTTTGCAATCTCAAAAGAGGGTTCTGAAGGAATTTCAACACCCCCTAGCCAATTAATGTTGCCTTCATCCGGGCATCAAAAGCAATCGCATCTCGAAGATCCTGCTAATATCTCAATCACCACAACACCATCTACTAGATGGGGCTCCCATAAGGTCAGTAAGAGAAGGAAAAAGGAAAAAATGAGGCCAAATCACTAAATTTCCAAAATATGGTGGCCAACGCAACTTTTTTCTCAAATAGTATTATGGGCCTTTGGTCAATTCCATTAACATACGTGAGGGACCTTGAGCCTATGTCTTGTACAACCATGACCATGTCAGGATTGTTCCAATGTATCTCATGAGACCCCCTCGAACGGGGTCTCGCATCTGTTTTCTGCATCATTTTTTTCCACATCATTTTTTTTTGCAATATCATCTCAGTTGTTTCTCCCTCACTCATAGGCTCTCATGTGATTTTGAGACAATCGCCTGCAAGGATTTGGTAGTTTTTCCTAAACATGACCATGCAGTCCACCCTATCTAACTTACCTAGAGAAGAATTACTGAATTGACCAAGGGATTCTTGCAATGACTCACTTGGATCTCCTCGCTCGAAGAAGGGATACTCTGACTCACTACAATGGACGAAATGATTGTTGGGCTCCACAGCAATCATTTCGTCAGCAAGTACAAATGAGGTGGCAATGCAGGCTCGACTGCTCTTATATTCACTATTTTATTCATTCTTCCATAGCCCCATATGGGAACCCACAAGCTCCTTTCACAAAAGTGTTAATGGCATTGAGATTAGGACATATTCATTTACACCATGCTACACCTCTTTCAATTCATCCAAATTTTTCATTTTTAGACCCATTTCACATTCAAATTACCTACGAGGTGTGCCTTTCTGCGTTTTTAGATACACCTATTTTATTATTTCTAGTATACATGTTTTTATATAAATATGATTTCACTTGGTGTATTGTTTTTTAATTTGCAGGTCATTGGCAACTTTCGTACTGAACTCAATCCCCTAGTAGACCTATAGACTATTAAGGTACCATTATTCAGTAAGCATGATAGGTTACCTCAAAAGCCATGCATATCCTTACATCATTTATTCGAAATTAACTATAAGGTCCACCATCTCGGTCGTTTTTCATCACCCTCCACATGTACATGTTAAATGTTCATGTTGGTTAATGGAGCCTGACCCGCATGGATTACTCCTATTTTAAGTTCATCTAACACTACTAGTATCCATGACTACATTCTTTGGCCTAGGATTGATCTCATTTGCACACCTTCAAGAAAAGCCTCATATCTCTTCTTCACCTTCCTTCTTATTGTCCCCCTGCCAGGCCAACATTCTTTTTGCAACATGATGAATGCACAACTGAATTCCACACTTGACCTACCATCCATCCACATTACATTAGACCATGTGTGTTATCACATTTGTTTCACCAACTTCACACAAAAACCAACCAATTCCCCCCCACCCTTTGTATATACCCACATACATCATTATGCAGGCCACCATTCTCTAAGGGTAGTTGTCTCAGTGTTTGTACATCCAAAACAACTTTTAAATTCTTTTGGCAAGTGTAGAAATATTTTTTGGAAAAAGGATTCTCACTTGTATTTTTGTGTCAATTACTTGGGGCAGTCCCTTGTCACCCTTTTTTGGAGATTTCCTTTAACTACATCACACCCACATCATTCATGACCATATGATTCCCTCATCCACTATGATCATTAGAATATACATACATCTCCCTTCGACTTCCTACATACCTTAGGGGCATACACCTTATCACTTTTGTATTTGAATGCCACCACCTGCATTATAGCTTCATCCTTTGGAATTTTCCCAATATCCCTCATATACTATTAACTTTCCTTATCATGCCTTTGCCCCATTATGTTACAACATCTTCCTAAACTTCATATGGATTTCCCATAATCAATTTTCAAATAGTTTGCACTTCTTTTATATCGACATCAACATTAATCTTCGAGAAAGAAAGTAGTAACTTGATTGCACCCCATGTTTACAGGACTATCTAAGGTGAAACAGTGGGAACCATCATTACTAATTCATTTCATGAATCACTCTAATGTTCGACACCAACATAAGTTTTCACGTCATGGGTGTATTGTACCTATGACCATTACAGTTCTCTCATTTAGTTGAAGACCCATGCGTATGATTGTACCTCATTCAGAAATGCTTTGTATATGATGCACGTGGGCACCCAGTTCAGCCTATTTGTTAGAGATGCCACTGAGTGTGAAAGTAGTTATCTTCTATAGGCAACATCATGTCAAACAATTCAATGCTGACTTGACGAGATTTTCCTGAATGTTTGTAATAATTCTGTCGTAGTCATCATAATGAGCATGTGATATAACCGCCTGATATAGACACTTTTGTTTTAGTATTTGTGTAGAGCATAATTTTGTTTTAGTTCTCAGTCGCATCAATATGCCTGCTCCTAACTTCACACTTCAAGGCGCATCTATTGTTATGAAAAAATGGTACACTCATTTGTGCACAATAGAAAGCACTTAGAGCCAGTAAGAAACATGTACAGAGGATACATTTTGCGCTGGAAACATTAGGAAAATAAAAACTTAAAAGCTTTTCCTAAAGTTGATTTAAAAAAGCATTAGTCGGGAGTGCTCCAAAGACGTTTCTTCATGACATCACGAGATTTTCTTCGATAGTTGTGAGGGTTGTTAGAAGCGCAATCAACACCTTGGGATGCGAACTTTCTTGAAAAACAGTCAAGCTCTTGACATGATGGGTTGAACAGTTGAGCCATAAGCCCCAAGAAGCCTTAATGGAAAGAGGACAATACGTATCATCTCATTTATGAGGGAAACAACCTCATTGATGAGCCAAAGGAGGGAAGGGGTGTTCAAAATTTATGTAAATGAAATAGCATGGAGAGCCGAAAATAAGAGGATGTTATGCATTGTTATGTTGCAAAAATTGCTCCAAACCAATCAAGCATTTGTTATGAGAAGTCCACTATTTGGGAGAGTTCTCTTTGCTTCTTTGGGAAGGAAAGAGCTTGCAAAAGAAATTGTGAAGAGAAATCATTGTTGAGAATTGTTGAGCATTGTTGTTCAATCAACTCTATTTAAGTGTCTTTGATATTCATTTGTAACTCTTCCACTACCAACAATCAATAAAGGGGATCATTTTCCTACTTTTTTGTTGATTTGTTTTGCTTCACAAACTCGTTTCATGTTGCTTTAGTTTAGTTTTGTTAATACATTGTTTCCACTTACTTCAATGTTTTGTTAGTCCATGTTTAGTCATTAACACTACTTATTGTATGTATACTCTGTTGTAGGAAGAAACCAACTGTAAAGAAAGTAGATTTGGGACTCATAAACTACCAAGCACAACATACAGACACCAACTAAATATGAAAAAGCCGTTATTACAAAAAAATGCAAGAAGAACTAAAAATAAAAAAGACCTTATTACATAAGAAGGCAAAACTTGTAATGAAGAAGAAAAAATTATATTATTTCAAAATTTTTAGTTTTTAATATGCATTATAGAATACTCAACAAACTATTTCGAGAAATCATTTGGCCTTGGGTATAATAAACACAAAACATCGAATACTAACTCATAGGAAGGAAAAGAAGGATTTAATCCTTTTTCCCCTAACCGAGGTTGAAACAAGCAAACCTCTCTCACTATATTTTCTTCCACAAATTTCTTCTTCGTGATCAAACCATCGTTTTTTTTAATCATATTTATGCTCCAACCTAAATTTGTGGAGTCAAACTCACTTTGTTGTGAATGACATGGAGGTGCTCCACATGCAACTTTTCAAAACCCTAGAAATTGAAATTTTCGTTGCGCTTCCATGTTCTTCGCAACTTGTATTGTGCAACCAAAAGAAAAGAACTGTTGTTGACCATGTGATATGGATTATTGTTATCACTAAAGTGGAATGTGGTGAAACCGATTGTTTTTGCCTATACTCAAAATTGTTTTGAGTCAATTATAAGTAATAGTAAAAATAGATTGGTCTAAAAGTAAAAGCCGGATGTGAGAGCCCTGACTTTCCATGAAAAAGGAAGCCTCTGGGGTACAGCTAGAATCAGGAGTCATGCATGTATCCAATCATAAGGGGAAGGAGCCGTGCAGGAAACGGAGAGAAAGAATAACCATTCAGGTATTCAAAATCAAGTGGACCACACTGACTTTCCAAAGTTCTACCTCTTAAGAATTTTATGGTGATTCTCCCCGTTTTTTTAACCTTTCTACACTCAAATATGCAGTGGGAACGCATATTCAACTTAAGGCGGTGACTCGACAACGTGAAGGAAATAACAGAAGTGACACGTAATGACCTTGCTGAGTTACTTCGCGATGATTTCTGGGCTAAATTTCTATATATATATTTGTTATTAATGTAATAAATTTGAATGAGATATTTTATTTATATAATGAAATGAAATTTTAAGATTAATGATTATGGGATCATTTATTTTTTTAGTTTTTTGCAATTCAATCATTTTATTATTTAAATTTTCTGTTTTTGACTTTTTACAATTCAATCATTTTATTACTATAATAAATTAACCCAGCTTTATAACAGTTCTTTTTCTGAAAAAACAATAACAAAAAACCCATATTAACATACTGTTGTAACTGCCAAAATTTCAAAATAAAATATTTTTGGTCTTCCCTATTCCACTGCTCCACAAATACAAAAAATACACATCCCGAATTTCTTCAGTTCCTTTCCGATTACAATTTAAATAACTACATGTTACAATTTCCAAAAATTTTATATCACCATCGAGGAAAAAACAGAAAAAAAAGACGGAAAGGTATTTCAATGCAGCTACATTTATGACCTGGAATCTTCCGTGACACAATTACTTTAAGTGGGTCCAATTACAATTTAAATAACTAAACGTTACAATTTCCAAAATTTTTATATCACCATAGAGGGAAAAACAAAAAAAAAAGACGGAAAGGTATTTCAATGCACCTACATTTATGACCTGGAATCTTACTTTAAGTGCCCCCACAAAGACAGCACACAGAATCCAATGACAGCACCGGACGACTTCGGAATATTGGTGGTCTTCCGCGTATTTATCATTTTCAGACCATTTGCTTATAAATAGCCGAATCCTCCTATGTTTGAACTCCACCGCTAAACTTCTGTTTTCGGTAATTCCATCTTTAGATTGAAAGGTAACCAATACTTTGGAGAAGCAATGGTAATATAATTTCTTTTTAGAGAAAAGAATTATAGGCAGGTGCTGTGCTCCTGCACCAGATTTCCTTCGCTTTGAAAATGAGCTACGATACCTCTTCTGCGGCACAAATATCGTCCACACCTGCATGCGCTGCTTGCAAAATCCAGAGAAAAAAGTGCTCAGAGGAATGCGTGCTCGCGCCATATTTTCCTCCAGACAGTAACGACGAGTTCCTGCTGCTACGCAGAGTTTTCGGTAACAGCCGCGTCATCAAACTACTCAAGGTTCGTTTCATGGTCAGAGTGCAGTTTTGGTATTTAAGTTTTGATAGGTAAATGTTCAAGTGTATGTGTTTTTTGTTTTTTTATAGGCAGAGTATGTATGTTTTAGTAAATTTAGTAGTAAATTTTCATTTAGGTGAATAGATCTTTTATTTTATAAATAAAAAAATTTATATATCAATTTAACAAAAAATTTATACACTAATCTGTTATTTAATTTGATATTTGATTTGATTAGTAACTTTAAATTTATATATTAATAATAATAATAAATAGTAATTTTACAAACAAAAAATATTCAAAAAAACAATTTATATACTAATACTAATAATAAATATTAATTTTACAAACAAAAAATATTCACAAAAAACCAACGAGTGATCCGTCCATAGGTAGTGATAAAGCCTCTGTGTTCAAGCTTCTAATCCCTTGGGTCAGATCTCCTCGACCACCCATTCGCTAGGCCAAATTGATTCTTTTTATTTATTTTCAAAGATCGTAAGGTTTACAGGTTTATGTGAGGAATTATGATATTGAATCTTGATTAATTTTATTTAATTTGACGGGTTGTAAGATTTACTCTCCTATGCAAGAAGTAATGTGAAATATTTACATTTAGAGTTTGCAGTTTTAGTTTATTTTAAAAATGTCTTATAAAATTTATTTTTTAAATTTTATGTAATGACGATGGAAAAATTATAATTTGAAGAAAAAATTTATAAAGAGTTGGAAAGGATATATTTCAAATTTAAATTTACTGAATTTAAATTTTACATTTTAAAATAATTTTTTATTTCAAAATTTTAATTTTTTTGCTAAATAAATCTGGATTTAACACAGATTTTTATAAAAAAAAGTTAAACAAACTAAAATGGTAAACGTGAACTTTGTACTATTTTTTCCATATGAAAGAGTAACATGTATATGTTACCTATTAAATACTTTTTAATAAAATATATATATGCTACATATTAATTACTTATCATTTTTTTTAATGATCAAAACACTAATAAAATATTTTGAAACCAATAATTTTTTTTATTAGGTCGAGGGTAGTTTTATTGGTTATGATCATGTAAACTGAGGGTTATGTTTGAGATGGTTCAAAGTTTCAATACTTTCAATTCTCGATTTAGGTGTGTTGCTTATAGGTTATAGTGGTAGAAGTTGGAATAGACCCCATAGCATCCCATAGTAAGTACCAAACCAACCGAGTTATAGATTCAATATATATACATTTGTTGGGCACTGAAATATTTTATTAGCATTATCTACTTTAAAATGTTTTTTATTATTAATGTATTTTTAAATAAATGTTTCCTGCTACTCATAATAATGGATTAAAGATCTCTCGCTTTATGCATATGTTTGTTGAAATTCAATTACTTTACATAGAGATAAAAAGCTTTGAAATATTTTATTTATAAGTAACATTGAAATATATTTTTTACTCTCTTTGTCTATATACATTTCCATAAAGTTCACTGTTATGAAACCAGCTCAAGAAAAAGATAGAAAAGATAGATCAATGCCTTAGAATTCAGCCTCTTCGAGGGGGCAACCTCCTTTACATTACATAAATGAACAATTTTTCGATGATACAAATGACAAAACCTCCTTTCTATATATAGGAGTCTAAGGAGTCACAATATAACCCAGCCGACCTAACAATAATAATATAAAGCCACAAAAATAACAATAGAGGGATTCTATGGGGCACAATAATAAAAATATGGGGCAATAGGGGCACAACAATGTTAATAAGGTGTACAACTACAATAGTAATGGGGTAATCGCTAGTATTATAGGGACCTATCATGCCCCTCTCCTTCAAAACAAGTGTTGTCCTCAACGCTTGAGTAGTTTTGGATGCTTCTGTATAAAATTCTCATCCTCCCATGTGGAATCTTCAGCAGATAAGTTCTTCCACTTGATAAGATACTCCGAAATTGATCGATTTCCTAGCTGTCGAGTTCTTGTTTCTGTGACTGCTTCCGGTTCCAATATAATTTTTCCTTCCTCGTCAAGTTCTGGCAATATTGTTTGAACTGGGAGCTTGTCGCCTATAACCTTCTTTAAACATGAAACATGGAAAACTGGGTGCACTCAAGACGCTGCAGGAAGCTCCAATTTGTATGCCATAGTACCAATCTTTTGCAACACCTTGTGCAGACCATAATACTTTGGTGATAATTTATTATCCTTCTTAGCTTGCTTGAGGGACATTTGTTTATATGGTTGTAGCCGTAGCAATACCCAATCGCCTACATCAAAACTTCTTTCGTTGCAATGTTGATCTGCCTGTTGTTTCATTCTGTTTTGTGCCAACACGAGGTTATCTTTTTAGAGTTGGAGGACCTGTTGTTGATGTTTAATGTGATGTTCCACTGCTTGAACCTTAGAATTTTCTCTTAAATATGATATGATGGATGGTGGCTGATATCCATAAAGTGCCATAAATGGGGTCATTTTTGTTGCTGTATGGAAGGAAGTGTTATACCACCATTCAGCCAGAGGCAACCATTTGACCCATTGTGTCTATTTATCAAATACAAAGCAACGAAGATATCCTTCCAAACATTTGTTTACTATCTTAGTTTGCCCATTAGATTGAGGATGATAAGATGAGCTATAAGCTAACTAAGTACCAAGACAAGAAAATAATTCTGTCCAAAAATTTCCAGTGAAAATGGGATCTCTGTCACTTACAATAATCTTTGGGTTTCCATGTAGCTTCTGAATTGTTTCCATAAATGCAGTAGAAATTGTACTGGCTTTCAATGGATGTGATAATGCACAAAAGTGTGCATACTTGGTAAGTCTGTCAAATACCACCATGATGACACTCTTTCCCTCAGACTTGGGTAAACCTGTGATAAAATCCTTTGAAACCTCCTCCCAACATTGGCTTGAAATGGATAAAGGTTGTAATAGACCCGGGTCTTAATTTTTTCAACTTTATTTTGTTGGCAAACCAAACATTCTGCCATAAACTTTTGAATATCTGATTTAAGGCCATCCCAAAAAAATTCCTTCTTAACCCTGTGGTATGTTTTTAAAAATCCTGAATGCCCTCCTAAGGGAGAAGTGTGCAATTCCATAAGAATATTTTGTTTGAGTTGCGAATTCTTACAGAGGTATAAGCGATCTTTGTACCATAAGGAATCATTTTGCCAGCTAAATGTATTAGATGTACTGGAATCTTGTTGTAACTTTTGAATAAGTGCCCACACTTCTTCATCATTCTTCCACTCCTCCCTTGCTTCATTTATCCAAACTGGTTGGATAATAGAAATGGCGCACAACAATGCTTCCACATCCTCATCCTTTCTTGAGAGTGCATCTGCCACCACATTTTGCTTCCCTTTTTTGTAAATGATTTCAAAGTCATAACCCAACATCTTTGTGACCCACTTTTGTTGCTCTTCAGAAGATAATCTTTGTTCTAAAAATTATTTAAGGCTATCATGATCTGTTTTTATCTTGAAGTGTCTTCCCATTAGGTAGGGTCGCCATTTCTTAAGTGCATGTAGTATTGCCAACATTTCCTTCTCATAAATAGCTTTGTGTAAAAACTTTCCCTTGATTGGACGACTTCCAAAAGCAATGGGTTTTTCATCTTGCATTAAAACAACACCAATTCCATTTCATGAAGCATCACATTCCACAATAAAGGTTTTTGTGAAGTTCGATGTAGCTAAGACCAGTTCTTGGCACATTGCCTCTTTAAGATGTTCGAAGGCCTTTGTTGCTTCTGGAGTCCAGGAAAATGCATCTTTCTTCAATAATGTTGTTAGAGGTGCTGCTATTCTCCCATAATTCTTAACAAACTTGCGATAATACCCTGTCAACCCGAGAAATCCTCGGAGATGCTTTATGGATGTGGGGATTTTCCATTCCTTAATGGCTTTAATTTTGCTAGGGTCTACCTTAACTCCTTCATGAGATACAATATGACCCAGATATTCCACGTCTTGTACTCCAAAGAAACATTTGGATCTTTTTGCATATAATTGTTTCTCCTTCAATAGTTGTAGCACCCTATCAACATGTTCAACATGATCCTTCCAAGACTTGCTGTAGATTAGTATATCATCAAAAAATACTAACACAAATTTTCTAAGGAAGGGTTTGAAAATGGAATTCATCAAAACTTGAAATGTAGAAGGTGCATTGGTAAGGCCAAAAGGCATGAACAAAAATTCATAATGACCCTCATGAGTTCTAAATGCTGTTTTTGGAATGTCTTCGGTCTTCATTCTGATTTGATGATATCCTGAATGAAGGTCCAACTTGGTGAAGTAAATTGATCATCCAATAATTCATCAATGACAGGAATGGGAAACTTGTCTTTAATTGTGCGCTTGTTGAGCTCCCTATAATCCGGACACATGTGCCATGATCAATCATTCTTGTGCACCAATACTACCGGAGCAGAGAAAGAACTTTGACTAAGTTGAATTATACCAGCCTCTAGCATTTCTGCAGCCATACATTCAATTTCACTCTTTTGGGCATAAGAATATCTGTACGGCCTGATGTTTGGAGGAACACTTCTTGGAATTAGATGAATAGCATGATCATGATCACGAATAGGTGGGAGACCTTTGGGAGTCTCAAATACCTTGGAATGATTGTCCAAGACTTTTTGGAGATTTGGAGAAATAGATGATTCCGATGTGGAAACATCTAGCGAACATAATTGTGCAATTACACCTCTTTGTTCCTTTTTTAGAAGCTTTTTCATACCATTAGAGCTGATTATCTTTCTCGGTTTCCCTGTAATACCCCTTAATTCAACTTCCTTTCTTTCCGCAGAAAATTTCATGAAGAGTTCTTGAAAATTAAAAGCTATTATACCCAAGGATTGTAGCCATTGGACTCCTAGTACAACATCAGCTTGATATTATGGCACTTTCCAGAGCAATTTATCGTTCCTCCATTTACAATCATCACTTGACACTCTGGTGCTAGATATAGGAAGTAATTCAATTCTTTTGCTGCCTTACAATGAATAAAATTGTGGGTACTTCTTGAATCAATCAACACTATTACCTTTTTCTTCATGATTTGTCCTTCTATCTTGATGGTTTGAGGAGTGGTAATTCCAGCCAATGCATTACAATATATGGTCGGATTCATTTCTTCTTTATCTAGGCTTTTTTCTTGGAGTATATCCTCTTCATTTGACCTTTCTTGTTCCTTTTCTTCTTCCTCTTCACAATCTATGTAGAATAGTTTCTTCTCAGTACACTAATGACCTTTAGTGTATTTGCTATCACAACTGTAACAAAGCCCTTTTGCTCTTTTTTCTTCCAATTGTTGTGGTGTCAACCTTATAGGTTGTGGAAGGCTAGGGGTAATCACACTTCCATATTTATAGTTGTGACTGGTATGCTTCTTGGTTGCCATAATTTTGCTTTCCATTTTTCTTGCTAACCTGAATGCCTTCTCTAATGAATCAGGTTCCCAAAAGCGCACATCATGTTGGATATTTTCCTTTAAAGTCCATATGAACACATCAATCCTATGCTCCTCTGGAATATTTTTTACCCTTATGTTCAATTTTTGGAACTCCTCAATGTGCTCCATTATTGAACCCTTTTGTTTGAGACTTATCAATTGGCTAAAAAAGGTGTTGCTTTTTGTATCCTCATAATGTGCTGTCAATTCTTCTATAAAAATTGCCCAAGTGATAATTTGTTTACGAGAGCAAAGCCATTGATACCATACAAATTGATTTGGTTCCAAATATAAAGTTTCAATACGTACCTTTTGTGTGTTTTGCACATTATTGAGATCAAAAAATTGCTCCATCTGCAACATCCATGTTGCAGGATCCTTTCCATCAAACTTCCTCATATCGATTTTTGGAATATGGTGGGTCTTCGATCCAACATTAGAGTCTATGGAATCATGATTAACATTTCTTTTGTTCACATCATGAGTTTCCTTTACAACCTTTTCACCATTAGTAAGTATTTCTTGCAGAAAATTTGTCAAATCTGTCTTCAAATCTACCATGTCTGTCTTCAAATCTGTCTTCGAATCATCAATCTTAGCTTCCATGCCATTTATCTTAGATTCCACGCCATTTATCTTAGATTCCACACCATTTATCTTAGCTTCTGTTAGCTTTTGTGAGCGTGACATTTGTTGCACTTGTTCTTGTAATTTTGATACATCATGTAGAATTTCTTCCTCTTCTTCATGAGTCATGCTAGAGCTTTCAGGTTCCTTACTAGGTGTTTGCATTTTCTTTCCTCGGGGCATCAGTTACCGATAATAATGCTTTACTATGCCCTTTGAATTCCTTCAAACCAAGCTTACGCAAAAATTTAAAAAAAACTACACACCCTTTTTCACTTTGTAGAAGCCTGATATTGAATCTGATGTATCTATGTAATTTCGGATCATCCAGTTATGAAATTATGACCTATAGTAGCCTTCTGCGTCCTCTTTTCAATGCCACCAGTCTGATCCAAATTGGATTCTCCAAGGAAGAGTTATGCAAAATCTCCCATAGTGACCTGCTTATAGACTAGTTCAGTAGAGCAAACTTGTACGACGTGCCATGAGTCACTGTTTCAACCTTTGGCTCTGAAAAAATATATACAAGAAACTACAGTCCGTCCTCTTTCTGTACCTTCTTACGAAATTTCAATCCAATTCTCAGAAAGAAAGTTATGACGATTTTCCCTAGGTCACCTATTTGGAATGTAATTCAGGAGTCTGCAAAAAGACCAACTTCCTCAGATCATATCTCCACAAATATAGTGCAAAAGGTTCTGAAATTCGGACCCGAGATTCAGCGCGATGTCTTCTCAAATGGGTTTTTTTTTAGCTTCTGAAACGTCGCAGAAAAAAGGTTATAGCAAAAATGCCACGATGACCTGTTTGGAGCAGCGAAACCCTAGAATCCAAAGCTCTGATACCAAATGTTATGAAACCAGCTCAAGAAAAAGATAGAAAAGATAGATCAACGCCTTAGAATTCAGCCTCTTCGAGGGGGCAACCTCCTTTACATTATATAAATGAACAATTTTTCAATGATACAAATGACAAAACGTCCTTTCTATATATAGGAGTCTAAGGAGTCACAATATAACCCAGCCGACCTAACAATAATAATATAAAGTCACAAAAATAACAATAGAGGGATTCTATGGGGCACAGTAATAAAAATATGGGGGCAATACAGGCACAACAATATTAATAAGGGGTACAACTACAATAGTAATGGGGTAATCACTAGTATTATAGGGACCTATCATTGACATTATATTTGAATATATTCTGCAGGGTATACATTGAAAATTGAAGGCACTATACACTTTCTTTATATGGGAAAAGTAAAAAAGAAATAAAAATTATGAGTAAGTAGTGAAAGATTTACACATATCTTTAGAAAATATATGTACTATAAATATTTTATTATTGATTATTTTATTTTTTTATAAATAATGCTAATAATTTTACTTTTGTAAGTTTGGCAATGGTGAGGCTACATTATGGTCATGTCTAAGAATAACACCCAAATAAAACGAGAAATTAACATTTAAAAATACCTTAACAAAACATTTATCTATCCAAAACCTCAAACTCTAAATAATATTGATATAAAACTATACTATTTACAAAATATTTTATCTATCTTTACAATTAAAAAAATCTTTATCTTATCCATATTTATTTTTCATATTGAAAATGTTTTTTTACTATATAATAAATATATATTTTTTTAAATAAAAATAAAATTTACATTTTTTCATTTGTTCTCACATACGGTTATTTTACATTTCCATGTCTTCCTAATTTGATGTCATTCACTTTTATCATTTCTGCTTGTAATTTATTTTTTATTTCCATAAAAATTCGATAGAAGAAATAGATAAAATTACATAATAAGCCATAATCTTTTAAATATCCATTTAATTTTTTATTTTTATTTTTTTATGATTTTTAAACTTATTTCATCTACTTACTCTACCAACCCTGTTACAAAATTTACATTACATTACGATTCTACTAGGGGATCATAATATATTACAATTTTATAACTAAAATATAAATTTGCAAAACAAAATATTTATATATTGTTTCTCACATTCCACTTTCATATTCACATTTATTCAGGGTTATTTTACATTTTCGTAGCTCTTATCGTAAATCTGTTCAACTTTCATATTCCATATTAAATTTTTCAACAATTACTTTGCATAGACTAACTAATGACCGTGCTCTAATAGAATTTTCCGGAAACCTGTTATGAGAACAAGGATGAAATTCAAGGACCATACACCTGTGTACATTCACTTTGATCTTCATGGCATCAAGTTCTATTTGGATTGTTGTTACTAAACTCCTGTACGCATGACTTGATCTGTTTTTACTATTCATAAAGCTCTCCGATGTGTGATGGGTTGATGTGGTGATGATGCGTTGTGATGTTACAGGGTCTTCCGGCCGAGAAGAGAGATGATGCAGTCAGAAGCATGGTGTACGAAGCAAGCGAAAGAGTCCGAGATCCTGTCCATGGCTGTGTAGGAGTAATCAATGATCTCCAGAATAAAGTGTCAGAGCTGCAATCACAATTGGCTTCCACACAAGAAGAGGCAGCCAGCTGTACTCAGCAACATGCCAATCTATTAACCGTCATCTCTGGATATCATGGAGTCTCAGAACCCAATTTCTACATCCCGTCACTTCAAGAGTGTGAAAACGCCAATATGGACGCGCCTGTTTTAGACGACGTGGATCCTTTCCAGTTATGGGAGCCGTTCTGGACATAAGCACGAATGATGGCCTTAATTTGAGAATAAAAGTACGTTAATAAGGGAAAACTTTGGATGTCCTCCGTCCCCAAGTCCATTCTCCTGAGTGATGCAGAAATATGGTTATGGTTCGATAGCTAAAGCTTTTTTGTAGTGTTTATTTAATTCACTGTCAGCTAATACTTCAGATTGTGAACACTGTCACTATCTGAGTTTTTATCTCAGAAGTTGTAACTTATATAGCCAGAATTTCTTCAATCGTTTTAGAAATACAAAAATATCAGCTTTTAAATATCTCTTGCTCTAATATTCAAGTGTAAACCAGGGAAGGATTCTTTTGCTAGCTATGCATTACATCGCATTGCTTGTGGGAAACATGATATCCAGTAAAATGAGGCCAGGCTTAGCTGGCTGGTATGGGCATCGAAGTTTCCCAGTCATGTCTGGATACCCTAATATACTTTCCAAATGAGGCCAAGCTTATGTGGCTGGTATGGGCATCGAAGTTTCCCAGTCATGTCTGGATACCCTAATATACTTGATCGCACATTATAACCGTCAGATTGTCGGCTATCTAGTATAGTCCTCTGCATGCTTGATCCAAAAAGATTTGAGTAATCGTCAGTCACCCAGTTTGAATTTGATACTAAACTACATTAGTGAAAAATATAAATAAAAAAAATTAGAAGGGAAAAAAGTGAAAAATATGTAATTTAATGAAAAATAAATTAGAAGGAAAAAAAAATGAATGCAAAATTTAAAATTATAGGAAAACGACACATTTTGGAAAACTATATTATCAAGAATTACCTCTAAACTTTCAATATTTACTGTCTCCAAAAAAATCTATTATCCCGAGCTTCATTGCAAATAATAATTCTGTGTTAGCCTAAACTAAGATGCCAAACCTTCCTATTTGTTCTGTCTCTGTCCAGAACAGCTCATTAGGCCTTTCTTTTCCCTAACGAAGACTATTGATCCCGGCTCTTCCCATAACATGTCATAGGCCTTTCATTCCTCACGTTGGGAATCTATTCTTATAATTAAATTATATCATCTTTGATATATTCGGTTCATATTGGGTCCAATATATAATATAATGCTGTTGTTGAAAATAAAATCATTTATTGTTGACGTTTTTAATGTAATTTTATTTACTTTTTTCTAATATTGAGAAAAGCAATTTTTGCTCATTTTTTTGTTTTGCAACTTTCCAATATTTACGACGGTATCAGAGTACCATGTCACATTAAACAATTACGCTCCTGTAAAAGAGACTCAATGCGTCGTATCTGCAGGTCAGACAAGAAAAAACTGCACAAACGAGTGCGTTGAAAGACTGCGCATATTGCGCATCAAACGCCGTCGGAGCTGCGCACACGAATTAACAAAGTCCGCCCAAGAATTCGTTCAAACGTTCACATATTTTTTTAATTCACGAAGCGACGGGATTATTTGTGGCTTTTCGAATATAAAAAATATTTGTTGCTATTCGAATCTCAAATTCACAGAAATACAAAGTCATAAAAAGACTTAATTCATCCAGGGGTTTTATTCATGAAAGGTTTTAATTCATGATTTCTTAAGGAAACGGATTTTCGTGAATGTATTTTAAAAATATATATATTTTAAAGAGGTTTTTGCCTAAATTGAAAGGTATAGTTGTTTTTTGAATTTTTCTGTTTCGTCTAAAAAGGGTTTATTAAAAAAATAAAAGAAATTTTTTGCTTCAAGGAGATTTTTTTTGTTTAAAGATTGTAAAAGGCAGGTAAAATTCTATTTGGAAAAAGCCAATGGCTTTCTCCATGGTTACCATAGATCCCAATTTTTCTTGGTAAAAATTACGAGTTTTGGTCTTTTAGAATGAAGACATTCTTGCAAGCCCAAGAGTGTTGGGATGACTGTCTATTTAGAGCTGACCCAAGAAGCATGGGCGGCCATGTCCAATAATCAAAGGAATGCAGCTACTGAACTCAGAAAGAAAGAACACAAAGCCAAATGTTGGATACAAAACTGAGTCGATGACTCTATGTTCGACAAGATAACTGGCTCATCCAGAACACATGAAGCTTGGGAAATCTTGAAAGTTGTGTATCAATATAATTATATAGTGAAGACAGTTAAATTATAGACATTGAGATCACAGTTCGAAACTCTAAAGATGATTGACACAAAAAATGTGGATCAGTTCATGACTAGAGTCGTGGGAATAGTCAATCAGATCAAACTCCTTGGTGAAACGATTTCAGATCAGAAAATTGTTCCAAAAGTCTTTCGAAGTCTCCCCAGGAAATATAACATGATTGTAACAGCCATTTTGGAATCCAAATATTTTACAACTTTCTCAATAGAACAATTGACATGATCACTTCTGGCACATGAAACAAGACTCAACTTGGTAGAAGATTCCATGGAACAAGTTTTCAAAACACAACTTTCTTTTGGCAAAGGCAGAGGTAGAGTATATAGAGGCGGAAATAAGTGAGGCAGAGGCTGAAGCAGAGGGAGATCAAAACATCATCATGCAGTGGAGCAGTGGAGACCTCCACAAAACCAAACTCAGAGAAGCAGACCGTGGAGCAAATCTAATGTCCAATGTTATTATTGCAAGAAATTTGGGCATTATGAACATGAATGAAAAAAGAAATAGTCAGATCAACAAAGAATCAATGTCCATCTCTCCAACAATGAAGAAGAATCAACTAAAACAATGTTTCTTTCATGCCATCTTTCTGAAGACACTCACAACAAGGATCTTTGGTTGTTGGACAGTGGTTGTAGCAATCATATGACAAGTAACACAAATATGCTTTCTTACCTTGATGCTTCCATAACATCAGAAATTACTCTTGGAGATCATTCTTGCATTAACGCTGAAGGAAAAGGTACTATCCCTATTCTTACTAAACAAAATCAGCAAAAATACATACCTGATGTTTATTATGTTCCACATATCAAGCATAATCTCATTAGTCTAGGACAACTAATTGAACATGGTTATGATGTAATATTCCAAGGGAACACATGTTATATCTATGAAAATTTTCTGAATAGAAGACTGATAGCAATGGTTGAAAAAGCCAAGAATAGGATGTTTCCTTTGACTCTTAGAAGTCGAAATCTCTCACAGTCTTTAGTCCACAATGTGTCAAGAATAAATGAGTCTCAGTTATGGCATTCTATATATGGCCATGTCCCATTCAAGACTCTAAGTCAGCTTTAGAAATAGCCAATTGTCATTTGTCTCCCTACTATGAATGGAAAAGACTCTAATTATGAAATTTGTGTTTTGTCCAAGTATGAAAGAGATAGTTTTACCACATCTTCCTCTAGAGAAAAAGAGTGTTTAGAGCTTGTTCATGCATATTTATGTTGTCCAATGCAGACACAGTCCATTGGTGGTGGTCTATCTTTTCTGACATCCATTGATGATTATAGCAGGAAAACATGGGTGTATTTTCTCAAAAATAAATCATCTACATTCTCAAGGTTCAATGAATTCAAAGCAGGAGAATAAAAGCAGAGTGGAAAGCCTTTGAAAGCACTCAGATATGATAGACAAGGAGAGTAGACCTCCAATGAGTTCAAAGTTTTTTCTCAACAATAAGGAATCATAATGTAGAACATAGCACGATATACTCCATAAAAAAATGGAATAGCAAAAAGGAAAAATCAGTCAATTATCAACATGGCTAAATGTATGCTTCATGAGAAGGAGTTGTCAAATAATTATTGGGCTGAAGAAGTTTTGACAACAGTGTATGTACTGAATAGATAACCAACAACCAATTTCCAAGATACAGTACCTCAAGAAGAATGGGATGGTAAAAAGGTAAATGTATCTCACTTTATAAATTTTGGATGAGTAGAATTTTCACATGTTCCCAAGCATCTAGGAAAGAAGCTTGATGATAGGAGTGAAAGATGTATTTTCGTAGACTATAGTGAGTAGTCAAAGGCCTACAGACTTTATAATCCAGCTACAAAGAAGTTTGTTTTAAGCAGAGAAGTAAATTATTTTGAAAATAATTCTTGGTCTAAGAATGTTGATGAATCTTCAAATCAATCTTTTTATCCACCACAACCACCAAGATTGCAGGTTCAAGGAGAACCATACCATTTTGAAAATGGTACATCTTCAAGCAGTGAATCCACCAGTGATTCAACATCTTCAGAAGACAATCAGAAAACAAAAAGCATCAGAGAAATATATGAGCATGAGCATGGGTTTGACTAGCAGAATATGTTTGCATTTCTTTCATCTCAATCAACTCATTTTGAAGAAGCGGTTAAATAAAAGAATTGGATAGATGGAATGAACCAAGAAATTTCTTCCATAGAGAAGAATCAAACTTGGGAATTAGTTGATCTCCCAAGAGACAAAATCATAATTAGTATAAAATTGGTATATAAGACCAAGCTGAATGAAAAAGGAGAGATTGAGAAACATAAGGCAAGGCTAGTTTCCAAAGGATTCTCACAATAGTTTGGTGTCGACTATGGTGAAACCTTTGCTCCACTAGCAAGGTTAGACACTGTCATAACCATTTTGT
This sequence comes from Pinus tabuliformis, assembly GCA_031772625.1. NCBI lineage: Eukaryota > Viridiplantae > Streptophyta > Pinopsida > Pinales > Pinaceae > Pinus > Pinus tabuliformis. The sequence continues at coordinate 1,500,614,878 of CM062819.1, read as the reverse complement.
CCATAGAAACTCAACACAAATGGAAAGTCTATCATCTTGATGTAAAATATGCCTTCCTAAATGGTATATTGCAAAAAGAAGTTTATGTAGAGAAGCCTCCTGGTTTTTACGTTTCAGGATAGGAGCATAAGGTATGCAGATTGAAGAAAGTGTTTATGGTTTGAAACAATGTTGGGTCCCTATAATACTAGTGATTACACCATTACTATTGTAGTTGCATCCCTTACTAATATTGTTGAGCCCCTATTATCCCCATATTGTTATTACTGTGCCCCATAGAATCCCTCTATTGTTATTTCTGTGGCTTTATATTATTATTGTTAGGTCTGCTTGGTTATATTGTGACTCCTTAGACTCCTATATATAGAAAGCAGGTTTTTTCATTTGAATCATCCAAGAATTGTTCATTTATGTAATCAAAAGGAGGTTTCCCCCTCGAAGAGGCTGAATTCTAAGGCGTTGATCTATATTTTCTATCGTTTCATGAGCTGGTTTCATAACATTTGGTATCAAAGCCTTGGATTCTAGGGTTTCATTGCTCCAAATAGGTCATCATGGCATTTTCACTACAACTTTTTTTTGCGATGTTTCAGAAGCTAAAAAAAATCCCATTTGAGAAGACATCGCGTTGAACCTCGGGTCTGAATTTCAGAGCTTTTTGTGCTATACTTTCAGAGATATGATCTGAGGAAGTTGGTCTTTTTGTAGACTCCTGAATTACATTCCAAACAGGTGACCTGGGGAAAATCGTCATAACTTTCTCTCTGAGCATCGGATTGAAATTTCGTAAGAAGTGACAAAAAGGGAACGGACTGTAGTTTCTTGTAGATATTTCTTAGACCCAAAGATTGAAAAAGTGACTCGTGGCACGTCGTACAAGTTCGCTTTACTGAACTAGTCTATAATCGAGTCACTGTGGAAGATTTCGCATAACTCTTCCTTGGAGAATCTAATTTGGGTCAGACTAGTGGCATTGGAAAGAGCACACAGAGGGATACTACAGGTCGCAATTTCAAAACTGGATGATCAAAAAGTACAGAGATACATCAGAGGCAATATCGAGCTCCTACAAAGTGAAAAAAGATGTGTAGAATTTTTAAATTTTTGCTTAAGCTTGGTTTGAAAATTTATTTTGAAGGAATTCAAAGGGCATAATAGAGCATTATTATCGGTAACTGATGCCCCGAGGAAAGAAAATGCAAACACCTAGTAAGCAACCTGAAAGCTCTAGCATGACTCAAAAGAAGAGGATATACTCCAGGAACAAAGCCTAGATAAAGAAGAAATGAATCCGACCATATCTTGTAATGCATTGGTGGGAATTACCACTCCTCAAACAATTAAGATAGAAGGACAAATCAAGAAGAAAAAGGTAATAGTGTTGATTGATTCAGGAAGTACCCACAATTTTATTCATTGTAAGGTAGCAAAAGAATTGAATTGCTTCTTATATCCAACACCAGAGTGTCAAGTGATGGTTGCAAATGGAGGAACAATAAATTGCTCTAGAAAGTGCCATAATATCAAGCTATCGATGGGAGAATATGTATTGAGTAGCCCAATGCTTTCCATTCCAATGGGAGGTGCTGATGTTATACAAGGAGTCCAATGGCTACAATCCTTGGGTACAGTAGCTTTTAATTTTCAAGATCTTTTCATGAAATTTTCTGTGGAAGGAAAGGAAGTTGAATTAAGGGGTATTGCAGGGAAACCGGGAAAGATAATTAGCTCTAATGGTATGAAAAAGCTTCTAAAAAAGGAACAAAGGGGTGTAATTTCACAATTATGTTCGCTAGATGTTTCCATATTGCAATCATCTATTTCTCCAGATCTCCAAAAAGTCTTGGACAATCATTCCAAGGTATTTGAGACTCCAAAAGGTCTCCCACCTATTCGTGATCATGATCATGCTATTCATTCGATTCCAGGAAGTGTGTCCGGATTATAGGGAGCTCAACAAGCTCACTATTAAAGATAAGTTTCCCATTCCCGTCATTGATGAATTACTGGATGAATTGCATGGATCAATTTACTTCACCAAGTTGGATCTTCGTTCAGGATATCATCAAATCGGAATGAAGACTGAAGACATTCTGAAAACAACATTTAGAACTCATGAGGGTCATTATGAATTTTTGGTCATGCCTTTTGGCCTTACCAATGCACCTCCAACATTTCAAGGTTTTATGAATTCCATTTTCAAACCATTCCTTAGAAAGTTTGTGTTAGTATTTTTTGATGATATACTAATCTACAACAAGTCTTGGAAGGATCATGTTGAACATGTTGATAGGGTGCTACAACTATTGGAGGAGAAACAATTATATGCAAAAAGATCTAAATGTTTCTTTGGAGTACAAGAGGTGGAATATCTGGGTCATATTGTATCTCATGAAGGAGTTAAGGTAGACCCTAGCAAAATTAATGCCATTAAGGAATGGAAAATCCCCACATCCATAAAGCATATGCGAGGATTTCTCGGGTTGACAGGGTATTATCGCAAGTTTGTTAAGAATTATGGGAGAATAGTAGCACCTCTAACAACATTATTGAAGAAAGATGCATTTTCCTGGACTCCAGAAGCAACAAAGGCCTTCGAACATCTTAAAGAGGCAATGTGCCAAGAACTGGTCTTAGCTACACCGGACTTCACAAAAACCTTTATTGTGGAATGTGATGCTTCAGGAAATGGAATTGGTGTTGTTTTAATGCAAGATGAAAGACCCATTGCTTTTGAAAGTCGTCCAATCAAGGGAAAGTTTTTACACAAAGCTATTTATGAGAAGGAAATGTTGGCAATACTCCCTGCACTTAAGAAATGGTGACCCTACCTAACGGGAAGACACTTCAAGGTAAAAATGGATCATGATAGCCTTAAATACTTTTTAGAACAAAGATTATCCTCTGAAGAGCAACAAAAGTGGGTCACAAAGATGTTGGGTTATGACTTTGAAATCATTTACAAAAAAGGGAAGCAAAATGTGGTGGCAGATGCACTCTCAAGAAAGGATGAGGATGTGGAAGCATTGTTGTGCACCATTTCTATTATCCAAGTAGATTGGATAAATGAAGCAAGGGAATAATGGAAGAATGACGAAGAAGTGTGGGCACTTATTCGAAAGTTACAACAAGATTCCAGTACGTCTGATAAATTTAGCTAGCAAAATGATTATTTATGGTACAAAGATCACTTATACCTCTCTAAGAATTCCCAACTAAAACAAAAGATTCTTATGGAATCGCACACTTCTCCCTTAGGAGGGCACTCAGGATTTTTAAAAACTTACCACAGGGTTAAGAAAGAATTTTTTTGGGATGGCCTTAAATCGGATATTCGAAAATTTGTGGCGGAATGTTTGGTTTGCCAACAAAATAAAGTTGAAACAATTAAGATGCTGGGTTGATTACAACCTTTATCCATTCCAAGCCAACGTTGGGAGGAGGTTTCAATGGATTTTATCACAGGCTTACCCAAGTTTGAGGGAAAGAGTGTCATCATGGTGGTAGTTGACAAACTTACCAAGTATGTACACTTTTGTGCATTATCACATCCATTTAAAGCCAGTACAATTTCTACTGGATTTATGGAAACAATTCAAAAGCTACATGGAAACCCAAAGATTATTGTAAGTGACAGAGATCCCATTTTCACTGGAATTTTTTGGACATAATTATTTTCTTGTCTTGGTACTCAGTTAGCTCATAGCTCATCTTATCATCCTCAATCTGATGGGAAAATTGAGATAGTAAACGAATGTTTGGAAGGATATCTTCGTTGCTTTGTATCTAATAAATAGACACAATGGGTTAAATGGTTGCCTCTCGCTGAATGGTGGTATAACACTTCCTTCCATACAGCAACAAAAATGATCCCATTTATGGCACTTTATGGATATCAGCCACCATCCATCACATCATATTTAAGAGAAAATTCTAAGGTTCAAGTAGTGGAACATCACATCGGACATCAACAACAAGTCCTCCAACTCTTAAAGGATAACCTCGTGTTGGCACAGAATAGAATGAAACAACATGCAGATCAACATCGCAGCGAAAGAATTTTTGATGTAGGTGATTGGGTATTCCTACGTCTACAACCATATAAGAAAATGTCCCTCAAGCAAGCTAAGAAGGATAATAAATTATCACCAAAGTATTATGGTCCGTACAAGGTGTTGCAAAAGATTGGTACTATGGCATACAAATTGGAGCTTCCTGTAGCTTCTCGATTGCACCCAGTTTTCCATGTTTCATGTTTAAAGAAGGTTATAGACGACAAGCTCCCAGTTAAAAAAATATTGCCAGAACTTGAAGAGGAAGGAAAAATTATATTGGAACCGGAAGCAGTCACAGAAACGAGAACTCGATAGCTATGAAATCGATCAATTTCAGAGTATCTTATCAAGTGGAAGAACTTATCCGCTGAAGATTCCACATGGGAGGATAAGAATTTTATACAGAAGCATCCAGAACTACTCAAGCGTTGAGGACAACACTTTTTTGAAGGAGAGGGGCATGTTGGGTCCGTATAATACTATTGATTACCTCATTACTATTGTAGTTATATCCCTTACTAATATTGTTCAGCCCCTATTATCCCAATATTGTTATTACTGTGCCCCATAGAATCCCTCTATTGTTATTTTTGTGGCTTTATATTATTATTGTTAGGTCGTCTTGGTTATATTGTGACTCCTTAGACTCCTATATATAGAAAGGAGGTTTTGTCATTTGAATCATCTAAGAATTGTTCATTTATGTAATGTAAAGGAGGTTGCCCCCTCAAAGAGGCTGAATTCTAAGGCGTTGATCTATCTTTTCTATCTTTTCTTGAGCTGGTTTCATAACAAACAAGCTCCAAGAGCTTGGTACAGTCACATTGACACCTATCTCATCAAAAGGGGTTTTTGCAGAAGCAGTCACGAGCCATCTTTGTATACCAAAATGCTTGAAGGTAAAACTCTTATTGTATATCTTTATGTATATGATCTTCTTTATACGAGAAATATGATGTTAGAAGGTTTCAATGTAGTAATGCAAACAAAGTTTTATATGATAGATCTAAGAGTCATGAAATACCTCTTAGGCATTGAAATTCGCTAATCTACTAATGGCATTTTTGTCAATCAATAAAAATATGCCACTAACATCATCCAAAAGTTCAGAATGACCAATTGTTCAAGGAACAAAACTGAGCAAAGAAGATATAGCACCACCAGTTGATCCCACATTGTATAAAATTCTAGTTGGTAGTTTGATGTACCTAACTACAACTAGACCTGACATTATGTTTGCAGTAAGTTTTGTCTCCAAGTTTATGCAGTCACCTAAGTTCACTCATTGGAAGGTTGCAAAAAGGATCTTAAGATATATTGCAGGGACAATAGACTATGGTTTGTTTTATACACATTCTGAAAATTGCTCACTTTTAGGTTATATAGACAGTGATTATACAGGGCATTTAGACAATCACAAAAGCACTTCAGGGTATGTTTTTCATCTTAGAACCAATCCGATTTCATGGGCATCCAAGAAACAATCAATCGTTTCAATATCTTCTACAAAGGCAGAATATGTAGCAACAAATTCAACAACTTGTCAAGAAGTGTGGTTGAGAATATTATTGAAAGATATTTCAAATATGCAGAAAGAGCCAACTCCAATTTACTGTGATAACAATTTAGCAATTTCTTTATCAAAAAATCATGTTTTCCACAAAAATAGAAAGCATATTAACACACGTTTTAATTTCTTCCATGAGCTTGTCAATGATGGGGACATAGTACATTCCTTTTATGGTTCCAAAGATAAACTTGCAGATATTTTCATAAAGCCATTGGGCACGAATGTATTTGAATTTCAAAAAGAGAAATTAGGAGGGGATGTTGAGATATTAATCTCACTATCTATTAGGTGTCATCACAATTGATTCTCTTGTCTGTAGGTGTCATAGAGAGTTCAATTTTGCATGATTTTAGTTGAGTTCTACTGCAGTCATTTATGTTGATGCTTTCAATGTAATATTATTTAATTATTTTGAATATTGAGAAGAGTGATCTATGCTCAACTTTTTTTCTTTCCATTGTTTGTCCTATAAGAGCTTCAAGTACCTCATATTATGTTCTTTCCCATGCACTCATCTTTCTGTCCATTTCCTATGGGTTACTTTGAGAAAATAAAGGCCCATTTCTACATATGCCACGATTATGAAACAAGAATAGAGGCCCAGGACTACGGAACTAGGAAACTGAAGTTGCATACTAATAATACTTTGGATCAATAACTTTTTCGAATAAGAGCTTTAAGGATATTAAAGTTGTGTATACATATATTGGAAAGAGTTGTTAGAGCTCAGAGCTTTATATATATATATATATATATATATAGATATATATATATATATATATATATATATATATATATATATATATATATATATATATATATATATATATATATATATATATATATATATATATATATATCAGTTACGGATGTTTACAATTTAAAAGAAAATATGGCTTTCAACACTTTCCCTTTTGTTGAAAGAAAGAACTTTTGTTGAAAGAAGGAATTAAGTATGATGATCTAAAAATTATGGATGAAGGTTTTAGGAAAGCCATAATTTATTATCAATAGTCTAACAAGAGACATGAAAATTCAAAAGGTTGGCCCAATAATAAAAGGGATAGATTTGTATCAGGAAACAAAAATTCCAATAACAAGCTCCTTCCACACTTACTGTAGTTAACTGGCCCACTAGAGTAAATATGTGACAAGGCGTTACTATGATATGACTCAACCTCATAGGTGCATTTAAGGAAGTGGAATCGAGAAATTGAAACCAAACTGACCTTAATCAGGAGCTATAGGATCCCTAGGAGCTAACCAACCAATCTAGGTGCCCAACATGTGAGCTAACTTGCTTTTTCACTGACATAGGATATCAATCACTCCCATGACAAGGAAATCTAGTGACTGAGACCCTTCAGTCACTCTCATGAGTCTGCATCCTAGAAACTGTAGACTTTTTCACTTAATTGTGCTAGTGACCGTGAGATCTGAGTCACTTTTTCAGGGCTAGGACCTAGGGCTATGCCTAATAATTAATGAAACTCTCAGAAGTGATAAATAACATGGAGACAATGCCTCTAATGAAAAACTTGAATAGGGTCCTAACCTGACACATCTTGACCATGACAGAGATTTCATCAAACACAGGGGCCTCATACTTATATGAGAATCGTCATGAATGTCTAATGCCCTCTCAAAATAGTTACATTATCATCTATTAGGTCATACATTAATTAACCATTCATTTATTAATCAAAACATGATGAGAGCCATAACTAAAGTTTTTCATAAAACCATTCTTATAACCAACATATAACTAGAATAATAATAATGATAGAACAACCATCCAAGCCACATCATAATAGGCGCAAATACTCATGAAAATATAAGGGAAAACACGCTCTTAATAACATATGCAAAATCCAACCAAGTTAGGGACTTCCATGTACCACCTGACCATAGATTGGGCTAAACCATATCTATATTTAAGCCAAACACCCTCATGCCATATTCCAAGCATCAATGTGGGACTCACAAAAAAACCAACCAGTGCTTCTCAGGCTTTACCGCATATGTCACCATGATCAAGGGATTTCTATGCCTGAAACTCTCATCTATATAACCAATATTTTTCGTGTATCCCTCCGTTACCGATTAAGGGATTCCTAGGCCCAAACAAGGAAACATACACTACTGATAATTACCATAATCCCAGCAATATTGATCAAGAGATTATCGGGCCTAAACAAGAATGGATGCCTCCAAATTTCATTAGCAATACCTTGAGGAATTTTCTCGTCTCCACCCTTAGGCTTTATTTGTATCCCACCATTACCGGTCAAGGGATCACTAGGACTTTGGGAATTTTCCTGAGACCACCTCACCCAGTTCCAAAACCATCTGATAACCTAGCTCAACCAAATGAAATAACCCCATCATACCATGGCTATTCAGAAATGGAAAGGCAAGGATGAAACCACTGTCACACCTAGAAAAACCCATTCCAATGACAACAAGAGAACCAAATACACACATTCATGTATCATGCATGCCAAACTATCAAGGAAATCATACACGCAACTTGATACCTGCAAGTAATGCCATTGTCACCACTTGATCGAACTCTTCCTTGCTTGATCTTTGCTTCCCTTTGCCTCTTTTTCTTTCCATTTCCTTCCTTTCTCCAATGTTAGAGTGCTCCAAGAATTCTCTATGTGTGCAAGAGTATGAGAGAGAGAGCTCCAAACCAAAACTGTGAAAAGGTCATGGAGTAATCCTCTGAATCATCTTTATGAATGAGGCCTCTATTTTCTTTAATTTTCTCTGTTTTTCCTTTAATTTCCTCCTCACATGAAATATGTGATATTTCACCTCCTTTTTCTCCTATTTTCCATTATTTTCTTGAATAAAATTCCAATTAATGCCTCTTTGTCTTTTCAAAGCCTTTTCCATTTCCTTTGCCAATTTTCCCTTAGCCATAATAAACTAAATGAAAACCCATTAGGATGTTTTTCCCAACATTCATCTTTGAATATGTGTCCCTTGAACTTATTATTATTTTTCCTTTAACTTTATTACATGGAATTTCAATCTAGAGTTGTTATAGACCCCTCCCCCTCAGGGTAAGACCATCCTCAGTGTTATATGACACCTAAAACTAGCAAGACTTCTAAAAACCAAAACATACTGCCTATGGAGCTTTATAACTTAACTCGATGTATTATTTACAATGAACCTACTGATAAGAAAAATCATCATGATACATATAACAACATGACACCCATACTACTTATCACATGGAATAAGTCGATCTTGCGGACAAGATAGACCTTCCTAGAATCTAAAGAAGACCTAATGACAAGCAAACCAACCAGACACTATCTTTCTCTAAATATGCTTTTATAAACAATGGCAAACAAGTGCTTTTAGGGCCTACCTTAGGTCCAACGCAAGTTCGTGGATGCCTTCGCTCCTTCGATCCGAATGAGCTCCTTTGTCGCGAATCCGCAAACACAAACAAGGCAAACAAGTTAAATAGCACCTGAAAAGCCAATATCATAAAACATATTTAACATGAAAGTCAAGGAGTCCATGAAACAAATAACATGAGATACTTGTTGAGAAAAATGAGTTTGATTGTATTAATTCAAAAGAAGAAGAACTTTACAACCTGTGTCTTGACGCTGTACAAGCTCCTCCCAGGGTCCAGCAAGAAGTCTCCTCTACTTTGACAAGTTTCACTCTCTTCCCAATGAAGCAAAAAAGGTATGTAATCTCTCCTGTTAAGCTTAACTAGGAAGTATTAATTTCACCAGCATTTACCCTAAAAAATGTTCAGCTTCTAACATCTCCAGCAACCAGCCCAATGCCTGAATTTATAGTGCAAAGGAGGGAGGTTACTAGGTCCTCCTTCAAAGGGATAAAGCCCTCCTTCAAAGGGATAGCTCCTCTCATCAAGGGATTAGCTCCTTCTCTTTTGGGATGCATGAACCACCTCAGAGCGAACAATCCACGTCAAAATTCCTTCTAGAATCCTCTAGAATTAACCCAAAGTGAGTTTTTTAAGATAAAACTTGCGCCTTTTGACTTTCACAGGGGTCCGCACCCACACCTTTAGGGACAGAGCGGGCAGGTCCGCAGCTTTTGTAAACAGAAGGTGCGGGACTGCAGGTGACAGTGAGAGAAAGTGTGGAACCAAAGTTTCATTGATTTTCAATGTCTTTCTCCCATTTTCAAAGCTTGACTTGAAGAGCTGAGGTCTGAGACTTGCTTAGGAGGACAGTACAAGTGATGATAGACCCATACTGACTGCAAATAATCATGGTGACAATATTTTTGTGTAACAGATTGCCCCTAAAGTGCGAAGTCTGTAGTAGATGAGGATTTCATTTATCATTTAGGAAGAGTGAAGTACTTTATCATTTCGAGGATCATCTTGTGGAGAGCCCGGTTGGAACCTGTAAAAACATTCAATGCAAGATATATATATGAGATCATATCATCGCTGAGGTAGGCATTCCCATACTCAGATCAAAACTGACTAGAAAACTAACTACTACTCTGATACAGGAATGATCTTGTAAAACATCACAAGTATAGACTCATGTGGACACAGTATGGACGCAGCCATCTGTTTATGAATAATCCATTATATAATGAATACAAAATTCCTCGCAGCCTGGATTGTGGAAACTAGATCCAGGGTCTTCATTTCTACTTCCCGAAACAGTACGATTCTATCCATGCGAATGAATGTGTTGATGTCGAACATGGTAGAAACCACTTGATTACCAGTCCATGATGTAAACTGTTAACAAGTGTGAGAGAAACCACCATTGATGTCAATGGCTCTCAAAGTACCCAGTACAATCCATGAGATGTGAATAAATGTGTTGATATCAAACATGTCACAGAATCCTTTGATCGAAGGTCAATGATGCAACCTGTCGTCAAAGGCGAGAAACCTGCCATTGAGGCATGCAGATCCCAAGGTACTGATGATTTCTAGATCATCTTTCTAGATAATGAGCTGAAGTCGATAGAAAGCGATCCGTCGTAGGCAAGCCCACAACACAAAATCATAGATCAAGTTGAAGAAATTTAGTTGCAAGTACTAACTCAGGGATGGTCAAGATGGATGACAGATATTTTGCAGATGAATGGCTTATTGGCAATGACCTCTTGAACACATAACGACAAGACAGATGGTTTGGTGACAATTGACCCAGAGTTAATACCCAGAAACCGGCTGAAGACTTTCAATGTGGTTTGATCAACTGTTAGGAAAAGGATTTCCCAACCCAGGTGAATAAAATTGTCGTGTTCAAGAGTGGTTACAAAGTATGACAAACAGGCTCATTTTTCTCTCTTTTCCCCCACCATTTCTGGCAAGTACCTCTTTATTTTTGACAAGCTTGAGGAGGATAACATTTGCTTGATTATAAGCTCATCCTTCGGATGAGTCCAACTTAGTTTAAATTCGATCCCTAAGAAGGAGTGGTTCGTTCCTGTTTGTAATTGAATAGGTCCTTTACTGTGAAATTTTAACGAGTCCAGTATAGGAGAAGCTCGGCGTTTTTCAATTTTAGAGAGTCTGAAAAAACTTAAGAAGACTCCAGGGTTGACCTTTTTCGTAAATTTGTGTCTCCCAAGCTCGAAAAAGTATAAAATAATACTTGAGAGAACCGCTTGATCTTTTACGACCAAGGAGTACTTTTCGTAATTAGTGTCCCTGATCCAAAAAAATAAAAAAGCGATCAACGACACGTCATTTTATAACCAATATTGAATTTGAAACGACAAAAATCCGGCAATCTTTTCATGTTTTTACAGTCGGAAAAGAGTTGTAAGTGGACCGTCTTTTAATTCCATTTTAACGAGTTTAAAAGAAAAACTTGGCAATCTTTTCATGTTTCAGGAGTCAGAAAAGAGCTGTAAGTGGACCGTCCTTTAATTCCGTTTTAACGAGTTTAAAAGAAAAACTCGGCAATCTTTTCATGTTTCAAGAGTCAGAAAAGAGCTTAAAGGTGACTCTAAATGTTTTTCCATTGAAAATGATAGATTTCGCCTGAATAATCCATTATCCTGAACAAAAATGCAAACATTACTCATACCTGTTTGAAATGGATAAAAATGTCACAAAAATACCTTTCCAAAGTGAAACATAAACAAATTTGCAATTTATTTACTCAAAAAACTTATAAAAAGGGCCTTCGTCAATTCATTTTTACCGTTTGAGTTTTGGGTGAGAAAATAGTGCTTTTGTTCAGAAAACTTCCCATGAAGATTGCGGAAAATCCAACCGTCGGAATCGAACGCCGTCTTCTCCAGGTAATCCACATCATCTTACTCTTCATTTTTTACGATTTCATTTCTTGTTTTAGTCTTTCATTTCATTTTTGGGAGGGTTTTTAGGCTTAAAACCCGCGCGCGGGGGCCTGCAGGTTTACCCCTGCTGGCCTATGGACCCCGACTTTTTCTCCATTGGGAAAAAGTCAGGGGTCCGCACATTCCATGTAGACAAGGTGCGGTCCCCGTCGCAAGGGTTTTTAACCAAAAAATTCTCAAAATTGGACCAAACAAAATAATTTTTAGCAATTTAATTTATCTTTATACTTGATGCAGAAAGTACATCATGCTAGATTGGCGCGAACGAGAGCATGAGGACGTGGATGCTGCCGCATGGAATCATCAGCCTTCACTTGATGCTTTGAGGGTGTGCGGCTTGTACAAATTCTCGGCCATTCCTGGCATGAGGGCTCAGGTGGATTTCTTACAGTGGCTGGTTGACAGATGGAGCATACAGGACCAGTGCTTCTTCATTGGCAGCCACCAGCTCGAAATCGAGCCGGCAGACATATATTTCTTGACTGCTTTGCCTAAGAGAGGCGAAGACTTGACTCTGTTTGGGGCTAGGCCAGGTGGCCAGTCTGTCGATAGCCTCCGGCTAGAGTACTGCAATAGCCAGGCTAGAGACAAAGGGATAGACATAAAGACCATATCCCGTCCTGAACTCATGGTGATTGTGTTTACTGTCACCAGACTTTGCGGGGCTGTCGCATTACATATTGCCACCGGATCCCAGATGCGTATGGCAGTTGATTGCTTTCGAGGCACCATCTTCAACTGGTGCGATGCTGTGTTGGACAATCTGAAAGGCCAACTGACCAGGGCCAAAAACGGACAACTAAAGACCTTTGGTTATGGGGCTTTGGTTATGAGTTTTGGACTGGAGAGGGTTCCCATGTTGATCCCGCAGCACCTTACTGATGGTGCTGGGCTTCCACGAGAGCCCAAACTGATGCGATGGGTCGCAGTTATGGCCTGTCACCCGAACGAGAGGACAGAGGTTGCTCGATTCAAACCTGAGTATTTCCAATGGTTGGAAAACCAGGTCTTTTCTATTCAGGACTTCCCTTACGCTGGGGTAGATTTTCGTGGTGACCCAGAAATGGCTCTTCCACCACGAGAGCAGTGGGATGACTCAGGTAAAATCATTTTCAACATTTTTCCTATTTTAATTTTTTTTATTTTTCCATCGTCTCAAAACTGATAGCAAAAGTTTCAAATACAGATGTGGGTCCATAGTGACCAGTCACTCTTCGGCCTTACAAGAGGAAACAACCAGTTGCAGTCGCGCCAGCCCCACAAGACGAATCAGCAGAGGTTTTGGCCGAGTTGGAGGGTCATCTCGAGCGCTTGACAGGAGATATTCCGGAGACCACTATAGATGACATTCCTCGTTGACTTCAGCGCTATGTGATTGGGGTCTCGGGACCATTTAGGAGGTTCCTTTGCAAGGTGGCCCGTGCAGTGGTTTCTTACCAAGATCATCATCAGTGATAGGATGATCGCATATTGTGGGCGTATATGACATTTTTGTTTTTTGTACTTATCGTTTTTGCTGATCATAAGGTGTTTTTTCAACCTGTGATCGAGGACGATGTATTTTTGACACACTCCTATATATATATCACTATTACCGGCTTATCTTGTAAATCATGTTATGGAATGGTTTTAAATTTACATGTATGATTATTGCAAATGTCTATTTAACATTCGAGAAGCAATTGCATCTGCTAATGTATTTAAAGATCTTGGAATATGCTGATATTCAATATAATCAAATTCACGTTCCAAGAGACGCACTCTCAAAAACAATCTTAATAACACTGGATTTCTAATGTTATACACTCTATTAAGCTGTAATACAACGAGTTCAGAATCTAACCTCATTATCAAACTCCGAATCCCAAATGAAATAGATTCAGATAATAACTCAATCATTGCACTATACTGGGCAATGTTGTTCGTTGTTTGACTGAGGCTTACCCCATGCATAGATACTAACTCGTCAGAGGGCGAATAGATAACCCAAGCTGTGGAAGAAATGTTCGTGTATTACGACAAGCACCATCAGCGAAACCAATGTATGTTTGGAGAGGCATCGACATCTGCAATATCAAGAGTAAAACTAAGATAAGCAGGAATAATGACGAAAAAACACTCTCTAAGCTAAGCACACTGTTTAAACTAAAACATACCAGCTATAAAGAAAAACTATTCTAACTAAAAAATCTCCATACCCATTCTTTAAGCATAATACCTCTTTAAGTAAAGACCATTTTTGGGTTTACCCAAAGAGTCCCCGTCAAAGTCTACCAATTCATAGGCCCCTTTTGCTAGATTTAGCTTGACAACATAGGGACCATGCCACATAGGAACGAATTTTCCAGTGCCTAATTTATCATTAGCTTGATCGTAAACTAAGACTAGATCTCCTTCCGAAAAATTTCGAGGGGTCACATTTCGATCATACTGAGCTTTCATGCGTTTTGTGTGAGTCTCGATTGCCAATGCAGCATCACGTCGATTCTCATCTAATTGAGCCAAGTATAACAAATGCTTTTCCTCTTCAGAAGTGGCTGGAAGTAACTCGATGGCCATTTGCAGTGACGGGATTTTGCATTCAATGGGTAACACAACTTCCAGACCATAGACTAGTTGGAAAGGAGTGAACCTGTTGATGTTTTTACTGAGGTACGATATGCCCAAAGCGCTGAAAATAGCATGTTATGCCAATTCGACCGATGAATCCCAATGATTCGTCGGATCATGATAACCAAAACTTTGTTGATGGATTCAACCAGACCATTAGCTTGTGGATAATAAGGGGTTGAACTATCGTGACGTAAACCAAGCTGGCCTGTAAGTTCGGTCATCATAATGTTTCGAAAATGACGCCCATGATCAGTGATTATCGCTTTCGGGACACCAAAACTACCAATTATATGATTGAACACGAAAATTGCAGTTGTCTTGCCATCTGCCTCAAATGTAGGCATCGCCTCGGCCCACATGGTAAAATAATCTACCGCAAGGATGATATACGCATGCCCCCCGACCGAGTGAGGGTTACATGTAATAAAATCGATACCCCATTTGGCAAAAGGACCAACGGCAATTATAGGGTGGAGAGGAGCAGGTGGAGTGCGCATCTTTGGATCAAAAATTTGGCAGTTGTGGCATTTTCGGACCGCCGTAATACAATCTTTAAATAAAGACGGCCAGAAGTAGCCAGCGTGCAATATCTTTTGGGCTGTGGCATACCCAGACATATGACCACCACACGCTCCAGAGTGACAGTCATTTAGAACCCTTTCAGCTTCCTCGTGAGTTAAGCAACATCGAAAAACAGAGTCCACCCCACGGCGATAAAGAGTATCTCCAATAATCCTGTATTGTTGGGTCTGGAATCGAATTTTTCGACGTTCTGACCTTGAAATTTCTGGTCGAAAGGATTGGGTCTAGAGATAAACGATGATATCCCCATACCATGGATCTAAAGTGCTGATTAGAAACAAGGATTCGTCCGCAATGGGCTCCTCCGCCACAGTTTCTGTGTCAGCACGCGGGAAATCACACATTAACTCCACAAAGACTAAAGATTTCTTAGACTTAGATTTCTCAAATTCCAAGTCAAACTCCTGCAGGATAACAATCCATTTAGAGTACTTGCCCCCTAGCAATTGCTTGGTCAAAAAGTAGATCATAGGGTTGCAATCTGAAATTACTGTAGTTTTACGTAGTAAAATGTAGTGACGAAAACGTTGGACAGCTTGAACGGCTGCCAATGCCAATTTCTCCACATGTGAGTATTTTAGCTCAGTTGGATTTAAAGTTCGACTAAGGTAATATATCACATGCTCAGTTCCGAATTCATCTTCTTGAACTAAGACCATTCCAATGGTGGAATGAGAGGCAGCGAGATACAAGAAGTAATCTTGGTTATAGTTGGGAGGATGCAATAACGGTGCATGGGTCAACGTGTGTTTAAGTGCTTCAAAATATTTCTGAGCTATCTTATCCTAATAGAATGGAGTATTCTGTTTCAACAACCGGGTAAAACCCTTTGTAACCTCGGCGTAGTTAGGAATGAATCGTCGTAAAAAGTTTGCTTTCCCTTGCAAACTTTGGAGTTGGCGAAGACTCGAAGGAGGAGGCAATTTGACGATAGCTTCGACCTTCGAGGGATCGACGTGAATGCCAGCTTTCGAAACTACAAACCCCAGCAATCGACCAGTTTCTATACAGAAGACACATTTGTGTGGGTTCAACCGAATCCGTTAATGCCTACACCTCGTAAAGATTGCTCGTAAATGGACGAGGTGATCAGCTCGATGTAATGAATGAGCAGGCACGTCATTGAGATAGGGTTGCACAATGTGCTTGATGTCATGAAATGCATAAGACATCGCCCTTTGAAAAGTTTCTCCGGCATTCTTGAGCCCAAAAGGTAATTTGCAAAAAGCAAATGTCCCCCATGGACAAATGAAAGCCGTTTTTGGTTGATTGGCAGGTAGAATATTGATTTGATTGTATTCGGAAAAACCATCCATGAAGGAGAATATTTCGCTGTCGGCACAATCATCAATAATTTGATCGATATAGGGAGTTGGGTAATTGTCCTTTGGACAGTCTCGATTAATGTCCCTATAATCGATACATATTCTTATTGTTCCCTGCCTTTTGTTAACCGGAACAATATTCGATACCCAATCCGTTAACGGGATCAGATAAATGAAACCTGCTTTGAGTAATTTTTCAACTTATGCTTTAATTGCAGCAGCTTTTCTTGGGTGAATTTGACGCAAACGTTGTCGGACGGGTTTAGCGTCCGGGTAAGTCTTGATCTCATGAACAACAATCGCGGGATCAATTCCTGGCATTTCCTCATAGGACCAAGCAAACACATCGCAAAATTCTTGAAATAGGGCCTTATATATCTGAATTTCGTCATCTGTACACGAGGCACCTATATGAATGTTCTCAACAATTCCGGGCTTAACCGAAATGTCAATAGGAATAGTTCGAGAGATGTTTCCCAAATTTAACTCTAAATCGGGATGTTTCATTAGATTCTAAGGTTCCTTGACGTATTCAGTCATAAAAATTGATGAGAAATTATTTTCAAAACGATCATTCTCGGGTAAAAACGAAGATCTGTGATGGAGATCTTCCCATGGTAAATCATCTACACATAGGATTTCACGAATTTGTTCATCAGAGTGAACAAGTTCAGAAAACGTTCTTAAATCCAAGCTTGATGTGAAAAGTGATTCCTCACGGACCACATTCATGAAGTCGATTTCGGTTGAAGATGGGTTGGTAAATGATTGCACGGCCTCCTACGCAATTTCATATGGACTCAAAGGCATGACATCACCAAATGAGTCTCTCTCAGATTCAGAAGGAATGATCCAAGGATCATCATAAACAATGGTGTTTGATGTAATCATATGAATGGTTGCAAATGAAGATGATGCGTTGATCGGAGGAAAAGGAAAAGTTCCCAGTAAACCGGCATCTTTAACTAATCCTACTCTAACATCCTTATATGGGATAGTCGTTTTACCGACATGCTGAATACTTTCCGAAGAGGCTGGGTCGGATGAAAAGTAAGCCAGCTGGTCTATTGTTACGATCTTCCCATTATGAGGAAACTTTATTACCCGAAAGACCAATGAAACGACCGCTGTCATAGCGTAAGACCAACTTCGACCCAAGAGAAGGTTGTAATCTAGAGGGGCATCAACCACCTCCACATCTAGATTAACGGTTTTTCCTTCAACCCCTATAGGCAAATCCTATAGAATGCCAAAAGGATGAAACCCACGGCCATCAAAGGCCTTTACAATCGTCGGGGATTGATTTAGCGAAGGAGAACCAAGCGATCTCCAACACTGTATCGACATAATACACATTGAGGCTCCCTCATCAATCATAGTCTGATGAATAGGCCTGTTTTTTACTATCACTGGGATCTGGAAAGCCATTTGATGAGGCAAATGCGGTGTACTATTTTCTAGATCGAAAATTATTAGGTTCGAGTCCTGAACGCCAACAGCTCCTATAGCCAACAAAAGTAATTTACGTTGTGCTGGACATGATTGCAGCACTTTCAAAGCCGACATTGCTGAGGGTGAAACAGCTAAATCCCCAACAATGTTATAGTTCTGAGCCGCTCTCGCATGTGGATTGAAAGCTGACTTTCGAAGTATACCCTTGGCGGGAAGTTTGATTACCAAGTCTGGAATAGGTTTCCCGATTTGTACTGGATCAGAACCGGGAGTTGAGGTTGATGGATTAGAATGAGAAGATTTTGCTTCTTTACCATCAACAGGACTTTTACTACCATAATCTTGCGATCGAGTCGCAATCCGAACATGGGACATGATCAGTATGGGTTCTTCATTGGCACTCGAGGAAGAACCTATCATCTTATTGTCTTGAGCCGGAAAAGGATCATTCAAAACAGCAGGAGTTTGGGAACCTTTGACAATTTTCGCAACCTCTGCACGATGAGGGCAGTCTCTTATAAAATGTTCATCGTCACAAATGAGACAAGGATAACGAGGTTTGCGCTTTTCATAATTGGATTCTGATTTTTCAGGTTTCTCCTTTGAATTTTTGTCCGTTTTATTCTTCTTCTTTCCTTTCTTCTTCCCACCGGATTTTGATTTGGCTGTAGATGACTCTACAACGTGAATATCGGCTGAAATCTCCACAGAAGAATCTCCTGTCGGGGAATCAGGCAAGGTTATGATAGGAGAAGAATTCTTGGAAGACTTCTTCTTACTTTTAGTGTTAACCGTACCAATCATACCATCAGCGGCATGAGATCTCGAAGGAGTTGCAGCGATTTGATTCTGCTTGGGAAGATCGGGGATTTTCTCGTGTAACGTACCTGACTGAGTATAGACCAAGTCAAGGTACTGTGCTTGAGCAATTACTTGCTCCTCACTTACAACTCCGGCTTTAGCTACATCTTCAGTGATCTTGGGCAACAATGATTTTACAAACCACTCAGCCAAAATCTGATCCGGAATAAAAACTTTCACTAAACGCCGTCGACGTCTCCACTCATGAATATGATCTGAAATGTAAGTGGATGTCGATTGTTTTAACGAAGTTAACAATTCCGTGCCATTGTCATATTGGACTGGCAACTAAAAATGAGTTAAAAACGAGGTAGCTAACTGACTAAAATTATAAAAAGTGCCTCGCGGTAACTCAATGTACCACTTGGCCGTGAGACCAATTAGAGTGCGCTAGAAAAGTCTAAGACGGATTGAATCATCTAAAATGGAGTTAGACGCACACGAGAGGTGGTAAGTCATCACATGGTTCGACGGGTCCTCTCCTGATTTACCTTCGAACTTAGGAATGTCACTGGGCAACTTATTCGGCATTGGCGGCCAAAACGGAAGATAATTAATGGGATCGTTCATTAGGCGCGACAAGTCAGGCAAGTCTAAAGTTGCGATAAACGGTAACTGACAATTAGGGTCCCTAAAACTCTGGGTCATGAGACCAGCCCCAGGAGGAGGATATCCAGGATAACTAGGAATATGAATTGCATTTGGGATATTGTATCCTCCCGGAAAACCAGGATTAACCGGACCGTACTGGGGTTGTTGAGGTTGTTGATAAGTGTACCTAGGGTACGGTTGATACTGATAGACTGGCTGCTGCACAACAGGACCGAATTGGTACTGTCCCTGGTACGGTTGATAAGTAAATTGTGGTTGACTTGTGACAACCGTACTTGAACCAGGTTGTCCTACAGGCATCTGAACTGAAGTTTGAATTGTAGATCCAGATGGTGGTAAAGATGTCTGAGGAGTAGATACAGGAACAGTAGAATTCGGAGCTGTCGATACTCCAGAAGTAGGTGGGGTAGATTGAACAGATGTTGCGGTAGTTGTAGAAGTCGTTTAAGGTGGAGTACGAGGCGTATTAGGCCCAGGCTGAGAAACTACCAAAGGTACAGAAGTTTGAATGTTAGACTGGACAGGTTGCTAGGGTGTACCAGAAACTAAGGGTTGTCCCGTTTGAGATGACAACTGTACATTTGGCTACAACACCTGTTGCGTTTACGATGGATCCCACACTATGTTCATTCCAGGGTACTGACCCATAACAGGTTGAGAATATTGAGGACCATAACCAGGTTGAGGGTAGGATTGATAATTTAAAGGTACATTTCTGGTTCCTTGAACATACATTTGACCGGAGGGTGGTTGGAAACCGTGGTTCGAGTATTGACCTTGGGGTTGATACCCTTGAGGCACGTACTGATACTGGGGTTGACCTTGAGGTATAAATTGATACTAGGGTTGACCTTGGGGTACATATTGAGTCTGGGGTTGACCTTGAGGAATGTACTGTCCCCTAGGTATGTATTGTCCTTGAGGTTGCCCCCCAAATGCAAATTGGGTACCTTGAGGTTTCCCCCCAGGCGATAATTGAGGCTGCCCCCCAGGCGGTAACTGGCCACCTTGAGGTTGAGGATTGGGAATAGAACCTGACATCGTAAGAATGTCTTCTACGCTCAATGGCTTAGTACCATTGCTTCCAGTTAATAACCCTTGCTCAATGGGTTGAGGAGACGCTCCCGAAAAAGTACCAGAAAGTGACTGATACCTAGAGGGAATAGAAGGACCGCCGTACAAAAAGGATTTAGGCGATTGAGTAAACATGGACGACTGTCTTGACATATTTAATGGAGGATAATAACCTCTAGGTGTTGGGTGATAAGGAGCGCGAGGTGGTGAAAAACTTAACCTTGGGTTTTCTAAGAAATTAGTCAAAGAAAGATACCAAGTACTGCTCCTAGGTGGACTGTAAAAAATTGATTCACGCTCCGTTAGCTCAATAATAGGTTGATTTTCAGGGATAGGGATGCCTACTTCTTCTTACGGAGTAGCAAGTTCTTCAATAGCAATAAGTCCAGAAGGAAGATCTTGGGTGATTACTCTTTCTACCCTAGGTGAACCAGGACCACTAGAAGTTGGAGAAACAAACCCCGATGTCGGAGTAGCAGCAAATTCACTTTCAGGCTCGGATATTTCAGGTTCCTCACCTATATCACTAGTAGATGAAAAGCTACCAGTAACTTCGGAAACAGACATTGACTATGGATTATAATTTGCCACTAACGTTTGAAAATCAGGATGTACTATCAAAGAATATTCTCCTTCTTCAGGTGACCCAACTCTATTGTCTTTAGGAGTTACGAGGACTTTCAAGCCTTCAAGCTGGCTCGAGACTTTCTCAGGAGGTTGGCCCCGAAGTCTACAGGACTTCCTTAGTAAATCAGCCACAATTAAAAACTCAGGAGGTTGGCCCTGAAGTCTACGGGACTTCCTCGGTAATTCAGCCACAGTTAAAAACTTTTAACTACTTCACATGGAAACAAAGTAAAATCTCAATGAAAACCACCTAAAGCCTCTAAAGAACCAAACAAATTTGAATCACATGCCTAAAGAATCTAGGAGATCAAACACACACAAACAGTAACTTTCCGTACTGAAAACACTAGTTGGTGATGAAATCCAACGTCGCAGAGTTCAATACAGAAATGGCTATTGGAACAGTTACCCCGGTAACCTGCATAATGAATAGACTGGCACAAGTTCCTCCACTTAACCGTCTCGAGTTAAGAGAACCTCCTAGAAAATTCAAGTGAGTCTAGCCGACGTCTGCTCCAGGTACAGTGGGATCTTCCCACCACTGTCACCTTAGGAAGAATCCTAAAGAATATGGCCACTAAGGTTATCAACTGAAACAAATATACCTGGGGGAACAGTCTACGATCCGATACGCACGCAATGGCAGAGTAGCAAGCTCAATCCCCTTGAAGGCTCCTTGACATAATCCAAGGTTTACCAACAAGTGACCCCAGGCTCCTCGACAATGGTTAATCCGAGGTTTATCGTTTTTAATACGTGAATATCTGGCGTCATTCCCAATGAGGAAGGATTGATTCCCACACTGGTTCGGACACGATCTCGTGCTTCTCCTTTAAGAGGAGCTTTCCCAGAGCATAAATGCAACAATTGGATTTCTTCCCTACCACAAGATATAGCTACTTATTTGTTTTTATTGTCTTGGAGAGTTAATTACTCTCCTACTCCAAGACACTAGCCTAAGCTAAGTTGGTGTATCAGAGCCCTGGAAATAAAAATGTTACTAGATGAATTTTACTTTAAGCGTTATTTTTATTGGTTTTTGTTTAAGTCAAAAGGTGTGGAGATGAAACCTGTGGTATGAAGACTCGACTCAAAATCACTAAAAATGCACCTAAGATGATTTGAACAATCTTTTTCTTTTCGATAAACTTCTGAACTAAGAAAGAGTTTGAGAATGAAAATACTTTGTAAACATAAATCCTTCTTAAGAAACAAATTCAAAGAAGAGCTTTTGTCCTTTCCAATGCACTCAAAACGAGACAACTAGTTATTTCACAAAAATTTCCCTTTTTCGTTTCAAAGCACTCAACTACTACAAAAAACAAACTTTTTTCCAAAAGAGATTTTTTTATTTTTTATAAAAAAAACTCAAAACTATGGAAATGACTAACTTTGAGATCTATAAATTATAAAAAACCTATTTGAAGTCAAAGCCTACAAGATGTCTTTTTGAAGGATGTTTTACTTAGCTAGATGTAAGCTAAGGACCAATTTATGCAGAATCACAAATCAGTCAAGAATAACCAATTTTGTTTTCTTTTTGAAAATGAAAATCCAAACTCTTAAACACAAGCTTTTCGAAGTTTTGTAAGGAGAAAACTCAAAGCAGATTCCTCAACAAGGGGAGATTTCATAAATGGTCAGACTCATAAGAAGGCTGGTAGACACCAGGGTGATCTGAGGTCCCCACAGCTTCTAAGCTCAGAGCCACTACACAACCAAAATGAAAAACAAGCCCAACAAGAAAAACTCCTAGGGATTTCACCTAAAACCCTAACACTAATGAAATCAACCTAAGGAAAGCTTCTGACAAGTTATATGCAGGTTTGGGCAGTGAATAACAATTTCTAAACAAAAACTAAGCTGACTAACAGAGGAAATCTTAGGTTTTTCAAAATTTTGACAGGGTCCGCAGGCCCACAGTTAACACAAGTGCGGCCCCGCTCTGTGCTAAAAGCAAAGGTGCGGATAAGTACGCATTGTGTCAAAAGGCTAGGGTGCGGTCTTCTCCCAAAACTATGAAAAACGAAAAATAACCCTGGATCTACAATCTCTACCCAATTTTACACACAATAATCCAAAAACAGAAACAAAAACACAGTTTCTCAGGTCAAAGTAAAAACAAGGAAAACAATCAATTCCCCAGTATGGTCACCATTTTGTCACATGGAATAAGTCGATCTTGCAGACAAGATAGACCTTCCTAGAATCTAAAGAAGACCTAATGACAAGCAAAGCAACCAGGCACTATATTTCTCTAAATATGCTTTTATAAACAATCGCAAATAAGTGTTTTTAGGGCCTACCTTAGGTCCAACGCAAGTTTGTGGATGCCTTCGCTCCTTCGATCCAAATGAGCTCCTTTGTTGCGAATCTGCAAACACAAACAAGGCAAACAAATTAAATAGCACCTGAAAAGCCAATATCATAAAACATATTTAACATGAAAGTCAAGGAGTCCATGAAACAAATAACATGAGATACTTGTTGAGAAAAATGAGTTTGATGGTATTAATTCAAAAGAAGAAGAACTTTACAACCTGTTCCTTGACGTTGTACAAGCTCCTCCCAGGGTCCAGCAGGAAGTCTCCTCTACTTTGAAAAGTTTCACTCTCTTCCCAATGAAGCCAAAAAGGTATGTAATCTCTCCTCTTAAGCTTAACTAGGAAGTATTAATTTCACCAGCATTTACCCTCAAAAACGTTCAACTTCTAACCTCTCCAGCAACCAGCCCAATGCCTGAATTTATAGTGCAAAGGAGGGAGGTTACTAGGTCCTCCTTCAAAGGGATAAAGCCCTCCTTCAAAGGGATAGCTCCTCTCATCAAGGGATTAGCTCCTTCTCTTTTGGGAGGCATGAACCACCTCAGAGCGAACAATCCACGTCAAAATTCCTTCTAGAATCCTCTAGAATTAACCCAAAGTGAGTTTTTTAAAATAAAACTTGTGCCTTTTGACTTTCACAGGGGTCCGCACCCACACCTTTAGGGACAGAGCGGGCAGGTCCTCAGCTTTTGTAAACAGAAGGTGCGGGACCGCAGATGACAGTGAGAGAAAGTGTGGAACCAGAGTTTCATTGATTTTCAATGTCTTTCTCCCATTTTCAAAGATTGACTTGTAGAGCTGAGGTCTGAGACTTGCTTAGGAGGACAATACAAGTGATGATAGACCCATACTGATTGCAAATAATCATGGTGACGATATTTTTGTGTAACACTACTTTTTGGAGCTTTATAACACAACTCATTGCAGTATTTACAATAACAACCATACATAAATATATACATATACCCAAACTCATTTTCCTTCACTAGTAAATAGTGAAGGATATATAACCCGCATCTAATCAACCATCTCCCATAGAGCTTCATTAGGACCAAAGTGTTTCCATTTCACTTTAAGTTGCTCGAATTCTCAATTCTGAAGCGTGAGCATCTTTCATTGCCATATGCACTGAGGTTCTTGCTAGAATTCTCCTTATGTCTCCACCTACAATAAAAACCAATGAATAACATGATCAAAATCCTTTAAATATATTTTAAGCAATGAAACATGGAAAATATCATGGACTTTCATTGTCATAGGAAATATAAGTATGTAGGCCAATTTTCCAATCCTCTTAAGGATTTTGAAAGGCCTGCAATACCCAAGTACCTTCTTCACACATGACCCAATCCTGAAGGAGCTCTTCTTGGGCTTGGTGCACAAGTACACATCTTCCCCAACCTAAAACTCCTTAAATGACTAGTGTTGGTATGTATAACTCTTATGTCTATCCAGTGCTTCCTTTAGATTCTGCTTGATAACCTACATTTCCTATTCCATCATTGCCAATATATCTGGTCCTATCAATACCCTATTCACTGGATCACTCTAATTGATGGGGGTATTACAACTCCGCCCATAACGTACATCAAACAGACTCATCCTTAGTGACTCTTGGTACCCATTGTTGTAAGAAAACTCAACCAATGGAAGGTACTTTTCCCACTTTCATTTCTATCCATAACATACATTTTCAAGATTTCCTTGAAAATCCTATTGACCCTCTCTATCTATCCATCTGTATGTAGATGATAAGGTGTACTAAAGGCCAAATATGTACCCAAACCTAGAAATA
Source organism: Pinus tabuliformis (assembly GCA_031772625.1). Classification (NCBI taxonomy): domain Eukaryota; kingdom Viridiplantae; phylum Streptophyta; class Pinopsida; order Pinales; family Pinaceae; genus Pinus; species Pinus tabuliformis. Next base: position 1,500,589,652 of record CM062819.1, on the reverse strand, counting down.
ACTCCTTCCAAAACCTAGAAGTGGACTTAGTATCTCTATCTGACACAATATTATTCAGAACAACATACAACCTAACTATCTACCTAATGAAAACCTATGCTACATCGCTAGTTGAATAAGTAGACTTCGCTCGAACGAAGTGTGCTACGTTTGTCAACTTTTCAAGCACAACCATAATAGAATAATGATGTCTAGATGTCCTTAGAAAACATGTAATGAAATCCATGGGAATGAACTCCCATATCCACTCTGAAGTGAAATGGGTTTTGGTAGACCACGTGGATGCTTACACTTTGCTTTTACGTGTCGATGATCCAAACATCTAGACATAAACTTGATTATCTCTTTCTTTAGATTCGGCTAATAGTACAACTACTTCACCATTGTCAATGTGTTCTAGTAACTTGGATGATCGGCTTAACATGCAAATACCTCAAGATAAGCTTCTTGAGTTCATTGTTGTTTGGCACATAAATCCTATCCCTAAATTTGAACAAACGATCTGTTGTGTGATGATAGTCCACATCCTCATCACTTGTTCCCTGTTTTTGTAATCTATGCATAAGCTCCCTATACCTTTCATCCTTTTGTCTTTCATGTAAGATCTGATCCTCTAGATCTGTTCCAAAAGAACTCATAGCTGCTATATGGTTTACCAGTACTCTTATGCTAAGAGAATATGTAGCTTTCCTTTAATGTACCTGATCTCGAAGTCAAACTCATTTATCATGGCCAACCATCTAGCTTGCCTGACATTCATAATCAGTTGGTCAAATAGGTATCTCAATCCACTTGGTCACTCACCAATATAAACCTCCTACCAAGAAGATAGTGTCTCCACATTTTCAATGCATGGATGATCACTCACAAGTCAAGATCATGTGTCACATAACTCTTCTCCTGCTAATTTAGTTTCCTTGATTCACAACATACCACATGTCCCTCCTACATTAGGGCTCCACCAAGTCCTCTATTGCATGCGTTTGTACACACCACAAACTCTTTATATGGGTCCACAATCTTGAGAACTGGATCATTTTTCAACAAATGGTTTAGCTGCTCAAAAGTTACTAAACATTCCTCTATCCATTAAAATGTTTTTCCTTTCCTCTGTAATGATGTAATAATATAGGCAATCCATGAGAATTTATTGATGAAACTCCTATAATCACCTGCTAGTTCCATGAATGATCTAACGTCATCCACATTCCTAGGAGATGAACATACCATGATAGCTCTTATCTTCTCTAAATCCATTGCTATGCTTTCCTTGGAGACAACATGTCCCAAGTAATGTACCTTTGTCTGAGAAAAACAACATTTACTAAGATTGACATACAACTGATGCTCTCTTAGCAATCACAATACTGCTTCTAAGTGTTTGACATGTTCTTCCTCATTCTTAGAATATATCAATATATCATTAATGAATGTAATAACAAACTTGTCTAGATAAGGAGGCAACACATTATTCATAAAGCACATGAAAATAGCTAGAGCATTAGTGAAAACAAAAGGAACTACAATAAACTCATAATGCCCATACGTAGTCCGGAAAGAATTTTTGTATATGTCCTCTTCTTTAATACATACGTGATGGAATATTGATATCAAATCAATCTTCGAGAACACTATTGATCCCTTCAATTGATCAAGCAAGTCATTGATCCATGGCAATCAATACCTTTTATTGATAGTTACCTTATTAAACTGCTTGTAATCAATGAACAATCTAATAGTATCATCCTTCTTCTTCTCAAACAATACCAGTATATCCCACGATGACACGCTTGGAATTATGTATCCTTTGTCAAGCATTTCCTTCAATTACAAATTAAATTCCACTAACTCTGGAGTGCTCATCTAGTACAGTGCCTTAGATGATGGTGTTTCTCATGGTACCAACTCAATAGAGAAGTCCACTTCCCCGTGAGGCATAAATTCTCATATCTCTTCTAGGAACACATCCTGAAACTGCTGCAAGATCGAGTACTTCTTCAAAACTTCTGCATTCTCAACATCCTTACCTTTATTGCTCAAAATATGTACTAAAAATAACACACATCCTTTCCTATGACTTCTCTTCTCCTACATAGTTGTAGCCATTCTAACTGATGTTTCATTCTTCTTACACTACAACATTCATTTTTCTCCATTATCATCCAAGCACTCAATAGCCTTTTTGTAACAATCTACTTTGGTCTTGTGAAGGTAGAGCTAATCCATAATAAAAATCATATTATATGACCCCAATGGAAGTACATTCAGATGTGTTGATGTAGGCATACCATTCAACTCAAATGAACAAGCTCTTACCCTATAATGAACTCTCTTCTTAGTACCTGTAGCCAACTACACTAACCAAGACTTTGCATGCACATCTTTATTAAAACCACACTTATCCACAAAGTTAGGATTAACATAACTATAATTAAATCTAGGGTCAATCAAAATAGAAACAACTTGATCACAAACATTACCGTCCATCTCAATAATAGATTCCTAGTGATCCGCCTACTCTTATCCAATGTTGCATAGATATGAGGAATGCTCTATACAACATCCCCAATTGTCTGTGCTTCTTGTGCACTGTAGAACAACTTCCTACCACATTGATACAATGGAAAATCCCTCTTGAGATACTCCTTGCCACATATCCAACACTGCAACTGTCCCTTACCCTTGCCTTTATTCTACTTCCCTCTAGGTTGTGACCCATCTCCCTATCTCCCTGTCCAACTACATTAAACTTATTGTAAGGAACAAAATTTTGTTTCTCACCTACATCCCGAGGTCCTATTCGCTTCAGTGGCCACTTGCCCTTAGATTTGTCTTTCCCTTCCCAACCTGAATGAGACTCTGTCTTATGCTTCGATTGCTCATAACAATGTTTCAACTTTCTTATGGATTCCTCCAATAATATAGGCTCATCAAACTCAATCCTGTCTTTGAATACTACCGGCAACCCACTGATGAAGATCTGAATCTTCAATTTCTCCTCCTTAAGATAAGGAAAATACCTCAACAACTACAATAATATTCTAGTATACTCCTCATCGATCATAGATCCCATATTCAAATCATAGAACTCCTTCACCTTGTCACCATAGTATCTCTCACATAGATACTTCTTGAAAATTATTTCAAACTCCCTCCAAGTCAACTCCTCTTCCAGAATTCCTCTGACATTCTTCACGTCTTCCCACCAAATGTACACTTTACCTTTAAGACCGAAGATAGTTATCCTTGTTTTCGTGTCATCTGAATAGTCATGAAATCTGACAAGAAAGCAAGCTTCTACATCCTGTGACTTCTTCATTTCTCCATCAAATGTAAGTGGCTCGGCTTTATTTAACTCATCCGAAAAATATCCCCTATCACTCCTCCTCTAAGGATGATAGTGATGATGACCATGGTACCTATCCGAAATAGAACTAGATAAATCTCATGTCCATTGTCTCTCCTATGAGGTGTATCCAAGAATCTATCCTCCCTGGCGGTATCATTCATGTCCAACATGTCCCCATCATGAGATCTACTACCATAGGCTCCATTAGTCATATTCTCCTATCCATGACTGATCCAAAGTGGTCCCCCTCTCTGTAAGTCTGACAAACTCTGATGAATCATAGCATTAACATTTGTTTGTTTCTCCTATGCCCTGGCAAGTCTCTCTTGTGACTGAATGATTCTGTCATTATCGATTTTGAAACTTCTTATTTCTACCTTCAAACTTCTCAAACTATCTGCTATGTGAGGGGACCACTCATCACCATGCTTCTCATATGATCCATAGGGAGAGTCACATGAATGGTAGTCAACTATCTTACTAGTCATCTTTGATCCTCTTCTTCCTACAAGTATATCATGTCAGCTAAACCAAAATATTAACATCACCAACATACCTCAGTATAGTTCAGGGGAGGATATCTCATCTTTAAGATCAACCAGATTAGCACAATACATGTAAAATGATAATCATAATAGTATATTCACATCATGTATGACAATATCAACTACATACCATAACCTCACGCATGACAACCATGCCCAGAACAATACATGCATACCAACATATAAACGCTACCATGTATAACAAACACATATATCACGAACATGTATGCATGAAAAACACATCCAACAATAACTTCATCAAATCTTACATGACAACACAACTACAACAATGACCATGAACATGCATACACCTCAAACACATATACAACCTTCTTGCATTCATGACAAACACATTCTACCCATCCAGCCCAAGTGTTGAACCATGCTCTGATAACACCCTCCTCCCACACTTACCCAAGTTAACTAGTCCACTGGGGTAAATATGTGATGAGGTAGTACTATGATATGACTCAACATACTAGGTACAATTAAGAAAGTGAAATCAAAGAACTGAAACCAAATTGAACTTCATAAGGAGCTAACCAACCACTTCAGGTACCCAACCCTTGAGTTAACTTTCTTTTTCACTGAACTAGGCTCTCAGCCTGTCCCATGAAAAGGGAAGCCAATAGTTGGGACCCTTCAGTCGCTCTCATAAGTCTGTATCCTAGGAACTGTATATATTTTCACTTAGTTCTATGCAAGTGACCCCAAGATCTGAGCCACTTTTTTAAGGCTAGGACCCAGGCCTCTGCCTAAAACTTAATGAAACTCTTAGAAATGATAAATAACAAGGAGACAATGCCTCTAATGAAAAAATTGAACAAGGACCTAACCTAACGCATCCTAACCATGATAGGCATTTCGTTAAACACATAATGAACATCTAATGTACAAGTTGTAAATACACATATGAAGATAGAGGCCTCATACTTATCTAAGAATCATCAAGAAGGTCTGATTCCCTCTCACAATAGTTGAATTATCATCTATTAATTCATACATTCTTGAACCATTCATTTACTAATCAAACATGATGAGACCCATAACTAAACTATGTCATAAAACCATGTTTATAACCAACGTATAACCAAAATAATAAAAATGATAGAACAACCATCAAATCCACATAATAACAAGCATAAATAATCATGAGAATATAAGGGGAAAGTGCTCTTATTAACATGTGTAAAAGCCAACCAAGTCAGAGACTTCCACATACCACCCAATCATATATTGGGCTGAACCAAATATTTCTCTCAACCAATCACCCCCATGTCATATTCTAAGATTGAATGTGGGACTGACAACAAAACCAACCAAGGTTTCTTAGGCTTTACTGTGTATCCCGCAAGTACCGGTCAAGGGATTTCTAGGCCCAAAACCCTCATCTATATAACCAGGCTTTACCATATATCTCGCCATTATTGGTTAAGGGATTTCTAGGCCCAAACAAAGAAACATACACTACCAGGCTTTACGGTAATAACACCAAAACCGGTTAATGGATTTCTTGGCCTAAACAAGCATGGATTCCTCTGGATTTATTCACCAATACCTTGAATATTTTCCCATTTACATCCTCAGGCCTTACCATGTATCTCATTGTTACTAGCCAAGGGATTCCTAGGCCTTTGGACGTTTTCTTGAGACTGCCTCACCCAGTTCGAAAACCATCCAGAAATCTAGCTCAACCAAATGGAAGACCCTCATCACACCATGGCTATCCGGAAATGGAAAGGAAAGGCTTAAACCACTATCACACCTAGAAAAACCCATGCCAATGACAGTAAGAGAACCAAATAAACACATGATAAAACCTGTAAGGAAACCATACATGCAACTTGATACCTACAAGTAATCCCATTGTAGTTGCTTCATCCAACTCTTCCTTGCTTGATATTTTCTTCTCTTTGCTACCTTGTCCTTCCTTTGTCTTCCTTTCTCGAATGCTAGATTTCTCCCAGAATTATCTAAGTGTGAAAGAGTATGCGAGAGAGTGAATAGAGAAAGAGCTCCAACCCAAAACTCTCAAAAGGTCGTGAAGTGGTCCCCAGAGGCCTTTTTATTAATGAGGCCTCTATTTTCTTCAATTTTATCTATTTTTCCTTCAATTTCCTCCTCACATGCAACTTGTGACCTTTTAGATTCCTCTTCTCCTATTTTCCATTATTTTCATAAATAAAATGCCAATTAATACCTGTTCGACTTTTCAAAGCCTTGTCCATTTCCTTTGCCAATTTCTCTTAGTCATAATAAAACAAATGAGGATCCACTAGGAAATTTTTCCCAAAATTTAGCTTGGAATACATGTCCCATGACTTTGGTGTTATTTTTCTTTTATTAACTTTATTACATGAACTTGTAACCCAAGGCTGTTACAATTCCAAATTCTCTACCTTTAAAAATTATGGGAATAACCATAAAACATATATTTTAACAAGTAACAACAACAACAAAATACTCAATCACAAACATGTTTTAAAACAATTGATTTTAAAAATAAAGGAAATAATACAAAAGATTAGGAATCGTTGAAGTGTTGGGCTTGTGGAGATCCTCATTTTGTTTGAAATTTCCCATATAATACAAAATAACTTCAATCCTTGCAAGTAATATAAGAAGCTTCTATGATGAATGACATAGTCAATAACATACCTAGAATCAATGTAGCACTAGAATATCTTTAAGAACAACACCAATCTATAATGGTTGACATTAAAGGTACGATTCTACACCATCCTTTGTCCATTTTAATATATCCAGGGGCCAACTTAAGTTATGTTCGTTCGCAAATTATGGGAAAAATTAAATTGAGTACATAAAAATAAAAAAGTTCTTGGCTGGTCCAATTGGCCACTGGTACAAAGAAGAAAATTGCTAGCTTGGCTAAAAATTGTTCTCTTAACTTAAATGGATGTAGAATAAAAATGAACCTTAATGTGTTGCTACTATCTTATAATTTACTGATAGGAATGGAATGGCTCGAAAAACATAGGCCAATTATTATATTTTTAGGAAAATTGTCACCTATACCACAGATGAAGGAGAGGTATATATTATTAAATGAATACCGAGACTGATCTCTACTAGGAAAATATCAACCCTACAACTCTAAATATTTGCCTAGAAAGGTTTTAAATAGTTTTCTACAAAAATAGAAGAAGCCATGCAGAAAATTGTGAATAGGACTTTCAATGATGTAGAAGTGATCTGAGAGTTCAACAATATGTTCCTGGATAAAATTCCTAGATTACCACCTAAGAGGGATATCAACATCACAACTTAGTTACTACCTAGGGCTACACAATTGTCCAAAGCACCCTACAAAATGACTAAGCTAAAACTGATGGAAATAAAAATGCATTTTCAAGAGCTTGTAGGTAAAGGGTACATTAGGCCATGTGTTTCTCCTTGGGGAGAACCCATACTCTTTGCGAAAAATAAGTATGGAACTTTCAGAATGTGTATTGATTGTAGACACATTGTAGATAGTTAAATAAGTTGACCATAAAGAGAAAATACCCTTTGCTTATGATAGGTGACCTTTTTGATCAAGTAATTGGAGGCACTATTTTTTCTGAAATAGATCTAATATATGGTTATCATCAACTAAGGATTAAGGATGAATACATACACACGACTACTTTCAAAACCTAATACAGACACTAGAAATTTGTTATGTTTCCATTCATACTTATAAATGATCCAAGTGCACTCATGTGCTTAATGAATAGTGTTTTCATCCCATACATGGATAAGTTTGTGTTCATTTTTATTGATGACAAATTAATATACTCCAACACTCATGAAGAACACCAGATACACTTGAAAATAGTGCTACAAACTCTTAGAGAACATTAGATTTATGCTAAGTTTAGCAAGTGTGAATTGTATCAGGACCAGATCGAATATTTGGGACATGTAATTTCCAAAGAAATAATTGTAGTAGAACCCCAAAAGGTCAAATCAATACTAAATTGGCTTATCCCAAATTATGTGTTAGACATTATATCTTTCATGGACATTACAAGGTACTATCGTAGGTTTATTGAAGGATTTTATAAACTAGCCTACCCCATTACCTCACTACATAAAAGGGGGATTTAGTTTATTTGGAAACAGAAATGTGGAGAATGTTTTGACAAACTAAAATACTTAATAACAATAGCCCCAATACTAAAAATTGTTGATCTGAGTAAGGACTATTGTTGGGTCAATTCACTATGCAAATTAACACAAGTATTTAATTATCAATCCAGGCTTGTAATGTTGGAACCATGTGTAATGTATATGGATTTTAGTTGTAGTCAATTTTAGAAGATGAAATATAAAGATTGGAGGAAATGCATATTACAAATATAAAATCTAATTAAGTAATTTCTGATTCACTTATGTAATATGTGCGGGGTGAGGCTTGTAACATAGGAGAACCAGGTTGTCCTTCCCTACAATATTACTTCCATGAAGAGAAATAAAAAATCATTAATTAACAACAATTTATGATGTAGAAGATGTAAGAGAAGAGGCTCCTAACTAAGGAGATCTAGGTTATCCTTCTTCACACTTCTATTTTATCATTGTCACCATTGCTTTAAAACTAGAAATTTAAAAATAACTTTAAACAAGGAAAAGAGGATGAATTTCAATTATAGTTCCTGATCAAATAGAAGGAGAATTTAACTTAAATTATTGTTTGTCCCTTCATATGTAGATTATAATTAAACCAATATTCATCCAACAATCATAATAAATCTTTACACATCTAAATACATCTGAAGCAAAAACTAGTTTATGAAAATTTATGCTAAATTAACCAAGAAGTGCACTTAGCTTGGTGTGGGGGCCCTCCACCCTTGCCTTGCACACTTGAAGAAATATTAGCTACAACAACTTCAGTCAATCACCAAGCATGAACAACAAATGAAAATGAAACAGGTTCTTCAATTAACTTTCAGTCTTCAAAGAGTCTCAATATCAGATTATACAAATTCTACCCCCTCAAGCCTTCAATGGTCTTGGCTTAAATAGAGAAATAATAAAAAAAACTTTACTAAAATGTCTATAACATTCATATCTATTCTAATCCCATCTATCTTATTCAAATCCATCCATTCAGTTAAACAAACTTTGGAAAATCCAAAAAAATACTAAATTTGACCTATTCCCTAGGGATTTCGTGAAAGACAGGTTATGTTTGACCATCGTTGACCCGGCTTGTTTTAGCTCGTTTAACTGAACCAATAGGTACACATCCATCCTCAGTTCCCAACCTTTCCATATCTATGCTCAGATCGTGCCCAGGTGTCCTGTAAGTATGACTTCAATGGAGCCATTACGGGAATTTTCAGTTCTATCAAAAAATACACTTCAAACCCAATTTTTGCAAAAATATCTAAAAATTGAAAAACATAATTTATATACATGAATATGCATAAATTTGTCAAAATAAGGTTTATATGGATGGTATATGGCTGAGAATGATGGAAATTAGGTATTTTAATAAGCAAAACTAATCAAAATCGAGGGCCAACATCTCCCCCTTGCTGATGTTCAAGCATATCCTCATGCTTGCCTCCTCTGTTTCTTTGATATTATGTCCCTGTATGCTAACTGGCCTATTGATGTACCTGTGGCTCTGACCCCTGAAGATGAAGCTTCTTATTGAGCTGCTTGTAAAAGGATATCTATGCCTTCAACTTTTAAAATCAAAACCATACTTGTTTCAGAAATCGAATTTTAACCTTCTCTGCTTTTAATTAAAACCATACATGCAAATAAAATCTTATTCTTCCTTCAGAGATCCTTAAATTCTGAAATAAACAATCCACTTTGTTTTTTTTTTTTAAATCCATTTTTGAAAAATATTGTTCTCTGTCCTTCAAATTTGATTTTAAAAATGAATATCTATTCTTTAAAATCAATTTTTTAGAAATGCACTCTTATTTGTCCTCAAAATCGACTTTAGAAATAAATACTTTAGAAATGAAAAAATTATGACCTGGAGAAATAGAATTTGAAAAACAGTCTCTAACCTGAAGAAAAAAAAAAAATCAATTTTAGAAATGAAAATATTCTCTAGTTCCTTAGGAATCGAAATCTCTATTTTTCTAGAAATTGAAATTGATTACTTCTCTATATTCTTAGCACTTGTGTTCATTACTAGTCTGGAGAGAAGGCTTTGTTTCAACCCCTTGAAAATTCTTTTCTGGAGAATACCTTGTATCTTCAATCCCTCAGAAATCAATTTTTTTGGAAAAATACCTTCTTAGAAATTGATTTTTTTAATACCCTTTTTCCGAAATCGAAATTTGGAGATGGAGAAATCGATTCTTGGAAAAAAAAAAAAAATCAACGTACAGGGTGATCACAGTTCTGCTCAGCTGCATAATCCCTTTTATGACTTAGCGTTCATTTTCAACTTTGCAATTATTTTTCCCATGCAATCTGCAAAATAAGGGTTGAAAGTACCAAGAAAATATCCCAAATAACAGTAAATTTGAGAAATTTGTCCAAGAGGAGCCTAAATGGGTTCATTATGAAGAAAACCCATGTTTTCATTTTCCAAATTTCATTTTCGTTTTCTCAGAAAAAATGACGAAAAATAGTGTCTTCTTAAAAACTTCGAGTTTTAAAACTATAGTTGAATTCAATCTTTTCTAGAAGATATGGTGCCTGAATCCTTTTTAATTTCCTCAGTTCTGATAGAAAAAGGAGTCCACTGCTCTTAAAAAAAATTCTCACTATGTAAAATATATCAAAAATATCTTAACAATGTCTCACTGCTTCTAAACTCCATGCTCCAATTTCTATTTTCCAAAGTTTTGTTATGAAAATCCCCTCTCTGTTTTTAAAAATTCTCACTGTGCATATGAGAATGGGACAAATTTGCTCACTGTATATATGAAAATAGAGAAAAAAATGCTCACTGTGTGTATAAAATCTCACTGTATGTATGAAAATTTTGCTCACTATGTGTACGAAATTTTTCACTGTGTATATAAAAAATAAAACTTTGTTTTTCATATACAACCATACATGAGGAAATTTGTAATTCGAGCTCGATTACCTAATCTGGAAGAAAACTTGTAGATATATCTGAGTTAATAACTTGTGTCCGTGTGTTTAACAATTCCATTTTGATTAGAACTTCTCTTCAACATCTCCGAGGATTTATTGATCACATAAAGTCGGTTTTAATGGTGGCAAGATTTCGATTCCATAACTGAAGTTTGACTCCTTATAACATGACACATTTCAATCACTAACTCGAGCTTATCTATCCTTGAAATCCGTTCAACTACTGAAGAAAATCGATAAATGATTTCTTACCTTATTTTTCTGTGGAATTCTTGGAGTTTGTTGGGCACTAAGTCAATTTGACACGAGGAAATCTTGGCCTTTGATCTCTACATTAACACCAATATTCCTCTGCTTATTTCTTCAAGGGCTTCCTTGGATATTTATTCTTCTTATTTCTCCACGGCCTACACAATTATCCCTTTATTTTTTGTGTTTTTTTCTCATAACTCTTCTTCTCATGTGGTTGTTGTATGCATAGATATGAATAAACAACGTTTCCTAAGCTTGATTCTAGTTTTGATGGTGGAAGAAAACTCAACACTGAGCTAGGTTTGTGTTTTAATGGTGGAAAATAACATTACAAAGTTTTTTGAATGCTTTTTGACCATTTTTACTTCTCAAACTCACCTTCTAACCTGTGTACCTGTAGCTGCCCATCTGTCCTTATTCTGACTGCATTTTCTGTCTTGTGGTGTATGTGGTTGTCTAATTATTGTAAGCCATGTTCTATGTTCCTCATTACTACCTTGATTTCATAGCATGCTCACCTTTGTGTTTGTATGTGCTATGGTTTCATATTTTTGCATACATTGAATTCCATTAGTTTTTCCTTTTCGACATTAGTTTTTGTCATTCATATACTTATTTCCCAATTCGTTTTTGAAATGACCATTTGATAGGTCATTTCAAATTAAAATTTCTTTATGATGGCACTAACTCCTTATGATTTTGTAGGCAATTATAATTTGTTATGGCAAAAATATTGAGTTCATATGGAAAAAATATTGAGTCCATAATTTTTGATCAAAAATGCTTATAAAGTAATGGTAGGGGTTAATATAGGATTTTAATGTAGAATGTATGGTAGGGTAATAGGATTATGATGAGGTTAAAATGAGGTTAATGGAATATAGATAGGATAAATGTAAGATGATAAATGTAGGTAGGATGGATGTAGAATGATAAATGTAATAGAATGCATATCCAAATCAAATTAGTTTTATCAATTCTAGAAATTTTTTGAAAAATCAAAAGGTTTTAAGAATACACTTGTTTTACTTACAATACTTCTTCTTTCTCATACTAGCTCAATGTTCATTGATGATGATAATTCTTCAAAGATAGATGTGGATGGAATGTAGACACTTGTATATGCTTTTTTAATCCTTTTAGTGTTTTGTATGTTGTTGCATCTGATATTGATTCAGATCCCTTTTAATGAATTTTCATGTTGTTTAGTTCCCTTTTGCAATGATCTTTTGAATAATGTTTCACATCCCTTTTTCAATGTTGTTTGACGCCCTTCTGCAATGTTGTTTTAGGTCCCTTTGACATTAGGTTGATGGAGGTCCCTTCTATATATTTGAATGACTATAGGTCCCTTCTGATGTTGGTTGATGATGTTTTATTTCAGGTCCCTTCTAATAAACAATTGCTTGATATCAAACCATTGCATGGTTTGTTGATTTATTGTGAATATTCCCCCTTTCTTATCTTCAGACTTGTCCTCAAGTCTGTTAAGTTTTTGAGAGTGATCCTGCAAAAATGAAAAACTTAAAAGAGAGAATTCATATTGGCCAAACAATTTGGTTTTTCGATATGGATTCGAGTTTTTATTGTGCCAGTATCCTGGATTTTCACAACCAAACTCCTTTATTATTTGTTTTTTCCATTTCTTTTCTGGATGGTGGTGGTGTATAATGGAGTAGGGAAGTATGGAAATCTTATGAAAATAAGATAGGTTGAAGTCATGATCTAGTAGTAGATGGATAATAGGTTTGGACTTGAGCATGCATGATCATGGAGCTTAACATACAATATGGATGATGGATGAAAACATGAACAATATAACTTATGAAAGGCTTCTTAGGCAATGGATGTCACTTGTAGTGGTACAAAACTTGACTTCTTCTTCTGATGATTAGCTTCATGCATTTTGCCTCGATCTTGATTCAAGTTGTAGGGTTGTTGATGTTGTTGGTCAGTAACTAAAAGAAAGCTTTATGAGTTTTGAGTTTCTTTGAATAGACTCAAAATCAAGTGAATTCCACTTTACTTTGACTTGAAGATTTGCATTCATATTCTAAAATATGAATTTTTAAAAATTGACTTTCAATAGTCATTCATCCATGGAGTTCACTCCTTAATTCTTCTGATGACCTGGAGAAACATAGTATTTGCCTGCAATACAATATTAGGCGATTTAGGAAGAGAGGTGTACAGTCTCTCTTCTTCCAAGAAATATGAAAAATAATTACAAACAATGCTTGAAAAACATGTCCAATGATGATATACAAAGAAAATGTATTTGTTTTACCCCTTGAGGAATGGTGGCCAACCTAGACCTCCTAGCGGTATTTTGTTCACAAAATCTTTGTTTTATGTCCAATTAGGGTGATTCCAAAGCCATGTTGAAGCGAATTCATATGACAACTTACAGTGTAAACATTTCGTCAAAATTATTTGAAATGATACACTAAAAATGATGAAGAGTAACATGTTTTGATAGAGTTTCTTGTAAATGTTTTACTAGACCAACAGTCACTATTTAGAGTGTAATGTTTTCGTTAAAGATCATATTGATGTGATTCCACTTGGAGATTAAATTGGATTCAATTTTGTATATACATTAGAAATAGGTTTTTAAAATACTTAGGTTTGATATGAAAAATATGGCTGATGAACAGACCTAGGAGGCAGCGTTTTACTATGCTGATTTGAAGACATGCAGTCATTGAATGTGGCATAACGTTTTCGTTTAACCTCAAAATGGGATGATTCAAATTTTTTATTGATATAGAATTGAATATATATCTCCCATATAAACAAGTTTTGAAAACAACATTTTTTGGTGTGTTAAATATGCCAATGAAAAGTCAATACCAAGAATTGTCACTATGCAGATTTTTCCATAAGTAGTTAGTATTTTGAGCATAAAATTTCCATATTATATCAGATTGAGGTGATTAAAATTGATTTGGAAACTATATTCTAAGGGCTATCGTCTGTATAAATATCATGTTAAAAGGTTTCCATTAGACCCATCATATAAAGTCTCTACTAACTATGTCCTCAAATTTTCACTTCAGACCTAGTATTTATTTTGATCATATCATTTTGATTTGTGATCTAAATTGAAATTTTCAAAATATATTTAAAAACTAGCCTGAGATACCTTGTTTGAAAACATGCTTTGAAAATGATCCTACATGTTGCCATTAAATCCTTCTAAATGAATATTGAACAATGATTTGAAGAATTTATTCATGAGAGTTTGAACAAAAAGTCTTATTATGAACTCATTCTACCTATTTATTTATTTATTATATTCTATCCTACTCTATTGTATAAAAAATAAGTCATTCTCTCAAGTATAAGAGAATTTCCAATGCATCCATTTGCGTAACAAGATCATAAGTAGACTTACATCCAAGTTTGAAAAATATATCTTAATGAACGCCTGGACATGAAAAATTAGTTGATTATAAATATTTGATGTTAAAGAATGTTGAAAAATGGAGTGGTATAGTGGAATAATAACTAGTTGAAACCAAGTTTTGAAATGATCTTTGTTTGTTTGGTTATCCTTAATTGTCATATCACAAAGTTCTTCTTGTGGAATATGTTCAAAATCATGAATGCACAAGGGATCATATGCTAGATATTCTTGAATTTCTAGATTTATTGTTTGAACTTCATTGCATGTGATCCATAACTCATTAATATCCTTACAAAGATAACTAGAAGAAGCTTCTAGGTTCTCTTCTTGTGGATCCTCTTCATGGATGCTTTGTTCCTCTTCTATCTTTTGAAATGAAGATTCATCCCTAGTGACCATTCTAAATTGTGGACAAGGGTTTAAGAAGATCCTTGTGGTGGCATACCCTCCTTCTCTAAATGACTTATTTAACATCATGTTTTGTAGATCTTTGTTTTGCAAATGGATTTTGTAGTTAGTGAGTTTTTATTAGTGGTTGGGGGTTTTGTTTTGGGATCTACCTTTCTAATTTCTATATCTAAGCATGAATAACCATAACTAAAAAGCTTAATCTTTGTTCTTTTTGCCATATTTTGTTTTTTTTTTTTATCTTCCTATTTGACTCTGGCTAAGTATGCTTCCTCGACAATGGCGCCAAAAATGTTGGGTCAATTTAGTATGCAAATTAACACAAGTATTTAATTATCAATCCGGGTTTGTAATCTTGGAAGCATGTCCAAAGTATATGGATTTTAGTTGTAGTCAATTTTAGAAAATGAAATATAAAGATTGGAGGAAATTCCTATTACAAATATAAAATCTAATTAAGTAATTTCTTATTCACTTATGTAATATGTGTGGCATGAGGCTCCTAACTTAAGAGAACTAGGTTGTCCTTCCCTACAATATTACTTCCATGAAGATAAATCCCAAATCACTAATTAAAAACAGTTTATGATGTAGAAGGTGTAAGAGAAGAGGCTCCTAACTAAGGAGATCCAGATTTTCCTTCTTCACACTTCTATTTTATCATTGTCACCATTGCTTTAAAACTAGAAATTTAAAAATAACTTTAAACAAGGAAAAGAGGATTAATTTCAATTATAGTTCCTGATTAAATACAAGGAGAATTTAACTTAAATTCTTGTTTGTCCTTTCATATGCAGCTTAGAATTAAACCAATATTCATCCAACAATCAAAATAAATCTTTACACATCAAAATACATCTGAAGCAAAAACTAGTTTATGAATTTTTATGTTAAATTAACCAAGAACTACACTTAGCTTGGTGTGGGTGTCGTCCACCATTTCCTTGCACACTTGAAGTAATCGCAGCTAAAAAAACTATAGTCAATCACTAAGCATGAACAACAAATGAAAATGAAACAGGTTGTTCAATTAACATTCAATCTTCAAAGAGTCTCGATATCATATTATAGAACTTTTACCTCCCTCAAGCCTTCAATGGTCTTGGCTTAAATAGAGAAATAATAAACAAACTTGAATAAAATGCCTTTAACAGAAATAACTATTCTAATCCCATCTATCTTGGTCGAATCCATCCATTCAGTTATACAAAATTTTGAAAATCCCAAAAAATACTAAATTTGACCTATTCCTAGGATTTCCTGAAAGATAGGGCATGTTTGACTAGCATTGACCGGGCATGATATAGCTCGGTTTGATTGAACCAATAGGTACACATCCATCCTTGGTTCCCAATATTTCCATATCTATGCTCAGATCGTGCCCAAGTGTCCTGAAAGTATGACTTCAATGGAGCCATTACGGGAATTTTCAATTATGTCCAAAAATACACTTAAAACCCAAATTTTGCAAAAATATCTAAAAATTGAAAAACCTAATTTATATACCTGAATATGCATAAATTGGTCAAAATACAGTGTATATGGATGGTATATGGTTGAGAATTATGGAAATTATGTATATTTTAGTAACCAAAATTGATCAAAATCGAGGGCCAACAACTACACTTTCTATACAAATGCTTGCCTAGAAGGTTTAGGGGGGCTATATTTGCAAGGGAATAATGTAATAGCTAATGAGTCTAAGAAATTTAAATATCATGAGAAAAGCTATGTTTTTTATGATATTAAATTGGATGAGATGATACATGCATAAAAAATGTGGCGTCATTATTTGTTAGGAAAGAAATTTACCCTTATTACTAATCATATTAGTTTGAAGTATGTTTTCATCCAACTCGACCTAAATTCCAGATAGACAAGATGGATTTTTGTCCTAAGCGAGTTTCATTTTGATATCAAACATATCAAGGGACATGAGAACAAAATGGAAAATGTGTTGAGAAGAAGTCTAAATCAACAAGTAGCTGAAATTTTAGTCAGCCATGAAGAAAAACATTTTGTGGAACAAATCAAAATAGTAATGTTAAAGGATCAGGTATATGGACATATATAGCAAAAATTGAGAATTGGAGTAGGTCAAAAAGAAAAATATGAATATGCATTTAATAAAGATGAGTTGCTAACATTAAAAAGCCAAATATACTTTCTTGATGTGCATAGACTCAAGCAGTTGATTCTAGATGAGCACAACAAAATACCCTTGCCAGCTCATACAGGGTACCATAAAGTTATTACAGCTCTAAGAAAGGAATTTTATTGGCCATGAATGAAAGGGGAAGTAGTTGAGTACATGAAGTGTTTAGAGTGACAACATGTTAAACTAGAACATTGATACCTTTTTTTTTGTTAAATCATTTTCCCATTCTCGAATATAAATGGGAAGTCATCTCTTCACATTTCATTACTAGGTTACCTAGAACTAAGAAGCAACATGATTCTATCATGGTATTGGTGGTAGAAAAATTAAGAAATAAAACCCACTTTATACGAGTTTACACTGCCTATAAAGCAATTCATTATAAATGAATTTTTTCAGATGGAAGGGGTATCAAAAACCGTCATATCAGACCCAGATGCAAAGTTTACTTCCAATTTCTAAAAAACACTATTTGCAGTGATGGGTATGCAACTGAATTTAAGAATTGCCTATTGATGGGCCTCTAAATTATACACAAATTAAGGACCATATGAACTTTCTTATGCACATGAAGGCTATAGTAAACATATCCTTCTACACTTAATATTTTTTTTTTTAGATTTAATATGTTCATTAGGAAGGTTTAAATATAATTTCATATTTGTGCCTAATATTATTTATTTTGTAGAATATTGTGAGAGTATTGGGCAGATTATGAATATTTGGAGGAGATAATCAAGGGACTTTCTCCCTGCTACAGGAGGATCAAGATTGGATAATAAATCAACAAAATATTATGAAATTGTTGCACAAATTTTGGAGCTCCAGTGATTGAGAAAATCTAGGAATGCATTCCCTGTCATTTAACTTAAATTCCTAGTGTTGGGAACCAGATCCACTATTTGAGGGATTTTGGAGGGCAAAACTTCCTCGTTTCAAGGGGAATGGCTCCTCATCATTTTGTATAAGTATCAATTCAAAATTTTCCTCTAGAGGCATGTATTTTTTAGTCTTATGGAGAAAAGTTGTATTTCCGCAGCTCCACTTTCATTTTTGGCAGGGATGTACTTATATTGATTCAAATAATGAAGATTACTGCCATTTTTAGCTTCTAAATCTTGTTCTCCTTCATAGGACTTTGATTTTCCTTGAGTTTGTCCATCCGAAGAGCCTCAGATCCCTTTTCTATAATTTTATTTTCCTCTTTTTACTTCTTATTCACATGCATCTCTTATTCTTGTTTTTCCTTTTTCTGCATTTAGTATTGATGATTCTTTTGTTATAGGATTGGGTTAAATAATTGAAGTAATTTATTTTCTAGGTTATTCAAAAATTCACAATAATGATTCATCCTTAGAATAGCTTTGAAAATTCATCTTCATCATTGAGATACTTGGATTGTGTTACTAGTTCATGAATCTAGAATTTCTAGAAGTCCTTGTAGGAAAATAGTAGTAATGTTTTGCTATTTTTTAGAACATCTTAATGAGATTCCTTTGAGTTTATTCCACTTGTACTAGGTCATAAACAAATTCATGTTAATAAATCAAATTACCCCAATGCATTTGCACTTGATAAGGTTAGGAATTTGATAAGTTAACGAGCTCACTAGTTCTCGAATTTCCAGATTTTAGATTAGCAATTGATTCCACTTGGAGTGATTCCTCTTAGTATTTTGGAGTGATTACACTTGGAATTAAGACCTAAGATATCCTAATTAATAAAAAAAAATTGTCCCATAGAATTTTAATTTTATTTAATTGATCATTCAATGAGTTATCGCCTCCTATAGCAATTTTTTCTTCTCCTGTAGCAAATTTGTCCCTTCCTGTAGCAAACCTGTAACACCACTTCCTTCATCAATTTTGATCCCTACTACCACTATGGCTTAGTATAGAATAAAGGCCTCCAACAATGATTTTATTATGCGGGGAAGCTCCTATTCCACTCCAACCCTTCCTTTTACTCACTGCAAAAACATAGTAGACTTAGTTTCTTTATCACAAGTATGATGCAAGTAGGTTACTGATTTACAAGCAAGTGTACATTAGGTAGATGGTACATGCAATTCTAATTGGTAGTTTGATGAATTATTCAAGATAAAGTAGCTTTCTTTCTGCAAGTAGATTAACCTTTGTCCTTTCATGAATTGATTAGTTAGCATTTACAAGTTGAGCAAGTAACATTTACATTTCTTGCAAATAGAGTAACAATTCCATTTTGGCAGTTAGGTTAGGATTTGATTTCATGACATTCACTCCATTACATCAAATCAACAAAATAAAGACACATTTTTATCTACACATATAGTGTTGATACCTCTTAAGTTTGTACAAAACTCGGGTTAATAATTTAAGTTGGTAGCCTTGGGAGTTGCAGCATTCTTGTTGAAATATTGGGGCTCATCACTTTTTGGTGTCATTGTCGAGGAGGTGTCAAAGTACATATTTTTTCTTCCATAGTTGATTCATTTCTTTTAGTTTCTGCAACAACAAAAATTTCATTAGGATATTTCATTTCAAAGATAGAAATATTGTGTTGCGTCAACTTTCTTATTTCACAAAAACCCACAAAAAAAATACTTCTCCAACACCAAACCCGCCCATTTGATAATGTGGTGCAGTAAGAACCACATCATCATACACTTTTTAAGGAAGAAGAATAATAGGTGGTAGAGAAGGTAGAAGAAATGGATGGAGATGATGACAATGAAGAATATCCTCTTGCATTTCCCATTCAACATATTGATGTTAGTGTGCATATGAAGAACATCCTTCCATCTTTCTTTCCCAACTTCCATTGTATGAAGTCAAAGGATCTAGAAACCTTTCTCTTTGAATTTCAAATCCTTTGTAGATATTATGGTTACTTACTAAACACTCAAAATTTGAGATTTTTTTTGGCAAAATTGAAGGATAGAGCTCTTAAATGGTTCATGAGTTTAGAGATTGTTCAATAAGATCGTGGAATGATATGCAAAATATATTTCGAGAAAAATATAAAGATCACGATCTTAAGGAAGAAATATTTAGAATGAATAAAAAAGAAGATGAGAGCCTTGAGGATATAATAGAGTGGTTCATGTATAATATTAAGAGGGAAAAACTACATGATTTAGGACCTGACACACTAAAAACCCTCTTACCTAGAACAATTAGGGATGAGCAGATTGATCTCCTTAATCTCACGAGTAGAGGTGATGTATACCAGTTATCATTTGAAGAAATTTGTGAAGCATGCAAACACATATCAAGAGGAAGGGGAAGAGTAAGCCAACCAGTATCAAGATCGGTAAGTCAAGATAAACTTGGAAATTTTCTTGATAACTTAAAAAAAAATTCTTAGCAATCTAAGCAAACAAGTAGAAATGTTAAGAATGCAAGATGAAGAAAAAGAATATATTGGTATTTGTGTTATCCATGCAGAATCACATGTCTTTAAATATGGCCCATCATTACCAAGGTTGAAGGAAGTTTACAAAGAGGACAATGGAGCAAGTCAATCACCAAAGAAGATATGTTATGTAGCTCCAAGAAGACCATGGCAACCTAGTCAAGCTGATATGATGCAGGAACCTAATTATTAATTTCAAGTTTATGCACATCCATCTCAAAGTAATTGGAACACGCCCTTTCCTTGGAAACCTTGGCTATCTCAACCCCAAAACCAATCTTGGCAACAAGGTTAGCAAGGAACTTATGGGAGCCATCCACAATATCCTCAATAGTTTCCTCAATATCCTCCATACCCAACTCCATGTTATCCCTACCAACCACCTCCACCACACTCACAACCTCAACCACATCCATCTCAAGGATCCACTACCACTCAACTACCTGTACCACCATTTACAAACCCACATGAGGAAGTAGTTCAACCCACTTAGAATGTTGAGGTACAACACTTCCTAACATATCCTCTTGATCTTAATGGTATTCATCTTAGCTCAACAAGATTATTTCAAAAAAATATTCTCTTGATGCCATTTAAGGACAACATGCAAAAAAATAAGATTGGAATGAGAAGAAAAAAGAATCATGGGTGACACTTGATGGAGAGAAAAAAATAGAATCATAGATTGAGAAAGTTCCTTCATGTTTACGACCAGATCCTCCATATGTTCAAGAGAATAATCTGCAAAAAGTGAAAGATTTGAATGTCATTGTAGAAGAAGACATGAAGAATGATCCAGATGAGCAAGAAAACCAATGGAATCAAAGTTATATTGAGGTTTGGTTCCAGAAAATCAACAAGATGGAGCATCACTCTCTTCTTCAACTATGCTTGATATTGTCAAAGTCAAAGCATTTGGTCTCTAAAATTTAGGTACATGCCAAAGCATATATTCCAAGCCTGCACATTAGTTTATCTATCATCTTGATGTGCACATGTCTCCATTGGAAGTATTCCTATACTTGAAAGAGTTTTTGTTTTCTTTCAAGTAGAGTAGGATAGAAAAAAATAAAAGAATAAAAAAATAAGAGCAAAAAAATAAAATACCAAGTAAAAGCTTCATTTGAGGTGCGCAAGATTGGTTAAATGATTGAAAACCTCCATGAGGTGGTCAATGGGTTGGAAAAGGGAGAGAATAAGAGAAAAAGAAAGATCCTAGGTGAAAACCTCCTTTGGGGCACCTAGGTAGACCTACTAGTTGAAAACTCATTGAGGTAGCTAGTAGCCCTAAAAGAATAAAACTAAAAAATAAAAAATAAATAAATTATTTGCTTCATGTATCTCTCTCTAACGAATGCAGGTTCTCTCCAACCTTTGGAAGCAACAATAACACTTTAGCACCAAAAGAAAAAAATTGATCAAAACTCTAGTCAAAGGACGTCAAACTTGGGCTTTCTCCTCCTTTTCCCATATGCTCCAATAGGACAACGGGTATGCCAAACCATCACCCTCATATATTTCCACCATCCACCGATAATTCCTAATCTTTTCCCATTCATTTTCCTCATTGTCCTAAAATACTACAGGAGGGCTATGTTTTGCTACATGAGGCCAAAATACACAAAGAAAAAAAATATTTTTATCATATCTTGAAAATCGTGCATCCATTTGCCGAGTTGTTTCAATGGGAGATTCATGTGGATGATGGTAACATGCTCAAGAAATTTCATCAAATTACATTAAACACATTTCGAGAAATCAACCTCTATCACCTACAACCAGTTTTAAATTTTCTCGAGACTAGTGCATCTATTGGCCAAGTTTGTTTATGGGGAGGCGCATAAGGATTATGGTAACATTCTCAAAACATTTCAATTCAATCCAGTCTACTGTTTAAGAGATATGGATAAAACAATTCCGCTACAGGAGGTTGTCCTGAAATGCTACAGGAGGGACCAGAACTGCTACAGGAGGTAGATTCAATTGGAGAAAGAGACCAAAACGTCATGTACTACTTAGAAGATGTTGGGATAGGTCCACCATAGCCTCATCATTGATTTTCAACACCTCTTGACCTCTTCTCCACTCTCATTTTCATACTTGTCCATGAAAAATATCCATTTTAATCCCTTCTTTCATTACATTCACCACAACCAATGTTTTTGATCCTTGTTCATCATGAATTATTAGTGTTTTTGGAAGCATTATATGAAGGATATTTTTTTCATAGAAGGGTTCTTGTGAATAATACAAGAAGAACTACATTCCTGTAGCAGTCTACAACTAAATTTTAAAACCACAATTGATAGCACTAGAATGAAGAACCAATAATCTTGAAGAATTAGAGAGTCAATTCCTCAATTTTGGGCAGCTACAGGACCTCTATAGTTTGTTGCAAGATCAATGTTAATATCCAACAACACCCTCTGATCCATGGTGGGACCTCTATTTTGAGAACATGGAACTTCAATGAGCAATGAGCAGATTCCATCCAATGAAAATGATTGATGAAAGTCGCATTTTGTACCTCAAAGATAATTCCAACAGCTTCATTAGTGTTCCAACAACCACATGCAAGCATCAAGTCAATCATAAAATACAACACTCACATCATGAGCATCTCAACAACAACATTTTAGCCAGGGATGTGAAGCAACAACAATAGTAAAATAAAATAAAATTGAGAAGATCTCTAGATTCAAGACTATTAGCAATAGGACCTCCAACACATTATCACATATAACTCCAAGATCATCAGTAGTAACTTCAAAACCACCAAAGGAAACTTCAACAGTCATATCAGCAGCCTCAATATCACCTGCAAAAACACATCAAGTGCAAGGCTCAGGTATGCAATCCTCTAAAACTTTCCTATGAACTTTTTTTAGCCTGAAAAATGTTGCAAGTGTATGAAGGGAAAGGTTTTTTTATAGCGAAAATGAGTAGGAGAGAAACCTCGACCTTATTTAGCAACTAACTTCACCTTTCCCCCAACACACCCACATGTGTGGGAGAGGAACAAGACAAAAGTGAAGAGGACTTGAGAAGGTGGGTTGTAATCATTTAGTGGTGATGGAGGACAAAGAGTGCGAAGGGATAGTTGACGCCAACTCAGTTAACTCAAAGAACTTTGAGTTTATTTTGCATGCAATGAAAAAATAGAGACAAAATTTGAAAAGAGAAAAATAATGAAAAATAAATTAAAAAAAGGTGGACCCACAACCTCTTGGCATGCAATGAATAGCTGCTATACGATTCGGTTTCGTTGTTAAAGGAGAAAACAAAACTGCTACTGGAAGAACAAATTTTCTACAAGAAGGATAAATTTGTGATAGGAAGGAACAATTTGCTATAGGAAGCTATCAGAGTGCTACAGGAAGGAAAATTTCACCCAGAACAGCCACCAGAGACTTGGGAATCAAGGAAATATTCAAAGGAAAAGTAAGCAAAAATTCCTTCTCTCCATCATTTTGCATAAGGATTCCAAAAGCATCTCAATAATGAAGAAAAAGTACTCTACAAATTTACATTTTGGATTCTAGTAAGAGAAAACAATTGGATTGGTTAAGATTTTTCTTAAGAATATGGTGTGTTGAATATGGAAATTGTGCATCTTGTAATTTTTCTTTCCTCAACCTTGAAACAATCATGTCAAAAAGTTATTTTGCTACAACAAGCTCCACTAAATAGGAACCTATAAGGTCTGCAAAACGGTGCTAGAGGAAACTCACAGGTTGCTACAGGAAGCTTGGTAGTGGACAACATTGCCCTCAAACCCTATGAAGGTGAAAAGAATCATGAGGAAAAGGGGTCAGTTACATCCACATCAGTATGGGATATCATGAAAGTCATCTAAGGCATAAGAAAATAACAACCAGGAAAGAAGATGGATAGGTTGTTCAGAGGATGAGCAACAGTTTCAACAGTGGGGTATGATGGACCTCCAAATTAGACACAAATTAAGGCCCATATAACCTTTCTTAGACACATAAAGGCTATATTAAACCTATCCTTCTACACTTAATAATATTTTTTAGATTTAATATGTTGATTGGGAAGGTTTATATTTGTGCTTAATATTATTTATTTTTGTGGAATATTGTGAGAATATTTGGCACATTATCAAGGTTTAGAGGAAGAAATAATCTAGGGATTTTATCCCTACTACATGATGATCAATATTGGACAATAAATAAATATGATATTATGAAATTATTGCACAAATTCTGGAGCTCCGATGATTGAGAAAGTCGAGGATTGTGTTCCCTGTAATTTAATGCAGATTCCTAGTGTTGGGAACCAGATCCACTATTTGAGGGATTTTGGAGGGGTAAGCTTCCTCCTTTCAAGGGGAATTCTTCATAAGTATCAATTTGAATTTTCCTCTAGAGGAATTTATTTTGTGCTCTTCTTTAGGAGAAAACTTGTATTTTTGCAGCTCCACTTTCATTTTTAGCAGAGATGTACTTAGATTGATGGATATAATGAAGATTGCTACCATTTTTAGCCTCTAAAGGCTGGTATCCTTCATAGGACTCTGATTTTCATTGGGCTTGGCCATCCTAGGAGTCTCAAAGCCCTTTTTTATACTTTTCTTTTCTTCTTTTTACTTCTTATTCACATGCATCTCTTATTCTTGTTTTTCCTATTTTTGCATTCAGTATTGATGTTCCTTTTGTTGTAGGATTGAGTTAAATGATTGAAGTAAGTTATTTTTTAGGTTATTCACATATTTACAAGAATGATGCATACTTATAATAACTTTTAAAAATCATCTTCATCATTGAGCTACTTGGATTGGGTTATTAGTTCATGAATCTAGAATTTGTGGAAGTCCTTGTAGCAAAATAGTAGTAATTTTCTAATATTTTTTTAGAAAATGTTAATGAGTTTAATTTGAGTTTATTCCACTTTAACTAGGTTATGAAAACATTCAAGTTAATAAAAAAATTTATCCCAATGCATTTTCACTTGATTAGGTTAGGCATTTGATAGGTTAACTAGCTCACTAGTTCTCGAATTTCCATATTTTAGAATAGTAACTTTTAGCTATTTTTTAACACGTCTGAACAAGGGTATTTTGGGGTGATTGCACTTGGAATTTAGACCTAAGATGTCCTAATTAATAAAAAAATTTCCCATCCCATTTTAATTTCATTTACTTGGTAATTCGGTGAGTTATCTCCGCCTGTAGCAATTTTGTCTTCTTATGCAACAAATTTGTCCCTTCTTGTAGCAAACCTGTAACACCATTTTCCTTTATCAATTTGGATCCCTGCTGCAAGTACGACTTACTCTAGATGAATAATGATCCCCAACTATGATTTTATGATCAGGGGAAGCTCGTAAGCCACTCCAACCCTCCCTTTTATTCACTGTAGAAACAAAGTAGACTTAGTTTTTTATCACAAGTATGATGCAAGTA
Organism: Pinus tabuliformis; assembly: GCA_031772625.1. Taxonomy (NCBI): domain Eukaryota; kingdom Viridiplantae; phylum Streptophyta; class Pinopsida; order Pinales; family Pinaceae; genus Pinus; species Pinus tabuliformis. The sequence continues at coordinate 1,500,563,633 of CM062819.1, read as the reverse complement.
GGTTACTGATTTACAAGCAAGTGTGCATTAGGTTGATGGTACATACAATTCTAATTGGTAGTTTGATTAATTATGTAAGATAAAATAATTTTCTTTCTACAAGTAGATTAACCATTTTTCTATCATGAATTGATTAGTTAGAATTTACAAGTTGAGCAAGTAGCATTTCCATTTCTTGCAAATAGAGTAAGAATTCCATTTTTGCAATTAGGTTAGGATTTGATTTCTTGACATTCACTTGTTTAAATCAGATAAACTAGAGAAGGACACATTGTATGCTACACATAGAGTGTCAATAACTCTTAAGTTTTTATGAACCTTGGGTTGATAATCTAAGTTGGTAGCCTTGGGAGTTGTAGCATTCGTGTTGCAATATTGGGGCTCATCACCTATCATCCTCAAGCATAGATGAGAAGATGGAAATAACTAATCATATTTTCAAAGATATGCTTCACATGTACGTGATGGATCAACCAACAATGTGGTAATATTACTTGCATTTGGTTAAATTTTCCTACAACAATAGTTTATCCATAAAAAATGAGTCCCTTTGAAGACAGGTATGGATAAAAGTGTCATAGTGCATTGAGCTAGAGTCAACTAGAAGATAAACTATTTTTGGGACTTAAACGTCTAAAAGAGATGGAATAGATGTTTAAACAAGTAAGATGGAACTTGAAGGTAGCCCAAGACAGGAAGAAAATATATACAAACAAGAAAAAACTTCATAAAGAATATAATGTGTAGGAACATGTCTACGTTAAAGTGAATCAAAGAAAAAGTACACTTAAAATGGGAAAATATGCTAAGTTAAAACCGAGGTTCCATTTGAGATACTAACTAAAGGAGCACCAGTGGCCCACCAACTAGCATTATTGTGTCAAATTATAGTATATAATGCCTTTCATGTTTCATTGCTAAAGAAATATGTTCATGATCCCACTCATGTTATTGAATGGAATATGGTGTAGGTCAAACCCAAAGGGAAGTTCCAAGTTGAAACTAAAAAAATATTAGATTGAAGGGAAACTTCATTCTTGAATGGAGTCATCGCCTAGGTTAAAGGGAAATGGAAGTGCTTCAGCCCTAAGGAGGCTACATGGGAAATGCAATAGAAAATGTGTGAGGCATTCTATTCACTTTTCGAGAAGTGATGTACATTGAGAAAAACACCGAGGATGTTTTTTAATTCAAGGGGGAAATATGTGATACCCTTGGTGCAATTGTTTTTATAGACATGAATATTTTATATTTGTTAGAAAATTATATATTACAGAGCAATGGAAAAAATAAAATATTGCAGAAAGACAAACACAAAAGATGCATAAAACAAGAGACAGACACATATACGTGGTTCACCCAATTTGGGCTATGTCCACGGAGAAACAATCTGTCCTTCTTTTTATATTTCTAGCAAAAGGAAGAGATAAAACCTACATCCGATCTGTTGTAATTTCCTCTTCACTCTCACACAATCTCCTCTCTCTCTTTGTCGCTCAAAATATACATATGTTCAGCCGCTAAACGATTCCCTCATATATAGTGAGGGGTTTCCTTCTAGGGAAAAAAAACCATAAAGTAAACATAACTTCTACCGTCAGATCATCTGCCTAATGAACAAACTAGATTGGCTATGAAATTACAATATTTTATAAGCCAATTTTACATCTACCTTTAGCTTCGGGGGTGCTGGCCCTGAACCCCCGCCAGGGGGGCTCATAAAAAATGTCGTAGCCCCCCACTAGACCCCCCTGGTGGCAAACATATGGGTGGCATTGCCACCACATTATGAGCTACGGTCCAATGCGGATAAAGAAGATAATCAAGCCCCACACCCAATAATATTTATATGTAAATATTTCTTGGACTTCATGGTCATGGGGCCATGAATTAAATTGACTAATTATGTAAATAAATTTTACAATGAATAAATTTCTTTCTTGTGGGAAGAGTATGGGAATTAGTGCTTGAGTGATGTGGTATTCTTATTGTCCAAGAATTTAGTAAGTGGTTAATGCCAAATGGTGGACCTTCCCAAATTCTCCCAAAATTCCTGGCAAAAATATTTCCACAAGGGATTATCGTAATTATAGACAAATATTATGATGGGTGGATAGATAAGCATAGTTGGAGAGGAATAATAAGTTGGGTAAAAATATAAGCATAAGAAACATTATGGAGAAAGGCATGCTTATAAAGGAAAAATAAAATATTTTTCCTATCTTAAAAAAAAAGCATAGTAAAATAGAAAAGAAGGCAGAACTTAAAAGTAGAGGACATTGTTTGAGAAAATTTACTGGAAAGAAACAATAAATACCACTAAAGGAAAATAGTGAGCAAGCTACTTTTCTAAGAGAATCTGAGAAAAGAGGAGGCAAGAGATCTAAGCAAGGTGGCAATTGCAGGTGTGTGACTCATTGGCTGGGAGGAACATGCTCTTTCAGATAATTTTCCCCAAGAATTATTTCTCGCTAGAAAAGTTGTTAGTGTATCTAACAGAAGTATTAAATCTGTTTTTGAAGTGGAGTATTGGTTTGGACATCCGGGGAATGATTTTTTGTATCATGTAATTGTTTGAATTAATCTAGGGAGATTTTTTTTTTTCTAAGAATGGATACAGTGTGGTGGAAAAAGATTATTTAGACAAATTGTATTCAAGATCATTTCTACTAATGCATGTTTTCTTGTGTATAGAAAGTAAATTTAAATGTTCAGAGGGTATTTGTTCCTAGTTATATCTAGCTATCAAGTATGTGTGACTTGGTTGTAATACAAATAATAAGAAATTTGGATATTAACAAATTTCTACTAGTAGTATGGAATAATATTAACAGAAAATTTTCATATATGCTATCCATATTCAGGAGACTGATGTGTGGAATGCCTCTTGTTAATCCCCCTCGAAAAGCCTATCACATCATACTATGAAACACTATTACTTATACATTGTATTACTGGTTGTTATGATATCCTTTAAGAGTTCTAAAGAATCCTTACTATGGTTCTTCTCATATATATATATATATATATAGCATGAATACTAGCTAATAAACTTTGGACTAATTAGAGCCTTGGCAAAGAAATTAACTAGTACCTAACTTGTCAGGCTGATTATGAAGTAACCTCTATTTGGCTTTTTTGGGATCTAAATATGTCATAATAATTAATATATAAAATATCCATTCATAAGCCATATTTCCACATTTACGACAATTTCCATAAAAATTACACAACCAACATTCGTTAAATTTACCTTTTCTACCTCATCATTAATTATGATGGATTTCTTAATTTTTTAAGGATTAAACATGGTTTTATCAATGATGGTTTACTAATTTGGTTATGTGGTCAATAAGGATGTTCAAATATGGAATTTTATATTTATGTACCAATTCAGTACCAATCTGGCAGTTTGGTACCAGTTTAGGTAACTAATTCTGCACCTGCACTCAAGAGCTACTGCCAGTTACATCTAGATTCAAATTTATATCGAGATGTTGAAAAAATTCAAAATAATGACAAGTGGTCATTGTTTCCATCTCCAATGAAAAACTTAGTTTAAATATGATCCTAACAAAATTATTTAAAAGAATATTTGTTATTTAACGATAGTATGGGAGTGTGATTTCCATGGAATTCGATGTGATCCTTTTGGCCATCACTTCATGTAATTTATGATATAATATAAAAAATGTCGATGCAACAAATCAAGGAGAGGAAATAAAGAGGAATTTTATCATTATTTTGAGTTTATATCCACAATAGATTTTAACTTCCATTTGTAAGTTGAATTTGAGATTCTTGTAATGAAGGTTTAATTGTTGAATCTTTGTGCATTATTCTTATCTAAGTTAGTTTCTAGGCACGTTGTTGGGTCGGGAAGGGCCCCTTGACTTTGGTAATGTGCTGGATTTTATTTGTAAAGTAGAATGTTAATCAGATTCAGTTTTATTAATATTTATATTTGCTTAATATTTTATTCATAAATTTTTATTTATATTAAAATTATATTTTATATGGTATTATGATAAATTCATTTTTTTGTTTTGAGATCTATTAGTAGAACAAATTGTGATCATATTCAAATAGATTTTCCTAGTATTAATAGTTAAGAAAATTTTGAATTTGGTTTCTTAACACATTTCGGTACCCAAATTCTACACCAGAACTAAATTTGAGTGCTGAAAATTTGTAGCATGTAGTTTAGCATTGAAATATGTAGCTTGTAGGTTTGTTATTATATTTCGGCACCAAGTTTTGTACTAAATCGGGGCATGAAAATATACTTAGTTTGTAGTTTATTATTATTTAATTGTTTGGAGTTTTGAAGTTACAATATTTTGTTAGTATACAATACATCATTGTATAAAAAATTATAATTGTAAGCCTTCTTTTTGTTTATGTTTGATGTTCCAGTGATACATTTCTTATTATTGTTTTTCTGTAACTTATTATTTTGTTTTATATATTTTTCTTGCATGCCTTTGCTTTTAGTTGCTAACATTTATTCTTTTGCAATTTACTTCTCTGCAGTATGTTTAATAAGTTTTTATATGGATCACTATAGGATTAGAACTATTTAAGTTTCAAGAAGTAATAAACTACATAATCCACATGAGCATCATTTTTTGCTAACGAAAGATTGTGGTTCAAAATTTGTGAAGCATTAGAGTCCCATAGTCCAATGACAATTTATAATCATTAGTGATTAGTTCTTGCTAGTACTAGTTGTTAGTGTAGGTTATAATAGGCTATAATCTTGCATTTCTTGTGCTTGGATCATTATGTCTTACGATCCCAAATTTGCTAATTAAATGTTGGAATTAGAATACATATAATTTTACTAATATGCCTATAGGATTTTTTGATAGCCTTAGGATGGAAGTATGTATGTGAGAAAGGAAATAAAACTATTATTTGGCTCTAATCAACATAAATCCAAGCAAATAAAGGAAACATATAATAGAATGTTGGGAAAATCAATTTCTCTTTTAATTCAAAATAATTTATGAAACTCTCACATTAATGATCAATCCAGGTAATATTTTTGTTTCAAGACTATTACACAAAGTATATGTAAGAATAGATGGAAACTAACACTCATAAAACTTCAAACCCATTATTGTAACGCCATTATCAACAATCATAATACACTTGTTGTTATACTTTAATACTCATTCACATTTTCAGAAAATGAAAGACAGAAGCCACAGAATAAAACTCACTATGTCACACAATCACTCTGAAAAAAAAAAAAGCAATCTTGGAAATCGTCAACACTCAAGCAATTGTTGCAACACTCATTTAATAAAGAAAAACAAAAGAAATAGAGTGGAAAATGCACTACAGTTTGAGAAACTCAGAATATCAAGAGCTAAACATCTATCTAATCTTCTCAAATACTATTAATAAGCTCTGATATTCATTCTCAAGTTGTGGACAACAAATTCCCTGATGATGGACTCACATGGAAAGTCCGAAACGTTGGATAAAAAACAACTCACAGGTTCTTCCACTCATCTTTCAAAAAAATTAAAACAGTTGTAACAAAAATCAAATAAATGTCACACAAATGAAGGGGTTGTTCCAGGACCTATGTTCTTACATAATAATAGAGATTATAAGTATGAGACTATTTGATACATGAACAACACTCTAACAATAACAATAAATCACACATAAATCATAACTAAGAGGAAATAAATTCACTGCTATAAACCTCTCTAACTAGTGATCCTTGCTAATAAGGAGGGCCCTTCCTCCTTAATAGGAGCTGGTAAATTACACAACACACAGGCTACTCAGAAGAAAGGTATGATTCCATGAATCATAAAGATTCACATTAACGAAAAATTGAAGTACATAATTACAGTGCTAGTAATCCCCCCTCTATTCGCTTCTATACATCCCTCGTGGGTAAGGAGTACATTCTTTTATAATTATAAACTATGTTCCTATTTTTGAAAGACAAGATCATCACATGTGATACTATCTTGATTCTCATGTGATCTGAATAAAAAATATATAATAACAATCTTTTAACAAATAACCCTAGTTGAAACCAAGCTATAACAACTTGTTTATTACGACAATGATTTTTCAATTAAGAATTCTAATTGTTTCAACTAGGCCAATTGTGTTGTCCACAAATTTCTCCTTTGATAGTCGAACTAGCTATGACTGAGTATTTTTCCAAATCGATATTCATTACTAGACATAAGAGAACAACATGTCCAAAACGAGTTCTTTGTGTATGAGTAGTGTCAAAAAGGTCTTCACTTCATTATTTGCAAGGAATAAATAAGATATATGGTCCTATAATGACACCTAAACAAGCCACACACCCTATAACAACCCTTTATCAATTTATTGATAAAATTGTCTAAAGCAGTTAGCTAATATGTCCAATTAAAATAAAAACTAAATAATAAGGTCAACACATGAAAAGGAAACCTACTTTAGTTAATGATGAAAGTCAGAGTGATAAGGTATGGTTGTGAGAGTAAAGATGATGAGAAACAATAGGGAAAATAGGTATAAAAAGGAGCCAATTATGAGTCCCAACATAGGACAAAATCCAACAAACTCTTATATTTTTAGATGGTTTATCATACAAATTAAGAAAAGCTCATTAATAACTTATCAAAGGAAACCATGACATTACAATATTCATACTACAAGAAACCTTGATCTAATGTCAAGAATTACACCCCTTAGGTAAATTTTCCATAAAAATCTTTGACAACAAAACAAAGTCCTCAAATAGTTAATACTTTGTGGTGTATTAAATTAAGGAAGCGTGCTTATGTCTATGCATATAATTTATAGTTACTAAAATGTCAACATGCAAACAAAATACATAAATATTTTAGGTATTTAAATGAATAAAAGAAGAGATGATACAAAGGCTACCACCCTAAACAATGTATACTACCTTTGCCTGTGATATTGCTACAGGGATTAAACAATAGAGTTAGTATACCAAAATTGGTGCAAAGGATAAACAATATTCCATTACTAACAAATGTTGTTGAGCCTAGTGATGTAAAACTAGTGCCCGAAGAGCATAATTAATGAAATCAATACAAGAAAACCCTTACATGTATACATATATAAATTAGAAATTACCATGAGTAGAAAAAACCTGAATAATAATAATAATTAAGATTAACATTTTACTCTTAAATTTAACCATAGTAGAGAGTATAACCTTGGGAGTTATAAGTAAGAAAAACATATTGAGCATGTCATGGTAAAATTCGATAAGTACATTTCCAAAACTATGATAAATATTTTATTTTTCTTTAATAAATAATAGATTGTTTGTACATAGGTAATGAGCAAGTAGCGATTGCAATCTCACTAATTAATTAAAATTACCATAATGGTTAGAATAAAATAAGTTCAACTACAATAAAGTATCTACAAGACTACCCATAAATAAGAGAAACTAAAACCCATAAGAAAAGAAGGAGGAAGTACCCATCTTGTTCACATACAAGCCACACATGTGTTCTGCACATATCTAACCTGAAAAGAGGGAAACAACTCGAGTAATAGTTAGGCTATCTTACTTGAAAAACAAGAGAAAATGTAAAGGGGTTCGAATGAGCCAATACTTTAGATATGATATGTATGTGTAGAGATAAAGGAAACACAAACCCATTTAATGTAAGAGATAGAAATTGTAGTAAATATGCACCCTCAATAACAAGTTAAATCAACCCCCGAGGAAAGGAGGGCATAATTACTTACTTAGAGGTCTAAGAGGAGAGTTGTATCTCACCTAGAAAATAAATAGAGAAACTTCGTTAGATATAGCTTTAAAACTGATAGTATCTCAAAATATGGTATAAATGTTAAATAAATACAAGAAACCCTATTCATCAATAGTTGATGAAAGTGAGTTACAATTGGTTGACAAATTTTGAGTAGAAATTCATGACTTGCTAACATCGTCTCATCAAAAGGTCACGAGAATGGCTTCAACTAAAACCCTCTATGAGATTATGATCAAAGGGCCTCACACGAGTCAAAAGTAGGAATGAAGGAGATCAAATACTTGTATTGAATTCTCTCAAGTGCATACGACAATGGGAATTAAGAGTTACCTTTAAGGGATAACAAACCCTCACCAAGAGTTTATCACTTCCGCCATTATTCACTCAACCTATAACTAGAAACATAATGTTAGTCAAAGTGAGAAGAAAAATGTTATCATAACCATGAGCTAAAAATGATAACACATATGTACTTAAACTAGTTACCTGATATGGAATGCGACATGGTCATTATCATTGAACTAGTCTCAAAGTCTAATAGAGTCTCAAACAAGAAGTCGGTGGAAAAAGGCCAAGAATGAAATAAATCTGAAGAAATTAAACCTTGGAGCCATTGTTAGCATTGATACCCTAGCCCTTACAATTCAAACCTATATAGGAACACCGTGGAAACAATTAGACCAAGGTAAAAAATGTAGGATATAATTGATATTCAAGAGGCAAGATTTAAAAATCCAACAAAGTTGTGGTTAGTTGGGACTTTCACTCTAGATAGGCAAGCAAGTCAAATCCTTGAAATATGTTAACTAGTTAGGATGACATTAGAGTAACAAAATAATTGAGTAAGGGAATTCATTGCTGAAGGCAAAAGAAAAAAACCATCTCATTAGCAGAGCAGGGTGCTAGTAGGAAATACCATAATGGAGAAATTAAAATGGAATTAGGGTAGACAACCCTATCAAAATTAGCATTAACCAACTCATGCCATTGGATAACCCCATGTCATCTCGACCATCCAAATAATAAGAAATGAGATAGCCACACGATGGATCAACTCCTAAGAGACTACGTGGCATGGTCACATATCCAACTAGGAATAAATCCATATCAATTTGTTTACCAATTTCACAAGTGTAAGGTTAAACGATAATGCCATTATGTCAAGTCCAAAAGTTGATGAGAAAATCATCACATTAGATCCATGATATATGAAATTAAAATTAAAGGTACTGGTACAATGAATAAGAAGCCTTTTAACAAGACATGAAGAGTCAAAATACGATGGGTAATAGTATAAAGTAAGATACAAAGGAAAGAATCGACCTTCTATTACTAGCATATAAATGGTATTGAGTCAATGTGTTTGGAAAACAACATTAGTCCCCTTATATTCATATGAATTTGCCCTCGAATAATTAAAAGGTGTCAATATAAACTAATACTTCTAAACCATAGTTGGAAAATGACCACGGAAATATATGTTTATAACCAAATAGTAATTAAGCATGAAAATTAAGTTCATCAATGTAACCAACATAGTAATATGAAAAAGTGTACCATAAATGGTGGGAATTCCACAGAACTGTAAATTAGCAACAGATAAAAAACAATTATGTTTGATTTTAGGTAAATTACACTCCACCTCTCTCTCACTTCTTCCCATTTTATCACTCTCTTCTTCCACTCTCCTATCTCTCTCTCTCCTCTCTCAATATCCCTCCCTTCCTTCACTCTCTCCTCCCTCATTGTCTCATTCCCTCTCTCTCCCTTTCCCCCTCACACTCTACAACTCTCTATTTCCATTTAAATAATTCTTTTTGTCTCTATATCTCTCCTTCCCTCTTTGTCTCTACCTCCCTCCTTATCTCCTTCTATCTCTCTCCCTCATTCATTCCCTCCCCTCCACACCATCTCTCTCTCTCTCTCTCTCTCTCTCTCTCTCTATTTATCTTCATTTCCATCTCTATTCTTACTTGTCCATCCCACCCACATCAAAAGCATTATCTCTCCCCATATCTCCTTCTCTCTATTTCTCTCCCCCATCATCATCTCTCCCTCTATTTTTCTACATATCTCTTCATTCCCCTCTATTATCACCTAGATTGACCTTAGGCTGAAGGGAGGCAATGCCAGGGTAACCACAAACCAGGCTTAGCCAAGTAGCTAGCCCTACTAGGCCAGGAGAGGGCTTTCTCCGTAAGGATCTTAGTCAAGATGACTAGATCAGGTAAAGGATTTTAGGCTAGATAAAGTAGCATGAAAGTTTTGATTGGATTTTGTAGGGGTTTTTCTGGATCAGGAGGTGTTGGGCAGTTTAGGTCTGGGAAATTAGCTCAGAAGTGCAAGGTGTTCTATGGGGCAAGGTAGGCATAGGCTTTAGCACTCTAGGGCTTGATGAGGTGAGATGTTTAAGACTAGTGAGAAGCTAAGAAGGGCATGTGACAATCATGGATCCTTATTGGACTGAAGAAAACATGAAATGGTGAATGGTTTCCCAAGGTAGAGCACTGATGCAATGGATTCTACCTATCAAACTTGAAAACATTCAACTAGAATCATTGAAATGATTAATGGAATATATAAAACATATAACATATAAGAAGAAGAAACTGTACTAGAACTCCATACCATAGGGATCTCATAAAAATAGCTACAATTCTTATTAATTTCCTGCCAAAATTCTTACAAAGGTGTACAATCAAGCTCTAAGCATCCACACTGAGTCCAACCAGTAAAATGACTAAGAAACTACATGATATAGGCCTCGAGACAACTAATCCTAGCCTCAGGGGTCGAATCCATGAGAGGAGGAACAATTGCACAAAAGACTGAACTGATAGCTAAAGACTAGCGTGGTCAAACTGACTCATCCCTAATATGAAGCAAGCTAATTCATTACATGCCACTTAGGCCATTCATATGATGTAACTACCATGGGTAACAAAAACACACTTTAATTACATCATCATTATGAATTACATCAGTGAAAAATCAAAATCCCATAGGTGAAAAGTATTTTCTGAGAGAAATAGTGAAAAATTTGGCTACCTATCAAATGTGCAGCGCCATCTTCAGGGTGATTTTTGACTGCCTTCCTGGTGTCCAAATCTAGCTCAGGATAGCTCATTGGAAAAATTATCCTGTCTAGTTTCCAAAAATTCCCCTAGTTTCCAAATTGAGCATGATTTTTCCCTCCAAAACTGAAATCTCCCAATACCACTCAAACGCACAGTGGCTTGCTCAGAAAATAGGCAGAAACATGAGTTTTAGGTGGTTTTTTGCCTTTTCCACCTAGTAGTTTTGAAATTCAAATCTGGAAACATGGCATTCTTGAGTGTAAATGGTATTCTAAATCCAATGGTGGTGGCCATTCCACCAAAAGATGCCCCAAAAAAGTGCGCAGCGCCTGACCAAGGGACTGATACAAAAATTACCTGAAGAAAACAGGAAATGCCAAAAGCAAAAAAACTGAGTTCAGGGTCTTCAAAAATGGTTGAAGTAACTGATTTTAAAGGTGACTAAGCATGGAGAGAAGCCTCCACCAATATTTCAAGCTTGTCCTTCTCCTTCTGATGAGCTAAGGCCTTAATTTTTGCATGAGCCCTTTTGAGCTTGGCTCTAGCAATTTTGTTTCTCATGGGATAGTTTTTGGCCATTCTTCTTTGAACCTCTGTATCTCTATTAGTTTTAGCTAACAGGTCCTCAGGATTAGTGTTAGCCCTCTCAAGCGAATATTCCTGGTTCTCATTCACCATTATGCCAAATTGTTCATTTAAGGTGAGTTGGCTTGAAAGTTGATCTTCTTTTTCTCTTTCAAGCTTCAAAGCTTGCTTTAGGCCTCTAGTCCTAGGTCTCCTCCTGGGAATTTTTTCCTCCATGGGCTCACCATAGTCACCATAGGCTTCCTCAAGTTGGATTTTAGTCTTTTCAACTTCCCTTTTAGCTTTTATGAGCTTAACTTCCATAAGCTCATGCTTGGTCTCCATTTGCTTATTTTCCTGTTCATAATAAGATATAATGTATTTTGCTCTTTGTAGTTTCACCTACAACTCACCTATCAATTCTTCTTGCTCCTTGAGGATCATTTTGGTGTTTTCCTTTTCATCTTCCTCATCTAAGTCCACTAATTCAAAATCTTTCTCAGTTTCATGGGGGTCTTCTTCCTGTTTTTGCATTTCTTTTTCAACCATTTTTTCCATTCCTTTTTGTACGTGCTTTGTTGATGAAGAGAGCAAGGCCCCTCCCACAATCTATGGGGCAAACACTTGCCTATTTTCTCTCTAATAGGTGTGCACCATAGTACCTAAATTAGTCCCTCCAGGCTTGCTGCTTTGACCCTGATCACTTTGTTCTTTGTCACTGTCCTCTTCCCTGTTAGATGAAAGAATAGGTCCATGGAATGGTGATAATGGGGGTGATGATGGATGAGATGATGATGGAATGCCTTGAACATTTTGAGTGGAAACTTGAGTGAAAATAGGGTTAGCTATAAATGTACTCCATGCAATGTTAAGTTCTTTAAGGTGATAAAGAACTATGATCTTTATGAGGGAATGGTGAAATAAGCTTTTCATTTGATCTTTGTATTCTCTTTTTTGGGCAATGTAAGCCATCTTCTCAACACTCTTGAAAAGATAGTAGGGTATATTGAGCATTTTAACCCTAGTGAAATGCATAAGTAACCGGATGTGGTAAGAATAGACCCTAGAGAATCTACCCTCACATGAAAAATACTTCATTATAATCCTCATCATAGGTGCATATCTGTCAAGGAGGTATGAGAAAGGGAAATAACCTTTTATTTCACTTCTATACCTAGGTTTGATGTATTGTTGATAAAAATGTGCTTCTATTTCACCCTGCTTGAACCATTTTCCCCAACTTCTGGAATCCGGGTGGCAACTGATATGATGGCAGCAGACAATGTGATGGTTATGCCTGCAAGAGTGACTTGGTTATCTTGAATTTTAGTTATGAAAAGCCTAGTCAACCCAGGGTGGTACTGGACTGCTTGGACCTGCTCACAAAACTGAAAACACCCTAACCATTTGAAGGATGTCACTTTCATAGGAGAAGCTAGGAGCTCTTTGAGATCTGTGGGCTCAAACTTGTGGATTTTCCCTCCTTTATGTGGCCTTCTCTGCTCTATTTTTCCCTCTCTTTCTGATCCATCTTCTTCATTCTGTGGCCTATATCCTTCATCATCCATGGTGTCTTTCTTATGAAACCCTAATTAAATGGTAGGGGAATGCAAGTGTTTAGGAAGGAAAAAAGAAAAGGGAAAGGTAGATGGGAGTCTGATGGGTGTAGGGATAGAGGTCTCTGAAAGGGGATATAGGGTATTGATTAGGTATTTTTGGGAAATGGGAAGCTTGTCTGCAAAAATCAGGGTTTAGGAGAAAAACTAGGGTTTTCAATGTGAGACTAACACCAATCTTGATTTCATTCTTCAGACATTGAGGAAATAACCTTGAGGGGAGGGAAAATGATGTTTTGAAGAGGATACTTGTGTGCTTTAAGGCTGAGGAGGTATTAGGAACGATGAAGAACGAATATGGGAAAACTAGCTAAGTGCGCAGCACCCAGAGGAAGTGTGTAGTGCTTCTACGGAGTGCACAACGCCTGAAGGGAGTGCGCAGCACTTGAAGGGAATTCTTAGTTCCAAGAGGAAACATGCAGTGCCTCCACTGTTTCTACTGATTCGACCTCAAATTGTAAAAAACACTATTGGGGTTTGCTCAATGCGGGGTAAAAGGGAAATAAATAAGATATGTAGGCAAGAAGATATTTATACACCCTTGAATTTAATCTTTAGCTCTTCAAAACCCCTTTGCTAATGTTTTTTGTCACCTTCACCTTTTCATTTAATTTCTCTTGATTTTCTGACCCTTTCCTTTTTGACAAGTGGATGAATGCTCAATTTGACTTGAATTTTGTTGTGTTTGTTTGTCTTGCAACAAGGAGAAATGCTCTGGTGCAACTGAGATCCATTATTACATATAGGAACTTAAAATTACATATGAAATACAAATAAACTTAAAATACTCTGTTTTCACCTCAAAAACATGTTTTTGAGGTGAAAATTACATGGTTAAAAAAAATAACTCAGTAGCTTATGATTTACAAATCATCATGCTTGTTTTATCAGTCATCCTCATACCCTTGCTGACCTTTATTTACCTTTTAACATCAAACTTTTGACCTTGGTGGTGAAACCCTAAGACCTAATGAAATCATGCCCTATGACCTAATGAAATCATGACTGCAGATTGATTATGAAACCATAACTGAAGACAATCTGAGAAGGATCAACAAGTATACTCTATGAGGGAAAAATTTAGATTTTCTGAAGAGAAAACAACCATCAGTGGATCAGTATATCATGACCTAATGGAATGATGCAAAATTTTTAGTATGGGACCCCTAAAATGAAAATGGAAAGAGTGAATTTTGATCCCTGATGGAAGTATGCAGATACTGACACTAACACCCTCTAGGCTCTCCCTCCCTCCCACTCTACTTCTCTCTCTCTCTCTCCTTATTCAGTCTCCCTCCACTCCTCTCTCTACTACCTCCCTGTCTCCTTCGCTTTATCCCTCTTTCTATTCCCGCCAAACTTTATTTCTCTATTTTCATTTACATATTTGTCCATATCTCTTTCTCTATTATTCCCTATATCTATATATATATATATATATATATATATATATATATATATATATATATATATATAATATATATATATATATATATATATATATATAGATATATATATATAGATATATCCCTTCCTCTATCCTCTCTCTATGTACCTCACACCCTTTTTATCTCTCTCCCTATCTTTATTTGTCTCTCTCTCATTCAGACTCCAGTCTATTCATCCATCCCTCTCTCCTTCTCTCTCTCTCTATTGATCTTTCTCTCTCGCTCCTCTCTCTCTCTATCTCATCTTCCACTCTATTTTCCTCTATATCCATCCCATCCTTCTCTACCTCACTCCCTATATCCTTCCCTCTCCCTATCTTTCTCTCTTTCTCTCCCTCACTCCCTCACTACATCTCTCCCTATCCCACTATTTCTCTATCTCTCTCTTCCTCCCCATATACTCTCTTCATTCCTCACTCTCCCATTCTCTCTCACTCTCTATATATGTCTCTCTCTCACTTCTTCCCTCTCTTTCTCACTATTCTCCAATTGTCTCTCCTTCTCTATCTCTATCTCCCTATCTGTTGTAATTTCCTCTTCACTCTCACACAATCTCCTCTCTCTCTTTGTCGCTCAAAATATACATATGTTCAGCCGCTAAACGATTCCCTCATATATAGTGAGGGGTTTCCTTCTAGGGAAAAAAAACCATAAAGTAAACATAACTTCTACCGTCAGATCATCTGCCTAATGAACAAACTAGATTGGCTATGAAATTACAATATTTTATAAGCCAATTTTACATCTACCTTTAGCTTCGGGGGTGCTGGCCCTGAACCCCGCCAGGGGGGCTCATAAAAAATGTCGTAGCCCCCCACTAGACCCCCCTGGTGGCAAACATATGGGTGGCATTGCCACCACATTATGAGCTACGGTCCAATGCGGATAAAGAAGATAATCAAGCCCCACACCCAATAATATTTATATGTAAATATTTCTTGGACTTCATGGTCATGGGGCCATGAATTAAATTGACTAATTATGTAAATAAATTTTACAATGAATAAATTTCTTTCTTGTGGGAAGAGTATGGGAATTAGTGCTTGAGTGATGTGGTATTCTTATTGTCCAAGAATTTAGTAAGTGGTTAATGCCAAATGGTGGACCTTCCCAAATTCTCCCAAAATTCCTGGCAAAAATATTTCCACAAGGGATTATCGTAATTATAGACAAATATTATGATGGGTGGATAGATAAGCTTAGTTGGAGAGGAATGATAAGTTGGGTAAAAATATAAACATAAGAAACATTATGGAGAAAGGCATGCTTATAAAGGAAAAATAAAATATTTTTCCTATCCTAAAAAAAAAGCATAGTAAAATAGAAAAGAAGGCAGAACTTAAAAGTAGAGGACATTGTTTGAGAAAATTTGCTGGAAAGAAACAATAAATACCACTAAAGGAAAATAGTGAGCAAGCTACTTTTCTAAGAGAATCTGAGAAAAGAGGAGGAAAGAGATCTAAGCAAGGGGGCAATTGCAAGTGTGTGACTCATTGGCTGGGAGGAACATGCTCTTTCAGATAATTTTCCCCAAGAATTATTTCTTGCTAGAAAAGTTGTTAGTGTATCTAACAGAAGTATTAAATCTATTTTTGAAGTGGAGTATTGGTTTGGACATTCGGGGAATGATTTTTTGTATCATGTAATTGTTTAAATTAATCTAGCGATATTGTTTTTTTAGAATGGATACAGCGAGGTGGAAAAAAAATATTTAGACAAATTGTATTCAAGATAATTTCTACTGATGCATGTTTTCGTGTGTATAGAAAGTAAATTTAAATGTTCAGAGGGTAGTTGTTCCTAGTTATATCTAGCTATCAAGTATGTGTGACTTGGTTGTAATACAAATAATAAGAAATTTGGATATTAACAAATTTCTACTAGTAGTATGGAATAATATTAACATAATTTTTTTATATATGCTATCCATATTCAGGAGACTGATGTATGGAATGCCTCTTGTTGGCCCCCCTCGAAAAGCCTATCACATCATATTATGAAACACTATTATTTATACATTGTATTACTAGCTGTTATGATATCCTTTAAGAGTTCTATAGAATCCTTACTATGGTTTTTCTCATATATATATATATATATCTATATATATATATATATATATATATATATATATATATATATCATGAATACTAGCTAATAAAGTTTGGGCTAATCAGAGCCTTGGCATAAAAGTTAACTAGTACCTAACTTGTCGGTTGATTATGAAGTAACCTCTATGTGGCTTTGTTGGGATCTAAATATGTCATAATAATAAATATATAAAATATCCATTTGTAAGCCATATTTCCACATTTACGACAATTTCCATAGAAATTATACAACCAACATTCGTTAAATTTACCTTTTCTACCTCATCATTAATTATGATGGATTTCTTAATTTTTTAAGGATAATTAAACGTGTATTTAATATGGTTTTATCAATGATGGTTTACTAATTTGGTTATGTGGCTAGTAAGGATGTTCAAATATGAAATTTTCTATTTATATACCAATTCAGTACCAATCTGGCAGTTTGGTACCAGTTTTGGTACCTAATTCTACACCTGCACTCAAGAGCTACTGTCAGTTACATCTAGATTCAAATTTATATCGAGATGTTGAAAAAATTCAAAATAATGACATGTGGTCATTGTTTCGATCTCCAATAAAAACTTAGTTTAAATATGATCCTAACAAAATTATTTAAAAGAATATTTTTTATTTAATGATAGTATGGGAGTGTGATTTCCATGGAATTCGATGTGATCCTTTTGGCCATCACTTCATGTAATTTATGATATAATATAAAAAATGTCGATGCAACAAATCAAGGAGAGGAAATAAAGAGGAATTTTATCATTATTTTGAGTTTATATCCACAATAGATTTTAACTTCCATTTGTAAGTTGAATTTGAGATTCTTGTAATGAAGGTTTAATTGTTGAATCTTTGTGCATTATTCTGATCTAAGTTAGTTTCTGGGCACGTTGTTGGGTTGGGAAGGGCCCCTCAACTTAGGTAATGTGCTGGATTTTATTTGTAAAGTAGAATGTTAATCAGATTCAGTTTTATTAATATTTATATTTGCTTAATATTTTATTCATAAATTTTTATTTATATTAAAATTATATTTTATATGGTATTATGATAAATTCATTTTTTTTCTTTCAGATCTATTAGTACAACAAATTGTGCTCATATTCGAATAGATTTTCCTAGGATTAATAGTTAATAAAACTTTGAATTTGGTTTCTTAACACATTTCGGTACCCAGATTCTACACCAGAACTAAATCTGAGTACTGAAAATTTGTAGCATGTAGTTTAGCATTGAAATATGTAGCTTGTAGGTTTGTTATTATATTTCGGCACCAAGTTTTGTACTAAATCGGGGCATGAAAATATATTTAGTTTGTAGTTTATTATTATTTAATTGTTTGGAGTTTTGAAGTTACAATATTTTGTTAGTATACAATACATCATTGTATAAAAAATTATAATTGTAAGCCTTCTTTTTGTTTATGTTTGATGTTCCAATGATACATTTCTTATTATTGTTTTTCTGTAACTTATTATTTTGTTTTATATATTTTTCTTGCATGCCTTTGCTTTTAGTTGCTAACATTTATTCTTTTGCAATTTACTTCTCTGCAGTATGTTTAATAAGTTTTTATACGGATCACTATAGGATTAGAACTATTGAAGTATCAATAAGTAATAAACTACGTAAAGCATGAGCATCATTTTTTGCTAACGAAAGATTGTGGTTCAAAATTTGTGAAGCATTAGAGTCCCATAGTCCAATGACAATTTATAATCATTAGTGATTAGTTCTTGCTAGTACTAGTTGTTAGTGTAGGTTATAATAGGCTATAATCTTGCGTTTCTTGTGCTTGGATCTTTATGCCTTACGATCCCAGATTTGCTAATTAAATGTTGGAATTAGAATACATATAATTTTACTAATATGCCTATAGGATTTTTTGATAGCCTTAGGATGGAAGTATGTATGTGAGAAAGGAAATAAAACTATTATCTGGTTCTAATCAGCATAAATCCAAGCAAATAAAGGAAACATATAATAGAATGTTGGGAAAATCAATTTCTCTTTTAATTCAGAATAATTTATGAAACTCTCACATTAATTATCAATCCAGGTAATATTTTTGTTTCAAGACTATTACACAAAGTATATGTAAGAATAGATGGAAACTAACACTCATAAAACTTCAAACCCATTATTGTAACGCCATTATCAACAATCATAATACACTTGTTGTTATACTTTAATACTCATTCACATTTTCAGAAAATGAAAGACAGATGCCACATAATAAAACTCACTATGTCACACAATCACTCTGAAAAAAAAGCAATCTTGGAAATCGTCAACACTCAAGCAATTGTTGCAACACTCATTTAATAAAGAAAAACAAAAGAAATAGAGTGGAAAATGCACTACAGTTTGAGAAACTCAGAATATCAAGAGCTAAACATTTAATAAGATCTGATATTCATTCTCAAGTTGTGGACAACAATTTCCCTGATGATGGACTCACATGGAAAGTCCAAAACATTGGATAAAAAACAACTCACGGGTTCTTCCACTCATCTTTCAAAAAAATTAAAACAGTTGTAACAAAAATCAAATAAATGTCACACAAATGAAGGGGCTATTCTAGGACCTATGTTCTTACATAATAATAGAGATTATAAGTATGAGACTATTTGATACGTGAACAACACTCTAACAATAACAATAAATCACACATAAATCATAACTAAGAGGAAATAAATTCACTGCTATAAACCTCTCTAACTAGTGATCCTTGCTAATAAGGAGGGCCCTTCCTCCTTAATAGGAGCTGGTAAATTACACAACACACAGGCTACTCAGAAGAAAGGTATGATTCCATGAATCATAAAGATTCACATTAACGAAAAATTTAAGTACATAATTACAGTGCTAGTAATCCCCCCTCTATTCGCTTCTATACATCCCTCGTGGGTAAGGAGTACATTCTTTTATAATTATAAACTATGTTCCTACTTTTGAAAGACAAGATCATCACATGTGATACTATCTTGATTCTCATGTGATCTGAATAAAAAATATATAATAACCATCTTTTAACAAATAACCCTAGTTGAAACCAAGCTATAACAACTTGTTTATTACGACAATGATTTTTCAATTAAGAATTCTAATTGTTTCAACTAGGCCAATTGTGTTGTCCACAAATTTCTCCTTTGATAGTCGAACTAGCTATGGCTGAGTATTTTTCCAAATCGATATTCATTACTAGGCATAAGAGAACAACATGTCCAAAACGAGTTCTTTGTGTATGAGTAGTGTCAAAGAGGTCTTCACTTCATTATTTGCAAGGAATAAATAAGAGATATGGTCCTATAATGACACCTAAACAAGCCACACACCCTATAACAACCCTTTGTCAATTTATTGATAAAATTGTCTAAAGCAGTTAGCTAATATGTCCAATTAAAATAAAAACTAAATAATAAGGATGACACATGAAAAGGAAACCTACTTTAGTTAATGATGACAGTCAGAGTGATAAGGTATGGTTGTGAGAGTAAAGATGATGAGAAACAATAGGGAAAATAGGTATAAAAAGGAGCCAATTATGAGTCCCAACATAGGACAAAATCCAACAAACTCTTATATTTTTAGATGGTTTATCATACAAATTAAGAAAAGCTCATTAATAACTTATCAAAGGAAACCATGACATTACAATATTCATACTACAAGAAACCTTGATCTAATGTCAAGAATTACACCCCTTAGGTAAATTTTCCATAAAAATCTTTGACAACAAAACAAAGTCCTCAAATAGTTAATACTTTGTGGTGTATTAAATTAAGGAAGCGTGCTTATGTCTATGCATATAATTTATAGTTACTAAAATGTCAACATGCAAACAAAATACATAAATATTTTAGGTATTTAAATGAATAAAGGAAGAGATGATACAAAGGCTACCACCCTAAACAATGTATACTACCTTTGCCTGTGATATTGCTACAGGGATTAAACAATAGAGTTAGTATACCAAAATTGGTGCAAAGGGTAAACAATATTCCATTACTAATAAATGTTGTTGAGCCTAGTGATGTAAAACTAGTGCCCGAAGAGCATAATTAATGAAATAAATACAAGAAAACCCTTACATGTATACATATATAAATTAGAAATTACCATGAGTAGAAAAACCCTGAATAATAATAATAATTAAGATTAACATTTTACTCTTAAATTTAACCATAGTAGAGAGTATAACCTTGGGAGTTATAAGTAAGAAAAACATATTGAGCATGTCATGGTAAAATTCGATAAGTACATTTCCAAAACTATGATAAATATTTTATTTTTCTTTAATAAATAATAGATTGTTTGTACATAGGTAATGAGCAAGTAGCGATTGCAATCTCACTAATTAATTAAAATTACCATAATGGTTAGAATAAAATAAGTTCAACTACAATAAAGTACCTACAAGACTACCCATAAATAAGAGAAACTAAAACCCATAAGAAAAGAAGGAGGAAGTTCCCATCTTGTTCACACACAAGCCACACATCTGTTCTCCACATATCTAACCCGAAAAGAGGGAAACAATTCGAGTAATAGTTAGGCTCTCTTACTTGAAAAGCAAGAGCAATTGTAAAGGGGTTCGAATGAGCCAAGACTTGAGAGATGGGATGTATGTGTAGAGATAAAGGAAACACAAACCCATTTAATGTAAGAGATGGAAATTGCAGTAAATGTGAACCCTCAATAATAAGTTAAATAAACCCCAGGGAAAGGAGGGCATAATTACTTACTTAGAGGTCTAAGAGGAGAGTCATATCTCACCTAGAAAATAAATAGAGCAACTTCGTTAGATATAGCTTTAAAAATGATAGTATCTCAAAATAGAGTATAAATGTTAAATAAATACAAGAAACCCTATTCATCGTTACTTTTTGAAAGTGAATTACAGTTGGTTGACAAAGTTTGAGTAGCAATGCATGACCTGCTAACATATTCCCATCAAAAGGTCATGAGAATGGCTTCAACTAAAACCCTCTACTAGATTATGATCAAAGGGCCTCACAGGAGTCAAAAATAGGAAGGAAGGAGATCAAATACTTGTATTGAATTCTGACAAGTGCGTATGACAATGGGAATTAAGAGTTACCTTTAAGGGATAACAAACCCTCACCAAGAGTTTATCACTTCCACCATTATTCACTCAACCTATAACTAGAAGCATAGTGTTGGTCAAAGTGAGAAGAAAAATGGTATCATAACCATGAGCTAAAAATGATAACACATATGTACTAAAACTAGTTACCTGATATGGAATGTGACATGGTCATTATCACTGAACCAGTCTCAAAGTCTAATAGAGTCTCAGATAAGAAATCGGAGGAAAAAGGCCAAGAATGAAATAAATCTAAAGTAATTAAACCTTGGAGCCATTGTTAGCTTTGATACCCTAGTCCTTAAAATTCAAACCTATATAGGAACACCATGGAAAAAATTAGACCAAGGTAAAAAATGTAGGATATAATTGATATTCAAGAGGCAGGATTTAAAAATGCAACAAAGTTGTGGTTAGTTGGGACTTTCACTCTGGATAGGAAAGCAAGTCAAATCCTTGAAATATGTTAACTAGTTAGGATGACATTAGAGTAACAAAAGAATTGAGCAAGGGAATTCATTGCCGAAGGCAAAAGAAAAAAACCATCTCATTAGCAGAGCAGGGTGCTGGTAGGAAATACCATAATGGAGAAATTAAAATGGAATTAGGGTAGACAACCCTATCAAAATTAGCATTAACCAACTCATTCCATTGGATAACCCATGTCATCTCGACCATCCAAATAATAAGAAATGTGATAGCCACACGATGGATCAACTCCTAAGAGACTACGTGGCATGGTCACATATCCAACTAGGAATAAATCCATATCAATTTGTTTACCAATTTCACAAGTGTAAGGTTAAACGATAATGCCATTATGTCAAGTCCAAAAGTTGATGAGAAAATCATCACATTAGATCCATGATATATGAAATTAAAATTGAAGGTACTGGTACAATGAATAAGAAGCCTTTTAACAAGACATGAAGAGTCAAAATACGATGGGTAATAGTATAAAGTAAGATACAAAGGAAAGAATCGACCTTCTATTACTAGCATATAAATGGTATTGAGTCAATGTGTGTGGCAAACAACATTAGTCCCCTTGTATTCATATGAATTTTCCCTCGAATAATTAAAAGGTGTCAGTATAAACTAATACTTCTAAACCATAGTTGGAAAATGACCAAGGAAATATATGTTTATAACCAAATAGTAATTAAGCATGAAAATTAAGTTCATCAATGTAACCAACATAGTAATATGAAAAAGTGTACCATAAATGGTGGGAATTCCACAGAACTGTAAATTAGCAACAGATAAAAAACAATTATGTTTGATTTTAGGTAAATTACACTCCACCTCTCTCTCACTTCTTCCCATTTTATCACTCTCTTCTTCCACTCTCCTATCTCTCTCTCTCCTCTCTCAATATCCCTCCCTTCCTTCACTCTCTCCTCCCTCATTGTCTCATTCCCTCTCTCTCCCTTTCCTCTCACACTCTACAACTCTCTATTTCCATTTAAATAATTCTTTTTGTCTCTATATCTCTCCTTCCCTCTTTGTCTCTACCTCCCTCCTTATCTCCTTCTATCTCTCTCCCTCATTCATTCCCTCCCCTCCACACCATCTCTCTCTCTCTCTCTCTCTCTCTCTCTCTATTTATCTTCATTTCCATCTCTATTCTTACTTGTCCATCCCACCCACATCAAAAGCATTATCTCTCCCCATATCTCCTTCTCTCTATTTCTCTCCCCCATCATCATCTCTCCCTCTATTTTTCTACATATCTCTTCATTCCCCTCTATTATCACCTAGATTGACCTTAGGCTGAAGGGAGGCAATGCCAGGGTAACCACAAACCAGGCTTAGCCAAGTAGCTAGCCCTACTAGGCCAGGAGAGGGATTTCTCCGTAAGGATCTTAGTCAATATGACTAGATCAGGTAAAGGATTTTAGGCTAGATAAAGTAGCATGAAAGTTTTGATTGGATTTTGTAGGGGTTTTTCTGGATCAGGAGGTGTTGGGCAGTTTAGGTCTGGGAAATTAGCTCAGAAGTGCAAGGTGTTCTATGGGGCAAGGTAGGCATAGGCTTTAGCACTCTAGGGCTTGATGAGGTGAGATGTTTAAGACTAGTGAGAAGCTAAGAATGGCATGTGACAATCATGGATCCTTCTTGGACTGCAGAAAACATGAAATGGTGAATGGTTTCCCAAGGTAGAGCACTGATGCAATGGATTCTACCTATCAAACTTGAAAACATTCAACTAGAAGCAATGAAATGATTAATGGAATATATAAAACATATAAACATATAATCAAAGAAGAAGAAACTGTACTAGAACTCCATACCACAGGGATCTCATAAAAATAGCTACAATTCTTATTAATTTCCTGCCAAAATTCTTACAAAGGTGTATAATCAAGGTTTAAGCATCCACACTGAGTCCAACCAGTGAAATGACTAAGAAACTACATGATATAGGCCTCGAGACAACTAATCCTAGCCTCAGGGGTCGAATCCATGAGAGGAGGAACAATTGCACAAAAGACTGAACTGATAGCTAAAGACTAGCGTGGTCAAACTGACTCATCCCTAATATGAAGCAAGCTAATTCATTACATGCCACTTAGGCCATTCATATGATGTAACTACCATGGGTAACAAAAACACACTTTAATTACATCATCATTATGAATTACATCAGTGAAAAATCAAAATCCCATAGGTGAAAAGTATTTTCTGAGAGAAATAGTGAAAAATTTGGCTACCTATCAAATGTGCAGCGCCATCTTCAGGGTGATTTTTGACTGCCTTCCTGGTGTCCAAATCTAGCTCAGGATAGCTCATTGGAAAAATTATCCTGTCTAGTTTCCAAAAATTCCCCTAGTTTCCAAATTGAGCATGATGTTTCCCTCCAAAACTGAAATCTCCCAATACCACTCAAACGCACAGTGGCTTGCTCAGAAAATAGGCAGAAACATGAGTTTTAGGTGGTTTTTTGCCTTTTCCACCTAGTAGTTTTGAAATTCAAATCTGGAAACATGGCATTCTTGAGTGTAAATGGTATTCTAAATCCAATGGTGGTGGCCATTCCACCAAAATATGCCCCAAAAAAGTGCGCAGCGCCTGACCAAGGGACTGATACAAAAATTACCTGAAGAAAACAGGAAATGCCAAAAGCAAAAAAACTGAGTTCAAGGTCTTCAAAAATGGTTGAAGTAACTGATTTTAAAGGTGACTAAGCATGGAGAGAAGCCTCCACCAATATTTCAAGCTTGTCCTTCTCCTTCTGATGAGCTAAGGCCTTAATTTTTGCATGAGCCCTTTTGAGCTTGGCTCTAGCAATTTTGTTTCTCATGGGATAGTTTTTGGCCATTCTTCTTTGAACCTCTGTATCTCTATTAGTTTTAGCTAACAGGTCCTCAGGATTAGTGTTAGCCCTCTCAAGCGAATATTCCTGGTTCTCATTCACCATTATGCCAAATTGTTCATTTAAGGTGAGTTGGCTTGAAAGTTGATCTTCTTTTTCTCTTTCAAGCTTCAAAGCTTGCTTTAGGCCTCTAGTCCTAGGTCTCCTCCTGGGAATTTTTTCCTCCATGGGCTCACCATAGTCACCATAGGCTTCCTCAAGTTGGATTTTAGTCTTTTCAACTTCCCTTTTAGCTTTTATGAGCTTAACTTCCATAAGCTCATGCTTGGTCTCCATTTGCTTATTTTCCTGTTCATAATAAGATATAATGTATTTTGCTCTTTGTAGTTTCACCTACAACTCACCTATCAATTCTTCTTGCTCCTTGAGGATCATTTTGGTGTTTTCCTTTTCATCTTCCTCTTCTAAGTCCACTAATTCAAAATCTTTCTCAGTTTCATGGGGGTCTTCTTCCTGTTTTTGCATTTCTTTTTCAACCATTTTTTCCATTCCTTTTTGTACGTGCTTTGTTGATGAAGAGAGCAAGGTCCCTCCCACAATCTATGGGGCAAACACTTACCTATTAACTCTCTAATAGGTGTGCACCATAGTACCTAAATTAGTCCCTCCAGGCTTGCTGCTTTGACCCTGATCACTTTGTTCTTTGTCACTGTCCTCTTCCCTGTTAGATGAAAGAATAGGTCCATGGAATGGTGATAATGGGGGTGATGATGGATGAGATGATGATGGAATGCCTTGAACATTTTGAGTGGAAACTTGAGTGAAAATGGGGTTAGCTATAAATGGACGCCATGCAATGTTAAGTTCTTTAAGGTGATAAAGAACTATGATCTTTATGAGGGAATGGTGAAATAAGCTTTTCATTTGATCTTTGCATTCTCTTTTTTGGGCAATGTAAGCCATCTTCTCAACACACTTGAAAAGATAGTAGGGTATATTGAGCATTTTAACCCTAGTGAAATGCCTAAGTAACCGGATGTGGTAAGAATAGACCCTAGAGAATCTACCCTCACATGAAAAATACTTCATTATAATCCTCATCATAGGTGCATATCTGTCAAGGAGGTATGAGAAAGGGAAATAACCTTTTATTTCACTTCTATACCTAGGTTTGATGTATGGTTCATAAAAATGTGCTTCTATTTCACCCTGCTTGAACCATTTTCCCCAACTTCTGGAATCCGGGTGGCAACTGATATGATGGCAGCAGACAATGTGATGGTTATGCCTGCAAGAGTGACTTGGTTATCTTGAATTTTAGTTATGAAAAGCCTAGTCAACCTAGGGTGGTACTGGACTGCTTGGACCTGCTCACAAAACTGAAAACACCCTAACCATTTGAAGGATGTCACTTTCATAGGAGAAGCTAGGAGCTCTTTGAGATCTGTGGGCTCAAACTTGTGGATTTTCCCTCCTTTATGTGGCCTTCTCTGCTCTATTTTTCCCTCTCTTTCTGATCCATCTTCTTCATTCTGTGGCCTATATCCTTCATCATCCATGGTGTCTTTGTTATGAAACCCTAAGTAAATGGTAGGGGAATGCAAGTGTTTAGGAAGGAAAAAAGAAAAGGGAAAGGTAGATGGGAGTCTGATGGGTGTAGGGATAGAGGTCTCTGAAAGGGGATATAGGGTATTGATTAGGTATTTTTGGGAAATGGGAAGCTTGTTTGCAAAAATCAGGGTTTAGGAGAAAAACTAGGGTTTTGAATGTGAGACTAACACCAATCTTGATTTCATTCTTCAGACATTGAGGAAATAACTTTGAGGAGAGGGAAAATGATGTTTTGAAGAGGATACTTGTGTGCTTTAAGGCTGAGGAGGTATTAGGAACGATGAAGAACGAATATGGGAAAACTAGCCAAGTGCGCAGCACCCAGAGGAAGTGTGTAGTGCTTCTACGGAGTGCACAACGCCTGAAGGGAGTGCGCAGCACTTGAAGGGAATTCTTAGTTCCAAGAGGAAACATGCAGTGCCTCCACTGTTTCTACTGATTCGACCTCAAATTGTAAAAAACACTATTGGGGTTTGCTCAATGCGGGGTAAAAGGGAAATAAAGAAGATATGAAGGCAAGAAGATATTTATACACCCTTGAATTTAATCTTTAGCTCTTCAAAACCCCTTTGCTAATGTTTTTTGTCACCTTCACCTTTTCATTTAATTTCTCTTGATTTTCTGACCCTTTCCTTTTTGACAAGTGGATGAATGCTCAATTTGACTTTAATTTTGTTGTGTTTGTTTGTCTTGCAGCAAGGAGAAATGATCTGGTGCAACTGAGATCCATTATTACATATAGGAACTTAAAATTACTTATGAAATACAAATCAACTTAAAATACTCTGTTTTCACCTCAAAAACATGTTTTTGAGGTGAAAATTACATGGTTAAAAAAAATAACTCAGTAGCTTATGATTTACAAATTGTCATGCTTGTTTTATCAGTCATCCTCATACCCTTGCTGACCTTTATTTACCTATTAACATCAAACTTTTGACCTTAGTGGTGAAACCCTAAGAGATAATGAAATCATGCCCTATGACCTAATGAAATCATGACTGCAGATTGATTATGAAACCATAACTGAAGACAATCAGAGAAGGATCAACAAGTATACTCTATGAGGGAAAAATTTAGATTTTCTGAAGAGAAAACAACCATTAGTGGATCAGTATATCATGACCTAATGGAATGATGCAAAAATTTTAGTATGGGACCCCTAAAATGAAAATGGAAAGAGTGAATTTTGATCCCTGATGGAAGTATGCAGATACTGACACTAACACCCTCCAGGCTCTCCCTCCCTCCCACTCTACTTCTCTCTCTCTCTCTCCTTATTCAGTCTCCCTCCACTCCTCTCTCTACTACCTCCCTGTCTCCTTCGCTTTATCCCTCTTTCTATTCCCCCCAAACTTTATTTCTCTATTTTCATTTACATATTTGTCCATATCTCTTTCTCTATTATTCCCTATATCTATATATATATATATATATATATATATATATATATATAGATATATATATAGATATATCCCTTCCTCTATCCTCTCTCTATGTACCTCACACCCTTTTTATCTCTCTCCCTATCTTTATTTGTCTCTCTCTCATTCAGACTCCAGTCTATTCATCCATCCCTCTCTCCTTCTCTCTCTTTCTATTGATCTTTCTCTCTCGCTCCTCTCTCTCTCTATCTCATCTTCCACTCTATTTTCCTCTATATCCATCCCATCCTTCTCTACCTCACTCCCTATATCCTTCCCTCTCCCTATCTTTCTCTCTTTCTCTCCCTCACTCCCTCACTACATCTCTCCCTATCCCACTATTTCTCTATCTCTCTCTTCCTCCCCATATACTCTCTTCATTCCTCACTCTCCCATTCTCTCTCACTCTCTATATATGTCTCTCTCTCACTTCTTCCCTCTCTTTCTCACTATTCTCCAATTGTCTCTCCTTCTCTATCTCTATCTCCCTATCTCCTTATCTATCTCTCTATTTCTCTTCCCCCTACTCTCCATCTCTATATTTCCATTTATATAATTGTTTGTGTCTCTCTATATCTTATTTCCTATCTATCTTTATATCCCTCCCTCTCCCTCACTCCCTCATTCTATCTCCCCTTCTCTCTCCCTTCACTATCGCCCCCTATATATCTATATATATATATATATATATATATATATATATATATATATATATATATATATATATATATATATATATATATATATATATATATATATATATATAGATAGATATATCATCCTACCACTCCACTCTCTCCATCCCTCTCTCTCTCTCTCTTTATCTCTCCCACACTCTCCATCTCTCTATTTCCATTTAAATAAATAGATATGTCTATGTATCTCTTCTTATCTCTATCTCCTCTCTCTCTTTCTCCCCCTCACTCCCTCATTATCTCCCTCCCTCTCTCCCCCATCACAGACACTCTCTCTCTTCCTCTCACTCTCTCTATTTTTATCTATATTCATATCTTTATATACTCCTCCCCTATTATCCCCCCACCATATCTATATATATCTCTCTCCCTCCCTCTCTTTCTCCTCCCCCCACTCACTCACTCTCTTCCCCCCTCTAACCCATCATTTTCCCCCCCTCTATCCACCTCCCTCTTTCTATTTTTGTATCTCAGCTTCCTCCTCCTCTCTCTCCATCCCTACTTCTCTCACTCTCTCTCACTCCCTATCTCCAACTCTCTCTCTCTCTTCTTCCACTCTCCCTCCCTCTCTATCTATCCTTTCTCAATATCCCTTGCCCCCTTCTCTCTCTCGACCCTCACTATCTCCCTCCCAATCTCTTTCTTTCCCCCACTTTCTATATTAAGTCCCATTTACATATTTGTTAGTGTCTCTCTATATATTATCCCTTCTCTGTTTCTATCTCCCTCACTCTTCCCTTCTATCTCTCCCTCACGTCCTCTCAAACTCTCTCCTTCTCTCCCCCATCACTCTCTTTCTCTCTCTTTTTATATGTTCTCTTCCTTATCTATTCCCCCCTCAATTGTTTTCCACTATATATCCATCCTTCCCTCTCTCCTTTTATATCACTCTCTATCTCCATACCTCTCTCTCTCCCTTCTTCCCTCGATATCTTTCTCTTTCTCCTCTCTCGCTCTTTATATATCTCTCCTATCTCAATCTCCCTCCACTCCCTCTCTCTATGTTCTCCCTCCATATCTCCTTCACTCTATCACCACCCCACTCTCTTTCTCTCTATTCCCATCTACATATTTTTTTTTCTCTTTATCTCTTCTTCCCTCTTTCTATATACACCCCACCCTGTTTTCTTCTTTCTCTGTCCCTCACTAACTCTATATCTACGTTCTTCTCTCACATGTCACTCTCTCTATATATACCTACCTCTCACTCTCTCTCTTTGTATAAGTCTTGCTCCCTCCCTCTTATTCCCCTTCCCTCTTCTTCACATATATCCCCGCCATCTCTGTGCACTCTTTCGATCCCTTTACTCCCTTCTCTCTTACTCTTTATCTCCACTTCTCTTTTTCTTCTCTTCACTCTTTATATCTCCCTATTTCTACCCCCTCCAACCCCTATCTATCATCTATGCCCCATCACTCTCTCTCTCTCTCTATCTCTATACCTCTCAGTCTCCCTCTTTATCTCCTCGCCACTCACTGTATCCCTTTTTCCATTTACATATTTTTCTATTTCTATCTATTTATTTTCCCCTTTTTGCCTCTATATCGCCCCATATCTCCTTGTATCTCACACCCTCACCACCTTACCATATCTCACCCTCTCTACACCCTAACTCTATCTCTCCCCCTACCTCTCACTCTCACTCCTTTATCTGTCTTCTTGCATATATCTACCCCCCATATTCCTCCTCATACCACTTCCATGACTCTTTCTCCATACCTCTCTCTCTCTCTCTCTCTCTCTCTCCCCCCATATTTATGTGTTTATCACCCCATGCCTTCTTATATGTCTCTCATTTACAACATGCCACTCTCTCTCACTTATTCCCTATATATCTATCCTTCTCTCTTTCCTACCTCCCTCTCTCCTCTCTCTCTTAGTCCATATCTTCATCCCTTTTTTCCCATTCTTTCTCCAAGTATTCCCCTCTCCTCCCCCTTTAGTCTCTTTGTCCCTCCCTATTTTCTCTCCCTCTCTCTATCTCCACCTATCTCTCTCTTCTTACCTCTCTATCTATCTCTTCTTCCATTGTCCACCTACCTCTCTCTCCTCTCTCAAACTCCCCCTCCTTCTCTCACTCCTCCCTCCATTTCTCCTTCCCTTGTTATCTTTCTCTCTCCACTATTCTCTATCTTTCTATTTCGATTTACATATTTACCTATGTCTCTCTGTCCCTTATTCCCTCTTTGTATCTATCTTCATCTCTCTCTCCTTCACTCTCTCTCCCTCATGACTTGACTATCTCTCTTCCCCTCTGCCACATCACTCTCCCTCTCTCCCTTTATCTATCTCTATATTCTTTTTCTCTATCCCCTCCAATTTCCCCTCACACATGTTTCCTCCCACTACATCTCTCCTCTAGTTCTATATTTTTCTCTCCCTATATTTGTGTTTGTATATCCATATCACCACATCTCTCTCTCTCTCTCTCTCTACATGTTTAGCTATCTCCCTATCCCTCCCTACTCCTATCACTCTCCATCCTCTCTCTCTCTCTCTCTCTCTCTCTCTCTCTCTCTCTCTCTCTCTCTCTCTCACTTATTTCTATATCCCTCACTCATTTTATCCTTCACAAAATACCCTCTAACTCTCTCTCTCTCTTTCTATTATACATATTTCTATATATCTTCCTCCCTTTATCCTTCTCTATCTCTCTCTCACTCCTTCCCCTCCAACCTTGTTTCCACCTTACCCTTATCTCCTTCTCTGTATCTCTCTCCATCCTCTCTCTCTATCTCTATCTCTCTATATATATATCCCTCTCTATGAGTCCCTCCTCCCTATTCCATTCACTCTCCATCCTGTCCTTCTATATTTCTCTTTCCCCCCCTTCTATCCCTTTATCTCCATTCCCCTCCAACTTCCTATATTTCTCTATCCATCACTCACTCATTGAGTTTGTTTTTCACAAAATATCCCCCCTCTCTATCTATCTACCCTCCAACCCTATCTCTCTCTAAGTCCATTTATCATTCTTTCTCTCTCTCGCTCCCTTACTCTATCTTCCTTATCTCATCCCCATATCTAGTTCTCTTCACCTTATGTCATATCACTATCTCTAACTCTTCCTCTCTCTTCCCCCTCCACTCTCTCCCTCTCTTCCACAACTCTCACTCACTCACACAATGAAGAGGTTTTCCATTACACCAAAACCTGCAGGTTTTGGTAAACGTTCCAAACAAGTAACTAGGATCCCCATGGTGGAAATTACGGATTCCCTAGAGGTGCAGTGATTCTTCCAACACCCCCCCTCAAATGCAACTCGGTGGAATTGAACCTGGGTCTAGGCTCTGATACCATGAAGAGGTTTTCCGTTACACCTAAACCCGCGATTTCTCTTGTCGGTGATCCTATAGATTAGCGACGTACATGTTCTCAGTCCGATCGAGCCTCTTCTTTACTAGCTCAAGCTTCAGCTAATTATGATCCTAACACCTTTGTAGAAGCTTTAGGCCATCTAGATTGGGATGCAGCTATGAATGAAGAATATCGTTCATTATTGGCAAATGATACATGGGATCTTGTTCCCCTTCCAATGGGACGAAAACTTTTTATATGCAAATGGGTTTATAGAACCAAGTATGAACGAGATGGAAAAGTTGACAAACATAAAGCTTGTCTTGTTGCTAAGGGTTTTTCACAAGTTGAAGGCATTAACTATACTGAAACCTTCTCCCCTGTTGCCAAAATGAACTCTATCGGCCTTGTTCTTTCCCTTGTTGCCTCTTTCAAATGGGAAGTCCATTAGATGGATTTTAAATCTGCCTTCTCGCATGGGGACTTAAATGAAGAAATCTATATGGAATAACCTACTAGCTTTATACAAGTAGACTCCAGCCTTTATGTCAGCTTAAGAAATATCTTTATGGTCTCAAGCAATCCCCTTGGGCTTGGTATGCCAAAATGGATAGCTTTCTTTTAGAAACCAGATTTTCTAGGTGTCATTCTGACAATACTGTCTACACCAAGAAAGTGGGCAAGTCTCTTATCATTCTTATCCTTTATGTTGATGATATTATCCTTACTGGTAGTGATCCTAACCTTATAAACCATGTGAAGTCCATCCTTAAAAAGAAGTTTGAAATGACAGAGTTAGGACACTTGCATTATTTTCTTGGTCTTCAAGTCTTGCAATCCAAGGAAGGTATTTCCCTTTCCCAGTCCCAGTATGCATGTGACCTTCTATGCCATTTTCACATGGAAGATTGTAAGCCAACCCCTTCTCCCTTTCAATCTAGAGCCAAAATTTGAGTCACTTGTACCTCCCCTGAAGTTGATGCTACCTTATACCGTCAACTTGTAGGAAAACGTTTGTATCTGACCCATACTTGTCCTGACCTTTTCTTTACTGTTGGCCTTATTGCTCGGTTTATGCAAAACTCAAATGAAAGTCATTAAAAAGCAGCTAAAATAATACTTCGTTATGTTTGAGGTACATTTCAGTTTGGGATTCATTATAGTGCAGAAGCATCTCCTCTATTGGTTAGTTTCACTGATTCTGATCGGGCTGGTGACCCTGATGATCAGAAGTCTACTGCAAGTTATGTGTTCACTCTTGGTTGAGGACCTATTACATGGGCCTGCAAGAAACAAAGTGCTATTTCTCTTTCTTCAGCAGAAGCAGAGTATCGTGGTGCCGTAGAATCTAGTAAGGAAGCCTTGTGGTTTCGTCAGATCCTGTCAGAGTTTGGCTTTTAGCAGCAGCATCCGACTACACTTTGGTGTGATAATCAAAGTGCCATTCAACTATGCAAAGATCCAGTCCAACATCAGCGCAACAAACACATTGAACTACACATGCACTTCATCAGAAAGCTCATTCACAACCATGTTCTTGAAGTGAAATATTGTTCAACAGATGATCAAGTTGCATACATCTTTACAAAGGTTCTCACAAAGGCAAAGTTTACTAAACTTTGATTTATGGTTGGATTTCAGGAAGTTGTCACTAAGGGGGGATAGGCTCTAATCCCTCCTTCCTTCTCCTATTGTGTCATATTTTTACATCCTTCAATCCTATCCCAAGTTGTTCTTAAGGGGGGATGTTAGGATATTCCGACACATAGGAAATAGTTAAGTATAACTTGGTCTAGTGCAAAGTTAGGTAAAGTGTGTTTCTTTACTATGTACTTTTGTAATTTACAATCCGACAGTCACGATATGTTGTGATCCGATGATTCATTCTATCCTTGGTATTACCGACACTTGATCCGTGGCTTAACAACCAATTGGTCCATGATCTCTATTTAAAGAGCATGGAGGGTCATTTGTAAGGTAACCGTTCATGAGAGAATCTTATGTAAATTTTCATTCTTTTAT
This sequence comes from Pinus tabuliformis, assembly GCA_031772625.1. Taxonomy (NCBI): domain Eukaryota; kingdom Viridiplantae; phylum Streptophyta; class Pinopsida; order Pinales; family Pinaceae; genus Pinus; species Pinus tabuliformis. Next base: position 1,500,529,572 of record CM062819.1, on the reverse strand, counting down.
TAATAAATTGCCTAAAGTGGTCGCGTTGGCTCAGGCCATGGACTATTTCCCCCTTTGAGGGTTTTAACCACATCAAGAATACTGGTGTATTGATCTGTGATCTGTTTGTGACTTGTAGCCTTGTCCTTGAGAAATGAAGGCTTCTCTTGTAGAATGGAAGGTGGAAACAAACATAGAGTAGGCTGGTCCCAACTTAGTAAGAATGGAATAGATAAAGTTACCATATTCTTTATTAACCTTAACACCTTCCAAGAGAAGTCTAAGGGTCTTGAACTTGGACAAAAAATATTCAATGAGAGAAAAATTATTGGGGTCCAATGTAAGCAACTCATTTTCAAGTTGATGAGCTCTAAGTTCATTTTTAATTCCAAAAACTTTAGTGATCTGTTTCATTGCTTCATTAGGAGTATCAATTTCTGTGATATGGAATCTAAGTTCTAGAGAAATAGACATCCCTATCAACCCACATGCTTGATCTTGCCTATTTTCCCATTTGGTTACCTTATCTTCATCTTTCGGTTTGGTTTCTTGGCCTGAGGCTATTCTGTAAAGACCTTTACTTCTAAGTAAATCCACAATGTAGGACAACCATTGGAAGTAGTTGGTGCTGTCAAGAATAACTTGGCATGGAATTTCCATTTTAACAGAAACTGAAGATATAGATGCTGAAACTAAGTGTTCCAATGGAAAGATCTAGAAAAATTAGGCTGATTAGAAAAAAACGGCTTTGAAAACGGCTTTCGGATGTAGAAGTTATGGCTTTTTTAAGAAAAGTTGTTGAAGATGCCGACGAAGTGCGGGAATGTGCGGAAATGAATGATAATGTTATATTTAAAAAAATATACCCCCTTTCCAAACTTAATCTAATTAGCTCAACAAAAAGAAATACTTACACTCAAGACCTCTATTCTCATAAAGTAGCTTTGGACCAAGTGAGCTAGATTAAAAGGTTAGTATTTTTTGGAAAAGAGGAAGGGGGGGTTTCTTTTTTAGTCATTAAAGCTTTGGGGTGCATGCTTAATTGAGAAAGCTCTTTTTTTCCTACAAAACAAAAAACACAATACCCAACACGAACATACAAAAAAAAAAAAAACCTTACGGCTTAAAGTTAGCTTTAGTCGGAAACTAAATGTTTTCCTCATTGTTTCTAATTTTTCCAGATCACGCTAAGGCATGGTGGAAAAGAGCATATGAATGAGAAAAATCATTCCTTTCTATTGTTGACTTGCCCAGATCACATAGAGTCTTAGGGTAAAGAGCATACGCAGAAATCAAAGGTATAGATCCGGTAATAAAAAAAACAAAGAGCTAAATAAACCGAAATAAATAGAGAGAAAATAACTAAAAACTGCAAATAAACACTGTATACCTCCAGATCTTAAAAATGATGTAGCTAGGGCTACCGAAAACCTTTTTGTGTCCAACGAAATGGGTTCCTCACTTGAACATATTCTCCTAACACAATAGAGTATTCCTCTCGGCCTAAAAGCAGTCAGTAACAATAGATCTAGGAAACGACACTCGGATCCAGTTCTACCGGTTTCAGATTTGGATCACCAACGGATGCGGCCCTCAAATAGCTCTAATACCATGAAGAGGTTTTCCGTTACACCAAAACCCGTAGGTGTTGGTAAACGTTCCAAACCAGTAACTAGGATCCCCAAGGTGGAAATTACGGATTCCATAGAGGTGCGGTGATTCTTCCAAAACACAATCTCTCTCTCTCTCTCTCTCCTACCTCTCCCTTTCTCTCCATCCCATAGCTCTCATCTAGTCACATATCATATCTCTCTCCTCCCTCTTATTCTCTCTCTCTCTCTCTCTCTCTCTCTCTCTCTCTCTCTCTCTCTCTCTCTCTCTCTCTCTCTCTGTCTTTGAATCCATCATTCACAACATCACCCTACAACATTGTCCCCCTCTTCGTCTTCATGTCAACAACAAATATCTCCCTCCTTCTCCCCGTCCCACCCTCTTTACATATCTCTCGGACTTTTCAACTCTCACACAGCCCCTCCCCTCACTCGCCAACTTATTATTCCCCACCCTCTGCTCTCTCTTTTTCTACTTCCCCCCAATCTCCCCCTTTACCCTTCTATGCCTCCCTCTCTCTCCCTCTCCACCCCACCTAAACCAACCTTAATCATTTCACATCAGCACGTTATTCCCCACCTGTCACTCTATATGTTTCTCTCTCCTTATTTTATCCTTTTCTCTCTTGAATGCTCTATTCCTCCCTCTCTCACCCTCCTCATCTTCCATAAACCTACTTGGACAATTTTGGTCCTACCACTAGAAACATACAAGCACTTTTCGAATGTGCATACTTTATTGAAACTAAGAACATGCACGTGTTATGAACACACACATGTTTTATTGAATTTAAATTTTTCCTTGTGGGAATATTATGTGTACAACGACTTGGTTTATTTAAATATTTGTTCGAGATCACAAACCTAGTGGATTGAGATACAAATATTTGAAAACATCAGTTTTTGAAAAATCACACATACACACACGCATACACATATATTTGATATTATTTTTCTATAATCCATGAAACTACATACCATATACAAACTACTATATAGATTTATTTAAACAATTAGTAGTTCTTACTATTTTTAATAGATTTGACTTGGTTTGACTTGGTAAGAAGCAACATATCCTTCAAAAGGTTTTACTTGGTCTTGGAAGGGCCTTGGTCTTGGTCTAGAGGTCCTGGAATTCATCATTTGACCAATCTATAAGAAGAGAATATATTTTTGTGGGTTTTCCTCTCTAGGAGAGGTTTTGCCCTTGCTAGCAGCCTACATCTTGTGTCCTTATCTACTATCGATCTTCATGTTTTGGTAGTTTTTTTAATAAACACACCATAATAATAAGATAAGAAGAATATAATAATTAATAAAAGTAAAAGAACATCACAAGAAATTATCAAGTCTAAGAGAAATCGCTTCAATTATAGCCCTCTTGATTTCTCAACATGGTATCAGAGCTATGGTTGACAAAGGGCATGATGAAGATCACTTCATCCTTGAAGAAGTTATCATTGAAATAGTTCTCCATGATGACAACACATCTCAAGCAAGGAATCAAATCATTTTGGGATCTCTTATTATCTATCAAGAATTACATGACCAAGACCTCCTCTACAAAGAACGAAGGGTTATTCTCAACACTTACATTTCCCTTTGAGGATGACAACATATGGGTAACTGACAATAGATCTTATAGGATAATAATATGTGAACTTGGACAACTAGAGACTCTATCAAAAGGAATATCTTCTCATTTATTCGATCTTGGAGACAAGAAGAACTATGCAGTCAAAGGAATTGGATCAACCATGTTGCAGCTGGAAGATGGAGGAAACATACATCTCAACAACATACTATATGTCCCAAGATTGAAGAAAAAAATACTTTCTATTTCTTGTTTAAAATATAAGGGGGGCATAATTAATTTTGTAGATGGAAAAGTTATGGTATGGAGTAAGGTTTCTAGAATTGATAATGCAAAAATCATTGGGATTCATGAGGGAATGCTTTGCAAATTATTACACCTCTCTCTCAAGCCTTTGTTCATCTTGAAATCAATCCATTGTAATTTTGGCATAGAAGGTTTGGAAACCTTCATTATAAAATCTTACCATCCTTAAACTCTATGGTAAATTCCATCCCTGAACCAAAGGAAGATCATGAAGGTAGTTTTAAGGGATGTGCATTAGGTAAAAATATAAAGAAACCATTTAGAAGTAGTGCTTCAAGATCTAAAGAAATATCACATCTCATTCACTCTTATGTTTATGTTCCTATGGCTACAAAATCTCCTGTAGGTCATCTATACTATGTGACTTTCATTAATGACCACTCAAGAAAGATGTGGATTTATTTACTTAAGTCCAAGGATGAAGTATTTGATAAATTTCAAGAATTCAAAGTAGAAGTGGAGAATTTTAAAGAAATGAATATTAAAGTGTTAAGAGCTAACAATGGAGGGGAATACACATCAAAAGAACTCATATATTTCTATAACAAGGCTGGAATTAAGAGGAAGTTGATAGTTCCATATAATCTAAAATGAAATGGAGTAGCGAAAAGGAAGAATTGTACAATTAAATAATGCATTATAGTTATGTTACATGATAAAAACTTACCTCAATTCCTTTGGGATGAAGCGTCCAAAAAAAAAATCTATATTCAAAATTGAAATCCTCATAAGGTAATTGACAACATAACTCTTGAAGAATTGATTACTGAGAGAAAACCTAGTGTAGATCATCTTCAAATATTTGGTTGCCCTGTCTACATTCATATTCCAAAAGATAAAAGGAAGAAATTGGATCCTACAAGCATGAAGGTCATATTTTTTGGCTATAGTACTTATTCAAACACATATAGGTTCGACATCAAGGAAGGTAACCGAATTGAAGTAAGTAGAGATGTAATTTTTTATGAAAACAATGCTACAACAAGTCTAAAGATCTCCCAATTGATTTTGATCATGAATAACTACCTATATTTGAAGAATGTCCAAGGGAAGAAGAATTTAATATGTAATCATGAAGAATAAGATCCCACTGAACCTGTGCAAGAAGTCATAATCCCTAATCTCATAAGAGACCTACTTGATTAACACCAACTCATCAAGAAGTAGAAGGGCATGTTGTAGCTAAAGGAACATCTAGGGAAAGTAAAAAGCCTAAAAGATATTTAGGGTATGCAGCCTATATAATGAAATTAATTGAAGAAAAATCATCCTCCTTCCAATAATATGTCAAACATTAATAATGGAAATATTCCATGAAAGAATAATATCAATCTATAATGAAAAATAGAGTTTGGGAAATTGTTCCTACGACAGATGACAAATTTGTTGTAACTTCAAAAAGTCTCTACAAGATTAAGCATGTACCATATGGAAGCATTGAAAAGTATAGTGAAAGGTTTGTGGCTAGGGGTTTCTCTCAACAAGAAGGCATTGATTATGAAGTAACATTTTCACCTACTATGAGATACAAAACTATAAGATAGTAGGTCTCCTTGGTAGCAACTATGGTATGGAACATCCATAAAATGGATGTGAATAAAAATTTGTTGAATGGCACCATTGATGAAGAGGTATATATTGAAAAACCCTTGGGATTCAAAGTACAGAATAATCATACTCACATCTGCAGGTTGAAAAAGGAACTTTATGGCCTTAAGCAAGCCCAAAGGGCTTGGTATGCTATGATGGATACATATCTACATAGAATGGGGTTTCAAAGAGTCTTGTAGATCAAAATATTTCTATCAAAGTAGTGAAGGCTTAACTAGTGTAATTCTTCTATATGTCAAAATTCATATACAAGAATGAAAGAAACAATTGGTAGTAGAATTTGATATGAAGGATATATGTTTAATTCACTATTACTTGGGGTTGGAAGTTTCGTAAAAACCTGGTGAAGTATACCTAAGTCTAGGAAAGTATGCAATTAATATGCTAGAAAAATTTGGCATGATGAATAACAAATTGATGACAACTCCCATGGTCATAAATTTGAAGAGGTTTAGAAGTTCAGAATCAAGCCTCGTGGACACTACAAGTTATAGACAATTATTGGCTCTCTGATGTATCTTATGAACACATTTCCAAATATTTGTTTTTTAGTAAATATTCTTAGTCAATTTCATATGGATCCTAGACATGACCACTAGATAGTAGCGAAGCATATATTGAGATACCTTCAAGGGGAAATACATTACTACTTGATGTATGATGGAAAGAACAATATCAAACCAATGGGATATACTGATTCTGATTGGGAAGGTAGTGAATCAGATGGAAGTGGAACTAATGGAGGATGTTTTAGCTTGGCATCCTCTATGATCTCATGGATGAGAAGAAAGAAAAAATAGGTTGCTTTAAGTAGTTCTAAATCTTAATACTTTGCAACATGTGAAGTTAGTAGAGAAGTTGTCTGGTTGAGGAAGATGTTAACCGATTTGTTTGAAGGACCAATGGACTCTAAAATTATACATTTTGAAAACACAAGTTGCATAAGTTTGTCTAAATACCCCATATTCCATGCAAAGACAAAGAACATAAACAATGTTTCATTACATATGAAAATTCGTGCAAGGTCAGGTGGTGAAACTATAGTATATCTCCACCAATGAGAAGGTAGATGATATTTTGAAAAAACATCTTCCTAATAAGAAGATTGTGCATTTGAGAAACAATCTTGGACTAGTTGATATATCTTCCCTAGTTGAGAGGGAGAGATAGACACATCATTCTTGACTTGACATTGTGAATAAAGAATGAAGGATTGCGTAAGCATCTGAATCTCAATACTCTTTGAGGGTGAGGTAAGGCATCTAATAGGTAAGAGTAGTAGAAGAGTAAATTCCTTGAGGATGTCTCAAGGCCTTGCTATAGGAAAATGCTTGTAGATATGATGAGATGCACTAGTATAAGCTGAAAATATAGCTTATGAGATGGATTACCAATATGACTCTTATTATGAGATCTATTCCATATGAGAATGTATTATTATTATTTTTTATAACATGGTTTTCATGCTCAAGGTTAATTTATTTAAGGTGAAAGCACCCATTGAGTGCTTCTAGGTTTCATCATTGAGTAAAGAAGTCAAAGAGTCATTGTAATATGTAAAATACCCCACTGGGTATCTTGTAACATTTCAAAAGAATTATTCTTGATTCCAAAGTATCAAATTACCCCTCCAAGGCTAAGCCGACCTAGCAGTGGAGAAGTCGGCGTAGTTATGGATATTTGTCCTCCTGGAAAGGCTATATATAGAAGACCATTCAAACTCATTTGGAAGATAACTCATTCACCCATCAAGGATGCATAGGAGAAGAACAAAGAAATAAAGTAAAGGAATAGAAGGAAGAAGGCCCTCAAAATTTTTGAATTTTACTCACACTCTCTCTCTCTCTCTCTCACGTGCGAAGGAGGGCTAACGTTTCTGTAACATCAAGGCTAAAGTTTTCAAGTTGCAAGAGAAGGGTAAAAATTGGTAAAAGATAATTCAACTTAGTCAACTATAATCCTTACAAGAGTAAGAAATAATCCCTAAAATCCCTAATTCTCCCACACGTGTAAAAATTGCAGCTATTACACGGGGCTAAAAATTGCAGACCTATAGTAATGGCCAAAATTTGAAGTTGGGGGTTTGAAGTTCTATAATTGGAAGATATTTAACTTGGTTTTACTTGGAAATAAGTAGAAAATCCTACAAAAGGTTTTACCTACCCTTCGAAGGGTCTTGGTCTTGGTCGAGAGGTCTTGGAATTTGTGATTTGAATAATCTATAAGAAGAGAAGATATTTTTGTGGGTTTTCCTCTCTAAGAGAGGATTTTTCCTGAGCTAGTAGCCTACATATTGTGTCCTTGTGTACTATTTATCTTCCTATTTTTGTATTTGTTTGATGATAAGAACACCATAATAATTAGAGAAGAAGAAGCTAATAATCAAGAAAAGTAAAGGAACATCACAAGCAGATATCAATTCTAAGAGAAACCACTTCAATTATAGCCCTAATTATTTCTCAACACTTAGATCACACACATATTATATCTATTAAGGTGAAGGATACCAGAATCATAATGATGAAAATTCATAGAAGAATACTTCTGAGGTACAAAAAGGTTGAATCTTGTAAAAGTTTTTTTTTCTAAGGTTTATCTTCTATGGATCAGTTCAAAGAGTCATTGGTTTGGTACACGGGTCTGAAGCATAAATTTAGTGGCATAATCTGAACCATATGGAAAAAACTAAGGTTGAAATTCAGACCTCTTGTGACTGTGACTTCTGTGGTATAGTGCACATTCTAATGTTGATATAGAGGACATGTTTTGGTCCTCTTAGAGACCTTATCTTGGTGAGATATATTTGTGGTTGAGTGCGTATTATGTGGAAGGATTGGAGACCTTTTTCATCCCTCTTGGAGATTGTATTCTCTATGGTATGTCTCTATAATTCAGTCTACATTTTGAAGCTAATATCTAAAGCATAGTGTGATATCTAAGGCAAACTTGGAGGACAGGTTATTGAACTTGTTGTAGACATTATTTTGACCGATTTGTGGAGGGTTGAATTGGTCCTTGTTGGTTGGTCATATTTCTAGTGATCTGAACTTTATATATCTCTTGTTTCATTTATTCTCGAAGAAAAAGGTTGGTTCAGTTTTTCCCCATTGTGGGTTTTCCCAGTGTCACACGGAATCTGTCAAGGGTGCGGACACGACTGACCTTCCTAGAAGTCTAAGACATTCTAATGACAAACAAGACAAAATGGAGTGATCTTTCTCTAAATACACCTTTTACAACATGAAAACTACAAGTGTTTAGGCTTACCTTATTCCAAAACGCTGTTGTTGAAGTCCGTTCTTGACGATCCGGATGAGCTCCTCCTTCAAGTCAATTCCTGCAACCACAAACAATCAAACAATTACCAAGCACTTGCATTTCATATAATAAAACATATATTCAACATGCAGACCAAGGAACACATGAAATAACTCATTAACACAAGCTATTGAGAAAAATAAACCAGTTTGTATTAATAACGAAACAAAGAAACTCTTACAACCTGGCCTTGGTGTTGTGCAAATTCCTCCCAGGGTCCATCAAGGGTTTTCCTCTACTTTGACAAAGCTCACCCTCTCCCAAGTAGAATCAAGTGAAGACAATCTCTCCTCACAAAGGCTCTAATGGAAGACCTAAATCCTGCAGCATTTACCCAAAGAAAATGTATAGCTCCAACCTCCTCTCCTTCTGGCTCAATGCCTTCATTTATAGTGCTGTAAAGAGGTTATTCAGGTCCACTATCAATGGGATCATCCCCCTCTATGGGTGGGATAGCTCCCTTATTGATGGGATAAGTTCCCCCTTAATAGAGATACATGAACCAACTGGAGGCGCATCCATTTCATCAAACCGACCTCTAGAATGTTCTAGAAGTAACCACAAGTAACTTTTTCAAGATAAAACTCGCGCATTTTGCCTTTTACAGAGGGACGCACCTGTCCTTTAACATACAGAGCGTCCATGGACGCAGATTTTGTGAACATGGTCAGCGTCCCCGCAGGTAAGGCTAGAGAGAACCTGCGACCCCAGAGATAAACATGATTTTTACAAGACTTTCTCTCTTCTTTGAGTTTGAGATGGATAACAGAGGCATGAGACTTGCCTAAGAGGGTAGCATGACTTGTTGATTGGAGCCATACTAACTGTAAGTAGTCAAGGTGACATTTTTTAGTGTAACAGATTGCCCCCTAAAGTGCGAAGCCTGGAATAGAATAGGGTTTTGTAATTCTAGGAAGGGTGAAGCGCTTTATCATTTCAAGGATTGCCTTGTGGATGGCCTGGTTGGAACCTGCAATTTTCAACACAAAATACATGGATAAGATTATATCATCACTGAGGTAGGCATTCCCATACTCAGATTCAAAACTTTAACTAATGGACTAACTATTCTGATACAGGAATGATCTTGCAGTACATCATTTTTATAGACTTTTGTAGACACAGTATGGACGCAGCCATCTGTTTATGATTAGTCTACATAGATAATGAATACAAAACTCCTCGCAGCCTGGATGGTAGAAACTAGATCCAGGGTCTTCACTTCTACTTCCCGAATTGGTACGATTCTAGCCATGTGATTAAATGATTCGATGTCGAACATGGTAGAAACCACTTGATTACCAGTCAATGATGTAAACTGTTAACAAGCGTGAGAGAAACCACCAGTAATGTCAATGGTTCTCAAAGTACCAAGCACAACCCGTGAAATGTGAATAGATGTTTTGATGTCGAACACTTCACGGAATCCTCTGATCGAAAGTCAATGATGTAAACTGACGTCAAAGGCGAGAAACCTGCCATTGATGCATGCAGACTTCAAGGTACTGTCGATTCCTAAGTCATCTTTCTAGATAATGTGTCGATGTCGATAGAAAGCGACCCGTTGCAGGCAAGCCTGCAACACGAAATCATTGTTCAAGTTGAAGAAATGTTGCTGTAAGGACTGACTCAGGGATGGTCAATGGATGACAAGTATTTTGCAGATGAAAGTTTTGCTTGCAGACCTCTTGAACACATAACGACACAACAGATGGTTTGGTGACGAATAACTCAAAGTTGATCCCTGAACCCGGTTAAAGATTTTCAAAGTGATTTAGTCAACTGTGAGGTAAAAGATTTCCCAACCCAGGTGAATGAAAAGTGTCGTGTTCAAGAGCGGTAATAAAGTTTCTTCTGAGGCAAAAGGTGACAAATAGGTTCATTCTTCTCTTTTTTCCCCCACCATTTCTGGCAAGTACCTCTTTATTTTTAACAAGCTTGAGGAGGATAACATATGCTTGATTATAAGCTCATCCTTCGGACGAGTCCAACCTAGTTTAAATGCGAACCCTAGGAAGGAGTGGTTCGTTCCTGTTTGTAATTGAACAGGTCCTTTACTGTAAAAGTTTAACGAGCCCAGTATAGGAGAAACTCGGCGTTTTTCAATTTTAGAGAGTCTGAAAAACTTAAGGAAACTCCACGTTGAACTTTTTCGTATATTTGTGTCCCTCAAGCCCGAAAAAGTATAAAATAATACCTGGGGGAACCGCTTGATCTTGCGACCAAGGAGTACTTTCATAATAGTATCGTTGACCTGAAAAGTAAAAAGCGATCAAAGACACGTCGTTTTATTTCCTTATCGAGTTTGAAACGACAAAAACCCGGCAATCTTTTCCTGATTTTACGGTCAGAAAAGAGCTAAAAGGGGACCGTCTTTTAATTCCGTTTTAACGAGTGAAAAAGAAACACTCGGCGATCTTTTCATGTTTTAGGAGTCAGAAAAGGGCTTAAAAGATGACTCTGAAATTTTGTTTGTGAAAAATTACAATTTCCCTTGAAATCCCTTCGTCCTGCACAAAAGCGACACATTACTCATACCTGTTTAAAATAGGCAAAAATACATTTGAAAACATCTTTTCATGGTAAAAAATGAACTAATTCATCCAAAAAACCTATAAAAAGACCTTTTACCATGTCATTTTTACCGTTTCACTGTTGAGGTTGAAAAAGGAGCTTTTGACAAGAAACTTCCCGTGGTTGCTGCGGAAAATCTGACCGTCGGAATCGAACGCCGCTTCACCGAGGTATTTTACACATCCCACTCTTCATTTTTATCCGTTTAGTTTTTTGTTTTTGGTCTCTGTTTCATTTTTTGGGGGGGTTTTGGGTTCAAAATGCGCCCCTCGGCGGACGCAGGTGCCCTTCGGGTGAGCCGCGTCCCCCGACTTTTTCTCACACGGGAAAAAGGTCTGGGGACGCAGTCCGCCTTCAGGCGAGCTGCGTCCGGACGCCCTGTGCTAAAAAGCCGGGGTGCGTCTTCCGCAAAGGGCGCATTTCAAAACCCTAACTCTCTCAAAAAACCACCAAATTTTCTCAAATTAATTTCTAATTGACTCTTTTGATGTGCAGGGGCCAAAACATGTTAGACTGGAGAGAGAGAGAGCACGTAGAAGACGATGAAGCTGCGATTAACCACCAACCCTCTCTGGATGCCTTAAGAACATGTGGATTGTACAAATATTGGACCATACCGGGCATGAGGGGCCAGGTAAGATTTTTGGAATGGCTAGTTGAGCGATGGAACGTTCAAGATCAATGCTTTTACATTGGAGGGCACCAGCTCGAGATAGAGCCCTCGGATGTATACTTTCTCACTGGCTTGCCAAACAGAGGTGAGCAACTCAACCTTGCGGGGACCAGGCCGGGTGGCCAATCCCTTGATGATCTCCGCGAGGAGTGGTGCAGACCAGGGACTCGCCATAAAAAGGGCGTGGAGATAAAACACATCGCTCTGGCGGAACTTAGAGTTATTGCATTTACGGTCACTAGGATTTGTGGCGCGGCCGCCTTGCACATTGCTTCCGGATCCCAAATGCGGATGGCAGTTGACTGTTACCAAGGCACCATCTTCAACTGGTGCGAAGCTGTGTCGGCTCATATGAAGAGCCAACTAACCAAGGCAAAGAACGGACGACTAAAGACTTTTGGATATGGGCCTCTAGTCGTGAGCTTTGCCTTGGAGAGAGTTCCTATGCTGATCCCTCAGCAACTCACTGTTGATGACTTGGGTCCTCGGGAGCCAAAGCTTGTTCGATGGGTTGCGGTGATGGCCCGGCATCCTGACGAGGGTGCTGCAGTGGTTCGATTCTCTGACAGTTACTTCGACTGGCTAGAGGGCCAGCTTTTTGTGATACAAGACTTTCCATATGCCGGAATGGATTTCAGAGGTGATCCGGACATGGTTCTTCCACAGGGAGAACAATGGGATGACAGAGGTACTTTCATTTTCACAAGTTTTCTAATTATGTATTTTTTATTTTTCATATATATCGTCTCAAAGTAACAGTAAAATTTTAAAAATGCAGATGTTGGACCACAGCGTCCAGCCAATCTCCGGCCTTACGACAGACGACATCCAGCTGCACCGGCACCGGCCTTACAGGATGCGACAGCAGAAGTACTAGCCGATTTGGAGCATGATCTAGAGCGTCTCACGGCAGATATACCTGAGACTACTATGGATGACATTCCAATGAGGCTTCAGCGCTTCGTGGTTGCAGTCCCTGGACCGTTTAGGAGATTTCTGCGCAAGATAGCCCGCGCAGTGGTGTCGTACAGAGAGCACCACCAGTGATTGACTAGTCACTTTTGTAGTCACATGTGACATTTTTGACTTTTTGCACTATCATTTTGCCGATCATAAGGTGTGTTAAACCTATGATCGAAGACGATGTATATATTTTTGGACACACTTCTATCTATATCTATATATCACTATTATCGGCTTATCTTGTTTAACATGTATGATGAAATGTCTTTAAATTTACTTGCATGATTATTATAAATGTCTGTCCAACACTTGAGAAGCAATTGCATCTGCTAATGTATTCAAAGACCTTGGAATATGTTGATATTCAATGTAATCAAATTCACGTTCCAAGAGACGCACTCTCAAAAACAACCTTAATAACACAGGATTTCTAATGGCATAAACTCTATTAAGCTGTAATACAACAAGTTCAGAATCTAACCTCACTATCAAACGTCGAATTCCAAATGAAATAGATTCGGATAATAATTCAACCACTGCACTGTATTCTGCAATGTTATTCGTTGTTTGACCGAGGCTTACCCCATGCATAGAAACTAACTCGTCAGAGGGCGAATAGATAACCCAAGCTGCGGAAGAGATATTCCGTGTACTACGACAAGCACCATCAGCAAATCCAATGTATGTTTGGAGAGGCGTCGACATCTACAATATCAAGAGTAAAACCAAGATGAGCCAAAATAATGACGAAAAACCACACTTGCTAAGCTAAGCACACTGACTAAACTAACACACTTGCTAGCTAGAAAGGAAATCTAACCTATCTAAAAATTTCTCCATCCACCATTTTAAGCATAATACCTCTTTAGGTAAAGTCCATTTCTGGGTTTGCCCAAAGAGTCCCCATCAAAATCAACTAACTCATAAGCCCCTTTTGCTAGCTTTCGCTTTACAATGTAGGGCCCATGCCACATGGGAACGAATTTTCCAGCACCTAGCTTATCGTTTGCTTGATCATATAATAGTACTAGGTCTCCTTCCGAAAAACTTCGAGGGGTTACATTTTTATCGTACTGAGCTTTCATTCGTTTCGCGTGAGTCTCGATAGCTAAAGTAGCGTCACGTCGAGTCTCATCTAATTTAGCTAAGTATAACAACCGTTTCTCCTCTTCGGAAGTAGCTGGAAGTAATTCGACAGCCATTTGAAGTGATGGGATTTCGCACTCAATAGGTAACACAGCTTCTAAGCCATAAACTAGCTGAAAAGGGGTGAAACCTGTTGAATTTTTCACTGAAGTTCGATATGCCCATAGTGCCGAAAATAACATGTTATGCCAATTCGTTCGATGGATACCAATGATCCGTCGAATCATGACGACTAGAACTTTGTTGATTGACTCAACCAAACCGTTGGCTTGCGGATAATAAGGTGTAGAGCTATCGTGGCGCAAACCAAGCTGGCTTGTAAGTTCAGTCATCATGACATTTCGAAAATGGCTTCCATGGTCCGTAATGATTGCTTGTGGGACACCAAACCTAGTTATGATATGATTGAATACGAAAAGTGCAGCTGTCTTGCCGCTTGCGTCGAATGTAGGCATCGCCTCGGCCCACTTAGTAAAATAATCAACCGCAAGGATGATATACGCATGCCCCCCGGCCGAGTGAGGGTTACAAGTAATAAAGTCAATGCCCCATTTGGCGAATGGACCAGCGGCAATTATAGGGTGGAGAGGAGCAGGTGGAGCGCGCATCTTGCGATCAAACACTTGACAGTTGTGGCATTTTCTGACGGCAAGGATACAATCTTTAAACATAGACGGCCAGAAATAGCCAGCGCGCAACACCTTCTGAGCTGTGGCATACCCAGACATATGACCGCCACATGCTCCAGAGTGACAATCATTCAAAACTCTCTCAGCCTCATCGTGAGTTAAACAACGTCGAAAAACTAAGTCTGCCCCCAGGCGATAAAGTGTATCTCCAATAATTCTGTATTGCTGGGATTGAAACCGAATTTTTCGACGGTTTTCCTTGGAAGCTTCAGGCCGAAAGGTTTGGGTTTGGAGATAGATGATTATATCCCCATACCACGGATCTACAGTGCTAATAAGAAACAAAGATTCGTCCGCAATGGACTCCTCTGCCACAGTCTCTGTGTCAGCACTCGGGAAATCACACATCAATTCCGCGAAGACTAAAGATTTCTTAGACTTGGACTTCTCAAACTCCAAGTCGAACTCTTGCAGGATGACAATCCATTTAGAGTACTTGCCCCCTAGCAGTTGTTTTGTCAAGATATAAATCATAGGGTTGCAATCCGAAATAACAGTAGTTTTGCGGAGAAGAATGTAGTGACGAAAACGCTGGACAGCTTGAACGGCTGCCAGGGCCAATTTCTCCACATGCGAATATTTTAACTCAGTTGGATTTAAGGTTCTGCTAAGGTAATATATCACATGCTCTGCCTTGAATTCATCTTCTTGAACTAACACCATTCCAATGGTGGAATGCGAAGCTGCGAGGTATAAGAAGTAGTCCTGGTTGTAGTTGGGAGGATGCAATAACGGTGCATGGGTCAACGCGTGTTTCAGTGCATCAAAAGATTGTTGAGCAATCTCGTCCCAAAAGAATTGTACATTCTGTTTCAACAACCGTGTAAAACCTTTAGTGACCTCGGCGTAGTTAGGGATGAATCGGCGTAAAAAGTTTGCTTTCCCTTGCAAACTTTGGAGTTGGCGCAAACTCGAAGGAGGAGGCAATTGGATGATAGCCTCGACTTTCGAGGGATCGACGCGAATGCCGGTTTTGGAAACAACAAATCCCAGCAATCGACCTGTTTCTATACAGAAAACACACTTGTGGGGATTCAACCGAATTCGATAATGCCTACACCTCATAAAGATTGCTCGTAAATGGACAAGGTGATCAGCTCGGTGTAAAGAATGAGCAGGCAAATCATCGAGATAGGGTTGCACAATGTGCTTGATGTCATGAAATGCATAAGACATGGCCCGTTGAAAAGTAGCACCGGCATTCTTAAGGCCAAAAGGTAATTTGCAATAAGCAAATGTCCCCCATGGACAAATGAATGCTGTTTTTGGTTGATCGGCAGGTAGAATATTGATTTGATTATACCCGGAGAAACCATCCATGAAGGAAAACATCTCACTTCCGGCACAATCATCAATAATTTGATCGATATAAGGCGTAGGATAGTTGTCTTTTGGACAAGCTCGATTGATATCCCTATAATCGATACAGATTCTTATTGTTCCTTGTTTTTTATTGACGGGAACAATATTCGATACCCAATCCGTTAACGGGATCGGATAAATGAAACCTGCTTTCAACAGCTTTTCGACTTCGGCTTTGATTGCAGCTGCTTTTCGAGGGTGAATCTGACGCAACCGTTGCCGAATGGGTTTAGCATCCGGGTAGGTTTTGATTTCATGAACAACAATGGCAGGATCGATTCCTGGCATTTCTTCGTAGGACCAGGCAAACACGTCGCGGAATTCTTGGAATAGGGCCTTGTAAGTTTCAATTTCTTCGTCAGTACATGCGGCACCTATATGAATGTTCTCCTTGATTCCGGGCTTCACTGAAATATCAATGGGAATAGTACGAGAAATATTCCCTAAATTCAGCTCTGAATCAGAATGTTTCGTTGGATCCTGAGCGTCTTTGACATATTCAGCGGTAAAGATAGATGAAAAATCATTTTCAAAGACATCATCCTTAGGTAAAAACGAAGATCTGTGATGGAGATCGTCCCATGGTAGATCATCTACACTTAGGATTTCGCGAAGTTGTTCGTCAGATGACACTTCTTCGGGAAACGTTATCCGTTCTAAGGGTGAGGTGAAAAGTGACTCTTCACTGACCACATTCATTTGGTCGGTTGAATGAAAGTCGGTAAAAGACATAAGAGCTTCATAAGCAATCTCATACGGACTCAACGGCATAACATCACCGAGTGAGTCTAGCTCAGAGTCAGAGGGAACATACCAAGGATCATCATAAATAATGTTTTCTGACGTGATCATATGAATTGTTGCGAACGAAGGGTCTGCATTGAGTGGAGGGAGAGGAAAAGTTCCCAGTAAACCGGAATCCTTAACTAAACCTACACCAATGTCCCTATAAGGGATTGTCGTTTTACCAACATGCTGGATAGTTTCTAAAGAGGTTGGGTCGGATGAAAAGTATGTCAGCTGATCAATAGTCACGATCTTACCGTTATGTGGAAACTTAATGACTCTGAAGACCGATGAAACGACCGCTGTCATAGCATATGACCAACTTCGACCCAAAAGAAGGTTGTAGTCTAGAGGGGCATCAACCACTTCCACATCCAGACTAACGGTTTTACCTTCGACCCCTATAGGCAATTCTTGTAGAATACCAAACGGACGGAACCCACGGCCATCAAAGGCCTTAAGGATGGTGGGGGATTGGTTCAACGAAGGAGAACCAAGCGATCTCCAACATTGAATCGACATAATACACGTAGAAGCTCCCTCATCAATCACAGTCCGATGAATAGGCCTGTTTTTGACTATCACTGGAATTTGGAAAGCCATTTGATGGGGGAGACGCGGTGTACTACTTTCTAGATCAAAGATCATTAGGTTCGGGTCCTGAACATCGACAGCTCCAATAGCCGACAAAAGCAATTTTCGTTGCGCTGGACATGATTGCAGCACTTCGAGTGCCGACATTGCTGAAGGTGAAACAGCTAAGTCTTCAACAATGTTGTAATTCTGGGCTGCTCTCGCATGTGGATTGAAAGCAGACCTTCGAAGTACACCCTTGGCGGGCGGCTTAATCACTAAGTCTGGGTTAGGTTTTTCGATCTGTAGTGGATCGGAACCAGGAGCTGAGGTTGATGGGTTAGAGTTAGAAGATTCTGCTTCTTTACCATCAACAGGAGCCTTACTACCATAATCTTGCGATCGAGTCGCAATCCTGACATGAGACATCATCAAAATGGGTTCTTCACTGGCATTCGAAGAAGAACCTATCATCTTATTTTCCTGCTCGGGGAATGGATTCTTTAACACAGCAGGAGTCGGAGAACCTTTAACTATTTTCACTACCTCGGCCCGATGAGGGCAGTCTCTCGTAAAATGATCTTCTTCACAAATGAGACAAGGATAACGAGGTTTGCGCTTTTCGTCATTAGTTTCCGACTTTTCCGTTTTCTCCTTTGGAGCCTTGTCTGCTTTAGCCTTCTTCTTTCCTTTCTTCTTTCCACCGTTTTTGGATTTGGCCGTAGATGACTCTACAGCGTGAATGTCGGCGGTAAGTTCAGGAGGAGAAGACTCTCCTGTCGGAGAATCAGGCAAAGTGATAATTGGAGTATTGGAGGTCTTGGAAGACTTCTTCTTACTCTTCGTAGTCACGATACCGATCATACCATCAGCGGCATGAGATCCCGAAGGAGCAGCAGCGATTTGGTTTGACTTTGGAAGATCCGGAATTTTCTCGTGTAACGTACCCGACTGAGTGTAAACTAAGTCAAGGTATTGTGCCTGAGCAATGACTTGCTCCTCAGTAACTACGCCGGCCTTAGCTACATCTTCAGTAATTCTTGGTAATAATGATTTTACAAACCATTCAGCTAAAATTTGGTCCGGGATAAAAACTTTCACTAATCTCCTTCGACGTCTCCACTCATGGATGTGATCAGAAATGTACGTGGATGTCGATTGTTTTAGCGAAGTTAATAATTCCGTACCATTATCGTATCTGACTGGTAACTGAAAATGAGTTAAGAATGAAGTAGCTAACTGGCTAAAGTTGTAAAAAGAAGCCCGTGGCAACTCAATGTACCACTTGGCTGCGAGACCAATGAGTGTACGCTGGAAAAGACGTAAGCGGATAGAATCATCTGAGATGGAATTTGATGCACACCAGAGGTGGTAAGTCATCACGTGATTAGACGGATCCTCTCCAGACTTACCTTCGAACTTGGGTATATCGCTGGGCAACTTATTTGGCATTGGCGGCCAGAACGGAAGATATTGAATTGGATCGTTCGTTAGGCGCGTCAAGTCGGGTAAATCTAAAGTCGCAATAAATGGTAACTGCCGGTTAGGATCTCTGAAACTCTGAGTCACAATACCAGCCCCAGGAGGAGGATATCCAGGATAACTAGGAACAGGATTCGCATTGGGGATATTATATCCTCCTGGAAAACCAGGATTAACCGGACCGTACTGGGGTTGCTGAGGTGGTTGATAATTGTACCCAGGATACGGTTGATACTGGTAAACCGGTTGTTGGGCAGTTTGACCAGGTTGATACTGTCCCTGGTACGGAGGTTGAACAAATTGAGGTTGAGTAGTAACAACCGTACTTGTACCAGGTTGACCTGCAGGCATCTGGACTGTGGTTTGAACCGTGGGTCCAGACAACGGTACAGATGTCTGAGGAACGGTTACAGGGACAGTAGAAACCGGAGCTGCCGATACTCCAGATGTAAGCATGGTAGATGAAGCGGTAGCTGCTGCAGCCGTGTGAGGTGGAGTACTCGGTGCAATTGGCGGCTGAGTAACTACAGAAGTTACAGGGGTCTGAACACTTGACTGGACAGGTTGCGGTTGCTGGGGTGGACCAGGAACTGCAGGTTGTCCTGCTTGAGGTACCGACTGTATACTTGGTTGCGACATCTGTTGACCCTGTGACGGATCCCATGTTAACATTCCAGGGTATTGACTCGTAACAGGTTGAGGATACTGAGATCCATAGCCGTATTGAGGATAGGGTTGATAACTGTAAGGTGTAGTCCCATATGATTGCCCTTGAGGTGGTTGATAACCTTGACCAGGGTATTGACCCGTAGGTTGATAACCTTGAGGTAAATACGAATACTGGGGTTGACCTTGACCTTGAGGTTGGTATCCTTGAGGTTGATACCCTTGGGGTTGATACCCTTGGGGTTGCCATCCTTGAGGTTGCCATCCTTGAGGTTGATACTGATACTGAGGTTGACTTTGGGGTACGTATTGAGGCTGGGGTTGATACCCTTGGGGTTGATACCCTTGAGGTTGCCCCCCAGTCACAAATGAAGTACCTTGAGGTTGCCCCCCAGGCATTAACGAAGGTTGCCCCCCAGGCGGTAATTGGCCACCTTGAGGTTGGTTAATGGGAGTTGAACCTGACATCATATAAACTTCACCTATACTCAATGGTACATTACCACTGTTTCCAACTAATAACCCATGATCAACAGGTTGAGGAGATGCTCCCGCAAAGGTACCAGAAAGTGACTGATACCCAGTAGGAACAGAAGGACCGCCATGTAAAAATGATTCAGGACTTTGCGAAAACACAGACGACTGACCAGACATATTTACAGGAGAATGAATTCCTCTAGGTGGAACCGGAGTACGAGGTGTAGAAAAACCTACTGAGTTGTCTAAAAAATTGGTTAATGCAAGGTACCAAGACTCACTTCTAGGAGGACTGTAAAAGATGGATTCACGCTCCCTTAGATCAAGGGTAATTAGATCTTCAGAATCAGAAACGCCTATTTCTTCCTCTGGAACAAGTTCTTCTATAGCAATTAATCCAACAGGAAGATTTTCGGTGATAATTCTTTCTATTCTTGGTGAATCAGGAACACTAGGAGTTGGAGTAACAGGTTCTGAAATTTCAGGTTCTTCGCCTGTTTCACTGGCAGATGAAAAACTACCAGCAAGCTCGGAAACTGTAACAGCTTCGGGATTGTAACCTGTTTCTAATCTTTGGTAATCTGGATGGACTACCAAAGAAGATTCTCCTTCTTCAGGTGAACCTACTCTACTGCCACTAGGAGTTACAAGGACCTTTAAACCCTCTAAATAACTGGGGTCGTCTCGAGGAGGTGAACCCCTAAGTTCACGGGATCTTCTCAACAATTCGGCCACAGATACAACTTCAGGAGACTGGCCCGCAATACGACGGGACCTTCTCGGTAATTCCGCCACAATTAAAGATTTTAACTACAACACACGAAAACAAAGTAAAAAATTTCAAATCAAACCACCTAAAGTCTTCTAAAGAACCAATCAAATTTGAAGCACACGCCTAAATAATCTAGAGCGTCAAACCACACACAAACAGTAGTCTTCCGGACCAAAAGCGCTAGTTGGTGATTAGGCCCAACCTCGCAGGATTCAGTACAGAAATAGTGGGTGGAACAGTTACCCCGGCAACCTGCTTAATGAATAGACTGGACCAAGTTCCTCCACTTTAACCGTCTCGAAGTGAAGCGAACCCCCCAGAAAATCCAAGTGAGTATAACCGACGTCTGCTCCAGGTACAGTGGGACCTTCCCTCCACCGTCACCTTGGGTAGAATCCTAGATATTATGGCCACTAAGGTTACCAATCACAACAATTACACCTGGGGGAACAGTCTAAACTCCGACAGCACGCAAGGGCAGAGTAGCAAGCTCCAATCCCCTTACCGGCTCCTTGACAACAATCCAAGGTTTACCGATAAGTGACCCCTGGCTCCTCGACAATGGTTAATCCGAGGTTTACCGTTTGTAATACGTACTGCCTGGCGTCGTTCCCAACGAGGGAGGAATGATCCCCTCACTGGTTCGGACACGAGCTCGTGTTTCTCCTTTAAGAGGAGCTTTCCCAGAATGTAACTGAAACAATTGGATTTGTTCTACTCAAGATAGACTATCTGTTTGGTTTTGTAGTCTTGGAGAGTTAAGTACTCACCTACTCCAAGACCCTAGCCTAAGCTATGTTGGTGCTTCAGAGCCCTAGAAAAATAAAGATTACTAGATTGATTTTAATTTAAGCGTTACTTTTAAGGTTGTTTCTTAAGTCAAAAGGTGATGGAAGTGAAACTAGTGGTGTGTTGACTCGACTCGAAACCACTACAAAATGCACCTAAAATGATTTATCCACTACTTTACTTTTTCGATGAATTGCTTAACTAAAAAGTTGAGAGAATGCAATCCTTATAAAAGCAACTTCTTAATTGAAGACAATCAAAGAAACAATTCGTTTTTCTTTTCCAAGCATAAAAACATAACTTCTCTTTACATGCACGAAAAAACTCTTTTCTTCTTTTGAAAACAAAAAGCTACTTGAAACAAGACTTTTAAGAAGATGTTTTTGTATTTTTCTTTTAATAAAGCAAATAAATCTAATATAACCAAAAATCAATCTTAACAACTCTTAAAATCTATGAAAATGCACTCATAAGCAAACTAAAGGCAAATTTACTCTAAGCAATCTTAACGAGGCCAAAACTAACAATGATTATTTCTAAGGTGTTTTACTTGATCACAATCAAATCAAGGACTAGCTTATTGCAGAACCAAAAACTAGTCAAAACAAAAATCTAATCTTTTTGTCCTTTTTGAAAATGGAAATCAATACTTTAAAAACAAGCAATTCGAAATTTGACCCAAAACAACTCAAATGACAAGTTGCTCAAACAAGGAGACTTTACGGCAGGCTCAACTTCTAAGAAGGTTGACTAACCAGAGATATCTAAGGCTGGACAACTTTCTAAGCTCAAAGTCACTACAAAGCCTTACCAAAAATCAAACCCTAGGTCTAAACTTCGTTGAAAACCACTAAAACACTCAAAGCTCACAAAACGAGTTCAGGTGAGAATTCTTGACAGGGTACTAAAGGATCTGGGCAGAAAACACTAAGAAAAAACAAAATCTAAAAGTAATTTAAGGCAAAAATGAAATTTTCTTAACTTTTACAGGAAGACGCAGGCCAGCAGTTGTCACAGGTGCGACCCCGCACTGTGCAGTCGACAACAGCGCGTCCAAGGACGCACTGTGCAGCACACAGAGACTGCGTCTTTCTGGAAAAAGGAAGAAAAACTAAAGCCAACTAAAGCTACAGCTAAGCCACCCAAATACTAATTCTCACAGTCAAAAACCAGAAAATAAAAATGATTTTCTCAAAGCAAAGTTCATATAAAGGAAAAGACTCTCTCATTAATGGATTCCCCAGTGGAGTCGCCAATTTGTCACACGGAATCTGTCAAGGGTGCGGACACGACTGACCTTCCTAGAAGTCTAAGACATTCTAATGACAAACAAGACAAAATGGAGTGATCTTTCTCTAAATACACCTTTTACAACATGAAAACTACAAGTGTTTAGGCTTACCTTATTCCAAAACGCTGTTGTTGAAGTCCGTTCTTGACGATCCGGATGAGCTCCTCCTTCAAGTCAATTCCTGCAACCACAAACAATCAAACAATTACCAAGCACTTGCATTTCATATAATAAAACATATATTCAACATGCAGACCAAGGAACACATGAAATAACTCATTAACACAAGCTATTGAGAAAAATAAACCAGTTTGTATTAATAACGAAACAAAGAAACTCTTACAACCTGGCCTTGGTGTTGTGCAAATTCCTCCCAGGGTCCATCAAGGGTTTTCCTCTACTTTGACAAAGCTCACCCTCTCCCAAGTAGAATCAAGTGAAGACAATCTCTCCTCACAAAGGCTCTAATGGAAGACCTAAATCCTGCAGCATTTACCCAAAGAAAATGTATAGCTCCAACCTCCTCTCCTTCTGGCTCAATGCCTTCATTTATAGTGCTGTAAAGAGGTTATTCAGGTCCACTATCAATGGGATCATCCCCCTCTATGGGTGGGATAGCTCCCTTATTGATGGGATAAGTTCCCCCTTAATAGAGATACATGAACCAACTGGAGGCGCATCCATTTCATCAAACCGACCTCTAGAATGTTCTAGAAGTAACCACAAGTAACTTTTTCAAGATAAAACTCGCGCATTTTGCCTTTTACAGAGGGACGCACCTGTCCTTTAACATACAGAGCGTCCATGGACGCAGATTTTGTGAACATGGTCAGCGTCCCCGCAGGTAAGGCTAGAGAGAACCTGCGACCCCAGAGATAAACATGATTTTTACAAGACTTTCTCTCTTCTTTGAGTTTGAGATGGATAACAGAGGCATGAGACTTGCCTAAGAGGGTAGCATGACTTGTTGATTGGAGCCATACTAACTGTAAGTAGTCAAGGTGACATTTTTTAGTGTAACACCCAGGGTAAAATATTATTGTTTTCTTATGCACCGTGATCTCTATTGATCTATTGTTTATTTGATTGAATTTATGATGTACAATTACTCAATGATATAATTGTTGTGTTAAACAACATAAACATCATTAGAATAAATTATCAAAATTTAGAAATAAAGTACTTGCATATATTGTACTCAAAAAATCTGCATATTGTGATTTATGCTTTTTCATTTATGTCACTTTTTGTTGTCTTGCTGAATTTTCTTTCATTTTCATTTTAATGTCAAAACATTGTACATATATAAGTGGGGTTTGTACATAAGTAACTCGCCCATCCTTTGAATAAATGATGCTCTATCAATGTCAGGAATGAATATGTAGTAATTGTTAATTGTTTGGTTAGAAATTTAACCACGTTAATCAATTAAACCTTAAATAACCTTATGATCCTTTGTATTTCATATAAAATATAAGAATCCAATCTGATGGGAAAAAATTACACAAAGAAAAAAGAGAAACCCCTCTACTCGTAAAATAAATTGTTATCCCTCATCCACCTTCGAACAAAATTCCCAAACAATGCAAAAATTATGTGCAAAGAAAAATAAATAAAAGGGTAAAGGCATAAGAAAGGCTTCCTATGCAAAGCAGTGATGCAAGTAACTTTGTTAGGGCTATGGACGCTGACTAGCATTGAAGAAATGGTTGTGATTTCTTTAATGACTTCATTGAGGCTATGGACACTCGTTGGCATCAGAGAAACACAAGAGACTCGTATCTAATTCTTTATATTTTAAACCGACATGCACACCATCTCCATATCCTATTGAATGTTTTGTGTTTGACTCTTATCTAAATTGGTGTATTATGAGCAGAGGAAAAAATAATTTAGAAGTGAGAATCAGACTTCTAAACAAGGCCAGTGAACAGAACAAGTGGTACCTACATATTCAAATAAATACTTCCTTAATGATACACTCTATCATAAATAAGGGCTACACCAAATATGTTAAGTTTCTACCAATGATTCACCAATTGTTGTAGAAACTATAACAACAACAATTTTTTTCAACAAGAGTCAAATTTCAGAGCCCCCCCTTTCCTTCAAACTATAAACATCTCTATATCAAACCTACTTCAACAAGGTCAATTGATTTTTTAATGATGTCTGTGAAATTGCTCAGCGTAATGCACTCATGCAAGAAAGCATAACCCACCCCTACAAGATAGAGAAACACACCTTCTCAAGTGTTTAACCACATCGCCTCAGTCCTTATGGAATCTGTCCCTTCGATGGAGCATTAATGGCGCATTAATTCTCCTCACACATGCAAAATCTTATATAATCCCTCCGACCCTAATACATTTTCATCATAAGGTTTTATCATATAGTGATATTATTTCTTAGTGCATCACATATTGATAGTGTTTCTCTATGTTCCAGTGCTACATCACACAATAGGAGCCCAAAACATCTAGGACATGTATCGAGTAAGTCATGTGACTCTATCCTTGTAAACATTCTTCATTCAATAGGTTTACATTACCTTTATTTTCACGTGTCATTTTTTTCTGCTGATCTTTCCCATTACTTATATACATGAATATCCTAAGACAAACCCTCCTAAAATTTGGCAATTTTTCTCCTTTTTTCAGTGCATTTCAGACTTACAATTTTCCCTCGGTCATTCATATACCCTCAATTCCCTATCATAGTACAACCCGTATTCATAGTATATATTCTTCCTATGTGCCAGGACATACCTCTTGTTTGTGGACTGCATTATCCTTTGTGTTATGCCACATATCTAGTCATGCCCTTATCCTTCCACATGGTAGTGCAAGCCAACTATCTAGCTTTCCCATCATCCTTGTGCAAAGGTGTAAGTTGACTTTCTAGTCTTCCTTTACTCCTCGTGCATCGATGAAAACTTTACACATTTCCTTTTCTAATAGCATGTGATGCAGTATACCTTATTATGATACATCAATTCCATCATGTTAGCCCACTATTTAACATTAACAAATGGAATTGTGCAATGGTTTAAGTATGTTTCATTGTCTACTCTGACCTCTTATCACACAATATATCTCCATGTCGTAACACAACAATCATTTATAGTCTACATCATATTCTTCTGCAATATTGCATTACTTGTGATAAATAATTTTTCTCCCCTGCATTATGCATTTAGCTTTCCTAGGTTTTCTAACATTGTGTCAAAATGAATATGTTTGAAATGCCAGCTACAATAGACTTGTAGTGTTTGAACATTTCATCATCACCAGGATATATGGTACCACCAAAGAGGAGACTAGGAAAAGAGATAGTAGAAGAAGTGTTAGAGGGAAGCTCTTGTAACAACCTCCTCACATGTAAATTGCGACCCTTCACCTTCCTTTTCTACTATTTTCCATTCTTTTCACAAATAAAATACCAATTAATGCCACTTTGCCTTTGCCATTTTCTTTGCCAATTTCCATAGTCATTTATTAATCACAAGTGATCCCCATCACTATGTTGTGCCCAAAATTTATCTTGGAATACTTGTCCCATGGCCTTGGTATTATTTTTCCTTTATTAACTTTATTACATGGTATTTTTAACCAGGGCTATTACAAAACTCTCCCCCTTGGGGGAACACCATCCTCAACGTTCAATGACATTTATAAATCATCCAAAACATGCTTCCCATGGAGCTTTATAATATAGCTCGATACAACATTTACATCATATCCATATGCTAAAACATAACCAACATATTGTAAACACCATACCGCTTATTGGAGCTTTATAACATAACTAGGTGCAATAGTGACATACATATGCATATATAGACATAACAAAACACAACATCAAACATATACCAAAATACATCTGCTCAACCAAGTGAATAGAGAAGGATGCATAGTCCACATCTGATCAGTCATCTCTGATGTAGCTTCATCAGGCCCAAAGTGCGTCCACTACACTTTAGCTTGCTCGATTGTTTGGTTCCACAGCATGAGCATCTTTCACTGCGAAATGCACGAAGGTTCCATCTAGAATTCTCCTTCTAGTTCCACCTACAACACAGGCTGGGAAATCACATGATCGACATCTTTCACATAATTCTTAAGAAATGATACATGGAAAACATCACGAAATTTCATTGTCAGAGGTTGTCCAATTCGATAGGCTACTGGTCCAATCCTCTCAAGAATATTGAAAGGCCCACAATACCGAGGTTCCAGCTTGGCACATGACCCAATCCTCATGGAGCTTTTCTTAGGCTTTATGTGCAAAGAGACTTTGTCCCCAACATGAAACTCCTTAAACACCCTATGCTGATATGAATAACTCTTCTGCTTGTTCTATGCTCCCTTTAGATTCTTCATGATTACCTGCATTTCCTATTCCATCTCTACCAACATATCTGGTACAATCAATACCTTGTTCACTGAATCACTCAAACTTATACAAGTATTACAACTCTTCCCATAAAGAACCTCAAATACACGCATCTTCAAATATTCCTAGTACCCCATTGTTATACGCACACTCCACTAATGGAAGATACTCTTTCCACTTTCACTATTGATGCATGGCATACATTCTCAAAATTTCCTCCAAAATCTTGTTGACCCTCTCTGTTTGTCCATATATACGCGGATGATAATTTGTGTTGAAGGCCAACTCTATCCCAAAACCTGGAAACAATTTTCTCCAGAACCTAGAAGTGAACTTAGCATCCTTGTCTGATACAATCTTCTTCGGTACACCATTCAACCTCACTATATCTCTGATGAATATTTTTTCTACTTGACTAGCTATATTTGTAGACTTCACTGGAATGAAGTGAGTTACGTTATCCAACCCACCAACCACAACCATAATAGAGTAATGTTGTCTAGAGGTCCTCGAAAAACCTGTAATAAAATCCATGGAAATGAACTCCCATTCCCACTCTGAAATCAAAATCGACTATAGTAATCCACCTATTTGCTTACACTCTACTTCTACTTGTTGACAATATAAACACCTAGCCATAAACTCTACACTTCCTCCTTCGGATTCAGTCAATAATATAACTTCTTCACCACTATCAATGTCTTTTGGTATCTTGGGTGACTTGAATACAACTTAGCATGAAATTCCCTCAAGTTAATATTCTTGATCTCACTGTTGTCTGACACATAAATCCTCTCCCTAAATCTTACCAAACCATCTTCTGTGAGATGATAATCCACATCCTACTCATCTACACCCTACTTGTATAACCAGTGCCTAAGCTCCCTATAATTGTCATCCTGTTGTCCTGTCTGCAAGATATCATCATGTAAGTCTATCCCATATGAGCTCATAGCTGCTACAAGATTTACATGTGATCTTCTGCTAAGAGCATTTGTAAACCTGTTCTCTTTACCCTTGATGTCCCTAATCTTGAAATCAAACTCACTGATCATGTCCAACCATCTAGCTTTCCTGAAATTTAGATTGGGTTGGTCAAATAGGTACCTCAACCCACTGTGATAGCTCATCAATTCAAAACTCCTACCAAGAAGATAGTCTCTCCACATCTTCAATGCATGGAAAATTGCTTCCAACTCAAGATCATGCATAATATAATTTTTCTTGTGCTCATTCAATTTCCTTGATTCATAGCGCACTACATGTCCTTCCTGCATCAGAACCCCACCAAGCCCTTTCTTACAAGCATATGTACACACCAAAAACTCTTTGTCTACATCTGCGATGTTTAGAACTTGAGAATTTTTAAGAAACTGCTTCAATTGCTCAAAAGTAGCTACACATTCTTCTGTCCATTCAAATTTCCTACCTTTTAGCTATAAGGATGTAATATGATAGGAAATTCGTGACAAGTTCTCGATGAACCTCCTATAATAACCTGCTAATCCCATGAATGATCTGACCTCATCCACATCCCTAGGGTTTTCCCATTCCATGATAGCTCTTATCGTTTCTAGATCCACTGCTATGCATTCCTTAGAAACCACATTCCCCAAGTAATGTAGCTTTGTTTGAAAGAAACTACACTTTCTAAGTTTGACATACAACTGATCCTCTATTAGATGTGTTAAAATTCTTGTGCAGTGTTGCATTCTCATTGTTATCTGTGCCCTAAGGTCTTGTTTGCTTCGTATCCCATTTTCCTTTATTTTTATCATTACCTTTCTAATTATGTTTATATTCATACCTACACTTCAATTTCTCATAACAATGCTTGAACTTTTTGATGGTTTCCTCCAATGATCTAGTCTCATCAAACTCGAGTTTTTGATTGAATGCTATTGGAAACCCAATGATGAATCTTTGTATCTTTGCTTTCTCCTCCTTTAGACAAGGTACATACCTCAACAGCTCCAAGAACCTACTAGTATGCTCCTCATCAGTCATAGATACCATCTTCAACTCATAGAACTCTGCCCTGTCATCATAGTATCTCTCAAATAAATACTTCTTCCTAAAAACTATCTTGAACTCACTCCAAGTCAACTCCTTTTCTTGAATACCTCTGACATCCTTTACATCTTCCCACTAAATGTCTACTTTTCCTTTAATATTGAATGTGTTGGAAATAATACTAAGAGGGGGGCTGAATCAGTATTATCAGATCAAGAATTTTTCTTTTTCATAATCAGATTTATATATGCTACTTCAGAGAGGGGAACTAGCGTATACACGCAACTATCTTTAAGGCAACCAAAGTTTATGTAGTAAACTTATGATTCAGTTAATTCATCATATATTGTTCGTTAATTAGTGCATCAGTACTTCATCAATCATTAAACAGTAACCATGTGCAGCATAAACATAATAAACCATTACACATGAGCAACACACATGAACACCAATATTTAAGGTGGAAACCCAATGTGGGTGAAAACCACCTGTTGTTATCGTCTTTGTCTTCTTTTAATAATAAGAAAATATGTTTACAATCTTGTACTAGTGCAGCCTCATACTAGTACGCAGGGAGGTTACAACCTTCTCTCATTCTCCATCTTCTACTGGAAGGGAGATACAACACCGTAACGCTTGTACTAGCCAGTATGTTGACTAGTACATAGGTGTGAGCCTACAGAAAACTCCACTCTTCCACCAGGGACCACGTTTCATGAATTTTTAGATTGGATGCTCCTGGCACATATCAAGACATATGAAGACCTTGACTCATCAATAACCCATCAGAAATTTAGAAACTCAAACTTCATCAACCAACATGCAGTTAATCTGAAACAATCAGATCACTGTCATCAGAACATTGTGCTAAACCTAGAAACTTGTATCAACATTCAAAACCAATTGAAACCTCAAAAATTCATTTGTGAAATTGCATATGCTAGTTCAATGAAGAAAACCTGCGTGTATACGCTACTTCCTTCAGCCCAACCTGCGTATACCAGATTCTTCATCATAAAATCTCTTAATCACAAACTCTACCAACCAGCAGTGTACTGAACATCTACTGTCAACTTACAGAAATTTACACAGGCACGCAATAGAAAACACTTCTTCTCACTTATACAATCAATCAAATATGAACCTCCTTATGCATTCATATTTACTTTCACATCTAAGAAGACTTCATTGACAAACAATAGTAAAATAGCAGCAACAATAAATCAGCAATACTGATCTGATAGATCAGTCATCTCTGAACATCAAACCTTTCTTTTGTATACGCTACTTGAAAGAATAGAACCTGTGTCTATACACTCTTTTGTCGAGATGAACCTGTGTACATATATGCAAATATTGACTCAAAACTTTGTTGCAATTCCAGACTTTAGACAAACCTAGATCATGATAGATAATGAATAAAACAGACGCAAAACATCAAATCTAGCCTCAACCAATATCATATCATTCAAGAATAAGTCATTTCAGGTCTCATGATCCTGATCCAATATTGAACTCAAGGTGCACATAAATATTTTAGATCTAGTCCCAAACATAACCCTGCAACATAAAATATACTTTAGATAGAAGTATTCCTTAGAATCTTATTCACTTGCACATATGGCCTTATGATCCTCTCTTCTTTATATAGTTTTTGGCCTTTCACAGTACCATGGACTGAATCCACATAGGACCAATACCTTGGATTAAATACCATGGACTGAATACCTCGGAATAAATACCTAGGGTCAATGTCATGGTGCAAAGATACCTTGGACCAAATAGCTCGGACCAAAACCATGGTTTTCAACATGTACGTGCTTTGTGTTCTGTGGGAGTGTGTGTGTACGTTATATGCTATTTCTGTTTTGAGTACCTGTGTGTATACGCTGCTTGGACTAAGTGAACCTGTGTGTATCTCTTAAACTACTCTTACATCATCTTCTTCCTTCAACTACTTTATTCTGATCAATGGACCTTAGTTCCATCTTCCTGATCGTCTGTACCACTGCCCTATTGCCTCTTAATATTCCTGTTAGCCTCTTATCAAAACTGAGTTGACTTGTAGAGTTTCCGTCAAGGACAATACTTGTATCATAATGGCAATTCAATCTAGTTATTCTAACCTTCATGTTCTCTAAGTAATCATGCAACTGGAAAAACTTATTCATTCCGAGAAATAAAAATTTTCTATCCTATAACTTCTTCATTTCTCCATCAAATTTAGGTGGCTTTGATTTCTTGAACTCATCTGGAAAATATCCCCTGTCACTCCTCTTGTATGGAAGATGGAGATGATGACCATGGTACCTGTATGAACTAGAACTAGAGTAAAGCCCATGTCCCCTGCCTCATCTATTATATCCAAAAACGTACCATCTCTAATGGTAATATCTGTATCTAACCTATTCCCACCATGAGACCTCCTACCATATGCTCCATTAGTATTGTCCACCTATCCATGATTGATCCTAAGAAGTCCCTGTCTCTACAAGTCTGACAAACTCTTAAGCATAACTGAATTAGCCTCTGTTTGTTTCTCCTATGCCCTAGTAAGTCTCTCTTGTGACTGAATTATCCTATCATTATCTGCTTTACAAAATATTATATCTTCCTTCAAACTTCTCAAAGTGTCTGTTATGTGAGGGGAGTAATAATCACCATGTTGCTCATCTAATCTATTGGGAGAGTCACGTGAGCTATAGTCCACCATTTTGATTTTCATATTGATCTTCTTCCTACAAACATGTTATCTCAAATAACAAAATATAAACATAATCAAACGTACCTCAATGAAGTTTAGGGGAGGCTATCTCATCTGCAAGATCAATCTAGATTATCACAATACATGTATATATACATAATCATATCAATATTTCAACATTATGCATGACCACAATAATGCATACAATGACCACCATCATGCATACATAACAAGCACATATACAACCTACATGCATGCATGAGAAATACATTCCACCCATTGAGTCCAAGTGTTGAACCTAGGAGCTCAGATACCACTATGTAACACCCTCCTCACATGCAACCTCTGACCTTTCACCTTCCTTTTCTCCTATTTCCCATTATTTTCATAATAAAATTCCAATTAATGCCACTTTTTCTTTTCCATTTCCTTTGCCAATTTCCATAGCCATTTATTAATCATAAGTGATCCCCATATATATGTTTTTCCCAATATTCATCTTGGAATACATGTCCCATGACCTTGGTCTTATTTTTCCTTTATTAACTTTATTACATGGATTTTTTAACCAGGGTTGTTATAGCTCTATTTCCTTAGTCCCACATGTACATATACACCTTGTTTTATTTATAAGTGCATGTTGATCACATGGTAAAAAATATACTAACTATTTTCCTAGAAGGAGATACGTGATGAAGAGGAAGTATATTGGAATGTTAGACGATCTTAGTTGAATAAAGTCATATCATATACCATAGTATTCCCTTATGGGGAGACCATCAAATGGATTATAAAATGCATTGAGGCTAGCAATATGACAATTCAAAATTTCCATGTGGAAGGTATAATGCCATTCACATAACCCCAGATCACTGACTACTATAAGTTTCCTAGATATCAAGTAGCACTCATGGAAGAATGGTATAATAGATTTGGGGTTAAGTAGCAAAGATAACCTAAAGACTGGATGGAAAAACCTAAGAAAGTTCCAAACTAAGACTGACATGTTTTACAAAACGAAGCTGCTAAGGAGAGCATATCAACTTATTGTGGCTATGTGTTCCTAAATAGATGGAAAACAAAATGCAAATACATTTGGAGAGAGTAAGGTACCATTAATGTACATGTGTGCCCAAGAAGGAAGTGTTCTAAACTTGGTAGAGATTCTAGTCAGTTCTACTCAGACCAGAGTAAGAGAAGCCCAAACTTTGTTAGGAGGAAAACAACCATAATTTTACATGGCCTCATACCTTCTTGATTGTATATGCTCTAGATATGAATTCTAGATGTTGGGATTGAAATTGATTTTCTCCCAAGATATTCAACCGATTCACATCTACTACAAGGATTTATGAGAGAATCATTACATATCATCTTATGTAAGATTAGTAGAAGGATTCATCTTGTCATTATTTCACATTCTCTATGACAATGAAGAACCTTGCATGTCTAACCATGTTAGCATAACATTGCAATATGTGGCCAGCTATTTCACACAACCTAATGCCACATACTTTAGGGTGTTCAGAGCCTACAAGTCCCCACATAAACTCCCACAATTCATCACTGAAAACGTAATTATATAGGAAGTGACATACCATGTGACAACAAGAGTTGGAGGCATGTTAGCTTGAAAAACGAAAGCACCATTGTCTGCCTACCCATTCTATGTATGCATATATTGAGTAAAAAGTTATAAAGAAGTGGAAGCCAAATCTACTCACCTATAATGCTTAAGATTTGAAGAACTCGATTTCTATAAGTATGATCCAAGAATCATAGTAGTGGCTCGTTTCTCTAAGTTAAAATATAGATTTCTATACGCATTAAGCACCAATGAAGATGAAGAGAAAATCAAGAACTACTACAATGTTGTATAGGATGTAGAAGCACAGAAAAACAACTAGTCCCCCTAATCCAAAGAGTGGTGTTGAACCTACCATTGGAGATTCATCAAAGGGAAAATATTCCAAAGATAAAAGGTTGCTAAAAATAACAAAAGAGAAAAGGAAGCAGCCAAGAAATAAAAACAAAATAAATTGAAAGAAGATTAATGACTCGAGAAGGAAAGTGAAAGAAAGGAGGAAGTGTAGGTAGAACAAAATGGTAATGATGAAAGAGAAGAGGCTCAAAAGGAGGAAGAGGAAAAAAGAAACAAAGAAATAATAAGAGGAAAAATTGGCAAAATAAATATCTCACAAACAAGCTCAAGAGGAAGTGAGGAAAAATGAATAGACTGTAAAGGAAGCTCAAACACACTGCCCAGTATGGATGTCGAGCCTTTAACCCCAGTTTCAGTGTCATCCCCAGGAGGCCACATATCACTTAGGGAGATGGGTATCACAACTGGTGAAGGAAATCAAGTCCTAAAGCTTACAAGATTCTTCTTTGATAGCAACTGTAGCAACATTATCTAACAAAGGCATAGGTATTTAGCCTGAAAACCAAAAAAAATGATCTCAATAACCACCAAATGAAATATAGTGTCAAGTAACATGGACAATCCTCTAGCCATTGATTTAGTATGAAAAACTTTATCTGTCTCCATTGAAAGAAGCATTGAGCAATTGATGGATAAGGTCTATAAATTACAAATGAGGTTGAGTAATGAAAAATAGGAAAGTGGATGGCTTCCTAAATAGAATCAAGCTTTTTTAGCCTCAAGATCCAATGATAAACATTTTTAGGCAGCAACACCAGAAGCAGACAAATTTTTAGAAGATATTATGAAGAAATTTTACAAGGAACTAACCACACTTCAAAAGGTAGCTTCCACGCTTATGACCACTCAAAATGGACTCAAATAAAAGGGTACATTGTTGAAGGAAGCCCTAGCATTCGCAGACATAATGTTTGGGTGGAGCACAAAGCATCCAACTGCACCGACAAGCTTACTGACAAAAGATGAGATGGGTAGAGAAAATGATAAGGTGGATATCACATTTACCATCCAAGCCCAAGAAAATTGAAGGAAGGATGTTATTAGAATTTTGAATATTTATCAACAACTTCATAACATGATGGAAGTTTGATCAAGGCCAACCAAATAGTCCCCATAGGAGCATGTGCACAAATAATGAAGTAACAATAGATTTGATGGGAGATACCACAAATGATAGATGAATGTGATCCCACCATCACTAAGAATGACACAAATACTACCAAGGATGCTATTGAACTCATGTCATATTGTGGAACTAACAAAGTTACACACAATTCTCACTACACTATTCCATCGAATACATTCCAATCTAAAAACAATAATATCTAGTACTTTCAAGTATGAGATCACCTATGAAAGGATAATATCAAGCATTTAGTATTGTCTATAGAATTTGAATACAAGGCATGGCATGTTTACCTGGCCCAGGAATTAAAATTTCAAGCACTAGCATTGGCTACCTTTGAATTAGTGCCATAAAGGATGTTTATTTTGAATATTTTCATTCTTCTTGTAATTATGTAAAGAAAATAGAATTAGAAATAAATGAAAGTATAAATTATAAATTAGACATCAGGGTAGTTGAAGGCTAATGAAAGGTGAAAATTGACCTCATTTTGTGTAAATATACACTCATGGCTAGTAAAAAGGACTTTTAGTTTTGAAACCTTGGGAGCAATTTGAAAGGGAAAACTTGTAAATTTATTTGAAGATCAAGTTACAATTTTTCATTCCCACTATTGGGCCTTTTGGAGATATTGTGTGATTGTACATGGGATATTTCAACATCAGTACTCAGAAGACATTTTGGGCTGCAACAAGCATTTATTTCACATGTTATTGGAATTTGTAACACTATTAAATATTGTTGTTTAATGGTATGAGATTGCTTCTCATGTGTTGAAAGTTAATGAAATATTTTGTTAATTGGAAAAATCTATCTTCCTAGGAATTTTTTGTTGATTTATATCTATGTATTCATGTTGGTTCTTAGTTGCAAATAATTTTTCAATTGATAGCTAATATACTTCTATATTCATGCATCTTAATTAAAATTTGCTATCACACTTTCTTTGAGGCTCATGTGCATTTACAAATATGCTATAAGATTTTTTGTTCCTTTTACTTAAGATATTTCCAATAAGTTTCTCAACTTGAATTTCATCGAGAGTCTTATATTCATTTCCCTCTCCTTACTCTTTCTATCCAAAATCTATTTTCCACTAACACAATATGGCAGTCATGCCAACATTCTAGATGAGAATCTCATCCCAAATGGTGTGAAGTATAATTGGGACATCAAATTGAGATATCCCCTGAGACAATGCTGCGTGAATAAGATCATATGAATAAAATGTTAATATATTATTGAAATCAATAAATTCTAAGCGTGAAAATAATTAATCCAAAACCTATCTACATTATAAACTAATATCCACGTAAATCCATACCAAATTCAAATCCAAATGATAATATTAGTGGTTTTAAATGATTTTTCACTAATTATAATGAAGTGAAATGTATGTCAAATAATCAATTTTAAAACCTTAGTCCCTTCTTTAATGAATATCAATTACCTATTATGTTTTATTTAAGAAAGACAACACTATTAGTTTGCATAACTATCCCCTACTATGTAATACACCTTATTGAATGACTGCATACATCATTTGAATAACTCTTAAGTAACCAAACGTGAATGGAGTCTATGGTAGAACCTTAACATGGGGTGTTACTATACTTAGACACATACATAGGGGTGATAGCATGGAGTTGGGTTACACTTTTTTGCAAAATGAGGGCGCGTTTTGGTGAAAAAAGGATGTTCGATCGAGCAATTTTAAGTGCTCGATCAAGCAATTTTTAAGCACTCGATTGAGGTGTTGAGGCACTTAAAAATATCTCGACCGAGCATTTAATCAAACCCTCGATCGAGCGCCCATGTAACCCCAGGTTAGGAGCTCGATCGAGCTTTAAGGCTCAATCGAGCTTCATGGCTCAATTGAGCCT
Source organism: Pinus tabuliformis (assembly GCA_031772625.1). Lineage (NCBI taxonomy): Eukaryota > Viridiplantae > Streptophyta > Pinopsida > Pinales > Pinaceae > Pinus > Pinus tabuliformis. The sequence goes on along the minus strand of CM062819.1, from coordinate 1,500,492,848 downwards.
TAAAGATGGAAATTTTAAAATTTATGTAAATATAAATAATGATATGTAAACTTTAAAATTATAAGTATTTGATAGTTTAAAAAAAAAAAATTTTATTACTAATTACATTTGAACACGTAATTAACAATGGGGTGGATTAATTTCTCATTACATTTCTAGTGTTTAACATTTTTGTGTATAGAATTGAAAAAAGATTCTATCTCTCTTGCAATTGAAATTGTAATATTCCTATATTTATAATTTAGTAACTTAAAAATTAGTTTTTAATATGATTTAAATTTTCAATGGTTTAATTTAAATAATAAATTTATTATAAATATAATTTAAATAATAAATTATTTAAGCATAAGAAAATCCATTTTATATGAACAAGAGTAACTCAAAAATGTGAATTTGAGGCTGCCGAAAAAATATATTTTATGAAATTCACTAAACAGTTAATAATCATGAATCATAATCATATCTATTAAAATCAAACTTATATATATATATATATATATATATATATATATATATATAGATATATATATATATATATGATGCAGTAATATCTTCTTGTTCAGGAAAAGAAATGAATGCAATAATAATTAACAAGTAGATACTAATGCATTATATATATATAATGCAGTAATATCTATTTGTTCACGAAAAGAAATGAGTGCAGTAATGATTAAAGTAGTTGTAATAGTTGTATGTTATAATTAATATAGTTGTAATGGATGCAATGGTATCTGGGGTTATAAATCTCTCTCAACGTGTAAAATGTGATTGCACTTAATTATGTCCGTAGTCGGCGCTAGTGCGAAGTATATATAGAAATTTATACTCTTGAATTAGATTTGCAATATATATTTTTAAGATAATAAAAAACATAAGAAAATCATAAATTTTAAAACATTATTTGACTAATATGAATTAGAGTAATCTAGATTTAAGTGTTCATCGGAAATTATTTTTAAAATAATAATATTATAAAATTTAGTTTAATTTGTTTTTTTGTTTTATTTATTATAATTTGATTTATTTTTATTGAAAAATTCTGCATAAAAAATTATAAAATGATTAATTATAAAAATATGTAAATCAAAACAATAAACAAATTATCATTTTTAAAAATTTCAAAATTGAAAAAACAAAGTTAAAATCTTTTATACAAAGTTATCTTTATAATATTATAATTTTTTTCTTGGTAAAATAAAATAAAATTTGGAAAATTAGTGTTTGGAATATATTTGAATATTTATGAAAATTATTTGTGGAATAACTAAATTTTATAATTCGCTTAAAGACAAGTATTGAGAGGCTTCAATTTTATTTATTTATTTTTAGATAATTATGATAGCTTGATCGAGCCTTTGTTTAATCCAATCGGTCAAACTATTTGAAATTTGAATTTCAAACACTCGATGGATAATTTTAGGTGCTCCAACAAACTATTGAAGGCCTAGCGGACATAGGGAAAATTTTGTCCATAGGTGGTGGAGTTGATTATGTTAGATTCATGAAGGAATCCTCTATCCAATGGCATATAAGTTTGCATTATTGAATTCATATGATATTTTTCATCTAAGTTTTTTTAAAGATAATGCTTGAAATATTTTTGAACATTTTTAAGGAGGTTGAATAAAAAATCAATATCATAAAATATACACAAAAAAATAAAAAAAATACCGTTATCTTCGTTTACGATTCCTCTTCAAAAGGATACTCTTGTTTTTTCAATTTATTTAAATAGTTGAAAGAAACCTTACATGAACACGTGTCTGCAAAATGCAATTAAAATATTACTTAGCCAATTTCGAAAAATAATAAGAAATATAATTTTGCTTCAAAAAATAAAATTTTAATATAAAAAACTTAGCTCCATTTGTCTAGATCATGTTCATATATATTTTTTTTTAAGTTACACATTTTAGACTAAGTTATGCTACCTGAAGGCATGCATACCTCTTAAGATGTGTGAATATTTGCAAGGACAAGAATTGCATTTATGGAAAATTGACATATTATACTACACTAAATATTTTTGAAAAAATAACATTAGGACAACAACATAATTCTACACAATTTGTAATTTTACTCTAAATCAAAATTCACATTGCCTTGTATGAATTTTGAGAGCTTCAATTTGATGAAAGAGAGAAAACATGAAATTTCATCACCACATTTGGCCCAAAAATGTAACCCATCTTCATGCTTTCACCCATAGTAGTTAATTAAAATGGGCATGTTCTAATGTATCATTAAGTAAAGTGTGTTTCTTTAGTGTACCTATGTGATTATTCTATCTTATATTCATAATTATGTTATAGACATAAATTAATCTAATAGTTTATCCTTTCATCAACACAAAAGCTATCGATCCATGTCCTAACATCTCCATGGTGGATGGTCCTTATTAGAAGGCATGTAGGGTTATTTAGTAGTGATTGATTATGAGAGATTCATATGTAAAACAATTTTGTTTTGAATTGATATATTTCCTAAAATTGTTATATTGACTAGGGTCGTGAACAATGTCATTCTTTGAGGGTTTCAACCACATAATACATTAGTGCACTGATCTTTGATCCACTTTTGTAAGCAATTTTCCGAAGGTACTGAACCTTAGCATGTTTATCGAATAAATATTGACTTTAAATCAAGTTCAAAGACACCCAACATTCAAGAAAGAAGTAAAATAAAAATAATTTCATAACCCAACTCTTTGTTCCCTAAAATGAATTTAGCAATCAAAGACGTCACATTTCCATTGAGATAGCCACAACCATGTATAATTTGTTCAAGGAACTAGGGACAAAACAACGACTTCAACTAAAAAAACTCAACTCGAGGTAAATATCTGTTCTCTTCATGTTCTGTCATTTTCTTGACTACCAATATTCCAAATTGGGGACATCACAATGAAACATCATAAAAAATCTAGACGATGATGGCATGGTTCTTCAAACACTGAGTGTATTCATAGAATTAAAGAGTTGTAAGATACAACAACCTCTACTCATCGTTCCGTTAAAATGTTCAATGTCAAGCTCTCAACCAAGACTTGGAACCAATGTCTATTAGGAATTCTACTTAAGAGATTATAACCATAAAAATAGACCTTCATATTGCAGCCAAAGAAAATGAGCAAGAGTTATGAGGTAACCATCAATTATTTCCTCCCAATATTCCTCAACAAAAATAATGAGAAGATGTAGACCCATAAGAAACCAACAAAGTAACAAAGAGCATCACAACCAACAATTACGCTTATCACAATTACAACTCAAACTAACAAACACCTACTCACTTTTGTTATGATATAAAACATCAATGAATATACTTGTTCACAAATTTCATCGTGATGAAACCATCGATTTTTCATCATATTTTATGGAGTCGATCTCAATGAGTGATGAATGACATGACGAACACGCACATGTAAATTTTCAAAACCTTACAAAATGTAATTCCTTTGGGATGGGTTCCATGTTCATCACAGTATTTTTCATACAACCAAAAGAAAGTAATTTTTTAAGGAATTTATGTGCATGATTGTTATAATTGAAGTGGTATGTGGTGAAGAAAATTGTTTTGACACTACCAACATTGTTCTATGAATGTCTGCATGGACATTTCTTTTTTCCATGCCTTATAGTCAATTATTAGTGATAAAATAATAGATTTACTTCAAAGTGAGGCCCTATGTGATAGCCTTCATGTTCCATTAAAAGGAGGTTGTTGGAGCATGAGAAGAAATAATTACCTAATTTCTTCTCTAAACGTATGCACTTACAAAGATTAAAAATTGTGGAGCAAAAGTTTTTTCTTCTCAATATTTTTGAGAAATGGAAACAAGAAATTCCAGTTTAATTTTTCCTTGAATTAAACTGAGAATTAAAATCAAATTCTTTTTTCATATCAACTTGTAAATAGTTAATTAAGTTTAATTAACTTAAATATCTTAGGAATTTCATGTTGGAAGTCTTTCTGTAGTCATGTATATGTTCTCCCTAAGTTTTAGGGGTCCAGTATGAGTTTAAATTAAGTTGGAAATTAGGTCACTCAGTTTACTGAGTTAAGTTCAGTTAAATTATTTCCAAATTGTTTTTGGAACTAATAGAGAGTTAACAGTCAGTTGGTGCACTAGTGCTACTCCAATTAACCAAATATTCCCTCATGAGAAACTCATGCATGTCAGTTCAGAGAAACACCCAATTGAGACTAGAGTGCAGGGACAGTCTACTATTAGTCGTATTATTTAATAGAGTGTAAATATCATGCATTCATCAGAGATTGATCTTATGTTTGGATTTCGTAGTATTGGAAGCATGGATCTCCTTTTAATACGAGATATTCATCCTAGGAATTATGCAAGAGATTAGAGGCTTGGAGAGGTACAAAATTGGGATAGTGTTGGCCAAGAGCTAGCTTGTGAGCTGAGAGAGTTGAGCATAGTTGTGCAGATTTGTTCTAGTGAGAACAAGATTTGTATATTCACTCATATTTATGATATATGCAATACACATAATGGGGTTTTTAGTAGTGTCTTTCCCTAGATAAATCTTGTGTTGTGTGCCATTTATTTCTCTTCTTCTTGTTCATATTATTTTCATTGATATATTGGCTTCCACTGGTTGAAAGTAGAAGTAGATTCTTGTCCTGTGCTTTAGTACATTGCATGAGCTTATGAATCTACAGGATTTTCTACATGGTATTGGAGCTAAAGACAATATACTACAACAGATTTTAAAGTTTTGAGTTTTGGGTTACAGGTGAAATTCGAATTTGCAATACATACTTCAGGATCGACAGATGGCATTCTACAGTTTGCAGTTGGAGTATGCCTTGGAAGGTAACTCCAATTTTATAGCCTGGAGGGATAGAATGGAGGTTGTGCTAGAGGATAATGGCTTGAAGGAATTCATTGATCAAGAAATTCCTAAGCCAGCAACACTAATGCACAAAAATTAGTCGAATGGAAGAAGTGTGTGACTAAGGTGAGGCAGCTAATCCTTGAGGGAGTTCGACACCACATTGTCTCAAGTCTCCATGGCAAGTAAAATTTGTATGCTATGTGGAAAGCATTGATGGACTGGTATCAGAATAATAGTGACCAAAGGAAATTGGCACTCAAGGGAAAACTTCAAAAAATCAAAATGGAGAAAGGCGATACTATTCCAAAATACTTGACGAAGTTCACTCAATGTCGTGATGAACTTGGAAGGGTTGGAACATGGTTTCTTTGGATGATATGGTGAGTCTTTCTCTTCTGGGACTCCCAAAGATTTTTCATAGTTATCAAGACTCTGTCAATGGTCGGGAGAAGCTGCTGGATTGGGAATGACTTTGGTCGGATTTGATGCAGGAGGAGATCAGGAGGAATACTAGGAATGGCTCTTCATCAAAGACTACTAATGAAGAGAATTGTGCCTTAGCGATTAAGGCGAAGAAGAGGAAATGAAAATTTCCCATTCCAAATCAGATTCTTATGATGGAGATAAGAAGAAAGACATGATGAAAGTTAGGTTCTTTCATTTTCATGAGTTGGGCCATTTTGCTACAAATTGTCCACTCAAGAAGTCCAAGAAGAAGTCCTCAGGAGGAGCAACGGGTTAGGCTTTGGCCTCTCAATTCGAATTGGAAATTTTCCTCATTACATGCATGGTTTTATAAATGATGGGAAGTGTATGGTACTTAGACAATGGAGCTTCATTCCACATGACTGATGACAAAGAGTTATTCAGTAACTGAGAGGGGAAAGATCTCCATATGCATATCGAGATGGGTGACGGCGAGAAGTATAGTGTTATTGGATTGGGCACGATTACTTTTCCAAGGAAGCATGGGGCTCCACTCACCTTGAAGAATGTTATGTATGTGCGTGGGCTGAAGAAGAACTTGGTATCCATTTCCATGCTTGAGGATAGAGGCTATGATTTGATCTTCTCGAAAGGAAAGGAGTTCCTATGACACATAGCCATGGGTCAAGTAAATAAGATAGGGATTTGAGTGAAGAATATCTATAAGGTGGAAGGAGTGTGTAGCTTTGAGCACAAAAGAAGAAAGGATGCAAATTCGAGATATTGGCGAGCTGTGGCATGGGCGATTGGGCCACTTACATCATGGGGCTTTGAAGATATCCTGGTAGATCTCTACCAGTCTTCCAAAAAGTATGCTTGAGCAAGTTGATACATGCAAGAGGTTTACTTTGGGAAAATACACTAAGTCTTCCTTTTACAACAGAGATAATCGAGCAGAGGCTATTCTAGAGCAAGAACATTTAGATGTGTGTGGACCATTCTTGACATCATCCACGACCAAACACAGGTATTATGTTATATTTGTTGATGACTTTTCTCGAAAATGTTGGATATTTTTCATGCAGAAAAAGGGTCAAACTATCACAAAGTTTGATGATTTTAATGCATTGGTGGAGAAGGATTCGAGCAAGAAGATTAAATATCTACAGAGCGATAATGGTTGTGGGTATGTCTCAAATGAGTTTAAGAACTTCTGTGAAGTGGAAGGGATTAAATGGGAGTTCACGGCACCCCATAACCCTCAGCAAAATCGGGTGGCCGAGAGGAAGAACATAAGCATAGTAGGGGAAGAAAGGTTGATATTACATGATCAGGGCTTGCCACTACACTTGTGGGTTGAGGCATGCAAAGCTATGGTTTATGTTCAAAACCGTAGCCCACATCAGATACTTAAGATGAAGATACTAGAGGAGGATTATTTGGGTAAGAGGCCAGATGTTGGTCACTTCAAGATTTTTGGGTCATCAGTCTATTACCATGTGCCCAAAGATACATGGAAGAAGCTTGAGCTGACAAAAAGGTTGGGAGTATTTGTGGGGAACGCTAATACACCTCACAACTATCGGGTGTACTTGCCGACCATCAGGATGACAGTGGTTCATAGGGATGTTAGATTCGATGAGGAGAAGGCCATAAGAGATTCCCTTGAGAGGGAGATTGAGCGACGTGGATGGGGAGCTTTTAGCTCCTAAGGTTGAGGAGCCTCATATTGATGTGGAGCAGCCACATACAGAGGATCTAGGAGTGGAGACATCCACTAAGGTAAAGCATTGTAGAGAGGTAAGAAAGCGCATCAGAGAGGCTGACAAATTGTTGGATGATGCATGAGAGAATGTGGGACCACCCACTTCTCAACGTAGGTAGAGGAGGTCACCTAAGAGGTACAATGGATTAATGGCTCTTATTGGAAAATGTGTTGTGATAGAGCCATATTCCTTTAAACAATGCAACAACCGATTTGGGTTGATGCCATGGTGGAGGAGTATGACTCCATAGTTTGTAACAATGTTCGAGATGTGGTCCTAAGACCAGAGGACAACTCAGTGGTGAGATCTCGCTAGCTTTACAAGGTAAATCAAGTTACAGATGGTAGTGTGGAGAAGCATAAGGCTAGATTTGTGGCCCGTGGATTTTCATAGGTAGAGGGGATTGACTATGATGAGACATTTGCTCATGTTGCAAGGTACATGCTAATCAGATCTATATTGGTGCTATCAGCATAGATGGGTTTGAAGATATATCAGATTGATCTGAAGACAACCTTCCTTAATGGCATGATTGAGGAAGAGGTGTACATAGAGCAGCTTAAATATTTTGAGACCTTTAGCCACGAGCCACATTTGCATCATCTCAAGAGAGCATTGCATGGGCTGAAGCAAGCACCCTATTCTTGGTACACGAGGATAAACAACTACTTCATCGAGTTGGTCATCACGAAGAGTGAAGTGGATGCGAACATGTAGCACATAGTCCTGGAAGGTAAATCATTCATCATTGTACTTTATGTTGATTATCTCATACTGACAGGTGAAAATTAGTTAATTAAGTCTTGCAAGCAGGATCTTGAAAGAGAGTTTGTGATGAAGGACATGGGGCTCATGAACTACTTTCTTCGCATGGAGGTATGGCAGGGAGATGGGGATTTGTTTGTGTCTCAGGGAAAGTATGCCAACGAGATCCTCAGGATATTTTGCATGGAGAGGAGCAAACCCATAGAGACTCCCCTAGAAGGTAACTAGAGGAAGGATGATTCTACTTCAGGGGAAGTAGTGGAAGCTATTGTTTATAGGCAGCTTGTGGGTTCACTCATGTACTTGGTGAACACATGACCAATATGTACCATGCAGTTAACCAACTTTGTCAAGAAATGGCTAGGCCTACCAAACTGTATTGGAAGGTAAAAAAGCATGTGTTGAGATACCTCAGGGGCACTTATTAGTATGGATTATGGTATAGATGGATAGAGGGAGTGAAGATTCAAGTCTTCGTTGATGTAGATTGGGTAGGGAGTTGATCTGATCAGAAGAGCACATCAGGGGGACTTGCAGTATTGGGTCAACGATAGTTTCTTGGTATAACAGGAAATAGAGATCAGTTGCACTCAGTTTGGTAGACGAAGAGTACATGGCTGTAAGTCAGGCATAATGTGAGGCCATCTAGATGAGGAAGACCTTGGTTTCTTCGTTTGGTCAGCAGATGGATCTAACTGTGATTTACTGAAATAATGAGAGTTGTATCTAACTATCTGAAAATCCAATTTTTCATGATCAATCCAAGCATATTGATTTCCGATATCATCATGTTAGAGATTGTGTATTGAGGTAGATTATGTTGTTAGAGTACATTCGCACGGAGGAGAAATATGTTGACATTTTGACAAAGGAATTGTCAAGATGTAAACTCAACTTTCATAAAGACAGGATTAGGGTAGCTGATAATCCCTTTCTTATTGAGAGGTAGTGTTGAGAAATGGTAACAAGAAATTCGAGTTTAATTTGTCCTTGAATTAAACTCAGAATTAAAATTGAATTATATTCTCATAGAAACTCGTAAATAGTTAATTAAGATTAATTAACATAATTAGCTTAGGAATTTCTAGTTGGAAGTATTTATGTAGTCATGTATATGTTCTCCCTAAGTTTTAGGGGTCCAGTATGTGTTTAAATTGAGTTGGAAATTAGATCACTCAGTTTACTGAGTTAAGTTAAGTTAAATTATTTCTAAAATGTTTTTGGAACTAATAGAGTGTTAACAGTCAGTGGGTGCACTAGTGCATCCACTAGTTCTACTCTAGTTAACTGAAGATTCCCTCATGAGAAACCCATGCATGTCAGTTCAGAGAAAGACCCAGTTGAGACTAGAGTGCAAGGATAGTGTACGATCAATGGTGTTATTTACTAGGGTGTAAATATCATGCATGCGTCAAATATTGATCCTGTGTGTGGATTGTGCAGTTTTGGAAGCATGAATTCCCTTTAAATATAGGTTATTCATCCTAGTAATTATGCAAGAGATTAGAGGAGTGGAGAGCTGCAAAATTGATTAAGTGTTTTCAAACAACTAGCTTTTGAGCTGAGAGAGTTGAGCATACTTGTGCAGAATTGTTCTAGTGAGAACAAGATTTGTATATTCACTCATATTTATGATATATGCAATACATATAGTGGGGTTTTGAGCAGTGGGTTTCCCCATATAGATCTTGTGTTATGTGCCATTTATTTGTCTTCTTCTTGTTCATATTGTTTTCATCGATCTATTGGCTTCTCTTGGTTCAAAGTAGAAATAGATTCTTGTCCTATGCCAAATATTATCTTATCTTTTATAATCTTCATCATCAATTTTCTCCAACATAATTTTATAATAAAAAAATATTTCTTCGAGACTCCATTACCTAAACATTTAATTGATTTTCTCATCATCCAAGATGTCTTCAACATGCATTTTTGTAGCTTCTATGTAGACTTTATCGAGGCATGGTGTTGCAAGCCATGCTTCAAGGAAATTTAACTCGTCTTCATAATTGTTTTGTGTCACTACACACTGGAAATCAAAATGGTAAGTGTAAAAACGGCTTCATGACCACATTGGTTCTGCTCCTTTTTCTCTACAATGAGAGCTTTATATTATTGCACATCCATACTTGCCTTTGCCTTTGTCTCTGTTTTATATTTGTGGGCTTCCTTCTTTTCCTCTGCCTCTATATCTCTCTCTATCTCTATCTCTTCCACCTCTTTACTAACATGTGCTACTGCAAACAAGCTGTCTTCCACTTGGTTTTCAGACACAAGTGGGCTTTTCTCATCAAATAGCATCATGTCGATCTAACGTTTATGTTGCATCATCTGCAACTATTCATCTTTAGCCAATAATTATTCATCAAAATTTACAACATTATGAATTGTTGGATTAACCATAATACTGGTTGGAATCACCAAATTTTCATCAACAAGCTCTGTTGCTAGAATCACCAAGTTGTCACCAAGAAGGTTTGTTTTTGGATTCACCAAATCTTCATCCACTTGCGACTGTGCATAGTGGCATTCACAACCATGTATTTGATCTTTCTCTGCTTCTTCTGTAATTTTTTCATAGACATCATCCACTTGTGGTTGAGCACAGTGGGATTCATCGAACTCTTCATCTTTAGCTGGATTGCTCCAGCTTACACAAAAAATCCTTTCAAGGGTATCCCAGACCTCCTTGGTTTTCTTGGAATCTAAAATCGTGGGAAGAATATTTTCATATATAGATTCTTTTATGAATTTCAGTGTAAAGGCTTTATTTTTCCTCTTCACTTCTAATTCATTCAAAAAATCTTCATACAACTCTTGTTGTTGCTTCGACTTTCTTAGCCTCTTGGATTTTCCCATTTGTTGATTGTTGGATTGCTACCACTCAAAAAGCCAAAAAATATTCAAACATAACGAATAAACGTCCACGGTGACTTCTTTTCTACTTAACTTCCACAAAATACATGGGGCGACATTTACACAAAATCTTTCAAAAACCCTTTCAATATAAAAAAAATATTTTAATGCTCACAATCAACTGACTTAAACAATGCCCCTTGTTTTTAATAGACCTATTTAAAAGGAATGTCTCTTGTTCTTTGGAAAATAACAATCAACAAATCTCTTTTTTTTTAATGCCTTTTGGCTTTTCCCATTTCTACAACATCTTCATTAAAAAATCTATCACTTTTTCTTTAAACTAGAAACAACAACTTTCCTTTTGAAATAAAGAATTTTTAAAAAAATACCTCTTAAATGAAGTGACCATGGACAAATGGAATTCATGTAATGGAATTTGTAACATAAGAATTAAAAAATATATATCTTACTAAAATTTCAACAATTCCCTTTGAAAAAACATTTGAAATTTCAACAACGCTCTTTCGTAAAAAATTCACATGAGCGAGTTTGAAACCTACAATGTGATTGGAGCCCCTCTCTTAAAAATGTTTCATCATCCCTTTATAATACAAATCCCTTTCACAATGGAAAACACATTTTTTCATTTTAACCTTTGACTTTCCAAACCATTCTTACTCCTATTCCGTTTTATACTTTTTAAACTTCGCACTCGTACTCCTCAAGCCTTGAACTCTTCTAACAATCAACATACTTCCCGTGTTGATGGGCAGCATTGCAATGCAATTTTGAATAGTTTCATAAGTTATCCATTATAATCATAGTTAAGAAGAGAGAGCATGTGTGTTGGTCAAATTATTTTTATAATTGGCTCTCTTCTCCATTGTCTCCACGATAAGCTCCTCCAGCTCCATTTTTCCTCTACATTCACAACCTCAAAAACCAAATTGCTCTATCTGGAGTCTTATGTGAGCTAAGCTCTTCTCTGTTCTACTCTCAAAGTGTCTTACATAGCCTACACTCTAATGCCATGAAAAATATTGAAAATTGTGGAGGAAAGGATTTCTCTTATCAATATTAGGAATTAGTTAAATAAGATTATGTTGGAGACGTCAACATTAAATGAGTGCAGTGAGACTGAACTAAACTGGACTAACTAAAATTAAACTAGGACACTTGGATGGACAGTCTTGACACCTAGAAGGTGGTTGGAATTAGATTCTCCAACATGCACACACTTTCTTCCCATGTCATATAGTCCATTATCAGTGATAAAATAATATATTGGTGTCAAAGTAGAAGCCATATGTGAGAGCCTTCACATATGATGAAAAAAGAGACGGTTGGGATATGATGAAGAGAAATAACCATTCATGTATTCAAAATCTAGTGGACCAAATTAATTCTAAAAGTTCTATCCATTAAGAATCTTAAGGTTATTCTCCCTCCCCTTCTTTATTAATCAACGATTTGCCAACAAAATGTTTCAGGATTTCTCAAGGATTGTGCCAAGGGTGTGCTTTCTCACCTTTTCTTTTCATCCTGGTAATTGATGTAATAAGAAGAGGACTAAGGAACATGAAGGAGACTGGTAATATTTCTCGATGAAAGGGTGATGAGTGCCAGTATTGCAGAAAGGATGTTGCAAATCCTGGGCTACTAGTTTTACTTATCAACCCGGGGTTCGTACAAACTTGGAGGTGACAGTGCTATATGCACAAGTAAAAGTGATGGTTCTGCATGTTGTCACTATTCAGCTGGCGAGAGACCATTGGGGTTCCAAGCCAGAACTCTATAGAGTCATAAGAAGCTTGATTCTTTAAAGGAAGAAGGGAATATATACTCTAAGCGAGTTACTCTACTGTAATAATGGAAAAAGCCAACATGTAATGTTAAGCCACACCATACCCTAATCAACCATTTAAGAAGCTATGCTAAGAAGAAATGCTAAATAAACAAAAGAAAAATGCTACTATCTAAGTTTCAGAAGTAAAAAGCATCAAACCATACTAATGTGGAAGCAAAGAAGCTAAACTAAATATATTTTCATTTTTTTGGTTTTGTAGACAAAATCAAGTATGCAAACTAATTCTTCTTGTGGATGTGACAGGTGGATCGAAGGTGTTTGAGGATGGCTAGAGGGTTTATGAAGTGGTTGGATGGTGTGGAGGGGTCCTAGGAATATTTTTGTGACTTCCTATAGGTTTCCCATCAATTCGGCCTCAAAACATGTCGTTTCAGGAAAAGCGACAGGATGTACTAGAAACCTACAGGATGATCCTGTAGGAATTACAAGAAACCTACAAGATATAGCTGAGAGATAATTATGAGGTGTTGGAGGCGTTGGGAAGCTTAGGAAAGGTGTGTGATGGGTGGAATGGAGTGTTAGAAGGTCTAGGGGCACTCAGGAGTCAATATCCAAGATAAGAGATGGCTAGATTCTCTCAATGTGTTTAGGAGAATTTCAATGAAAAATGATGAAAAACTAGTGGGGGTGATGGTGAAGCAAGGGATGGCTAAGGTGGATGAAGTGGAAGGTGATTGCTGGTTATGAGGTCTTGGTCTCCTCCTAAAGCACCTGCTCTGCATAAAACATGTGTGTCTTCCAAAAAACTATGCAACAAGATACATTTTCATAAACTAGAAAAGCATGAATCAACTGCTTATATTATGCATGAAGAAAGTTGCTAAAGGGAATGAAAGAATGAGTAAGATCTTATTGTAGAAATGGAGATAGAAAAACATGACAATGAAATATGCCTTGCCACATTAACCAAATACTGAATTAAAGACAACAAACTCCAAAGCTCATACAAGAACTAGAAATTTGTGTTTCTGGGGCTACTGAAGGGTCCCTTCCTCAAGTCATGTTCCTAAAGGGAGGAAGTGTGGCCAAGACACCTGCTAACAACCTTGTGCTGATCCTTTTTATCCTTGCTAATCTTATACTTGAAAGAAGGCACAAATGGAAGCAAACTATCATACAACCAATCTAATCTACAATAGTTGTAATGGAAATGCATCTAATAAGCAAATTAACAATTAAGATATGAATCTACACGAAGCATATATGTACAATAAAGAGGATCCTTGGATGCTAGGTTTGGGCCCTAACCCAAGAGATTCAGCCCTCTGAGTGAACTCCATGCTGGCTCAAAACAAAACTCATTCTTATTACTGAAACAACAGATTACATCAAAAGAACTATCACAAGTGTTGCAGCTTGAAAATAGAGTAGAGTTTTACAATGAAAATCCGAATCCTACTGAGGTCCTAGGCCTCTCTACTTATACATCCGAAGTCTCCAACAAATTCCTTAAAATTAGGGAGGCTCAGCTCCCAGACTCGAGATAAACTGGTGATTTGTCTCTCACTTTCTCGGCTGCCTTCTAGTCCTCATGATTTGGCTATTTGCACTCTGAGCTGATGGAGGAATATTCGAATCGAGGGGTATTAAATGAGCAGGATTAACCTCCTATAGTCCCTCTCCATTGTCCCATTCGAGTTTTGACCTTGGTCTTTGCCAAAATTCCCTGTTTTTCTCCTTTAATCCTACATTAAATGCACATTAGACCACAAAGCAAAATATCCAACTCTAACTCATCTCATAAACGAAATATAATCAAAACCATGAAATAAGTTATGAGAATAGTTAGTTTGACTAAGCTAGGAGGTGAATTAAGGCCCATATAATTACCCAATGATGAGGCTCATCATCACCCCCTTACTGAAAGTGTTTCTCATCCTCTAAGAAGCTTAGTCAATATCCATATCTTTCATGGCTCTGGTAGCCTCTGTGACATCCCATGCCTCTGTTGTGGTCTCCTCTTCTTGTTCATATAAGCCTTCTTTCTTTTCTACCTCTTCCCATTGCCTCTTTTCTTCTTCTTCTTTTCTCCCTTCTAGCATCCCTAAGAGTAGTGGTGGACTAAGTTTTAGGCCTATCTAATTGACCTTCAACCTTTGCATAGATTGCTTATACGTAGGTGTCCTGTTGAGTGCCTCTCTCAACCTTTGAGGGGAGTGATATTCTCTTACCTTTAAGCTGTATGGAAGGGTGTTCCATCTTCTCAGGAAAGCATGTATACTATCATCTCCTAGCAGCCTAAACATGTCCTCAAAATGTGAAATTGCTTGCTTTTGGGTAGCAAGATATCTAGGTGCCAGCTGAGGATCATTTGCAATCAAATTATGTGTACTGATGAGGGCCATGGGATTTGATTTTTCAACTCTGATCAAAAGAGGTTTAGTTTGCTCTCTTGCCAATATCCTTTTCAGCTCTGCGGCCCTTGACTCCTCATGGTTCATCCATGATGCCAAAGCCATTAATTGTAAATCTCCTAGCTTGGCATTAAGTTCCCATACATTCATGTCTATGAGGGCCATGTTGTGCAAATAAAACTCAACCATTTTGGCCCTATCCTCTAGTGTACTTTGATCACAAAGATCAATAAAATCCATGTAGTCCTGAAATGGCATGGTTCCCCTCTGTGCTAGTGTCTTAATATGAAACTACAACCATCGTTCTTTGAGGTAGAGAGCATAGGATTTAGCTAGCATCCTACACTTGATTTCCTCCAAGGAGAGGTTGGCCATACATGCCAATTGGTTCTCTCTTTCCTGCAGCTGTCGCCTCAGCCATGCATTTTTTGTCTCTAGTCGATTTCTCATTATAGCTTCCCTGTGCCTCAAGCCACTTAGCTCTCTACAGATTTCTTTGAGTTTCTCATACCTGTGCCCAATGTCTTCCACCCCCTTTGATATGGTGATCTACATCCATTGGTGAGTTCTGGCCATCTCCTTCTCAAGCTCGAAGAACAGTTGGATGGAAAAAATTTTAGGTATGACCCTACCTCCTTCAAACCGGAAATAGGATTTCATGTCAGGTTGGGGGCTAGGTTCTTTTGTCTCTGTATCCTCCTCGTTAGCTTCTTTCTGCTCCCCTACCTTCCTTTCCAATTTCTCTACCTCCTATAGATTCAACAGAGTATCCTGTAGGACTATTTTTTCTTCCTGTAGATTTTGTTGTGTGTCCTGTAGAATTGCCTTATCCTTTGAGGAAGTTGATCTAGTAGTACGCCTCCTCACATAGGTGATAGGGGATGTAGGGGAAGGAATTTTGTCTTTTTGTGTAGGGGAATATTAAATCACAATAGAAATTTTGGTTGATGTTTGTGGCTTCCCCTGTCTTATTCTTGTGCTCTTTCTTGTCCTGAAATACAGTGGGGTTTTCCTCTGCCTTTTCCATTTTTTCTTGATTAGGGTGTTGGGAGTAGTGAGGGAAGTTGCTTCCTCTCTTTCAGTGGCCTCTGGAGACACCCTAGGTGACTCCTCCTTGTTTTTTGTCCCCTCTGTTCTATTACCTTCTTCCTTTTTGTCTTTCTTGTCTTCTCCCTCTTGTAGATCTTCATCATCTCTATCAATTTCCTCCTTAATTTCCTCCCCTGTTTCTTCATCATCCTCCTTCTCTTCTCCCTCTTCTTCTTCATCTTCATCATGTTCATCTATGTCAGCTCCTTCTTCATCCATCTCATCCTCATCTCCTTCTGTATCTTCCTCTTCCTATTTTACTTCCTCTTCACTAACAGTAGGACTAACATCATAAGTGAGAGCTTTGATGTCATCCTCTGATGGCATGTCTATGAAAATTGACCATGTTATAGGAGTTCTGAGGTTTTGGAGGGCATCTTCTATGAGGATCCTAATCAACCCATGGTGAGCTAATTTTTGGGAATTCCCCTCCTTCACTTTTATGCTTGAGTCTATGAGTGATTGAAATACGAAATATGGTATGTTGAGCCTTTGGTGAGTAGGTGTTTCTGCCCCAAATCTTAATTCTTCAAGGATCCTGAAATGATAGCCATAGACAAAACTATACCTACCCTGACATGAGATGTATTTGATTATTTGGTAGCCTAACACATTCCATGGATATGGCAGACTTTCCCTCCTTACTCCATTTTTGTCCTCAGTGGGTTCCTCACCTCCTAAAAAGAATTTTCTTTTGGCAACCTAGCTATCTCCTTTGTCTTCTTTTCTCCAAGGTATTCCTGGGGGATGTGTGGTGACTCTGCTAATAAGCTCAGGGGTGAGATCTATAGTGAAGCCCCTTATTACAACAATGGCATGGAGACTCGTTTGTGGAGTGAGGGAGAGAGAAAATTCTTGAGCCACCTCATCATCATACCCTCTAAATTTTTTGAAAAACCCCATTCAGTTATGTCTTGTGAAGATTTCAAGCACTTGGGTGTGTTGTTGGATTCTCACAGTGTTTGTGGGCTCTCTCATATTAAACCCTCCTGTCATCTTGTTGGTGAAGCTTGAGGAGAAAATGAGAGGGTTGAAACAATTTTTTCAAATGCAAGAGCAAAACAGAGATGACTGTGTATTTAATTCCCTTCACACAGTGGCTAAATTCACTCAAATTTAGAGTATCCTTGGTTCATTTACTTGCAAATGGGAATTTAATTTCAGAGCCTACCTCATTAGACTGTTTGCAGTGGCCAACTCCCATGATATCCATTCTGAACGCTTCTTTGACAATCCTGTAGACGGTCTCTGTGTATCCTATAGACAGTCTTTATATCCTATAGGAATTCCTGTGCATGCTCTTGTAGGAATTCATGTGTAGTGAACGATGGATCTTTGCTTCTAGTGTGTTGCCTGGGTTATGAGATTGATTGAGTGAGGGAGTTTTGAGGAGGTGAAATGCATGAATGCATGGGAATGAAGTTTTATTTCCTCTTATGGTGATTCGGGGTGAGGTGGTGTGTTGGAAGCAAAGGTACGTTGCCATTTTTGGACCATTGGTCCCCGCTACCACCTCATCATTTCCCACTCCTCGTAATCAGCTCCCACCTTGTAGATCCACAATTTAACCACTTTTTGTCCTACTCCTTCTCTATCTTTGAGTTGACTACAGCCACATGTGAGAGGACACTCGGTTGTGAATGTGCTAACTGAATGAAGGTGGCCAAGTTAACTAGCCACCTTTTCACTTATAAATCAAATATCTCACAACCCTTACAAGTTTTGACTACATGATGCATATGATAGAACGGGTGGGATACTTACCTGTTGTTTCAATGCTATGCTATAGTTTTCGAAGACCAGAGGTGTTGTTGTGTATATTTTTTGCATGCCATTCTTCTTCCTCCTCTTGTTGTCTGCTAATGGTTTCTCTGTTTTTGTAGGTATCTGTGGTTGAAGATCAGATGTTGCTACTTTGGAGCACTTGGATCATATGCTCCTCACTTGTTGCTGGTGTGATTTGTATTCTGTGGGATAGGTTGCTACAGGATTTCCTACAGGATGTCCTGTAGCTGCTTCTCCCTCAACACTCTTTAATCATTTTGCTTTCTGAGGCTGTGAGGATGGTGACATGGATGGAAAGAAGGAGTGGGAGTGTGGAGAGCAAAGGATACTTAGGTGATGCTCTTCACTCCTCTCTGTTTCCTTTTTTTTTTTTTTTTTCTTTTTCTTTTGAAGACTAGATAAAAACTCTTGAAACTGATCTTTTTTTGAATGGTGAGTGCAGGGATGATGATGGTGGACAAGGTGAGGTGCTAGGTCATGAAGAAGGTGAATTTTAGGGACCTAACAAGTCCATCATTTGCCTTCGGATGGCTTCCTGTAGGATTTCTGGGCCATTGTAATTCCTACGGGATCATCCTGTAGGTTTTCAAGGGATCCTGTAGAAAACACAATCTTTGTATAAACCAAAGCAATGGAGTGGGAAAATAACAAAAATGATGGAGGGATGCATGGTAAGGAGTGAAAAAATGAATATGTGAGTCACAAGGGTCTCCTTGGGTTCCTCTTTTTCTCCTTGACTATCCTTCTCGCCCACCTGCAAATGGAAATTTCATGATTTTTTTATTTTTTATTTTTTTAAAAACAACTAGGTTGCCTCAGAGAGGTTTTCACCGTAGTTGTTTGCCCTGGGTGCCTCAAGAAAGGTTTTCACCTAGGGATCTTCGTATTCTCTCTTTTTGTTTCTTTTTTTTTCTTTTTTTTCATCACTAGGCCGCCTTAAGAGGTTTTCAACCCAATGATGGGACTCAGGCGCCTCGTGGAGGTTTTCACTTGAGTCCTTACTCTTTTTTTCTTCTTTCTCATTGATTTGATAAGGGATGAGCTGGAACTTGCTCCCCTATCATCAGTGTTTTATTGATATCATCAACAAAATCTTGTTTTGATAAAGGTCTCTTGTAAATTTTCAATCAGTGTCCATTAACAAGCAAAGGAATGACTTCTTCATCTATGGTTCTGATTTGCACTGAACCATTATCATGGCATCTTTCCACAACATAAGGTCCGAGCCATCTTTTCCTTAACTTTCCCTTGAATTCTTTATACCTAGAATCATATAAGAATGCCCAATCGCCTTCATGAAATTGCTTCTCCTTGATATTTTTATCATGCGAGATCTTCCTCTGAAGTTGAACTACCTCTGTATGTAGGAGGGCATGCATTCTAAATTCATCCAAACCATTCAATTGGAACAATCTCTCTTTCTATGCACTGCTGAGATCCAGATCTAGTTGGCCTGCCATCCTTAATGTGTTATATTCAAATTCAATGGACAACAGGGCCTTTTTCCTATAGACCAGCTCATAGGGTGTGAATCCACTGGTGGTCTTCCATGTGGTATTTTAGGCCCAGGTGGCCTCAACTAGTCTTTCTTCCCAAACCTTCTTGTTGTTACTCACCACCTTGGTTAAGATTCCCTCTAGTGCTCTGTTTGTCACCTCCACTTGCCCATTAGCTTGTGGATGATAGGGAGTGGAGGTCCTATGCTTGATCTTGTGATGGTTGAGCA
Organism: Pinus tabuliformis; assembly: GCA_031772625.1. Taxonomy (NCBI): domain Eukaryota; kingdom Viridiplantae; phylum Streptophyta; class Pinopsida; order Pinales; family Pinaceae; genus Pinus; species Pinus tabuliformis. The sequence continues at coordinate 1,500,473,352 of CM062819.1, read as the reverse complement.
AGTTTTCAATCATGTTGGAGGTAAACTGGCTACCTTGGTCTGTGACCAGCTCTCTAGGGTACCCAAATTTGTAGAATACATTCTCCCTTAGGAACTTAGCCACCTTCTCTTTTGTTGATGCCATAATTGCCTTGGTTTCAACCCACTTAGTCAAATAATCAGTGCACACAATAATGTATTGTTTTTACTTTGAAGGAGGGTCAATAGGCCCAATGAAGTCCATGCCCCACTTTTCAAATGGCTTGAAAGTCACTTGAGGATGCAAAGGAATTTCATCTCTTGGAGTAGGCCTTCCCATCCTCTGGCACCGACAACACTGACTAGTGTATTTTTTCACATCCTGATGAAGAGTGGGCCAATAATAATCTGCTTGTAACACTTTGAATGTTAACATCTTTGCTACAAACTGACCTCCACAACGCCCATCATGACAGGCCAGAAGGATTTCAAAGACTTCCTCTTCCTTGACACACCTTCTCAAGATTTGATCTGGGCCATGTTTGAAAATATTGCCCACAATCCAAGTGAAGGGGGCGCTTTTATTGACTATCTTGCTCTTTTCTCTGGAGGAAAAGTTTGGTTGGAACTGTGTTGATACTAAATAGTTTTCTATATCAACAAACCATGGAAAGAGAATTGAAATAGCAATTAAGTTCTCATCCGTAATTGGTCGTCTACCATTCCTTCTTCACCTATAGAGAAATTTACCCTAGATAAAAAGTCTACAACAACATTTTCATTACCAGGCTTATCAACAATGGTTAGATCAAACTGCTGTAATAAATGTAACCATCTTATAATTCGAGCATTCACATCTAGTTTGTTTATTAAATATTTTAGTGCAGCATGGTCAGTATGCACAAATGTTTGATAGCCTATAATGTAATGCCTGAATTTGTTTAATGAATGCACAACAACTAGGAGTTCCTTTTCGATCACTGTATAATTTAGTTCAGCCTTTGATAAGTTCATACTGATAAAATAGATAGCATAAGGTAGTTTTTCATCTATCTGACCTAAGGTTGCTCCTATGGCTTTGCGTGAGGCATCAGCATGAATATGAAATGGAGAGCCCAGTTTGGGCCTCAGAGAATTGGTGCAGTGGCTAACTTATCCTTTAGGATGTCTAAGGCCACTTGACAACCTTTTGACCATATAGACTCAGAATGTTTGGCCAACAAACCAAATAAAGGAGAGCACAACTTGCTAAAGTCCTTTATGAACCTTCGGTAGTGTCCAGCTAACCCTAGGAAGCTTTTGACATCTCTTTGCTTTGGAGGAGGTGGAACCCTTTTGATGATAGATATTTTGTTTGGGTCCACCTGCAGTCCTTGCTGAGATATTGAATGACCTAGCACAGTCCCTGTAGTCATTAAGAACTCACATTTTTTCGGATTGAGAGACAGGTTCATTTTAATGCATTTGTGTAGTACTTTGCCTAGGTTAGACAGGGCTTCTTGAAAATCACACCGATAAGGTGTAAAATCATCCATATAAATCTCCACCACATCATGGACTAACTCGGCGAAAATACTCAAGACTGCTCTTTGGAAAGTGTTAGGAGCATTGCATAGGCCAAAGGGAAGGACCCTATAGGCAAAAGTACCCCAAGGACAGGTGAATGTGGTCTTATCCTGGTCTTCTAGGCAGATCTAGATTTAGTTGTACCCACTGAATCCATCTAGGAAAGAGAAAAACCTTTTCCCTGCCAGGCCATCTACCACTTCGTCAATGAAGGGTAGAGGAAAATGATACTTCTTTGTGGCTTTGTTCAACTCCCTGTAATAGACATAAATCCTCCACTTACCATTTTTCTTGGGAACTAACACCAAAGGAGAGACCCACACACTGTCGGAGATAGGGTAAATGAATCCTGCATCTAGCAGTTTTTGCAGTTCTTCTTGGACTATATCTTTAAGAGTTGGATTCATCCTCCTTTGTGTTTGTCGAACTGGCTTGCAACCTTCTTTGATGTATATGTGGTGAGTACACACTGAGGGGTGTACTCCATTCATTTCCTTGTAACTCGAAGTGAATGCTTTTAGATTTTCCTTTAACATGTTGCATAACATCTCCTCTTCAAGAGCAGAAAGAGATGGATTGATTTTCAAGGTTCTCTCTCGGCCAAATTCTATGGTTTTGACACAAAGTGGGTTGGAATCAGCCGAGTATAAGTTAGTTGGATGATTGTTCTGGGTTTCCTTTACTGCTTCCTATAAAGGTAATGAACCAGGAGTTGGACTTTGGAGCAAGTGTTCAATCAAGTAATCCTCATATTGATGTCCTCCTCCCATGGTTGCTTCCAAAGCATAAAATTGGGTGGAATAAACTTCATCTTCCTCCTCCTCCTCCAACCATAAAGGTAAATCATGCTCTAGAGAAGGTTGAGTAGGAGGTTATAGGACTAACTGCTTGGACATATGCCCATTCTTGATGGTCATATTCTCAGCTCTACAGCTATTGTAAGCATCGGCAGTGGCTAACCATGGCCTCCCAAGGATGACAAGATAACCAGTAAGCTTAGCCTTATGCTGGAGAACTAGGAAATCTCTAGGGTACTCCTAGGAGTCAATGGAGACCATCACATCCTCCACAATTCCCTCAGGGGTAGCTGTGGAATGGTCCACAAGTTGCAGAATTGTTGTGGTCTTCCTTAATGAGCCTTGGAGGTTGAGCTTGAGCATGGGGTCCTTGTTCATCACATTAATGGGAGCCCCAAGATCAATTAGAGTGTGTGGGACAATGGTGCCATTGATGTGCACATCTACTATAGGGCTTCCAGGGTCCAAATATTTTGGACATATTACTTTCCCCATCGTTAAGTTGGACAACCTCCCAATGACATTAATGGTAGGGGCATCCCTCTTTCGTCTCCTTGGATGTTTGAAGCACTTCTCCTTAATCAACTTGTTGTAAATGGGAACATATTTTATTGCCTGGAGAAGGCAAATATTTACAAATAGATTTTTCAATTCTCAAAGAAGTTCAATCTCTCTTGGGGTAGGCTGGAGTGGTTAGGCTAATCTCTCAAGAAAGGGTGGATTTACTTTAAGGTTTCTTTCCTCTCTTTCTTCCTAAACCTCCCTAGGTGGAGGGGGAGGTTGGTTATCCAAGAGAACTCTCCCAGATCTCATGTTAATCTCCTGGATTTCCACAACATAAGTTGGATATGATGTCTCTCCATTGTATACTTGTTGAGCCTGCCTATTGTTCGGGTTCAGATTTGGCTGGGTAGGCATCAGGGGTTGCTTGGGTGGAGAAAAGTGTAGGAGTCATGGTTGGGCAGGTGGTGGAGGCAATAGAGCTGGAGCATTGTTGTATTGGGGCCTCCTCCCCTCGAGTGGTGTATTCCACTGAGGTTGTCGTGGAGCATATGGTTGAAATGAATGGCTGGATGGCTGGAAATGATACTAAGATGCATAAGACCAAGGAGGGGGTGTAGACCAGGAAGGATGATTAGGGGGTCCCCAAGAAGGTATAGCAGTGGTTTGGTTGTGGTTGTAATATGCATGGGATGACCTTTGCATGCCCTGCTGGTATGGTCTAGGCCTAGGAGGTCTCCTTTAGTTAATGTAGCAAATCTTCTCAGTGACCCCTTCAGCTCCTTGATATACAACTTTAAGTCCAGGTAAAGAATGGCAGTTGTTTGTGGAGTGGTTTTCCTCACAGACCGAGGAAATTTCAATAGAGTTCAATGGACATTCATTCCTAGGATGCCTCCTAGTGCATCTAGGACAAAAGATGGCCAAGGCTCTCTCTGCTTCCTCCTGCTACCATTTAATGTTCATGGTGTCCATTTGGAAGGGAAGGGTTTGTAGCATCTCACTTTTGAAATCTTCCAGCATGTTTCCAATTTCACCCTTGATAGATGAGTTGGAAGATGATGTACTGGCCATACATTGACTACCCTTACCCTTTTTCCTCGCTGCCCTAGAGTGGTTTCTAAAGACAATTTTGATATCCTCATCGGGTAATTGGTAGATATCACCTCCTGCTAACAAATGTAAGGTATCCAGAAGATCTTCTCTTACTCCCCTAAGAAGGACCAACTTTAGTGACTCAGGGTTAAGTGTTCACCTCTCCCTTTTGTAACTAAGCTGGAATCTTTCTTCGTAGTCTTCTAAGGATTCATCAGGGCCTATGGTCATCCTGAAAATTTCCTCTTTAGTATCCTTTGACCAGCAGTAGTCCCGATATTTGTTGTTAAGGGCCTGTTGCATCTGAGCCCAAGTTGTGATGCTATCTCCAGGTAAACCCATGAACCAGCGCAATGTTGCATCCTTGAGGGTAGATGGAAATAGTTTTAACTTTTTCTCGTCATCTGTATAGTCATAGGTTCAACATATAACAACAAACTAAAATAGGAAAGTGTTGGGGTCCTCTGTGGTCAGGACATGGAAATGAGATAGGGAAGAGGGGCTTATATTTTTCATCTTAGTGTCCCCATTGGTTTCCCTAATGGGGAAGGCACCCTCAACTCTCTCTTTATTCCCTCTGTCATTTTTATTTTCAGCCATTGGTTCCTCTTCTTCTTCTTCCCCTGTAGGTTCTTCAAATATGTCAGCTTGCTCACCTCAGGGTTCCTCCAGTTCACAACCATCAAAGAAGAGAGAAGGTTGGATGTTGGATGCAGTGGGCGTATTTGGCAAAAATTTCCCTAAATTTTCCCTATTCCTACGAGGCATGAAAGGAAATATTTTTGTGTTGGTTTTGTATTCTTTTTAAAACTTGGAAAGTACTTGAAAAATTGAAATTGCTAATTGAATGAAAATTACTGACAGAATGAAAAAGCTACTTGTTGAATTAAAATCCTACTTGCAGAATGGAAAGGAAAGCAGATAATGCAAAAAGAAAGAAAGGAAACAACTGGATTACTTTTGCATAAATAAACTAATGGCAGAATATTGAAGACAAGAAGTAGAAGAAAAGAAAGCAGTAATCAAATTCTACTCATACACCTCCCCAGCAATGGCGCCAAAAAGTGATGAGCAACAGTATTGCAACAAGGATGCTGCAATTCCTGGGCTACCGGCTTTACTTATCAACCTAGGGTTCGTACAAACTTGGATGTGATAGTGTTGTATGCACAAGTAAAAGTGATGGTTTTGTCTGTTGCCACTGTTCAGCTGGTGAGAGACCACTGGGGTTCCAAGCCACACTTCTATAGAGTCAGAAGAAGCTTGATTCTTTGATGGGAGAAGGGAAAATCTACTCTAAGAGAGTTACTATACTACAGTAATGGAGAAAGCCAACATGTAATTCTAAACCACACCATACCCTAATTAACCATTTAAGAATTTATGCTAAGAAGAAATGTTAAATCAACAATAAACAAATTCTACTATCTAAGTTGCAGAAGTAAAAATCATCAAACAATACTAGTGTGCAAGCAAAGAAGCTAAACTAAATCTGTTTTCACTTTTTTGGTTTTGTAGGCAAAATCAAGTATGCAAAGTAATTGTTCTTGTGGATGTGACAGGTGGATTGAAGGTGTTTGTGGATGGCTAGAAGGTTTATGAAGTGGCTTGATGGTTTGGAGGGGTGGTAGGAGGAATTTTGTGACTTCCTAGAGGTTTCCCATCAGTTCGGCCTCAAAACAGGTCGTTTCAGGAAAACCTATAGGATGTACTAGAAACCTACAGGATGATCTTGTAGGAATTACAGGATACAACCGAGGGCTAATTATGAGGTGTTGGAGGCATTGGGAAGTTTAGGAAAGGTGTGTGATGGGTGGAATGGAGTGTTAGAAGGTCTAGGGGCACTTAGGAGTCAATATACAAGATTAGAGATAGTTAGATTCGCTCAATGTGTTTAGGAGAATTTCAATGAAAAATGATGAGAAACTAGTGAGGGTGATGGTGAAACAAGGGATGGCTAAGGTGAATGAAGTGGAAGGCGTCTACTGGTTATGAGGTCTTGGTCTCCTCCTGAAGCACCTGCTCTGCATAAAACATGTGTATCTTCCAAAAAACTATGCAACAAGGTACATTTTCATAAACTAGAAAAGCATGAATCAATTGCCTATATTATGCATGAAGAAAGTTGCTGAAGGGAATGAAATCATGAGGAAGATCTTATTGCAGAAATGGAGATGGAAAAAGATGACAATGAAATCTTCCTGGCAATATTAACCAAATACTGAATTAAAGACAACAAACTCCAAAGCTCATACAAGAACTAGAAATCTCTGGTTTTGGGGCTGCTAAAGTGTCCCTTCCTCAAGTCATGATCCCAGAGGGAGGAAGTGAGGCCAAGACACCTACTAACAACCTTGTGCTGATCCTTTTTCTCCTTGGTAACCTGCTCCTTGAACTAAGGCACAAATGGAAGCAAACTATCACACAACCAATCTAATCTACACTACTTGTAATGGAAATGCATCTAATAAGAAAATTAATAATTAAGCTAGGAATCTACACTAAGAATACATGTATAATAAAGAGGAGCCTTGGCTCATAGGGTTGGGCCCTAACCCAAGGGCTTCAGCACTCTGAGTTAACTTCGTGCTAGCTAAAAAAAACTCATTCTTATTACCAAAACAACAGATGACATCAAAAGAACTGTCACAAGTCCTGCAGCTTGAAAATAGAGTAGAGTTTTAAAATGAAAATATGAATCCTAATGAGGTCCTAGGCCTCTCTACTTATACATCTGAAGTATCCAAGGAATTCCTTAAAATTAGGGAGGCTTGGCTCCCAGACTCGAGATAAACTGGTGCTTTGTCTCTCACTTGCTCGACTGCCTTCTAATCCTCATGATTTGGTTGTTTACACTCTGAGCCGATGGAGGAATATTCAAATGGAGGGGTAGTAAATGAGGAGGATTTACCTCCTATAATCTCTCTCCCTTGTCCTATTTGAGTTTTGACCTTGGTCTTTGCCAAAATTCCTTGCTTTTCTCCTTTAATCCTACATTAATGCACATTAGACCACAAAGCAAAATATCCAACTCTAAGTCATCTCATAAACAAAATATAATCAAAGGCATGCAATAAGTTATGAGAATAGTTGGTTTGACTAAGCTAGGAGGTGAATTAAGGCCCATATAATTACCCAATGATGAGGCTTATCAAAGGGCACAAGGAACATCTCAGCTACACATATAATGTTCGTCGATGATGTCCTTTATTTAGGAGAGGCAGAAATCTCCACATGGAAGATCGTTTTCCTTGTAATTAAAAAATTTAGCAATGCTTCTAGACTCATCATGAAGAAATAAAAATATGAACTCATTAAGGATGGGGAGGATGTGGAGGTGTTTAAGAAGAGTTCTTTTCTGTTTGTGGTGAAAATCACATCATTGACAAGAAAATTCAAGTATTTGGGATTTTATTTGAAGCCAAGAAATTATGAGAAATGGAATTGGAACCAACTTATAGTAAAATTTGAAAAGAAGCTTGAATTATGGGAACACAAATGGCTTACACTGGGTGGTAGATAGATAATGATCACGGGGGCTTCACAAGGTATGATTGTGTATTGGATGTATTTATTTCACTTACCTTTGTTTATCATTCTTAGAATCGATGCAATCATAACAAGATTTTTATGGGCCAGAGCTGGTAATTATAAGAAATTCCATCTATCCATACTTGAATCTATTTCTAAGCCTATGGCAATGGGGGGCTGGGGCATAAAACATACTATGTGATTTAACCTACCCTTACTTACCTAAAATCTATGGTGGGCCTTTTACAGTCCAGGAATATGGCATGAAATTATATGTGAGAAGTACCTTAAGAACTCAAATATGGAAAAATGGTTCTCATCAAGATCTCCTATAAAAAAGATTCATCTTACATATGGAAAATTTTGATGAAATCCAAGCCATGGCTTTGTGGTAACATTCGCTGGGAGGTGGGTCATGGCGATAAAATTTTTATTAATTTCGATGACATCAAAGGTTTGACATGGGATCATAATCTCTCTGTCCCCATCATACAGTTCCTAAAGGAGCGTGGTCTCTTTTCCTTGTGCCATATTGCCTACCTTCAAAACTATTTTCCTTCCTCAACTATTTGGCCACACTCTTAGGTTATTGGTCTCACGAAGGAGTTTCGAGATCGAATGGGAATAGAATTGTTATAAACTTTGCAATGAAGGGATCTCTCTATGACATAAATATGATAACCCCATGTGGGGAGGTTGTGCTAATGGAGGAGAAATCTCTACTAAAGATACATATTCCTATATTTATCTACACAAACAACCCAATCTCTTTGTTGAATGGTTGGCTCATATGTGGAAGTCACAAGTGGGCCACCTAAACTCAAATACTTAGCTTGCGATCAACAATTGAATACTCACATGTCATAATCTCTCTAACAGGGTTAATCTCTCTAAGAGAATATTTTAGGGTCGAGGGAGATGTCTGGCGTATGAATAGGTGGTGCACCTCTTTTTACGTTGCCTCTTTGTGCTTGCAATCTGGGAGGAGATCTTTATTACACTTATTGTTGATGAAATGGGAGATTAGTCTTCAATTAAATCATGCCTCGTCAAGTAGAGTCCCACTATATGTCTTTTCGGGCATTTGGATTTCATTCTCCCATATTTTTAGAGAGAATAATACAATTTCATATGCCCTCTCCAAACGCGGGAGCGTTGTATAACCATGTTTCATGCTTTTTGATTATCTTTTCAATTTGAAGTTGTCTGTGGATCAGGCATGTTCTATTTATATGTTAAATAATAAAAAACGTGGAGGAGATATTCATCCTTATCAATATTACATATTAGTTCAATAAGATTACATTGGAGACATCAGTAATAAATTACTGTAGTGAGAATGAACTGAACTCAAGATAGTTGGACTAAACTAAAAGAGACTGTGACACTTGGACAAACAATTGTGACACCTAGCAGGTGGTTAGAATTAGATTCTCCAAAGAAGGAAGAAGAATAGGAGAAATCTCCCATTGCAAAGTAGAAGAAATAAAATTAATGTGGTTTTGCAGATGTTTTTACACTTACCATTGATTTCCAATGTGCAGGTAAATAGGACGATTATGAAGAAGAGTTAAATTTCTTTCAAGCATGGCTTGCAATAGCATGTCTCGATGAGGTATGCATAGAGTTTGCAATGATGAACCTTGAAGACAATTTGCATGATGAAAACATTAATGAAATTTTCAGGTATTGGAGTCCTGAAGAGACGAAATTATCTTATGAACTTATGTTGCAGCGAATTGTTGATGATAAAAGGAACAATACAGAAGATGAAAAATGGAATTAGTCCACATACAAGACTATTTTCGAAGATGTCCATGACATGCTTAGACAAACTTGGAACAATGGAAGACCTGCACCAACAAATGAAGAAACTAAGGTTTGAAGGATACAACAAAAAGAAAAAGTTGAAACAATTTAGAGACTATAAGATCTACAAGAAGAGAAGAAGAAAAGTAAATATAGTTGAAGTCATTTTAAAATGTAATCTTAGTTGAGACATATACCAACCAACATCTTAGTTTAATTTTTTTTGGTTGAAATTAAGGCGGAGTGTTGGAGAATCTAATTCCAATCGGTGTCACAATTGTCCATCCAAGTGTCAGAGTCTGTTTTAGTTTACTCCAACTATCTTGAGTTTAATTCAATCTCACTCTAGTAATTTATTACTGATGTCTCCAATGCAATCTTATTTAACTGATTCATAATATTGAGAAAGGAAAGTCTCTGCTCCACGTTTCTCATTCTTTAACATTATAGGTCTAGATGGTTTGTGTACTTTGGTCTGATTTTATTTTTTAATTGTTTTTTTATTTTGATCCTTTATGGTTTTATGGTAGCCTTTTTTTTCTACATATCCCTTGTTTCTTTCGAGGTTGTGTTCGGTTTTTTCTACAAGTGATAGTGGTGGACTCGAGTTCCCTTATACAAGTTGTACCTCTCCACCGACATTTTATGTTTTGTTTGGCTTATTTGCAAGACTTAATGTGGATCTTTTCTTTTTATTTTTATAGTTTTCATATGTTTGCCACAAGATAAGGATCATGGGATGAACTATTTGGTATTTGTAAGAATCGTTGTCAATGGGGGTTTGGAAAGGAATAATTTTTAAGTAGACTTTTTAGACTTTCTCGCAGATTTCTAGTCAGAATCCGGTGAAAACATTTTTTGTGAAATCTTGATTTTTGTTGTTTAAACTAGTTGTTTAACTGCTTGTATAGATTCAGCACCATCAAAAACCTTTAGGGAATTTCGATTGCGAAAAGCTCACTTGTCAAACATGTAATTTTAATGAATCCATATCTAATTCTAAACAAATTAAATCGAAAAATAAATAAGAAAACTTTCCAAAAAATAATACTTAAAACTACTAGATTTCAAAATACATAATATATCTACTTAAGAAGTTTGATTTTTCTCTGGGAAAAAAAAAAATTAATTACTTTCAAATACGTAGTCGGAATGAACATTCAATTAGTGGCAGTCGCTCAAGTTCATTGAGGTTTTTGGATTAATATTACGTTCCATAGAGAGGCCCGTGGACTTTACATCTTAATTAACGGGATCAACATGATGTAACATTTTGTTTTAAATTATTAGTATTAAAAAAAATCACATTTCTGATAAAATTGGACGTAAAGTTTAAATATGATCAAAAACCTCAAGAAACATTTGAACTTCTTGGTTACCCATAATTATACAGAATCAAAACTTTTAGAAAATAAACATTTTCTTTTTTTAAATTTAGAAGTTTAATAAATTTTAAATTTTAAAAATTATCTCTATTGAGGGTTCTTACATAGGGGGGAACACTCATTTAAATGAGGTTGGAAAGCCACTCCCAAATGGCAGCATGCATGGTTTCCCTTACAAGGCATATGGAGAAACATGAAGATTAACCCGTCTGAGATTTCAACGCACTTGGATCTCATCTTGCAAAACATAGGTCAAGAACGATCTATGGATGGAAATATATAGAAGAATATCTCATTATCATAATAAAGGATGGATAGCTGCAGATTTAAACATTCTCCTCATAGATTCTTGCAGGAAGAACATCCACGTCTATAAGTTTTTCTAGAGTTGATTTTCTTGTAATGCACATGATAACTCAAATGGGAATTTGACGTACAAAGGCCCATGGATGCTATGATGCATGTGGAGTTCATAGTAATTATTAGTAACAAAATCTTTGACACAATACTAACAAGACTTTAGAATCTAAGGTTCTCTTTAATCATTTCAATTCTGGATTGTGATGTAATTCTAAATTTTTAGTTTCTTATCACAATTTAGAATACATAAACAGGGATAATTTTTTTCTTGGTGATGTTAATTTTGGGGAGTCTATTCATTTTTCCTCGGTGACCTCTAGGTATTTCTCTTTTTCCCATCTCTACTCCCTTTCTACTCTCTCTCCACTATTTAATATTGAGAAAACCCTGTTTAATCTCTTTGAGATTGGCATTCCTTACCACTAGTTCTCAGAGTTATCTTCTCTATTTTCCTCACTGGTTCTTTGTGTTCCCTTCTCTATTTTCCTTACCGGCCTTTACAAAATCCCTTTTGCTTTCTTATCACTCAAGATTTTCATTCCCTGTTACCCATCTCACTGAAGGTCTTACTCTTAGCTTACACAAGTTTTGACTCTATGTGCAGGCGTCGACGCTTTTCTCCTCTATGAAGTGGAAGGAGAGGATGCCCTCTGAAGTTGATGGATAGGATGCCCAAGTTAATCCCCTACCTCTGACCATATTCCTTCCTCTGCCATCAAACCCGGGCACTGGCAATAGCTCAAGTAGTCATGCAACATTAGAGGGATATCATCACTGTTGTGATCAAAAGGACTATTTCAGATATAGAAATGCTAGTTAGATAATACATATTTTATATTTTGGATAGAAAAGGAAACAAGAAATTAAGGACTTGATAACATAGGTGCAGAAGCCTATTAAAGCCATAACCTTCCTTATTCTATATGAAGACCATCATTCTATACTGGCATATAAAAAATCTCATGGGAAAATTTGTCACTAAGAGATAATGCCAAGAAAGAAGTGGTTATCTAAATGCCAGACCTAGTGGACAAAATTAGTAGGTTTTTCCTTGTCAAACAATCACAGTGAGACCCGAGAGAGATAATGATGAGCAGGAATATGTTTTTCCTACTCAAACGATCAGAGTGATACCTGGGAGAGATAATGGCCAATAGGAATTGGTTATCTAAATGGCAGAGACGATGAAAAGAATTAAACAAATTTATTAGTCTCAACATGAAGTCACAACACATGAATGAAGTTCACATTATGAGAATTTTGAGGTCTAAAATCGGCCTCCTAAGAAAAATGTACAACCAAAATAAAATTTATAAGAACCAATAGGATTCAAGATAATGATGTTAACCATAGGGAATGATTCACGATTTTTGGAGTTAAAAAGTAAAAAGATTAAAAAATAATAAAATAATAAAACTACTTTTTCAACTCATATTTTCAACTTATGTCCCTAAGGTTTTACTCAAATTTCGAGAGGGAGTACTTGTTGGATGCAAAACTTAATTCCTCATCCAAGGAGTACCCATGTTTCATACTTTCGATGAACTATGCTACATGAAAAATGAGAAATACATGAAAAAACATGATTACAATCATGTTTTTTCATGTATTTCTCATTTTTTGTGTAGCAGGGTCCATCGAAAATATGCAACATGGGTACTCCGTGGATGAGGAATCAAATTATGCATACAACGAGTGTCGTTGCTCAAAATTTGAGTAAACCTATAAGGAGATAAGTTGGAAATACGAGTTAAAAAATAGTTTTTCCTTTTTTCCCTCTAAAATTTGATGATGTAATCTAGCCTTATTTTATTATGTCCACTATTATTTAATAATTTCCTTTGGAGGCCCATTTTAGACCTCAAAATTCCTCTAATGAAACAATCCTATCACTTTAAACATAATTTTTATCACATCAATATCACTAAAATCTTTATCAAGTTTGGTTTAAAGTCATACTAGTTTTGTGCTCTTTTTGAAATTTTATCATATATCAAATAAAGTCGGTAATCAGAAAACTTTAAACTTTTCCAAGTAGTGGACTAATAATCTGTGATAAATGTTTGTAACAATTTTTTTGAAAATAATACAAATAATCTTAGTTTATTTCAAATAATATTAATAATATTTATTTAAAAATATTAAAAATAAAAAAACACTTAAAAATGTATTAATACATTTATATTAAACTATAATCTAAAATATTATTTTAATATCTTTTTAAATTTTAAATAAAATAAAAAAAACTGAATTTTTGTTACACAAATAATACATTTTTTCAGAAATCCACATTGAAATCATATTTAAAAGAACAAAGAAACATAATTTTACTAAAATCTTTTTCCGAAAATTCCTTTAAAGAAGAAAACAGAACATATATGTCAGAACATAGGTGTATTTATATTTATAAACTAACAACTTTTCGTTTGTTGCTAGATTCATTTATTTCTAACACAAAAATTCTGAAATATTCTTGGAAATCAACTATTAAGTTAATTGGGATAACTTAATAGAGTCACATCTCTTATCGATGTCCTATTTGTCATTAATAACGATTAGATTAGGATAACTTCGAACTATTCGTCGTCTTATGTGTATTCAGCTTTCTCAGACCATTGATTTATAAGTAGCTTATTCCTGATATGTTTGAACCCCAGCGTTAAACTTCTGTTTTCTCTAATTCCATCCTTACAATGAAAGGTAATCAAGACAGTGGGGAAGCAATCGTAGTAATAAAATGTATTTTCAGAAGATAACAAAAAAAACATCGTAAATGTTTCTCGCTTTGAAGATGAGCTACGCCATTTCTTCCGGGGCCAAAATATGTTGAACAACTGCAACAAACGGCGTATCATCAAGGTTCTAATCCCTTAGGTCAGATCTCCTCGATCTCCCATCCGCTCCGTTAAATCTCTTCATATATGACATATGGAATTTGATTAATGTTATTTATTTTGAGAGGTTGTAAGGTCTATTGGCGTATCAGGAATAACGATCCGGAATATTAATTATTTTTATTTAATTTGAGATGGTGTAAGATTTACTCCCCTAGATGAAGTGGTCAAAAGTTTAAGTTTTTTTCCCAGTACGAAAAAGCATATTTTTATATTGATATCAGTAATGGGATATACATATGTCATACATGTTTACAAATTCCCTTGTGTTGTTAAATGTCTGCAAGGTAAGCGGAAAAATACAGTCCATAGTCCACAGAAAACCAGATAGCAAAACAATTTTGTTCAAGATATATTCCTGAAATAGCAAATAGATAGTTGCCCGTAGATGCATGATCCCATCATCAAATCAATCCTGTAGTGTAGTAATGCAGCATTATTGGATGGAGATGATGTAAAGCAAGATTAGAATCCAGATAGTGCAAGTGTCGCATCAGTGGGTTCAGAAACAGATTACGCCCACATGAGAATCCTGTATCATTCAAAGGCTTCATCTACGAGACCTTTCTTGGTAGAGCAATCCGCCCTGGCGAAACATAAACATTGGTACTGAGTTATACACCATCTATCGAGGAGTAGGAATTTATCGAGCTCCAGAAGAAATGGCTCCTACTTGGGATAATGGGCGAGAAGGGGAGGCATATGTTGCCAAGAGACTAGACCGTTTTTTAATACATGAACATTTGATTGATCGACTTGGGGAGGTGCAGACTAAAACTATCAGTAACTTCTTATCCGACCATAGGCCTGTCACTCTGGACTTGAAGAAGCCGCTAGTGCGCCCTGGTATGCCATTCAAATTCAACATAATTTGGTTGGATGACTTGGATTTCAACACACTTGTACGTGAATCCTAGAACTGTGAAAATACTTCTGGCTCCCCTCCCATGGAACATATCCTTGACAAACTAGAGTCACTCCACAGGGTGTTGAAGACCTAGCAGAAAAATAAAAAATAGTCTATGAAAAGAGAGCTCAGGGATATACAATGTAAATTGGACACCCTTCTCCCGCTAATGGCCTTAGATAATCTTCTGGCTGCTACTTGATCTCACATTCAGGATCTAGAGGTAAAAAGAAACTGTATCTTAACTTGGCGACTGAAGAGCCGCGCTATTTGGATCATGGAGGGAGACAAAAATACTAAACTTTTGCATCGCTTTGCAAACCATTGGCACACTACAAACTCTATCTGAGGAATTCAGGATGCTGAGAGATCCCATACCTAGTCACAGGAGGATATCTCCAAAGCCGCCACCCTACACATCCAATCCAATTTCAGGGATTAAACACTTCCTGACTATGTTTGATCAAATCTCAAGTCACGTCCTGTACAGATGCATCTTGGAGGAAGAACTTCTCAGTGTCCTTAAATATTTTAAAGGTGACAAAAGTCCAGGACCAGATGGGTGGATGGTGGAGCTGTTTACACAGTTTTTTGATCTTTTTAAACATGATCTACTTCAAATGGTGGAGGAGTCCAAAGTCACTGGGTATATTCACCACCGTATCAAGTCCACCTACATTGCCCTCATCCAGAAGCGTTTTCCTCCTATCTGTTTTGAAGACTACAAGCCTATTTCACTATGCAACATCATCTACAAGATTATATCTAAAACCATAGGCTGACTGAGAGGCACTCTTTCTCGCCATATTTCCCCACAACAAGATGGTCTTCTACAAGGTAGTCAAATACATGACGTTGTTGCTATTGCATAGGAATGCTTGCACTCTATCCATGCAAGGAACCTAAATGTTGCTATCCTACAATTTGATCTGAAGAATGCTTTTGACAGTCTGAATTGGGGTTACCTCAAGTTGGTCCTTTTCAAAATTGGCTTACAACCAAAATGTGTGGATTTGATTATGACATGTGTCATCAATGTTGATTTTTTTGTAATCATAAATGGATATCCTTCAAAATGCTTTCGTGCCGGGAGGGGTCTGAGACAAGGCTGCTCGCTTTCGCCTTTGTTATTCATTCTTGCTATGGACGGCCTTAGCCTCCACATCTCACATGCTGTGGAACGAGAACAATTTCAGGCTCTTAAGATTGGCTACAATATCAACATTTCATATGGCTTCTTTGTCGACGACATGCTGATTATGGGTATGTTGTACCGCCTCTCCTGGCTTTGCCTTTTTCACATTTTCAGAAAATTTTCCAATGCTACTGGTCTTTATATAAATGCACCAAAATCTACCTTGTATCATGGTAATTGTGATTTGGATAACATTGTCTACATAAAGAACTTGTTTGGTATAGATGCTAAATTGATCGGACAGGGTATGAAATATTTGGGTTTCCATATTAAACCATGCAATTACAGGAACGTTGATTGGCAATGGCTAGTAGATAGATTTTTCAAAAAAAAATTCTGGGTGGGAATACAGAAATATTTCCCTGGGTGGGCGAGTTATTCTTACCCAAGTTGTACTAAACCAATTAGGGGTATACTAGTCACATCTCTACCATATTCCCGCTGCTATCACTCTCTCACTAATCTGAGTCATGGCTAACTTTATCTGGGGGGAAGTCATATCCAAAAAAAAAATCACCTTGCCAAAATTTCTAAGATCACTCTGCCGAAGGCCATGGGGGGATGGGGAATTCTTGATCTTCGCCTTTTTGGACAGGCTTTACTTATTAAGTCTCTTTGGAGAGGCATCTTTGGTACTGGAACCTGGAGTCTGGTCATCAGACAAAAATACCTTAAGAATCATGATTTCACTTTCTGGTTCTGTAAAGGCACCATTGGTGCCAAGAAAGGATCCGCCATCTAGCTCAGTTTCCAAAAGGTCACCAAGATCTTTCTGCAACATCTGGTTTGGAATATTGGCATAGGGCACAATATTCTCATTGGAACTGATCGTATTCTGGGTTATGGTGATGTTGACAACATCCCGGAACAACTTATTGTTTCCCTTAATAGAAGAGGCATTTTTTTCTAGTGTCAAGCCATTGCTTTTTGGAGGGGTCCCCATCCTATCTGGAAGTCTGCACTGGAATTGGGTTTACCTGGTCTGTGGAACCTGGTATGGGAGCACATAGTGACTGGGATGAATCAGCTGGGGATCTGTCAAATTGGAAATCAGGACAAGTTAATCTGGTCAAGGAAGATGCAAAATGACAATATTAATGTGGCGGATACATATCTTTCTCTCTGTTTCTAGGTTTCAAACCTGACTGAGGAACATATCTTATTTTCTTTTTGGAAAGCCAAAATCCCAAATAAAATTATACTTTTCACTTGGCTGGTTTTTCATAACAAAAATCTAACCTAGGAAAACTTACAAAAGAGGCAATGGCATGGACCTGGCATCTGTCCTATTTGCAAGAAGGAATCTGAAAACAACAACCATATATTCCTCACTTGTCCCCTCACTACTCAGATCTGGAAAGGACTCTCTTCTCACTTAGGTTTCCCATTTCACCAACATGCCTGCATAAAGGACTGTCTACTATGGTGGAGAACTCAAAAGGCTGACTAGAAAATCATTCCTCCTATCCTTTTTTGGCAAATCTGGAAGTGGAGAAACAACTACATTTTTCAAAATTGCATAAGGAATTTCAACTCAGTTTTGGACAACATTATCACATGTTACACTTTATATGCCACTAAAAACATATGCAATAAAGTCCCTAGCCACAAGAAGAATGAAGTACAATAGATATATCCGATGGCGTTTTTTGATGGAGCTGCACAACAACAAATATGTGGATGTGGTTTTTGGCTGGCCATCTCGAAGGACCAAACTTACACTATTTTCTGGCATGGTGGCAGAGGCATGAACACTAAAACTGAGGTAATGGCCTTATGGGGCCCTCTTATGGTTCACTAACCTTCTAGATATTCCCTTCATCCACATCCATGGAGATTCCAAAGTAATTATTGAGCATATTATGGGATCAGCAAAAAGCACAAATCCCTTAGTACTTGGATGGTTGACAAGGATAGAAATGTTATGGATACAACATAACAATTCCACTATCAAGCATGTTGATAAGAAACAGAAAATGAATGCAGATGAATTATCAAAGAAGGGTTTAACAGGCTCCATTGGAAAAATGCACTTAACAATTTGTATGGACTAGAACAACATTAATATTGAAGACTTCCCCTTCCCCGGCTAAGTACTTTAACCCCACTAAAATTTTGATTTTTTCATACTGTGCGGGTCAAACAATGTTAAGTTTTTGTGGCATTAATGGATGACTGTTGTTACTTTTTTCTTTTTGAACTTGGTTGGTCAAAATCTTAAGTTTACATTTACAGTATTAGTTTATTTAAAACACGATTTAATTATTGTAATTTAGTTATTTTTATACATTGGTAATTTTATATACGGTAATGTAATATTTCATGTATATTATTTTTTTTTTAATTATCATGAATTTATTTTAAATCTAAGGAATATAAAATTTCTTGAAGTAAACACCTATTTAAAAGTACAAAGTTTGAATGTTTGTAATTATAGAACTTTGATTTATGTGGATGTTAGCTTTTATATCTATATCTATCTATATATATATATATATATATATATATATATATATATATATATATATATATATATATATATATTTGTTAATTATGCTTATAAACATAAAAATATTTCGTGCCTTTTTAATTTTGAGCAACACATTAATAAAATGTTTTAATTATAAGAATTTATGTTTTTTTAGTTACTTGATATACTATTATATCGATGATATTGTAATATTTTATTGAACATAGGCATTCAAATATTTTATTCAAATTATTCACATTAAATTTTTTGTTTGTGACTAGTCTATTTTTAAATAGATATCTTCCTCTTTTGGGAAATAGAAAACATATATCCATGGAATAAGATATCTTTCTCATTATATATAAAAATATGATCATTGATTTTTCATTGTTATTATACATCTTCCTCGTCTCCCTCTCATACTTTGAATTAGAAAGAACTTATCAATAGATTAAAATCTTTCTTTCTATATTTGTGAGCACACATATATGAGCATGTTATCGTTGGTAAGTTGCAACGAAGTTTGTTCATTCATAAAGGTTCTTCTCTTATTCAATAAATTTATCTAACATTTTTATAAGATCTTTATCTATTCCAGATTCTTGCTAATACGTGGTTGTAAACCCTTCAGACTCCATAGAGAAATCAATGTTTCTGAAATAAACGTTCTTCTCTTATTAAGTGAATTTATAAACCTTGAAACTCATTGGTTAAATCAATAATTCCAAGATCATATATAGTAAATAAATCCATATGTATGTTGTTATGTGTGGCTTGGATTGGAGGTTCTTCTCTTATTCAATGAATTTATAAACCTTGAAACTCATTGGTTAAATCAATTAGTCCAAGATCATATAGAGTAAATAAATCCATATGTATGTTCTTATGTGTGGTTTTGATTTTCATCATGAATATAGCATATGTATGTTCTTATATGTGGTTTGGATTGACATCATGAATATAGAGGCAATTTTGTTATCATGATTTATTTCCTTAGCTTAAAAATATCTTACATATGTATTTGAGAAAAGGAATGCGACTCAAGCCCTTAACCTAAAATTCCACAACACTTGAGCAATCTTTGTCTATCCACAACCTCTTCTGTCTCGTGGGTGCATAATTTATATTGAAAATAAAATTTGATTGGATACTATGAAAGCACTACATTGTCTTCACCTTGTGGCTACTCAAACTTGAGACATGTTTACCACTAATCATGCTTATGACTCATATCAACCATCGAGTCCTCATATCATATGCTATGTGAATCTGTGTCATAGTCCAAGGCCTTTTCTATGCGCATGTTTAATTTTTCAATACATTAAGATAATTATGATCCCTTCCTCGAGTCACACCTGGAATTCATGATGGGAGGTTCCTTGATTATGTGTCACACATGCACTTCCTCACTCTAACACGCCATGTGATGGGGTCACAGATGGATGACTCAGATCGTCCATGGCCTTTGGATTCCATTGATTTCTTGATGCTTCATGCTTGTTTGATTGACTTCCCTCCCATAGTGTCATTTTATGTTGTTCTTTTTATCTATTGACGTAGAAATTCTCAAGAATGGGTTGGGTTTTTAACACTGCTATTCGATTTCCTATTGTTTAATTACAATTATGTTTCGATAGTGAGTTGGTTGCATTTGCAATGCCTTGAGATACAAGCAACATGTAAGTTCACATATTTTTCGATGATTATATTGTCAAGGGTTTTCCCGATTTGAACTTAAGCCTTTCTATCGATTATGTCGTCAAGGGTTTATCATAGTTCAACTAGAATTTTTTTATTTGTTATTGGGTGAATCAAAAATAATGTTGACCTAAGAACCTTTCAAAAACACCCTGTTGCATAACAATTTCTTTGGGCTTTTTGTAGGTCCTTCAAGAAACACTTGAAAATGCCCTTGTTATTTGCCACTACCACAGGTTACCTTGACTTCAATCTTGTTGAGAGGGTTTTCCTTCATGAATTTCCTCTCAAGATTTAGTTTTAAAGTAACGTGATGGTTTTCAATTTAAATTTCTTCCATGGTTTCGATGGAAGGAAACACGAAAATTTCTTTCTTGATTTCTTGTAGGATTTTGATTGAAGAAATCAACTGTCAAGGGAAACACTCTTTCAGCTAGGTGTTGAAGCTTGTTGTGGATGTAAAAATTTCCAACCATGTACCAAACAACTTTTTTTTGTTACTCTTATATACTCTTGATATTAGGGTTATTGATCTTTAGATTATTCCATGACATTCTTGTATTGTCTCTTTTTAGGAATGATGTATCCATCTAATGTACTAAAGGGTGTTACAAACCCTTTCACTTGGCTATTACTATGTTGGTCGTTTTGTCTCAGAACCCCAATATATTGCGAGGAAATAGATTTCTTGTTCTCGTGAATGTATA
Source organism: Pinus tabuliformis (assembly GCA_031772625.1). Taxonomy (NCBI): domain Eukaryota; kingdom Viridiplantae; phylum Streptophyta; class Pinopsida; order Pinales; family Pinaceae; genus Pinus; species Pinus tabuliformis. Next base: position 1,500,452,479 of record CM062819.1, on the reverse strand, counting down.
TTGTAGAGGAAATGGTTTTATATTTGTGAATCATCTCTTTCCTTATTTAAATATTATAACCTCGAATGTATTCTCTAATTCTTGACTACCCATATGCTTCCAACAGGTTATTCAAGACTACAACTATTAGGAGACCCTCTAGGTAAATTCCGCTGCGATATTCACAGTTCAAGAACCCTTTTTTGTATGGCTATAAATATTATTATAAGGGTACTAATAGAAATTCGTTTTATGGTTTTGTAACACATTTTATTCCAAACCCCAACTCAAAGTTTTTCAAATAGTACATTAAATTTTACCTCTCCACATACGAATCCCATTAACACCATTTTTCTAGCCTATATATTTAAAATATATTGAGGATGATGTACACTAATGAAATCCATAAGAATCTTTTCACAACTTTTATTGTATAGTGTTTCACATACTTGGCATTGACTTATGTTCTTAGCTTAAAAAAATTGTTTTTTTAACTTGGTACTTTGTCTTTTGGAAAATTTGTTCAATTTGACGCTAGAGTATGCCTAAGAAACTCATTTTGGAGTAATTTGTATAGTAAAATAATATGTACTAATTTTTATGTGAATAGGGTTCCTAATTGACAATTCATACATTATTAATATATATTTTTAAGCAAGATTCTAAATATGTTCCTCAGTACATATACATTTAGTCTCTGTAAATCCTTTTAATTCTATTGTAATTTCAACTTGAAATTAAACCAAAGTATGTATTACTATTCATTTTAAATTGTTCAATACTTATTTGTTTTAACAATTGATACTCCCTTTATCCCATAGTGTCTCAGTTTCTATCAATAATTCCTCCCTTAAATACACAAATAAAGTCAAAGTTCAGAATTCTTCCTAGTAAAATGTGTGCGGAAAGGCGTAGTTGTAGGGTACCTATGAAAATAGGTTCTATAAGTAGCTCCTAAGAGTCTTTTACATGACAGGCGGGTATTTCATGCACTTGAAAGTTAATACAAAGATTATCCCTCCATACTAGCTTAAAAGTAGGCTAAACCTACTTAAATATTTTCTTTTGTCTTTATTGTAGCTTATAATCTATTCATATATTGTAGCAACCCTCATGAAAATTCCATCTAATAAAAGTTAATAAATGAAAAATAATAACCACAGTCATGGGACACTTATTCTAAGTTGAATGTTGGGCAAAGATATCATAGTGTGGGTGCTCATTTGGTTTCTTATGGCTAAAGTAATGGCAAAAGCTTTGGAAAGACATGAGGCATTAATTGACATTTTATTTATGAAAATAATGGAAATTAGGAGAAGAGAAAGGTGAAAGGTCATAGGTTTCATGTGAGGAGGAAACTGAAGGAAAAGAATGGAAAATTGAAGAAAATAGAGGCCTCCTTAAGAAAAAGGCTTATGAGGATAAGTTTGTAACCTTTTGTGAGTTTAGTTTTGGAGCTCTCTCTCTATTCTCTCCCTCTCACACTCTTGGACATAGAGAGTTTTCTTGGAACACTCTAGCATTGGATCGAAGAAAGAAAATAAGGCAAGAGGAAGCAAAGATCAAGCAAGGAAGAGCAGGGTGAAGCAGTTATAACGGGATTATTTACATGTATCGATTTGCATGTGTGATTTCCTTGCTAGTTTTGGCATGCATGGTTATGGATGCGTTTTCTTGGTTCTCTTGCTATCATGGGCATGGGTTTTTGTAGGTGTGACAATGTCTTTTAACCTTGCCTTGCCATTTTTGGATAGCCATGATGTGATGGGTTCTCATGCTTTTGGTTGATCTAGATTGTTAGATGGATTCGAAACTGAGTGAGGTGTATCTTTGAAAGAAAGAACACAAGGCCTAGTGACCCTTGAACCGGAGTATGGGTTGCGGTAAACCCAAATATTGTGTTACCTAGGTGGGCATAGGAATCCTCGACCAATGAATGGCGAGATGTTATGAAACCAGCTCACAAAAAGATAGAAAATATAGATCAACGACTTCAAAATCAGCGTCTTCGAAGGGGGAAACCTCCTTTACATTACACAAATGAACAATTCTTGGATGATACAAATGACAAGACCTCCTTTCTATATATAGGATTCTAAGGGGTCCCAATAGAATCATAACCTACATAACAATAATATTGTAGGGGCATAAAAATAACAATAGTGGGCTTCTATGGGGCATAATAATAATAACATGGGGACTATATGGGCACAATAATACAATAAGGAGGTTACACTAATAACAATAAGGGGTTACACTAGTAGTATAGGGACCTAGCATTCCCCTGTCCTTCAAAAAGTGTTGTCCTCAAACGCTTGAGTAGTTTTTGATGCTTTTGTATAAAATTCTCATCCTCCTATGTGGAATCTTCAACGGGTAAGTTCTTCCACTTGATGAGATACTCTTAAATTGATGGAATTCGTAGCTATCAATTTCTTATATTTGTTACTGCTTCCGATTCTAGTATGATTTTTCCTTCCTCGTCAATTTCTAGAAATATTCTTTGAACTGGGATCTTCTCACCTATAACCTTCTTTAAGCATGAAACATGGAAAATTGGGTGCACTCGGGAAGATGTAGGAAGCTCCAATTTGTATGCCATTAGTACCAATCTTTTGTAACACCTTGTATGGACCATAATACTTTGGTGATAATTTATTATCCTTCCTAGCTTGCTTGAGGGACATTTGTTTGTATCGTTGTAGTCGTAAAAGTACCCATTCAACTACATAAAAACTTTTTTCACTACGATGTTGGTATGCCTGTTGTTTCATTCTATTATGCGCCAAAGTGAGGTTATCCTTTAAGACTTTGAGAACTTGTTGTTGATGCTCGTTGTGATCTTCCACTGCTTGAAACTTAGAATTTTATTTTAAATATGATGTGATGGATGGTGGATGATATCCATAAAGTGCCATAAATGGGGTCATTTTTGTTGCAGTATGGAAGGAAGTCTTATGCCACCATTCAGCATTCAGCTAGAGGCAAGCACTTGACCCATTGTGTCTATTTATCAGATACAATGCAATGAAGATATCCTTCCAAACATTTGTTCACTATCTCAATTTTCCCATAGATTGAGGATGATAAGATGAGCTATTCACTAATTGAGTACCCAAATATTCCACCTCTTGTACTCCAAAGAAACATTTGGAGCTTTTTGCATATAATTGTTTCTCCTCCAATAGTATGAGCACCCTGTCAACATGTTGAACATGATCCTTCCAAGACATGTTGTAGATTAGTATATCATCAAAAAATACTAACACAAATTTTCTAAGGAAGGGTTTGAAAATGGAATTCATCAAACCTTGAAATGTAGAAGGTGCATTGGTAAGGCCAAAAGGCATGACCAAAAATTCATAATGACCCTCATCAGTTATAAATCTTGTTTTTGGAATGTCTTCAGTCTTCCTTCTTATTTGATGATATCCTAAACGAAGATCCAACTTGATGAAGTAAATTGCTCCAAGTAATTCATCCAATAATTCATCAATGCTAGGAATGGGAAATTTATCTTTAATAGTAAGCTTGTTGAGCTCTTGATAATCCGGAAACATGCACCATGATCCATCCTTATTGTGTACCGATACCACTGGAGGAGAGAAATAAATTTGATTTGGTTTAATTATACCAACCTCTACAATTTATGCAACCATACCTTCAATTTAAATCTTTTGTGCATATGGATATATGTAAGGCCTTATGTTTGGGGGAACACTTCCTGTAATCAAATAAATAGCATGATCATGATCACGAATAGGTGGGAGGCCTTTGGCAGTCTCAAATACCTTGGAATGATTGTCCAAAACGTTTTGGAGATCTGTAGAAATATATGATTTCGATGTGGCAAGCTCTAGTGAACATAATTGTGCAATTACACCCTGTTGTTCTTCTTTTAGAAGCTTTGTCATGCTATTAGAGTTGATTATCTTTCCTGGTTTCCCTTCAATAACCCTTAATTCAACTTCCTTTCCTTGCTAAACTTTTTTTAAGAAAAGTTCTTGAAAATTAAAAGCTATTGTCCCCAAAGATTGTAGCCATTGGACTCCTAGTACAACATCTACACCACCCATTGGAATGGAAGGCATTGGACGATTCAAGACATATTCTCCCCTGAATATCTTGATATTATGGCACTTTCTAGAGAAATTTATGGTTCCTCCATTTGCAACCATTACTTCACACTATGGTGATGGATATAGGAATCAATTCAATTCCTTGGCTATCTTACAATGAATAAAATTATGGGTACTACCTGAATCAATCAACACTATTTCATTTTTCTTCTTGATATTCCCTTCTATCCTGAGAGTTTGAGGAATGGTAATTACTATCAATGCATTACAAGATATGGTCAGATTCATTTCTTCTTTCTCTGGGATTGGTTCCTAGTCTATATCATATTCTTTTGACATTTCTTGTTCCTTTTCTTCCTCCTCTTCGCCATCTATGTAAATTAATTTCTTCTCTGCACACTTATGACATTTAGTGTATTTTCTATAACAGTTGTAACAAAGCCATTTTGCTCTTTTTTCTTCCAATTGTTGTGGTGTCAACCTTGTAGGTGGTGAAAGGCTAGGAGAAACAACACTTCCATCTTTATAGTTGTGAGTGGTAGGCTTCCTTGTTGCCATAATTTTGCTTTCCATTTTTCTTGCCAACCTAAATGCCTTCTCCAATGAATCAGGTTCCCAAAGGAAAACCTTATGTTGGATGTTATCCTTTAAATTCCCTATGAACACATCAATCCTATGCTCCTCTAGAATATATTTTACCCTTATATTCAATTTTTGGATGTCCTCAATGTGCTCCATCATCGAACCCTTTTGTTTGATATTTATGAATTGGCTAAAAAAGGTGTTTCTTTTTGTATCCTCATAATGTGCTATCATTTCTCTCATAAAAATTTCTGAAGTGACAAATTTTTTTCGAGAGCAAAGTCAACGATACCATACAAACTGATTTGGTTCAAAATATAAAGTTGCAATGCGTATCTTTTGTGTGTTTTTCACAATATGGAGATCAAAATATTGCTCCAACTATAGTATACATGTTACAGGATCCTTGCCATCAAACTTCCTCATATCGGTCTTTAGAACATGGTGGGTCTTCAATCCAACGTTAGAGTATATGAAATCATGATTAACATTTATTTTGTTCTCATCATGAGTTTCATTTACTACCCTTTCGCCATTAGTAAGCATTTCTTGTAGCACCTTTGTCAAATATGTCTTCAAATCTTCCATGTTTCCTTTTTGTTTTTCTTCTATACCATCCATCTTAGCTTCCACGCCCTTTGAATTCCTTCAAACTAATTTTTCAACCAAACTTATGCAAAACTTTAAAAAAACTACACACATTTTTTCACTTTGTAGGATCTCGATATTGAATATGTTGTATCTTTGTAATTTCGTCTCTCCAAGGTCTAAAATTGCATCCTACAATGGCCCTTTGAAGCCTCTTTCCAAGCCCACAAGTCTCATCAAGATTGGATTCTCCAAGGAAGAGTTATTCTAAACCTCCCTTGATGACCTGATTATAGACGGGTTCAATAGAGCAAACTTGTCTGAAGTCCCATGCGTCACGATGTCAACCTTAGGACCTAAAACCGATACCCAGAAAACTACAAGATGTCCTCTTATTGTAACATTTTACGAAATTTTGATCTGATGCTCAGAGCGAACATTATGATGATTTTCTGTAGGTCACCTTTTTGGGATGTAATTGGGGAGCCTCCAAAAACCATAAATGTCTTGTACCATATCGTCAACAATATAGCGAAACAAGATCTAAAATTCAGGCCCAAGCTTCATCTGGATTTTGGCTCAAATGGGTTTTAATTTCAGAGACTTAACCTTCATAGAAAAATGCTTATAGAGAAACTTCAACGATGACCTGTTTGCGATGGAATTATGGAGCTTGCAAAAACCCTAGATTCTGTAGATCAAATCTCTGAAAATATAGAGAGACAAGATCTGCAATTCAGACCCAAGGTTCCAAATGACTTCGGCTGAAATGGGTTTTTGTTTTAGCTTCTTAAACTTTGCAGAGAAAGCTTTATATCGAACATTCCACGATGACCTGTTTGGAGCAGCAAAACCCTAGAATCCAAAGCTCTGATGCCAAATTTTATGAAACCAGCTCACAAAAAGATAGAAAATATAGATCAACAAATTCAGAATCAGCCTGTTCAATGGGGAAGCCTCCTTTAAATTACAAAATTGAACAATTCTTGGATGATACAAATGACAAGGCCACCTTTCTATATATAGGAGTCTAAGGGGTCCCAATACAATCAAATCCTACATAACAATAATATTGTAGGGGCACAACAATAACAATAGTGGGATTCTATGGGGCATAATAATAACAACATGAGGACTATATGCACATATTAATACAATAAGGAGGTTTCACTAATAAAAATAAGGGGTTACACTAGTAGCATAGGGACCTAGCACGAGATATATGGTAAAGCGTACAAGTGGGTGCTCTCCGTCAAGCCTAGGATTCCCAGGATACAATATGAGGTAAAGCCTAGAGGGTGGAGTCTCAGTTAGGGCCTAGTGATCCGGTGTGGATTGCGGTAAATCCCAGAGACTATAGTCTTAGTTAGGGCCTAGTGATCTAGTGTGGATTGAGTTAAAGCCTAGACACTAGGACACAGGAAAATTCCTCACGGTGTAGGTGGAGAAACTGCGGTCGAATCCGTGTTTGTTTTGGTCTAATGATCTGGTGAGGATTGCAGTAAAAACTAGTTTTATTGATGATGGTGAGGTGTGTAGCCTCAGGAAGCCCTAGTTGAGTTTTAGTTATGAGTCCCACATTCATGCTTGGAATTTGGAATGGGGGTGATTTTCTAAAAGAAAGATTTTGTTCAGCCAATTTATGGTCAGGTTGTTTGTGGAAGTCCCATGCCTGGTTGTATTTTGCATCCATTAATAATAATTCCTTTCCTTGGTAGTTTATGAGCAAATGTATTGGTTCATATTTGGAATTTATGGCTGAGGTATCCCTATTATTTATGTTCTTTATACGCTGCTCATGAGTATGTTTTATGACAATAATGGTGTATGGATTTCATCATTTTTTTATTTGTAAATGAATGAAAAATGAATATATTACCTAATAAATGATAATGCAACTAATGTGATAAGGCATCAATGCTTCTTATCGATTCTGAGATAAGTATGAGATCCCTATGCTCAGATATGTTGTTATGACATGTAAATTACATATTTGTGACATGTTTGACGAAATGCATGTTCTGGCTAGTAGGGGTCCAGTCAAGATTTTGTTCAAATATTTTCATTTGTATCATTGTCTCAATGCTAATTTTCATTGCTGAAGGTTTCATGGTTTTTTGGGCAGTGACCTGAGTCCTGGCACTTGAAAGGTGGCACAAAATCCAGCGTCACAAGCTTAGAGCTAGCTGAAATGGACCCTAGTCACTTGCATGCCCATACTCTAAGAGCGACTGGACGAGCCTAGTCACATGCATGCCCATGTAATGGGAGAGACTGATGCTCTAGGGTAGTGAAGTGTCAACTTGTCTCAGGGGTCGATCACCTAGAAGGGTCGATTGGCTCAGGTAGGTTCTATGACATATGCAGAAGGTAAAATTGGTTTTGTTGTGTTGGTTCCACTTCTCTAACTGTAAATGGGGAGTTGAATCAGATTGTATGAGCCTTTTGTCACATGTTTACCCCAGCAGACCAGTTAACTTGGGTAAATGTGAGAGGATGGTGTTACAGAGTGGTATCAGAGCATGATTCACCCCTTGGACTAGATGGGCAGTGTGTTGGACATGCATTCATGTCGGTTGCATATGTGTTCCTTATACTTGTGGTATATGTACTTGGTGTGTATGCATGGTGTTGGTCATGGTTGTGTATGTGTCACCATGTGGAAGTTGATGGTGTGTTTTTCGATGTGTTTATCATGAGTATAGGTAGGTTATGCAATTGAAATGCATGATATTGTTTGTATGTATCATGTGTGCATGAATATTGTGTGTATGTTGATTATGCATACATTGACATGGTTGTAGTTGTCATGCATGAGGTCATGATGTGTGATTCATAGGGTGATGCATTGATGATAGGACTATGGTTAGGGTGATATCTATATGCTCTTATGATTATGTTTATACATGTATTTTTCTAATCTGGTTGATCTTGTAGATAAGATATCATCTCCGAGATACACTAAGGTATGTTGATTATGTTTATATTTTGGTTTAGCTGACATGGTATGTTTAGTAGGAAAGAGATCAAGATAACTAGAAATATGGTATGCTACAGTCCATGAGACTCTCCCTAAGGATTAGATGAGTAGTGTGGTGTTGGGCACTCTTCTGACTTAACAGACACATTGAGAAGCTTAAAGGAAGAATTAAGAAGTTGTATGGAAGATAATGACAGAATCATGTAGGCACAGGAGAAACAAGTAGAAATCAATGCAATAATCCTTCAGAGTTTGTGAGAATTCCATAAACATGGACCACTTCGGATCAACCATGGATAGGAGGAAAAAAATAATGGGGCATATGGCAGTAGATCTCATGGTGGGCACAGGTTAGATAGGGATGACATGATTAGAAATGGTAGGTTCTTGGATACTCTAGATCGGAGAGGTGATGGTCACAGGTACTATTCTATTTCTGGTTCCAACAGACACTATGATCATCATCATTATCATCCTTACATGAGGATTGATAATGGATATGTTCTAGATGACTTTAGTAAAGCTAAGCCACCTAATTCTAATGGATATTTAAAGAAGGCAGAGGCTTGGTTACTTGGGATGAGGAATCTCTTTGAACTGCATGATTACTCATAAAACATGAAGGAAAAAATAATGACACTCAGTCTTAAAGGTAAAGTGGATATCTGGTGGGAAGGTGTAAGGAAGGTTAGAGACATCAATATGGAGGAGTTGAGTTGGCATGAATTAAAAATAATTTTCAGGAATAATTATTTTTTAGAAAGGTACCATGACAGTAAGGCCAAATCATTTTATGAGCTAAAGATGGGATTAATGACAGATGAGGAGTGTATGGCTACTTTCCTGGAGCTATTGAGGTATGTGTCTTATCTTAAGAATGATATGAATAAATTTCTGAGATTTATTAGTGGATTACAATTAGCGTTTAGCGATCAGATTGAGTATGATGAGCCTCAAGCACTTGAGGAAGTTATTGGGAAATTGAAGCATTTCTATGAGAAGTCAAAGTGTAAGAATGAATCTCAGCAAGGATGGAAAGGGAAAGATAAAGGCAAATGGTATACAAAAATAACAAGGCCTCAAAATGAAAAAGAGAACGAAAATGTTACACAATACTAGAAGTTCAACATAGCTAGATAGGGACATGGGTCACAACAACAAAATAAAGGTGATGGTACAAGACAGTTGGAGTGTTGGACGTGTGATAAGTAACATCTTAAGAGATATTTTATGCATAATCAATGTGGTATGCCTCAGATATATAGTGCATAAGAGGCACAGACTGTCGGGGATGTTGGGCAGATCATTCCTCATATCTATACAACGCTGGATAACAAGCATGCAAAGCACAAGGAAACTATTAATGGTATTGATGGTAAGTTTTTTGATCAAGTTGTTTCCATTTTGATTGAAATTGAATCTAACTATAGTTATGTTATTCCTGACCTAGTGGATAAGGGTGGTTTGAATAAAGAAGTGCATGCAGAATCCTGGTTAGTGTTGTTGGCTATAGGTACAAAGAAGAGAGTATATCACTCGGCAAGAGCTTGTGCATTTGAGTTGAATGGTATGCCTACATCAGCATATTTAAATGTATTGTTGTTAGGGCCATATACTATGTTATTAGGTATGGACTGACTATATCTTCATAGGACCAAAGTGGATTGTTATGAAAAATCCATTGAGTGCTTGGATGACAATGGAGAACAAAGAATCTTACAGGGTAAGAAGAAGGCAACATCAGTTAGAATGTGTACAACTATGCAAGAAAAGCATAGTCAAATAAGAGGGTGTATGTTCTTTGCAGTGCATATTTCTAGTGACAAAGGTAAGGATGTTGAGGATACAAAGGTATTGAGCAGGTACCTGATCTTGCAGTAGTTTCAAGGTGTGCTTCCATCAAATATTTTAGGGTTACCACCTCACAAGGAAGTAGACTTTTCTATTTAGTTTGTACTAGGGGCGGAACCAGCATCAAAGACACCATATAAGAAGAGCACTCCATAGTTGGTGGAGGTGAATTGCAGTTGAAGGAAATGCTTGAAAATGAATACATTAGGCCAAGTGTATCACCTAGGGGTGCATCGATATTGTTTATGAAGAATAAGGATGATACTCTTAGGCTATGCATTGATTACAGGCATTTGAACAAGGTAAACATCAAGAGTAGGTATATGTTGTCGAGGATTGATGACTTGTTCGATCAGCTGAAGGGAGAAACAATGTTCTCAAAGATTGATTTGAGATCCAGATATCATTAGGTATGCATTAAGGAAGAGAAAACTTACAAGAAAACTTTCTGGACCAGGTATGGGCATTATGAGTTTGTTGTAGTTCCATTTGGTTTGAATAATGCTCTGACTACCTTTATGTTCTTGATGAATAATGTGTTGCATCCTTATCTGGACAAGTTTTTTATTGTTTTCATTGTTGACATCTTGATATATTTTAAAAATGAGGAAGAGCATACCGAGCATTTAGCAGCAGTGTTGAGATTGTTTAGAGAGCATCAGTAGTGAAGAAGTTGTGAGGTCACCCGGGATATCAAAAGACATTGACAGTAGTGAAGAAGTTTTATTATTGGCCGAATATGAAGAAGAACATGGAAGAGTTTGTGGCTACATTCTTATACCATCAATAGGTAACGGTAGAATGTAAGAATCCAAGTGGACTACTACAGCCGATTGCGATTCCAGAGTGGAAATGGGAGGTCATTTCCATGGATTTCATCACAGGTTTTCCAAGTACATCTAAAACAACATGATTCCATCATGGTTGTGGTAGACAGGTTGAACAATGTAGCACACTTCATTCGAGTGAATTCTACTTATTCAGCTAGTGATGTAGCCCAGGTCTTCATCAGAGATGTGCTCAGATTTCATGGTGTTCTGAAGAAGATTGTGTCATATAGGGATGCCAAGTTCACTTCCGAGTTTTGGAAGGATATATTTGAAGGTTTAGGGGCAGACTTGGCCTTCAGCAAAACTTATCATATGCAGACAGATGGACAGTAAGAGAGGGTCAATAGGATATTGGAAGATATTTTGAGGATGTATGTGATGCATCAATAGCAGAGGTGGGAAGATTATCTTCCAATGGTTGAGTTTGCTTATAAAAATGGGTATGAGGAATATTTGACGATGAGTCCATTTGAGGCATTGTATTGGTGGAGTATAATACTCCCATTAGTTGGAGTGATCCCATTAGCAGGGTGTTGATTGGACTAGACATGTTGGCAAAAATGGAACAGGAAATGCAGGTAATAAAGAAGAATATGAAGACAACACAGGACAGATAGAAAAGTTATGCAAATCGAAACAAGTTGTTTATGGAGTTTAGGTTGGGGAATAGGTGTACTTACGCATCAAGCCAAAAAATATCCCCTTGCAGATTGGATCATGTGCCAAGCTGTCACCTTGGTTTTGTGGACCTTTCAAGATTATTGAAAGGATTGGACCAGTAGCATATCGACTTGTAATACCTCCAATAGGGAAAGTCCATGATGTTTTCCATGTGTCATTTCTTAACAAATGTATTAAATATGTTGATCATGTGATTGACTGGTTTATATTGCAGGTGGAGCTAGATGGAGAATTTCAACTGGAACCTTGGTGTATATTGTAGAGAAAAATTTTCATGCTCCAGAACTGAGCAATCAAGCAGGTTAAAGTGCGGCGCTAACACTTTGGGCCTAATGAAGCTACATGGGAGATGGTGGATCAAATGTAGGCTATGTGTCCTTTTCTATTCACTAGTTGAGCGAATGTTTCTGGTATATTATTTGGTTTGATGTTTTGGTATATGTACATATGTATATGAATGTAAATACTTCCATGAGTTGTGTTATAAAGCTTCAACAGTAAGTATGGGTGTCATGTCATTTTGGTTGTCATGTTTTCATGTTAGTTTTCTTTTGAGCACTTTGAACGTTGTAAATACTACATTGAGATAATTTATAAAGCTCCATGGGCAGTATGTTTTTCTTCTAGTAGTTATGTTGGTTGTAGCTGTCATTGAACACCAATGATGGTGTTCCCCTAAGCGGGACGATCCTGTAATAGAACTAGTCAAAATTCCATGTAATAAAAATTAATAAAGGAAAAATAATAACCACGATCATGGGACACTTATTCCAAGTTGAATGTTGGGAAAATACATCCTAGTGTGGGTGTCCATTTGGTTTATTATGGCTAAGGAATTTCACAAAGGAAATTACAAAGACTTTGGAAACGCATGAGGAATTAATTGGCATTTTATTTAAGAAAATAATGGAAATTAGGAGAAAGGGAGGTCAAAGGTCACAAGTTTTAGGTGAGGAGGAATGTGAAGGAAAATAATGGAAATTTGAAGAAAATATAGGCCTCATTATTAAAAAGGCTTCTGAGGATCAGTTTGTAACCTTTTGTCACTTTAGTTTTGGAGTTGTCTATCTATTCTCTCTCTCTCTCACTATTGGACATTTAGAGTTTTCTTGGAGCACTCTAGCATTGGAGAAAGGAAAGAAAATAAGGAAAGAGGCAATAAAGATCAAGCAAGGAAGAGCAGTATGAAGCAACTACAACAAGATTATTTTCAGGTATCGATTTTCATGTGTGATTTCCTCGCGATCTTTCACATGCATGATTATGCATGTGTGTTATTAGTTCTCATAATGTCATGGGAATCAGTTTTGCTAGGTGTGATAGTGTTCCTAAGCCTTGCCTTGCAATTTTCGAATAGCTATGGTGTGATGGGTTCTCATGTTTTTGGTTGAGCTTGATTACTGGATGGATTGGAAACTAAGTGAGGTTGATCTCTGAAAGAAAGAACACATGGCCTAGTGACCACTGAACTAGAGTGTGGGTTGTAGTAAAGCCAGATTCTGTATTACCTCGGTGAGCCTAGGAATCCTCGACTGATGAATGAAGAGATATACGATAAAGCCTAGAAGTGGGTTCTCTCCATCAGGCCTAGGAATCCCAGGATGGGATATAAGGTAAATCTTGGAGTGTGGAGTTTCGGTTAGGGCCTAGTGATCCAGTGTGGACTGCAGTAAAGCCTAGAGACTGGAGTCTCGGTTAGGGCCTAGTGATCTAGTATGGATTTTGGTAAAGCCTAGAAACTAGGAGACAGGAAAATTCCTCACGGTGTACTTAGAGAAACTCCGATGGCATCCATTCTTGTTTTTTCCAAGTGATCCGGGGAAGATTGAGGTAAACCTTGGTTCTACTGATGAGGGTGAGGTGGTGTAGCCTTGGGAAGCTCTGGTTGAGTTTTGGTTATGAGTCACACATTCATGCTTGGAATATGGAACATGGGTGATTGGGTGAAAGAAGGATTTTCTTCAACCAATATATGGTTGGGTGGTTCATGGAATTTCCATACCCTGTTTCATTTTTCATCCATTAATAATAGTTCCTTTCCTTGGTATTTTATGAGAAAATGTATTGGTTCATATGTGGCATTTACGGTTGTTTCATCCCTATTGTTTCTGTTGTTTATACGCTAGTTATGGGTATGTTTTATGACATTAATGATGTATGGATTTCATCATGCTTAGATTTGTAAATGAATGAAAAATGAATATATGACCTAATAGATGATAATGCAGCTAATACGATAAGGCATAAATGATTCTTAGTGATTCTTACATAAGTATGAAACCCCTATGCTCATATTTTTAATTATGACATGTAGATTGCATATTCATGACATGTTTGATGAAATGACCATCATGGCTAGTAGGGGTCCAATCAACTCTTTGTTCAAATATTTGCATTTGTATATTTGTCTCAATGTTTCTTTTCATTCCTTAAGGTTTCATGGAGTTCTAGGCAGTGGCTTGAGTCCTAGCACTTAAAAGTTGGCACAGAATCGAGGGTCGCACACCCCGAAACAGCTGAAAAAGAGCCCATTTGCTGGAATTTCCATGCTATGAGAGTGATTGGAGGGCCCTAGTTGAATGCATTCCCATGTCATGGGAGTGACTAAGGCTCTAGGGTAGTGCAGTGTCAAGTTGTCTTTGGGGTTGATAATATGCAAGGGTTGGGTGGCTCCTATAGGTTTTGTGGCATGCGCAGAAGGTCATATTGGTTGTATTATGTTGGCTCCACTTCCCTAATTGTACAAGGGGAGTTGAATTAGACTATAGTAGCCTCTAATCACATGTTTATCCAAGCGGACCAATTAACTTCGGTAAATGTGGGAGGAGGGTAATACATATTGTTTTCAGCAGCTACAACAATCCTCCAAATTTTTTCCTTAGATTCGTTTTGGAGCCTCCCTATGAACCATCCTTCACACCATGTCTTGCATTGCCCAGGTACATATGGTTCAGTTGAGCTTCTTTGGCTTATCATCTTGTGGTCGCTAACTTTTTTTTGTTCACCCGCAAGCTGACATCTCGAGACTTGGTTTTTAACTGTCTCTTGTGCTCACTCAGTGAATTGTGTAGAACTAGAGGGAAACAAGCCTTGCTTTGCAGAATTCCACAAAGCATCAAGGTAGCCTACTGCTCTCCAGAAATGCGTAGAGAAAGAAGACTGTCCTCCCCTTGAAAATTGCGCAGAGCAGCCCATCATTGGGCTTGCTCTCAGAATTTGTGCAGATATAGCTAACAACATGCACCTCAGTCCAGAAATTGTGCAAATATTAAGGGGCAGCTAGAGCCACTCAGCCCAGAAACTTCACAAAAGTCACTCCAGGGCTTGTATTCCATTTCATGTGCTCCCAAGTTGACGGGTTCCCTCCAGGACTGAGGAAACTTGCTTTTCATGCATCGACATATTTTTCCCAAAAAAAATAAGAAATAAAAAGCATCCCTAGATTTTAGGGATCTATTTTTAGCAGTTGGGGTTTAAATGCAAAAGCCATTTTAGAAACCTCCCGCCAAGTGTCACTTTTTCCTAGAATTTTGGCATGCACATCTTAAGCCTCAATCTTGTCAAAACTATTTATTTGACCCTTCAGAGCTCATTCTTCACTTCGATCTTTTAGCTCTAGCATTCCCATCGCATCTAGGAACCTTCAACACACTCAGCTCAACTTTTTCCGGGTAAGTCTGCTTTTCATGTATTTTGCTACTTTTCTGTTAGTTTTTGTGTTTCGGCTTGTGTGGGTTTTAGTTGCATGGTTTTGTTGAACACGTGTTGTCATTTTAATGCATGTTAACTTGTAGAAGCATTTCAAGTTTTCCATTGAATCTCCTTATTGTCGCATGCATAACACTATTTCTACACTAAGGGTCATCATTGTGGAGACTCGCCTCACACACTTCATTGTTTTCCCATTTTACTTAATCATACACTCGCTCATTGTATCAATGTTCATTCACTCATGTCTGCACCTAGTTTCGCACATGCAGTCATTCCTTACTATTTTCAATCGCCTGTCGGCAGGTCTAGGCTGCCTTGGCTCGAACCTTGCCTTGCTCGGCTTGCACTACACATTTATGGGATGGAAGGCCTTGCCTTGCTCCTAGGAATTACATCAATCTTTCCTCACACTAGCCTCCCAGGCTTGCTCTGCGCAATTATGAGATGCACTGCATCAGTTGGCCCCATGAATTGTACAATGCAGTTTTACCATGTTCCAGTCATGCTGACTGAAACTACGCATTACGTAGTTTTAGTCCTCAGCAAGCTAAGGTGGAATGTGCTCTGCACAACTTCAACATTTAGTCAGCTGACTTACAAAAGAAATGAATCCGAATTTTAGCATGACTGGTCCCTTAGATCTAGTACATGTGATGTCCTTCTCAGGAGCTAGGGGAAGTACATCCCAAGTTCACCGATTAGTAGATATGAGAGGATTAATGTCATATCCTCAAGGACATCCTTTCACGTCGGGAGCACCTTATAAAGCTTTCTCATGAGGCAAGGTAGTCCCCTAGCTCCCTAACATCATCCGTTAACGCTACTAGTAGGGACACCCCAATGGGCTGGGAGTCATGTCAGTCCCATTAGCTCAGGTCCACTGTTTTCTGGTGTGAACAGTTTTGGCAGTTAGTCTCCCAGCCTCTCGGTGAAAATTACGTAAATATTGGAGTTAGACTCCTAGGTGTGTTGCATGTCAGTCCTAAAGTTGCTTTTGGTCTTCAACTGAGAGTGTGCTAGCCATGAGTGTTGCTATGTCTCTAGGTATCATACGTGTTCAATGGTCTCTCAGTAGTGATGGCTTCCAAGAGAGTAGGGTCAAAGGACACCATTGAGAGTGCAACTAGAGATGTGGTCAAGCAAATGTCTATGAGCTTGCCCATCTACGAAGACACTAAGATGTTCATAGAAAAGGAGACCAAAATGAAATGGCAGGACATCAACGACATCTTTTTAGGCACCTTTGGGCAGAATCTGGAGGACCGCAGAGTCTATGTCAACATACAACAGTTTGGCTTGTACATGGTTGCATGCAGGTATCCCAAGCTTTCATGTGTGGACATGATCAACTGGATTATCCCACATACTGATCCAGAGATAATGGTGTTGATCTGTGTCAGTGGAACAAAACTTTCTACCTTCAGGGAAAAGGACTTCCAGGCGATGTATCACTTGCCACAAATGGTGATCACAATGGATCCACCCTTTAGCAGGCCCAGTAGCAGTGCAAATTCAAGAGACATCTTGAAAATCTGGGTGAATGAGCCATCTAAGTTCAGGATGACACACAACCAAGTTTAAAAGACAAGGATACTGTAGAAGGAATATCAGATCTTGGTCATCTTCGCATGCCTCTTATATGTCCAAGAGAGTACAAAAACATTCCCGCAGAATCGGGTGATTATGTTGGATCAGTTGGCGAATGAAGGAAGACCTTTCAATTTGTTCGACATGTTGGATCTCCAGCCAAAGGGACAAATAATAGATGCCCGACATCTGCCCAAGCGTGAGCAAGCAAAGCTTTTCATGTCCGCTTACATACTTAATGCAATCTATTTCCATCAATAGTTCTTAGGCTTGGGTTGGGCATGGATACCTTCAGAAACCTCTGTGCATACCTATTGCAAGTTTTTCTCTGAGTGAAGATTCTGTGGAGTTATAATACAACTATCAGACCACTTCGTCACCCCGATATACAGGATGATATTTGAGCAAGATCCACCTTTCATGTCACAGTAAATGATGGAGGCATTGGTTAACATAACAGATTGGTATACCTCACCCCTTGGCACCTTCATCCCGATGTACAACACAGAGAAGGCTCCACATGTTCTACCAAAGTTTTCCATGGATAAGCTGGTCATGCAAGAGGTTACATACCACATCTCGACAAGGTTGTCAGCAAGATTTCACAGGAAGAAGAAGGAACCTTGGCCCACCCTTCCTTTGCCGATCAGGTTGTATGAGATCTAGAATCTCAAGCATGTTGAGGCTGAGACAAAAGAACTCAAGAGATTCATCTTCGGCACCAGAAGTTTCAATCCATATGAACAACATCGCTTAGTAGAAGACCACTGTACGAGAGTGTATCATCCTTGGATCCATGAGGCATGCATTGGTATGAGGAAGACCCATGGAGATACTGATATAACTTCCAAAGGGTCAATGAACCAATCAAAATGGTTGTAGAATGGTTAGCAGTGAAAAATGCAGGAGCATCTCAAAGAGCAGCAACATCAGCACTAGTAGAGGGCAACAGACTTATGGTTGACAAAGGGAAGAGGAAGTATGCCAACAACATAGAGGCATCGAAAAGCTACAAGTTCAAAGTAGATCCCCTTGTGTTAAGAGTAGCTTTGGAGATTGAGGCAAGGAGGTGATGGCGCGACACAAGGATTGCGCAAAAGAAGAGGGAGAAGCAAAAGCTGAAGGAGGTAGAAAAGGAGTTTCAGGAGTTGAAGCAATAGTTAAGGGAAGAATAGGAGCTGCACAGAGGAGAGAAGGAAGTGCAACAAGAACAGGAACAGTAGGAGGTGTAGAATGCACAAATTGATGAAACTGCACCCATACAAGTTATCGATTCATCCGAACAGCTGCAAGATAGCAAACATGGTGAGCAGTTGCAGGAGCAAGACTTTGCTCAGGAGATCGAGAAAATGTTGGAATTGATGGACACATATGTGGTTCAACCCAAGCTAGATCAGGACATTTACATCATGCCTAAGAACCAAGAGGTCACTCCATCGGCTTCACTAGATCCGGAAGTAGAGAAAGTCCCAAGTGATCAAGGAGACACTGAAATCCTTGAGGACAATGTCGAAGCTAATGTTCACAACATATCCTTTGATGATTCACAACACAAAGGTGTGCAGTCATGCGGAGTTCCCACTCTAGATGTCCATGTATCTCCTACTCAGTTTGAAGAATGAGTGATTGTGTCCAATGTGCACAGAAATCCAGCTAGATTGGACAATGCTACAAGCGCATATGCTGAAGCCACTAGCTCAAGTGTTAGATTCTTGATAGCTGAGAACGAGCACATGGCTAAGGAGTTAAAAGCGGCCAAGCAGGGAGAAGAGCAAGCTACAACATTCGCCAGAGCATAGTTGAAGAAAGCGATAATCGATGAATTATCGCCTCTCCAGACAATCATGCGGAAGTTGTACTTTAGGTTCATGACTATGCATAAGTTAGGTGTCCATCTTAATGGTTGGCAATAGCATTGTGCTAGGAGAGCTTGCATCTTTTCAGACATACACACTATTGTCTATCACATGAAAATATGGACAATGAGGTACAAGGGAGCCCTGTTGCACTTGCCAAAGATGATGTAGCCAAAGGCATTAGAGTTGAAGTCATGCATCCGGAGTGAGATCCAGAACTATGAGGAACTCCCAGAGCTCATCACCAGCTTATAGGCTTCACATGCACAAGTGTTCAAGAGCATGTATGTCATTGTGTGCACGCATGCGATCCCATCTGGTGGCACACTCACCAAGGAAAAAACAAAGAACCAAGTCCGACTTGAGCTGGACATGTACTTTGATCAGTTGATGAGCATAGCCACTAGCACAAACTTGCAGATGAGTGCAGACACTATACACTAGTATGTTTCCATTCCAGTTGCACTGAAGACCATGATGTGAATGATATCTGACGAGTTGGATAGAGGTGCAAAATCAATGTACCCAGATGCAATAGATGCAAGAGTTTGCTTTCAGAAGGATGTCACCACAGAGTACGCGGACACCATAACATACTACCAAGCTTCTCATCAGTTCGCCACCATCGATCATCGAGAGAATGTCAACGATTTAGTCTTCCCATAGTTGTCTGAGTCTTAGTGATGTCTTGTATGGCTTACTCAAGCCCATTTTTTTCTCACGTGTGTACATGTGGATATTATAGTGTAAACATGTTGTAAAGTGAAAGACCAAGTGTCAATAGTAGAATGTAAACAGTCATGTGTAAGTTGAAGAGTCATGAGGGTAGTTAAAGAGTCAGAAAGGGGAATGTCAAGGGTCACCCCAACCTTTTCTATATATAGAACCTCATAACTCATTTTATAGGATTTTCGGAGCCAAGCTTCTGATAGGTATAACTCAGAGAAATCTTGGAGTGTATTGTAATGAACCTTGGCTTCTCCACAATGTAGAGCTAGTACATCTCTTTGGAGGAGCAGGTGGCCGTGACTATAATGTTCTGCTATTAGTGCTAGTGGTTTTCATGGTTGTATGTATGATTGGATCTTTCACTCTTTTAATATAACAAAGCCATCATGTTTCATGCATATATTGTTATTCTAGTTCGGCTATCCTGGTTACTTTAATCATGTATGTAGCTATAATTTATGCATCTATGTATTGACTATTTTGTATGTGTTTGTATGAATCTTATCGAAGCATGTTGTTGGTATAATATATCACTTTGGATCGTCAGGTATCCTGCCTTCCATCTCGGGATGTCTTTCTACTCGTGTGTTCCCTTTAAAGCTGCGTGCTATCACAAGCTTCTAAGGGGTGCACTTCTCTCCCCTTTTGTGTGTTAGAGCCCTTTCATGCACCTTCCTTGACTTTATGCAAGGTCATACCCTTTCTTCCAACAAGGACATCTTACTTACCTCCGCGCACAACTTCGGTCAAGGCAATACTGTACTACCCACTGCTGGGATTCCTACTCCAAACAGTATGAGATCTAGTTGGGACTTCTTACCTTGGAGATCCCCTGACATGTTGGTGGGTCCAACACCGTCAACATTTCTGGCACTAGAAGGAGGGCCAAATGAAAAGATGAGTCCTCACATCCTATTTTGAATCTTCGTACATCTATCATGGATATTGTTGTAGTTAACCCTGCGCAATGTTTGTCTGACGCAAATCCCTTTGAAGTCATGAGGGAGTTTTTCGATCACTTGTCTGAACTCACGTATGATGGTGAAGGCAAAATGGCATGGCATGAGAACTTAGTTGACTTCCTTGCATTCTTGGATAATGAGGAAGCTTTTGATTAAGTAGACGTCAGTATGCTGCCTGCACACACACTACACGAATTCCTAGAACTATGGTGTCGTGAAGTGCCTCCCAATTGCATGCACTCATTGAAGCAGTTTAGTGATCTAATCGAATATGTTTTTAACAATTTTGATCTTGAAGCTCTTAACAAGAAAATGTTAAAACAATCGAAGGCCTCGCATGAATCACCTATGGATTTTTAGAAGCGCTTTGGTGTACTCATGTTTGAAGCTCCGAAAAGTCAGATGAAATTCCAATATATTATGGACATATTTGAATATGTCTGTCACAAATCAATCTATCCCAAAGTGAAGAAAAATATCAAACCCCACTGAACATACTTCAGTGATTGAGCTGCACAATCACAAACGGACACAACCGTTGTCGCAAGTGACTCTCCGCCTTCCCCTCATCAAATAACTCCACCCCCGCAGAGTGATGTGGGAGAGCATGCACATAAGACTATTCAACTGGCACATTCTCCCACCCTCACTACTTTTAATTTCTGCACAGATTTGGTTGGGAAGCCCAAGGGTTTTGATATGCATTTGTTACCTCAACCTCTCTCCCCGCGTTCTGTTGATCCTCTAGATTGCAATGTCTTGTGTTCTTCTGTTCCAGACTCTACACTTGTTGTGACCAAGGATCAAGCCATCGACTGAGTTGGTGTTGCACAACCAACTTGCACTCTCATCTACGATGAGTATGACTGGGAATATGATCATGAATCCACAGTGAAGGATGACTCCCTTCTGTCTACACCTCCTCCACTTTTTCCTGACAGCTTTGGTGTTTCTGTTCTCTCTGATTTTTGTTATGTAAATTCATACACGGATGCATCTACTTCCGATCATTTGCACAATACACCTTATGTCAGTCCATCATTTGATAGTGGACAGAAAAAATCCTTAATTGAAAATCTGCTTGATCTTTCATCTACTTTTCCCGAAACGTAGATGGCGAACATTCTTACTTCTCATCTACCCCTCTTATGATTCATCAGATGATGAGGATGCTGATGAGCTCATCAATTTTTATGGTCATATCCGTCATGATCTATTTACTCCCATATTCAATCACGATGTTGATTCAATCACTATTGATCTTTGAAAGCCACATTTTTATGATGATCTATCTGTTGATGAAGTCGAAGCCCCACAGGCTGTCGAGGCACTTGAACTCGAGCTGAGGGTTATGTCTGGTCCTCACTATCCTGAGGTTAGTTTCACTTCCGATCAGGAAATTGTTGAACTACCCAAGGCTCCTCATCACTCATCTGTATGCATTAAAGATCAATCCAACACATTGATTTCAGTTCCTCCACCTAAATCACATGATCCCATCGCTCATGCATTGGAGGAATCATACACAACAAGCACACTTGCAAGATGTAAGTTTTCTCTTTTCATCATGTTTGCTTGTCTATCACAGTCAAGAGAGTGCATATGCTTATCATCTACACATAGTGCATCATAGCACCATGGTAAGTCAACAAAATGCCTATATTATGCTTTCACTCTTTTCTTTTCTGTGGACGCATTTAAACTCAGACTGTGTTGGTCTTCATTATTATGTCTTTCACGTCTATTGGTTCACTTGAATGTGCTTTTCACGAACCATGCCTTCACCAACATGGGTCAACCAATGCGTCATGGTTGCATTGAAGATATCACTTCACGTTAGCAGACCCATGCACCGTTAGCTTAGGAGTAGGAGTAGTGTCTGCTTTATGTCTTGTTTGCTTGCATGCATGTTTGTATTCTTGATTTGTTTGTTTGTTTGCTTTCTTGCCTGATTTTCTTACGTGTTTTTCTTTCACATTTTCTTCTGCTCTTTTCTTTATTGTTTGATTTCTTGTTTACGTCCGTAGGTTAGTTTCGCATGAAACTGTGTACAACTCTTGAAATAAGCAGGGTAAATTACAAGAGGACTTGTAGAACTATCAACAATTAGTTATGTGTCATCCTCACTCTTTATGCAGAAATTGTTGTCTTCAATCAATGACACACCAACGGAAAATATGTTTTGTTCGAAGTGAATCCTGGTGAAAACACAACACTTGTGCTCTAACTAGCAGCACCTACTATAGTGGATTGTTTTGGGTTAACCCTTTTCAGCGCAATCAAATAGAGTAAGGTGAGGGGGAAAACCTTAACAAGTATGTCAAATGTATATATAAAATACTTCTCTGAAGGAACAACCTCTTCTACTCTCAATAATTTGGGATCCCTATTTCGCCTCTGAAATAAATAAGTGCCTATGCACAGTTCTATGAAAAAATGAAAAAATGGAAATATGAAAATACGAATTTTTTTAAAAAATGAATAAGGTGAAAGAAGAGAAAGGGTTCCTGTGCAGAGAGGTGATGCAAGTAACTTCTCCGGGGTACTGACCAGGCTCACTAGCAGCGCAACGATGTTCGTGTTCCTGCATGACTCCACCGGAGTACTGTCCAAGCCTGTTGGTAGTGGAGCAACACCAAAGATGATGCTTAAACTCTGATAGTCATATTTTTTACGCAACAATATACCCCTCATCCCCAATTGAAACAACTAAGTTTACTTGGCTTGGAATGTGTGTTGACTGATCAAGAGCAAGGTAGGTGCTACATGTTTCACTCAAGCTAGTGTGGAGACCACGATGACTAGAGAATTGAATAATACTTCGGGAGGAGTTAGACTTGCTTTTCAAAAAATAGGGTCCATTCAGAGAGATGGAGTTCTACCAGTGTCACCAATGTTGTATTGGATACAACCATCCTCCAATATTTTTCCATAGGTTCATGTTGGAGCCTCCCTACTAACCATGCTTAGCAGCATGTCTTGTACTGACCAGGTACATATGCTTCAGTTGAGATTCTTTGGCTTATCAGCTTGTGTTCGCTAACATGTTTTCCGTTCACCCGCAAGATGACATCCTGAGACTTGGTTTTTAACTGGCTCTTGTGCTCACTTGGGGAATTGCGTAGAACTTGAGGAAAACTAGTCTTTCTCTCTATAATTGCATAGAATTTTATAGAGAATCAAGAGAGCCTGCTTCTTTCCAGAAATGCGGAGAGCAAGCATACTTCCTTCCCCTTGCCCTTGAAAATTGTGTAGAGTAGCCCATCACTGGGCTTGCTCTTAGAATTTGTGTAGATCTATCTGGCAGCCTGCGCTTCAATCCAAAAATTTTGGAGAGCTTAAGGGGCAAGCATTGTCACTGAACCCAAAAACTGCGTATATTTCACTCTTGGGATTGCAATCTATTGCATGTGCTCCCAAGTTGACCGGTTCCCTCCAAGAGTGAGAAATATTGCTTTGCATGCATGGGCATTTTTTTCTCGAAAAAGAAAAAGGCAAAAAGAAAAATTCATCCCTATGTTTTAGGGATCTATTTTTAACAATTGGGGGATTCCATGCAAAATATGTTTTAGAAACCTCCCACCAAGTGTCACCTTTTTCTAGAATTGTGGCATGTGCGTGATAAATCTCGATCTTGTCAAAATTATTTATTCGATGCTTCAGAGCTAATTCTTCACTTTGATCTTGGAGCTTTGGCATTCCCATCACATCTAGGAACCTTCAGCACACTTAGCTCAACTTTTTCTGGGTAAGTCCTCTTTTCATGTCTTTTACTTCTTTTCTATAACTTTTTGTGTTTCAGCTTGTGTGAGTGTTGTTTTCTTGGTCTTTTTGAATGCTTGTTTTTGTTTTAATGCATGTTAACATGTAGTAGCATTGTTTCAAGTTTTCCATTACATATCCTTGTTGTCGCATGCATGACACTATTTCTGCACTAACAGTCATCGTTGGGGTGAATCACTTCACACACTTCATTGTTTTCCCATTTTATTGAATCCTACACTCACTCATGCCTAGACCCATTTTTTCATATGCATTCAGTCCTTACTATTTTCAGTCGCCCGTCAACGGGTCTGGGTTGCCTTGGCTCGGACCTTTCCTAGACCGGCTAGCGCAACACATTTTTTCTATGGAAGGCCTTGACTTGCTCCCAAGAATTGCATAGATCTTGCCTCACACTAGCCTCCTGGGCTTGCTCTGTGCAATTCGGAGAGGCAGTGCCTCAGCTGACCCCCGGAATTGCGCAATGTAGTTTTACCTGGTTGCATTCATGCTGACTGAAACTTTGTATTGTGCAGTTTCAATCCTCAGCAGGCCAAGTTGCATTGTACTCTACATAGTTTTAGCATTCAATCAGCTTATTGACAGTCCAAACTATGTTCTGCACAGTTCTGGTAGTCAATCTCCCAACCTCCCAATGAAAATTAGGGAAATCTTGGAGTCAATGTCCCAGGTGTGTTGCATGTCAGTCCTCAAGTTTCTTTTGGTTTTCAACTAAAAATGTGCTTGCCATGAGTGTTTCTCTATATCCATATATTGTAGGTGTTCAATAGTCCATTAGTAGTATAGGTACAATGGCTTCCAAGAGAGCACGGTCAAAGGACACCATTGAGAGCGCAACTGGAGATGCGGTCGAGAAAATGTCTATGGGCTTGACCATCTACGAAGACACTAACTTGTTCAAAGACAAGGAGAAAAAAATGAAATGGCACGACATCAATGACATATTTTCACGCACCTTTGAGGAGAAACTGGAGGACCGGAGAGTCTATGTCAATATACACAAGTCTATCTCATGCTTCCATGCGCGGACATGATCCACTAGATTGTCTCACATACTGATCCAGAGATAATGGTGTTGAGAAATGTGAGTGGAACATAACTTGGTACCTTCATGGCAAATGACTTTCAGGAGATGTATCACTTTCCGCAGTCGTTTATCACAATGGATTCACCCTTCCCTATGACCAACTACAGTGAAAATTTAAGAGACATCTTGAAGAGTTGGGTGAAGGAGCCATCTAAGTTCAAGATGAAACCCAACCAATTTTACAAGACAAGGATACTGAGAAAGGCATATCAACTCTTGGTCATCATTGCATGTCGCTTATACGACTAGGAGAGTACAGAAACATTCCCGTAGAATTGGGTGATTGTATTGGATCAACTAGCGAATGAAGGAAGACCTTTCAATTGGTCCGACATGTTGGCTCTCCAGCTGAAGGGACAAGTAACAGATGCCTGACATCCGGCCAAGGGTCAACAAGCAAAGCTTTTCATGTCCGCTTACATACTTGATGCAATCTGTGCCCGTCAGTAGCTCCCAGGCTTGGGTTGGGCATGAACACCTTTAGAAACCTCTGCGCACACTTATTGCAAGGTGTTCTCCGAGTGTAGCTTCCGTGGAGTTATAATATAGCTATCAGACCACTTCGTCACCCCAGTATACATGATGATATTTGAGCAGGATTGAACTTGCATGTCACAAGAAACGATGGAGGAATTGGTTAACATAGCAGATTGGTATGCCTCAGCCCTTGGCACCTTCATCCGGATGTATAGCGCATAGAAGGCCCCGCATGTTTTGAAGAAGTTTTCCATGGATAAGTTGGTCATGCAAGAGGTTGCATACCACATCTCGACAGGGTTGTTAGGAGGACTACATGGGAAGAAGAAGGCACCTTGGCCTGCTCTTCCTTTGTGGATCAGGTTGTATGAGATCCATAATCTCAACCATGTTGATGACGAGAAAAAACAATTCAAGAGATTCATCTTCAGCACCAGAAGCTTCAATCCATATGACACGCATCACTTAGTAGAAGGCCATTGTACGAGAGTGTATCATCCTTGGATCGAGGGGGCTTGTCATTGGCTTGAGGAAGACCCATGGAGATAGTGTTATAACTTCTCAAGGCTCAATGAATTGGTCAGAATGGTTGTAGAATTCTGACAAAGGCAACAACATCAGCAACAATAGAAGGAAGCAAGCCTACGCTTGACAAAGGCAAGAGGAAGGTTGATGACAATGCAGAGGTGGAGCACAATGCAATTTCAAAGATGATCCACTTGTGTTATGAACAGCTTTGGAGATTGATGCAAAGAGGCAACAACGCAACATAAGGATTAGGAAAAGGTAAAGGGAGAAGCATAAGCTATAGGAGGGAGAAAATGAGCTGAAGTAACAGTTGAGGGAAGAATAGGAGCTGCACAGAAGAGAGAAGGAAGTGCAACAAGAACTTGAAAAATAGGAGGCACAACATGCACACATTGATGAAACTGTGCCCATACAGGTTATCAATTCATCCGAATAGGTCGCAGATAGAAAATAAGGTGAGCAGTTGTAGGTGAAGGACCTTGCTCAGGATATTAAACAGATGGAAACAAATGTGGTTCAACTCAAGTTAGATTGGGACAATGACCTCATGCCTAAGAACCAAGAGGTCACTCCACCGGCTTCACAAGATTTGGAAGCAGAGCAAGTCTCAAGCAATCAAGGAGAAACTGAAATCCTCAAGGACAATCCGGAAGTGGGTGCGCACAACATATCCTTTGACGAGTCATAACACAGAGTTGTGTAGTCATGTAGAGTGCCCACTCCAGATTTCAATGTATCTCCTGCATAGTTTGAAGAACGAGTGATTGTGTCCGATGTGTGCAGACATCCAACTGCTTTGGCTGATGCTACAAGGGCATATGCTGAAGCCACTAACTCAAGTGTTAGATGCTTGATAGATCAGAATGAGTGCATGGCTAAGGAGTTGCAAGCGGCCAAGCAGGGAGAAGCAAAAGCTATGACATCCACCAGATCAGAGTTGAAAAAAGTGATATTGGATGAAGTATCATCTCTTGAGACAGTCACACAAAGTTGTACTTCAGGTTCGTGACTGTGCATAAGTCAGTTGTCCATCTTAATGGTTGGTAGCAGCACTATGCTAGGAGAGATCGCATCTTGTCAGACATACACACTATTGTCAATCACATGAACATATGGACAATGAGGTAGAAGGGAGCCCCGTTTCACTTGCTAAAGATGATGAAGTCAAAGGAAGTGTAGTTGAAGGCACACATCAGGAGTTAGATCCAGAACTATGAGGAACTTCCACAACTCATTACTAGCTTATAGGCTTCACATGCATGAGTTTTGAGGAAAATGTATGTCATTATGCACACACATGTGATCCCATCCATTGGCAAACTCACTGAGGCAAAAGAAAAGAACCAAGTACGACTGGAGTTGGACATGTACCTCGATCAGTTGATGTGCATATCCACTAGCGCAGAGTTGCAGATGAGCACAGACACTATACACCAGTATGTTGCTGGTCCAACTGCACTCAAGACCATGATGTGCATGCTATTTGACGAGTTGGACAGAGGTGCCAAATCAGTGTACCCGAATGCAACAAAGGCAAGTGCTTGTTTTCAGAACGATGTCACCACATAGTACACAAACACCACAATATGCTACCAAGCTTGGCATCAGCTCGCCACCATTGAGCATCGAGAGGATGTCGATGCGTTCAACTTCCCACAACTATCCAAGTCTTAGTGATGTCTTGTATGGCTTACTCAAGCCCATTTTTGTCTCACATAGGTACATGTGCAGGTTGTATTGTAAGCATGTTGTAAAGTGAAATACCAAGTGTCAATAGTAGAATGTAAACATTCATGTGTAAGTTGAAGAGCCATGAGGGTAGTTGAAGAGTCATAAAGGGGAATGTCAAGGGTCACCCCACCCTTTGCTATATATAGAACATCATAATTCATTGTACATGATTTTGAGAGCCAACCTTCCCATAGGTATAGCTTAGAGAAGGCTTGAAGTGTATTGTAATGAGCCTTGGCTTCTCAACAGTGCAGAGCTAGTACATCTCTTTGGAGGAGTAGGTGACAATGACTGTAATATTCCGCTATCGGGGCTAGTGGTTTTCATGGTTGTATGTATGATTGGATATTTCATGCTTTTAATATAACAGAGCCAACATGTTTCATGCATATATTGCTATTGTAGTTATGTTATCCTGGTCACTCTAATGATGTATGTAGTTGTAATTTATGCATGTATGTATGGAGTATTCTGTATGTGTTTGTATGAATCTTATCGAATCATGTGGTTGGTATAATCCATCACTTTGGATTGTCAAATATCTGTTACACAATATTTTGTCATGCCTCCTGCACTTCCCTGTGACATACCCCGAAGTGCCTGAAAAATGAACATTATACAATATACTCATCCATGTATACAGCTCAGATCCCTCCTAAGACTTTGATTGTAAAACACCTTGAGCTTTCCCTCAAGAAATAACTCTTAAAACCCTAAAATGAGAGTCATCGCTCTTACGAGGCTTAAAATCGCAAATATCACCTGTTGCATTGTACTTGACCACCGATGGCATCACTCTGTTCCCTTGCATACCCGTGATGATCCCAAAAATGTAATTTTGCCAAAGAGGATAAGAAGCTTCCAGAGCAACGAGTTAGAGGTTGTTTTGCATAGATGAGGTCAAATCCTCCCAAGTTGGCATCTTGGTCTTATCCCTATGAGTTACTTCCTTGAAATGAGGGCCTAATCCTATCTTTGGAGAAGTCGTAACTCCCTTTCCAAGTCTATAAATTCATCCTCTCCCATTCCCAAATGGTTGGTCTATGTCTATTTGCACCCTTATGCTGAGATTGTGCCTAAAGTTATCCATTTGACTTGGAGAAGGAGTGCTTGGAGAGTTCTTGGCTTGGACTTGGATTACCACTCAAGGAGAGCTTTTCAACATCAAGGCTTTGGTTGTAAGCTTCCCTTTATTTTCTAATATTATACAACTACTGGTTCATCTTCCCAAAATATATATGTTCATGTATTATTTAGCTTAACATTCCTTGATCAATTAAGTAGGTTGTTATTGGTTTTGCTATTGGTTTTGGCATGCTTTGTTGTTTCTTGATCACTTGTGCAGGTACATAAACATTGAGAGAAGCAGGAACAAGTCCATGACACAAGCGTTTTGAGGTCCTCAACAAAACAAATCGGGATAGCATCAGAACGAGGTAGGCCATCTCCTTTGTTCTTCTTTTCAATTATAACCTAGGAAGATGTCGAGTTGACTTTCACTTCAGTTGCTAGACCCACTCATTGGGCTAGATGGATGATATCTTTTTGCATAGAGGATTAACCTTGTCAACAAAATGGCGACTCCGCTGGGGAGCCTATGGTCCTTTCCATCCAATCCTTCACCATGATATTTTGACTAGTTTGACCAACCGTCGATTTTTCGGCTTGTCTGCATTAGAGTGTGTGTATAACATCACTGATTACTACCTTAGAGTGCTAAGTATGGATTGTTTCTTTGAATATTTTTGGTTTTTTCCCATATTCCTCACCCATCATGGGTTTAGCCTTAACAGTTGTGATGGCATCATGGTTTTTACCTTTACAGTGATGATGAATTTTTTTTCTGCATTATTTGGTTGCGTTGAAATCATCACCACTTTTTCTATACAAAGTAGTGATGCAATCATGGGTTTGCCTATGAAAAGTAGCGATAATCGTGGGTTTGGGTATATAAAGTAGCGATGATCCTTGAATGTGAGAATTTTTTAAGTTTCTTCCTAAGAATCCAGTGTGTATTGGCCCCTAAGATCTTTTCCCATCCTGTATGCTTGGATTTGTCATTTTGTTGATTGATTGCCTTGATTAATCTTCAAAATTTGTCTCATTGGCTTCGAAGTGAAATTTCACTGAGTTCTAGGGTTTCTGGTCAATTGGTCATCATTTTCTTCTTGTTGGTGTCACTGAGATGTTTGTTTTGTTGATTGATTGAGTGTCGTTTTCTGTAGAAATCATTGAAAACATCACTTTGCATATGTTTTAGCTTGTATTTCGAAATTCACTTTTCCTGAAAATGCATTAGATTAACTGCATTGAAAAGTTATTTTTTTAAATTCATCATTGAAAATAGATCACATTTTTCAGTGATTGAAAGCTAAAAGTTGTATTAGGTGCATAAAATCGTTCAAAACGAAGAGAAAATCATAATTCATATAAGTTCATCTTTGTAAAGTCAAAATCATTTTGCTTTCAGAAAAGTTGCATTTAGGATATTTTTGTCATTTGGAAGATGAAAGTGAAAGTTAGTGGAAGGAATTTTTCATGATGCATTTTGTTTGCTACATTATTTATTGAAATTTCTTCCCTTGATTAGTTTATCTTCCATTGAAACCAAAAGTTTTATTTTTCTCATATAGGTGCATCATAGGTGTTCAAGTGACATCGTGTTGAGCCTTAAAACCGAAACATAATTTCAAGATCAACTTTTAAATCTATCAATTAATCTAAGGATCATTTGAAACAATAACGTTCATACTTAGTGGTCTAGGCAAGAGACATGCTCTGACGTCTATAAAACTTAGCAGTTGTTGTTCGCTCTTGCATTAGACAATGCTAGCATGGACTTGTGCTCCCCGTATTGTGAAGTGTATAAAGGGAGACCCCCGTAGGTTTTAAACCTTTATCCATAGGAAGTTGAGTCTGCTACCTTGTAAACGTGATACACCAAACACAACATTCAAGGATATTTCCAGCACGTATGTCAAGTCCTTGGTAAATTTATTTTCTAAGTTGTATATTACAGTTCACGGTTACTTGGTACACCTTTTTTCCTAGAGTTAACTGAGTATTTATTTCGATCTTTTCTGACTCCTTAAATTTGAAAATATCATCGAGCACTTTTCCTTTCAAGCTTGCTAAACCTACAAAAGCGACTAGAGTCACCTTTTCATCCTTTTCTTGACTCTTAAAAGATGTAAATGAAAATTTTTTGTTTCAAATTCTAAAATTAATTGGCCACAGAACAACATCCTTCCTATGGAAATACTCCTTAGTAGATCTTAGGTTGATACCAATGGCAACATTTTTTGAGTCTACCAGTCAAGGGAAACCCTCTGATGGGAATTATAGTCCTTTTCATTCTTTTGGAAATACTGGTGCTCCTTATATGGTGACGTTGTCCCTTCCTGGGTTGACCATTGATCTACCAGTTTGGTTATTTTTTACCTCAGTGGTTCCGAGTGTCCAAACTGCTTTTCAAACAAGTTCTCCTCCCCCTGCACAACATCAACCTCATGTTGATCCTAAAGTTGACCCCTCACCTTCTTCGCCTATTTATTCACCCCATTCTTCCTCTTCGCCTTGTGAAAATCTCGATTCTAGCAATCAAGAATCTAAGAAGAAGAAGAAGAACCAAAATAAGAAAGGGGGCAACCTAGCAGCCATTTCTATGGATGCAACTAACGAAGGAAAATCTTCCAATGAGCCATGGAAAGTAAAATTCCCTTGCATGTTATGTAAGGCTGACCACCTTCTTCATAATTGTCATGGTATTCCCAAGGTCTTAGAAGTGTGGTCCATAGGTTCACAACGACCTTTGTAATCAGCCTATGGCGATCATGCTAGTGATAAACCTTCAACCAGTAAAGCTCATGGGAAAAAGGGGAAAGTCAAATTTCCCTATAAGTTGTGTGAAGGTAATCATCCCATTCACCTTTATCCTCTTATGGATGAAGCTTCCAAAGAGTTGGAAAACCTTACAGTTTCTCAACCTCGTCTTCCGACTGTGTATCGAAAGCTTTCCCCTGATCCTTCACTAGTTGATCCAATGATTGATCAAAAGTCATCTTTGGTCAATCCCACTCTCTCCAAAAGTGATTCTCGTGAGTCCATTCTCGACCAACAATTTATTGACAAACCAGTAGACTTGACCCCACCTTCAGTTAACCATACCTTTTCGGTAGAAAGTGAACCTCATACTGCTAAGGTTCTTCTTGTTTCTTCAGTTTTGAATGAACTGGAGGGAAATCCTCCTATTCCCAAGGTGCATGAGAGCATTTCTCTTGTTCCCATCAAGTAAGAGGGTAGATCTCATGTTCCTACGACACCCCCTATGAGTAGTTTAGTCACTTCTTTTGATTGGAGTCGATTGGCATGATATCACCTTCCATTTTATGTGCCTTTCTAGATTATAGTACAGGCTTACTAGATGGTCGTACCTAGCACAATTATAGATGAGGGAGCATCTGTTAGAATTATGTCCTCAACTTCTTGGCAAGGTTTAGGTTCTCCTCAGCTTGTCCCCGTTACCCAGAATCTGTTAGCTTTTAATAGAGGAACCAGTCAACCATTAGGGATCATTCCTAAGTTTCCTTTTACTTTGGGAGGGAAGACAGTCTATATAGACGTGATTTTTGTCTAAGGTCCATTGGATTTTTATCTACTCCTTGGCCGTGACTATGTTTACGTCATGAGAGCTCTTATTTCTTCCCCCTTTCGAATGATGTGTTTCCCACATGAAGGAAGCATTGTGATCATTGATCATCTTACATTCATTGGTCCTGAATCAACTCCCACTCAACCATCATCCCTAATGGTTCTTATGTGAAAGCGGTATCACTCTCGCCATAGGTTAATTACATGGCCACATGTTCCATGCCCACATCTACTGATGATCTAGTAGGTGATGTAGTGCACCATGTACTAGGGGCATTGGAGCCTGATTTTTCAATTGGATCCCTGGACATGTATTCCTTCCAGATTGTTTTTCTCCCCCACGATGAGAACCTTTTGGAAGCCACGACATCTTTTAGTCTATGATCAAGACCTATCCGGAGCAGAGTTCCCTGTCTTGTGTAAAGCTCCTTAAAAAATGAAACAAGGGAAGTGGAGTAGAGTTCTTTGTCCTCTGTCAATCTCCTTAAAAAATGAAACAAGGACCGTGGAGCAGGGTTCATTTTATTGTTTCAAGCTCCTTTAAAAATGAAACAAGGATATTAGGATAATTAAATTACTATGTCAACCTCGTTAAAAATGAAATAAGGTGTCACGAGCATGGTTCTTTTCCTGTGTCAAGCTCGTTAAAAAATGAAACGAACCCCCTTCTAATTGGACTATTGGATTACATCTCGTACAATCCCATTCGAGTCTTTCACTTGATCTCATAAGTGAACCTTCATTCCATCCACTTAGGTGAATGAAATGGAGCTTGGGGGGCATGTACTTCAAATTGAGTCTTTATGTTAGGGTCATGCAAACTTATCTCAAGCATAGTTTATTTTTGTTTCAAGCTTTTGTAAAAAATGAAACCAACCCCAAGCATATTTTGTTTCTATTTCAAGCTTGTGAAAAAATGAAACCATCTTCAAGTATACTCAAGCATAGCTTCTAATGTTTCAATCTTGTGTAAAAATAAAACCATGCCCACTTTACATTTCATGATTGTCATTTTGTCGGCTGATTTTTGCTAGATAAGCCTTCGTTGTTCCATTCCCTTGTCACCATCTCTTTGGCCGATCATACACTTTCACTTGGCGCTTTTACCCTTGCCTGAGGAACATCTACGATGAGTGGTCTTATTAGCCAGCATCTTTACCATTACATTTTTTGAGCAGTTCCATCATGACCGGAACTAGTTGTTATCCCTTCATACCACTCGTTCCTCCAGGTGGAGTCCTCTTTTAGCTCTTTTTAGACTCCAAAAATATGAAAAGATTGTCGAGTACTTGTCATTTCGAACTCATTAAAGTAAATGAATTGACATCTACTCAGTATAAGTTTAACTATTTTCCAAACTGAGATAGACTATTGTACGAAAAAGGAACACCTTAGTCGAACATGGCTAGGAGGTTCTCTAGAATATTATTTTCTACCTTTACGGATTCGAGAAACAAATTACGAAAAGGGATTTGATGGAGTTTTACTTTTCCGTCTCTTTTTCAAAGTCTCTAAATATGAAAAAGATACCAAGTTATTCTTCCATTGGACTCATTAAATTTTTTATGACAAAAGACTCGTCACCATGATGAGACCGAGTTTCTCCTTCCTAGGACTCATAGAACTTACTAGGATGGATTCATCCAAAGGGTGAACTTATATGACAAGCATATGATATCCTTTTCAAGCTTGAGTAAAAATAAAGAGGTACTCGCTAGAAATAGCGGGGGAAAAAGTGAAGATGAAACATCCTTTGTATTGGTAGCATGTCTCTCTTGAACATGACACTCATCTATTTCTCGTGTTGGGTATGGGATATCCTCACTTAGTCACTTGTCATTCCGAGTTTGGGTGATCCATTTTTCCTCTCATTTGACTATTCCACTTCATCATTATGAACCTTGGTCCTATGTTGAGTTTAATGTTGCCACACTCTAGAGTCATGTCACTAATATGTTCAAGAGAAGTCCAATCTATAGTTATTTACCTATACATCGTTTAAGTCATTGTTACAGTCTTGAAACTTATTCCACTTTATTCCTCTTTTCATGTCAATGATGAGGGAATCATTATGACCCTACTTTGACTGGTCACTTCCTGTCGACCTTCGCTCATTATCCAAGAAGATGAGTTAGAAACTCCCTTTCAGTACCTTAGAGCTTACATGCCTTAATGGCAAGTTCTTTGCATCCGACGATAGGTTTTCGTCATTGTCCTTCGATCGGATGATTCCACGAGTGTTCAACTTCAGCTTCATTATCACATTCACGGATTGTACTATCGTACCTTGAGAGCCATTGTCATTATGGGTGGTTGCTCTTGTGCCTGTTAATGGTCTACATCAATGGCTGTTAATCAGGAAGTTTTATAGCATGTTCGACTGTGACATGTTCATTCACATGTTAGAATTTGTAGTTTGACCGGGTCAAGATGGAGTGCAAGAACCTTATTTTTGTTTGATATAACTCACGCTGTGTGTAGTTATGTATCTTTCATGATTGTACACATATTTCTTCTATATGGATGATTGTGACCATACCGTGAACGCTTATGATCATCCTTCTATATTGGATGGTTGCATCCATACCTTGGATCTTAGATTACAATTGATCCTTCTATATTGGATGGTTGTGCCCATACCATGGATCTTTTCACAGAGTCCTTTCTATCAAGATGGTTGAATCCATACCATCAATTCATGTCTTGATCTCAGATATGTATATGTATATGCGTCCTTGATTTGCAGGTCTCTTGACAGTGTGTATTTTCGTCCTTGCAAAATATCATAAAGCATCCCAGCCATCACTCCTCATTCTGCCTTCATGCTTTAGGGGGCATCTGTTACACAGTATTTTGTCACGCCTCTTGCAATTCCCTGTGACATACCCCGAAGTTCTCGAAACATGAACATTATACAGTATACTCATCCATGTGTACAACTCAGATCCCTCCTAAGACTTTGATTTTAAAATACCTTGAGCTTTCCCTGAAGAAATAGCTCTTAAAACCCTAAAATGAGAGTCATCGCTCTTATGAGGCTTAAAACCATGATGATCGCCTGTTGCACTGTATTTGACCAGCGATGGCATCGCTCTATTCCCTTGCATACCCGAGATGATCCAAAAAAGGTAATTTTCCCAAAGAGGATGAGAAGCTTCGTGATTTAGAAGCTTCCAAAGCAATGAGCTGGAGGTTGTTTTGCATAGATGAGGTCGAATCCTCCAAACTTCGCCTCTTGGTATTATCCCTACGAGCTACTTCCTTGAGATGAGGGCCTAATCCTATATTTGGAGAAGCCCTAAATCCCTTTCCCAGTCTATAAATTCATCCTCTCCCATTCCCAAATGGTTGGTCTATGTATATTTGCACCCTTATGTTGAGATTATGCCTAAGGATATCCATTTGACTTGGAGAAGGAGTGCTTGGAGAGTTCTTGTCTTGGACTTGGATTACCACTCAAGGAGAGCCTTTCAACATCAAGGCTTTGGTTGTAAGCTTCCATTTATTTCCTAATAATATATAACTGCTGGTTCATCTTCCCAAAATATATATGTTCATGTATTATTTAGCTTGACATTCCTTGATTATTTAAGTAGGTTTTTATTGGATTTGCTATTGGTTTTGGCATGGTTTGTTGTTTCTTGATCACTTGTGTAGGTACACAAACACTGAGAGAACCAACACTAAGTCCGTCACACAAGAAGTTCGAGGTCCTCAACAAAAGAAATCATAGTAGCATCAGAATGAGGTAGGCCATGTCATTCGTTCTTCTTTTCAATTATAACCTAGGAAGATGACTAGTTGATTGTCACTTTAGTTGCTAGACCCACTCATTGGGCTAGAGGGATCGTCTTTGTCCACAGAGAGGATTAACCTTGACAACACTATCGTGCTTTCCATCTTGTGATGTCTTTCAACTCGTGTGTTCCCTTTCAAGATGCGTACTATCACAAGCTTCTAAGGGGCACACTTCTCTCCCCTTTCGTGTGTTAGCTCCTTTTCATGCACCTTCCTTGACCTGCTGCAAGGTCACACCCTTACTTCAAACAAGGACATCTTACTTACCTCTACACGCAACCGCAGTGAAGGCGATACTGTACTACCCACTATTGGGACTCTTACTCCAAACGATATGAGGTCTAGTTGGGACTTCTTATCTGGGAGATCCCCTGACATGTTGGTGGGTCCATCACCGTCAACACATCAATAGAGTTTCTATTTTTTTGTTGTTCATGATACTAAGAAAAGCAATAATACTTGTCCAAAATACTATCATATCTGGAATTTATCGACATATATTTTTTATTTAGGAATCTCCTGGCTCTTATATATAAAATATTCATACCTATCTCTTCTCTATTTACCATATTGTCATATATATATCATTACTTTGTTTACTATGAAACATACATTTATCCATGATCTACATACTATCAAAATTACATGAATTTATGAGAGTTTCTATATATCTTCTACTACATTGTAGTTATTTGTTATTTGTTTTCCATTTTTTATTCGCTAAATTATTTTTTCATTATTCATTCTTCATGCAAACACCCAAATTCTAAATATTCCTAGTAATACATGCTTTAGAACCAACTTTCCTGATAACGGAATGACTACAATAATGTTTTTACTTATTTAAACACTTGAAAATATAATGGGATCCATCTAATCCATTCCAACCAATGAATTGCAAACACAACAACTCCCCCTCGAGACACATGCTTCTCTATTATTAGTAACTTAACATCATTTGATGGTGTTTTTCCTACTTCCCCATACAAACTCTAGCAACATCATACTTTTTCAATGTATGTTATTTCCATTCTCTTTCACTTAGGATTTTATAAGTATATTTCTTTCTTGGACTTCAACATTGTGTTTGTCTCCAACTATGCTATCTATTTTCCCACCCAACATAACATTTATCTCCAGTTACGTTGTCTCTTCAGTGGTGACCATTCCTCCTAGAATCTCCGGGAATGATGGGAGGTTCTAACTATGGAAACTAGTGCCTTTACTTAACCACTACCTAAGACTCCAACCACTTAAACAATTACTAATATCAGAGTAGCCTAACTACTCACATGTTGGTTCGCATAAGATTTCTAAATAAACACAACATTTTATTAGTGATTGCACATAAATATTTACGCATGTCATTTCAATTGTTCAAATTTAGTTTTCTCTCAATACCGTTTGTTTCTAACTTAAATATTTACAAATGAGCATAAATCAATAAAGTTTTGCAGAAGTAATTGAAAAATTGATATTACAATCAATATATATATATATATATATATATATATATATATATATATATATATATATATATATATAGACACTCAGATATATTATTCAATGTAAGCGTAAAAAAATGAAGGAATAAATTTGGAAAGGTAAAAATGTAAGAAGGTTTTTACTATTAATTAGTGAAGGAATTGCACATCTCTCTCATACTAATTATAATTTTTGTATTCCCCCCGATCTAGGTGTCATCATTGGCCCAACAATTTTATCATTGTTAGAATGGTC
The DNA here is from genome assembly GCA_031772625.1 of Pinus tabuliformis. NCBI lineage: Eukaryota > Viridiplantae > Streptophyta > Pinopsida > Pinales > Pinaceae > Pinus > Pinus tabuliformis. The sequence continues at coordinate 1,500,414,270 of CM062819.1, read as the reverse complement.
ATGCCCTCCACCTAGCGTCTTTTGTCTCTGGCTCGATTTACCATGCCAATGCCATTATTACTTGCCCCTCCTAGTGTCCTCGGATGCCTAGAACGAATGTCTATGTCGATGACACCCGCTGCTCATTTATTCTCATTGTCATGCATTCATTATGGAGCATTCCTCCTCTGCCTCTTATGCTCTTACTCAATGCCTAGCCTCATTCTCCTTCTTGCTCTAATTCTATAATTATAGACACCCATGTGCCTACTACAGACCTCCTTGGTGCCAATTTTGCTACTATGCTCCATGAAAAAAGGAGAGTTCACCGAGTTGGCCATGGAAAGGGAAGAGACCACCTTCCTACTAACCTTGTTGTGGATAAAGACATTGCTCTTTAAAGACACTTCTCTTTATGATAATGCTATCCTAGCTCGTATTTGATGTCAAGTTAATGAATTGGAAGTTGAGGAGATTCAATAGGGAATGAACACAGATTGGGTGCTCCGCAATCTCCTTGCTCATCATCTCTTCACTAAAAAATGTGAACTATCCAACACAGTCACATGGATTGCTGAAATCTTTACCAACGCTTGGCACATTATCTCCCACCTTCACTAGCTCTCCCGTGACCTTTTCATAGCCTATCATCCAGACATTCCTTCCTCTTCTTCCCTCGGCGCTTCTACCTTTGTCACTCCTCCTTTTTGTTCCTCATTTACTTCGACCATCTATGTGAATGATGTTCCTATCTCACCAGACCCCACGCTGTGGGAAACCTTTTCTCCTCCTATGAACACCCAACCGATAACCTCCAAGGTATCCCCTCCTCGACCAAGTCCTCATGCTCACTACATTTTTGAAGAGTAGCTTGCAGCTAGTCCATTCGACACTAGAGACACAATCACAACTGACCCATCCAACGATAAATGAGTTATGTGGTATCAGGTCAATGACCATCTTGGTCTTCATGGTGTCAAGCAAGCTTACTCAGGTTCTCTTTAGCATGGCGTGTTTTGATGTTTGATTTCTTTCTATGGTTCACCATAGTTCTTTGGTCTCTGTTTTTGTTTCTGTTATGCGTTGTAATGGTTTCAAACTACAAATTTTTGAATGGTTATTCTGGTTTCCCCTTTTAGCGCTAGATAACCTCCCTTTTGCACATTTCCAAGGCATCCCATGGGCAGTGGATCCCAAGACTTTCTGCTTGTACTCTATGTATTTTCATATGTTAATATAATGTGATCTATTTTCCAACAAGAAAACATTTTAATTTCTTTATTATAAATTACTTTATATTTTAAAATTATGCTTTTTAAAGTGGATATTGCAGTATTATATTTTTTTGGCCTATATCGAAATATTTTTTTATTATTAATATTTATATTAAACATTGAAATATTTTTATTACTAATATTTTTATATTTTTAATATAGATATTATTTTATTTCTTACTGTAATGTCATGGGAAAAAATCACTCTCAGGTCATAGAGGGATGAAATATGTTTTACAATTGAAACAACATAAAGAGACATATTTGAAATAACTACATTTAAGGGATCAAATCTAATCATCTCCCTTAATCGTTTAGACTCCCGTATGGAAGGGTAGATGATTGCTATGGCTGGTAACTATGCTAGTCACTTTTTGTTTGTTTTTTTCTTGGTGATATATGATTTTTCCATTTGATAATTATATTTAGACTTTTTTTTTTATCCTTTTACAAATTGATAAGTTTTTAAATAATATATTATATAAGTAATTAAAAATAAAAAATATTTTATGATTAAAACATTTTATTAGTGTTAGTTAAAATCAAGTAGACATGGAATTATTTTTTAAACTTACCAGGAGTTGACACATGGCATGAACACATACACATATATAATTAGCATTGCTACATATGTCTGTTTAGATGGATCAAAACTCTTGATAGGTAAGATTTAAAACTTTATTGAAGTTTTTTACTATAAATAAGTTTTCACCATATAAAATTGGATTACCTATGTAATGTGAAATATTTGAATAAAAAATACGGATATGTTATAATAATATAGATCCATATTAACTTTGGACGGACCAAGTTCATATAAGAATCGAATATCTTGTCACAGATAGAGATGGATAGGGTACTTTGGTCTAATTTTCATTTTTAATTGTTTTCTGATTTTGATCCTTCATGGTTTTATGGTGGCTTTCTGTTTTTGCATATCCCTTGTGTGTTTCAAGGTTGTGTTCGGTTTTTGCTACAAGTGATAGTGGTGGACTGGAGATCGCTCATATGTGTTGTACCTCTCCCCCGACTTCTTTTTATGTTTTGTTTGGCTTATTTACAACACGTAATGTGGATATTGTTTTTCATAAGTTGGCCACATCATTAGGGTTATGGATGAACTATTTGTTTTTCATAAGTTGGCCACATCATTAGGGTTATGGATGAACTATTTGGTATTTGTAGGATCAGTGATTCTTTAGGTGGGAGAATAGTTGTTAATGGGGATTTTCAAAGGAGTAGTTTCTAAGTGTGATTTCTTGGATTTACTTGTGGATTTGTAGCTAGAATTTGGTGAGTATTTTTGTACCAAAATATTGATTTGTGTTGTTTAAACTGTTTTTTGATTTCTTTTGATTTTATGTATGGATTCAACACCACCATAAACCCCTAAAATAGTTTTATTGTGAAAAGTTCATCTGTCAAAATTACTATTTTAATAAATCCTATAACATTTTTAAAATATTAAATTAGAAAATAAACTAAAAAACTTCCAAAAAAAAAATTTAAAACCATTTGATTTCAAAATAATTATAACTATTATAATTTTAATATTTTAATTAACCAGAAAAGTTACGCACATTCAATCAGTGGCGGTCGTTGGACTTCGTTGAGGTTTTTGGATTAATATTATGTGCCACAGAGAGGCCTGTGAACTTTACATTTGAATTGGCAGGATCAATAGGAGCCACAACAATTTGTTTTTTTTATATATATATCACAATTATGATAAATTTGGACATAAAGTTTAAATACGATCAAAAAGTTCATTTAATATAAAATGATATTGGCAGAATCTAAAATTATACAGAAGAAAACTTTTGGATAATAAACATTTTAATTTTTTTTAATTTTGAAGTTTAATAAATTTTAAATTCAAAAAATTATCTCTAGTGAGGGTGCTTACATGGGGGGTAACACAGGTTTAAATGAGGCTGAAAAGCCACTCTCAATGGCAACGTGCATCGTTGCACTTACAAGAAATATGGAGAAACATGAAGATTAGCCTGTGTGAGATTTCAGAGCACTTGAGCCTCATCTTGCAAGGCTTAGGTCAAGAACGATTTATGGATGGAAATATACAGAAGAATATCTTATTATCATAATAAAAAAATTTATTATCGTAATAAAGGATGGATAGATGTATAGATGTAGATTTATGTTGAAATTAATGCAGTAATATGTATTATTGAGTAGTATGTTTATTAGTTGTGCGTTTTATTTTAGGACTTAGTTTTTATTTTTTAAGTGTTAAGCGTAACTGTTCTATTTTCATGTAAATTTATATTTTTATATATATATATATTTAATGATTATGAGAGAGTGTTCTCCCTGCCTCTCTAAGTACAGTGTTTTTCTAAGAAATTTTTTTCTTTCATCTTCTTTCTTTCTTCCATTTTTAACCTGGTATCAGAGCCAGTGAATTTGGTGACTGGATTATTGGATGATTGAGTGTCCTTGCTGGGAGAAAGTCGGGAGAAGAGATGATTCTGGAGAACTGAGTGTTTCTTCGCTCTGCGGTTAACTTTTATCAACGCCCATCTTGTTTCGAAACTCGCGCTAGTCAAATGTGGTCAGAAGAAGAGCCAGCGCACCTGTGACCCGAGGAAACGCAGTGATCATCCGTCCCTTACACTGATATCTACCAGCGCGCTAAATCGTCGCGTTGTTTTTCTCCGAATACAAGCGTTAGTTGACTTTTTTTCCCGTGCTTATTGTGCTTCACGATCTGTTTGTTGTGGGTGCCTTCCTCCGAAGTTCTTGTAGCATCGAATGTTGAAGGTTCCTGAGAAATCGTGGTGTGGTGTAATTTCCAACCTCGGTGGAGTTTACCTCCATGATTTGGAGCTGCGTGAGGCAACGCCCAAAGGGAAATGTGACTATTCCAAGCGTTTTTGGTAGATCGGATCTCTTCATTGGATGAGATGTTGTTGGTGAATTCGACTACGTCGAAGCTGATTGTGGAGCCAGAATTAGGCTAAATTGAAGGCATTTTTTTGGAATTTGGTGGATCGGCAAGCTCCTGCCCCGCCCGTCGTGGGCCATTGCAGTGAACCCGACGAGAATCGGTGGATCGGTGGATCCATACACACAATCACATCGTGGTATCACTTGATCTGTGTTGCTCGTTGTGTTGATCCCTGATGTAGAAGTGGCAAGCTACGTTGAGTTTGCAGCGTAAGCGTGTTCTGTGTGTATTTTTGTGGCCCAAAGACAGTGGCGACTGGAAAATCAGTTCAAGTCAGTAGAAGAGATAGATCATGTCATTTGGTGGATTCGAAGTGAGCAGAGATAGATCGAGTGGTTGCAGCCGAAGTGTCGTGGAGTGGCCCAAGGAGACCGGTGACTCATAACAGTTTATGCCCACATATGGCAACAATAATCAGTTGATGCCCACTTGGAAACTGATGGTTGTTTCCATCGATTTTTTTGCCATCGTCTGCTCTACAAAGCAACGGTCAAGCATATAAAGCCAATTCTGAATCGAATGCCAAGTTCTGCAAAGAAAGGGTTTTAATTAAAGGTACGATTTGCATATTTTTTAAATATATGCATATTTTCCAATCTTGGTCGAATCGAATGTCGACGTAGTTTTTATTAAATGAGATTGAATTTTCTAGTTTGGAGAGCAATATTGAGATCGCTAAAATTGCTCAATAAGTAGCAAATCGCCTAGACAGTGTTTTGATTATTTGTCATGATGAATAATCAAATGGCAGAGGTGTACTTGAATGAGAGCAATAAGTTCCATGGGTTCAATTATTTTAATTGGAAATTCATGTTGCAGACTTTGTTTAAAGGGAAAAGTATGTGGGCAATTAAAAATGTGGATGAATTGAAGCCAATTGTAGCAGGAGGTGGAACTGCTGCAACAATTCAAAATTGGGAGAAGAGGGAGAACAAAGCGAAAGTGTTGTTGAAATTGTCAGTGAAAGACTGCATTATGCCTCACATCAGAGAGTGTAAATACATTATGCCTCACATTAGAGAGTGTAAATAAAAAAATAAGATCTCGACAACTCTCAAGGATTTGTATGAGATAAAAAATACAAATCTCTTATTGTTCCTGAAGAGCAAGCTTATCTCCATTAAAATGGAGGAGAATGAATCAGTCGCTGCATTCATCTCTCAGATCAAGGAGTTGAGAAATAAGTTGGCCGGTATAGGGGAGACAGTGTCTCATCTTGTCATAGTTACCATGAATGGTATGATTGGCGATTATCATATGTTTATTACAAGTCTGAACGCGAGGGAGAAAGCTCTCAATTTCGAAGAATTGACATGAATCCTAATACAAGAAGAAAGGCGGATGACTCTGAAACCCCTGAATTCAGATCTTGCATTAATGGCGAAGAAAAGCCTTTCAGAGGGAAATCCCAGGATAGAAAGATAGTGGTACACTACAGAGAAAGCCATCTCAAGGTATGTCTTCGACCAGAAATGATTCAGGGATCAAATTTTTTTACTGTGGTAAATCTGGTCATATTGCTAAGAATTGCCATAAAAATAAGCGGGATGAAAATTGACATCGACATAAGAAGCATGCAGGACATTTTGCTGATGAAGATCAGAATCAGAATCTCAGATTGTTTGTATCTGATTCTTTTTTCTCTACTAAGATTGACGAAGAAAAAAATTGGTTTGTGGATTCAGGAGCTTCCACTCACATGACAGGTAACAGACATTGGTTTGAAAATTTTAAAGAAACTAGCAGTGTTGCTAATATCTACCTTGGTGATGATAAAGGGTACCAAATTAAGGGATATGGAAATATTCTAGTGGTATTACCTAATGGTAATATTAGGCGTATTCAAAATGTGATGTATGTACCTAGAAGTAAAAAGAATATGATCTTTGTCTCTATGATAACAAATCATAATCTGAAAGTAGATTTTTTTAAGCCTTATTATGTTATTAAAGATCTGCTATATCGTATGAAGTCAACTACATCAGGTATTTGAGTTGGATGTCTATACAAGCTGAATGTAAAGAGGGCATGAAACCAAGCCTTGACTTCAACAGTTATGACTACAGATAATTTGTGGCATCAAAGATTTGGTCATATCAATTTTCATGACCTACTGATACTTCAGAAATAAGGTATGGTCAATGGTCTCCCTATTTTAAAAAGTGTTCATGTTAATTGTGAACCGTGTGCTCTTGGGAAGATGCACAGAGATGATTTTCCCGCAAGATTAGATAGAAATAAGAGATATATACTAGAGCTTGTGCACACTGATATATGTGGGCCGATGCAGACAAGGTAATTTGGAGATGCCTATTATTTTTTATTTCTTTTTGATGATTGCATAAGATTTACCTTTGTATATTTTCTAAAAAAAAAAGAGTCATATTTTTTAATACTTTAAACAGTTCAAAAGCATGGCTAAAAAACAAACAGGGAATTTCATCGAAATTCTCTACTCATATCAAGGGGGAGAACACAAGCAGAGTGGCTTCATCAAATATTGCAAGCACCATGGAATAGTTCAACAGTTCACAGTACCCCACACTCCTCAATAGAATGGGGTTGCAAAGAAGAAGAACAAAACCCTTGTGGAGTGTGCATGCAACATGTTAAAAGGTAAGAACATGTCTAATGGTTTCTAGGCGGAAGCAATAAATACTACAACGCATTTAAAGAATAGGAGTTCAACCAAAAGTCTTTATTTTAAGACTCCATTTGAAGCTTTATTAGGTTTTAAGGTTGTAGTTAATCATTTAAGATTTTTTGGCTCGAAATATTTTCCTTGCGTTCCAAAAGAGGATAGGAATAAACTGGATTCAAAGGCCATTAAATGCATTTTCGTAGGGTATTGTACATATTTAAAGCATATAAATTGTTTAATCCTTCTACTCACAAAGTGTTTGCGAGTATAGATGTAGTATTCCATGAGTAGGTTGACGATGGAAACCGTGATAAAGACAATGAAGAGTGGCACATGCCTTTGCTGGTTGAAAATGGAAGTGATGAAACAAGGGACAACCATGAGCAGCAGCAACAACAAAAAGAAGAGTCAAGTGATTCATGTAAATTCCACAAGCCATGTCCATCAAGGAGTTAGCTAAACAAATTTGAGGCAAGTCCACCACTAAGGAGATCGGGTAGGTAGACTCAATTACCAACATGATATAGGGATCATGCTCTTATAACTAATATGTTAAATGTTGTTGAACCCTCAAATTATAAAGAAGCAAGTGAATATGATGAGTGGAGGGCAGCCATGGAAGAGGAATATGAGTCAATACTTAAAAACAAAACCTAGGATTTAGTTGAATTGATGGAAGGGAAAGAACCTATAGGTTGCAAGTGGTTATATAAACCTAAATTTAAATTTGATGGTAGAGTAGACAAATACAAAACTATGTTGGTAGCTAAAGGTTACTTACAAAGAGAAGAAATAAATTATGACGAAACCTTTCCTCTAGTAGCTAAGCTAAACTATATTAGAATGATGATAGCTTTAGCTACAAAACATCATTGGAGTCTACACCTACTAGATGTGAAGTCTACATTTTTAAATGGATAATTGAAAGAAGAGGTTAATTGAAAAACAATCTGAAGAGTTTATCAAACATGGGCGGGAGCATTTAGTCTACAAATTAAAAAAGGCATTATATGGTTTAAAACAGGCACCCAAGTTGTGGTATGAAAAATTTGATTCATTTTTCCTGCAGCATAGTTATAACAAGAGTAAAAACAACCCAAATCTGTATATCGTGTTTGATGAAAAGGGGCAAATTGTTTTGATTTATTTATATGTAGATGATATTATTATTAGAGGTCATGTTGATGAGGTCATTAAAGAAATCAAAGTGCAGATGTCACAAGTTTTGAAGATTAAAGACCTTGGAGAGTTACACTATTATTTGGGTCTTAATGTCTGGAGGAATTCTAGCTAGAATTTTTTTTCTCAAGGAAAGTATGTGAGGAGCTTATTGAAAAAGTTTAGAATGGATCAGTGCAAAGTTGCATCTGTGCCTTTACAGCGAAATGTCAAAATTTAGAATGCCGATGGTTCTAAGGAGGTGGATGCAACACTATAAAGACAGTTAGTTGGGAGTTTGATTTATCTAACTATAAATAGACATGATTTATCTTTTGTAGTCAGTGCTTTGAGACAATTTATGTCAAAGCCTCTTGAGATTCATTGGGTGGCAGTGAAAGGCGCTTTAAGGTATCTTCAAGGAACCTTAGACTTTGGTATTAAATATACTGATCCATTTGATGTTAGATTGACAGGCTTTTCAAAATTAGATTGGACCAGAAATTTGGATGATAGACAATCCATAACAGGTCATGCATTCAACATTCGGTCTGGGTCCATTGCATGGAGCAGCAAGAAACATAATATTGTATCCTTGTCTTCAACTAAAGCAGACTATCAAGCAATGTGTGTAGCGAGGTGTGAGGAAGTTTGGTTGAGGATACTTTTCCATGAATTTAGAGAAGAAAAAAAAGATCCTATTGTTATTAGATGTGACAATCAAAGATCAATCAAACTAGAAAACAATCCCGTGTTTCAAAAAAAAACAAGCATATTGATACGCAGTTTCACTTTTTTAGAGAGAAGGTTTAGTCAACTATTGTCAAGTAAACTTATATATTCTTGTTTCTTAATGATCATGGTAGAGCGTTCTCCATGAGGCTGTCTCCGGGTGCAACTTGCTCTTGAGAGCTGCTAAGTTTCATAACATATTTATTTCTTCCATTTTTAATAATTTAAACATCCTCTTCATAGATTGTTGCATGAAGAACATCCACATCTATAAGATTTTCTAGAGTTGATTTTCTTGGAACGCAAATGATATCTCAAATGGGAATTTGACGTCCAAAGGCCCATGGATGTTATGATGCATGTGGAGGGTTGTGGCTTTTTCTAGCGCCACCGGAAACACGAGTGCTTCAGGAGATATAGAAAGCCTCTTAGAGATAGCCTCTGGCTTGATTGTAGACCAATGCCTAGGACATCTTAAATAGAGGAGTGCATGGAAGATTATCTGTGAGGGCTTTTTGTAGCACTCCAATTGTCATGTAATAAAATGATAATAAAAGGGGCTTGGTTCAATAGGCCTTCATTAAGATAGACTCAAGCCAATACATGGATCCAAATGCGGGGAGATAGATCAGGGCAACCTCAAAGAGAAATGTCTTGCTCTAGTAGCCGACCCATCTTCCCTTTAAAGCTCTGTACAATGCTACCGATGAATTACCACATTGGGACCTTTACTCTAAAAGGCATTGCAGAATGGTGGGTTTTGGTGTTCCTTGGCCCCCCTTGGTTTAGCCCCTACCTACATTTCTTCTCATACGACCAGGGGCTATGACTAGGCACTTAGTCCTCGGGCGTTAGGGCCTTTGGACTGCCTTCTAGGGTACTTTTTCCTTTGTTATGAAGAATATTGCATACCAACTATTTGTAGTGCTTTGTTTGCAGCATTTCCCTTGAACCTTATGATCGTTGATCTACGTGATCAGGCCCACCAAAGATATTGCAATCACAACACACGAGAGGGGAACCTTTTACCTCATTTCATAGCGCTGGCCGATTGTCCGGACGCGAACTCCTTATAAGATAGAACACATGAAATATCGCATCTGGGAGGATCCCCCATATATCGCAATATGGGAGAGGGAGACCATTGAACTTCTTTCATAGAGTTGGTTGACAGTCCAGATGCAAAATCCCCATACGATATAACACATAAAACATTGAATCCGGGAAATTCCCGCATATCGTAATCGCAAGTCGGAAGGGACTTTGGCAGAGGAGAAACTTTGACCTGTGCAATCTCCGATGGTTGATTTGTGGCTTTAGTGTTGGCCCTTGGTTCTTTGGACCTCCATGTGATTGTGGGCCAACCCCCTTATCAAAGCCCTTTTTACCGCAAATCGCAATCGTAGATCTGTAACTGGAGTTGTGACCTTTTATCTTCGTCGATCGCCTATCTGCAGGATTGATGATGTCATCGGCGCGATGTGGCACCTCTTGAATGGTGACACATTTCACCCAGATATGCCCCCATAGGACCCTTAAAAAAACTATATCTACATGTCATATAGCCTCTATACTGCCACGTCATGCTGACATCAGCTACAATGTCATTTATAAGGACCAATGGCATTACGCCACATGGCCACCTGGAGGAGTGAGAAAAATGCCTACACGTCCCTGTTTTGCGTTGATTTCCTTTGTTAAATATTTTCATCCTTCCCTGATGATTTAACACCATATGCCCAGTTTTTGGCGATTCCCACAATATCGACATTTGGCGATGATTATGGCCTTATGCTTGAGTGTAGCCCTTTGTGCCTGCAATCTTTGATCTGTAATATGGGCATTCAACATCATGAATTGCTTATAAACCGCAAGCTTGTGCCCAACACCCCACAGATAGCCGATTTGCCGATATTGCGATATTACGGGATTGCGATGATGCCAGACTGCGTGATTGCGATATGTGGGACTGTGATATAGCAAGACTATAGGATTGTGATATGGCCAATATACGGGATGCGGGATTGCGGCATTTTCCCACTACCGATATGCAGGATTTACTGTGCCCGGGGTCCTCCAATCGTCGATATGTGATATTTTCTCTACCTCGGACCTGTCGATATGAGATTTGGGATATCGATGATCGGTTGATCGCAAATTTCGGTGTCTTTCATTTTTGCTTCTTTAGTAAGCCTCGATTTGCGATTGCGATGAGTCTGACCCTTAGTTATTTTCTCCTTACTTTCTAAGTTTTTAAAGGGTATCTTTAATCTGGTTTAACTTCCAATCCATGAGTCCACTTTTGGACTTCCATATACTGTTGGAAAGCTTATCACGATCACTATGCAAAGGTGAGGGATTGGTTAAACTCTGAGAGCTTTTGTGGCTTAGGAAATGGCCTTAAAATTAACTTATTTTCTGCAATATCAGAAACTAATAACTTTATGAAGCAGTGAGTGACAACATTGGCTCCAACTGGGGACAATGCCTTGCTGGCAAGGTGTTTAGAAATTGCAAACCAGTATCCTTCACCATTGGGCATGGAGTATGAAATATATAAACTTACATAAAATCTCCATGAAACTTTGTTTCCAGGGAGTCACTTCCTCCTCAAACTAAAACACAGAAATAAAAATCCTAACCACTTGAAATTAAATGCTCGTTGAGTGAGCTTATTTAAATACATTCCTACTTATGCACAAGGCTCAATTCACCTAACTGAGTTCAACCCTCCAATGGATTCAGGCTAGCATTTGGGTGCTGGACATAATTCCTTCATTCTACTGAAATTTAAAAACAAAACAATGATGCACCATGAAAAATCTGCAAATAATAAGCTTTGATGCATACTCTAGAAACAACCTCTGATGCTGGCCAAAGAATATGCTCATGTACTTAGCTACACGGTCATGGAATTGACAAGGAATGTTTGCAGCTGCCTCTTTTTCACAAACAGTCTACTGACGACCAATGTCTTCTTTGTCAGGGAAGCCACAAACACTGTTTAGCTCCTCAGCCTTAGATTTTTCAAGAAAAACATGATGTTGATATTTTACCACCCATTTTTCAAAGGGCCAACACTCTTGGGAATCTACAATGGAATCTTAAGCTTCTGAACTATAAGATTCATAGACTAGAGGGCCCCCTGAGAATTCCCAGTAGGAATCTTTCTATAATAAATAGTCACAAACACTGCTTGGTCCTTCAACTTCATGCTCTTCTTGAGAAATTTGCTGCTGGGAGAAAGATCTCCACTTGTTGGTAAACGACCCTTTGAACCTCTGCGACCGTCTCATCCTCCTCTGAATAGTATGAGTCATAAATTAGAGGAGGTTCTTGATCATGCTATCCAAGTGAAGGATGTGTATCGTGGATTGGAGCCTCTTTACTGACCTCCTGGTGGGCTTCCTCTTATTATGCAGCTTCCCATAACTAGGAGGGGGGTGGCTCTGTATCACTTGACTCTCCACCACAGTCGTATTCACCATAGGAAGGGGGACCATCAAATTCTGTTCAATCAAACCTCTGAGGGTTTATTTGCAGCTCGATGATGTTTCCTTCTTCTCTTTCTTTCTCACTGGGTGATACTTCTTTATGAGAGTAGATGTTTTCTTGGAGTGGAGTTCCACAAACATCTTAAGCAAGGTTATTGATCTCGGGAATATATTCATCATTAAAATTTGCGCAACAATATTCAAATAGAGCATTCGGTGGATATATTTCTTTGTAATAGTGATTGAATTCTATATGAAAACGTTTTAAGGAAGATATGTTTCCACGAGGCATTGTTTGATACTAGACTCTAGCATCCTCCTCTAAAGAATACATGAATAACATCATTTGTACATCTTCAAAAAAAATACCTTGTTGTTCCATGCATTCATGAAATTATTTGGGGTGTTGGTCAGGCCTTCTATCTATGCTCCCACTGAATCTAAGAAAATAGGTATAACATTCATGAAACGAAGGGACATGATTTGGATAACTAGCAATAGAAGAAAAATCCAGTGGGGCAAATTTTTTGGCCACGAATGCAGGAAGGGCCATCTTGAAAACCTTCCTAGATGAGTGATCTCAGGTTCAAAGGTATGGAAAGTTTTTTGTTGTTGTAGCTTCAGAGTGAGTATGGGGATGCTTGAAAGCCATGCTATTCAAATAAAGATATGGACAATGGAGTCGCCAGGATTTTTACCATAAAATTGAATCAGTGGAGTCACCAAGGTGAGAGATCTTCAACCTACACTTCCCTTGCTCACCTAACAGAGGGAATGTAAAAAATTTTCATATCCCAGGGGAAAAATCCTTTAATATGTTCCCTGACAATAGCGTTAGAAAGATGTTGTGGCTTTTTCTAGCACCACCAACAGCACGAGTTCTCCAGGAGATATAAAAAGCCTCCTAGAGACAGCCTCTGGGTTGATTGTAGACTAGTTCCTAAAACATCTTAAATTGAGGAGTGCATGGAAGATTATCTGTAAGGGGTTTTTGTAGCACTCCAATTGTCACGTAAGAAAAAGATAATAAAAGGGGCTTGGTTCAATAGGCCTTCATTAAAGTAGACTCAAGCCAATACATGGATCCAAATGCGGGGGAGGGTATATCGGGGCAACCTTAAAGAGAAATGTCTTTCTCTGGTGGCCAACACACAATAATGATACAACTTAATACTAAAGTAGTAGTGATGGTGGAGTGGAGGGGAGGAAGGAGGGAAATAGATGTGTAGGGTTGTAAACAAACAGAATCCTCAGCAACAATGTTCCAGTAGAAATATGTAAGAGGGAGGGGGTGAAATCGTAGAAACAACGATGTGCTAATTAAGGTTTCATGCCAGATATAACATAGGTATCATTAGCGTCAAACAACATGACTAAATCTGGGCTCCCATAGGTACTGTAGGTTAGTTCAATATCAAAAATAAATATGCAATTACTACAAGTCTTGTAGTCTATTGAACAACACAAGTAAATCTATAATATAATGCAGGTATTGTTCTCTATTTAGTAGCCTAGATAAATCCATGAATCAGAGAGAAGCCAGTAGCTTCATTACATTATTTCAGAAAGAGGAAAACACAAATGAAATGAGATTACAAAAGGGAAAACATACTACATATTGATCGTGTTTGGAATCACCAAGATTATTTCATTAATACTGATAGGGTCCAAATAATCAGTCCATAACATTCAGGACAATATTTCTAGTTTTTTTTTCTCGTTATATTTCCATTCTTAACTATGTTAATTTTGGCGAGTCTGTTCATTTTTCCTCGGTGACCTATATGCCTTTCGCTTTTACCCATCTCTACTACCTTCCTACTCTTCCTCCACTATTTAATGTTGAGAAAACCCTGTTTAATCTCTCTGACATTGGCATTCCTTAACACTCGTTCTATGAGTTCTCTTCTCTATCACTGAGTTCTCTTCTCTATTTTCCTTACCGGCCTTTGCAAAATCCTTTTCGCTTTCTTATCGCTGAATATTTTCATTCCATGTTACCCATCTTACTCAAGGTCTGACTCTAATATTACATAAGTTCTAACTCTATGTGCAGGCGTCGATGCTTTTCTCCTCTGTGAAGTGGAAGGAGGGGATGCCCTTTGAAGTCAACGGATAGGATGCCCAAGTTAATCCCCTACCTCTAACCATATTCCTTCCTTTACCATCAAAATTGGGCCCTGGCAGTAGATCAAGTAGTCATGCGGCATTAGAGGGATATCATTCTTGTAGTGATTGAAAGGGCTATTTTAGATATAGAAACGCTAGTTAGACAATACATATTTTGTATTTTGTATAGAAAAGTTAACAAGAAATCAGGGACTGCGTAACACAGGTGGGGAAGCCTGTTATAGCCAAAACCTTCCTTCTTCTATGTGTAGACCATCATTCTATACTGGAATATCAAAAATCTCATGGGAAAATTTGTCACTAAGAGATAATGCTGAGCATGAATTATTTATCTAAATGGTAGACCTTGTGGACAAAATTAATAGGCTTTTCCTACTCAAACAAACACAGTGAGACCTAAGAGAGATATTGTCAAGTAGGAATTGGTTCTCTAAATGGCAGAGCTGATGGACAAAATTAAACAAAGTTGATAGGCTCAACATGAAGTCACAACTCCTAAATGAGGTTCAAGCAAGTCTGTCACTTTAAGCATAATTTTTATCAAGTCAATATCAATAGAATGTTTACCGATTATGGTTTTAAGTTTGTACTAGTTTTGTGCTCTTTTTGAAATTTTATCATATAACAAATAGAATCTATAATAAAAAAACTTTAAACTTAGGCTATTGATGTTCTCCATGTAGTACACCGGTAATATGTGATAAATGATTGTGTTAATTTTTTCTGAAATTCAAATAATAATACTAATAATATTTATTTAAAAATATTAAAATTAAAAATATCTTTAAAATGTACTAATACATTTATAAGAGGTCAGAGGTTCCTTCGTTCTACAAACAAGAGGTCTCATACACTAATTTGGTGTCTAGCTTAACCATAACCTTAATATTAAATAATAATAATAATAATTAAATCGATAACTTAAAATATTTATTTTAATATCTTTCTAAAATATTAGAGGATCAAAATTACCAAAAAAAAAAAAAAAATAAACCAAACTTCTCTCCACAAATGAAATTTTAAAACAAATCAAACAATTCCAAATATTTGTTAAAATGTGATATACCACATTTGATTTTAATCAGTATTGTTTTACCATCTTTTTTACAATTAAAACTATGAACTGCCATAGTGTGCGATTATATGAAACTAACTCTTCTACACTTATATTTTCTGGGAAGTTGGAATCAGAAATTTAATTTGGTTACATAGTTTTAGTTTCTCACAGGTTTTTTCATAGAGTGCTAAATCCACATTGAAATCACATTTAAAAAAACAAAGATCAGAAATTTAATTTGGTTACATAGTTTTAGTTTCTCACAGGTTTTTTCATAGAGTGCTAAATCCACATTGAAATCACATTTAGAAAAACAAAGAACTATACTTCTAGTTAAAAAAAATCAAAAAATTCTTTTAAAGAAGAAAGCAGAACATAGATGTTTTTTTACAGAGTACTAAATCCACATTAAAATCACATTTAAAAAAACAAAGAACTATACTTTCAGTAAAAAAAATTCAGAAAATTCCATTAAAGAAGAAAACAGAACATAGATGTATTTGACTGCAGACATATTTATAATCTAAGAACTTTTCCTCTGTTGCTAGATTCATTTATTTCTAGCACAGAAATTCTGAAATATTCTTGGAAATCAGCTATTAAGTTAATTAGGATAACTTAATAGAGTCACATCTCTTATCGATGTACTATTTGTCATTAATAACAATTTTATTAAGATAAGTTCCAAGTATTCGTCGTCTTATGCGTATTCCGCTTTCTCTGACCATTGGTTTATAAGTAGCTTATTCCTGATATGTTTGAACTCCAGCGTTAAACTTCTGTTTTCTCTAATTCCATCCTTACAATGAAAGGTAATCAAGACTGTGGGGGAAGCATTCGTAATAAAATGTATTTTCAGAAAAATTCATCATAAGCAAGTGCTCTTACAACAGATGTTTATCGCTTTGAAGATGAGCTACGCCACTTCTTCCGCGCTCAAAATATGTTGAACAACTGCAACAAACGGCGTATCATCAAGGTTCTAATCCCTTAGGTCAGATCTCCTCGATCTCCCATCCGCTCCGTTAAATCTCTTCATATATGATATATGGAATTTGATTAAGGTTATTTATTTTGAGAGGTTGTAAGGTCTATTGGCGTATCAGGAGTAACGATCCGGAATATTAATTATTTTTATTTAATTTGAGATGGTGTAAGATTTACTCCCCTAGATGAAGTGGTCAAACTTTAAGTTTACGTTTACAGCGTTAGTTTATTTAAAACACGTTTTAATTATGGTAATTTATTTATTTTTATACATTGGCAATTTTATATACCGTAATGTAATATTTCATGTATATTGTTTTTTTATAATTGGCATAAATTTATTATTAATCTTGTTATGTATACAGGTGAAATCATAGGTCATTACCGTTGTAACATGGGTCTCTAAGATCGAGACTTGTATTGCACTCTTTGTAATGATCGTTTCTCTATTCCATGATAGTTATGGGATTACTAGTACCACTATAGCCTTTATTGCTCTTATTGTGTTATGTATTTCACTGATGAGATTGAGATCCAAGCTGATTACGATCGAATAAGGGGAAATAGACATTTTCGATCTGACCTGATTGAAAATAGATCGATATGCTTTGCTTCTTCTCTTGCAACTGGCTTGACTCCTGCTACTTTATACTGGAAGAGCTGGAAGAGATGGCTACTGTTAGTGGATCCATAAGTTGCTATGTTGCTATGTTGCTATATGGTTGAACCTTCACTTGCGGAGCTTTTTTTTTAAGTAAAAACCTTTTTAAAAGTACAAAGTTTTGATTTTTTTTTTTTTACAATTATAGAGCTTTGATATATGTGGATGCTTGATAAATCTGAGCTTATGTATAAATGGTATGCGTTAACTATGTTTTATAAATATTAAAATATTATGTTTTTTTTTTTTGGGAATTTTGAGCAACACATTAATAAAATGTTTTAATTATAAGATTTTTTGTTTTTTTAATTACTTAATATAATATTACATAGATGACATTGAAATATTTTATTGAACATACACATTCAAATATTTTATTCAAATAATTCATATTAAAAATTTCATATGTGACAAGTGTATTTTTAAATAGATATCTTCCTCTTTTGGGAAATAGAAAACATATATCAATGGAATAAGATCACTTTCTCTCTTTACATATAAAAATATGTTCATTGAATTTTTATTGTTATTATACATCTTCCTCGTCTTCCTCTGATACTTTGAATTAGAAAGCACTTATCAATAGATTAAAATCTTTCTTTCTATTTTTATGCGCGCACGCACATATATAAACATGTTATCATTCGTAAGTTGCAACTAAGTTTGTTCTTCTCTTATTCAATAAATTTATCCAATGTTTTTATAAGATCCTTATCTATTCTAGCTTCTTGCTAATACTTGGTTGAAAAACCTTTAAACTCCTCAGAAAAATCAATCTCTGCGAAATAAAGGTTCTTCTCTTATTCAATGAATTTATAAACCTTGAAACTCCATGGTGAAATCAATCATTCCAAGATCATATAGAGTAAATAAATCATACATATGTTCTTATCTGTGGTTTGGATCGGAGATTCTTCTCTTATTCAATGAATTTATAAACCTTGAGACTCATTAGTTAAATCAATCATTCCAGATCATATAGAGTAAATAGATCCATATGTATGTTCTTATGTGTAGTTTGGATTGGCATCATGAATATAGCATATGTATGTTTTTATGTGTGGTTTGGATTGACATCATAAATATAAAGGAACTCTTATTATCATGATTTATTTTCTTAGCTTAAAAATATATTTATGTATGTTTGTATGTGTGGCTTGGATTGACATCATAAATATAGAGGAACTCTTACTCTGATGATTTATTTTCTTAACTTAAAAATATATTATATATGTATTTGAAAAAAGGAATCAGGATCAAGCCCTTAACCTAAGGTTCCAAACACATAAGCAATCTTCGTCTATCCGCATCTTCTTCATCTCGTGGATACATAGTTTATATTGAAAATAAAATTTGATTGGGTACTCTGAAAGAACTATATTATCTTCACCTTCTGGCTACTCGAACTTGAGACATGTTTCATGCTTATGCCTCATATCAACCCTCGAGTCCTCATGTCATATGATATGTTTCAATATATTAAGCTATTTACACCCCCTACTCGAGTCACAGTTGGAATTCATGATGGGAGGGTCCTTGATTACGTGTCGTACATGCATTTCCTCTCCTTGAGCCATAAATGTGACGGGGTCACAGATGGATGATTCAGATGGTCCAAGGCATTTGGATTCCATTGATGGTTCAATGCTTCATGCTTGTTTGATTGACTTCCCTCCCAGACTTTTCATTTTATGTTGTTCTTTTTATCTATTGATACAATGATGGGTTGGGTTTTGAACACTATTATTCGATTTCCTATTGTTTGGTTATAGTTATGTTTTGATAGTGAGTTGGTTGCATCTGCAATGCCTTGAGCTACAAGCAACACGTAATTTCACATTTTTTTTCGATGATTATATTGTCGAGGGTTTACCCGCTTTGAACTTGAAGCCTTTCTATGGATTATGTCATTAAGGCTTTACCATATTTCAACTGGAAATTTTGTATTTGTCTTTGGGTGACTGGAAAAGAATCTTGACCAACAATTGTGGGTTTTTGCAGGTCCTCTCGAGAACATTTCGAAAACACTGTGTTGTATAACAATTTCTTTGGGATTTTTGTAGGTTCTTCAAGAAACAATTCAAAAACCCCTTGTTATCGGCCATTACCATAGGTTACCTTGACTTTTAGTTTGTTGCAATCAACTTTCTAAATGTTAAAAGGGGTTTCCTTCATGAATTTCCTCTGAAGGTTTGGTTTTAAAGTAACATGAGGGCTTTCAATTTAAATTTCTTCCATGGTTTTGATGGAAGGCAAGACAACAATTTATTTCTTGATTTCTTGTAGGATTTTAATTGGAGACTTCAACTAGCAAGGAAAACACTTTGACAGCTAGAGGTAAAATTTTCAAACCATGTACCAAACCACTTTTCTTTTGTTTCTTTTATATATTCTTGATATTAGGGTTATGGATCTTTAGATTATTCCATGACATTCTTGTATTGTATCTTTTTGGAAGCAATGTCTCCCTTTTATGTATTAAAGGGTATTATAGACCCTTGCACTTCACTATTACTATGTTGGTTGTTTGGTCTCAAAATCCTAATATAGTGTCTTGAAAAAGGTTTCTAATTATCGTGAGTCTATATTATAGAGGAAATGGTTTTATATTTGTGAATCACCTCTTTCCTTATTTGAATATTATAACCTCGAATCTATTATCTAATTATTTACTACCCATATGCTTCCAATAGGTCACTCAAGACTACGACTGCTAGGAGACCTTCAAGGTAAATTCTGCTGTGATAACCCATATGCTTCCAATAGGTCACTCAAGACTACGAGTGCTAGGAGACCTTCAAGGTAAATTCCGCTGTGATATTCTCAGTTCAAGAACACCTTTTTTGTATGGCTATAAATATTATGATGACGCTACTAATAGAAATTCATCTTAATTTTTTTAACATATTTGAATTCCAAACCCCAACTCAAAGTTTTTCAAATAGTACATTAAATTTCACCTCTCCACATATGAATCCCCTGAACATCATTTTTCTAGCATAGATATTTAAATGATATGGAGGATGATGTACACTGATGAAATCCATAGCAACATCTTCAGAACTTTTATTGTATAGTGTTTCGCATACATGGCCTTGAGTTGGTCTTGAGTTATGTTGTTAGCTAAAAGATTTAATTTTCTTAACTTGATACTTTGTCTTTTGAAACGTTTGTTCAATTTGACAATGGAGTATGCCTAAGCAACTCATTTTTGAGTAATTCGTATAGTAAAATAATATGTACTATTTTTTATGGGAATAACGTTCTTAAATTGACAATTTATACATTATTAATATATATTTTAAAGCAAGCTTCTAAATATGTTCCTCAGTGCACATGCATTTACTCTTTGTAAATATTTTTAATTCTATGGTTATTTCAACATAACCTTTAGCCAAATTATGTATAGTTATTCCTTTTAATTGGTTCAATATTTCTTTGTTTTAAGAGTTGATACTCCCTTTATTCCATAGTGTCTCAGTTCCTGTCATTAATTCCTCCGTTAAATACTCAGCTAAAGTCAAAGCTCAGAATTCTTCTTAGTAGAATTTTGTGCACAAAGGAATAGTTTTAGGGTACCTATGAAAATAGGTTCTATAACTACGTCCTAAGAGTGTTTTACATGACAAGTGGTTAATGGGTTCTATAACTACTTCCTAAGAGTGTTTTACATGACAAGTGGTTATTGCATGTGCTTGAAAGTTAATACAGAGATTGTCTCTGCATAGTAGCTTAAAAGCATGCTAAACCTACTTAAATATTTTTTTTTGTCTTTATGGTAGCTTATAATATAATAATTTATAAAGTTTATATTTTTTCATTTTTCATGATACTATGAAAAGAAATAATACTTATCCAAAATACTATCATATCTGGAATTTACTCACATAGATTGTTTATTTAGGAATCTCCAACCTCTTATATAGAAAATATTTATACCTATCTCTTCTTTGTTCACTGTATTTTCATATATATATATATATATATATATATATATCATTACTTTGTTTACTATGAAACATACATGTATCCATGATTTACTTACTATCAAAATTACACGCATTCAAGAGAATTACTCTATATATATCTTCTACTACATTGTAGTTATTTTTATTTATTTTCATTTATTTATTCGCTAAATTATTTGTTCATTATTGATTCTTGATGCCGACACCCACATTCTATATATTCCTAGTCCTAATAATGGAAGGACTATAGTGATTGTTTTAGTTATTTAAACATTGGAAATATGGTGGGATGGAGCACATTCCTCCCAACCAATGAATTGCAAACACAAAAATTTCCACCGAGACATAGGCTTCTGTGTTATTAGAAACTTAGCATCATTCGATGGTGTTTTTCTTGCTTCCCCATACAGAGTCTAGCAACCTCGTACTTTTTCATTCTATGTTATTTTCTCTCTCTTAACCTAAAATTTTACAGGTATATTTCTTTCTTGGATTGTGTTTCTCTCCAAATGAGCATAAAGTAATAAAGTTTGGCAAAAGTAATTGTAGCATGGGTATTACAATATATATATATATATATATATATATATATATATATATATATATGAATTTGAAGTTATGGAAATTCTGGTCATATTTAGAGAAAATCCGGCAAGGATTTTTGTAAATCCAAGTTATAGTTGTTAAAATTCAAAATTTTAGGTGTCCTAGACTTTTTTGATGGTGCTGAATCCATTTCCACCATTAAAAACACGATTCAAATACTGCCTCTACAAGATTTTTTGAATTTTTTTTTTGCCCCCAGCCACTTTTGGCCATCCGCGCAATTCCTCCACCTCATTAGACGACTCCATTATATATACATAATGGGCATTGAAATATTTTAATTTATAGATAATGTTAAGATATTTCTCACTTTGTGTGTGTGTGTTTGTGTGTGTGTGTGTGTGTGTGTATATATATATATATATATATATATATATATATATATATATATATATATATATATATATATAGATATGTATATGGAAATTAAAAAATATTATTCAATGTAAGCATCAAAAATGAAGAAATTACACAATTTCGAAAAGTAAAAATATAAGATGGTTTTTACTCTTAATTAGTGAAGGAAATACACATTTCTCATACTAATTATAAATTTTTTATTCGCGAGATCTAGATATCATAGCTAGCCCAACGATTGTAATGATCATGCCCTAGGAGCTAGCGTCCTTTCTCTTTGGCTCGATGCACCATGCAAACACCCTCCTTCATTACTTCCACCTCATAGTGTCCTCACATGGCTAGAACCAATGTCTATGTCGATGTCACCCACTGCTCATTTATTCTCCCTTTCATGCATTCATTATGGAGCATTCCTACTCTGGCTCTTATTCTATTGATAAATGCCTAGCCTCACTAGCCTTCCTTCTATGCTTCTATAATTATCGACACCCATGTACCTCGTACACACCTCCTTGGTTCCAATTTTTCCACTATGCTCCATGAAAATGGAGATTTGACAAGGTTGGCCATGGAAAGGGAAGAGGCCACCGTCCAACTACCCTTTGGTGGATAAAGACACTTCTCTTTATGATAATGCTATCCCAGCTCATATTCGATGTCAGGTTAATGAATTGGAAGTTGAGGATATTCAATAGGAAAGGAACAGGGCTCAATTCACCTAACTGAGTTCAACCCTCCAATGGAGTCAGGCTAGCATTTGGGTGTTGGACATAATGCCTTCATGCTACTGAAATTTAAAAACAAAACAAGGATGCACCATGAAAAATCTTCAAAAAAGAAGCTTTGATGCATACTCCAAAAACAACCTGCTCATGTACTCAGCTACACGGTCATGGAATTGACAAGGAATTTTTGCAGCTGCCTCTTTTTCACAAAAAGTCTACTGACGGACAATGTCTTCTTTGTCAGGGAAGCGACAAACACTGTTTAGCTCCCCAGCCTTAGATTTTTCAAGAAAAACTTGATGTTGATCTTTTACTGCCCATTTTTCAAAGGGCCAACACTCTTGGGAAACTACAATGGAATCTTAAGCTTCTGAACTATAAGATTCATAGACTGGAGGCCCCCCAAAGAATTCCCAGTAGGAATCTTTCTGTAATAAATAGTCGCAAACACTGCCTGGTCCTTCAACTTCGGCCTCTTCTTGAGAAATTTGCTGCCGGGAACAGGATCCCCACTTGTTGGTAAATGACTCCCTTTGAACCTCTACGACCGTCTCATCCTCCTCTGAATAGTATGATTCATAAATCAGAGGAGGTTCTTGATCATGTTATCCAAGTGAAGGATGTGCATCGTGGATTGGAGCCTCTTTGCTGACCTCTTGGTGGGCTTCCTCTTATTGTGCAGCTTCCCATAACTGGGAGAGGGTGGCTCTATATCACTTGACTCTCCACCACAGTCGTATTCATCATAGGAAGGGGGACCATAAAATTCGGTTCAATCAAACCTCTGACGGTTTATTTGCAGCTCGTTGGCTTCAGTCGTGTGCAGCCAAAGAAAATATAGTGAACATATGATTAATTTTATCAATAATATGTAAATTCATCTAATATTAATATAATCATTTTAAATACGCTAAATACATCTAAGATCAATCTGGTCATTTTAATTTTTTTTGTTTTTCTAAATTAGACTAATTCTATTAATGTAACAAAACTAGTACAAGGAGGCACCAGCCTCTGCAGAGCAAGCCCCAAAATATTCCATGTTTAACAATAAAAGACTGGGAAGAGATTGCCCGCACCAGGGAAACCAGTCCAAAACTATAAGAGTTTGCTGCCCACACAGGGGTTACAGCCTGTAGTGCCAGAGTGGAATAGTTTTTTGAATAATCATCAAAATTAACAACATTGCATAAAAAAACACCAGAATAGACCCATAGTATTGGGAGCCAGGAACCCATAACCTGAAAAACATTGACTAGCTAGGTGTCGTTAGGAGGAAGAGGTTCTTCCACTATCAGACACCTGTATGCCTCCATGTCAACTTCTGCATCCTGTTTATCTCTCGGAGTTTCTTCCATGTTCTTGAAGCAGCATGGATTGGTGCGTCCCTAAGCTGCTTCTGTGTGTCCCTGAGCTGGTTCGCTTCTTCTGTGCGTCCCTGAGCTGGTTCGCTTCTTCTGTGCATCCCTGAGCTGCTTCCAGGGGCTTTTCTCTTGCTGGTGGTGTCCTGCGCCTGAGTGTTGCAGAAAGGGTCTTCAGAGTTTTGTGGCTCCTCTCTAAATGCCACTGAGATAGTCGCTATTATGCAGGGACGTTCCAGCGTGTAACGAAATTGAAATTGTGTAGAATGACTAGGTTGTAGAGATGATACAGAGGCAGCAGGAGGTTGCGGAGCAGCATCAACAGGCAGAGGACCTGCAGACTGAGCCTGCCCCTGACCGCTGCGAGTGGCTAGGTAGCATTCAGAGAAATGAGCTGTCGAAGGGGAGGATGATTCAGAGGGGGACGAGTCAGAGAGGAACAAGGAGGGGGGGCGAATTGATCTTCCTCTACTACTGCCCCTATTGTAGCGCATTCGATGATGTAGACGAGGCATGATCACCTGGGCAGAAATGAGCAGACGAGGACGAGAAGGAGCAGTGCCAAAGAATGAGTGGTCAATCAGAACAGAAGGACTTGTAATCAGTGGTTCAGAGCAGAGATTCAAGACCAAAGAACTAGTCCGTATGCAACATAGAATACTCTGCGAGAAATGTGCACCATCCACCATCTCAATGCAGCATAGAACTTGGTAGTGTCTCCCCGTTGTTGTGCACGAGCTCGGCTCTGCAGCAGCAAGGAGACAATTGCAGTTCAGAAGAGGCGGAGCGGGGGGAAGATGGTCTGAAGAGGCCATCTTAAAAACCAAATTGATGAGGCCTCGAACCGCGCAGATCATTAATGTGCCATTAATATCGACGGTGGCTTTCTGTATATGCTTCTAAGTGGAAGCGTGGGTGGCCAAGTGGCCTCGCCACTTGCCAACCCAACCTTGCTGCATAGTACCTGCGTGCCTAAACACTCGCATCTGGGATGGTCATTTTAATTTTGAATTTTCTTAGTTACCTTAGTTTTTTTAGAAGATAAATATTGTTAATAAATTTAATGATGAAAAATGATGAAATAAAAATTTTGAATGTAAAGTGACAATGTAAGTGAGTTGAATGATAGAAAATGTGAATAATATTAATATATTCAATTACAAACTATTTTCTTCTACTATTCTTATTGCCACCCTCGCTACTTTTTTTTATCTTTTCATATCGATTATATGTAAAGTACAAGTTAAGTCATAAAACATTTAAATCTTTAGCTCGAGCTATTGTAGTAAACATCATACCTTGTCTCTCTTTCTCTCCAATATTAATAGGTTGAATTACTATAACACAAAAATCAATGTACATTGTCAATAATTTTTTTGTGCTTACACTGAAATCAACGTACAATGTTAATCCAATCACTTTAAAATTAATGTACCATCATACATCCAATTACATCAAATCAAAAATAAACATCTACACTGAAATCAATGCATCTAATGCAACCAATTAAATAATATTAGAAAACAACATTTACACTCAAATAAATGCACCTAGTGAAAGTAAGAAAATAAGATTATAAATCAACATCTACACTAAAATCAATGCATCTAGTGCAAGTAAGAAAATAGGATTATAAACCAACACTACACTGAAATTAACACATCTAGTGCAAGAAATCAATTAGGATTAGAAATCATCATCTACACTAAAATAAATGCATCTAATGCAAGCAATCAAGTAGGATTAGAAACACCATCTACACTGAAATCAATGCATTTAGTGCAAAAAATCAAATAGGATTAGAAATCATCTACATTGAAATCAATTCATCTAGTGCAAGCAATCAAATAATATCAAAAATCAACATCTACATTGAAATCAATGCATCTAGTGTAAGCAATCAAATAGGATTAAAAATCAACATCTACATTGAAATCAACGCATTTAGTGAAAGCAATGAAATAGGATTAGAAACCATCTACCTTGAAATCAATGCATCTAGTGCAAGCAATCAGATATCATTGGAAATCAAAATCTCCACTAAAATCAGTGCATCTAGTGCAAGAAATCAAATAGGATTAGAAATCACCATCAACATTGAAATCAATGCATCTAGTGGAAGAAATATTCTTCCCTCTCTTCCGCCTCCATCTATATTTATATCTCCCTCCATCTCTCCTTCTTTGTATCTCTATCTAAACCTGCCAAACACACACTCCCTCTCTCTCCATATATATCAATCTCTTTTTCCCTCCCTCCCTCTCTCCATCTCTCTCTTCTTCCCTCTCTTCACTTTACATCTATATCTCTA
Organism: Pinus tabuliformis; assembly: GCA_031772625.1. Taxonomy (NCBI): domain Eukaryota; kingdom Viridiplantae; phylum Streptophyta; class Pinopsida; order Pinales; family Pinaceae; genus Pinus; species Pinus tabuliformis. The sequence goes on along the minus strand of CM062819.1, from coordinate 1,500,387,858 downwards.
TCTCCCTTTGTCTCTCTATATCACCCCCAAAACATACACTCTCTTTCTCTAATCATCATTATATCCCTCCATCCCCCTATCCCTCTCTCTCTCTCTCTCTCTCTCTTTGTCTCTCTTCCCCTTCTCTCCCTCTCCCCAGCTTCTATCTCTCTTCCCTCTGTTGTCTTCTCTCCCTCTCTCTCCATCTTCCCTATCAATCCCTCTCTCTCTCTCCGCATTTCTCTCTCTATTTCTTTCTTCTTACCTCCCTCTCTCTCACCCCCCAACTCCATCTCTCTTTCCCTCCCTCTCTCCACTCTCTCACATCCTCTCTCTCTTCCTTCTTCTCTGTCACATACCCATGTAAGCATCATTATAAAAAAATTCTTATTGGAATTAAACAATACACGAATATGTACTATTACATTGACAAAATTGACAAGTTTTGTACACCTTATATAACTCCTACCTATCTATATATAACGATGGGTAATTAAAAGATTCCGTTTTATGATTTAATACAATTTATCCCACCTTACGATAATGTTTGGAGGGACGGTGGCCACATTTACCCAAGTTCTAATGAGCTTTATTTTCCAATGATTGTTTATCTCTGCAATTAATTTTCTGGGCGACGTGACTGCCCAGGCCTGGTGGTGGGATGAATCTGGATTCCTCCATTTCTCTCTAGCTGGAACTCCTGTCCTCAATACATGTTCTTCATCTACGGATTTTATTACTAATCGCCATCGGAAGGATGAGCTCGTTTGCATTTTCCAATGCCTTCGTTGCATGTCTATCTCCACGGCCTATGGTGTACAACGTTATTGTTTCTCCTTTGAGGTGAGAATGGTTTACTACTCTGTATTTTTTTTCTCGTCATGGCTATTTTGTGCGAAGATAGTGGGTTTACTTCTCTCATTGATGCCTTTGTTTATTGATGGGCCTCGCCTCTGCAGAATGGTGGATTTCTACTAAATGCATAGTCTTACGGGAATAACCCTAGGACCAATTTGTGTCTCAGGTAACATTTATTTCTTAAACCTAGTATTTTAAGTTATTTCTTTTGTTCACCTTTCTTATTTCTTTTTTAACCATATGATCTTTTATTCTTGCGAGGTAGAAATTCTGGGTCGCAAAGAGGGGCAAAAGTTGTAGTTCAAATTTCCAAAATGGTTGGCACGTCTAGAATCAGGCTATCAAGTGTTTTTTTTTGGTACTGTGCTTTAGCCAAAGCCATTTCTCCTATTTGATAGCTATTGTAGTTAGCCATAAATTATTTAAGGTGAATCTTGTCTCTGAACAATTTTTTTAATGTAATTATTTAGGGTTTTTATTACAATTGGGTTTATCATACAAACTAGGTTATATTGCAAAACTGGGTCTACCCTAAACTCTCGTTGGCTTAGCTGAATCTAAGGTAGTTACAAGGAAGTGGTAGACCCTAGTTGTGTGGTTCAAGTTTTAGTTTGTTTTCTCATCCTACTACTCGACTATGGTTAAAGGGAGACGATTATTTTTCTGTCTCGAATGTTAATTTTTGAACTATTTACTGTCACGCACATGTCCTTTTCATCTTAATCAGATGATTTATTTTTTACTCAAATCTGTACAGGGTTGGCTTATTCTCTATGTAATAACATGGTTAAGGAATTTTGCATCCTAATTGTTTTCATGGGTAATTTTCCTTCGTCTCATTTGTCTATTGAGTAGTAGTTTGTTTACAAAATTACAAAGGCCGATTGCTAGCTAATGGCTGAGTATGGCAAGTTCTTTGTCTGTGGAATAGTAATGGATTTCTTACATGTTCTTTAATAGATATCTAGCCTTGTTGATTGTTTTCTATATATTGGAATGACTGTTAGTTTTTAACCCTTCTCTCCTCGGAAACTGTATTTAAATTTTATATTATTTGTTGGAATTTGTTAAAAGTTATTTCATAATGAATTTCCATTATATCAACGACTTCTCTCAACATTCTGGGTTTGGTCGTGGTAACAAAACCTTGTTTCCTACTGTAATAATTTACATCTCTTGATATTCTGGTTTGGCATTTGCATCGAACCCTGTTACTATTGTATCATTCTACTGTGGTAAAGATAATCGAGGGAATCTTAACCTTTCCTGAGAAAGGTGTTGGCATTATGACACAGGTGTTGTCCTTGATGGCAACTCTCTCAGATGACAGATCACAATATAGCAGGTTAACACCTCAGAGTTATAGATCAGACTTCACATAATGAAGAAAGAGAGGTATACACAGGTTCACCACTGGCCAAGCCGTGTATACACGTGGGTTCACTGTATCCAAGCCACGTATATGTACACACGCACTTTCACAAAAGGAAAAGCGTGTATACCTTGGAAAACTAAGTTTTTGGTTCGAAGTATTTGGTCCATGGTATTTTGATCCATGGTATTGGTCCAATGTATTTGATCCCAGGTATTTGATCCAAGGTATTGGTCGTAAGTGGTTTTGGTCCATGGTATTGAGAAAGGCCTAAAACTATAAAAGGAGGAGAAGATCATTATGCCAAGGTACACAAGCATTGAATATCTAATGAAGTGTGAGATCTAGTATGCAAGTTATTGGGTTATGGTGCATTGCTGGATCTGAACCAAGGACGAACCTTGGCACTTGATGAAGGATAAGATCTAATGATGTATCATGATCTTAAGGCTTGAATTGAATTATTTTTATGTGGTTTGATCATTTATCTGAATAACTTGCGCATGTTGTAGTCTGTAAATATGATGATATGGGTATGACTGAAGACTGGAATTGTTGTAATGTTTAAATCATCATTTACAGATTTGTACGCAGGTTCACTTTAGAAAAGGTGCATATACACGCTGGTTCATCATATCAAAACATCGTATACATCATAAATTTTATTTTTAGATCTGTACATAGGTTCGCCTTGAGGAAAACGCGTGCACATGCAGGTTTGGCATATGGAAGTAGCATATACCTTATAAAATATGTTTTAGCTACTTCTGTTTGTTGTTGCAGTGTTTTAGGTTCTGGCTTGGGTTCTGGTTACTGTATTCTGGTGACAGTATTCTGAATGATCAGATTTATGGGTTGTCAAAGTGATTGATTGATTCAGTTGTGGTTCGTTCAAAAGGTGATTGGTTGATGCATATATATTTGATATGATGTTGTTGACAGATCCAGTCTGAAAATTTATGAAACGTGGTCCCTGGAAGAAAAAGGAGAAGGTCGTAGCCTTCTGTAGGCCAGCGCCTACGTACTAGTAAACACATCAGCTAGTACAAGAGCTAGGGGGTTGTAGCTCCGTTCCAGTAGAAGATGGAGAACAAGAGAAGGTTGTAGCCTTCTACAAGTAGAAGCCTGCGTACTGGTATAAGACTGCACCAGTAAAAAAACTGTAAATAGAATTTTCTTATTAAAAGAAGAGAGAGACGATTGCAGCAGGTGGTTTTCACCCACATTGGGTTTCCACCTTATATCTTGATGTTCATGTGTGTTTCTTATGTGTGATGCTTTAATCTGTTTTTACTGCACTGTCTAATGAATTCCTAATATACTGATTAAAGTTCAATACATGATAATTTGGGTAAATCAAAAGATATTTGCATATACGCTGGTTGCATTAAGTACAATCACGTATACACACTAGTTCACTGAACTAAAGTAGCATATACAAATCAGTTTTGAAAATTAAATTATTTATCTGATAATACGGATTCACCCTGCCCCCCCCTCAGTATTATTTCCAACAAAAGGAATTCGAGGGTTAATGTAGTTTACTCAACATCTACTTTTGTTCTATTGTTTCTAAGATGACTACAGTGATTTTTAATTATGACAGTTACAAATTTCTACTCTTGAACATACAGTAAGTAAATTGTTTACTATCAATTTTATGCTTTCTTTTACTGCACTGAATAACATAAGTTTTCTCACTTCTGTCTGAAGTACATTGTTTCCCTTTGCTTATTTTTAAAGAAACTTAAACCTGCAAATCACTCATTACTGTACCTATAAAATAAAAAAGTATACTTATCTGATTTATTGTTGAATTCTAGACAAGAGCCTGCTACCAGACTTTGGCTTTTGTTCCTCCTTTCCTCCCAACTGTGAGACTACCTTGATCATTTGTCTCCCCGTGAGTTGTTCCTCGCACATAGGAATTGTCTATGAGACTATAATCTCTCATAGAATAGCTATCTAGTCCCAACGAGACTTAGCTCTAGAAATCTACCTGACCCTTCAGCATAGAGTCCTATTTTTAATTCTTTCTTTTTCATTTGACTTGATCTCAGATACCTCTATCCTCTTGATCTCTTTTGAATAAATCTTCAAGAAATTAGTTAGTGATAGGTAACTGTCAATCCTAAATACTTAACATGTGAACAAAATATTTACATATAACTTTTATTCCATTCCTACATAACTTAATCTAACAAATATTTTTTTTAAATAGTAATAATCAAGTTCTTTAGTTTTGTAGTAAATTAAATATTTACATTTGCAGGGGATATCACATCTTCCCCCCCTAAGATTAAACATTGTCCTGATGTTTCTTCTCTGAAAGTAGGTTCAGAAAGGTCTCTCACATAACCTCCTTGTCTTCCCAGGTAGCCTCCTCCAGCCCGTAGTGTTTCCAAAGCACTTTAACTTGGGTGATAATTCATTTTTGTAGTGTTACTTCTCTCCGATCGATTATACCTAGGGGTTCGAGCAAGAACTCACCTTCCGGTTCGAACTATACACAATAAGACAAAATTAGTCATTCCTCTTCATTATTAATCAGCTTGTTATAATATGTCCTATTCTTAAGTAATCTTTCTAAATTACCTGTATGTCCTGCCAATTAATTATATGTTTACGATCATATATGTATTTCTTAAGTACAAAAATGTGAGAGACATTATGTACATGAATATGGCTAAGCAGGGTAAGTTGGTAAGCCCCTGGCCCGATTTCAGCCAAAATCTAGAAAGGACCGCATAATCGGGGTGCTAATTTAGCACATCCGGTCCATTGTAATGTACTCTTCTTGGCTCGTACCAGTACATAAATGTGATCTCCCACTTGAAATTCCCAAAAACTTCTCTTCCAATTAGCAAAATTCTTTTGTCGATCCTGAGCGACTTTTAGGTTGGAATGTATATCTTTAACCATATCCTCCATTTCTTTTAACATCTCTGGTCCTAGCATCAATTTGTCTTCTGGGCCGCCCCAACTCAAGGGTGTCCTACACTTATGTCTGTATAATACTTCAAATGGACTCATCTGTAAAGATGTATGGTAGTCATTGTCGTATGAAAACTCTACAAAATGTAGGTAGTGCTCTCGTTTGGATGGTTACTGCATTACGTAAGTCGACATCATATCTTTGAATACATGATTTACGCGCTCAATCTATCCATCCGTTTGAGTGTGGTAAGCAGTGCTCAAGTGCAACTATGTGCCTAACCCTTCAAATAAGGCTTTCCGTAAAGCTGAGGTAAATTTCACATCACGGTCGGAAATTATCATCTTGGGTATTCCATGCAATATAAAAATGGTTTGCATAAATATGTTAGCAATTTGCATGGCCTTGTAGGTTGACTGTATAGCTATGAAATGTGCAGATTTGTTGAATTTGTCTACTACTACCATTATTGAGTGGTTCTGCTTTTTTGACTTAGGCAATCCTGTAATAAAATCGATGGAAATGGTTTCCCATTTCCATTATGGAATAGGAAATGGGTGGAGTAATCATGTCGGGTGACGGTGTTCCGCTTTCACTTGTTGGAATTCTAGACAACGAGCTAAATACTCCGCTACCTCTTTCTTCATATTAGGCTAGAAAAATTCATTTCTAAGTGCAGTAATTAACTTTTGGTACCCGGGATGACCTGCATAGGGGATCTTATGATATTCATCTAAAATTAAATTTTAAAATTTTTCTAATTAGGCACATATACTCTTCTTCTATAAATTAGTAATTTTTCTGAATTTACCTCATATCCCAGCTGCTATTCAGGGTTGTTCAAAATTTGAGCTTACTTCCATAAATATTTAGATTCTAAATCTTGCATTGTTTCCTCTCTAATTTTCTCATAAAAAGTAGTTTGTGACTCACTGAAAGTGACCTCATATAAATAGTTTACCTTTTGACTTAAGGCATCTACGACTCGGTTCTCCTTTCCTTTCAAGTGCTTGATTTCAAAATCAAATTCACTTAGGAGGTCAACCCAACGAGCTTGTCTAGCATTCAAGGTGGGCTATTTGAAATAATTAGTAAAACTATGATGATGAGTCACTAACAGAAATTTCTTACCCATCAAGTAATGCTCCCACATCTTTAAGGCATGAGTGACTACTGTCAGTGCTAAATCATAGGCTGAATATTTTTGCTCGTGCTCCGTAAGCTTCCTAGATTCATAGGCAACAACCTTGTCTTCCTACATTAATACACCACCTACACCTTCCTTGCTGACATCTCTACAAACCACATAATCTTTATTTGGATCAAGAATGCTCAAAATGGGTGCGGTTGTAAGTAAATGTTTGAGCTGATGAAAAATTCTTTGACAATCCATGTTCCACCTAAAGGTTTTCCCTTTCATCTGCAAGGAAGTAATGGGGTATGCCACTTTAGAAAAACCTTCATAAACGCATGTATAGTATCTAGCTAAACCCATGAATGATCTTATATCAACCATGTCCTTTGGTACCAGCCATTCCATGATAGTTTTTATTTTCTCTGGGTCCACAAAAATTCCATCATTGGTAATGACATGTTCTAAGTATTGGATTTGTTCTTTGAATAAATCACATTTACTGTACTTAGTGTACAATTGATGTTCTCTTAAAACTTGTAGAATAAATTGGAGATGCTCCTTATGTTTTTTTATGTTTTGAGAGTAAATTAGTATGTCATCGATAAAAATTAACACAAATTTATCCAAATACTGATGAAATATATTGTTCATGAGGGACGTGAAGGTTGCGGGAGCATTAGTCAGCCCAAAGGGTAGCACAACGAACTCATAGTGTCCATAATGAGTTCTAAAAGTAGTTTTTGATATGTCCTCCTCCTTTATCCTAATTTTAGGGATGTTAGGATATTCCGACACATAGGAAATAGTTAAGTATAGCTTGGTCCAGTTTAGAGTTAGGTAAAGTGTGTTTCTTTACTATGTACAGTTGTAAGTTACAATCCGACGGTCACGATATGTTCTAGACATGAAGTGATCCGATGGTTCATTCTCTCCTTAGTATTACCGACACTTGATCAATGGCTTAACACCTGATTGGTCCATGATCTCTATTTAAAGAGCATGGATGGTCATTTGTAGTGTAACTGTTCATGAGAGAAACTTATGTAAATTTTATTTCTTTTATTAATAAATTTCCTGAAGTGGTCGTATTGGCTCAAGCCATGGACTATTTCCCTCTTTGAGGGTTTTAACCACATCAAGAATACTGGTGTATTGATCTATGATCTATTTGTGAGCAGTGTCCTTTGGTGTTATGTCTGAGGAACTTACCGTGTATATTCCTACATGGTATCAGAGCTATTTTAGGGCTTCATCCATTGGTGATCCAAATCGGAAGCCGGTACAACTGTATCCGTATGTCATTTCCTAGATCTACTGTTTATGACCACTTTCGAGCCGAGAGGACTACTCTATTGTGTTAGTAGCATCTGTTCTAGTGAGGAACCCCTTTTGTTTCACACGAAAAGGTTTTCGGTAGCCCTAGCTACGTTATTTTTAAGATTTGGAGCTATACATTGTTTATTTGTAGTTTTAGTTATTTTCTCTCTGTTTATTTCCATTTATTTATCTCTCTGTTTTTTACTACTGGATCTATATCTTTCATTTCTGTGTATGCTCTTTGCCCCACAACTCTATGCGATCTGGGAAAATCAGAAACAGAAAGGAAGAATTTTTCCCATGCATATGCTCTTTTCCGCCGCGGCTTAGTGTGATCTCGGAAAATCAGAAACATTGAGGAAAATATTTAGTTTCTGGATAAAGCTAACTTCAAATCATAAGTTTTTTTTTTGTATGTCCATGTTGGGTTTTGTGGTTTTTGTTTTGTAGGCAAAAAAGAGCTTTTTCAAGTAAGCACGCACCCCAAAGCTTAAGTGACTAAATAAAAAAAAAACCCTTTCTCTTTTCCAAAAATTACTAACCTTTTAAACTAGCTCACTTTGTCCGAAGATACTTTATGAGAATAGAGGTCTTGGGTTCAAGTCTTTCTTTTTGTTGAGTTACATTTTCAAAAAGCACATGTAGCTTATGTTTTAAAGTTACATTATGTAAAAATGTTCTCACCCATTATAAAAAGTGAGTTACTTATAATTCTAAAGTCTCTTTATCTTTTATTTAAGTTACAATTTAGTGGGTAGCTCATAAAGTACCATTGTAAAAGTGACTTTCACTTATTTATAAAAGTGAGTCACATAATTTTTTTTTTTTTAAAGTAAGCTAATTAGATTAAGTTTAGAAGGGGGGAGGGTTTTTTTTAAATATAACATTATCATTCACTTCCGCACATTCACGCACTTCATCAGCATCTTCAACAACTTTTATTCAAAAAGCCATAACTTCTTCTTCTAGAAGTCGTTTTTAGAGCCTTTTTTTTTTAATCAGCCTAATTTTCCAAGATCTTTCCATTGGGACACTTAGTTTCAGCATCTACAACTACCTTTTCTGTTAAAATGGAAATTCCATGCCAAGTTATTCTTGACAGCACCAACTACTTCCAATGGTGGTGCTACATTGTGGATTTACTTAGAAGTAAAGGTCTTTATTGAATAGCCTCAGGCCAAGAAATTAAACCTAAACATGAAGATAAGGAAGCCAAATGGGAAAATAGGCAAGATTAAGCACGTGGGTTGATAGGGATGTCTATTTCTCCAGACCTTAGATTCCATATCACAGAACTTGATACCCCTAATGAAGAAATGAAACAACTCACTAAAGTTTTTGGAATTAAAAATGAAATTAGAGCCCATCAACTTGAAAATGAGTTGTTTACGTTGGACCCCAATAATTTTTCTTCCATTGAAGATTTTCTATCCAAGTTCAAGACCCTTAGACTTCTCTTGGAAGAGGTTTAGATTAAGAAAGAAGATGATAGCCTTATCTATTCCATTCTTACTAAGTTGGGACCAACCTACTTTGTGTTTGTTTCCACCTTCCATTCTACTAGAGAAGCCTTTATTTCTCAAGGAAAAGACTACAATTCCCCCTCTTTTTATGCCTTTTGTGATTCTTTGATAAGAGAACAAGAAAATCTTTTACATCTTGGTCTTCTTAATCTTGGAAACTCTTCTAAGAAAGCCTTGGCCACCTAGCAACAACCAAATTCAAAGAATCCTAAAGAGAATGGTCCTAAACCAAACAAGGGTCCTAAGCAATTTCAGTCTCAAGTGAAAAATCATTTCAAAAAAATGATAAGGAAAACAAAAACAAAGGGAAGAAGAGTCTAATCAAGAAACCGATAAGTTGTTGAGTAAAGCTGCAGATGGTCTATTCGAATCCTTACGCGCAGTACCTCGAGAGTCCACGGGTATTTCAACAGCGCGACAGGCAGTTCACGCAATCAATAATCTCACGGAAGAAAGTAAAGATCAAGCTGAGGTGAATGAAAATAGAGAAGACTCTGTGGATTGGAAGAAGGTAGCGGCAGGGAACTGGTCTTACAAATTGTGCAAGAATACAGATTGCACATCTGGTGAATTTACGGAACTATTGGATGAATTTCAAAGCTCATTAGCAGACATTCTTGGTGTTTGCATACAGAGAGTGGGGCCTACATTGGTGGAGAGCTGAAGGAAATGGGCAGTTGATCTGCAGGGAAAGAAACTTGTGGAAGCAATTTACACAGTGGGGAAATGGAAGGGTCTGATGGAGGAGCTGGAAGAGCGACGATGGAGCATCACCACAACAACGACAAATGCAGAATCGAGCATGGTATAATTTAGCTGTATTGGCTTTTCATATTAATTTATGTACCTTGTATTTTGTGAGAGAGCTATGTAAGTCTTCCCCTTTATTGCCTATTACGGAAGTGAGTTACTCTTAAAATGACAGACCCAAATATTGAATTGGGCGCATGCAAAAGTTTTCGTCTATCTGTTATAAGTTGCAGATTATGTTTTTTGGTAGATTTGTTTATGCAGATGCTTTGCTAGCAAAGTCCTAGGCATAATTGCAGTGTGTAGTTTGTAGGAGCGATGTTTCATAATTGACTTAGTTCATCAGCATATTGTGCTTTGCCGAATTGCCGAATTGATTTTCGATCCTTAATTCTGTTGCCTTCCTAATCCCTTAATGGCCCGCAATAGCTGTAGCTAAGTAAATGTGACATTTAATTGTGGAAATTTCTTCATATTGTGCTTTGCCGAGTTACTGAAAGCTATTAATGGAACTACTGATATTGTGCTTTGCCGAATTACTGAAAGCTATTAATGGAATTACGGAAACTTGAATTACAAAATTGCACAATTGCATAGAATTCAATCATAAATGAAAATTGAAAATTGACTGTGAAGTATATAATTCCCATTGAATCATCAATAAAAATTTACTGTGAAAATTTCTTCATATTGTGTTTTGTTGAAAGCTATTAATTTCTTCATATTGTGCTTTGCTGAAAGCTATTAATGGAATTATTGATAGTGTGCTTTGGCGAATTACTGAAAGCTATTAATGGAATTACTGAAACTTGAATTACAAAATTGCACAATTGCACAGAAATATTGATTCCGGAGAAAGAAGTGGAGCAAGCAAACACAGAGACGAAAGGGCGCCAGTAAGGTCCCTATATTGATTCCCCTCAAAGCCTAAATGCAAAGGTAAGTAAGGAGAACCTGACCTGAACTACGCAAATGACAGCTTTCCAATTGAATATTCCTTCAGAATTTCCTATAAATTCTTTCTAGGGGTTTGTTCTTCTGGTCATTACCATCACGCTGGCAGAGATCAGATATCTGTGTCTGTTGCCTTGTTTCTGCAGGATTTCTTGACAGATTTTAAACGACGCTAGCAACCCCCTGTGATTTTGCTGTCTGTTTTACCAGGCCGGTGAAAATGGGTGCATTCGCCCTTCTATCAAGCTGGATTGATGCTGCCACTAATCCTACGTACAAGAAGCGTAAACAATTATTTCTGGACAAACGTGGACGCCTCTGCATAGACTTCAAACATCTGGCACTTGCAGCATGCAGGGCACTGCATGCAGGGCACGGAGAACAGGCACCAGAGAGAACTTAGGATAAATTAAGTTGCGCGCACATCGGGCCAAGTGAGGCGGGCAATAAGAGGGTAAACTGAAAACTTTGGTTAAAGTTTTCTTGCAAAGAAAGTGCCCAGCATAAACTTTGGTTAAACAGTACTTAACCCGTAGAAATTGACGGTCAACGCGAAAATTAATAGCAAGTCAACGCCGTATTGAACGCTATAGTCCCTACTATGCCGGAGGCAGCGACTAATAAGACTCAAGTTATTTTAGGGCTGACATGATCAACCTGAAAAAACCAAAACCAACGCAAAACCAAGAAAATTACAATTTAAGTGGTTAGAGGCTAAAAGGTCAATGAAATTTAAGCAGGAAACATTTAAGCATCTACTGGAGGGCTTTGTAAAAACCGTCTTTTTTAATGTTCATGAGCACCGACAATTTGCAGATAGGCCAGGCAAAAGTGTTTTTCAACATTTGCAAGGAGTAGCACCTGGATGCTCTGACCTTGAAGCTCTTTCATCTCCAGTAGTCGCGAGTGCATGAAAAAATCTAGGCTATGGCTGCGATTCTCATGAGGAGGCATGATAGGCTATGCCCACCAAAACTGCCAGAATTTAGGGATTACACATAATTTAGAAATTACACATAATTTAGAAGGGATAGTGATGCAGATACTGGTTGTTATGTCCCTGCTAACAAAGATGGATGTACCGAATGACAAAGAAATTCCAATTGTTGTGAATGTGGGATAACAAAATTCGTAGGACTTAATTATTACATCAAAGAAATACATCAAATAACTCATTGTCATCCGTTGGTGCAACAAAAGTAGAGACAAAGGTAACATAACATTGAAGCATGGGAACTGGAGAATGGGGCAAACGGTTAATTCATACTAAGATCATTTTGGGCTGAAAATACCGGATGCTAGATACGTAGGGATATTCTAGCCTCAGCAGCAACTAGGGTACGAAGGTTTTAAGATTCACGAAGAAATCAATTTAAAGTTGTTGTGGCCGAGCTAAATTTGCAACAAAATGGTGAAGATTCAGATGAATACTGTCGATGTGGCAGCTCAAGTGAAATGCCTCCGAAAACTCATTGGAATGCGTTTTTTGAATGTCTATAATTTGTTGCCCAAGGTATATTGTTTGCACTTTTCTTATTTCCACATTTCCAAGTTTCTGGCCGAAACAATGAGGATGAATTTTAAATTGTGGGAATTTATTTTCATGGGTGTCACGTCCTCCTTTAATTCATTGTTATCAGGAATCTAAACAACATAATTTTTAACCTTAAAGCCTTGATTGTGTTAATCCCTGGTGTGTCTCACCGTCTCAATGTAGCAGCTTGTTGCTGCTAATTGGGAATATAGGGTTGTTTGCTGGAACAACAGGCTCTGTCCTTGGATATTTTGAAATAACTATCATTTATAACACTGACTGTAAACAGTGAGGCGTGGTGGGGTGCAGAATGGTTGAAAACCCTACTAGTTATTTTATTGCCAGAGATAGCCTTCAATCTCGACCTTCTTCTGAATGTTAAAATATTCATACACTACAAAATTTGTGTCGGTGAAGTAGATCTATCATCATCAAGGCCAACCTCGTTTGCATTCAAAGAGAGGACGAGGACGCCAGTGAATCAAGTAATAACAGTGCTGGTCAAGAGTTTTTGGATCACTTTGGATATTTCTCTTGAGGAAATAGCATCGTTCCCACGGAATCCGAGTTGCTTCCTATGTATTTAGTTGATCCTGATTGACGAAAAAATTCATGATGCTCTCATTCCTCTCACCTAGATCGCAGAAATCTATGCCAGGGTATGCCCACACTGAATCTTCGTTTTACATCTTTTATTATGGAGAAAGTTGACTCTAGAAACACACATCAAGATCAGCGGATGTGTCACATAACACACAACTCTTTTAGCTCAGGTGTAATCCCCTCCCCCAATAGCAGCTTAGTCAATTCATATTTCTTCGATGCCAACTCCTGGTTTAGAGGTCGATTGATTTAATATCGATAACAAGACAAACACTGAAATCTCCTCTCCACTGATTAATAGCCTGCTTGAACATCCCTAGTCATGAAAAAAAGTTACTACGTGACCCACGATTAACTTAAGGCTCCTATATGTAATGGGGGACTAATGCCAACTCCTGGTTCAGAGGTCGATTGATTCAATATTGATAACATGACAAACACTATAATCTCCTCTCCGTTGATTAATAGCTTGCTTCCACATCCGTAGTCATGACAAAAAGCTACTAGGTGACCCATGATTAGCTTAAGGCTCCTATATGTGACCCGTGATTATTCTCTTTCGTCTCCTTTGTGTTTTCTCCCTCCAGGGAGCTTCAGCGTCATCGAACCAGTTGACGAATTAAAAAAATCACACTGACAGCGAGGATGGAATAGGGAATTTGTAGTACAGTATTAGTGTTTTTCTGTATTTTAGCGGGTAGTACAGGCCACATGGTAGTACAAGCATAGTTGGTCAGCGTGATACAGATGGTGTTGATGCCATATATACCCAATTTTATTGCTAGAAGATCTGACCCAAAATCTCCATTACTACTCCATCCATCACAGTAGCAGGCATGGCTGCGAGAACAATTACGAGAGCAGTTATTGTCATAATTACTTGTGTCCTGATTCCATTAGTGGTAGCCCAGGGAGGCAGTCAGAATGGAAGTCCTAGTGATGAAACGAATTTGAGAGAAAAATGCCTAATTCTTGTTAAGATCTGGTGTCTCATAGTAGTTTTTGTGGGCACATTTGCAGGGGGAATTTCGGCCTATTTATAATATCCATATATTATTACCTTCTTATATTTTTATTATTTTTTTATTTCATTAATTTTACATTACTGTCCTTGACCACCAATAATAATAACTGCATCATTGTTCACCTGCCTTCGAAATTTCCTTTCCATAAATAAACAATTCTAGAGTTAGGTTTCTTTTTGTAGCAGGTTTATTTTTTAGCAGGATTATTTGTAGCAGGTTTCTTTTTTAGCAGGATACAAATAATATGAAAGCAAGTGTTTGGAATCGATTTGCAGGCAATCTCAGCCTTGTTATAGCTAATTTTTTTTCATGTTTCTCATTTATTCTTTATCTTGTAAATGTCATTACGGTTCAGTTTATAATTACATCCATCATATTAGTTAATTACATCCATGGAATTCCACCGAAAGCATTAGTTCCGATAACATGACGTTGTAATATGTGTAAAGCACAGAGGCACTAGAACATTGAAACGTTATCCGGGTAGGTTGCCAGTTTACAATTACATCCATGGTATTAGTTAACATGGAACTATACCCAACGCATTAGTTCCAATCGCATGGAGTAATATATGTAAGTGCATGAATAAAATCATAGAGCTTCCAGGAGAGTGAAACACTATCTGGGTAGGCTGCCATTGATTTAAAGGCCTAGACTGGAATTGAATCAAACTAGATTAATAACTTATCTAAGGTGTTCTAGTTTATAAGTTTTGCAGGCTTAGATTAGATTAATAGTTTATTTAGCGTGTTAGGTTTGATAATTATAAATTTACAAAGTTTAGATTACCTTAATTAACATTTTCTTTTTGAAATCTATGTATCCAAATTTTATTGCTGATCTTGTTCCACAGAGATGTGAGATATTTTGATGCTATTTCAATTTCTAGCCAATCAAAAGTAAACATTTAGAATGGTATAACACCTATGTCCAAGCATGTTATCCGTCCAAAAATCGTTGTCGAGACAATGGGGACAAAATACGGTTGCTCAACATATCTCCAAAAGAATTCGTTGTCAAGACATCGGGGGCAACATACAGTTGCTCAACATGTCTTGAGAACTTTTTGAATTTTCTGTGCATTGTTTGAAGAGCCCAAAAATGATTGCTCAACAGGTTTCTAAAACTTTAGATAAACAAAAGCCGCAAGTCTCTTTGGTTGAAATGGAGCAACACTTTCTCTTTTCATATATAAGTCTAACATTGAAGATTCTGGCTTACAAGAACCTTTTTATTTTGCTGGGAACTTTGTTCGCGGCTGGTGTCTTCTTGGGGATGGCGTGGATGCATTTTCTCAGCGATTCTGCTTCAACATTTGCATGAACTGTTTAGTGAAGAGCAAATTTATCGGATTGATCATTACCTTGTAAAGGAATTAGTGCAGAATATGGTATGAAAAACATTCCTGATCATATGTACAGCTCATGCAAAGAGTATTTGGTGTACTTTAACATCCATCTCTTTATCTTTTCCTGATTTTTAAATCTGTCTTTCATTTAATTGGCCGTTAGTAGTTCGATTCGCAAACCGACTCTTTTTGCCCCTTTGTAATCGAGATAACATTGATAACATTCAGGTACAGGGGAAAATATATCCTCTTCTATGCTCTATACTTGAGTATTTACATTAGAAACGAAAGAAATCCTTTTCTATCTAGCATTACACTTTAAAATTTATCTCTAAATGAAAATGTGAAAATTCACTGATTGTGTTACAATTACTTTGTCACTCTTCAAAAAAAATTCATTATTTTCATGTAAAATATACTTCTTGTTGATTTTCTAGCCAGCAATCAGAGGATGACCTTCGTACTGGATTTGCTGTTGTTAATATTCCTTTTTTAGCACTAAGAAATGTTCTGTCAAAATTGAATTGGAAAATTACAATGTGTATCATATGGTCTCTTGCATTTCTCCCATTGGCTTTCCCATCAATTAATATGTTTGTATGATAGTTGTAAGAATTGGAATCTGATAAAAATCAAACTTTGAATTAAATGAAGGAGTTGCAGCTCACACGTGTGTACAGCACCTCGGACACTGCACTCAAACAAAGAGGAGACTCTCACTCTCGTTCACTCTACATTACATCAAATGAATATTACAATATTAAATACATCACTGAAAATTAGGTAGTTGTAAACAACCTCCTAAACTCTAGGAACAAATCCTAAACTAAGGAGACGCGTTACAACCATATAACCTTTTCTTCATTATTTTTAACTCCCCCCCTTAATGGAGAAAGGGTTATTCTGCACTCCTAACATCCCTCTAAATAACTCAAACTTTACTCGCCCTAGAGGCTTAGTAAAAATATCAGCTAAATTATCACAAGTGTTACAATACTCCACACATATTTCTTTTGATTATATCTTTTCTCAAACAAAATGAAACAGAGTGTCAATATGTTTAGTATTTTTATGGAAAACTGGATTGTATGCAAGCTTTATTGTGCTCTGGTTGTCAGTTTTGATGCCGGTTGCTTCTTTCTGTCTTTTGCCTGCATCGCTAAGCAATCTTCTCAACCAGATGGCTTCGCATGTGGCTGCACACAAAGCCTGGTACTCAGCTTCACATGATGATAATGCTATAGTACTTTGCTTTTTTCTACTCCACGAAATAACCCCGGATCCAATACTAAATGCGTAACCTGTGATGGATCTACGATCATCCAAGTCACCTGCCCAATCAGAATCTGAAAAACTTGCTAAAGTAACATCAGAAATGTTAGTGTATAAAATACCATAATTACAAGTACCACTAAGATACCTCAACACACATTTTGCTACAATCCAGTGACTTTCAAGTGGTTTCGACATAAACTGGCTCAGCACACTAATAGAATATGCCAGATCAGGTCTAGTTGTCGTGAGATATATCAAACTTCCCACTAGTTGTCTATACAAAGTGGCATCCACCTATTTTGTGCCATCGTCATTGCTTAACATGAGATTCTGCTGCAATGGTGTTGCTGCTGTTTTGCACTGTTCCATTCTGAATCTTTCCAACAGGGTTTCGACATACTTTCCTTGAGTTAGAAAAGTTTGACCAGAATCTTTCCATACCTCCAAACCTAGGCAATAATGAAGATCTCCAAGGTCTTTCATTTCAAATACCTGTGACATTTGCTGCTTGATTTCTTTGATCAAATTATTTGCATTTCCTGTTATGATCATGTCATCCACATACAAAGAAATCAAAATTATTTGCCTCTGTTTATTTATCTTGGTATACAGGTTTGGGTTGTTCAGGCTCCTATGAAAGCCATGCTGTATAAAAAATGAATCTATTTTTTCATACCATGACCTCGGTGCTTGTTTCAAACCATAAAATGCCTTATGCAATTTACACACTAAGTGCTCCTGCCCCTTTTTCACAAAACCAGGAGGCTATACTAAATAAATTTCTTCCTTTAATTCTCCATTCAGAAATGTAGACTTAACATCTAGCTGGTGTACCTTCCATTTATGTTTTGTTGCTAAAGAAATTAGCATTCTAATTGTATTTAGTTTAGCTACAGGGGCAAAGGTGTCATCGAAATCTATTCCTTCTTACTGTGAATAACCCTTTGCTACCAATCTAGCTTTGAATTTTTCTACACTCCGATCTGCATTTATCTTAGGTTTATAAAGCCACTTACAACCTATGAGGGTTTTTCCTTCAGGAAACTCAACTAAATCCCAAGTATGGTTTCTATATATTGATTCAATTTCCTCATGCATTGCAGCCCTCCATTCATCTGATTTACTTGCTTCTTCATAGTTTGAAGGTTCTACAATGTTTAAAATTTTGGACATTAAAGCATAGCCTTTCAATCTTTCAAGTAGTCTAGTCTTCCTACCTGATCTTCTAGGTAGAGGACTTACCTCAACTCTATCTGTTTCAGCACTTTCCGGGCCTGCATCATCACTTATTACACTATCTGCTGCTACTTCTTCCTGTTTCTGCTCCTGCTCCTGCTCTTCATCTACGTCACTATTTATCTCTATCAGCAATGGAATGTGGCTGTCACTATTAGAGTCTTCCTTTCCATCTTCAGTCTATTCATGACAAATAACATCTCTGCTTGCAAAAACTTTATGAGTCATAGGATTATATAACTTGTATGCCTTATACTCTGTGCCATATCCTACAAATATACATTTCAAGGCTTCGGGGTTTAACTTCTTTCTATCTGCTTTTGGTATATGAGCATAAGCTTTAGATCCAAATATTCTTAGATGACTAACTGTTGGTTTGAGTCCAAACAATGCTTCAAAGGGGGTTTTGAAGCCTAGACATTTAGTAGGACTCCTATTCTTTAAATAAACAGTAGTATTAATGGATTCTGCCCAAAGACCATTCGATAGACCTTTACCTTGAAGCATACTTCTCGCGCACTCCACAAGAGTTCTGTTTTTGCGTTCTGCTACTCCATTCTTCTGTGGAGTGTGTGGCACTGTGAATTGCTACATAATCCCATGCTGCTTGCAGAAGTTCATGAACTCTCCTAACCTGTATTCTCCCCCTTGGTCCGAGTGGAGAATCTTTATCCTTTTTCCTGTTTGGTTCTCTATCATAGATTTAAACTCTTTAAAGTATCGAAAGGCTTGACTCTCTTTACTTAAAAAATACACCCATGAAAACCTATTGCAGTCATCTGTAAACAACAGAAAATAATATGCACCTCCTAGGGACCTAGTTTGTATAGGTCCACAAATATCTGTATGCACTAGTTCTAGGATGTCTCTTTCTTTTCTGTTGACATGCAAAGGGAACTCTTCTTTATGCATTTTCCCTAATGCACATCCATCACATTCCATCTTGACATTATGAAAAACAGGGAGTCCATCGACCATACCTTTCTTCTGAAGTAAGATGTGGTCTTGCAAATTAAGATGTCCAAATCTCTGATGCCAGAGATTTTCGACTGTTGATCCAGCTGCAACCATTGCTTGTCGTGGCATACTCTTTGCATCCAATCTGTACAAATTCCCCACGCGTACTCGTGTTGCAACTGTTTCCATCTGGCTATCCTTAATGACACAACCATTCTTAAAGAATTGCACCTGCATGTCCTGGTCTGTAATCATTGAGACAGAGATCAAGTTTTTCTTAATTCCTGGAACATATAATACATTTTTAAGATGCTTAATGTCGCACTAGGTAGCTTCACAGGAATATCTCCATATCCTTTGATCTCATACCCACTGTTGGACCTCCTAGATAAATTTTTGATCCACATGCAGATTCTTCAAGAAATTCAAAACAGTCCTTCTTCCCAGTCATGTGTGAGGATGCACCAGAGTCGACATACCATATGTCGTCCTCATCTCCCTTTGATGCTAAAAGAGCACAATCGACTGTGAATAGTCGAAGATCATGGCTGTGGTCCTCCTCTTCTCCAGCAAAACAGCCCTGATGTTTCCTCTGTTTGCCTCTTCTTTCATCCGCTGCCTCTTATAGCATTCTCTAATCTGATGACCAGGTTTCCCATAATAAAAACATCTCTTAACATAATTATCAGTCATACCTCTGAATGATCTCTTTTGAAAAGAGTTGGTTCCCTTCTGCTGCTGTTGCTGTGGTTGCTGGTGCTGATGTTGGTGCTGGTGCTGCTTTCCTCTGTACTGTCGCCTCTTCACCATCAAAGCTAGGTCATTGCTATGAGTTTTCAGATTCTGTCATCACTCCTCCTCCTGGAGCAGAATCGCTGTCAGCTCATCAAATGAAGGGGCTTTCTCCCTCGCTGACAGCCCTGAGATAAACGTCTGATATTCATCAGTCATTCTGTTCAATGTGAGTGTGACTAGATCTGAGTTGGACACCTTTTCTCCAATAGCTCCCAGTTTGTCACTCAGATCCTTGACTCTGGCCAAGAATCCAACAACGGACTCATTCTCGTCCATCTTCAATGCAAACAGCTTTCCCTTGAGTGCCAGAACACGATTTGTATTCTGAGTCTCGTACAGGTTCTTGATTGTTGTCCATATATCAGCAGCCGACTTGGAATCTCTGATATGTGGGATAATATTGTCCTTAATGGAAATCTTCAATATAACTTTTTCTTTCGTTTCTCTTTTATCCCAATCTTGTTCTTGGGTCACTGTTCCAGATCTCTACTCATTTCCCTCAACAATTGACCATGCATTTATTCTCTCTAGCAAAGTTTGCATTTTGAATTTCCAGTTGGAGAAATTCGATCCATCGAGTTTGTCGGACTTGTGGAGGTATGATTCTATACTGTTATTCATGTTCTCCCAACTGAACACTCCAATCGGCCACCCCCGGGCAAGTCCGATCTGCTACCACCAAACAGATCAGGAACTTCACTGTGCCACCACCGGGCAAGTCCGATCTGCTGCCACCAAACAGATCAGGGACTTCACTATGCCACCACCGGGCAAAAACCGATCTGCTGCCACCAAATAGACCAACAAGCAAGCTCCAACATGCCACCACCAGGCAAAGGCAATCTTCTTCCACCGAACAGATCGAGGAGCTGCACTGCGCCACCACCGGGCAAAAAAACGATCTGCTACCATCGAGCAGATCATAGAGCTCTGATTCGCCACCACCAGGTAGGTCCGATCTGCTACCTCCCAGAGGATAATGGAACCCCAATTCGCCACCACCGGGCAGGTCTGATCTGCTACCTCCGAGCGGATCAAGGAACCTCAATTCGCCACCATCGGGAAAATCAAATCTGCTGCCACCGAGAAGAAATCTTCATGTGCCACCACCGGGCAACTCTGATCTGCAACGAAAAAATTGCAAATTTCTAGAGAGAAAGAGGTTGTTTCTGTGGCGCTCTGAACAGCTACGAATCCGCGCCAATTGCAGAAAAGAAAAATTCACGATGTGCACGAAAATTGGCACGATTAACAGCCACGGATCCACGCCAATTCAGTTACCTTTTATCTGGCGCACTTATCAGCCTTAAACCCGCGCCAATGGGCGCGTCTGTTCACTAAAAAATCACGCTCGTCTGTTCTGTTCTGTATTGGCACGACTGTCTGCAAAAAATCCGCACCAACTGCTCCAACCCTTTCTTCAGCTCAGAGATGATCAGTCATCTGAGACCCTTCGCTCCAGGTGTTACTGCAGTTCCACCTGATCACACAAATACATTTACATGCACTCCTACCACTACAGATATGTAACTAATGATACATCCCTAAAAAAAAATTTGAGGCTATCTCTACCCTAAGCTCTGATACCAAGATAAAAATCAAACTTTGAATTAAATGAAGGAGTTGCAGCTCACAGGTGTGTACAGCACCTGGGAGACTGCACTCAAACAAAGAGGAGACTCTCACTCTCGTTCACTCTACATTACATCAAATGAATATTACAATATTAAATACATCACTGAAAATTAGGTAGTTGTAAACAACCTCCTAAACTCTAGGAACAAGTCCTAAACTAAAGAGATGCGTTACAACCATATAACCATTTCTCCATTATTTTTAACTAAATCAAGACTGATTGTTATATTAGTAAGCTCATTTCAAAGCTTTCTTTGATGTGCTGCTATAAGAATAATATTAGTAATATTTCTGCACTAAGTTGAAAGTTTCTTTTAAGACTACCTGCTAATCTAATTCATCTAAATACTAATATGCTACTTGCTACAGATTGTCTTTAGGGAAGATTTTGGAACATAAGGTCGACGTGGATACTTTGATGAATACAGGTACCTTTTTCTCAATTGTTGTTGTTTATTGGTAATAGGAAATAATTTGTTTTATGCATTACTTTTCTGACTTTGGTGCCAAAAATGATGTATTTCCTATTTACTGTGAAATTCCTACTTATAGCTTGTATTATTCTCCAGATATTTATTTTATTTTTATTGAGATTTTTCTTTTGGTAGGAAGAAACCTGATATTTCTTATTTTCTTTTTATTGAGCTTTTTCTTTTGGTAGAAAGAAACCTGATATTTCTTTTTCTGCAGGATTATTCATGATATCATCCAAAATCATCTACGACAAGTAATCATTTTTCATCCTCATGTTCTCTCTCCTCCTGGAAATTAATAATGTTATAACGTGTGTTATCTAGTGGTGGGCTCCAGTATTGTAGCAATAATGCTACAACTCCTGGAGCTTCCTATCTCTAATTTTATCAACCCGGTAGTTCGTACAAACTTGGAAGCGACGGTGCTGTATGCACAAGTACTAGCTCTTGTCGCAGTTGTCACTTGGTCAGCTGGCACAAGTCCGCTAGGGCTCAAGCCAACTTCTATATGCTCTTCAGAAGAAGCTTTATGAGTGATGGATGAAAGCTATCTTGAAGGAAGCTAACCTACTTTGCAAAAAGGAAATTGAAAGCCAACAAAGCATGGAAACCCTAATAAACCCTAATTTAACTAGCTTGACCCTTACAATGCAAAAATGTGAATGAAACTTCTACCAATGATGCCATTACTTGCAGTGAGTTGAAATACATGAATCTAAGCTATTTGCATATGAAAAGACATGTTTTTGTATTTTGTCATTAAGTGGTTGGATTTATTGTGATGGTGCTTTTGATTAGGGTTTGACTGTGCAGGAGCGGTTCAAATGGAAGGAAAGCATGGGCAAGGTCAGGATGGCTAGGGGAGGTCCCAGAGGGTCTCTAGCATCAGTCCACAGAAGTCTACCACGTTCGGATGCTCAGCAACCGAGTTTGCAGGCTTCTACAGGAAGTCTGGAGGGGATCCTGCAGGAAACTCAGGGGTTCTACAGGAAGTCTGTGGAATTCTACAGGATGTTCGACCGTGGGAGTTTTGGGAGATGGTGAAGTGATGGAGTGGTGTGGGAGGATAGGTGAGATGGAGATGGAACTGGTGATGGCTCAAGAGCAGAGAAGTCAGATGGAGAAAGAGTGTATGCGGTGGGTTGATGGCTGGAAGGATGGGATCAACGAAAGGTTAAGTAAATGGAGCTAGGTGAGTAATGGAAGAGCTGGAAGGTAAACGAGCTGAACGGAGGTCGGTTGAGTGGCTTCAGGTGTGGTTGAAAAGAAGAGGAAGGTAATGGAATGGTGTGGAGCAGTGTAGATGAAACAAATTGTCTATGAATGTCACCAAAAACGAGAACTCTTTAACCTATGTTAACTGTGCTATTTTGAACCAATGAACAGCAGTGAAATTTGTGAAAGAAACTCGTGCATGGAAGTGGAATGAAGAAGTAATGATCAAGACCAAAGTGCATGGATGGATCTACGACTAAAGTAACTGTTGCAGCTTGCGTGGACGTGAAAAGAACTGCGTTTCTTTTTGGTGGTTGATATGGACTGCACCCCAATCCCTAAGCAGAGATGGCAGTGATCTCTAACAACCTTTTTCTGGAGCTCCAATGAATTATAACTATCCTCTTCTAACCTAAGCAACTGGAAGCAAATTCACCATAAACTAATCCTATTCAATCTCATAAAAACTAAATCAGCAGACTGTAAATTCGAATTGCATGTCAAAGTAAAGAAACGAAGTGCTGGAACGAAAGGCAAATAACATTACAACACAGAGGAGGTCTATTGCTCTCAGGTTGGGCCCTAACCTGAGAGCTATAGCTCCCTTAGAAACTCAGAATGAGATCAAAATCTGCCTGCCTTTATTCATAACCAAAAATCTGATGTCATGCCAAAACTGGCTTACAAAAAGAACCAACACCGAGCTGTAGCTCGTACTTCGAAATTACAAGAGCAATGCAAAAGTTCAAAAAGCTCCTATCAAAGGCTACGGCCTCAGTATTTATGCAAAATGATAATCCAACAGGTTTCCTTGATTTGTGGAGCTCGGCTGTCCAACTGAAGGTTAAACTGCTGATCCTGTAGAACAGTTGTAACTGTTGTTCCTGTAGAACGGTTGGCTGCCTCTAAGCTCGGTGGGGAGATTGGTTGGAGCTCGGAGCTATGGTGGGAATCACGAGGAAGGTCCCCAAGACTATGGACATCCTTTCCTAAAAACCAGCAGTGCCACCTTACTGTCTCCTTGTCTCCTTTCTCGTGGTCTTTGCTCCCTTTTAATGCCAAAAACCTGAAATCATCATGTATTAGTCACGTAGATAGAATGCCTACTCTTCTTCCTACAAACAACATGAATAAACCAAGAAATGAATGCATAAGCAATAAAAGATGAATGGTTTGAGCAAAGCAAGTAGGCCAAATGAGCCCAAATTGTACCAAAAATTGGGGCTCATCATCACCCCCCAGCTAAAGTATTTGCTCATCCTTGAGCAACTTTGCTCTGGCTCCTCGTCTTTGGCCGAGAACTAGAGCCCGGAGCATGCTCTTCCTTTCCTGTTTTTGGTGGCCCTGCCTTTTCTGCCCTTGGTGGTGACGAGGGTGGCGCTTCTTCCCCCTTTTCCATTTCCTTGAGCCGGGCTTCAGAAGGCGATTGGCCTATTTTTCGTGTCCAGTAAGTTATTTTTGGGCTTCCCCTCTCGGGGGTGGCTGATTTTTTAGAGGGGGTTCTTGCACTGGGTGAAGTAGGGACATCCCCTAAAATGGTTTGGCTGTTGGGTGGAGGCTGTGGCTTGCCCGTGTTTATCCTCTTGCTTCTCCTGGCTTCAGATGGTAGAGGGGTCTCCCTCTCTCTCTTCTCCTTTGGCTTTGGAGGTGTACTGAGGGCGGCCAGTGCCGCTGCTGCCTCCTTTTCGAGAATACCAGCCTTCTCTTTCTTGTGTTTTGCTCTCTCAGAGCTCCTTGTAGAGGGCCCCTCCTTTTCAGATTTCGGGCTTCCTGTAGAGGACCCTGCTTTGGCCACTTCCGGGCCTCCTGTAGAAGATCCTGCTTTGGTAATCTTCGGGCTTCCTGTAGAAGACCCTTTCTCTGTCTTCAGGTTTCCTGTAGAAGATCCTGCTTTGGTAATCTTCGGGCTTCCTGTAGAAGACCCTTTCTCTGTCTTCAGGCTTCCTGTAGGAACCTGTTTCTCAATGATTTTCGGGCTTCCTGTAGAAGCCTGTTTCTGCTTTCCTGTAGACACGGGTGTCTCCACCTTTGCTTGCTTACCTGCCTGAGTTTTGCTTTTTGCTTTGGTTGCAGGTACTGTTGAGGTACTTGGGCTGACGTGGACCACCTCAGCTTTGTCCATTCTGCTCTTCAGCCTCTTTTCTCTTGCTGACAAGATAGGTGTGCCACCTTTTTCTTTGTCCTCCTTTTCCTCATGCTTCTTCTTTTGTTCTTTCTTCTGCACTGTGGTCGGGGTCTTCTGGCCTTTTTCTCTCTGTCCCTCGGCCACTGCTTCTTGTTCCTCACTGCTGGAGGAACCCGTTTCTTCGATCAACATCTTAATGTCTCCATCTTTTGTCAAATTCCGGAAGGATTCCCATGAGAGGGGAACCTTATATGAATGCAGCGCATCCTCCACAAGAAGCTTGATCAACCCATGGTGGGCTATCTGATCTGGTATGCCCTCTCTTAGCTTTGTGGCACACTCCATTAGAGACTGCAATAGGAAATAGGGGATGCTCAGTTTTTGTTCTACAGGAAGATCAATCTGGTGCCTCAATTCAGTGAGCAACCGAAAGTGATATGCATACACGATGCTAAAACGGCCTTCACAAGTGATATATTTCATGATTTGCAAACTGACTTCATTCCATGGTGGCAACAGACTCGTTCTTCGCACCCCATTTTTGTCCTCCGAGAATTCCTCCTCAGGTGGAAAGAATTCTTTCTTTGCCTGCTGGCTCAGCTTTCTTTCGTCCTTATCCCATGGCAAACCCATAGGAAGTTCTGTGATCCGACTGAGATGTTGCGGGGTGAGCTTGAGGCTTAGACCTCTGAAATTCACTGTGGCCAGTGTCTGGGATTTCGGCCTCAGAGCCTGCAAGAATTCTTCGGCCACTTCATCATCGTAACCCTGCAGCTTATCACAAAAAGATATCCACTGTGCTCGTGTGAAGAGCTCTACCACTTCCTGGTTTTCCCTTAATTTGGTTGAATCAGTGGGTTCCCGTCTTATAAACCCACCCGGCATGATGAACACGGTTGTTTTAACTAAAGGTGGCAAATGCAAAAGAGATTTGGTCTATTGAGACAGAGCATGCACATAATCCAGAAGATTCAACACAGTCTAATTATACTGACATCCTGTAGAACGATAGTATAGGCACAGCAAACAACAATTTCACCGATATCTTTATGACCAGACTATGGACGATGATCTTGCCACTCTTACTAACCAGTTGCATGAAGAGTTCAGGGTTACCTCTTTAATTGGCCACCTTTTTCGTGAGGCACCCGCTTCCCTGTAGAAGACTGCGTTCCTGTAGAGACTGCGTTCCTGTAGAAACTGTGTTCCTGTAGGAACAGTGCGCAAATTTCGGGGAGGACTGTAGTTGGCCTGCGCTCGAGGTGTGCTTCACCGGCGTTCTGGTAGCCAAAAGCTCGGCGTATCAAAGTGCAGAGGAGATCAGAATAGCCACTCGAGTTTGAAGTGGTGGTTGATAAATGCATGCGCACAATCTAGCTGATTAGATTTTGAATCGGCGCAATCCGTGGCGCGGGGGGTGAGCTGTCCCCGCCGGACCATTGGGCGACGTCATCCATCATTCGCCTGCGTATTCACTTGCTGCCGCATCCATTCCCACAGATCTGCCGCCGCCTCTTTCTGTTAAACTCATTGCTTCCGACGTGAGTGTTCTCACGTGCGTGCTGCTTATTCTCTTTGTCGTGGCCGCCACCCAAACATCCAACTATACCATAACTAGCCGACGTGGCCAGTCAACTGTCCATACGGCCGCTCAACCATTCTCTTTTACGTTGTGCAAACAATTCAAAGTAAAATTCATGCGATTTGATGGAAGGAAGGGTCGAGACACTTACCTGCGTGGCTGCACACGACTTTCCATTTTTTGGACGATGGTGAGTGGATCTACCTGCTGCATGCGAACTTACACAGACCCGGAGGCTCATGGTTACATGCTGTCGACGATGGAGTGGATGCTTTGGTTGCCTGCGCCCGCGTTTCATTGTAGATGGCGGTGCTGTGAATGGTATCCACTCTAGCAGGTTTAACTGTTACAGGATTCCCGCGGGGTGTCTCGTAACAGTTCTTCCTCCTTGGGTGCATGGTGCACGATGGAGGATCTAGCCTTTCGGTCACGCTCCCGGAGCTTCTGATGCCTGTGGTATGAGATCTCAGCACTTGTTTATCTTTGAAAATGGCTTTTCCCGCGAGAACTCATCGATCTGCTTTGTTGGTGCAGGGGACTTGGTTGCATGTCGACAAGGATGGTGGAGCAAGGTAACAGCGATGTGCACAGGTGCCAACAGAGGCTTGCATGCATCCAAACCGATCTGTAATCGCTAGATCTCCTTTTAAAATGAATTCTGGGCCGTCCCAAACTTCTACAGGAAGTTTCCTGTAGAACACAGAGCTTCCTGTAGAAAGTCTGCACTTTCCTGTAGAAAATCCGCGTCTTCCTGTAGAAAGACTGCATCTTCCTGTAGAAGATTCAAACCATGATAAAATTGCACATACCTTGAAAAAACATGGGTATCCTTGGAGGAGGTGCTGGTGAGGTCCCTTGACAGCATGATATGGACCCTTGGCTTTGAGTTGAAGGGCTTCCTCTCCTCCATAGAACATCTACAACCTGCATGCAATTTTACCATATTTTGCTTATTGTTTTTTTTCTTTTTTCTCTCTTTTCTCTTTTTTGAAAGATAACAGGGGCGCCTCAAAGAGGTTTTCACCCGTGCCATCTACCCTGAGCGCCTCAGAGAGGTTTTCACTCAAGGATCTTTTTCAAACCTTTTTCCTTTTTTTTCGTTTTTTTTGAAAGACAATAGGGGCGCCTCAATGAGGTTTTCACCCCTACTACCTGCCTTGGGCGCCTCAGAGAGGTTTTCACCCAAGGATCTTTATTATTTTTTCTCTCTCTTTTTTTTTTTTCTTTTTTTTTTTATATATCCTTCAGGGTATGCCAAAAGCAGAGGCAGAACCCTTCTCTATGACCAATACAGATTTCTCCATAGTTTTGATGAACTCTTGTCTTGAGAGAGGTCTCCTATAGATCTTCAATCGATGCCCATTGACAAGCATGGGAATGGCTTCCTCATCAATGGTTCGAATAAGGACAGATCCATTGTCATGGCATTTTTCCACTGCATATGGTCCTAGCCATCTGGTTCTCAGCTTCCCCTTGAAATCTTTGTATCTGGAGTCATACAACAAAGCCCAATCTCCCGGCTGAAATTGCTTGTCATGGAGATGTTGGTCATGCCACACCTTTCTCTGAAGTTGAACCACTTCTGAGTGAAGGAGGGCCTGCATTCGGTGCTCATCCAGGCCATTCACCTGCAATAGCCTTTCTTGTTGTGCATGGCTGAGATCTAGGTCCAGCTGAGCTGCCATCCTCAAAGTGTTGTATTCAAACTCAATGGACAGCAAAGCTTTCTTCCCATAGACCAGCTCATACGTTGTGAAGCCGGTTGTGGTCTTCCAAGTGGTGTTGTAAGCCCATGTGGCTTCAACCAGGCGATCTGCCCAGTCCTTTCTACTGCTGCTCACCACCTTAGTCAAGATCCCTTCTAATGTTCTATTGGTGACTTCCACCTGCCCATTTGCTTGAGGGTGATAAGGGGTCGAAGTCCTATGCTTGATCTTGTGATGAGCTAGTAGATCCTCAACCAGGTTGGAGGTGAACTGGCTCCTTTGATCGGTGACCAGCTCTCTTGGATAGCCAAACTTATAGAAGATGTTTTCTCTTAGGAACTCGCCCACCTTTTCTTCTGTTGCTGCTTTGATTGCTTTGGTCTCTGCCCACTTTGTCAAATAGTCAGTACACACAATGATGTAAGACCTTTGCCTCGAAGAGGGGTTGATTGGGCCCACAAAGTCCATGCCCCACTTCTCAAATGGCTCAAGAGTCACTTGAGGTTGGAGAGGCATCTCATCCCTTTGGGTCGGTTTCCCCATTCTTTGGCATTGGTCACACTGACTGACATATCTTCTGACATCTTGATGAAGTGTGGGCCAATAGTAGCCTGCCTGCAGGATTTTGAAGGCAGTTCTCTTTGCTGCAAAATGTCCTCCACAAGGCCCATCATGACAAGTGAGGAGGATATCAAAGACTTCCTCCTCCCTTACACAACGCCTTAAGATCTGATCGGGGCCAAGCTTGAACAGATTGCCCCCGATCCAAGTAAATGAGGCACTTTTTCTGATGATTCTGCTCTTCTCTCTGGAAGATAGGTGCGGAGGGAACTGTGCTGAAACAAGATAGTTTGCTATATCAGCAAACCATGGAGAGAGTACTGAAATAGAAAACAGATGTTCATCGGGCATCTGGTCATCCACTGTTCCATCCTCATCTGCACACAAATCCAATCTCGATAAAAAGTCAGCAACAACATTTTCTCTACCTGGTTTGTCAACAATGGTCAAATCAAACTGCTGCAATAAAAGTAACCATCTAATAATACGAGCATTCACATCTGGTTTATTCATTAAATATCTAATTGTAGCATGGTCAGTATGTACAAAGGTTTGGTAACCAGTAATATAATGTCGGAACTTGTTCAGTGCATGGACCACAGCCAAGAATTCTTTCTCGGTTACAGTGTAATTCAGCTCAGCTTTGGACAAGTTTTTGCTAACAAAGTAAATGGCATATGGAAGTTTTTGCTCAACTTGTCCTAAAGCTGCACCTATGGCTTTGTTCGAGGCATCAATGTGGATGTGGAAAGGTAGGGCCCAGTTTGGACCTCTTAGGATTGGGGCTGACACCAACTTGTCCTTCAATTCATTTAAAGCCCTCTGACAATCGTCAGTCCATTTAAACTCCACATCTTTTGCCAACAGACCGAACAATGGCGAGGCTAGCTTGCTGAAATCTTTAATGAATCTCCGGTAGTATCCTGCTAATCCCAAGAAACTCCGGACATCCCTTACCTTTTGAGGAGGTGGAACCCTCTTGATGAGAGCAATTTTGTTAGGATCCACCTGCAACCCTTGGCAAGAAATGGTATGGCCTAGCACGGTCCCTTCAGTCATTAGGAATTCACATTTTTCAGGACTAAGGGACAAGTTCATCTCAGTGCATTTGGTTAGGACTTTTCCCAGGTTGGACAATGCTTCCTGGAAGTTGGCCCCATAAGGAGTAAAGTCATCCATATAGATTTCTACCGCATCATGGACCAGCTCCGAGAAGATGCTCAAGACAGCTCTCTGGAAGGTAGCAGGAGCATTGCATAGCCCAAAGGGAAGGACTCGGTAGGCAAAGGTACCCCAAGGACAAGTGAAGGTGGTCTTATCTTGGTCTTCCGGGCTGATTTGGATTTGGTTGTACCCGCTAAACCCATCCAGGAAAGAGAAGAACTTCTTTCCTGCTAGTCCATCCAACACTTGATCTATGAAAGGTAGAGGGAAATGGTCTTTCTTGGTAGCTTTGTTCAGTTCTCGGTAGTCCACACAGATTCTCCATTTCCCATTTTTCTTGGGAACCAACACTAGAGGGGACACCCATTCACTATCTGAGATGGGGTAAATGAACCCGGCATCAACAGTTTTTGCAATTCTTCCTTGACAATGTCCTTAAGGGCTGGATTCATTCTCCTCTGAGGTTGCCTTACCGGTTTACAATCCTCTTTGATGTATATATGATGGGTACAGACCGAAGAATGGATTCCTTTCATTTCCTTATAGCTCCAAGCAAAAGCATCTAGGTGGTTGGCCAACAGACTACACAACTCCTTTTCCTGGGAAGGAGATAGGGAGGAGCTGATCTTCAATGCTTTCTCAGGGCCGAACTCCACATTCTTGATTCTGGGAGTAACAGGGTTGGTTGTACAAAGATCCACTAAGGTGCTAGCTTGGGCCTCCTCCACCAATTTCTCTAAGGGTAGTGCACTGGAAGGTGGATTCTGGATCAAGGTCTCGATTAAGTCATCCTCAGTTGGGGGGTCTCTTCTAGTGGTATCTAAGGTGCACAGAGGTGCTGAGTACACCTCGTCTTCCTCTCCTTCTTCCGACCAGAGTGGTAAGTCATGCTCTAAGGAGGGTTGGGCAGGAGGGTATAGGACTAGTTGCTTGGACATGGGACCATTTTTGATGGTCATGTTTCCTGCACAACAACTTATGTAAGCATCTGCAGTAGCTAACCAAGGCCTTCCCAAAATGAGAGGATATCTAGTAAGCTTTGCCTTTGGTTGCAGAACCAGGAAGTCTGCAGGGTATTCCCAAGAGTCAATAGAGACCAAGACATCCTCCACAATCCCTTCGGGAGTCACAGTGGAGCGATCTGCTAATTGCAGTACTGTCGAGGTCTTCCTCAAGGCACCCTGAAGATTGAGTTTAAGCATGGTATCCCTGGTCATCACATTAATGGCAACCCCCAGATCAATCAAGGTGTGAGGTATAATGGTGCCATTGATGTGGACATCTACTACAGGACTTCCAGGATCTAGGTACTTTGGGCAGATGACTTGTCCTAACATAAGGTCAGACAGTTGTCCTATGACATTGATAGTTTAAGCATCTTTCTTCCGTCTGCCTGGGTGTTTGAAACACTTCTCCTTAACCAGTTTGTTGTATATTGGCACATCCTTGATGGCTTGGAGAAGTGGTATTTTTACACACAACTGCTTGAGCTCACCCAGAAGCTCATCCTCCTCTGGGTTGGGTTGTGTGGTGGCTGTTAGTCTCTCAGGAAAGGGTGGAATAGCCTTTGGTTCACTTTCCTGTTTATCTTCCTCATCCTCTGGGGGAGGAGGTTGGCGATCTGGTAGAGTCTTTCCAGATCGAAGATTGATCTCCTAGATCTCCACAGCATAGGTAGGGCATGAGGTTTCCCCAGTGTATACCTGTTGGGCCTGTCTATTGTTGGGGTTCGGGTTCGGTTGAGCAGGCATTTGAGGTTGCCTTGGAGGAGCAGGAGGTAATGGCTGAGGTTGAACTGGTGGTGGAGGCAAGATGGCAGGAGGAGTGTTGTATTGGGACCTCCACCCCGACTGAGGTGCATTCCATTGAGGCTGTGGCTGGGCATGTGAGTGATATGAATGAGAAGTAGGTTGAGTGGGGTACTGAGGTGGATAAGACCATGGAGGAGGCATGGACCATGAAGGATGAGCAGGGGGACCCCAGGAAGGCATAGGAGTCGATTGGTTGGGGCTGTAATAAGCTTGAGATGCCCCTTGCATCCCTTGCTGATAAGGTCTAGATCCTTGTGGCCTCCTTTGGTTAAGGTAATAGAGAGGTTCAGTGGGAGCTTCTATCCCTTGGTACATGGCTTTAAACCCAGGTAAGGTGGGACACTGATTTGTGGGATGGTCCTCCTCACAAACGAAACACACTTCAACCGAATGCAATGGACATTCGTTCTTAGGGTGTCTCCTTGTGCACCTAGGGCAGAAGACAGCCAAGGCTCTCTCAGCTTCTTCTTTCTTTTGCTGAATCCTGAATGTGTCAAGCTGCATGGCAATGGTCTGTCTCACCTCACTCTTAAGATCTTCCAATTGATTTGCAAGCTCATGTTTGGAGAAAGGGACACTAGTTGAGAGGAGGTTTCCTCTACCTCGTTTCCGATCTGCCCTGGAGTGGTTTCTAAACACAGTCTTGATTTCCTCATAAGGCAGTTGGTAAATGACCCCCCAGCTAACATGTGAAGGGTATCTAAGAGGTCTTCAGGGACTCCTCGGAGCAGGACCAACTTGAGGGATTCAGGGTCAAGTGTGCACCTGGCCCGCTTATAGCTTAGTTGGAACCTCTCCTCATAATCCTCTAAGGACTCATCATTTCCCATGGTCATCCGAAATATTTCCCCCTTTGTTTCCTTGGACCTACAGTAATCCCGGTACTTGGTATTGAAAGCTTGCTGCATCTGAGCCCAAGTGGTGATACTATTCCCAGGTAAGCCCATGAACCAGCGTAATGCTACATCCTTAAGAGTGGAAGGGAAAAGTTTCAACTTTTTCTCATCTTCAGTATAGTCATAGGTTCTACAAAGGACAGCAAACTCAAACAGGAAGGTATCCGGATCTTCAGTAGTCAGCCCATGGAAGTGAGGTAAGGCGGAGGGGCTAATGTTCTTCATTTTCATCTCTCCATTGGTCTCTCGGATGGGGAAGGCACCTTCTATTCTCTCATCTTCTCTTCTATTGTCAGCCATAGCTTCAGATGGAGTGGTCTCTAACTCTTCTTCTACTATAGGATCTTTGTATATCTCAGGATGTTCACCTATAGGTTCTTCTGGGTCACTGTCGCCAAAGAAGAGAGAAGGGTGACTCAGTGATGTGGTAGGGGTGTTTGGTAGGAATTTGCCTGATCTATCTCGGTTCCTACGAGGCATGAAATGGAAAAGACTTTCTTTTTCTTTTGATTGTTTTTGCTTTTTTTTCCTTTGGTACCTGCAAAACTGAAACAGATTGATCTACAACTAACTATGAAAGATGCAGAATTAAACTGAAAGAAGGAAAGAACTAATCTACTTTGCTCAAATGAAATTGCAAGAATGGAAATGCTAGTCTACGCTTGCAGAAAGGAAATGCTAATCTATGAAAGCAGGAAATGCTAATCTATGAAAGTAGGAAATGCTAATCTATGAAAGCAGGAAATGCTAATCTACTTTTGCATAAATGAAATTGCATAATGGAAATGAAATAAACTACTTAGTAGAAGGTTGTAGTAGAAAATAGAAGAATAGCAACAATTACTAATACTCTGACGCTTCCCCGGCAACGGCGCCAAAAAGCTGGTGGGCTCCAGTATTGTAGCAATAATGCTACAACTCCTGGAGCTTCCTATCTCTAATTTTATCAACCCGGTAGTTCATACAAACTTGGAAGCGACGGTACTGTATGCACAAGTACTAGCTCTTGTCGCAGCTGACACTTGGTCAGCTGGCACAAGTCCGCTAGGGCTCAAGCCAACTTCTATATGCTCTTCAGAAGAAGCTTTATGAGTGATGGACAAAAGCTATCTTGAAGGAAGCTAACCTACTTTGCAAAAGGGAAATTGAAAGCCAACAAAGCATGGAAACCCTAATAAACCCTAATTTAACTAGCTTGACCCTTACAATGCAAAAATGTGAATGAAACTTCTACCAATGATGCCATTACTTGCAGTGAGTTGAAATACATGAATCTAAGCTATTTGCATCTAAAAAGACATGTTTTTGTATTTTGTCATTAAGTGGTTGGATTTATTGTGATGGTGCTTTTGATTAGGGTTTGACTGTGCAGGAGCGGTTCAAATGGAAGGAAAGCATGGGCAAGGTCAGGATGGCTAGGGGAGGTCCCAGAGGGTCTCTAGCATCAGTCCACAGAAGTCTACCACGTTCGGATGCTCAGCAACCGAGTTTGCAGGCTTCTACAGGAAGTCTGCAGGGGATCCTATAGGAAACTCAGGGGTTCTACAGGAAGTCTGTGAAATTCTACAGGATGTTCGACCGTGGGAGTTTTGGGAGATGGTGAAGTGATGGAGTGGTGTGGGAGGATAGGTGAGATGGAGATGGAACTGGTGATGGCTCAGGAGCAGAGAATTCAGATGGAGAAAGAGTGTATGCGGTGGGTTGATGGCTGGAAGGATGGGATCAATGAAAGGTCAAGTAAATGGAGCTACGTGAGTAATGGAAGAGCTGGAAGGTAAACGAGCTGAACGGAGGTCAGTTGAGTGGCTTCAGGTGTGGTTGACAAGAAGAGGAAGGTAATGGAATGGTGTGGAGCAGTGTAGATGAAACAAATTGTCTATGAATGTCACCAAAAACGAGAACTCTTTAACCTATGTTAACTGTGCTATTTTGAACCAATGAACAGCAGTGAAATTTGTGAAAGAAACTCGTGCATGGAAGTGGAATGAAGAAGTAATGATCAAGACCAAAGTGCATGGATGGATCTACGACTAAAGTAACTGTTGCAGCTTGCATGGACGTGAAAAGAACTGCGTTTCTTTTTGGTGGTTGATATGGACTGCACCCCAATCCCTAAGCAGAGATGGCAGTGATCTCTAACAACCTTTTTCTGGAGCTCCAATGAATTATAACTATCCTCTTCTAACCTAAGCAACTGGAAGCAAATTCACCATAAACTAATCCTATTCAATCTCATAAAAACTAAATCAGCAGACTGTAAATTCGAATTGCATGTCAAAGTAAAGAAACGAAGTGCTAGAACGAAAGGCAAATAACATTACAACACAGAGGAGGTCTATTGCTCTCAGGTTGGGCCCTAACCTGAGAGCTATAGCTCCCTTAGAAACTCAGAATGAGATCAAAATCTGCCTGCCTTTATTCATAACCAAAAATCTGATGTCATGCCAAAACTGGCTTACAAAAAGAACCAACACCGACTTGTAGCTCGTACTTCGAAATTACAAGAGCAATGCAAAAGTTCAAAAAGCTCCTATCAAAGGCTACGGCCTCAGTATTTATGCAAAATGATAATCCAACAGGTTTCCTTGATTTGTGGAGCTTGGCTGTCCAACTGAAGGTTAAACTGCTGATCCTGTAGAACAGTTGTAACTGCTGTTCCTGTAGAACTGTTGGCTGCCTCTAAGCTCGGTGGGGAGATTGGTTGGAGCTCGGAGCTATGGTGGGAATCACGAGGAAGGTCCCCAAGACTTTGGACATCCTCTCCTAAAAACCAGCAGTGCCACCTTACTGTCTCCTTGTCTCCTTTCTTGTGGTCTTTGCTCCCTTTTAATGCCAAAAACCTGAAATCATCATGTATTAGTCACGTAGATAGAATGCCT
This sequence comes from Pinus tabuliformis, assembly GCA_031772625.1. NCBI lineage: Eukaryota > Viridiplantae > Streptophyta > Pinopsida > Pinales > Pinaceae > Pinus > Pinus tabuliformis. The sequence goes on along the minus strand of CM062819.1, from coordinate 1,500,352,215 downwards.
ACCCTTCTTCCTACAAACAACACGAATAAACCAAGAAATGAATGCATAAGCAATAAAAGATGAATGGTTTGAGCAAAGCAAGTAGGCCAAATGAGCCCAAATTGTACCAAAAATTGGGGTTCATCATCTAGTATCCTCCAAAAATTCCTTCCTGCAAAGATAGAGGAGTTTGGATAACTGATAGGCGCAAAGCCAATGACACCTCACTTTGAACCTGTCCCACTTTGGGTTGGTGCTTTTTCAAATGTAGGGGGGTTTCCCTTATTTGTCTAAGTGTGAAACCCATGAACAAAACCATATGTAGCTCCGCCCACCTAATATAGGGTCAAAAAATATTTCTTGTAGCATTGTCCCAGACCCTATCCAGGGGGACTACCTCTGTCCTAAAGTCCCTCAACAATCGGTGTTGTGCCTCCCCTATGACCCCCCTATTGCACTCAGCGCAATGAACAGGGGGTGCTCTGTCCCCCCCAGTGAGCCCCCCCGCGTGCCACTGGTCATGGAAAGAATATAACACACACCCAACAATTATTATTGTTAACTCACTCATTTATCAATTAACTAGTCAATTCAATAAAAATATCCCTAGACATGCATGCAATTCGAATTGCCTAGTTGAATGGAAGGAAAAAGAATAATTGTATTTATTTTTGTATAATAAAGAGTGTACAGAGTTTACATGTAGCAGGTGGGGATTTTCTCTAGGTAATTTCACAAGAAAATGGGTCTCAAACCTTTCCTAGGTTGTCCCTCCTACCTCCAAGGCTCATGGAAGAAGACCTCATGGATTCTGCAAATGATCCTTTGAGCGTAAGCAGGTATGTGTAGACTCAAAGGACATCCAGGTCAGCCAAGACCCCCTCTTGCTCATACACCTAATTTCAAAGAGGGGCAATCTACCAACAAAGACCTTTTTATATGACGATAGTTTTAGCCTTGGATCGTCAGCCTTAGGAAATAAATTTAATCCCACCACATATGAGAGATGTTGTCAACACTTCCACTGTATGTCAAATCCTCTTCAATTTGATGGTAGGAGGGTTTGGCTCAAGCTTCATTGAAGGAGGCATTCATGGTTATGAAGGGCATGGTTTCACCCATAGTTTAGATTAATACCCATTAATTATTTTAATTTCCTAAGTTTAGACTTAGGGTCCCATTAAAAATAATTAATTATTTTAATAAAACTGCCTCTGGGTGGAATTTCCCAAAACGGTTTCTAGGTATTGGAAAACACATGTGTCTAAGCTTCCATGCAAGATTTTAGACTTAGATCACATCTGATGCTACCAGAAATTAACAAACAAACACACACACACACATATCACTTTCAATGTTTCGCTTCCAAAAAACTTCCCCACTTTGTGCAACATTGCTCCACAGCCATTGTTGTGACTATTTCATATCCCATGTGATGAGGAAAAGTTGATGAATTTTGGCTCCTCCAAGATCCTTCAAAGTGTTGGTGTGTTCCCACTTGTAAAGGAATTTGTTCATTCTACATCTCTTGGCAATAAATATCTATTAATCTCTTTTGGCTACCATTTTTGTGTTCAAGTGTATAAGAAAATTTACATTTTCATCGACTCTTATTATGCTTATCTCTTAATAGGAATTGATAAGTAGGATTCAAATAGTTTTCCTTCCCCTATTTACATTCTTTCATTCATTATCAACTCCATATTAAAACACTGATCAAATTACTTAGTTATTTAATGATCTAAAAACCCAACTCAATTAATTTTTCATCATTTTCTATGAAGTTAGGTCACTCAGGTTAGGTATGTTTGCATTATTCTTTTCTTGTTAAAAATAGCTAGTGTAGTTCGCTGGTTTTTGACACTTCACACAGGAAAGGAGAGAAACTATACTACTTCCTCAGTTTGTGTGCATAAAAATATCATCTAGGCATTAAATGTGTATTTCATTAGTGAATTCATGCGCCAAAGCAACAATAATAGCTTTCTATCCATCTGTCTTTACACAGTGATACATTGTCTTAATCGTCCTTTTCCATGAGCTTGCATGCCATTGATAGTTAGTATTTAGTGCATCATTTTTGGTGTGTTTAAAACCATTTTTGGGTGACTTGTGCTTGCTATCACATACTCATTTAGCATACAACAATAGGTAGTTATTGTCCATTTTAGGCATACACCTAGTGAATATCATATACATTCATTTTCTTCAGTTGCATGTTTGTTGTCCACTTATTTGATTGTTGATTTAGATCCTTTAGCCATTGCAAATCTCTCAATTTAGAAAGAAGACATAAGAACCTAATAGGAGTGCACTTCATTTAAACCCTAAATCTTGCCCAAATTGAAGAAGGGAAAATTCAATAGTTATGAACATTTGGATGGTAAACCAACTAAAATGAGATTGGTACAAAGATACTTGAGAGGTTAGGGTTTTCATAAGAATGATGACACTTCAACACAACCAGGGTTTCACTAGAACCTAGGGATCAACGGATGTGGGTCTAAAACCATTTGTAGGCTGTCCCTCCTTCCTCCAAGGCTCATGGAAGAAGACCTGATGGATTATGCATATGATCCTTTGAGCGATTAATAGGTATGCGTAGGCTCAAAATACATCCAGGTAAGCTAAGACCCCCTCTTGCTCCTACGCCTAATTTCAAAGAGGGGCAATCTATCAACAAAGACCTTTTTAGATGATGATAGTTTTAGCCATGGATCGTCAGCCTCAGGAAATAAATTTAATCCCACCACATATGAGAGATGTTGTCAACACATCCACTATATGTGAAATCCCCTTCAATTTGATGGCATGAGGGTTTGGCTCAAGCTTCATTGAAGGAGGCATTCATGGTTATGAAGGGCATGGTTTCATCAGGGGTTTAGATTAATACCACAAGACATATCCTTTTGCATTCATGCTCTACACTGCATGCTACCTTATTACCATGCTCGTAGACCTCATTGTCGCTTGGGTGTATCAGAAACAAGATGGATCAAATGTCACTATAATTCCTCTTCAAAGAAAAGTGGTGAGTGCCTAGCATTTTGATACCCTTCCTCCTTATAACAATAGATGTTATAAGGAAGTAGATATTAATTACGAATTAGGTTTTGAATTGATTGTGAATGGGTGTATTAAGGAAGTAAATATTAATTGGGAATTAGGTTTTGAATTGATTATGAATGGGTCTGTTAAAGAATCTTGCCAAAAAATTAACCAATTCAAATTTGATATCCTTCTTTACAACAGTAAAAAAGTAGATACTATTTTGAATTGATTGTGAATAAGTGAATTGTTAAAATATCTTGCTAAAATAAAATTCAAATCAATAAATTAACTGAAAAAAAAAAAAAACAAATAAACATTAATCCATTTCAATATCACAAATTTTCCATTTGGATAACACAATTTTTCATTCACTGATTGATAGCAGTAATGTTGTAATTACCAGATATTCGCTCTACAGAAAGCAGAGTACCCATACATATGGGCTAGACACCACTCAGCTTGCAGGAGACTTAATTATGTAATGGCATATATAACGTGTATTTTTATGTCGATTGTGGATTTTGGGAATATTCTAGAATCAAATAGACATAGAAAGTAAATTGTTTCACCGCCCATGTCCCTCCAATTCCAAAATATTCTGGGAATCAACAATTTGAGATATATAGTTTTATTGGGGATTTTATTTATCATTGTAGAATAAGCTTTTGTTTTCTTCCTTATCAGCAATTCGAGGTATATAGATTTATACTTGGGGATTTTATTTATGGTTGTAAAATAAGATTTTGTTTTCTTCATTGCACCAGATAAACGTACGGTCACAATTTTATTTTATTGATGTTGACCTATGATTTTGAGATAAGCAAGATCTCCAAACACCTTCGCAAACAACTACAATAGTGAACATGGTGACGGTGGCCTCATTGGTAAAGAAGACCTCCATTGGAGATAGTTTACTTCTCATAATCACATTGTGCTTCCATTATGTCTTCGAAGGGATTTCCATTGGTGTTACAGGCAAGTCTTGTCTCCTCTCAGCTTAACGGTCCTATATGTAATGGGTGACTGATCCCACAGGCTCTTCCTTCTCTTCTGTCTCTTTTGTTGACTTCTCGAAATGCCAATTCTTGTTTTTATTGATTTCGACATGCCATTTCTAACATCAAACAATTCATAAGAATTTTTAGAGTAAATTGTAGAGGCAAGGCATCATATATTTGCGGGCATGACTAGCGATGGAGATATTCAAGCGATTCCCATGCCCTTTCACCATTGAGCCAATGAAGCTGAGCTAGGTATTCATTATTTCTCCTTTTCTTACTTCAAAGTGAATGGAATGTTTCTCTGGGGTTTGAACTTGTGCTTTCTATCATGTAATATTTCCCAAAAATGCCATAGTATATAAGAAAACAAAAAAGCAAACGACTCTTTTACAATTTTCTATAATGAGAATTTTTTTTAGAAGGAATTAAACATTTATTTATTTAGTTCACTAGCAGATCTATAAGATCATCGATCACAAAACAAAAACCCTGGCACCTCTTATGATGGGAAAAAATATTGCGAAATTTTAAATGGAGTGGAATGATAATCTTTATGTTGGAACGAAATCTCAACCTAGCAACATTTTATTATAGTAAGCTAGTTATAACATCACATTAGAGTAATTATAATTGTCAGTGCAAGACACACTAAGCATGTCACGGGAAGTCATAGATAAGATGTTAGTACTTGGGGGATTTCTATTACATCAACCTAGGGACTTCACTGTACTCTGAAATATCCATGGCGAGTTTTGAAATAGCCATCATAAAAAAGAATGTGCTTAAATGCTCAACACAATCACCCAGACCTAGCATTTAATACAACCCATACCTAAATTTCCTTGGAAGCTTGTGGTTTTGGTTGAACTCTTTCTTTTTTCAAGTTACATAATTTTTTAAATTTTTTTGTTTTATATTTAATTTCTGCAGCCCCTTTTGGTGCGAAAGTTGCTTGTTTCAATTACATATGTAGGTTGTGGGATGATTGTGTTTCTTTAGATTGAGCCTTGTTAAACTATGATGGGGCTTTTCTTTCCTTTGGCACTCGGAATGAAATGGATTCTTTTTGGCTTAGTGGCATTTTCAAGGATTCTGTATTTCATTTCGCGTCAATATTGCCAAAGCCCAAAAAATGTGTCACCACCATATATATATATTGGATTTAGTTTGGGTGTATGGAAGGGATGATTGTTATCCTCTCCACCTAGATTTAATTGCCACAAGTGACATGTTGAGCTCTTAAATGAGTATACCATTATAAATATGTCTTCAATCCTCATTGGTAATTGACCTCGTGCCTGTAAGATTCTAGGGTTTACCCTTGGTACCATTCTTGAAATGAGGGGAAGTACTTGGGGGTTTTCCTTGGGCATGTAATGCAGGGTATGTAAAATTGCTTCAAGAAACATGTTCTGAAGTTGAGTTTGCACTGCATAACTTGGACATTACCTCAAGAAACATATCCTGAAGTTGGATTTTGCACTGCATAACATGAACATCCTTTGCCTTAGGTGCTAGGTGTTGGAAAATGTATCTAGGTTTGGTCTTCATAACTGTACTTGAAGTCAAAATGTAAGATATTTTTCAAAAGAAATGAAAAAATAATTTTATTATTGAAATTGACTTACTAGATCATGGGTTTCATGCTTGGGTCACTTGTTTAGGCCAACTCACCATTATAGGCTTTAGGTCATTGTCAAAGTTAATCTGTGAGGACTCTTCCATCCATTGAAGTCTCCTTGTTGCCAAAGAACTCATCATCAAATCGACTTACCTCAAAGTATCATGTCAACTCATTTCAAGATGGAAAACAACTATATATAAGCACGAGGACTTCACATAACACAAATATTTTCTCATAATTTTAGAGATAAGTTTTAGTACCATTACAGAATGGAAGCTCGAACTTCATAGAAGTTTTCAATGATCCCTGAAATGAAGTTTCAGTGTTTACAGTGGACAATTTTCAATGCTATCTCAATTTCAGACTATTATGGTGACCATGTTTTCGGGGTATTAAAAATATCTCAGTCTCAACATTATCACAATTTCAGTGCTATTTTATTTCGGTGCAAAAGAACGATGAAGTCTCACCACAATGCCACAGTCTCGGTGAAATCACAATGAATGATTTCAGTGTTAGCACCAACACAGTAATGTAGTCTCAATGAAAACATAATGATAAGGATTTGATGCATGCACAGTGATGAGGTTGACTTGATCGATGGAGGTGGTCTTGAGTCTAAGTTGTAAGGGTCACGATCGTCTCATTTTGAATCTACCGAAGGAAGAATTTTGATTGGGTTTTCCCCTATGGTGGGCTTTTTCCCTGGCAGCATGCCTACATCTTGTGTACTCTTTTATTTGTTTCTTGGAATTAGTCTTGATGATAAGAAAGGATAAATTGAAAGAATTAATAATAATAACAAAACACAAGATAATGCCATTAATAAGGGAAATCATTTAATTTCCACTCCTTTGGATTTCCCAACATGAGTATATGAAGAGGTGTGTTGATGTATTTAGGCTGACATGATACTTTGAAGTAAAATGACTTCATGATGATCTATTTGATAGCATGGGGACTTCGATCGATGGAGGAGTCTTCAAAAATTCACTTTGACAATGACCTAAAGCCTACAATGGAGTCTTGACCTCAGCTTCATTGGCTAGGTGGTGAAAAGGCCTGAGAATGGCTTGAATATATCCATCACTAGCCATGACCTCAAATATTTGATGCCTTGCCTCTGCCCTTTACCCCGAAAATTTTTCTTAGTAAATGTAAAGGGAAATCCAAAGGAGTCGCAATGGAAAATTCTACCTAGTAACCTTTGGATTTCCTAGTTATACCCTTCAAACTGCCTAGTAAACGTAAGAAACAAGTGTCACAACTCATTGCCTAACATTTAGATATTACTCAACATTGAGGGAATCTTCCCATTATAATATTTTGAGCTACTACCTAGCAAATTCACTTCCTTTTGTTGTTGTCAGTATTCTGTAAATTTATATCAATGGTGTTCTTTTTGTTTATTCCTTGTAGTTTGTAATGGTTTATGTTTCTTTATGAAGACTTAGCCAATGTTCATGCTATGGAACACGTTTTAATTATTGTTGACCATTTATTTTTAGTGATGTTGTTCTAGCATGGGCATCTGCAACAAATCGATTCACAACAAAGGTCTGGTTATATTTAATGTCTTCATATGAATTGTTTACCAGTAATTAAATAATAAAAATGCATCCTTTCAAATTTGAAGACATCATGTGAGTATCTTTATTCTTTGTGAACCCAAATTATTCCTATGTTGGCTATAGGAGAAAGATGATATTGATAACCAAGAAGAAGGGGAAGGATTAGTCCCTCAAGTAAAGAGAAGATTAAAGCTAACAACTCAGATGATGTACCAACTAATTCCTCCAATACATGCTGTGATTGTTCATGGAAAAATCAAGTGTGGAATATGAGAATGCAACATATACCCTTGCTAAAACAATCTTGTGAGATGCATGCAAGCTAGCCTCCACCTCCAATAAAGATATGGGAAAGAAAGCTGAAAATGAAAACTTGTATGTATCTAGTTGGCTTTACTTAGAATAATTAATCAACTGTATTACAATTAGGATTTTGTTAGTTCTACCTGTAGTTTTATATCTAGTCCATTGTTTTGTAATATCGACCATCTCTATTAAGCTGCTTTTTCTATTTGAAATATGCAAGTTTTTCGTTTAAGATGAAGTCTTATAAGAAATATTGTACAAAATTTTTTACTTGCTTGCTTGAATTGTCTATCACATGGTCAAACTATATTGTTTCAATACCATAAGCATTTTATGAAAATCAATGAAATTCACTACTTCATTTGGCAGGGCCTTTCGGCAGCTTCAAAAACTTAAAAGATTGAATGTGAATTCTATTTTGAGGATAACATAAAGCTTCATGGATAGAGAAAAGAATTTGAAAGATGACTTCTCTAGGTAGTATTGCTCTTTGAACAAGATCACTATTTATAGTGGATTTTTCATATTTATAGTTGTTTATCAAGCTTTAGCAAAAATCTTATCATTTTTTAATCGATTATTAATTGTTGGATTTTTTATTTCTACTTGTTTCTCTTTCTTAATGTTTTTGCACTAACTAGTTTGAAATAATTGATGATCAAATATTGGTGGCCGTATTGTTGTAATATGTTAAATCCTTGTTTGTATTGAATCAAGTATTCATTGTAAAAGATCAATCGATGTGTTATATCTTGGAAATTACATGTATCATAAATATGGGAAAACTATTGATGATTTTCATGTCAATCTGTAAAACATATCCAAACTACTCCTATTTTATCTTTTCATTATAATGATCACTAATGTTTTTAATTTAGTGATTGATTTTTTAAATGAATATGGAGGTCTTGGCTCGATGGAGTGAATTATCTAGCCTAAAAAACACACTAGGATGGTCACAGTGGTTCCCTCAAATTGGTAGTTTGGTGTTGGAATTCAATGTGGATTTTTCATTCACGAATCATATCACAATTGGAATCTGAAAATTACATTCCAAAATGATCCTATTTGGCAGACTACTAGTGGTGATTGCTACATATTTTCAATGCATAATTGGGAGATTACTAGTGGTGATTGTTACATATTTTCGATGTTATAAATTTTCTCCAAATCAAAGGTAATGTATTGTACCACGAGTCATGAACACAATGGGAAGGGGATTTTCTTTGAAATTTATCCACTTATAATGTAGTGATCCAGAAATATAAGAAAAACATTAATAATTTGATATATACTAGTTGGCTTATCTATATGTGATAATGGACCCAAATAATAGTTCTTATCTCAAGAAATGTTCATCAAACTTGGGAATTTTTTACGTCATCGACCTCCAGCCCTGGAACTAATCACTTAGCCTTATACATTATTTGATTATATAATGTATACGAGGCTATCCTATTATTATATCCTTTTTACTTCATTTCATTTTATTATAGACTTAGGTTTGGTATTTTCTAGGAGTTGTGTTTGCACTCCCACATCGTATAAGTAATATACAACTTGATATTTTTAGCATGTAACTTAGTTGGCATGATTGTGTTGAAGATTTACTTGAAGGTTGAATACTAAGTTTACTAAGGTCTTCTTTTGTATTGTGACATTTTATTTTCTTTGTTTATACAGTCCATTTGGACACATAACGGCCACTATCGCTCAACTGACGAAAACTTGTTCGAATTTCTTGCTTTTATGGGGAAATATGGCATTGACATTTCTAATGTTGAAGTATGAGTTGCATAAATCCTTTATAGTATACTTTGTTTATATTATAGTGTTCATCGTCTTTCATTTCTTATACCCTACTTTGCATCTTGTTTTTTTTCAGAAAAGGAACTCAATGTTGATGGTAAAAATCAAGAATTGGAGAAAGAGGAGAGCAATAACACTAGAGAGAAAAATGAAAAGAGAGAGAGAGAAGAGAACCAGTATACCCATAGAACCAATATGCCACATAAGACACACACATAGAGACTAATGGTCAAGTCTTCAGAGTTGGTGAATTCACGTGCAATGCCTTGGCAACACAATGATAACGTTTTGAAGTGATGAAACAATATTTCATGTGTAAATTATAGTCCAACCAATATTAAGTTGGAAACTCATATTGTAATACTTGACATTTTATATAACACAATTTATGTGGTTGAAATTATTTATAGTTGCACTTGATATTATTTAGTATTGTAATTGACATATATAACATTGCATTTTCATATTAGATGGACATGCACATTGTATCACATTTTTTTAATGTAGTCGCAAAATCATACTAATTAATTTATGTTGATTAATAATGAATACATCAAATCAATCTAAAACTACTAAATTGGTATTATATTGATTAATGATGAACACAAATAAAATGAATATACGATTAAATTAGTTGTTTATAATGATTATTACTAAAAGTAAATGAAATGTATATAATATACTAAATTAGTCATTTATATAACGAATATGAAACTACCAAAAAAAGATAAATGACTACTACAAATGATAACTTTGTGATTACAAATGATGACTAAATTTTGTATATATACGAATTTTAGTAGCTAATTGACAGTGTCTTATAACACGACCCAAAATTAATCATATTTCTTTTGTCATTAATCAATTTCAAATGATGACTAAAGTTTGCATATATGTGACTATTAGTAGCTAATTTACAGTATCTTATAACATGACCAACATTTTGGTCATACTTCTTTGGTCGTTAATTGGTTTTCTTGGGTGATCATATAGTAATAGATTTTGTTGTACATTTGGTCATTAATTGTGGCAATTAATGACTAAATCAATTACTAAATTAATGACCAAATTTATGACTAAATATACTACTAGAAAATAAAATTGAGACAACCAATTAATGAGTAAACTAAAAATGGCTAAAAGTTGGTCGCGCTATAAGATACTGTAAATTAGCTACTATTGGTCACCAACCAAAAAAAATAGTTGTTTATATGCAAATTTTAGTCATTTTTTTAGTAACTAATTAGCTATTTTGTACTAGTGGTAGTGTTGGCACAATGGAAAATCACTTAAACATATCTGAGTGGCCTTCCCATTATAATTTCCCAGTAATTATCACTATATTATCTGTCAAATCTATCTTTGCTATCATTATCCCAGCGACAACCATTTTCCATATTGCTTATAACATCTCCTACAGGTTGTGGCATCTTCGCCCCTACAACCATTGAACATAAATATAACCAATATATATACTCACTACAAATTCCATGGATCACTACGGATTTGAAAAACTAAACCTCCACATCAAAACAAAGTTAGTAAATTTTTCTGAAGACCATTGAGCGCATCAAATATGCCCTATATCCCATGATTTTTTCTTTCTCCAATGGCTCTATCAATTGGATGTTCTATGAACAACTTGAATTAGTCACAGATGGCCTCTAAATGGCACATAATCGTTCGATTTTCCTTTAAAAATGTGTGTTGGAATTAAACGTACAAAGAAATAACTATTGAGAATTGTGTAACTGTTGAGGATTGAATATTATAGAAGAAGGTGGAATTAAGACTAGAATCTCAAAGCCACTTTGCATGTCAAATGAAAATTTGATGACGTTTTTTCATTTTTCATGCCTTTCATTTTACATTTTACCCAAATTTGTGAGTGTCAACCTTCCCTTTTTTGGAGGCTCTCTTTCAATTACTCTTCATCTCAAGTTTCATTAATCTCCCTATGAGTGTTCCTTCCTAAGTTAGCATATGTGCTTGGACACCTTGCTTTGATATAAATAGAATAAACACAAAATTCTTCATGCTTGATATGTTATTAAAATTGGTACTGCAACAATATGTTTATATATCATTTTTTGAATTATTGTGAGATCCAACTTATTTCAAAATTAGGAAGATATGTTGAAAGAATATCTCAACTGTCTCTAATACACACAATTAAAATTTAATCATGTAATTATAACATTAATGTAAGTTTTAACTTCAACAAGTTAGAGTTCCATCAGTTATAGTTCCGAATAACTTTCATGACCACAAACTAGGACCATGAAAAATATAATAAACAACATTCTTTTTCAATAAATTTCATAGTTCCTTGGTCAAAGTTCTTGTTGGCCAAGAACTCTAACAAATAATTTTTGGTCAAATTTTTATAAATGCTCGTATTGGAAAAAGAGATTGTGACAAGGAAGAACTTTGACCAAGCTCATGTCTTTGTGCCTTCTTTTTGAGTTCGTGTTAATGAGAAGTCATGCTAGTGATACTTCTAAAGAATTTTCTTACATAATTACTTTAACCAAGGAACTACGAGAAATGAGCTATGATTGTCTTGTTCCCTAATTGATCTATTTTGTCCTATTGATGTTGGGTCTTTGTTGATTAAAATTCATATTAATCATTGTTCTAAGGAATTTGTTGATTAAAAGTCCTAACTAACAAAAGGATGGAGAATTGTAATATATAGGAACTTTGATAAAAAAACTACAACCAATAAAAACTTTGATGAATGAACTTTAGTCAACAAAAAAATATAACCATAGGAACCATTAGTCATGAAGGAAATTTTAACTAAGGGAAAAGAATAAGAACTTAGTTACCGCTCCTATTGAATAGAGTTCCCATCTTGTTGGTCATCGTTTTACGGTACTTTTTTAGAAAGAAAAATTTACTATTATATATTTTGTGTTTGATAAGGAAACATTAGCAACACATGTTAAAAATTTGAAAAAAATAATACAAAATCAAAAAATTAAAAATTAAAAACCATACAAAATATATGAATTTATATGAAACTAAGTTCAAAATGCTAAATTTGGGATCAATATCTCAAAATTTTCAAATTATATGAAAAATTTCGAAAAGGGAAAAAGTGAAAAATACTTGTAACATATGGATCTGCAATGCCTCCAATGGGCATGTCGATATCCATCAGAATGCTAGCATAGCATTGTATATCATGGGAAACCTTATACTCCATGGGTATGTGATTTGATTTAACCATGCTACAAAATTTGTGCTAGAAATTTAAAATACCCACGTTGTAAACTCCATTATTGTTATTGTTACTATCTTCTTCTTGAGAAGACAATATAGTGAAATAAAAAGGGTGGATTCTCTCCCTCCTAGATTTGCTAGCGGATCTAGATCTTTCGCATTCACTATTTTGATAGATTTGACTTTATTATGAAGGAAGCACCGAAGACCTAGATACGTTAAAACCCCTTGGGGTAATGTTTTTTTCCATGAATCGTTTTCGAGAAAATAAGTATGCAATATAGTATTTCATAGTGCTTTGGACGGCAACGGGATCCTATGTTGATACTTCTAATAATTGTGACTTGAATCATAATGTACACGTTACAAATGTTGTTGCTCGTAATTGGGCCATTGCTATTGCATCCCATTTCCAAACCAAAATAGATGTTGTACCTTTCCCCGCGGAGTGCATGTATTTATGGAATGAAAGCAATAAACAGTTAACCAAAGACCAAGGGATAAATAGGTAGCTACAGTTCATTTTGTTCAGTTGCAATTCACCGAGCTTGAAAAAACTTAAGTAGCACAATCTGTGTGGGTCTGTGATTACTTTTTCTCAGTGACTGTGACACCGAATGCAAGTTAAATGTTGTTGTTCTTAATCGAAGGGCCACAAACCAAAAAATTTAAAGCAGAGTTTGTAATAACTGCAGGCAAATGACTTATTCATTGTTAGGTAGAACTCACAAAAGTGGCAGCAGGAAACTATGTACCCTACCATAGATTTTGACACTTCCAATCTAACAATGGGCATCACTTTGATGGGTCACAGATCTGTAAGAGATGTAAAAATTGGCGTCGAAACCTTTTTGGAAGTTATCAAATACATCCTGGAATGGAAAATACGTCCTCTAGCACGTTAAATTATAGGCTCGCAGAATCCCAGAGATTATGAGCAGAGAATCAAAATCCCTCCCAACAAGCTAGGAAGGAAGAAAAGTAGTGGAAAACTATATTTTAATAGGTCAATTTTAGATTTTAAAGTTGTGGAAAATTAGATTTTAATAGGCAACAAATTCTTATGAGGCAATTTTTATGGGAACTTATGTCATCCCCCATTTTAGTTAAGTTTTTTATTTTCATATGAGTAAAAGGAGGTTGGTTGACATATATTCTATATCTAATGACGTTGAAGGTCCAAAAGTGATAATGTTGGCCTAAGGCTATTAATAAAAATTATAGAATACCTCCCTCATATAGGAAAGTATGTTGATATAATGAGGGGAAGGGGACATGACATTTACATATAACGAAAACATCCACTAACCTTTAAACAGGTGGAAAATATCCTCATATATATGAATAATGTTAGCAATAAACTCAAGTAGTTGTAGTTAGACCATTATTTTTAGGGAAGTTCACATAGAGCTCAAAAATAGCCTATTATAAGTTAACCATAGTTTAGAAGACCTCCACATGTGTTATTAAGAGAGACATAGGATAAAATTTGAATAAAGGAAGTAAGGGGTACAGTACGATCGATGTGTAGAACCTACTCAAATCACCAAGTATATACCCAAACCATCAGGATGACACACTTCTTTGAGTAAAATTATGAAACACTAAGGAACAACTCAACTGAGAACATATAGACAAAACATCAAGACTTAGAATAGAGTGCTTAAGTGATCATAGTAAAAATAATACACATTGAAGATATCATATAGACATGGATCATACATATCAAGTCTAGACCTAAATATTCCTCAGAATCAATTAAAAATTACTAGCATAAATTAGTAATTAATATACTTGTTGCATTTGTTAGTTGGCCATATTTTTATTTTTTGACTATAGTGTTCATTTTTGTTAATAATTTTTAATTTTGTCACTTATTATCTAGTCATACATTTTAGTCTTCGACTAAATTAGTCATTTAAGTTAGTCACTTTTAGTTTGGTCACTTATTATCTAGTCATATATTTTATCCTAGACTAAATTAGTCATTTAAGTTAGTCACTTTTAGTTGGGTCATTTAAAATTTCTCAAATTTAGTAGTAATTCACTTGAAATAATTGTGATGACTAACATTTTTAGTCGCGTAGTCACTAATATCTCATTTTGTACTAGTGTTTCTTGAGCTTCAATGCCAAGCTTAACAAGTGTTTCGGCAAGGAATCTTCTATACACAGATAATATAGAAGCCTAAAGCCCACTACCACCAACAAATCTTCTCAACATTTCGTGACAAATTTTTGATCTTCTCTCTTCCTTCGAAGCATATTTTGTAATATACTTCAAAACTTGATGTTGGGAAACAACTGCTGACAATAAACATTTACTCACCACATTGTTAAAACATCAATATTGTGAACATTTAAATTTTCATCATTTCGTGTCAATTCATACCTTTTTTCCCTTTTTTATTTATGCACAATGTTGACTCCATGCGAACCTCCCATGGAGCATGATAACGACATGAAATATTCTCAGGATGTTAAATTCGAGTTACAAAATTTCTTAAGCTCCCTCGGAATAGATCAAAAAAATATCATTCACAGTTGGTATTTCCATGATGACTTTTAATCTCACTTATCCAAGTCCCAACTAACATGAGCAACTATGTGTAACTCACTTTTGTCTAGCTATCCAGGGAACAACATCTACTTATTGAAATCCATGTCAGTTATCTTTTAAAATTATAAGCATAGCTCATCTTTTCATGGTTAAATCAATTCATTTACAGAATAAAATGGTGAAATGCTTTATTGACTACTTTCTAAAGTTCACAACACACAAATTACCATATTATATACATAAAAGACTTAGAAAACTAATGAAGGGATAAGGAAACAGGGTAAGAAAATGTGTCAGTTATGAAACCCAACGTCAAGCACCCTTTTTAATTTCTGCAAGAATTTTGGAATGTATTTTGAATTTCCTCTTAAGGGTTTAGACTGGAAATGCTCCCCACTATTTTTTTTTTATTATTGAGGAAGAATGTCGCTCTAGGGATGCTCGAACTAGTTCATCACTTGTTATTTCATGAATTTCACCCCGAGGACTTTTAAAAATTAATGCATGGAAATTTTCATATTTATTTTGAAAGGGAATACTTAGCTTACATGTCATGGTTTCTAGCTTAAGTTAGTAACAAAACCCTTGTTTTCTGGTATGACTATTCAGCTATGTGAATATACACATATTAAGATTGTGGAATTGGTTGTTTTGGTTTTCATTGGATGAGTACTAACTCTGGTTTACAAGGTCTGTTAATTTATTTAAAAACCTATATCTTCAATACATGAATGACTCTTTCACTTATGGCTCCTACACCCTCATCAGAAAACCGGTCTAGTTGCTATTTAAGTCCCTTATAATTAGTTACATTTATATGTGGTGTTTCTTGTTACATTAAAATTGTTTCCTCTTTATTGAAAGTATTGTAATTATAGGCATAATGGTTCTGTATTTTATTTGGTTGTATCGACAGTCCACAGTCCTTGAGATTCAGTAGTCTCTATCCCTTATTTTCATGTACTATGGTATTTTTCATTCATGGCTTGAAGGCCTTGCGTATAGTTTTTTTCTTTATTGTTTGAGCACGACATTATCTAGTTCTTCTAATACTTGGAAGGAAAAACAGTGTATCAATTTTCTTTAACTCATAGTAAGGAAATAATTACAGGTATGCATATAATATATTTTCTTTTATAAATCTGGGTCATTATAACCTCATGGATGACAGGATAACGGTGTATGTATACTCATAATTTGATTTCGGTTTTATGGAAACCATGCATATCTCTAAGATTAAATTTGTTTATGTTTAAGTGTTACAAATAGACTTTTCTTGTACTAGATCATAATAAATAATGTGTAGAAAGAAAAACTCTCAGTTTAATACAACAACTTTTAACCTACTTTTCTGCCTGCATAAAATACTAAAAATGCTTCTAGTTCAAAATGCACAGTTTCTCTTACTTTATTAATTCTTATGTCATAAATTTCTCAAAACGAAGCACAAATGTAAGGAAAATAAGATTAAAATATATAATTTCTTATGGGATTAGATGGTGTTATCTGTCTCAACTATACACAGTCAGTGAAACAACCAGAAAGACTCCTTTTCCACCCAATCTTGAGACCGAATATTACATTTAGGTATCCCCCCTAGCCTTCTTGATTTCAAAAATAGTTTAAGATATCAATTTTTTGTGACCTCGATACCTGAGTCCAGTCTAGAAACTTAGTCCCAGAGTTCCACTGGCTTTTCACTAGCTCAAGAACTCTTAAAAGTAGTGCATTTTTCCCCCTTACAACCCCTTGTTGAGGTGTTCTTATGCTTACTTATTTTCTCCCTAACCACTCGTGGCCTCCTCCATCTGAGATACTTTCCTCTTAAAGTTTCTCCAAGGAAGGGAGTAACTGATTAACTACCTGAATGCTCAGCTTTTCTTTCTTCGGAGTCTTTCTTTCCATTCCATCGAATTTGCATAACTACTTTTTTTTTTAAGAAAAGAAAAGAAAATAAAAGGCTTGTATCTCTTAACTAAATTCGAAATTATTGAGTTTCCATAGAAGAGTAATTGAAATTTATCTACATGCCCAGGGGTGTTACATGTTCCCCCTCTTGAGCAAAACACTATCCTCGGTGTTTATTATTACTCTTGGAACAGGTCTGGGTACAATTGCTTCATCAATATTTCATCCTCCCACGTGGCCTCTTCTGGGCTAAAGTGCTTCCATTGCACCTTAACCTGGGTGATAGATTGCCTTTATAGAATTGTTTCTCTTCGATCGAGAATACGCAGGGGCTCTACCAGGAAATTTGGGTTGAGTTCTACCTATTCCATTTCATGCATTCATCATTACGTATGAACATATATTAAACATAATTCATTATCAAAAGAATTTAATTCCTAGATAATCATAAAAGAAAAGAAAAAATATACATATCTATATACATATATATTTTTTACATGTACCTCCTCACAATTAATTATATGTATAGCATCATACACATACTTCTTCAATAATGAAATGTGGAACACATTGTGTACCCATATGTGGCTTGGGAATGCAATCTTATATGCAATGGGCGCAACCATTTCTAGGATTTGCAATGGTCCACAATATAGAGGAGCCAGTTCAGTCGAACATACACATGATATCCTACTTGAAATTTTTTATATGCCCTCTTCTTGTCATCATAGGCTTTTTGTCTGTCTTGTGCAACCTTCAGATTTTTTCACACTTGTTTCACAGTATATTCCATTTCAGCCAACATATCAGGTATTAACATTAATTTATCCTTTGGATTGTTCCAATGCAAGGGGGTTCTGCACCTTCTCCCATATAGGATGTCAAAAGGACTCTCATTTTCAGTGATTCATGATAGTTGTTGTTAAATGGAAATTCCACTAAATGGATATATGCGTCCCATTTATTTGGTTGTTGCATCACATACATTCATAACATATATTCCAACACTTGATTTACTCATTCATTTTTCCCATTGCTCTCTGGATGGTATGCAGTGCTAAACTAAACCTGAATCCCCAAGCCCTTAAAGCGAGTTTTCCAGAAAACTGATGTAAATTTCACATCTCGGTGAGAGATCATAATCTTGGGCATACTATGCAGCCTAAAGATCTCTCGCATAAACACATATGCAACTTGTACCATCTTGTATGTAGATTGAAAGAGAATAAAATGAGCCACTTTACTTAGATTATCTACTACTACCATAATAGGGTCATTATGTTTCTTGGTTTTAGGAAAACCCATTATATAGTCCAAAGTAATCACTTCCCATTTCCCTTTAGCAACAGGTAGTGGATGAAGTAACCCAGGAGGATGTTGATGCTCAACCTTAAATTGATGGCATTCAAGATGTTTGGATAAATATTCCATAATATCCTTCCTCATGCCAGCCCAAAAATAGCTTTTTTTAGTAGCAGAGAACATTTTTTGGTATTCGGGGTAGGAAACATAAGGCCTTTTATCGAATTCATGTAACATTAATTGTCTAATAGATTTCTGGTTTGGACTAGGTTGTTTAAAGAAACTGGTCAGGCTACTATGATCAGTCATTAACAAAATTTCTTCCCTAGGAGATAATGTCTCCATACTTTTAAAGCATGCATGACTACAGTTAGTTCTAGATCATAACCAAAATATCTCTGCTCATGCTCCTTTGTCTTGTGGGATTCATCTGCAACCACTTTACCTTCCTACATTAGTAATCCCCCTATTCCTTCTTAGCAAGCATCCAATGCATACAACAAATTCCCTTTCAGGATCTACAATTTTTTATATCAGGGTTGTAGTTAATAAATTCTTTAGTAACTCAAAACTATGTTGGCATTCAGCAATCCACTTGAAATACTTTCCTTTCTTTTGCAACGACATAATAGGATAAGCTATTTTGGAAAATCCTTCAATAAATTGACGATAATATCCTGCTAAAACAATGAAAGATCGGATGTCAGTGATATTTGCTGGGACTGATGATTCGATAATGGTTTTAATCTCCTTCGGATCTACGACTATTCCCTCAATAGGAATAAGATGTCCTAAATATTGGATCCGATCCTTAAAGAAATAACACTCACTATACTTAGCATATAGTTGGTGTTCTCTTAATAGTGGGAAAACTATTTGCGGATGCTTCTTATGCTCTTCAAGTTTCTTGGAGTATATAAGAATGTCATTGATAAATATTAGGAAAAATTTATCAAGGTAAGGATGAAACACCTTATTCATGAGACTCATGAAGGTCATTGGCGCATTGGTAAGACCAAATGGAAAAAATACGAATTCATAGTGGCCATAATAGGTTCTGAAAGTTGTTTTAGGGATATCTTCTTCCTTTACCCTTATCTGATGATACCCATACTGTAAATCTATCTTAGAGAACATTGTAGCCACTTTGACTTGGTCAAATAAGTCGTCTATTCTTGGTAAGGGGTATTTATTTTTAACAATTAGTTTGTTAAGTTCTTTGTAATCAATACATAATATTATAGTGTCATCCTTCTTTCTAACAACCAAGACAGGTGCTCCCCAAGGAGATAAGCTTGGGTGAATATAACCTTTGTCAAGTAACTCCTGACTATGCATCTTAAGTCCAGTTAATTAAAAAATACTCATTTTGTATGGAATCTTTGACACAGGTGCAGCCCTTGGAATAAGTTCTATGGTAAAATCAATATCTCTCTTGGTAGGTAACCCATGAATTTATTCTGGAAACACATCCTCAAAGTCTTGGATGATGGCTAAATTTTCGAAGGAGGTGGTCTTACCTTTATAATTTGTTAAACCCTCTTGTACATCATATATCTAACACCCTTTCCTAATACACTTTCCTAACTGAGAGGCAGTAAGTGGTTGCAATTGGATTGGTCTTCTTATTCCTTGGATTTATTGCATGGCTCCTTCCCCAATAAGGTAACTAATGATCTTTTCCCAATAGTTTACTATTGATTAGTGACTTTCCAACTAGTCCATTCCAATTATGATATCATAAGCCCCTAGAGGTAACACATTTATATTTACACTAAGGAATGTATCCAGTATCTCAAGAGGGAAATTATCAATTTTATCTTTTACCTTTATTTTAGACCCAGTGGCTAACTGTAATAACTAGGAAATTTTAAATTTTTAGGTTTGTAAATGACATAGTTCCACAACTTTAAGACTCACATAACTTAAGTTTCTTCCTGGGTCTATCAAAATTGACACAATTTTGTTATGTATCTTACCTTCAAATTCGATCATGGTGGGATGATATTCATTTTGATGATCCTCTAAAGCCGTGTTAGTCTCAAGTATGCTTCTTGCCACCTCACCCACTGTGGGAGCCTCTTCGAGGTTAGCAGCATACTCGTTTCTAGTATAGTGAGGTCCATTTTGTAATATTGTGGCTCCCTAAAATCCCAACACTCCAGTGGGTGTTTCTATGATTGAAATAAGTCAGATTTATCAGGAATCTCCAATTGCTTAATCTTTCTTTGGGTTTTAAATTTCCATTGATTCCTTCCAAGCGTCTTGTTATGCTGACTCTTATGCAAATTCTTGGCATTTCCCCTTTTTATATTCTTCACATTTTGAAATTTCTTTTGTAATGTTTTATTATTTCATCCCCAAATGCCTTCACCTTTTTGTTTTGTCTATTGATAACAAATTCTTGCCTTCTCGATGGCCTCATCCATGTTTTTGGGGTAGTAAAACTCCAAATGTTCTTTCATGAATGAGGGCATAACGCTCATGAATCGTTGTAATTTCACTTTCTCCTCTCAAATATAAGGTACATACCTTAACAAAGATGTGAATTTGGTCACAAATTCATCCATGGAAAGTTTTCTTAGGCCAAGCTCATGGAATTATTTTTTCTTATCATCGTAAAATCATTCTGTTAAGTATTTTTCTTTAAAATATTTATGAAAATTTCCCCGCGTCACTGCCTTCTCATCTCCCCACTGCAACATCCTCCTTTTTTTTGTTAAAGTTTGGGTTTTAATCTTTTTTAATTCTCCTTTCAATTAATTTTTCTCCTTCATATTCCTTTGGTGATCCGACACGTTGTTGGATTCTTCCTCATTGCCACCTTTATCCCCTTCTAAACGTTGAGTGTGGCTTCCTTCAAGTTGTATTTTCTCCTAATCTCTATCTTCATTAGTCAAGCTGGGTACAACGTTTCTATGATTTTTTCTGGTTAGAGAGGCTTTTAAAAATATTTTCCTGATCTCGCATTAGCCTTTGATTGTCTGCTCGCAAGCTAGCCATCTCAGTTCTTAACTGCTGTACAATTTCCAATAACATGGCATTTACAATTTGGGGGCCTCCCTCCAATTGGACCCACATGTCATGATTGCCTCTCGAACCTGACAGAAAATCAAACTCGATAGTTGGCCTTTTGGACTATGTACCTCCAACTGCTATGTGCATTATGCTCTCTTTATGATCGCAATATATACATGCCCATTAATTGATTACCCCACGGGCCTCAATGTTGTAACCTTGCTTTGATACCACTTGTAACATCCATAACTCAAACTTAAAACATTTACTCCAACACATAATATATAAACTATGGAGGCAAAAGTAATTTGTAATTATTTATTGTCACATCACATTTCACCTATGGTTTCAATTGCTGTACATAATATGAGAGATTTGTTAAGATTCAAAAGTTTTGTTTTATTTCATAACATTTGTTTATAAGAAACTTCACCGGTGTAGACTTCAAGTTATGATTTTGTAATTTCTAAAACTCCTAACTTGAAAACCTAACTTTCTAGGCAGCTAACAAGGTTCACAAAAATTTATGGAGATCATCTTGCCACTAGCTATCACACATTGGATTTAATGGATTAGGTTAATCCCAACTGTCCACGTAGCAGGTCTAGTTGGGGATGGTGAAGATTGAATGTATTGGTTATTGAAACCATCTCTACCCTGGGCTTCCACCGACAACTCCATTTCGTTCCCTCCTCGCTGCTGCTACAACCTACATGCCCTAGATCTTGGCTTGGCGCTAATGTTGTTTAGGTAAACTCAAATTCATGGTTCATCTCACTAAACCTTCTGGTTCCTGCAAAAATATATCTTGCATGAAAAGTTTCTTATTTGTTGTTGGAGTAATGAATGGAAAGACACACGGTTTGGTCCCCGACTACCCGAATTCTAGGAGAATTTTAGGGTTGCCTTGCCTCAGGTAACAACTATATGAATTTTCTACCTTATTTTCATTCTTTCATTCCCTCTATTTTATTTGAGTCTTTTTCTCAAGCCCTAACAATAGTTTAACTGTTACTGTCAGAATGTTGGTCCTCTCTTTGAAAACACATTTCTCCATAGGTAAAAAATCTATTAGCTTTATTTTCTAGAGTTTTTAGCAAATGGTTGGAATTACCCATTTTTGCACAATCATTTAATTCCAGATTTTTCTATTCCGCAGCTAATTTTGCAGTTGAGTTATCTAGAACAAAATCCTTTATTTTTTGAATTTACAAGAGGTTTTGACTTCGATAGAGATTCTTACATACAACTTCTATGGCGCCAGGTCTTTCTGGAACTTATTTGATTAATGACGTGTTTCCACAACTTATTAGTTCACTAGGGTTTTTAATTTACCACCTAGGTACAATGGAAAAAGAAGATTCAATGTTTAAATTTTGTACGATATTTGACAGAAGGGTTTCCCGAGAAGCCTTTTCAATCTCTTTAAGAATTCTGGAATGTATTTTGAATTTCCTCTTAAGGGTTTAGACTAGAAATTCTCTGCACTGTTTTTTTCTTTATTGTTAAGGAAGCATGTCTCTCTGGGGATGCTCAAACTTGCTAATCAGTTGTTATTTTATGAATTGAACCACCAGTATTTTAATACTTAATGCATGGAATTTTTCATATTTATTTTGATAAGGAATACTCGACTTATGTGTGATGGTTTCAACCAAACCCATGTTTTCTCTTATGGTTGTTCATATATATATATATTATGTTTGTGGGATTGGTTGTTTTGGTTTTCACCGGCTGAGTATTAACTCTGGTGTACAGGGCTTGTTAATATATTTGAAAACCCAAATCTTGAATACATGAACGACTCTTTCACTTATGGATCTTACAGCATCGTCGGAAAACCAGCCTAGTTCATATTTAACTACCTTATAACTAGTTTGCAATTATATGCAGTGTTTCTTGTTACATTAAAGGTGTTTCCTCTGTATTGAAAGTATTGTAATTAGAGGAATAATGGTTTTTTATTTTATTTGGTTGTATCTAGAGTCCCCAGTCCTTGATAGTCATTATCCCTTATGTTCACGCATTGTGGTAGTTTTGATTCACAACTTGAAGGCCTTGCGTATAGTTTTTCTTTATTGTTTGAGCACCGAACTATCTTCTTCTTATAATAATTGGAAGGAAAAATGGTCTATCCAATTTCTTTAACTCATAGTAAGGCAATCATTACAACCGTGTCTATAATATATTTCCTTTTATAAATCTAGGTCGTCATAACCTCATCGCTGACAAGAAAACAATGTAGGTATACTCATAATTTCATTTGGCTTTTACGGAAACCATGCATATATCTAAGATTAAAGTTGTTTATGTTTAAGTGTTAAGAATATACTTTTATTGTACCAGAACATAATAAATAATGTGTAAAAAGAATAACTTCTAGTTTAATACAACAGTTTTAACCCACTTTTCTACTTCCATAAAATACTGAAAGTGCTTCTAGTTCAAAATGCACAGTTTCTATTACTTTATTGATTCTTCTGTCATAAATTTCTCAGAAAGAAACACAGAGGTGAGGAAAATAAAACAAATCTATGTAATTTCTTATGAGATTAGTCGCTGGTATCTAGCTACATAGATTTTATAAAAAATAACTGAGCTAATACTTATTTGTCTCAACTATACTGAGTCGGGGAAACAACCAAAAAGACTCCTCCACCCAACCTTCAGACCGACTATTACATGTAGGTCTCTCCCCAATGTCGGGAATTTCTGGTTATTCCAAACAAAATACAGTGGAAAAAATCATCTGTTTCCACTGTTGAGAAGTTTCTGATAAATTCCGAAACAACAAAATAATATGAACAGAGAGTAATACTCTGTTTTCAGGATTTCTGATGATTCAAAAAGACAAGAACATAGCATAAAATAATACTCTATTTTGCCTCAGGATCAAAAACTGATCAAAATAATACTCTGTTTTAATATAGCGAAAACAGAAAAAAAAAATCGCTTTGTTGGTGTTGCAGCAACGCAGTTTTTTTCAGTTGCTGTTCGTGGTGTTGCAACAACGTAATTTTTTGACGTCAAGTATTTTTTGAGTTACGGTGTAACAGCAACGGTGATTTGACGTAATAACTTTTGGTGTAACAGCAATGGAGATTTTTGACGCAATAACTTTTGGTGTAATAGCAACGGAGATTTTTGACGTCGAGCCTATTTTTTACTTACGGTGTAACAGCAACACAAAAAAAAACTTGTATTTATAAATGATAAACTCACTGATAAAAATAAGTCTTCCTCACATAGAGGGATCTTCACAAAATATTATGCTAAAGAGCATCTTCCTCTTGACAGAGGGATTACAGCAGGAACGCTTCAGTTCCACAAACCAGCTATCTCAGAAAATTACAACTTCAGCACTATTGTGCAATACAAAAAAAAAACTCTCAATCTATTTCCTCTGTTTTCTACTTCTATTTCTATTTCTATATTTTCTACACTGTTGTGTCTGCATTTTATAGTCTGGGAAAGGATCATCACCGCTTTAACTTGTTAATGAAGTCTCTGTTGTACTCTTCTGCTCATAATGAACGGAATCTGATCTTTTGATGTATTTCTTGAGTCGGTGGTGATGAAATCTATGGATGATAAATGCTGCGTCGGCTCGAGGCTGGTTCTTTTCTTTTTCAGCCGTTCTGCTCATTAATATGGTTGTTGAGAAGTAATGGTGTAGCGTTGGATCTGATCTTTCCTCCTTCGGGAGCACAAAAATAATTAAAGAGTGAAAAGATGGTAATGGCGGTGACTTAAAAGATCGAGAATAAATGTGGGGTGCCGGATCAGGACAAATAAGTAAAGTAGCTACTGATGTTCTGTTCACTGCAGTTGAAATTATAATTTCAACACCCAAGCCTCATTCTTTTCCGTAGTAGTTTCAAATATCAATTTTATGTGAGCTCGGGACCTTAGTCCAATCCAGAAACTTAGTCCCAGAGTTCCACTAGTTTTTCACTAGCTCAAGAACTCTTAAAAGTAGTGCATTCCCCCCTGGCAACGTTGTGTTTAGGTCTTCTTATGCCTACTTATTTTCTCCCTAGACACTCGTGGCCTCCTCTATCTGAGATACTTTCCTCTTAAATATTCTCCAAGGAGAGGAGTAATTCATTAACTACCTCGAAACATAGGTTTGTATTCTTTGGAGTCTTTCTTTCCATTCCACCGACTTTGCATAACTGTTTTTTTTTTTTAAGAAAACAGAACAAAATAAAAGGCTTTTGTCCCTTAACTAAATTCAAAATTACTCAGTTTGCATAGTAAAGTAATTGAAAGTTATCTACATGCCTAAGGGCATATCACGAAAATTCTACAGTTACTCATCATGTTATGTTGACTAAAAATAATGATTTTCGGTCTACTTCAATGGAGCTTATTTAGAATTGGGAGAAAGGATTAGAGGTGAATTCATCCTCTTCCTATTAGAATTTGATTTCTTTAATGTCAAACTATTGTTTGGACTAGGAAAAAAAATCAAGAGGAACTTATTGCTTGCAATTGGTTATTACTACATGCTATGGATAAAACATGTACGCAATTACAAGTGCATGGGGATTCTATGTTGATAGTTAACTAGCCTAACAAAAACTAAAGTGTGAAGAAAGCCTCTTATTCTTCCTGACAGTATAAGGGCTAAATATCACTTCACTTACATGTCTTTGTCTCAGACATATAGTGAATGCAACTAGGCTGCCATCTACCTATCAAAAGTAGGTATAAATTTGGAAAAACACATGTCGCAGGTGTTGGAAAAACATGAGGGAAACAACTTTGAGTACTCTTTATGGCCTTTTAGGGACCCCATGGAAAGGTTGGACTGACAAAGATATCCTTTTTTAAACTCTATATATTTTCAATTTCTTCATAATTTCTATATATTCATATAGCTCATGCATGCCTTTACTCTAATTTAATATAGCCATCGACATGCATGTAATTAAAATTCTTTATATACACCAATAATCAAGCAAATTTTCTTAAATGTACATAGATGTTCTAACCGTTTCCACTGTTGGAACTATGCTTGGGAAAACCACTATCCTCCAAACCATGAATCGATCCACTAGTTCCACTTGAGTTGAGATATGCTTGCCCCTGAATCAACAACCTCATTGACTACTCATAATATGTTTTTATAAGTCTTCTTCCCTAGGATATTTTTAGTGGTGTCTCGCTTTTTATTTAGGTCTACCAATCCACTTGCCTAGGCTTTTCTTTCATTTATTTTCTTTTTTGAAAATAATGTGTTTCATTTTTATTTAAAGCTCGCCTTTCTCTCCCGCGCACTTCATCCCACCCTTACTTAGTGTCTCTCTCTCCAACTAAGGGATTTCATTTGAGGGAAGATTTTTTTTCCATCCACCAATAATGGTTACCAGATTGTCGCAAGAATCTCTTAACTCTAGTGTTTTTCCCAAGCAATTTCCAATGTTTTTATTTATTAATAAAAAACTATTTATTACATCACAGTGACTTTGTGGTTCACATTCATCTCAAATCCAACATGGCTTTCCAGCCATCAAATCTATAAAAAAATAGTCCTGGTCTAAAAATATCAAAACATTAATGTAAGAAACAAAGGGGCATTACATAAATAATATTAGAAGAAACAATGTAAAGAGTTGAAAATTAGGACACAAACGATTTGCTTCTGTGATTTTCTATAAATTTTCTTTATATAGTTTATCATGATCATTTTATTGTAAAAAATGGTGAATGGAGACATTCAAAGTAATGAACTAACTGATTTTAAAAGTTAACCTAATTCACCTTCTAAATTGTAAATCCGATAAATAATTCCAGATTTAATGAAATATGTATATTAATAATTAATTATATATATAGAAATATATATATATTAAATTTTAATATTTTGTGAACTGGTATTTTATAATACTTTCTTATTTTGAAAATGATCAATTTATTAATATAAAATATATAACTAAAAAAATATGAAAAAAAGTTATATATATATATAGATATATATATATTATTTTTAATATAATAAACATAAACCTAATTTATATATTTGAAAAAGAAATTAGATTGATTATGTCAAAATTTTGAAAGATATTAATCTTTCTCTATTTTAAAATTTACTCTATTATCAAAATCCACATCTCATTGAGAAGAGAGTTCATTGTGAATAATTTTTTTTAATGGCAACCATTACATCAAGTATAGATGAAACCTTAACATATTGTAAACATAAACGTATATATGATTATTTAAAAAATGATAATGAGAAAAATAAAATATTAATGATAAAATAATAAAATAATAATTTTATGCGCATGTTAAATATTTTTATTAAAAAAATAATATATATAAAACCATCTCCTAATAAATAATAATAATGAGATGAAATATTATTTAATAAAAAAATATAACACATATATATTTATTATAATTTTATAATTATGAAGTATTAGTGGTATCAAGTTTCTTAAGATGCAAATCTTTTTTTGAGTGTAAAATTTGAGGAGATGTTTGGACATTTAGAGATTTCATTTCTTTTAGCACATAATAGATTTGGCGTTAAGATGAATTTTCTTAACAATACTAATTATGCTTACACAAAATTAATATCTTTAAATACAAATATTCTTACTTTTATTAAGGCTTACTACAACCAAATATGGGGAGATATTTAGAGTCATTTATACCCACTACATGTCACACATCTATATACAAATAAAAAAAAGTATTTTTACCAACAGTTTCATGATATTAAGCAGAGTTCATTTAATGTTAATATACATAATTATATTGGCACTGTATGTTTCTTTTTTTTTACATTTCATCGAAATATCAAAGTCTGGTTACTTTCCCTTTACAAACTCATCGAATGTAAACTGGTCATGACTAAGGGTTTATTGTAAATGATTATTAGTTGGAATTTAAATTGACCAGTCTGCTTACCGTTGAACCATGATTTGATCACTTCGTATAGTCAACTGTGAATAAATCGAGACATTCAATATTCTATCGTGTCATTGAGTTGTGCTTTTAATTCACCACCCGTACTGTACATACATTGAATTAACTCAGAGATTGTGGTATTGGCCTAGGTGTGGAGTGATTGCCCCTCTAGAGTCTTCGTCTGTGGTACTGCTTCGTTGTTGGCCTTGGGAAGGGCTCTTCATCTATGGTGCCCAACTATCGAGGCAAATCGAACGGTGGAGAAGAACCTCGGGTTATATGCTTCTAGAGTTGTGTCATCACCTCCTCATTCCTTCCTCTCAGAAGATAGGCATGCCACGCTCTGCAAAGGGGTTTTCTCTGTTATTGGTAAACTACAAGTCCATTCTTTTGCTATAGGAGGTTGTTTTTTTCCATTTGGGCTTACCCTAATCATAACAATGCTTTCTATCTAATTTTGGCTTCCTTTGGTAAGCGCAATCCAGTCCCTGGTTCTGCATTCTGATGCGAGGAGGGTTTCTTCATGCAGTACAGTTCTAGGTAATGTTTAAAAAGGTTTGACTTTCAAGTTCGGCTCAACAGCTTGTTCTTAATATTTGTTTTTTTAAGCACAAAGTTTAGCTTTGCTACTCCTAAGCGAAATGGAGGATTTCACAGGTGACAGAGGGTTGGGCGAAAAGCTAGGGAAAGTGTTTTCTCAGCTCTCTGAACACGATGATAGATGTTCTCGTTCATTCACCGGGTATTTGTGCCTTGCCAATTATGTTCTATTAAGGGTTTTTCTTAGCTAGAGGGTTTTGGCTCCAGAAGGCTCACCTCACTGCATGAACGGTTAATTTATCAGTTGTATGTCTGTAATATCTTACTGTTATTGCCAGATTTTAAGGGCGAAATGAATTGTATAATGACTAAAGGGTTTCGGCAGACCAGAACCCCAACCCAACTCTATTTTGTTTATGGTAATAGACTCGTTTTACTGTTAAGAATATTTTCATCTCCAACATACAACTCACGGTTTTATCAGTTTTGTAATTATCTATGAACCCCTTCGGGTAATGTATTGTTTTTTGGGTAATCACCTCATAATTTCTATCTGAGCAGAGGTCGAAACTCTCGACCGTTTTTGAGTTAAGACTGTAAAAGATTATGGAGTGATGGTGGTTTATCAGGTCGAGGTTACCAAAACCTAACCTTGCTGTGAGAGAGGAAATTTTGGGTTATGTATGGTATAAAATGGTGTATAATTGTCACAGTCTTATAAATTCAGATACATTTTGTCTTTCTGAAATTCTCTATTAGTATCAAGATTTCGCACTACTAAATGTTTCCCTTTTGCACAGTATGAATGTTTATTATTTGCTCATGTGTTTAGATTTCTTTCTTTTGTCCCTGGTGATCAGGGTTTTTGTTATCCAAATAAAAGATCCTGTGCATGCTAGGTCCTTGTATTTATAAATATTAAAAATATGTATAGATCTCTTGCTTTTCTCGTCTTCCTATTTTTTCTTGTTCTTTTTCTATAAAGTTTACATACCTAAACTCTTGCTAGATCTTTGTATGTATATATATAATTAATCTGCATAGAGGTCTTGGATTTCTCGTCTTCTTATTTTTCATGTTCTATTGCTATAATTTTTACAAACATAAACTCTGTCTGCTCCTTTTGTCATTTCCGCCATTTGACTGAACATTTCTCTAGGTATTAGAAAAGTAAATCTACTTCTCTTCCAGATACTTAGAGGTTGCTATGAGCTCTTCTTTACAAGGTGCCAGAGATAACCATTCTATCTCTACCATTTATTAACAATATCGGACATATATTATCTCTACTATTTATTAACAGATATCAGGCATAGATTTGTCTAAATATACATTTCATATATCTACCTATTGATTATGAGAATTTCACTTATTTTGATCTTGTTGTCTTCCAGATGTGTTATGCAACCAGGCCTTGTTTCTTGCTACTTTGCCTCCCAACCTTGAGACTACTATATTAGTTAGTCTCCCCCCGACCAATTCGTGGATACAGGAACCTTCTAATTTTAACCCAGTGTCTCATAGTTGTCTGGTCCAAAGCAGACATAGCCTACCGAAAACTGCCTGACATCTCAGAACAAATTTCTTTTCTTTCTTTTCCCTTTCTTGCTCGCTATTCACTCCTGATATCAGATACCCCTATCCTCTTGATCTTTCTTGAATAAATCCTCAAGAAATTAGTTAAGGAGAGGTAACTTTCAACCCTAACTACTTTTAACAAGTAAAAACAATATTTACAAGTAACTGCTATTTCACTTCTGCATAATTAAATTCAAGAATAGTTTTTATAACATAAATAATAAACAGTTTGTTTAGTTTGTAGTAAATTAAATATTTACATTGTCTAGGGATATCACATCTTCCCCCCCAAGATGTAACATCGTCTCGATGTTTTCCTTCTGAAAATAAGTCCAGAAAGGTCTCCTTCATAACCTGCTCATCTTCCCAAGTGGCCTCCTCTGGCCCATAGTGCTGCCATTGCACTTTAACCTGGGTGATAACTCGTTTCTGTAGCGTTACTTCTCTCTGATCGAGTATAACCAAGGGTTTGACCAAGAACTCACCTTTTGGTTCGAGCTATACAGAGCAACAAAACAATTAACTCATCAACCAACTTGTTTAATAAGTCCTTTAAAAAAAAAAAAAAAAAACTTATTATATATTTTACTTGAATGCCTTGCCAATGGATTATATGGTTAGCATCATATATTTATTTCTTAAGTATAGAAATGTGGAAGACGTTGTGCACATGAATATGGTTGGGTAAGGAAATTTGGTAAGCCACTAGTCCAATTCGAGCCAAAATTTAGAAAGGACCGCAGAAATGGGGTGCTAGTTTAGCACATCTGATCCATTGCAATGTGCTTTTCTTGGCTTGTACTCGAACGTAAACATGATCCGCCACTTGGAATTCCCATAAACTTCTCTTTCGATCAATAAAGTTATTTTTTCGGTCTTGAACGACCTTCAAATTGGCTCGTACCTTCTTAACCATCTCCTCGATTTCTTCTAACATATCTAGTCCTAGCATCAATTTTTCCTCTGGACCACTACAATTCAAGGGTGTCCTACACTTACACCTGAATAACACTTCAAAGGGACTCATCTGTAAGGATGTATGGTATCCATTGTTATAAGAAAACTCTACCAAGTGCAGATAGTCCTCCCATTTAGATAGGTGTTGCATTACATAAGTGCGTAACATGTCTTCTACTACTTGATTTACTCGCTCCGTCTACCCATCTTTTTGCGGGTGATAAGCAGTTCTGAAGTGTAGTTGTGTGCCCAATACTTCAAATAGAGCTTTCAAGAATGCTGATGTAAATTTCACATCCCAGTGGGAAATGATCATCTTGGGTACTCCACACAATTTGAAAATGTTTTGCATAAAAATGTTAGCAATTTGTACCTCTCTATAAGTTGACTGTACTGATATGAAACAAGCAGATTTGCTAAATTTTTCCATTAGCACCATTATTGAGTCATTTTGCCTTTTAGACTTGGGCAGTCCTGTAATGAAATCGATGGATATGGTCTCCCATTTCCATTCAGAAATAGGCAATGGGTGGAGTAATCCTGCTGGATGATGGTGTTTTGCCTTCACTTGTTGGCATTCTAGACAGTGGGCTAAGTATTCTTCTACCTCCTTCTTCATGCCAGATCAGAAAAATTCCTTTCTAAGGGCAGTATTCCGTTTTTGGTACCGGGTTGGCTTGCATAAGGGCTCTTGTGATATTGGTCTAAAATTAAATTTAGGATTTTTCTGATTAGGCACATATATCTTTTCCTATAAATCAACAATTCTTTTGGATTTACCTCATATCCTAGTTGTTGTTCATGGCTGTTCAGAATTTTAGCTTGCTGCCATAAATGTTTATATTCTAAATCTTGTATGGTTGTTTCTCGAATCTGCTCATAAAAATTAGTTCATGATTCACTCAAAGAAATCTCATACAAACAATTTACCTTTCGACTTAAGGCATCCACAACTCGGTTCTCTTTTCCCTTTAAGTGTTTGATTTCAAAATCGAATTCGCTTAGGAAGTCAGCCCAATGAGCCTGCCTAGAATTTAAAGTGGGTTGTTTGAAATAGTTTGTTAGACTATGATGATCAGTCATTAACAGAAATTTCTTACCCATTAAGTAATGTCGCCACATCTTTAAGGCATGGATGACTGTTGTCAGCTCTAAGTCATAAGCCGAATACTTTTTCTCATATTCTTTAAGCTTCCTTGATTCATAGGCAACAACTTTTCCTTCTTGCATTAATATGCCACCTACACCTTCTTTGCTAGCATCTGTACAAACCACATACTCTTTATTGGGATCAACAATGCTCAAAATGGGTGTAGTGGTAAGTAGATGTTTGAGCTGATCAAAACTCCTTTGACAATTAGAGGTCCACCTAAAGGTTTTTCCTTTCTTTTGCAGAGAGGTAATGGGGTATGCCACCCTAGAAAAACCTTCCACAAATCGTCTATAATATCCAGCTAGACCCATGAATGATCTTATGTCAGCTACATCCTTTGGTACTGACCACTCCATGATAGTCCTTATTTTCTCTGGGTCCACTGCGATTCCATTCTTAGTGATGACATGTCCCAAGTACTGAATTTGTTCTTTAAATAAATCACATTTACTGTACTTAGCGTACAACTGGTGTTCTCTTAGAACTTGCAGAACAATATGGAGATGCTCCTTATGTTCTTCTATGTTCCAAGAGTAGATCAGTATATCATCGATAAAGATTAATACAAACTTATCCAAATACTGATGAAATATACTATTCATGAGGCACATGAAAGCTTCTGGGGCATTAGTCAGTCCAAAAGTCAACACCACAGACTCATAATGTCCATAACTAGTCCTAAAAGCATTTTTTCCTATGTCCTCTTCCTTTATCCTAATCTAATGGTAACCCGAGTGGAGGTCAATCTTTGAAAACATGATTCCACCCTTCACTTGATAAAATAACTCATCTATACGGGGGAGGGGGTATTTATTCTTAATAGTCAGCTTATACAAATGACGATAATCCATGCACATTTGCAAGGTTTCGTCCTTCTTCTTCACAAAGAGCACTGGAGATCCCCAAGGTGACACACTGGGATGGATATACCTTTTATCAACCAGCTCTTGTAGCTACATTTTCAATTCTGTTAACTCTAGTATAGTCATATGGTAAGGGGCTTGGGAGACTAGGGCAGCTCCCAGAATCAACTCAATGGTAAAATCTATGTCTCCTTTTGGGGGTAGTCCCAAGATTTTCTTAGTCACCACTAGTATATTCTCTAATGAAACAATTTTATCCTTAGAATCAGCACACCCTACTTGTATTTCATAATCCTGGCAGCCTTATCTGATGCATTTCACTAATTGGGAGGTTATGACTTGCCTTAATTTAATAGGTTTTTGAATACCTTTAATTTCTTGTCTTTCTCCTTCCTCATCCAAGTAATTAATGGATTTTGTTTTACAGTTAATGAGGGACCAATTTTTTTCCAACCAATCCATACCTATAAGGATATCGTATGATCCCAGGGGTAACACATTTAGATCTACCATGATAGACTGATGATCTAGGTGGCTCCATAGACACACACAGGACAAAGAGGGTTTATGGAAACTCGAAAATCAAAGTGATCAGAATGATTCCGAACTAGTATTAAATCTCAAATCTCATCATCCTGATCGCGGTGCTGTGAACAGTTCGTCAAACTGAGTCTGTATGCGAAAGTTAGAAGCAGTCAAAGTTCGGTAGACTTTTTCCTAACTCGGCAAGCTTAAGGAGGCCACAGTTTGGACAGAACCCGACCAGCGGATTTCGGCCAACCTAGGCCAGATTCCAGGCAAATTTGTGGCCTAGTTAATTTGTCTCCTTCAGTGTTTTTTGAATTTTCAAAAATGACAAAGTTTGTTTTAAATAAAACAAAAAAAATATATAATTTGGGGTGGCAGGCCACCAACCCCACCACCTCTCATACCCCATGTATTAATATAAATAAATAAATAAATAAATATATATATATATATATATATATATATATATATATATATATATATATATATATATATATATATATATATATATATAGATATATATATATATATATATATATTAATGGTGCGGGTGGACATGACCCCGCTACCCCTAGAATCGCTCAACCAAACACCACGTGGGGTGGACGACCATGGCCCTGCCACTCTGGGAACCATGCAACCCCTTACCATATCAAATGCCGCCATAATAAAATGGGGCCAGTGGGAGTTGAATCCACGACTGGCATGAGGGCCAGCCCCGCCCATGTGGCGGCCCCACGATGTAATGCCAACCCATAAGTACAACCAACCCATCATGTAATGCGTGAACAAAGCACCATTAAATGAACCCCTCAAATGATACCGACTTACGATGCAAATAAAATGCGCGCCATTCAAATATTGTTACAGGAGTTATGGGGGTAGGCTGCCCAATGCGGACGTTACCCCCCAACTGTATTACAGTTAAAAAATTAAACTATAATGTGTTTAAAAAGGGAGGGGTGGGGTTTGACCACCCGACCCCTCCTCAACCATTTTCCTCATTTGCGACTATGCGAAACCAATTCATTGGTTTATCTGCCTAGCAAAATTATATAAACATTCATTTCACCAGTGCCCAGGTAGATGGAGGAACAACGAGCGGGCACGGAAAATGAGGCATAATATTTTTTTATTAATTTTTAATGCAGGCAGAACCATGACTGAGCAAAATTTCGAGGAGGGTGAAATTTTCGCAGTGTCCAAATTGGACAAACTTTATATCGATCTTACACCTCTCAGCGACATGAACCCGATGGTGTAGTCAATTTCTTGATCTGAGCAGCCGGTTTGCATAGGACCTGGAGGAGGGAATATTTGGGGAATCTAAAAGATTCCTTGAGCCCTAGATTCTCACTTTGTCAGAATTTAGAAATTTGACAGTCGATTTTGCACTATTTGGAACCACAAATCTAATGGCGTGTTCAGATTTTCCATTTTCTCATTCTATTTTTCAGCCACTTTTCTAAGTGAACTACAGGTGTCAACATTCAGGTGTGAGCAGTCATTTCCATGCAATTCGATGCCGTGAGATCGATGGTCTGAACAACTTCAACAGTTTGACATCCACCTCTTCAGGTGGCCCCTGGATGTGAGGTATATGCAGTGTGTTCATGTACTTCTTTTGCTATGCATTGTGCTGCAAAGATCCCTGTTTGATGCTTGATGTGGGATCTTGTTTCTTACTCATTTGCATGATTCCTGCTTGATGTGATGCGGAATCATCTATGTGATGTACTTGTTGTCATGATTCGTCATGTTTTGTTTTGAGATCCCTTTGTTGTATGTTGAAGGGATGCTCATGTTGTCCCCATGTATGTTTGCATTGAGATCCCTTTTATGCCATGTTAACGGGATGCTCATGATCATCATGCATGAGTTTTGTGTCATACTAATAGGAGTCTTTTGACTGAGAATTCTTGTAGTGGAACATCTCTTGGAGCCACTCCTTCGTGAGGGCATTTTCCTTGTATGATAGCGACATCACCTCTTATGTACATCATCACTATTGATAACACTTAATGCAGCGACCTACACCATCTTGACATTGGGGCCCAGAGATGTAGTCCCTCCTAGACGAACTCCGTTATCAATGGCTTATGTCTTTTTGTTGCTGATGATTGACATGTTCCTCTTCTTTACAACATGCAGATGTATTCATTTATGTTCTTTTAAAAATGAAATTTAACGCATCACAAAAGTAAAAGGTCTTGGAAGGGTCCTTTGTCACACTCAGACCTGCATCAAGTGGTATCACAGTGGTCCTTTTGTGGATGTGAATTGCAGCGTGAACAATGGAATGTGAAACGAGAGAGGATGAAAAATCGATGGACGAGACCATGCTCAAAATTTCCAAAAGGGTGGAAATAATGTATGAAACTCTACAGAAAGAGATAGAGGAAAAGGAGCGATTGCAGCTTCAGTTGCAAGCCACAGAAGAGTCCATGGAAGAACTGAAGAAAAACAAACATAATCTTCAAACAGAGAATGCTGAATTGAAGTTGCATCTACATGTATAGAAAGAGGAAAAACAAAGTTTGCTACGACAACTGTAAGCAAAGGACAAGGCCTTGGAAAAGCTGCAGCGTGACCCATGTGAGGTAAAAAATAATTCTCTAAATTCATGTATATTTCCTGGTGATGATTTCGTTGTTTTTGAAAATCATACCACAGGAATTGGCTCCAAACTGTTGAAGAGAATGGGGTATGAAGGAAAGGCTTCGGCGTTAATGGCCAAGGCATTGTCAACCCAATCAAAGTAAAAGAATTACCCCATCATATAGGACTTGGGTATGTCAAGAAAGAAGTTGGGGAATACACTAAGACAACTAGTGAACCACCAACAACAGATGATGAGAAGCCGTCATCGGTTCTTTCCAAATCGACAGAGGAGGTAGAAGATGTTGATTTCCTTTTTGTTAAGTCGTCACATAGTATGATTTTTGTTGGAGATGTGGAGATCCCAATTACAGGGACAAACATGATGCTCCTTACCAGGACAAGGCACGAGGAGGAAGAAAAACTTGGTGTTAATAACCAAGGCATAACTCAACCATTGGAGGTTGTGCAGAGACTTCAATTTGCAGGCTTGAGATATACCAAAGGAGAATGCTTGAAGGTGTCAGATTCTTCCAAGACATCATCGAAATCGTCGAGGAAAGAGAATGATGGGAAAACATCCCCATCATCCCATGGCAGTTCCCATGGTAGGGAAAGAGCCGAGGAAACCTCTTATCGCCATACATACAACAGAGATGGCAAGGAAAGGTATAACCACTCTCGACATTCGAATTTTCATTTTGATTATAATCATGTTGTTAATGATGGACATAAAACATGGACTCAAAAAACATGTACCTTTTGTGGATTACATAACCATACATTTTCTAAGTGTTGGAAAAGAATGGCAGCACACAAAAGGATGCGGCGTGAGAGACCCTCTCAACAGCAGGTAAAGAAACATATTAAGCAGATCTAGAGCAAGAAAACCTATTGCAGTCATTGCGATAGAAGTGGCCATCAAAGAGCCACTTGTTGGAGGCTCCATCCAAAGTAGCCCTTTAAAGACAAAGTGTCGGTGCAGGAACCAGGTGAAGCAATTGTTCAACAAGAAAAACTGCCACAAGGACGTGACCCATTCATAGTGATAAGTGAAAAATGGTTTCTAGATATGTTAGCATTTCATGGTCATGCTTTTGTAAATCATTTTTTGCATTTTAAAATGTAAAAGTGATGACGTGTTTTCCATGACTTGTTAGGCAACAATGATGTGGTATTATTTTGAGTTGCATGATAAACTGTGATGTTGATGTCGTGTTTCCATCACTTGTCAAAGCAAATAGTGTTTGGCCTTATATTTGTAAATCATGTGTTGCAATGATGTGTTTTCCAT
Source organism: Pinus tabuliformis (assembly GCA_031772625.1). Classification (NCBI taxonomy): domain Eukaryota; kingdom Viridiplantae; phylum Streptophyta; class Pinopsida; order Pinales; family Pinaceae; genus Pinus; species Pinus tabuliformis. Next base: position 1,500,314,430 of record CM062819.1, on the reverse strand, counting down.
CACTTGGTGGGGCAACAATGATATCTTGGCCTTGTTTTCGTCGTTGGGGTGTTGCGTCCATCATGATGTAAACTTGACCACTAAGTATGTGTTATAAACTCGTGGCAAGTGTGGGATGCTTGGGTCGTTAGTTGGCCATTTAAGACAGGCGTGTAATTTGCAAAACAATGTACTACATGTTGCAGAGGTTGCATGTTTCTGCTCAACGCTTAAGGCTCCGAAGAACAAAGGTGAAGGAGATGGAAGTGAGACCTTTCTAGATGCTTGTGATGCAGACAAGGTACATAGAAGTTTTTGATTATTTTTCATGCTTTTGGAGGAGAAAAAGCTCCTCAGTGGGAAGGATTGATCTAGGTGGCTCTAGAGACACACATAGGACAAAGAGGGTTTATCAAAGCTCGAAAATCAAAGTGATCATAATGATTTCGAACTATGATCAAATTGTAAATCTCGTCATCCCAATCGTAGTGGTGTGAATGGTTCATTAAACCAAGTCTGTATGCGAAAGTTAGAAGTAGTGAAAGTTCGGTTGACTTTTTTCTCATTAGGCAGGCTTAAGGAGGCCACAAGTTGGATAGAACCCAGCCACCAGATTTCAGCCAACCCAGGCTAGATTCTGGGCGAATTTGTGGCCTAGTTAATTTGTCTCCTTTGGTCATTTTTCAAATATTTGAAAATGACTAAGTTTGTTTTAAATAAAACAAAAAAATATAATTTGGGGTGGCGGGCCACCAACCCCGCCACCCCTCATACCCCATGTATTAATATAACAAAATATATATATTAATGGGGCGGGTGGCCATGACCCCAACGTCCTTGGAATCTCTCAACCAAACACCACGTGGGGTGGGCGGCCATGACCCCGCCACCCCGGGAACCACGCAACCCCTTACCATATCAAATGTCGCCATAATAAAACGAGGCCAGTGGGAGTTGAACCCACAACTGGCGGGAGGGCCAGCTCCACCCACGTGACGGCCCCACGATGTAACGCCAACCCATAAGTACAACCAACCCATCATGTAATGCGCCAAAAAACCACCATTAAATGAACCCCTCAAAAACCATGTCAAATAAAATGCATGCCATTAAAATGTTGTTACGGGAGATATGGGGGCGGGTCACCCAATGCAGACCCGATCCCCCAAATACATTACAGTTAAAAAATTAAATTATAATATGTTTAGAAATGCAGGGGCAGGGTTTGACCACCTGACCCCTCCTCAACCATTTTCCTTATTTGCCACTATGTCAAACCAAATCATTGGTTTATCTGCCCAACAAACTTATATGAAAATTCATTTCACTAGTGCGCCCAGGCAGATGGAGGAACCAGGAGCGGGCACAAAAAACGAGGCAGAATATGTTTTTATTAATTTTTAATATAGATCGAACCATGATTGAGCAAAATTTTCAAGAGGGTGAAAATTCGCAGTTTCCAAATTTGACAAACTTTATGTTGATATCACACCTCTCGGCGACACAAACCCGATGGCTCAATCAATTTCCTGATCTGAGCAGCCGATTTGCAGAGGACCAGAAGGAGGGAATCTTTGGGGAATTTAGGGGGAATCTAAAAGATTCCTTGAGCCCCAGATTCTCACTTTGTCAGAATTCAGAAATTTGACAGTCGATATTGCAATATTCAACGCCAAAAATCTAATGGTGTGTTCAAATTTTCCATTTCCTCATTCTATTTTTCGGCCACTGTTCTAAGTGAAGTGCAGGTGTCAGCTTTCATGTGCGAGCAGTCATTTCCATGCAATTCGATGTCGTGACATCGATGGTCCGAACAACTTCAGCAGTTTGACATCCGCTTCTTCAGATGGCCCCTAGATGTTAGGTATATGCAGTGCGTTCATGTACTTCTATTGCTATGTATTGTGCTACAAAGATCCCTGTTTGATGGTTGATGTGGGATCTTGTTTCTTACTCGTTTTCATGATTCCTGCTTGATGTGATGTGGAGTCATCTGTGTGATGTACTTGGTGTCATGATTCATCATGTTGTGTTTTGAGATCCCTTTGTTGTATTTTGAAAGGATACTCATGTTGTCGCCATGTATGTTTGCATTGAGATCCCTTTTATGCCATGTTGGCAAGATGCTCATGATCATCATGCATGAGTTTTGTGTCAGACTGATAGAAGTCTTTCGACTGAGATTTCTTGTCATGGAGCATCTCTTAGAGCCACTCCTGTGTAAGGGAGTTTTCCTTGTATGATAGTGACATCACCTCTTATGTACATCATCACTATTGACAACACTTAATGCAGCGGCCTACCCCATCTTGACATCGGGGCCCAGAGACATAGTCCCTCCTGGATGAACTCCGTTATCAACGGCTTATGTTTTTATGTTGGTGATGATTGACATGTTCCTCTTCTTTACAACATGCAGATGTATACATTTATGTTCTTTTAAAAATGAAATTTAACACATTACGAAAATAAAAGGTCTTGGAAGGGTCCTTTGTCACACCTGAACCTAGATCAACTGATCAGTTAATATTACGGGACAGTTGCTGACCTTGGCCAACACCCTTATTTTTTCTCCCGTGGGTAGTTGTATTAACCAAGGTTTTTTAAACTTAATAGCTTGCAAACAACATTGTTCCACTATCTTGAGGCTAATATAACTTAAAGTAGCTCTGGGATCAATTAAAATGGATAAGGTTCGGTCAAAAACTTTACCTTCAAATTCAACCATGGTTGGCTGATATTTTTCCTGATGGTCTTCAAGGGCAACATTAATTTTGGGAATGCTTCTTACTACTTATCCCATAGTAGATGCTTCTTGAATCTATGAAATCTGATAAGCTCCTTTGGAGTGTGGGCAGTTTCTGACATAATACGGGCCTCTGCATCCCCAACACTGTACAGGTGGTCTATTGGTTAATTCTACTTTAGTTCTTCCTAATTGCTCATTCATTTTGGTTTCACTTGGTAATGTAAATCTGGGTTGATTTCTATTCATGTTCCGGCTAGTTTGGCCTTTATATAGTCCTTTATTGATTGAACCCTTATTTCTCTTGTTATTGGAAGCAAATTTAACTCCCTTTTTGTCGACCATCTCTTTCCCACATCACCCTTTTGTTTGTTCTGCTGGTAGCATATCCGTGCTTTTGTTATAACTTCGTCCATGGTTTTCGGGCTATCAAACTCAAATCGTTCCTTCATGAACAGTGGAAGACTGCTGATAAACCACTGTACTTTTGCCTTTTCTTCACGTATGTAAGGGACATACTAAAGTAAGGATGTGAATTTTATTATGAACTCATCCATGGACAATTGACCCAGTCGAAGGTCATGAAACTCCTTTGTCTTTTCGTCATAGAGTCTTTCAATATTTTTGTGGATAAGGATGGTTACAATAGGTAAGATAAATTTGACTTAGTCATAGTGTTGTTGATGAGCTTCCATTTTTGGTAACCCTTAGTTTTTTTAATGTTATTTTCATATTTTGGAATATGGCTTCTAGAATTTTAATTTAATTATCCATTATAAATATTCTAGAATATTCTTGATAGTTTTTACATATGAAAAATTGAAATTTCTCTTAAAAATAGTAGTTATAGCATTTGTGGGGTTTTAATTAAATTAATTATTTTTTTAAAAAATGTGATATGTATACATGTCATATAAAATGAATTATGTACAAAGGATGATATCTCCCCCATTTTATTTATCTTAGCAAAATAAAGATATCTCAAGAAATATGGGTATCAAGATATCATTAAAGGTCTCTCAATTTATGGTAATGATTTGCCTATCACTAGGGTAGGTGGCATTGCTCTTTTTAGTGCCCATTAGGTGACATTGCTATTTTTAGTGTCCATCTTGAGAGAGAATGCAACCTGAAATCTATCCTCAATTTTTTTATGGAAGCCTCAAGTATATTGATAAATGTGGAAAAATCTAATGTATGCTTCTTTAATACCAATGGTACAATGCCCATGGTGAGAAATCTATCCTCAAAGTTTTTATGGAGGCCTCAAGTATGTTGATAAATGTGGAAAAATCTATTGTGTGCTTCTTTGATCCCAATGGAACAGTTCCAATACATTTGGCTTGATGCTTAGACTTTTAGATAATTAATCTCTGTGCTAAAAACTTGGAGTCCCTTAGGTGGAGATATCCTTAGGATTTTCCTATTGGCAAGGAATTTTACAAAGAATATCTAATAATATTGATAATTAGGCATTTCAATATCTCAATATGGGAAGTATTCTAAGCCTACTCAAGTGTGTCCTCCAAGCTCTTCTTCTATATTAGCTATGGGCCATAGCTACTCTTAAAGTTATTCCCAAATTCATTACTTCACTTTATAGATATTTTCTCTCAAATCTATCCTCCAAGCTCTTCCTATGTATTATCCATGAGTCATGGTTACTCTTAAAGTTATTTCCTAATTCATTATTTTTTTCTATAGATATTTTCTCTAGAGAAGGGCAAAGAAAGAAAAGAAATGGTCACTAGTTTAGTGAGAAAAGTTTTGTATCCCAAAATTTACCACGGGATTAGGATTGAAAGACCTAGAAACAATCCCTATAGATATTTTCTCTGGAAAAGGGTAAAGAAAGAAAAGAAATAGTCACTAGTTTCGTGAGGAAAGTTTTGTATCCCTAAATTGACTAGGCATTAGGATTGAAAAACCTAAAAACGCTAAACAAAACTTTGGAAGCTAAATTATGGTGATGTTGGTGCAAAGAGGAGATGGACTTTAAAAACAAATGTGAGACATGAAATATTACCACTCCTCCTCTCAATCAAAAAATGTTACAAGTAATTCCTCGAAGCTCTTCCATATGGACTTTCGCAGGACACAACCAAAGATTAATTCAAAATAATTCTTTTTAGGAGATTACTGCACTAAACAATATAATTACATATTTTCCACATTAGTTACATATTATAAATAAAATTTTATAACTTTTTATGATAAAATAAAATTTAATTGTTATTAATACTATATTAATATATGATTTAGTTGAAAAACTTGAATATATGAAAGTTTAAATTATTAATTTAACAATTTAAATGTACGGAAATTTAAATTTAAATTGCTGAAGCCAGGCAGTGGCCATAAGGTGGGCTTTTACGGAACCACCATGTGATCATAGATTCCAAAAATCCTCGCACTCCAACTGCAAGAAGTGAAGTACTCGAAACCCATAGGCTTCCACCATCCTTAATCACCCTACACCTCCCTGTCGTCTGCTCTCGTAGGTCTCATTAAAGCAGCCACCCACAAAAGAGAAATGATGAGCTCCATAATGTTCACCGAAATAGCCCAGGAAAGGAAATTGAGGTGGATGGATGCGTGGCCATAATGCGGAAAAGACACTTGTAAAATTCAAAAATATTGATAACAATCATAATTACATATCAGTGTAAAGGTGCTTGTAAAAAATTAAATGGACCATTTAGAAGCACAATAAAATTCAAAACATGAAATTGGACAACGCGCCTATGGCTAGCCGTATTATGACAGTTTGTCAGGCGGCGGATCTCAAAAATTTAACAAACCTGCATTAATCTCACTATCATTAAATATGACATCTATGTAGAGGGACTGCATTTTTTGGATGAGCCGCTGGTGAGAGGTGAAGCAGAGGCGATGAGATATTATTTTGGATGGGCGGCTCGATATTTGACAACAGCAACTCAGCGCTGGTGGCATGAGTGGCTGGACATGTATGGGGATGTTTAGATAGCAGACTTGACTTGGGATGGGTGAAAGAGGAGTTGCGATTTTTCGATTTTTGGGGTTTGTTATTTGAATTTCTCTCTGTTTTCTCTTCAGTTGCTTACCTGCTATTAAATTATTGTGTCGTGTGTTTTCTTATTAACTTTTTATTTCCTTTATGTTTTCTTGTTTTGTATTTTGGTTTTATTCGACTCTGGCTCCGAGAGGGTGGGTTTTATTAGACTCTGGTTCTGTGACCAGAGGATAAACTATGTGAGGAATGGGTTCCGAGAAAATATGTGAGGAGTGCAGCAGGCATTAAACGATAGGCATCAGTATCCCAGGAGAGGAGGTATTGACTGTTAAAATTTTTTCATATTTCAATTTGTAGATGTCAATATAATTATCGGTAAATGTGCATTTTAGATTGATTTACATGAGGTATTTATTGTTTGATATTTAAATTTTACAGAGGTAAATGTGTATTTTAAAAACGATTTACTGTATGGCCAGAGCACAAAAATATACGGAGCCTATTTTTTTAATTTGAAGTATAGATATACAGATCCAGATCCAGGCCTGGGAAGACGGAATCCTGATGTGAAATAAGCCTACCTATAGGGAGTAAGCCTGAGCCCAATTTCTTTTGGTATATAAGGTTATTTCATCATTTTGAATTTCTTTTGGTATTTAAAGTTATTTCATCATTTTGAGTTTTGTGAGTGAAAGATTATTACTAATAGTTCATCATAAGGTTGTGCGGATGGACTAGACGGAACAGATTTAAGTTAAATCTTATAAAACCCGGTTCAAATGCTTTTTTCATCATCAGATTATTTAGTTCCAATGTTTTTTTCAACGTTCCCCAGATTGTTTCAAATTCAAATACACCCCTGTAAATATGCAAAGCCATAATAGGGTTCAATGCTTGCTGACAATTGTTCATTTCAGTAATATAATATAAGGGTGGGGTATATTTGATTTGGAGAATCATTTGCCATCCCTTATAATTTAGATTCTGGTTATTGTTATTATTATTTAAATTTTTAGACGTCAAATTTTGGTTGTTTTTTTTTTCCTGCTCGCTGTGATTAATCATTTTTACCATTGTTGTTGCTACTTTGTGTATTTGGTTTTTTTTTTTTTTTTTTTCAAAATTAAAATAATAAAATGTTTTTTAATTATCATACTGCAGCATTTTTTATTCAATTTTTTTGAAATGTGTTGACAGGGTTATGGAGGATGAAGATGATTCAGAAATGTGTTGACAGGGCTAGCGAGAATGAAGATGATTCAGAAATATAACATGTAATTTTGTTATTTCTGTTTTCTTTGTAAATTATATTATTATTTGTAAACACTCAAACAGCATATCAATAAAATCAATATTTCTTTTTAAAGATGGGGTTTACTCCCCTCTCAAGTTCTCAAGATAGCTATGCCCATAGCTATCTATGAGAAATGTCTTTTGTGATTTATGGTTGTGAGGATTCTCGTTTTCAATTATGTTTTCATTTCTTTGTTAAAACAAACTTATATATTGTGTTGTAGAATATAACTTAAAATAATGATAATTTGTTCAAATAAATTCATGATAGTTAATTTATTATTTTGTAATAATAATTTGGATTTTTTTTTTAAATTTAATTATTGTAAGGTTATAATTAATGCTAGAGAAATTTTATGTGATGGAGTTATTCATGCTAGTTGTTAATTTATTATTTTGTAGTAATAATTTGGATTTTTTTTTTAAATTTAATTATTGTAAGGTTATAATTAATGCTAAAGAAATTTTATGTGATGAAGTTATTAGAATTTATAATTTGTTTTTTTTTTTTTTTTATAAAATCAAATTTTCTTGAATAATTTTAAAACTATAAAAACCATGATAATATGACACATAACCATGATTTTTTATTTTGCAAGCATGGTCATTCCATATAAATTTTTAAAAAATAGAAGTTTTTGTAATTACTTTAATTAATATATCAATAATACAAATAATTATAACATCAAAAATCACTATGAACATGGTGATGAATTTTTTTTGTAAGCACCATCTTTGAATATGCATTTTAAAAATATATTAAAATATTAAAACCCTGTAGAAATAGAATAAATAATATGCAATTTAAAGTTAGTCTATAATTAGTTACACTTATAATTTTACTGTAGTACACTTATAATTTTAAATATTTTTATCTTTATTTTATGTTATGTTTGTTTTTTTTGTATTCTTATTTGTGAGTGTACAATGATTTTACAAGTACATAATATCACATTTTAAATGATTTGAATGTTATATATTAATTTGTTTACGATAAATTGATGTTCAATTTAATAAAATTTGATTTTCTTTTACAAATATTATTAGTTTAATAAGTGTCTTTAAATCTATTTTTAATGAATTGATTACTTGATATTTCATAATATAAATTTATTGAAGCTTATCATTTGTTTAAAGAACAATAATATCATGTTATTTTTTTTAATGAATATTTTTTATTAATATAGCACCATTAATAATTATGAATTTTTTAAAGTACAATGTATATTTCAAACCCACATATTTTCATAATTACACTAAAATAATATGTATTTCAATAATACAAATAATTTTAAGTACAATGCATATTTCAAACCCACATATTTTCATAATTACACTAAAATAATATGTATTTCAACAATACAAATAATTGTAATATCACAAATGACTACGATCATGAATTTTTTTCTATAACAATTATTTAATATATTTAAAAAATATAACCCAAAACTAACATAAATTGAAAAAAAATATTATTTCATAATTACACTAAAATAATATGTATTTCAACCATACAAATAATTGTAATATTACAAATGACTATAATCATGATTTTTTTTCAATAATTAATTATTTAATGTATTTAAAAATATAACCTAAAACTAGCATAAATTGAAAAAGAAATATGTTTTTAAAATTGACTAGTCAAGTTCATGTTTTATGATATAATATTAAATATTTCTATTTTTATTTTTTATTATGTGATTGTATAATGATTTTGCCCAATATCAATGTAAAAATTATAATTCAATATCATATTCTTCACCTTTTTATATTCAATTTACTAAAATATATCTTTTTTTGCAATTATTATCAATCATACTCATTTCAAAACACAACTATGAAGTACAAATATTTATTTTTTTCTTTTTATATTTATGTTAAATTTAACAAAATTGATTTTTGCAATCATATATTATTTTTTAAATATATAAATATTGTTCCTTATTTATATTTGAGTTAATATTTATGTCTTCTAAGAAGTATTATCACCCAATATATATTTCAAAAATATAAATAAATACTAGACAATTATAATATTTTGAAAATATATCACAAATAAATATAAATATACTAAAGATCATAATGATACCACAATTTTTTTTTCTTCAAAGCACCATTGTTTAAGGTACATTTAAAAATCATAAGCTTTCATATTTGCATTTAATTAATAGATATTTGAACTATACATATAATAATAACATCATAAGTAACTATGATGATGAATTATTTGTAAACTTAATCATTCATTATACATTGATTTTTAACAACTATCATAAGAAGATATATATTTCAAAGACATAAATATGACACGACACACTTAAAAATATATCACAAATAACTAAAATTATACAAATAACCATGACAATATCACAAATAATCATGATCGAGAAATTCTTATAAATATCATCATTAAATATACATTTAAAAGTCATAAGTTTGTTTTTAATTAACATCAGATTTTTTCCAACATTAACCAATTTAATGTACAACAAATATACAATTGATGATCAGTTATAAATTGATGTTTTATTATCATAGAATTTAGAACTACATGTAATTTTTTTTAGTTTATTTGTAAATCATACTATTATTTGGAAACAATCAATGATATAATACTAAAATTAATAAAAAAAATTACTAGGGGGTTATGCTTTTAATGGCTTAATATAGCTATATCAATAGTTATTTCATAGGAAATTGATGTTTTATGATCATCGAATTTAGAATTTAGAACTACATGTAATTTTTTTTAATTTATTTGTAAATCATATTATTATTTGGAAATGATATAATACTAAAAGTAATAATTGTTTTTACTAGGGGATTATGCTTTTAATTGCTTAATATAGTTACATCAATAGTTATTTCATAGGAATGTGGATATTAGTTGCTAATAATATTAGGAAATTCTAACCTGCAAAATATTTCACAGTACTTGGTGCTAGACCTGCTTTGAGCCCTCAGTCCTTTAAACTCCATGGCCAATTACCAAAAAAAATATTGGATCCCTTGGTATCGAAACTTTTCTTCAAATGCAATTACGAATTATGAGGGAGTTACGAAAACTCCAACTTTTGAAGTTCCGACCTCCAAGATGATGTCATGTTGATGTTATCAATTCCATGGGGCATCTCCTTTGTGGTGACAAATGTCACCTGGAATTTCTCTATTAAGCCACTGAATTTTGTTTAATCTGATTGCTAAGTGTCCATGGCATAGCCACATCATGCTCACATAATCCAGATACTAGTTTTTGAGGTTGATATGGGTGATGGAGTTATGCGTTGGAGACCAATAGATATGGCAAATATATACAACTTGTAGAGCATAGTGAATATATGATTAATTGTTTTTCTGGAGAGTAATTGTAACACCCCAAGCTACATGAACAGTTATTGTGGTTACTAAGTCTTATTTTCACATTTTACTGTATTAATTTTCTCACTTTATGTTGTTGAAATGTTAAATAACTCAGGCAGAGAGGCCAGGGTATATTTTTGTTACCTGATTAATGAATAATTAGGAGTTAAGGTATTTTAACAAAAAAAATGTATGAAACATTTGTTAACCTAAAGAAACAGTCAAAGAAAAGAAAAAAATTATTCATCTACTCCTGGGGGGGAGATATAGATGGGGAGGGGAGTCCAGAGTTAGGGGAGAAAAAACCCAGATATCCTTAAGCTGGGTGAAATAAACCAGTGGGAAAGACTCGAATACAGTCTGCAAGGTATGATACTTGAGGCTGCACGGTGAGTCCTGAGGGCCAAGGTACCTGACTATAGTTGGACTCATTTGACTTTGAAGAGAAGGAAGTGCTCGGGGGGAGAGTCTGGACGTAATTGCTAGGCTCACGACTCGGTGGCGAGACTTTCCAAATAGGAATATAGTTTGCATAATTACAAGTGTGTGAACATATAAGTAATTTAAATTTACCTTTAAGAGATGTTGGTTGAATATGAAGATATTAGATGTACAGATAGAATTAATTAATGTTGGTTGAATATTTAAAATAATAGCTTTACAGATATAACTAATTAGAGATGTAAATTCCATAAAATTGCAATTAGAATAGGGAATAGAACTGTATTACTTGAACTTAGGAGAGTAGACAGTAAATTTTACAAACAAGCAATGTTAACAGTAGTATGCATGGTATAGATATTTTGTTGTAACAAATAAGTACTCACGAACCCATAGTATCAGTGAAGACCGTAACTTTATCGTAGGTAATGAAATTTCTATGATAGCAGGTTCATAATTTCGAATGGATAGCAACTGAGAGGAGAAAGGAGTGACAGTAGACAAATATACCCGAATAGCCAGAGATTGCCATCTATTTATTCTACAGTTACTTTTAAAAAAAATATAAGGAGAAAAACAGTAAAAGGATTTCACCATACATTTCCAGAATACATAAGTACAGTAAAGATTCATTCTATTAAATATAAAAGACTGAAGCCATAAATAAAGTTCTTTCCATCTGAAAAAGAAGACTGAAGTTTTAAGTATGAGTTGAGTCTACAGTGGCAAGTCTGGCCCAGCACCCTTCAGGTTTCGAAAACATTAAATAACAAGATAAAAACCCTTGAATTTGAAATCTAGGCCTTGACAACGAAATTCTACACAGTAAGATTTTCAAATCACTGTTCAAAACATTATTTAAAAAAACAAAAACCAAGGATAAACCTCGGCTGAATCGCATAGTGAGCACAACTCAGAACCAACCTTAACATTTTGCACAAAACCCACCAACGAAATATTGTATCCAAAATAAAATTTGTGTTAACGGAATTCAGCATATAGCCTCCACCCAAAATCAACTTTTTCACAGGACAAACCACCGCATAGCTATCTCCTAAACATCTAAAGAACCAGTGAGGAGATTCTGACCTGTAAATAATAACGAAGGTCCATAAACCTGCGAAATATGATTAATGTTGTCTTAGCCATGCAAATCACAAACCGGTTACTGGCTAATACCTGCAATCATATGACAAGCAACCACAGGGTCAGGTAGGAAGACTGAATCTATTAAAAAATAAATTAACGGGACTCCGAGAGTGTTGTGAGCATAGCTGAGACTGGGGAACTCCAGCAGATGGTGGCCCACCTATAATCTAATAAAGAAATTAGTTAACCGAGTTGGGAAATGAATAAAAAAGAAAATAATAAAAAGAAACTAAAGAATGGCATGATAATATGCATGCTCACCCCCCTGAGAATGGTATCAGTACTGGCTGGCCCACACAGGATAAGAAATCCGATGAGAAATCCCTGAACGGTTGGGGCAACCAGTCAGATACCAAACTAGACGAAACCCTGAGGTGAAATCCATCCACAAACCACACAGAAAACTGGAGTAGTGAAGGGACGAGTGGAATACAATACCTCCCAGTGAGGGCACGACATAAATCTCCATTGAAAATAGTAGAAATGGTCATGAACCTGTCTGGTGCAGCAAAGGGCCAACTCTATTGCATGGAAGTGAAGCCGAAGAGCCAACAACACGAAATGATTCGGTAGCTGGCCAGATGTGGGAGAGTTGGTTAGAAGGTAAAACCTTAACTCGTCCATGCTGTCGGCTCGCCATCCATAGATCAAGGGAGCAGATTGGACCAGATGTCACAAGTCAGCCAAATCCTCTGACGAATACATGCAGTGGGTTTGAATATGCTAATGCCGCATGTATCAGGGTGCTGATAGCATTTAACCAAGGTCTGGTCATAGATATCAACCCCATCATGAAGCCATGTGAAAAAAATAAATGTGAACCATCGTAATCCTTGAAGTTTGTGTTGCAATGAATATAATAGATCAAAATCCAGATATGCTATAAGGGTGCTATTAATGTTGATAAACCATTATTATAATATTTTTTTATTTTTACGTAGTTTGTTAGTTTGTTTATGAATAGTGTTACAAATGGTATCAAAGCTCAGGTTCGTACACTGAGACTTTTGGGAAATTACATATGTATGTAATAAATGTGACTTAATCAAAACAACTAAGTAAATGTGAATGTGAACATAGAGACCAACATCAACACAAAAAAGGGGTCAGAATGCAGAGGAGCCCAAGACTACCAAACTAGCCAAAGACAACTTATGTGGATGCCAACCCTGACATATGGATACAGCTAGGAGAGGAATCTCGTCAATCCAATATTGTCCTACTTGAAATCGTCCAACATGTTAAGATGACAAATTTAAGAATAGGAAATGAACGGTTACAACTAGAACAAGGGATAATTCTTAGAAGTTTATCTAATCGACATAACCAACGAGAACTAGATCCCAACAATGAAGATAGAGAGAAAACCCCAACAGCTCATCATGGAGAAGATAATGATGAGTCAGTTGAAAAACATGGGCAAGATGAAGAAGGACATTCGGATAATGTCTCCGACGAGTGCAAGACAAAAAGACAGAAATTTGAGTTACAAGGAGAATTTAAAAAGATAAAATCGTCACTCTTCGAAGGGGAATCTGAAGAGGCAGCGGAAGCTTGGTTAATTGACATGAGAAAATACTTTCAGATTTATGATTACATTGATAAACTAAAAGCATGTCTGGAAGTTTATCAGTTAAGAGGTAAGGCTACTCTCTTGTGGGAGGAAATCAAAACTGTGAGGAAAATCGATGAGGAACAGGTCACGTGGAAGGAATTTCAAAAGAATTTCAAGGATAAGTATTTAACTGAATGTTATTATGATGAAAAAGCAAAGGAATTTCACGAGTTAAGATTGGGAACCTTAACCATGGATGAATATGTGAAACGACTCACCTCCTTACTGCGATATGTGCCTTATATAAAAGAAGAAAAGGCAAAGATTCAGCGTTTCATTAGTACCCTACCCAATTTTTTGAAGGAGAAGCTTGAGTTTTATTACCCAAGAACCATGGATGATGCGGTGTGAAAAGCCCACATCTGCTACCAAAAAATGAAACAAAAAAATGAGGGACCTAAAGGAGGATTGAACAGGAAGGGAAGGAACCTACCCCCAAACAGACAAACAAAATTTACTAGTGGAAAGGAATATAAAACAAAAGCCCCTTAGAAAATTTCCAGCAAGGAACCAGCCCAAAGTTGCCTACTCTGAAAATAGACATTCGGAAGGACTTAATAAATCTGTTAATGACCAGCAGTCAAAACCACCTCTTCAATGTTGGGGATGCGGAGAAGCCCATTATTACAAAAATTGTCCGCATAAAGAAAGGACAGAGCAGCTATCAAATATGCAAGAAGCTTCCACGGTTAGGGAGGTGGTGAGGAGCATGCCTAGAATTAATGCTGCTCTGGACGACCATCAAGCGAAATACGATCCCACCATGATTGAATGTGAACGTATGATTGCTAAGCAACCTGTCTATGTTTTGTTTGATCATGGTGCTAGTCTAAGTTATGTTAGTCCTAAGGTTGTAGAGAGTTTTCAACTGTAGATCAGCAAGTTTCCAAAATCGTGGTTAGTTCAATTAGTCACCGAGGTAAAAAGAAGGGTAAATGAAAGAACATAATGTTGTCGTATAACAATCTTAGGACAACCCATTTATGTTGACCTTAATATACTCCCTTTGGGTTCGTACGACATTTTAATAGGGATGGATTGGTTGGAAGGACGTTGGTCCCTAGTTGATTGTAAGTAGAAAACTGTAAGTTATATCATTAAGTTAGGGAAAAGGAAGGAACTACAAGGAATCAAGAAAAATACTAAGTTGCGTCCTATTACTGCTAGTCAGCTAGGAAAACGTATTAGGAAAGGCTATCAGATTTATGCGGTCCATGTGGGATATATGAACTCCAAAAATAAAATTATCTCCTTGAAAAATATCCTTGTTATTAAGGAATTTGCTGATGTATTCCCTAAATCCATTCCTAGATTACCGCCCAAGCATGATATTGATTTCACCATTGAATTAATTTTGGGTGCAGCCCTTGTATGCAGGGCCCCTTATCGCATGAGCATACCTGAGTTAACAGAACTCAAAATCCAGCTTCAAGAACTTCTAGATAAAGATTATATCTACCCCAACGTGTCCCCTTGGGGAGGCCCCATACTGTTCGTATGGAAGAAGGACAGAACTTTGAGATTATGCATCGATTATCGTCAGTTAAATAAAATGACCATCAAAAATAAATATCCTTTGCCACATATTGATGATTTATTTGATCAGGTGCAAGGAGCCAAAGTATTCTCAAAAATCGATTTAAGGTCCAACTACCACTAGATAAGGATAAAGGAGGAAGACATTTGTAAAACTGCATTCCAAACTCGTTATGGTCATTACGAGTTCGTGGTGTTGCCATTTGGCCTCATCAACACCCCAACTACTTTTATGAGTTTGATGCACAATATTTTCTAGCCCTATCTTGATAAATTTGTACTGATTTTTATTGACGACATTTTAATTTACTCCAAGAATCAGGAGGAGAATGAAAATCATCTCAAGATAGTGTTACAAACTCTGCAAGAAAATCATATATATGCTAAATATAGCCAGTGTGACTTTTTCAAAAGTCAGATTCAATACTTGGGTCACGTTATATCAGCTGAGGGAATAGCAGTGGATCCAAAAAAGATTAAAACCATTATGGAATGGACCACCCCAAAGAATGTTGTTGATATTAGGTCATTCTTGGGCTTGGCCAAGTACTACTGTCGATTCATTAAAGGATTTTTGAAAATCGCTTTCCCAATGACCTCATTACAGAAGAAGGGACGAATCTTCCTATGGACAACTGAATGTCAGCAAAGCTTTGAAAGAATAAAACATCTACTTACCACTGCACCCGTGTTAAAGGTAGCAGATCCGAAAAATTCTTTCGTAGTTTGCACAGATGCTAGTAAAGAAGGTGTTGGCAAAGTGCTGACACAGGAAGGGAAAGTCATTTCCTACGAATCACAGAAATTGAACGAATATGAGCAACGATATTTTGCTTATGATATTAATTAACAGTAGTAGTGCATGCACTTAAAATGTCACAACACTACCTCTTGGGGAAGAAATTTTTGTTATTAAGAGATCACAATAGCCTTACAAATTTATCTAACCAGTCTAGCTTAAATGCTCGGCAGGCCATATGGACAACATTTTTGAGTGAATTCGATTTTGAAATGAAACATCTTAAAGGGAAAGAAAATTGAGTGGTCGACGCATTAAGCAGAAAATTACATTGTATTTATGAGGTCCAATTCAGTTACGTATGATCAAACATCCCTGGAATCATAAAGGAAGCCTCCCTTAAGGACCCATAGTAGGATTTTCTTTGGAAGCAGGCAAAGGAAGCTCTGTTGAAGAGGGAAATATCAGATTATGAAATAAATTTAGATAAGATCCTCACTTTCAAAAACAAAGTATATGTTCCTAATCAAAATTATGTCAAACAATTGATATTGGATGAATTCCACAGGAAATCGTGTGCTGGCCACCCAGGGTACCAGAAGCGATTTTCTGGCTCGGGTTAAGGAAAGATGTCACTGAGTAGATCTCCAAATGTTTGGAGTGTCAGTTGGTGAAGGCAGAAAATTAGTATCCCGCTGGGTTGTTGCAACCATTGCCCATTCCAAAGTGGAAATGGGAGACCATATCTCTAGACTTCATCACTGACTTACCTCGCACTAAGAAGAAACACGATTCAATTATGGTGGTGGTGGAAAAATTAAAAAAAACGACTCATTTTATACCTGTGAAATCCACTTACAAAACTCAGGAGATTACAGAAATATTTATGATGGACATTTTTCATTTGCACGAAATACCCAAGGTGGTAATTTCTGATAGGGATGTAAAATTTACATCCACGTTATGGAAAACACTCTTTTTAGGGTTGGGTAACCAGATCCAATTTAGTACCACTTACCATCCCCAAATGGATGGTCAAATCGAACGAGTGAATCAAGTTCCAGAGGACATGTTATGTATGCTTGTGATGCAACAACCACATAAGTAGGAAGACTATCTCCACCTAGTCAAATATGCCTATAATAATAAGCATA
Source organism: Pinus tabuliformis (assembly GCA_031772625.1). Taxonomy (NCBI): domain Eukaryota; kingdom Viridiplantae; phylum Streptophyta; class Pinopsida; order Pinales; family Pinaceae; genus Pinus; species Pinus tabuliformis. Next base: position 1,500,297,420 of record CM062819.1, on the reverse strand, counting down.
ATGAATCACTGGGCATGAGCCCCTTTGAGGTGTTATATGGAAGAAGGTGCAGGGTGCCCATACATTGGAATAGGCCAGTCAATAAGCTAGCATTGGGCCCTGACATGTTAGCAGAAATGGAGGAGACGGTTAAAAAATTTTGACAGAATCGAAGAGTTGCCCAAGACAGATAGAAGATGTATGCATATAAAAAGAGGACATACAAATAATTCTAGCTGGGGAATCATGTATACCTAAGAGTAAAGCCCCGAAAAAGTTCCTTACAATGTAGGGGTTGTGCCAAGTTAGCACCTAGGTACTGTGGACCTTTTCAAGTCTTGGAACGAATTGGACCAGTAGCATAAAAGCTTTCTTTACCAAGCCATATCCAGGTCCATAACTTTTTCGATGTTTCCTTGCTAAAAAAATAAGTGTAAACCCTCAGCATATAGTTAGCTAGGAAAATATACAGGTAATAAGTTAAGTAGAATACATAGCCTTTAGATAAACTATTTTGAGGAAGTTGTGACTGTGAATTGTATATGTGTAGGTCGAACTGGAAAGAGAATTTCTAGAAGAACCTCTTCGTATTCTCGATTGGAGAGAAACCACATTGTGGAGGCGAGCCATCACTCAGGTTAAAGTGTAGTGGAAGCACTTTGGCCCAGACGAGGCCACTTGGGAAGAAGAGGAAATTATGCAGAAATCTTATCCGACATTATTTTCTTAAATCAGAAAGAACACCAAGGACGAAGTTCGTCATATGGTGAGGGATATGTAACACCCCAAGCTGCATGAATAGTTACTATGGTTACTAAGTTTTATTTTCACCTTTTACTGCATTAATTTTCTTACTTTATGTTGTTGAAATGTTAAATAACTGAGGCTGAGAGGCCAGGATATATTTTTGTTACCTGATTAATGAATAATTAGGAGTTAAGGTATTTTAATAAAAAATGTATGAAACATTTGTTAACCTCAAGAAGCAGTTAAAGAAAAGAAAACAATTACTCATGGGGAGATATAGATGGGGAGGGGAGTCAAGAGTCATGGGAGAGAAAACCTAGATATCCTTGAACTGGGTGAAATAAACCAGTGGGAAAGACTCAAATACAGTCTGCAAGGTATGAGACTTGAGGCTGGATAATGAGTCCTGACTGTAGTTTGACTCATTTGACTGTGAAGAGAAGGAAATGCTCGGGGGGAGATTCTGGATGTAATTGCCAGGCCCGCAACTCGGTGGCAAGACTTTCCAAACAGGAACAAAGTTTTCATAATTACAAGTCTGTGAATAAAAAAGTAATTTAAATTTATCTTCAAGAGTTGTTGGCTGAATATGAAGATATTAGTTGTACATATAGGATTAATTAATTTTGGTTGAATATGAAAATAATAGCTTTACAGATAGAACTAATTAGAGATGTAAATTCCATAGAAATTCCATAGAATTGCAATTAGAATAGAGAATAGAATTGTATTACTTAAACTCATGAGAGTAGATAGTCAATTTTACAAACAAGCAATGCTAATAGCAGTATGCATGGTATAGATATTTTGCTGTAAAAAATAAGTACTCACGAACCCATAACATTGGTGAAGACCATAACTTTATCGTAGATAGTGAAATTTCAAAATAGGAGGAAGGAAACGAAGCCGGGCAGATATATTTCTAAATTTTCGAACTACATAGAAGAGGAATCGGGATTCCGAACCATCATATATAATTTCTGGTCGGTTTACCTGCCATCAGTTATAATTAACCAACTGTGAGTATAAATTTTTCATAATTCTTCATATACACCAATAATTCTTAGAACCTCTCAAATTAAATAGACCTAATCAAATTCAACCTATCTGATCTGAAGAGATCTGAGCTGAGGTATAGAAGCTGGAGGAGATATGATCTAAGTGATTAGAAAGTCGACCACTGGCCGTTTATTACATCCTGTGCAGCCTTAGTTGAGTTTTTGTCAATTCTTCTCTGTGAAATTAGGTTTTACTTCTTGTTCGCTGTGCTGGTATATGTTACGTAGAAAAACCTAAATACCAAAACTGCATCAGGAGAATGGAACGAACCTGGAGAAGTTTGACCATGCGGCCATGTCCAAACACTTTGCGAATCACCAGGAACTTGTGGATACTGTCCAGAGGAAAATATGGAGCTAACACGCATTTGTCACATTTCCTTCGCCGGATTTTACAACAAGCGCATGCAGGTGCAGTGGAATGAGTGGCGTAGCTCATCGTCAGAAAATGGAAATCTGTTCTATGGAAACCTTTTGTTCATTATTTTTTCTATTAGTATGAGGCTTGAGCGCATTATATCACGGTTGATTTTCTCATTTCGCTTATTTAAATTTAAAGAAATCAAGTTGTAGAGTTGTTGAAATTTTTACCCCGCTTAAATGAAAAAAGAATTTATTATAATTTCTAAATTTTCTTAGAAATTGTCATTATCCAATCTACTAAAAATGTTTAAAGATATTCTACTATTTTTATATAAAATTTAGATTCTATAACATTTTATCAATTTTATACAAAATTTAAAGTATAAGAATATTTTATTCATTTTTTTTATTCATTGTAATTATTTATTTTAATTTAGTTGACAAATTAACAGTAGAGACAATTATTACTGGCTGTTATTTTTATGGATGCAATCTAATTTATCATCATTTTATTGTTTTATTCATGTTTTTTTTACATTGTAATTATTTATTTTAATTTAGTTGACAAATTAACAGCAGAGACAATTATTACTGGATGTTATTTTTATGGATGCAATCTAATTTATCAGCATTATTCTAAAGAAATTACACTACATAGAATGCTATTTATGTGAATGCAAGGTAACTTATCATCATTATTTGAGAAAAATCACCCTAGTTAAAATGACCAATAACTATTTCATAAAAGACCCTTTTTCAATCTTACAAGTATCTCTAAATTTTGAGCTATTAAATTGTTTCTTTATGTCCAAAAAAAATTAAGCTAATAAATTTTATATGCTATTTAAAATATACATAAATTTTATTAAACTAATTTCCCATTTTAAATTTATACCAAACAAGATTATGTATAAATTTTATATCCTATTTGAAATATACATACAGTTTTACTAAATTAATTTACCATTTTTAATTTATACCGTACAAGATTATGTATAAAAAAAATTAAAGTCAAATTTCTATATATATCTTCAAAAATTGTGCACTTGTGTCGATCCTGCGGATTCAAATTTAATGATTTTAGTCCACTTTATGGAATTTAATAATCAACACAGAAATCCCGATGAAGTAACCAAGCATCGTTAGCAGTTTGAATTCCTTTTGCCTTCTTTTTCCATTCATTGGATGGACGGTTAAGGGTCTCACTTATTCCTGTTATTTTCAGACCAATATGTTATTTTATCGTTGATAATTGACTTACACGGGGAGAAAATTTGTGGAGAGAGGCGTTCACGGAATAATTTGTGCTAATAAGAAAACAATTGTGCTAATAATTTTGTTGGAAATTTCTGAGAATTTCAAACACAAAAGAAATTGCATAGAGAAATTCGATTTCATTAATAAAAAGATAATTGTTACAAAAATAGTCTTCCTCTTTAGAGGGGTTACAACAGGAACGTTTCAGTTCCAGAAACTAATTTCACTATCTCAGAAAAATTACAGTTTCAGCACTGCTGTGCGTTGCAAAAAAAAACTCTCTTTTTTAATTCTACACCCTGTGTCTGCCCTTGCATTTTCATATATAATGAACAACACAAAAATATCTTACATACGTTTTGCTTGTGCCCATACTTCCGTAAAATAGAAAACAATAAAATTAAAAATTTTACCTACATTTACCAACCGTGGTAAATATCATTAATTACACGGCTGAAAATATCTTATCGGAATTTAATGCGTGGCCCATCACAATATCGCACCATCGCATCGGCGGAAGAGAAAAGATGTGCCGCCGCTGCCATAACCGTTGAATCATGCGATTTGCGATATGCGATCAGATCGCATCGCGAAATCACAATCGGGGCAATGCAGGGGTGCAACAAGTTAATATGCGATGGCGATCTGCGATTTGATCGCATCGCGAATGAGCAAAATAGAACTTGCGGGGAATTCTAACGGCGGTTTTGCTGAAATGTTCGCGGCCCCCTATTCAACTGTCGCTGCAGTTGAAATTACGATTTCAACACTCCCCTTTAATTTCAACTGCTGGGTTTTTCTGCATACCCAGGCATTTCCTGAAATGATCGAAACTTTTCTTTCCCAATGGTTTTGTCAAGATGTCAGCTAACTGATCCTCTGTTCTGCAGTGCTGCAAAACAATCTCACCATTGTTAACCAATTCACGTATGAAGTGAAATTTGGTGTCTATGTGCTTTGTCCTTTTATGAAAAACAGAGTTTTTAGACAATGCTATTGCCGAGCTATTGTCACAGTAAATGGTTGTGCCCTTTTCTTGTTCATGACACAAATCTCTGAGAACTCTTCTCAGCCACATTGCTTGGCATGATGCTGCTGTTGCTGCCACATACTCTGCCTGCGCTGTTGACAAAGACACAACTGGTTGCTTCTTGGAAGCCCATGAAATGGCTCCCGATCCCATATGAAACACATATCTCGATGTGCTTTTCCTATCATCAACACTTCCAGCCCAATCACTATCAGTGTAACCTGTCAACATGAAACTTTCAGAAGAGGAGTATAAAATACCAAACCCCTTTGTTCCATTCACATACCTTAGAATCCTCTTGGCTGCCTGCCAATGAGTCTCTTTCGGTCTTTCCATAAATCTGGAGATTAAACTCACAGCGTGCATAATGTCTGGCCTAGTTGTATTCAAGTACATAAGGCTGCCAACTATGCTCTTCTACAATTTTGGATCAAAATCCTTGCTGTTGTCTTCTTTGGTTAATTTCAACCCCATTACAGTTGGAGTCACAGCTGCCTTGCTGTTTTGCATGTTAAATCTCTTCAACACTGCTTCTACATATTTAACTTGAGAAATGAAAACACCATTTTCACTTTGGTCTACTTCAATTCCAAGAAAATATCTTAAGAAGCCCAAGTCAGTCATTTCAAATTCACTTTTCATGACTGCTTTAAAATCAGCAATGAGAGAAGCATCATTGCTAGTAAAAATCAAATCATCTACATATAAGACAACAATAAGAATCTTACCTTCATTCTCCTTTATGTAGAGTGTGGGTTCACCATCACACTTATCAAACCCATTCTTAATCAGATAAGCATCTATTCTACTGTACCATGCTCTTGGAGCTTGCTTCAGCCCATAAAGAGCCTTCTTCAGTTTGCAGACTTTATGCTTTTGGCCTTCAACTTCATAGCCTGGAAGTTGTTCAACATAAACCTTTTCTTTTAAAACTCCATTCAGGAATGCAGAATTAACATCCATTTGATAAATCTTCCATTTGTGTTGTGCCGCAATAGACAACATTGTTCTGACTATTTCCATCCTTGCTACTGGTGCAAAGGTTTCATCATAGTCTTTGCCTTGTTGCTGCTTGTAGCCTTTCACAAAAAGTCTTGCTTTATGCCTGTCAATCTTGCCTTCAGCATTGCTTTTGGTCTTATAGACCCACTTAACTCAAATGGCATCTTTGCCTTCAGGGAGGTCCACTAACTCCCATGTTTTACTCTTCTCAATTGCACCAATTTCTTCATTCATTGCTTCAATCCATTTATTTTCATTTACAGCATTTTCAAAATGAACTGGGTCATCAACATGACAATACAAAGCGAATAATGAATTCAGACCAGTATTGTTACTTACCTCTCCTTGTTCATAAATCTCATTCAGATTTCTGAATCTTGGTCTTCTTGGTGTGCTTGGAGTTCCATCCGAACTTGAGGGTATTTCTGATCCCTGTGGTGTGCTTGGAAAAGCACTTCCTTGACTTCTCGAGGCTGTTCGAATTCCAACTTGTGGTATGGTTTGTTGTACTTGTTGTGGTGGAGGAGGAGCCACCAAGGAAGGATTATTTGCTGCTGTCCCTTCCTCTTCTTCTTCGTGAGACACAATTGTCTTCACATTCACTGTCTTCTCTAAGCTTCCATCCCAGGCTTCATCTTCAATGAACTGCACATCTCTGCTTACTATCAATTTCTTAGGGGATGGATTATAGAGTTTGTATGCTTTTGACTCATCACAATAGCCAATAAAGACACACTTCTCCCCCTTACTGTCAAGCTTCTTCCTTAGCTGATTCGGTACATGTGCATATGCTACACAACTGAATACTCTCATGTGAGTGACAGTTTGCTTTTGACCACTCCATGCTTCTTCTGGTATTTTGTTCATGACAGCTTTAGTTGGGCATCTATTCAAGATGTAAACTGCGCAAGTAATAGCTTCTGCCTAATACTCATGCGGCAAGTGTTTTGCCTTCAACATACTTCTGACCATGTCAAGAATGGTCCTATTCTTCCTTTCGGCAACACCGTTTTGCTGAGGTGTATACCTCGCGGTGAACTGCTTTTGTATGCCATTCTCTCTGCAAAAACACAGAAAGTCTTTGGAGATGTACTCTCCTCCTCTATCTGTTCTGAGCACTTTGATATAATGCCCACACTGCTTCTCAACAAGAGTTTTGAAGTGGCGAAATTTCTCAAACACTTCACTCTTCTGTTTCAGCATATACACCCATGTCTTTCTGGTGTAATCATCAATGAAAGTTAAAACATATTTATTTCCAGCAAATGATGGTATTTGCATCGGTCCACACACATCAGAGTGAACAATTTCCAAGGGTGCTTTTGCCCTTATACTCTTTCCTGCTGGAAAAATTTCTTTGTGTTGCTTGCCCAAGATGCAACCTTCGCAAAGGCTGTCTGGTTTCTCGATCAATGGCAATCCCTTTACCATTCCCTTTCTGTGCAACAGATTCAAGCCTCCGAAATTGAGATGTTCAAATCTCAAGTGCCACAACCAACTCTCATCTTTCACTTGTTCCTGAAAGACTTCTTGTATTATAGCTGCAATAGTTCTTCCTTCCTTCAAATCTGCTGTGAGTTTGAGAGGAAACATTCTATTGCTGGTCATCTACACCTGTGCAATTATCTTCTTACTTGGAGGTATGTCTCTGATTGTACAGATATCATCTTTGAAGAACACATTGTAACCTTTGTCAATGAGCTGTCCAATGCTCAAAAGACTACATTTCAGACCAGGTACATAGTACACCTCTGGCACAATCATCTGTTCTCCATTTCTTACTTAGATACTAACTCTGCCCTTACCCTTGATAGATATCTTACTATCAGTTCCTATTGTTACCTCAGATTTCACATTTTCATCCAGATTGGCAAACATTTCAATATTTCCAGTGATGTGATTACTACAACCTGAGTCTAAGAACCAAAAATCTTCTTGTTTGTCTTGTGCAATGTTACATGTTAACAGCACAATCTTTGGATTCTTATCTTCTTCATTTGCAAAATTAGCATTCTGCCTACTATTCATGTCATTTTGTTTTTTTCTACATTCATTGGCGTAGTGCCCATATTTCTTACAATAATGACATTAGACTTGGGATTTGTCATACCTTTGTCCATGAGCTTGTTGTTTGCTTGAACCTTCATCTTGGTTCTGATTGCAGCTCCTTCTGCTTGTGCTTGCAGGATTATTTCTGCCTTTGTTTTGGCTTCTTCCATGACCTCTATTATTTGATCTGCCTCGACCTTTTCCTTGGTCAAAAGACATCTGAGTCTTGAATGCTTGCTCAAAAGAGGAATCTGTTCCTTTACTCAGTCTGTGTTCATGAGACATAAGAGAAGCACTCAGTTCATCTACTGTGAACTGTGAGAGATCCCTTGTTTCTTCTATTGCTACCACAATAGCTTCAAACCTTGAGGGTAAACTTCTTAAGATCTTCTCTACAATCTTTCTTTCTTCAAGAATCTCACCATGAGATCTTATCTGGGTTATCAACCCAATAACCTGAGTGAAGAATGAATCTATTGTATCAGACTCCTTCATGCTGAGTGTTTCAAAGTCTCTCCTCAACATCTGCAACTTTGCAGTCTTCACCTTCTCCATGCCTTGATAGGCAGTTTTGAGAATATCCGATGCCTCCTTGGATTTTGTTGCTGCTGCAATCCGTGGAAAAACACTTTCATGTACTGATTGGAAGAGAAAAAAGAGGGCTTTGGCATCCTTCTTCCTATCGCTCTTCAACTAGTCTCTTTCTGCTACTGTCAAAGCAGCCAATGCTGTTGCATCTGCAGGTTCAGCATAGCCAGTTTCAACCAGCTTCTATATTCCTTGAGAAGCAAACAATGCTTTCATTGCTATGGACCAATAACTGTGATTTTTCCCATTAAACTGTGGCAGTTGGGAATTTGTCAAACCAGTTCCAACATCTGCCATCTTAACCTATATAAGTAAAGAAGAGATACTGACTGTATAATTAAAAACAAGCAAAAAACTTTCTCTACTGGAGAAAATCTGCTCAATAAGCTTCTTACAATGCCTACAGTGAAAAAAAAAACTCTGTTTTTGACTCACTGAGTGCCTAGACCAGCTCTGATACCATGTTGGAAATTTCTAAGAATTTCAAACACAAAAGAAATGGCACAGAGAAATTCGATTTCATTAATAAAAAGATAACTGTTACAAAAATAGTCTTCCTTTTCAGAGGGGTTACAACAGGAACGTTTCAGTTCCAGAAACTAATTTCATTATCTCAGAAAAATTATAGTTTCAGCACTCTTGTGCGTTGCAAAAAAAAACTCTCTTTTTTAATTCTACACCCTGTGTCTACCCTTGCATTTTCATATATAATGAACAACACAAAAATATCTTACATACATTTTTCTTGTGCCCATACTTCCATAAAATAGAAAACAATAAAATTAAAAATTTTACCTACATTTACCAACCGTGGTAAATATCATTAATTACATGGCTGAAAATATCTTATCGGAATTTAATGCGTGGCCCATCACAATAGCGCACCATCGCATCAGCGGAAGAGAAAAGATGTGCCGCCGGTGCCATAACCGTTGAATCATACAATTTGCAATATGCGATGAGATCGCATCGCGAAATCGCAATCGGGGCAATGCAGTGGTGCAACAAGTTAATATGCGATTTGATCGCATCGCGAATGAGCAAAATAGAACTTGCGGGGAATTCTAACGGCGATTTTGCTGAAATGTTCGCAACCCCCTATTCAACTGTCGCTGCAGTTGAAATTACGATTTCAACAAATTTGTGCTTGTTTTTCTTTTATGATGGATTGTTGATTGTTGATTAGGGTAAATTGTGCTAAATTATTACGACTGTTTCGAGCTTAGATTTTCAATGAAATGTAGGTATGGTGAATTGCAAGGACTTAATAAACAAGAGACAGATGATAGATTTGGGAAGGAAAAGGTCCATCAATGGCATCGTAATTATGATATCCCTCCCCCAAATGGTGAGAGCCTTGAGATGTGTGCAGAATGAGTTGTTTCCTACTTCAAAGAACAGGTATAGAAAATTGCTTGCACTTTCATTGTAGATTTTTTATTTTCTTTTACTGATATTTTACGGAGTGGTAATGGTAGCTAGATATGACTGTCAGTGTCTGTTGAATTTCTTTGCTTTATATTTTTGAATTGGTGGTCATAAGGAAAATTCAATTTTAATATTTCTGAAATCGTTATTGGCCATTTATCTCCTTTGGACTCACATCACTTCCACACCACACTAAATATAACTATATGGATGGATGTAGTTTGCTTAGAGGATTGGGCCCTCCATTATATATAGAATGAAAACCACCATAATTCTTGTTCTCTTTGTTTGAATTATTTTGAGCAAAGGAGACATTGTAACATCTAGGTATATGCCTTCACAGATTGTGCCTCAACTTCATTGTGGGAAAAACGTGTTGATTGTTGCTCATGGAAATTCTCTGCGGTCTATAATAATGTATCTGGACAAGTTATCTTCTCAGGAGGTATATTGATCATTTAACATGCCTCTAGATTATGGTCTCTTCATTACAGATTCTTTTAGGATTGTGATTCTTCTTTTGATATGTCCGACTTGTTCTAGCGATCAGAGTTGACTTGAAGCTTTCATTAACACAGGTTATAAGTCTAGAGCTATCCACCGGGATCCCCATGCTTTATATCTTCAAGGAAGGCAAATTTCTTAGAAGAGGAAGTCCTATTGGACCTTCAAAAGCTGGACTTTATGCTGTTACGAAGGTATATTTTATCTTTCATTATATCATCTGATTGTCATTGATTTATGCTAATGTTAACTTAATAAGAATATATTGAAACTGAAACTGTTGTTAATATATCTTTGTTACTGTGGATAGAAATTGAGTCATCATGAACTGGTGTGATGTAGAATTTGGCTCTTTACACGCAAAAGCTGGATGAGTTTTTCTAGGTCTCTATTGCGATCCTGAGACCGAGCATGAGACTGAGCTGAGAAAAACGCTGTGTGATCTTCTTTGCGATCGGTTTGATCTGCGTGGTGAAACAAATTCCGAGAAAATGGTTGCCCCTGGACCGTCTCGATGGCTTATCTTCCGCTCAATCCATACATTTGCACCAAAGATTCCTTGAATTCGAGCTCTGTAACCAGGATGGCGTAGGTGGGTTTCAGGTGGTTTTGGCAGTAACAACTACCGCTGAGGTGAGACTAAGTCTGAGGCCAATGCCAATCAACACGAATGCATAAATTGATTTACAGCTTTTATTTGGTTTTGGCAGTAACAACTGCCGCTGAGGTGAGACTAAGTCTGAGGCCAATGACAATCAACAAGAATGCTACACTGGTTACTGTACCTTACTTTCATTTTTCTCTCCACATGAATCTAGTGTAGCTGCAAGGGGTTTGTTTGAACGCTACACATTGAAATTGGGATGTATATACCCTTTATCCGCTGACAATGGACCCAGGTACATGGAATGTGACTCTAGTCAATTCCCTTTGGACACTGCTGCTGGTTCTCATGTAATTTTCGTATTATCATTCACACATATTACAAACTTCAGGAGGTTACAGAAAAAAAGATACGAAAACTGTTGGTTCTTTTGCTGGTGAGGGTTTTAAGATTGGTCTTCCCCAGAACGAGGTAAACCACCTGACATTCCGGAACCCACCTCTTCTCAAACCCTAGAGTTTTATGAGGCTTCTGGAAAGAATTGTTGTTGAGCCCTTTTTGTTCGCATGTAATTGGAGCATGACGCACCATTAAATGGAAATATGTTCAAGCGAAGAACCCATACCTATATCCTACCTGGCATGCCTAGGTGCCAAAGTTCCATTTATGGTTCTTCTCTCTAGTTTTGTAGTTATAAATATAAATGTAGTTTTTCTATATTTCAGCTTGGGAGGAACAACTATTTGGTAAATTCATATCTTTAATTTCAATTTTATTTTTATTTGAACATATATTATTGATACAAACGGCATCATCATTATGTTTCCATCACTACAACTGTTCTTTCTATATCTAGAAATACCCATAATATTAGGAGTAGCAAATGCCATCAATAGTCTTTTTAGGTCCTCTCTTTTGTTGTGAAATTCAAATGCTAGTTGAAAGCAATCAACCAGCTTGCTAAAGATGATATTGTTCATGAATTAATATTATTTTATTTAGCTTATCTGATGTGATCTACTACGTGTATTTTTTCAACATCTATCAAATGTTTGCCATTGGAACTTGAAAGACCATCTTTGAATATTAAGAGGCAATCTATGTTGGAAAGTTTATAGAATCTGTCAGTTTGGCATAATGTACGTGTTTTCTCAATTTTTATCTTGAATGGTTTTTTATATGTCACAATAATTTATGCCTTACGGTGTTTCCTTTGCAACATTTGGTGCAATCCCTAGTTATATAACTACTCTAGACTAGTGAATGTTAATTATATAAATACTCTTTATAGTAAGAATCATCGAAATGAAGCTTCTCATATACTTTGAACCTATTACTTTGAACCTATAATGTATCAATATGGAGATTTGTAAATTTAAAATATACACAAATTTCTGTAAAATGAAAAAACAGATTAATCTGCATGTTGGATTGTTGGAAAAGGAGGATGAAAATTAAACATGTACCCGACATTCTATTCAATCCGAAATCTTTTATTCAATTCTAAAATATACCCACCTATACCATTATTAATGTAAGTCTACCCTAATTTAATCAAATAAAGCCCTCAAGATTGGTATGGAATCACTTGTCAGGAATCCAAAGTTCGAAACACACAATTCGATAGCTTTTATTCAATTCTAAAATATACCCACCTGTAACAATATTAATGTAAGTCTACCCTAATTTAATCAAATAAAACCCTCAAGATTTGTAGGGAATCACTTGTCAGGAATCCAAAGTTCAAAACACACAATCCGAAAGCTTTTATTCAATTCTAAAATATACCCACCTATACCAATATTAATGTAAGTCTACCCTAATTTAATGAAATCAAACTCTCAATATTGGTAGGGAATCGCTTATGAGGAATCCAAACTTCGAAACACACAAGACGAAATTGTATTTTACCGAACAGAACAATAGGAGGAAGGAAACGAAGCCGGGCGGATGTATTTCAAAAATTTCGAACTACAAAGAAGAGGAATCGGGATTCGGAACCATCATATATAATTTCTGGTCTGTTTACCTACCATCAGTTATAATTAACCAACTGTGAGTATAAATTTTTCATAATTCTTCATATACAACAATAATTCTTAGAACCTCTCAAATTAAATAAACCTCATCAAATTCAACCTATTTGATCTGAAGAGATCTGAGCTTGTTAAATTCTAATTTTAAACAGCGCGCGGCGGTTTTTGAAAACCACCCTGGTCTCCCCGCACCGCCATTCACCAAAGGCGGTATCCGTAGCTGAGGCTCCGACACAATCACACTCCGCCACGCGTCCTTAGTACGACGCCGAAAACCACTCTCCCCGGACGCTAAAGGTAGTTTTGTTTGCGCGACCTTGGCGAGCGAATTGCGTTGGATCGGGTCAAGAGGCTCGGATCTGCGCGAAGCTGCGTGGACTTTAACGACCGGGCCCGACAAATGGGGTGGCGACACGTGGCACCGAAGTGACGACAGCCGACCCCCGCCCGCGTCAAATGAATTTTTTTTGTCGTTTTCCTCGTTGACCGCCGTGGAGGAAACGTTGTGGTCTTTAATGCATTTACGTAGTTTTGGTGGCGGCCTTTAATGAGATGATGGGCATACGTCCCATGTGTTTAATATAGTTAATGGGCATATGTTTTTATATTTTTTTATATGTTTGTTTTATACATGTCGTAAAAAAAAAGGCTACGTGTTAGAGTTTTTTGTTGTGTGTGTAGTGAGTGGTGGCTACGCACGAGAGTGCGATCTTCTTTTGTAATGGCACAGCAGTGCGATATAGAAATGGGTATGTAATGTCTTGATTTAGCCATTGAAGAATATAGAGCTGTTTATGTAATATCCACAGCAGTGGAAAATCTGTGAGAGTAACAGAGTTTGTTTTGTGAATTCCTCTTTGCACAGAGGATGAAATATGTATCAGTTTTTTTTGTTTCAAATCAATAGAAATGTGTTGTGACTGTGTAATGGACTGTGTTCTGAGTTAACTTTGTTTTTAAGAGGTTCTCTGCAAAAGATCCTGGACAGAGTAAACAGAGCATCGTCTCTGTGGTGAATATTTTGTTGGTTTTGGTATTTTTTCCCATCAAAAATACCCAACAGTGGTATCAGAGCAGGCTCAGGCTCTTTAAAGAAGTTAAAGAAGCTGAAGGGAGAAGGTTGTTGCTGCAGCAAAACTTCTCAGGCAGACAGAAGACTCAGACAACGAAGGATTCAGGTATTCTTCATAGCTATCTTGTTTGTTACTGTTGAAGCAGTCAGTTGTTTTAAAACACACAGTCAAGGATTTAGTGGCATAGATAAGAATGCAAGGAATGGCCAGCACAAGCACTGGTATGGGTATGTTTAATACCCAGCTCCCACAGTTTAATGGGAAGAACTATGACTACTAGTCAATAACTATGACAGCCCTGTTTGCCTCCCAAGACTTATGGGAAATAGTTGAAGATGGTTTTGAAGAACCAGCGGAAGAAAATGAGTTTAATAGATTAACTCCAGGAGAGAAGGATCAGCTGAAGAGCAATAGGAAGAAGGATTCAAAAGCCCGTGTGTTGTTGTATCTAGCAGTAGACCAGAGTATATTTCCAAGGTTAGTAGCAGCTAAGACATCTAATGAAGCATGGGAAACCCTTAAGACAGCCTATCAAGGCATGGAGAGAGTGAAGACAGCAAAACTACAATTGCTGAGGAAGGATTTTGAGAATCTGAACATGAAGGAGTCAGATAACATTGACTCATTCTTCACTCATGTGATTGGTGTAATCACACAAATGAGAACTCATGGAGAAACCATTGAAGATAGAAGGATTGTGGAGAAAATATTGAGGGTCTTACCCTCAAGGTTTGATGCCATAGCTACCACCATTGAAGAGACAAAGGATCTCTCAAACTATTCAGTTGATGAGCTACATGCATCACTGATAACAGATGAGCAGAGGTTGAGTAGGAATGAAAACTCATCTCTTGAGCAAGCCTTCAAGACCCAGATGTCCTTTGGAAGAGGAAGAGGTCAAGGAAGAGGAAACCGAAGAGGAAGAGGCAGAAGCCAGAACAGAGGTGGAAGGAACAGCCCATCAAATGCACAAGGAAGAGGCAGCAATCCAAATCAGAACCAAGGCCAAGGCAGCAGCCAACAAGGAGGACAACATCATGCTCAAGGACAAAGGTATGATAAATCTAATGTTCAATGCTATTATTGCAAAAAGTATGGACATTATGCAAGTGATTGTAGAAAGAAACAGCATGATATGAACAGTAGACAAAATGCAAATGTTACAAGAGAAAACAACAGTCAAAATAATGTGTTGTTAGCCTATAACATGGCTGAAACAAACAGTGAAGACATTTGGTTTTTAGACTCAGGTTGCAGCAACCATATGACAGGAAACATAGCCTTCTTTTGTGCCCTAGACAAAAATGTGAAATCAGAAGTCACACTAGGAACTGATAGTAAAATCTCTGTTATGGGAAAAGGAGAGGTAAAAATATTTACAAAACAAGGAGAAAGGAAAACCATAGCAGATGTCTACTATTTCCCCGGAATGAGATGTAACCTCTTGAGTATTGGACAGCTTGTCCAAAAGGGTTACAATGTTTACTTTAAAAATGATGTATGCAGCATCATGGATATACCACCCAGCAAAAGATGCATTGCTGAAGTGAAGATGACAAGGAATAGGATGTTCCCTCTCCGGATCAGGGCAGACTTGAAAAACAAAGGAAAAATTGCAGCAGTCACCCAAGAGGCCTTCCAAAGCGTGCCAAAGGATGAAAATTGGTTATGGCACTTGAGATTTGGGCATCTCAATTTTGGAGGTCTAAACTTGTTGAGCAGGAAAGGAATGGTAAGAGGATTACCATTGATAGAGAAGCCGGACAGCCTTTGTGAAGGTTGTATATTGGGCAAACAACATAGAGAAAGTTTTCCATCAGGGAAAAGCATAAGGGCAAAGGCACCCTTAGAGATTATCCACTCAGATTTGTGTGGACCAATGCAAGCTCCATCATTAGCAGGCAACCTATATTTCTTGACATTCATTGATGATTTTACAAGGAAGACTTGGATATATTTCCTTAAAAACAAAACTGAAGTGTTTGAGAAATTCCAAAACTTCAAAGCACTTGTGGAGAACCAAAGCGGGCTGCACATAAAAGTATTGAGCACTGATAGAGGAGGTGAGTATATCTCCAATGAATTCCTAAAGTTTTGTAGAGAAAATGGAATTCATAAACAGTTTACAACTCGGTACACCCCACAGCAAAATGGAGTTGCTGAAAGGAAGAACAGGACCATCATGGATATGGCGAGGAGCATGCTAAAGGCAAAGCATTTGCCAAATGAGTATTGGGCTGAAGCTGTACATTGTGCAGTTTATATTTTGAACAGGTGTCCTACAAAAGCAGTCATGAACAAAGTGCCAGAAGAGGCATGGAGTGGGAGAAAGCAAGGAGTCACCCACATGAGAGTTTTTGGGTGTGTGGCCTATGCACACATTCCGGATCAGCTAAGGAAGAAGTTGGACAGCAAAGGGGAGAAATGTATTTTCATTGGATACAGTGATGAATCCAAAGCCTACAAGCTGTACATCCCATCTACCAAGAAATTCTTTGTTAGCAGGGATGTTCAATTCATTGAAGAAGAAGCTTGGGATGGAAGCATAGAGAAAACAGTGAATGTAAAAAACTGTTTGCCTCATGATGAAGATGAAGAGGAGGTGGCTGAAATGCATCCCCAAACAGCAGCGCCAACACAAGGACAGCAAGGGACACCATTGAGGACAACACAAGGACAGCAAGGTACACCATTGAGGATCAATGAGAGTGCTTCTCCAAGCACACCACAAGGAGGAAATTCAAGTGCATCTTCAAGCACTTGCACACCAAATGAAAGAGGTAAGAAGTTTAGAAATCTAAGTGAAATTTATGAAGAATGAATGAATTCCTTATTTGCCTTGTATTGTCATGTTGATGATCCTATTCATTTCGAAGAAGCAATCAAAGATAGGAAACGGATAGAAGCTATGGATGAGGAGATCAATGCCATAGAGAGAAACAAAACATGGGATTTGGTTGAATTACCAAAAGGCAAAGAAGTCATTGGTGTGAAATGGGTCTACAAGACCAAGAGCAATGCTGAAGGCAAGATTGAAAGGCATAAAGCAAGGCTGGTTGTCAAAGGCTACAAGCAACAGTATGGGAGAGATTATGAAGAGACTTTCGCACCGGTTGCAAGAATGGAAACCGTGAGAGCAGTGCTGTCCATAGCAGCACAAAACAAATGGAAAGTCTACCAAATGGACGTGAAGTCAGCATTCCTAAATGGAGTGTTAATGGAAGAGGTTTATGTGGAACAGCCTCTCGGATATGAGAAGAAAGGTGAAGAGCACAAAGTGTGCAGATTGAAGAAAGCTCTTTATGGGCTGAAGCAAGCGCCAAGAGCATGGTACAACATGATAGATTCATATCTATTGGATAATGAATTTGACAAATGTGAAGGAGAACCCACAATCTACATCAAGGAAAAGGATGGTAAAATTTTAATTGTTGTCTTGTATGTAGATGATGTTATTTTCACTGGAAATGATATTTATCTTATTGAGAATTTTAAATCAGTCATGAAGGATGAATTTGAAATGACTGACATGGGTTTGTTGAGATACTTCTTAGGCATAGAAGTAGATCAAAATGAAAAAGGAATTTTTATATCTCAAGCAAGATATGTAAATCAAGTTTTGGGCAGATTTAACATCCAAGAATGCAAGGCAGCAATCACTCCCACAGTGATGGGATTAAAGCTCAGCAGAGAGAACAGCAGCAAGGATTTTGATCCTAGCTTGTATAAAAGCATTGTGGGCAGCCTTATGTATTTAACAACAACTAGGCCTGATATTATGCATGCTGTTAGTTTGATTTCCAGATTCATGGAGAGGCCGAAGGAGGCACATTGGCAGGCATCAAAGAGAATTTTGAGGTATGTCAAAGGTACCAAAATGTTTGGAATTCTATATCATGCCTCAGAACATTCAGATTTGGTTGGGTACACAGATAGCGATTGGGCTGGAAGTGTAGATGATCGGAAGAGCACTTCCGGTTATGTTTTTAATATGGGTTCAGGAGCCATCTCATGGGCTTCTAAGAAGCAGTCCATTGTAGCATTATCTACAGCAGAGGCAGAATATGTGGCAGCGTCAACAGCAGCTTGTCAGGCAGTATGGATGAGAAGGATGTTGAGAAGCTTAGGCCAAGAGCAGGCAAAAGCGACAGTGGTCTTTTGTGACAATAGCTCAGCTATTGCTTTGTCAAAGAATTCAGTGTTTCATAAGAGAACGAAACACATCGATACAAGGTTTCACTAGATCAGAGAATTGGTGAACAATGGCGAAATCGTCCTAGAACATTGCAGGACCCAGGAACAGGTTGCAGACATCTTAACAAAGCCACTGGTTCAGAAGAGTTTTGAATTTTTGAGAAAATGCTTGGGAATGACTGAACGCGTGGCTGTTAAAATTAAAGGGGAGTGTTAAATTCTAATTTTAAACAGCGCGCGGCGGTTTTTGAAAACCACCCTGGTCTCCTCGCATCGCCATTCACCAAAGGCGGTATCCGTAGCTGAGGCTCCGACACAATCACACTCCGCCACGCGTCCTTAGTACGACGCCGAAAACCGCTCTCCCCGGACGCTAAAGGTAGTTTTGTTTGCGCGACCTTGGCGAGCGAATTGCGTTGGATCGGGTCAGGAGGCTCGGATCTGCGCGAAGCTGCGCGGACTTTAACGACCGGGCCCGACGAATGGGGTGGCAACACGTGGCACCGAAGTGACGACAGCCGACCCCCGCCCGCGTCAAATGAATTTTTTTTGTCGTTTTCCTCGTTGACCGCCGTGGAGGAAACGTTGTGGTCTTTAATGCATTTACGTAGTTTTGGTGGCGGCCTTTAATGAGATGATGGGCATACGTCCCGTGTGTTTAATATAGTTAATGGGCATATGTTTTTATATTTTTTTATATGTTTGTTTTATACATGTCGTAAAAAAAAAAGGCTACGTGTTAGAGTTTTTTGTTGTGTGTGTAGTGAGTGGTGGCTACGCACGAGAGTGCGATCTTCTTTTGTAATGGCACAGCAGTGCGATATAGAAATGGGTATGTAATGTCTTGATTTAGCCATTGAAGAATATAGAGTTGTTTATGTAATATCCACAGCAGTGGAAAATCTGTGAGAGTAACAGAGTTTGTTTTGTGAATTCCTCTTTGCACAGAGGATGAAATATGTATCAGTTTTTTTTGTTTTAAATCAATAGAAATGTGTTGTGACTGTGTAATGGACTGTGTTCTGAGTTAACTTTGTTTTTAAGAGGTTCTCTGCAAAAGATCCTGGACAGAGTAAACAGAGCATCGTCTCTGTGGTGAATATTTTGTTGGTTTTGGTATTTTTTCCCATAAAAAATACCCAACAGAGCTGAGGTATAGAAGGTGGAGGAGATATGATCTAAGTGATTAGAAAGTCGACCACTTGCCATTTATTACATCCTGTGCAGCCCTAGCCGAATTTTTATCAATACTTCTAGTTCACTGAGCTGGTATATGTTACGCAGAAAAACCTGAATATCATAACTGCGTCAGGGCAATGGAACCAACCTGGAGAAGTTTGACCATGCGTCCATGTCCGAACACTTTGCGTATCACCAGGAACTTGTGGATACTGTCTGGAGGAAAATATGGAGCTAACACGCATTTGTCTGAACATTTCCTTCGCCGGATTTTACAACCAGCGCATGCAGGTGCAGTGGAATGAGTGGCGTAGCTCATCGCCAGAAAATGGAAATGTGTTCTATGGAAACCTTTTGTTCATTATTTTTTCTATTAGTATGAGCGCATTATATCACCAATTATTGTTACCCAATTACGCGGAAGGCTAATCATACTCGGAAGTCGTGAGAGTAAAGACCACATAATTATAATTAAATACACAAATAGTAGATTGGTCTTTTCGGATTCCATGTGATGTAATAATGTTGTGTGATTTCGTTTTATGATGTAATAATAATGTTTCGAAGAATTTTAAACTTGTGATTGCATGTGATGTCACATTTCCATCATGATATCGTTTTATGATGTATTAAGGATGTTCGTATTTTTTTTTTCGCTTATTTAAATTTAAAGAAATGAAGTTGTAGAGTTGTTGAAATTTTTACCCTACTTAAATGAAAAAAGAATTTATTATAATTTCTAAATTTGGGTGGAAATTGTCATTATCCAATATACTACTAAAAATGTTTAAAAATATTATACTATTTTTATATAAAATTTAAATTCTATAACATTTTATCAATTTTATACAAAATTTTAATTATAAAACAATTTTATTCATTTTATTGTCTTATTGATTTTTTTTTATACACACTGTGATTATTTATTTTAATTTAGTTGACAAATTAACAGTGGAAACAATTATTATTGGCTGTTATTTTTTATGGATGCAATCTAATTTATCATCATTATTCTAGAGAAATTACACTACATAAAATGCTATTTATGTGGATGCAAGGTAACTTATCATCATTATTTGAGAAAAAACACCCTTCTTAAAATGACCAATAAGTAGTTCATAAAAGAGCGGCTTTCACTCTTACAAGTATTTCTAAATTCCAAGTTATTAAACTGTTTCCTTATATCCAAAAAAAAAGGCAAAATCAATTTTAAAACATAATCCAAATCTAATAAATTTTATATCCTATTTAAAATATACATAAGTTTTATTAAATTAATTTACCATTTTAAATTTATATCGACCAAGAAGATTATGTATAAATTTGATATCTTATTTGAAATATACATACAGTTTTATTAAATTAATTTAGCATTTTAAATTTATACCGAACAAGATTACCTATAAAAATAAATTAAAGTCAAATTTCTATATATAACTTCAAAAATTGTGTGCTTTAGCATTTTAAATTTATACCGAACAAGATTACCTGTAAAAAAAATTAAAGTCAAATTACTTTATATAACTTCAAAAATTGTGTGCTCCTGTCGACCCTGCGAATTCAAATTTAATGATTTTAGTCCACTTTATGGAATATAATAATCAAGCCAGAAATCGCGATGAAGTAAGCAAGCATCGTTAGCAGTTTGATTTTCTTTTGCCTCCTTTTTCCATTCATTGGATGGACGGTGAAGGGTCTCACTTATTCCTGTTATCTTCAGACCAATATGTTATTTTATAGTTGATAATTGACTTACACGGGGAGAAAATGTGTGGAGAGAGGCGATCAGGGAAAAATTTGTGCTAATAAGAAAATAATTGGCTTCACCGCATTTCATGTTAATTACAACAATGGTCCAACTCAACATCGTCGACAAGTTCATTTCTCTGGGACGTACATTTAAATTAATCATGGGAGACTTTAAAATTGACGCCCGTTCACACGTATTTGCTCTTTTTACCAGTGAAATACGGTTTATTCTCAAATAAACACGCATAACGTGTAAAATTTTTAGCCGTAGTCTTTAACGCGATTTTTTGAAAGCTTTTCCGGCGATTTTTTCCGGTGAAAATCCGGCAGTAATTTATTGAAATCGAAGTTTGATAACTAGTTTCTGCACAATGAAAGCGTCCCAGGGGTTTTTCAGGGTGCTGAATCCGAATATGCAGTTAAAAAACCATTTTAACTGCAACAAATCATGATTTCATCTCAATTTCTTCCGCCAGATTCCGTCACCGGAATCTCAAAAAGTCGCATTATAGACAACTCCAAATTTTTATGAAAATGTCATAATGATGCTGAAAAATCTACCGCAAGGGCTAACCAGCCTGCCATAGGGCATTAAATGCCCAGGTATATGCATGTTTTATAACAAAATAACACACAGCTCTTACTTTTAATTTATGTAGTCACCAAGGACCAAGGACTGTGTGTTATTTTGTTATAGAGCATGAATATACCTGGGCATTTAATGCCCTATGGCAGACTGGTTAACCCTTGCCAAAAATCAAGAATTTTAAATTATGTATAAAAAATCAAGAGTTTCAAATTATATATATAATTATATATAATTAATACACCAGGTTGGTAGTACCGCGGTATCACACAGATGAAGAATTCGGAACACCAGATATTTGTACTCTGTATAGATTTTGTTGTACTCGTATGGATTTTGATGGCCTCCAGACCATTACACAAATTATGTTGCACAGTTTCCCAATAAATTCAGAGAAAAAGTGTTTGATGTTAAACCGATTAAAGTTTGTATTATATAACTCTTGGTTACATGTAGCTGCGCAGTTTACAGTCTCCCTTCCCCGGACAAATCTCCGTCAAATAACATTCCCGGGCTTCTACATTCTGGGTTAAAATAATATTGCACCTGTCTCTCTTCTCGTTCCAAACATCTTAGTACAATGTAAACTGCTCTTAACTTTCAAAGTTATCTTGTGCCAAGGTATTTCAGTTTCCAATTTTCAAACAAACCATCAGATATTTCCTGCTGAGAATTGACATAGACAGATTTCGTCCTTCAAGTCCACAGTGGTGCAGGGGAAAGTTCAGAGTGGTGCTCAGGGGAATGCCGAACTCATAGTCTGAAGCATCCACGAGATAAGAAATATCCACCCGTGTCCGAATATAGGGTTTGGACTTCTCGGTCTGTACAAATACTGGAGGCCGTCGAAGTATCGACGTATAATGGTTTTGCGCAATGCCAATATGGTTTTGTGATTTGTCCTTGGAATAGTGCAGATAATGTTTGTCAATAGCTCTCATGAGCCTCTATAATCTTACAATGCAAGAAGGGGGTGAAGTCTTATTAGGAAATTGCAGAGCTCGATTAGAGACATGACCTTTCTGGCCACTATTTGCCAAGGCCGAGTAATTCCCAAAATCAATTTCTTAACACTTTTTTTTTTCATTTTAGATTGGTTTGTCTTTCTCGTTGAAGTTCTTATTATCTGAGTTTGAGTGCTCTGATTTCTCCTAAAGATGAATAAACTTTGACGCTGCAAGAAAACCTTCGAAAAACCTGATTATTCTATGCAGGGTTGTTGGAGGAGGATTACTCCTGTTTTCTGTATGCCTCTTTATAATGCGAAAAATAATGAGATCGTGATTCTACTCAGAAAAATAATGAGATCGTGATTCTACTCAGATCAGTGGTGCTAAGAAAAACTAAAGATACATTTTTTTCTAATATTTTTTAAATATATTTTAGTTATATCTATCTAAAATTAAGATCATAGGGAAAAAAACTCTTCCCTTAAAATAAACAACTTTTATATGGTTGGACTCTCATCACTCTTATCTTTGAATGAGCTAAGTTTATATTTATTGTTTCTGAATATAATGATCAAATTCAATAAAATTTACTTGAAATTCACAACATTTAATTACTTGAATTAATTTATTGGACTTTATATTTTCTGTTCATCATTTTCATTTTTGTTATAATGACTTGATGATTTGTTAGGTTGCTATTTGGAAATAATTATGAGTGATTTTCTTATTATTTTAATAGTTGAATGGTTGCAAGATAAAAAAAAAATTGACAGATTTATTGTGCATATATATTTGTTAAATAAAACTAAATTTGATTTTTAAAATTGCTTTATTATTATGGAGTATAATTTTTTTATCATGATACAACCTTTACCAATTAAACTTCCATACAAAACTAATCATAATCTTAAGATTTCTCTATTTTAAAAGCTATAATTTAGAACATGTTCTGCTATTACATATTAAAATATTGTATTTTATTTTTCCAAATTTGTGTTTGTATATATTTTCAGATTAGAGATTTGTCTTCTATAGCTTAGTGAAAATGTTAATGCTGTCAGAAAATTGAAGCAATAATTTCCCAATGGCGATATCTTAAACTTGTAACAATATCTACATTCACTCCATTTTGATATGAGAGAAAACATAAATATAATTTGTAAAAATAACATAAAACTGAAGCAATAATTTCCCAATGGCGATATCTTAAACTTGTAACAATATCTACATTCACTCCATTTTGATAGGAGAGAAAACATAAATATAATTTGTAAAAATAACATAAAACCAGTAAAAATAAATATTAAAAATTATGTGAAAGGCAATTTAAATATAAAACCGTCATAAAAAATTTTGCTGACGGGTAAGAGCAACCATCAAATTTAACCCCTCGAGACCAGCAACGAGGAATTACAACCTGTAAAGTTTTGAAAATTTGACCCAAAAGCAGTTTCATCTCGATCGCCTCATTTCAGTGAGTTCGAGCTGATAAGTTTAGGGTGGAGCGTAAAATATGATGTAAATTTTTTTTTATGGTGGGGTGACCAGGTTATTTTTTTAATGAAAAAAAGCTGATTTTATTATAAGATAAAACCAGTAAATTTGTATTGTATTTTTATGTAATTAGCAGAAATTGATCTTTATGCAACTAGCAGAAATTGATCTAGTATGTAAAAATTGTCATATATGTCAAAACTATGAAACAACAATCCCCTTCAAGTATTATTCATACTCTATATTCTGATATGCATAATAAGTCTCTAAGATTATATATCCATATACTTTCATTAACATATATTTATGTTGTCTGAAAAATACCAAAAAATACCACAATACATAAAGGGTATGTTGGTGTGACCAAAAGTGTCATGGAAGGCTGAGGAGTCCCTCGTCCCATGTAGTGTTGTCCACCTTGTATCTGTATTTCATGATTCTGTAGGGCTCTCCAATGCCATCCTTTGACAATTTGTCTGCCTCCATGTTGGCTTCTCTATAGATGTGAGTGATAGTATATGATGTGAGTGATCCCAATATGTGCTTGATCCTCTTTATCCAACCCGATAGTGTGGGGGATCAAAATCTGAGTGTCCCATAATTCCATCTATGAGAGATTTGGAATCACCATAGATATGTAGATTGTTTAGTTTCTTTTGCTGTGCAAACTAGAGTAATCCCCATAAAGTGATTGCTTCAGCTCTTGTGTTGGTTCCTGTGCCTCCGTTCCAATGAAGATTATATTGTGTGCTTCTATCTATTCTAATCACCATGCCACATCCATAGTTGTCTAGTTGTGGAGCTCCGTCGAAAATCCCAGATTAGAGATTGATCAATGAGGGACTCAATCTATGGGAAAGATCAGATGTGTAAACTATCTCCTGTATCATAGTAGAAATCCATGTTATTACTTTGTGACAAATCCAATTGATGTTATATTGCTTCCCTTCGAACAATTGATGGTTGCACGCCCTCAAAATTTCCCAAATGATGTATAGGGGATGTTCCTTATAAATATTTATATTTTTGTTCCAGTTAGTTATGCATCCTTCAAGGTTGTGAGTTCATCTATATGGGCTCGGGAAAGAAGATGATATGTTTTCCAAAATCATATTGGTGATTGGATATATAAAGAATATGTGATTGGCAGATTAGGAAGATGTCCTACAGAATAAACAATGTCTTACATAATAAACAATAACCTAGACCCGAGTGGCCCCTTTTTAGCAAGTTGTCCCATGTAAGGATCTTGTTTCTCCATACTAGCCATGAGAATAAGATGATTTTGATGGGAACTTGCCACTTCCATATTTTGGAGAACCATGACAGTTCCTGTGGATTGTAAATGTGTTCCAACAAAAAAGTATATGTTTCCGCCACAATGGGCACGTTCTTGACTATTCTCGTAGTGCAATTTATGCAATCACCACATTCACTGTAACACAAACCTGCAAGGCCCAGTTTGTTGACATAAATGCACTCAATGTTTCGGGACTACAATAGATAAAATGCTAGACATGTTTCTAGATTGCAATAGTTAGAAAGCTAAACTAGGATTGCAGTAGTTTCTAGATTGCGATAGTTAGAAAGCTAGACTTATTTGTGGACTAAAGTAGTTAGAATATTGGACCTGTTACACTTTTGGATGTTGTTTTCTACCGTATAGGTATAAGATTAGATTCTCTGTTTTGGTGTTTTATTGTAATCAAAATTATTATTTTTCCAAATAATTTAATTTCCTTTTCCTTTTTCTTATTTTCTTATAGGTATAACATGTTTTTACATGTCTCTTACATATTGTTCTGCCATAGTCCTTTTAAAGTTAGTGTTTAATGGGTTTTGTAATTTTATGTTTTTATCATTCTATGTTTTGTTGTTTTATTGTAATCAAAATTATTCTTTTTCTAATTAATTTAGTTTTCCCTATTTTCTTATAGGTATAGCATGATTTTCCAAGTCTCTTACATGTTCTTCCGCCATAGTCTTTTTAAAGTTAGTGTTTAATGGGTTTTGTAATTTTATGATTTTTTATCATGTACTTTTAAGTATTTATTTATGATTAGTATGGTGATATAGATTGCAAATATTTTTTTGTAAGTTAGTGTTTAATTGGTTTTCGAAGTTTATGTTATTTATCATGTACTTTAAGTATTTATTTATGATCATCATGGTGATATAAATTGTAAATATCAAGAGCGCATTGGTACCTAGGTTGTTTTCTTTTAAGAGATTTTCTTGTCACTGTATAATGCATGGAATGTGAAAATGATTTCTTTTTATATGTGAATAATTTAAATTTTAAAAATTCGTTCAACTAATGAGTTGCAGTTTAGGACCAATATATCAGTCTATAGAAACAAGGATGATATAAACTAAGGTGCATCAAAGTAACCTAATATTATAAAAGCGTTGTTAATAACCGACTTGTGGAACCATAGTTAATCTCATAATTAGTGGGAGGAACTCAAAACATATCTACCATCCATGTAAGTCATCATGTATTACCATAAGTCAAAGACACAACATGTCATAATACCTTCAAAGCAAATGCTAATATAGAGGAACATAAAATAAGGATATAGATATTATAACACAATACACCATTTACATATATAAAAAAAAAATAAAATTGTGTAAAGGGCTTTATCCCATTTATCTTCAATAACAACAAAAACATCATTGTGGCAAGATTATAGAGTTCACAAGCCTATGGACATAAGGCTCTATATTAGTTTGTAACCCACAAATCATTGAATACATTATGAACAAATTACCAATCAAATTTTTGCAATACTTACATTCTCCCCTCCGCAAGATGGTCACATTTAATTATTGATATCGTTAACACATAAATGTTGGTATCAATATGTTGTTCTTGATCTCTTACTTCTCCATGTTATTGATGGCAAGCATTAAATCCATTAAGAACAAACTAACCTGATTCTGTCTCTTAGATTCCATTGTTTTTATATATACCCTCTTCTGCAATTTATTTTTCCTCTTGCTATCATTCAAGTCTAAAAACTAGTGGTGCAACTCCTATTACATGCTAACTAGTGGTGCAACTCCTATTACATGCTTGCAAACTTGCACCATCATATCCATTGTCAAAATGAAGAAGTCAACAAGCTTTAACCAAACATGTTGGGACTAGCTCATATACCTCCATTACTAACAATTATTTATATTTATTAAATGATTGCAATTTTTTTTAGTATTTGGCAAGCAATATTTTTCATCGTATCAAAAAATATTTATCTTGTTCTATGTTTCATTCAAGCTTCATCTCCTCACAATATTCCTAGTCTATGTCAACCAAAGCTTGTAAATTTTAGAGGGTTGTGTATATTTTTTTGTGAAATCAACCACTATGGGGGAGTTGGCCTTATTCAAGTAATAATATAAACATGTGATTTAGTTTCTCTTTACTCATGTATTTTTCAACTAAATTCCCTTTTCTATGGCCTTGAGTAATTACATGATAAACCTCAAATCTATAATTGCATAATTTTGCACATTTTTCTCTACTAGTCATTCCCTATGTTTATCAATGTTCGTGAATTTTGTTTGTTGTTATGGAATTATATACTTCATCTAAACATGTAATGACAACCTAAACTATCCACACATCGTATTAAATTGTCAATGGCCCCGATTAGTTCCACTGTTATGAATCTATATATGTATGATGAATTATAAGTAGTCTTGTATGTTATCCTCTTTCTCTTTCAAGCACGTAGGAAAAATATGAATTCATACTTGTAGCCCTATTGCTCCCATATCTTTGTATTTCTTCAACCTCAGAATTGACTTCCTATTTCAATGACCATATCTTTTATAACTTTTTTTCATTGCTTCAAAGTCATCCATTGAACATGTTTGTTGTGATGAAAGGTTGGCATGGAGATTGTTAATTACATAATCTTTTTTTATTGATCTTCATGATTAAACTCAAAATAATCTCATTCTATTTTGAACAAGTTATTTTTTGGCACATCTCTTAACATGCTGTAAAATAAAATTATAATTTTAGTGGGGACTTGATGAGTCGCATTAACATGGATTCCTTCGAACGCAAGGGAGATGTAGGATTCATCCTTGCTATGGGATGACCACTATAGAGATATCTAATAGTATTCTTTTGGGATTTTAAGTTATTTGATTCAGTAGTATCTTGTAGAATAAAAATTATAATGTGAATTATAAAAATTATAATGTGAATTAATTGTTGCACGTTAAAATAGGATGCACTACATAATAAAAAAATATTTTTCACATTCTCATCACTTCTTGTCCATACTTAACGTTATTGGTGAGTTTTATATGATAGACATATTGTTTTGGTGGTTCCATGTGTATTTTTTAAGGATAGTTATGATTTTGATAATGTTAATATAAAATAGTAATTGTTACTCGCTTAGTTGTTTCTCTCGACTCCTTAGATTCCATTGTTTGTTTCTGTACCTTCTTTTATAATTTACTTTTCTAGTCCTAAAAATTGGGAGCACAACTCTACATACATGTTTGCTAACTTAAAACCATTATGTCCATCACCAAAATCAAGGATCAAAGAAAATGTAACCACAAATGTTGAGTCACCATCGAGTCAAATCTAGCTTTCATGTTCACATGAAGAGGCTCGCTCATAAATGTGTGTCTATATTTATAAAATGGTTGGAATTCTTACAAACGTGTAATTAGTACTATGCTTTTCTTCCTACCATTAATTTTCGATATTGTTCTATAATTTGTTTAAGCCTCATCACTTAATATATGCCAAATATATGTCATGACTGTTTTTAATTTTTAGAGAATTATGCATATATTTTTATGCCATTAGTCATACGTCATGATGTTGGGCTTGCGCCTAACATGAATTGTAAATATATGATTAAATTGTGTGTTGATTTTTAATATATTAACCCAATTTTATTTTCTTTAGGAATGAAATATTATTTGATCAAGCATAAGTACATACCATCCACCATTTTTTTATAACTAGCTATTCCCAAAGCTTGTCAAATGTTCATAATATTGCGTGTTGTTGTAGACTTCTTTTCTTTACCCTAGTTCAAGAACCTATAGCACTTTGTACTTTTACATGGTATGTATTAAATGTTTAATGGACCCATTAGTAACATTATATTTTAATCTATATGTATATGATGTGTTTTATGTATTTCTTATAAATTTTTCTTTTACTCTCTTAAGCACACAAGAGAAGTGTGAATTTTTTGAACTTGAAAGTTTCCTTTTTATATTAATTTCTATAACTATTAAATTCTATTCTAGTTTCTTCAATATTATCTATGAGGCATGTTTGTTGTAATGTAAGGTATCATTTTTGGAATCGATGTCCCTAGATGTACATGTAGTTGTCCATCTTCATAATTCAGCTCCAAATTATCTTGTTATATTTCAAACAACTTGTTGTTTAGCATCTCTTTTAACATGACATCAATGAAGATCCAGTGATTTCCATTAGCATGGAAACTTACAAATACAAGGGAGTTATAAAATTCATCTTCAACTATCTTGGATATTCTTTTGGACAATTCATCACAGTAGATATCCTAAAATGTATTAGAAAATTAAAAATACACACTATTATGGCTAAAAGATATTAGAAAGTATGAAATCTACACTATTAGGTTAATTTCTTCTTAGATCTTTCGATATGGTAATTATTATTTATTGAATCTTAATGCAAATTATAAGTATGTAAAAATTAGAGAGCGAATAGACCAAGCACTCACATGCCAAAATAACACATAGGAATCCCTTTCGTGAGAAAACTAAGCCCAAACGTGAGGCTACCCCGCTATCTCTTTCTCTAAATGGAAATTCATGGAAGTAGAGAGAAAGGTATATGTCTCATGGGATACTACAAAATACAAATATTCTTTGGTTTTTCTCTCTCTATCCACTCTCAACTATGTTTTCATCTATTGAACAAAATGCACTCAATTATAACACATCAACCTTTGCACCTTGTGGGTTAGTGAGAACACATCCCAATCACCTACTAGTGGTTAAATCTAACTCCAACTATTAACTAGGATTAGAATATTGAAAATTTTAGAGTGTTACTCACCATGATCACATGGTTATCCCATTTACCATAGATAATGGGGGATGACATGTCATCCTCTTGAATCATGGTCGTCAAAATAAGAATGTGAACATTTGATTTGCATAATTTTTTCATGCAAAGTCTGATTGAGGTGACTCTTGCACCATTGTAAAGGTATTTGTGTGTAGAATAGTGATATGGGTTTTCCTACATTTAAATGGGAAATTTTTACCCCTTGAAAACATTTTTTGGTTCCTCAAGCTACTCTTAGAATGTTTTAAAGAACAATTTTTCTAACTAGAACATGCTAGTAAAAATTTTCCTGCGAGCTTATTCCTCCACTTTTTCCTCTCTCAAAGCATCCATATGGATGAAAAGCACTATAAATATCCAATCCATATCATAATTCAAAATTTTAGAAGGATTTTGGCAGTTAAAAATCTTCTACTAAACGAGGCGAGCAAAATTGTTCTCTACCTTATCCCTAGTGTAGCAATTACCCTTGCTTGGAAGTTGTCCTTTTAACCCAATATAACAAATGTCATGTTTCCCTTTTCTTGGAATTTTGGAAATATTCTACAATTCTTTTTCCTCTATCAACTATTCCTAATAATCTAGTGCAAAATCTTGTACAAAATTTAAGATCTATTCCTCTTCCTAGTCTACCATGGAAGGCTTGTAGGGTTTTAAATTACTTCCATTCAATGCTAAGTAAATGTGAACATATGGGGTTATACTGAATCTATAGGAATTATACCCCACATTTTCTAATATCTTAAGGAGACAATATCATAGGGCATTGATTTTCTTACACAGACCTTTTAGCCTCTCCTTGTTCAATATTAATCAAATTTTATCTCCCACCATGATTTGATCATGCCTAGCCTTGTATTTTTCTTGTGAATTCTAAGATTTTTCTTATACAGGTAGATGGATTTGTTTGATCTTCTCAATAAATTTTTCTTCCCTTAAGGAATACCCTATAAGATAATCACTCACTCCTCCTTGCTGCCCATACACAAAATCCAAAGGTAAAGGTGGAAAATATACAAAAAAAAAGTTTGAAATGGGACCTTTCAAGTAAAAGAGGTGATTTTTATGTTCTGATGGTGTTATATGTCGCCGTTCTATATTTTTTAGGTTGAAGGAGTAAACACATAGGATAGCATCAAAACCACTTTGGAAGCTGGGATCTAGCCTTGCTAGCTTCTGAGAGGGATCTCTCTGTAAAATTTAGCTACGTTTGAGATATGAATTTTAGGCTAGTTATTACTGTACTAATTGTTTTGATTTGATTATTTGATTGATTTAATTGTTATAATTCCATTGGGCTATGGAGTCTAAAGTTTAACTGGATTTGCTTCAAGTTTTAGTGCAGTTTCACAAGGAAAGCTAGGTTGTACTATTTGGATCTTTTGAAATATTAAATGGATTGTGAAATAGAAGAAATGTAAGATTCAATAGAAATTAAGGAGCAATGAGGAATTCTTTAATTTGACTTCAGAAGAAAACATGTAAATTACTAATAGCCAGAATAAGGAGCTCTAAATAACATATCCTATTCATCACAGTTACTGTTATGTAATTAATCTTTTCAAAAATTAAAGAGAAATAATATAATGATTAAACACATGACCATAAGGAAAACATCACCAATTCATACACCACATGAATCCTGTGAAAATGTCCCTATATTATTGATGCTTTCGATAGATTTGAAAAATTACAATATGTAGAGGAAATTATATTCCACAATCAACCTCTATTAATTCAAAATATGAAGTATTTTGTTGGTCATGGAATCCCCCCAAGGCATGTTTTGGGGCTTAAAGCCCATGTTTTAACCAAGTCTTTTGTAAAAGCTCCGTGAATTATGGGCGCGGAGTGTGAAGTTATAATAGAGTCACAGGGTTGTCCGCCCTCGGTTTTGTAATGTAATGTCGGCTTGATAGATCTACCCATGGTCCGCGGACCATGGGATTGTATAAATAGAGCGAGGCTCTAAGTGTATAGGAGAGGGAAGAATAAAAAAGAGAGAAATGATAAGTCTAAGTGATTGAGTCGAAGTGAAAAGTGTGTCTTTGGTAGTAGAATAGGAGAAGGCTCTGCAGCTGAGTGCACAGAGGCCTAGTAGTCCGCAGCTGAGTGCGCGGACCCCTGCGGCTGAGTGTGCAGGGCAGGTTGAGTCTGTAACCAGTGGAAGAATCAATAAAGAGAAGTTTACCATATTTCTATGTATCTTTTCCTGTTTTAATGTATGATTGGGTATAATTTGCAAGGATACAGTTTATTTGTTGTGAACTCATATGAATGTTTTGTATAAATAAATATAACCTAAGACATCCAAGTACGTGAAGATAATTAACTTGTATAGGAAGATAAGTAAGTTGTTTGGTCGATCACTCACTGACCAGGGTGTTCGTGAACCACACTATAAAAAAGAAGTAACATCTTCGGTAATAGCACATAACATTGCTCTAGCAGCGTGGAAGCTCCACCGCCCTTGGTTAGGGCTGCACGAAGGCAGTGTATCAGTGTGTGAGGAACATGAAAGTGCACACAGGAACGAATAGTTGGACCAGTCGAACCTCTCAGACATCCCAAGGGTGCAGAAACCTGGTTCAAGCAACCTCCCATACTACTTCGGGTGAGACCTCAGTCCGCACTCTACGGATTGTTGCCCAAAGGGCCATTAGTATAGGGATTTGTATTAATTCCAAACCTGGGTCAGGCCCCAACAAGCCAACATGTTTATACAAATTCTAAACTAAAATATCTTGAAAAAATATCAAGATTCGTTTACAAATATCTCAAACTGTCTTACACAAATAGAACTAAAATATAGGACATTCAAAATGAATAAATCTACTTCACACTATCTTTATGGATTTCTGGTGACAAAAAAGAGCAATTTGAATTCAATTGCAACTCTTATTTGATGAGGTGGCATCCAAGTCACTAACTGTCTTTGAGATTTTTCATCCAATTTTTTTTAAAAATACGGTCCTCTAGTAAGTTTTTATATCCCAAACCATAATAGCTGTTAGAAAAATGAGAGCGGTCTTTGTAAATGATGATGTTGGAAACAAAAACCTCTTTTTGTTTTTTAAATTTCATTACCACATCCTCTGAAACCGCATTTGAAAACACTCATGGAAAACAGGAAAATTCAGGAAAACATGCCCGCAAAGATTCATCTGAATCTCCCAAACCATAATAGGTGTTAGAAAACTGAGAGATGTTTTTGTCCATGAGTGTGTTATCAAAAATAAACTCTTTCCTTTCTTGAAAATGTGTTCTCAGATGTTTCTAAACCATGTTTTAAATGACTGTGATGTATATGAAAAAACAATTTTTTTAACTAACCATGAAACGAAAATATGACATGGAGGTGGGAGGCGACATGGAGGTGGGGGATGATGTGGAGACATGACATGGAGGTGAGTGGGTACAACAGTCGAAGTGGTAGGCAGTGAGTGGTGTGGGGGTGACAGCGATGTCAAATGTTAATTATGTAACGGACATGGCCAGGTGTTGGGATAGGAGTGGAGTGGAGCGCGTAGGAAAAGCTAGCGGGAAAGGGGGAGAAGGTTGGAAGATTTCAGAGGGGGGTTGAAATGGTAAGTGGTTTGTGAGGGGAAGTGCGAAAGAGCATGGAGGTGACACGTAAGGATGGGACCGACGGGGAGGAAACCACTCTTTGGACCCCCCCTATGGATAAAGGGAGGATGGGTAGGGGGGGCAAAAAACCTTGTCGGTCATTGATCTGACGAGGAGTCCATCAAACCTTCAGATGGAGAATAGAACTTAACAGATACAAAAATAGCCTTTTATCGCTTTCGGGTTTTATTACATATTAGTTAATCGTGTTTAAATTACATGATTAACTTTATTAAAACAAAACTAATTTATGCTAAAACATAATTACTTTATACTTAGGGCACATTTTGTCTTGCAAGACCAGTTAATTACCTTTTCTATTTGTTCTTGGAAATAATTTGCAGAATGAAATATTATTTACATCTCTCAAACCCAAATAAAACAATAACACATACTATAAAATCTTTGCTACTAAAAAAATATGAAACTGAAATCAAACCCATTCTACAAACTAAAATTTGAAATACACACTGAGCTAAAAGTTGTACTGCTATCTGAAACTAAAACTGACAATAATGCTTGAAAAATATGCTCAGAGTGCTGAGCTTATTTTCACACTGTTACCTACTCTACACTACTGAAAATTATGTTGAATCAAATAATACAAAAATACCAATGAAGCCAGTCACGTAGCTGCTGAAAAAAGTGGGCCGCTTGACTATTTGTTAGCACAATCAAAAGGACAACTTGAATTTTTGTCCATAAAATCAAAGTTGTAGAGTGCAATGGCAACTACTATTGGATTTGGTCATGAAAACATGATTGGACAATTGAGTTGAAAAGAACATCCATGTAGTTTACTATAGGATCAGTAAAGGCATGATTAATTAGTTTACCTTGTAGGCCTTCATTGACTAATTGAGCATGGAAGATTTCATTAGTTGTATTCTCAAGGTTAAACCATAATTCCCACTGTTCAGTTTCAGTCTTATACTCAAAAACATAATTCTCAGCAATCTGCAAATCAAAAGGAAATGCAATCTCCTCTTATTT
The DNA here is from genome assembly GCA_031772625.1 of Pinus tabuliformis. Classification (NCBI taxonomy): domain Eukaryota; kingdom Viridiplantae; phylum Streptophyta; class Pinopsida; order Pinales; family Pinaceae; genus Pinus; species Pinus tabuliformis. Next base: position 1,500,262,824 of record CM062819.1, on the reverse strand, counting down.
TGGAGAAGGAATATTTTCCAAGAATTGATTAGGATCCCGGAAATTATAGGACTAAATCTGATAATCCAAAAGTTCAATATCCTTCTCGAATCTGTCAACAACTAAGCAAAAAACACAAACTTTACTTTCAGGATAAAATTTTCTTAATTTCAAACAACAAACATGGCCGTCAAAAATATTCATCAATTTGAAAAATCAAATAATTCATCCCTAACTTTTTTTAAAGCTTCACAAGACAGAGGATTTTCCACATAACCTGTCATCCTGTTTAGCAAGAAATCTAATCAACTTGCAGTGGAGTTGTCAAGAGTTTTCTACAAATCTGGATTCTTTGACAATGGAGTCACAGTAAAACCTTTGAAGCTCTAGATACTTTGAACGTGGAGTCGCTAGGTGAATGATACAACCTTCTTGTGTTTGATCATTGTCCACCATCAATAATCAGATCTGGAACTTGATACACTTTTCTGGGGAATCTAAAAGGTTGATCCCCCAGTATGTTTGCCACTATGTTGTCTTTCTGTATTTTTGAGGTTAAGGGAGAAAACACATAGGACAACATCAAAACCACTTTGGAAGATGGGATCTAGCCTTGCCAGCTTCAGAGAGGGATCTCTCTGTAAAATTTAGCCATGTTTGAGATATGAATTTTAGGCTAGTTATTACTCTATTAATTTTTTTGATTTGATTGTTTGGTTGATTTAATTGTTATAATTCCATTGGGCTATGGAGTCTAGAGATTAACTAGATCTGCATCAAAATTTAGAGGAGTTTCACAGGGAAAGCTAGGTTTTACTATTTGGATCTTTCAAAATATTAAATGGATTGTGAAATAACAGAAATGTAAGATTAAGTAGAAATTAAGGAGCAATGAATAATTCCTTAATTTGAATTCAGAAGAAAACCTGTAAATTACTTGCAGCGAGAATAGGGTGCTCTAAATAACATATCCTATTAATCACGGTTTCTGTTATGTAATAAAGCTTTTCAGAAATGATAGAGAAAGAAGACAATGATTAAGCACATGAACAGAAGAAAAACATCACCAATTCGTACACCACAAGAATCCTGTGAAAATGTCCTTGTATTATTGATGCTCCCAGAAAATTCAAAAAATTACAATATGCAGTGGAAATTATATTCCAAAATCAACCTCTATTACTTCAAACTATGAAGTATTTATAGAAATTCTAAAGTAAAATATCTTGAAAAAATATCAAGATTTGTTTATAAATATCTCAAACTGTCTTACATAAATAGGACTAAAATATAGGACATTCAAAAATAATGAGTCTACTTGGAACTATCTTTATGGATTTCTGGTGACAAAGAGGAGCAATTCGAATTTGATTGCAACTCATATTTGATGAGGTGGCATCCAAGTCACTAACTGTCTTTGAGCTTTTTCCTCTGAAATTATCAAAAATAGGGTCCTGTAATACCCTTTTATAACCCAAAAAATAATAGTTGCTAGACAAATTAGAGAAGTTTTTTTAAATGATGATGTTGACAACAAAAATCTTTTTCAGGTTTTGAAAATTCATTTCCACCTTCTTGGAAACTGAATTTGAAAACACTCACTCAAAATAGGAAAATTTGGGAAAACATGCCTGCAAAGATTCATTCGAATATCCCAAATCATAATAGCTGTTAGAAAAATGAGAGAGGTTTTTGTACATGAGGGTGCTATCAGAAAAAACCTCTTCCATTTTTTTAAAATTTGTTCTCATCTATTTGTAAACTATGTTTGAAATGACTGTGTTGTATATGAAAAAACATATTTTTTACTCACCATGAAACGAACATCTGATGTGGAGGCAAGAGGTGACATAGAGGTGCAAGATGATGTGGAGACATGACCTGGAGGTGAGTGGGGACATCAGTCTAAGTGGCAGGAAGTGAGTGGTGTGGGAGTGACAGCGAGGTCAAATTTTAATTACGTAACGGACATGGTGAGGTGTCGGGATAGGAGTGGAGGGTGGAAGAGCTCGCGAGAAAGGGGCAGAAGGTTGGTAGCTTTCAGAGGAGGGGTCAAAATGGTAAGTGGTTTGTGAGGGGGGGGGAGTATGAAATAACATGGAGGTGATATTTAAGGGTGGGACCGATGGGGAGGAAACCACTTTTCGGACCCCCTCCCCCGCCACGGATAAAGGTAGGATGGGTAGGTGGAACGAAAAACCTTGTCAGCCGTTGATATGAAAAGGAGTCCATCGAACCATCAGATGGAGCATAGAAGTTAACAGATACGACAATCACCTTTTGTTGCTTTAAAGGTAGGATGGGTAGGTGGGACGAAAACCTTGTCAGCCGTTGATATGAAAAGGAGTCCATCGAACCATCAGATGGAGCATAGAAGTTAACAGATACGACAATCACCTTTTGTTGCTTTCAGGTTTTATTACATATTAATTAATCGTGGTTAAATTACACAATCAACTTTGTTAAAATAAAATTAATTGATGCTAACACATAATTACTTTATCCTAAGGGAACATTTTCTCTTGCAAGCCCATTTATTTACCTTTTCCATTTTTTCTTGGAAATAATTTGCAGGATGAAATATTATTTACATCTCTCAAACCCAAATAATCAGGTAAAACAATAACTCATCCTATAAAATTTACAGGACCCTAACATTATATATAGACCATATTTTCATCCAAATTATGTGGATGCTTTTGATTGTATCCCCTCAAAGAGGCTGCACCGAATTCCTATTGACTACTTCTATTTTCCCATCTACTTATGGAATGAATGTTATAGACCTCTTTATCTTCGTGTGCATATTCTCCACAATTGTAGAACAAAATGTACTGAGAAATAATTTTTCCATATCTAAATTTTTTCTCCTTGGTATCGCAAAGAGCATCCAAACCCATCCAAAGAATAAGTTTTCTTCTTCTTTATCATTAACGGTTTTTTACGAGGCATTAGAACACACATCTTGTTAGTCCTACCAACTTCCATGTGTAGGTAGTCATGTCCCTTCCTAGTTGTTGGTAAACCTCCCACCACGTCCATGGAAATTATTTCCATATGATAAGTAGTTATAGGTAGACGATGGTGTATACAATGCTTCTTCTTACTAGGCTTATTTATACAATAAAGCATGAATTCTTGTTGACCTCTAATCATCAGGATTGGGTGAATATAATGCAAATAAATAAATAAATAATATGAACAGTCATTGGGAGATGAAGTGAACAGTCTCTCCCTCATGTATATAATGAAGACCTACTTGAAGGAATATGAAATATGAATTAATTTTTCTTTGAGGAGTTACTGCCTAGCCTGACATGGTATCAGAGCCAGCTCCCAAAATAGTTGTAACTCCCTTCTGCCTATTGCTCTCTGTCCACTTCCTACTGCTCTCTGTCCATTTTCTACTGCACTCTCTATCCCCTCCACTGTCGCTGCCGCTCTGTAGTCACTGCCACTATCTAACCCAGAACCATCCGTTGAACAAAACCAGAAGGTTGAAGAACCATGCGTGAATCAGCTATGTATTAATGCTGTGTGTCAAAATTTTTGAAGGGTTGTTGTGTGCTGTACGCTGGTCCATTGGTTGAATGCTGCTCATTACATTATAACGCTGGTATATACGTTGAACTATTTTTTTTTCTAAATGCCATGCGTTGAACTGTTTTGAACGCTGCTCCATTGTTTTAACGCTGGCCTGCCATGCATTGAACTATCTTGAATGCTGAAGTTTTTTTGGCATTTGTATGGGGCATTTATACTTTGGCATTTGAATGTATTCTGAACGTTGTTGGGCTATGTATCCTAAACGCTGAAGTTTTTTTGGCATTTGAACGCTGGTGCCTCCACGCATTTGAGGGTTCAAATCCCTTAAGCTTCTTCTCGTGAGACTCAGTTTTTTTGAGAGGTTTGTTTTTATTTATTGGAATGCTTGGTGGATGTATGGGAGTGTGCCACAAATAACCTAGGCTAAATTCTCAGCGCATTCGTATTTTTGCTTTAAAAAATCTTGGAAACTGTCGTGTATTAGAAGTTTAGCACCTACTGGGGCTAAAAATTGGATGATTAATGTCAATAAAATAAAGTAAAATCTGGATCTTCGATGGACCATCTAGATTCGATGACAACTTTTTTAGCTGCTACATTTTTTGAGACAGCTGACTGCAATGCCCGTTGAATCTCGGGATGATTTTTTTCATCCATTTAGATTGAAAAAAAACTGAACTAAAGAATATTTCCATTATAGTGGAGTTTTTCTTTAACACCAGAAGTGAAAATATTTTATATATTGGCAGCGAAAGTATATTTTTTTACAGTACAATTTTTTTTACAGTACAAGATTTTACAATGCATTCAATCATATCCATTGTGGGAATAGTTCTCACTGGCAAGGAGAACTATCCTGAGTGGTCCTGGATGATAAAACACACCCTCATTTTCAATGATTTATGGAAAGGAGTGTGTGTTGGAGACAAAGACAAAGAGCCAGAACAGCCTACCTCAGACAAAGAGCTCGTCATTTGGGAAAACATGAACAACAAAGCTTATGCATTAATCACAACATCTGTAAATGAAGAGGTGAGTCACCATATTTCGCCATTTTCAACTGCTTTTGAAGCCGTACAAAATGTGAAAGAACTCTATGACTCACATTCTGCACTTGAAGTTGTTCAACTCATGATTAAACTCTTCACTCTTGAACTGCAAAATAATGATCCTCTTGCTCTTGCATCTGAAGTAAAGTCTGTAATGCATGATATTAAATCCACTAAGGTTGAATTGGATATTCCTCTTATCGCTTTTCTCAAGGCACTTTATCCTACTTACTCCAAATATCTTAAGTCATTGCAAGCAAATGGAAATCTCAAAGATATCACCTTTGACTCTGTTGTCAAAAAGTTTGCTGAAAGAGAGAAAGATTTTGGAAAGAAGACAGCCCGTGAATCTTCTAAAGAGGCTATGTGTCTTGCTCATAAAGAAAAGCATCCTGCTTAAGATTCTTCAAGAGGAAGAGGTGGTCGAAGAGGAAGAGGAAGATATTTCAGAGGCAGGGGGGCAAACACTCTCAAGGAGAAAAGACAGATTTGCACTGCATACGCTGCAAAAGAAATGGATCACATGATGCTTCTACATGCAAGTTACCATGGGACAAAATTGAGCAGCAAAGAAACCAACAGAAAGGTAAAACTGATGATACAGACAAAGGTAAAGCACCTGAATCCGCTCACTATGTTGTGGCACAATGTAATATTGGAGTAAATGAAGATTTATTTAATGCTTCACTTGCTTCTTGGAAAAATGATTGGTTACTTGATTCAGGAGCAACCTGCCACATGACTCATAGAAAAGATTTTTTTGAAGAATTTACTGACAATGTTGATGGAGCAGTATACTTTGCAGACCAATCAAAAATCAAGCCATCAGGGCTTGGCACAATCAGGCTTCAATTGCCTGGTCTTCCAGACTTTCTTCTGCATCATGTTCTCTATCTCCCACAGCTCAAGAGAAACTTGTTGTCCTTGGTCCACATCCGCTAGCAAGGTCATTCCATTCATATGTTTGATGGCAAGCTTGAGGTAAGAAAAGCATCTGACCACTCACTTGTCGTGAGGGGAATAGAAGAAGAAAGGCTTCTCAAGCTGCAAGGAACCTCTGCTCGCACACAACATTTCTCATACAATTCTCATCATGAAGAAGGTACACTTCCATCAAGTTTATTATGGCATGCTAGATTTGGACATTTGAACTATGACAGCCTCCGCTTGTTGAAGAAAAATTGTGTTGCTGGTTTGCCTACAATTCCTAGGAAACTTAAGCAATGTGATGCTTGCGTTCTAGGAAAGCATAGTGAATAGTCTTTTCATGATTCACATTCAAGAGCACATAGAAAACTTGAACTCATTCATTCAGATTTATGTGGTCCAATGCCTGTTCCTTCTACAAATGGAAATAAATATATGATGGCATTTATTGATGACTACATCAGAATGTGTTGGGTTTATTTATTGAAGAACAAATCTGATGCTTTTCAAACATTCAAGAATTTTCATAAATGGATTGAAAATGATGCACAATATCATATTGGGTCTATTTGCACTGATAATGGAAAATAATACACATCAAATGAATTTGAAAACTATCTTCGCCAACATGGGATGAAACATCAAACAACTGTGCCTTATAATCCCCAACAAAATGGTGTAGCTGAAAGAATGAATAGGACAATCTTAAATATGGTACGAGCCATGCTCTTTTTCAAAAATGTAAAGATAATGTTTTGGGTTGATGTTGTTCTATGTGTTGCATATATAAAGAATAGATGTCTAATGCTATTAGAAACAAGACTCCATATGAAATGTGGTATGGACATGTTCCTTCGGTAAAGCATCTCAGGATCTTTGGTTCCACCTGTTATGCCTTGATACCAAAGGTACATATAAAAAAACTTGGTGCTAGAAGTTGTAAGTGTATCTTCCTGGGGTATTCAAACACCTCCAAAGCATACCGTCTCTATGATGAAGTAAATAAAAAGTTCATTGTATCTAGAGATGTAATTTTTCTTGAATCATCCAAAACTGACAATGTTGTTGAGCGGCAACTTGATCGCTTGGATAGATTTGCAAAAGCAAAATCATTTCAAGAATTTGATAATCAGATTCCACATCTTGAAGGGGGGATTCCTATACTAGATCAACATGTGGAATCTTCTTCTGAAGAACACTCTCCCCTGCATGAAACTCCAACAATGGATGATGCTTTAAGTGATGTGATTGACAGAATTGGGAGACTCAATCTTGATTCAGTCCCAACTCAATCAGCGGAGCAGCCTGGACCATCTGAAAAAGGTCCCCCAAAGTGGCTGACAAAGACACTTGAAAGTGTTCATCTTGATGAGGTTGGAAAGACAGGAACTAGAAATTCAAACTGGAAAAATGGAGGTGATGTAGATGACTCTAATTCTCCTATTGATATGGATGTTTATTATGATTGTGAATTGAACTTATCTACAGATTTTGAACCAACTTCCTTTAGAGAAGCTGCTTCTCATGATGAATGGAAAGAAGCGATGCAAAAGGAGTATGATTCCCTCATAAAGAATGGCACTTGGAAGTTGGTTGATCCTCCATTAGGAACCCAACCAATTGGCTGCAAGTGGGTCTACAAGAACAAGTATAACGCTGATGGCTCACTTGACAAGCACAAAGCTAGGCTTGGGGCAAAAGGTTTTGCACATAAGGAAGGGGTTGATTATGAGGATAATTTTGCTCCCACAGCAAAATGGGCTACCATCCGGACACTCTTTGCCCTAGCAGCTCAGAATGGTTGGAAAGTCCATCAAATGGATGTAAAAACTACTTTCCTGAATGGAGATCTAAAAGAGAATGTTTTTATGTCCCATCCTGAAGGATTTTCTGTGAAAGGACATGAACATAAAGTATGCAAACTTGTGAAGTCCTTGTATGGCCTCAAACAAGCACCGTGAGCCTGGTACGAAAAACTAACTGAGCATCTTCTGAAACTAAATTTCAAACATTATGATCTTGATGATGCAACTTTATTTGTCAAGAAAGTTGGCAAAATAGTTGTATATCTTGTGGTATATGTAGATGATATTTTGATGACAAGGAACAATGAAAGCTACATTGCATCCATAAAGAAGGAATTGGGGAAAAGTTTTGAAATGACTGACTTGGGCTATGTTCATTACTATCTTGGTATTGAAGTAACCCAACATCCGAAGTCCATATTTCTTTCTCAAAAGAAATACATTGGAGATCTGTTGAACAGGTTTGGCATGACAAAATGCAATCCTTTTACTACTCCAATGGAACAAAACTTAAAGCTCACATTTATTGAAGGAAAATAATTTGAGGATGCAACAAAGTATAGAGAGCGTGTAGGAAGTCTCAACTACCTAACTACTACTAGACCAGACATTTCATTTGTTGTTGGAATCCTCTCCAGGTTTATGCAAAAGCCTTGTGAGGGACATTGGTGTACTGCAAAAAGAGTTCTAAGGTACTTGAAGGGAACTCAAGACTTTGGAATCAAGTATACACAGGTGGACGACTTCAGCTAGATTGGATACTCTGATTCAGACTTCGATGGAGACAAAGAAACTGGGGTATCTACTTCGGGATATGCTATGAGTCTTGGATCAGGAGCTATCTCTTAGAGATCACGCAAACAATCAGTTCCAGCAGATTCCACAACAGAATCAGAATATGTGGCAGCAACTGAAGCAACAAAAGAAATTGTGTGGCTCAAGAAAATTCTTGAAGATTTGCAGGTAAAACAAGTACAATCAACTCCACTCATGATTGACAATACCTCTGCAATAGAATTGGCCAAGAACCCAAAGTTCCATGATCGAACGAAGCACATCAATACTAAATATCTTCTAATTCGACATCATGTTGAGGCCAAAACAATCCATCTCCGTCATTGTTCCACTAATGAGAAAATTGCAGACATTTTCACCAAAGCGCTTGGAAGAGAAAAACTTGAACGATTCGGAATGATGGTTGGACTCACCAACATCCCTTCAGATTAAGGGGGGGAATGTTGACACCTAATCATCTGGATTGGGAGAATATAATGTAAATAAATAAATAAATAATATGAACAGTCATCGGGAGATGAAGTGAACAGTCTCTCCCTCATGTATATAATGAAGACCTACCTGAAGGAATATGAAATATGAATTAATTTTGTTTTGAGGAGTTACTGCCTGGCCTGACAATTCTCTTATCAACCTAGTTGTCTCTTCTGGTATCTTCAGAAAATACACATACCTCTACAACTTGACCATTTTCTTCCCTACACCAAAGTTCCCTTAAAAATTAGAGGTGTGATGTTTTCTAATAAGCTATAGTTGCTCACCTTTAGGAAAACATAATGTATCCAACCTATAGAGTAACCCATCCAAGAGATGGTAGCCATCTATGTTGTTACGATCATGAAGATAACTTCAGATCCACAATTGCTAAAACACCTCCTTGAAGTACTCATTGCTGGAATAAACATTATAGTGCGAGGGTGGGGGGTGAATTAGTATAATGTAAATTTTAGCAATCTAAACAATTATCAAACCTAAAAAATCACCAATCATGAAACATATATATTGAACACAAGATTTATGTGGAAAACCCATCCAGGAGAAAATCACAAAACTCTTTTTATTAATTTGATTTTTGGGTACCAAATATATTTTCAATACATTTTTAGACATCAATCCCCCTTTTTGTTGTAGTAAAAAACCTCCTGGAGACACCAATTCACACTAAATTTTTAGGCACCGACTTGTAGGATATAACAATCCCCGATTGCTCTTTGGTTTCTATTTGTTTGTTGTTGATCTAATCAACTCAATGGACTTATCTTTTCAATATTATATTCAACTACCTACATTTGATTGAACATACTTAGAATTCACACCATCTCACCTATTGTTACACATATTGTCCTACTACCATCAAACTTTCTAGTCCTACTACAATCACACTTGTTGCTACTCTTCTTTTTTGTTACATTTTATATCACACAATCTTCATACATTTTATTCCACTATGTTTGACTATTACAAAGTCATTTGTAGCAACTTTTTTTTATTGTTACATAGTTATTTTCTATAACTCTATTTTGTTGTTAAAAGGTCCCTTGATGTGCCAATGTTTTAATGTTAAGCAATCATTTGCTGTAAATCTAATTTGTTGTTACACAATAATTTGCTACAACTTTATTTTTCTATTACATAGTGAATTGTTGCAACTCTATTTTTTGTTATAGATTCATTTGCTTGAACTCTATTTTGTTGTTAAACATTCATTTGTTGCAATAATTTTTTAAAGGATAAACTCCATCTTTTCTCTATACAATCATTTATTGTAACATTATCTTATTGTTACATAGTCATTTGTTGTAACTATGATTGCCTCTTATAATTTTTTGGCACTCTCACATTCTTTTGCTGGTATAATGACATCAATAGCCAAAATGTTTTATTTACTTCACAATATATTTATATTTTCTTTCCACTCAAATTTAAATTAATTAGTGGTTTATACCCACGATATTGATTTGTTGAATTGTCCCATAGTATTGATCCATATTATGGACAATGAGGCAATAACAAGGTAAATATTTTTTTCCCAATTTCACATGAGTAACAAGAGAAAGGAAGAAGTTAACAGAGCTAAATAGGAGTAACGTAAAGAATTACAACTCCTCAATAGGCATTGAAACTCCCCACACAAGTGTTGCAACTCTTATGTGTACACCTAACATAGTTGCTACAATTCCGACCCTAGTCATCATTTTTTCAAATATGACACTACCATTCACAATGAAGGTTCTGATACAACATTCCCTAGTCATATTGAAACTACTACAACTCTCAAAATTCCATTTCATTACCGTGATTTGTAGATTTGTTCATGTTGGAATTCTGATTGCTGCAATTCTAACACAAGTTAATGTTGTTGCAACTTTGGAACTACCATTCTTGATAATGATTATGATGTGATATCCACTAGACATACTAAATCTAACACGAATCCTAGACTTCAACTCCATTATGGTTATTATTGGATTTACCCATGTAAAAATTCCCATTGCTACAAGTGCTTTTGTTGCAACTCTTGTTTCTTCAACATTGAATTGTTCTTGCTAACACAATAGTTAATGGTTTTAAGAGATCTGTGGTTTGTATCTTTTGAGTCAGTTACCGGAGAATCCACAGTATGAACATTTTTATGCCAACGTTTCAAATCCCAACTGGGATCCATCATCAGGGCTTATGAATGATGATAAAAGAAGAGCCGCTTAGGAGGAAATAAATAACAATGAGGAAATAAATTTTTAAGATCAGCAGAATGTCGGCTGAATATTTATTATTGATTTATTTATTAATTAATAATTCATTCACTTATTTATTTTTATTTTTTTGAGTATTAATTTTTTATACAGGTGAGTAAGTAAATTAGTTTAAAAACAGAACCTAAATGGTAAAATAATAGTTATTTAATATATGATAATAATATAATAAAATTTTGTTTTATTTAATTTTTATTTATTTAATTATTGATTTATTTATTAATTAATAGTTCATTCAATTATTTATTTTTATTTATATTTTTGAGAATTATATATTAATGTTTTTTACAGGTGAGTAAGTAAATTAGCTTAAAAACAGAACCTAAATGGTAAAATAAAAGTTATTTAATATATGATAATAATATAATAAAATTTTTATTTTATTTTATTTTGTTTTAATTAATTTTTATTTTTATTTATTCAATTATTTACTTAAGATTGTAGTTGGGTTATATTTATTTATATTAATATATAATAGAATTTTAAAAATTAGAGAAATAAGAATATTGTATCAATATTTAAAGTTATTTGATTTAAAATTATATTAATATTAATAATAATTGATATATTAATTAATTGTTATAAATTAATAAATAAATATATTAAAATAATCAATATTAATAAATGTTAATAAACAATACTAATAAAGCTAATAGATATTAATAGGGTTAAAATATTAATAATACTTAGAAAATAGAGTTAGTAACTATTAATAATTAATAAAACATTTAAAAATGAATTAACAGTAATTAATAAAAATAATAATTAATATATTAATTAATTGTTATATTAATATATTAAGCTAATTAATAAAAAAGTTAATAAAACAAAATTGATACTGCTAATAGATATTAATAGAGTTGAAAATATTAATAATACCTAATCAATAATGTTAATATCTTAAATTAGAAATCACTTAATAATTAATTAACATTAATTAATATTAATAATAAATAATATATTAATTAATTGCTCTATAAATTAATTAATATATTAAACTAATTAATATTAATGAATGTTAATAATGATAATTTTTGATAATTTATATTAATTAATATTACGATATCATTATTAATTAGAATAATAACTTTTTTATTAAGATTTATTTATTCATTTATTAAGAATTTATTAATTTATTATAAATTTATTTGATTATTTATTATTATAGTTATTATTTATTTTTAAGGTAAGAATAAATTTTTAATAGATAAGGAAGAAGATATGCTATACCTGGGACGTGTCGGCGATCTTGATTTCCCTGATTAAGGGAAGCCAGCTCCCGCTAATCTCCACACCATTGTCTCTGTTCAGATTATGAGGATGTTTGATAATTTCAAGCGCTTCTCTGATCTTTCGTCTATGATGCTGTTCTTCCCTTGCGACAATTGAGGCGCTTTCCAGGCATATATGGTGTTTAGTTTTTGAGGAGTGCTCTGCCAAGGCTGAAGTACGAGTCCTTTCATTCCTAATATCAGCGCCATGTTCCTTGAGCCTTGTGTGTAGGGAGCGACCTGTTTCACCAATGTAGCTTTTTCCACATGAACAATCTATTTTATAGACTCCTTTAAGCTGATGTTTGTCAATATCATCTTTTACAGACCTCATACCTTGCCTAATCGTTCCAGGGGCAGAGAAATGCGTGATTATGTTTTTCTTCTTTAGGATTTTAGCGATTTTGTCTGTAACTCCATGGATATAAGGTAGAAAAACTTTACCACACTGAGGTTGGTCTTGAGCCTTAGGTTCATGAGATGAAAACCTTCTCTCAGCTCTCTCTATGGCTCTTTTAATCTCTTGTTCTTTGTAGCCTATACTCTTAAATGTTGAAATTAAATGCTTCTTTTCTTCATTCAGATGCTCAGAGTAAGAAATTCGAAGGGCTCTGATAGCAAGAGTGTTTAGAACACCAAACTTCTGGGCCGGGTGATGGTGGGAATTAGCATGGAGGTAACTTTCTGTGTGGATTGACTTCTTGAACACCTTATGCCCTAAAGAGCCATCCTCTTTTCTGATGATGAGAACATCTAAAAATGGGATGCTCATGTTTTCTTCAAGTTCCATAGTAAATTTTATTTCAGGAGAGATAGAATTTAGGTGCATGAAAAACTTGTCAAGTTCATCTTTACCATGAGTCCATTTTATATTGGTATCATTGACAAATCGCTTCCACCAGGCTGCTTTCAAAGGGTAATATTCAAGGGCTTTCTTTTCAAAGTATTCCATGTATAGGTTTGCCACGATTGGCGAAAGGGGTGATCCCATTGCCACACCAGATGTTTGCTCATAAAAGATTCCTTGGAAGGTGAACACAGTTGACTTCAAGCAGATTTCAACCAATTTTGCAGTCCCTGGATCAGTAACATCTTTTATAACTTGAATGGCTTCATCAAGAGGAATCTTGGTGAATAAGGATACTACGTCAAAGCTAACAAGAATGTCATCACGCTCAATCTTCTCATTTTTAATAAGATTCACAAAGTCGTGGGAGTCTTTGATGAAGGAATCAGTATTTCCGACAAGGGGCTTAAGAATTTTAGCAACATACTTAGCAAGCTCATAGGTTGGGGAACCAATAGTATTAACTATTGGTCTAAGAGGAACCCCTTCTTTATGGATCTTGGGTAATCCATAAATTCTTGGGATGGTTTCACAAGAAGGGATTAATTTCTTCTTCAATTTATCATCAAGGTTGGAATCTGAGATGATCTTTTTTACATCTTTCATAATTTTGGGGATGGGATTACTGTTCAGCTTCTTATAACTGCCACATTTTAGGTGTTCATTCATTTTGCATACATAATCTTCTTTATCCAAGATGACAGCTGCTCCTCCTTTATCTGCCTTAAGAACCACAATCTTGTCATTGTTCCGCAGGGATTTGAAGGCTCTTTGCTCTTCTTTACTTAAGTTGCTTTTGGGAGTTTTGGCTTTCCTCATAATGAGAGAAAATTCTTGTCTTAGGGTTTCTTTATCTTCCAAAGGAAGGTTATTAATCCCCTCCTCTATGCTACAAATCATCTTCTCAATAGGAAGGTTTTTAGGAGTAATGGCAAACCCCATGCCTTTGCTGAGGACATTAAAGACTTCAGGATCTAACTCTTGGGAAGACAGATTGACAACTTTTCTTTTTAATTTAGACTCACAAGTGTTTTCTGAAGACTGACTTTTTTCAACTGCACCTTGATTATTGTCTCCAGGGTCATCTTTAAAGTTACCCTTTCCGCTGTCTAAACCATGATCTTGCGTACCATTTTTGAAACCGCTAACATGATTGTTCTTAGAGGAGCCTGCGCTATGCTTATTATAATCTACCCTTGAATTATCTAACAGCTTATCGTTGTCATCTGCGCTGAGAGAATTACCATTGCCGAGTCTGGAATCATCACTCAGAACCCTATTTTGTGAAGAATTATTTGCGCTTTTTTGAGAAGAATTATTTGCGCTGAGCGGATTACTATTGTAAACGCTGCCTATTATGTTGTCAGAGCTGTGCTTATTATCCATGCTATGCGTTTTAATGTTTAAACAGTTTTCAATGACATTCATATCATTCACGCTGCTCTTCTTTAGGAGGAGGTTCTGCGCCCTGTTCAGCCCTGAATTGAAACCCGCGTTATTCTGCGTAACATTCTTGAAATTGCTGACTTGATTGTTCCCAGAGGAGTCTGCGCTATGCGTATAATAGTCTACCCTTGAATTATCTAACCACTGGTCGATGTCACCTGCGCTAAGAGAATCACCATCGCCGAGCGTGTTAAACGCATACCATCTGGAATCATCACTCAGAACCCCATTTTGTGAAGAATTGCTTGCGCTGTTTTGTGAAGAATTATTAGCGCTGTGCGAATTATTATTATTATAAACGCTGCCTATTATGTTGACTGTGCTGAGCTTATTATCCATGCTGTGCGTTTCATTGTTTAAACAGTTTTCATTGACGTTTATATTATTCACGCTGCCATTCTTTAGAACGAGGTTCTGCGCCCTGTCCAGCCCTGAATTGATACTCACGCTGCTAGAAACGACATCGTGTGAGATAGGATTCAGTGTTTTGACTTTATCATGAGATCTGTTTAACAGATTGGATAATTTCTTGTTTTGCCTTGTCTGAGCAATCTGTCCTTCATTATCAGCTTTTAGAGCAGTCCTGGAATCAATAATAGACCAGAGATTCTTGTTGATGCTGTTAGCTAGTTTAAGGTGCGCTGAGAGAGCTAAGCATCCCAGATTTTCCAGAGAAGCCCTAACCCTTTTAATTTCTGACCGAATTAGAGAGAAGCTTAGTTGAAAAAATGCCTTGCTATTATATTTGTTCTGCAATCTATGCTTGACTTGTGCAAATGGAGGAATGAGATTATTGTCCCGACAGTTTTTAAGAAAATGAAGATCCGCGGCTCTTCTTGCTATCCTCATTCTAAGTCTTTCGAGTAAAAGGATTTCTCTCCAAGCATCCCCTCCGTATAGGGACAAGATTCTGGATTTAAGAGATCTGTGGTTTGTATCTTTTGAGTCAGTTACCGGAGAATCCACAGTATGAACATTTTTATGCCAACGTTTCAAATCCCAACTGGGATCCATCATCAGGGCTTATGAATGATGATAAAAGAAGAGCCGCTTAGGAGGAAATAAATAATAATGAGGAAATAAATTTTTAAGATCAGCAGAATGTCGGCTGAATATTTATTATTGATTTATTTATTAATTAATAATTCATTCACTTATTTATTTTTATTTTTTTACCATTTAGGTTCTGTTTTTAAGCTAATTTACTTACTCACCTGTAAAAAAATTAATATATAATTCTCAAAAATATATATATAAATAAATAATTGAATGAACTATTAATTAATAAATAAATCAATATTTGAATAAATATAAATTAAATAAAACAAAATTTTATTATATTATTATCATATATTAAATAACTATTATTTTACCATTTAGGTTCTGTTTTTAAACTAATTTACTTACTCACCTGTATAAAAAATTAATACTCAAAAAATAAAAATAAATAAGTGAATGAATTATTAATTAATAAATAAATCAATAATAAATATTCAGCCGACATTCTGCTGATCTTAAAAATTTATTTCCTCATTATTATTTATTTCCTCCTAAGCGGCTCTTCTTTTATCATCATTCATAAGCCCTGATGATGGATCCCAGTTGGGATTTGAAACGTTGGCATAAAAATGTTCATACTGTGGATTCTCCGGTAACTGACTCAAAACAATAGTCAATGTTCTATTTGTTTTTAATTTGGTATCTCAATGACTAATTCAATCATGGGAATAGATTACTCTTTTTGAGAGGATCGATTTTGACTATTGAAGTGCTCAATTTAGATAAGGGAAGTGCATTTTCCAAGAAAAGCCCACATGTGTAGAAAAGGATGGGTCAACCCAAAAGAGAAATTAGACACCCATGGATAGCTATAATACAAGTCAAGTGACCCTAATTTGGATATCATCATGATCATTCTTCTTTATTTGGTTTGGATCACACGGGTCTGATATGGTTAGCAGAAGTTAACTTTCACATGTCTGAAATTGTAGGGTCCGAAGCTCGCACTTGAGATCTAGGGTTTTGGTTTCCAGTCACAGGGATGCTATAGGGTATTTTTGGTCATGACTGTAGGCACACATGCTCATGTGTGTGGTTGGAGGGCTTCAACCACACACACATACACTCTCCACATGCAGTTGGAAATTAGGGTTTGATTTTTACAATTGACCATAGAGTTCGATAGTTGATCGCATATATTGACAGTGGATCGTAGACTTCTGAATCAGGGTTTCCATTATTAGAATTGTTGAGTTCATCTCTTGGATGTTGATTAATTGAGCTTGATGGATAATTTTGTGGTTGAATATATGGATAATTGTACCCTCTCTTTATTGAAAAATTTATGATAATCTAATGAAAAGAAGAATTTGAAAGTGTTTTTCCTTGGTCTCTCACAAATATTGGTGTCTCAATGTGAATGATAAACTTTTAATGTTCCTTTATATTCCAATATGTTGATGATGATATTTTTCTTTCTATATAATTGCATATATTGTTGAATAATGTTCTAAATATGAATAATGATATGATGTTGTGGGGTTAATTCAATGTATAATCAATTAAATTTAATTATTTAAAGCAAAGAACAATATCCCTAAAAGAAATTAAGATTGTGTCAAATTTGGGCTAAAAAAAAAGTCATTAAGATCACCCCCATGAAGATATCTTATATGGAAGCAATAGAATATGGAGGATACCTAGAAGAAAGCCAGAGTTTGAAGGAAATCCTATGCAATCTTGTTATTAGAATTTAATGGATATTATGAGGTTAGATATTGGAAGACGCCTTGGATTATGACAAAGGTTTGAGATATGAAATCTAGAAACCCTAGCATGATCATTGTTAAGATGTTATAGCACTTTTGACAGGTTTGACGTAGCACTAGATGGGAGAGTTTCAATTAGGCCTTACTTCTCATGAATTTGGTTGAAATATAATGAAGGAAACAATGTTATATGCACAATGGACAATCATGACTCTTGAACATTGGTTCAAGAGGGAAATAATCACCTCCCATTGAAGATAAGTAATTTTTCGATTTATGTTACTCCTTTATGTCTTTACTTTTGTTTAGATTTATTGTTTTGATCATTGATTATACTTCTTTCCTGTATATTTTACTATTTGGATACTTCTAACCTCTTGATGAGATGTGATAGGTGGATCATTCTTTAGGGTCATCCGAGGTGCAAGAAAACATAGCTAGTGTAGGAAGAAAGGAGTTATAGTTGCCCTTGACTAGTAAGTGATACAAAGTGCAATGATATCTGAATGTTATAAGATATGTATATTATATTGTTTCAGTTACAATATTTGATGGAAAGATAAGCCCTAATTTATGATCGGAATATCACCTTCATGAAATGACTCATGCATATGAAAGTAACTATAATCTCTAGTACACATGATATATTGGTGTACTTGATATTTGACAAGTATCTTACCTTTTAGACATGATGGATTTCTTGATTTTATGAAGCAAGCTATATACATTGTTTTTAATATATGGTGACTTGATACTATTGTTAATTCTTTTGATAAGCATGATAAAATTGATGATAAAAGTGTAACAATAATATTTATAGTCAGGACCTACTTGTTAGGTTTTGATAAGCTAGGTAAATTTGACAATGTGGTAAATTTGGATCCCCTGTCTTGAAGGCTGGATAATGTGATAAAGAAGTGATGTTGTGATTATGATACTTGAAGTATACTCCTATTAGTTTTTCTATTTGTGTGACACCAAACCTTGATGAATTTTTGAGTTCATTGTTGGGGCTTGGTTTTGCCCAATTTTGATAACCTTTTCTATACGTTCCCTCTCCCATTTTGACTATCTTTAACCCCTACTATGTATATCTCAGTTATAATACTTATGTCTTTTCCAAAAGGGTGTCATAGGCTGAAGGTATGCAAATTAATACTAAAAAACGTCTTTTACCTTAACTTTGAGTATTCCTTAGCTAGTCATTCGTTATTTTATTACCATGCCAACTAATCTCAAGTTCCTGTGCATATTTTTTTTGATTCGGAAACAAGCCCATAATTCTTGTAGACAGTTATGCGATCTTATTTCCTGCAAACGCCCCGGATTTCCTGAAGTCACAGATTTCCTGTAACTGCATGGATTTCCTGCAGCAACATCGGTAGTTAGCCATGTTCCATGAATATCTAAGTCCAACAGGAACATGGGTTTAGTGGGGAATATATCACATATGGTTGTTATCCTACTGGCCTTCTCAAATCTACCAACAACACCGCCCAAATTCAGAAGTCTTCTCTCGTTGGTTGCTTGGAGGAACAACTACAGCCATGTAACGAGTTTCATCTAATCAATGCTTTCAGTCATGGATTAGATTGAGTATGGATAAAAATGATATATCTTAACAAATCCATTAGTCGATGGCTTAGATTAGCAGTATCCTTTATTTCAAGCAATATATGGGCTTTGTAAATGTATAAATTTTTTCCTAGTTCTGATAATAGGGGTTGTTAGAGTGCTGGGTTGGTTTCAGCACTGACTGTGTATCAGATTGTACTCGACTGTATTTTCAAATTAATAATATATATGTTCTATCCATCGGAGTGAGGAAGCTCTTCTAATTTGAAGGGGTTGTGAGTAAGGGAGGGTCCCCTTTGCTCACAACTCCCATAATTTAGTCTTTATGTATTTTATTTCTGTTATGTAGCAAGAATTCATTTTTATGACTAATGTACTCTTTCGAATATATATCAGCAACATTGGATAAATTGAATTAGTTTCCTATTCATGTGTGGAATTCAGTTAATGAAGATTTGATTTCTCATGTTGATTAAATTTCTGAATTTGCTGTAAGTTTATTTCTCTATCTTTTCCTAATCATCATCAAAAATTTTAAGAGCCGTAGAGGGAAGTTTTATCCACTCTATAGCCTTTGTTGCTAAGTGATTGATCCAGGAAAGATTCATTGGTTTTGTATGATTGGTTAGTTATATTAATCAACACTTACAGTATTAGGCATGCATATGCTTTGCATGCATCTCACAAGCTTACGTGCTAGAGTTGATGAATTGTTTTTAATCAAATTATAATGCTATAATTTGACTCAACATTTTGGCGTCATTGCTGGGGAGGTGGTAAAGGGATAATATTGAAGTGTTTTTTATTATATTCATTGTTTGGAATTTTTCAAGACTGGGGGAGTCGAAGGGGTAAGATGAAGGGCAAATCCCATGCACTGGAGGAGGTCAGAAATTCACTAAAGTCGTCTCCTGATTGTTTGTAAGTAGTTTCTTTTGAATTTTTTTTCATAGTAGATGATTGGGTCCTGTTAGCTCTGCTACATAATCCAACATTCGAGGATCAAATGCAGTCCCAATCAGGTTGTTTCCGCATAGAAGGATGCCCAAAAATGGATACAAAGTGCCCCAAAAGCCTTCAAAATCCTCTTAAGGCCTTCACCGATCAAAACTATCGCAAGAGGAAAGCCATTGGGAAGGCGGAAATACTCTATCGGGAGGCACAAATGTGCTAAAATCATGAAAAAACCAAAGTTGCAGGCTTAAGGGTCCGAAATCATATCAGCCGTTGGATCTGGGCGATCAACGGTCCAGATCGCGTCGGCATATCGCAATCGGAATAGGTGGGTAGTGGCAGTGACAAAGGAGACCTCGCCGATATCGCATCGGCGTATCGTATCGGTGCTTTTAAAAGGGCAATGAAGATGGTGGTCGGCAATTTTGTGAGGACCGTCAATCGCGTATCCAGATCAACGGCCAAGATCATGTTGCATTATCGCTCTCGGCGATGTCAAAGGGGTCGAGCTTTTACATATGGTATGATTGCGATCCGATGGGTTGGACCTGATGGGGTTTTTAATTCTTTTTGATAGATTTTCGGGTCCACATCAATATCGCTATCGGCGCTGTCAAAGGATTAGGGCTTTAACATAATTTATGTGCCGATGCGATGGCCAGACCCGACGACCACACAACACTCCATTACATATTTTTTCAAATCCACGCTTGAGCCATTTTCAATGGTTTCGGGCACGTTTTCTGTGTATTGTGAGATATGAAGAAATATAAAGGATGCCTGGCAGGCACCGATTGCGATGGGTTTTTGGATTCGAAAGGGTTCTAAAGCAATATATATATATATATATATTTCAAATCTGCCAAAGCCATTTTTCGTGGTTTTGCGGTAGTTTTGCATATATTTGTCAACTATTAAAAAACAAAGGAGGAGCCTGTTTTAATGTGAATTGCAAGCCAAAGGCAGACCCGATAGTGAATAAACCATGCCTGAGCCTTTTAAAAGTCAACATCGAAGTAGTGATGGGCGGGAATGAATAGTTTGGGCAGTGTTTCACTGTTTTAAAGCCAAAACAGTCATGATAGAGCCGTTTAATGATTCAACAGCAACATTTAATCAGCAGTATGGCCGAGGAGGAAACAGGACAACACAGATCCAGACAGAGCATTCAATGGTTATGGGTTTCACCCATATTTCATTCCACTTGCCCAAGGAGGACCACAGAGAGCTAGAGAGGGTTAACTATTTAAAACTCTGACAGATTTGTATCAGAGGCCCATTTCTGAATATGAATACAGTTGGTGGCCATTTATGGGCTCCTCCACGCATCTTCTAACAGAGATATCTTGTATTGTAACACTATATATACTCAGAACTCATATGTAATTGGATGGGACGAGCGTTAGATGAAGGTGACTCTGTTGTAAGGTTCAACTTCTAGACACTGTAACTACTTTGTAACCTGCAGCATCTGGTCTTCATTTCCAGCTAATACAAGCTTCTTTTGCTGTCAATTGCTTACTTTCCACTTCTTCTTCTTGTTTCAGGCTGTGCCTGTTTTGCATTTGTTCATGTGCAGTGAATGTTTAGAATCAGAGGGGCTGTCATCCCACCTCTGTCTTAGGATTTAGCATGTATCATTGAACATGTATGTAGGTTTCTGTTGTTTAATGCATAGAAAGTTGTCATCCTGTCTATGTATTAGAAACTAGATTTACAGACCTTTTATGTGGTTGCAGCCGGCCATCACAGGGTCCTGTGCATCTTCTGGTGTGGTCAGTCTTCTCCATTATCAACTTATCCTCAAACTGTGAGTAATTGGTGGTTAAAAGCCTTGTAGTCTGGGAGTTTTCACCCATGTCTGGGGTCAATCATAGCAGAAGTGGTTATCTGGCTTGAATATGCAGCATTTGTTTCATTCATCCACCATTTATCCAACTATTTTGTTGAATTTGTAATGTTCCCGAGCATCACCGATATGCACCCTAGGTGAGTTTCTTGGGGTGATAACATTAATTGGCGTCGTTGCCAGGGAGAGGAGAATCGAAGCTCAACTTCCCTGGGAGAACGACACAACTTCAAACTTTGATGACAGACAAGGTTTGAACGCAGATTTTGGTTGTAATCATCTATCTGATGACTCAACTGGAGGAAGGCCATCCTTTGGCGATTCCACATTGAAGTTCTGGTCTAGTTCGTGAAGCTTGCTCGGAGAAATCTTCAGAAATCATTAGCTGGCCAGTGCCTGATCCTGAGAAGATCGATAAGCAGAAGAAACTTTGCGCAAGGGAGCATCAGGATCAGGTAAGCCTTAAAGAATTTTTATGTGTCTCTGTTAGTGAAGTTCACCTTCAGAGATTCATACCGCTCCCGTTCATTCATTTCCCTTTCGCACCTCAGTTGAAAGAAGCTTCCATGTTGTCTATCATGTTCCTCTATCTCTTTCATCCTTCTCATTGATACATTCCACTCAGTCTACGAATAGCCTTTTATTTTCCTCAGTCATGGCAAGCCAGCGAGCTCTTACAAGGATGGAAAGAATCATTGCCGCTAGGTATGAACCCTTGGTCTTGCCTGTCCCGTTGAATGCCATGCCTGTAGGAGATTATCAGAAATACATGCCTAAGTTTACTGGTACAGAAGGAGTAATAGCTGAAGAGCACCTTGAGTCGTTTTACAGCTATGCTGTTGACCTGAATATCAATGACGATGATGTGTTGATGAGGGTTTTTGTCCAAAGCCTAGATGGGGAGGCTAGAAATTGGTTTGGAAATTTACCCCCTAGGTCTATTGCAGACATCGAGACCTTAGGTGATGTGTTCCTTGAGCACTGGGGGGACAAAGAAGATCTGCTCTATGATTATACTGAGTTTGGGAACTTGCAGAGGGATGGGCTCTCATCATCCTCAGATCATAGGATCGATGAAATGGCCAGGGTGATTGAGTCTTTGGCCTTTGAAGTTTCCAAATTAAGAGCTGAGCAGTATTCTGAGGAAGCAGGAGCTCCTTGTTCCTTTACTCTGCCAAAGCCCAATCCATACAGAGGAGCACAGGAGCAGTTGCAGATTTTGCAGAAAAGCAGAGATACAAATGAAGACAAAAGGGTGAAGACCCTTTTTCAGAGTATAGTCATGGAAGAGGAGCAATACGAAGAAGAGGAGGAGGTCCATGGTTTGGAAGATAAGGGCAGTGCCCCTTTCCTAACCAGAGCTGCATACGAAGAAGCCATATCCAAGGGCATTGCTTATCAGTTTGTTGTACCTGCAGAACAACAAGCTTATCAGCAGAAGCAGCCAGCAGCAGATCCTACCTCCCTCCAGGAGTCTGAGCCCGAAGTCAGCTCATCTTCACATGGCTATGCAAATCTGCAAATTAGCCAGCCTGCTATCATCCCCAGTCCAGTGATAAAGAAGGGAGAAGAATGCTTCCCATCATCTTTTGTTTCCTTGTCTGCTCAAAAGGAAAGCCCTCATTGCTGCCCCTTGAACACTGAGGCAGAACATAATTTAGTGCTCAAGGTTGAGACTGATCACCTCAGTTTTGATATTTTGATACCTGCTCAGATGGCCTCCACACAAACTTAAAGGGTAGCTTGTCAGATAACAGAGGAAGAGGATGTGCAGTTTTGGGAATCCTCCTTGGATGAGGACTATTTTAAAGAAGATGTTGGAGCAGGTGATGTCTGTGTGTCCTCCACACAAGAGTACATTGGTTTGCCATTAATTTTAATGGTGCAGGCCACAGATAGCACAAAGAAGTACACAGCAACAATTGTTTTCCAGCAGGTGTACAGAGGCTCCAGTAAAGAACATCCAAGGAGGAGCACACATAGAAAGGGAATGAAGTTCAAGCCTCCTCTACCTGATGAGCTCAAATGCCCCAAACTTTTTAAGGTGGAGGATCAAATAAATCCAATCCTGCTGATCTATGATGAACTGGGCTGAGAGCAAGAGAAACAGTTTTGATTGCCCTGGTAATGGGCAATTATTGAAGTTTATGTTTTCTAGCTTTAATGTTTGTAATTAGTTTCTTTTACAGTTTCATGTTGTATTCTTAGTTGACTCCATGCCCAATGGACACTAGGCAAGTGTTTTTATAGCTGTTTTTGTATGAAGGCATTGGTCTGCAGGTTCTTGAGACCTCACAGGGAGGATCTCATCCCCAGAAGGAGCCAGTGTTAGCTCTGCTACATAATCCAACATTTGAGGATCAAATGCAGTCCCAATCGGGTTGTTTGCGCACAGAAGGATGCCCAAAAATGGATACAAAGTGCCCCAAAAGCCTTCAAAATCCTCTTAAGGCCTTCACCGATCAAAACTATCGCAAGAGGAAAGCCCTTGGGAAGGCGGAAATACTCTATCGGGAGGCACAAATGCGCTAAAATCATGAAAAAACCAAAGTTGCAGGCTTAAGGGTCCGAAATCATATCAGTCGTTGGATCTAGCCGATCAACGGTCCAGATTGCGTCGGCATATCGAAATCAGAACAGGCGGGCAGTGGCAGCGACAAAGGAGACCTCGCCGATGAGCGATCGCCGATATCACATCGGCGTATCGTATCGGTGCTTTTAAAAGAGGCAATGGAGATGGTGGTTGGCGATTTTGTGAGGACCGTCGATTGCGTATCCGGATCAACGGCCAATATCATGTCGCATTATCACTATCGGCGATGTCAAAGGGGTCGAGCTTTTACATATGGTATGCTTGTGATCTGATGGGTCAGACCCGATGGGGTTTTTAATTCTTTTTGATAGATTTTCGGGTCCGCAACAATATCGCTATCGGCATTGTCAAAGGAGCAGGGTTTTAACATAAGTTATGTGCCGATGCAATGGCCGGACCTGACGACCACACAACACTCCATTACATATTTTTTCAAATCCACGCTTGAGCCATTTTCAATGGTTTCGGGCGCGTTTTCTGTGTATTGTGAGATATGAAGAAATATAAAGGATGCCTGGCAAGCGCCGATTGCGATGGGTTTTCGGATCCGAAAGGGTTCTAAAGCAAAATATATATATATATATATATATATATATATATATATATATATATATATATATATATATATATATATATATATATATATATATATATATATATATATATATATATATATATATATGTATATATATTTCAAATCTGCCAAAGCCATTTTTCGTGGTTTTGTGGTAGTTTTGCATATATTTGTCAACTATTAAAAAACAAAGGAGGAGTCTGTTTTAATGTGAATTGCAAGCCAAAGGTGGACCTGATAGTGAATAAACCATGCCTGAGCCTTTTACAAGTCAACATCGAAGCAGTGATAGGCAGGAATGAATAGTTTGGGCAGCGTTTCACTGTTTTAAAGCCAAAACAGTCATGATAGAGCCATTTAATGATTCAGTAGCAGCATTTAATCAGCAGTATGGCCGAGGAGGAAACAGGACACCACAGATCCAGATAGAGCATTCAATGGTTATGGGTTTCAC
Source organism: Pinus tabuliformis (assembly GCA_031772625.1). NCBI lineage: Eukaryota > Viridiplantae > Streptophyta > Pinopsida > Pinales > Pinaceae > Pinus > Pinus tabuliformis. Next base: position 1,500,237,639 of record CM062819.1, on the reverse strand, counting down.
CCATATTTCATCCCACTTGCCCAAGGGGGACCGCAGAGAGCCAGAGAGGGTCAAATCTATTTAAAACTCAGACAGATTTGTATTAGAGGCCCATTTCTGAATATGAATACGGTTGGTGGCCATTTATGGGCTCCTCCATGCATCATTTAACAGAGATATCTTGTATTGTAACACTATATATACTCAGAACTCAGATGTAATTGGATGGGATGAGTGTTAGATGAAGGTGACTCTGTTGTAAGGTTCAACTTCTGGAGACTGTAACTACTTTGTAACCTGCAGCGTCTGGTCTTCATTTCCAGCTAATACAAGCTTCTTTTGCTATCAATTGCTTACTTTCCACTTCTTCTTCTTGTTCCAGGTTGTGCCTGTTTTGCATTTGTTCATGTGCAGTGAATGTTTAGCATCAGAGGGGCTGTCATCCCACCTCTGTGTTAGGATTTAGCATGTATCATTGAATATGTATGCAGGTTTCTGTTGTTTAATGCATAGAGAGTTGTCATCCCGTCTGTGTATTAGAAACTAGATTTACAGACCTTTTAACTAGTTGCAGCCGGCCATCACAGGGTCCTGTGCATCTGCTGGTGTGGTCAGTCTTCTCCATTATCACCTCATCCTCAAGCTGTGAGTAATTGGTGGTTAAAAGCCTTGTAGTCTGGGGGTGTTCACCCATGTCTGGGGTTAATCATAGTAGAAGTGGTTATCTGGCTTGAATATGCAGCATTTGTTTCATTCATCCACCATTTATCCAACTATTTTGTTGAATTTGTAATGTTCCCGAGCATCACTGATATGAAACCTAGGTGAGTTTATTGGGGTGATAACAGGTCCAAAATCTACAAATGTTTTTTGTGGTGGTGTGAGCACCACTTTATTTACTAATACACTGGCAAGGAAAAAGAAGTCTGCAAGAAACAAGGTAGCAAGAGAAGAAGAGTCCAGTCAGGAGGTCTATTGTCACACCCCTACCCTGGCGGTACTCTTCCAACTGCATGATCGGGGGTGCGGCACCACCAACCTCTTTCTTTTTAACAATACTTGCGATTGTAGACTACGCCTACTTTCTATACATAACTCATTTTTCAAATTTCCTAAGTATACATTCACATACACAATGGAAACATTCAATTAATCATCTTCATCCTCATTACCATTCAACATAAATACACAACGAATAATTTAATGGGATGGGAAACTCTTTGAAATATGAGTCTACCCAATAATAACAATATTTCACAAAATATTCAGTTTTACAATCTTTGCAGGAAACCCCAAGTTTCCTTGATACAATATCTGTCACAACCGTGCAACCTGGCCTACACCATTCAGACTACCCAAACCACTATTCGGAGTACCCACCGATTCTACCGTCTATCGCAACTCATTAACCATCGCACTATTCAGAACGTCGTTCACTATTTCACCTGTCACATGACTCGTCGCACGACTCATCGCTCACGTTTCACTAGCACCCCAACTCGTTGTTCAACCGCATGTGCCCACCATCATGATGTTCCAACCCGTTGAACGATCCACCATTCAACTCATCATGCTGCCAACTCGTGTCGCCTTACCTGACTGAGTCACCCTCTGCCGCTCATGTTTGCATAGGTGCCCAACTCATTCACCTGAGTCGCCACAACCGCCCATTTGTTTTGTCCACCAAATGACCATTCAACCAATCGCCCGAACGCCCTCATTCAACCACTCGCCTGAACGCACCTCCATTCCACATCTTGCCCGGACACTGCTCTGTTCGATCATCCGCGCAAACGCTCTCGTTCAACCGACCATTCAAATGACTCTTCGTTCAGCTGCCTGCCCGACCCTTCATTCAGCTTGCCACCCGAACGACTCTTCGTTCAGCTCACTTGAATGACTCTTCTTTTATCTCATCTGAAATGACTCTTCATTCTGCTCGCCTAAGCAACTCTTTGTTCTACTCATTGCCCTAACCTCCTGAACAATAATCTATTCAGTCTGCCCTCTGAACGACCACACATGAAAAGTCGTTCAACATGCCTGCCAATGTCCTCGCATGCCCTCGCACGACCATGTTTGGCTCGCCGGCCAATGCCCTTGCACGCCCTCGCACGCCTTCGTTCAGCTTGACACGATTTTGTGGCTAAGTGCTTCGACCTGTGATGCTGCCTACACCTCACCCTACATTTCAGACTCCCAAGCTCTAGCTCGCACTTCCTGCTCCTAGGATGCTTAGAACTCCATGACTTCGTTGGATGAAATCTTATCCAACTCTCCTTCGTGTACTTATATGATGGCTATCCAAGCCAGGGGCTTCGCCCATGGCTAATTTGACCCACACTTAGACAATTTTCACCATTGGCCATGGTGGGGGTGCCCATACCTAGCACCGCCCCACCATATAAACTTCCCAACATCGCAAATCATAACACTTAGTCGATTCCAAGTTTCCTTTGACTCGTCGCACCGTTCCAAGCACGGCCAACTCGCCAGTTGGTCCCACTCGTCGTTCGCTCGCCCATCGCGTGCCCACTACCAAACGAACCACAATTCATGGGCGTTACATCCTCCCCCACTCAAATTCATTGTCGACCTCGAAAATTCTCCATCCCAACAGCCATCTATCATGAAGACTGCCAAACAACCACTGTTGTAAAGTGCTACCAGTTCCAACATCCAAGATGTTCATACTGCCTGCCTTCACTCCAATGTCACACAAACCATCGGTCTATGTCTCCATAATCAGGCACTCCTCAATCCATGACCATCAACCACTTTTGTTGCAATCCCCGCATGCTTCCCCACCATGGAAGGCTAGTTCCTCCAACTCAAGCTACATGCTCACTGCAACATATCGTGTCCACCTCATCATGTATCGTCATTGTGTGAACTGCTGCCATGATACTCCAACATAATGTTAACACATCTTTGTACACTTTTGGACCCCATGATTTGAACTACTCTGGTAGCTAGTCCAACTATCACGCTCAAACCACGAGAGTGTGCATCCTCATGCCACCATCAGTTGTTTCTCCTAGCCTCCTCTCACATCATCAACTCGATCAAGAATCCATCTCCATATCCATCAAAATATAAGCCATGCCCAGGTCTATGTCGTAAACTCCATCTCGTCTACAACATGTTTCCCATGATGTTTGGTGTCAATGTGTTGCATGAAATCAGCTGCATCTATCCAACATCATCATCCATATGTGTAGAATCCATCTCCTCAAAATGAAGATATCCTCTCATCAGACTGACTCTCGATTTGCCACATCTAGGTCCATGAAGAAACCTCCATCATATCCATAATATGCCATCCCTCAAGTCTGCCAAGGAAACAAGTATACACTTGTCTAATCATCCATGTGCTGCCCATGATCATAGACCAATCAACTCCCATGTATCAAAAGTGGTTAAGTCTCGGCTCAACCCATGCCCATGTGTTGCCACCAAGGCATCACCATTGCTGCAACTCCGTCACTCCAAAGTGTCTCATATCAATCCTACACATCAAGTCACTCTATCGAGCACACCCACACATCTACTCAAAAGTATGCACCCCATACTGCATCAAAGTCCATAACCTCAGCTCCTCAATGCATCAAATCCTCCAAGTCCACCATAATATGGAGTCCACAAAAGTCACAACCTCATGTTATCATGAGCTCCATGAGTCATCTCTAACCAACATCCTAGCAAGCATACATGTCTCGGCCCAAAGGTCTCTACAAGATGCTTCAACTCTCCATGTAGTAGGAATGCTCCATAGTATGCTCACAAGTTCAATCAAGTCCATGGCCTTGTTGTACAAGAGTGCACAACATCCCCATCAGCTCATAACTAAAACATCTCCATGTCACATCAGCAAATCCACCAACATAACATCCCTGCCTTGGCATTCCTCATTGGATGCCCTTAAGTGACACCTCTACAAGTGCTCATGCATAATGTCCCCACATAAGACTACCATGCCCCATGTCTCCAACTCGATGTCCATGACTCAAGTTGCCGATGTTGTCCAACTAAGTAGACACATCACAACAGTCAGTCATCCTCATCCAAGTCTGCAATCGGTCTAGTGAACTCGATCACCCAAACCATATCATGATCACATGAGTCTCTTCCACCATGGATCCCCCATTGAAGGTTCCACCAAGACTTCCTCTTGGTCTCAGCCATGAGAAGTCCACCCAAGTATCATCATACCTCAAGTGTGTGCCCTTCTCCAATCTTTCCATGGGTCATGCCGGGAACTTAGCCAATTCTCCATATGGCTAAAGCATGACCCATTCCTCCACAATGATCATCACGTTCCTCCCTTGTCATGGGAATTTGCACCTTCTGCCATAAGGTGACAAATAGCACCAACAAGCTCTGCAAAAGTCAATGGTCCTTTCCTCTCCATACAAGGTCTCATCGTAGACATCCATGGTATGATCCTCCATCACATTGGCAAACGGATTTTACCCTTCCCTGCATATGGCCCATCTACCAAAATCTCAAATGAAACACAAGTATAAGTAGTACTTACTTCATTATGGTGCTCCTCCATGTGAGTATCACCATCCACCAATGTCTTCAAATTGTACAATCCTGGTCCAACTTGACCAATTTCAAGTTTTCCTCCATCATTGTCATATCTACAACATCCTCAAACATCACGGCTTCCATTTCTTTGTCATCGCAATCTACAACTGCAACCTGCTCCATTGCCCAACCAAGTCGAATAAGTTCATCTTCAATGTTTCTTTCCAAAACTTCAAGTTCATCTCGAATCCATGGGTTCTCTTCTTTCATCCACTTCAACCTGTACAAGGTCAGCAAGAGATTTCCTTCACATTCTTCCAAACCTACCATGTCTACTCGTTCTTCTTGGCCTAATCACGATGCTTCACCCCTGCTAAACCTGTCATGAAGTATTGCACTTCACTTCTACAAATCTGAATCACCAAAGTCCGAGGAATAAGGGGCTCTGATAGCACCTGTCACGCTCCTACCCTGGCGGTACTCTTCCAACCGCATGATCAGGGGTGCAGCACCACCAACTACTTTCTTTTTAACAATACTTGTGATTATGGACTACACCTACTTCCTATACTTAGTTTATATTTCAACTTTCCTAAGTATACATTCACATACACAACAAAAACATTCAATTAATCATTTTCATCATTATTACCATTCAACATAAATGCATAGTGGATATTTTAATGGGAGGGTCAACTCCCTGAAATATGAGTCTGCCCGATAATAACAATATTTCACAAAATATTTAGTTTTACAATCTTTGCAGGAAACCCCAAGTTTCCTTCTTACAATATTTGTCATAACCATGCAACCCGTCCTGCACCGTTTAGACTACCCGAATCACCGTTCAGAGTACCCATTGGTTCTACCATCCATCACAACTCATTCACCATCATGATGTTCAACACGTCATTCACTGTTTCACCCATTGCACGACTCACCACACGACTCATCGCTTACGTTTCACCGGCACACCGACTCGTCGTTCAACTGCACACACCCACCATCATGATGTTCCAACTCGTTGAATGACCCACCATTCAACTCGTTGCGTTTCCAACTCATGTCGCCTTACCCAACTGACTCGCCCTCTCCTGCTCACGTTTGCATGGGCGCCCAACTCGTCCACCCAAGTCACCACGACCACCCATTGATTATGTCCACTGAATGACCATTCAACTGACCGCCCAAATGCCCTCATTCAACTGCTTTCCTGAACACACCTCCGTTTGACATCTTGCTCAAATGCTCCTCCATGCAACCACCTACCTGAACTCTCTCATTCAACCGACCATTCAAACGACTCTCCATTCAGTTGCCTTGTGGATCCTTCATTCAGCTCGCCACCCGAATGACTCTTCATTCAGCTCACCCAAATGACTCTTCGTTCATCTCGTCCGAACGACTCTTCATACAACTCGCTCGAATGACTCTTCATTCTTCTCATTGCCCTGACCTCCTGAACGATAATCCGTTTAGTCAACCCTTCGAATGACCTCACACGATAACTCATTCAATCTTCCCGCCGATGCCCTCGCATGCCCTTGCACAACCTCATTTGGCTAGCCCACTGATGCCCTCGCACGCATTCGTTTAGCTTGACACGGTTCTGTGGCTAAGTGCTTCGGCATGCGATGTTGCCTACACCTCGCCCTACTTTTCAGACTCTGAAGCTCTAGCTTGCACTTCCTGCTCCTAGGATGCTTAGAACTCCATGACTTCATTGGATGAAATCTTCTCCAGCTCGCCTTCGTGTACTTATATGATGGTTGTCCAAGGTAGGGGCTTTGCCCATGGCTAAGCTGACCCACACTTAGACAATTTTCACCGTCGGCCATGGTGGGGGTGCCCACACCTGGGACCGCCCCATCATATAAACTCCTCACCATCGCACATCATAACACTTAGACGATTTCGCATTTCCTCTAACTTGTCACACCATTCCAAGCATGCCCAACTCATCGGTTGGACTAGCTCATTGCCCGCTTACCCATAGCGCACCGACTACCAAACAAACTGTAACTCGTGGGCATTACATCTGTGGTCCTGAAAAGAGCGCAGAACATATTCCTACTTCTACTGTAGTAGCTTCTATAGGAAAATATTCTGTTTTTGACCATTTTGAATCTCCTGTCACAAGGTAAACAACATCTCTACTTAGTGCTCAGCCTAAAAAGGAATTCCTTGGAAATCCTATTCAAGAACTAGAAATCCAAACCATTGATTTTGTAAGATCTGCAGTCTACAAATCCCCCACTTCCTTTTGGTCCAGAATGGCCCAGGAAGAGGGGACTGGTCACACAAATGGATACGATGAGAAGGAAGAAGAACTGGTCACATTTGAATTCCATATCAAGTAGGCTAGTGGAGCTACTCAGATGAAGAATATTCCTCCTTCAGCCTTGCCTAAGTTTTGTGTGGTTTGCAGTGAAGATCCTGATGCCTTTCTATTCAAATTCGATGTGTTATGCAGGAGCTATGACTATTCTTCCAATGCTCAGAAGATGAAGTTCTTTCCTACAACATTGAAGGATGCGACTCTCAGGTGGTTCATGGGGTTGGCTTCAAACTCCATTACAACTTGGGAGGAAATGAAAAAGGCATTCTTAAGAAAGTATCAAGATTATTGCAAGACTAGGGACCTTAGAGAAGAGATAATTGGCATGGCTCAGAAGGAGAGGGAGAGCCTTGAGGACTTGGTGGAGAGATTTCAGTATAATCTGCAGAGGTCTAAAATGAATCAACTAAGCAAGGATACTAAAAGAACAATTTTGCTCAGAGCAATCAGACCAGAATCTCTGGAGATTTTGAATCTGATGGGAGGAGGTGGCATATCAAAGTTGGGCTATGATGAAGTATGTGAGATATGTCATAAATATTCAAGAGGAAATTCTAAAGTTGGAGGGGGAATAAGAGATACTGCTTTCAGGATTATCAAGTCAGTTGCCGGAGATGGAGTAACTAGAGCTGAAATTGGTAATTTATTTGAAAATTTTAAGACTGATATTCTTCGCACATTATCATATCAATTGGTTGATTTGCAGGTTAAGAAGGAACAAGAAAAACAAGAGGAACTGGAAAATTTCCTGGCCTTGTTTCGTTTGAAATGCAGGAAGAAGCATGCCTTGAGGGAATGTCCTACAGATAGCATAGAGATATGCTGAATCTGTGAAGCAGAACACTCCACTGATCAATGGCCTTCGTTTCCTGCAATCAAAGCATCATATCTAGTAGATAAAGGATCTTTCAATGCACTTTATGCAATGGTAGCTCAAAGAGCATGGCAACCACATGCTACAGGTATGGCTCTGTCGTATTTTCAGGTTCCTTATAATCAAAATCAGATGTGGAATATTCCAATGCACTTGAAGACCTAGACTCCACAACAACCTTGGAACGGGAACTTTTCTTACCTTACCACTCATAATTTTCCTTCTCAAAACATTTATCCTCCGCGGTCTACACAATAGCAAATGATTCAACCTCAACAACAACAGCTTCAGTTGCCTACCCCATCAAATCAACCTTGTCCTACACAACTTCCTACCCAGCCAGTGTCTAACCCAATAATAAAACCATCCAATCCTCTCACAACATTGGATTGGTCACCTATCCCACTTTTCCTACCTACTGTATTGCACCATAGTCGCTGCAGGAAATTTATGTTCCTGTGTTACAAGAATTTCCTGTGTCACTGCAGGAAATCTAGCTGAGGTCAAGAAAAGTGGTGAATTAGCCTGGAAGAATTGAAGAGATTGTAGAGGAAGACTCTCTAGAAATGCTTGAAGTTGAAACCACACCTGAACCAGTAGAACAACCTACTTCAAGGCCACAAGAACCTTCCTCATCCCATACAATCCAACCTCCTTTTCCAGAGAGGTTGGAAATGAGACTAAAGCAGCCCGAGTTTGTTCTTGTGTTTGAATTGAGAAATGTATGCATTACGATCCCATTACTGCAAGAAATTAAAAATATCCCAATCTATGCTAAAAAAGTAAGGGGGATATGTACCAAGAGACCATGAAGACAAAAGAAAGAACTCTCTACAATTCAAGTAGGTGGAAAGCTTGCAAGTTTAATGTCTACCGTATTTGTTACTGAAAAATATGCAGACGCTGGAATCCTTGTGGTTACCACCTTTATCAATGGACAACCTATAAACAATACTTTAATTGATTTAGGTGCAACCATTAATGTGACGAGTATGGAGACCTTATCTAGAATAGGAACCTTTGACTTATTTCCTACTCCTACAATGTTAGAATTAGCAGACAGGTCTAAAAGGTAAAGCGAGAGGGGGTATTAGAAGACATTGTCATCTCATTATATTCCTGAAAGTATGCTGCAGATTTTTATGTTCTTCAACCTAAAACTAACTTAGGAGGGCATCCTTTGATCTTGGGGAGACCGTGGTTAGCCACGTTAGATGCTTATATAGGGTGTAGGTCCAGAAATATGACCATCACTCATGCGACTAAAAAAAAGCACATTAATTTGTATCCCCCCCCTCAACCTCTCCTGAGATCAGAAAATACACATTGGGTTGAAGAAGAAGAGCATGATTTAGAATGTTCCCGACTAGTTTTGACAATTTCCCAAGCCATGAGCCTTAAAAGATAATTCAGAAGAAAATTTGATAAATTGTTGTATTTCTAATCCTAATCTTTTGCAACAAGAAAAATGGCAGTCTAGTCATAATTTACATGTCATTACTAATCTGCAGGATTTTCATGAATATAGTACAACAACCAAATTACATTCAGCCTTATTATCTGCATTTCCCGCATATTCCATCACTGAATGGGGGTGTAAGGTGGTTGAATTTTTTCTTGAAAAACCTTTGAATATTAATTCTACCTTAACCCCTGAAGAGGAACAAAAAGTTAATTCAAACGTTGAAAAACTATTCAGATACTTTTTCTTGGGAATATATAGATATTAGAGGCATTTACCCAGACACATGCATTCATCATATTTATATAGAAGAGAAAGATAGGCACATGAGACATCCACAAAGAAAGATGAACCTTGCTTTAAGGGAAATTGTGAAAGATGAATTGCATAAATTGTTAAATGTAGGGTTCATCTATCCTATCTCGGATAGCTAGTGGGTATCTCCACTGGTTACTGTCGCCAAAAAGAATGGTAAATGGTGAGTGTGTGTAGATTGCAAGGAACTAAACAAGGCCACCTTCAAAGATAACTTTCCCTTGCCTTTTATAGACCAAGTGCTGGACACTTTGGCAGGAAACAAGTATTTTTCCTTCTTACATGGGTTCAGCGGGTACAGTCCGATTAGGATATCTACGGAAGAACAGGAAAATACTACATTCACATGTCCCTAGGGAACCTATGCATATAGGGTACTACCATTTGGTCTATGCAATGCACCAGCCACATTCCAGCGGGTGGTCCTTGGTATTTTTTCTGATCTTTTGCATGATTGCGTAGAAGTTTATATGGATGAGTTTACAGTCATGGGTGATACTTTTGAATAAGCTTTACGTAATCTTGAGAAAGTTTTGTAGAGATGTAGAGAAACTAACATCTCATTAAGTAATGAAAAGTGTTTTATGATTATGAATGAAGGTATTGTTTTGGGTCATCATGTTTCTATTGCAGGAATAAAAGTTGATCCAGCAAAGATTGAAGTCATTGCAAAGCTACACCCACCAACAAATTAGAAGGGAGTCCAAAGTTTTCTTGGACTAGCAAGCTACTATAGAAGGTTTGTTGAAAATTTTACAAAAGTAGCCTCTCCATTATTTAAATTGTTGACTAAAGAAGATGAATTTCATTGGTATGATGAGTGTCAAGCTGCATTTGATACAGTCAAGGAAAAAATTTCTTCAGCAACGGTATTGAGAGGCCGAGATTGGAAATTGCCTTTTCATATTTCCACTGATGCCTCTGATTCATCCATAGGAGTAGTATTAAGACAAAAAGAAGATCAAGTAACCCATGTTATTTATTATGTTAGTAAAAACATAATTCCTGTAGAACGGAATTATATGGTAACTGGAAAAGAATTCCTTCTTGTGATTTATGCTATTAATAAGTTTAGACATTAGATCACGGGCTATGAATTTTTTTTACAAATCGATCACTTTGTCATTCGATATATCATGAGTAAACTAGTTACTAATGGCAAGATTACTAGGTGGCTTTTTTTGCAGCAGGAATTTGACATCACGGTATTGGATAGTCCTAGAAAGGAAAACCGGGTAGCTGATTTCTTATCTAGACTCAACCATGTAGGTGAGGATGTTCCTGTTAATGATTTCTTTCCTAACAAACATTTGTTTTCTACATTTGTTAAAACACCTTGGTTTGCAGACATGGCCAATTACCTTGCTACAGGAATGTTTCCTCCTTATTTTTCATCTAATAAGAAAAAGAGAATTATTAGAAAAGGTGTTGATTACTCTTGGATTAGGGGAGATAATTTTGTCACTGGACCAATTTGATTATCCACAGGTGTGTCCAGGAAGACGAGATCTATGAAATTTTGAGATCCTCTCACAATGAACCATGTGGAGGACATTTTGCAGACAAGCGAACAACCTACAAGATGCTTCGCTCAGGTTACTATTGGCCAAGTATTTTCAAAGATGCAAGGGAATATGTCTGGAAGTGTGATAGATGCCAGAGAATGGGGCAGCCTGTACAATCAGATGAGATTCCTTTCCAGCCACAAGTTCTCATAGAACCTTTTGAGAGGTGGGCTCTCGATTTTGTAGGTCCCATCAACCCTATGTCCGAAGGTACACAGTATATTTTAGTTTGTATTGATTATGTTACGAAGTGGATGGAGAAAAGAGCATTACCTCGAGTAACAGAGAAAACAGTGGTAGATTTTATTTTTTCTGATATTTTTGTAAGATTTGGTGTACCTAGAGAAATAGTCACTGATCAAGGTACTCAGTTTGTATCAAAGCTTATCTAGTGAATTGTGAACAAATATCAGATTACTCACTAGAAGTCAACCCCTTATCATCCACAAGCCAATGGGCAGGTGGAATAAAAAAATAAGGTGTTGGAGACAATCCTTACCAAGACGGTGCAATTACATAAGAAGAATTGGTCTAACCAACTTGTTGAAGTATTGTGGGCCTACCAAATTACATGGAGAAATACCAATGGATTTTCTTTGTATGAATTGGTGTATGGAAAGAAAGTTTTATTGCCCATTGAATTTCATATCAAAACTTTTAAAATGGAAGTAGATTTGGGAATAAACCTTGATGAAGCTCAGCAACAAAGAATCCTGCAGTTCAATGAGTTGGATGAAATTAGGTAGGATGCTTTTCAGCGTACTGACTTGATTCAGCAACAATGAGCTAAATGGCATGACATATACATTAAATAGAAGAAGTTCAAAGGGGGAGACCGGGCATTGTTGTATGATTCAAAATTAAAGAACTTTAAAGGAAAATTTAGCACACATTGGGTAGGCCCCTATGAAATTGATAAAGTCTTTGATAATGGATCTATTTGGGTTAAAACCGTTGATGATGGGAATTCTACCTTCTTGGTGAATGGGCTTTGACTCAAGTTATATCAAAAACCCCAATCGAAGGAGGAATTTGTGGAAGAAATTGTGAAGAAAAGAGAGTTGGAGATTGTGAGAGAAGGGATCATTCCTTCCACTATCTCTTCTTCATTTCTTGGTGACACAATGAGCTCACTTTGTTCCTCCTCATGATCGATAAAACATGAGACGAATTTCTATTGGGTACAAGTTTATTCCTTTTTCCAGGCCCAATCGACTAATTACGGAAAAGGAACCCCCGCGAGTCTTCTTTCCCAAGTATTTCAAACTCTTTAAAAATGAAATCTGGCGAGCATGGACTACCCTTGGCTCGTTAAAATTACAGGTCAGTAGGTTCTCTCAATAAAATTTTGTTTTTAGTTAAATCAGGATTCCTTGTGTTGGACTGGTGTGGGATTTCTTAAGGACCTCCTTCCAACAATCTTCGCCAATCGACATTAGCAAGTTATCTGGGTGTAATATCAGAGCCTTATGATGCCTTGAAGCTTGTATGCCCCAGTGACAGGCTATCTTGCCAGCAGCAATGGGGAATCACTATGGCTCCTTGACTGCTGGATCCTACAGGGGGGTTTGACATCAACACATTAGTTCACACCTGATAGGATGCATCAGGGTACCTCGGTCCTCACTCTCAATAAAGGTGATGGGCCTTGCATTGGTTAAAAACTGACCTCGATGATTGGTAATCCAATGAGCTCATTGCACATTCGACATCAACAGCTTTTATTCATGTGTACTGAACTGTACACAAGTGAGAGAGAAACGTTAGTTTGTGGTTTGATTTCATGTAGAAGCTCCACAAGTCATGGTTTGATTTCCTGCGAAATCTCCGCAAGTCATGGTCTGAATTCCTGTAGAAGTTTCAAAAGTCGCGGTTCAATTTTCTTGAAGATTCAATAGTGTGGTTCCATTTCCTGCAGAAAAGTTCAGCAGTCCAGGTTCCATTTACTGCAGCGGCACCCTATTTTTCTAAAAAAACAAAAACAAAAATTATAAACAGAGCATTAATTTAAAATTATTTAAAAGTACTCAGATTTTTTAATACTAGTTGAGGTCATGAATTGTGAAATCATATATCTGATTTAATTATTAGGTGGGTTATCATCTCAAGGAAATGCATGCGTCATCCAAAGTGCTAGACCGTTGGAAAGTATAAAGGTAAAGTATAGCCGACAATGAGACACTTTAGGTAAAGGGTAATTAACACTTTTATTTTTAATTATTTGTATGATTTTTCGGGCTATGGTAACCCTTGCAGAAAAATGCAGCCATAATCAAGTATATTATGACTCCAGCTCCTCCCCTGATCACCATGATTTTGACACGAACATTATACATCCTCCCCATATCTTCCTGCAGGTCGGATCATGATGAAAATCATGGTCATGACCTGTCTCTTAAAGATCCCGTGCTTTGCGATCACATTCTATAATAATCCCTCCCTTGTCGTGTGAGTCTGTTACAAATATTAAGTTGATATTTCCAAAGAAGTGCATACACCCTGTCTTCCAGTCTTTCACCATGTCGACACTACATGACCTTGTCTACTTTGAGCTGCAAGGGCCTGAGTTGTTGGAGGCCAACCCTCACAGCAAGGCGAGATTGGAAAGAGCAGGGTGGCTACCATTTTTCTAGCGATTCAGCGGCCACAACTCAGAGGTGACAAAATATTTCACCCTGAACCTGAACGATGATAAGGCTCAAGTTGGGGATGTTCAATTCAGGTTGACCGAGGGTTTGGTAGCATGAGCATGCAGGATTTCACAGTTGGGAGAACGTTGGTTCAAGAACCAGTGTTTCAACAAGAGTTTGTGTGCATCCTTCCTCCGTAGAGAGCATTCGGACCCTGACTGGAGTAAGGGAATCTCGTAGGATTTCTTGAAGAGTAAGTATTGGAACTTATTGTTTTTCCTACAAAAATACATCACGTGTGAAGGTCGCTTCGGGCTTGTATTCCTGTTTCATATTTGGCTCCTCACCCATTTCCATGACAAGTCACTAAATTTTCCCTATTACTTGAGGATGTCGATGACTGCCAAGGAGAGGGGGGTTAATTTAGAGGAAAACCTATACCACCATGGGATGGTGAAAATGATCTTGCTGGAGGTTTTGAAAGATAAAAGGTGGACATGGGAGGAGTTCTTGGCCGAAAATTATTTTGAAGAGAATGAGGATTTTGATTCCTCATATTCTACGAAGGAAGCAAAAAAAGATGAGGAGGTGGTGATGATAGGGGAGATTGTGGGCCAAAAGCCCAAGTCAAAGAATGGTACTTCCACCTCGGCAAAAAGATTTACTAGAAGCCAGTTTGTTCAGCTAGCAATAAAAGATACTGCAGATGCAGAAGTATTGCCTGAGACACCAGATAAGAAGAAGGAGAAACACCACGGCCCACCCAAAGGTAAAGAGAAGATTGAGTCAACTTAGTTTATTGGTGAGGAAGCAATGTCCTTTCAGGACTCCCCACTGCATGGAAGTGGGAATAACAAAAAAGAGGAACAACATGCAGAGGAGGTCCTTGGGTTGCCTAAATATCTCCAAGGACATCAGGGAGGGGAAGTAATCCCTCAGAAGAGATGGTCTCTATGAGAATTGGAAGAAATCATCACCAACCTCACCATTTCAGAGAGTGATTTGAGAAAGGAAAATGAGACCCTGAAGGAGAAAAACCTGCATATCTGGAAGGAGCATGAAGAGTGGGTCCATAAAATAGCCCGAATTATGAAAAATAAGAAGGCTAAGATCAACCATCTCAAAAGGAAGAATGAATTGTACAAGGGTAAAATTCCTGTAGAATCCAACGATAACTAGTTGAACTAGTTGGCAGAGGTAGCAGATCAGTTAGCTGCAATAGATGTAGCTCAGGATAAGGAATAATTTCCTTTTTCTTTTTTGGGAGACGTAACCGTTTTACTTGCATAAGGGGCATGCAAGGACTTAGGTGTGGGGGAGATGTTGGGAATTTGTTTTGCCCAATTTTGACATCTTTTTCTATACTTTCCCTCTCCCATGTTGATTATCTTTAACCCCTACTATGCCTATCTCAGTTATAATACTTGTATTTTTGCCAAAAGGGTGCCATAGGCTGAAGGTATGCAAATTAATACTAAAAGGTGTATTTTACCTTAACTTTGAGTATTCATTAGCTACCTATTCATTATTTTATTACCATGCCAACTAATCTCGTGTTCCTGTGCATATTTAATTTGATTCAAAAAATAGGCCCATAATTTCTGCAGACAGTTGTGCGATCTTATTTCTTGCAAACACTCTGGATTTCCTGCAATCGTGGATTTCCTGTAACTGCATGGATTTCCTACATCAACATCGGTGGTTAGCCATGTTCCATGACTATCTATGTTCAATGCAACATTGGTTTTGTGGGGAATATATCACATATGGTTGCTATCCTATTAGCCTTCTCAGATTTTCCAACAACACTGCCTAGATTCAGAAGTCTTCTCTCGTTGGCTATTTGGAGGAACAACTACAACCATATAATGAGTTTCATCTAATCCATTCTTTCAGTCATGGATTAGACCAAGTATGGCTAAAAGTGATATATTTTAGTAGATCTCTTAGGCGATGGATTAGATTAGCAACCTCCCTTATTTAGAGCCATATATGGGCTTTGTAAATGTATAAATTCTATCCTAGTTCCGATGATAGGGGTTGTTAGAGTCTTGGGTTGCTTTTAGCACTGACTATGTATCAAATTGTACTTGACTATATTTTCAAATTAATATAAAGATATATGTTCTATCCATTACAGTGAGCAACCTCTTCTAATTTGAAGGGGTTGTGAGTAAGGGAGGGCCCCCTTTGCTCACAACTCCCATAGTTTAGTCTTTATGTATTTTATTTCTGTTATGTAGCAATAATTCATTTTTACAGCTAATGTACTCTTTCAAATATATATCAGCAGCACTGGATTAATTGAATTAGTTTCATGTTCATGTGTGGAATTTAGTTAATGAAGATTTGATTTCTCATGTTGATTGAATTTATGAATTTGCTGTAAGTTGATTTCTATATCTTTTCCTAATCATCATCAGCAATTTTAAGAGCTGTAGAGGGAATTTTTATCCACTCTATAGCCTTTGTTGCTAAGTGATTGATGCAGGAAAGAGTCATTGGTTTTGTATGATTGGTTAGTTAGATTAATCAACACTTACAGTATTAGGCCTGCATATACTTTGCATGCATCTCACAAGCTTACCTGCTCGAGTTGATGATTTATGTTTAATCAAATTATAATGCTATAATTTGACTCAACATTAATTTTCATAATACATGTGTGATGATGAAGCAGTTGATGTGGATATGCTATTAATATGATGCATAAATGTTTGAAAAATCTGATATAGTTTGACTTCATGATCTGACCATTTTTTTGATGAATGAGAACATTATGATAGACAATTTGATGTCTAAAATGATGATGACTAAAATGGCTTCCCATTCAGAGGGAAAAACTCTCCATGATATCTCTACACCTATTATTAATTACAGAAAATGAATAAAAGACACTTTCCAGTTAGAGGAAGGATTCTGGACATGAATAACCATCTGATGTTAAAAGGATTTTGGCAAGTTCTGATTTACGCAGAGGATGTTTCTCCTAGCCTAACACCCAACCACTAGGAGAAAGGCTTAAGAGTGCAGTTATTGGCCTCGCAGCCGCATGGAGGAAGGCCTATGGGTGTAGTCTTTCCTATAGTACACACAAACTAAATCCATATTCATAAAACGAGGACCACACCAGAAGTATGACATACCTACATATATGGAGTAGACAATAGAAAGTTCTATAAGTAGGGAAGTTTGAATTTTTTTATTTATAATAGAAAATGTGAATTTCTTGGCTAATCTTGTGTTTGCGGGAGATTGAAATATGCATATCAGTATATTGTTTTCCTTGAATTGATCATTTAAGCTAGTATTTGATAACAATTGCAATG
This sequence comes from Pinus tabuliformis, assembly GCA_031772625.1. Taxonomy (NCBI): domain Eukaryota; kingdom Viridiplantae; phylum Streptophyta; class Pinopsida; order Pinales; family Pinaceae; genus Pinus; species Pinus tabuliformis. Next base: position 1,500,220,614 of record CM062819.1, on the reverse strand, counting down.
ATTTTACAATATTTGGCTTATTGGTTTAGTATAAATGAGCAGTATTGGAATTTTGACATGATGCTTGATAACTCACAAATATGTCTTGGCTTATGGATTTATTGAATTCATAGTAATAGCAATTTAGAGTCTTGATTAAGATTTGGTATTGAATGGAAATTTTCATTGATATGGCGATGTTATGAATTATTTGACTTGGTGGGCTAGGTGACTTTTAGTATTCATAATTGATTATGTATTATCACCTTAGGCATTTGGAAGATTAATTGAAGTACAAAAATTTGTAATTCAATGTGAACTGATCTCACAATGAATGGATGAAACTTATATGACTTATCCCTGGTGTATGCACTTGCATCTAGTGACAAAAATGATTTATCTTATGATAGTGACAATGGCTTCATAAATTTTGGCTTGATATCGCTTTGTAAGTAATAGTTGTTGACATGAAAATAGATAAGGTTGTAACTTGGTATTTGGATGTGAGTAGAAACCTTTATGATATTAGTTTTGGTATCTAAGGCTTGATAAGCCGAGTTGGTTAATTTGATTGCATAGTATTGATTTATGTAAGGATGAGTATATTGGTTTTATTAGTATAATGTTTCTAGATAGTATTGTTGTTGGCATTAACGATGTAGTTGTTGGTACATAGATGGATGCAATCTTGTTAGTTGGCATTGATGTCAACCTGGGAGCCGGATGATATCTAGCTCTTTATGCTTGATTGATTTCTTGATTGATATGATTGAGTGGTTGCAGGTATTCTTGGCTTGTAGTGAAGCCTCGCTTGTGATATTGTTGCTTGGTTGACATGTCAGTTGCACGGTGCTTTGATAGTTGTGTAAATGCTATGTGTGTGGAACAGAGATTACCATGGTACAGGTGTTCATGGGATTGTCATAAGCATGGTATTTACCCATGGTATTGACCAAGAGATTACCATGGTACAGGGATCCATGTTATTGACATAACCATGGTATTTACCTGTGGTATTGATATGAAGATTACCATGGTACAAGGGTCTATCGTATTGAACTGGATTTTACCATGGTACAAGTGTCTAACGTATTGGGATAACCATGGAATTTTCTTGTGGCATTGGCATGGATATTTTGACAAATATTATTGTGATTGCTTTTGCGTGTGTTTGTGGATTGATTTAGTGAGCTGTGTGATTGATGGTGTGAGTGTATGGGTGGAGTGAGTGAGTGCTATAATACTTTAAATATATAATTATACACATGTAGCAGCGTTTAAAGTGTTTAGATCAAATTTTATTATTTAGATTAGAGATGTTATTGGGTTTCTCATGGTGAGGAAGTTTTGAGAATCCAATTTGAAAATGCATGAAATGTGGTTCACATTGAGGTGTTGAAGGCTTGAGGTTTCATTATAGACAATGTGTAAATAAGGTGGGTTCCTTCTAGTAGACAAATGAGAACAGGAAGAAAAATTCTTTAGACTCGAGTGATGTTGTGTGATGCTTATTGGTTGTGGTGGCTTTCAGAGAATGGTTGTTCATAGAGTCGTGATAGAAGATATTTTCCAATTGATGTTGCTAGCAAACTATCTTAGTAGTCTAGTTTTCCAATTACTTTGTGGTAGCTCCTCTATGTAAAAATTTCATTAGCATAATAGAATATTTGAGTAGTAGTAGTAGCGGGTGGTTTTTTTCCCTGGAGAGGGTTTTCCACTATAAAACTTTTTGTTCTCTTATGTGCATCATTGATATTGTTCATGGTGGTTTAATATGTTAATTTTATGATGATTTCTTATGATAAATATTGGGTTACTAATTCTTGGTTGTTTTGAAAAAAAGATTTGAAAAGTTAATAAATCCTCACATCGTTGATTCACCCCCCCCTAGTAGTGAGCTCAATTTCAACAATTGGCATCAGAGTTGGGTTCCCCTGGTGAAGCATGATTTATTGAGAGTAGATTGTGGTATTATGGCCAACAACATGAGGAAGACATGACATAATAGGAACAACTGCAATCAATCCAAGAACGCTGCAAAAATTTGGAGAACCTCTTCTATTGGTGAAAGATATGGCTAACAACATTTTCATTCATGAAAATTTTATTTCTCATTGCCAGTATGGTGATGATGATTTTGGGCTTATTGTAGAAGTTGATAATCAAATTTTTGAAGTTGATTCCTTAAGAGATGCAGAAGGTGTTTTTGCAGTGCAGGAATCTGAGGATAATTTACTTAAAACAATAGTTACCTTTAAGGCCGAACACAAATCTCAAGCAAGGTTAATTGAAAAGTTGATGGATGAAAATAAAGTTGAAGAAAATGCTCCAAATTCTAGAGGAAAGAGAGTTTGTTCTCTAAAATAAAATTCTAATCTAAAAACCCAGTTGGAGAAGAAAAGGAATATTGGAGAAGATATTGAAAACCAGCTAAACGAACAGACCAGAATTTGCAAAAATTTTGAAGCAAAAAAAGAATAAAGTAGATCAAGCCAAAAAGGGGGAAATGATGCAAAAACTAAAGAACCCAAACCAGAAATTTTCATCAGCTCTAAATGAAGTGTCCATCAAGAAAAAAATGCAAAGGATTTGTTAAAGAAAGGTATGAGAAACATTAGATGTTTTTACTGTACAAAATTTGGTCATACTTCAGCAAATTGTAGGAGCATGCAATAGAAGAAGCAATCAAATGAAAAGAAAAATCATGCAAGATTATCTTTCCCTAGATATAGAAATGTGTTTCATGGGTACTTTAATTTTGTAATGAAATTGGTCATAAAGGTATTCACTGTAAAAGGAACCCCTTTCTGCCATTTTGTGGACACATTGGATGTTTTTACTGTGATAATTTAGGCCATATGGCCAAATACTATAAAATTCCTATTGCCATCATGGAGCCCAGATGGAAGAAAAAGAATCCTGGTGTGAATACCTCTAACATGCATCAAAACAACCTACACTTGAAATTGAAGAAAATTTGGAAAACAAAAGAAACTTGAGGCCCATTTGGCCTCAGTCGGAGCTTCAAGCAACAACTACAGAATCTCAAGAGAAGCTCCTCCAAGAAATGTAGCATTTGGTTAAAGCTTTATTTTGTTCACTTATCATTTTTAAAATAGGAGCATGATTTCGTTTAAATCTACTTATTCTAATTGAATTATTGCATAGGGAATAATGAGAAATCACCTACACCACACAAATGAATAGATTATTAGATTTTGAAAATTAAACAAAGAAGAAGGAAAAATAAGGAAAAGAAATGCACATAACTGAAGCTACAGAGGTCACTTTTTTCTCGAACGAGCAGTTTGTTGTTTGAAGGAGTTATTAAGAGCTTGTGGTGCGATTATGATTTGTTTGATTAATTCTTTGAGATATCTTGCAAGTAATCGGGGAATTAATCACTAGACTATTTCTAATTAATAATTTATGTGAGCATGCATAAAAAATTTAGTATGGGTTCAAACCAAGGAAATTACCTATGGAAAAATAACACATTAATCATTGATTTTTTTTTTATTTGTTTCTGGAATTAATTGCTGGGTCGAGCCTCATTTAGATGTTCTCATTCAGTCAACATGAGAAACAAGTTGAAGAGGATATTTTTTTTTGGAAATAGTGTGAAAGCATTGTATTTCCAGTTGTGGAGTAATGACAATTCATGGAAAAAAAGGAGTCATGCCTAGGTTTTGCTTTGAAAAAGTGATATTAGAGTTTGCATGCGCCTATGAGTTAATACATTCAGATTGTACATGGCGTGTAATTGTCAGAGTGAGATATTCCTCTCAATGTGTATGCCAAAGAAGAGGCGATTGGAGGAGAGGGAGCTTGTCTGGTATGGTGGGTTGTAATTCAATGATTAGAGGTGGAAGGCTTGAATCTAATTAAATGCCATGATGGACACCACATATGATATTGTTGAGGAGATCTCATTCCAGGATTTTGAGGATGACTCCCTCCCACTTGGTAGTATTCTCAATGATGTTCTTCAATGTGAAGTTGGCATTAGGGGGATTTTGAGGTCTAAAATGGGCCTCCTAAGAAAAATGTACAACCAAAACAAAATTTATAAGAAACAATAGGATTCAAGATGATGATGTCAACCATGGGGGATGATTCACCATTTTTGGAGTTAAAAAGTAAAAATATTAAAAAATAATAAAATAATAAAACTACTTGTTCAACTCATATTTTTAACTTGAATGCTCACTGAGAGACAAGAGAGGAATTGAGCGATGGTGAGCGCTAGGGTTGGTGTATGCGGAGATCTGTTGGCGGCCGCAGCCGGGCCAAAGTCTGGTGCTGAAGGCGGACTAGGGTTCGGAGCTACAGGGAGAGCTGCTCGATGGCGCAGTCAATCGACCCAAATCACTCCAGATCATCGTGGCAGTGTGCGGAGTAAAGGCCGGAGGGGTTTGTGTGATGTAGGTCTGCGCCCTCTTTCAACCCACTGGCCAGAACTCTGCAGACTAGGCCTAAATCGATTTGATCCAGCCAGCAAGCGAGACCACAAGTTGCAGATCGGCGGTTGGGAGACGCGGGCATCACCAGAAGGTCGTCTCTTTGCGTGGTTGCTCGAGGAGGGCTCCCTATGGCGGAAAATCAAAGGCCCAAACTGCGATCCCGATCAAAGGAAGCGTCAGGCCAAATGGCGTATAGGGGGCAGGGTTCATAAAACCCAGAATGTATGGAGAAACGGCAGGGGGGGACTGCATGCACCAGATCTGTTTTCCCCTCCAACGCATGATCCCCAGCTTTGTGTTTCAGGCTTGGATCTACACGATCTAGCCTTTATACGGGCAAAGCTTGATCCCAGGCGGTAGAACGAAGACACCAACCCTAGATCGGGCAGAGTTTCTGCAGATCTAGTCATGCATAAAGGAAAACGAACCAAAACGGAGCCAGATCTGAAATTACGCCATCAGCCAGAGCAGGTAACAAATACTTATTTTCAGATTCTGATTAAACCCCCTCAGGGGAAAACTCCTTTAGTATGGGTTCATGCAGGAGATGCCTCCATGCAACTGAAACAACAAATAAGGGCAGAAATGGGATACCCAGTTTAGGCCCAGCATCTGGTCAGTGGAAGGCAGTCCCTACAGGACTGTAGATCGCTGGAAAGTTATGAGATCGGGCCAGGGTCAATCATTATCTTAAATCTCAGATTAAGAGGGGGGGCTCTGCCTCAGGGATAGACAAGCTCCTCAGGGGGAGACAAAAGGAAAAAAGCTGCAGCTCACCACCAACCAAAGTCCTACAAAAACATCTTATAGGGCAGCAGGAATTCAGGGTTCGCTCCAGATCAAGGTGGACACATGCCCAGGCCATACATAGTGGATCAGTCAGAGCAAACCCCAGCTTTAAACTTAGATTCTTCAGGGCTGGATGATTTCGTCAAGTCCTATGAAACGCAAGCTCTAATTTGCCATTTCAACAGCTTTTGGCCTAAACCTATGGATCTTTTCCATTGGATCTTCACCAGCTGGACCATGGAATGTGATATTCATTTATGTTCAAAGGGTTTCTTCATAGTAAGATTTACATCCAAGGAAGTCAGAGATACAGTCATCAGTGTCGGGCCATGGTTTTGGGGAACATCGGGGCTGTTTATGACCCCATGGTTCCCAGATTTCGATCCAAATAAAATGGCTGTAACCAAAATGCCAGTCTGGGTTAGGCTACACAATCTCCCTCTGCACTTTTGGGATTAACGAGTGCTGGAAGGCATTGGGAACAGCATAGGGAAATACATCAAAACAGATCTGGAAAGGATCAATGAAAGGATCTACACCTTCGTACGTATCTGTGTGGAAGTAGATTTAAGTAAAGGGCTGCCGGAAAATATAAGGTTGATCTACAAACAACAGAGCTGGCTGCAGGTACTAGATTATGAAAACACTGCTTTCAGATGTAGGATCTGTAGGCAGACAGGACACTTACAAAGTTCATGTCCAGAAGCCAAGAATAAAAAGAAGCAGCAAGGGAAGCAGAGAAAAGGATGGCACTTTTCTCCCCCAGATTCAGAGGACAAAGAATCAGAAGCAGCTGAGGAAGAACTCCCAGCAGAGAAAACTGAGGTAGCACAAGAAATGGAGAATCAGAGAGGAAGCTCATCAGACAACAAGGCAGTGGAGACACGCATGGATCCTAATACGGGAGGCATCAAACGGCACCACCACTCAGACACTTCAGATTCAGACAAAGAACCTGGTCCACAGAATACAGAGACACAGTTAGTTATTGCTTCGATCGAGCCCTCTCAAGGAGAGTGGCGTAAGGTCGAAAAGAAAAAGGGGAGAAAAACTTGATGCGTGAGTCCTACTCATTTCAGTTTTTTGCCCCTCTCATTTCTCTCTCCTCTCTTCTCTTTTCTTATTCTTTGTGCACGTTAGTTCTCTAACGTTGCGTGGGGTGCAAAAGCACTCGGGCCCTTGTGGCAGCATACGGAATGCTTCATTGCATCTGCTAGTGTAACTTTTCATTATCTTTTTAATAAAAAGTTACCGTTTTTTTCCTTGGAAAAACTCATATTTTTAACTTATCTCCCTAATATTTTACTCAAATTTCGAGTGGGATTAGTTGCTGGATGAAATATTTAATTCCTCATCCAAGGAGCACCCATGCTTCATACTTTCAATGGACCCTACTACACGACAAATGAAAAATACATGAAAAGACGTGATTGCAATCACAATTTTCATCTATTTCTCATTTTTTGTCTAGTAGGGTCCATCAAAAGTACAAAACATAGGCACTCGTTGGATGAGGAACCAAATTCTGCATCCAACGAGTGTTTCCACTCGAAATTTGAGTAAACCCATAGGGAGATAAGTTGAAAATACGTGTTGAAAAAATAGTTTTTTCTTTTTACCCTCTAAAATTTGATGATATAATGTAATCTTATTTTATTATTTCCACTATTATTTTATAATTTCTTTAGGAGGAGCATTTCAGACCTCAAAACTCCCGTAATTCCATCAATTTACATATAAATTTGAGAGAGAATCAATTCTCTCACATAGTGCATGCAACATGAGAATTTCAAGCATCGAGGATACAATGAAAGTGCTTCAGAAGAAGCTTGGATTAGAACTTTCAAGAATGATGTTAGAAGAGGAAGCATCTTTAACTAATACTTTCAACCATTATCTCAACCTGATGGGCATAATAGAGACTCACCATTGGGTATGCAGAATAAAAAAAAAATAGTTGTCAAAGTGATATGATGACATATTCGGCAAGATGATTCATAGTGGAACATCTCCTGAAGATATGTACAAAGTTGTTTGTGAGAAGGATATTGAATTGTTTTGACTGCACATCCAACACAAATAAATAGAAAAACGTTGCAATACAAGCACCTGTAAATTTCACATTTGTTGGAATATACTAATATAGCAGTCTTGGCCCATGAATTGCGTGAAAGGTTGATTGAAGAATTGAGGAGAGAGGTTACTTCCTTATGGCAGACAAATGAGTTGAGATGTCATAACCCCACACATGTGGATGGAGCTTGGGTTGGTTTGCACATTGTGGAATAGTCCCTTTGGAAAGCTATAGAGTCAGTGCTACCTTGAAAAATCATGTTGGTAGGCCTCTTCCTTTGACATGCACTCCTATCAGATTTCGTTCCTGGATGGGAGGTGATAGAGATGGAAATACAAATGTAGCTCTTAAGGTTACCAGGGATGTTTGCTTCTTTGTGCATTGGATGGAAGCAGATATATATATTTGAGAAATTGATTGTCTTCAATTTGAACTTTCAATGAATAGATGCAGTGACAGTTTGAAGTAATTTACATATGAAATCTTAGAAGCATAAAATAGATATGAGGAGTGGCATTAGGAAAATGGGTTTCATTAGACTAGCCATAGCTTTCATGCAAAGCATTCAGTTTGCAATATTCCATCCTTACAGTCCCAACTTCCATCTGGTGTAGATATGCATGCATGTATAAAATGCAATGGTGGAGAATTCTAGCTACACATTTTAGAGTTCCCAGTGATAGATCACAGTGATTTCTTTGAGTTTTGTAACAATGCTGAGAGCTTAGTGACCCTGTTAAAGAGTTCCCTTTTAAGAAATTCAGAAATGTTTCTACAAATGCATCTTCAATTGGATCTGGGACTAGAAATCCTTCTGGTAGTAGTACAATAGGTTCTGGTTTCTCCATTTCTTTAAAGAAAACATCAGAATTTAATGTGGGTAAATCCATCTTTCATAAAATTCTTAATCCAAGCATTACACAGTACCTAGATTTTTCTTGTTATAGAATTACCCTTGAACATGTAAGGGTAATAAATCATATACATGTTTTTGTGCACATGATTTGAAGTAATTATGCATGGAAGAAATAGATTAATGGTAGTGAATGAGGAGTTTAAGAGAGAGCCCATATACTAGTTTGTTGATATTTAGAAGAGGCTCTAATTATGGAGCTTGTGTGCATGCTAGAGCTGGATTGTGTGATGGTGTATTTGTCGATATGATTTGATTCAGTGTGCACCTTAGAGTGGATTAAACCAGAGATTTGATCAAAATACACACTAGTAATTTGTTTGCTGACATGTTTTTCATGTAGGGGCTTCTATGGAGTCTAGTGTATTGTCTTAGCTATGTAATAATTTCATATGCTATGCAATAAGTTGATGGTTGAGGTTGAGTCATTTATTTAAAAGATATATGATGCCATGTCTTCATGGTTGGGGGTTGAGTTATTTTGTATTGGTTGAGTGGGTTTGTCATTGATTTGTTTGACGTGTAAGGGCTATTTACAGTATTCTAAAAATTGTGTTTTACAGACACTAATGGCTGAAAAGATTGTTCCCACAACTCTATATCTCATGATTATGCCTTGTACTAAAATTGCATAGGTGTAGAGATATTCGTGTGCCCTTGTGCATAGGTGGTAATTGTCATTTTCAGTCATGTATCTCACTTATGAAGTCCTGTAATAAATGTTTAAAATTTTCATGCCATGACATGTCAATTCATAATGCAGAGTAATTTGATGCCAGTGTCATAGTATGATATTTCAAGATGAAGCCCTATAAAAGCTTATGTGAATTGTGTTAGTCATCATCATTCAGTCGTGTAAGCACACATTGGCGCATATCAGTCCATGCAGCCTTTAATGTCAATATTTCGTAATGGTAAGATTCATGTATCAGTCATGTGCATTGAACAACTTTGTACTCGATTGGTCAAAGCATGGATAGTATTTTGTATATGGAAAGAAAGAATTCTTTATACAATGATGATGGTCCTCAAGGGGAGCACGTATGTTATGTAGTTGTTGATTTGATACAAGCATGATGATGATGCTGAGGGGGAGAATGTTTTCCATGTTATTGTTGGTAAACTATGGTGTCGAGTTACTGATGGTCATCATATGTTTGACACTGTGGCTGTCTAGATGGAGCTGATGGTTTAGTTTGTTACTGCTTGGGAACATGTTGTCGTTGTTTTGGATGCGAGTGAGGTTGATGCAATTAGTGATGCTGATTGAGTTTTATTTTTATCATGATATATCCATTTGTTTCTGTTGAGTTGAGATGATGTTGTTGTTTGTGCTTTTGATGTGTTGTTTCTCGTTTGAGTTTGGAGAGAAAGTGTTGCTACCTACATTATGTTATTGTTGATGGATATGGTTTGTCGTTTCTTTATGATGGGGATAATAGTTGTGTTAGCATTATGATGCATGTGTTGTCCTTGATGGAAAATCACTTTTAAAAGAACAAGTATATGGTAACTAGATGAATCTACAGGTCAGATCAGAGGTGATAAAATGATGGAACAGAGATATTAGTGGTGACAAAATGATGGAACAAAATAATGGGTCAAAGGTTTACGGATCAGAATCAGAAGCTTGATACAAGAAATTGTTCATATTAATAATTAGGTGTTTTCCTTGATAGCAATCTACCTGATGAGTTGTACTTGATGACAACCTATTTGATGAATGGATTACTTGATGTGAAAGAATGCATGGCCGTTGTGTTTACAGATGTGACAAATTCCATGGCAGTTTGGAGGAATCAGTTAAGAAGTGATGTATGATGGAAACTCATGTTGTAATAAGTCAATTTAGAGGTAACAATGTAATGGCACAAAAGAAAAGGATGATGAGACAAAGGATTGCAGATCAGAATCAAGAAATTGAGGAAAGGGAATGTTTTAAGTTGTATACGATGTTTAACCTAGTCCACGTAGCATATACATGCGGGTGCACAGAATAAAAGGCACATATATGTATGCATGCAGTTTTATAGAAGGAAAAGCATGTATTGGATGTAAAATTAAGGTTAAATAATACCAAGGGTCCATACCATGGTATTAGCCGACAATATTGAGTGAAATAATGGTTACTTGATATCGTCTAAGAATACCATAGGTTCTAAGTGTTGTTTTTGTGCATGGTATTTACAAAGGCTCTAAGTATATAAGGAGGAGAAGATCAAAGTGTGAGTGAAAGTAATGAAAATATTATGAGGAGTTAGATCAAAATAAAATATGCATGTATTGGGTTATTGATGCTTTGCCTGACCTGAGCTAAGTATGCACCTGAGTGCTTGATGATGGATGAGATCTAATAGATCTGAAATAATTATGCACTAATCATGGATCAGGATCATGAGACCTGAAATGACTTATCATGTATGATTTGATAATGGATAGGATAGATCTAAGTACTACATCATGTTTTATCCTTTAAATGCTATGATCTGGGCATATCTGAAGTCTTGAAAAGTTGCGAAGTTATAAGTCATTATTTGCAGATCTACACGCAGGTTCACCTCGGTGAAGGCACGTATACACGCAGATTTGACACTTCAAAGTAGCGTATGCATAGGAAGGGCTTGTTGTTCAGAAATGACTGATCTATCTGATCAGTGCTACTACTTTACTGTTGTTTGTCAATGATGTCTTCATTAGATATGAAGTTAAACTGATTGTATAACAAGAATGAGTGTCATTGACTGATTGATTGAGTAAGAAGGTTGATCTTGCTGCTATCTATTTAGAACTCCATAATATGAAATTAGATCTTTAGAATGTCTTTGGATAGTACAATTTTTGGTTCAAAAGTTTTATGATTCAGTATATTTAGAGGTATATGCAGGTTGGGTTATAGAGAGTAGCGTATACACACACGTTGGCCTCATTGAAGTGGCGTATACATTCTGACATATGATTTTTGAGGTTACAGTTGGTTCTGGTTGTTGATGCAACATTCTGGGTTCAGTTCTGTGTACTGGTAACAATGATCTATCTATTCCAGTTGATTGGTTGAATTTTGATTAAGTATCGGTTGATTGGGTTTTGAGTGAATCGTTGATTCAGTTGTGTAAGATGTTTTGATGATTGATTGCCTTAAAAATAAGATGATTGGGTTTCATTTATGTCAGAGAATGATGATTGAGTTTCAATGATTGATGATTGAGTTTAGTGATTGATGCTTGGGTTTCAGTGATTGCTTGATGTAGTAGTGATTGATGGTGTATTCCAGTAGTGATTTATTTTGAGCTTCAATGTTACTGATTGGTCCAATATGAAAATTTGATGAAACGTGGCCTACATATTGTGTTGATGTGTACCAGGAGTATCTGGTTTGAAAATTTATGGAATGTGGTCCCTGGAGGAAGACTGAAGGTGGTAGTCTTCTGTAGGCCGGCGCCTACGTACTGGTAAACATATTATCCAATACAAGAGCTAGGGGGTTGCAACTCCCTTCCAGTAGTATCTAGAGAACGAGTGAAGGTTGTATCTTTCTATAGGCTGACGCCTACATACCGGTAAACATATCAGGTAGTACAAGAACTAGGGGGTTGTGGCTCCCTTCCAGTAGAAGCTGGAGAACGAGAGAAGGTTGTAGCCTTCTGCAGGTGTGTGCATGCGTATTGGTATGAGTCTGAGCCAGTACATGATTGTAAACAACATTTTATTTATATTAAAAGAAGAAGGAGATAACAACAATAAGTGGTTTTCTCCCACATTGGGTTTCCACCTTAAATCTTGGTGTTCATGTGTGTTTCTTATGTGTGATGGTTTGTTTTTTTATTACAACACATGGTTATTATTTATCTAATGTTTAATAAAGTATTGATACACTGGTTGAAGACAAATATATGTTGAATTAATTGAATCATAAGTTCACTGGATATACGCTAATTGTCTTAAGAATAGTCGCATACACACGCATGTTACTTTCAGGAAAGTTGCATATAGAAATTTGAATATGAAATGTGAAAAGTTATTGATTTCAAAATATTGATTCACACCCCCCCCCACACAATACTTTTCCCAACAATTTTATGATTTGTTGTTGATATAGATGGAGCTATTTCTTGAGTATGGTGTTTCTTCTTTAGGATGGAGTGAGTTATGGTTGTTGCTGCTAGTTGAGACAGAACTGGTGTCTAGGGGGAGTTGTTGTAGATCCATAGGATGATAAGTGGAGTGATAATGTTATTGATGAGTTTTATCCCTTTTCCATTGATGTCAAAGGTGGAGTGCATGAGGAGATCAATTTCATAGATCAACGTAAGATGGATGTTTCCGCAGGGTTGCCATCAATGCCAAAGGGTAGATTGTTGGCATTAATGGTGTAGTTATTGGTACAGTTTTTGGATGTAGTATTTTTAGTTAGCATTTATGTCAACCTGGTAGTCAAATGATATAGTTGTTTATGTTTGAATCATAGGCTTGAGTGGTTGTTGGTATTCTTTGCTTGTAGTGTAACCTGACTTGTGATTATGTTGCTTTGTTGACATCATAGTTGCAGGGTGCTTTGACAGTTTTTTAGATGCTATGTGTGTCGAACAAACATTACCATGGTACAAGTGTTCATCGGATTGTCATAACCATGCTATTTACCTGTGGTATTGACTAGGAGTTTACCATGGTACAGGGTTTTGTGGTATTGGTGTTACCACGGTATTTACCAGTGGCATTGATATAAATATTACCATGGTAGAGGGGTCCATGGCATAAGAATAAGCATGGTATTGAACCATGGTATTGAATTGGAGTTTACCATGGTATAGGTGTCTGTGGTATTGGGATAACCATGGTATTTTCTTGTGGTATTTGCATGGAGATTATTGATGATATGTTCACATATATTCTTATATTACTTTTGAGTGAGTGCGATTGATTTAGTGAGTTGTGTGATTGATGTTGTGTGTATGGGTGGAGTGAGTGAGTGCTACAATACTTTACATAGATAATTATACATATATAGCAGAGTTTAGAGTGTGCAAATCAGATTTTATTATTCATATGAGAGATGTTGTTGGGCTGCTGATGGTGAGGAAGTTTTGAGAACCGAGTTTGACAATGGATGAAACATGGTTCACATGGATGTTATGAAACTAGCTTACAAAGAGATAGGAAAGATAGATCAACGACTTCAAAATCCACCTCTTCGAGGGGGAAACCTCCTTTACATTACACAAATGAACAATTCTTGGATGATACAAATGACAAAACCTCCTTTCTATATATAGGAGTATAAGGGGTCACAATATAATCAAATCCAACATAACAATAATAATATAAGGGCACAATAATAACAATAGTGGGCTTCTATGGGGCACAATAATAACAATATGGGGAAAATAGGGGCACAATAATAAGAATAAGGGCTACAATGACAATAGTAATGGGGGAATCACTAGTATTATAGGGACCTAACATGTCCGTCTCCTTCAAAAAAGTGTTTCCCTCAATGCTTGAGTACTTTTGGATGCTTCTGTATAAAATTCTCATCCTCCCATGTGGAATCTTCAACGGGTAGGTTCTTCCACATTATGAGATACTTCAAACTTGATCGATTTCATAGTTGTTGAGTTCTTGCTTCTGTGACTACTTCAAGTTCCAATATGATGTTTCCTTCCTCATCAAGTTCTGGGAATATTGTTTGAACTGGGAGCTTTTCACCTATAACCTTTTTTAAGCATGAAGCATGGAAAACTGGGTGCACTCGAGAAGCTCCGGGAAGCTCCAATTTGTATGCCATAGTACCAATCTTTTGCAACACCTTGTATGGACCATAATACTTTGGTAGTAATTTATTATCCTTCTTAGCTTCCATGAGGGACATTTGTTTATATTGTTGTAGCCGTAGGAATACCCAGTCACCTACATCAAAACTTGTTTCGTTGCAATGTTGGTCTGCATGTTGTTTCATCCTATTCTGTGCCAAAGTGAGGTTATCCTTTAAGAGTTGCAAAACTTGTTATTGATGCTCGATGTGATCTTCCATTACTTGAAACTTAGAATTTCTCTTAAATATGATCTAATGGATGGTGGATGATATCCATAAAGTGGCATAAATGGGATCATTTTTGCTGCAGTATGGAAGGAAGTGTTATACCACCACTTAGCCAGAGGCAACCATTTTACCCATTGTGTCTGTTTATCAGAGACAAAGAAACGAAGATATCCTTCCAAAAATTTCTCTACTATCTTAGTTTTCCCATCAGATTGAGGATGATAATATGAGCCGTGAGCTAACTTAGTACCAAGACAAGAAAATAATTATGTCTAAAAACTTCTAGTGAAAATGGGATCTTTTCCACTTACAATAATCTTTGGGTTTCCATGTAGCTTTTGAATTGTTTCCATATATGCAGTAGAAATTGTACTACCTTTAAATGGATGAGATAATGCACAAAAGTGTGCATACTTAGTAACTCTGTCAACTACCACAATGATGACACTCTTTCCTTCGGACTTGCGTAAATCTATGATATAATCCATTGAAACCTCCTCTTAAAGTTGGCTTGGAAAGGATAAAGGTTGAAATAGACCTGGGGTCTTAATTGTTTCAACTTTATTTTTTTGGCAAACCAAACATTCCGCCACAAACTTTTGAATATCTGATTTAAGGCCATCCAAAAAAAATTCCTTCTTAACCATGTGGTAAGTTTTTTAAAAACCCGAGTGCCCTCCTAATGGAGAAGTGTGCAATTCCATTTTGTTTGAGTTGGGAATTCTTACCTAGGTATAAGTGATATTTGTACCATAAAAAATCATTTTTCCTGTTAAATGTATCATATGTACTGAGATCTTGTTGTAACTTTTGAATTAGTGCCCACACTACTTCGTCATTCTTCCATTCATCCCTTGCTTCATTTATCCAATCTAGTTAGATAATAGAAATGGCACAAAGAAATGCTTCCACATCCTCATCCTTTCTTAGGAGTGCATCTGCCACAACATTTTGCTGCCCTTTTTTGTAGATGGTTTCAAAGTCATAACCCAACATGTTTGTGACCCATTTTTGTTTCTCTTCTAAATATAACCTTTGTTCTAAAAAGTATTTAAGACTATCATGATCCACTTTTACCTTGAAGTTCCTTCCCAGTAGGTAGGGTTGCCATTTATTAAGTGCGTGTAGTATTTCCAACATTTCCTTCTCATAAATAGCATTGTGTAAATACTTTCCTTTGATTGGATGACTTTTGAAAGTAATGGGTCATTCTTCTTGCATTAAAACAACACCAATTCCATTTTCTGAGGCATCACATTCCACAATAAAGGATTTTGTGAAGTCTAGCGTACTAAGACCGGTGCTTGGCACATTTCCTCTTTAAGATGTTCAAAGGCCTTCATTGCTTCTAGAGTCCATGAAAATGCATCTTTCTTCAATAATGTTGTTAGAGGTGCTATTATTCTCCCATAATTCTTAACAAACATGCGATAATACCCTCTCAACCGAACAAATCCTCGCAGATGCTTTATGGATGTGGGGATTTCCTATTCCTTAATGTCTTTAATTTTGCTAGGGTCTACCTTAACACCTTCATGAGATACAATATGACCCAGATATTCCATCTCTTTTACTCCAAAGAAACATTTTGAGTTTTTTTCATATAATTGTTTCTCCTCCAATAGTTTGAGCACCCTGTCAACATGTTGAACATGATCCTTCCGAGAGTTGTTGTAGATTAATATATCATAAAAAAATACTAACAAAAAGTTTCTGAGGGTTTTAAAATGGAATTCATCAAACCTTGAAATGTAGAAGGTGAATTGGTAAGGCCAAGAGGCATGACCAAAAATTCATAATGACCCTCATGAGTTCTAAATGTTGTTTTCGGAATGTCTTCAGTCTTGATTTTGATTTGATGATATCCTAAATGAAGATCCAACTTGGTGAAGTAAATTGATCCATGCAATTCATCCAATAATTCATCAATGATAGGAATGGGAAATTTATCTTTAATAGTGAGCTTGTTGAGCTCCCTATAATCCGAACACATGCGCCATGATGCATCCTTCTTGTGCAACAATACTGCTAGAGTAGAGAAAGATCTTTGACTAGGTTGAATTATATCAGCCTCTATCATTTCTGCAACCATATGTTTAATTTCACTCTTGTGGGCATACAGATATTTGTAAGGCCTGGTCTTCGGAGGAAAACTTCCTGGAATCAAATGAATAGCATGATCATGATAAAAAATAGGTGTGAGGCCTTTGGGAGTCTCTAATACCTTAGAATGATTGTCTAAGACTTTTTGGAGATCTGGAGAAATAGATGATTTCGATGTGGGAACCTGTAGTGAACGTAATTTTGCAATTACACCTCGTTGTTCTTTATTCAGAAGCTTTGTCATTCCGTTAGAGCTGATTATCATTCCTGGTTTCCCTATGATACCCATTAATTCAACTTCCTTTCCTTTTGAAAACAATTTCATGAAAAGTTCTTGAAAATTAAAAGCTATTGTACCCAAGGATTGTAAGCATTGGACTCCTAGTACAACATCAGCACCACCCATTGGAATGGAAAGCATTGGGCTATTCAATACATATTCTCCCATGGATATCTTGATTTTAAGGCACTTTCTAGAGAAATTTATTGTTCCTCCACTTGCAACCATCACTTGACACTGTAGTGCTAGATATAGGAAGCAATTAAATTCCTTGCCTATCTTACAATGAATAAAATTATTGCTACTTCCTGAATCAATTAACATTATTACCTTTTTCTTCTTGATATGTCCTTCTATCTTGATAGTTTAAGGAGTGGTAATTCTAGCCAATGCATTACAAGATATGGTCGGATTCATTTCTTCTTTCTCTAGGGTTTGTTCCTGGTGTATATTCTCTTCTTTTGTCATTTCTTGTTCCTTTTCTTCCTCCTCTTCACAATATATGTAAAATAATTTCTTCTCAGCACACTTATGACCTTTAGTGTATTTGCTATCACAATTGTAACAAAGCCCTTTTTCTCTTTTTTCTTCCAATCGTTGTGGTGTCACCCTTGTAGGTTGTGGAAGTATAGGGGCAACAACACTTCCATCTTCATACTTGTGAGGGGTAGGCTTCCTTGTTGCCATAATTTTTCTTTCCATTTTTCTTGCCAACCTGAATTCCTTCTCCAATGAATTAGGTTCCCAAAGGCGAACCTCATGTTGGATGTTATCCTTTAAGGTCCCTATGAACACATCAATCCTATGCTCCTCTGGAATATATTTTACCCTTATATTCAATTTTTGGAAGCCCTCAATGTGCTCCACCATTGAACCCTTTTGTTTCAGATTTATCAATTGGCTAAAACAAGTGTTTCTTTTTGTATCCTCATAATGTGCTATCATATCTTCCGTAAAAATTGCCCAAGTGAAAAATTTGTTTATGAGAGCAAAGCCATTGATACCATACAAACTGATTTGGTTCCAAATATAAAATTGCAATATGTAGCTTTTATGTGTTTTACACATTATGGAGATCGAAATATTGTTCCATCTGTAGTATCCATGGTGGGATCCTTTCCATCAAACTTCATCATATCGATCTTTGGAACATGGTGGGTCTTCAATCCACCATTAGAGTCTATGAAATCATGATTAACATTTATTTTTTTCTTATCATGAGTTTTCTATATTACCTTTTCGCCATTAGGAATCCTTTCTTGTAGCAACTTTTTCAAACCTTCCTTCAAACCTTCCACATCTTTCTTCAAATATTTACTGTTTTCATTCTTTGAATCATGATTAACATTTATTTTGTTCTCGTTTTGAGTTTTCTCTGCTACCTTTTTGCCATTAGGAAGCCTTTGTTGTGGAAACTTTGTCAAACCTTCCTTCCAACCTTCCATGTCCTTCTTCCAATCTTCAATGTTGTCTTTCATACCATCCATCTTAGCTTCCACACCTTTCTTTAAAACATCGATATTATCTTCCATGCCTTTCTTTAAACCATCCATCTTAGCTTCTGTTACTTTTTGTGAGAGTGTAATTTGCCGCACTTGGTCTCGTAATTTTGATATATCATGTTGCATTTCTTCCTCTTATTCATGAGTCATGCTAGAGCTTTCAGGTTGCTTACTAGGTCTTTCCATTTTCTTTATTCGTGGCATCAATTAATGATAATTATTATTCACTATGCCCTTTGAATTCCTTCAAACTAATTTTTCAAACCAAACTTATGCAAAATTTAAAAAAGAACTACACACCTTTTTTGACTTTGTAGGAGCTCGATATTGAATCCGATGTATCTCTAAAATTTCATATTTCCAACATTTGAAATTGTGAACTATAGTATCCATCTAAGTTCTCTTTCCAACACCACCAGTCTGATCCAATTTGGACTCTCCAAGAAAGAATTATGCCCAATCTCCCAAGATGTCTTGATTATACACATTTTCAGTAGAGCGAACTTGTACGAAGTGCCACATGTCCCTTTTTTAACATTCCGACCTCAAAATGATGCACATAAAACTACATTCTGTTCTATTTTTGTAACTTTGTACACAATTTCAATATGGTACTCAGAGAGAAGGTTATGACGATTTTACCAAGGTCACATGTTTGGGATGTAATTCGGGAGCTTGCAAAATCCATAACTTCCATGGATCATATCTACGACAATATAGTGAGACAGGTTGTGAAATTCAGACTCGAGGATCATTGCAATTTCGGCACAAATGGGTTTTGTTTTTAGCTTCTAAAACTGATCTGGATTTAAACAAGAATGCAAAAAAATACAGAGATAACCATATACACAAAGATGCAATGGAAATAATACTTCATTTCATTAATGGAAAATACTGAAATATGCTTACAACCAGAAATGGAAATAAACCAGCTAGGGCGATGGTAGCTTATCTCTGAGAAGAGATGCGGTGGCTACATGCCTCCGAACTCTGTTACAATGAGGCTCGAAGGCCTATTTATTTTTGAGAAACAATGGAAAACCCTTAACATTCCAAAACCTAACCCTAGAAGATGAAACGCCAAACTGTGGGCCCCGTTTGGGTAAATTGGTACATCTACTCCACGGGGTCGTAACTTTGGCATATGATCTTCGTTTGACACGTACAATAGCTCGTTAGAACGATCTGTCCGAGCATTACCACTTTTGGCATGGACCATGTTGCCCCCAGATTTCCCAAAAAAAAAACGTCGTTTAGGGCCTCAAAACGGTTCCAGAAGTTCAGGACCCGAAAAACTGTTAAAAATAGTAAACTGTACTACAATTTAGGAAACTGAAAAAACTGAAAGAGATAGTTGTGGGGGTCCAAATGGGATAGGTGGGTGGCCACCAACATCCACCTGGATCATTCCTCGCCCCTTAGGAAGCAATGGTCCCCATTGCGTTGAGTTCCTCCATCTGCTAAACTTGGTCCCTGGTGAGTTGTTCTGCAATCTCGGATGTGTCTAGTAATGGTGGGAAGCATGGACAACAATGGTCCACATTGAACACTCAATGCAAGCGAAGGAATGGAGGAATGTTGTGCTTCAAATCATTGTTTCCCGTAGCCTTGGTATTCGTGTAAGGACCATGTCGGAGTGGTCTGAGTTTCTGATGGGTTCCGGTAAGGCGTTCTCTCTGTAGATGTAACCAAACTTTGTTGCCCACCTGAAACTTGTGTGGTACCCCTGTGGGTGAGAAGAAGTTGTTCCCATGTTCTGTCATGACCGTATACCTTTTCTGCTGCTGCTATGTGGAGGAACCCTTTACGGGGTTCATGGATGTAGCAACGATCTTCCCCTTACTTTGGGAGCGAACTAGACAGAAAATGAATTTCCTAGTCTGGGAGATGAGCTTGCTGCCTTTCTTGGCAGTGATCAAAGAGGTGGCGGTAGGTGGGGCTACCTCTGGTATCCTATATAATGAATTATCCAAAGAAATAATGACAGCGCGATGCCTTGACTCATACACAGCATGTCGCCTCCACAAATATGGCTGGCCTAATAGTACATCACAAACATCCAGAGGTGTAACATCACACAATACCTCGTCTATGAAGGGCTTGATGCTATAGGGAAGGTAGCACTGTTGGCGAACTTTGAGATCTTGTGCTTCATGAAACCACCCGATACTGTACGGTTGCAGGTGTGGTGTAGTCGGTAGGCCCAACCGCTTCATGACCTCTGCTGAAATGAGGTTCTTTTGGCTGCCACTGTCGACAATGAATTGCAGTGGTGAACCTTGTGAGTGGAAAAGACGTTCCCCCTCCTCTAGATCTTTGGGCTCATTTTTATGGATATTAGTGGTGGCAACAGTGGCGTTGGGATCCGCATCAGTGATCTGCTTCCCTTTGCCATTCCCCTTGTCGGGTTTTGGCTCAGGGTCAGAACATGCATATGATTCGGAAGCCTTCAACTTGGCCACCAGTGACTGCTTGGTCTGACACTCACTTGTGTTATGAGTGGGACTCTTGTGGAACTCACACCACTTTCGTGTGTCCTTCTTCAGCTTCATGGTGTTGTTCTTTTCTTGCGGCTTCGATGGGTTGTCTTGGGTCACCCCACCTTGGCTTTGTCCTTTGGGCTTCAGATTTGCAGATCCAAAGTCTCGCTTCTTCTGTTTGAACTTTTGCTCGATTTTTACAGCGTATCGATACGCTGTGCTGAGCGAGGAGATGTTCAGGAACTCCATCTCTTCCTTGATGTATTTGTGTAGGCAACTGCGGTATTTGAGTACCAGATGCAGCTCAGAATCTTTGATACCCAACCGTCTGCGAAGCGTATGAAAAATGTTTGTGAACTCTGGCACATCTTTGTCTCGCCCCTGTCGCAGTGTGGTCCATTTGATGTATTTGTCCTCATAGCTTTTGACAGGGTAGTACTGATCCTTGATGGCATCCTGGAAGTCATTCCAAGTGGGTGCGACTGAAAACAATGAGCTTATACTTTCATCCTTCTGCTCACAGTAGGTTTCCCACCAGTCCTTGACGTGGGGGTCTGCTTTGAGAAGAGCGAAAACAATCTTTTCCCGACTTGAAAATTCATGAACAAAAAAAATATCCTACTAGCAGATTTAACCATTTATCTACGGCATCTGTGTCTATTTAACCCTCGAATATGGGGATTTCAAAATTAACTTGTACCTTAAAGGGCATGGCGTTTCCAGAGAAGCTGTTAGAAGCCGATGCGTTGCTTTTGGGTAGCCGCTGAAGGATCTGGGCAAAGCTGTCCATCATCGCACTCCGTTGTCGCTTGAGGGCTTCTTCGAGCAAGATTTTGATAGGATCTCCTACCCCCTCATCTTTCTTTTCATCCACCATGGGAGGCCATCAGGATTTGCGAGGCTGGTTTTGCAAAGGTTCGACCAGTTGAAGCCCTAACTCCTTATATCCCAACCTTGTTGGGGACATGCAAAGAAAAACAGAGAAAAAGCAGACCGCTCTGATACCATTGATCCAGATTTAAACAGGAATGCAACAAAATACAGAGATAACCATATACATAGAGATGCAGTGGAAATAATACTTCATTTCATTAATGGAAAATACTGAAATATGCTTACAACGAGAAATGGAAATAAACCAGCTAAGGTGATGGTATCTTATCTCTGACAAGAGATGTGGTGGCTACATGTCTTTGAACTCTGTTACAATGAGGCTCGAAGGCCTATTTATTGTTGAGAAACAATGGAAAACCCTTAACATCCTAAAACCTAACCCTAGAAGATGAAACACCAAACTGTGGGCCCTGTTTGGGTAAATTGGTACATCAACTCCCCGGGGTCGTAAATTTGGCATACGATCTCCGTTTGACGGTACAATAGCTCGTTAGAAAGATCCATCCGAGCATTACCACTTTGGGTAGGGAAACATGGACCATGGACCCATGTTGCCCCCAGATTTCCCAAAAAATGTCGTTTAGGGCCTCAAAATGGCTCCGGAAGTTCAGGACCCGAAAAACTGCTAAAAATAGTAAATTGTGCTACAATTTAGGAAAATGAAAAAACTGAAAGAGACAGTTGTGGTGGTCCAAATGGGATAGTTGGGTGGCCACCAACATCCACCTGGATCAGAAATGTTGCAAAAAAAAAGGTTGTAGCGAAAATGCCACGATGACTTGTTTTGGAGCAGTGAAACCCTAGAATCCAAAGCTCTAATACCAAATGTTATGAAACCAACTCACAAAGAGATAGAAAAGATAGATCAATGACTTCAAAATATGTCTCTTTGAGGGGGAAACCTCCTTTACATTACACAAATGAACAATTTTTGGATGATACAAATGACAAAACCTCCTTTCTATATATAGGAGTCTAAGGGCTCATAATATAATCAAAGCCGACACAACAATAATAATATAAGAGCACAACAATAACAATAGTGGGCTTCTATGGGGAACAATAATAACAATATGGGGAAAATAAGGGCATAATAATAAAAATAAGGGCTAAAATGACAATAGTAATGGGGGAATCGCTAATATTATAGGGACCTAACAATGGAGGTGTAGAAGGCATGGGGATTCATTATAGATAGTGTGTAGATAAGGTGGGTTCCTTCTAGCAAAAAGATCAGAACATGAAACAAATTTATTAAGATTCCAGTGATGTTGGGTGATGATCTTTGGTTGTGGTGGCTTCAAGCAAATGGTTGTTTGTAGATTCATGAGAGAAGAGTATTTCCAAATGATGTTGCTAGCAGACTGTCTTAATGGTTGACTCTTGCGTCTACTAGGCTGTACTCCTGTATGTAAAAATTTGTTCAACATAATAGAAGATTTGAGCATGAGCATAATCAGGTGGTTTTTTTCCCTAGAGAGGGTTTTCCACCAGAAAAATTTGTGTTCTCTTATGTGCATGATTGATATTTTTCATGGTGCTTTCATATGTTGATTTTATGATGATTTATTATGTTAATTGATGGGTTACTGATTCTTGGCTATTTCAAAAAATATATTTAAAAAGTTAATAAATCCTCACACTACTAATTCATTGCCCCTCACTAGTGAGCTCAATTCAAACAATTGTATGGTTTGAAGAAATCTTCCCGATCTCGGTATGTTTGCATTTTCAGTTACCTTGTGAAGCTAGTAAGATGTGTGGATCGAAACCTATACTTCAAAGTGGTCCACGATATGTGTTTGATTTTTGTTTTATATGTTGAGGATCCATTCTTCATAGGTAACAAGCCTTCAATGATCAAAGGAAAAGGGATATTTCCTCTAAATTTTGTTTCTCTTGGTCAGGTAAGAGTGGAGCCTTCTATTAACTGCAAGAATTGTTACATATATTACATGTCTTTACAAGTGTAAAGACCAACAAGGGCTAACCCGATGAAGATTAACCCGAAACAACCCAAAAAAAACCCAAAACAAACTCGAAACCTTATGCCTTAATCTTACATCTAAACCCCCTCCTATTATCCAACTCGAAGGCCATTCGATAAGACACCCAATGATCCAACGATCGTTAAAGAAATCTCTTCGAAGATATGCATGACCTTTAACATCTTTACAGAGCCGACAGGGTAAATAAACTGTCAATGTATAAAACATCGGGTCCGTTCTTGGACTTAACTTCCCCCCATGTTGAAACCCGATATCCCTTGGATCCAGATCCCGTAAGAATCAACGGGCACGAACATTATCACCTCGGAAACATGCACCCCTTTTACCCAGTTCACGTATCCGATAAGAATTATGAGCCATTGGTTTATAAATTTTTAGGTCCGGTCTGAGACTTAACCTTCGATTACTTTGAGAACCTGATATCCATACGATTCGGTCGCTGTTGATATGATGGTCCTCCAAGATATCGGATTGGAAACTTGCTTGGTATTTACCATCTTTATGGACCCGATGAAGATTATGAACCGCGGCTCTAAAAGTCTTCAGGTCTGCTTGAATAGTTAACCTTCGATCACTTTCCCACCCGATAGCCATTCGATGGTGAAGGCTATCAAGATCTGTGGTCGGTGACCTGCTAAGAAGCCTGTTGTTTACAAAGTGCCCCTCCCCTGTAGAAAGCTATGTTTTATGCATTTTTGGGGGATGCATGGTTAAAAAAGACTTTCGCTTCCACTCACAAATGCTTCCACCAGTCTTCTTTCTTGTTCAATCCTAATAGTCTGGAAGTTCTCCATGTCTTTGGCTACCTGTGTTTGATAATCCTCATGCAATTTTCTTGAGGGTATCGAATCCCAAGCATACCTGTTGTGACTTTCTTTGCATAACACTCCTTCATTTGCCAGACGATCAGCTAGCATGTTGGCTTTTCTTCTCACATGAACGAAGCTAACCATTCTCAAGGTTTGTAGGTGGGTGTGGATGTGCTGAAAGACCTGCAAAATCTGCCAATGTTTTGAAACTTTTCTCAGTGCTTTTCCATTACATATCTTCTTGAACGCATTAATAATCATTTCAGAGTCTGCTTCAATGATGGCATTACGTAAATTTGACTCAATCAGTATTTCCAGTCATTGCTCTAAGGCCATGAGCTCTGTCATGTTATTAGTGGCAGTCCCCAAATGACTATGAAAGATATCCTTAATGCACCCCTCCTCATCTTTGATGACCCCTCCAAAACCCACCATCCCTGGGTTACCTTTATAAGCTCCATCTGTATTGAATTTCAAGAAGCCATGAGGAGCAGGTTGCCAGAAGTCTTTGCCAGCAATTATCAGGCTCACACCCTTGTTTATGCTCTGGGGAACTATCGAATGGAGACCCAACTACAGTAGTATACAAGCGTCCTGGGCCAAAGTAGGGTCCTCAGGAGGTCTTCTTAAAAGGGCTCCAACAATTTCTTTGAGTTGTCTTAATATTTGTGCAATAATGTTCTGGGTTGAGCCAGTTTTACTCTTGAAAAGCTTGTTATTGCATTCTTTCCAGACATCCCAGATTAAGAAGCCTGGAACTAGAGTCCAAGTTTTGTTAATGATTTCATTGCCTGAGAAGTATTTTCTCCAATTCTTCAAATTGTTGGTAATGCTGAGTCTGTCCCTGTTAGTCTTCCTGAAGATTGAGGCCACCCAATCCCACAAGGTAGAGGTGAAAGGGCAGAGGTTGAGTAAGTGTTCCATCATCTCCTCTTTTGAACCACATAGATGGAATTTGGATGGGCCAACAAAACCCCTTTTCAGAATATTTTCCTAGGTTAGAATTTTATTTTGTTAAACCAACCGCATAAACAACTTTATTTTCATCTAATGCTAGTGCTGCCAAAGGTCCTTCTATGCCTTCTCAGGGTTTAGATAATCAAACCCTAGGGCTATTTGTTTAGCTTCTCTGAGGTTAAAGTTACCTTTTTTTTTTCTTCCCCATCTCAGTTGGTTAGATGAGGATTATACCAAAATCTTCCTTTATTCCCAGTCCCGAGTAAGAGAGTCAGCCTGAGATTTCAAAGGGCTCTCTTCACTGTAGCCCAGATCCTTCCATATTCTCCATTTACCATCATTTCTTGCCTGATCCCACAAGTCACTAACCATGCATAAGCCTTTGTTGTCAGTATCATTCTTGAGATTGGTTAGTTCTTCCCTAAACAAGTTTGGTTCCTGCTACCAGTTGTCCTCCCAGAATCTTGCAAGGTTCCCAGCTTGGATCTCCCAGAAGCTGTGCTGCTAGACAATGGCTCTGTTTTCACAAGCAAGATTCCAAATGTGGGAGCCCTTGATAAGCCTAGACATTCGGATATGATTTCTCTCCTACCAATTAATTGCATATTTCTATTTCCAAAGCTTGGCCTAAGGGGTCGCCGATTCCTTAAGCCACCTCCACCAAAGTTTCTCACCCGAAACTCTGATGAGAGTTTCAGGGTCATGAAGCCCCAAACCACCATGTGCCTTAGGTTTGCAGATCTTGTCCCAAGGTACCAAAGCCCATTTCTTTTTCTCTTCCCCTTTGCCCCAAAGAAAATCTCTATGAATGTTCCTGATCTGTTGCATAACTCCTATAGGAGCAGGAAGAGCTGAAATCATAAAAATGGGTATGGCCTGCAGGACAACTTTTGTAAGCACAAGGTGCCCTTCCAAATTCAAAGATCTGCATGTCCATTTCCTGATCCTATCCTGAAGTTTGTTAATTACGGGCTCCCACACTCCCCTACTTATAGGTTTGTCCGTAAGAGGTATTCCAAGGTACTTAGAAGGTAATTGATCCCTTTGAAACCCTAGAATTCTTGTGAGGCTTCTCTGAATAGCAATGTTAGTGTTAAAAATAAAACTTTTCATTTGTCAAGGATTACCTCTGTACCAGGAGCCATAGTAAATTTGTTCAAGATTTGTTTAAAAACTTTGGCTTCCTTGACAGTGGGAATGCCCTACAGCATAGTATCATCCACAAATTGTTCGTGAGTTGAAGCATCTCCGTCTATGGTAAGTTTCAACCGTTGGATACTTCCTTCAACACTTGAACGTTTTATTGCTCTGCCTAGCCCTTCCATCATGAGCACAAAGAGGAAGGGGGAGAGCGAATCTCCTTGTCGGAGACCCCTAGAAGACATAAAGGTTCTTGAGGGTGAGCCATTAAGCAGGATTGAAAAACTAGCCGTGGATACCAGGGCCATGACCCATCTAATCCAGTTGTGGTCGAAACCATAAGCTCTCAGCACTACCCTAATGTAAGATCAGCTTAGCTTGTCATAAGCTTTTGCTAGCTTAAGCTGTATGATCATACCAGCTTGCTTATTGCTCTTAGGATAGTGTGCCACCTCATGAGCTTGTATGATGTTATTGAGAATCTCTCTTCCTTCCACATAGCCAGTTTGCTCCTCTGAGATAAGAGCTAGAAGAAGGGGCTTGAGTTCATTAGTGATCACTTTGGAAATAATCTTGTACACCACATTACATAAAGCTATGGGTCTAAATCTGTCAGGTGTCATAGCTTTCTCGTGCTTTAGAATCAAATATATGAAAGAGGCATTGAGAGCCTTCAAAACCATTCTGGATCTTCTAGAGTCTTCCACTACATCAAGGATACCTTGTTTGACTATTTTCCAGCATGCTTTGAAGAAGCCCACATTGAATCCATCCGAGCTTGGAGCTTTCCCATTTTGCATCACTTCACTGACCTCATCTTCAGACACTGGCCTATTAAGATTGTGATTGTCTTCCCTTGTTACAAGCTTGGGAATGTGCTTTGTCAAATTGTTAATAAGAAGCCCCTCCCCTCTTATTGTTCCAAGTAAAAGTGCCATTTATTGTTTCAGTTCCCACTAGCCCCATGTTATTTATGAAGTTCTGGAATTCGATGGAGTCTCTGCCTAGTGTTCTAGTGCCACCTTTTTTACTTGTAAGATATTTGATCATGTTGAAGTCCCCTGCCATAATTCAGGGCATATTAGGATATATCTCTCTCAGCTCCTCAAGGGAGGTGAGAAGCTTGAGTTTGTCTTCTAGTTTTTGAGGATCATAGACATTTGTAATTATGTAAGTCTCCCTGTCACCCAAAGGTTGAATCACCAGTGATAGATAGTTCCTGGACACTTCCGCATCCATGATTCCAAGTTTTTGGGGATCCCAAAGCGAAAGAATCCCTCCTACCAATTTATCTACCTTAACCTATAGATACTCATACTTTCTTAACCATTTTCTATGTATTTCTTTCATCTTCTTCATTGAACACTTGGTTTCCTGAATAAAAACCATATCTGGTTTTTCTTCTTTTATTCTACTGCTAACATTTCTTTGTTTCCTTTTACTTCCTAGGCCCCTAATGTTCCAGTTTGTAAGCTTCGTTAAGAAAGGTTTGTAAAGGATTATTTGGTAATATCTCTCATCTTACCTGAGTTAATCATGAGTTTTCAACATTTGGTCAGCAACTCATTCTGTCCTTTTCTTCCTCTTTTCCTACCCGGATTCTTGTAAGAGTGCCACTGTATTTTCTCCATTGTTTTCATCCCTCTATTCTCCTAGCTGTCATGGTTTCTCTTGACTCCAGAGCCCTTCGATTGGGATCTCTAGAGGAAGAGCTATTGAACCCTGTCAAACTCCTCCTTTGGCAGGGAGTCAACCCCTTTGGCAATACCCTGCTCCAAAATCTTTTCTTGATCTAAGTTCTCCCTCTCAAGAATCTCCTACAGTTCATGGTCCTCTGTTCCCGCCTCACTTGGGGTCATCTCATGGTCCCTACTGATCTCCACAATACTCAGTATATCATCCTTTTGCTGGCTATTCTCTGGTATATCCTCCATGCTAGCATCCCTATCTTTCTCATTGTTATTAGTCTCTAATTCCTAGTTTTCCCCGTTGTTTCCAACTTCTTCTTCTAAGATTTTGAAACTATTGTGGCTCGGTTGCCTATCCTCATTGACTTTATTTTTGTACCACTTTCCTCCTTTCCCTTTTCCCCCCACCTTAGTGAAACCCTTAGGATATTTGCTTGTGGTGGTTTTTGTGTTGCTCTCTAGTTTGTTTGATGGGCAGTCTCTGTATAGGTGCCCGTGTTCATGGCACTTATGACACTTGAATGGGACATGTTCATAGTCCACCGCCTCCACCCATTCTTCATCATACACTTCTAAAATGATCTCGTCTAGAAGTGCCCCAGATAAGTCCATTTCCACACAAATATGGGCAAATCAAGTGTATTTACCTCTTAGAGTCGCATACGATATTTTTATAAAATGCCCTAGTTTATTGCGGATAGCCTTTAGAGACTCCAACAACCAATAATATAAAGGAAGGGAGTATATTCTTATCCATACTGGTACTGAAGTGAGCGTTTCTCGTTATGGGACAAAATTCATCACCCATGGTCACATGTAAAGGCCTGCAGCAGTGTAAAAATAGGGTCCTCCCTCGAACACTTTGTCTTTATCTTCTAACCTCATGAACACCATAGTAAAGAAGACCTTGGAGCCAAGGTGAAGGTTCATTTCCCCCTTTGGTTTCCAGTGGTTCCTTATCCGTGCTTGTAAGGCCTTCTCTGTCAGCCAAATCCCCATAAATATGCATATAACCGCGTGTTCCGTCATGTGTTTTCTATGCTCCTGTAGCACTGGGTCACTTAAAACGACCCGAGGAATAATGGTCGACTTGGGTTTACAGACCCCTATCGTACTTGTAGGTGCATTTTTGTAACTAATACCCTCCTTCCTCTTCTCCCTGCTATCTTCCTCATGATTTTCTTTTTTTTCCGTGAGGTTTGATGTTTCCTGTGTTAATATCCTCAGTTATCAGCTCCGGTTGTTTCTTGAAGTGATATAGATTAGTTCCCTTGCTTATGTTCATGGCTATATGACTGTAGGAGGGAGTAGAACTCCCTCCTCGACGACCTGCCATGGTTACCAATGTCCAAACCCTATCTCAAAATCCTAGTTTAGGTTGCAGAGCCACTCTTCAACAACATCCGCATTATTGTCAAGCTTACACTCCCTTCTAAATAATCACTCAACTCTTGTCAGAATGTGACCAATATTTCCTCTAAATTTTGAAAAGAAGAACTTGGAATGATTAAGTTTGGAAAAGGGAAATATATCATGGAGCTATTAAAGAAATTTTTGAATGTGGGAATGCAAATCCTTGGACTACCTGACGGAACTGAATTTGAGGAAGTT
Source organism: Pinus tabuliformis (assembly GCA_031772625.1). Taxonomy (NCBI): domain Eukaryota; kingdom Viridiplantae; phylum Streptophyta; class Pinopsida; order Pinales; family Pinaceae; genus Pinus; species Pinus tabuliformis. The sequence goes on along the minus strand of CM062819.1, from coordinate 1,500,190,886 downwards.
ATGCAGAGATATTCTTGGACCTGACTTGGAAACCTACAGTTCATTAAGACACTGATGTTCCTTGTGAACACCCATCCTATAGACATATGTTTTGCAGAGAACAACTTAAGTCAATTCATGATTGATTTCCTTCATACACATTGGGTTGTTGCTGAGAAGCCTTCGCAATATTTGCATGGGATGATCAATTTTTGGTTTGAGATATTCTTCCTATGATATATAACTGCATAAATGTGTTGATGTTGTTTGGGATCATTATTGAAGAGATGAGCACACCTCGGTGCTACTTTAGTATGAGATATGCCATGATAATTTGGATGAAACATTTGTATCTTTAAACATGGCTGAGGTTGAGTATGATGTTTCTAACATGGGGCAGGTTGAATAAACTCCTTGGAGATTTATTTTAAATAGGTTATGGATTTGACAATGATACATTGTGATAATAAAGACTATGATCCAATTGGTAGATAATCCTATATATAGATGGGACTAATATATCTTCATACATTTAGATAGTGCCACTTTACGAGATAAGTGATTGGCTACTACGTGAGAGGAAGGATGAATAAGGTACCATTTTCTTATATATATTTATTCTAATATAATATTTGATTTTATGTCTTACATGAATAGGAGACTACTAATACTAAGATATTATGATTGAACTCTTCAGTGAGTTTTTTAGGATGGTACCATATATGAGAAAGTTGATTTGTTTATGATCTATAGAGAACAAGACTAATCGAGGAATTTGACACAACTCTTCCCCCTTGTCTGAGCTCTGAAGGTGAGGAATTAAGAGGGGGGGGTCTCATAGGTTGAGGGATCTATAGACAATAGGCTATTACCCCTCTCTATCACCAATACGCTGGAATATTTTTCTCCCCTATATAATTCTATGAAGAGTATACCCTAGTTGGCATCATACCCACAAGTCAGTCTTGTTGGGATTATCGATCTACATCTAACCAATGGGTTGAAAGAGAGGTTAGGGGTGTGTGATCCTTACCTATGGTTATTCAGGTATCTCACCCAAGTTTATCATGATGCAAGTGTTCTACCGCATGACTCCTCATGGTCATTTCTCGGAATATCAAAAAGTAATAGGATGGTTGTGATCCTTACCTCATATAGCAAGTGGTATCTCACCCATTGATTTCACAATGGGATGATTGTGATCCTTGCATGGTGAGAGTGTCCCATAGGACCTTTCCCACTTTCATAGACATGAGGTCAAAGTGTCCCACGAGACCTTCCTCATTGTCATTGGATTCGAGGTTGAGATGTGCTCCACGACATGGTTCTAGGTTGAGAAGGGATCCCTATTGATAATATCTCTGATGTTTCCTAGGTAGTAGTATTCGGCTACCCACTGGCAATGATTTTGAGTGGTAGTAGTGCCTCCCCAATGAATAGAGGGTGGTAGTTTAAGATTTCCTCCAATGTCAAATTATTTTTCTTTTAGATTTGGGAATGTTCAACATACATTAGGGGACTTTTGAGTTCTAAAATGGGCCTCCTAAGAAAAATGTACAAACAAAACGAACTTTATAAGAACCAATAGGATTGAAGATGATGATGTCAACCATGGGGGATGATTCAACATTTTTGGAGTAAAAAAAGTAAAAATATTAAAAAATCATAAAATAATAAAACTAATTTTTTAACTCTTATTTTTGACTTATCTCCTTAAGGTTTTACTGAATTTTGAGTGGGAGTACTTGTTGAATGTAAAATTTAATTCCTCATCCAAATATTACCCATGTTTCATACTTTCAATGGACCCTGCTACACAGAGAATGAGAAATACATGAAAACATGTGATTGCAATCACACTTTTCATGTATTTCTCATTTTTAATGTAGGAGGATCTATCAAAAGTATGAAACACGGGTACTCCTTGGATGAGGAATCAAAGTCTGCATCCAACGAGTGTTTCCTCTTGAAATTTGTGTAAACCCATAGGGAGATAAGTTGAAAATGTGAGTTGAAAAACTAGTTTTTTCTTTTTTCCTTCTAAAACTTGATGATGTAATATAATATTATTTTATTATTTCCACTAATATTTTATAATTTCCTTAGGAGGCCCATTTATACCTAAAAGCTCCCCTAATGTAAGCAGATACAATCAAGAGATAATCGGGGATAGTAATAGATGAGAAGTGACGACAATAGACGATGAGATACTTGAGATAAGATATGATTTGATGACAAGATACTTATGATGATTACATGATGCAGTTGGAATTTCTCCATAGCTGAGAGAGAGTGTTAATTTGGCAGCTCAGTGACAGATTCCAATCATGGGACTAGATATGCCATTTCAGGAAGACCAATTTTGACTATTGAAGCACTCAATTTGGACAAGGGAAATTGTATTTTTTTAGGAAAATCCCACATGTGCACAAAAGGACATATTGACCCAAAGGATAAATTCGACACCCATGGATAGTTATAAATACAAGTCAGGTGACCCTCATTTGGATATCATCATGATAATTTTTATTTCTTTGGTTTGGATCGCATGGGTCTGAGATGGTTCGTGGAATTTCACTTGCAAAAGTCCAAAATTGTAGGGCTTGGAGCTCACACATGAGGCCTAGGGTTTTGGTTTCCAGCCACAGGGGTGCGACCAAGTAGTTTTGGTCACAACCGCAGGCATTCATGCTAATGCATGTGGTTGGAGGGCTTCAACCACATCCACATATACTCTCTACATGCGGTTAGAAACTAGGGTTTGATTTTTACAGTTAACTACAGAGTTTGATAGTTGATCACTGATATTGATAGTTCATTGCAGAATTTTGAATCAAGGTTTTGATTATTATCATTATTGGGTTCATCTCTTGGATGTTGATTAGTTGACTTTGATGGATACTTTTGTGGTTGAAGATATGGATCATTGTACTCTCTATTGTCTGATCATTTTATGATAATCTAATAAGAAGAAGAATTTAAACTAGGCTACACGGTTCCAAGGACCTAAACTTGAAATAGGTTAGAAGAGCTAAAATCTATTTTTAGGATGTGAGCTATTGCAATAATATTTTCAAGAACATTATTTTGAATATTAGAAATATTAAACGATGACATAAAGAAACTAACTGAAATATAGGAATTAAGAAATGCCATATCTTATCCACTACCCCTTTTAGTATACATATTGAAAAATCTATAAAGTTGTCTAGATGAAGCAGGTGGTATAACCCAATTCTCACTAGAATTGTCATCATCGATTTCCATTGAGTAGTGTATTGTTTTTATGGTAAGGGTTCATTTTTATATTCAAAAGGAACTAAGATCCCTATATGATTTTTTCTCTAGTATTGGTATGAAATTTAACAGTAACAATACAGAGGCTACGATAACTATATCTAAAAGAATCACTTCCATTGTTTTCATGTATGAAAACAATAATTGGACAAAGTCACTTCATAAAAATATTTCATAATAAACCTTCATCACAAGGCTTACTTGAGATATATCTAATCACATGTAGAGAAAACTATTGTGAAGTGTCTGTGTATGTGTATAAAGCACAGATCCACCTTAAATCATAATCTTCTAAGTCTATAAATCATGAGAAAAGTTGTTGCGGGATATTATCTCATAAGAGATTGGGTAGCTAGAGAATGTAAATCAAAATTTTGGAATTTTATCAAACCCATTTTTAATTATTTAGGAAGAGGATTTAAATGAGCTTCTTAGGGAATCCATATGGGACATTGTGAGAAATCCCATATAACCATATTTTTTATGGTTATGGGGATGATTTCTCATTCATTCTCATTCGTTCATGTTCATGTTTCTTGAAGAGGAAATGATATTTATGTAGCTAAGAGACATTACTAGTGGGCTATATGAGAAGACTAGTTATTTGAAGATAATGTGGAATTTTGATGAATATTGTCCACAACTATGAAAATTTGGAGTTTCCAAGATTGGTATTTCCTCACTAGACCATATTCTAGCCTTAGACGTTTGACATATAATCCTCTAGTATTTTGTAGAAGTACGAATATTTTGTAAACAACTAGGTATTTGACACATTAGAAACAACATATGGAAGACAGACAAATATTTGTCCTCTGTATTAAAGAATGACTCACACTAATATAAAACAATCAATTATTGTGAAGCTAATTGTAAATCTAACATGGTATTAGAGTTGAGCATTTTTCTTAACTTTATGATGCTTGCATGTTAATGTTTCACTTCCATAGCTTCCCACCTTCTGTTAGCACTCATGCATGGCTTCCCCTCTGTCTAGGTGTCATTTAATTATAAGAATTATAGTCATTTTATATGTTGCAATAAGAATCACTTCATATGTATTAATCATTCTCATAGTCCCTAGTTCTCAAATCTTCACAACATTTAAAAACAATAACACCTCCCTTTCTATTCAAAACTATAATGGGGTCCTTTGGTTGTTCTATCCTCTTCTCTAACATAACAAGATTTGAAACTATTAAACTTTATCTTCACATGCTATAGGAAAATAGTTAATTAGTGGAATTTTGGGCTAAAAAATGGTGTCAAAATGAAAAATGAACTAACCAAATCAACTTTAAAAGAACAAATAATATTGAAGATGATGATGCCATTGTAAATGAGAAATATTTTTTTGGTGAATGGAAGAAAAATACTTTTTCTAATTGTATTTTAGAATTGTGTCCCTATAGGTTTTTTCAAATTGCAACTATGAGAACTCGTTGGATGTGTAATTAGATTCCACATGGAATAAGAACTCATTCTGTATAATTTTGAGTAGACTCGCATTGAAAAAAAGTGAAAATAAAGGATAAAAGTATGCTTCTTGAAAGAAAATATTTTTTTTTCATGCATTTTCATTTTTCAAGGTGTAGGTATACTCATGTATGTGGAACATCATTCCACATCCAATGAGTGGTGAAACTTGAAATTTGATTAAACCTATATGAAGTTAAATAAAGTAAAAAACAATAGAAAAAAATAGTTTTTTCATTTCCTTTAAGAATTCAAAACTTTTATTTTGTTATTCTTATAATTATTTTATCATTTTTTGTAGGAGGCTGATTTTATTCCTCAAATTTACCATAATGTTATTTTTCATGGACTTTCATATAGAAATGACCATGTGCGTAATTGACGTGAGTAGGCATTGCAACATCTAGGTCATTCTTTGATCAACATCAAGAAAAAAATATTTTGAGGGTTTCACAAGATAGTTGATGGCGGTATGGATTTCAGGATCACTTTAAATAAAATGAAATATTCAATGAAGCATGTTAATCTTGAATTGAATGGAATATATTTCACATGCATGTATAATGAATAGGTCAAAAATTCAATATGTTATGGCTAAATATGACCACCAAGGGAAAAGTGTATCCCACTCCACAACTGAAGTTGAAGGAACAGGCCTCACTAATTGACAATTTTCATTTCTTTTCAATATTTAACTATATAAATTAAACATTTTTTTCCACAAAATATCAAATAATATGTGAATATGTTCATTGTTCATTGTTTAGTGGTTGGTTAAAATTGTATTAACCACCAACACCCAAGTTGTGTATATACCTTCTTAGGACACTAGAGAAGCATTTACTAAAATCCCTTTTCTTTATTATATTTTAATTGAATTTTTTTTACATATGTTGAATCCCATACATTGAAATGTTGGGCATCCCTATGTCTATCACTGACATGGTTTTGTCTCCAAGGAAATATATGAAGGATAAACCATATAGATGTTGAATAAATGGTGCAATAGAACTCTATTAGACATATCAAACACATATCCATCAAGGAGATTTGGATTTGGAATAATAGAGACATGGAATAATATGATTTTTTTACTAATATTGTATTTGATGAGGTGCATCATTATATTATTCACATTAGTGATCCATATGGATCCTTAAAGCAATTGAACAAATTGTATGACTCTCACATAAAAAATGAACTTATGCAAGCACTAGGGAAACTCTTCAATCTATAGTCAAAGCATGGTGATCCCATGAACTTAGTCTTCAAGATCAAAGAAATCATAAATTGCATAGATGCCACTAGAGTGAATATAGACTTTCCTATCATAGTCTTCATCAAGAATATCTACTTAACATATTATTAGTACCTTGGATCCCTACAAGTTAGTGACCAAATAAGGCCTATTGCGTTTGCCTCTTTAGTGGAAAAGGTTACTAAATGTGATGAAGTCTTTACAAATAAGAATAATATAACTCAATTCATTGGAGGGATTCAGTGCATTACTAAAGAAAGGTAGAATCAATCACATTATTATCCTAGAGGGAATACCAGTTAAAGAGGATCTCAAGGGAAGGGTTACAAATGCATATGGTTAGACACAATCAAGGGGAGAGACCTAATATTGATTGTATTCATAGTGGAAAAAATGATTATGATGCAAAAAAATCCATAATACATTGAGATAACGTTGAAGAAAAACAAGATTGGATAGAAGACAAAAATAAAACATCAAATCTAATGAAGGTTAAAGCAGCCAAACCTGCTCACTACATTGTTTCCATTGAATTATTAGAGTAAATGAAGATATATTTTAAAATTAATTAACTTCTTAGAGAGATGCATGACTACATGAAACAAGTGCAACATCATAAGTGACCTTATGGAGAGACTTAAGTGAGGAGTTCAGGGCCAGTGTAGATGGCATACTGTACTTTATAGATAAATGATTTCTTCAAATGTTCGGAATTAATGTTGTTAGGATTAAATTTATTGCATTTCTAAATTTTATTTTGCGTGATGTACTCTATCTTTCAAATCTATGGAGGAATTTTTCATCTCTTCTATATATTTGACAGTTAGGCCACTCCATTCATATATTTCATGGAAAAATTGAGGTAAGAAGGATTTTGACAAAATGGTTGTCATGACTATAGTGGAGGATGCAATACTATTGGATTTCAAAGGGACATGTACTAATGCTTAAAATTATACATATATATCACATTATAATTAAGGTACATTTCCATACAGTCTTATGTGGCATGCTATATTTGGACATTAGTTATGACTTTCTTCATCTCTCGATAAATAATGGTATTTCTAGTTTGTTTACTATGTTACACATAATGTTGCAATTAATGAAAACCAATGTCATTGATGTCAATGGGGATGCCTAAGGAAGAAACAACGTTAATCATGAATCAAAGGAAGTGGTCTCATAGCTTGATCTCTTGCATGCCCTCATCAAGTAAAGTTAATGAGGTTTGAATTTTACTCAATTGTTGTCAAAGTTTTGATCTCCAAATGTGTATATGGATGGTATGACTACATATTACTCTCTGAGACATTTCAAATGGTATATCACACTTCAAAAAATTCCTTCGAGATGAGAAGTTATGACCATTTGTATTTGGAAGCTATAATGAGGAAGAAAAACACCAAATTTGTTAAATAATGATCTTCTAGTAGGATCTAAGGTTTCCTAATAAAATCTGTGGTAGATGCCTCATAAGCATGCATATTTTTTAGTGCATTAGAGCTCAAGCTTCCTTTATAGAATATGGTCATTAGAATTATAGTATACAATGGATGACATGTCAACATCCTCATAGATTAACAAGGGGGCTACCCTTTAACAATGGCTGAGTCTCAACACAACACGTGGCAAGGATTTAGTTGAGCCATCCATCAAGAGCCATGTGGACTCCTCCATCATCGATGATGCAGCAATGAAAAATCACACATGGAAAAATGATAGTTCGTTGTTCACCTAAGATGACTAAATGGAAGTACATGATGACATTGTTATTAAGGATTACGTGGTGTATGATGAGGAGTCTTGTCACGATTCTATGTGGCATGAAAATATGACTCTTTTAGTTATCCAATGAGCATAAATCTCGATGCCATGTGACCCACTTAAAATGAGTCATGTTGCAAGCACAATGTCATAGTTATGTTAGCAAGCGGTTTACTAATGACCCTTGGCCCCCAGGAATTATGTCGTGGTCGCACGGGTAAAAAAAGCAGCCAAGTCCTATTTTTTTCTGCTATCATAGGAGGTCACATGGGAGATCATATGATCACCAACTTTTCCAGCATGGATGTCATCCCCACAGGTCAAAGGGAAAATAGGGCCACATATGAAATGTATATATACTTATCCAAGAGCTCCAATTGAAACAAGTATTTAAGAATACGTAATATCATAACAAATATAGTGAAGGTGTGGCCTCCATGGCTAGCCCGAGCCAATGTAGTTTGGAAGGTTACAAGGTCAAAACCTTGTGTTCATGTTCATTTTGGTTATGTGTGTATTTTTCTAATCTGTGAAGGAAATAAACACTTTGTCTTTGTGTTCTTTGACGTGAAATCGTTGTTGTGGAAATGAAACTTGTATGGAAGCTATATGATTGGTCATAAATGTTTTGGCTCTATGTGATCTAATTTTAAAGCTTTGTTTTGGCAACATAACTTGTGTGGTCATAAATGTGTTGGCTCTATATGTTATGATATCAAAGCTCCAAGGATCTTTGATTGATTGTGGCAACATTTTTTTTTGGTTCCATGGCTTCTAACATGGAAGCTTTGTTCTGGCAATGAAACTTGGTTAATATCGGTCCATTCATCTTGATGTAGAGCAAGGGCCTCATTGTGAGGTTAAATAGTCACAATATCCTAATTCTAAATGAGGAAATTCATAATCTTTGCTTAGGGATGACTTACAACTAAAAAAATTGAGCAACAATGTATATAGTTTGGTCGATTGTTCAACATTTACAACCAATCACTGTGGATACTATTAAAGAATATTTTTTTATGCTTATTATATTCATGTTATTCATATTATTTTCCTCCTCACTAACTAATGTTGTGTATAACTATAAACGATGTAACTTGTGGGAGAAATATGCATTGTTGTTCATGTATATATTTTCTTCATTCTTTTGTGTGAGTTATTTTCTACTACATGCTTCCTAATTCATGTAAAACAACAATGGGAGTTTGAAAACCAATTCAAGAGTTTGAGTTCTTAAGGTAACCTATGAAATGGGTACATTATAGTTTCTCATCAGAGGAGAAAATATCTGGTATTGTGGCCAAACATGGTGTTGGGTATCTTACATGGGTCATAGTACATTTCAAATTAAGATAGATCATACATATAAACAAATTCATTCATAAAGTTCGAATGTGAATTTTTTTTTTTAATTGTAAATATTAGTGTTGTATAACACTATCAGTGTATAGATAAGGAAATGGATGTACATTCCAAGAAAGAAAAAATGACACTTCTCACAAGTATGTATAAGAAATTATTGACCTACGGTAAGAAATAAATTACCTTCATCATTAGCAAGCACAATTGGTAATGAACTCGTCCACTGCCATGGATATTGTGACAATATGTTGGATGAAATCAATACACCCAATAATTAAATCGAATACTTGAAACTTTTAGGATGACAAGATTTCCAATTTCCAATGTATTCAACACTATCAATTAGTTTCTCTACACTGACTCTATTGGATTTAAATGTACCATTCAAACCAACCCCCATATTAGTCGGGGAGCAACTCGACTAAGTAGTTATGTTCTGCAAGTTGGAACTTATATAATTTTGAGCATTCTCTATTTAATATATACATTCAGGAACACGAACCATGATGAATTTAATGATATATTTTATATAAACCCTTGGCCTATTTAGAAAAATATAGCTTGATGGATTTTTTTTTTTTGGTCAAGTAAGAGTGGAGCCTTTAATTAACCGATAAAAAGATTACATATGGTACGTGTCTCTACAGGTGTAAAGGCCAAAAAGAGACAAACCCATTGATGATTAACAGTCAACAGGGTCGAAAACAATAGAACTGGAGATTTTTCGAGGGTGAAAGGCAAATAGCTAGAGTTTTAGGGTTGTTGCAGAGGCAGTTCTCCATGCAAGGGTGCAAAGGAGGGAGCTCCACTCCCTCCTACAAATAGGTTGTGACTAGCAGGGGTAAAAAACCAATGGAATATGATAGAGGCCCTTCAATGGGAAGGAATAGGAATAGTGAAGAGGAACAAGATGGACAGAAGTCAAAGGAGAATAACATCACTAAGGAAAATCAGGAAGAAGACAAGGAACAGGGAATAGAAAATAAAGCACACATGGGTCCATGTAAACCCAAAGATGCAGTTACACCCAGATTCATTTTAAATGATCTGGCTCTGCAGGCGCACAGGGACCACATGTAGACATATGCTATCATTTGTAAATTCATGGGTTTATGGCCCACTGAAAAAGCTTTACAAATGTGGATAAAATACCACTAGAAAGCAAAAGGAGGGATTGACCTACACCTTGGGTCAAAGGGTTTCTTCACTGTGGTATTTGCCAACATCGAAGATAAGGACAACATTTTTGAAGGAGGGCCCTACTTTTATGCCGCAGCTGGTCTCTATATGAGACCATGGATCATGAATTTTGTTCCGGAATGTGAGACCTTTACTTTGGTCCCAGTTTGGGTAAAACTCTATTCTCTTCCTCTTGATTACTGGCAAACAGAGTCCTTATCTGCCATAGGAAATAAGTTAGGACGTTTTGTTAAAGCTTCTGAAGCCACTAGAAGGGGAAAGTATACTTCCTTTGCTAGAATATGTGTGGAGATGGATCTCTCTGGAGCTCTACCGGATGAGGTAATCTTGGAAGTATTTGATGAAGAATGGGTGCAAACTGTGGATTACGAACATATTCCATTTACATGTCACAAATGCCATGAGCATGGGCACCTGTTCAGAGACTTCCCTCTCACTAAAATAGAGAATAAGAGTCAAGCTAAAATAATGAAAGATTCTAAAACAAAGTGGCAAACAAATGAAAAGGAAGTAAGAGGGGGCTAAAGATATAAAAATGAAAAGGGAAACAAGCCAGTCAAAACAGGTTCCAAGTTCTTGAAGAGGAAGAAGGGATAACAAATGCAGACCAGACGAAGGGAGAAGGTTTAATGGAGGAGGGGAAAGAAGAGGAAAGGGAACAAACACCAAATAAAAATAAGCAAAATGAAACTATGTTGAGTGATGCAGAAACAGAGAGGGATCATGAGATGACCCAAAGTGAAATGGAAATGGAGGACCAAGAACTTCAGGAGATTCTTGAGAAAGAGAACCTAGATTTGGAAGATTTCTTGAATCAAGGAAGCAACGAAGGGATAGACTCGTTACCTCCAGAAGAGTTTAGTAGAGTCCAGCAACTGTTTATATGGAAAACCCAAAACAAAGGGCTAGAGAGGTAAAGAAACAAGGAAAGGCAGGGTAGCAAAGGGGTAAAAACGGGGAAAACCACTCCAGGATTAGCACCCAGAAACCCAGGAAAGAAAAGAGGTAGGAAAAAGAAGAATGAACTATTGATGGAATGTGGAAAGCTAATGATAGACTCAGGTAAGATGAAAGACCTAACTAGCTACTCCTTTACAAATCTTTAATAATGAAGTTCACTTCTTGGAATATTAGAGGTCTAGGTAGTAAAAGAAAATAGAGACTAATTAGTAATAGAATGAAACAAACAGCACTGGATGTGATCTTCATCCAGGAAATTAAATGTTCCATTCAAAAAATAAAAGAGATTCATAGCAAATGGCTCAATCGATATGAGTTTCTGGAAGTCAAAGTAGAGAATACAGTAGGAGATATACTCACTCTTTGTAATCCAAAAAAAATAGACATTTTAGATGCTGAGGCATCTAGGGAATATTTATCAGTGGTCATGCAGCCTGTGGGAGATAAGGAAACCTACCTGGTCACAAATGTTTATGGCCCCCAAAGACTGGAGGGTAAACTCAAGTTTCTAGATTCTCTGGAGGATCTCAGAGACAGACATTTAGGCATTCCATGGATCTTGGGAGGTGATTTCAACATGATCGAATCACTTTCGGAGAAAACTGGGGGAACTAGAGTTCTAAGTAAAGACTCCCTGAAACTTCAAACTTTTATAGATATTATGAAGTTAGTGGACATTGAAATGAGTAATGGCATCTTTACTTGGAACAATAAAATAGGAGGAGAGTCTTAGGTGGCCTAAAAATTAGATAGATTCATGATCTCAGAGGACCTTATGCTCAATGACAAGGAAATATCAGCAAGAATTCTCCCCTTTGGAGGCTCAGATCACTGGCTGGTTCATCTAGAGGTGCAGGGTATTGGTACCGCCCGGAACAAACCTTTTCAATTTGAAAATATCTGGCTTTCCCCCCCATATTTCATCAGCAACATCGCCAAATGGTGGTTAGAAGATTTGAACATTCAAGGCACAAGAATGTTCCTTCTTCAGAAAAGAATAAAACACATCAAGCTCCGGCTCAAAGATTGGAATAAGAACGAATATGGCAATATTTTTTAGGCAAAAAAAGTTGTGGAAGGTAAAAAGCAGGAACTCAACCAAGCCCTTATCACGGACGGCTTCAATGAGGTTAGAAGTGATCAAGGCACCAAATATAATCATGACTGGGAGAATTTATGTAAACAAGAGGAAATATTTTGGAGACAAAAATCTAGGGTTTAATGGCTCAAAGAAGGAGAACACAATACTAGATTTTTCCGCAGATCCACTATGGCGAATAGAGCTCACAACAGAATTTCATTGATCAAGGATGAGGGAGGTAATCTTCACAACTCTCACGAAGAGATAGAAGCTATACTTGTTCAGCACTATCGAGGCATAGCTAAGGAAACTTGTTATGACAGAGAAAACTCCATCAGGGACTTCACTAGACATATACCTAGGCTAGTGTCTAGAGAGGACAATTTCAACCTAAACAAGCCAGTGACCAAAGAGGAGGTTAGCGAAGTGCTCAAAGAAATGCAAAACAGTAAAGCGCCTGGCCCAGATGGTTTCAATGTAGATTTCTTTAAGTCTTGCTGGAATATTGTAAAATAGGATATTCTGAATGTAGTAGAAGATTCTCGGATGAATAGAACTATTTTGAAAGTGCTGAACACCTCCTTCATCGCCCTGATCCCAAAATAGGAGGTAGCCCAAACTCCTGATAGGTTTTGGCCGATAGCTTTATGCAATGTGATTTACAAAATAATATCAAAAGTGGTGGCCAGTAGACTCAAACCTCTCCTTCCTACCCTTTTTTCTGTGGAACAATCTGGGTATGTGGAAGGAAGGAAAATCCTCAATAATATCATTCAAGCACATGAGGTGGTACACTCTCTGACTAGCAACAGAAAGGCTAGTATGATCATGCAATTGGACATAGCCAAGGCCTATGATAAATTGAATTGGACTTATATCAGGAAAATTCTTATTGCTTTTGGGTTTGATCACAACTGGGTGAGATGGGTCTTGGCCCTGGTTACTTCCTCCAACTTCTCAATTCTGGTCAATGGCTCTCCTTCTGAGACTTTTATTCCTTCTAGAGGCCTCAGACAGGGGGACCCACTCTCTCCCTTTCTCTTCATCCTCATGATGGAAGGACTGGGTTGGTCTATCAAGCATGCAAAAGAAGTTGGTAAGATCAAAGGTCTCCAACTTTCTGACAGGGGACAGGCTTGGACTCATCAATAGTTTGTTGATGACACCATGCTGCAGGGAATCCCCATAGTCAAAGAAGCTCTTGCATACAAACAAATCCTAAACAACTTTGCCAGGGCATCATGTATGGAAGTTAATCTCTCCAAATCTAAGATTTTTTTCTTCAATACTAATATTGCTATTCAGAAGAACATTGCTAAAATTCCGGGCTTTCAAAGGGAATCTCTCCCCTCAATATATTTGGGCATTCCTCTAACTACTAAGCCATTTCACAAGGGCATCTAGGAGCCGGTGATTAATAAATTGCAAGATAAAATCAAGAAATGGACTATGAGGTCCTTAAACTTGGCTGGTAGGTTGGTGCTCACAAAGGCTGTTGATCTGATAATCACCCTATGAGTGACCTCAGTTAAAGATTTATTAAATGAAGGTATTACAGACTCATATGTTGGTTTGTGTGTCTATGTTATTTAAGCAACAGATTGATCAGATTGCAAATACACAGACACTTGAAATGGAAAACAGTAGAGAAACACAGTAAGCAAATATAAGAACACAAGAATTTAATAAGGAGTTCACCCTATCCTACAGGGCTACATCTCTGGTCCAGCTCTCAGTGGTGGCCTTATTTTATTATGTCTTGAAGTAGAGAATTATAATGAAGGAGCTCAATGTGAGTCTCCTGAAATGGAATTTTCTTGGCAGGGTGGTTCTTGGATGCCCCAAGCCACTAGAGTACACAAACTCTTTTCCTTACCAGCTCTGTGACCTTCTGGTCTATAATGGAGAGAGCCCAATGTGGTGCTCAGTCTGGACAGATCCTCTCTAGGATGGATTGAATCCCTCAAGCTCTCTGGTGCTCGATGCTGCCTTCGGTCAGCTCAGCCCTCTGTCTTCCGTTCTGCTATTGCTTCACTATCTTTCTTCTCTCTGTTCTTCCTTTCTGTGTTCCATCCTCCTCTCGGGGTTCTGGTGGTCTTTCTACTTTTCCTGTGCATGGCTTTAAGGCCATTCGTACCCATGGCTGTTCGATTCCTCTTCCACTTCCCGTCAGATCGCCTGCTATAGCTTCGCTTGGAGTTCCCTGTTCGACGTCATCATCAGGCTCACAGGGAGTGGCCACATGTCCTCCTGTAGCTGCGCCAATTCGCTTCGTCGGTTTGGTTTTTCCGTTACGTCATGGAATGAGTCTTCTACCACCTTGGTAGTCAAATTGGACGTCAAATCTTTACAAACTGTGGCTTAATCCCTCGTCGATTCCGTCTTCTCCATCGGGCGTGATCTCAGCCGTTAGATCTAGGGCCTCCAGATCTGACGACATATGCACGTTTCGCGCGGTTGACTTGCTCGACCATTAGCGCATGATCAGTGGTGGTTTTCTCTCTCCTCTGCTTGCCACACGTCGACCGTTGAGTGGGATCGCTCCATTTTCGCCAATTCCGCTTACCGTTTGAGGGTGCCCCTGATCAATATCGTCGGTTTTCGGAGCGCGGGTCCCACCTTGTCCTTTAGCCTTTTGTACACGGTTTTCCTAGCTCTCACATGATTGAGTGCTTGGGGCTTCTTCATTTTGAGGTTTTTCACTCAGCCTTTGTGCCTAAGTGCTAATTGCGCATCAAAAACTGCCTCTATTTCCTGATCTGGGCCTCCCAGAGGCTAACTTTGCCTCCCACGTAGTCTCCATGGGCCTCAGTCAGAGCGCTTTGACCGAGGTCCTCGTCGTTCTACGCTAGCTGCCATTGCCATTGGTTTAGAGGTGTTCTTGATTGTTGTTTTAAATTCTTTGAAGTCTGTCCCAACCTGGTACAGCCATGGCGCTGTTAATATTTCCTTATGGATCCAATTCGGATCACGGCCTTCCTAATGAAAAGCTTTTGGACCACCAAAAGTTCATTTTCTTTCAAGCATCGACTAAGTGAGGGTCCTTCTGTCTCACTTGCCTAATCTCAATCCACTTTGCACATCTCAGCTTCGAACCTTTGAGTCCAATTCTGAGGTACTTAACATCTCCTCTGTGCGTCGTCCTCACCTTCCTGTCCAAGACTGTGTCTTCCTGCAATTCATTAAGATATTCAGGTACAGGTCATCAATAGAAGGCAATTGACTTTGTTCTTCAGGATCCTCAACCATTGAGGGTTCAAACAATCTCAAGCAATCTGCATTTACGACTGAGTAGATGTGCATGTAAGCTGGTAGATCAAGGCGAAAAGCATTTTAACCAATCTTCTCAAGTATCCTAAAAGGTCCATACCTGATAGGCTTTAGCTTTTTACCTTCACCTTGCATCCTGTCCTTGCTGATATACAGCTAGACCTGGTCTCTAACTTGAAACTATGTTTGTCATGCCTTGCCTTGTATTTGGCTTGGCTCTTTTCCAGCTGTTCCTGTACTGCCTGGTGGATCTCCTGGATCTGTTCAATGAACCTAGTTGCCTTGTCCACATCACTGTGTCCATCAACTGTGGTATCTATACCAAAGACAAAATCCAAAGGAGACCTTGGTATGAAACCAAAACAGGTCTCAAAAGGAGATCTCTGTGTAGAAGAGTGTTTTGCTCTGTTGTAAGCATGCTAGACATAACACAGATGTTCATCCCAAAGCTTAGGATGTTTGCTGTAATATCTTCTGAGTAACTGGATCACTACCCTGTTAACTACTTTTGTCTGGCCATCAGTTTGTGGATGAAAAGTTGTGCTTTTCTTCAGTTGGGTGTCCATCAATTCCCACAAACTTGACCAAAACTTCCCCACAAATCGGGTGTCTCAATAAGATACAATAGAAGTGGGTAATCCAAAATGAACCCATACATGTTCAAAGAATAGTTTTGTAGTTTGTTCATATGTAATCTGTTTATTACAAGGTATCAAAATACACATTTTGTTGAACCTATCCACAACTACATACAGATAATCATGACCTTTTCTAGACTTACGTAGTCCTCCAACAAAATCCATGGAAACACTTTCCCAATGGTGAGAAGGAACTGGTAATGGAGTGTACAATCCTAGTTTTCTATTGTTGGGATTGCTTTTAGCACACATAGTACACCATCTTACATATCTAGAAACTGTCTCATTCATTTTCGGCCAATAACAAAATTTTTGCAGTTGTGCAACTATTTTACTTACCCCAAAGTGACCTGATATCAAATAAGTGTGTGCTTATCTAATTATCTTTACTCCCTCTGTTTGTGGAATGCAGAGTTTTCCATAATGATATAAGAGTCGGTCCTTCAAATGATAATCCAATTCTTCTACCCTTTTGCCTTGACTCAAAGTTGCATATACATCTTTAAAGTCTATATCTTGAGCATATTGTTCAATGTAACTTTCATGTAGTACAAAATTATGCTTAAGTATAGTAGATGCATTTATAATGGGCCTAGATAACATGTCTGCAACTTTGTTATGTATGCCCTTTTTATATCTTATGACTAAATGAAACTGTTTTAGAAAACCCGTCCATCTGTAGTGTCCTGATTACTGCAACTTAGTCTGGGAGTGTAGATATTGAAGTGGTTGATGATCAGTATGTATTACTGTCTCTTTGCCCATTAAATAATGTTTCCACTTTTTCACACTCTGAACTAATGCATACAATTCTTTATCATATGTAGGATAGTTAACTACTGCAGGATTAAAAGTCTCAGAATGATAACATACGGGTTTACCGTGCTGTGTCAACATTGCTCCCATGGCATAGTCACTGGCATCTGTTTGGATCTCAAACAGTCTTTGTAGATCAGGCAGTGCTAGTACAAGTGTTGTACTAATATTTTCTTTCAAGGTGTTGAAGGCTTTCTGATGTTTGCCTCCCCACTAAAACACCTTGTTCAATCCTGTTAAAGCATGTAAGGGAGCTGCAATTGAGGAAAAATTAGAAATGAACTTCCTCCAATATTATGTTGCTCCTAAGAAGCTTCTCACTTCTGTAACAGACTTGGGTTTAGGTCAGTTTACAATGACTACCACTTTACAGGGATCTATTTTCAATTCACCACCCCCTACTATATGACCCAAATAATTTAGAGATGTTTTGCCAAATTCACATTTTGAGAGTTTAACATAAAGTTTTTCTCCTTTCAAAACATCTAGTGTCTGCTTAACATGCTTTAAGTGTTCTTCCCACGTTTTACTAAAAATCAGAATGTCATCCAGATACACAATAACAAAATCATCAAGAAAAGGCCTGAGTACATCATTCATTAATCTCATGAAAGTAGCAGGGGCATTGGTCAAGCCAAAAGGCATAACCAGCCACTCATACAATCCCTACTTTGTTTTGAAAGTAATCTTCCATGCATCTTTCTCTGCAACTCTGACCTAATGGTATCCACTGTGCAAATCCATCTTGGTGAAATAAACAGCTTCCTTCAATTGATCTAATAGATCATCTATGCAGGGAAGGGGATAACGATTTTTTATTGTTATCTTATTGAGTGCTCGGTAATCAATGTGCATTCTCCACGAGCCATCTTTCTTTCTCACCAAAAAGATTGGTGACCCACATGGTGATGTGCTAGGCCTGATGAACCCCTTCTCGAGCAACTCCTACACCTGCTTCTTTATTTTAGCATTCTCTAAAGTTGACAACCTATACATTCCAATGTTAGGCAATGGAACATCTTGCTGCAAAATAATATCATGTACTATTTCTTTCTTGGGTGGCAGACCTTTAGGTTCCTGAAATAGGACATCATACTCTGAAACAATCTTTTCTATATCAGCTTGCTGCTGAGCATTACATCCCTCAAATACATTGGTTTTATCAGGTTTCTTTTCCTTTACAACCATTAGTAAGAATTGTTTGCATGAATTTATCATTCTTTTCATCTTCCCTGAGTTTATGAGAGTATAATTATTCTTGATCTTGTGAGCTCTTACAAAATATTCGATTCCATTTTTAACAAGTAGATACTTGTTCTCAGCCCTATAGAAAATAGCTTTTCTATCATACAAATAAGGACTTCCTAAAACAATTCGACATATATCCAAAGGAATTATGTCTAACTCAACCTCATCTACAAATGCTGACCCAAAAGAAAACTTGAGTTTGCACTGTCTAGTCACTTGTAGTTGTGCTTTATCATTCAACCATCCTAATGGGTATGGTTTCTTGTGAGGTGTGGTTGCTAATCCCAATTTCTTTACAATTTCTTCAGAAATCAAATTTACTTGTGAGCCACTATCAAACAAAGTATCAATCTTTTGATGTTTGGAAATAACTCGAATATGGAAAATCTCATGTCTTTTTCTCTCATGTTCTTCATCAATAATAGTTTGAGGAGAATTTCTAGTAGACGCTTCATAATTCTTACCTTTTATACCTATGGCTGCAATGATTGTTTCATCTCCTGAGTCTGACCCCAAATCTTTCTAAATAGTTGCAACGGTCTTCTTCTTCTTGCCCTTGGACTTCTTAGGTCTCAACTCTGGATGCAGAATCCAACAGTGCTCATCATCATGCCCCTCCTTTTTACAGTGAGTGCAGGAAGCTTTGCTTTTCTGTGTAGTGTTAGCCTTCCTCTCTTTCCACTTCTTCTTTCTTTTCTCCTTGCTCTTGCTTGCAGTGGGTTGGGGTGGTCCCCCAACTTCTAGATTTCCATTCTTTCCTCTAGCTTCTAGATGAGTAGCTTGTAAAGATACCTCATCTATACTAGTGTGATTAAACATGAGGATGGTATGCCTCATGCAGTTGTGTAGACCACCAATGTACTTCAAAAGAGTCTCTGGTGAGTCCAATGAGATCCCTAGAATTAATGCTCTCTTTCTAAATTCTTGAGTGTACCCTTGCACACTTTTCCCTTTCAACTACTGAAGAGTTTGCCAACTCATCATGGCTTGTTGCATGTAGGCCAATGGATAGAACTGCTTCTTGATTGCAGAAACAAAGTCACTCTAGACAGAGATAGTCTTCCCATGTCTTTTCATGTTAGCTTGGGTTCTGCCTTCCCACCATACCAAGGTAGTGCCTCCTAGACGTAGGCTTGCCAGCTGAATTTTGCTCTTGTCTGAGTCGATGTTTTGCACTCTGTAATACACATCAATTTGTCTAATCCAATTGTCCAACTTTTCAGCATTTAGCTCTCCATCATATATAGGCAAGTCAAATTTAACATCTATCTTAATCAAAGATGCTTTCTTATTATGCACAGGGCTATTAGGAGGTGTGAGAAAGCTTTCCTCTTTCCCTTTTCCTTTTGAGTGGTCATGGGAATGAGACTCATCTTCTTCTTTATCTTGTTTAGAACCTGATGAATCTTCATCCTTATGCTTTCTAAAGTCCCTATACATTTCTTCTACCATAGACTTTATACCCAGGAAACTCTCTATGAATTGAGGGTCTGGACCCATAGAACTTTCCTCCGACATTGTCTTCCGAGGATAGACTCTCCCAATTTCAGGATTAGTTTTGACCAACTCTCCTTCTCCTAATTTGAGCTTTGATCTAGTGAGCATTCAACAGCTAAACAAACACAAGCTTGTCTAACCTTATAGCCCAGAGCTTTGATACCACTTGATCTGATAATCACCCTATGAGTGACCTCAGTTAAAGATTTATTAAATGAAGGTATTACAAACTCATATGTTGGTGTGTGTGTCTATGTTATTTAAGCAATAGATCGATCAGATTGCAAATACACAGACACTTGAAATGGAAAATAGCAGAGAAACACAGTAAGCAAATACAAGAACACAAGAATTTAATAAGGAGTTCACCCTATCCTCCAGGGCTACATCTCTGGTCCAACTCTCAGTGGTGGCCTTATTTTATTGTGTCTTGAAGCAGAGAATTACAATGAAGGAGCTCAATGTGAGTCTCCTGAAATGGAATTTGCTTGGCAAGGTGGTTCTTGGATGCCCCAAGCCACTAGAGTACACAAACTCTTTTCCTTACTAGCTCTGTGACCTTCTGGTCTATAATGGAGAGAGCGCGATGTAGTGCTTAGTCCAGATAGATCCTCTCTGGGATGGCTTGAATCCCTCAAGCTCTTTGGTGCTCGATGCTGCCTTCGGTCAGCTCGACCCTCTATCTTCCATTCTGCTGTTGCTTCACTGTCTTTCTTCTCTCTGTTCTTCCTTTCTGTGTTCTGTCCTCCTCTCGGGGTTCTGGTGGTATTTTTGCTTTTTCACGTGCATGGCTTTAAGGCCATTCGTACCCATGGCTATTCGATTCCTCTTCCACTTCCTGTCGGATCGCCTGCTACATCTTCACTTGGATTTCCTTGTTCGGCGTCATCATCAGGCTCACAGGGAGTGGCCACATGTCCTCCTATAGCTGCGCCAATTCGCTTCGTCGGTTCGGTTTTTCCATTACATCGTGGAATGAGTCTTCTGCCACCTTGGCAATCAAATCTTTAGAAACTGTGGCTTAATCCCCCGTCGATTCTGTCTTCTCCATCGGGCGCGATCTCAACCGTTAGATCTAGGGCCTCCAGATCTGACGCCATACGCACGTTTCGCTTGCCACGCATCGACCGCTGAGTGGGATCGCTCCATTTTCGCCAATTCCGCTTACCGTTTGAGGGTGCCCCCAATCAATACTGCCGGTTTTCGGACCGTGGGTCCCACCTAGTCCTTTAGCCTTTTGTCCATAGTTTTCCTAGCTCTCACGTGACCCAGCACTCAGGCCTTCTTCATTTTGAGGTTTTTTGCCCAGCGATGCACGATTAGCGCTAATTGTGCATCAAAAACTACCTCTGTTTCTCGATCCGGGCCTCCCAGGGGCTAACTTTGCCTCCCGCGTAGTCTCCATGGGCCTTGGTCAACGTGCTTTGACCGAGGTCCTCGTCGTTCCACACTGGCTGCCATTGCCACTTGTTTAGAGGTGTTCTTGATCGCTGTTTTAAATTGTTTGAAGTCTGTCCCGACCTGGTACAACCATGGCTCTGTTAATCTTTCCTTATGGATCCAATTTAGATTAGTTGTTCTTCAATCAATCCCAGTTTTCATGCTATCTGCTCTCCCTGCTCGTAAAGGAGTCTTGCATCTATTCAAAACCATCCAGAGAGACTTTTTCTGGGGCAAGGGGGAAGAAAAGAAGAAATGGGCCTTGGTAGCTTAGGAAAAAATCTGCAAACCTAAAAACCATGGTGGTCTTAGTTTGGATGATCCTGACATTCTAAGCAAGGCTTCAAGGGCTAAATTATGGTGGTTCTAGGTAAAAGAACCAAAGGCTCAATGGGATATAATTTGGAAATAAAAATATGCCAGCTCATGCCAAAGTAATGACCATATACGGATGGATGGAAATATTAAGGGATCACACATTTGGAACAAGGCCTGGGAAAACAGAGGCCTAGTCCAAGATAACAGCTTCTGGGAAATCAGAGAGGGAGACTTAGCTCTATTCTGGGAGGACAGATGGAAACAAGAACCTATACTGTTAAAAGAGGAATTGAAGGACCTCAAGGCAGAGGCAGATACCAAAGGTCTATCCAAAGTAAAGGATTTTTGGGATCGAACCAATAGTATAGGAAAATGGAGAACATGGAGGAACTTTGATCTCAGGGACAACAACCCCTTAAAAGATAAAGTTGAAATGCTAATGCAAGAGTTAGATCAAAGGAAAATTTTAGTGTCAGGAGGGAATGACCAGCTAAGATGGGGCAACAACAATGAGGGTACCTTCAATATTAAGGAAGCAAAATTCATTATGCTTGGATTGGACTCCCAGGCTCCGGACAGAGCTTGGCAAAGACTATGGAGGCATTAAGGTTAGATGAAAATTAAACTCTTCATGTGGCTGGTCCAGCATAGGAAGATTTTGACTTGGGATAACATTCAGAAGAGGGGTGTTCTGGGGTCTTCCAGATGCAAACTCTGTGAAGCACAGGAGGAAACAATGGAGCACCTTCTCAACAATTGCACCTTTACCTCCAGGTTGTGGGATTCTTTTGACACCATTTTCCAACAGTCAGATAGGGACAAAGGGAGTATCATCAACACCCTAAACAAGTGGAGACGCAACTTTTCGAATAATGAAGTTCTTGGCTCAGCCTGGGCTCTAACGCCAAGCTTCATTATTTGGAATATTTGGAACGAAAGGAACAACAAAATCGTCAAGAATGTAAAAAAACCATCTCTTTACCTTTTGGAACAGATCTTAAAATAGCTTAAGGAGACGGTGGGTACTATTGTTCGAAATCTCCCTAAGAATCCACCTTCGGCACCAGAATTAAGGATTCTCTGTCAGCTAGGGTTACAGGGACTCATTCCTTAGGGCCTGGATAGGAAGATTCTCATTCGAGACTCTGAGCTTGATTTTTGGCACCCCCCCAAGGGTTTTTTGAAATTCAATATTGATGGTGCCTCAAAGGTCAACGAGGGTATTGCGTGTCATGGTGGGGTTTTAAGAGATGAAAGAGGAAATATTTTGTTCATCTTCTATGGACACTTAGGGAGAGCCACCAATAATATGGCAAAAGTTATGGCTATGGAGAAATGTTTAGAATTCTTGATTCAGGATAATCGACACAACGTGATTGTTGAAGCAGATTCTAAGTTAATCATTAACTCAGTCAAGAGAATCAGCTTGGGTACGGAGCTGGAAAAGGCCTCAAGAAACTAGAGGCTGACCCAGGTCTTTCAATGGATCCACAATCATCTTCTATGCCTCCGAATAGTCAATTTTAAACATGTGCGAAGAACGGCCAATAAATTGGCGGATCTTCTGGCCAATCAAGGAGTGAACTGCACAAAAAATAGGGTTGCAATGAAATGGCAAGAGCTACCTTAGAATAGACTAAAGGCGAAGTGCCTCGACCAGGATGAGGAAGATAGGATGGTGTTTCGGAACAGGGCCATGGAGGAAAGTACAGATGACTCAGAAGCTTTATGATCAGTAGAGCGTTCACAATCGAGTATCCAGTGGATGATGTGCATTGGTGGGCCTCTGCAGCCTGGGGCAATATTCTCAAAAAGGCTAACAGTGGTTGTAGCCCATGAGTTTTAATTTTTTGGGTGTCAGGTAGGATGGTGGAAGCTTCTTCTCACAATGGTATAGGTAGAGCAGATATGGCAAGAGATCGGAATCTGGGAACCCTCGGTGTCCCCGAAAACCTGGGTTTTTCATCTTTGATCGTAATACCACGGCCAGGGTGGTTTTTCGGTGATTGCAAGCCTAGCAAGAGGGAAGCAGTTTTTCCATTTTGGGAGCGATTCCATTTAGTGAGCCCCATGTGGTAGTGGGGTCGGATGAATAATTGCCCTGATCGCACGCTATTGTTCGGCGATGTTGATCAGTGCGATATGACCCTCAACCGTAGGATCTTGCGAGGAGGATTTATGGTTTGTATGGATCGAGCAAATTGGTGGGTTCATAGGGGTAAATGTCGGGAGTCTAAGCACAGTGAAATTGTCCACAACCGTAGGATCGGGCAAGACGGTTCGACGGTCAAGATCAAAGATGTTTGCTAGGAAACTGGTGGGAGATGTTAGGGATCAGTACTCCTGGTAGGACGCAAAATGTTCTTGGAGGGATGTGCCTTTTTTTCCCAATGTTTCAAAGACATACGGGTTGTGAGTTTGCGGACACGAAATATTTTGGAATGGCACATTTGTTCCGCTTCGGGTGCAACTCTATTTTGGATTTCTTTTGTGCGTTCTAAGGTTTGGGTGTAGGATTCGAGGCATATGCCTCAGGCCTGTTAATAGTTATTGTTGAGTTTTCTCATTGGTCTATATCTTACCGAGGAGTGTTGTATCTTATGTATTTTATTTACAGATTAATGAAAAAGAAGGTCCGACTCTTGCTTTAGCAAAAAAAAAACAGCCAACAGGGTCAACAAAACCTGAAACCTTACACATAAACCGTCGACCATTATACAACCCAATAGCCATTCGATAAGAACCCCAATGATCTGATAGTCCTTAAAGAAATTGCATCAGAAACTTACACAACCCTTACCCGCTTTACGGAGTCGACAGAGAAAATTAACTATTAGTGTATAAAACTTCAGGTCCGCTCTTGGACTTAAACTCCTCCCCTTTTGAAACTCGATATCCTTTCGATCAAGATCACGTATGATCTGACAGTCCTTAATGATATCGCCCCAGAAACATGCGTGAGTTTTACCCGCTTCACAGATCCGGTAAGGATTATAAGCCATTGGTCTAAAAAAAATTAGGTCTGTTCTAAGACTTAACCTTCGATCACTTTTAAAACCCGATATCCATATGATCATGCCCCTTTTGATCCAATGGTCCTTAATGTTATCAGATCAAAAACTAGCGCGACCTTTACTTGCTTTATGGAGTCGATAAAGATTATAAACCATTGATTTATAAATATTCGTGTTCGCTTGTAGACTTAATCTTCGATCATTTTCCAACCCGATAGCCATTAGATAACGAAGGCCATCAAAACCTATGGTCGGTGGCCCTTCAACTATCCCACTATTTACCAAGTACTCCTCCCCTGTACTTAGTTCTTACTTCAGCATTATTTGTGGGATCAACGGTTAGGATTGACTCCTACTTCTACACTCTCCTACTTCCACTACTCTTCCTCCTGCTCATTACTCATGGTCTGGAAGTGCTCCATGTCTTTGGCCACCTGTCGTTGACAACCATAATGCAATTCACTCGAGGGTGTTGAATCCCAAACATACCTAATATAACCTTCCTTACAAATCACTCCTTCATTCGCCAGACAATCAACTAACATATTGTCTTTTCTTCGCACATGAACGAAGCCAACAGTTCTTAGGGTTCGCAAGTTGGAATGAATACACTGAAAGACCTACAATAGCCTCCAATGTTTTGATACTTTTCTATGTGTCGTTCCATTACATATCTTCTTGGCCGCATTAATGACCAATTCAGAGTCTGGTTCAATGACGACGTTGTGTAAATTTGACTCGATCAGGATTTCCAGGCACTCCTCTAAGGCCATGAGCTTCGCCATGTTATTAGTGGCACTCCCCAAATGACTATGAAAGATATCCTTTATGCGCCCCTGCTCATCTCTTATGACCCCGCCAAATCTAGCCATCCATGGGTTGCCCTTAGAGGCTCCATCTATATTAATTTTCAAAAAACCATGAGGAGGAGGCTACCAAATATCTTTACTAGTAGTTGTTTAGCTCACACCCTTGTTTATGCCCTGGGGGACCAGTGAATGGAGACCTAACTGCAATAGTATGCTAGCATCCTGGGGAAAAGGAGGGTTCTCAGGAAGTTTACACATAAGGGCTCAAACTATGTCTTTGAGCTGTCGTAATATTTGGGCAATGATGTTCTGTGTCGTGCCTGTTTTGTTCTTGAGAATCCGCCATTGCGTTCTTTCCAGACATCCCAGATAATAAAACCTGGAATGAGAGTCCAAGCTTTGTTGATGATTTCATTTCCTAAGAAGTCTTTCCTCAAATTCTTCAAAGTGTTGGTGATGCTGAGTATATCCCTGTCAGTTTGCCTAAAGACTGAGGCCACTCAATCCCACAAGGTAGAGGTAAATGGGCAGAGGTTGAGTAAGTGTTCTATTGTCTCCTCCTGTAAGCCACATAGATGGCATTTGGATGGGCCAACAAATCCCCTTTTCAGAAGATTCTCCCAGGTTAGAATTTTCTTTTGTTGAACCAACCACATAAACAACTTGATTTTCATCCAATGTGGGTTCTGCCAAATGTCCTTCCATACCTGATCAAGGTTTTGATAATCAAACCCTGGGGCCTTTCGCTTAGCTTATTTGAGGTTAAAGGTGCCTTCGATGTTTCTTCCCCATCTCAGTTAGTCAGACGAGGATGACACCAAAATCTTCTTCTATTCCAAGTCAAGAGCAAGAGAAACCGCCTGGGTCTTCAAAGGACACTCTTCAATATAACCCAGATCCTTCCATATTCTCCATTTAACATTGTTCCTTACCTGATCCTAGAAGTCACTTACCATAAGAAAACCTTTGTTGTCAGTGTCATTCTTGAGAGTGGTTAGTTCTTCCCTAAACAAATTTGGTTCCTGCTGCTAGTTATCCTCCCAAAACTGTGCCAGGTTCCCAGCTCGAATCTCCAAGAAACTATGCTACTGGATAATGGCTCTATTCTCCCAAGAAAGGTTCCAAATGTGGGAGCCCTTGATGAGCCCTGACATACAGATATGATCCGCCTCCTGCCAATTATTTGCATATTTCTGTTTCCAAAGCTTGGCCCAAGGGTTTGCCGATTCCGTAAGCCACCTCCACCAATGTT
This sequence comes from Pinus tabuliformis, assembly GCA_031772625.1. Classification (NCBI taxonomy): domain Eukaryota; kingdom Viridiplantae; phylum Streptophyta; class Pinopsida; order Pinales; family Pinaceae; genus Pinus; species Pinus tabuliformis. The sequence goes on along the minus strand of CM062819.1, from coordinate 1,500,164,204 downwards.
CGGCTCCCGAAACTCTGCTCAGGGTTTCAGGGTGATGAAGCCCCAAACCACCATGGGCCTTAGGTCTGTAGAGCTTGTCCCAAGCTACCAAACCCCACTTATTTTCCTCTTCCCCTTTGCCCCAAATAAAATCTCATTGAATACTCCTGATCTGTTGCATAACTCCTCTGGGCGCAGGAAGAGATGAAAACATGAAAATGGGAATAGCCTATAGGACAACCTTTGTAAGCACAAGATGACCCACCAAATTCAAAGATCTACATGTCCATTTCCTAACCTTGTCATGAAGTTTATTAGTTACTGGCTCCCATACTCCCTTGCTTAGAGGTTTATCCATAAGAGGCATTCCAAGGTACTTGGAAGGTAACTGATCCCTTTTAAACCCAAGAATTCTAGTGAGGTTCCTCTGAATGGAAATTTCAGTGTTAAAAAAGAAAACCTTTGATTGGTCAAGGCTTACCTCTGACCAACAACCATAGAAAATTTGTTCAGTATTTGTTTGAAAGCTCTGGCTTCCTTAACCGTGGGAATACCCTATAGCATTGTGTCATCCACAAATTGTTGATGAGTAGAAGTAGCACCATCTGGGGTAAGTTTCAGACCCTGTATTCTTCCTTTAGCATTTTCCATTTTGATCCCTCTGCCTAGCCCTTCCATCATGAGAAAAAAGAGGAAGGGGGAGAGCAGATCCCCTTGTCTGAGACCCCTAGAAGGCATAAAGGTTCTAGAGGGAGAGCCATTAAGCAAGATGGAGAAACTAACCATGGCTATAAGGGCCATAACCCATCTTATCCAATTGTGGTCGAAGCCATAACCTCTTAGCATTGTCCTGATGTAAGACCAACTTAGCTTATCATAAGCTTTCGCTAGGTCAAGGTGCATGATCATACCAGCTTGATTGTTGCTATTAAGAGAGTGTACCACCTCATGAGATTATATGATGTTATTGAGAATCTATCTTCCTTCCACAAAACTAGTTTGCTCCTCTAAGACAAGAGCTGGAAGAAGGGGCTTGAGTCTATTAGCTATCACTTTGGAAATATTTTTTTACACCACATTACATAAACCTATGAGTCTGAATCTGTCTGGTGTCATAATTTTTTCCTACTTTGGAATCAAAGCTATGAAAGAGGTATTAAGGGCCTTCAAAACCGTTTTGGATCTTCTAGAGTCCTCCACAACTTCAAGGATATCTTGTTTGACTATTTTCCAGCAAGCTTTGAAGAAGTCCACATTGAACCCATTCGGGCCAGGAGCCTCCCCATTTTGCATCTCAATGATGACTTCACTGACCTCCTCTTTAGAAACTGGCCTGTTAAGATTGCGGTTGCCTTCCCTGGTTACAATCTTAGGAATGTACTCTGTAAATTTGTTAATGAACCAAGATCTGTCAATGAGAGGCTCCTCTGCTATGCTAGGGAAATGTTTAACTAGGACAGATTCCATTTCTTTGTGAGAGACAAGCTCTTTCCCTTGATAATATTTAAGTTTTGAAATTTTGTTATGTGACCTGTGATCCAAGGTTGATTTATGAAAAAACTTCGTGTTTCTTTCTCCGTCTCTATTCCACTACACCCTTGATTTCTGTCTCCAGAAAATCTCCTCTTGCATGCACCGATCTTCCCATTTGTTTTGAATAGAGTCAGCTTGAGTTTTTTGTTCCTCGATAAAACCTTCTGTGATGATGATCTGGTTGATCCCCTGGAGTTTCTGCTCAACTTCTCCTTTGGCTTTAAAAATATTACCAAACTCCTCTTTGTTCCAACCTTTAAGCCTAGATTTGATGTGTTTGAGTCTCTGTTGTAAGATGAACATTTAGTGCCTTGAATGGGCATATCTTCCATCCACCATTTATCAATATTGTTGGTGAAATCAAGGTGAGAGAGCCAAACATTTTTAAACCTAAAAGGTTTGTTCCTCGGTGTACCCATAAAAGTAGCTTCAAGCTAGACAGGTCAGTGGTCCGAGCCTCCAAAGGTAAGGATTAAAGCTGACATATCAAGGCCGGTGAGAAGGAGGTCCTCTGAGATTATGAATCTATCTAGTTTAGAGGTGACTTGAGAAGCCCCTCCTCTCTTATTGTTCCAAGTAAAAGTGCCATTTATTGTTTCAGTGTCCACTAGCCCCATGTTATTTATGAAGTTTTGGAAGGCAATGGAGTCTCTACCTAGTCTCCTGGTACCACCTTTTTCTTTGTAAGAGATCTGATCATATTGAAATCCCCTGCCAGAATCCAGGCATATCAGGATATCTCTCTCTCAACTCCTCAAGGGAGGTGAGAAGCTTGAGTTTTTCTTCTATTTTTTGAGAACCATAGACGTTTGTGATCATGTAGATCTCCTTATCACCCAAAGGTTGAATCACCAATGATAGATAGTTCCTAGAAGCTTCAACATCCAGGATTCCAAGTTTCTGAGGATCCCATAGTGTAAGAATCCTCCCCCACCGAGTTGTCTGCTTTAACCTCTAGATACTCATACTTGATTAACCATTTGTTTTGTATCTCTCTCATCTTGTCCATCAAACATTTTGTTTCCTGAATAAAAACCATATCTGGTTTTTCTTCTTTTATTCTACTGCTAAGATTTCTTTGTTTCCTTTTACTTTCTAGACCCCTAATGTTCCAGGTTGTAAGCTTCATTAAGAAATATTTGTAAAGGAGTAATTGATAAGATCTCTCATCTTACCTGAGTTAATCATAAGTTTCTCACATTCGGTCAGCAACTCATTTTGTCTTTTTCTTCCTCTTTTCCTACCTGGGTTCTTAGAAGAATGCATTGGTGTATCTTCCATCATCTTCACCCCTCTATTCTCCTAGCTATCATGGTTTCTTTTCACTGCAGAACCCTTCAATTGTGATCTCCAAAGGAAGAGTTGTTGAACCCTGTCAAACTCCTCTTTTGGTAGACAGTCTACCCCTTTAGTGATTCCCTGCTCCATAAACATTTCTAGATCTAAATTCTCCCTCTCTAGACTCTCCTGTAGTTCATGGTCCTCCGTTCCAGCCTCACTTGGGGTCATCTCATGGTCCCTACTGAGCTCCATAATGCTCGGCAAATCATCCTTTTGTTGGTTGTTCTCTCGTATATCCTCCATGTTAGAATCCCTTTCCTTCTCATAGGGATTATTCTCTGATTCCTAATTTGTCTCGTTGTTTCCACCTTCCTCTTCTAAGATCTTGAAACTATTGTGGCTTGGTTGTCCACTCTCATTAATTTTCTTTTGGTACCCTTGCCTCCTTTCCCTTTACCCCCACCCTTAGTAAAACCCTCGGGATTTTTTCCTGTTGTTTTTTTCATGTTTTTCTCCAGTTTGTTCAATGGGCAGTCCCTATATAGGTGCCCGTGTTCATGGCACTTACGACACCTAAATGGGACATTTTCATAGTCCACCGCCTACACCCATTCTTCGTCATACACTTCTAAAATGACTGCATTCGGGAGTGCCCCAGATAAGTCCATTTTCACACATATCCTGGGGAAGTAAATGTACTTCCCTCTTAGAGTACCATCTAAGATCTTTATAAAATGCCCTAGCTTGTTGCTGATAATGTTTAGAGACTCCGGTAGCCAATAATCTAAAAGAAGGGAGTAAAGTCTTATCCATACCATTACTGATGTGAAAGTTTCTCATTCTGGAACAAAGTTCATCACCCATGGTCACATGTAAAGGCCTGCAACAGCGTAAAAATAGGGTCCTCCCTTGAATACTATGTCTTTATCCTCTACGCTTGTGAACACGACCGTAAAGAATCCCTTAGACCCAAGGTGAAGGGTGATTTCCCCCTTTATCTTCCAGTGGTTCTTTATCCAAGCTTGCAAAGCCTTCTCCATCAGCCAAATCCCCATAAATTTGCAGATAACCGTGTATTCCGCCATGTGATCTTTGTGCACGCGTAGCACTCGGTCACTTAAAACAACCCGAGGAATAATGGTCGACTTGGGTGATGAGCCCCAGAAATGGGTAATTATATGGGCTCATTCTACCTCTTATTTCGACTTAATCCACCATTCTCATTAGTTTATTGCATGTTTTTGAATATATTTATGCTAGTAGAGTGAATTGGGTTAGTCACTTTGCCATGTAGTCTAATGAATGTTTTATGCAGATTTTTTGGCCAATTTTGGACAAAGTCAAAGGATTTATGAGCAAATGGCAGCCAAAACTCATGGAAAACAGGGAAGAGGATTTGTAGCGGGGATGTCTCCTACATTTATGACCTCTTTCCTCAAATCCTCCATCAGTAACTCAGAGCACAGAGGTCCACATTGATGATTCCAAGGGGCAGTCGAGCAAGTAAAGAAGGACTGTTGTTTATCTCTAGTCCTAGGAAGCCGAGTTCCTTGATTTTAGGAGGACTATTGAAGGAATCCATTTGTATAAATAAGAAGGCTTAGAGCCTCATTAGGTTAGCCAGTTATTAGTAGATTTTCACATTTTTGTGTAGCATTGTGTTCAGCTCTTTTTCGAGTTCCTTTCTGAGAATAGTTTATGTAATGTAACTACTATTTTTTATAATGAAGATGAAACAGTTTTTGATCCAGCAATGATCTCTTCTAGAGGGCTGAAGCTCTTGGGTTAGGGCCCAACCCAAGCTGCCCAACACCTCCTACTGTGTACTTATATGTTTTTGCTTCAATTCATGAGATAATTTCTGTTGCATAGATCCATTTACTTTGTTAAATTAGGTTGCTTTTGATGGTTAGTATACTTGTTTTTGTTTCAGTTGCTCAAGTAGGTTACTGCAGTGACATAATAAGATTCAAAATGGCCAACAACAGGCCCTGATCTCCTTTCTACCTTCCTAGGATTATGATTTGAAGTCAAGGCACTATTGCTGCCACCAAAAACACAGTTTTTGCTCTTCCATGCAACTGTTAGTGTGATAACTTGATTTGGAAAAGTTGATATTGGTTCAGGTTCAGTTGCTTAGATAATTTATTGTTCTCTTCCCATAGATGTCTCTTTATTCTTTTCTGATCATAGGTTACTATTCAACATTTTCTGTTTGTAGGTCAGAAATTAGGTCAAGCTAGACAAAGTTTTGTTTTCATGGTATAGTTAGTTCTTTCTTTGGTCAGTTTTGATAAGTAAATGTGCAGATCTCTTGCAGGACATATTAGCTCACCATACATCCATATAACAGCTAGCAACAACCCACTTCTAATATATTTCCCAACTCATTCGCGACATTTCGCCAATCTTCCCTAATTTCTGCGTTTTTCTCCATAAAGTTGCTTTCTTGCCATTTGAACAAATCCAACCATAACATTCATTCTTGATCTTCCTTGACAAGTTCTAGACACCTCAACACCTTCATCTAGCCTTTAGTTCCCCTTTCCCATAATTTTTCCACCTTCAAACCTCCAAAAATAGCTCTCGGCCTCCTCTTGTAGATCCCCTTGTAGATCCTCCTGTAGATCCCTTGCAGCCTCCTGTAGAATTTCCTGTAAGTGATTTTTCGAAGTTCGATCATTATGAAAGTCTTTGGAAGGGTACTAGGGGATTCTTAGGACCTCTCCACACCTTCCTCCACCTCTACAACAACCAACTCCATCTTCCTTTGCCACCAAACCTCTGCACAATCACAACCAAATACATCACAAGCAGAATAATTTCACATAAAGATACTCAAAAGCACAAAACAATGTTTTCTCATCATTTCTTTTTAGATGTAGTTTGAATAAATGCAATTTACCTTTCCAGTAGTCAGGGGCACTCATTTCTTCAGTTTTTATCTCTTTTCTTGCAAAAGTAGGGTTAATAGGTAAATTAGGGTTTGCTAGGGTTTGCGTTACATTTCAGTTCTCCTTCTCTTTCTGCAAATAGAATAGCCCCTGTAGAGTTAGTTTTCTTTCATCACAGTTAAAGCTTCTTCTGAGAACTCATAAAAGTTGGCTTAAGCTCCTAGCAAACTTGCGCCAGCTGATCAAGTGATAGCCTGCAGTAAGAGCTAGTACTTGTGCATATAGCACCATCGCTTCCAAGTTTGTTACGAACTACCAGGTTGATAAAAGTAAAGAAGGAAGCCCCAGGAGTTGTAGCATCATTGCTGCAATACTAGAGCTCACCATTCTTTCTGGCGCCGTTGTCGGGGAAGCGTCAGAGTATTTTGTGATTACTGCTTTTCTTCTATTTTCTACTGCAACATTCTACTAAGTAGTTTATTTCAGCAAAAGTAGAGTAGTTGTTTCATTTCAATTCTGCAATTCCAATTATGCAAAAGTAGATTAGGCGTTTCCCGCTTTTATTTCAATTCTTCAATTTCATTGCACCAAGCGTAGATTAGGCATTTCCCGCTTTCATTTCAATTCTGCAATTTCCATTTTAGCAAAAGTAGAATAGGCGTTTCCTGCTTTCATTTCAATTCTGCAATTTCCATTCCAGCAAAGTAGATTAGTCATTTCCTTGCTTTCATTTCAATTCTACAATTTCCATTTCAGTAAGATTCATTTCAGTTAGTTGCAATTTGTTGTTCAATCCATTTTAGTTTTGCAGGTACAAGCAGAAAAAAAAAAAAAAAAAACAAAAAAACAAAAAAAACAAAAATCACCCAAAAAGAGATTTCATTTCATGCCTCGTAGGAATAGAGACAATCAGGAAAATTCCTACCCAACACCCCCACCACATCACTTGGTCACCCTTCTCTCTTCTTTGGTGGCAATGATCCAGAAGAACCTATAGGTGAACCTCCAAAGATATACGAAGATGCTATAGCAGAAGAAGAGCAAGAAACCATTCCTCTTGAGACCATGACTGAAAACAGAAACGTTAGAGGAAATGGGGAAAGAATAGAGGGTGCCTTTCCTATCAGGGAGACCAATTGGGACACTAAAATGAAAAACATAAGTCCTTCAACCTTGCCTCACTTCCATGGATTGACTACCGAAGATCCTAATACCTTCTTGTTTGAATTTTTTGTTCTCTGTCGAACCTATGACTATGCAGAAGATGAGCAAAAGTTGAAATTGTTTCCTTCTACCCTCAAGGATGCAGCATTGCGCTGGTTCATGGGGTTACCTGGAAACAGCATCACAACTTGGGCTCAAATGCAACAAGCCTTTAACAACAAATATTGGGACTACTGTAGATCAAAGGATACCAAGGAAGAAATCTTCTGAATGACCATGGGAAGTGATGAGTCCTTAGAAGACTATGAAGAGAGGTTTCAGCTCAGTTATAAAAGGGCCAGGTGCACACTTGACCCCAAATCTCTGAAGTTGGTCCTGCTCAGAGGAGTCCCTGAAGACCTTCTAGATACCCTCCATTTGCTGGCTGGGGGAGACATCTACCAACTACCTTATGATGACATAAAGACTGTGTTTAGAAACCATTCTAGGTCAGCCAGAAAGAGAGGTAGGGGAAGTCAACCTTTAGCCAGTACATCCTCATCTAGTTCATCTATTAGAAGTCAATTTGAGAATCGACTAGAATATTTCAAGAGCGAGATGAGGCAGACTCTTGCCATGCAAATGGATACCTTGCATATCAAAAGGAAACAAGAGGAAGCCGAGAGGGCTTTGGCCATCTTTTGTCCTAGGTGCACTAGAAGGCACCCTCGGAACGAATGTCCATTGAACTCTATAGAAGTGTGTTCAGTCTGTGAAGAAGACCATCCTACAAATCAGTGCCCTTCCTTTCCCAGACTTAAAGCTGCATATCAGGGGGCCGAAGGAGCCACTGAACCACTCTATTTCATGAACCAAAGGAGGCCACATGGGCCTAGACCTTACCAGCAGGGAATGCAAGGGACATCCCAGACCTATTACAACCCTAATCAAGCCACTTCCATGCCTTCTTGGGGTCCCCTTGCTCATCCTTCCTGGTCCACACCCCCTCCTTGGTCATATCCATCTTAATACCATGCTCAACCAGTTGCTCATTTGTTTCACTCTTATGCTCAGCCATAGCCTCAGTGGAATGCACCTCATCAGGGGTGGAGGCGCCAATAAAACTCTCCTCCTGCTTTTTTACCTCCACTACCTGTTCAACCACAACCATTGCCTCTTGCTCCACCAAGGCAACCTCAAATACCTGCTCAACCGAACTCGAACCCCAATAATAGATAGGCCCAGCAGGTATATAGTGGATAAAAATCATGCCCGACCTATGTTGTGGAGATTTAGGAGATTAACATATGATCTCAAAAGGTTCTCCCAGATATCCAACCTCCCCCTAACGAGGATGAGGAAAAATAGGAAAGTGAACCAGAGGCCATTCCACCCTTTCCTGAGAGATTAACTGGAACCACACAACCGAACCCAGAAGAAACTGAACTTCTGGGAGAATTAAAACAGTTATGTGTAAAGACACCACTTCTCCAAGCCATAAAGGATGTGCCTATATACAACAAGGTGACCAAGGAGAAGTGCTTTAGGCACCCAGGCAGGCGCAGGAGTGATGCTCCAACCATCAATGTCATAGGAAAACTATCCAACCTGATGTTGGGGTAGGTGATCTGTCTAAAACATCTATACCCTAGACGTCTTGTAGTCGATGTCCACATTAATGGCACCATAATCCCCCATACCCTGATTGATATAGGGGCTACCATTAATGTGATGACCATGGACACTATGCTCAAGCTCAACCTTTAGGGCTCCCCGAGAAAGACCACAATAGTACTGTAGTTAGCAGACTGCTCCACCATGACCTTTGAAGGGATTATGGAAGATGTAATGGTCTCCATCGATTCTTGGGAATACCCTGTTGATTTCCTAGTTCTCCAACCAAAGGCAAAGCTCACTGTGTATCCTCTCATCCTGGGAAGACCTTGGTTGGGTACTGCAGATGCCTACATTAGTTGTCGAGCTGGGAACATGACAATCAAGAATGGGCATATGTCCAAGTAGCTAGCCCTATATCCTCCTGCCCAACCTTTATTAGAACATGATTTACCTCTCTGGTTGGAGGAGGAAGATGAGGATGAAGTCTATTCCACACCACTGTGTGCTGTAGAAGCTACCATGGGAGGCCCACATACCGAGGGTGATATTATTAAAGACTTGATTCAGAATCCACCCCCCAGTGTGTTGCCATTAAAAGAGCTGGTGGAAGAAACCCAAGCCAACCCTTTAGTTGATCTCTGTGTGGCTGATCCGACCTCTCTCTGAGTTAAGAATGTGGAATTTGGCCTAGAAAGGACCTTGAAGATAAACTCATCCCTATCCACCTCTCAGGAAAAAGAACTATGTAGTTTATTGAGAAACCACTCGGATGCTTTTGCTTGGAGCTATAAGGAGATGAAGGGAGTCCACCCTTTAGTCTGTACCCATCACATCTACATTAAGGAAGATTGCAAACCAGCCAAGCAGCCTCAAAGGAGGATTAATCCAGCCCTTAAGGACATTGTCAAAGAAGAACTGCAAAAGTTATTGGATCTAGGATTCATCTACCCCATCTCTGACAACGAATGGGTCTCTCCTTTGGTGCTATGCCAAAGAAAAATGGGAAGTGGAGAATCTGTGTCGATTATTGAGAACTAAACAAGGCCACCAAGAAGGACAATTTTCCTTTGCCTTTCTTAGATCAAGTGTTAGACGGCCCGGAGGGGAAAAAGTTCTTCTCCTTCCTAGATGGGTTTAGCGGGTACAACCAAATCCAAATCAGCCTGGAAGACCAGGATAAGACCACTTTCACTTGTCCTTGGGGTACCTTTGCATATCGGGTCCTTCCTTTTGGGTTGTGCAATGCTCCTGCCACTTTCCAGAGAGCAGTACTGAGTATATTTGCTGAACTGGTTCATGATTCGGTGGAAATCTATATGGATGACTTTACCCCTTATGGTTCTAACTTCAAGGAAGCTTTGACTAACATGGGAAAAGTTTTAGACAAATGCATTGAAATGAACCTATCCCTCAGTGCTGAAAAATGCGAATTCCTACTGACTGAAGGGACCGTGCTAGGTCATACAATTTCTCAGCAAGGATTACAGGTGGATCCCAACAAAATTTCCATCATCCAAAGGGTCCCACCTCCTCAAAAGGTAAGAGATATTCAGAGTTTCCTAGGCTTAGCAAGGTATTATAGAAGATTCATTGAGGATTTTAGTAAGCTAGCCTCTCCATTCTTTGGTCTTTTAGGGAAAGATGCTGAGTTGACATGGACTGACAACTATCAAGAGGCTCTGGATACCTTGAAAAGTAAACTAGTGACTGCCCCAATTTTGAGAGGATCAAACTGGGCCCTACCTTTCCACATTCATACAGATGCCTTGAACAAAGCGATAGGAGAAACATTAGGGAAAATTGATGAGAAGCTACCTTATGCCATATATTTTGTAAGTAAAAACTTGTCCAAGGCAGAATTAAACTACACTGTAACCGAAAAGGAGTTCCTAGCTGTAGTCCATTCCCTAAATAAGTTCAGACACTACATCACTGGCTATCAAACATTCGTACACACTGATCATGCTGAAATTAGTTATTTAATGAACAAACTAGATGTAAATGCTCGTATTATTAGATGGTTACTTTTATTGCAGCAATTTGATTTAACCATTATTGATAAGTCGGGTAAGGAAAATGTTGTTGCTAATTTTCTGTCTAGACTAGAATTGCTTACAGGAGAAGAAGGAATGGTGGATGATTGAATGCCAGATGAACACCTATTTTTTATCTCAGTACTCTCTCCATGGTTTGCTGATATAGCAAATTACTTGGTTTCAACACAGTTTCTGCCACACCTATCCTCAAAAGAGAAGAGCAAGATCGTGAGGAAAAGTTCCCCATTAACCTGGATTGGGGGCAACCTTTTCAAACTTGGCCTAGATCAGATTTTGAGGTGATGTGTAAGGGAGGAGGAAGTTTTTGACATTCTCTTAACCTGTCATGATGGGCCCTGTGGGGGCCATTTTGCAGCAAAGAGGACTGCCTTCAAAATTCTCCAAGAAGGTTACTATTGGCCCACTCTTCATCAAGATGTCAGGAGTTATATCAGCCAATGTGACTGATGTCAAAAGATGGGGAAACCTACTCCAAGGGATGAGATGCCCCTGCAACCTCAAGTGACTTTCGAGCCATTTGAGAAGTGAGGCATGGACTTTGTGGGTCCTGTCAACCCTCCTTCAAAACATAAATCTTACATCATTGTGTGCACTGATTACCTGACAAAATGGGCAGAAACAAAGGTGATCAAGGCAGCAACAGAAGAAAAAGTAGCTGAGTTTTTGAGAGAGAATATCTTCTACAAGTTTGGCTATCCAAGAGAATTAGTCACAGATCAAGGGAGTTAGTTTACCCCCAATCTGATTGAAGACCTGCTCACATATCACAAAATTAAGCACAGAACTTCCACCCCTTATCATCCGCAGGCAAATGGATAGGTGGAAGTCACTAATAGAGCTTTGGAAGAAATTTTGACCAAGGTAGTGAGAAGCAGCAGAAAATATTGGGCAGATCGATTGGTTGAGGCCACCTGGTCCTATAACACCACTTGGAAAACCACCACAAGGTTCACACACTATGAGCTGGTCTATGGGAAGAAGGCCTTGCTGTCAATTGAATTTGAATATAACACACTAAGGATGACAACTCAGCTGGACCTAGATCTCAGCCATGCACAAAAGGACAGATTACTTCAGTTAAATGGATTGGATGAACAGAGATTGCAAGCCCTTCTCCACTCAAAGGTAGCCCAACTTCAAAGGAAAATATGGCATGATAGACACCTCAAAGAAAAACAATTCCTTGAAGGAGATTGGGCGCTACGGTATGATTCAAGGTATAAAGATTTCAAGGGCGAACTGAGGACAAGATGGCTGGGGCCATACATAGTAGAAAAGTGCAATGACAATGGTTCAGTTATGATTCGAACCATCGATGAAGAAGCCATCTCCATGCTCGTTAATGGGCATCAGTTGAAGATATATAGGAAGCCCCTCTCCAAGCAAGAATTCATGGAGAATCTGAGTAAAACAGTGTTGGTAGTGGAGTAGGTCTCTGCCTCCACTCCACCCACACCGTAAACACAAAAAAACAAAAAACAAAAAACAAAAAAAAAGAAAAGAAGGAAAAAAGACAAAAAAAAAGAGAAAAAAACAGAAAAAAGAATAAAAGATCCCTGGGTGAAAACCTCCTGGAGGCACATAGGGTAGGCAGTGAGGGTGAAAACCTCCTGTAGGTGCCCCAACTATCTCAAAAAAAAAAAAAAAAAAAAAACAGAGAAGAAAAAAACATAAAAACTAACTTCTTTTGAATGTATTGCAGATTGTAGGAGGGTCACGGAAGAAAAAAGACATGGACAGGTTGAATACTACCCTGATAGATCATTTCTCCATCGCCATTGTCTTTTCCGAGGCCCTGGTCTCACTTGTTTTGGAAATTATGCGTCGTACTGGAAGCTATGTGCATTCTACAGGAGGCTCCCGTAGAAGCCACTGAGAGCTTGAAATCAAGTTTAGAAAAGAATCAAAAGGCTAGAAGTTTATCCAGAAGACCTGTGGAGCTCACTGCCACCATTCATCCCGCCAACCCTTCATTCCATACCTATGCCACTGCATTTACACTCACTTCTTTCTTCCCTGCATAGAAAACACAGAAATTCTGTTTCTTTCGTTTTTTTTTAAATGATGAGGAATAAAACAGCAACATCCTTAAACTTGTTTCTTACCTAGTGCATACCAGTCGTCTTTCCTTTTCCTTCAGAACCTTCCTCAGCTATCTTTTCAATCCCTGCTCAAACCTTAGCCAGAAATTTTAGAGGGAGAAGGAGTTACGGGAAATCCTGCGGGATTCCTGTAACAGCTGATCCCCTTAAAAAAACAAGCTCCAGAAGCAGGTTCAATGCAGCCACAGGTGTATACAATGTGCAAGGAGTTGTTCCTGATTAGAAGATCACCAACATGAGGTAGACAAGTCACCAGTTTAGAAGCCACGAGCGCTAACAGCAGCAGCAATCCATGAACAGAGTGCCAAAGTCTGAGCATGAAAAGCATGATAGCGACAAATAGGTAAGTGAGTAAACCCATTCCTCTGTTGCATGAATATGATTTAGAAACTACATGAATGATTGAGATGGTCATGATTAAACGAAATTGGTGGCCAGCTAACTGGCCACCCTCGTCCAATTCAAACAGCGTTCAGTGGGTGCAATCAGCACATGTGTTCAGTCAACTCGGGAAGAAAAACTCAAAACAGGTAGTGGTGTCAGCGTATAACAGGAATGATAGAAGTGATTGCGGGTAGGTGGCATGAAGAATCATAATGGCACTGGAGTAGGGACCAATGGCCCGAATGAAGATAACGTACCCTTCCTGCCACCTCACCTCGACACCGCAGAACATGCCATAAGCTTAAGTGCGCTACAGTTGAAGCCTCCACCACCTTTGTTTTCATTTGTATCGATGAGTTCTTGGTTGCAAAAAATCACCTACCACCTTCAGAACCTCGAAACAGTCGCTCTCTGCCAGTTTCGAAACCCTTCCGCTTATTGGGCTCTACAGGAGCATTATCACACTCTACAGGGACGGAAACACAGTCCACATGAGCCTTTCTACAAGAAGGCCAGTGAGGAGCTCTGCAGAGGGAAAATTCGGGATTTTATGCCAAATTCGAGCTCGAAAAAGGTAGGCTCAAAAAACCCACTCTGCATGTTATATATCTACAAAAGGTGGTGGGATTTGAAGTGAAGTATTGAGTTGAAAAAGAAAAAATGAGAACAGAAGTCTACCTGTGTTTTCTTTGAAATATATACAGTCTCTCCATTTTACTCTCTGCACTGAAAGTTTGTCTCTTTCTCCTCTGTGATATTCTCCTGTATGAAGAAGTGATGCAACCATAGGAAATTAAGCCTGTAAAATAGTAAATTTGCATTGGGTGGTCTGCTTACTTTGTGAAAAGAAAAACATTGTCTTACTCTCTGTTTTTTTTTGAAAAAGAGAAAAAAGATATTGATTTCCTCAAACAGCCCGAGAAGTAAATTAAAGTTGAGAACAGAGTTTGAAGGGTAGGAAAGTTACAATTTGTTTTTGTTAAAAAGAAGAAACATGAAAAACCCTCTCTGGTTCCAGAAAGAAAAAACCTCAGTTGTTCCTCTATTTTCGGGTTTGAAAATTTGCTACCTTCCTCCTCACCTGAGAATTTCCAGCAGTCACTAAACATCATGACAAGGGGTTTTATGAGAAAGGAGCCTCTGAATTCCACCAAATTGCATGAACACCCAGAAGTGGTAGCCCTCTTTACCAGGGCAAATTGGATGCCTTTCTTTGAGAAATTTCATGGGTATGATGAGGAAGTTACAGAGGAATTTTTATTGTCTTTAAGACCCCATTCAAAAACTCATGCTACAGTCAGTTTCAGGGGTCTAACCATAGAACTTACACTAGATTTCATCAGCAGAATTACAAGTCTTCCACTTGGGCTCCCCTGGAGCAAAGAAGAAAAACCACTAGGACAGGTTGCTAAAAAGACCTTTTTCTAGCCTGATGAACATCCTATGGAGGATAAGAATGGGATCAGAAGGACAAGTATACCTTATCCATGGGGTGAGGTCAGCTATCAGATCATGAAGTATATCTCCTGTGAAGGAAGATACAACATCGTTTATGGTTATCATTTCAGACTATTACATGAACTAATATATGGAATGTACCTGCTTGCATCTAGAAAAATCAGTCTTCCATATTTTCTCCTCCAATCCTTGACAGAGTGTAGCACCAAATTGAATGCAGGGGTTCCAAACCAACCGGCTCACCATGGGCTCATTAAATTGCTAGTGGAGGATGCCCTTCACACTTACACAATCCCTATAGCCTGGGAGATTTTCAGGAACATGACTAAACAAGATGACATAAAAACTCTCACTGATGACCTTAGTCCATCTGGCAGTGAAGAGGAGGAACAGAAAGAGGAACCTGAGAAGGAAATCCATGAAGAAGCATAGAATATTCAATTGGAAGAATAAAGAGAAGAAAAATAGAGAGGAGAGGAGAAACCTAACACCACCATAGTTGAACCTAAAGCAGAGAAGAAAATAGCACCAAAAGCAGAAAAAAGGAAAAACCACAGCAGAGAAAAGGAAAAGGACAAGAACTAAAAAAAAGAAGCTCAAGACAACTCAGAAAAAGACTGCCACAGGAAAGGTAGAAATTTAGTAAGTAGAGGAGAAAACAACACCAGAGACAACATAAACAAAATCAAAGACAACAGACACAGGCAAAACAACAGACGAAGAGGAAGAAAAATAGCAAGAAGAAGTGTCTCCTGAGACACTTGCAAGAGAAGCAGCAGTTGTTCTTGCTGCACTTAGTACTCCAGCCAAGCAAAAATGGAAAAGGAAGAGACATCCATCTATGTACTTCAAAGCTCGAAAGAGAACCAGAATAAACATGGGAAAGCCTCAGCCATCTTCAAAGGAACCCATCATCATTAAGGATGCACCTACTGTAACAAGGGAGGAATCCTCCTCCAAAATCTCCATCACTTATGAGAGAGGGAGTCCTAAGACCTCTACCTGGAAAGGAAGGATCAAATTAATGGACTCTAAAGCAGTCCTACAGGAGGCGTAGACCTCTCTACAGAAGACATTGGCAAAGCTCAATGAAACTTAAAAACTTGAAAAGAAGGCAGAACAACAGACCCAGGAGGAAGATAAGGAAAAAGAAATACCAGAGCCTAGAGCTCAGTCTAACTTAGGCTCCTACTACAACCTTTTGGAAGGTGGGAAGATCATCCCACAAATGTTTGCAGTGCCTCTTTTCTTCAAGCTGGAAAAGGAAAGAGTCAAGACCCATACATGGATGCAGATTGCAAAATCAAAAGGGGTAGAAGACATTGGGCACATGGAAAACAGGTTGAGAGAGATGGGCAAAGAATTGAGCATGGTCAGGCATACAAAAAGCATCAAAATAGCTCAATTGCAGGAAGAAAATGAAATGTTGAAAAAGCAACTACAAGAAAGGGAACCTTAAGGAGGTAATGAGCTATCAATCTTAAAAGGATAGAAACAGAAAGAGGAACCCCAGGCAGGTAGTGAGGCAGCAAAAAGACAACAACAAGGAGAGGAATGCCAGATATATAGTGAGATATTGATGAAACAGCAATAGGGAAAAGAATCCTAGGTAGAAAATGAGGTGTTGATTTTGAAAAGGCAGCTATAGGAAAAGGAAGCCCAGTTAGCCTGCATGGCCAGCTGGGCAATGGAGGCATTACAGTGTAGGCAGCCAGCCAAATCATATGCACTATACCTCAAAGATTAGTGGCTCCAATTTTAGATTAAGACACTGGCCCAGAGGGGCACAATACCTTTTCAGGATTATGGCCAATTTATGCATTTATGTGATCATAGTTCAGCTGAGGATAAAGCGAAGCTAGCAGAATTTTACCTACACAACATGGCACTTACTGACATGAATTTATGGGATCCAAATGCTGCATTGGGAGACTTGCAGCTAATGGCTATGGCATCTTGGATGAGCCATGAAGAGAAGAGGGCAGTGGAAATCCAGAAAATGATGACAAAAGAGCTGAGTGAGCCCCTGATGATTAGAGCAGAACCAGCAGAACCCTTGGCTCTCATCTATGCCCACCAACACCTTGCAGCCAATCCTCAAGTTGTCCCTGACTATGTTGACAAGCAAGCCCAGGCTATTGCTCATTTCGAGGATATGGAGAGATTGTTTGGCGATGACTGCATTCATGCCTGCATGAGAAGGTGGAATACATTGCCACACAGCCTAAGGATCAGGGAGTATCACTCCCCAAACAGGATGAGGGAAGCCATGAGGAGAGTGCCCCTGTATAAGCACTCAATGCAAAGCTTGAAGGCAAATTGGATTGGCCTTAAATTCAGTCCTCCACTGCTGCTAGGACTACTGGAAGGAGTAAAGGAGGAGGAAGAACAGAAACAATGGGAAGAAGTGGATAGGAAAGTAGGTTTCCATGATAAAGAGGAAGACATCACATCAAAGGCTTGGGATGTCAGGGAATCTGTCAGAGCCATTAAGGATGAAGAGTTAGATTAGTTGCTCAGAGGATGAGCAACCCATTTAGCAAGGGGGTGATGATGAGCCCCAGAAATGGGTAATTATATGGGCTCATTTTGCCTCTTATTTCGACTTAATCCACCATTCTCATTAGTTTATTGCATGTTTTTGAATATATTTATGCTAATAGAGTGAATTGGGTTAGTCACTTTGCCATGTAGTCTAATGAATGTTTTATGCAGATTTTTTGGCCAATTTTGGACAAAGTCAAAGGATTTATGAGCAAATGGCAGCCAAAACTCGTGGAAAACAGGGAAGAGGATTTGTAGGGGGGATGTCTCCTACATTTATGACCTCTTTCCTCGAATCCTCCATCAGCAACTCAGAGCACAGAGGTCCACATTGATGATTCCAAGGGGCAGCCGAGCAAGTAAAGAAGGACTATTGTTTATCTCCAGTCCTAGGAAGTCGAGTTCCTTGATTTTAGGAAGGCTTAGAACCTCAGTAGGTCAGCCGGTTATTAGTAGATTTTCACACTTTTGTGCAGCATTGTGTTCAACTCTTTTTCGAGTTCCTTTATGAGAATAGTTTGTGTAATGTAACTACTATTTTTTATAATGAAGATGAAACAGTTTTTGAGCTAGCACTGATCTCTTTTAGAGGGCTGAAGCTCTTGGGTTAGGGCCCAACCTAAGCTACCCAGCAACTCCTACTGTGTGCTTATATGTTTTTGCTTCAATTCATGAGATAATTTATGTTGCATAGATCCATTTACTTTGTTAGATTAGGTTGCTTTCGATGGTTAGTATATTTGTTTTTGTTTCAGTTGCTCAAGTAGGTTACTACAGTGACAAAATAAGATTCAAAAAGGCCAACAGCAGGCCCTGATTTCCTTTCTCCCTTCTTGGGACTATGATTTAAGGTCAAGGCACTACTGCTGCCACCAAAAACACAGTTTTTGCTCTTCCATGCAACTGCTAGTGTGATAACTTGATTTGGAAATGTTGATATTGGCTAAAATTTAGTTGCTTAGGTAAGTTCCTGTTCCCTTCCCATATATCTCTCTACATGCTTTTCTGATCATAGGTTACTGTTCAAGATTTTCTGTTTGTAGGTCAGAAATTAGGTCAAGCTAGACAAAGTTCTGTTTTCATGGTATAGTTAGTTCTTTCTTTGGTCAGTTTTGATAAGTAAATGTGTAGATCTCTTGCAAGACATCTCAACTCACCATACATCCATAGAACAGCTAGCACCAGCCCACTTCTCATAGATTTCCCAACTCATTCGCAACATTTCACCAATCTGCCCTAATTTCTGCGTTTTTCTCCATAAAGTTGCTTTCTTGCCATTTGAACAAATCCAACCATCACATTCATTCTTGATCTTCCTTGACAAGTTCTAGACACCTCAACACCTTCATCTAGCCTTCAGTTCCCCTTTCCCATCATTTTTCCACCTTCAAACCTCCAAAAATAGCTCTCGGCCTCCTCCTGTAGATCCCCTGCAGCCTCCTGTAGAATTTCCTGTGAGTGATTTTTTGAAGTCCGATCATTATGAAGTCTTCAGAAGCATACTAGGGGCTTCTTAGGACCTCTCGACACCTTCCTCCACCTTTGCAACAACCAACTCCATCTTCCTTTGCCACCAAACCTCTGCATAATCACAACCAAATACATCATAAGCATAATAATTTCACATAAAAACACTCAAAAGCGTAAAACGATGTTTTCTTCTCATTTCCTTTCAGAAGTAGTTTGAATAAATGCAATTTACCTTTCCAATAGTTAATGGTACTCATTTCTTTAGTTTTCATCTCTTTTCTTGCAAAAGTAGGGTTAATAGGTAAATTAGGGTTTGCTAGGGTTTGTTAGGGTTTGCGTTACATTTAAGTTTTCCTTCTCTTTCTGAAAATAGAATAGCCCTTGTAGAGTTAGTTATCTTTCATCACAGTTAAAGCTTCTTCTGAGAACTCATAGAAGTTGGCTTAAGCTCCTAGCAAACTTGCGCCAGCTGATCAAGTGATAGCCTACAGTAAGAGCTAGTACTTGTTCATATAGCACCATCACTTCCAAGTTTGTTACGAACTACCGAGTTGGTAAAAGTAAAGAAGGAAGCCCCAGGAGTTGCAACATCATTCCTGCAATACTGGAGCTCACCATTGGGTTTATAGACCTATGTTGTACTCATAGGAGCAACTTTCTGACTGCTACCCTCTATCCTCTTCTCCTTGCTGGCTTCCTCATGATTCTCTTCCTGTCCATGAGGTCTGATACTTTCTGGTTTCTCTATTTTAATAGGCTTTGTTGCCACCTCTGTTGGTTTCTTGAAGCGATGCGATCTAGCTCCCTTGCTTCTGTCCGCAACCACTTGACTGTATGACGGAGCAAAACTCCCTCCTCCACGTCCCACCATGGTAACCAGTGTCAAAACCCTAACGCAAAACCCTAGTTCAGATTGTAGAGCATTCGACTTCCCCTAATTCTTAATTTCTAATTTAGTAACCAATTGATGGGGAATTTTTGATCCACCTTACATATTCATATTAAATAAATAAATAAAATAGATTTTGTGAATATTTTCTAAATACATGAAAAAATAAAATAAAATAAAATCTAAATTGTTTCCTCTATAATTTTAGCATAAATTAATACTATATTAAATAACAACTTTGTATTTACTTATAAACTATAAAATATAAGAAACACATATTAAATAATAATATAATATGAAAATCGTATCCATCTTCATATTTTGTAAGAGTAACTGAAAAAAATTAACTTAGAAAAGATATTATAAATTATTTGATTAAGTATTTAAAAATAGATAAATAAAATAGATTTATTTGATTAAGTATTTAAAAATAGATAAATAAAATAGATTTTATGAATAACTTTCTAAATACATGAAATTTTTTAATTAAAAATGAAAAAAATAGAATAAAAAAACTAAAATCTAAATTTGCTCCTCTATAATTTTACCATAAATTAAGGCTATATTAAATAACAACATTTTATTAATTTATAAACTGTAAAATAAAAGAAACAATAAAATAATTTATTTAATTAATTGTTTAAAAATTATTTCGCATGAAAATTTGAAAAAAATAATTTGAACGAAATAGTGAAATTTTGAATGGTTTTAATATTTATCAAACAACACAAATAAAAATTGGAAATGAGAAAAGAATATAAATTACAATAAAATTGAAAGTAAAAGGTTACAATAAATTATGATGAATCATAATTTTTATTGAATTTGAGAAAAAATAACAAGTTATAGAAAAAATGTTTTAAATAACTTTAACATGATATCACATTACAACCTTTCATAACTGTTGATTCACCTATTCATCATACTATCTTTTAAATTAAATTAAATAAGAGTGATAGTTGCATAGCAATAAAGTTCGTGCCTGTTTTGATAGTTTTCAATATGCTGGTGTGATTAAGTGTGGGGTCTCTGTTTTATCATTATTTGAGAGTGCCTTGTTTCTACTATCGTTTCTGCATTCTACCATTATTGATGTATTTTCACACTTCTTATATACATCTTCGTCACACAAAAAACTTTTGCACAAACACTGCTATGCACGATTGATTTCCCACATTTGTTCTTTCTCATACACTTTCCTACTCATTGCTATCAAATGTTTCTACACAACCTATATTCATTACAAATATTTCATGGAAATTATTGTATCAAATCTTCATGTCAAACCATGATTACCATATGACCTATTCCATTTACTATACAAGTAAACTAAAATGGTCACATGGAATAGGTGTTGCATGGCCTAGAGGTGTGCAGAAGAAAGGTGCAGAGTGGAGAATGTGTGTGGAGGTGTGGAAGTGGGGATGTGTGTAGAAGGAGGAAGAATGCAAAAGACACATCCACACGTCCACAAGAGTTAACAATTGTTGAACTATAGGTTATCGTTAAGGAAAATAAATTAATTGTCACTTTAACTTTTTTCTTAGTGTAAATAGATGTATTGTGTTGAAGTACTAGAGTGAACTACGGTTACACCCTTAGAGACATAGACAACCATTATTAGTGAACTTGTATTAGCATATTTATATTTTTTTTTGTTGTTTTAATAATGTACGAAGGATTCGAACTACACAATAACTTTCTTGGATGATGTGAATAACAATTATTTTACAAGTCTTTGCATGGTCTTTGCTGCAACAAATCAGGAAACAAAAGGTCGAATATAACAACTAGACTTCATATTCTTCAGTCATTTCTTTCCATTGTTTGATTCCAAGCCAAAAAAAATTCAACAATATAGAAAAGAGACTCAAACAACTTAACAAGAATGCTATAGAAGAATCGAAGCAAGGTAGAAAATATTGGTAAATTGAGTTGGGTGAACTTCAAATGGATATGAGGTGGCTTCAAGAACATATGTTGGGAATAATATTTGGAGGGGGGGAGAGTGAATTATTATTTACAAATCAATATTTTGTTACATTTCATATTCAGTTTTCGATACGCGACTTTACTGAATCGAACCTGCATGTGCACGCGACTGTTCTTAAGGAAACTAGCATATATCTAGTGAACTTATAATTCAGTTAATCCATCATATGTTTGTCTTTAGTCATTACATTAGTACTTTACTAACCATTATATAAACAGTAACCAGATGCAACAATAACAAAATAAACCATCAAACATAAGAAACAAACATGAACACCAAGATTTAAGGTGGAAACCCAACGCGAGAGAAAAACCACCTGTTGTTGTCTATGTCTTCTTTTTAATATAAGAAAAATTAGTTTAAAATATTGTACTGGTGCAGACTCATACTAGTACATAGGCTCCCACTTGCAGAAGGCTACAACCTTCTCTCATTCTCTAGCTTCTATTGGAAGGGAGCTCCAACCCCCTGATCAAATCACCAGCCACTACTGGAAGGAAGCTTCGACCTCCTCACTGAAGGATCCAACCCTTAGTATCCTCCAGGGACCACGTTTTATAAATTTTCTGACTGGATACTCATGGTACACAACAACATGATATGTAGGTCACGTTTCATAAAATTTCCATACTAGACCCATTAGTAACACTGAAGCTCAAAATCAATCACCTCTATAACACATCCATAAAATACAACTGCAACAACCAATCACTGGAACCCAATCATCTCTTTCTGAATCATCCACTCATTGAAACTTGTGAGACAATTGAATCAAACAATTACTAAACGTATAATTGAATCAAACAATCATTGAACCTCTGGCACAAATGAATTAACCATTTAATCAAACTAATCAACTGATAGTTAATCAAAATTCAACCATTCAATTGGAACAATGAAATCACTGTAACCAGAACACTACATCAATAACAGGAACCAACTGCAACCTCAAAAATCATATGTCTGAATGTATATGCTACTTCAGTCAGGCCAACCTACATGTATACATTACTTCCTTTAACCCAACCTATGTATCCCTCTAAAATACTGAATCATAAAACCTCTAAACCACAAACTGTACCAATCAGTGAAATTATGAAGATCTACTGTTAATTTAAAGATTTCTAAACAGATAGTAGCAAAGTTCAACCTTCTCACTTAATCAATCAATCAATCAGACTCAATCTCCTTATACAGTCAATTCTACTTTTAGATCTAAATAAGACATCATTGACAAACAATAGTCAAACAATAGCACTAATCAGATAGATCAATCATCTCTGAACAACAAGCTTTTCTTCTACATACGCAACTTGGTAGTGCCAAACTAGTGTGTATATGCACCTTCATCAAGGTGAACCAACGTATAGATCTGCAAATACTAACTTATAACTTCGCAGTTATTCCAGACTTCAGACATACCCAGATCTTAGCATATAAATGATAAAACATCCATTAGCAATGAGATCTACACTGTCCATTTTCAGATCATACAATGATAAGTCGTTTCAGGTCTTATGATCCTGATCCATCATTAAATCTCATCAAACACTCAGGTGCATACTTAGCTCAGATCAAGCAAAGCATCAGAAACCCATAACATGCATATTTGATTTTGATCTAAATCTTCATAAGATATTCATTACTTTCGCCACTTCACACTTTTATCTTCACCTCCTTATATACTGAGAGCCTTTTTCAATACCTCAGGTGAAGACAATGCTTAGAACTTGTGGTATTCTTAGACGTGATGAAGTAATTGTTATTCTGCTCAGTATTGTGGGCTAATACCATGGTATGGACCCTTGGTATTCTTTAACCTTAATTTTCCTTAATTTTCCATCCCATATGTGCTTTTCCTATTGTGAAAGTGTGTTCATACGTATACGCTCTTTTTGTTCTGTGAACCTGCTTGTATACAGCACTTGGACTAGGTGAACCTGCGTATACAAATTAATATACCTTAAAAAATTCTTTTTCCCCAATTGCTTGATTCTGATTTGCAGTCATTTTTTCCATCATCCTGTTCTTCTGTGCCATTACTTTGTTACCTCTAAGTAGACCTGTTATAATGTGATTTTCCACCGTACATCACTTCTGAACTGATTCCATTAAACTTCCCTTTGACTTGTCTATTCATCTTTGTTCCATCATTTTGTCACCTCTAATCTATCCTGTAGATTCATCTAGTTGCCATATACTTGTTCTTCTACAAGTGAGTTGCCATCAAGGACAACACATGTAACATAATGCCAACAATCTCCCCCCTTTGGACTTGATGGCAACCACTTTGGTGTTTGATCACCACAACCTATAAATAACATCAAGCTACTCTCCCAACACCACTCTCAAAACACCAGGCTACTCTCCCGTTTGACATCAAGGGCAAAGGTCTTACTGACCAATGTTAAATGAATACTTCTATATCTGAACTGCTAAATATGAACAATGATCATGCTCCACCAGGGACATGCTAAATTTTCTGATCAAACTACCCCTTTGTACATGCTGAGATGCACTATATTGTCCATTCTCCCCTTCAGCACATGCAGAGTGTAAAAAAATATTTTTCAAAGTAATAACATGACTTTATAGTGACCTTCCTATCACCAATGACTCATACATACATCAATCACCCATCCAAGTGGGAATATACCAAATTTGACTCATCCACCCAACCAAGTGGGATTACATATTTGACATGATCTTAAAAGTCCATACATGACTGAATATGACAATTATTACATCATAGGTATTTACATGACCTTTACATAAAATGATATACATGACATTTATAACAAAAAGAAAATATCTAAACAATACCATGATAGTTATCAACAACTATCATACACCATATATGATCAGCACCATAAGCATCTATTGGCAGCATCCATAAAAACAACCTATATATGTCCATCATCAGTTTGCAAGATAAGCCAATGTACCTTTAATATCATCAACCTCTGACAAAGTATGCCACATATGGATATCAACTCATATTCTTGATCTTATCAAGATCACCTTGTTCCATAGCCTTCCATGAATCAACTAAGCCTATGTCATATCTCCAAGCAGTGATACAAGAACCATTCAGATCATATCATCTATATATGTGAAACCACCATAGTCATCATCTATGACCATAATATCATCATTGTCATAGTAATAATGGTATGATCTTTCCATAACCACCCTCAATATATCAACCATGTATCTTCACTAAGGATTTTTCCAACATCCACATCAGATAAGCATCAACCATGATAATCAACATATGTGCGAATCAAAATTATCACCATAAGGTAAGAAGTCATCATCATTATGTGGCTAAGTAAGTCATGTCTCCAAATAGCCATGTCCTCAAATAGATATGTCTTCATGAAACCTACAATAACACCATTTTCTTGGCCAACCAACATTATTTACCAATGAGTAATTTAAGTAATTATCCATGTATCATCATAATATGTATCCATCATAGAGATAGCAATATTTATCTAGCAAACCATGAGCTCATAGTCTTTTGTCAAGCTTTCTTGATACCATCAACAACAACAATCCTCAACCATGTGAGGGAAAAGAACTATTGGAATCTGCATCCATAACTGCACCGTATGAATTTTATGCATCTTTGAAGACATGATGACAACAACATAAAATAAATGAGTGATATTTATCATCATCAAATAATGAAGTTGTGTGCTCAAGCTTTGTTCTTCTCCTTGTCCTTATGACAGTCACGATGTAAGAAACATACCATATGTACTATATGCATCGTCAAAAGAGTCACCCACAATCATGCATAAATTTGATCTGAATAACAAGTATGTGTCTCAAGCAATATAAGTATCATCCGAGACTTTATCATATGTAACCCATGATTGCATCATAACATGATGTATAATTTAAACACTTCAACAACATAAGTATCCTCACCATTGATAAGAATCGTTATGTACCAAAGACTCCTAAACATAATGCCAATAATGCATTATTAGAAGCGTAGCATATTCTCCCCCTGAACCTGTGCCAATTGTTCACTATCAGATATGATCATTGCATATATCAGTAAGAATCATCGAGGCATCATCATAAAGTAGTTATACATCAACTTATCAACAACTTATGAGGATCAAAATTACTTCTAAGTAACATCCACAGACTGTAGTAATAAATCATATAGACTGTAGTAATAATTGTTTGAATCATATCATACCCTTTTTCTCAATTTGTCCCATTGCATCTTCATCAAACCAACATATACACCATTGTGCAGATTCTAACTCACATATATACATGACTTGTATTCATGATAATTGCATATGAGAATTAGAATAATCAAATTTCATAATTTCAGTTCCTTCTGAGTCTATTATGTCTGTATACTAAGTTATGCCACATTTTTCTAATTGTATTCCTTCTTCTTCCATACCTTGGAGTGTGATGATGTTTTCTCCTTTTGGCATGTTGGCCGAAATTTTGTCCTGCATTCTTTCGCTATATGCCCAAACTTGTTACAATCATAACATATTATATGTTTCGTATTCCTTCTAAAGCAATCAATGGTTTTGTGACCAAACATATTGCAAGAAAAGCAATATCCCTTAAAGTACTTGGAAGTTGATGATCTTTCTGTGTGATGGTCATTAGCTTGAACCATTCAACTTCTGCATCTGATTGTAACATGTCTAAAATTATGATATATAAAACATTCAACATTATTCATTACAGGAAAAAATCAAAAAAGACTTCCATATCTAGGAGTAAATGATTTTCGTTGAAGAGTTTCTTTCCTTGGTTGTTGATGGGGTTGACCTCTTATCTCCTTATTGAGCATTTTAGATTTTGCATTAGAATTCCTTGCTTCAGTTTGTGAGCTAGATTCACCTTTAATAGTTTCATGAAAACCAAGACCAGATTTGATGGCAGGAGACCTTTGACTGCTAAGAATACCATCCAAAATCTTGGTACTATCTTGAAATCGTAAAAGTTTATCCTTTTCTTCTAATTTCCCTTTTAGGATATTTACCTCAACCTGATATTGCTATTCCTTTTCAAGATGCTACTTATTCATGCTTTCTTCAACTCTCCTTCCTTCTTCCACTTGTTTCCTTAATTTGGGAACTTCATTTTCTTGTTCTTCAAATGCTTGAAGTAGTTCTTCATTCTACTTATTTGAATTTTTAAGATCTTCTTTTAGAGAGACGACCACAGCTTCAAGACCTTCACAGTAACTGGTTCTTTCTATAATTTCCTTGGTTGTTGTATCATTTTCATTCACTTCATTTTTGAATGATGTCACTTCATCCTGCAACCTTTGACATTGATCTTACTTTTCCTCGTACCGCTTCCTTACTTTGTTTCTCCTACAATTGATCTGTTAACCTAGTTACTTCTTCTTTGAGGGTACACTCCCTCTTGTTAAATAGATCTTGTTGATATCTAATTTTGTCTGTGAGCCTTTTAACTTCTGCCTCTATATTTTTATCACTTTCTCCCATAAGATAAAATTCAGTTATTTCACTATCACATTCATTATCTTCAATATTGCATGAATAGAGAAATGTATCACTGGAAGACTGAAAATTTGTACCTGATAATTCTTTTTCTTGATCATCTTCAATATGAGGTGATTCTGAATTTGAATACTTACTTCCACCTAATAGCCAATTGTCTCTTCTGTTTCCACTATTCCTTTCAGATGTCTTCTTATTCTGAGGCACTTTCTTATTTTGCTTCTTTCCCATTGGCTCTACGAATATCCTTCAAGTGATCAAGCTTCTGCCAAAGGACCTGCTCTGATACCAATTGTTGGCAATAATACTGAGAAGGGGGGAGGGGGGGCGGCGTAGTGAATCAATGTTTAAAAATCAATAACCTTTTACATTTCATATTCAGTTTTCTATACGCGACTTTACTGAATCAAACCTGCATGTGCACATGACTGTTCTCAAGGAAACTAGCGTATATCCAGTGAAATTATAATTCAGTTAATCCATGATATGTTTTTATTTAGCCATTGCATTAGTACTTTATTAACCATTAGATAAATAGTAACCAGATGCAACAATAATAGAATAAACCATCACACATAAGAAACACACATGAACACAAAGATTTAAGGTGGGAACCCAATGCGAGATAAAAACCACCTATTGTTGTTGTCTTTGTCTTCTTTTTAATATAAGAAAAACCATGTTACAATATTTTACTGGCGTAGAATCATACCAGTATGCAGGCACCCACCTGCAGAAGGCTACAACCTTCTCATGTTCTCCAACTTCTACTAGAAGGAAGCTGCAATTCCCTAGCTTTGTACTTGCTGATATGTTTACCAATACGTAAGCACTGACCTACAGAAAGCTACTACATTCACTCATTCTCCAGCTCCTACTGGAAGGGAGCTCCAATCCCCTGATCAAATCACCAACCACTAATGGCAGGAAGCTTCGACTTCCTCACTAAAGGCTCCAACCCTGAGTATCCTCCACGGACCATGTTTCATTAATTTTCAGAGTGGATATTCTTGGTACACAACAACACAATAGGTAGGCCACGTTTCATCAAATTTTCATAATGGACCCATCAGTAACATTGAAGCTCAAAATCAATCACCTCTCCAATACATCCATCAAATACAACTGCAACAACCAATCACTGGAACCCAATCATAAATCTCTGATATAAATGAAAGCCAATCATCTCTTTTTGAATCATCCAATCATTGAAACTTTTGAGACAAATGAATCAAACAATTAATGAACCTCTAACTGAATCAAATAATCATTGAACCTCTAACACAATTAAATTAACCATTTACTCAAACCAATCAACCGATACTTAATCCAAATTCATCTAATCAACTGGAATAGTCAAATCACTATAACCAGAACATAGATCTCAACCCAGAACACTACATCAACAACCAGAACCAACTGCAACCTTAAAAATCATATGTCATAATGTATACGCTACTTCAGTGAGGCCAACCTGCATGTATATGCTACTTCCTTTAACCCAACCTATGTATACCTCTAAAGATACTGAATCATAAAACCTCTGAACCACAAAATGTACCAATTAGTGACATTTTGAATATCTACTATTAATTTACAGAGTTCTAAATAGATAGCAGCAAAGTTCACCCTTCTCACTTAATCAATCAATCAATCAAACTCAATCTCCTTATATGGTCAATTCTACTTTCAGATCTAAAGAAGACATCATTGAAATACAATAGTAAAATAGCAACATTGATCAGATAGATCAGTCATCTATGAACAACAAGCTTTTCTTCTGCATACACAACTTTGTAGTGTCGAATCACGGTGTATACGTGCCTTCAACAAGGCGAACCAGCGTATAGATATGAAAATACTAACTTATAACTTTGCAACTATTCCAGACTTCATACATACCCAGATCTTAGCATATAAAGGATAAAACATGCGTTAGAAATAAGATCTAGACTATCCATTATCAGATCATACAATGATAAGTCATTTTAGGTCTTATGATCTTGATCCATCATTAGATCTCATCAAACACTCAGGTGCATACTTAGTTTAGATCAAGAAAAGCATCAAAAACCCATAACATGCATATTTTCTTTTGATCTAACTCTTCATAAGATATTCATTAATTTCGCCACTTCACACTTTGATCTTCACCTCCTTATATACTGAGAGCCTTTTTCAATACCTCACACCAAAGCAACAATTAGAACATGTGGTATTCTTAGACTGGATCAAGTAACCATTATTCCGCTCAATATTGTGGGCTAATAACATGGTATGGACCCCTAGTATTCTTTAACCTCAATTTTCCTTAATTTTCCATCCCATGCGCATTTTTCCTCTTGTGAAAGTCCATGTATATGTATACACTCTTTTTTTTTGTGAACCTGCTTGTATACACCACTTGGACTAGGTGAACCCACGTATACAACTTAATATACCTTAAAACATTCTTTTTCCTCAATTGCTTGATTCTGATCTATAGTCCTTTGTTCCATCATCTTATTCTTTTGTGCCATTACTCTGTTACCCCTGAATAAACCCGTTATAATGTGATTTTCCACTGTACATCAATTCTGAACTGATTCCTTTGAACTACCCTTTGACCATTATTCTGTCCATCATTCTGTCATCTCTCACCTGTATATTCATCTATGTTCCATCATTTTGTCACCTCTGATCTGTCTTGTAGATTCATCTAGTTTCCATCTACTTGTTATTCTACAAGTGAGTTTCCATCAAGGACAACACATGCAACATAATGCCAACAACATCGTGAATCAATGAAAATCTCCTTCAAATGGTAAAAATAAATAACTCTCCATAGAAGATATAACTTGTAAAGGAAGATCTCATCTCCAAATTCGATAATGAAAGCCTTAAATCATGGGAGGAGTTGCATCAAAGGCTTAAAGAAATTAATGAATGCAAAGCCTTGTGGAAAAGGTTGCCCCAAAAGTGGGAAGGATGGAGGACAATTTCAAACTTGAAAACATGATATAATGTCTTCAAGCTTCAAATATTTAGTGTGAAATAAATGCAAAGCAGGATGCCATTTATGAGTTTAATAATTTGAAGAAAATGTATATAGGTCTTACGGTTTAGTTAAATATTACATGGCTAGAATGGTGTAACAATGAGTGCCTCCTAGCAAGCATTAGCAACTAAATTTAAAGTTTTACATGATAATTATTTATAACCATTTCATGGCTTCAAGGCTTGCACATAGTTCTTGATTGTGCGAAAGTGTGGGAGTGCATAGAATGGTGAAGTTATTTGTCAAAGAGAAAATGCATAAGTGTGGATTTTTATAGGTCCTTCTCTGCACTCTGACACCTTTGCACCTCAACACCTTTTCATTTTCACTCTAACAAATAACTTCACCAAATCTCGAGGTTTGAACTCCTTATTTGATCTTTGTGTTTGTTGGTAATGTTGAGGCTTTAATTTAAGTCAAAGATGAGCTAGGAAAATCACACATTGCATTGGAGATGGTAGAGGAATAGTTGCAAATGGTCTTCATGTTGATGGAAAGGTAAAGGATGAAAGAACAAAAAATACAAACAAAAATGTGAGTTGTTCCTCTATTACCCTATCAAATAGAAACTTGATTCAACTACTACCGAATCTAATATGACATATTTATTCTTTCTAACTATCTTATTAACTAAATCAAAATAAATACTTCATGCAAACTCACACTAACTTGACTTTTATAAATCTAGACTGAACTAAAATGAACTCAGACTCTTTCTCTAGATTACTTTGCATGCAAGACACCCCCCTTTAATTGTGACTAATAAGCTAAAAAACAACACATCATAATTTAAACATTCTTGCTGGTCTAAGTCTCAACCAGGCTTACAACACCTAAGTTTCCTCTTTGAAATTCAAATACATCTTTTGTTGATGACATCTTTTGTTGATGAGATACATATTACTTCCAACAAATATTTTGAAGAGATTTTTTTTACATATTAACTTTTATCATCTTTGCTTATTACTATGTACCTGTCGCTACTGGCGTAGATGCGGGTTTAGAACTTTCCATTCTCAATTATTTCAGAAATTCTTTTGCATATTTATCTTGAAAAATAAAATATATTTCTCTAATTACTGAGGTTCTATGCCAAGAAAATACTTCATAATACCGATATTTTTCATTTCAATTTCTTCCTTTATTGCTAATTTAAGAAGGTCTAATTCAATATCAGTTGTATAAATCATATCATCTACATAGAAACATACAATCAAAATTTTCCCATGTTGATTTACCTTTGTATATGAGGATGGTTCATTGTTTCTTCTCCTAAATCCATTCATGATCATATACTTTGTTAATTTTTTAGTACTAGGATCTTCGAGCTTCTTTGAGTCCACGAAATGTTTTATCCAGTTTGTAAAATTTGTCTTCATGACCTTCAACTTCATTCAAATTTTTCTTATAAACCCATTTCACATCAATGAGATTG
The DNA here is from genome assembly GCA_031772625.1 of Pinus tabuliformis. NCBI lineage: Eukaryota > Viridiplantae > Streptophyta > Pinopsida > Pinales > Pinaceae > Pinus > Pinus tabuliformis. Next base: position 1,500,132,872 of record CM062819.1, on the reverse strand, counting down.
TTATCTTTAGGTAACTCAACAAAAAACCAAGTATCATTTTTCTCTATAGATTCAATTTCTTCATCAACAACTTTGGGCCCAATTATCATATTTGATAGATTCTTCAAATGATGAAGGTTAAAATGACAATAATGCAAAATTCGAATTGATATCTAAGTCATCATAAATACCTTGAAAAATTCTCACACCATTACTTGATTCATTCCCTGATTGATAGCTGGGAGTATTTTGATCTGTTGAATTGCTAGATGATCTAGAATGTCATGGAGGCCTTTTTTGCATGTCTCTAATTGGTGTCATTTCTTGTGCTCCTTGTTGCTGATTTTATGCGACATCTTCTTCTTCTATGAGAGGTACTTTTGCATTAACAATTTTGTCTACACTGCCATTCCATGGATCTTATTCTTTGAACACCATATATCAGTTGATTATAGTCTTTTTGGTGATAGGGTTATACCATTTATGTGCTTTTCAATGCTCACTATACCTAATAAATATACACTTTTCACTTTTATCATCTAACTTGTCTCTTAGCTCTTTATGTATATGGGCATATGCTATGCATCCATACAATCTAAAATGAGATATACTACAAGGAATACATGTCCATGCTTTTAGTGAAAGTTTATACATCATGATTTTCATAGGAGATCTATTTAGGACATAAATTATGCATGCAACTGCTTCCACGTAGTATTCAATTGGAAATTTTCTTTGTTTAAACATACTTCTTGTCATGTTCATAATAATTTTATTTTTTCTCTCTTCCACTCCATTCTCCTTCAGTGTATATCTGGTTGTAAATTGCCTTTGAATTCCATGTTGTTTGTAGTAATCATGAAATTCCTTTGAAGCATATTCTCCATCATGATATAATATCAATATTTTGATCTAATGATCACTCTGATCCTCTACTAGGGCTTTGAATTCTTTGATTTTTTCAAGAGTATTAGACTTCTGCTTCAAAAAATAAATCCACGTCTTTCTACTAAATTCATCAATAAATGTGAGGAAATAATAATTTCCACCAATCGACTATGTCTACATGGTTCCACATAAGTCTATATGAACCCTCTCTAGTGGCTTGTTTCCTCTATATGCTCAAAAATATTCCAAAATTTTTCTCTCCCAAAATACAACACACATAGGTACTAGAGGGTTCTTGGATCGGTGTTGATCCTCTAACCATATGTTTCTACTACAATAATCTCAAACCCGAAAAATGCAATCGTTCAAACTAAAAGTTCCATAACTAATAATCATCAACACTTGAAACCTTAAATAGTTGACCTGATTTTTGTAATTCATGACCACAGGGAACTATTTATTCTTATTCATTTGCACATTTTCTATGAACTGCTTTCTTTAAGACTTTTCATATATGAGACGATCATGTCCCTAAAAAATAACTTTGTATATTTCTTGCATTAATTGACCAACACTTATCAAGTTAGGTTTTATACCTTGAACATAGGATACCTATGAGATTTTATTCGGCTCCCCCTACCTGGTTAGTATGTTGACGACTCCTTTTCCATATACATCCACAATTTTTTCAGTTCCAATTTTACCTCTGTCTTGACTGATTCATCTAGATTTACAACCAGATTCTTGTTACTAGTCATGTGGTTACTGCAAGAATTATCTAATAACCAAGCATTATCAGAGTGTTCATGCATTTTATTAAAATGCTCTAGGAACATGGAGTCACTATATTCTATAGTTACATTTTGTATCTGATTGCCTTGATCAGTTATACTATTCTTGCAATCACGTGCATAGTGACCAAATGTATTGCAATAATAACATCTAACCTTTGATTTATGGAGTCTTTAATTGTTGTAGAAAATTTTCTTGTGGCTTCCACTTTCTTGTTATTTCTATTACTTACCATCTCTCTAATCATCATTCCTTACGCCTCAACCTCTATCTCTTGAGATAGAAACCTGGATTTCAAAAGAATTTTCTATGGAGGAATCCTTATTTTTGTATATCCTTGCCTCATGGGATAGAAGTGAACCCATTAATTCGTCAGCTCACAAAATCGCCAAATACTTGGCTTCTCCAACAACTGCTACTAAAACATCAAATTTAGTAGAAAAATAATTATGACCTTTTCAACCATTGCTTAATCTTTATTTTCATCATGATATATTGTTAACTAGTTTACAATTGTCAAAACCTGATTCATTAATGAATCAATATTCTATATTTCTTTCATTTGCAGTCTTTCAAATTCTCTCCTAGTATGTAGTAACTTAACAATATTTACTTTTACCATTCCTTAATATGTCATTGCAAATATCTCCCATGTTTTCTTCATCGAATTTGTGGTCAATATTTCCTGAAATATAACTTCATCCAATGCTTGTTGGATAAGTTGCAATGCATGTTCATTCTTCTTTCTGTTTAACCTCAATTGGTCCTTCTCTGCATTTGTGGGACCTTCTTCAGATGAGTTATTTGTTGGTTCAACATATCCAATCTTGATGTATTCCCAAGCATCTCGATCTTGTAACATAGTCTCCATCTTAATAGCTCACATATCATAATTCTTCCCTATGAACTGTGGAAGATGTGACTAAAAACTCTTTGAGCCATATTAATTTTTTTCAAATAATAATAAAATATAACTTTATTATTATTTTTATACAATAATTAAAACCTAACTTTATAAATGTCTCCAAAATATATATTTGACAGTACTTTTCAATATACAAAAGAAAACCTAGAAAAAGAAAACTCTTTATGGTCTTTACGAGTAACTTTCCCATGTGACATTAAAAGATATCTCGTTATGGTATTTATGAGTAAACTTTCCCACATGACTTTAACCAACATATCTCCTGATGATATTTATGAATGTACTTTCCCATATGATAGATGCTCTGTCGATCTCATTGCATGGCTAGGCTAACGTGCCTTAGGACATAGAGATGTCGCTTTATGGGAGGTAAGGTCAAGAGGTGTAATGTTGATGCAGGAGCATCACCCTAATGGTCATGTAAAATTTGAAAGGGGTCTATTTTTCTCATTTTTATTTGTGTAAATTAGAATTATGAAAATTTGTTGTAAGGCCATGTGTCTTAGTTCTAGATAATTTATTTGTTATGATATTTTGCCAAGATGGGCTTATGTAAAAATAACAAGTGTTAGGTTAGCTATCAAGTAGTTTAGAGTATTGGATGGTTGCTCAATTCCTCTTTTGTTAGTGAAGATATTTTTTCAATATTATTGTTGAATATATTGTACTGTGTAGGTTAGGAGAATAACTCCCTAATGCAATTTTTCAAGAAAGAATTCAAACAGGTAGTCTGTAACTTCAATTTCTATAATTTTTTTAATTAGTGAAAGTCTGAAAGGTTAGGAGATTAGGAAACATATTTTTCCATATATCTTCTGCGTAGAGCCTATTTATTTTAATTTTGTTGATTCAAAACTTGGAATGAATGTGTGAATTAATTTCAGGCATGTATATTGTTGAAAATTCATAAAGGGGACAAAGGAGGTATTTTTGCAGTAGTGTTGTTAAGGAGGCTCAAGCAATGAGTAGGATGTAGATAATTTTTAAATGTTTCTTTTAGGGGTAATAGAGTCATGAATTTCTCAGTATTTTCGATACATTGTCATAAAATTTATTAAGCTTTTTAGAACGACCCATGCCTTCACATCAACATTATTTTTTTGTCGAATTCTCATTTTTTAAAATATTGGCTATGTCTTTTGTTCGATTGTGAAGCTCTATTGCTAACGAGATCAACGCCCAACAAGGGCAGTGGTAATAAAGAAATACTTTGGGGAACAACTTAATACATAAAATCATATTTGCGGCCTCCCTTGATAAGATGAGTAAAGAGAAAAATCAAACCCAAGAACTTGACCTTCCACCTATCTCGTATTTTTTGCGCATTCCACAAAAGCTCTAAAGTTGACCTGTTGGACTAGTTAGGCCTTTAAGCTCTATTAAGACCTCAACCCCTACTAGTTGAAGGTCATTCTCCTAGGTTATATATATATGTACACACACACACACACACACACACATATATATATCAAGCTATGATTAAAGGGTTGTTGTTTGAGAAAGCCTCGATGATCGTTGCTTGGAGAATGAGGAGTTAAGTGTCATCATGTGGAGAAAGGCTTTAATCCAAGAAAATCCAATAATGACGAGGAGGATTCACCATGATCTATTTTTGTATGTTTAATTTTGTTGTGCTAATAACAATTACAGATTTATAAACATGTGCTCGCTTCTTGCTTTTTGTGCTAAGGTTTCATTAGTTGTTGGTGCTTGTAAACATGTAAATTTCCTTAAGTTAAACAAGACATTCATGAGAAAAATTGCTTCAAAAATCAATAATGAACAACAAACATGTATAGTGTAGCAAACCATCAAAGAGACACATTAACACAATGTTTTGATGAAGGATTTCACCCCTCCTGGGCTACATCTCCTTGGTCCATCTTCCATGGCTTGGGCCTCTATATTAGCTTGATGTGGAAAAAAATTTATTTACAAATCTCTATGGCTCTTGATACCTACACCAATGTGTTCATAAGGTCCAGATTAGCTAATAACACTTCTTTCTAATCTCCATTTGGTCAAAAACTGAGTAAGTTATGCTTCATTCAATTTTGCTAGGAAACCTCCACTAAATGTGGAGAGACTCCAGTTAAGTCCGCCAAACTGGTTTTTTGACTAATTTGGCATGCCACAAAATCTACTGCCAAATTAATCAACACTTTAATTAAATGATAAACATCATTAATTAAATTAAACACGATTAGCATGGTAAGCACTATCCATTACTTTGTCAGTCATTTAACCTGCATTGAAATAGGTGTACGTGGTTGTCATTTTCAAATTTTCCCTCGTGGTTCGTCAGTAAGGCATAGGCTTCGGGTGGGGGAGGTTACAGTTTCAAAACCTAGATCCACCCAGTGCATATGTTTTTACCATAAAAATTAATATAAGCCACCATATGAGTTAAAATATGCCATCGGATTTTGTATGATATTTGACGATATAATGACATTTAAATATGTGCATGCAGATTTTAATATGTTTATCCGGAGGTGACATTTGTCACCGCCCCATTGGGAAAAAAATTAGGAAGATTCCCCTTGCTGACTGGACTACTGACTGGACTGCCATGTCATGATTCTGTCCCATTTTGCAATTTTTTTAGCTGTTTAGGAAAATGAACAACAGGCCTTTTCTCCTTCATTCAGACTCCATTTTCGATGAAATGAATTATGTTGTGATCATGTTGACGGTGTGGACATTTTCGTACAGTTTTTGATCCAATATGATAACTTTTATTTTTGAGCTAAATATTGAGCGCCTGACCATTCCTCCCCATTCAAAGCCTTTTGCACCCCAAAAGATACTATTAGCTGACATGTAGATGAGGGTACAACCCCCTCACCTTTCCAAGCTCAATCCAATTGGCTTTTGACGAATTTGTTTCCTTGAGCTCCTCTCTAAGGAAATCAACAGTAACTTGCTTGGAGGACCCCGTTATATACATGCACTTGTATTTTCCCTTTACAAACTGATCTTGCACTATTTGTTGCACCATTTTCAGTCATTCATAGAAACCCATGGTTTTGTCCATGTCGCCATCAAAATAAACATCCTTCTTACCAAGATGACATAACAAAATATAATGAAAATGGTTGATAAATTTCATTACTTGGTTTTCTTTACTTAAGTCGGATTGTACATCTTTAAAGTATGAAATTTTCTGAACATAACTTTCATGTAAAACATAATGACGCCTGAATACAATAGTTTCATAACCAATAGGCCTAAAAGGAATAACAATGAACTTGCTTCTTATACCTCTTTTGTACCTTCGAACCAAGTGAAATTTTTGACAAGTATCCATCCAATGAAAGTGCATGGATCACTGCAACTTAATATTTACACCATGGAAATATTTTGAATGAAATAAGATGGTGAAGTTGCTTGCATAAACCTGAAACTCAAATGAACCTTTCAAGTTTGAAAGAGCATAAAAAAGAATTTAACTGATCTTTTTGTTTGAAGCAACACATGCCTCTTGTTGTTTTCCTCCCCACTAGAAGACTTTGCACACACATGAAAATGCATGCCAAGGAGATTCGAAAGAAGAAATGTCAACAAAAACTCTCCTCCAACATTGGGCTTCTCCCAACAATCCTCTTATCAAAATGTCGATCTTGGGCATTGACCCATCAACAATGGTATCCAACCTGGAGAGGCTTTTCATCAACTTACCTCGTCCAATATGATGGCCCAATTGCATCAAACAAGTGAAACCAAACTTGTACTTTGATATCTTAAAAAAATAAAAAAAATTCATTTATAGATGACTTGTGCATAATAAAACTTTCTCAATATGTTTATGTCACGCAAGTGTACAATTTCTTCAATAAAGGACTCTTTTTTGCCATAATTCAAATACAACTTTGCTTTGGCAAAAACTACTCCTTTTGTCCTCTTTCTTGAAATACTTACCATTCCTCTTTGGCACCATAACCATCGATGCACAACATTGCGTCAGGGATGATTGAATGATCCCATTCTTCAAAAAATGTTTGCATTGCATTGGTGTCTCCACACTTTGCAATTTTGTCAACCGTTTCATGCTAACATCATAAAGACAAACCTCTTGTTGCAAAGATATTTCATGTGAGGTTTCTTTATCCTTTAAGGACGATTCTTTTACAACCTGAAATACTTCATTACTCTCATGAACTGAACCAACCAAATCAGAATTGAAACTTGCATTACATGCAACAAAATTTTCATAAACAATATCATCATTTCACTTGAACATGAGAAGTACTAAACTTTTACTTGAATTCACTAGTCTTTTTGCCTCCCCTGCATTAACCAAATAAATGTTTTTCTTTTTGCAATGGCTTCTCACTATGTAATCAACACCATCCTTGAACAAGTGATACCTTTTTTCATGGCAGTGAAAGACTACTTTCCGGTCATACAAATATGGACTACCCAACACCACACCTAAAATATCAAGAGGTACCACATCTAACTCTACTTCATCAGCAAAATTTGCAGTGATTTCAAACTTAAACAAACATTTTCTTGTAACCTGTAAACTTCTGTCTCTTGTTATCCATCCCAAAGGGTATGGTTTATGGTGATACAATTTCAAGATTCGATTTGTTGACTAAGTCTTTAGAGATTAGATTCGCTTGTGACCCACTATCGAAGAGTGCGTCAATCTTGGTGTGTTTAGATATTACCCTAACATGAAATAACTCAGTTCATCTATTTTCATTTGGAGTAGTAGTAGTGTTATAGTTTTGTGAACTAGTGCTTGCAATATCTTTTTTTCCTTTGATTCCCATGACAATGATTTTGTTTTCATCACCTGATTCAAAACCTAAATCTTCTTGAGTGATAGTAGTGGTTTTTTGTTTCCCTTTATTGTTGAACTTATTTGGTCTCATTTCTAGATGTAATTTCCAACAGTGAGCTTCATCATGCCACTCTTTTGAACAATGCTTGCATGTGATTTTCTCCCCTTATTTCTTCACACTTGCATTTTTCTTCCATTTCCATTTTCCACCCTTCTTTTTCTCCTTACCCTTAGTTGGATTTTACTACTCTCTTCATAAACTTGTTATTTCCTCTAGATTCAAGATACGTGGCTTGCACACATACTTCATCTAAATTAGTTCGATTGAACATAAGAATAGTATGTTTCAGATAGGAATGTAAACCCCCAATATATTTCAACAATGAATCTTGGGAATTCAAATTCACTCCTAATAACAAAGCCCTTTTCCTAAAATCCTATGTATAATCTTGGATTTTTTGGCCTTTAAGCTTCCTAAAATTCTGGCAACTCACATTGGCTTTTTGCACATATGCTAAAGGATAAAAAAGTTTTTTAATTGTAGAAACAAATTCAACCCAAGTGATGGATATCTTACCATGGATTCTCATTTCCTCTTGAGTCTTTGCTTCCCACCAAACTAGTGTAGCTCCTTCTAGCCTTATTGAAGCCAACTAGATCTTTATGTCATCTTCTCGAAGGTTCTAAATTTTGTAGTATACCTCCAATGTCGAATCCAATTGTCCAATTTTTCTGCATTCACCTCTCCATTATACATGGGAAGTTTGAATTTTATGTTCAATTTCAGTAATGAAGTTTTTCGTTTTGGGGTTTTGGGATGATTATGGGAAGTTGCAGTGGTGGTAGTGGAAGATGATGTTGTGTGAGATGATCAAGATGATGAGGATGGTGGAGATGGAGGTGGCTTTCCACCATTCCCTTTGGAATCCTTCTCATATTTTTTGTCCTCTATGATTCCTTCTCCATGTAGAGGTTTAGAACTCTCTCCAACCATTCTAGTGTTCCTCTCTTCATATAGGACTTTAACCATCTAAGTCAAAGTATAGAAATATTTCTTAAATTCTTCCTCTTCTGAAGAGGGACCTCCAAGCTCTCTTTCTCCAAACATAATAGCTATGGATTCAGTATCGGAAATTTGTAAGATTGTACCTCTTCAATCTCAATTGAAGGAAAAACTTGAAGAGTTTCAAGTGTAGCTGGAATTGGAACATTGGGTGCTGGAGATTGTGGCATTGTGGCTCTCCTTCTTCTAGGCATTACCTTAGGAGTTGCAACAAATAGCTTCCCTTCTCCTCTCTACAACTTTAATCTTTTAAGTGTCACAATTTTGCAACCATTAAAATCCTAATTGCACAAACTCAAGCAATCAAGCAATTCAACCTTCGGCTCTGATACCAACTTGATCTATTTTTGTATGATTAGTTTTTTTGTGCTAATAACAATTAAAGATTTACAAACATGTGCTTGCTTCTTGCTTTTTGTGCTGATATTTCGTTAGTTGTTAGTGCTTATAAACAGGTAAATTTCCTTAAGTTAAACAAGACATTCATGAGAAAAATAGCTTCAAAAATGAATAATGAATAGAAAAAATGTGTAGTGCAGCAAACCATCAAAGAGACACATTAACACAGTGTTTTGATGAAGGAGTTCACCGCTCTTGGGTTACATCTCCTTTGTCCAGCTTCCATGGCTTGGGCCTCTGCCTTATCTCAATGTGGAAAAAATGTTATTTAAAAATATCTATAGCTCCTGATAACTACACCAACGTGTTGAGAAGGTTCAAATTATCCAGGAACACTATTTTCTAATTTCCATTTGGTTGAAAATTGAGTAAGTTATGCTTCATTCAATTTTTCCTAGGAAACGTATGCTAAATCCAGAGAGACTTCAGTTAATTCCGCCAAAATTGGTAGTTTCTGCTTAATTTGGCATGACTCCAAATCCGCCGCCAACTTAATCAATTGTTTAATTAAATGCTAAATGTCATTAATTAAATTAAATGTGATTAGCGTGCTAAGCACTATCCATTACTCCGTCGATCATTTAATGTGCATTGAAATAGGTGTATGTAGCTGTCTTTTTCAAATTTTCCCTCATGGTTCATTGGTAAGGCATAGGCTTCGGGTGGGGGAGGTTACAAGTTCAAAAACCACCTCTGTCCAACCCATACACTTTTACCATAACAATTAATATATGCCACCATACGAATTAATATATGCCATCGGACTTTGTATTATATTTGACCATATAATGACATTTAAATATGGATTTTAAAATGTTTATTATTTAATATATATAATATAATATATTATATATATATATATATATATATATATATATATATATATATATATTATATATATATATATATATATATATATATATATATATATATATATATATATATAGATAAAAAAAAAACTATGTAATATAAATAATAATTATATATATAATATATAATAATATTAAAATAAAAACAAATTCAAATTCCACTTTGGAGCCAACTAGGCAATTTCACCTTCTCTGAGCCAAATTGGCGAATCTGGAGGTAACACTTGTCACAGCCCCATTGGGAAAGAACTGAGGAAGATTCCCCTTACTGATTGGACTACCATGTCATCATTCTGTTCCATTCTGCATTTTTTTTAGTTGTTTAGGAAAACGAACAACATGCCCTTTCTCCTTCATCCAGACTTCATTTTTGATGAAACAAATTGGATTGTGATCTTCTTGATGAGACGAACGCAGTGATATAGTTTTTGAACCAATATGAGAAATTTTATTTTTGAGCTAAATACTGAGCACCTGATCACACCACAAACCAATTATGCATTGATATAAGATATAAAGGAGGAGGGCAAGAGAATTGTAGGGAATCATGTCACCATAATGAAATGGGAAAGAGGCTTAGAAATATTCAGTGATTTTAAACAAAGAGGGTTAATTTTTAGTGGAGTTGTGTGAGTAGCACAAAAATCCTCCTTGAGGGAAGGTGAAACCATCAACATTTGTAACAGGATCCTAGGAAAGAAAGTAGTCCACCAAAGGGGTCTTCTATCATTATGGTATTAGATCTCTACAAATTAGGAGCAACCAATTGAGGAAAATAACAATAAACAAATCTAACAAGACGAAGAAGAGTTGAAAATTAAGGAAGACTATAGTAGCAAGGTGATTTTTGTGAAGTTTTTCTAGACGAAAGGATCAGTAGTGGACCTTGTAGCTAATAAAGAGTAGAAGACCAGAGAGGTAATGTTTACTCTCTTTATTTAAATGGTAATGAAAGTTTGATCATTTGTAAAAGACAGGGTTGAGGAAGCATGGCACATACGCAGAGACAAAGGATGCAAGAGCATAAGCTAATCTAAAAGGGGCAAGAGATATGAGATACAAGAGAAACTCTGATAGAGGATTGTAGAAATCTAGGGAGAATTCTAGCCAATTGCAGAGTTGGGAATAAACAAAAGAATTCCATCTAGAGGTAGAATTGGGAGAACTAATATATTGAAATGTCATAGGAGGAGAACCAAGAAATTATAATTGGTTTCATGCTTATGTTTGGCTAATAAATTTGTGAATGCAGGTAGTAGAAGATGTCAGAAGAGATATTGTGGGCTTGAAAATATTTTCTCACAAAAAGTAGGATATGATCTATATTGGAGAGAGAACCAATTATGTTCTCAAAATAGTATGGCAAATGAAACCCTTGTAGTAGTGAAGCTACACACGGAGAGATATTCTAGCTAAGGTTGGAAGGAAGAAGGGGATAGAGGAAGTCCTCAAGGAGAAGAGAACAAGAGAATTTTTTAGAAGGTGAGAAGAGGAGCAAAAACCAAAGAGGAGCAAGGAGTGCTCAAATAGGTTCCAATAGGGAAACACGAAGAACAACAATAGCCAAGAGGAGGTGAGGTGTCCAAATAAGAAGTGAGGTGAGTTTTGTTAGAAGGCTAGATTGCAGCTGTCTAGTCAATTTAGTGTCCTAAATTGCTTTATGTAAATTATCAATCCAGGTATCGTAAACTGATGAAGTGTGGTGCACTATATGTGCTTAGTTAACCCTTTTTCTTACTTCGTTGTTTTATAGTTTATGTTGTTTTTGGGGGTTTTGTTTCTTATGCTTAAGGAAATTAATCTAAGAAAGAAAAGCTATGCTTCTAGGTGAAAATCTCTAAATGTTAATGGTCAACTAAATCTAATGACTTTCAATGTTAAAATCTAATTTCTAAAGAAAGGAAAAAAGGAAACAAATCAAAACTTTGAACAGTTAGATTAATCTAAGCTGGCAAAATGTCTATGAAATGAAAGAAAAAATGATAACAGCTAAATGAAGTGTTTTATCACTTTGCTACACAATTTTGGGAGAACTACCTCCTTGTGATAGCATTTTGAGGGATCCAATACTTCATTGTTCTAAGAAAAAGTAAACAAAAAAATGCAGAGAAAGACTCATTCATAAATGAAATACTTCACCACTTAGTGAACCAAGGGCTTTCAGAAATATTCACTTACAACATAAGTTATTAAACTATGGAAAGCAAATACAAAACATGTAAAGGAAAACTAATCTAGACTCATTCATAAATGAAATACTTCACCACTTAGTGAACCAAGGGCTTTCGGAAATATTCACTTACAACATGAGTTATTAAACTATGGAAAGAAAATACAAAACATGTAAAGGAAAACTAATCTACTGTGTGCTCTAATGCTCCAAGCACCAATTGGAAAATACTTTCTTGGACTATTTTGATAAGCATAGATTACACAATTAAATAAATCTACAATCAACCGGTTGAACACACTTGCATGAATTAAACTTGCATGAATGGAAAATCTAAACTATCAAACTTGAAAGCGATAAAATGACATACTTGAATGAAATCAAAGCATGACTACAAAACAAAATCTACTCTACCTTACATTCTAATATGCTCCATGACATCTACTTCACATCTCCTTCCATGTTGAGAACATCCAAGCTTTATTCAAATTCTTCAAAATTACAAAAGTTTACAAAGCTCTCCAAAGCTCCCAAAGCTTTCCAAAACTTCTAAGACTAAAAAGCTACCAAATGAAGGAGAGAGATCTCCTATTTATACGAAAAGATGAGAAGTCATCTCATTAATGAGAGTCCATGAATCTCTCCGTCTACCGCTAGAATCCTAATCAAAATAGGAAATGATAAGACACATGTCTTCATAGAGTTTCAATACAAATAGGAAATGTGACATATATCCTCATGATCCCATGATCTTCTCCACTCAAATTCGAATTTGGACTTAGGGTGCCACATAAAGGTCTTCTACAAGCCTCCTTTTGACCTACACATGTCAACAATCTCAACCCACTTGTTAGGTATAAGCATATGCACATTATTTTCTAATTTTTAACCACAAATTCACTTAAAAATGCTAAGAATTAATAAATTTTGGAAAAACATGAATATGACCCAATGATAATGAAAGTGAGATGAAATTAGTGACATGGTAGTGAAATGGAGGTGAAATGGAGGTGATATAATGGACATAATAGTGAAAGTGTAATGGAAATGAATGATAATTTCAAGGCTCAACGACAGCTCACGGTGAACATGAAGGAGCATATGTAGAGAAAGAAGAAGAAAAAGGTGACAATTGTTGGTCATGATGAAAGGTCAAGTAGAGTCCATAAGAGAGGGGAGAAAAATGCTAAGAAAAATGGCACGAGAAAACTTAGCTAAGGAGAATTTGAAAGGGAGATGGTTGAGCTGAAAGGACAAGTTGATGCAGTAATACAGTGCCTACAAGATATGGAGGAAACACAAAGAAAAAACATGATACGGAGATTCATATTATGTTCAGACATAAGATCTTTAAGAGAAAATACCCAAAATGTAGAGAGCTAGGGAAGCAGTGGATGACCACATTAATGAAGGCCTAGATGGAAGAATAAAATCTCAAAGCAGCTAGGCCTGTGGAAGGAGGAGTTAATTTCTACAAACCATTTCTAAAAGGTAAGGAGAGGAGACTGGTGGAAAGTATCATGGGCTATGAAAAGAGTCCAAAACAATAGGAGGATCTATTTATAGAGGAAAAGGAAAGAGAGCCATGTATTTTTGAAACTAACAAATTATGTGTGGATGCAGGTTTTCTAAGCAAGGAATATGAGAAACCATTATAGGCTCTTGTAGATTGAAAGCATGGGTATATTGTTCAAGAGGAGAAGAAGGAAATAAATGGCTAGATTCTAAGAGGGAAAAATAAGATGAATTGGCCTCTATTACAAATGAAGCTGAAGTAAAACATGAATGCTTTGTTAGTGAAACAAAAACTTAGGCTTGATGAGTATGGAGTGGAACGCTTTGTTAGTGAAAGAAGAACTCAGGTTTGCTGAGTATGGAGTGGAATTTCACTTTTATGAACCAGAACAAGGACAAGTCCTAGGACAGGATGATGTGGATGACGAAATGATGATGTGTTTAGCTCAGCATAAGGAACAAATTCCAACAACTTCAGGTGAGGAGGAGGAAGAAATTAATGTTCTTTTATCTAATTGTTTGGGTCAATTTGAAATTGCAAGTATAAACCACCAAGAAGCTGAACAGGTGCTTGAGATTATGGAGGAATAAGAACCTAAAATAGAGTTGTGTTACGCTAATAGTGATCAACAAGAGGAAGTTGATTCAAAAAGTGGACAACCTCAAGGAATTGCTACATGAGAAAGTAGTGTTGAGTTATCTCATGAAGGCTGTGTGGATAAAGATCATGTAGAATATTAGACCAACACCCTCCAAATTAGTGAGAGGAAGAGTAACCTCAGAGGCATAATTATTTTGTTATTTCTTCTTTTATTGAATATTTATTCGATCATTTTTTAAAAGATTTTGTCATGGGTTGAAGATCAATGGAGTTTGGGAAAAGAGAAGAAATTGCATGTTTTTCATATTTGTGGATTGGTTTAGTATGAAGATGATGGAATGAGAGCTAGTGAGAAGCCCTCAACACAATGCAATTCAGTTAATCAAAAGGAGGTTAAAAGATTCCAAGGATAAGAAGACAACCTAGACTTTGTTATTGTCAAGGAGGAGACACCACAATCTCATGAAATCAATGAGGGAAAAAGGTTGGACTATGAAGACAATTTTGAAACAAGATACATAGCATACCTCAAGGAGGAGAAGCATGCCCAGACATGGATGAGAAGGATTGTGTAGAGAAAGCCATGGTTCTAGGAAACAATGAAAAGAATGTGATCCGAGAAGTGGAAGAAGATGGTGAAAGGTGTTATGAAACCAGCTCACAAAAAGAAAGAAAAGATAGTTGAACACCTTAGAATTCAGCCTCTTCGGGGGGGCAACCTCCTTTACATTACACAAATGAACAATTCTTGGATGATTCAAATGACAAAACCTCCTTTCTATATATAGGAGTCTAAGGAGTTACAATATAACCCAACCGACCTAACAATAATAATATAAAGGCACAAAAATAACAATAGAGGGATTCTATGGGGCACAATAATAACAATATGGGGACAATAGGGGCACAACAATATTAATAAGGGATACAACTACAATAGTAATGGGGTAATCACTAGTATTATATGGACCTAACATGCCCCTCTCCTTCAAAAAAGTGTTTTCCTCAACACTTGAGTAGTTCTGGATGCTTCTGTATAAAATTCTCATCCTCCCATGTGGAATCTTCAGTGGATAAGTTCTTCCACTTGATGAGATACTCCGAAATTGATCAATTTCGTAGCTGTCAAGTTCTTGTTTCTGTGACTGCTTCTAGTTCCAATATAATTTTTCCTTCCTCGTCAAGTTCTAGCAATATTGTTTGAACTGGGAGCTTGTCGCCTATAACCTTCTTTAAACATGAAACATGGAAAACTGGGTGCACTCGAGAAGCTGCAGGAAGCTCCAATTTGTATGCCATAGTACCAATCTTTTGCAACACCTTGTATGGACCATAATACTTTGGTGATAATTTATTATCCTTCTTAGCTTGCTTCAGGGACATTTGTTTATATGGTTGTAGCCGTAGGAATACCCAATCACCTACATCAAAACTTCTTTCACTGCGATGTTGATCTGCCTGTTGTTTCATTCTATTTTGTGCCAACACGAGGTTATCCTTTAAGAGTTGGAGGACTTGTTGTTGATGTTCAATGTGATGTTCCACTGCTTGAACCTTAGAATTTTCTCTTAAATATGATGTGATGGATGGTGGCTGATATCCATAAAGTGCCATAAATGGGGTCATTTTTGTTGTTGTATGGAAGGAAGTGTTATACCACCATTCAGCCAGAGGCAACCATTTGACCCATTGTGTCTGTTTATCAGATACAAAGCAACGAAGATATCCTTCCAAACATTTGTTTACTATCTCAGTTTGCCCATCAGATTGAGGATGATAAGATGAGCTATGAGCTAACTGAGTACCAAGACAAGAAAATAATTTTGTCCAAAAATTTCCAGTGAAAATGGGATCTCTGTCACTTACAATAATCTTTGGATTTCCATGTAGCTTTTGAATTGTTTCCATAAATGCAGTAGAAACTGTACTGGCTTTAAATGGATGTGATAATGCACAAAAGTGTGCATACTTGGTAAGTCTGTCAACTACCACCATGATGACACTCTTTCCCTCAGACTTGGGTAAACCTGTGATAAAATCCATTGAAACCTCCTCCCAACGTTGGCTTGGAATGGATAAAGGTTGTAATAGACCCGAGGTCTTAATTGTTTCAACTTTATTTTTTTGGCAAACCAAACATTCTGCCACAAACTTTTGAATATCCGATTTAAGGCCATCCCAAAAAAATTCCTTCTTAACCCTGTGGTAAGTTTTTAAAAATCCTGAGTGCCCTCCTAAGGGAGAAGTGTGCAATTCCATAAGAATCTTTTGTTTGAGTTGGGAATTCTTACAGAGGTATAAGCGATCTTTGTACCATAACGAATCATTTTGCCAGCTAAATGTATCAGATGTACTGGAATCTTGTTGTAACTTTCGAATAAGTGCCCACACTTCTTCATCATTCTTCCATTCCTCCCTTGCTTCATTTATCCAATCTGGTTGGATAATAGAAATGGCACACAACAATGCTTCCACATCCTCATCCTTTCTTGAGAGTGCATCTGCCACCACATTTTGCTTCCCTTTTTTGTAGATGATTTCAAAGTCATAACCCAACATCTTTGTGACCCACTTTTGTTGCTCTTCAGAGGATAATCTTTGTTCTAAAAAGTATTTAAGGCTATCATGATCCATTTTTACCTTGAAGTGTCTTCCCATTAGGTAGGGTCGCCATTTCTTAAGTGCATGTAGTATTGCCAACATTTCCTTCTCATAAATAGCTTTGTGTAAAAACTTTCCCTTGATTGGACGACTTTCAAAAGCAATGGGTCTTTCATCTTGCATTAAAACAGCACCAATTCCATTTCCTGAAGCATCACATTCCACAATAAAGGTTTTTGTGAAGTCTGGTGTAGCTAAGACCGGTGCTTGGCACATTGCCTCTTTAAGATGTTCGAAGGCCTTTGTTGCTTCTGGAGTCCATGAAAATGCATCTTTCTTCAATAATGTTGTTAGAGGTGCTGCTATTCTCCCATAATTCTTAACAAACTTGCGATAATACCCTGTCAACCCAGAAATCCTCGCAGATGCTTTATGGATGTGGGGATTTTCCATTCCTTAATGGCTTTAATTTTGCTAGGGTCTACCTTAACTCCTTCATGAGATACAATATGACCCAAATATTCCACCTCTTGTACTCCAAAGAAACATTTGGATCTTTTTGCATATAATTGTTTCTCCTCCAATAGTTGTAGCACCTTGTCAACATGTTCAACATGATCCTTCCAAGACTTGTTGTAGATTAGTATATCATCAAAAAATACTAACACAAATTTTCTAAGGAATGGTTTGAAAATGAATTCATCAAACCTTGAAATGTTGAAGGTGCATTGGTAAGGCCAAAAGGCATGACCAAAAATTCATAATGACCCTCATGAGTTCTAAATGTTTTTTTCAGAATGTCTTCAGTCTTCATTCTGATTTGATGATATCCTGAACGAAGATCCAACTTGGTGAAGTAAATTGATCCATGCAATTCATCCAGTAATTCATCAATGACAGGAATGGGAAACTTATCTTTAATAGTGAGCTTGTTGAGCTCCCTATAATCCGGACACATGCGCCATGATCCATCCTTCTTGTGCACCAATACTACTGGAGCAGAGAAAGAACTTTGACTAGGTTGAATTATACCAGCCTCTAGCATTTCTGCAACCATACGTTCAATTTCACTCTTTTGGGCATAGGGATATCTGTACGGCCTGATGTTTGGAGGAACACTTCCTGGAATCAGATGAATAGCATGATCATGATCACGAATAGGTGGGAGACCTTTGGGAGTCTCAAATACCTTGGAATGATTGTCCAAGACTTTTTGGAGATCTGGAGAAATAGATGATTCCGATGTGGAAACATCTAGCGAACATAATTGTGCAATTACACCTCTTTGTTCCTTTTTTAGAAGCTTTGTCATACCGTTAGAGCTGATTATCTTTCCCGGTTTCCCTGCAATACCCCTTAATTCAACTTCCTTTCCTTCCGCAGAAAATTTCATGAAAAGTTCTTGAAAATTAAAAGCTATTGTACCCAAGGATTGTAGCCATTGGACTCCTAGTACAACATCAGCACCTCCCATTGGAATGGAAAGCATTGGGCTAGTCAATACATATTCTCCCATGGATAGCTTGATATTATGGCACTTTCCAGAGCAATTTATTGTTCCTCCATTTGCAACCATCACTTGACACTCTGGTGCTGGATATAGGAAGCAATTCAATTCTTTTGCTACCTTACAATGAATAAAATTGTGGGTACTTCCTGAATCAACACTATTACCTTTTTCTTCTTGATTTGTCCTTCTATCTTGATGGTTTGAGGAGTGGTAATTCCAGCCAATGCATTACAAGATATGGTCGGATTCATTTCTTCTTTATCTAGGCTTTGTTCCTGGAGTATATCCTCTTCTTTTGACCTTTCTTGCTCCTTTTCTTCTTCCTCTTCACAATCTATGTAGAATAATTTCTTCTCAGCACACTTATGACCTTTAGTGTATTTTCTATCACAACTGTAACAAAGCCCTTTTGCTCTTTTTTCTTCCAATCATTGTGGTGTCAACCTTATAGGTTGTGGAAGACTAGGGGAAACAAAACTTCCATCTTTATAGTTGTGAGTGGTATGCTTCCTGGTTGCCATAATTTGCTTTCCATTTTTCTTGCTAACCTGAATGCCTTCTCTAATGAATCAGGTTCCCAAAGGCGAACATCATGTTGGATATTATCCTTTAAAGTCCCTATGAACACATCAATCCTATGCTCCTCTGGAATATTTTTTACCCTTATGTTCAATTTTTGGAACTCCTCCATGTGCTCCATTATTGAACCCTTTTGTTTGAGACTTATCAATTGGCTAAAAAAAGTGTTGCTTTTTGTATCCTCATAATGTGTTGTCAATTCTTCTGTAAAAATTGCCCAAGTGATAATTTGTTTATGAGGGCAAAGCCATTGATACCATACAAACTGATTTGGTTCCAAATATAAAGTTGCAATACATACCTTTTGTGTGTTTTGCACATTATTGAGATCGAAAAATTGCTCCATCTGTAATATCCATGTTGTGGGATCCTTGCCATCAAACTTCCTCATATCGATTTTTGGAATATGGTGAGTCTTCGATCCAACATTAGAGTCTATGAAATCATGATTAACATTTTTATTGTTCTCATCATGAGTTTCCTTTACTACCCTTTCACCATTAGTAAGCATTTCTTGTAGAAACTTTGTCAAATCCGTCTTAAAATTTGTCTTCAAATCTTCCATGCCTGTCTTCAAATCTTCCATGCCTATCTTCAAATCGTCCATCTTAGCTTCCACGTCATTCATCTTAGTTTCTACGCCTTTCTTTAAACCATCCATCTTAGCTTCTACATCTTTCTTTAAACCATCCATCTTAGATTCTGTTGCTTTTCGTGCAAGTGACACTTGTTGCACTTGGTCTCCTAATTTTGATATATCATGTTGCATTTCTTCCTCTTCTTCATGAGTCATGCTACAGCTTTCAGGTTGCTTACTAGGTGTTTGCATTTTCTTTCCTCGGGGCATCAATTACCAATAATAATTCTTTACTATGCCCTTTGAATTCCTTCAAACTAGTTTCTCAAACCAAGCTTATTAAAAAATTTGAAAAAAACTACACACCTTTTTTCACTTTGTAGGAGCTTGATATTGAATCTGACATATCTCTGTAATTTCGGATCATCTAGTTCTGAAATTGTGACTTACGGTAGCCCTCTGCATCCTCTTTCCAGTGCCACCAGTCTGATCCAAATTGGATTTTCCAGGGAAGAGTTATGCCAAATCTCCCACAGTGACCCGATTATAGACTAGTTCAGTAGAGAGAACTTGTACGACGTGCCATGAGTCACTGTTTCGACCTTTGGCTTTGAAAAATATACACAAGAAACTATAGTCCATCCTCTTTCTATACCCTCTTACGAAATTTCAATCTGCTACTCAGAGAGAAAGTTATGACGATTTTTCCCAGGTCACTTGTTTGGAATGTAATTCAGGAGTCTGCAAAAAGACCAACTTTATCAGATCATATCTCCGCAAATATAGTGCGCAAAGCTCTGAAATTTGGACGCAAGGTTCAGTGCAGTTTCGTCTCAAATGGGTTTTTTTAGACTCTGAAACGTCGCAGAAAAGGAGTTATAGCGAAAATGCCACGATGACCTATTTGGAGCAGCGAAACCCTAGAATCCAAAGCTCTGATACCAAATGTTATGAAACCAGCTCACAAAAAGTAAGAAAAGATAGTTGAACGCCTTAGAATTCAGCCTCTTCGAGGGGGAAACCTCCTTTACATTACACAAATGAACAATTCTTGGATGATTCAAATGACAAAACCTCCTTTCTATATATAGGGGTCTAAGGAGTTACAATATAACCCAGCTGACCTAACAATAATAATATAAAGGCACAAAAATAACAATAGAGGGATTCTATGGGGCACAGTAATAAAAATATGGGGACAATACAGGCCCACAACAATATTAATAAGCGATACAACTACAATAGTAATGGGGTAATCACTACTATTATATGGACCTAACAAAAGGGTTCAAGGAGTAACTCATTTGTCTTGTCAGACAAAGAGCCATACATTTTCAAGAGATGGTCAAAGGAAAGGAATTGTTTTCCATAACATATCTTTTATATGTGTAGGTATGACTAAAATTAATAATTTTAGAAATAGCAAGAAGAAACCTTTCATAAGGCCATCAAAATATTTGACATGGTAGCGATGTGCTATGGAGATAAATGAAGCAAAGTGGGAGAAGACGCTTGCAACTTTTATACAAAACATTGTTGAGGAAGAGAAGGATGGTGGATAATGTGGAGCTAAGGTGCTTAAAGCCTCAAATGATTTGTGTGGACAAGGGACTATTGAAAGCATAATGGAATTTGCAAAGGAGGGACAACAAATGTTATCAAGAGAAGAAATGAGGTAGGAGCATGAGATAAGTCTATCTCATGATGATTTATATCATTTGCAAACAAGAAATATGGTTCATAATTTCCTTTTTAAAGGACGTCAATAGTTTTCCATGGTGTATTTTGTTGAAGGTAGCACTAAGGAGGATTTTTTTTGGTCTAGAGGCCTTTCTATGGTGAAGAATGTAATGAGATGGAGAATGAACTCCTACAACTTTCGAAAATGTTCACGAGGATGATGACTGGCAACAATAATTTAAACCAGGAAGGGAAAAGAAACATCTACCAATAGGAACGCAGATTGAACATTGAGGTTAAGGAGCTAATGATGTTGATAAAGAGAATACTTGAGCTATGGTATAATTGCAAGGAAAGAATGATTAGTTCTAACACTTGGATGTATGGAGGGGAATGCATCAACATGGTAGAGATGAAAAGATTGCAAAGTAAGATTTGGGATCAAGGAAGAAAGAGGAGAGCTAGTAGCAAGATCACTGCACAAGGTTGCCTCAGGAAAGCAAATGGTGTAGTGCAGAATCAAGTATAAGATCCTAAAATACATAAGTCACGACTGGAGCAACAACATGATTAGATGTGCAAACAACAATAAGACTTTATTTGGGACTCTAAAGGCTTTTGCAGACAAATGACCAAGAGGATCTTGTTTTCCCTCATTTTTGGTTCTGTAAATTAGAATTAGGAAAATTTGTTGGAAGGCTAGGTGTCTTAGTTCTAGAACATTTAACTGTTAGGGTAGTTTTCCAAGATGGGCTTATGGTTAGCTTTCAGGTACTTTAAAGTATTGGACAATTGTCCAATTCCTCTTTTTTCTATGAATATATTTTCTCATTATTGTTGGTGTATATACGATGATGTGTAGGTTTCGAGCACATCTCCCTAGTGCAATTTTTAGATAAAAAATTTGAACAATAATTCCGTAACTTCCTAATTTCATAAACTTTCAACCTTTCACTAACTAGAAGCATTAGAATCCTCTTTATTTTAATTTTATTGATTCATAACTTGGCATAAAAGTGTGAATTCATCTCGAGCGTGTATAATGTTGAAAATGTATAGAGGAGATAGAGCAGGAATTTTAGTAGCAATGTTGTTGAGGAGGCTCAAGCAAGGAGTGAGATGTAGATACTCTGTAAATGTCTCTTCTAAAGGTAACAGAGTCATGACTTTCTCAGTAATTTTGAGAAAATGTTAGAAATTTTATTAAGCTTGGCAAAAGGGCGCATGCCTTGGCTTCAACGTTATCTTATTGTTGAATTCTCATTTTTTTTGAAGATTGGATCTATCTTCCATTGGGTTGTGAATCTCTATCAATAACGACATCAACGCCTAGTAATGGAAGTGGTAATAAAGAAAGAATTCGTGTAATAAGTCCATACATAAAATCATATTGGTGCTCATCCTTGATAAGACTAGTAAAAATAAAAATTGGTACTAAGAAGTTCACTTTCCACCCATCTCATGTTTTTGGCGTGTTCCACAAAATCTCCAAAGAGCGATCTGTTGGACTAGTCGGACCTCTGGGCTCCATTGAATGTGTTTGCATGAGGACGTAAGACTCTGACCTCGACTAGTCGGAGGTTAGGCCCCCAAATTCTTTAGACAATGTTAGGAGGGGATTAACCCCGACTCCCAACCAGTGAATCTCACGTCACTGTGGACAATATATATATATATATATATATATATATATATATATATATATATATATATATATATATATATATATATATATATATATATATATATATATATATATATATATATATATATATATATATATATATATATATATATATATATATATATATATATATATATATATATATCGAGCTATGATTAAATGGGTTGTTTTTTGAGAAAGGATTAGTGATCATTGCCTGGAGAATGAGGGGTTAAGTGTCATCACCTGGAGCAAGGCTTTAATCCAAGAACATCCAATAATGAGTAGGAGGATCTCCCACAAGTCAATTATGAATTGATATAAGATATAAAGGATGAGGGTCGAAGTATGGTAAGGAATAGCGTCACTATATTGAAATAGAGAGGAGATTGAGAAATCTCAAGTGATTTTAAACAAATAGGATTAAATTTTACTACAATTGTGTGACTGGCATAGAAATCCACTTGAAGGTAAGGTCCAATCATCAACGTTTGTAAAAGGATCCTGTGATCTTGATCCGGAGCGGCCTATTATCAAACGTGACTATTGAAATGCCTCTCCTGCGCTATTTTTTTCAGTACAAAAAAAAGCATAATTTTATATTGATAACAGAATAAAGAGATGTACATATGCCATCCAATGTTCATAACATAAGCCTTACTGGCAATGTCGGAATATACAAATCACCCTTGTGATGATAATTTCTGCAGTACAAGGGGAGAGGTCCATATACAACAAGAAGAACCTAATAGAAAAAAAAAATATTCAAGAAACATATCTGAATTGGCAGAGATAAGAGGGTAGTTGTAGATACAAGTGCCCCACATCAAAAAATAGCAAGATAGTGCAGATATTCACTGATATATTATGTGGGGAAAACCCAATATGAAAACAGATAGAAAACAATGCCACATCCGACAGTAAAAAACGCCAGCATGAGGATTCTGTAATAATCAAAATGACAACACCATCTAATGAGGAGGAAGAGACAGAGTTCAGCATGGAATGGTCGAGTCCATCCTCGTAGAGGACACTGTTTATGCCCAGTGGCCAGGCATCCATGTACAATACAGAAACAACAATCTTTCATTAATGCCGCAAAAAGCTATATTTCACCAAAAACATCAAGAAAATCAAAATGTTAGGGGGAAGGAATGTATTTAACTGGGGAGGGGAAAATCTTCAATATTTATGTTCTTCTGGTCCATAGTAATTGTTAAGTGCATCTTGCCTAAAGAACCTGTTAAGCCCATCTTTGATAGTTCATCTGCTGTCATATTCTGCTCCCTGTGGACATGATTTATAGTGGAGTTGTTTAGTAGAGTCCATAATTGTTCAATTCTCGTCAACCATCCAAGCACTAAGGGATTTGAGATTTTAGCAGACCCCTTTAAATGTTGTATTATTACTTTAGAGTCGCCATGGATGTGGATAAGGGGAATATCTAGAAAGTGTATGAACCATAGTAGGCCCCAAAGAGCCATTACCTCAGCTTTAGTGTTTGTGCCCCTACCGCCATGCCAGAAAACACTATATCTTTGTTCCTTAGAGGTGGCCAACCAGAAGCCACAACCACATACTCGTTGTTGAGCAGCTCCATCAAAAAACGCCATCGGGAATATCTGTTGTACTTCCATCTTGTTATGGCAAGAAACCATCTTGCAAGTTTTTTTAGAAGAATATAGAGTATGAGAGGTGAGAATGTTATCCATGACCCTGTGAAAACTCCCAGAGTAGTTTTGAAAAATGTAGTTATTTCTCCACTTCCAAATTTCCCAGAAAAGGATAGGTAGAAGGATTCTCCAGTCAACCTTTTGGCTTCTCCACCATTGTAGACAGTCCTTAATGCAATCATGTTGATGAAATGGAAAACCAAGTAGAGAAGAGAGGCGTTTCTAGATATGAGTAGTGAGGGGGAAAGTAAGGAAAATGTGGTTATTATTTTCAGATTCCATCTTACAAATAGGACAGATGCTAGGGCCATGCCATAACTACTTTTGCAAGTTTTCCCAAGTTAGATTTTTGTTATGAAAAACTAGGCAAGTAAAAAGTAAAATGCTATTGGGGATGTTGGTTTTCCAAAATGCAAAAAGGATATGTTCCTTAGTTAGGTTAGAGACCATGGAGCAGAGAGAAAAGTATGCATCCGCCACATTAATATTGTCATTCTGCATCTTCCTTATCCAGATTAACTTGTCTTGGTTTCCATCGTGGCATATCCCCAGCTGATTCATCCCAACCACAATGCGCAACCATTCCAGATCCCACAGATGAGGCAAACCCAGATCCATAGCAGACCTCTAGATAGGATGTGGACCCCTCCATGAAGCAATGGCTTGACCCCAAAAAAAATGCCTCTGCTATTAAGGGAAGCGATAAGTTGTTCTGGGATATTGTCCACATCACCATAACCCAGGATACGGTCAGTTCCAATGAGAATATTGTGTCCCGAGCCAAATTTCCAAGCAAGATGTTGTAGAAAGTTCTTGGAAACATTTTGGAAACTAAGCGAGATGGCCTCTCCTGCGCTATAACACAGGTGCAATAGTTTTTGAGGTGCGTTACTCTATTGGCTCTCTTCTCTTGATATGGTGGTGGCTTTACAGGCTCCTCAACTCCTTCAATAAACTAGATTCGTGGATAATTTGGCTCCTTAGATACTATAAGTCTTTCTCACCTCTGATACCAATCTGATGGAAAGGCATAGAAAGAAAACACAAAAAATACCTACAAAAATGTGAGCTACAACTCTATTACTTAATTAAAAACAAATTAGATTCAACTACAAGTAAATTTAATATGATGTATTTATCCTTTCTAACTAGCCTCTTAACTAAAGTGACTAACTACGTTATGCAAACTCAGAGTAACTTAACTTTTCTAAATTTATACTTAACTCAAAGTAACTGAGACTCTTTGTGTAGATTATTCTGCATGCAAGAATAATTACCTATTTTAATACATGTAAAGACCAAACAAGTGTTTTGGAATCCATCGAGAGATACAAATTATTACCATTCCTCATATTTCATTTAAAAAGTCCTCCTAGCATGAAAAAAAATATAACAAAATCTTTTCATAGAAAAAAAAGAAAATTTACTTTCCATCCAAATTAATTTAAATTTGAAATTGTGTTTATTTTACTTTTATATATATATATATAACAGATGTACCAAAGCATAACTTACATGCACCAATTGAAATTGTATTTAATATATATATATATATATATATATATAAAACAGATGTACCAAAGCATAAGGTACATACACGAATTTGAAATGTTCAGATTCAAATCGATTTATTTAAAAATAAGATGTATATACCTATTTGAAATATAAGCTTGCATGCATGTTTCAGATTATTATACTGTTTTTTAGTGTGTTTTGTGTCAGACATATTTACAGAATTTTGTCTTTGTTCATCTGTCTGGATGTATGGAACCTCCTGCAAACATTTGTTTAGATCAGACCGACATTGTTATTGGGCTCCTAAATCTTGGTAAGTGTTTTCTGTTGTTTTATCACACTCTTA
Source organism: Pinus tabuliformis (assembly GCA_031772625.1). Classification (NCBI taxonomy): domain Eukaryota; kingdom Viridiplantae; phylum Streptophyta; class Pinopsida; order Pinales; family Pinaceae; genus Pinus; species Pinus tabuliformis. Next base: position 1,500,106,735 of record CM062819.1, on the reverse strand, counting down.
TCACCTTCGCCTACATAAATTTGATGCTACATTCGAAGCGGTGGACAAGGATAATAAGCATACCTCAACATACAATGTTTTGCAACGCGTAGTGTGAGCCCGCCACAATTTGGCTCACAAAATAATGAAAATTTGGGTAAAGATTTTGAGAAAATCTGGTAGATTTTTTTTGAAATTTTGGTTACAATTGCGAAGGTCAGAGATTTTAGGTAGTTCAGGATTTTTTTGGTATGATTTTGAGAAAATTTGCTAGATTTTTTTTTTGAAATTTTGGTTACCATTGTCAAGATTAAAAATTTTAGGTAGTTCAGGATTTTAGATACCAAAAGTTTTAGATCATATTAAATCTATTTCCACTATAAAAATATTCAAACCGTTAAATTTGTAAATCTATTGCAATTCGACTGCGAAATCGTAGATTCGGTAGAGACATTTTTGGCTCTGTTCGTTGCACATTCATTCCTATTCCAATTTGCCTGCGAAATCGTAGACTCGGTAGACCGTTGTTTTGCGATACTAGATTCTAAAACATATAACTGGAGTTACATTTTTGGCCCTCTGTTCGTTGCACATTCATTCGACTCTGCAGAATACGACAGATTTGCTGATGAGCGCGTAGGTGTCCGTGCCCATACTTCTCGGCTGTCGAAATTACTTTCCATGACCAATAAATATACAGAGGGCATTTCGATGGACGACATCGAAGCGTTGACAGTTGGCGTTGATATTGCGTCGGACCAAAATTTAGCGCAGTTTAAATGTTTTGGGTTTTTATTTTCAATCAAGTTTATTCAAAATTTGGATTCTCGTGAAAAAAATAGAAACGCGTAATAACTAAATTGTATTCTAAAATGTTAATGTAAATATGATTAAAATCCAATTATATCAGTTTTATTTAGAGTTTGATTCAAGATGGAATTGTGGTCACAAATAATTAATATGCATCTATAGATTCTAGTGAAAAAAGTAAAAACATAAATTGTAAATTATATTTTAGTTATATTTAGGATTTCATTTATAATGGAATTGTGATACTATGTAATCAACATTTGGGTTTGGCTTTATTTGGGTCTCGCAAGATGTTGTTTAATCTTGCACGATTAGATAGATTACAATCATCTTTAAACCCACGTGTGGAAGGTGTGGAAATACGGATGCCCTCCTGCTTCCACCCCTTGCTTATGTAAAGGATCTAATCAAGCTCATGCTATGAAGTCTGTACAACTGATAAAGATCATTCTACGTAGACTAGATTCCTTGTAAATAAGATTTACTATTTAATGTGTCTAAAAGTTTTTGGAAAGAAACTATAGCATAGTTGTACAAACAATTTCTAATAAAATCGACCAAAGAGACAGCAACACGAATGTTTCTATTATTATCATTTTGGTCTTATGGAAATGCTCAAGCTATTAATATCTTACCGCATGCAGCAGGTAGTATTAATATCTCTAAGCATTAGTCTATTGCTTCCACGCATAAAACATCAAGTAAGTGCCGAGGTGGGGTGTGTGGAGAAGTGCAGAGAAGCATTCCTGCACATAACTAACAAAACATCACTCCACTCCATAAACACGTACTTTTGTCATGCGTGAAAGATTGCCAACCGAAAACCAGTCTGAACATTAACCAAAATCAATCAGTATTGTCAAGAGAGAATGTGTGATTGTTCCTTGAGCTACTTATAGTTTTATGATATAAGCTAGTGTTCCAAGATATTATGGGTCTTTAGCATTTTCACTACTTTGAGCTCTACCCAAATCCCGTTTTGGCATCAGGATCCTTTCTATAGGCCCTTTTTAGCATAATAGAAGAAGCTTCATTGCAAGCACGAACTGTAATGTCCTTCCCCTGTCCTTTGATAAAGTAAAGCCTTAATTTCGAAGAAAAAGAGTAACTAACTTCAAGTTACAACAGAAACCCTTATGTTGCATAAGCGGATGTAATCAATTCTCAACCCTCTAACAGACCAAAGAAGTTTTTTGATCAAGGAATGGACAATGCATGCAAAAATCATTGTTCGTCAAGTGCTTCATTATGGAGAAGCAATGAAAGTAAGATGAGTCACAACCCCAACCAAGAACCGGCAATGGTCAAATCCTTCAAGGAGAAAGTAGAAGGTGGATTTAAGATTGGAGGCCTGGAGGTCGAAAAGTTTGGAAGTGCAGACAGCCCCTGCCCCCCACCGCTTGCTTAGGTAAAGGTTTACTATCATGTCATTGTAGAGGTTGTTTATACATAAGACTGTATGTAATTGTAAGTGTAACTTGTAGACGAGTTGTCTTTATCCATTGTAAACAATTTGGCTCAGACAACCTTCCAAAAATAATAATCATGATAGTAGTGGGATCACATATACCATAGTTTGTGAATCATTGAACTAATATTTGTCATATAAGAATTTAAGCCTCATAAAATGTAAGTTTTTAGATTTTGGATCTCCAGAATACTCGTGTAATGCCAACCAATAAAGTTCATGTCATGCCTACGATGTAATGACAACCTATAACGCTCATTCTATGAGAACCTTCTTCCTTGTAAATATAATATACAACTTAATATGTGTATAAGGGTTTGGGTTTGGGTTTTGGAAAAGAAACTATAGCATCGTTGTACAAACACTTTCTAATAAAATCCACCAAAGAGGCAACAACGCGAGCGTTTCTATCATTTCTCATTTTTGTCTTGTGGCAATATTCAAGTTATTAATATCTTAGTGCATCTAGAAGCTAGCATTAATATCTCTGAACATTAAGCTACTTCCTTCAATAACATCAAGCATCAAATGAATGTGGAGGTGCAGAGGTTTTGCAGTGTGAAGAAGTGCGGAGAAGCACCTCTACACCTCTAACTAGAAAGACGTCACTCCATTCCATAGACATACTTTTATCATGCGTGAAATATTTCCAACCTGAATCCTGTCTGAACATTAAGCAAAATCAACATTGTGAAGAGAGAATTTGTGATGGTTCCTTGAGCTACTTATAGTGTTTCAATATAAGCTAGTGTTCTGCCTACATCCGATTTTGGCATGAAAATCCTTGCTATAGGCCTTTTTTAGAATAGTGTAAGAAGCTTCATTGCAAGCGAGGATTATAATTTCCTTCTCCTATTCTTTGATAAAGGAAAGCCTCAATTTTGAACAAGAAGAGTAACTAATTTCGCGACACAACAAAAGCCCTTATGTATAAGTAGATGTAATCAGATCTCAACCATCCATGAAGAGACCAGAGAAGCTCTCCAATAAAATATTGGACAGTTCATGCAGAAAGAAAAGTTCCTCAAGTAGTTCACTATTGTGGAGAAAAGAAAGTAAGATGACTCACAACTCCAACCAGGAAGGGAGAATAGTCAAATCCTTCAAGGAGAAAGTAGAAGGCAGAGTTAAGATTGGAGGTGCTGAGGTGTAGAGGTGTGAAAGTCCATGGTCAATAAGAATCTGGAAAGGAAGTCTATCAGATAAGTAATTAGTTTTCAAAGACTTGCTATAATATAAAAAAACAGTACAGATTGTAATTCAATGTAAAACTGGAAATTGATATAGTGAACCAATGAAATGAATTAAAATATAAAAATTTGAAAAAAAAAATTCCCGATAACTACTTTTTAAAGACTTGTTATAAAATAAAAAGAGGTAGAAATCTCGCTGAAACATGTGATTCTATGCATCTTTGCTTTTAAAGAGTTTATACTTATTATCTAAAAAGGAAAAACTAAAAAAGAAGTCCGGACAAATCTGGGTGGGTAATAAGAATTTTTTCATTGATTAACACTTTTCAGAACTCGTCGTATGCAATTATAAATCATAAGATCACTCACATTCATAAAAATAATCATATCCAATAATTCTTCATTCACACATAAATCCTACAGCCTCTAAAATTATATAAAAGTAATCATATTCAATATATCAGGTCTGAGGAGATCAAATAGCATTACTGCAATAGGGCAATGGGACGAACCTTGGGTAGTTTGATGGCGCGGTGATTTCTGAACACTTTATCCTCTTGACATTGCAGGCAGCGCAATCAGATTTGTTCGATCTTTGTGCAGTGGCAGAAGTGGCGGAGCTCATCTTCACAAAACAAGGGAAGGAAATCTGTTGCATCAGAACATGGTTATCATTAACTTTCTAAAAATACATTATATTACAATAAAATTCGATTTTATGATGGAATTAGCGAAAACATAAGAAGTTTAAAAGCGGAGTTGAAGCATATTAGGAATGACTAATACACGGAAGATGACGAATACCCTGAAGCCATCATAATAAAAGCCAGCAGTACGTCGGTAATGAAAGTTCTGACATCGTCTTCCATCATGTCAGGAGGTCGTCATTATTTTTTAAGTGGATAATGTTTTCTTTGATGATAGTATTTTAAAACCACGGGAAGACTTTTATCATCACAATGATTTGAGGATTTTTTTAAATTTTACCTCAATCAGTAATTGAGGAAAATCAGTAATGGTATCTAAACTAGCTGCTGAATTTTATTAAAATTATAATTTTACATTTTGTCTATCGAATTCAAAAATATATAAATCCTTTTGCTACACTAATAACTTATAAAAAATTGAATAGGCTCTGTTGGAATATTAATTCCAACTGCGTGCAGTGTTGGCCGTCGCTGTCCGCGTTGGCAGCACAGTCAGTTGCCAAATCAGCCAGCACGCAGCAAGGAAACAGCTTAGGAAAACCACTGACACTTATCAGACCACTTTTCACGAAAGGTGGTATTCTCTGTACGTTTTAAAAACCACCTTTCCATCGGGACATAACATTCAGCATGGTAGGGCCTCCCGAAATCGCCGTCAACCGTCCGATTACAAGGATGGCTGTCCACCGTTGATCAAAGCCGAAGCTGCGTACAAGCCTGCAGTTAATATTGCAGTGAATTAATTTATGAAGTACCTTCGCCATGCTGAGAATTAAATGGCGTTCGTAGATTGTTGGTGAAATTTTATTACACGAGAGCATGGCTCAAAATATAAAAGAAATATCATATATATTTTTGTTTCATTTTTGTTTCGGGTTCATTTGCATAAAGAATGAAACGAAAAGGGGCAGCTGTAATTTTTTGCACATGGAATAAAAGTGACAATTTGCAGCAGCGAACAACCAAGGGGAGATGCACAGCAGTGCATAAATTATGTGTTGATTTCTTTTGTGAAGAATATATGAAAAGCGCAGCAGCGCGTATATTTTTTTTGTTATGTTGTTTATTGGATATGCAATGTAAAACTGGGAGCAACGCAAAGGATGAAATGAAAAGGGGCTCGCTACAGCAGTGTGAAAAAAAAGGGAACACGGAGTATTATAAAACAGAGGTTGAAATGTAAATTTTTTTTGGTTGCTCAAACGAAGGGAAGCAAGCTGCGAGCAGATGAAGAATTGTATTACACAGCAGTGTAAATGGTGTGAGTAAAGAAATGGTTTTTCACCTCACAGTGAATTGTATTACACAGCAGTGTAAATGGTGTGAGTAAAGAAATGGTTTTTCACCTCACAGTGAATGTAATGTAAAAGTTCTTTTTACAGGAGTATATGTAAAAGTTCTTTACAGCAGTAAATGTAAGACTTTGTTTTTACAGCAGTAAATGTAAATGAGATTTTACACACAGCAGTGTAAAATCTCAGGAGGAAAACAGAGTAAATTTTTGTTGGTTGAAATGTATTTTTGGTGAAACCCTCTGTTAAAGAGGAAGGTGCTTTTCAGCACAGTCTCATGGTGAATCCCTCTGTCAAGAGGAAGATGGCATATACTGGTGAATCCCTCTGATCAAGAGGAAGATGCTTTTTAGCATAGACTGGTGAATCCCTCTGTCAAGAGGAAGATGCTCTTCAGCATAATCTCTGGTGAATCCCTCTGTGTGAGGAAGACTCTTTTGTTGTTTGTGGAACTGCATCTGAAGCAGTGTTGGTGAATCCCTCTATGTGAGGAAGACATTTACTTAAAACAGAAAACTCACACAACTTCATTAATTTCTTTGCTCAATTACATCACACTTATATAGGAAATAACACAAACTAATTCCTAACCACTCATAACTAATTCTGTTCAACCACCTACAACTAATTCAGTTCAACCACTCATAACTAACTATTTCTGCATTATTCTCACATCCTCCCTTAATGGAGAAATGGATTTTCTACAATACCTAACTGACTTCTAAAAACTTCAAATTTGATTTTACCAAGGGGCTTAGTAAATATATCAGCCACATTATCCTTGGTGTTACAAAATATCAATCCAATTTCATTTGTCTCAATTTTCTCACGTACAAAGTGGTACTGTAACCCAACGTGTTTTGTTCTAGCATGGTAAACTGGATTATGTGCTAATTTGATAGCACTCTGATTATCACAATTGATACATGTTGCACCACTTTGCGATTCTTCAAGATCCGCAAGAATTCTCCGCAACCAAATAGCTTCACAGGTGGCATTGGTCAAAGCTTTGTACTCTGATTCTGTTGAAGATAAAGAAACAGTTGGCTGTTTCTTACTACTCCAAGATACGACCCCTGATCCAATATGAAATGCATAGCCAGAGGTAGATCGTCTGTCATCTGGATTTCCTGCCCAATCTGAATCAGAAAAACCTATCAGTACAACATCAGATACATCAGTATACATAATACCAAGATTCACTGTTCCCTTTAAGTATCAGAGAACTTTCTTTGCAACATTCCAGTGATTTCCTGAAGGCTTAGCCATGAATTGACTAAGAATACTGACTGAGTATGCAATGTCTGGTCTGGTAGTGGTGAGATAGTTCAAACTTCCCACTAACTGACGATATAATGTTCCATTTGCCTCTTTCGATCCATCTTCTTTGTACAACTTTGCATTCTGTTCTAAGGGAGTTGACATAGCTTTGCAATCTGTCATATTGAACTTTTTAAGAATCTCCTTTGTATATTTGCTTTGAGTGATCAAAGTTTTACCAGGTTCTCTCCATACCTCAATTCCTAAGCAGTAATGCATTTCACCCAAATCTTTCATTTCAAATTCCTATGACAACTGAACTTTAATTTCTTCAATTAACTTGTGAGCACTGCCTGTTATAATGAGATCATCCACATACAAAGATATTAAAGCAACATTTCCTTTTTCATCTTTCTTAAAATACAAGTTAGGATCATTTTTGCTTTTCACAAATCCATTCTGAAGAAAGAAGGTATCAATCTTTACATACCATGATCTTGGTGCCTATTTCAAACCATACAATGCCTTTCTTAACCTGCAAACCAGATGCTCCTGTCCCTGTTTGACAAACCCTTCAGGTTGAACCAAATAAACTTCTTCCTTTAAATCACCATTTAGAAAAGCAGATTTGACATCCAATTGATGTATATTCCAATTATGTTTTGTGGCTAAGGCAATCAGTAATCTAATTGTATTCAACTTAGCTACTGGTGCAAAAGTGTCTTCATAATCAATTCCCTCCTGTTGAGCATATCCTTTTGCTACTAATCTTGCCTTAAATTTATCAATTGTACCATCTGCTTTAAATTTTGTTTTGTACAACCATTTGCTTCCAATTGGAACTTTATTTTCAGGAAGTTCCACTAATTCCCATGTTTGATTTTTCATAATAGAAGCATACTCATCATTCATAGCATTAATCCATGGTTCATGTTGTTTAGCCTGCTCATAATCAATTGGTTCTTCAACATTCATTATATTAGACATTAAGGCATAGTCTCTATACCTTTCAGGAAGCCGAGTCTGTCGGGACGACCTTCTTGGTGTGGGTGTTCCATCCATGATTCGTTGGCTTTGAGGTGTATCACCTCCTTGTGATGACTCACTGCTGCTAGATGTGCTCATACTGCTGCTATCATCCTGATCCTGTACCTGTACCTGGACCTGTTCCTGTTCCTGCTTAATCAAAGTATCAAGCTTGAGATGTGCATCATTAGAAATATGCCATGTATCATTCTTTGTGTTACTTTTATCAGTCTGCTCATGAAACAATACATCACGACTTGCAAATAGTTTATGGGAACTTGGATCAAATAATTTATAGGCTTTCTGATCCGTACAATATCCAATGAAAACACACTTGATGGACTTGGCATCAAGTTTGCTTCTGTTAGCCTTAGGAATATGAGCAAAAGCAGTACATCCAAAGACTTTGAAATGACTCACATCAGGTTTATAACCATAAAGAACCTCAAAAGGAGTTTGAAAAACTAATTTCTTAGTGGGACATCGATTCTTCAGATAAACAGCAGTGTTAATGGCTTCTGCCCAGAAACCATTAGAGATGTTCTTACCTTGCAGCATACTACGAGCAGATTCCACCAAGGTTCTATTCCATCGCTCTGCAACACCATTTTGCTGAGGGGTATGTGGCACTATGAACTGTTGTTGAATTCCATTAGATTTACAATAGGTGTTAAATGCTTTTGATTTATATTCACCCCCTTGATCAGATCTGAGTATTTTGATGCACTTTCCTGTTTGTTTTTCAACCATATTTCGAAACTCTTTAAAATACTCAAATATGTCACTTTTCCTTCTAATGAAATAGACCCAGGTATATCTAGATCTATCATCAATAAAAATAACAACGTATGAAGCACCACCAAGAGACCTAGTTTGCATAGGTCCACATACATCAGTGTGAATTAATTCAAGTATATCATACTTTCGTTTCTCAGTATGAACAGGAAACTCTTCTCTATGCTGCTTACCAAGTGCACAAGCTTCACATGGTAAATGTTCACACTTCATAACAGGAAGACCTTCAACCATTGATTTCCTTTGTAACAACGATAAATCATTGTAATTTAGGTGCCCATACCTGTGATGCCATAATTCTGTTGTCGATGTCTCTTGAGATGTCAATGCAACATGGCGCTTGACTGTCACATCCAATCTGTACAATCCTCCAACCCTAGTACCTGTAGAAACAACCTTGTAGTGGTCCTGAACATCTTTCACTATACACCCCAATTTACCAAATTCTACTTTTAAATGATTATCAGTGATAGTGGAAACAGATAGCAAATTCTTTTTGAGAGCAGGTACATACATCACATTATGAATCTGTCGCATTTGTCCATTAGGTAAGTACACATTTATTATGCCATAGCCTTGAACGTTAAGTGACCTATCATCTCCTAGATAAATGTGTGTACCATCAGATTTCTCATAATATTTATCATACCATTCTTTATTACAAGTCATGTGTGCCGAGGCACCAGAATCTATAAACCAAGCATTCTCATCATCAGTTTCAGCAGACAATGCAGCATCAGAAAGAAATAACTTAAGATTTTTAAATCCATCATTCACTGAGGTGTCTCTGTTTATGTAATTTCCATTATGCCTGCTATGTCTTTGATTTGATTCATTATTCTTTCTCCTATAGCAATCTTTAGCCAGATGTCCAGGTTTTCCACAATAATGACATTCAATGTTCCTTTTAACATAAGAATCAGGAGGTGCCATACCTTTCTGCTTTGCTTGAAAACGGCCTCTGTTTCTGTCCCATGGTCTCCCTCGGAATGGTCTTTGGCCTCTTGCAGTCAAAGCCAAATCAGAACCATTTGACTCCAGTTCAAAAGTTTTCATGCGCTCTTCTTCTTGAAGAAGAATTCCAGCCAATTCTTCAAATGTAGGAGGTGTCGGTCTAGCTGAGAGAGCTGAAATAAAGACTTTATAGTCTGGGACTAACCCCTTTAAAGTAACAGTTACCAAGTCTGTACTAGAAACCTTTTCACCAATATCACCAAGCTTATCACTAAAGTCTTTAATTCGGGAAACAAAGTTGCTAATGCTTTCATTGGTATCCATTTTGATAGATAGCAGCTTTGTTTTTAAGAATAAAATACGGTTTGCATTTGTAGTCTCATACAAACCTTTGAGAGTGTCCCATGTCGCCTTCGAAGTTTCACAGTCCCGAATGTGAGGAATAATATTGTCCTTCACTAACATGCGTAGCAGCACCCTTTCTTTCATTTCACGCTTCTCCCAATCTTGAGTATTAGTAGGAAGTTGAGGCTTGGTCTCGTCACCTTTGACAATCGGCCAGAGATTGTATGCCTCTAGTACTGTTATGATCTTAAATTTCCAATTGACATAATTTTCTCCATCAAGTCTTGAAGACTCATTTAAATATGAATCTGCAAGGGGATTAGCCATCTCTCCACCAATGACCAAATTCAAACAAAAAATCACAAGCTTCTTAAGGTTGGAAAACTGGTTAATTAATAAATAAAACTCTGCGTAGACACTGCACACTCAGAAAAGGGCCAGAACACTCAGAAAGGGGCCAGAACACTCAGAAAGGGGCCTGCGTATACACTTCACACTCAGATCACTGCCTGAGAAATTTAATAAATAAAACTCTGCTACAGACCTGGACTTGTTCAAAAAACCAAACTTGCAAACTTGCTCCCTTTTTGTTTTAAAATACCCAGAACAACTTGCTCCCTTTTACAGCGTTGCTGTGCAAGAAGTCGCATAAAACACAGAACCGAAACAATACTGTTAACAGAACCGAAACACTACACCTGGACCTCGGTTGTTCGGAAACACGTGCAGTGAGTCGAACTTGAATTGCTCCGTCTTCTTCTGGACGCACCACGTATCAGCACTCCACGCTCACCGCATCAACAGTTTAAAAACCGGCTCCACGCAGCCTTTCTTGAGGTCTCTTCACGCACCCGCTTCAGCTCCAGCGCACACTCTAATGGCAGAGTCACTCACTGCCCACGAAGAGGAGAGAGGCGCAAACAAAAGAGCTCTGATACCAACTTAAAACAGAAAACTCACACAACTTCATTAATTTCTTTGCTCAATTACATCACACTTATATAGGAAATAACACAAACTAATTCCTAACCACTCATAACTAATTCTGTTCAACCACCTACAACTAATTCAGTTCAACCACTCATAACTAACTATTTCTGCATCATTCTCACACCTTTGTGTAACAGCACTTTTGTAATCCCTCTGTTAAGAGGAATACCTTTTTTCGTAACAGGCAGTCATATTGATGAATGCAAAGTTTTTTTTTGGTGTGAAAATTTATGTTCTCAGAAAACAAGTTAGCTTCCCTGTGCAAAAGAGCCTATGGCAAAAAAACAGAGCATTGTCTCTGTGTTCAGTTTATTTTGTTTTTTGGATTTTATCAGAAAAATCCCCAACAAGCTTTTGTTTATTCTGTGAATTGAAGTGTAAGGTTTAAGCCCGTGCTATTGCCTCTGATAATAAACATAGGAATCTCGACTAAGTAACTAAGAAACATTTGTGTTTTCCACTTCTGGCATTTCCTTGACGTGTCCATCCCCCACTGTAAATTGAAGCTTCGTTGCCATTGCATATTTTGAATGTTCATAGGAAAAAACTTGAGAAAAACCATAAAATACTTAAAAGGTTATAATTTTCAAAGAAAATGGTGCCCACTTCATTTTGAATCAATCAATGATTATTTGTTCCTTTTCCATGCGTTGTAAGGACGGTGAAGGCAATTTACTATTCTATTATTGGTAATCGACATTGAAGACAGAGAAAACACGCGTGGGCCGACGATCAAAGAATAATCAGTTAATAGGGACACAATTGGATTCATTCACTCCACTTCAATTACAACAATTTCCCACCTCACATCGTACAACTTTAACAACTTGCTTTAAATTTGTACGACTAAAAATGACGCAGAAGCATCTTACTGAAAAAGGGACAACTGGAAATGGTTTTTGTTTTCGCTGGAAAGAAACAAAAACATTTGGAATTTTGTTTTATTTTTGTTTTACTGAAATTAACGCTCACACAAACATTGTTCTTTAAAAATTAAGCAAGCAAGTAAAATAGGTTTAGTTAAGGGTATGTTTGAAAAAGTTGTTAGATAACTAAAAGGTAACTGAAGAATAGTGAGGGGTTTAGTTAAGGGTATGTTTGAAAAAGTTGTTAGATAACTAAAAGGTAACTGAGAAATAGTGTTCCTCAAGTGTAAGAAACTGCTAGTAAGGCATTAAAAGAGAACAAACAGAGCCTCATAGGGGGAGGCTGCCATCCAGAGAGAAGAAAGGACATAGAGTTTGAAATTACAATTTTTCTTGAATATCTATGAAAGCAAATGAATCTAGAACCTGCCATTAAGGAAGCAAGACAATTTATTATTTTTTCTTGCGCATTAATGTTTCAAACATTGTTTTAAAGCAAAATAGTGAAACAATTCATTAAGAGGCCAAATGACATCGACAAAAAACTCGTCACTAAAGGCATCTCAGACCAAGAACTAGACAAAGGCAAAACCAACAAAGACAACACATTCCTTCTCAACAAAATCCCAGGTACATTTACATACAGTATTCAAGCACACTTGTGCATTCGTTACATTTCCAAATTTAACACTTCATTATACATTTATATAACCCAAAATAGTAGAGGGTTCCGAAACCCACGAACACCAACAAAACAACGATTTGGAGGCTAAGACTAGCCAAATAGCGAGGGTGTGAAAACCCATGAAACCATACAAACACACGAAGAAACCGAAACCCCAAGGATTATACCCAACTAAGGATACTGCAAATAAAGAAAATAAAAACCACAATACAGCCACAGAGGGATCCTACCCTGTTTTTTCCCAAGCTTATGAAGACTCCTAAGGACAAGGCCATGGAGCAACGTTCTCCAGACACGACCTGCACACCACCACAAAAACAAGGCGAGCAGTCAAGAAACCAGTAGGGCCAACAAAACGAAATCACAGTGAGCAGATAAACGAAGGAAGGAGTAGGGATTTACCTCGAAAAGGTCTGACTTTGAGCCAGAGGACGAGAACCGAGTCTCTCGCCAGAGGGTTTCTCTCAACAGGAATGCCATATGGTAGTTTACCTGCTCACCAAGCAGCCGGAGGGTTAGAGTCATAAAACCGAGATGCATAAATGAAATTGGAACAAAAAAATTACCTTAAGTAGTGTTCGCTGAGCCGCCCACTGCAGTAGCAAGGAAAGAACCTATGGTTACACAGAGCCAGATGAACACCAGAACCAACACCAAAAAAAATCACCACAAACAAAGTAGAGACAAAGCATGAGCCGGGTAACAAATATGAAACAACTTGCAAGTTGAAATTTGACTTGAAACGTCCGAGAACCGGAAAAATAAACCACCACAAGGAACAAGCAAAGGCACAGAGCCAACAAACCACCACAAGGAACAAGCAAAGGCACAATGCTAACAAACCACCACAAGAAACAAGCAAAGGCACAACGCACCCACAGAGCCAAACCAGACCACGGTGAATACAAGAATGAACTCCTAATTTCCCTCGGCAGGTGTGAAATGACCACATTTGTGAAACCAAGGCCAGTACAAAGGGCAGGCCGAAACAATTAAGCACATTAAAACCTCACACCAAAACCTTGTTTTGTTTATTCAAAAAATTTGCAAGAGTTAAACAGTGGTTGATACGTGTCCCTCCTCGGGATTGCCTCAAAAAAATGAAAAGAACATGATAGAGCAACGACGAGGGATTACCATATCCAAGTTTAATTCTTTAGGGTTCATCATCCATCTACGAGTGTTCAAGTTTTATGAGAGGTGCGCATGCAAGCAATGTGAGTAATAAACCCCAATATGTAATATGGAATATTATATATATATACACGACAGTTAACATTATACACACCGGCAAACCATTACGTATTTAAAAAATAAAATGTTCCTTAATATTGTTTGTTATGCTCTATAGACCTAATAGGTGGGACCCCCTTAGAAGAAAATTCTCGCCACAAGGATGCTACTTCATTAATGCACGATTAATTCACTGATCGATCATCAATTGCTTGTTTTTATTCAACCAATTGGAAGAGTCATATTACCTGCTTGTATACAAATGATTAAAGACATATGCATACCACATAAGTAAAAAAAATTATGTATTTGTTATTGATAAGGAGCCACATTTATATCACCTATATGGTTGGTTGGATACTATTTTTTATAACTCCAGCGTTGTTTTGTTATATATATATATATATATATATATATATATATATATATATATATATATAATATATATATATATATATATATATATATATATATATATATAGCTGAGCGTTGGCCTTGAAATCTATCCTCTGATTCAATCTATGAAACCCTTGCTTTATGAATCTATGATTTTGTGGCTCTGCATAACCTTTTTACTCCAATATCTTCATTTTTCATGAAATAGAGTATGCACTTGAATTTTTACTCTGAGGAGATTGAAAAGCTCTGAGGTCTATTGCAGGGGATTGAGCAGTCAACTGATAGAGACTACAAGTGCGAGGGACCATGGCTCCTGCGTCACAGAATACCGAGCGGGTGGTTTATTACCCTCTCTGACGCACTACTCTCGCTTGGCCACTGGGCATTCAGTGTCCTCTACTAGGATTGATGGTACTACCAACGCTAAGTTGTTTCCTCATGAACGACTTCCAATTTTTGTCTCCTTGGTAGATGGTGTTTGCCATGGTCGGTTCCATTATGAGCTATATCGCTGATGACACTGTTTTTGGTTTGCATGGGTTTCTGGGTATGTGCTGCGACTAATGAACAAAACAACATTTTACAAGTATGTCCCCATCATTACTATTGAGCCATAATCTCAGGTTTATGCACACTAAATGTGATATCTGGGTATAAAACTCTGTGTTTTTTTTCTAAGTGATTGGTTTTAGGCTGATATAATGCATAATTCCCTACTTTGTTTTTCTGGGTTCAAACTCATGTGACGCTCTTCGTTATCTTCCTGAACTATCTGGGGCTTGCATTTTTCTCTATTCATATTAATTATCTTGGCTTTTTGGGCTTACAATCAAATCCCCTATCTATTATCCTCCTAGCTCCGCATGCCATGGGGATTTCAAACTTTGAATGACAGTTTATCAGGTTTCCTTTCCTTCCGATTATCTATTAACCAATTTGATTGTCATTTCCCGTCGTGGCTCAGTCTTTCTAACTTCTTAATTATCTCTAGTCCCTATAAACAGTGTGGGTTTCAGTTCTATAATTTATGGTTTGTCTGTATCTGGTGTTACTATTGCTGTTTGAATTTCGGATGCTAAATTTTTGTTCTTTGGTTGCATGACACCATGTCTTAATGTATTAGCATTGTTATTTCTTCTTTCTGGGTTCTTTCACCTCTTTGTCTAGATAGTCATTTCCTCATCGTCTGAGGATCTTCTGCCATATCCTGCCACCTTTGTTGGCCCAGTCCCTTTCTCGGCCCTCTCAATTATCGGCTAGTTTTAGATTTTCCTGGGTGGTTTTTACTTTCCCGGAGGGTGATGTGTGATTCCGGCCACATCTAACATCGCATGTCATTTATGTCATTTAATCCATACGCATCATTTGCATGCATCACAAGACGCATATTTACTACCACATCAGGCCATATCTACTGTAAAATTCCTCCTGTCAGTTTTTAATTAATATTCCATTTTGGATTGTCAATCGACGACGTTTGTCCTCCCGGTTCCAAATATATTTGTACCTGTCCTCCTCTTGGATCGCCTCTTTCTTCACGAATTTCTGATCCCAAGGTGGCTGCACTGTTCATTGAGTCAAACATTCTCATTCCCCTAACGTCAAGATTGCAAAACTTTACTAGGCTGTTAGAAGTCTCTGACTTATACGCCACTTCTTTCCTCGAAATCCTAATCCATGGCAAATTATTCTACTAATGTATCTGCCACCCCTGCTCTCATTTGTGTGATCCGGATTTAAACAGGAATGCAACAAATTACAGAGATGACAATAAAAATAGAGATGCAGTGGAAATAATACTTCATTTCATTAGAGTAAAATACTGGAATAGGCTTACAAATAGAAATGGAAATAAACCAGCTAGGGCGATAGTAGCTTATCTCTGAGAAGAGATGTGGCGGCTACATGCCTCTAAAATGTGTTACAATGAGACTCGAAGGCCTATTTATTGTTGAGAAACAATGGAAAACCCTTAACATTCCAAAACCTAACCTTAGAAGATGAAATGCCAAATTGTGGGCCCCATTTTGGATAAGTTGGTACATCAACTTCTCGGGGTCATAACTTTGGCACTCAATCTTCGTTTGACGCATACAATAGCTCGTTAGAAAGATCCATCTGAGGCTTGAAATTTTGGGAAGAGCAACATCGGTCCATGGACCCATATTGCTCCTAGATTTCCCAAAAAACGTTGTTTAGGGCCTCAAAATAGCTCTGGAAGTTCAGGACCTGAAAAACTGCTAAAAATAGTAAATTGTGCTACAATTACGGAAACTGAAAGAGACAGTTGTGGGGGTCCAAGTGGGATAGGTGGGTGGCCACCAACATCCACCTGGATCATTGTGCCACTATCGATGCTGAATCCCGTCAGATTGGTTTTGATATCAACGTACACCAAAATAGTCCCTGTTCACTTGATGCATGGCACACTATCCTCAGTGATGGCAGTGTGCTAGAAGTCACTCAGCTACCTCTTGATCAATTGGATGGTGGGCATGCAATTCGATATCGACATTCAAAGCATCATTCCATAAAAACGGCAACACCACCTTCGGCTTTGGCTTTAGACAATGATACCCTGGCGGACCATATTACTAGTCTCCAAAAACGTGCCTTAGTTGGTAGACGGTATTTCGTGGAGATGGATGACTCTAAAATGCATAAATGGATAGACAAGAAATGGAAATCTATGCTAGAGTACTTGCCTACGGTAGTGAGGCTTCTGAAGGGATGGCATAACTTTCATTTTCTCAGTCAGGAGGACTTGGAGAAAATCATAGCCATCCCATGGATTCATGGAAAAAGCTTCCTTGCCCTTCACAAGTGGTACATCGGGTACAATCCTCTTCATAATACACCCTCCAACTAGCCGGTATGAGTCAAATTACCAGGTCTACCTCTGGAATTATGGACCAAACATGCACTCTCTGACATTGGCAATGCCATCGACAAATTTATCTGTGGACACTCGCTGTCTAGTAGCACAAGACAAGAGGGTTGCCTGGATCCTCATCGAAAAGGATTATCGAGGAGGATTTCCACACCTTCCTCCAATAAAGGTTGGACTATTGGGGGGTTCCCTTCAGATGCTCCTTCTACCATAGAACAGGGCATATGCATAATCAATGCCCTTTTCGACCTGGCGGGCGCTTCCATTGCAGAAGATGCTATAATGGTACCACGGGGTCTCACTCTGATATGGGTCGTCAGAGTCTGAATGGTAAAGGGAATATGCCACATAAGCATCAACCTCATCAACCAGGTATGCATTCATACCAGAACTCCCACCTTCCACATGCTTTTGGATCAATTGTTTCTTTGCCCATTACCATCCCATCATCCCTGAATGTTTCCCCCAAATCAAATTTCCCTCTTTCTGACAGCCCACCAATCTTCACATGTCATCTACCACTTGAGCCAAAAACTAGTTAGGACATACAAACTCCCTTTACAGCTCCGCATCCATATCCGGACATTCCTTCGACCTCGCAAGTTGCATACGTTGCTCCTTTGGCTCCACCTCACCGTTAATCAAAGGATAACGGCCCATGCCTCAACATTCTTCCACCAAATTCTCCCACAGCTTCGCCTACAAATTTAGTCAGGACTGACTTGGACTTCCTCTTACAAAGGAAGACTCTTAATCTCCATACCCTCACTATCCACAAACCCGGAGGTCAATCATCTCCCCACATCAGTCCGACCTCGGCAGGAAAGATTACTATGCGAAGGAATCAAAATCATGGCAATCGCCATTTTCAGGGACGCTCCAATAAAAATCCTTTTTCCTCCCCATTGGATAGGTTTCTCGTTGACATCCCATAGCTGACATCTCCCCCTCACAGGCCCTTAGAGCACGGATGCCTGAGAAAGATCTTTCATGATGTGCATCATCTCCCTTAATATTCGAGGTCTGGGGACTGCCCCAAAATACTTAGCCCTCAAAAACCTTTTGTTATCTTTACAGCCTTTCATTATTCTTATTCAAGAAATGATGCACAATGTTCCCTGCACTATCCAATATTTTCAGAAAATGTTTCCAAACTGGTATATATCTGCAACTGTTGCTATGGGCCTCTCGGGTGGTCTGGTGGCCTTATGGGATCCCAGCTGGATCAACATTAAGGCCTACGAATGTTTCGTTGGTATACTACTGGAAGGTAGTATTCGTGGCTTGCCTGGTCATGTACATATCTTAAACATATATGCCCCATATAGAGATAGAGGGAACTTCTAGGACCGGTTCATATCGTCTGGGTTTATGGACCTGGAGTCACTTATTATAGTAGGGGATCTAAACTATACTATCAGTATGGATGAAGTTTGGGGATGCTTCAAGAAAGTCGATCCTCTGGCTGGGAAAATTTAGAATGCCATCATCATGAACAATTTTGTCGATATTTGTCCCTCCAAAATTGCCCCTACTTGGGACAATGGGCACACTCACTCTGCCTACGTTGCTAAGAGACTGGATCAATTTCTGATCCATGAACAATTGTTGGACCATCTGGGGGATGTCCGGGTTAACATAATCAGTAACTTCATATCGGATCATAGACCCATCACACTGCAATGGAGGAAAAGGGAACTCTGCTCGGGCATCCCCTTCAAATTCAATAGAACAGTCTTGGAGGACCCTGACTTTAATAAGCTGGTGCTTGAAACATGGGGCAGTTTTAATACTACAGGGACCTCTCCCATGCTCAATATCCTAGAGAAACTAGACTCCCTCCTGGGAACTGTTAAATACTGGCAGAAAAAGAAAATTAAGGACAACAGAAAGGAGCTTGTTGAAATCCAAAAATGTTTGGACTCACTCTAGTCCTCCATGTCCACTCATTATCTTCCTGATCACATCCGCTCAAACATTCAATCAATGGAACTTAGGAAGAAGCAAATCCTAATGATGGAAGAATCCACATGGTGACTAAAGAGCAGGGCGCTCTGGTTAAAGGAAGGTGATCACAACACAAATTTTTTCCATAGATATGCTAACCACCACTGAAATATTAACTCCATATGGGAGATTACAGACTCAGATGGATGCATATACCAGACACAAGAAGGAATAAGTGATGTTGCTGTACAATTTTTTCAAAATGCTTATGGAAGCAATGAAAATTCTTCTGTGGAAGACATGGTTTGGGGTACTGATCCATACCCTATCATGTATGATTCAGAGAAAAATGAGGATTTCTTTATGGAAGTCACTGAAGATGAACTACTGGGAGTTCTCAAGTCGTTTAAGAGTGACAAAAGTCTCGGTCCTGATGGGTGGACTATCGAACTTTTCTCTCACTTCTTTGAAACTATTAAGGCTGACCTTCTAGGCATGATTGAGGAATCCAGGACTATGGGCTTCATCCACCATAAGATAACTTCCACATACATCACCCTCATTCCTAAAAACAACTCTGCAAAGGGTTTCACTGACTTCAGGTCTATTTCACTATGTAACGTCATCTATAAAATCATATGGAAGACTATTGCTAGGCATATCCACAAGAATCTCTCTTGCTTCATCTCCCCTGAATAGCATGGATTTCTTCCGGGCAGACTCATCCATGATGCTGTGGAAAATGCTCAAGAAAGCATGCACTCGATTCACACCAAAAATCTTGATGCTGCTATTCTTCAGATTGATCTCCGAAAAGCATATGACTGTCTAGAATGGGGCTTTCTTAGACTAATCCTTAGCAAGATTGGCTTACAGCCTAGATGTATTAACTGGATCATAGCCTGTGTGGATAATGTATATTATGTTGTCATCATCAATGGATACCCAACAAGGTTCTTCTGGGCTGGCAGAGGCCTCCGACAAGGATGTTTGCTATCTCCTTTATTATTCATTTTGGTCATGGACTGTCTAAGTTTGCATATCAAAAAAGCGGTCCTGGAGGATCAATTCCAACCACTGAAGCTGGGAAATAACATCAGTATTTCTCATAACATCTTTGTTGATGACATCCTTATAATGGGTATGCTCTGTCGTTTTTCCTGGTATTATCTTTTTCACATTTTCAGTAGATTTGCAAATGCTTCGGGGTTGTTCATGAATACTAATAAATTTGTTCTATATCATAGTCAATTTGATTTGGTGACTATTGCATATATAAAAGACTTATTTAGAATTGAGGCTAGACCTATGCAAAATGGCTTGAAATATCTTGGTTATCGACTTAAACCCACCTGCTATAGAATCACTGCTTGGAAATGGCTTGTTGATAGGTTCTATAAAAGAATCTCTAGGTGGGAATTTAGATGTCTGTCCTTAGGGGGAAGGGCTATCCTTTCACAAGCTGTTCTATCACAATTGGGTGTCTATTGGGCTCATCTTTTCCATATTCCTGCCTCCATCATTAGTGACATAAACCATCTTATGGAAAACTTCATCTGGGCGGGTAGTCACAGTGCCAAAAAATTCCATTTGACCAAATTATCAAATATTACTCTCCCAAAGGACATGGGCGGTTGGGGAATTATGGACCTTCGTCGCTTCGGTGGGGCATTGCTTATAAAATCCCTCTAGAGGGGTTTATTTGGAGCAGGCACATGGAGCAAGATTATCCAACACAAGTATCTAAAGAATAAAGACTTCAATGTTTGGTACTGATATGGCTCAATTGGTATCAAACAAGGTTCAACAATCTGGCTAAGTTTCCTGAAAATAGAGAAATATTTTATTCATCATCTGGCATGGAAATTCTAGACAGGCAATAGCATTCTTATTGGTATTGACCCAATATTGGGTGCTGATTCGAACTTCACCATTTCTGACAGTATCATCCAACACCTAAACGAGCATGGCATTTTTTTTTGGGGCCAAGTTATAAATGGTTGGCAGGGTATGCTCCCCATATGGAAAAATGCCCTTGAATTGGGTTTCACCGGCCACATGGAAGGGGAATGGATTCAGACCATTTCAACAATGAAGCAGCTTGGCATTTGCCGAACAGGAACACAGGACAAAATTATATGGTCGGGTAAAATGGCTTCTGATAACATTATTGTGGCGGACACATATCATGCATTATCAAATATGGTCGCCAGACAAGGGGAGCATCATACTCTTTATGCTTTCTGGAAAACTAAAGCTCCAATAAAAATTATACTTTTCACATGGCTTGTTTATCATAACAAAAATATTGTATGGGCAAACCTGCAAAAAAGAAATTGGCATGGCCCTGGTATATGCTCCTTATGCAAAAATGATTTTGAAGATAATGATCACATCTTTTTGCACTACCAATTTACTACTCAGGTTTGGAAAAAGATTGCTTCCCTTTTTGGCTTCCCATACATTCAACACTCTTGCATTAGAGACTCATTGAAATGGTGGAGTTCCCAAAAATCTGCCTGGTGGGCCATTCCTCTTTTCCTATTCTGGGCAATATGGAATAGGAGGAACAAAATTATTTTCTAGAACTGTAGGGAAGATTTCTCTATGTTAATTGAAAGAATATCCTCCAATCTTTTTTTTTTACCACAACCAATATGCACTAAGAACAACCCTAAAATGAAGAATAATATTCAGTTCACATACCCTATGGGGTTTTTTGATGGGGCTGCACAAGGGAAGACCTGTTCTTGTGGTTTTTGGATTGCCATGACTGCTGATTTGTCATACAGGATGTACTGGAATTGTGGTGGTGGTACAAACACCTAAGCTGAAGCAGTGGCACTCTGGGGTCGCCTATGGTTCAATAGTTTCCTTGGGAACCCCACTCTACACATATATGTAGACTCGATGATTATAATTGATCAAGTATTGGGGAGGGCATCCATCAACAACCCCATGCTTCAAGGATGGATGGAAATGATTGAATCTCAATGGAAAAGTCAAGATAACTCCACAATCCAACACATTATAAGGATCCTCAACAAGGAAGTAGACAAATTATCTAAAAAAGGATTGCAGGGATGTTTTGGCAAATGGTATCTGGAGATCTCATGGGAGCAGAACACTTTTGATATGGGGGACTTTCCATATCCTGGTTAAAATTCCTCTCTGCATGTTTTTTACCATCTTTTTTTGTAAATTTTGTTATATAGGCTTATTATCTTCTCAATGCAGCACAATATGTCTAAAATCTTCTCATGGCAGCACATTGAGAGAATGTGGCATTCAGACATGACCTTTTAAGTTTGGTAGATTTAGCCTTCCCTGTCATATATGTAAAAGTTTTCTAACTGTTATTATCTTTTCATTTTGGGACTTTGGATGGTGATCTAAACACCATATTTCCATTATCAAGTGATCTGGGTGATTCACTATTACTCTGTAGATCGATGTTTGTATGTACTATCATACGTATTTGCCTATAATATATTATCAAGCTTTTTTCTTACTGAAAAAATATATATATAAGTACGAGAAGAAACTTGTATGCATGTGGCACATGTTAATAAACTGATTCAAAACATTATAAAGTATGACAACGACCACGAACGAACGTTGTTCCAAGAGGACTTCAGCATCGAAATGTGAGATTAATTGTGGTGCATGCAATGATATTTATGGACTATGGCTACGTTGCGACTCATGTTATGTGTATTGTGATAGACCACTATTATATTATATATTAGATGCTTGATATATAATACGGTTCAGTTTTTGTGGAAAAGATAGATTATGGTTATTCAATGGTTATGGTTTTGGTTTTGGGGCAATGATATTTTTGGAAAATTAAACGTTGGTTGTTAATGCTAGAAAACTCACCGGAAAAGTTTGTATAAAATTCTTGTTAATTAATTACGAGGTAATGATATGATGGCCATTCAGTTGAAGTTGTACCTCTGCAAATTTGATGTGTGCCTTAGTCCACCTCAACATAACGTGACAAAGGCAGTGTTACGCCATTTGCTTGTCTATTGCCCGTTTTTGATTGGTTGAATTTACGATTGTTCCCTCCACGTCGTACACACATAACGTAACAAAGGTAGTGTTACACAATTTGCTTGGCTATTGCCCATTTTTGATTGGTTAAATTTATGATTGCTACCTCCACGTCACACACGCATCGTTGCATGGGCTATCCTCCTTAGCGGTCACTCGTTTGATTGAAGCTTTTGGCATGGAACCGTTTTACGAGCCTATCTACTCGCCAGCTTGATCATTACTCCCACATTCATAACCATTTTCTCTAGCCATGCACCCTCCTCTTGAGCTTTCTTGAGTTTCCCCAATCCTCCGAGGGTTTTCATTTCATTTCTTTCTCCTGGGTTTGGTCTGCTGTGCATGTAATTTTGGCAGTGGATTTCCCTATGTTCATTCTTGGAGCCATCGACAGGAGTTTGTTGGTTTTGCAGCTCCAGTGTTCCCTGTGGCCCTTGCTTGCTAGGTATTCCTACACTAAATTATTCTATTAAACAATGTCAGTAAATTTTTAAGTGTTGCCCATCTCTTCTTGTTCTCCTTTCGTTTTCTTGATGTTGACGTTTCATTTATAGTTCGTGCAAAGCCTAAATTTCTACAAATTTCCTCGAGTTAATTACACTCTCCACCATGCGTATGGAAACACAACGAGCACTTTAGGATTAACCCGTGGGCTAATGATGCGGGGCATCATAACCTGTTTTTCATGGATAATCTTTGGCTTTTCATCTTTGTTTGACCAACGATGAATAGTTAAATTTGTTAATTAAAAAATGTATTAACGTGTTCAATAACCATCAGGATTATATGTTTTCGAAACTCTTGCTAATTAATTTTAAGAAATTATTTCTATTTCATTGCACCAAGGGAGCAACAAAAATTGAAGGGAACAAAGCAGAGGATTGCTCTTTTTAGTATTATAAATCAATAAATGACTCTAGTGAAACTAGACTTAAACTGGATTAAGTGAAATTGAACTAGGACACTTGGAGGGATGGTTTTGACGCATAACAAGTCGCTGGAATTAGATTCTCCAATGCTCCCCTTTATTTACAACCACATAAAAATTTAATTGAGATGACTGTTGGTGAGCTAGGCTTTCAATTTAAAAATTGACTTCAACTAAATTTATTTTTCTTCTTCTCTTTTTCCACATTCTTTAGGCTCTAAATTGTTTCAACTTTTACTCTTTGTTGTATCCTTCAAACCTCACTTTCTTCATTTGTTGGTTCAGCTCTTCCATTCTTCCAGAGTGTCTAAGCATATCCTGGACTTCTTCAAAAAATGACTTATATGTGAACTGCTACCACATATTATCTTTTGTAGTGTGTTTCTCATCATCAATCCGCTGCAACATTAGACCATAATACAATTTCATCTCTTTAGGACTCCAATACCTAAAAATTTATTTCTTTATCATGCATGGTGTCTTCAACATTCATTTATGCATCTTCTATGCATACTTCATCTTGACATGGTGTTGCAAGCCATGCTTCAAGAAAATTGAACTGTTCTTCCAAATTATTCTCTGTACCTACACAGTGGAAATAATGTTAAAATAAAAAAATATTTACAGAACCATATTGGTTCGACTATGTAATGAGAGCTTTCTCTTGTTGCACTTCCAGCTCTGCTTATGCTTATGTCTTTGTTTTATCTTTGTGGGCTTCTTTGTTTGTCTCAACCTCTCTGTTTCTGTCTCTATCTCTATCTCTTCGATTTTTGTACTAAATTGTGGTGCTATGGATAGTTTCTCTTCCACTTGGCTTTCAGATTCACGTGGGATTATCTCACCAATAAGCATCATGTCAATATGTGTTTTTGTTACATCACCTGCAACCATTCATCATTAGCCAACAATTCTGCATCAAAGTTTACATCAACAATATTAATTGTTGGATTCACCATAGCATTGACTGCTCCAATGGAAGCTTCATTGTCCTCAGCAAGCTTTGTTGTTGGATTCACCAAAATTTCATCAGCAAGCTCTGTTGTTGGAATTACCAAATCTTCATCCACTTGCAGCTGTGCACATTGGGGTTCGTGAGCATCTACGTGCTCTTTCTCTCTTGCTTCTATGACTTCTTCATAGACATCATCCACTTGTGGCTGAGCACAATGGGATTCAACAAACTTTATGTCTCGTTGTAGATTTCATGCTATAGATACACCTTCATCTTCAACTTCAATGCTCCCCCTTACATCAAAACTCCTCTTAGGGGTATCCCAAGCCTCCTTGATTTTGTTGGCTTCTGAAATCAGGGGAAGCCTCTTGATTTTTCCCATTTATTGAGCGTTGACTCACTACAACTCAACAAGAAAAACAAATTGTAGACATTGCATCTAACTGCAATAAAAATGCCTCTACTTCCTGGCTTCCACAAACAAACGAATCTACAAATTTTCACAAAGTTGCAAAATCTTTCAAAAAAATCACAATTCCCTTTTTTTAATTACAATACTCACTACCTATTTGAAAAATGTCCCCTTTGTTTTCTTTTTAAATTTTCTTTTGAAAAACAATACAAGAGCATTTAAAAAGCACTATCTTTAAAGAAATTGAATGTAAACCTTCTTTTTGAAATTACATGAGCATTCTTAAAATAATTCTCTCAAAGTCTTTATAAAAACGATGCCATCGTTCATCATAGCATACTCCGTTTAAGAGATTAAAAAATGACGGATATGATTTAGGTCATGTACCTTGACTTTTCCAGTGAATTGTTGTACCAATCCTCTTTGTGCCTTGACCATTGTTCCCTCGTGCCTACTGGACACTTATTATGGGTAACACTTTGTGGGATGAGAAGAACCCATGCTTGAGCAAGAACGATGCAAGTGACTGAAGTTAACATAGATCTTAGATCTTAAACTTTCTCTGCTCTGTTAGTAACATCTTGGACTAACGCATATTTCTTTGGAATAGCGTGCTTATGATGAATTGTGTATGCATTAACAATGTTGCCTTCAAAGTTGTAGGGTGCTACCTTTCATTCAAAAACCTTTCTTGTTCTCCTTTGCTTCTCTCTCAAAGAGTCTTATGCCAACTCGCCTATTCTCTCTGCTTCTCTCTTTGCTGAGGTGCTTCTCTGACAGAATCTTATGAAAACTAGCCTCTAATAATTCACATATATCCCTTTTTAACACAACATATTAGTCTTTTCTAAAAAAAAAATCACTCTTTATAAAAAAAGGATGCCATCGTTCTTCATAGCATGCTCCGTTTAAGAGATTAAAAAATGACGGATATGATTTGAGTCATGTACCTTGACTTTTCCAGTGAATCGTTGTACTAATCCTCTTTGTGCCTTGACCTTTGTTCCCTCATGCCTCCTGGACACTTATTACGGGTAACACTTTGTGGGATGGGAAGAACCCACGTTTGAGCAAGAACGGTGCAAGTGACTGAAGTTAACGTGGATCTTAAAACTTTCTCTGCTATGTTAGTAATGCCTTGGACTAACGCGGATTTTTTTGGACTAGCCTGGTTATGATAAATTGTGTACGCATTAACAACGTTGCCTTCTAGGTTGTAGGGTGCTACCTTTCATGCAAAAACATTTCTTGTTCCTCTTTTCTTCTCCTTCAAAGAGTTTTATGCCAACTCACCTATTCCCTCTTCTTTTCTCTCTTCCCTCAAGTTGTTGTTCTCTCAGGGAGTCTTATGAAAACTAGCCTATATTCTCTTCTGCTACTCTCGAGGAGTCTCATGCACGCTAAGCTCCAATACCATGAAAAAAATAAAAAGGAACAAAAACAATGGAGCAGAGGATTTCTCTTCTTACTATTACAAATGACTTAAATAAGATTATATTAGAAACATCACTAATATATGACTAGATTGAAACTCTACTTAAACTAGACTAACTGAAACTGAACTAGCACACTTGGAGAGATGATTTTGACACCTAACAAGTGGTTAGAATTAAATTCTCCAACAGGGAACCCTAGTGGTCTTGCGACCGTGGCAAAAAAACCTTGGCTTTCTCATACTCATGGTTTCTTTTATCCTTCTCCACAGTGGAGAAATTACATATTACTCCTCCCTCCCGTTTTCACTTTGTAAAAAGACATGTAGAAAATAAGTATTGGCGCATGTCGAAGTTTTCATTCTATACCATACAGTCTCGTATATATGTGTTTTGTGAAAGTTTTGATTGATGAATGATTGTATGGAATTGACCTTTTGTTTTTCCTTCAATAAAACCTAATATGTCCCATGGTTTGATGTTAATTCGATGCTATTTCTTTTCGATGTGTGCCTTATACTGGAATATTGTATCTTTCCCTTTTTTATTTAAATCCTTCACTTGGTTTACATGATTGTAAATAAATTGTCGACATCTGTTCCTTTTCCGGTTTAATGTATCATCCTAGTCAATGTTTAAAACTCAATTTGCTCGATATTTGTTGATGAATATTTTATATTCTTATTATCTGCAAGTAATTGAGTGAATATATATTGTAGAATGATTTTTTCTAATAGAAACAAGGGAAGAAGTAGGAGCAAAAGGGTACAAATAGTAATCAACACCTAGGTCTCATAGGGGAAATGGGACTAAGGATTCAGTTCATTTTAATGCAAATTCTCAATTATTAAGAGTGTTATTACACTCTTAGATGCCAAATCTATTAGGGTTGCCCCAAAATTAGTCTGAAGCACATCCTCAGTCACAACAAGCCATTTCTCAGCAGCCTCTTAATGCTGGTAGTTTTGTTCCCTTGCATACATCTTCCCTTCTAGTCAATCTGAATGATGATGGTTGGGAATATCTCATTCTTACACAACCTATGCATTCAAGGAAAGGTTGGATACATATGCCCCTTCCTCATTATCCTCGTCACACTCATGCATCATGCTTATAGTTTACTGCCTCTTGAATCATACATATGCCTCATGTTGCACCCCAACCATCTCCTCCTTCACATCATGCCTTTTGTACACGAAAATATTCTCAACAACACAGAAGCCTGCCTAATTTTGTTGGTCAACCATTTAAACTCCCTATCATCCCCTTGTCTGCTTCTAGCGAGCATGGACAAAATACTCAAGTTGACTCTTCTCATTTTTCTCATGGATCATCACACTCAGTGTCATCTTCTTTATGACAAGGAATGAAGCAAGCAGAATCAATCCCCTCTCACACGCAGGAGGATTAATTATGTTTTTATTAATGGCAAAGTCACGTTTTGTTGATATTTTTTTTACCTGTTGTTAGAAAATTAATTTTCAGATTATCTGTTGGGTGCTATGTTATATTTTGATGATATTTAAAGACTGGAAGAACAAGTATGGTGTCACAACTTTACTTATAAGATGACATAAGGAGGAACAACCTGGAATGGAGGTACAAGGTTTTTCTATCGGTTTACAATGTGATGATTTTATATGGTGATGCACATTTATTTAATTTTGGTGGATTATGGTTATGACATAACTTTGTTATGTTTATTAGTGGTCAAAATTTATAAGATAAATAGATCGATGGTTTCAATTTAACTTATAAGGACAATGAGGCCTAATTGAATGTTAATGAGGTTCCCACCTATTAGTGTCTAATACTTAACTTTAAAAACTCGTAAACTAGGTTTTAGAAGTCTCTCCCCTTTATCCTAATCACACTGATTAGGAAAAAAATAATCTGATTTGTTAAGATTCGAAATTGTCAAAACCACTCAAGGCCTCTTTGAAAGAATGAGAGATCTATGAACGAAAGAGAGAGAAAGTTGTGAAGAGAGGCATGCTACAACAAAAGTAGGTTGTTCTTTATTCCTCTGATTTTGTTCTTTGTAAATTAGACAGTTGACCTTAATGGTGACAACTGTTCTATCTCTAATGGAGAGACCATTTAAGGTGAATTCCCTCATTTATTCAAGGATTTCTGAAGGTATCTTGCATGTTTTCTGATCATTTATTTGATGTTTTGATTGCTCTGATTTCTATTTTTGTTAGTGCTAACAACAATTTTTCTACATAAAGCAAGTTTCCCACTCATGTAAATTGCTTGAAGGATCACTTTGTTGCGATTTTCATTGGTTTTCCTTGGTTGTTGTATATGAATCTATACATTGGAGTAGTTTGAGTCTTAGAACTGGTCAATGGTCTTTGTAGGGACCTGCTATTGAGATTTGGGTATCATTTTTAATAAAATCATCCTATTCTTTATACAATATGAATTTTTATATGCCTCTCACATTGTGTTAAATTCATCTATTATTTTTCATAGCTTATGCTCTAGAGGATTTCAAGGCCTTGGCCTAGAATCATGACTAGCTCGTTGTTACTTTAAAGCTAATTTTTCTTTCATTTCCCTTTAATCATTGTTGATCATTTATCATGTTGTGAATATATGTTACAAGTGTATATATCAGTTTTTATTTATACATTTACATTTAATTTTCGATAATGTAAAAGAAAAAACACCCAAGTAACTTCATTCATTTTGTATATTCAGAGCAATTTGTCTCATTATCTTGTTGTGATAACAAAATTCAAGGATTCGTATAGTTTAGTTTCCTTATCCTAAACAAAACCATCAACATCTTTTGGCGACAATACTAGGGAGAACATCCTAAGTTCTCTTTGAGTCAGTCTTAATTATGACCATCCAACCTCTAGAACAACTTGACCTAGGGTTATGGATTTCTGACCAAACTAATATTGTCCATTCTCTCCTTGACTTTATTCTTCAAAATTCATCTTTTGACGAGGAATGTGCTAGAAAGTGGGAAATGATTTCCCAAGGCATTGAGTTAGAGGAAAGAAAATAATCCCTGTGGAGAGAAAGGCTGTAACGTAGGTGTCTTAACCGTGCTTGAATTATCCTCCCTATAAGAGTCTTGCTTATTGGTGAGCACCAGTATTGCAGCAATAATGATGCAACTCATGGGCTGCCTTCTTTACTCTTATCAACCTGGTAGTTCGTAACAAACTTGGAAGCGACGGTGCTGTATGCACAAGTACTAGTTCTTATTGCAGGTTGTCACTTGGTCAGCCGGCGCAAGATCACTAGGAGCTCAAGCCAACTTCTATGGATTCTAGAAGAAGCTCTATATGTGATGAAAGGAGAGAAATATTACTCTACAGATGCTACTCTAACTACAAAAAGGAGAAAGACTGAAATGTAAAGCAAACCAAGTAAATCCTAATCAACCAACTAATCCTACTTTTGCAGAAAGCACTATGAAAACCATGAAAAGAATGCCATTATCTATTCAAAGAAGTAAACAACATCTAACTAAGCTATTTCTGGAAGTAAATGAGCAAAAAACATTTTTTTGGATTTTTATGTATTTTTATGTGAATTTGACATGTATGTAATTTATTGTTTGTGAATGTGGCAGTGAATAGGTGGTGTTGAAGGGTGGTTTTGGGACTTGAGAAGATGTAGGATGGTGTGGTTGGGTCCTACGAGGTCTCAAGTGGCCTTTTCGAGGCTTTTCCCACACTCAGCCTTCAAAAGAAAGCCTACAGGGAAATCTATAGGAGGACACAGGAAATCTAAAGGAGGAAAAACAACGTTCTACAAGAGGCCTGCAGGAGGAGGCTAAGAGCAGTTTTGGCTGTTTTGAGGGTGTGAGAGTAGTTGGAAAAGGTGAATGAAGTTTGGAATGAGGTTTTAGGGCACCTAGGGTCTACCCAGAATCGTTATGAGAGAGAAAGATGATTGGATTTGCTCAAGGAGAGAGAAAGAAGTCTTATGGAAAATGCAGGAAACTAAGGCAGAATTGAGGGGAGACTTGGGCGACCTGTAGGGCATGGATCAGATGGAGGATGTGATGGCTGATAGGCTAGCCTTCTGCTAGAAGAGATCTTCTACAAAGGAACTGACAGTCAACCAATAATATCAAACAAGGAATGAAATGAGTGCATCTAG
This sequence comes from Pinus tabuliformis, assembly GCA_031772625.1. Lineage (NCBI taxonomy): Eukaryota > Viridiplantae > Streptophyta > Pinopsida > Pinales > Pinaceae > Pinus > Pinus tabuliformis. The sequence continues at coordinate 1,500,075,981 of CM062819.1, read as the reverse complement.
AAAAACAGAGTTTTGCATAAAACTAGTCTAAACTATGAACTATGAAAGGAAATGCTGAGAAATATTGTAGGAAAGGAAAGCATGAAAGAAGACTACTACAAATAAAGAAGTGAGCATGCTAAAGAAGTTCTAAAGAAAAGAAAAACTATACTATTAACCACTAAAAAGATGCAAACACTAGAAGTCCTATGAATGAGGAAAATCTGTGTTTTTGGCACAGCAAGAGGGTCTTTGCCTCAAATCATGGTCCCAAAGGGAGGAAGAGAGGCCAAGGCACTATTGCTAGCCTTTTGAATCTTTCCTTTATCACTGCTTAACCTGCTATAGAAAGCACCAATGAAAGCAAACTACTGAATCACCAAAAACAACCTATTCTTAACCATGAAAGAAATACATCTAACAGCATCCTAATCTACAAACTGAAATAAAACATACAAATACAAGTAAAGAGGAGCTTGGTTGCTTGGATTGGGCCCTAACCCAAGAGCTTCAGCCCTCTGAGGTAACTCAGTGCTAACTCAAAAAGGATTCCATCTTTATTTCAAAATAATAACAAGATTACATGAAACTGTCACAAAAATAATAAGCTCAAAGTTGAGCAGAGTTTACATAAGGAAAAATACAATAAAAATCTGACACTAGTGAGGCCCTAGGCCTCTCTACTTATACAATTGAAGCAACCAACAACTTCCTAAACATCAGGGAGGCTTGGCTCCCAAAACTCGAGATAATCATCAGTTATCTTCCACTTGCTCGGCTGCCTTCTAGTACATGACTTGGTTGCTTGTACTCCAATCTGAATGAAGGGGAATTTGAAGTGAGGAGAAATAACTGAGGGGGGATTCCCTCCTATAAGTCCTCTCCTTTGTCCACTTTGAGTTATTGCTTCCATTTGTCCGCTAGATCTCTGACTTTGACCCCAAAATTCATCAATAATTTGCATTAAACACATGTTAGACCACATCGCATCATAACTAACTGAACTCACTCTATAAGTATAAATATAATCAGAAAATCATGTAATAAGCTAAGAGAATGGTTGATTTGACTAGGTTAGGAGGTAAAATGAGCCCATATAATTACCCATTTATGAGGCTCATCATCACCGCCTACTGAAAGTTTTTCTCATCTTCTGAGCAGCTTAGTCCATCTCCTCATCTTTTATGGCCCTGGTGGCCTCTATGGCATCCCAAGCTTCTGATATGGTCTCCTCTTCCTTGTCATAGAATCCCGCCTTTCTGTCTATCTCTTTTCACTACTGCTGCTCTTCTTCTTCTTCTCTTTTGCCTTCCAGCATGCCTAACAGTAGTGGGGGACTTAGTTTGAGGCCAATCTAGTTGACCTTCAGCCTCTGCATGGAGCGCTTGTACATTGGCACTCTCCTTAATGCCTCTTTCATCCTCATGGGGGAATGATATTCCCTGATCTGTAGACTGTGTGGTAAGGTGTTCCATCTCCTCATACATGCATGCACACAGTCATCCCCAAGTAGCCTTTCCATATCCTCAAAGTGTGCAATGGCTTGTGCCTGATCACTTATATATCTAGGGGCAATATGAGGATTATTGGCAAGCAAGTTATGTGTGCTGATGAGTGCCATGGGATCTGATGGCTTTGCTCTTATCATTAATGGATCATTCTGCTCTTTTATCATCAATCTTCTTATTTCTGCTGCCCTTAACTCTTCATGGTTCATCCATGAGGCCATGGCCATTAGTTGTAGGTCCCCTAGCCTGGCATTGGGGTCCCACACATTCATGTATGTGAGGGCCATGTTATGTAGGTATAATTCTGCCATCTTTGCCTTATCCTTTGATGTGCTTTGGTCACACAGGTCCATAAACTGGTTGTAATATTGGAAAGGCATTGTGCCTCTTTGTGCCAAAGTCTTTATCTAAAATTGCAACCATTGGTCCTTGAGATATAGGCCATAGGATTTTGTTGGTGTTCTACATTGCAATGCCTCCATGGATAAGCTGACCATGCATGCCAGCTGGGTCTCTTTCTCTTGCATCTACCCCCTTAGCAATTCATTTTTTGTTTCAAGTTGGCTTCTTGTAATTGCTTCCCTATGTCTGATATCACTCAAATCTCTACCCATTTATCTGAGTTTGTTCTCCATATTGCCAATATCCTCAATTCCTCTGGATTTGGCTATTTGCATCCACCTATGTGTTCTTACTCTCTATTTCTCCATTTCTAAGAATAGTGGAATTGTAAATTTTTGTGGAACTATTCTTCCTCCCTCAAGAAGATGGTAGTAGGAGGCAAGACTGTGCTGGGGATCAGCTTCTTGTAGCTTTTTTTCTTTCTCCTTTACTTGTGGTTGTCCTTCCATTTCTTTCTCTAGCTTTTGGGTCTCCTATAGTTTTGACAGTGTCTCCTGTAGAACTGTCTAAGCCTCTTGTAGGACTATTTTTGGGTCCTGTAGTTCTACCTTTTCTTTCCATGTGGGAGATCTAGGAGTCCCCCTCTCATATGTGATAGGTGCCTTGGAAGGGGATTCTTTTCCTTAGGTAGAGGGTGAATCTTCAATTGTAATTGGCACTTTTGAAGAGGGTTGAGGTTTCCCTGTTTTGATTCTTGTGCTCTTCCTAGCCCTGAAATACGTGGAGGCCTGCCTTTTCCTCTTTTTTTTGGCTTGATTGGTGTACTGAGGGTAGTGAGAGCAACTGCTGCCTCTCTTTCTAGAGTCTCAGGGGATACTTCTCCTTGTTTTGTCTTTTCTGCCTCTTTCTCTCCTCCTTCTGTCTCTTTTTCTGTCTTTGTTTCTTCTTGCTCTGTTTCTTCATCTATCTTAGTTTCTTCCTCCTTCTTTCTGCTAAGTCACCGATTGCTTCACCTTCTCCCCCTTGCTGCTCTTCCTGCTCACTGCCAGTAGGACCGATATCATAGGTTAGGGCTTTTATGTCATCCTCAATTGTCATGTTTCGGAAGATTTCCCATGCTATAGGGAGTGTAAATGTATATAGGGATTATTCCACTAAAATTTTAATTAACCCATGGTGAGCTACCTGTTCTGAATATCCTGCTTTTACTTTAGTGCTGGAGTCAATGAGGGATTGTAGGAGGAAGTAGGGGATGCTGAGCTTCTGAGGGGCTAGAGTGTCCATGCCATACCTTAATTCATGAAGGATTCTAAAGTGATAACCATAGACAATGTTGTACCTCCCCTAACAGGAAATGTACTTGATTATTTGATAGCTAACCTCATCCCAGGGATTTGGTATGCTAGCCCTTCTAATGCCATTTTTATCCTCTATAGGGGTCTCATTGTTTTGGAAGAAGTTTTTCTTGGCAGCCTGGCCAATTGGTTTCTCATCCTTACTCCAAGGCAACCCAAGAGGAAGGGTAGTGACTCTACTAATAAATTTAGGGGTTATCTCCATGGAAAGACCTCTAAAGGTGATAGTGGCATGTGTTCTTGAGTGAGAGACCAAAGAGTGGGAAAACTCTTGGGCAATATCCTCATCAAACCTTTGGAATTTCTCAAAAAAGTTCATCCAATTTGCCCTTGTGAAGATGTCCACTACTTGGGGATGTGCATGGAGCCTGAAGGAGTTGGTGGGCTACTTCCTCATAAATCCTCCTATAATTTTGTTTATACTTCTTTGGAAAACCATATATGGAGATGCAGACAACAATTTTTTAAGAAAACAGAGAAACAAAGGAGACTGTGTTTAAAAAAAAAAAAAAACAGAATTTTCTTTATGTATTTCCTCCTCCTAAAGACTTTATCTCCTCTTCAAATTTAAACCACTGCTTGCATATTTTGATATTCAATGGGGGCATGCATGGAACCTACCTCCTCAGATCGAAAACCATGCTAAAACCCATGTTTTCTCCCTTCAAACAACTCACTGCCCCTCTTGTAGAAGCTTGTTGTCCCTCCTGTAGAATTCATGTAGATGCTTCTGTAGAACATGCAAGTGCTCCTGTAGAAAACACTGAAAGTAGGAATATGGGAGAGATCAATGGAGAATGATGGTTATGAGGCCATGGGGGCACAAAGAAACTGCTGTAGTTGAGTTTCGAGGAGAGAATGAAGGAAAAGGTGGTGAGAGTGCTCGGAGAGGAGTACTTATTTCCCTTTATGGATATTTCCGGTGATGGAGGGTGAGCTGGCAACGTATAAATTGGCTATATTCGGACCGTTGGTCCCCACCTGCCTTGTCATCATGGCCCTCCTAGTAATCATCCCTCATGATTACATCAGAGTTCACACTTCCTCCACTACCTGTCCTTGACATCTTTTTTGAGTTGACTGTGCGCATGTGTGGGTGACATCCTTGGATGAGTGGAGTCAACTAGATGAAGGTGGCCAAGTTAACTGGCCACCTTTCCCTCGTTCAACCTCAACCATCTCATTAATTTTGCATGCCTTCTAATTACACAAATGCAAATAGAGGAGCGGGTTAGTTACTTACCTGAGATCCGAATGTATTTGCTTGTGAGGTGCTGTGGCTCTTTCTCTCTATTGCATGCCCTTGTTTCCTTTGATGCATGCTGTCTACTTGCTAATGTGTGGTTGTGTCCTATGCATGTTCTTCTCTAGCTGGATTTGAGCTTAAAGTGTCTTCTTCCACCTTCATGATTGCACTCTCTTGCTGTTGATGCTGGATTTTAATGGGATTAGCTGCTACACGAATTCCTACAGGAGTTCCTGTAGCTGCTTCTACCCTTGAATATTCAGCTCTTTCTGTTATTGGAGCTATGAGGATGATGCCAAAGATGTAGATAGGGATGGAGAGGTAATAAGCAGGCTTCAGGTGAGGTGGATGGTGCTGTTCCTTTCTTATTTTTTTCTTTTCCTAAAAAACTGTTTTTTTTTTTTTTCTGTGTTTTCTTGGACAGGAAGAAGAATGATGCTTGGGGTGTGATGCAAGCTTGGAAATGATGGCAAGGAGGTTTGAAGACTGTAGGAGGATTTATAGATTCCTCATGAAGCTTCCTTGTCCCTCAAACTACTTTTTATATCCATTTCTGGCTCTCTATAATTCCTACAGGAGCCTCCTATAGAAAACACAGAGCCTCCTGTAGAAAACACAGTTTTTGAAAAAGAAACATAGTGAGGTGAAAGAACTATGAAGAATGATGGAGAAAGGTGTGGGAAGGTGGGATGGGTACTGGTGTTGGTTTAAGGGCTCCCTTAGCACCTTTTGATGCTTCCTGTATTCCTCTTGTAAACCTGCAATGCAAATGAAAATTCATTTTTTCTTTTTCTCTCTTTTTTTTTTTGAAAACAACTAGGGCGCCTCAAGGAGGTTTTCACCCTAATTGCCTGCCTTGGGCACCTCCAAGGGAGGTTTTCACCCAGGGATCTTATTTTCTCTCTTTTTTTTGACATCACTGGGCTGCCTTAGAAGAGGTTTTCAACCCAATGATGGGACTAAAGCACCTCATGGAGGTTTCCACTTGAGTCCTTATTTTTTTTTTTTTCTTCAATGAGTGGGTGAAGTGGAGGCTAAGATATGCTCCACTACCATCACTGTCTTATTCAAATCTTCAATGAACTCTCACTTGGAGAGGGGTTCCTTGTATACTTTCAACCAATGTCCATTGACAAGCATGGGGATGGCTTTATCATCAATGGTTCTGATCAGATCTGAACCATTGTCATTACATTTCTCCACAGTGTAGGGTCCCAGCCATCATGTCCTTAGCTTGCCCTTGAAATATTTGTATCTTGAATCATAGTGTAGTACTCAATATCCCTCTTGGAATTTATTCTCCTTGATATTTTTGTCATGCCATATCTTTCTCTAAAGCTGAACTACCTATGTATGGAGAAGGGCATGCATTCTATGTTCATCCAATCCATTGAGCTAAAGTAATCTTTATTTTTATGCATGGCTGAGGTCTAGGTCCAGCTGAGCTGCTATCCTCAGGGTATTGAATTCAAATTCTATTGACAGCAAAGTCTTCTTCCCATAGACTAGTTCATAGGGTCTGAACCATGTAGTGGTCTTCCATGTTATGTTGTAGGCCCAAGTGGCCTCAACTAATCTGTCCGCCCAGTCTTTTCTGCTGCTGCTCACTACCTTTGTCAGGATTCTTTCCAATGCTCTATTAGTGACCTCCACCTACCCATTGGCTTGTGGATGGTAAGGGCGGGAAGTCCTATGCTTGATTCTATGATGTGTGAGTAGGTCTTCAATCAAATTGGAAGTAAATTGATTGCCTTGATATGTGACCAACTCTCTTGGATACCTAAACTTTTAGAATATGTTTTCTCTCAAAAACTCAGCTACTTTCTCCTCTGTCACTGCTTTGATTGCTTTTGTCTCTGCCCACTTTGTTAGGTAATCGATGCACACAATGATGTATTGTTTGTGCTTTGAAGGAGGGCTGATAGGGCCCACAAAGTCCATGCCCCACTTCTCAAATGGCTCAAAGGTCACTTGAGGTTGCATGGGCATCTCATCCCTTGGAGTAGGTTTCCCCATCGTCTGACACTGAGCACACTGGCTGGTATATCTCGTCACATCCTGATGAAGAGTGGGCCAGTAGTAGCCTGCTTGCAGTATCTTGAAAGCAGTTCCTTTTGCTGCAAAATGACCTCCACAAGGCCCGTCATGACAGGTTAGGAGGATGTCAAAGACTTGCTTCTCCCTGACACATCTTCTCAAGATCTGATCTAGGCCAAGTTTGAATAGATTGCCCCCAATCCAGGTGAAAGGGGCACTTTTCCTTACTATCTTGCCCTTCTCTTTTGAGGACAGGTGTGGTGGAAATTGTGCTGAAACCAAGTAGTTTGCTATATCAACAAACCATGGAGAGAGTATTGAGATAGCAAATAGGTTTTCATCAGGAATTTGGTCATCTACCATTCCTTCTTCACCTACAGGAAAATTTACTCTAAACAAAAAGTCAGCAACAACATTTTCTTTGCCAGGCTTATCAATAATGGTCAAGTCAAACTACTGCAGTAAAAGCAACAATATACTAATGCGAGCATTTACATCCGGTTTGTTCATTAAATATCTAATTGTAGCATGATCAGTGTGCATGAAAGTTTGATAGCCTGTGATATAATGTCTGAATTTGTTTAAGGAATGCACAATAGCTAGGAGTTCCTTCTTGGTCACCGTATAGTTTAACTCTACCTTTGACAAGTTTTTGCTTATAAAGTATATGGCATAAGGTAAATTTTCATCAATTTGTCCCAAGGCTACTCCTATTGCTTTGTTCGAGGCATTTGTGTGAATGTGGAAAGGTAGGGCCCAGTTTGGGCCTCTCAAAACTGGGGTAGTCACAAGCTTGCTCTTCAAGGTATCTAGGGCCTTTTGATAGTTTTCCGACCATATGAACTCGACATCTTTACCTAAGAGGCCAAACAAACGAGAGGCTAGCTTCTTGAAATCTTTAATGAATCTCTGGTAATACCCAGCTAAGCCTAGGAAACTTCTGACATCTCTCACCTTTTGAGGAGGTGGGACCCTTTGGATGATGGCAATTTTGTTGGGGTCCACCTGCAGTCCTTGTTGAGATATTGCATGACCTAGCATGGTCCCTTCAGTCATCAGAAATTCACATTTCTCCAAATCGAGGTACAGGTTCATCTCAATACACTTGTCTAGAACTTTTCCTAGGTTAGATAAAGCTTCCTGAAAGTTATAGCCATAAGGAGTAAAGTCATCCATGTATATCTCTATTGCATGATGAACTAATTCAGAAAATATACTCAGTACCGCTCTTTGGAAAGTGGCTAGAGCATTACACAAACCAAAAAGAAGGACCCGGTATGCAAGGGTACCCCAAGGACAAGTGAAGGTGGTATTATCTTGGTCCTTTGGGCTGATTTGAATCTGATTGTACTTGCTAAACCCATCTAGGAAAGAGAAAAACCTTTTCCCTGCTAGACCATCTAACACTTGATCTATGAAAGGTAAAGGAAAATGGTCCTTTTTAGTGGCTTTGTTCAATTCCCAATAATCGACACAGATTCCCCACATACCATTTTTCTTTGGCACTAGCACCAAAGGAGAGACCCATTTACTATCAGAGATGGGATAGATGAATCCTGCATCAAGCAATTTCTGCAATTTTTCCTTAACAATATCTTTAAGAGCTGGATTCATCCTCCTTTGAGGCTGCCTGACTGGCTTGCAATCCTCCTTGATGTATATATGATGAGTACATACTAAAGGGTGCACTCCCTTCATCTCCTTATAACTCCAGGCAAAGGCATCTAGGTGTTTTCTTAGCAAGCTACACAGTTCCTTCTCCTAGGAAGTGGATAGGGATGGATTGATTTTCAAGGTTCTTTCTGGGCTAAACTCTATATTCTTAACACGGAGAGGAGTGGAGTTGGCCGCACAGAGATTAGTTGAGGGGTTGTTTTTGGTTTCTCTTACTATGTCCTCTAATGGAGATACACTGGGAGGTGGATTCTGAATCAGATTTTCAATCATATCATCCTCATATTGCGGTTTCCTCCCATGGCGATCTCTAATGCACAAAGTGTTGCAGAATAGAATTCATCCTCATCTTCCTCCTCCAACCAGAGAGGTAGAGCATGTTCTAGCAAGGGTTGGGCAGGAGGATATAGGATTAACTGCTTGGACATATGCCTGTTCTTTATAGTCATGTTCCCAGCTCGACAGTTGATGTAGGCTTCGGTGCTAGCCAACCAGGGTCTTCCCAGAATAAGAGGATACCCAGTGAGCTTTGCATTTGGCTGGAGAACTAAGAAATCAACAGGGTACTCCCAAGAATCAATGGAGACCATCACATCTTCCACAATCCCCTCAGGGGTCACAGTGGAGCGGTCTACAAGTTGTAGCACAGTCGTGGCCTTCCTCAAGGAGCCCTAGAGGTTGAGTTTGAGCATTGTTTCCTTTGTCATCACATTAATGGTAGCTCCCAAATCAATCAATGTGTGTGGGATCATGGTTCCATTGATGTGGACATCAATTACTGGGCTTCCACGCTCCAGATATTTTGGACAGATTACCTGCCCTAACATCAAGTCGAACAATTGCCCTATGACATTGATGGTTGGGGCATCTCTCTTACGCCTTCCCGAATGCCTAGAGTAGTTCTCTTTGATCAACCTATTGTAGATAGGAACATCTTTTATGGCTTGGATAAGTGGTATCTTCACACATAAATGTTACAATTCTCCCAAGAGTTCAATTTCTTCTAGGGTAGGCTGCACTATTGTGGATAGACTCTCAAGAAAGGGTGGATTTGCTTTAGGTTCGCTTTCCTCTTTATCTTCCTCAACCTCCCATGGTGGAGGTTGGCTATTTGGGAGAACTTTCTTAGATCACAAGTTAATTTCTTGAATCTCCACAACATAAGTCAGGCATGATGTCTCCCCACTATACACTTGCTGATCCTGTCTGTTGTTCAGGTTCAGATTTGGCTGGATAGGCATTTGGGGTTGCTTTGGTGGAGCAGGAGGTAACAGTTGTGGTTGGGTAGGTGGTGGAGGCAAAAGAGCAGGAGGAGAGTTGTATTGGGGCCTCCACCCCTGATGAGATGCATTCCACTGAGGCTGCAGCTAAGTATAGTATTGAAATGAATGGGTGGCTGGTTGGGCATGATATGGAGATGTGAAGGACCAAGGAGGAGGTGTGGACCAGGAAGGATGAGCAAGGGGACCCCAAGAAGGTATGGAAGTGACTTGGTTGGGGTTGTAGTATGCCTGAGATGTCCCTTGCATCCCTTGCTGATATGGTCTAGGTCCATGCGACCTCCTTTGGTTTATCTAATAGAGCTATTCGGTGACTCCCTTAGCCCCTTGATATACAACTTTAAGTCTGGGTAAGGAAGGGCACTTTTCTGTAGAATGATTTTCTTCATAGACTGAACAATCTTCTATAGAGTTCAATGGGCATTCATTCCTAGGATGCCTCCTAATTCATCTAGGGAAAAAATGGCCAAAGCCCTCTCTGCTTCCTCTTGTTTCCTTTTGATATGTAAGGTATCCATTTGCATGGCAAGAGTCTGCAGCATCTCACTCTTGAAGTCTTCCAGCATGTTTCCAATTTCTCCTTTATTGGATGAGCTAGAGGAAGAGGTACTAGCTATGGGTTGACTCCCCCTACCTCTCCCCCTACCTTTCTTTCTGGGTGCTCTAGAATGGTTCCTAAAAACAGTCTTTATGTCCTCATAGGATAGTTGGTAGATGTCTCCCCCAGCCAGTAGATGGAGGGTGTCTAGCAGATCTTCTCGAAATCCCCTGAGCAGGACTAGCTTCAAAGACTCAGGGTCAAGTGTACACCCGACCCTTTTGTAACTGAGCTGGAACCTCTCTTCATAGTCCTCTGGGGACTCATCACTTCCTATGGTCATTCGAAAAATTTCTTCTTTAGTATCTTTTGACCTACAATAGTCTTGATACTTGTTGTTAAAGGATTGCTACATCTGAGCCCGAGTTGTGATGCTATTGCTAGGTAATCCCATGAACTAGTGCAGTGACACATCCTTGAGAGTAGAAGGGAATAGTTTCAACATTTTCTCATCTTCTGAATAGTCATAGGTTCGACAGATAATAGAAAACTCATATAAAAAGGTATTAGGATATTCTGTAGTTAGACCATGGAAATGAGGTAGGGCAGAAGGGCTTATATTCTTCATTTTGGTGTCCCCATTGGTCTCCCGAATGGAAAAGGTACCCTCTATTCTTTCTCCATTCCCCCTAGCATTTCTGTGTTCAGCCATTGGCTCCAAAGGAATATTTTCTTCTTCTTCTTCCCCTATAGGTTCTTAAAATATGTCTAGATTTTATCCTAAGGGTTCTTCTTGATTGCAGCCACCGAAGAAGAGAGAAGGTTGGCTGTGTGAAGCAGTGGGGGTTTTGGGCAAAAATTTTCCTAAGTTATCTCTATTCCTACGAGGCATGAAAGGAAATATTTTTGGTTGGTTTTTGTTTCTTTTTCCCCACACTGAAAGCACCTAGAAAACTAAAATTGATTGAACAAAACAAATTGCAACTAACTGAAATGAACTTGCTGAAATGAAATTTGCAGAATTGAAAAGGAAAGCAAGGAAATGCAGAACTGAAGGAAAAGCAGGACTAGTCTACTTTTGTTGAAATAAACTATTAGCATAATTGTTATAGACATTTTTGGGCACTACAACCCCAATCGTAAATGTCCATAAACCAAGGGCTCTTAAGTCCCTAAAAGTGTTGTTCCAACCTCTAAAAGAACAAGGTCAACTGATTACATCTTCTCCCAGAAGTTCTCCATGAAAAACTACTCAGAACTAGTCAAAACTGGACCATCTCACCCGTTCCATGGTCAAAGTGCGTTGCATCCCACCTAAATATACACGGGAGGTGTGATGCATCTTGAAAAGCCCTTCTATGGGGTGCGATGGGCGAGAGTGGACAAATGGCAGGGTCAATCTGCAAGGTGGAGGATCATGGAATCTTCCAGAAACTTCTCCTGTGACACTTGCCTCTCTGCATTTGCCCAGGGATGAGTAAGAGATCATCAATCTCCAAGTGGATTCAAGAACTATCAGAGAGAGGAAACTAATCAAATCTCAAAAGCTGACTCACCCCCCCTTGCAAACATCTATATATGGATCCCTTATCCTAGAGATCCAGAGGCTGGAATTTTGTATCTTGTAAGGAAGTGCTGCTGGTTTCTTGGTGCAATATCATAGTGTTGGGTGATCTAAGCTTTTCATGAGGTGAAGAAGGGCTTTCTTGCTGAGAGGATGATGCTGGGTCAGAACAATTGGTTGTAATCCTCTTTGCTATTTCTTGATTATCAATAAAGCTATTCAATTTTTCCTCCACATTCTTGTATGATTGATGATATATTCATTTGTGTGGTCAATATATATCTCGTCCTATATTGTTTATGATAATAGATCTATGTTCTTGGATAGTGTTATGCTGCTTTGATTCTACAGGTGCTCTTTGAAGCTGGGTAGACGAGGAAGCGAGTGGCAAAGATCTATCAGAAGGGAGAGGAATCAAGCAAGAAACCAAGTGCAAGACAAAGGTTGGTCTCCTTTATTCCCCTCTTATCTATTTCTCATAAAGGAAAACGAAATTAGTTTTAGTTTGTTTGTTTCTAAGGTAGCTACCAGCCTTAGTGGGACTAGCAGCTCTGCATAGACACTAGATTTCCCAATAACAAAATGGCGACTCCACTGGGGAGTGAATAGATTGTTTGTTTATCTACATTTGTTTACTTCATAAACTTACAAATGGAGCCTGAAGTTAAGCTAGCTAGCCTTTGAACTGCATTTGCTATGCAAATGCAAAGTAGATCAATGCTGCTTCAGTCTATCTCCGGGTTTTGTTTATGAACTAAACAATCGATTTACAAGCTCTCTAATTGCCCTTGTGGTGGCTCTAGTAACCTCCTTAAATCTACCCCTGTGATTGATTTACTGATTACCACTTGCTCGGCCTAAATCCCTGAACTGAACTGCAAACTGTGACCCGGAACCTAGTTAAAGTCTCGTCCCTGGTCCAACGCACTATCTCTTCATTGGATTCTGGATGCATCGCACTTCCTGAGTGTAGTAGGTGTGCTACATCTCTTTTTCCCTGTGTTACAGGTGCGCTGATCAGACAAGGCCTCTTCTGCTCTTAGATTTTGGTTTCTGTGTTCACTCTTTTCAGCTCTATTCAGGAGTTTTGCTGCCTGTAGTTAGTACACCTCTGTTGAAACCCCCTTCCTTGCCATTATTCCGCCTCCATTGTGCAAAGAACTGTAAATGTTTTTATGTATTTTGAGCCATTTTCAGTTCTCTTTTACAAAGAAGTAGCGTAATTGAACTGTCGTTTCTGGATTTGAAACTGTCGCAAGTGTAGTTTTCAATCATAGAAGAGAATCTGATTGTTCTTGATAGTCGATTACACTATTACTCTTGTATTTGATTTGAATTAGTAGTTTTTCAAGTGTCGAAAGCAAGTTTTCAATTCCAAATCGCAAAGTGTCGTCATTGCCTTCATTTTGTCTTGAAAAGAAACTTGTTAGTAATGTCGCTTTGAAAAATAATTCAGATTTGTGCTTAGCTTTCTTTTTATCATTCACACATTAAGAAGGCTGAAAACAAATACATGCACGTGCATTTGCATTTAGACCGTTTGTTGGTTTGATTTAGGATAGTGCATATAGTGTGTGCTCTTTGCTCTATGTTGAAAGAATATCATCTCTCTTTCCTTAGTAGCTAGGATTTTCATTACAAAAAGAAGATTAAATGACTGTTTATCATCTTAGATTGCATTTTAGGAATTGTACATCTACATCACGTGGTGAACCTGAAAGGAAAATTTCTTAAGCAAGATCGACTGTAAAATAAATTTAATGAATCTAAAAACACTTTGGAACCTAACACACAACATTTAGAAGTCTAGGCTAGAGACGTATTCCAGTGTCGTAAAGCTTGGTAACTGTTGTTTTCATTGTTGGTTGGGTGATTCCTCCACTTTGAGACGATAAGTGCCAGTACGGACTTGTGCTCCCACGTACCGTCGAGTATATATTGGGAGACCACAATAGGCCTTATCCTTTATCCATAGGAAGCCGTGTCTGCCGCCCTATCAATCGCAATGCACTGAACACAGCATTCGGGAAGATTGACTGTCATACCGTAAAAAGTATTCTATAGTTTTGCGATTGGTTTGGTAATCCCTCTGTCTAGATTTCTAGAGTAGTCTCTTTCGTTCCTTTTCAAACTCCTTAAAGGAAAAGGTCCATCTGAGCACTTGTCACTTCAGGCTCATTAAAAATCGAAGGCGACTTGAGTCATCTTTTGTTTTTTCTCGACTCTTAAAAATTGAGAAAACAAGTTGTGTCAAAGCGTATAAAATTCATTTAATTCGGAAACATATTTCCCCTTGATTTTTAGTTGATCGAGTAATCCGCAATCGTGGAAGAAAGTCAATTGAAACCCCATCATTTGCGGAGGCTTACGAGTCAACCGTCTTTGTCTCCAGAGTTGAAACTGTTACGGACAAAGCGAACTCGTTTAACCGGTTCCAAATCCCCTGGTAAAGTTAGAATAAGTGTTCCAACACCTTCGGAGACTCCGGTTACTCCAAACATTTCTGGTATCCCTGCCTTTATAGAAGACATTCAGCAGCCACCAAAGGCCAGTAGGACTGATCCTAGCGTGGAGGTAAACACTTGTATAATTGAACCAGCTCCATCTACAGCTGATTCGAAAGGTGTTATTCCCCGAACATTTGTCGCTGCAGATTCTATACCTTCTTCGGCACCAGAAATATTTTACGGACCTGACAGTCTACCTCTTCCACCTGGTCTGATTGCTATAGAAGAGATTGTGGAGGATCCTCCATCTAGTACTCCATCGTGATTTGGAATCGAGATCACTCTTATCCTTCTTCATCAGAAATTAGTCTACCGTCATCGGAAGCTCCTGTAGAATCGTTAGGCAATCTTTTGGATAGACTAGAAATGTCTGAACAACCGTCGACATCTAGGACTATGTCATCCGACACAACGACGGTAGAACTTCCTGCTGTCACTCCAACAATGTTCGTCGGCATACCATCTGTCCCAACTAGCTCTCAATTGCTAGAAGGGCCCACTCAGGGGCTATTTCGACAGTATGGTCCATTCCTGTTTGCTCATCCGAAATAGTATCCGGGAACTCTTATGTTGAGTCTCAGAAAATTGATCCTTCAGGGTGTCAATTTGGGCAGTCCGGTCCTCAAGGACAAACAATTCCTTTGAGTACTGGATTACCGCCGTATGGGGGGCAATATACCCTTTCATTGTCTCCTCCGGGAGGACAACCATACGAGAGTTCACAACAAAATTCAGGTTATGCTGGAATTACATCTAGCGGTTGGGTGCCAATACTACCTCAACAACCAAGAGTTGTATATTCGATGCAACAATGTTTACCTATGTCAAATATACCAACTACGCCGGCTATTGTGACGGTGTCACAAGTACAAGCGTTGCCTGTTGTATGCCAACCTCAGGTTTCTCAGGTTGTAATGCAATAGCCTCTTGTCCCTGTGACTCAACCACAATCGCCAACTAGTGGAATGACACAGGCCCAAACGGGTACAATTACCCCTCATCTTGGTCAAACGGTCAGTATTGGACAACAGCACATGGCTTCGCAACCATGGCTGGTGCAATACCAACAACCGCAATTCCAACAAGTATACCAAGGATCTGAGAAACAAATCTTTGCAAATAGTGGGCAGCCGTATATTTAAAACGATCAAAATCAACCATTCTACAATGGTTATGCCCATCAACCTTACCAAAGTTACCAGCATCAAATGCATTATGCTGGTATGCAAAGACCAACTGCTCAATCCATTCCATCCTATCCTGGGTATGCTTCGCCAAACCTGAATCAACAGTTACCCTTCGTGGTGACTTTAGAGTTACCAGATCTAAATCGGCTAACGAACGATCCAATTGCTTACGCCCCTTGGTGGCCAGCGATTCCGCATAAACTTTCGTCAGATATTCCTAAATTTAATGGAAATCCGGGTGAAGACCCATCGAATCATGTGATGACATTTCATCTGCGGTGTTCATCTGATACTCTAAACGATGATTCGATTAGGCTTCGCCTTTTTCAGCGAACGTTAACTGGTCTGGCAGCAAAATGGTATATCGAATTGACTAGAGCTTCATTCGATAACTTCAGCACCCTAGCCACAACCTTTTAAACCCATTTTCAGTTACTAATAAGGTACGAAATAGGAACAGAGCTTCTTACCAATTTTCTTCTTACCAATTTCAAACAGACAACAGCCACTCACATATCTGATCATATTCATGAGTGGTGACGTCGTCGTAGAATGGTAAAAACGTATGTTCCTGATCAGCTTTTAGCTGAATGGTTTATTAAGTCATTATTACCTTTCATTACAGAAGATGTGGCAAAAGGAGGAGTCGTCATTGAAGAGCAAGTTATTGCTCGTGCACAATATCTAGACTTGATCTATACTCAGTCTGGCATGCTCTACGATAAAATACCTGATGCTCCTAGATCGGAATTTTTCGTTCCTCCCCCTCCTAAATCAAACAAAGACTCTCATGCCGGCAATGGCATGATAGGTACGACAAGCATGAAATCGACAAAGACTACATGTAAGAAAGCTTGTAAGATTTCTGATCAAAATGCAAATGAAGAACTTCTCGCCTCGGAGGTAAATGCCGTGTCGACCGACAAGGGAAAACAACTGAAGCAACCAGGGGGCAAGAAGAAAAAGAAAGGGAGGAAGAAGAAGCAGGATGAGTCATCTCCTGAAAAACCTTCTGCAAACCCTTCTGGGCAAAGGAAACCCCTTGCGGGGTGTCAAATATGCGATGAGGATCATCGGACGAGAGATTGTCCACATAACGCTGAAGTTAAGAAACTCTTTAAGAGTTCAAAAACCTCAGCAGTATTCACTAATCCATTGCCAAACCCGGCAACCAAACTGGTTGCTAATCAAAATGCTTCCCGATCCCAAGTGCTTCTGTTGTCTATCTCAAAGCAGCAAAATGATGCTTTAACAAGGAATAAAGATTACAGGAATCCACAGCTGTCGAATAACAAGGCTAATGAACAACCTAGTAGTTCGACAACAACTTCGACCGAAGTTGTGCCACCCATCATTCCTGAGCTAACGATAAAGCCGCCAAAGGGAGTAGTACACAAATCGACATTTAATCCTCATGCTAAAGTAGCACAGAATTATAATATAGTAGAGGACCTGGCCCAATCGCCGTCCGCTATGTCGACACTTGAGGTACTGCAAAATTGCCCCTCCCAAAAGCAGGCTTTATTATCAGCAATAGGTGGGATTGACCCAAAGGATTCTAATCTTGTGTCCTTTAATCACAAAGGATATGACCCTCAGTTACCAGCTCAACTAGCTTTCCTTATTCAAGTGAAAGCCCTCAACAAAACTGTTCATTGAACAATTATTGATGAGGGGGCATTTACATGTATTATGTCGATGAGTTGCTGGAAAAATTTAGGCTCACCACCCTTGTCGTGATCGTCAACAATGTTAAATGCATTTGGTGGATGATCATACACTCCATACGGGATTTTAAGTAACTTGCAAGTTGAACTAGGGGTCAAAATAGTAGAAATTGATGTTGAGGTTATCGATGGAAACCTCGATTACAACATCCTACTGGGAAGGCCCTGGATTTATGCTATGGCTGCAGTTGTGTCGACATACTTGAGAAAGATTACATTTCCCTTTCAAGGAGGAATTACAATCATCGACCAACAAACATTTCTCCCCAACAGTTCACAAGTTACGGGAAGCATTCCAATGATCCATGGAAGCAATCATTCACTTCAAAATATCGGAGTAGGCCTCCTAAAAGACCCTGCCTTAATGGGTACTTTTGCCCTACCGCCTCCGAGTAATCTGGCGGAAGTGGCCACAGTGGAAACCTACAATATGAAATCTTCTATATCTAATGGATTCGGAAGATTCCTGAACATTTTGTCAGCATGGATCATCGCCATTTTAGAAATATTGTAGCAATCAATTTTGTTGGCCTAGGGGACAAACCCAAATCAACGCTTATCGAGTGTTTGGATAGATAGGTCTAAGGAATATGGCACCTCTTCATATCCTTGGTCGCATGTACATTCTACAGATGAAGGAATCATTCAATCAATGATGATAGGAGAGGCACCATGGGAAAATCACCACCATCGTTCCCGTCTTCCGAATTAGCACGAAGATTATTCCAGCAACCTTAATCATCCTTCAGTTTTTGATTTTCTATCAAATACTGTAAATACGGTGGATTCCGAGGATGGTTCTTATCTCGTGTCGACCTCGTTAAAAAATGAAACAAGGAGTCCTGAGGACAATTCCTATCTTGTGTCAACCTCATTAAAAAATGAAACAACTCCCTTTCCAAATCGAGTCTTTGATTACGATCTCGTAAAATCCAAGTCGAGTCTTTCAAAGATCTCAAAGGTAAACCTTCATTCCAACCACCGCAATGAATGCAATGAAGCTTGGGGGGCATGCACCTCGATTTGTGTTATTATGCTGGGGGCATGCAAACTTATCACGAGCAGTGTTACCGCAGGGTTCAAGCTCGTTAAAAAATAAACCCGCCTCGAGCAGTTTTAACGCGGAATTCAAGCTCGTTAAAAAATAAACATAAGCAATGAGCAAATGTTCCCCCAGAGTTTAATCTCATTAAAAAATGAACCATTTTCTGGTAAATAACCATCGTGAATGTGTTATCATCAGCCTTTGAAGCCTTGGTCGTGTTCTCATCATCACCTCCACTATGTATTGGCCGATCATTCACCCCCATTTGATTGTTTACCCTTTTTGAGGAACAACTGCGAAGAGTGATCCTATTAGCCATCCTTATGACACTACCGTGATTGGAATATTCCAAACCTTACCTGGAATCAGCTGCTACCCAAATTTATCACTCGTTCCTCAAAAAACAAGTCTCCTTTAAGCTCTTTTCAACTGACTCGTAAAATATGAAAAGATTGCTGAGCAATTGGCCTCTCCAGCTCATTAAAGGGACCGGAAGTGCTATCCCTCCTTTATATTTTAATCTTTTTGGACTTGAGGGATTATTACACAAAAATATCGAGCGCTTGTTTTGTTCGGCTTGTTAAAAGTACCGAAAATTCATCCCTTTTGTATTGTTTTATACTTTTTCGGACTCAAGGGATTATGTGACGAAAAAGGATTATTGGAGTTTTCTTTACGTCCCTTTTTCAGACTCTCTAAAATTGAAAAGGACCGAGTTATCCTTGTCGTTAAATTCGTTAAAACCGAATAGTGACAAACTTATCCATACAGACAAGGACGAGTTTCACTATTGCTAGGCTCATTAAAACATAGCGATGGGTTTTCCCAAAGGGAAAATTATAGAACAAGCATATGTTATCCTCCTCAAGCTTGACAAAAATAAAGAGGTACTGGTTAGCAATGACTGGGGAAAAATTGGGAAGAAAACTTGAAGAAACTTTATTGGTAGCAAGTCACTCTTGAGCATGACACTTTCACTCCGTAGCTGAGTCGGGTTGGGTTGTTCTGTTCACTGGTCATATCACCATGGGTCCATCACACCATCCATATTTGGGGTTAACGCTACCAATCCATCACGTCAGTTTCGCCGATATGTTCAAGAGAAGTCACTCAGAGAATTCACCTGTGTCTTTCCCACTGCAATACATTTACGCTCCATTCTTTCATGACCGCCACCCTGAACCTTATATCACCAGATCGTTTTCACCTCCATTAAAATCATTTGCTCCGTTCCATGTCATTGATGTGGGATTCACTAAGGCCCTCCTATGACGGATCACTTCTTGTCGACATTAGCTCATTATCCAAGAAGTTGATCTAGGAACAACCCTTTCAGTACTTTGAAGCTTGCATGCCTCAATGGCAAGTTTCTCACTTCCGGTGACAGGTTTACATCAATGGCCTTCGACCGAAAGATTTTGCATGGTGTTCGATGCCAAGTCCCTTATTCACACCACGTGAATTGTACTGTAGTACCTTGAGGGTCATCATCATTATCGGTGATTCCTCTCGCGCTTGTTAACAGCTTACATCATTGGCTGGTAATCAGGCGATGTCTTTCCATGTTCAACTCCAGAACATCTCTCACATGGATCGACTTGTACTTTGAGTTAAGATCGAACGAGATTGAAGACCCCAGATCTAGCTTCATCCATCCAGGCTGCAATATATATTTAGGAAAATAAAGACATCAAATGTACATCATTACTGCACAGATAATCATCCAACCTAAGGGATGATGGCTCTACCAGAATCATCAGTCTACACTCAGATGATTGTCTGTCTTATGTACATGAAAATGAATTTATAAAGCTGAGCATGGGAATGCCTACCTCAACTAGATAATGAAAATATTATGAAGATATTGTATTGTATTATATCTTATTACAGGTCGCCTTTTAGCTTGAAAAAGCTTCAGATCCTCATGATAAAGCATTTCACCCGACATCAAAATAGATTAACAACCTCATGCTTTAGGGGGCAACTGTTATAGACATTTTTGGGCACTGCAACCCCAATCATAAATGTCCATAAACCAAGGGCTCTTAAGTCCCTAAAAGTGTTGTTCCAACCTCTAAAAGAACAAGGTCAACTGATTACATCTTCTCCCAGAAGTTCTCCATGAAAAACTACTCAGAACTGGTCAAAACTGGACCATCTCACCTGCTCCATGGTCAAAGTGCACTGCATCCCACATAAATACACATGGGAGGTGCGATGCATCTTGAAAAGCCCTTCTATGGGGTGCAATGGGCAAGAGTGGACAAATGGCAGGGTCAATCTGCAAGGTGGAGGATCATGGAATCTTCCAGAAACTTCTCCTATGACACTTGGCTCTCTGCATTCATCGAAGGATGAGTAAGAGATCATCAATCTCCAAGTGGATTCAAGAACTATCATAGAGAGGACACTAATCAAATCTCAAAAGCTGACTCACCCCCCCTTGCAAACATCTATATATGGATCCCTCATCCCAGAGATCCAGAGGCTGGAATTTTATTTCTTGTAAGGAATTGCTACTGGTTTCTTGGTGCAATATCATAGTGTTGGGTGATCTAAGCTTTTCATCAAGTGAATAAGGGCTTTCTTGCTGAGAGGATGATGTTGGGTCAGAACAATTGGTTGTAATCCTCTTTGCTATTTCTTGATAATCAATAAAGCTATTCAAGTTTTCCTCCACATTCTTGTATGATTGATGATATATGCATTTGTGTGGTCAATATATATCTTGTCCTATATTGTTTATGATAATAGATCTATGTTCTTGGATAGTGTTATGTTGCTTTGATTCTATAGGTGCTCTTTGAAGCTGGGTAGACGAGGAAGCGAGTGGCAAAGATCTATCAGAAGGGAGAGGAATCAAGCAAGGAACCAAGCGCAAGACAAAGGTTAGTCTCCTTTATTCTTCTCTTATCTATTTCTCATAAAGGAAAACGAAAGTAGTTTTAGTTTGTTTGTTTCTAAGGTAGCTACCAGCCTTAGTGGGACTAGCAGCTCTGCATAGACACTAGATTTCCTGATAACAATAAGGTTGCAATAGAAAATAGAAGAAAGCAGTAATCAAAGAATACTCTGACACTTCCCCAGCAACAGTGCCAAAAAGATGGTGAGCACCAGTATTGCAGCAATAATGCTACAACTCCTGGGCTGCCTTCTTTACTCTTATCAACCCAGTAGTTTGTAACAAACTTGGAAGTGACGGTGTTGTATGCACAAGTACTAGTTTTTACTGCAGGTTGTCACTTGGTCAGCCAGCACAAGATCACTAGGAGCTCAAGACAACTTCTATGGATTCCAGAAGAAGCTCTATAGGTCATGAAGGGAGATAAAGATTACTCTACAGATGCTACTCTAACTGCAAAAAGGAGAAAGACTGAAATGTAAAGCAAACCAAGTAAATCCTAATGAACCAACTAATCTTACTTTTGCAGAAAGCACTATGAAAACCATGAAAATAATGCCATTATCTATTAAAAGAAGTAAGCAACATCTAACTAAGCTATTTCTGGAAGTAAATGAGAAAAAAATATCTTTTTGGATTTTTATGTGAATTTGACATGTATGTAATTTATTTTTTGTGAATGTGGCATCAAATAGGTGGTGTTGAAGGGCGGTTTTGGGATTTGAGAGGATGTAGGATGGTGTGATTGGGTCCTAGGAGGTCTCAAGTGGCCTTCTAGAGGCTTTTCCCACACTCGGCCTTCAAAAGAAAGCCTACAGGAAAATTTACAGGAGGACACAAGAAATCTACAGGACGAAAAAACAACGTTCTGAAGGAGGCCTATAGGAGGAGGCCGAGAGCAGTTTTGGCTATTTTGAGGGTGTGAGAGTGGGTGGAAAAGGTGGATGAAGGTTGGAATGAGGTGTTAGGGCACCTAGGGTCTACCAAGAATCGTCAGGAGATCGAAAGATGAATGGATTTGCTCAAGGATAGAGAAAGAAGTCTTATGGAAAATGCAGGAAACTAAGGTAGAATTGAGGGGAGACTTGGGTTACCTGTAGGGCATGGATCAGATGGAGGATGGGATGGATGATAGGCTACCATACTTCTAGAAGAGATATTCTGGAAAGGAACTGACAATCAACCAATAAGATCAAACAAGCAATGAAATGAGTGCATCTAGAAAAACAGAGTTTTGCATAAAACTAGTATAAACTATGATCTATGAAAGGAAATGCTGAGAAATAATGTGGGAAAGGAAAGCATGAAAGAATACTACTACAAATAAAGAAGTGAGCATGATGAAGAAGCTCTAAAGCAGAGCAAAACTAGACTATTAACCACTAAAAAGCTGCAAACACTAGAAGTCCTATGAATGATGAAAATCTGTGTTTTTGGGGAAGCAAGAGGGTGTTTGCCTCAAATCATGGTCCCAAAGGGAGGAAGAGAGGCCAAGGAACTATTGCTAGCCTTTTTAATCTTTCCTTTATCACTGCTTAACCTGCTATAGAAAGCACCAATGAAAGCAAACTACTGAATCAACAAAAGAAACCTATTCTTAACCATGAAAGAAATACATCTAATAGCAACCTAATCTACAAACTGAAGTAAAACATATAAATAAAAGTAAAGAGGAGCTTGGCTGCTTGTATTGTGCCCTAAACCAAGAGCTTTATCCCTCTGAGGTAACTCAGTGCTAACTCAAAAAGGATTCCATCTTTATTTCAAAATAATAACAAGATTACATGAAACTGTCACAAAAATAATAAGCTCGAAGTTGAGCAGAGTTTACATAAGCAAAAATACAACAAAAATCCGACCCTAGTGAGGCCCTCGACCTCTCTACTTATACAATTGAAGCTACCAATATCTTCCTAAAAATTTGGGAGGCTTGGCTCCCAAAAGTCGAGATAATCATCAGTTATCCTCCACTTGCTCCGTTTCCTTCTAGTGCATGACTTGGCTGCTTGTACTATGAGCTGAATGAAGGGGAATTCAATGTGAGGAGTAATAAATGAGGGGGATTCCCTCCTATAAGTCCTCTCCTTTGTCCACTTCAATTTATTGCTGCCATTTATCCACTGGATCTCTGACTTTGACCCAAAAATTCATCAATAATCTGCATTAAACACATGTTAGACCAGATGGCATCATAACTAACTCAACTCACTCTATAAGCATAAATATAATCATAAAATGATGTAATAAGCTAAGAGAATGGTTGATTTGACTAGGTTAGGAGGTAAAATGAGCCCATATAATTACCCATTTATGAGGCTCATCACTTATGTCAATCCATGACCATATAGTCAAACATACAACCTAGGCTAATCCATCAATTAAATGATCAAAAGAACATTGCCAATTGATTGCTTGATTACATCCTAAACAGTGCTTCTAATATTTAATAATTGAACCATAGCTGGTCAGTCATAGCCCATGAAATTGACGAAGTTAATCAACACAAGGTTCTCATTAATCAAGAATGTGAACGTGAATACTAACGCATGCACAATCTTCATCATTAACCTTGCATGAGTACTAAACCACGAAGTTCCCAACATATTAGAGGTGATAGCCCTGAATACGCTCCTATTAACGAAATGCATAAACATAGGATGATCTTAAAGGTATAAGCTCATCGAAAGTTCCTTCAAGGTCTTACTAGTTCTTGTCGAACTACTTCACCCACTAGAAGGATCATGTCTAGGACACAAAGTCAATCTTCAAGTGGCTCCCAAGGTTGCATCTCCTCAAGTTCACCTTCGTCCATTTCAAGTTCAATAGAAACTCCAATGATCTCTATTGTATCTATATACTCTCCCTTCAGTCCACATCCATTTGCCACTAATCCTAACAAGGTTTTCAAGAAATTTGGGATTTTTTTGTTTGAAAGAGATGCTAACAACACCCCCTAGCACATTCAATCTCCTATGCAGCTTCCCCCTACTAATGCACCTCTTCCTATGTTTGAAGATCATTCGCCTAATTTCTCTCAAAATGGTACAATTACCGCTAATGAGCACCTAATTTCTTTCTAAAATGCTTGCCACAACATTGGGGAAAACAACAATGATACTTTTATGTGATTGTTTGTTAATTGCTTAGCTACTAGGGTCACTACCAATTTATTCTAATTTCATTACAAGGCTTTTATCCCCTGGGATGAGCTATGTTACTGGTTCAAGCCTACTTATGGGGAACCACAAAATCCTAATGACTTATTACATGGCTATAACAATGTTTCCTTCCCAAAAGGAGAAAACATTAATACTTTTAACCTGCACTTTACTAAGATTTACAATGACTTTCCTAAAAATAATTTTCCCATAGAATCAAGATGCTATGATGCAATACTACATCGTGTTATCTCCTATCTACAATCAATGGCTTGAGGAAAAAAATGCCACTAGTTTGGAATATGATTTTCAAATATGTTTATAATACTAAGATCAACTTAGGAGAACATTTGTCCCTCTTGAGGCTCAAACAAATCAAACTGATATGGCCTCAATATTATAACTTATGCAATATATTAGAAATAGGTTGATATCACATGAATATAGATTAAACTTATAGCCTTTGAACCATATTGGTTCACACACTCACATGGCTCAACAAGCCTATCAAACCCCTTCCCTTCTCTCATGACCATGGTGCGATTTTTGTTAATATCATCATGATTGTAAATTTTGTCAAGTATGTCAAGCTACTAGGAAAATCACCTTTGGTAATAAACTCAATTCTATTGTAGCAAATATCAATTAGGTTGATGAGGATGACGTTCTAGCAGTGGAAACAAGAAGTGCATATAGAACTAGAATCGCTAAAGAACAATTTTCCAAACAACACTCAATCAAAAGACCCTCAAATATCATTCACAATCGCCCATCTGCAAATAAATATACTTCAAAACAACATGTACATTCTTCCCCCTCTTCTTTTCCCTCTTCGTTGCCTGATTTTAAAATTATCACTCAGATGGCCAGTATAAAAGTTGATGTTTCATTACTTGACATGGCCACGATTCCCGAGCAATAGAAACAGTTAAAAGAATTCCTTGAAGGGAAAATTTCCACACTGATTAATTATCTAGATGTTCAATCAGAAGGACCTATTCAAGAGGATATTTATGCTACTAATAATCCATTATCCCCTTTTAGAACCCCTCCTTTCTACATATCAATGAAAATTTATGACAAAATCACTCATTATTGTCTCATAGATGGAGGGTCTGGCTCATGTAGGTTTTAACCCTTTACAAAAATTACCTGCATACGAATTCTAAAAATAGAAAATAAACAATGGCGAGAGCATAAAACATAAAACATATATACACAAATATTTTCCCTAGGATCCCAAAACCAGAACTACCAGATTGATTTTCATTATGTTCCTTTCAATGTTACAATACATATATATACATGTCGAAGCATCCATAAACCCAAAACCATTAACCCTGGATTAGAACATAACCTTAGTTTCCTTGACCGAATCTACAAAATGCCATGGACTGAAAACCATTATGCCAAAAACCATGTGCGAAATCCATGCATAAAACCGTAGGTAGGCCCATTGACCTAATATAAGGTCCAGTAAACATTTGTCGGGGCACTGTTAGACCCTATGCAGGGGGGCTACTACTCCATTGTGACCCTCCGGCAGTAACCCACGCAATGTACAGGGGGGCCTTCTGCCCCCGCTGTGACCCCCTCGCGCTTGGGGTAGTCGTGGAAAGAATATAACACAACCCAACATTCTCCCACTTGTTGTTTTCTTTCCACGGGGGGCCACAGGAGAGCTTAGTCATTGATCCAGCCCTAGAATGCCCATTTTTTCTCTAAACCAAGATAACTTCTCAGTTCTCACAGACTTTATTAATGCATCTATAGTATTCTTTAAAGTCTCCACCTTTACCGACAACAACTTTTTGTCCTCAACCCTATCCCTCACAAAGTGAAACTTAACATCAATGTTCTTTGTCTTTGAATGATAAGCAAGGTCTTTTCCAAGAAAATTGCACTTTGGTTGTCACAGTCTATCCTTGTAGCTCGCTATACTAACCCCATACTTGAACACAATCTCTGCAACCAAAATTCTCCCTTTATTACATGAGTGGCTACCATGTATTCTTCCTCTATAGTTGAAAGTTCAACTACATACTGTCTCTTACTGATCTAACTGACTCCACCTACAAATAGGTTAAACATATATGCACTTGTAGATCTTCTATGATCTAGATCTCTAGCCCAGTCTACATCAACAAAGCCATGGATGTCCAAAACTCTATCCAATCCTAGTCTTCCTTGGTAGCACAAACCATAATCGCTAGTGCCATGCAAATACCTGAAAACCTACTTCACTGTTGTTATGCTCCCTCCCTGGTTTTGACATAAACCTTCTCAATATTCCCACTGCATGTGCAATGTTTGGTCTAGTACAAAGCATTTCATATATCAAGCTATCGACTACACATGCATATGAAACAAGGGACATGTCCTCTTCCTCTTCTTGTGTCTTGGGACACTCTTCAGGAGATAACTTTACACCTATAGGAATGGGAACCTTCATTGGTTTACTATCCTGCATATTAAACCTATGGAATATTGTCTTGAAATACTTTCTTTGGTTTAACCAGAGCTTTCTCTTTGCCTGATCTTGTTTAATTTCCATGCCCAAAATATAGTTTGTAGCACCAAGATATTTCATGTCGAATTTGGAGGACAATTGGGTCTTCAAATCCTAGATAATTTCTTTGTCATTTCCAACTAGCAACATATCATCCACATACAAGACCAGATAAATAACATGGTCACCAATTAATTTAAAATACACACAGTGATCTGCTTTTCTTTTGGTGAAGCCAAGTCCTCATATAAATGTATCAAATTTCTGATACCACATCCTTGGTGACTATTTTAACCCATACAAAGACTTTTTTTACTTGCATACCAGTTATTTTTTACCCTTCACTGCAAAGCCTTTAGGTTGCTTCATGTAGATCTCTTCTTTCATATCCCTGTGAAGAAATGTTGTATTCACATCCATCTGTTCTACCTCAAAATCAAAAGCAACAAAAATAGATAAAAGTAATATAATAGAAGCTACCTTGGAAACAGGGAAAAAAATATCTCCACCTTTCCTTCTGCATTCATCTTCTTCTTAAACACCCATTTATTTCCAATGGGTTCCCTTCTAGCCAACAACTCCACCAGATCCCAAGCCTCATTTTTGTGCAAAGACACCATTTCATCAACCATGGCCTCTTTCCAAAGTTTTCCATCCTCTAAATTTAATACTTCCTCACAGTTATGAGATCATCATCAGTAATAGATAAAGAAACATTTGAACATAAAGCAGATGGACTATACATTTCTCGTTGCCTTCTTTCTCGAACTAATCTTTTTACAACTGGAGTTTGTGGCTCTTCATCCTCTGATGCCTCTTCTGCTATAGAGTTTGATTCTTTCCTCTTTAGCTCAAACTCTATCTTCTCAGGTACCTTTCATAGAACTTCATTTCTAATAACATCTTTCACCTCTCTAAACACCACATCTCGGTTGTACACAACCTTCCTTGTTTTTGGGTTCCAAAGCTTATAACCTTTTAAATCATCCTTATACCTATTAAAGATGAACCTTTTAGAATTACTATCTAACTTTGTTCTTTTCTCCTTTGGAACATGTACATATGCGTCACATCCAAATACCCTTAGATGTGAAAGAGAAGGTTTCTTACCAGTCCATAGTTCTTGTGGAGTCTTATCCTCCAACGCTGATGAAGGTGATTTGTTGACCAGGTAACATGCAGTCTCCATCGCCTCTGCCTAGAATTCCTATCTTAACCAGGTACCATTGAGCATGCTTCCTGCCCTTTTGTTGGCTTTGTGGGCCCTGACCTAGGTTCAATGTTAGTTAGCGAAACCAATCCCTACACTTCTGGCCCTTTCGGCATAAGCCCACGGAGCGCAGACTGGAGCCTCACCCGAAGTAGTATGGGGGTATGCTGGAACCAAGTTTCCACACCTTGAGATGGTCATGATGTCGGTTTATACCCTTCGCCCCTACTTTCGTGCAGGTCGCTAAACCTTAGGGTTCTGTCAGTTTACCCTTTATTCCGCCCTTTAGTACCTCCATGAAGGTGTACAATTGACCTTTGCACAACCCTAACCCATGGTCCAAGTACTTTCGTGCAGCTATGACAATGTATTGTATAGGTTCCCAAGTTATCTCAAGTGTTTTGTTTATCTTACTAATTAATGACAGTTAGCACCGCGTAAACTGATATCCTTACTTGCATTCAATTAACCGATACAATCACATATATTCGTGCATCAAATAAACATTATAAATTAAACTCAAAACACAATATAATCATATGCATTAACAGGAACTAAGTACACAGTAATTGCATAATACTTCTCTTTATTGATATCTTTCAGTTTAATACATACTCTATCTGCCTTGCACACACAACTGTAGGGGTCCGCACACTCTGCTATAGAGCCTATGCCTACTCTAAGATATGAGAACACTTAGACTTCTCCACTCGACTTCACTACATTCTTCCTTACTAAAATATTTAGAGCTTACTTATTTAACTCATTTTTATAAAATCCCATGGTTCCCAGACCATGGGTGGATATTTACAGCCGACTTGACACTTTACAAATAAGGGTGTACAACCCTTTATGAATCTTGACACCTTCATGCTCTGCGACCAAAAAATGTGGAGACTTTACAAATTTATTACAAAATTATCCCAAAACATGGGCTTTTAGCCCCAAAACTGCTCTTGGGGGAACCCGTTCCCAATAGGCCCCCAACATAAACATGGTGACTTGCCCTCAAGTCACTCTGCGAGCGCGGAGATCTTGGTGCAAATACCTCCCAGCTCCACCTGTATGACTGCCACTTCGGTGGTGCACTGCACGGCTAACTGCTTCACTTCTTCAACCAACTGCTCTGTTGCTAGTCTTGAACTATCAACCTAAAGCTTTTGTTGAGTCGCTTATAGATTAGCAAGCTTGCCTTCGATGGAGGCCATGACTGAATAAGCTTTGTCCAGCCAGGGCATCAAACGTGCATTCACCACTGGCTCTTTGTGCTGCACTGCATCTACCTGTTCCTTCAATGTTTTGGCCTCCTGCAGCTTCGCTAGTCTCTGTGTGAGAGTGACAGTGCACATTGTTCCTTTTACTTCATCATAGCACTGTTGCAGTTCTTACGCCTCTATCTCTAGCCATTGTACATTAGGATCCTCCTGTAGACTCATCAGGACCTTGAACTATTGTTCAAATAGCCATGTGGAGTCTGATACTACATAGTTTATCACCACTATTGCCTCTATGACAACGATTGCATGCTGCTCCTTTTCTTCTCACAGAGTTGAAGGTAGGGCCTTCAACTGTAAATCTGCAATTTGTAGGTTCAACTCTAGTTGAACCTTAGCCAACTCTATGGGAGCATCGTGCACCCCTGTAGCAAGCTTGTAGACCTGTTCATCTGTCTTCGCATCCTTAGGAATGGCCAATTTGGGGACCATTTGGTAGGCTTCCCTCATGGCCTTAATCATGTGCATATTTGTGTTAGTAAGTTCCACCATGGAAGTGAGGGCGGTGCCTTGCTGCAGGGCCATCTATACATTATTAATATTCTGCTCACTGATTACCTATAAAGGGCATTTTTCGCTGGCCCTCAGCTCCGTGGTTGATGAGCCTCATCATTGGGTAATTATATGGGCCTTAATTCACCTCCTAGCTTAGTAAAACCAACTATTCTCACAACTTATTGCATAATTTTGATTATATTTTGTTTATGAGATGAGTTAGAGTTGGATATTTTGCTTTGTGGTCTAATGTGCATTTAATGTAGGATTAAAAGATAAAAGCAAGGAATTTTGGCAAAGACCTTTGTCAAAAATCAAATGGGACAAGGAAGAGGAATTATAGGAGGTAAATCCTCCTCATTGACTACCCCTCCATTCGAATATTCCTCGATCAGCTTGGAGTGCAAATAGCCAAATCATGAGGACTAGAATGCAGCCGAGCAAGTGAATGTCAAAGCACCAATTTATCTCAAGTTTGGGAGCCGAGCCTCCCTAATTTTATTGAAGTCGTTGGAGACTTCAGTCGTATAAGTACAGAGGCATAGGACTTTAGTAGGATTCAAACTTTTGATTGTAAAACTCTACTTTATTTTTGAGCTGCAAGACTTGTGATAGTTTTTGATGTAATCCATTTTTTTGATAATAAGAATGAGTTTTGTTTTGAGCTAGCACTGAGTTAACATAGAGGGCTAAAGCTCTTGGGTTAGGACCCAACCCTAGTAGCTAAGGCTCCTCTTTATTGTACATGTATACTAGCATAGATTCATGGTTTAATCGTTCATTTGCTTAAGTAGCTACATTTCCATTACAACAGTGTAGCACATAGATTCATGGTTTAATCGTTCATTTGCTTAAGTAGCTACATTTCCATTACAGTAGTGTAGCATAGATTAGTTGTGTTTTAGTTTGCTTCCATTTGTGCCTTCTTTCAATTAGCAGGTTAGCCAGGAGTTCTTGCATGAAGTTTGTTGTCTTGATCCAGTATGAGGTTCATTTCATTGTTATCTTTTTCCATCACTTTTTTCTCATATGCTTATTTCCTTCATCACGAAATGCTTAAGAAAGAGCTAATAAAACATGTCTTGATCAGATTATACCCGTAAATTTCCTTACCGTCCGATCCACAAAAAACCTGACCAATCACCATCTGATTCATTTCAATGCTTGACTTTATGCACTCTAGATCTCCACCGTCGATCTATCTAGCTTGATCCAACAACTATTGTGAATCCTTCCACCTACTTTATGTGCTCCAAATCTCCACTGTTGATCTGTCGCACCCTCGATCCGATGGCTATCATGTCACCCGATCGCCAAGTATCTTGGATGATCTCCACCGTTAATCAATCTCGCATGATCCAATGGTTATTGTGCAATCTCGCACAAATTCTTGCATGACTGATATCTGCCCGAGAACATGGGAGAAAAGTGGTTCTCCCGTGGTACGTGTCAGTCACTTAGGCTAATCGCATGAAAATTAGAAATACAGCTTACAGCTTTGAGGGCACACGAGAAACTGCTTACCACCTACGAAACCCTCTCCATCTTTTTGCACTTTTTTTTCTTTTGTCGCCACATGACTTAATGTCATCCATCCATTTATTCACTTAATCCCTGTGGTAAGATCTTCGCCATTCAATTCCCATTAGTCCTGTTCATCCATCTATTGACTTAACCTCCGGCGATAAGATCTCCGCCATTCATCTCCCGTTAGTCCTGTTTGTCCATCTATTCACGTAGTCTCCTGCGATAAGATCTCTACTGCTCATCTCCCGTTCATACTATTCCCGACTGATCCAACGGTTCCCATGCACTGCTGCTTTGTTACATCCTCATTTCACTGATTTCAATCTTTTCTTGTTCTTCTGCTTGACTCCTTGCTTGCTTGATTTTACCAAAAAAACCAAAAACGCGAAAACAGATTTAGGTTAGTTTCCTTGCTTACACATTAGTTTGGTTTCATGCTCTTTACTTCTCTAACTTAGATAGCAGCATTAGGTTAGTGTTGATTTAGCAATTCTACTTAACATAGCTATTTAAATCGTAGATTAGGATATGGTGTGATTTAGAATTATGTGTTGTTTTCTTCATTATTGCAATAGAGTAACTCTCTTGGAATAGATTTGATGTTATTCCATCAAATAATCAAGCTTCTTCTAACTCTTTAGAAGTATGGCTTGGAACTCGTGGTGTCTCTCGCCAGATGAACAAGTGACAACAGGCAGGACCTTCACTTCTACTTGTGCATATAGCACTGTCACCTCTAAGTTTGTATGAACCCCAGGTTGATAACTAAAGTTTGTAGCCCAGGAGTTGTAGCATCCTTGCAGCAATACTAGTGCTCATCACTTTTTGGCACCGTTTTCGAGGAGGTTTCTAAGTAGAATGTGAATACTACTTTCTTTTCTTTTATTTCTAGTCTTCAATTTTCTTCCATTATTTTATTTTTGCAAAAGTAATCTAGTATCTTCCTTTCTTTCAGTTGTGATAATTTGCTTTCCTTTCTATTCTGCAAGTGGAATTTCAATTCAGCTAGTAACTTTTCTTTCTGTTAGTAGATTTCATTCAATCAACAATTTCATTTTTGCAAAGTACTTTCTAGCTTTAATTTTTTTTTTTATAAAATCCGCCATAAACATTTCCTTTCATGCCTCATAGGAATAGGGACAATTTAGGGAAATTCTTGCCAAATACCCCCACTGCATCCAACAACCAACCTTCTCTCTTCTTCGGTGGTTGTGAACTAGAGGAGCCTTTAGGTGAGCAACTTGACATATTT
Organism: Pinus tabuliformis; assembly: GCA_031772625.1. Lineage (NCBI taxonomy): Eukaryota > Viridiplantae > Streptophyta > Pinopsida > Pinales > Pinaceae > Pinus > Pinus tabuliformis. The sequence goes on along the minus strand of CM062819.1, from coordinate 1,500,043,665 downwards.
GAAAAACCTATAGGGGAAGAAGAAGAAGAACAACCCATTCCTACTAAACCAATGGATGAAAACTGAAATGATAGAGGAAATAGAGAGAGAATTGACGGTGCCTTCCCCATCGGGGAAACCAATGGGGACACTAAGATGAAGAATATAAGCCCCTCTGCTCTACCTCATTTCCATGGCCTGACCACAGAGGACCCTGAAAGTTTCCTATTTGAGTTTGATGTTATATGTTGAACCTATGAGTATACAGATGATGAGAAAAAGTTAAAACTATTTCCATCTACCCTCAAGGATGCAGCATTGTGCTGGTTCATGGGCTTACCGGGAGATAGCATCACAACTTAAGGGACTATTGTAGGTCAAAGGATACTAAAGAAGAGATTTTCAGGATGACCATGGGCGAGGATGAATCCTTAGAAGACTACGAAGAAAGATTCCAGCTCAGTTACAAAAGGGCCATGTGCACACTTGGTGTCGAGTCACTAGAGTTGGTCCTGCTTAGAGGAGTAAGGGAAGATGTTCTGGATACCTTAATTTGTTAGCAGGAGGAGATATCTACCAATTACCATATGAGGATATCAATACTGTATTTAGAAACCATTCTAGGGCAGCCAGGAAAAAGGGTAGGAGTAGCCAAGTTGTGGCCATTACATCATCTTCCAACTCATCCATCAAGGGTGAAATTGGAAATATGCTAGAAGATTTCAAAAGTGAGATGTTTCAAACCCTTGCCTTGCAATTAGATACCATGAACATCAAAAGGAAGCAAGAGGAAGCAGAGAGAGCCTTGGTCATCTTTTGTCCTAGATGAACCAGGAGGCATCCTAAGAACGAATGTCCATTGAACTGTATTGAGATTTGCTCAGACTGTGAAGAAAACCACTCCACACACAAGTGCCCTTCTTTACCTAGACCCAAAGCTGTATATCAAGGAGCTGAAGGGGTCACTGAGAAGCTTTGTTACATCAACCAAAGGAGACCTTTTGGAAATAGACCATACTAGCAGGGTATGCAAAGGTCATCCCATGCATATTACAACACCTACCAAACCACAACTATACCTTATTGGGGACCCCATGGGCATCCTTCCTAGTCTACACCCCCTCCTTGGTCCTATGCATCTCAATATCATTCGCAACCAACCAACCATTCATTTCAACCTTATCTTCTGCGACAACCTCAGTGGAATACCCCACACCAGGGGTGGAGGCCCCAATACAACAATGCTCTAGCTCTATTGCCTCCACCACCTACCCAACCACAAGTCCTACACTCTGCTCCACCCAAGCAACCGTAGATGCCTGCCTAGCCAAATCCGAACCCGAGCAATAGTCAGGCTCAAGAAGTATACAGTGGAGAGACATCATACCTAGCTTATGTTGTAGAAATCCAGGAGATCAACCTAATATCTGGGAGAATTCTTCTAGATAACCAACCTCCCTCTCCAGATAGGGAGGCTGAGGAAGCAAGAGAGGAAAGAAACCTTAAATTAAATACACACTTTCCTGAGAGATTATCCCAACCACTCCAGCCTACACTAGAAGAACTTGAATTTCTGGGAGAATTGAAAAATATATGTGTAAATATCCCCGTTCTCCAAGCAATAAAAGATGTTCCAATTTACAAGAAGTTGATTAAGGAGAGATGCTTCAAGCATCCAGGATGAAGGGAAAGGGATTCCCCTACCATTAATGTCATTGGGTAGCTGTCTGACTTAATGCTGGGGTAGGTAATATGTCCAAAATATTTGGACCTTGGAATCCCTGTAGTAGATGTGCACATCAATGGCACCATTGTCCCACACACTCTGATCGATCTTGGGGCTGCCATTAATGTGATGACCAATGACACCATGCTCAAGCTCAACCTCCAAGGGTGATTGAGGAAGACCACAATAGTTCTGCAACTTGCAGACCATTCCACAGTCACCCCTGAGGGAATTGTGGAGGATGTGATGGTGTCCATTGACTCCTTTGAGTACCTTGCAAATTTCCTAGTTCTCCAGCCTAAGGCTAAGCTTACTGGTTACCCTATCATCCTTGGGAGGCCATGGTTGGCCATAGCTGAGGTTTACATTAGCTGCAGAGCTGGGAATATGACCATAAAGAATGGGCATATGTCCAAGTAGTTAGTCCTATACCCTCCTGCTCAACCTTCTCTAGAGCATGATTTACCTTTATGGTTGGAGGAGGAAGATGAAGATGAGGCTTATTCAGCCCAAATTTATGCTTTGGAAGCAACCATAGGAGGAGGACAACAAGATTAGGATGACTTAATTGAACACATGCTCCAAAGTCCAACTCCTAGTTCATTACCATTAGAAGAAGAAGTAAGGGAAACCCAAAACAATCATCCAATTGACTTATGCTTGGCCAATTCCAACCAAATCCATGTCAAAACCGTGGAGTTTTGCCCAGAGAAAACTTTGAAAATTAATCCATCTCTTTCTACTCTCGAAGAGGAAAAGCTATTCAACATGTTGAGAGAAAATCTAGAAGCCTTCGCTTGGAGTTACAACGAAATGAAGGGAGTGTTAGTGTCAGTCTTTGCAGCCTTCCTCCAGTGATCAAAAATGCTCCTACAAAGTGATTTTAAGGTTTCAAGGTCAATTTTTGTAATTCATAGGGTTGTCATCATCATGTCAAGTTCCACTGGGTCATTTTACACCTTGTTCATGTTTCAGTTGTGCCTAGGTAAGGTTCATTTCCCTCTCCTAGGGTTTTGAAGGTAATTTCTCTTGGATGGTAAAATCATCAGCAAAACTTGTATCCAGATGTTCATACATATTCCCCTATCCTTAATGTACCTTATTAAACATTTCCCATCACTGATATCCCTCAAATTCCTCATTTTTCCACAAACCCTAGTTTCTTGCTACAACTTGACAATTTTCTAGGCTAGGCCTATGTTTTGCCCTTTTGGACCCCTTCCCCTCACTCAATCTTTGAAATTCCACTTTCCCCTGCTTCCTAACATCCCTCCCTACTTCCCAAAATTTTCTCAGGAATTTAGAAGCCCCTTATCCCCTCCATTTCATTTCATTTCGACAAATCCCCTGTTCCACACATCGGGATAGGTTTTACTCCAATGATGTTTTTGAGCAAAAAAAGATGAATTTGGGAAAACTGAGAGAGGTTTTTGTCCATAATAGGCCACGAATTTTTTTTTTTTTTACATAGGTGTCATGGTTTTAGATAAATGTCAAAAATACAGTTGCCTTAGGAGAATTGATGCACCTATGAAGTGACCTTGGGAAAATCAAGATTTCGCCTAGCTTGGTTGGCCAAATGACTTGCTTGATGAGTAAAATGATAACTAGAGACAAAGAGATTTCCAATGAGCTATCATGACCTCAATTTGGAGTTGAGGAAGACCTTCCAAAGTTGACTGCAACATCACTCTGCCTTTAGATAGCCTCATTTTGCACATTTTGACCAGTCTTGGGATATTTGATTTTTGACAGGGCAAATGAACTCCAAATTGAAAAATTCTAGTTGGGTTGGAAAATAGACTCAATAATATTTCCAATGAGTTATCCCGTGCCCAATTTGGACACTAATAAGGCCTCCAAAGTCTCTTGCAAAAAGGCGCTACGCATTGGGCAGCCCTCTGCAGTGTAAAAAATGAACTGGTGCAACGCATTGAGATGGCGCGGCGCATTGGATTAAAAAGCCTGAAATCCATTCAAATATTCCTCCAAAGACTCTCAAATTGCTAAATTATTCATTGCCCAAGTAAGTTAACATCCCTCCATGACCAATGAATGAGTTACCTTGGTGTTTATGGTTATTTAATGAGAAAAAATCAAAACCCTACCTCTTTACATTTCTTGCCAAAAGAAGTTGCATAGGGTAGGCACGGTGCATTGGGCTACCCTCCACAGTGTAAAAACTATACTGGCGCAGTGCATATAGGAGGCACGACACGTTGGGTTTGTGGCACGATGCATATAGCTTCAAGCCATTTTCACCACAAATTCATCCAAATTCTCAATTTGCTTGGCTTCCTCCGGTCCAAAGTAAGTCAACAACTCTTCAAATGCCAATGAAAGTGTGTCTTAAGATGTTTATGATGATTTAGTAAAAAAATTTGAAACACTACCTCCTTGCAATTTTTGCTCAAAACATGATTTCTTAGGATTTGTAAATTTGTTTTTGCTGCCATCACTCCCTCACCTTTTTATTCCCTCACTCCTTTTCTAGTTTCATTAACCCATTTTACTAACCCCCATATCCCTAAATTCATTCACCCCTATCCCTAATTCCCACTATCCTAAACCCTAGCTACAAAATTCCCAAACCCTAATTGCTATCCCTAAAGCCTAAAAATTGTCCCTAAAACCCTTCTATTCCCTAAATTCCAGTCAGCAACATTCCCAAAACCCCTCTTACCCTCTCCCTTCATAGTCCCTCATACATTTTCATACGCTTGGTAGCAAAAGATCGAAGACACCTAAAATCTCTTCATACTCATCTAAGACAACACAAACATTTGGCAAACATGGAATCTGATCCTTCATATGACCGAGATGAGGAGACGCACAGTGACTCTCCTACAGAAATACATGCACCAAGGAGCCCTCACAAGGGTGGTAAACATATACGAGAGGAGCCTACTTCACTTGCCAAGCTGCAGGCTTGCCCTCTTGCTATCACATGCTTTCAACACCAATCCTATTATCAGTTCTGTGATATGGTTGCTAGAGTCGAGTACCATCATGAGTTGACCAGGTTGTTTGTGCTTCATCTGCATAATGGCCAAGCCACTCTAGCTGGTGTGACATTCACCTTGACACCGGAATCTATTTCTCTAGAAACCGGAATTCCTAATGTCAGAGAGTAGTGGAATAAAAGGCAACAAATTGACAGGGAACATTATGAGCCATACATGAAGCCCGGTTATTTGAGACAACTCAGCAGAGTTTTTCCCTTTCGGTACCTGAAAGACTCATATGCTCCCTTGATGAAACTCATAATGAAGTATTTTAGCTGTGAGGGCCGGTTTTCTCACCTATATGCTTATCACATCAGATTGTTGATGCACTTTACTCGGGTGAGAATGATGAATCTCCCCTACTTTATTTGCTGAAATATTGAGAAGATGACCACCCTAGTACAATAGAAGACTCCTCAGCAGCAGTTTAACAGTATATATCATTTTGCACTCATCAAAATTGTTGTCATGCATCAACTTGGTTTGCAAGGCATCTCATGGGAGGATTTTATTTCTCATGAGTTCTTCATGGCTCCTCAGGTACCTCTAGAAACTTTTCATGAGACACAGACCGCTAGTGTGCCGATGTTTGTCACCTATCAAAAGGGCTATAGAAGGTTGTTTGCAGCAGCAAAGCGAGTATTATCTCCACCCAGGGTGGAAGGGGTCTCGCTTCCTTCATCAGCATAGTAGGTTTAGGATAAGGGAAAGAGGCAATTACATGATGAGGGGTCTTCAGGTGAGCAAGAGACCAATTTCATTCTCATTCAGGATTATGACACTGATTTGGGCCCACAAAGCTCAAAGCTCAGGGAGATCATTCAGGAGCAACAGACAGACATTAATGTTTTGTCCCTCAACCTAGAAAGAGCCAAATGGATAATACAATACCTGGAGCAAAGAAACAAGCAACTAGAGGATCAGCAAACCATTATGGAGCTTCAAAACATACAAGAAAACTGGTAAGATGCTAGAAGGAGGAAAGTGAAGATACACCACTTGGGCAAGAAATCAATGCTGATCGAGAATCTTGGCTTAAGACAGCTAATATGCACTTGAAAAAGTTGCTAGAGGAGGCCAATAGGGAGAAAACAATGTTGAGGCACATGGCCTACCATTACTTGGCAAGAAACAAAAGTTGCAATGCACGAATCAGGAACTTGAAGGCCAAGTTGAAAAAGGCATCAAGGAAGCGAAAGGAGCAAGATAGAATTAAAATATTGGCTAAGGCCTCCTTGGCCCAACACAACACTTGGTGGATAACACTCAACCCAAATTTCAAAAAATTTGGGACACTTTTTGCATTTTTGGAATTTTTTGGGCCAAAACATAGGTTTTTCTGCCCAATGCGCCGCGCCACCTGGCGCTCGCTTATTATGGGGGACTCCTTTTGATTAAAACTCAGAATTTTTGGATTTTTCATGAAAAAATATGCATTCCTAACAATGGCCAAGAAATTTTGACAGATTTTGACCTTCCAAAAAGGTCAAAAACACCCAAAAAATTACCTTTCTGCCCCTTTTTTGACACACAAGAAGCAGTGTTGGGAGAACTCAGTTTTGGAGGGGCAAATGGAGGAAAAATTCAAAAATTCCTCTTGTTATGGAAATTAGACAGGCTTACCTTTCCAACAAGTCCACTTGGAGAAAATTTGGACACCAGGAAGGTCTCCAAAAGCAGCTGCAAAAAGGCGCCACGCATAGGGAAATCAGCACGGCGCATTGGAGGAATTTTGCTCATTTTTGGTCAAAAACTCTATTTTTCGCCTAGTTGCTTGGTAGTTTGACTTTTCTCCTTGTTAATGTCAAACTCATGATGTAATTTAATGTAAGTTGATGGATATTGATGTAATTATTTTAAATTTTCACTCATAGAGGTAGATTCATCCATGAAAAGGTAGTTTGCAACTGAATGAATCAGTTCCCTGGTTTTTAGAGGCATGTTGTTCCACTGCCTACTTTCTAGTTCCCAGTTTAGAATTTGTTGGAACAGCTCCTAAACTCATGAGCTCGATGCCTAGAGGCTAGGATGAGTTGTTTTTTGCGTATATCTTGTGATTTTTCAATCATTAGCATGGTTGGACTTTTGAGAAAGCTTGGAGCTTCATTGTATACTCATCTCACCAGTTTTGGCTAAGGAATAGACTAGGGTTTGCAACACTTTATGGGATTCATGTGGCATCTTGCTTTGGTATTGTGTTTCCTTCTATAATTGTGAGTTTACTTATGTTTTATGTATGCCATTATCTATCTCATTTCTTCTTAACTAAAACAAACAAGGATAAAGGTAGAATCCGTTGAAATTGCAGTGCTCTACCTAGGGTTTGCTTAGTTATTGTTGTTTTCATCTGTTTGAAGAGGATCCATGAGGTTTTCTTGCCATTTTCAACTCCTCACCTGTCTAAATCTCTCCATTTCATCCAATTTGAAGTGCCAAATCAGTTGCCTACCTTTCCCCATAGAAATCTCTACAAAACTGAGCCTCATTCCCGAGACCCAAAATCTACCTTTCCATTTGAGCCAACAAAACATCATTAAATTCAATAAAACTCTTCTACACACATACCTAGCCTAAGATCAGTATTCATACCAGTCATCTCAAGCCCTTATTGATCATATTTCGATGAGATTGACTAGTAGAGAGCCCTCTCTCGACCTGGTAGGGCTAGCTACTAGGTTAAGCATGGTTTGATGTTATCCTAGATCGTACCTTTCTCAGCCTAAGGTAGATTTAGGCCCTAACAGGGAGTACACCCCTCAGTGTGTACTCACCACATATACATCAAAGAAGGTTGCAAGCCAGTTCGACAACCACAAAGGAGGATGAATCCAGCTCTTAAAGATATAGTCAAAGAAGAACTGCAAAAACTACTAGATGCAAGATTCATTTACCCTATCTCTGACAGCAAGTGGGTCTCTCCTTTAGTGTTAGTTCCCAAGAAAAATGGTAAGTGGAGGATTTGTGTCGATTACAGTGAATTGAGCAAAGCCACAAAGAAGGATCATTTTCCCTTACCCTTCATTGACCAAGTGCTAGATGGCCTGACAGGGAAGAAGTTCTTTTCTTTCCTAGATGGATTCAGTGGGTACAACCAAATCCAAATTTGCCCAGAAGACCAAGATAAGACCAGATTCACCTATCCTTGGGGTAATGTTTCCTATAGGGTCCTTCCTTTTGTCCTATGTAATGCTCATGCCACTTTCCAGAGACAATTTTTGAGTATTTTTGCTAAATTAGTACATGATGCGGTGGAATTTTATATGAATGATTTTACACCTTATGGTTGTGATTTTCAAGAAGCCCTAACTAACCTAGGAAAGGTATTGCACAGATGCATTGAAATGAACCTGTCTCTCAGTCTAGAAAACTGTGAAGTCTTAATGACTAAAGGGACTGTGCTAGGTCATTTGATATCTTAGCAAGGACTGCAGGTGGACCCAAACAAAATAATAATCATCTAGAGGGCCCCACCTCCTCAAAAGAAGAGGGATGTCATGAGTTTTTTGGGGTTAGCTGGATACTATCGAAGGTTCATGGAGGACTTCAACAAGTTGGCCTCTCCTTTATTTGGGTTGTTGGCCAAAGATTTTAAAGGGTAACTTAACCACTACACCAATTCTTCGAGGTTGAAACAGGGCCCTCCGTTTTCATATTCATGTTGATGCCTCACACGAAGCCATAGGAGCAATCTTAGGTCAAGTAGAAGAGAAATTGCCCTATGCCATCTATTTCATTAGTAAGAACTTGTCAAAGCCTGAGCTAAATTATACTGTGACTAAAAAGGAACTCCTGGCTGTTGTGCATTCATTAAACAGATTTAGGCATTACATTACAGGCTACCAAAAATTTGTGCATACTGACCACGCTGCAATAAAATATTTAATGAACAAACCTGATGTGAATGCTAGAACTATAAGATGGTTGCTTTTAGTATAGAAGTTTGATCTAACCATTGTTGATAAGCCTGGTAAGGAAAATGTTGTTGCAGATTTTTTTGTCTAGGGTGAATCTGCGTGCAGCTGAAGAAGGAATGGTGGATGACTAGTTACCAGACGAGCATTTCTTTGCTATTTCAGTTCTCTCCCCATGGTTTGCTGATATAGCAAACTAATTGGTATCAACAAAGTTCCCACCAAACCTGCCCTTCAAAGAAAAGAGCAAGATAGTTAAGAAAAGCACCTCCTTGACCTGGATTGGAGGAAATCTTTTCAAACTTGGCCTAGATCAAATCTTGAGAAGGTGCATAAGGGAAGAGGAAATTTTGACATCCTTCTGACCTATCATGATTGGCCTTGTGGAGGTCACTTTGCAGTAAATAGGACAACATTCAAAGTGTTACAGGTAGGCTATTATTGGCCCACTCTTCATTAGGATGTGAAAAAGTACACTAGTCAGTGTGATTGGTGCTGGAGGATGGGAAAGCCTACTCCAAGAGATGAAATACCCCTACAACCTCAAGTGATTTTCGAGCCATTTGACAAGTGGGGCATGGACTTCATTGGGCCTATCAACCCTCCTTCAAAGAAAAAACACTACATTATTGTGTGCACTGATTATTTGACTAAGTGGGTTGAAACCAAGGCGATTAAGGCAACAACGGAAGAGAAGGTGGCTAAGTTCCTAAGGGAGAATGTATTCTACAAATTTTGGTACCGTAGAGAGCTAGTCATAGACCAAGGCAGCCAGTTTACCTCCAACATGATTGAAGAACTACTCAACCCTCACAAAATCAAGCATAGGACCTCCACTCCCTATCATCCACAAGCTAATGGGCAAGTGGAGGTGACCAACAGGGCACTGGAAAGCATCTTAACCAAGGTAGTCAATAGCAGCAAGAAGGATTGGGCAGAGAGACTAGTTGAGGCTACCTGGGCCTATAATACAACATGGAAGACCACAAATTGATTTAAACCATATGAGCTGGTCTATAGGAAAAAGGATTTACTCTTCATTGAGTTTGAATATAACACATTTAGGATGGCAGCCCAACTAGATTTGGATCTCAGTCATGCACAGAAAGAAAGATTGTTCCATTTGAATGGCTTGGATGATTTCAGAATGTAGGCCCTCCTACATACAGAGATAGTTCAGCTTCATAGAAAAATCTTGCATGATAGACATATTAAGGAGAAGCAATTTCAAGAGAGCGATTGGGAATTGTTATATGATTCTAGGTATAGAGATTTTGAGGGCAAGCTAAGGACAATATGGCTCATACCTTATGTGGTGGAAAGATGCCATGATAATGGTTCAGTGCAAATCAGAACTATAGATGAAGAAGCCATTCCATTGCTTGTTAATGGACACTGATTGAAAATGTACAAGAGGCCTTTATCAAAGCAAGAGTTCATTGACAATATCAATAAAATAGTGATGATGGTGGAGCAAGTTCCAGCTCCTCCCTCATCAGGTCACTAAAAAAAAAAGAAAAAAAAAAGAATAAGGACTAAGGTGAAAACCTCCATGAGGTGCCTAAGTCCCATCTTTGGGTTGAAAACGTCGTGAGGTGGCCTAAGGATGACAAAAAAATAGAAAGAATAATAAGAAGACCTTGGATGAAAACCTTCCTTGAGGTGGCCAGGGCAAACATCTAGGGTGAAAACCTCTTTGAGGCAGCCTAGGTGTTTTAAAAAAAATAAAAAATAAAAAAAAAGAGATAAAAAGATGTAATTGTTATTTGCAGGTGGACGAGAAAGACAGTCAAGGAGCAAAAAGAGGATCCAAAGGGAACCCTGCTTCACACATATCCATCTCCTCCACTCCTTACCATGCATCAATCCATTAATTCCATTGTTTTTTCACTTCATTGCTTCAATTTAGGCGAAGACTGTGTTTTCTACAAGATCCCCTGTATTCCTACAGGATCCCTCGAAAACCTACAGGGAAAAACCTGAGGGTGAATGGTAGATTGGCTAGGTCCGGTAGCAGTCTATCCCACAGAATATCAATCATTAGCTATAGGTCTTCACTAGGATGATCCAGGACCTCTAGATAGTAGACAACAGACAATAGCCAACAGACAATGGACAACAAACAATAGACGGTAGAGGAGGAAGAAGAATGACCATGCAACAAATAAACAACACAACACCTCTGATCTTCGACAACTACAGCATGGCATCGAGACCACAGGTAAGTATCCCGCTCACTCATTAATATTCATCAATTGGTGAAAAGTTGTAAGAGTCACGCGGTAGTTGGTTTATAAGTGAAAAGGTGGCCAATTAACATGGCCACCTTCATTCAGTCATCACATACAAAACCAAGTGTCCTCTCACACGTGGCTGCAGTTAACTCAAAGACATAGGAGAAGTAGGACAAGAAGTAGTTCACTACGGATCTACGAGGTGGGAGTTGATTACGAGGAACCTCACCCCAAAAAGCCATAAAGGGAAACAAAACATTATTTGCATGCATTTGTGCATTCCACCACCTTGAAACTCCCTCTAGCAAGTCGCTCTCATAACTCTGGCCACCCACCAAAAGCAAGGATCCATTGTTCTGCAAGAGAATTTCTACAGGAGCATGCACAAGAATTCCTACAGAAACAATCTACAGGAGTAGTATACACGATGCAGAGAGGCATTCTACATGATAGGCAGAGAGGGGTTTAAGAGGGGATATCATGAGAATTGTCCTCTGCCACCATTCTAAAGAGGTAGGATCTGAAAATCCATCCCCATTTACAAGCAAATGAACTAGAAATGATCTAAAAGCTAGTGGATATAACAATTGTGGGAGGTGAATTACATACACAGGAAACTTTGTTTTCTACTGAATTTAAAATTCTTGTGTCAAACATTTCATTTCCTCCTCAAGCCTCACAAACAAGATGAAAGGAGGGTTTAATAGGAGAGAACCCACAAATACTGTGAGGATACAAAAACACCCCCAAGTGCTTGAAATAGTTATAAGACACGAATGGATGGGGTTTTGTGAAAAATTCACAGGGTACGATGATGAGGTGGCTCAAGAATTTTCTCATTCCCTCACTCCACACAGCAAAATCCATGCCACTGTCATAGTTAGAGGGCTCACTATAGATCTCACCCCAGAGCTCATCAGTAGGGTCACCACACTTCCCCTAGGAATTCCATGGAGAAAAGAAGAAAAAGCAGACAGTCAGGTGGAAAAAAGGAAATTCATTTTAGAAGGTGAAGAACCCACAGAGGATAAAAATGGAGTAAGGAGGGACATTTTGCAATACCCATGGAGTGAGGTAGGTTACCAACTCATCAAATATATCTCATGTGAGGGTAGATACAGTGTTTTTTATGGCTACCATTTTAGAATTCTTGAAGAATTAAGATTAGGGGTAGAAACAATAGTTCACCAAAGACACAACATACCTTATTTCTTGATGTAATCACTCATACAGTCTAGCAACAAAGTAAAGGAAGGGAATTCCCAATAATTGGCTCACCATGGGTTGATCAAGATCCTCATATAGGATGCCCTACAAAACCTCAGAATCCTATAACATGGTTAGTTTTCAGAGACGTATTAGGAGAGGATGACATCAAAACCATCACTTATGACGTTAGTCATTTTACTAGCGAGGACGGGGGAAAACAAGAAGAAGAAGATACAAAGCTAGATATGGATGAAGAAGAAACTAATATAGAGGAACATGATGAAGCAGAAGAAGAAGGAGGAGAAGAGAAGGAGGATGATGCTGAGACAGAGGAGGAAACTGAGGAAGGAACTGATGGAGATGAGGAAGAACAACAAGATGAAGAAGATAAGAAAAACATAGTGGAAAAAGGCACTGAAATGAAGCTCTAGGAAGTGGGCAAAGAGCTAAGTGGCTTAAGGGAAAGAGAAGAAATAATGAGAGATCAACTTGAGAGGGAAAATTCATGGCTGAGGGGACAGCCGCAGGAAAGGAAAAACCAACTAGCATGTATGGCTAGCCTCTCCTTGGAGTCCATCCAGTGTAGGATGCTAGCTAAATCCCATGCTCTTTACCTCAGAGAACAGTGGCTGTAATTTCAAATTAAAACACTAGCAAAAAGGGGCACCATGCCATTTCAGGACTATAGGCATTTTATTTATCTTTGTGATCAAAGTACACTAGAGGATAGGGCCAAAATGGCTGAGTTTTATTTTCACAACATGGCCCTCACAGACGTGAATGTTTGGGATCCTAATGTTGAGCTAGGAGATCTACAATTAATGGCTTTGGAATCATGGATGAACCATGAGGAGTCAAGGGCTGCAGAGATGAAAAGAATATTGGTCAAAGAGAAAAATGGACCTCTTTTCATCAGAGTTGAACAATCAAATCCCATGGCGATAATCAACACCCATAATCTAATTGCAAATGATCCTCAGCTGGCACCTAGATATCTTGCTACCCAAGAGCAAGCAATTTCACATTTTGAGGATATGTTTAGGCTGCTAGGAGATGATGGTATACATGCATTCTTAAGGAGATGGAACATACTGCCACACAACTTGAAGATCAGAGAATATCACTCCCCTCAAAGGTTGAGAGAGGCACTCAACAAGACAACTATGTATAAGCAAACAATGCAAAGGTTGAAGGTCAATTGGATAGGCCTAAAACTCAGTCCACCACTACTCCTATGGATGCTAGTAGGGAGAAAAGAATATGAGGAAAAGAGGTAGTGAGAAGAAGTAGAAAGGAAAGCAGGCTTCTATGAACAGGAAGAAGAGACCACAACAGAGGCATGGGATGTCAGAGAGGCTACCAAAGCCATGAAGGACATGGACATTGACTAAGTTGCTCAGAGGATGAGCAACACTTTCAGTAGGGGGGTGATGATGAGCCTCATCATCGGGTAATTATATGGGCCTTAATTCACCTCCTAGCTTAGTCAAACCAACTATTATCACAACTTATTACATAATTTTGATTATATTTTGTTTATGAGATGAGTTAGAGTTGGATATTTTGCTTTGTGGTTTAATGTGCATTTAACGTAGGATTAAAGGATAAAAGCAAGGAATTTTGCCAAAGACCTTGGTAAAAAATTGAATGGGTCAATGGAGAGGAAATGTAGGAGGTAAATCCTCCTCATTTACTACCCCTCCATTCGAATATTCCTCCATCAGCTCGGAGTGCAAACAGACAAATCATGAACACTAGAAGTTAGCCGAGAAAGTGAAAGTGAAAGCACCAGTTTATCTCAAGTTTGGGATCCGAGCCTCCCTAATTTTAAGCAAGTCAATGGAGACTTTAGTCGTATAAGTAGAGAGGCCTAGGACCTTAGTAGGATTCAGGCTTTTTATTGTAAAAATCTACTTTATTTTTGAGTTGCAAGACTTGTGACAATTTCTGATGTAATCCATTGTTTTGATAATAAGAATGAGTTTTGTTTTGAGCCAACACTGAGTTAACTTAGAGGGCTAAAGCTCTTGGGTTAGGGCCCAATCCTAGCAACTAAGGCTCCTCTTTATTGTACATGTATGCTAGCATAGATTCATGGATTAATCATTCATTTTCTTAAGTCATTGCATTCCCATTACCGCAGTGTAGCGCATAGATTCATGGTTTAATCATTCTTTTTCTTAAGTAGCTGCATTTCCATTACAATAGTGTAGCATAGATTAGTTGTGTTTTAGTTTGCTTCCATTTGTGCCTTCTTTCAATTAGCAGGTTAGCCAGGAGTTCTTGCATGAAGTTTGTTGTCTTGATTCAGTACGAGGTTCATTTCATTGTCATCTTTTTCCATCACTTTTTGCTCATATGCTCATTTCCTTCAGCACGAAATGCTTAAGCGGAAGCTAATAAAACATGTCTTGATCAGATTATACCCATAGATTTCCTTACCATCTGATCCACAACAAACCTGACCAATCACCGTCCGATTCATTTCAATGCTTGACTTTATGCGCTCCAGATCTCCACTGTCGATCTGTCTAGCTTGATCTAACGACTATTGTGAATCCTTCCACCTAATTTATGCACTCCAAATCTCAACCGTCGATCTGTTGTGCCCTTGATCCAATGGCTATTACGTCACCCGATCGCTAACTAGCTTGGCTGATCTCCAACGTTGATCAATGCCACATGATCCAACGGTTATCGCGCAATCTCAGGTGAATTATTACACAACCAATATCCACTCGAGAGTACGCGACAAAAGTGGTTTTCCCATGCTATGTGTCACTCACTTAGGCTAATCACGTGAAAATTAGAAATATAGCTCACATCTTTGAGGGTGCGTGATAAACTGTTTACCACCTACGAAACCCGCTACATCATTTCGCACATTCTTTTCCTTTTGTCGCCACATGCCTTAATGTGATCCATCCATCTATTCACTTAATCCCCACGATAAGATCTCTAGCATTCATCTCCCGTTACTCCTGTTCATCCATCTATTGAATTAACCTCCCATGATAAGATCTCCGTCATTGATCTCCCGTTAGTCCTGTTCGTCCAACTGTTCACGTAATCTGCTACGATAATATCTCCGTCGCTCATCTCCCATTCATACGGTTCTTGACTGATCCAACGGTTCCAATGCACTATTGCTTCATTATGTCCTCCTTTCACTGATTTAAATCTTCTCTTGATCTTCTGCTTAACTCCTTACATGCTTGATTTTACCAAAAAAACCAAAAACACGAAAGCAGATTTAGTTTAGTTTCCTTGCTTACACATTAGTTTGGTTTTATTCTCTTTACTTAGATAGAAGCATTAGGTTAGCGTTGATTTAGAAATTCTTCTTAGCATAGTTGTTTAAATGGTAGATTATGATATGGTGTGATATAGCATTACATGTTGTTTTCTTCATTACTGCTGTAGAGTAGCTCTCTTATAATAGATTTTCTCTTCTTCCATCAAAGAATAAAGATTCTTCTGACTCTATAGAAGTCTAGCGTGGAACCCCTGGGGTCTCTCACCAGATGAATAAGTGACAACAGGTAGGACCTTCACTTCTACTTGTGCATATAGCACTGTCACCTCCAATTTTGTACAAACCCTGGGTTAATAAGTAAAGCTCGTAGCCCAAGAGTTGCAGCATCCTTGGTGTAATGCTGCCACTCATCAGCGATCACCCCATCCTGTAGTAGGTGGAGCACCTCACTAGGAAGCACTGCAAAGTTCAACCCTACTCCCTTGAGGGTGCTAACAGTGGGCCTGCCAGCTTCGTTTTCTATGGCCAGTGCTCCATTCGGCAACACTGTCGCTCGAGAGTCCTTCGCACGCAGCATCTCGACAGCTTATGAAGTATCGATAGTGAGGCTGAAGGACACCATGCCAGCCTGTGATGCACGGATATGTAGCTCATGCAGACCCATTTGGATGGTCCCCAATAGTTGTTGTTGCTGCTACTCGAAATGATGTAGTACCTCCGTGATGACATCCCGCACCATGTCTCCAATGTCATTCAAATCTCCCTCTGTTAGGGTGATTGGGTCCAGAAACGTCTTACTAGCCTTGGCTTTCTTCTGCAGCCCAACTTTTTCTTGTTCTCTTGGATGTTTGATGCGGTACGATGCCATCTGTGGGTCCACTCCATGCTGCTCTATTTTTTCGTCCATTTCTTCCTTTGTTTCGAGTGAAGGTGACCTCACAGCTTTGTCAGAGCCACGCTTTGTTCTGCCTGCTAGGCAGCGTCATGCTCTCCCTGGGTCTTTTCAGCAGCCTCCTTCTTCCTCTTCTCAGCTCATTGTGCCATCTTGAGCTTGGTCTCCTCCATTTTGCACTGCACGGTGGACTTGCTCGACCCCACTGCCAAGTCTGAGGCAGTGTGCCACTTTGTCGGCCAGCAATCAAGAACTGCATCGATTGCGTCATCTGTTGCCAAGTAAGGCAAGTCATGCCACTTCTACTTAGGGTCCTTCTGTGCCCTGATCACGACGCGCTGAAAGTCTACCTTGAACTCCACGTACTCCTGTAGTTTGGCAAACACAGTAGGTGACAATCACGGTTTGCGATTGATAGCCATGTGTATATTCATTTCCATCAAGATCTAGGAGATATTTCTATCCTTGATGCACTGAGCATCTTTGGTTGCCCAGAATGAAGCGTACTTTGCTGCTTCTGGCAGGTCCAGTGTGACCAAGGGGAATGGACTATCTTTCGACAGCTCCCAGGCTGCTAGCACGATGGACAGCAAGAGCCACACATAGTGGAAGGTCTTGCTAAGCTCTTGTGCCTCGTGGCAGTTCACAAGGAAATCACCGCAGAGATAGCGCACCCAATTAAACTAGACTCCTTTGGTGCATTGGGTTGCTAGAACAACGACGGGTGCTGACACTTCAACTATGCGACACTTCCACATAAAGTTTCTTGCCAGGATTTGCGTGGCCACCTTGACCACAGAGTCGCAAATACTCAAGATGGCATAGCCGCACGTCTTCTTCACGAGCTTGAATTTCTCCTTCATGGCCTCCACGAGGGCTTGCTTTCCACCTTTTCCATCAAAAATCATGGACAGATTCTCCCCTGTATAGGGCAACCACATGATCCTATGGATCAACCTGTCAGTGATGGGTATCATCTCCTCCAGCCATAGACACCCATCGTGCACCAAACATAGCAACTGCTTGACGACCAATACTATAATGGGTGTACAATTGTAGTGCGACACCCATACTAGGTTGAGCAGACCTACTTTGTCTACACCCCTGAGCGACTTTCATGGTTCCAATGCACTCATCCCGGTGGTTGTGTGAACAACGCAGTGCATTAGCTATTCTATCGCCAAGTGCAAGAACTTCTCATTATCAGGTAAGTCCTAATCTTGATGTTTCAACAGAGGAACCCACCCCAAGCGCAGACCTTCAAAGACAATCTCGTCTGGCAGTAGAGGTATGTGAAGGGTGACCTTGCTTTCGTTGATGTCCTTCAGCACTTTGGTCTTGCCTTTGCACGGAGGGACGTATTCGAGAAACTTAGTGATAGGGTCAGAATCCTTGACTTCAACTTTCTCCACTTCCACCCCCAAGTCCTCATCATTCATCGGGATGTCCTCAATTTCTTCCTCCTCTAGCTCTAAGTTAATGGTTTTTCCCTTGTCCTCTGTGGTAGGCTTCTCCTTCTATGGGTTTCGTCTAGTTGTTGTGCGCACAGGTATCACAGCCTGCTTGCCCTTCTTATCCTACACACTTTCTTCGTTCGGGGTAAGCTTCGGTGTAGGCATCTGTGGTGACTTGGGGACTTCAACTAGTACCTCTGCAACCTCTGGAGTAGCTCCTTCTGCCTCCATAACAACCTCCGGCACAGCCCCCTCAGCTGTCACTGCTTTGGTGTCCATAGCTTCGGATCATGGGATAAAATCACGGATGAAATTGTGGTTGGATTCTCGAAATCGATCAAACACTGGGTAGTCAAGCAATTCTTCGAAGAATGCACAAATAATGCACGTCTGAGAGCTCACCAAATCAATTTTCAAAATGCCAAGTGTTTTTCGTTGGGCCTCCACGTGCAATGTATAGGCAATTTTGAATTCAAATCCGACTGTTCCCCCCACATTCGGTTCATTAATATCGAATTAGCGGCATATTTCCAAGGATCTTACCCACAAATTTCATCTTAAATGTCGGCTACCTGCTCCATTTGGCCGCATTCTCATCATCAAATCATGAACAATGACTTTAACGGTCACTTTCCAACTGACCTGTGCGGTTTTTCCCTGGGTAGCGTAGCTCTCTTCGCGCTGTCGCGAACCCTGTGACATTGCCTCATTCTGCACAATCCTCCAATCGCACAGTTCCCCAACCCGGGAAGTGTAGTTTATAGTCTCGTGCCTCCTTTCAGCTGCCTGGAGTGCTAAGACTATGCTACCTTCATATAGTCATCTGGCTGGATCACCAGTGTATGGCTTCAATCGGCTTCCATTCACCTTTCTTGGGAAGGGATTTCCATTCAATTTAACCAACTGAACTGCTCCACCATTGGTAATCTCCTTAATGACATAGGGCCCTAGCTAGTGCATTCTGAATTTCCTTAGAAATTTATCAAACTTGCTATCATATAAAAAAACCATATCATTTACCTTAAAGGTGTTCAGTTTAACGTGTCAATCATGCCATGTTTTTTTGCGCCACTTTTGGACTTGTTGGTGAAATCCAGCCATAAATCTTTCTTCCTCAAGCTCAATAAGCTATGCGATCCTTTGTTTCAGGGCTCCACGATCTGTCATACCCATGAGTGCCACTATTGGTAAACTAGGCACAATGTATTCCATGGGCATCACTGCTTCAATAACATATACAAGCCTAAAGGGTGTCTTTCGAGTCAACTTTTTGCATGTTGTTTGATAGGCCCATAGTACTGCAGGTATGCACTGGTCCCAATCACTTCACTGAGCATTTCAAACCTTGGTTAGCTCGTTCTCCAACACCTTATTGAATGCTTCCACTGTTCCATTAGCCTATGGGTGATAAGGTGTGCTTTTCTGGTGATACACCTGAAATTCCTCCGTCAGTGCATTGATCGCCTCGTTCAAAAAGAGCGTACCATGATCACTCATCAAAACCTTTGGACACCCAAATCGTCTCAGTACATACTCAAAGAGAAAATTCATAGCGATCGCACCTGTGCACTCGTTCACAGGCTATGCCTCCACCCATCGAGTGACATACTTGGTCGCGGTGACAATGTATCGTTCTCCTGTCTTCTTTCCTTGGGGATGAATGGGTCCCACAAAATCTATGGCCCATTTCTCGAAAGGCTGTAATGTCATCTGTGGGTTTAGGGGTATCTTATCTCTCCGCGATGGCCTACCAGTCCCTTGACACACATCGCACACCCTGCAGTAGGATTTCGAATTCTGATGCAGGGTTGGCCACCACAACCCTGCGTGTAAAATCTTTTGTGCGGTCACTCTTCCTGCATTATGGCCTCCCACAACATCCCCATGAGTGTCTGCTAGGATACTGCTTCTTTCAAACTCTAGTACATATCGTCACAATACTTGATTAGACTCCACTTTGTACAGATGTCCAGCAATGACAGAAAAGTATGCCATGCACACCGCAAACCTTTTTTTCCTAGATGGTGTAGCCTTTTGGGGCAGTTCCTGTCGTTAGGAAGTGTATGATGTCTTCAAAGTGACCATCTGTGACATGCACTATAAAGAGCTTCATATCAGGTAATCCCTCCTCCAAATTAGTGGGCTCTTTCCCCGTTTTGATACGCGATAGATGGTATGGTCCTGGGTTCAGCCCTCCAGACTTCACAGTAGCTTCAAAATCATACTCCTGGAACAATAATAACCACCTACAGATTCTCGCCCCCAACACAGGCTTATTGACTAGGTATTTCAACGCAAAATGATCTGTATACATTTTAAAATGTCGACCCAACAAATAGTGTCTAAAATTCTGGAGCATGTATACCATAGCTAATCCTTCACACTCAATGGTGGAATAGTTCTTCTCAGCCTTGGATAACCTCTTTCTTGCGAATGCTATAGGATGGTCTAAGTATCCTCCGCGACCTGTCTCAGTACTGCTCCTAGTGCTATACATGATGCATCTACATGTACATGAAACTCCTTCTTCCAATCCAAGAAGACTAAAATCAGCCTGTTGACCATTTTTCCTTTTAGCAGATCCAAGCTTTTCTGACAGTCCTCATTCCAACAAAACACGGCATCCTTTTTCAATAGCTTCTCCATAGGCACGATGATCTGGGCATAGCCCTTGATAAACTTCCTCTAGTACCGAGTATGTCCCAATGTTGCACGCAGTTACTTCACACTCCTTGGCACCTCCAAGTTAAGTATCACTGCGATCTTCACGGGATCTACCATCAGTCCCTGTCTACAAACCACATGACCCAGCAGAGTCCCAAAAGGAAGAAAAAAATAGATTTCTTCAGATTGAGCACAATCTAGTACCTTCGACAAGTATCTAGCATTAAGTGCAAACTGGCCACATGGAATTTTACCAACCCAAACACAGTCCAGTCATCAAAGTACACCTCCAAAAACTTATGAATGAAGTCTTTGAATGCAGCAATGACTACACGTGAAAAAATCGCAGGCACATTCTTCAATCTGAAAGGCATTATAGTGTACTGAAAACATCCCCATTCAGTCACAAAGGTTGTCTTGCTTCTATCTTCAGGCACGATTTTGATCTGATGGTACCCAGAAAACCCATCAGTGAAGGAGTACGCTTCCTGGCCACCTACATTATCCAATACCTCATCAGTGAACGGAGTTGGGAAAGGATCATGCATGCAAGCATCATTCAACTTCCTGAGATCTATGCATATCCTTATTTCATCCTTCTGCTTCTTTTCCTATACCACCATTTGGCTCACCCAATTAGATTCTTCTATGGGCTCAATGATGCCTACCAGGAGCATCTTATCTAACTCTAAGAGAACCTTCTCCTTTTACTTCAGATTGAGACAGCAAGGTCTTTTCTTAAGTGGCTTCACGTCGGGTTTTAACGTGATATTCATAACTCCCATGTCTCCTATTATCCCCTTTAACTCAGTAAACTTGGTAGGGAACAAATCCTGGTATTCGAGTAGCAATTTGACGACATTATCTACCATCGCATCATACCAGTAATCTCCAATCTTCATGAATTTGGAATCTGCCTCCGTACCAATATTTACCTATTTTATTTTTAGTGGTGCGGTTATATCAGGATTCTCAATCTATGGTCCCTCGACCTCGCAGTGACCCTTTTTTTCAGGGATATCAATCTTTTGGGGGTCCTTGTCATCTTCTTCAATAGTCACGTTATAGCATTCTATCGCGTGGCTCAGCTAAGTAGTCCAATCGGGTTGAATCAGATGCAAAGAATCCTGCATTATCCTAAAGATTCCTTCTTTAACTTCTTGTAGTGCTTCGTCAATACAGTCAAACCCATCTTCAAAGCTGAACATCATTATGAACCCTTCATGAAGAATATCCCATTCGCCTGTGCCATGGTGGAGCTCTGTCTCCAAGTACCAGTCCATCGGGATGACATCCAAGGTGTGAAGAAATAAGTGCACCCATTTAGGTTGGGGCTTCACTCCATAGGCCTTAGCCGATTTGGTCAATTGTGCTCACGGATCGTCCTTCCTGTCACACTTGGCTGTCACTCATACCTTCAACTTCCCAAAGCATGTTCTCATCATCCTCCTACACTCGCGCCAGTCATCAAAAATACCCTTGTGCGTACCCCACCATCTCGCGGGCATAACATCCAGTGCCCAATCCAAAGCCTTGAAACGCTGCTTCTCTGGTACTTCCCTCTCAAATGCAACCAAAAACGCATCCACGTCATTCAAGCCATCATAAGTGGGTAGATTTCATACCTCTGATGACACAAAATGCTGCAACCGAGTCATCATGTTACAACTCAATGTAGTTACTTAATGTAGCCGATTCTACCAGTGCTCTAATTCTTCATCTAAGTCTGAGGTGTAGGAACTCTCATGATCCCATGTAATTCAGCCATCCACTCTTAGATTCACCCAATCTTGGTCTCGCGTTGTTATTTTATATATGCAATCTAAATATTCATCACTTTCGTAAACGCAGACTGGTTCAGTACAGCGCGATCCTTCAGCAGGATCTAGGGGTACTATTACGCCAAGCGATTTCTTTTCAAATATCATCTTTCGCTTCTTTAGGTTGATTACCCTATTCATATCAGTAGCCCAATCAATGCCAAGGAGCACAAGGTAGGGGTTACTGTCATCCACAGTTTCTATCACTCCAAAGTCAGCCAATGCATTCGCGCCTTCAATATCTATGGTTACTCCTTGCAGTCGTCCCATGGGGATGATTTTATGTTGATTTGCCATCCTTAACTGAATCGAAGACCACTGCAGTGCGAGACTCCCCATCCACTCCCAAGTCTGCTTCGGCAAAACGTTCGTGTCTCACCCCAGATCCTGAATAACCTGATCCATTTCATATTATCCTATCTGTGTGGTGAGTCTCATCTCATGCCCTATCCTTGCCTTATGCTTACCAATCTTCCATACCACACGCGGTTCACTCAGAGCGTTTCCGGCGCATCTATTTATAAGTTCTTGTAACCCTTTCACAACCTTTCTATGGCGCAACAGCTTCATGCATGTCTCTAGAAAGGTCATAAGCATAGAAGGGTCCATTTCTTGAATAGGCTTATCCTGTCTTCTTGAGATAGAGGCGTCAGCGAAGCTCTTTTCTGCTTGCATGAACATTTTGCGTGCGCGCTCCAAATCAAATTCAGTGTCCTTCGCTGGAGCTTTCTGAATCCATACACTATCTTCAGGCTGTTTGCCCTTATCACCACCCATTGCAATTCCACTTCGGAGCACTATATTCACATTCGGATCCTCTTCTTGAGGCTTAGCCCTCATCATCTGTAGGTTTTGAGTCGATTGCAGTGGTAGCACACCTTTGTCGCGTATCCTCGCTATCAGTGTAGGACAGTCCTCCATCTCATGATCAAATTGAGTACATTATTTGCATGACAGACACGTTGGGTTAGTGCATTCATGGGCATAGTGTCCTGGTCCTCGAAAATTGTAACAGATCAGCTGTCCCCCACCTCTACCAGGTCCTCCTCTGCCTCGGCCTCATCCGCGTCGCTGAAAGCCTGTTTGCGCCATCCCAGTGCTCTTTTCAAGAGGCCACATTTCTGCCTGAACTCTGTAGGTAGGTGTTCTGTCCATCATCAATTCATAACTTCGATAGTTGCGCTGATGATGCCCTATCAACCTGTAGAAGTTGCAGAATAGTTGCTGTTGTGTTTGTACAGACTTCTGCAGCAAATGACAGTTATTAGTCGTATGTTTCCCTGCTACTTGACATATAGAGCACCATAACGTAGGCCCCGCGCTCACTCCTCCTTGGGCTTCTAGCCTTAAAGGTATTGGTCCTCCTCCTATAATATACTTCGCAAAAACTGGGTAGTGGTCTTTGTCATGCCCCTAACCCTTACATTTCAGGCACCATATCTCTCTGCACGCCTCCGGCCGAATTGTTCTGTCCTAGTTCAAGCTTTGCATTTCGAGGCAAAGATTTTGCAACTGCGCATGGATCTGCTGAATCGCTAGATTCATATCTTGCATCGATGTCTCATGCAGTCTTATTGCAATCTCCAAGGCCTCTGCCTGAGTCGTAATCCTTTGTTGTGATAGTGCAACCCTTAGGTGAGGCAGGAGCAAAGCCACGAACCACTCGTGGTGTTGTCCATCTGTTAAGTTCATATTAGCTTCGTGGATTTTACACTTCAAGCTCTGATCTAATTCCCATGGTGTCTCACCTAGTTTCATCGCAATTTCCTTGAGCCCCACAATCGACCGCACCTCAGATTTCGGCCTACTGAACTCTTTATTCAACACATTTTGGATCTCTACCAAACCAACATTTGGGTTATCATTAGAGTACTTGAAGTACCAAGTTAGTGCGTGATCTTGTAAAGCACTAACCAACGTTTCCTTCTTCATGTGATTGTCTGTGATACCCTAAGCTTCCCATATAGCTTTTATGATGAACCAGAACTGGTCTGGGTCCTCATTTCCCAAGCCCTTAAACAAAGGCAACTTCACTGAATTCACCATGTTGAACTGTGGTGGAGGTGGTGGTGGTGTGGGCGAAGTCATAGGTGACAGTGGTGAAGTTGGAGGTGGTGTAGGTGGAGGTGGTAGTCGCGGGAATCCTTGTTTTATCAACTGAACTGCACTTCGCGGAGAAGCCTGCGCTACTCCCTCTTCATTACTCAAAGGAGGTGAAATCAGTGGGCTATATTCAGGGCCCTTTCTTCCTTCATTCCTGTAAGTATTTCCACTTCGTGTAGCTCCGAACATCAAGGTAGCTGCATAACTCATTTTTCGCACAATAACATCTTAATCCAAGTATTTAAATACTTCAAGTACTTACCTCGCGGACCTTTGAAAAAGCATCGCTCCGCCTCACTGTAACTGACTGATGTATCGACCGCGAATTCAATGACAAATCCTCTTTTGATACGATCGAGCTAATGCTCGACAGCGCAGACGATATTATCCTTCGAAGCTTCTAGTCTTTGTACTAGCTCCGGGGTCCAGACAAAACGACCATCAAGCCTCCACCTTCCTTGGCTATCTGCTAGCTTTGCGATCCACTTGTATAACTCAACTGGAAAGGAACATAAAAATATCTCATGGATTTTTGTATACAGATACCCATATAGCCATTGTTCCTTTGTGAGCTGCAAGTTTCTATCCTCCTATGCCATGAATTCGTGGATCTTTCTATCCAACCAGTCCTCGATATCTTTCTTAGTTGGATTCCAGTGATATGACATCAAACATCTCTCATGCAGATTTTGGTCCCGACAATGGAACGATTTGTTGGCTTTGCGAGCCTTGACCTAGGTTCAATGTTAGTTATCCAAACAAATCCCTACACTATTGGCCATTTCAGCATCATCCCGTAGAGCGTGGACTGAAGTCTCACCCGAAGTAGTATGGGGCGATGCTGGGACCAAGTTTCCGCACCCTGACATGGTCGTGATGTCAGTTTATACCCTCTGCCCCTACTTTCATGCAGGTCGCTAAGCCTTAGCGTTCTGTTAGTCTACCCTTTATTCCGCCCTTAAGTACCTCCACGAAGGTGTACGATTAACCTTGGTGCAGCGATAACCCATGGTCCATGTACTTTCATGTAGCTATGACAATGTATTGTATAGGTTCCCAAATTATCTCAAGTGTTTTACTTATCTTACTAATCAATCACAGTTAGCGCCGCGTAAACTGATATCCTTACTTGCATTCAATTAACTGATACAATCACATATATTCACGCATCAAATAAACATTGTAAATTAAACCCAAAATGCAATATAATCAGATGCATTAACAGGAACTAAATACACAGTAATTGTAGAATACTTCTCTTTATTGATATCTTTCAGTTTAATACAGACTCTATCCGCCCTGCACACACAGCTGCAGGGGTTCGTGCACTCAGTTGTGGACTTCCACCCTAGGCCTCTGCACACTCAGCTGCAGAGGCTCTACCTACGCTAAGACCCGAGAACACTTAGACTTCTCCACTCTACTTCGCTACTTTCTTCCTTACTTAACTAAACAATGTAAACTTTGAAACGAGAACTCTAGCCAAAAAAACCTCGAAAAAACATCAAAAACAATGCTAAAAATGAAAAGTGTGTATACTGGAACGATGGTTTTTTTTTTAGTGTCAATTTTGAACATGTTTTAACAATGGCAGTGAAAATGAAATTTTCATGTGAAAAAAAACCTTGAAAACGAAAAAGTGTTGATACTAGAACGACGACTTTTTTTTAGGGTCAATTTTCAACATTTTACAAAAATGCTTGTAAAACCAAATTTTTATGTGCAAAAAAACAATTGTTTATGAGGAAAGAACACACTAATGTTTTTGGTAGAATAACATTTTTCTTTCCTAAGCATAAATTCAACATGTTTTCAACCATAACATGCTAGACACAAAAGAAATTGGAATTTTTTCAATGATAAAATTAAACAAGCATGACATTATGAACAAATTACATGACTAAATGAATCAAAATTTCATTATTTGTATATTGAATGAAACATACATTATATCTCTAATTTAATGTTGCATTGTAGAAATTCTAAACAATAAAAATTATCATAATTAAGACATATAATCAAGCAACATAAAAATGACTCATAACTTTTGATTTAACACCATATGGAAATCAAAAATTTTATTTCAAGATACGATGCAAACATCACTTATATAAACTGTCTTAAACAACTATTCAAAATCAATCATATTTTCTTGCACACCATCAGAATTCACACCTTCAGATGAATGAATAGATGCAGATGAGGATGTTCCATATTCTTCTCTTTCATCAACTAGTGCCCCATCTGAGTCCACATGCATGCCCACCATTTTAGGTTTCAAAATTCTTCTAGATCTATGACTGGTTTCACCAGACTCCCATCTCAGCTTTTTAACTAAAAATTTAAAACCTTTTTAACTAAAAATTTAAAACCTTTTAACTAAAAATTCACAATTGAAATTTGTGATTTTAACAAATTCCTACCAACTTATAAATAAATTCAACCAACAAAATATACTTAAAAAACTCTAAACCATATAACACTAACACAACACATGAGATAACATGGATACAAGTTGTTGCGGTGATGTGACCAGCGGTGTGAACTATGTAACTGTCACTTGGAAGTTAGAAATGTTGGCATTATGTTTCCGGTATGGCTATATGTTACAGATGTTGTACTTGATGGCAACTCCCGTGGCAAGGCTCTCAATATGATGAAAATTAAGAAGTACGCAAGAAATCAGTTCAGAAGGTGTGTACCCGCAGGTACACCATGCAGGAACCGCATCCAAATACGCAGGCCAGCTGTTCAGGAGGTGCGTACCCCTAGTGCACACATTTCAAGGCAGAGAAAAGCACACGTGGGGTTTCTTATGTTTTACTCTTGGTATTTAGCCGACGGTATTTGTGTTATTATGGTTTTGGCTCGTGGTATTGTTCCATGATTTTAGGAGGAGCTTGCCTATATAAAGCAAAGGAGATCACTTGGCTAAGCATCTTTTGCAATTGAATATCTTTAGATCTGAAATATTGGGTTATGGTCTTAAAAGCTTGATCTATATGAAAGGGAAGTTGAAGGCGAATCTGTGAAGGGTGATCTCTCGAGCGCATGATCAGATCTGAGCAACTGTGCCACTCTGGTGAACTGCCTATTCGGCCCTAATCAGAAGTACGCAGGTGTTTAACAGAAGAGCTGCGTGGGTACGCAGAGCAGAAACAAGAGATCTGCGTGGGTACGCAGAGCAGAAACAGGAGACCTGCGTGGGTACACAGAGCAGAAGAAGGAGAGCTGCGTGGGTACGCAGAGTAGAAGAAGGAGAGCTGCCTGGGTACACAGAGCAGAAGGAGAGCTGCGTGGGTACGCAGAGCGACTAAGGTTCAGGTGCGTACGCATAGTAAAAGTACGCGGTGCGATAGTATTTCTGGGTGCGTACCTGCAGAACAGTACGCGACGCGATAATGTCTCTGGGTGCGTACCTGCAGTAATAGTACGCATTGCGGTTGAAGGAACAGTGCGTGGGCACGCAGTGCGGCAGAAGGATTTCTGCGGGTATACGCAGGAAAGCAGAAGGTGAACTGCGTAGCGACGCAGGCCACAGAAGAGAAAACTGCGTATCTATCTTAAGATGTTCTGTTGATTGAATTTTTCTGTTGATAAGGTGTTCTGGGTTAGTTCTGTTATTGTTGATCTGATAACTGTAGTGGACTGTAACTTTTATGTACTTGATGATCATTTGATGCTTTATGAAAAGAAGTAGGGGGTTGTAGCTCCCTTCCAGGAGAGACTGGAAAATGAGAGAGAGAGAGTTGTAGCTCTCTGTAGGTTGCAGCCTGCGTACTGGTAAAGGACTGCACCAGTACAAAACCATTGTAAAAGAAGTTTCTAATTTGAAAGAAGATAGAGACATATTGCAGCAGGTGGTTTTCACCCACATTGGGTTTCCACCTTACATCTTGTGTTCTTTGGTGTGACTATCTGTTTTTCTTTGTTCATGCTCATTATTTTATGGTACTGACATGCAAAAATAATTCAAAGAACAAATAAGGAAGATTTATTAAAAGAATTAGATAATACTGATTCACCCCCCCCTCTCAGTATTATTTTCAACAATTGGTATCAGAGCAGGTCCTTCAGAGAAGCTTGATCGCTTGAAGGTAGATCGTTCATCATGAGCAACTACGAGAGAGAAGCATCAATCAGGCCACCGGTTTTTGATGGGACAAACTTCAATTATTGGAAGGTAAGAGTTACTGCCTATCTTCAATCTCTTGGTACAGAAGTTTGGGACATCGTAGAGACAGGCTATGCTTTTCCTTCAGCTACTCCTACAGATGCAGCCGAGAAAAAGAAGTACGAAACAAATGCGAAAGCAGTCAGTACTCTATTAGGATGTATATCTCAATCAGAATTCATGAAGGTAATGCACTATAAATCTGCAAAAGAGATATGGGACAAAATTGTCACGAGCTATGAAGGAGACGAACAGGTAAAGCGTGCTAAACTTCAAACTCTCAGAATTCAGTATGAGACTCTCAAAATGTATAATGATGAAAGTGTGGCTAACTATTTTCTTCGGGTAGATGAGGTTGTTAATTGTATGAAGAATTTGGGTGAAGAAATAAAAGAGGCTATTGTGGTTGAAAAGGTCCTAAGATCATTGTCCCCCAAGTTTGAATCTAAAGTATCTGCAATAGAAGAAAAGGAAAATCTTCGAATTCTTACTATGTCTCAGCTACATGGAATTCTAACTGCTTATGAAATGAGAAAGGGAGGTCCATCAGACAGAAGAGAAGCTGCTTTCAAAGCATCAGGCAAAAGAGATTGTTATGAAGCAAGCCACGTCCCGGAAGAAGAGGAAGAAGAATCAAATTTTGTCAGAAATCTTCAAAGGGGTTCTAGAAGGTTTAGAGGTAAGTTACCTTTTAAATGCTTTTCTTGTGGAAGAGTAGGTCATTATGCTGCAAAATGTCCTTATAAGGATAAAGGAAAGGAACCTGTTAGATGGAACAAGAAACAGAACGCAAATAAGAAAAGCTACTACACTCATGAAGATAGTGATGGTCTATCAAACAGTGATGAAGATGAACAAGGTAATGAATATAAGTTGTTAATGGCATTTGAAGATGATGATTATATGGATGCTATAGATGTGGATAAACTTTATGATGAAATTACTAGACTCAAGAGATGTATAGAAGAAAAGAACATGATCATTGATACTCTACAATTTCAAATTGATGAAAAGGAAAAACATCTTGAAAAATTAGAAGGTGAAATTGTTGGTCTTAGAAAAGAGATTGAGAAAACAAAAGCTATTAATCTCAAGTTTGTCAAAGGATCTGAAACTTTGGATGAGATTATCAATGTGCAGCGGTCTCCACTAAATAAGACAGGTCTGGGCTATAATGGATAAACTTCTCAAGCATCCACCTCAAAAAGTTATCTTGATGCAGCAAGAAGAAATGAGCAAAAGAACAATGAAGATCATCAGGTAAAGCAGGGACGAATTACAAACAAAAACTATCTGGGGCAATCCATCTTAAGGGTGAACAAAAGCTACAACCAACCACAGGTAAAAACTTCTCAATTTGGTTCAAGAATAGATGAAAATAGAAATTACAATCAGTTGGCTGGTAGATTCGATAACCACAAAAGTTTCTTCAATGGACAATGCTTTTCTTGCCATAACTTTGGTCACAAAGCAGCTCAATGTGTTGCATATAAAACGATCATGACTAGGGAAGCTCAAAAACAAAGAAGTATGACAGGGATTACAAAAAGGACCTATAACAACTTTTCGGTTCTTGAAAATGAAGCTGAATGTTCTATTTGCAATAACTTTGGTCATGAAGACTCTGAATGCAGGAGCAGGTTTCAGCAGAAAAAGGAACAAGCCTCAAGCAGCAAAACATGGAGAATAAAGGAACCTCAAATAGAAAGATGTGGGATAGCATTTTATGCAGAAGGACAGGAAAATCTATGGTACATTGACAGTGGATGTTCGAAGCATATGACAGGTGATAAAGAAAAACTTGAGTCTTATTCTGCTCTAGAAAATGGAAAGAAAGTCTCTTTTGGAAATGATACTCCTGCAACTATAAAAGGAAAGGGCATTGCTCAGTTAAAAGAAAAGGTCAAGGCTGGAAATGTTTTGTATGTTGATGGATTGAAGCATAATCTTCTAAGTGTCAGACAGATGTGTGATCAAAGAACCGAGGTTATATTCAGATCAAATGGATGTCTTGTTCATGATCTTGATACAGGTAAAACAGTGTTCAAAGGCAAAAGAACTCCAAATAATCTGTACATATTTGAAGAAGGACAACAATAATGCTATCTGAGCAAGGATGATGAGCACTGGCTATGGCATCGGAGGTTGGGGCATCTAAGCTTTTCACAAATAAGGAAAGCATGCAAATATCAGGCAGTTCGCGATCTTCCAGATATCAAAATTCCTGACAACACCATATGCAAATCATGTCAGTTTGGAAAACAAACCAGAACTAACTTTCCTGAGAAGGAAGGATCAGCTAGCATGCCTCTTGAGCTAGTACATACAGATACATGCGATCCATTTAGGAAAAGAACACCTAGAGGAGAAGAATACTTGATATTATTCATTGACGATTTCTCCAGGTTTGTCTGGCTAGGACTTATGAAGCACAAAGATGAAGCATTCGAAAAATTCAAATCCTTCAAAGCTTTGGTTGAAAATGAATCAGGTCACAAAATTAAGTGCCTCAGATCCGACAGAGGTGGGGAGTTTACCTCAAATGAATTTTTTGATTTCTGTGAAGAACATGGGATAAGAAGAGAATTCTCTACAGCTAGAACTCCTCAGCAAAATGGAGTTGTGGAAAGAATGAACAGAACAGTCCAACAAATGGCTCGTGCTATGCTTGATGAATCAGGAACTCCCGCAACTTTCTTGGGTGAAGCTGCACATGCTGCGGTTGTTATTCTCAACAAAACAAATGTTAGGGTGAACAACACTCAAACTCCTCATGAGCTCTGGAGTGGTAAGACTCCTTCGGTAAAGCACTTCAAAATCTTTGGGAGCAAATGCTATATTAAGAATACTGATGAGCAGCTTGGCAAACTTGAACCTAGAGCAGATGAAGGCATTCTTCTTGGTTACTCTCCACATAGCAAAGAATACAAATGCTACAATAAAAGACTTGGCAGAATTGTTGACAGCATTGATGTAGTGGTTGATGAGAAGGGATATATTCCTAGGCAAGTTCATCATGAAGACATCGGAGAAGATGAAGGCTACCCTCAAAGATAGAATGATGAAGAAGAAGAACCTCAAGAAGAACCAGAGGAGCAGACAAGAATAGAAGAAAAAACCCCATCCAAATATGTTCAGAAGAATCATCCAGAATCTCAGATTGTGGGGCAGAAAGAAGCAGGTGTACAAACAAGAAGAATAGTTGCAGAAGCCTCAAGCTATTTGGCATTACTCTCCTCCACTGAACCACAAAATGTGAAAGAGGCATGCAAAGATGAATGTTGGGTGAAAGCAATGGATGAAGAACTTGAGAAAATCGAAAAGAACAACACTTGGGAGCTGGTTCCTAGACCAAAAGATAAGAATGTTATCGGAACAAAATGGGTCTTCAAAAATAAATTGAATGAAAATGGAGAAGTAATTAGAAACAAAGCCAGACTTGTTTGTAAAGGGTATGCGCAGCAAGAAGGAATAGACTTTGAAGAAACCTTTGCTCCTGTTGCAAGACTTGAGGCCATCCGAATGTTCCTTGCTCTCTCAAGTTTTCAAAACTTCAAAGTATTTCAAATGGACGTGAAATCAGCCTTTCTGAATGGAGACTTGGAAGAAGAAGTGTACATTGAACAGCCAGATGGGTTCATTCTTGGAAATGATCCAAATCTTGTATGCAGATTGAAAAAGGCTCTCTATGGTCTCAAACAAGCTCCAAGGGCTTGGTACTACTGTTTGGACAAATATCTTCATCAACAAGGCTTTTCAAAAGGATCAGCAGATAGCAGTCTTTATATAAAAATTGAAAATGACAAATTGCTAATACTTGTTGTATATGTAGATGACATTATTTTTGGGAGCAATGAAGAAGCTATGAGTCAAAAATTTGCCTCGGTCATGCAGAAAGAATTTGAAATGTCCTTGCTAGGAGAACTGACATATTTCCTTGGTTTGCAAATCCAACAAAAAGGAGGAATCTTTTTATCTCAAACCAAGTATCTCAAACAGATTTTGAAGAAATATGGTATGGAAGATGCAAAACTAGGATGTACACCCATGGTCACAGGATGTAGCCTCAGTGCAAATGATGAATCTGCAGCAGTACATCAACCAACCTACAGATCTATGATTGGAAGTTTACTTTATTTGACAGGTACCCGACCGGACATCATGCATGCAGTTGGAATAGTTGGAAGATTTCAGGCAAATCCGAAGGAGACTCATCTTCAGGCAGTGAAGAGAATTTTCAAATATCTTCAAGGGACTCAAAATTATGGCTTATGGTATCCTAGAGATATAGATCTTACACTTCATGCTTATACAGATACAGATTGGGCCGGAAGCGTGGATGACAGGAAAAGCACAAGTGGTGGTGCGTTCTTTATGGGTTCCAGACTGGTATCCTGGTTCAGCAAGAAACAGAGTTCGATTGCCTTGTCTACAGCTGAAGCGGAATATGTCGCTGCTGCATCTTGTTGCACCCAACTCCTTTGGATGATGCAGACTTTGCAGGATTTTCAAATCA
Source organism: Pinus tabuliformis (assembly GCA_031772625.1). Classification (NCBI taxonomy): domain Eukaryota; kingdom Viridiplantae; phylum Streptophyta; class Pinopsida; order Pinales; family Pinaceae; genus Pinus; species Pinus tabuliformis. Next base: position 1,500,010,722 of record CM062819.1, on the reverse strand, counting down.
CTTGTACACCACCAATCCCCATCTTATGTGATAACACAAGTGCAATCAACATCTCAAAGAATCATGTTATGCATTCAAAAACCAAGCACATACCAATCAAGTACCATTTTCTCCGGGAACAAGTACTTGAACAGAAGGTCAAGTTGGAGTATGTTCCTTCTAAGGAACAAGTTGCTGATATTCTCACCAAACCATTGCCCAGGGACACTTTTGAATACCTCAGGCAAAAGCTGGGGGTTGTTGATGCATCATCTTATTGTTGAATCTTTTCTGATTGATGGTACAGGTTCAGGGGGAGCATATAATGCATTGTTGGCATTATGGAGGATGTTCAGAAGGAGATCTTGGAACTAGCTGCAATATGTCTCTATCTCTTTCATGGTGGATTATGGTTCTTTGTTGCAGATCTGGTTCATATTCAGGGGGAGCATGTTCTTAGGGGGAGCATACCCCTTTGCCCTTGATGTCAAAGGGGGAGAATGAAGCTGAAGATTGTGAGGTTGCCATCAAGTCCAAAGGGGGAGATTGTTGGCATTATGTTTCCGGTATGGCTATATGTTACAGATGTTGTACTTTATGGCAACTCCCGTGGCAAGGCTCTCAATATGATGAAAATTAAGAAGTACGCAGGAAATTAGTTCAGAAGGTGCGTACCCACAGGTACACCATGCAGGAACCGCGTCCAGATATGCAGGCCAGCCATTCAGGAGGTGCGTACCCCCAGTGCACACATTTCAAGGCAGAGAAAAGCACACGTGGGGTTTCTTATGTTTTACTCTTGGTATTTAGCCGACGGTATTTGTGTTATTACGGTTTTGGCTCGTGGTATTGTTCCATGATTTTAGGAGCAGCTTGCCTATATAAAGCAAAGGAGATCACTTGGCTAAGCATCTTTTGCAATTGAATATCTTTAGATCTGAAATATTGGGTTATGGTCTTAAAAGCTTGATCTATATGAAAGGGAAGTTGAAGGCGAATCTGTGAAGGGTGATCTCTCGAGTGCATGATCAGATCTGAGCAACTGTGCCACTCTGGTGAACTGCCTATTCGGCCCTAATCAGAAGTACGCAGGTGTTTAACAGAAGAGCTGCGTGGGTATGCAGAGCAGAAACAAGAGATCTGCGTGGGTACGTAGAGTAGAAACAGGAGACCTGCGTGGGTACGCAGAGCAGAAGAAGGAGAGTTGCGTGGGTACGCAGAGCAGAAGAAGGAGAGCTGCCTGGGTACGCAGAGCAGAAGAAGGAGAGCTGCGTGGGTACGCAGAGCGACTAAGGTTCAGGTGTGTATGCATAGTAAAAGTACGCGGCGCGATAGTATTTCTGGGTGCGTACCTGCAGTAACAGTACGCGGCGCGATAATGTCTCTGGGTGCGTACCTGCAGTAATAGTACGCAGTGCGGTTGAAGGAACAGTGCGTGGGCACGCAGTGCGGCAGAAGGATTTCTGCGGGTATACGCAGGAAAGCAGAAGGTGAACTGCGTAGCGACGCAGGCCACAGAAGAGAAAACTGCGTATCTATCTTAAGATGTTCTGTTGATTGAATTTTTCTGTTGATAAGGTGTTCTGGGTTAGTTCTGTTATTGCTGATTTGATAACTGTAGTGGACTGTAACTTTTATGTACTTGATGATCATTTGATGCTTTATGAAAAGAAGTAGGGGGTTGTAGCTCCCTTCCAGGAGAGACTGGAAAATGAGAGAGAGAGAGTTGTAGCTCTCTGCAGGTTGCAGCCTGCGTACTGGTAAAGGACTGCACCAGTACAAAACCATTGTAAAAGAAGTTTCTAATTTGAAAGAAGATAGAGACATATTGCAGCAGGTGGTTTTCACCCACATTGGGTTTCCACCTTACATCTTGTGTTCTTTGGTGTGACTATCTGTTTTTCTTTGTTCATGCTCATTATTTTATGGTACTGACATGCAAAAATAATTCAAAGAACAAATAAGGAAGATTTATTAAAAGAATTAGATAATACTGTTTCACCCCCCCCCCCCCTTTCAGTATTATTTTCAACAAGAAACTTATAAACCATAAAGCCAAATAGTTTGGCTATATAACTAGGTTTTTTGTTTGTAAGTTTTGTTTCTGTGTGTTCTTTTTTAATTAACCACAAGAAAATAAAGATAAAGATTAAAAAGGTAAGGAAGACCAGGAAAAAAAAGTGTAGCTTTTAAAAGGGTAAGATTTTTTTTACTTTAAGTACGTTAGATCACTTCGAGAAGCGAATTTTGTCCAAAAAAAAAGAATACAATTACATTTTGGAAACAGGAAAAAAGAATATGGTAGATCAGAACAGTTACAATTACATCTTTGAAACGTAAAGAAAGAATAGAAATTGATTACCTCAATTTGACTTGGATTACGATGAAGGAGTTGACTACATATTTATAATATTTTTTTGGGAAAGGCTAGTTGGGCATTAGGATGTGTTTTCATGTAAATGTAAAACCAAAAAATGAATTGTTTTTTAGTCATTTAATTATTTATAAGTGGAGTTGGTTAAACATAAATGTTGTTATCAGTTATTAGTAAGTGAGAAATATTCTGCAGAGAGTGTAAGAAGTTTGCATTGAAATATTTTGGAGAATGTAAGAAGTGGGCACACGGGGCGATTATGAGAATCGCCCTCGCCCCGCCACCCTGCAAAAGAATGCAAGTTATGTGATTTGATGCTGTGAGATTAATCACTATAATCACATAACTTGCATGCTTTTGCAGGGTGGCGGGGCGAGGGTGATTCTCAGAATCGACCCATGTGGCCACTTCTTACACTCTCTAGAATATTTTAATGCAAACTTCTATAACTTGCACGCTTTTGCGAGGTAGCAGGGCAAGAGAGATTCTCAGAATTGCCCCATGTGCCCACTTCTTACACTCCCCATGTGGAGATTCTCAGAATATTTGATGGCAGATCAGGAAGCTCACACCAGTTGGGGGTCTGGTAAAAGGCGGATTGGGCTGGCTACTGTCGTTGCTCCCTTTCCGTCGGTCTTCGGCGTACATACTGCTACAACCTTACGAAGGGCACGTCTTTAAGAGAGTGAAATGCACAGTACTGATGAACGCCACAGGGTCACAAGACGAGTTGGTCGCCATCCAAAGCCGCCTAACTTTTGACACATCTAATATTATCCAAAAGTCCTACTTGGGTAATGATTTCACGCTAGCGTGAAGGGACAGGAACAAGCTATTCATCAATGACAGGTGGTCTCATGACCTCCATTAGTGATGTGGTATTTGTGAAAGGTTATAAAGTGTTTTGGGAATTCATAATAACAGGCGGTCTCATGACCTTTTCAGAAGTGCTGGATTGTTTCATTCTCAAAAATGAAACTATGATGTGGGCAGACAATGTCTGGTTGCTCCAAGTCAATTTGTATTTTTTTGAGGAAAAGCTACTCAAGTGTTTAAATTTGGTGGGATTCTTCCTCCAAAGCACGCAAGTATTTTGGTTGATTCCTACTTTGCTCAGCTTTGCATTGACAGTGTTGGAATTCAACACGACACTAAGGGCATGGATTTATGCGAATGTCAATCAGTTGTTCTGTTGGTCAATACATGCTATGTGTGACAAACTATCTCACTCAACCAGAAGGCAGGTGTACTCTTTGGGTGTGTGGGTGGAGAATCTGAAGCCGTTCAATGACATACAGTTAAGGATCATCCATGGCGATATATCAACAATTATAGGTGGAGGAGCAAAAGCCTACAAGGAAGATGAAACTTTGGTGGATTGGTTAAACCTTGAAGAGTTTGGAACAAAAAATACCTTTAATTGTGATGGCTTTGTTATTTGGTGCAATTTTGAAGAAATTGTTAACCAGTGCATCGCGGTTGTCGAACACTCTATACAATTTGATGAAAGAGCTGGGGTTAGTGTGGCATGCAATAATAGAAATGAGTTTATGAAGATTTGTACATTTGTTAGTTGTGTAGCAAAGACCTCTTCAGGTTCATTGAAATCTTGTAACCCTAACAATAAAGTGCAGGTTTGCAGGTGGAAGGAGTCTGTACAACATTATGTTAAAAGTGGACTTCCACCTATATACGAACTCAAGTTGAACCATGTAATTGTACAACGTAGTTTAAATTAATACGTCATCAGAAGTAGGCTTCGTACTGGTTCCCATAACTGCAGTTGATCACACTGGTTGCCATAATTGTAGTGTTTCCTTATTTATGTTCATACCGGTGTCCTCATTCTCTTCAAGTGACGAGATGTAAAAATTGGTCTTTGAGACTTCATGATATCCATCTATGACACTTAACAGATTCACGTTTTTCTGAGTAATCATGGCTACCTTTGCTTGTGCGGAAACCAATTGCGATTGCAAAGAAGTTTGCATTAAAATATTCTGGAGAGTGTAGGAAGTGAGCACATGGGGCGAACCGCCACCCCGCAAAATCATGAAAGTTATGTGATTACAGTGATTAATCTCGCAACATCAAATCACATAACTTGCATGCTTTTGCGGGGTGGCAGGGCGAGGGCGATTCTCAGAATCGCCCCATGTGCCCACTTCTTACACTGTCCAGAATATTTTAATGCAAACTTCTTACACTCTCCGCATAAAATTTCTCACTTACTAATAAATCATAACAACATTTACGTTTAACCAATTCCACTTATAAATAATTAAATGACTAAAAAACAATTTATTTTTTTGTTTTACATTTACATGAAAACACATCCTAATGCCCAACTAGCCTTTCCCAAAAAAATATTATAAATATGTAGCGAACTCCTTCATCGTAATCCAAGTCAAATTGAGGTAATCAATTTCTATTCTTTATTTACATTTCAAAGATGTAATTGTAACTGTTCTGATCTACCATATTCTTTTTTTCTGTTTCCAAAATATAATTGTATTCATTTTTTTTGGACAAAATTTGCTTCTCGAAGTGATCTAACATACTTAAATTAAAAAAAATCTTACCCTTTTAAAAGCTACACTTTTTTTTTCCTAGTCTTCTTTACCTTTTTAATCTTTACCTTTATTTTCTTGAGCTTAATTAAAAAAGAACACACAGAAACAAAACTTACAAACAAAAAACCTAGTTATATAGCCAAACTATTTGGCTTTATGGTTTATAAGTTTGTAACTTCCAAGTGACAATTACATAGTACACACCATTGGTCACATCACTACGGCAACTTGTATCCATGTTATCTCATGTGTTGTGTTAGTGTTATATGGTTTAGAGTTTTTTAAGTATATTTTGTTGGTTGAATCTATTTATGAGTTGGTAGGAATTTGTTAAAATCACAAATTTCAATTGTGAATTTTTAGTTAAAAGGTTTTAAATTTTTAGTTAAAAAGTTTTAAGGATTTTTTTAAGTGTTGAATATATATATAGTTAAAGATTATATTTTAAATAATGAATGATCATGATATAACCAAAAATGATTTCTTTAACTGCATAATAGTTAACCAAAGTCCTTTATCCAACTTTTTTGTTGCCACCAATTTACTAACTTGCATGACCCTCTTAATGAAAAAAAAAATGCATGAATGTTCTAGTTCATAATTACATTCCCATTGGAGATGCATAAAAGGAAATAGCTATGCTTGTATTCTCAAACATATTATCATCATTTGTAATCTTACAAGTGTCTTACATGTGTGTTATATATTGTGATTGTGATTTATAATTGTGAGTTTCTAGATTACTATCTTTAGCTAATCAAATCCACTTTCTTAGAGCATGAATAGGCTTGATGGTTAAGAGCATGTGTTTCCTCCTAAGAGGTCACAAGTTCAAAAACTAGAAGGGGTTAGAGTAGTTATGCCTTCGTAGACATAATAATCAAATCGTTACGTGGAGGTGGGTCTCTTGTCCCACAAACAAGGGGGTCTCATACACCAATTTGGTGTCTGGCTTGGCTATGACCTTAAAATTGGATAATAATAATAATAATTAGGATATAGATTTTTAGAGATTCATAATCTATAAGGGTGAAAGCATGGAGCTGGGTTATAATTTTTGCCAAGAGATGGCATGTTTGGGTGGAAAAAATGATTGCTCGATTGAGCCCTTTTTAAGCACTCGATCGAGTCATTTGAGCACTTAAACAATGTAACCCAATGTTATTTAGGAGCTTGATTTAGCCATGTCTTTGCAGCAGTCAAATGAAGGAGATTGGATTTTGGATTTATTTTCTCGCTCAGGTAAGTTTTATTATATGGAATTGAATTTCAATATGTTATTTATTAATTTATATGTCATTGTACTAATTTACTTCATTATTTATTTTGTGCTTGATAATTAGGTACAACACTAGCATATTGCCTTCAAAAAGGAAGAAATTGCATTGCCATTGGAAAAGATCCAATACAGTGCAATTTTATTTAGCAAAGAATTAATGCTCTTCAATTTCTTCCAGATGCAATGAAATAAATTGGGTTTAAGAAAGGGGAGTTTAGTGAATCACGTGTGGCGAGAAAGGCAAAGGAACCCAAACCACCATTACACGAAAAGATTGGAAAGGAATACATTGGGAGATTCGTAGACATCAAAGATACATTAGAGGAAAATGAGCAAAATGAAGCAGAAAATATTGTGGAAGAAGACAATGATGAAACCCCAGAGGACAAAGAGTTTGGATTAAGTGACATTGTTGATTAAATTTAAGTTATGCTTGGAAATCAAGCTCATTTTTGGAAACTATTAATTAGTTATACTTGTAATGTTTTGACTTTGAAATTTTATGAGAAGAATAAACACTCAATTAAGGTTGTTATGTGTTCAATGTTTGTATTATGTGATTTTTGCATTCATTTTTATGTTAATCATTATTTTTTGAAAAAAAAAGTGATTATTATTATTCTTTGACATGAAATTCATAAAAAAACTATTATTTAACCATTTTTAGTTAAAATTTTCGTATAAAAATTGTGATTTTGGCATGTCATCTCTAGCAAAAAATTACAAAAGATTATCAAAACATGTAGTTTTTTAGTTATATTTATGTTAAAAATGGTTTTTTTTTGTCAATTGTTAAAAATTATTGTTTTTTAGAGACAATTATTTCATTTGGATTGAAATATTAATTAACGATGTATAAATATGTAGAATATCGAAAATTCAAAATATTGACCTTCTTCTTTAAATATGCAAAACAATAAAAACCTCACTACAAAAAAAATAAAAAATTAAAATAAAAACAAGAAAATATGAAGAAGAAGACCACTTCAAAAATTATTAAATTTAGAAAATAATTATTTACATTTCATACATTAGAAAATTTAAAGTAAAAAAATAGGTCTTTTAAAAAATGGCCTGTTGCAGAATTACAACTTTTTAAAATCAGCATGAAAATCACTACCATTGTAAAACGTAATGTACATAAAAAAATTTAAAGTGCCAAAAACTATACTCTAAAAAAGACATGTGTGTTCTGCATCACCCCTTTTCAAATTCGGGTCACTTTTTTGCTATCTCTACAAATGGGTAGCAGTATCAGTTCCCGTTTCAAAGTTTACATTGTTACTACTTAGAGCTTACTTAGCTCCTTTTTATACAATCCCGTGGTTCATGGACCATGGGTGGATCTTTACAGCTGACTTGACACTTTACAAAATAAGGGAAGACAACCCTTTATGACTGTTGACACCTTCGCGCTCCGCGACCACAAATGCGGATACTTTACAACTTTATTACAAAATTATCCCAAAACATGGGCTTTTAGCCCCAAAACTGCTCTTGGGGGAACCCGTTCCCAACAGCTTTCTATCAACGTCTTGTTCATTCTTTCTGCAACTCCATTTTTCTGAGTTGTGTATGGAGTAGTCTTTTGCTTTTCTATACCACACTTCTTACAGAACCCTTCAAATTCCTTCTTGGAAAACTCTCCAACATTCTCTATCCTCATCACCTTTATCTTCTTCTCTGTCTAATTTTCGACCAGAGCCTCAAATTATTTAAACATGTCAAAGAGTTTAGATTTATTCCTGTGGAAATATGTCCATGTATTCCTTGAGAAGTCATTTATAAATGATACTTAGTACACAGACTTTCCAAGTGATGGAACTAACATAGGTCTAAACACATCACTGTGCACAAGCTCTAATATATGTTTCGCGATCTTACCACTAGAGGGGAAACTCACTTGATTCTACTTCCCATATACAAAATTTTCACAGAAATCAAAATTTAGATATAAATTAGACATATCTTCTACCATACCATTACCATGAAATAATCGAAAGCCCTTCTCTCCAATATGTCGTATTTGAAGGTCCTTCTCTCCAATCTGTCCAAACCATTGATGCCATAGCATGGTATTTTCTCCAGAGACCACTAGATTTTCTGGTCCACTTTCAAGAACCACAGAACTATTGCACCCATAAATAACAATGCTACCCTTAAGCTTGTACATAGTTCCAATACGAACTCCTTGCATCAATACCAGTGCTCCTCGAACCATCTTGCAGGTATCTTTCTCAAACATTGTTTTTACACCTGCATCATCCAATTTTCTTATAGAAATCAGATTTTTGGTCAATGCAAAAATATGTTGAACACCCGGAAGTGTTCTAATCCTTCCACCTTGCAACTTCAACTTGACTTTTCTGCAACTGACGATTCTAGCCTTCCTATCATCTGCTAAGAAGACATCACCACCATCATATTTCTCATACTCACAGAACCACTCCCTATGGGGAGTCAAGTGAAAGGATGCACTTGAGTCAATGAACCATGCCTCATGATCTACATGTGTACTTGAATAAGAGGCAAAGTACACATCCCCTCCTTCATCTAAGGTGGTTTTTTCCTCTGGAGCATCATCACATCCCTTTCATTTCTCAGGAGCTTTAGATTTATAGTCACTTTTCAAGTGCCCTTCCTTTCCACATTTCCAGCACATGTTTACATGTTTTCCTAGAGATTTTGATCTCACTCTAGATTTATATCTCCCACCCAAGGACTTATTTTTGTTTCTCTTCCAAGTTGTCCTCGTAAATACAACGCCTCACCATTCTGGCCCTCCATATTTTTTTGTCTCATCTCCTCTGACAGCAAGGATGAGACTATTTCATCAAATTGCAAGGCAGTTTTGTTGCTACCTATTGCAATAACCAGACTATCACAAGAATCTGGTAGAGAACACAACAAACTGATGCACCTGTCTTCATCTAAAATTTTAATGTCAACAGATAATAACTGGCTTACCATAGTATTAAATGCATTCAGATGCTCTGTCACCGAGTCTCCATCTTTCATCCTCGGGTTATACAAATTTTCCTATAGGAACAGTTTATTCACTAGAGACTTAGATTGGTACAATGTCCCTAACTTCTCCCACAAAGCCTTTGCCGAAGCTTCCCCTGATACATTCAACAATATTGAATCTGAGACACACAATCGTATTGTTCTCTTTGCCTTCCGATCCAACTTCGCCTAGTCTTTAGCTGACATGGCTATTGGTTTAGTACCTGGATCTATCGCGACCAACTGATCTTTATCCACTAGAAAATCCTCCATATTGAGTTTCCACAACTCAAAACTCTGACCATTACATTTTTCAATCTTTATCTTTCCACTGCTCACCATCTTCTTTCACCACAAGAATCGATCCCGTAGATCTCCCACTGAACATGGTCTACCACATGCCCGAGAAAAGAACCCCTCAGTAGTAAAGGCATCCCCTTGAACCCAAAAAATCTCTGATACCAAATGTAGGTTTTAACCCTGTACAGAAATTACTTGCATACGAATTCAAAAAAAGAAAATAAACAATGGCAAGAGCATAAAACATAAAACATAAAACATATATACACAAATATTTTCCCCTGGATCCCAAAACTGGGACTACCAGATTGATTTTTATTATGTTCCTTTTAATGTTATAATGCATATATATACGTGTTGAAGCATCCATAAACCCCAATCCATTAACCCTAGATTAGAACGTAATCATGGTTCCCTTGACTAGATCTTCAAAATACCATGGATAGAAAACCATCATGCCCAAAGCCATGTGTGAAATCCATGCACACAACCATAGGCAAGTCTTCCCACCTAATATAGGGTCCAAAAAAACATGCTTGGGACACTACCCCATACCCCATGCAAGGGTGCTATGGCCCCCCTACATACCCCCCGACAGGGGAGCATACCACCCCCGATGCAATGTACAGGGGAGCCTACCACCCCGCCATGACCCCCTCGTGCGTGGTGTGGACGTGGAAAGAATATAACACAATTGAACAACCCAAATGTTATTCCTAAAATAATAATGGAAGAACTAGGATTACAATGCATCAATGATACCCCTAAGAAGATCATAGGCTTAAATAATTTTATACAAGAATACATAGGCACTATTAAGGACATCATTTTATCCATTTACACTGATCGTAAAATGAGAAACTTGTAACATACAAATAGTTGACATGCATGTATAGAAGTACTCCCTCATACATAATAGATATTGGCAAGTCTCAAGTATTGGATATCTATCACTTTATGGGAGACATATGACCATTCCAAAGAATGCTAAAAATATAATCATATTTTGGGAAGGACGTTTTCTCATCCACATGTTAATTATGTCAAACAAGGCATGGGTGTCTATCCCCTTTTTACAGAGGATGATATTCCTCCTCCATTAGAACATCTATTCGATGATCAACTTTGTTATCTACATTTTGATGGTGCCTCATCCCGTGAGGGCAATGGAAATAATATCCTTCTATACTCACCTTAAGGAAAACTACATCAATATGCCTATAGACTTGAATTTGATTGTATTAACAATGTGGCCTAATTTGAAACCCTCCTCCTTGGGATCAAGCAAGGTCTTGCTTCAGGATTTAATGTCTTAACTACCTATAGTGACTCTGAACTTGTTGTTAAACTTGTAAAAAATATTTACTCTCCTAATAAGAACATTATCAAATTCTATACTTAAGCAGTCTAGGAAAAAATATATTTTCTAAATGTTTACAATATTACACATATCTGTAGGGAATTAAATTCTTTAGCTAGCCAGATTTCTTCATACACTTATGTCATTTCACGATAAACTCTTCCTGATAGGCTTGATTGTATTTTCCAAATCTTACATAGGCCTCATCTTCCAAATAATGAAGAAGATTGGAAAGTCTTCGAAGATGACGAAAGTATATCTTCCTTTCTTCAGAATTAACCAGATAACGATAATCAAATCATTTCTATAAAAAACAAAATCTTTCCTTGAGGACTTTCTCCTCTAGAAAACTTATTTTCACCTAGTGATGTCCCCACATCGAAAAATAATCAGATAGGGGAAATAAATAGAATGATTGTTGAAACCATTCCTGTCAACATTGGAACTCTTGATGATACTAAAACATTACAGATTGGAGCCTAATGTTCTAATCAGGAAACAAATAAGTTTTTTTCCATTTTTAAGGAATTATCAGATGTCTTCGCCTGGTCATAAAAGGACCTTCGGGATTTTGATCTTGGTATTATACAACATGCTACACCAATCAAATGAAATGTGAATCCTGATAGGAAAAAACAAATACATGTCAACCCTACTCTTGAAGCAACCCTATGTCTTGAAGCGACAAAGACATGTGAATCATATTAGGAAAAAATGTTGAATGCTCATATCATTTTTCGTGGGAATATTTCAAAATGGGAAGACAATTTTGTCTTGGTTGGGAAGAAAAATGGGGATATTAGACTTTGTGTTCACTATAGAGATTTGAATAAAGAAAGTGTAAAAGGTAATTTCTCTTTGTTGAATATGGCATAATTTTGTTATGTTATGTTTATTAGTGGTTTTAAATAGATCAATGGTTTCAATTTTACTTATAAGGACAATCAGGCCTAATATAACGGTATTAAGGGTCCCACCTATTAATGTCTAATCATTAACTTTAAAAATGCGTAAACTAGCCTTTAAAAGTCTCTCCCCTTAATCCTAATCACAATAATTAGGAAAACAACTATTTTTATTTGTCAATATTAAAAAACTATCAATAATAGTAGAGCCCTCTTTAAAGGAAGGAGAGAACTATAAAGGAAAGAGAGAGAAACTTGTGAAGAGAGGTATGCTATAGAAAAACTAGGTTGTTCTTTATTCCTCTTATTTTATTCTTTGTAAATTTGAGATTTGATATTAATGGTGACAACAATTATATCTCTAAAGGAGAGACGAATTAAGGTGAATTCCCTACTTTATTCAAGGATTTCAGAAAGTATCTTGCATGTTATATGATCATTTATTTGTTGTTTTAAAGGTATGATTTCTATTTTTATCAGTGCTAACAACAATTTTTCTGTAGAAAGAAAGTTTCCCACTCATGTAAATTGCTCGAAGTATCATTTTTCTACTACTTTCATTGGTTATCCTTGGTTGTTGTATATGAATTTGTACATTGCAGTAGTTTGTCTTAGAACTAGCCAGTGCTCTTAGTAGAGACTTGTTGTTGAGATTTGGCTATCATTTTTAATAAAATCACCCCATTGTTTATACGATATGTACTTTTCTGTACCTATTATATTGTGTTAAATTAATCTACTATTTTTCACAACTTATCTCTACATGATTTCAAGGTCTTGGACTAGAATCCTAACTAGCTCACAAATACTTTAAATATTCTTTTTCTTCATTTTTTCTTTAATCATTGTTGATCATTTATCATGTTGTGGATATATGTTACAACTCTATACATCAATTCTTTTTAGATGCACATTTACATTTAATTTTTCTATAATATAAAATAAAAACCACCCAAATATCTTCCTTCATTTTGTACATTCTGTGCAATCTCTCTCATTATCTTGTTGTGATAACAAGTTTCCAGGAGTTGTGTGGTTTAGTTTACTTGGCCTAAACAAAAGCATCAACAATGTATAAAAGAATTGTTACAAGTGGCTCTATTCATTTTACTCATGAAGATTTGGACTCCCACAAAGAGAGTTACTGCTTTGGTTCTTTTCAAGTGCAATAGTTAGAAAGTTAGACCTATTTCAACTTGTTGAAGGGGGGGAGGGATTACAAAAATGAGGTGCATTGTCATGACTTGAGAAAAGGATATTGTCATAATTTAATGTTACTAGGGGATAGCTAATAATTAAACAGAGTTAATTATAATGAGCAAAAGAGCTTAAAACATATGTGTTATTCATAATAGTTATCATACATAATCATATACAAGACAAACAATATATTATAATAATATGAAAGAAAATGCTAACATAAAATAATGTAATGTAAGGAAATATAAATACTTGCATATTACATTGTTGATAATATACCAGTTATTTGAAAAAGGGCACTCATTCTATTGATATTCAGAATGGATAGATACATCATTCTCAAAATATTATCCACTTAGTGAATATATGGACATAAGGCTCTATAAATATGTAACCGACAAAACACTTAATCCCTCAACAACTAACTAATAGTCAACCCTTTTCATCATACATACTCTCCCTTGGGTACCATGAATCGACTCAATGATTGATATTATCATCACATAGCTAGTGTTACCAACATCTTCTTCTTGATCTCTCACATCTCTATGTGATTGATGTCAATTCTCAATCATTGTCTTATCGAAACAAGGGATTCCATCAATTAGATTCCTTTGCAATTGATTTTTCCTCTAGTTATCCTTCTAGTCCCATAGATTTGTGTTTCAAAACTAATTATATTTTTATTAAATTTCCACCATCATGTCTATCATCAAAATTGAAGGGCTAACAAGCCCTTACCATACATGTTGAGGCTAGCTCCTACACGTCTTTCCATAAATATATATATTGTTGAAATTCTTGCAAATTTCCTTACCATATACCCAGTACTATGTTTGGTCCTACAAAAAATATTAGATCTTATTCTAGGTTTCATTAAAAACTTATTTGGTTGACGGATGTCCAATCTATACCTATCAAATCTAGTAATTTTTGGAGGCTTTTGTATACTTTTTGAGCAATCAATAAAAATTGGCGAAGTTGGGAATATGCATAAAAACAATATAAATATATCATCTAATTATTCTCTGGTTTTGTATATTTCAACCAAATTTTATTTTCTTTGGGCATGAACTATTGATTGATCAACCTCAATCTATAAGTGCATAACATTTGAATAGATTTTCTCTGCTAACTTTTCCTATAATGTTTATCCATTTTGTACGTTGTTCTATACTTATAGAATTACTTTACTACATATTTGATAGAATAAATAATTGCGACAAGAATGTTAAATTACTCATTTTAAATGTTAACCGATGTTTAGTACAAACTTTCAATGTAGCACATTATATGTGAAAATTTAAACTAAAACTACTATATATGAAAAATGAAACATGTAAATTATAAGAATTTAATAACTAATCAAGTAAATGAATATAAATCAAATACTAATTCTATTACAGGAAAATTTGTAAATAAAAACTACATTACAACAAATCAAAATAAAGTAAATGTGCATGAAGCAAATGAACTAAAAGTAAATTTTCAAAAAATAAACTATTCTAATAGCAAGAAATAACAAATCACAAAGTTTTTTTTTCTTTAATGAAAAACCATAAAGAAAAAAATTATGATTTCAAATCATAAAGAAAATAAATAAAGGCGATACAAAAAATTAATCTCATCCTAGAATGAATTTCATGATTCAATCCTCTAGAGGATACTATATCTTCTACTTCGAGGAAAATTCCTATCTAAGTTTAATTAATGCCTCAACAAATTGTCCCAAAATATCGTAGAATCATGCATCCTATTTTATGGGATTACTCTAGTGTTAAATTGAAGGTGAAGGTACAATATCCCTTAAAAATATGAACAATATTCATGTCTGTCTAGTGTAAATAATGTGAGAAATCAATCTTGTCTTTCCTACTCCTAACACTTGAGATGGTATTAATCTTCATATATATAACAAATACAACAATAGAAACCATAAATTTCAAGCATATCTCATATTTAATCTTGAATTAAATTAACTAGAAATTGCACTACATGTTGCAATGGGAACACCGTAAGGCAAGAGCGTAGGAAAGAGTAGCATAGAGGACCACATGATATAGGAGAGGCCATTGTTTAAAAAGAGAATAATGGAATCTAGTGAGAGCTAGAATAGTGACCTACTTTCACCAACCCAGGTGGCCTCTTGTGGCAAGCTTATTTAGATTTGATCTCATCGAGAAGTGAAATGTTTCAATCTTGCAAAATGATAAGTTATATTTCTAAGAGCCTCTGACATACCATGGAAATCAAAACTCACTCATTTTAATAGGACTTACCTCCCAAATTTCACTGTCAGAATGTTCTTCAAGTGGGTCTAGATTGCTTTATATAGTTCCTTCAAATAATATTGTGTCTTTTGGGATAATTCCTAGTTTTTATCTTAAATCATGGAGTCCAATCTTTGAGATGTCAACTCCATCAATAAAAATTCTCCCTCTTGTCGGTTCTACAACATAAATTAGTACTTGAAGTGTGAATTTGCCACTACCCTGTTCAATTATCCCAATCTTCTCTCCTCTAGGAACTTCACATGTGATACCATATAATTAATACATAATTCATATTAGTCATGAAAATGATGAGTTTTTCATAAAGGTTATGACATAGGGTAAATAATGTGTGTAATGTAGATGTAGAATGGAATAAAAAATTAGACAATTTAGAGGCTCGTCATCAATTCTACATATCGTTATGCAACAACATATTTTTTCCAAAATTAATATTGTACACACTAAATCCTTTTGTGATCTTATCTAGTTGTTTTCATTGAATATTTGGAGATATTTGAGTTCTTCGAGAGTTCATTATAGAATTTGCAATTTCAAATTTTTTTTTTTAATCTCCTTCATTGGTGATATGAAATTGAATTATTTTAGAAAAAATTTCCTACTTACAAATTCATGAAATTTAAATTGATAATAGATAAGGATATCCAATGTGTCTTCCAAAATTTTTAATTTTTGGTTCCATGGCAAAAGTGAGAACGATGAAAAACATTTGGACCATGTAGTTTTTTTGGGTTTTCTAGACTATTCCTTTAGGTGGCTATAATAAAATTATTTAACCCACTTAAGATGAATATAATTTGATGAAAATTTAATGAAATATATGGAAGGACTTCCTCTACAACCAATCAAAGTTTCATCCTAATTTAAGGAAAAAGGTGAGAATCAATAAGAATACTAGAGCACTTTATGTTTTTCTATTTCTCCTAGATTTCTTATGTAGTGGCGTGTAACTAAATATATTGAACCACTTACACTCAATACTTTTTCATTATTTTTTTATGAAATATAGATAAATATGTTATATACCTTTTGTAAAATTTACAAACTTGATTCCAATGATTATTAATCAAAACATGAGACCATTGTCATTGCAGAAAAATTGGAAATAACATGAAAAGTAAGAGTGTTGAATTTTTCTTCCTAGTATTATGCTTCTTCGTCTCTTACAATAATCCTCAACCAACTATCGTTGATATGAAATTTTTAATCAACATAAATATCTTCCCCCTCACACACACACATACACACACATATATATATATATACACCTTAAAATAGGAGGTTTACAACATACCATTCTCTTCTTGTGATTTGCACTTCATTTTTGCATTTGTGGTGATACCAATCTAAAACTGGTTGTGCCAATTTGTTGGTATTATTTTCCACAGGGCACAACTTATGGAAAAAATGTGTTTACCTAACCATTACTTAGGGAGATAAATCTAATTTTAAACTGTAATACAAAAATCACCAAATTCAAGCTCTATTTAAACAGCCACTGGATCCAAGATGTTTTCACATAATATGCACACCTAATCAAAGCTTAGCCCAACACATAGTATTTTACAGTGCGGAACCAAAGGTCATCAGAACCACCATGGTTGAGGGTTGAGGTGGTATGGCCTCTGGAAGCCTTGGTTGGTTCTATTTTGATTTAACCCAGATGATCCCACATTCATGCTTGGAATATTGCACTGGGGTGATTCGATGAAAGAGAGATTTTCTTTAGCCCAATCTATTTTCAGGTGGTATGTGGAATTCCCTGACTTTGTTGGATTTTGCATATGTTAATACAAGTTATTTGCTTATTCTGATCTATGAGCACTTGTACTAATTATCATATCGATCTTATGGCTGATTTTCTTGGTTTCTATTATTGTTATATGCTAGTTATATGCAAGGTTCTATGATCTGGTTTGGCTATGGATCTCCTTGATGATTTCATAATCTATTGGATGGTTGATGAATGCATGGACTAATAAGTGTTGTTGCAACTAGATTAAGAGAGAATCGAGTCTTTTTTTGTGTTTTTCAAATGAAGTTTAGAATTTTATGATCAAATATGCATTCATGACCTGTAGCTTATATGTTTACTATCTGCTTGAGGAAATGTCTATCTTGTATTAGGAATGTCTAGTTCAAGATGTTTCTCAAGTTTTTATTGTTCATAATTTGTGTCATCGATGTTATGATTCTTGAAAGTTACAAGTAGTTGTGGGTATTGGTTTCGAGGCTATCCTAAAAAATTGGCATAGATCCCACGACCTCATGCACAAAACAAAAGAAATTTTGGTCATAACCGCATGCACGTAGGCTTATGGGTGTAGTTGGAGCCTCATAACTGCATGCATAGTGTGTCAAGCGTGTTGTTTGGGTGTTGGGTTTGTGAATTTTTTTTTTTTGGCATAGGATATGATCATCAGAGGTTGTGGACTGACTTCTGGGTGATTTAGTGCCCTTGAGAGGTATCATAAAGTTTTCAGTTTGTTCTCCCCACTTCAATAACTAGAACTTGGAGGTTGGGTCATGTCATAGTAACGCTCAACTCATGTTTATCCTAGAGGTCTTGTAAATGTGGGTAAATGTGGGATGACATGATTACAGGTTCGTATTAGAGAAAGATTGTAGCACTGGACCTCAAGGTAAAAGCAGATCATCATATAAGTTTATATGTTTGGCATGCAAGCATGATGGTTAATGGTTGTTATATGAATTGTGGTTATATGCATGCCCATCATTCTATTTCTATTGTGGTTACATGCATGCTATATGCTAGTTGATTAAAGCGGTCATATGCAAGTGCATATTTTAGTCATGCATGCTAGTTAACTTGTTGTTATATGCATGACGATTATTGTCATTGAAGTTAAGTTCTTGATATTATTACGTATTGTGCTAATCTATAATGAGTTGTGTAGATATAATAGCCTCCCCTGAGATACATTGAGGTATGATTTTGATTATGACTTATATTTAGTGTCGCTAACATGGTATAATGTAAGGAATAGAATAGAAGTCCAAGAGATGAAAAGAAAAATAGTTGAGTACAGTTCATATGACTCTCCATACAGGCCTGAAGAGACATTGGTAGGATGGGAGATATTAGTTGAGTAGCAGGGAGAGGGACATTCTGTTAGTTTTGTGGACACATTGAGATGTTTGAAGGAGAGAATTATAAGTTGCAAGGCTGATAATGAGAGGTTTATTAAGGCATAAGAAAGGCTTGCTAGAGCTTAGGAAAAGCAAGTTGAGGCTAATGTAGTGATTATTTAGATCATTATAGATTTGCAGAAGTAGGGACAATTGGGAATCAATCATGATGGCCAAAGATGATATAGTCAGAGGTGGAATATCTTTGGATACAACTGACAGACAGGCTAGCACTCATGGATTCTATTCTAGCTCTAGTTCTAGGAGACATCATCACTGTTACTACTAGCATCCTTATAGGAGGAGTGAGATGGGGCAATTTCTAGAGGAGTTCATGAAAGACAATTCTATTGATTTTGATGGTGAGTTGACTAAGTCAGAAGATGAAAAAGAATGACTACATGGGATGAGTTTGAGAGACCCTTCAGGAAGAAGTACATATTTGAGGGGTATTATGATAGAAGGGCCAAGGGGTTCTATGATGTCAGGATGTAGGTGACAAGGAAAATGTTGGACCGCATAATGTCTCAATGAAGCTGAGAAAGGAAAGGGGTCTTAGCTTATGGAGCAACATAATAAAGGTGATGGAATAAAACCATTCCGATGTTGAACCTATGATAGAAATAATCGCAGGAATAATTTCTCTTGGTATCATGGTGGTAAAATAGATGTATGGAAGGCCTTAGATCTACAATGCTTAGGAGGCACAAATAGTTGGGGATGTAGGTCAGAGAATTCCTCAGATCTATGCAATAGGGTAATGGGTAGGGAGGCCTTCAGGTATCCATCATTTAGGTGGAGGTGGAAGTAGAGGGAGAATTTTAGGCAGAGCCTCAATGCATCTTGCAGCGGAAGGATCACACACTCTAGGACTGAGCATTAAAGCAGGTTCAGGTGCTTGGAAGAACTTTGGGCCAAGGAAGCTACATGTATGATGATTGATCAGATGCAGGCATAATAGCTAGTTTCCAGTTATAGATGGATTCATCAACGAAATTGGAATCCCTTGAGAGATGATTTGTGTTAGATTTATGTTGCAGAGTAGCGTGTTGGACACAAAAAGTTAAGTTAACTAATATATTTGTATATTTATTATCCACTGACAATTGTGTGTTTATGGTAGTATGATGCAGGGAATTGCATGGCAAAATAGACTACCATAGATCTTGAAGAAGGCTCAGGCTGAGCTATCACTCATGAACTATTTGGAGCACTGGGAACCATGGGGTTTGAGTCATGGTTTTTGTTGAGATTTTATTTTCATTTGGTTTTTTGTGATTTGTTTCTTCTTGATTTGTGGTTTTGACCATGATTTATGCATGACCATGCCACTTAGTTTGTGATTTTGTATTGTTGTTTGGTTTTCCTTGTTTTCTTTATCTTTCCTTTTGTTATTTCCCTTTATGTTTTGAGGGTCTTTGGAATTGGTTAGGGAAAGATGAAGTCAATGTAGATCAAGGAAAGTTGATTGAAATCCAAAAGGTAATGTAATACCCAAATGAAGCCTAGTGCATGAATAAAGGGAAACTGAAGGAAAAAATATGGCATCCAGTTGGGCTGGTTTAGGTTCATTGGGACAAATGGACAGTGGTAGGACAACGATGAGAAAGGTAGGTAGAAAGGTAAATTAAATGGATTTGAGGCATTATATGCCTTGGATAAGTTGGGAACTATTATTCTCAATTTTGTGGATGCATTGCATGGATAAAATAAGTTCCCTTAACCTTGACCTTATGAACACTAGTAAATATGTTCTGATAATGATTATAGTAATGTGTGTGTGTGTATATATATATATGTATGTATGTATGTATGTATGAATGAATGAATGGCATTGTCTGACAAGGTAATCAGGGATCATTCTTGTGGAGGAATGACTAATTTATGTAGGTTAATGGCATGAAAAGGTTCCTAGATTATAAGGAATCAAGTGGGTAGTGTATCCCTGGAAGATCTATGAGGTTAGTATCACGTGGATATGATTTTGATATTATGTGCTTAAATATTACTATGTTTATGTTATCACATAAAATTTTAAAGGATACATCAGCGGAATGAAAATAATGTGATCTGCGACATGCGGGCACAAGCATGGAAAGTGGAAAGAGCCACAGATCTAGGACATGGGTTGTGGATGCATGGTGTAAGGTGTGGGAAAGACATTAGAGACAAGGTTTCTTAGTAGAGATGGTGTGGTATATGGATGTGCAATATTTCTATTGTGTACATGTTATGTTGTGTACATGTCATACATATTTTGTTGATTACATGTGGTATTGTGTCATGAGTATTGTGTAGTCATTGTACCATTATATGTGTATTCGTTGTGTTGTACTAGGTGTACCCATATGTGTTGTGTGGTACACCATATGGAGGTGTATGTATTGTGTTGTACACAGTGTGTGGCTGTATGTGTTGTGATCTACAATATGTGTATGCGTATGTGTTGGGGATTTGCTCTAAGATCCCTAGAGGATGTGGGATTAAGCCCTATAATAGCTTTGGTTCCCTGGAAGCTATGGGTTGGAGCCCTGTAATAGCTTGGGATCCCTGGAGGTTGTGGGTTGGGACAGGATCTCTAGAGCCCTATAGCATCTTTGGTTCCTTGGAGGCTATGGGTTGGAGACTTGTAACAACTTGGGTTCCCTGGAGGTTGTAGGTTGAGAGAGTAGTCCCTGCATCCCTAGACAAATTAGGAGGAGACCAATGTTGAGGGTAGAGGTAGTATAGTCCTTGGACACCCTTGCTTATATTGAGGGAGGAGGTAGTGTAGACTATGGATTCCCTCGTTGCCTTGGAAGAGAAGAGAAGGCACTTAATGCTTGCTAGGTTGGAAAATGATCTAATGTGTCTACATGGTTAAGAGAAGAAAGGTCATTGGTTTCTTGTTGGGTTATGAAATAGATTCACTGTGTGTATAGAAAGGACAAAGAACAAAGGCAAAAGAAAAGAACAATTTGAAATATAATTATCAATACTTTATTTTAGTTTTAATTATGCACATAATATATGATTCTTGTTTATGATGGTTGAGTCCTGATCTAACCGGATGTGATATGTTTATACATGATGATTTTATAAAAGAGCTAAACTAACGTTTTGTGACGTGAAGTAAATAAAATTCCAACTGTACATTATTGATGAGCTATCAATGAGGTATGATTTGAATTTATTTCAATTCCATTTGAGTATAATAGAAATTATGTGCTCGGTAGAGGAAATCATGAAAATGACCAGGTTTGGGTGGTTGGAATTGATTGTAAGAGTGTTAGCCATAGCAGTAAAAGGAATTGGAACATGCAACAATATGCTAGTAAAGAATTTAGGAGCAAGACCATTGTGGGACACTGGTACCCAAGAATGTCCATTGATTTCCATGATCGTGTTATGACCAATATGATAGTTTTGAGGCAGGTATATGCCTTGGTTTTTGGACCTTCCAATGCAAGGAAACCTTTTGAAGGGATGGATCACCCGATAAGTGGATGTCGAGGAACTTGGAAGGTGAGTGTTTGTACAAAACAAGGTGACTAGATTTCCTAAGGGACTACGAAGAAAATAAGGGAAGGTTGGGGAATAAATTTGTTTTGGTCATTAGTATTTCCATATGGAATCAAAAGCACATTGGGAGTGTGCCCTAGAACAATGATTTGGTAATTGTTCATTGAGATAACAAGTAGTGCAAGGATTGTGCCGTTGGACATTACACGAAGACTTTGATCTTAACAATGGATTCTAGACTTCCTAGGAAGGAGGTGAATCCTAGTACTACTTGGAGGGTCGATGTGTGAGCCTCTAGATTCCCTCATGGTTGATGGCATCATATCCTTTTATTTTTCTGTTAAAGTAAATATTCATATGTATATATGCGTATATTATTGTAAATATTATATCGAGTTCTGTTTATAAAGATCCATAAACAGTGTGTTTATTTTCTCATTGAAGCAAATGTGCATAGGCATATATTTGTACATTATTATGAATACCACATTGAGCTAGGTTTATAAAGTTCCATAAGAAATATATTTTGTTGGTCATAAGAATCATAGAACACCAAGGACGGTGTTCCCCCAAGGGGTAGGGGTTTGTAATAGCCCCTAGTTGTTTTTCCATGTAAATAAAATAAGATCAAGGTCATGGAACACATATTCCAAGTTGAATGGTGGGCATACATTACAGTGGGAAAAACTTGCGGTTTATTAATGGATATGGAAATTGGAAAAGTCATTGGCGAAGGAAAAGAGGAAATAAATGGAAATTTAACTAAGTAAATAAAGGAAAATAGTAGAAAAGGAAGATGAATAAGAACAAATATGCATGCAAGAGAAATTAGAGAGAAAATGAAGGAAAATTAAAGAAAAAAGTAAAAGGAAAGAAAGAGTCTAGAGATCAATTATAAAAGGGAACCTAAGAAACTATTGACAACTTTTTCCCAACTTTTGATCAGGTGTAGGAAAGGAGAGAGAACAAGCACTTGGACAAGGAAGCAATGGAAAACAAGGGAGTGGAAGAGGAAGTTTGGACAATGGGAGGTAAGGAAAGAATTAGCTTTGGATTGCGGGTAACATTGTGCATGTGAGATTTAAAATGTTGGGATTCGATTGCATGGCACATGAGTTGGTTTATTATTTCTGTTTGTTGTCGTCGTCATGGAGATTTTCTTGGATTCATAGTGGTTTTGTCCTTTCCTTTCCATTTCCTAAATAGACATGATGTAGTGGGTTCCTTGTTTGGATTTTTTATTAGTTCTCATGTTCATTATGGTTGCAGGTTGGCATAAAATCTATGGAACCCTAGAGTAGCTTTGGTTCCGTTGAGGCTGTGGGTTGAGATGGGAGATATCTGGAGTTCTGTAAGAGCTTGGTTTCCCTGGAGGCTGTGGGTTGAGATAAAATCCTTGGAGCCCTGGACATCTTGGGAAGTGACCAATCTGGTTGGTACTAGTGATTATTGGACTAGTTAGGTGAAATAACTATGGTGTAGGGTTGAGGTGGTATGGCATTTGGAAGCCCTGGCTGGTTTTATTTTTGTTTAACTCATATGATCCCACATTCTTACTTGGAATATGGCATGGGGGTGATTGGATAAAAGAGAGATTTGGTTTAGCCCAATATATAATCGTGTGGTACGTGGAAGTCCCTAACTTGGTTGGATTTTGCATATGTTAATACAAGATATTTTATTATTGTGATCTATGAGAACTTGTACTAATGATCATGTTAATCTTATTGATGATTTTTCATGGTTTCTATTATGGTTATATGCTAGTTATATGCATGCTTCTATGATGTTCTCTAGCTATGGATCTCTTTCATGATTTGATAAGTTATTGGATGGTTTATGAATGCATGGGTTAACAAGTGTTGTTGCATCTAGCTTAAGAGGTCATATATCCTTCTCGTCAATTCTTAGATGAAGTTCAAAAGTTTCTGATCAGATATGCATTCATCATATGTATCTTATATGTTTATTATTTGTTTGACGAAATGTTTATCTTGCATTAGGCATGTATAGGTCAATATCTTGCTCAAGTTTTGATTTCTTAACATTTTTATCATCATTCTTATAATTTTGGAAAGTTATAGGAAGTTTGGGGTAGTGGTTTGGTGGCTATCCTAAAAAAGTGGCATAGATCTCGCGACCACATGCAGATAACAAAGGAAAGTTTAGTCATAACCACATGCAGGAAGGCTTTCGGGTGCATTTGAAGCCTCATAACTACATTAATATTGTGTTAAGGGTGCAACTGGGGGGTTAAGTTTATGAAAAAGTAGTTCCAACTCAGAATCTCATCATCAAAGGTTGTGGACTAACTTCTGGGTGATTTAGTGCCTGTGGGAGGTATAAAAAAGTTTTCAGTTTGTTGGCCCCACTTCTATAACTGTAACTTGGAGTTTAGGTCATGTCATATTAACACTCAACTCATGTTTACCCTAGAGAGCTTGTAAAAGTGGGTAAATTTGGGATGGGGTGGTCACACTCTTGCTAGCCATCATCTCTAAATACCTCATCTCCTGCTGAAAATATTCAATAACTGTTCTAGAATATTCTAGTAGAAACTGAAATTCATCTTCAATAAATAGTTTAGACTCTATTTATTTAATTACAACTTCATATTCATCATTTCTTATTATTTCTACAACTTCATAATCCATTTGAAAATCAAAATTTACATCTATTCCTTTAGATGTTGTAAGCACCTTTTCTTGGTAAGGTATTGTCGAACATTCCTCTTCTCTAGTTGTAAATTCCTACCTAGACTGTGACTTCATCAAAAAAAATTCCATTAATGGTAAGTCTACTTCACATTTCATAAGCACCTCATTCAAATTCTTCATTTCCTCTTACCTGTCCCTACTAGTAAACCTGATTCTATTTTCTGTAAGAACATATTTCTACAGTTTGCCTCTAAAAATTGCCTTCCTTGACTATGTATAACCCTCTCTTTGATGATCCCTATGTGACTCTAATGTCCCATCCTATTTTAGAACATGATTAATATTCTATCAACTTTTTTCCAACCTTAAGACAATTTCCAAAGGTGGCCTATCATCTTCATCAAAACCTGCAATCATGCACAACTTGTCAGCTTAAAAAAACAAGCCTTTATAGCCTCTATTCATGTTTTGGTCATCAAATCCACATAGTTCATGAGACTCTCATGAAGTCTCTTAGAACCATCTTTTTCATATTCTTCTCCTACTAAGGGTCCTTACTATGGTTCACAAATGCACACATTCATCTCAATTGTCTTATTCTCTTCACTCCTCTGTTGAGTACTTAAACTATCTTTCATCTTTACCTACAACTTGTGCCACTTCACCTTTTTTCGTACACCGATCTACATTTATGGTCTTCAAATTTTTTTTGTAGTAAATATTTAAGAAAATTCAACATTTATTTCATCTCAGTGAGTTCCTTATCAAACTCTTCATAAGTCATCTTCCTCTTGATGTCTTTTTCCTTGACATCCTCTTTTCTTCTTTTGTGGCTTCCTCCTAAACTTCTGTCATAATTGTTTGTAGTTATCTCCTCTTCTTCTTATGTGAAATTAACCTAGTTCGCTATTAGTTGTAGTCTAGTCTGTGTAAAAATCCTAGTTCAATGAATTATTACCCATTACCTCACCAACCTCCTCCTCAACTCAGATTGTTGGTATCCCACTGGTTCTCTCACATACAAGCTCCTTGAGCACTCATTGCTCCTTTGGAAACTGTACATACTTACTCACTTCTATGAGAACTTCCACTTATTCACATCCTCTTTCTCAAGTTTCTTTTCCAGAAGATTTACTTTAAATATTTTACTTTCTCTATTCCTCCTCTATAACAACTTTCTAGCTACAACTTTATGTCGCTATTTCCATATGTAATCAACTATTTATTTGACACATTACTTGAAAAAATAAAAGAACATTTACATCTTTTCCAATCTCATTTGAACATGTGCCACTACTATAATTTCTCCCAATCTATGTGCAAATATTCATTGTTCTTTTACTATCACAATTTCTTTCTCATGAGAGCTCTTCTTGCTTCCTTTTCTTTTAAACAAAGTCTTTCGGTAGAAATCACATGAGAGAATTTTTTGGCTGACACATTTCGAACCAACAATTGTGGTTCAACATCAGTACCAGATGATGAACCACACTTGTTGGTTCGAAATGCGTCGGCCAAAAATTTCTCTCATGTGATTTGTACCGGAAGACTTTGTTTAATCCTTTTATTTTATCACAACTTTACTTATTCTAATGGTTTCTATTAGTTTTACTGTTTTCTACCTTTATCTTACTCTACACCTTAAGAACATCAATGTTACTAGTTCCTTTCAAAGCTTATTCTTGGAATAATTTATCCTCTACCTCAATATAAAATGAAAATTAATTTTTTTTCCAAAACTTCAAACATTTTGTTCCAAGCTTCAAAGAGCATTCTAGCTCTGATATGAAATGATTCCATCCTAAAATTGGCTTTGCCAATTTTCCATTCTTATTTTCCACAAGGAGCAACGTATGGCCAAAGTGAACCTCCTTAACCCCAACATAGGGAGATAAATCCATTTTTAATCCTTGTTTAAATTTAAGTGGGATGAGTTGCAAGGGTAATAGAAAAACTAATAGATAAAAGCTTTGTTCAAATATAGCCACTGTATTCAAGACATTTTCATATAATATGCAAGCCCAATGATGTATCCCAGGTACCCCAACTGCTAATAACCCTAGCCTACCCCATCTAATTCGACAAGAGTTCATGAAGCATTTAACATATGCATTCAATATAAAAATATGAATTTATTATGATAACCATCTTAGATACCATAAATTGGTGCAATGGGCATGCCAAAAGAAGACTTAGATACCAAGAAATCATCTAAAAAGTTTCTTTTGTGCAGTCGCTATGAAATAATTACACAATGCTCAAAAAGACCTGTAGGCACTATGAAATGAATTTGTAACACTCTGTAAAATTTTGTATTGCAAAATTCAAGAAGGTGAAATGACTCGACACTCTGAAAATCGACTTTCCATGGCCTTGACTTGCCTCCCGAATCAGGATATGACCCCACTCGAATTCTCCTCCTTAAGGTTTGCATGGTAGCTCAAATTTTATGGCATAAATTCAATATAAAGGACAAGGCGACATTCAAAACAGGGGTACCTAGTTTAAATGATCAATTCCCCATAAATACCTTGCTTTGTCACTCCTAAACACCATGGCACATTACTCTATGTGTTTTGAGACCCTTTGAACAAGTAAACACAAAATATATGATCCAATCACAACGATGAAGGCTTCCATACTCAGATTCTTGGTGTAATTTGATTGAACAAGTGCATATTTTAAAGATAAACAACAGACATGAATAAAAATTACAATTTTGCAAAGGTTTATCAATAGAATCTATTTGCTTTAATGCTGGACTTCAATTAAATTAAAAATGAAATCAAATTATAGTCCCATTGGCCATTCAATGGTGCCATTCACAGAGAAAAAAAACTTCCCTATTGACATACAAGGAAGTGCAACGCATTGCAACCTACAAAACTACAATTTCACAGAGAATAATGAGCCCTATCTTCTCCTCCTCCTTCTATTTTTTCTCCCAAGAATTCTCTCTATTTAAAATAAAGATAACATGGGACAACCAAGAGTCACAGGAGATGAACAATTTCATCTTCTCTATAAATAGGGAAACTAAAACCATATTTACAACAAAAAATATCTGCTCTACTTATTAAAAAAAAATCAAAACTCCTCCTAGATGAAATATTTACAATTTCTTAACAAAGAGCCCCAACCCCTAGCATTGCCATATGGCCATTCCATCATATTGGCAAGATTTTGTTGTATCTTCATCAACTTTTGTGCTCCATCTATGCACCTACCTCACGATTCCCAAGAAATAAAATTTTATGAACTCCTTCTGATAAGTTTTTCCATATAATAACTTTATTTCTATAGAGTTGCGACATTCATCCAACTATAATCTTCAACCCAACGACCTTCCCACTTGATCAAGTATTCAATATATTCTTGCACTCTAGTCTTCCTTGCAACCTATGTGTCCAAAATCATTTTAGATTCCAATATTTTTTCCAATGAATCTACTGTTAAGTCATCCTGGATTCCATATATTATATTGGTTCTTTCCATTTTTTTTACTATCTTTCTATTGCCTTACTATTTTCTACAACCTTCCAGGATCCGAAATCTTCATTTTCTACATTATCATCTTACCCACAAACTCATTTTCAGCCTGCCTTATTTTATTTTCACAACCTTGTTTGATATCATATTCATCAACCTTAATATATAAATATATGCCTTTTTGTACACTACCCTATTGTCCATATCTTGTCTCATTTATGCATACAATGTTTGTATAACTTCTCTTATTTGTTTACCGTATTCATGCTTTAGAATTTCTACTCCATCACATGCATTACAGTTCTCATATATCTAAGAATAATATATCAAAATAAATTCTTCTTCCTGCATCATTACATCAAGTATGTCTTGATGTGAAACAATCATATAAACCCTCCCTCCAGGTCATCTATTATAAATCTGCAAAATACATAACTATTCAAACTTGCCAATATATTGCTCAAAAAATTCCTGAAAATCATAGGTTGTCTCTTCACACAACCAACTAAACCTTCCTATTTTCCTTTTGTCAATTTAATCTTCTAATTTAGTCATTGGCTGAAATTTGATATCTTTAGGTTGTTTCTTACGTCTCTTGTCACAAAAGTTAAAAAATCTTCATTTAATTTTGGTTTATTTCTTTCCTTTATAACCCGTTGGTTATAGGTTTCAGTTTCATATTCATTTTCATCCAAGACAATATGCTCCTTTTCTAATTTTGATTTTTCATTTTGAATATGAAGTCCTTAGTTCATTATTCTCTCTTCCAAGAATTCCAACTCCTCTTATAATTCAAAAAAAATATTCTTGAATTGTATTTATAACCTCTATGCGATAACCATCACAAGGACCTTCTGCCAACCATTCCTGCAAAAATCTAACTCTTAATTTATGCTTACTTTCCCTCCTATGAATTCTCAATTTTAACAATTGAAGACTCTTTAAACATGTCTTCATGAGGTATTTCCTCATCCCTAGTTCTTGTATTACTATGACATAAAAGTGTTACTTTATGTTCTAAATTTGCAAAATAGTTGGGAAATGATGTCGTTTCACTTCCATTTAAAATAGAAATTAAACTTTGTTTCCCTATGCCTTCTTCACAATTTCCATATATATGACATTTATGATTTTTAATATCACAAAATTCTCAAATTTATGCTGCTAACAACATCATCCTATAATCCTCAATGTCTTGCATAATATCTCCATATTGGCCCTCTCTAGAATATCTTTTTGTCATCAAATGATTCCTTTCATTCTGGTCACTGTAATAAGTTTTATTATCTTCATATTTACTTCTTGTGTCAACTTCCCTATCAAATTAAAAATCACTAAAAACATGTTCAAAGTTCTCCTCAATCTCAACTATTTCTTCAAAAAGTTTCAATTCCTCATCAAATTGTACAATCACATTTTTAAATTGTTGATATTCACCTCCAAGCACACACAAATTGTTAGATTTAAAAATATGATTTTTTTACTTGATGTCTCAACTATTACATATTCTTGTTAATATGAACTATTCTTATAGTTCATCAACCTGTCAATCAACTCCTCTTCAATTTCTTTGATTTCCTCTTCATCAAAGAATAATCTTTTTTCGAATTTACATACAAAAACAATCATTTCACACTCAACTGCTCTGAGTTCTTCTTCCAATTTGACATACTTCTTCTTTATCAGCTTTCTTTGCAAGGAATTCCATCTCACCTTATTCTTTCTCATTATCCAACCATAACTCTAGTCATCTTGACTTTCTTATAGAAATTGTTTCACATGATTGAGTTATTCTCTTAACTAAACCATCTCCTTCACAAATTCTTCATCACTCATTCCTTTCATTCCAACTTCTTTAGCACTTTTCTTCTTCTGATTGTGAATTTCCTCAGAACCCCTACTATGAATAATAATATTCATCATCATCTCTTCCACTTTTGAACTATCCTTGTCCACTAGTGAGTTGCAACAATCCCTTCTTTTCTCTATAACAACTTTTCTACTTGTCACCCATACCAATTCATCCTCTTGGTATCTTCTCTTCTCTAGGTTCTCTGTAGTAGAACCTCTTCTTGAGCACTCTTGCTCCTCAGATTTCAAATATGTTGGCTATTGCATATTCAATTTCTCACTCTTCTTAGTTTTCAACAAAGTTAAACTTCTATTGGGCTCTGTAACTATTTCTTCATCTAAAAGATTTTCCTACTCCTTCTCCTTTGATGGAGATTACTTTTTATGGTAGCTATTAGAAATTTAGTCCTGTAAACATGATTATTTTAATGACCAAGTTAGCATAAACATCATATTAAATTTTATAATATCTATAACAAGATCTCATCTTCCATAATATTTCTTGCATCTACTTGTTGAACCAATTCCTTTCCAACCAAGACACTTGTTTTTTACTCAAGAGCATATCAACTCTTCACTTCCCTACAATCATCTCACTTACTTACTAAGAATTCAACTTGCCCCCCTCTTGATGTAAGGTTCTTCTTCTCTTCAACCTACAAATTTTAATTCTTTGTTCAAATCATTGAATAAAATAAAAATGTTCACCAATAAAATTTCATTAAACCTGATCATTTGCAAGTTTTAAAATTCCAAATTATCACTGTTAGTTCTAAAGTTTCACCCTTCATTTGTATTCCATAGTTATTTCCACTTTCCACATAAAAATGTTTAAAAGTCATTTCCTCTTGAACAAAACACTCTATTATGTTATGTCCTGTCTATCCAATTATGCTTCTACTAACCTGCATAACCTTACCTCAAAATACATCAAAGAATTCTCTCAACCCTGTCCATGTTATTCTAAAGGATGTTCTCAAACTAATCCTCAACCTGTCAATTTAAATTTTGATTAAGGGATTTGTTTGTGTTGTAGCGGCTACAAAACCCTCCAAAATTTTGGCCTACATCCAAATTTCGGAGCCTTCCTTGGTTTTCCCTTGGTAGTTGCAAACAATCGGGCTCATCCCATGAGCTCTTGTTGAGTTTTCACATCCTCTATACTTGATCGATCATCGGTCGTCTTTTGGCATGTTGATCGTTATGTCATGCTTGCGATTTTGTTCTAGCATTTTGAACGTTTGTTTTTGTGTGTATGAGTTGTTGTTTCTCTATTGACATCGGTCACATTCACACACCATGTTGTAAACGCTGTCACACAAGGGTCATTGCAGTCGTTTGAGGACATATTTCAACTGTGGCACTTGTCGCTCTCACCCTTTGAGTCAGTCTCAGTGAGCACATGTTCTCTTGTTGGTTTGAGGTGTCTTGTTTCTGAGTCATGCTAAGTGTGTCATCACATTTTCATGTCTACATGAGTACGCTTTCTTTCACACTTAGTCAATTTTCCTAAAAATTTATCGACCGGAAAACCCTCCATCGACTGGATCCAATCTCGGTGACATTGCACTGCTACCCAAAACTGTGCAGAGCTTGAGGTTGTCCTCCAGGTAGCCTACTCTATGCAATTATGGAAATGAGCCAACTGACCGACTCCTAGAAATACACAAAACGTTTCCTAGAAGCCGATCCACTTTGCGCTTCTCGCAAGACCTCCCATCAAGCCTCCTGCTGGTCAACTGGAGAAAGAACTTGAGCTGTGACCCTAGGTTGTATTGAGCTCCAAAATTGTGCAGAGTTGTCCTATCCTAACCATCCTACTTGCTTTACAAGCAACCTAGGAATTGCGTAGAGTTGTCCTACCCTGTCCATACTCCTCGCTCTACAACTAGCCTAGGAATTGTGTAGAGTTGTCCTGCCACACCAACCCTTCTTCCCCAGTCTGAAACTAGCTCAAGAATTGCGTAGAGATGTCCTAACCAAACCTTCATCCCCACTCTGCAACCAACTTAGAAAATGTGTAGAACTGGTCAGGACCAGACTATCTCTCAGGATTGCACAGTTTTGACCAACAACTTCTACAGCCTGACTTTGTGTTCCTCTAGAAAACTGCGCAGATTTTTCTTCCAGTGCCTCCTGTTGCCCGCACTATCCTCTGCGGAGAAATTACACACACCCCAATTGGATGTTAGGGTGCAACCCTAACCTATTTATTTATGTAACAAGCTGAATGGGCTGAGTCATAGTCATAGTTAGTTAGAGAGTAAATAAATCCTGCATTAATAATTGTAAGTGGTTGACCCGCATAAGAGAAAAGGCACCACAATTAGTTTTCAATGGGCCATAGTTAATAAATAAAGTGGTTAACCCATGTTATTCAAGGGGCCACTAGTATTTAGGGTTTGGGATGTCATTTATGTATAAATAGTCTTATTTAGTAAAGAAAATTTCATCGAGTCTTATTGTAATCGATCTCTGCTTTGTTGGAGGTTGCCCCCTCGAAGAGGCAGGTGAACATTGATTCTATTTACGAATAGTAAAATACTTGTTGTTTTTCTCATTTTATTCTGTGTTCTAGGCTATATTTCTTTGCATTTTTGGTATTCTGTAATTTCTCGCAGGTCAAGAGAATAAAAAGTATTATCAGAGCACTTTCTATGGTTGGTTGTACCTCTAATTTGAGCATAATTATTTTTAGGCTAGAGACGTGTTCCAACGTCTTTAAGCCACATGATCTATCGTTGAGCGCATAAAACTGCAAATTTGGGGAGGCATGCACGCACGAACTACAAGAGGTTGTCACTCTTGTTGGACTCCCTTATAACCCCTATGCATACCCCTTCAAGTAGTATTGCATTAGACAGAAGTGTGCATGGACTTCACTTCCATGTACCCTTGGGTATATCGAAAGCCCCATACCTGAAACCTAGCCTTAGATAGGCTATCGGCCATCTTGCTGCTATAGTATGCTAAGAAAAACAATCGAGGAGATTACTCACACGTACAATAGGGTAGTCAGATAGTACATCTAAGGGTATGGTCGATCCTCCTTAGTTAGCTCCCTAAAATATTGGGTCGAGTACTATTGCTGGACCCCTTTGTATATTGTGATCTGTAGCACCTAACACTCCTTTGTGACCATAATTCCCTCTCCTATCTGAAGGTTGCCCACTACCTTATATTCTAGATCAGATTTAACAGTTGGGTTTCTTTCACCACAGTGAAAATCATGTCCAGTAGTTGGGGTTCTACCAAGCACTGTAACTCTCATTCAGCAGTTGGGGTTTCACAGTGCCGACCAGAATCTTTGTGCAGTGACGCTTGCTGCTACTATAGTCTGGGCCCATCCAAGGATTCTTACAAGGGACCTATCCCATAAGCTTCACAACAACGAGATGATCACAGTGGTACCATTCAATTATCAGCCTCAATTTTACGGTGGTCCCAATTTTTTCTAAACTGACTTCAAGTGACCCTCGCCAATATATTCTTGAGGTTACCCTCTTTCCAGGAAGACTACCCTTAAGTAATTGACTGGGGTTTGTGTATGGTAGCTACTAGATCTCAATTCGTGACCTATGCAAAGATTAAGAGCCTTGAAAAAAGGTTGGATGAGTTCCAGGGAAATATTGACAAAATTACCTCACAACTTTGACGACTCACCAATATGATGCAGAGGTCTCATTGGGATGATCATAGTGTTAATGAAACTAATGGCAGAAGTGTCCTCAGACACGTAATTTTATTAATCAGAAAAAAACAATTACATAATTGATTTTGCAAGAGTTTACACCCGAACAACCAAACACTCTTGCAATGAGCTATTTATAAGCTCCATGTCCTAACTACGTCTAATTATGGATCACTTATTAAATAACAAGTGTCCATTTACATTAAATGCTATTCAAGCCAACTAGCTAACTAATCTCCTAAAATAGAGCCTAAGATACGACACATTTGGAGAGTCATATCTTGATACAACAATATACTAATTTCTAATTGTCTCCATTAAATAATTAATCATTCCAGAATAATTATTATTAATTTAATTTCTTAAATTAATAATTATTTTATTTCAATTTTATAACCTATGATAATAAATTATTTTTGGATCATCTAACATTCCCCCCTATGATCCAAAGATACATTACAACAGATACCAAGTTCATCCCTGAACTTAGTAAATTTTATTCTGCCAAGCGGTTTCGTGAAAATGTCAGAGATCTGATCTTCGGAAGGACAATAAACTGGCTTGAGGACATCTTTGGCAATGAGAGATCTGATATGATGATACTTGGTGTCCACATGCTTTGTCTTTGAATGAAAAACTGGGTTCTTGGCAAGTTTGATGGCTGACTGGCTATCAATGAATAATGATGTAGCTTCTGCCTGAGAAATGCCCAAGTCCTGCAAAATTCGGTGCAACCAAACAATTTCACAGGCTGCTTCCCATGCTAAAATGTACTCTGCTTCTGTTGAAGAAGTGGCCATTGTAGCTTGTTTCTTACAACTCCAAGATACTGCTGCTGACCCCATATTCATTAAATAACCTGATGTTGATGCTCGATCATCAATACTCCCAGCAAAGTCGGCATCAGAATATCCACCAAGTACAAAATTTTTAGTCTTTGTGTAAAGAAGACCAAAATCTTTTGTTCCTTGGATATATCGAAGAACTCTTTTGGCTGCATTCTAGTGGCTGTCTCGTGGTTCCTGCATAAAACGTGAAAGAACACTGACTGCATAAGATAGATCAGGACGAGTATTTGTCAAATAAATCAAGCTGCCAATCAACTGTCTGTAAGTTATACTGTCCACCTTTTTGCCCCCTTGAAATTTTGAAAGTTTCAAGTTTTGCTCCATGGGGGTAAGAACGGGCTTGCAATCCTGCATGCCAAAACGCTGAAGAACCTCTGTTGCATACTTACTTTGAGGAATGAAAATATGATGTGGACATTGGAAGACTTCAACTCCAAGATAGTAGTAAAGTAATCCCAAATCTGTCATCTTAAAACCTGCATGTAACTCCTTTTTTACCTGTGCAATATGATCATCATGGTTTCCAGTAATGATCAAATCATCTACATACATAACAAGAATTACCAGATATTTTCCCTGTTGTCGCACATACAAAGTATCATCAGATTCACTTCATTGAAAACCAACTTTCTTAAGGTATTCATCCATCTTTGCATACCAAGCTCGGGGAGCTTGTTTTAACCCATATAAAGCCTTGATCAATTTGCAGACTTTATGTTCTTGTCCTTCAACTTCAAAACCTGGTGGTTGGGTCATATACACTTCCTCCTGTAAATCCCCGTTGAGAAAAGCACTTTTCACATCCATTTGATGAACTTTCCATCCTTTTTGAGCGGCCAATGCAAGTGTTAATCGGATGGTGTTCCATTTAGCTGTTGGAGCAAAAGTTTCTTCATAATCAATGCCTTCCTGCTGCGCAAAACCCTTTGCGACAAGTCGTGCTTTATACTTTTCAAGTTCACCCTTCTGATTATACTTAATTCTGTAAACCCATTTACAGCCTATGGGTTTAACATTTGCTGGACAATCAACAAGTTTCCAAGTGTTGTTATCAATTACTGCTTGATATTCTTCAACCATAGCCTGTTGCCATTCTTTATGTTTTACTGCCTCTTTGTATGTGGAAGGTTCAGTAAAATCATTTGCTATCAAGGCAAAATTGCCTTCACTTCTATGTGCCCTTCTGGTGCCAGTTTTATTCTGTTCATCAGGCTTGACATCTTTCAAAAGTTGAACTGCCCATTTCGGAAGTTGGTGCTCACTTGTTTGCGCTTCTGTAAATTCCCCATCATTGTAAAGAGGATTAATATAAACTGATGTTCGTCGTTCAGGTGAAGAATGTGGAGAATCATTGTCAGAAGAACTGCTGCTACTTGGAGATGCGGATGAACTACTAGAAGACCCAGATGATGTTGTTGATGTAGATGGACTGGATGACTCATCGTCAGAGGAAGGAAAATCAAGTTCATACCAATTTGGTGAAGTTGGTTGACTTTGCATTTTCCATTTCTTTTACTTCCTTTAGTTTCTAACTTGTGAAGAAG
Source organism: Pinus tabuliformis (assembly GCA_031772625.1). NCBI lineage: Eukaryota > Viridiplantae > Streptophyta > Pinopsida > Pinales > Pinaceae > Pinus > Pinus tabuliformis. The sequence continues at coordinate 1,499,974,724 of CM062819.1, read as the reverse complement.
ATTTTCAATTTCTTCAGCACTCTTACTCTTTGTTTCATAAAAAATGACATCCCTGCTCACAATGAATTTTCCATTGGTCAAAAGATGATACCCTTTCTTCTCATCAGAATAGCCAATCATTGTGCATTTTAAACTTCTCGAGTCAAGCTTAGTTCGTTTTTCCTTCGGAACTAAGGCATAACACACTGACCCAAAAACTCTAAGATGTTTAACTCGAGGTTTGAAACCAAACCAAGCTTCATAAGGTGTGATTCCATCTAAAGAAGCAGTTGGAGATCTGTTTCTTAAGTAGACAGTTGTATGTATTGCTTCTACCCAATATGTTGGACTTAACCTCTTGAATGTTAACATGGATCTCGCCATTCCTAACAAAGTGTGATTCATTCTTTCGACTACTCCATTTTGCTGTGGAGTGTAAACATTAGTGAGATGTCGTCTTATGCCATTTTCACTGCAATAAGTTTTGAATTCATTTGAAGTGAATTCTCCCCCATTATCCATCCGGAGAGTACCTATCTTTTCTCTGACTTCATTTTCAACAAGTTGGCGAAAAATTTTAAACTTATCAAATTCTTCTGACTTGTTCTTCAAGAAGTAAACCCAAGTCATTCTGCTGAAATCATCAATGAATAGTAAGAAATATTTGCAACCACCAAATGAAGTTTGTAGTGGACCACAAACCTCACTGTGAACTAGTTGTAGCCGCCTGTTTGCACGCCATGAACTTGTTGGAAAACTTTCTCGATTTTGTTTGCCATAAATGCAAGCTTCACATTTTGCATTTTCCCTTTTGAATGTGGGAAGTCCTTTAACCATTCCTTGTTTCTGCAATTGAGAAAGACTCTAAAAATTCAAATGTCCATATCTTACATGCCATAGTCTTATAGGTGAAATACATGTAGTCACTGCCCCTGCAAAATCAGAATGCCTTGGAATAACTGTCCCTTTCATCCGTAACAGTTTTCCATCTTCATAACTTGTCATGACTGTTTTCAAGTTTTGTTTCACTGAATTAATCTTCACTAAACCATCTTCCATAATCACCTGATGTCTTGCTTGTCGAATCGTGACTAAAGAGAGCAAATTTTTCTTGAAACTAGGTACATACCATACATTGGAAATCATTTTTTCTCCAATACCAGGGAGAAAAACTTTTACTACTCCTTTTCCATAAGGAGTATGTTTTGTATCATCAGCAAGAAAAATGGAATTAAGTTGGCAATCTTGAAAATTCCAGAAAAAATCACGTCGACAAGTCATGTGCTGAGTTGTCCTAGAATCCAAGATCCAAGCATCTTCATAGTCACTTCTAAGATGGGATGAAATTTGTGATGCTGGTGAGGAAGTAAAAACATATTCTGAGTTATCTTCATCTTGATCATTTGCAAATTGTGCTGAATGCTGTTGAAACTTGGGAATTTTATTAAGTGATGTTCGACAATCTTCAGCATAATGGCCAACTTTGTTACATCTTTGACATACAATTTGACTTAAGTCTCTTCCTCTTCCTGAAGATTGTCCTCTGCCTCTGCTTTGACCTCTATTTTGAGACTATCCTCTACCTTGATTATTATATCCTTGTCCTTGAAAATTGCCTCTTCCTTGGTTGTTTCCTCTACCTTGAAAATTATTTCTTCCTCCTCTGTTAAAATTGTTGCCTCTGCTTTGGCTTCGACCTCGATTATGTGCTGCTTGATTCTGATTCCCTCTGCCTCTTCCTTGAGAACTATCTACTGATGACTTACTAGTGTTGGCCTCTGTGAGAAAAACATCTTCACCAACTTTCTTCTTCTTCCCAAAAGTTTTATCATGTTGACTCAACATTTCACAAAGTTCATCAAACTTTAGTTTTTCTAATTTCCCAGTTACTTGTAGAGTCTCCAAAAAATGCGTGTAGGAAGAAGGAAGTCCAGCAATTACAATTGTGACCATAAAGCTATCATCAATTGCGGGAAAACCAGCATTAATAATTTCTTGCCTGATATTCTTAAGTCTTGAGAGATATTCAAGAACATCACCGCCTTCAGTTAAATTTTGTTGCAACAATTTTAATTGTAGATCAACTTTCTTTGATTCAGGCTGAGTATCAAAGAGGTCTTTAAAAGTTTTCAAGGCAGACCATGCATCTGTAGCATTTTCTATATGGACATACATTTCATCATTCATAGAAGATTTAATAAGAGCTAAGGCTTTAGCATTCTTGATTTCCCATTTTGCTAGTTCAGCTGCATCTGTGGGTTTATTTGGCTTAACATCTCCATCACATATTCCCTGCCATAATTCATTGTAAATGAGTGTGCTTTCGATGAGACGATGCCATGTTTTATAAGATTTGGTGCCTTCAAGTTTGTTGGAATCAGAAAACAAATTAATCAACTTAGACATTTTAGCGTTGAAGAGTCGCACCAAGAATTAGAACAGAAAGGACAAGATAGTCAACACAACACACCACGCAAAAAACACGATCTATTGGGGCTTGGCCTTGACCCTCGAATAGACGTCAAAACAAGAGAAAATTGACTGAGCTTTGCACTTGGCTCTAGTCAATTTCTCAATTTTTTACAAGGCAACTTTCAAAATTTGACTTTTTACAATGGTGCTTTTGCACAATCTGGTAAAAAGAAATTTACCCCCCCTCAAAGTAAAAATACTTTGAGTTACAATGTGATGATCCCAATTGAAAAAAAATAAAAAATAACTTCTTGAAAGAAATTACCCAACAAACCTTATCTCTCCAATTTACAAATTACAAATAAAAATCTCCATATTACTCCAAATACAAAATAATACACCTTTTATCTTGCACGAAAATAACAACACGGCCCTGAGAGATGACTTGGATGTCAAGCTTAATTTACAAATTTATCCTTAGCGGATCTCAGACGTGGATCTGGGAGCAGTTGACCCAATCACATCTTGTGTAGTTGCAAAGGTTGTTGTTGAGCGCCTCGAGAAATAACAACACTGCAGATGTTCCTCAACTATCCAAATCTTCAATCCAAAAACTACATCTCAAATCCAGATCAATGGTCTCATACTCGATGATCACACCTCCTATGTTGTAGACTTCGGCGCTGGATCCATTTTTACAATCCACGTGATCGTGGGTTGATCCTTTTGGAGGAATTTAACGAATGCAAATGGAAAAGAAATGCAATTTCCACCAACCACCGAACTCTTATGTCGTAGATCTTGACGCCATTTTGCGTGGACACATAAGACTATGAAGAGATCATTCAGACACCAATTATTCCTTCACAGCCACAACAACCACTTGACTCTTATGAATTGTGGAACAAATAGGTCAAATCGAAAAATTGAGTGGATATGTCACTGAAATAATCTCCTACAAGCACAGAGTGTAGAAATGCCTCGCACTTCACTCAAATCTCCACAGGCATCACAATTCAGATCTTGGTTTGATATATCCATTATAGAAAATGATAATTGAGCATCATAGATTCTTTGAAGATTTGGTGAAATTGAAAGGAATTCAACCTCAATTTTTATCGGTCATGGAGATAATGTGCACGGATACATCAACAACACGACCAGCGTGTTTATCGGAAATGAAAAAAATACAAACAGTGCTTGAATGGCCGCCTCAACACCTGCCCCTCCACGCAGACTTCGGGCAGGTCTGCCAGTCTGCAAACAAAAGAAACAGAGATCGGCCTCTTGCGATTTCGTCACAGCAGAAGCACGATCGGCGCGATTTTCCTTTCACGCGCTTGCGGATAAATCAGCAGACCTTGAGCGGGAACCTGAAGGTGACCTGGAACGTGATTGAGAGCTCGAGTGCCGACGTCTTCTTGGGGCAACAGGAGAAATAAAAAAAAATGGTTGCAGCAAATTTGTTCAAAACACTTCCCCCTTATCTCATGAAAACAGAGTGCAAATTTTTGACAATAATAAAAAATGATTTTTAGATTTAAAAAAAAATCTAAAATCAATAATAAAATTCCCTTTCCTTTTAAACAAAAAGCCAGACAATTTCCATACCAATGATTTGCTGGCCAACTGAATGGAGTTTTCCAGGACTTTGTTGAGTTGGAAGATCCTCCTCACATCCACTGCAACATTACTGGAGCTCTGATACCACAATAATGGCAAAAGTGTCCTCAGACACGTAATTTTATTAATCAGAAAAAAACAATTACATAATTGATTTTGCAAGAGTTTACACCCGAACAACCAAACACTCTTGCAATGAGCTATTTATAGGCTCCATGTCCTAACTACCTCTAATTATGGATCACTTATTAAATAACAAGTGTCCATTTACATTAAATGCTATTCAAACCAACTAGCTAACTAATCTCCTAAAATAGAGCCTAAGGTACGACACATTTGGAGAGTCATATCTTGTTACAACAATATACTAATTTCTAATTGTCTCCATTAAATAATTAATCATTCTAGAATAATAATTATTAATTTAATTTCTTAAATTAATAATTATTTTATTTCAATTTTATAACCTATGATAATAAATTATTTTTGGATCATCTAACAGAAACCTCAAAGGACAATCTAGCCATCACATTCATTTCCCTGGAAATCACGAACATTCCCACCCTCGCCCACCCAAGCTGGACATGTACAAATTTGATGGCTCTAATCCAACAGTATGGGTAGCACAAATGGAACAATATTTCTCCCTTAATGATATCTACAAAGATCAAACTAAAATACATGTGGGAGCCCTTTAATTGGACCAAGAGGGATGGCAATGGTGGATGTGGCATCAGAAATGTTATCCCGAGAGCATAACTTGGCACATGTTCTCAAAATCCCTATGTGACTCTTTTGACAAGGAATATATTTTTCTGGGCCATCTCACTAAGCACCAAAAGATGGGCAGAGTAAAATACTATATTGCAGCCTTCCAGACATTGGACATCAGAACTAACGGTCTAGGAGACAACTTCTATTTCGGGCGTTTCATCAATGGTCTCAAAGAATCCATCCAAGCCCATGTCCAGATGGACCACCTAGCTACATGGATGGATTCCTACAAAAAGGTCATCGAGGTGGAACTTTCCTTAGCTGCCCAGTCCACTATTCCAAATATTGTAGCCAAGGGGTCTCCCACCCAAGCTAAGGGCCTTACCCAAACACTTAAGGTTCAAAAGCTGTCTCAAGAAGAAATGGATATAAGAAGAAAACAAGGATTGTGCTACTACTGTGATGACAAATACTCCTCAGGGCATAAATGAAACGAACCAAAATTATTTCAAATTGATACTACTGATAACAGCTCATCTGAGGATGTCCAACCACTTTTGGGGTCCGAGGATGAAGTTGAGGAAGCCCAACTTGACAATGATCTCACAACTACGCCATATGAACCAATCATCTCACTACATGATTTGCGAGCATTTATTTGCCTCAAACTCTCAAAATCTGAGGCTTTGTTAAACATCCACTAGTTGTGACATTGATTGATAGTGGCAACACTCATAACTTTATCCATAAGTGAGTTGTCGAAGCTATTCATTGTTTTGTGTGTATAGTCTCTAATTTCCAAGTCCTTATCGCTAATGGGGGGACCATGAAATGTGAAGGCCGTTGTTAAAATATTAAACTTCACATGGGAGACTACCTCCTAAAGACCCACATGTTTTCTAAATAAATGGGTGGTTATGACATTGTCTTGGGTGCTAAAGGCTTCACACACTGGGACCGATCACAATGGATTTCCAGGAGTTATATATGAGCTTTAAGCAAAATGACCACGTTCATACATTACGTGGACTCTAGGAAGGTGCTCCTACTATCATAAACTCGCATCGAATGAAAAAGATTTTGGAAAAGGTCCATCATGGAGTCATCGCCCAATTTAATGCCATCTAGGCCATTGAATCCACTACTCCTCATATTCTTCTTGAGATGCAATAGGTCTTAGACTGCTACCAGCAGGTATTTGGCAAACCTACAAAGCTTCCACCCTCTAGGGTTGAACATGATGATATCATCCCTTTGGTCCGGGATGCGCAACCGCCTAATGTGCGCCCATACCGATATCCTTTCATCCAAAAGAATGAAATTGAAAAAATCATCAAGGAAATCCTTGAAGCCAGTGCTATTCATCCCAACATCAGTCCTTATTCATCGCTAGTGGTCATGGTGCTAAAGAAAGATGAAGAATGGCACATGTGTTCAGACTTTCATGCCCTTAACAAGCTCACTGTCAAAGACAAATTTCCTATTTTTGTTGTTGATGATCTTCTTGATGAATTACATGGTGCTCAATTCTTTACCAAGCTACATCTTTGCTTTGGCTATCAAAAAATAAGCAGGAAGGAAATATACATTCCCAAGAATTCCTTCTAAACTCACGAAGGCCATTATGAATTCTTGGTCATGCCATTTGGTCTTTGTAATCCTCCATCTACTTTTCAAAGTGTCATGAACCACCTTCTAAAACCATATCTCTAAAAATTTTTCCTCGTCTTCTTTGATGACATTCGCATCTACAGCATAACTTGGGACAAACATCTTCATCATGTAGATCTGATTTTACAACTACTCTAGAATCACAAATTATTTTTGAAACTGTCCAAGTGCTCTTTTCGTGTGGAAGAAGTCAAGTATTTGGGACACATTATGGGTGGTGAAGGAGTGAGTGTTGATCCAAAAAAGATACAGGAAATGAAAGATTGGCCCTAGCCAAAAACCTTGAAGAGTTTGAGGGGATTTTTGGGTCTCACTGGCTACTAACGCAAATTTGCCTGAAATTATGGTCACATTGCTAGAACCCTCATTAATATTCTCAAGAAAAAATAATTTCTTTGGACTGATACAGCTCAGCATGTCTTCATGCCTCTCAAACAGGCCATGTGCTCCACTCCCAGGGGCCAGACTTCACTAAATATTTTGTGATTGAATTTGATTTTTTCGGTACTGGTATTGGTGTTGTATTAATGTAGGAAGGTCGACCATTGGCTAGCCAACAAATGAGTGGAAAAAATCCGGGTCAATCTACCTATGAGAAAGAAATGATGGCCATCTTACATGCAGTAGACACCTAGCGACCATACTTGTTGGGGCGACGTTTCCAAATTCACACAAACCATCAAAGCCTAAAATATTTTTTGGAGCAACTTCTATCATCGCCACAACAAAATAAATGGCTGGCCAAAATGCATCCTAATTCCTCATCCGACTACTCTTGGAGGGATGATATTCTTCGCTACAAGGATAGAGTAGTTATATCCTTGACATCCACCCTCAAAACCCGCATTTTGGAAGAGTTGCACTCATCTCTAAATGCAGGGCATTCAGGCTTTTAAAAGACTTATGCTCACACTCATTGTTCCTCCTTTTGGACTGGCATGAAAAATGACATTCTTTATTTTGTAGCTAAATGTGATGTGTGTCAATGCAACAAAGGAGAAACAGTCAAGCTACTGGGAACCTTACAGTTATTGCCACTCCCTGCCTCTGTCTGGACTAATGTTTCCATTGATTTCATCACTGGTCTCCCACAGTTGGGCAACAAATCTATCATCACGGTGGTTTTGGACATACCTCTAAATATGCTCATTTTTGTGCTCTACACCACCCATTTACCCCCACTTTGGTGACTCAATCTTTCATGGACCATATCTTCAAACTACATGGCATTCTAACTTCCATCGTGTCTGATCATGACCCCACTTTCACCAGCAATTTTTGGCAAGAAATTTTCAAGTTACAATGCACGCAACTCCAACTAAGTACTACCTACCATCCCCAAATCGATGGTCAAACTGAAGTTGTCAACAAAACTTTGGAGATATATCTAAGGTGCTTCACTTCAGGAAAGCAACATCAATGGGTACAACAGCTACCTTTAAATGAGTGGTCATATAATACTAACTATCATGAAGCCACCAAGATGACTCCATATGAGCCAATGTATGCCTAACTCCCACCTTCACTTATTTCTCATATCCCTGGATGTTCTAAGGTGCAGGAAGTTGATCAAATCCTTTAGAACCGTGCCACTGTGATAGCTCATCTCAAAGATAATCTACATCAAGCTCATAATCGAATGAAGTAATAAGAAGACCATCATCATTCTGAGTGCACATTTCAAGAAGCGAATCAGGTATTCATGCAACTGCAGCCATATAAACAAACATCTCTCAAAGAGAAAGGTTGCTAGAAACTAGCACCAAAATTCTATGGACGTTATTAGATACTTCAGTGCATTTGAGCAGTTGCCTATGAACTCAGCTTTCCACCAACTTCAAAAATCCATTCGATCTTCCATGTATCATGCCTCAAAAAAGTGGCAGGGAAAAATTGCAGAATTCAAACATGTCCACCTGAATTAGATGATCAAGGAGAACATTGGCTCCAACCAGAACAGGCCCTCGATACCCGTAAAAGAGATCTCTATGGATGCACAATCAAGGAATTCCTCATCAAGTGGAAAGACACCTCTCTAGAATATGTGACCGGGGAACCAACCACTATTATTCAACAATTTCCACAGCTTCAACCTTGAGGACAAGGCTTCTTTTGATGGGGTAGGGCATGTTAGGGTCCAACCCTAAGCACTTTATTTATGTAATAATCTCAATGGGCCGATTCATAGTCATAGTTAGTTAGAGAGTAAATAAATCCCGCATTAATAATTGTAAGTGGTTGACCCACATTAGAGAAAAGGGACCACAGTTAGTTGTAAACAGGCCATAGTTAATAAATAAAGTGGTTAACCCATGTTATGCAAGGGACCACTAGTAGTTAGGGTTTTGGATGTAATTTAGCTATAAATAGTCTTAGTTATTAAATTAAATATCATCGAGTCTTACTGTAATCGAGATCTGCTCTGTTAGAGGTTTCCCCCTCGAAGAGGAAAGTGAACATTGAATCTATTTTTGAATAATATAATACTTGTTATTTTTCCCATTTTATTCTATGTTCTGAGCTATATTTCTTTGCATTTCTCATATTCTGAAATTTATCATAGGTCAAGAGCATAAGACCAAATGACTTGCCTAATGCTCCCTTGGAATATTGCGCAGTTTTAGCCCAACAGCTCCCGACACCATGGCTGGCCTTCCTCCCAGAAGCTGCGTAGTGCTACCTCCCAGCTAAGTTTTGCTCCACAGTTGTCACTACTGCTCCAGACTGAAAACATCTGTCTCCCAGTGACATTTGTGCGGTTTTTCCTGACAGTTCTTCAGAGCATCACATCTTGCCCTTTGTTTTGTCCCCATAGTCTCAATTACTTGTCCCTCTCCTAGTCACCTGCACTGAAATGGAAACCAATACATCATGATAGACTAGGAGGGTTTTTGCATTTCACGTTATCTTGTCATGAGTGATTGTAGGAACATGTACATCGATGAAACATGGGGCGATGAAGAATGGGATGGAAAAGAGGCGCATGCTAGAAGACTTTCTCGCTCTGAAATGAAGATATGAAGCATAATGATGAAATGAGTGAAAGGGACACATTCACATGCACCATCAAGTAAATACCAAGACCATCAAAGACCCTGCACACTTTTACATGCAGAGGTGAAGACATGTTACACCGAGAGAATTTCATCGCTCAACATCACAACAGCTCGACACAGACACCATAGTCAGCCACTACATGTTAGTAGTGTCATGAGTTTTGCCAACCACATTACTACTATGGGCCATAGTTGTTGTAATAAATGAAATATAAAGTGGAAGTACAAGAGACCCACATATGAAGTCGAAGAGTCACGTAAAGTCGAAAAGTCATAGGAAGTCAAACAATCATGAGGGAAGTGAAAGAGTCATAAGGGTTAGTTATACCCCCTTGGCTATATATACCCCCTCATTGTATGAGAAAACAACTTTTCACCTTGGCTCCTCTCACATAGCATTGAGAGTTTGTAGTTCGTTCTTTGAGGAGCGAGGAGTGGCTCTAATGTCCCACTACTAGGACTAGTGATGTATGTTGTACAAATTTGTCTTGGATCTTTTTCCTAATTCATAATCCTAGCTCAGGCCCGCATGTTTCCACGCATGTTTCGTATCCATTTGTAAGACTATTCTTTAAATTTTTGTAATGCATGTTTACTTAACCTGTACTATAATAGTTGAACTACTTCAGTTATTTTAGTACTCATATTCTTGAATATGTGTTGTATTATGTTTCGCTGTTGTCCCATCCATGTGGACTACTCCACTGGACATTAGACAAACCATCTTTTTGTATTTCTTGGTGTTAAAGACCGTCACCCCCGTGTGGACTATTCTGCTAGATGGTGTACGTGTTTTCCTTTGAAATTTGGTTTTTAGGACTGTCTCATCCGCTATGGACTATTCTGTTGGATGTTGGACAGACCCTTTTTGTTGTGCATGAGTGTTTCTTCCTAGGTTGGGACTATTCCCTCTCATCAAGAGGCTCACTTTTACCTCCCCCTTTTGAGAGAAAGAGAACCTAGACAGAAAGTTACATTAAGCCTATAGTAGTATGTAGCTTGAAAGGAACACACGAGTCGAATGAAATCACAAGATAAAATGAGGAATAGTCAACAAATTAAATTGACGGGTTAATCCAACAACAGACATTCAACAAGATTCATACACTTGCATACAAATCAGTTCATAAGAAAATGCATAATTTAAACAACATACATTGCTAAAGCAACCAAAATAGTCCAACTGCAATAACAACATATGCATAAACGTGTGTTGGCTCTGTTATTATTAACATCAGTGAAATTCACATCCATACATACACTATGGATGACCAATAGCCCCAATAGTGGAACATTATAGTCAAGAACACCTGCTCCTCCAAAGAAGTATACTCACTCTACGCTATGGAGAAGCTAAGGCTCATCATAATACTCCCAAGCATTTTCTAAGCATAAGCCTAGTGAAAATCTTGGCTCCCAAAAGCATATTCTATGAGTTATGAAGTTGTATTTATAAAAAAGGTTGGGGTGACCCTTGACATTCCCCTTTGTGACTCTTTGACTACCCTCATGACTCTTCAAATCATTTACAAATAACTCATTACATAACATGATGACCTTTCACATTCCACTAATGACACTTGGAATTTCAATTACAACATATTTACAAATAATATTACATTTTCCACATGTACCCATGTAAGATAAAATAGGTTAGATATAACCTAACAGGAAAAAACACTATGACTCCAAAGTTTGGGGAAAGACTGACTCAATAACCTTCACTGGGTGCTTCTCGATCACATATTCATGCAAAGATTGGAACTGAGTGACGATGTCCCCAAACTACTTGATGGTTTCTTTCGGATAGAGGACTCTTGCCTCCATAGAATCTAGGTATATGGTCTTGGAACCTATATCCAACTCATCCTAAGGCATGCACAACATGGTGTTGACCATGACAGGACCACCAATGTACTTTTGCATGTTATTTGCACTCAACTCCAAGTCATCCTTGGTGGCCTCTTGCCTTAGATGCTCCATGTACCCATCATTCTCTAGTTGAAATTGGTTCTTGGGTCTAGCCTTGGTGAGGGAATCGATTGATGAGATTTTGTGCATTCTCAGCATGACATCCAAATTCTTGTACAACCATGCATATGAGGCTTGTATGCTGCTAATGAATGGGGTGAGTTGCTCATATTTCTGGATCAACATCTAGACCTTTTCTTTATCCACGTCTTCTTGTGGCTTCATCTTCTTTGGAAAGTGAAGTGAGGCCCCTTTGTATTGCATTTTTCATTCTTGCACATGGGTGAGGGGAGCATGTATGTTTTGTAAGAGTTAAAAAAAACTCTTTGATCCAATGCTGTAAGCCATGCACATGGACAAATTCTTTATGCATGGTGCCAAATCCGTCATAGAGCTTTTGCATGGTCGTGTCAAGTATTGATACTTCAACGAGTATCACTTTCCTTATCTCTCCCACTGGGTAAATTTCACTCTGCACTTGAATTTGTTCTGCCTCTTTCTTGGAAGCCTACAAGTTCTTTGGCATTTGTTCATTCTCAACCAATAGGAACTTAACAATTGAGCTCGTTTCTCTTGCATAAGCAAAGGTGGCATCACCAAAGGTAGCTAGATGCTTTCTGATGTCTGGCACTATCACCCTTTCCTTGATGAATGTAGGCGATGCGTGATCATCTGGGAAGTGCTCCCTCTGTGCCTGTACAATGATCTTTCATAACTCATCAAATGATAAATTATATACATCCATGATCATATCATCATCAAGGAGAACAACTTCTCCCTAATCGCTCGGGATTGGTTTTTACACTAGAGGTGGTGGAGACTAAGAGGTGACCTCTGATGCTCACATCATAATGTCAGTGTCTTTGTTCTGTGGTTCCTGCTCCAACTCCATGTCAGTCATTTGAATAAGTTGCTCAATATGTTGAGCAAGCTCTCGATCCTGCATTTGTTCATCCTCTCCCTCCGCTTCTAGCCATTCTAACTCCTCAAACTATATGGGTGTTGTTTGCTTTGTCATCACGCCTTGCCTTTGTTCTTCTTCCTGTTTTTGCTTATCTTCTCTTTCTCTCCTCCTCGACTCCTCTTATTCCTTCAACTTATTATTCGTCTCCTACAACCTTAGTTCTACTTCATGAAGCCTCTGATTTTCTATCTTCCTTCACTTTGCTCTCTTTATCCGCTGCTCCCTCTTTTCCTCTGATGCCAAAGCTTCCTTCTCCGTGATAGGATCTTCCCTACTCTTACAACTTTGTTCTTCCTCTGGGTTCTTGGAATTATTCATGTTTCCCTTTTCCTACAGTGGATTACTTCCTATCGTTGTTGTTGATGTTTCTTCCTATCCTAATGCTATTTGTAGAGCATATTTCCAAGCTAGTTCTATACTGATCGACTCGTGGAGTTTGGAGGCATTGTAGGGGTACCTCTAAGGGTCTTCCTCATTCTAGCGAAATGTCCCATGGATCCATGGAAAGTACACTCTCACATAGTGGTCCTTGCAAATATCACGAGGATCATACAGATTGAAGTCTTTAGTTCCGAACTCAACTCCTACTGTCTCCTTAGCTTCAACATTTGCATCCTTCAATCTCTTAATCTCATACAATTCGACCTGCAAAGGAAGAGAGGGCCATGGTGCCTTATTCTTCCCATGTAGTCCTATTGATAACCCTATGGAGAGGTGATATGAGACCTTTTTCATGAGCAACTTTTCAGTGGCATACCTTGGTAGAACATGTGGAGGCTTCTTTCCTCCATACTATCTCATGAAGGTGACACCTGGTGAGCGATACCAATATACGATGTTCACTATCGCCTCCATTTATTCTTAGGGCATGCAATGTGGATCCCGCTCAAAGGTGAGCTAATACAACAAGATGTTGAAATGGCCAATTAGCTTCTCTGTCACTCCTCGATAGTTGTGGTCAGAAGGAAACTTGCAATAAACATTGATGATAGTCTTCTTAAATGTCCATGTCAATCTTATGCTAGGAAAGTGCTATTGGGCATAAATTGCATCAAGTAAGTATGTGGACATGTAGAATATCTATTTCTCGTTTTTACGCGGAATATGGGTGTTAGTAACATGGATCTTCAACTGATTAGCCAATAAGTCTGACTAATTGAATGGATTCCTATCATTCACCAACTAGTCCAACATGACTTACCATCCTTCAGGAAAGGTTTTTGTGTTCTCTCGACCATATATTCTGCATGAAAAGATGATTAAGAACTTATAATCCTTCATGAGATACTTTGTCTTGTAAACCTAATTGGGTGTTTGTCTGAATTTTCACGGCTCTTTCATCCAACACTTGACGATATCCCTGAGAAAACCAATCATCATGTTTGTATTGAGGAGGCCAGTGTTATTGCTAAGGTTTCGCATTTCCATCATCGTAAATTTAGGGAAGCGCTTGAGATTGAAAAAAGGCCAAGCAATCTCAATAGGGAGGATGGCTGGAAAATCAGTAGGTGTTGGGTCCCAGCACTCTCTTCCTAGTTGTTTTTCCGCCCTCCTCTTTGGGGTTTTTAGTATATTTTTTATTGTTAGTTTTATTCTATTTATTATTTTAGGTGTTATTATTTTTATTTATTTATTAATAACTAATTTATTTTAGCTGTTTTATATTTATTTAATATTTATTTATTGTTTTATTTATTTACTTTTTATTTATTTATTTGATATTATATATATATATATATATATATATATATATATATATATATATATATATATATATATATATATATTTATTTATTTATTTATTTATTGTTAATTTTATTATGTTTAGATAATCTTCGGCAAAATCACATAACCAATCTTTTGTCGACGCGTTTCGAACCAACCAGTGTGGTTCATCGTCAAATAAACTTGTCCTGACGATGAACCACACTGGTTGGTTCGAAACGCGTCGACAAAAGATTGGTTATGTGATTTTGCCGAAGATTATCTAAACAATGTTATGGATCACAGAAGTCTAAATTCCTTAATAATTTTATTCTATTTATTATTTTAAGTGTTATTATTATTTTATTTATTTATTAATAAATAATTTATTTTAGCCCTTTTATATTTATTTATTGATTTATTTATTTACTTTTTATTTATTTATTTGATGTTAATTTTATTTTTTAGTACTTTTGTTCTTTTTTAGCTTAGACTTTTTAACTAATTTTCCAACTAACCTAACATCCTTTTGACATTCTTTATGATTAGGTCTTTTATGTTACTTTCTTTCCTTTTAATTATTAATTATTTTATAAGTTTTAATAATATTATTTTATATATTTCTTAAGCCTTTAATTGTAGATTTTAAGGTTATTTATTTATTTATTTAGTTATTTATTTACTTAGTTAATTTTCTTTATTGTTAATTTTATTTATTTTATTCATTCATTTAATTCATTTATATTATTAACTAATTTATTTTAACCAATTTATTTAATTTTATTTATTGATTTATTTAATTGTTTATTGACTTTTTATTTATTTATGGGTTTATTATTACTTTTTTATTTATTTTAACTTTGACTTTTTAGCTAATCTTCTATCGAACCTAACCTCCTTTTGATTTTCTTTATTAGGTCTTTTTTGTATCTACCTTTGCTTTTAATTATTAATTAATTTATGATTTTTAATAATATTTTTAAATATGATTATTTTTTAAACCTTTAAATTATATTTTAAGGTCCCTTATTTAACTAAATTTCCTTCTATATTATGATTAGCTTTTAATTTTTAATAATATTTTTTAACTAAATAACCTTCAAAAATTTGTTTTATACTTTTTGGTCCTAATTCTTTCTTATTTAACTAATAAAATAATTTTGACCCCGGTCCTAGAGTCAAACTAGCCGTTGGTCAAGTTAGCTGTTGGGTGCTCTGCTCAGATTATTTAACTTGCTTTGCTGGATCTGTTTCTTCAACTTGTCCTGACGATGAACCACACTAGTTGGTTCGAAACGCGTCGACAAATGATATTCCTTGTGATTTTCGCCGAAAAAAAATCTCTCTAACTTGATATGGATCACAGAAGCCTGAACTCTGTGATATCCCTCTTGTTCACATAGCTGTGGGTAGCATACAAAAATGAATTCATGCACTTCACCAGTTGAGGTAAATGATACATCTGATAAAAGTTCTATGCCATGAAAGTGGCAAGCTCTATCATGTTGGCACTAATCAATGTCATAGTCCTTTCATCTGTGTATGAGAATATCCAGCTAATAATTTCCACACATGGGAAGACGCAGTAACTACATGCAACCTTGTATAATACTAACCAGTGGATGCTAAGGTAAACCTTTCGACTCTCTAAGTCTTCCTTCAAGTCCTTTGAAAAGGTATCCTTGATTTGTTGTCATGTTAATGTTTTACCCTTTTCAATGAACAGTTGAGGGTATGCATAAACTGGTAGATTAATTAATGTCTATTCAACTTCTTCCCTAGTTCTTCTCTCGACGATTTCCTTTGATGCTACTCTCTTGGAGGCCATGTAAACTTTAACTGCTAGAGATATTCTCAACAACTGTTGTACCTAGAGACAGAGAGAACACTCATGGTAGGCAAATGTTAGCTTAAAACAAAAACCAAGTTCAAGATAAGACCACGCAACAAACCGAGCTCATGATAGGACATACTACACAATTCTAGCTCCTAGAGGTCACTAGGTGGATACTGGAACTGCACATTGTGTCAGTGGGGAGGCTTGTTGAATGGAACTACACATTGTGTTAGTGGGGAGGCTTGTTGACTGGAACTACACATTGTGTCAGTGGGGAGGCTTGTTGTCTGGAATTGCACAATGTGAAGTTTAGTCTTAGGCCAGGGCTGACAAAGACTGTGCATTACATAATCTCAATGGCCAAGCTGGGAGGCTGTATCCTGGAACTGGATAGTGTGTAGTTGGAGCCAAGACAGGGAAGCCTCTACGCAATTCTAGAACCTAATCCATAGGCCTTGAGCTCCCATAATGCACAGTGCATGCAAGGAAAAGCGAGATCTGAGCAAGGGGAGCTCAGATCTGTTGAAGGAGATTGTGAAATCAAGAAGATATGAAGGATGGTGTGATGATCAATGCATATCTCACTAAGTGATGATGCATGCAAGTGAAACAAGTGAAATAATCAATTAAACTAAAGGAAAACAAATCATGTGAAGGGAGTCGCCGCAACGACAACCGTTGGTGCAAAAATGGGAAAATACATGCAGCACTTGGGAAGGGCAATTCAAAACTTAAAACAACACTTCTACAAGCTAAAAAAAGTTAAAATTCCAACAGTCGTTTGAAGAAATGGGTGAAACAACACTTTCATAAGCTAAACAACAAAAACAGACAAAAAAGCAGAAAAGGCTATAAAACCAATATTCACCTGGAAAAGCAACGATGAACACACCGAAGGTTCCTTGATCTCCTTAGGAATTCCAAACCTCCAAGATTGAACATGAAAATGAGATCTAGAAACGTCAATTAAATAGTTTTGGTCAATTTATGGTTTATTACACGAAGGCCAAAAATCAAGGAAAAAGTGACACTTGGTGAAAGTTTCAAAAATAATTGAAGTGCCTCCTTTGGGCTCCTCAAAATAGATCCCTATTTTTTAGGGATTATTTTTAATTTTTTTCTTTCTTTTTCGAGAAAATTTGTCATGCATTGCATGGAAATATTGCACACTTCTGGGAGGAACCAGGCAACTCCCGGGTTCATGCACTAGGTAGCTTCTGAGCAGAAAGGCTTTTGCACAATTTCTGGATTGAGTGGCTCTGGGATGCCTCCCATGATCTATGGAATTTCCCAGCTGAAGGTTCGATGTCAACTAACACTACAAAATTCCTATGCTCAAGGCTCACTGTTAGCTTGGATTGTGCAATTCCCAAGAGCAAGGTTGGTTGCCCTAAAGGATTGCATAGTTCTCTAAGGGAAGACCACAACTATATGGAAACCAAGTCAAGGGATCGACTTGTGGGTTAGATAGTAAACCAAGTAACAAAACTAAATTCAAGATGCAAAGGATGAGTCTCAATCAAAGCACAAGTACCTGGATCATTGCAAGGTGAGATTCTATTATTTAGAAGGGAACCTCCGAAACAAAGCATAGGAAAACATTTGGAGGGTGGTTGTAGCTGCTACAATAGAACCATGCACCTTAACAATTATAAGAAGCCAATGATTATAATCCACTTCCAAGGTAGCAAGTGTTCAAACTCCTTTCGAAATGAGTACAACAAAATATAATATATGATCCTTCTAATATTATTTCTCATTATTATATATAAGGGAAAATGGTTAGAATTATAATAAAAGGTTATTTCCTACATAAAATATAATAATGGATATAATATAACGCAATATCTAAATTCTAGTAAGGGGACTTATAGTTAACATAGAGCTTATTTAGGGATTAACATACAGCTCCCCTTCAACCAAGTATTTTCCTAAATACTTGACTAATTACGAGTGTTTCTACATGAATAACGCATCTTCCCATGTCCCCTCTTTCACTGGTAGGTTATTCCATTTTACAAGGTGTTCATTAATTGTTCAAGTTCTTATCTACTTAATCCGTGCTTCAAACATTTTTTTCTTGGTTATATTTTGATATTCCCTTCTTTATTAATTCTAGTAGAGTATTATAGAGTAGGACATTAAATTAGTCAATATCTTCTTCAAGAAATAAACCTTGAATATTGGATATACATAGGAACATGGAAGAGGCTCAAATTTGTAAGAAATACTTCTAATGCTTTGTGACATATTAAAATTTCCATAATACCTTTGTGTTAATATATTTCGACATGAATCCCATGAACCATCCATTAATTTAACTATCATCATTAGTGAAGAAAGATGATTATGGCTAAATTGAATTATTCCACCCTCTAAAATTTATTGAATTAGATGCTAAATATTATTATTTTACGCATATGCATTCCTATAAGGCCTAATGTTAAGTGGCATTATTTCGTGTTAGAAATCAATTATATGGTCATGATCTTGAGAAGGTTGAGGACCCTTAGACATCTCTCCAAATATCTTGGAATGGTTGTTGATGATTTTTTAGAGATAACCTAGAGTAGATGAAATAGATGTTTGAACAAATAATGAGGGTAATTTTATTATTACACCATCATGTCACATTTTCATAATTTTTGTCATTGTATTAGAGTCTATAATTTTACAAGGTTTCCCTTGGCCACCTCTAGGATCAATTCCCTTACCTTCTAAGGAAAGTATCATGGAAATTTCTTAGAAGTTAAGGGAAATTGTTCCTAATGATTAAAACCATTGGAACCATATTACATCATCATCACCACCCATTTGGATTGCAATCATGGGAATATCCAATAAATAGTCACCTATTTCATATTAGTAAAATTGCACGTCCCTAAAAAAATTATGGTACCTCCATCTACAATAATTACTTGAAATTCAACTACTAGAGGTATAAAGAAACTATGAGTATTTGCCAATTTCTAATTGATGAAGGTATTGTTTGTAGAAATTATGATGTAGATTTGTAGTTGCTCATGAAGTTTATTAAAAATCACAAGGCGAAAACCTACTTTATTGATTTGTGGAAATTGGTTCACAATTTAGAATAAAAATCTCAGACATGCAATAAGAAATCACACACATGCAAATAGTATTTTTCCTAGGGAAAGAAAACTGCTAAAAATCCCAATGCTTACTTGCATTAATATGATGAATAGAGATGTATTACAATTTCTTTGCTCAACTGAGCACAACCTGCAAGTGCATAACCTATCTCTTTGTTGACTCACAAGCTCTGACGCAGACCTAGTCAAAATTTTCCTTTGCTTGAGCCCCTGTTTCCTTACATAATTCCTGATGAATTATGCTCCTATTATTTAGGAATTTCTCCAAAATAGATTCTACAATTCCCAACGTTGATCATCTGACAACATGCAACACATGTAAACTCAACACTACTCTACAATTGATGTTACACTTCCATCGAATCTCCACCACAGTTGGGGAACTTGAATTATTTTCATGCACTAGCTATTTTTGGATGATTTATTAGTTAACTAGATGATCTTTGAGCTTGAGTGAAATCCCATAGCACAAATGACCTTCCACTAGTTCCTCCAAAAGTTTGAACTATTTTAACTAAAAATAAATTAATATAATTGACTTTTATTCCTACAAATTAACAATCAAACTTGCTTAACTCAAATCTAACTCCTGCAACTTGAATTTATTGAGTAAAATAGGGGACAAAATCCATCTCACATAGTTAACTTCATCCAAGTTGTCTACTGATGCGGAAATTCAAATTTTCTCAATTTAATCAAAGCAAAATAAAATTGCGAATTTCTTGCTCCATTTTTCAACACTCCCTCTCAGAAAGAAAGGGATTATCAACCATCTCTATCCTTCACCTGTGGAACTTGAACTTACCTCTTGACAAGGCCTTTGTGAAAATGTCAGCATCTTGTTACTCTGTTGGAATGTACTGTCACAATGTTATTTGCCTCTGCACATGGTCTTGTAAATGGTGATACCAAATATCTATATGCTTAGATAGACCATGACAAAAAGTATTCTTAGAGACCTTGATGCAACTTTGATTATCACAATGGATCACAGTTCGATCCATCATCTCACCAAACAATCCAACAACTATATTTCTCATCCAAATCGCCTCACATGTTTCTTGACTTGCAGTCATGTATTTTTCTTCTATCGAGTTGAGTGCCACAAATTTTTTCTTCCTACTATAGCAGGAAATAGTTGTGGACCCAAGACTGAAAATTTCACCTGATGTACTCTTTCAGTCTTATGGACTCCCCCCCAACCTGCAACTGTGAAGCCACACATCTTCACTCCCTTTTCTCGTCTATACCATGGTCCAAATAAGGTAGTGCCTCATAGGTACCATAAAATATGCTTAACTACCTTCAAAAATAATTTGGTTGGCGTAACCATAGCTTGGTTCATCTGTTTGACTACATAGCACATATATGGCCGTGTGATCAAAAGGTACATCAGTGAACCCACTAGCTTCCAATAAATAGTAGCATTCACTTCTTCACCTAATGTGGCATCCTCCTTCCTCCAGTTAGTAGTTAGAGGTGTCTCCATGGGTTTGCAACTCTCCATGTGGAACCTCTGTAGTATCTCATTTGCATACTTTCCTTGAGAGAGAAATAGTTCCCCATCTCCTTGCCATACTTCCAACATGAGGAAGTAGTGCATGAGACCCATGTCCTTCATTTCAAACTTCCTTGCAAGGTCCTCCTTAGAAGACCTGATCAGTTTCTCATCACCAGTTAAAATCAAATGATCAAAATATAACACAATAATAAACAATTTACCTTCTACCAAAATATTATAGAGGTTTGCATCTTATTCACTTTTGGTGAAGCCCAAATTGGTGAGATATCTATTGATCCTAGTGTACTAAGCATTGGGTGCCTGTTTGAGACCATACAACACTCGCTTGAGTCTGCAAACATGAGACTCTTTGACAAAAGTCTCAAAGAATTCTAGTTTCTCAATATACAATTCCTCCTCAATAACACCATTGAGAAATGTTGTTTTTACATCCATGTGGTGGATCTTCAACCACTTCTTCCCAACCAAAGAAAGAATTGATCTAATGGATGAGTACCTTGCTACAGGAGCAAAGGTCTCCTCATAGTCAATTCCCTCAACTTGAGAATACCACTTGGCCACAGATATCACCTTATACTTCTGTATGCTTCAATCTACTTCCTAATTCACCTTGAAGATCCATCTAAAACTTGCAACTCAATTGGCTATTGGCCTTAGAACCACTTTCCAAACATTTTTATTTACAATGGATTTGTATTCCTCGACCATTACATCAACCACTATAGGTTGCTTTTTTACTTCCTTGAAATAGGATGGCTCAACCTCTATAATCTCAGTCATCAGAGCTATGTAGCCAGTGTATCGATCACATGACCTTCTCAACTTTTTCTCATTTGAAGGAGCACCCACATTCTCCTTCATGTCCTACATAAGTTTCTCAACTTCCTTGGTCCTTTTTCTACCTTCTCTGGATGGTTCTTCTTGAGTGGTTGTCTCCACTCTTTGCTCCTATATTTGTGGGTTCTCCAAAACATCTTGAGGTTCATCCTTTGGAGCTGAAAGCTCCTTGTCTATTGGGATCTGAAGCTCTCTCTCAAGAGAGCACCACATTGCTTTCTCCTCATAGAATTTTACATCCCTTCACACATCTGTCATTTTGAGGGAAGGTAAGTACACAAGGTCATTTTCGGGAGTTTTTGTGTAATCCAAAAATACCCCCAATAATGTTTTTGGATCAAGATTCTTCCTTGTTTCTTTGGATACATCGCAGTAAAAAGAGGCTCCAAAAATCCTAAAGTGTGACACATCTGATTTTCTCCCCAAGAAATCCTCCTCTGGTGTAATCATACCTAAGATATTATGTGGACACTAGTTCTACAAATAGAATATTTTGCTACATGCCTCAACCCACAAATGTAGAAGTATGACTTGGTCATGAAAAATAACACTTTCTTCCCACACAATATTGTGGTTATTTCTCTCAGCCACCCAATTTTGCTATGGGATGTGGGGTGTTGTCATGTTTCATCGAATGCCTTCTTTTCCACATAAAATTTTGAATTCATTTGCCACGTACTAACCTCCATTATCACTGCTGAGATCACTCACTTTCTTGTCGGTTTCTTTCTCAACTAGTGCCTTGAATTCTATGAACATGGTTAATGTCTCATATTTCTTCTATGTGAAGAAGATTCGACACTTCCATGAGAAAGGTGCATATACATCATAGTGGATCCTTTAAAGGATTGCATGTGCTTTGTTGTCCCGAACATGGAAAGTGGATTTTTTGTACTTCCCCAAAGTACGTCCTTTGCATACATCCTTCTACTCAAGTGCACCTTTGGGGAGGCATGTGGTTATCTTCTACATAATCTTCAGGGTGCCATTATGGAAATGGCCAAGTCTTTTGTGCCAAAATTCACTCACATCGTGGCTCTACACCATCTTCACCTTTGTCACTAATGCAACATAGTCCTCCACATCTAAATTATACAGGCTCTTCACACAAACCCTAATCTACTTCACTTGTCTCATGGCTATGTGTCTTAGGAATGTCTTTCATTTGTTGAAGATGACATGATAACTAGCGTCTTCAAAAATTGCAACAAAGACGAGATTTTTCTTTATGCCCTAAATGAACATGACATCCATGAGCCTTAACGGGGAGATTGACTCACTATGGAAGGTGATTGTAGCAATCTTGGTCGCGCTACACCTTCTGTCATTCCCCGTCTCGATGTGCATTTGCAAGTATTTTTCTTCCAGGTCTCTGAAAAAATATCTACACCATGTCGTGTGAAAGGATGTACCTGATTCCAAGGACCACATGCTCCCCATAATTGTGATAGCCATGCATGAAATGAGGGTAAATTCAACATCGAACTATGAATGCAAGGCTTAGCCTATCGCTCCTCCTGAGGTCTTCTTGCGTTCCTTTCTGTGTGTAAACTTCATGGCATAGTGCTCGAATTCATGATAATGGAAGCATTTAATTTTGGAAAAATCTTTCTTCCTGCACCCTTGGTTGGATTCTAGTTTGGATTGAGATTTCTTCCATTTTCCATTCTTTTCCTTTATAGTCAATGAAAAATTTTCTTCACCCTTGCCCTTGGACGAAGTCCCATCTATGATATTCTGCCTTATTTCCTCTTGTACCAAATCATACCTTAATAACTCCCAATTCAGTAGTTTCTCCCTCTCGTTCAACCAATCTTGATAGTTATGCCAACCCTTGGGAAGGCGTAGAAGGGATATGATTACCAAGTCTTCTTCGAGAACATTAACTCTAACCCCAACAAGTTCATCAAGACATTGTATGAACTTGCTAAGATACTATGGAATATTGTCATTGTTCTGCATCTTGATACTTTTAATTTTATCCTTGAGCACCAACAACCCTGTGGTCACTATTATTCTCGAATAATTCTGGCAGTGATTTCAACATTCCGAACAAAGTTTATTTTCCATGGATATTTGAGACAATGTGCTCTCATACTCCCTCCAAGATTATTCTCCTCCCCTTGGCTACATCTTTCTTCCACTGAGAAAGATTATAAGCATCAGAATGTGGTGGTTTTACAACATTTGTCTTGATGTATTCTAGAAATCCATTGTCATCCAATACTGCCTCCATGCGATCCTTCCATGAAACAAAATTAGAGGTGACTTCCAAGGCATACTCTAACCTAAGTTCATTGAAGGAAATCTTCTCAGCTTTTAAAAGATCTTGTTCCACTAAACTCCAAATTTGAACGTCCTGAGAAACAACTTCAAAATTCCTACTCTAATGTGAATCTTTCTTTGATACCATGTAGAAATTGTGATATAGATTTGCAACTACTCATGAATATTTAATCAAAATCACACGACAAAAGCATGCTCTACTAATTAACAAAATTTAATTCAAAATTTAGAACAAAAATCTCTGATATGCAATAAGAAGTAAGACACATGCAAATAGTATTTTTTCCCGGGGAAAACAAACTACTAGAAACCCCAATGTATGGTTGCATTAATCAGATGAATATAGATGTATTACAATTTCTTTTCTCAACTGAGCACAACCTGCAAGTGCATAACCTATCTCTCTGCTCACTGAGAACCTCTGACCCATACTTACCCAAAATTTTCCTCTTCTTGAACCCCTATTACCTTGTGCAATTCTTGAAAAATTAGGCCCCTATTATTTAGGAATCTCTCCAAAATGGATTGTGCAATTCCCAAGGTTGATCATCTAACTGCATGCAACACTTGTACACTTAACACTAATTGACAACTAATGTTACACTACCTTGGAATCTCCACAATAGCTAGAAAAATTGAATTCTTTGCATGCACTGGCTATTTTAGACTATTTGATTAGTTAACTGGATGATCACTGAATTTGACTAAAACCTCACTGCACAACTTACCTTCAACTAGTTCCTCCAAAAGTTAGAACTAGTTTAACTGAAAACAAGTTGAGATAACTCACTTTGATTGCTACAAATTAGCAATCTAACATTATTAAATTAACTCTAACTCCTCCAACTCAAATTTACTTAGTAAACTAGGTTACTCAATCCATGCAACACAAGTTAACTGCATCCAAGTTGTGTGCTAATGTCGAAATTCAAATTTTCTCAATTTAATCAAGGAAAAATCAAATTGACAACTTATTGCTACATTTTTCAAGATGGGTATTACCATAATCAATCAACAATATTACCTTTTCATTTTTGATATATTCTTTTATCTTGATGGTTTTTGGAGTACTAACATTAACCAATCTATGACAAGATATTGTTGGAGCAGTCTCTTCTAGCTCTGCATCCTGTGACAATTCCAAATCTTGATCTTCTTCCTATTAATAACCTATGTAGAATAAGTTCTTCATGCTACATTTATGCCCCTTACTACTCTTGTTGTCACAACTAAAACATGGTGTATTCCTTCTTCATTCATCCATTAATTGAGGTATCAACCTTGTCAATAGAGTGAATTTATGAGAGGGATCACGATCTACAATTGTCAGTGACTAATCCTCTAGTAGCCACAATTTTATTTCCAACTTTCCTTTCTAGATTAAAATCATGCTATGGGATTTAGCTTCAAAGAGATTTACCTCACATTTGATTCTTTACTTTAAGGTTCCCATAAAGAAAGGTCTCACAAAATTATTCTTTGGAATTTCCACTATTGTGAAATTCAACTTTTGAAATTGTTGATTGTGATGTACAATTAGATCTACTTGTTAAAGTTTTATCAGTTGATCGAATGATTCATTTTTCTCAATATCCCTATAATGTGCTATCAATTCCTTTGTAAAACTGGTTTAAGATACAATAGAATCTTGGTATCTTTCATGAATCCATCAATACCCTAAATATTGATCCTTTCTCTAAACACATGGATGCAATACTTCATTTCTGTAATACTCTCACTTGATATAGACCAATATATTGGTTCATTTGGAATATCCAAGTTCCAGGTGGATGTTGGCGGCCACCCACCTATCCCACTTGGAACCCCACAATTGTCTCTTTCAGTTTTCGTAATTATAGCGCAATTTACTATTTTTAGCAGTTCTTTCGGGTCCTGAACTTTCGAAGTTGTTTTGAGGCCCTAAACGACTTTTTTTGGGAATACTGGGAGAAACATGGGTCCATGGGCTAATGTTGCTCTTCCCAAAGCTATATTCCTCAGAAAGATCTTTCTAACGAGCTATTGTATGCGTCGAACGAAGATCGGGTGCCAAAGTTATGACCCTAGGAAGTTGATGTATCAACTTACCCAAAACGGGGCCCACAATTTGGTGTTTCATCTTCTAGGGTTAGGTTTTGGGATGTGAAGGGTTTTCCATTGTTTCCCAATAATAAATAGGCCTGCAAGCCTCATTGCAACATAGTTGAGAGGCATGTAGCCACCACATCTCTTCTTAGAGATAAGCTACCATCACCCTAGTTGTTTATTTCCATTTTCTGTTTGTAAGCATATCTTAGTATTTTACATGAATGAAGTGAAGTATTATTTCCATTGCATCTTTGTGTTTATGGTTATCTCTGTAATCTATTGCGTTCCTGTTTAGATCCGGATCAGTGATATCAGAGCGCTCTAATTTTTCTCTGCTTTTCTTTGCATGTTCCCAACGAGGTCAGGATATAAGGAGTTAGGGCTTGAACTGGTCGAACCTTTGCAAGACCAGCGTCACAAATCTCGACGACCTCCCATGGCGGATGAAAAGAAACACGAGGGGGCAGGAGAACCCATCAAAATCTTGCTCGAAGAAGCCCTCGAGCGGCAAAGGAACGCGATGATGGACAACTTTGCCCAGATCCTTCAGCAGCTACCTAGAGGTGACGCATCGACTTGCAAAAGCTACTCTGGAAACACCACACTATTTAAGGTACAAGTTAATTTTCAAATCCCCATCTTCGAGGGTCAAATAGACACACACGCCATAGATAAATGGTTAAATTTGCTAGATGTGTATTTTTTTATTCATGAATTTTCGAGTTGGGAAAATATTGTTTTTGCTCTTCTCAAAGCAGCCCCCCATGTTAAGGACTGGTGGGAA
Organism: Pinus tabuliformis; assembly: GCA_031772625.1. Lineage (NCBI taxonomy): Eukaryota > Viridiplantae > Streptophyta > Pinopsida > Pinales > Pinaceae > Pinus > Pinus tabuliformis. The sequence continues at coordinate 1,499,948,163 of CM062819.1, read as the reverse complement.
ACCTACTATGAGCAGAAGAATGAAAGTACGGTCTCAATATTTTCAGCCGCAACCACTTGGGATTCATTCTGGGATGCTGTCAAGGAGCAGTACTACCCTGTCAAAAGCTATGAGGATAAATACATCAAATGGACCACACTGCAGTAGGGAAGGGACCAAGATGTGCCAGATTTCACAAAAAATTTTCATACCCTTCGCACACAATTGGCTATCAAGGACTCTGAGCTGCATTTGGTACTCAAATACTACGGTTGCCTACACAGATACATCCAGGAAGAGATGGAGTTCCTAAAAATCTCCTCGCTTGGCACAACATACCGATACATTGTCAAAATCAAGCAAAAGTTTAAACAGAAGAAGCAAGACTTTGGATCTGCAAATCGAAAGACTAAAGGACAAAGCCAAGGTGGGGTGACCCAAGGAAACTCGTTGAATCCGCAAGAAAAGAACAACACCACGAAGTTGAAGAAGGACACAAGAAAGTGGTGTGAGTTCCATAAGGGTCCCACTTATAACACAAGTGAGTGTTGGACCAAGCAGTCGTTGTTGGCCGAGTTGAAGGCTTCAGAATCAGATGCATGTTCTGACCCTAAGTCAGAACCTGACAAGGGGAATGGCAAAGGGAAGCAGATCATTGATGTTGAGCCCAACATCACTGTTGCCACTACCAAGATCCAGAAGAATGAGCTCGAAGATCCAGAGGAGGGGGAACGTCTTTTCCACTCACAGATGTGGGTTAAGGGTTCGCCGCTACAATTCATTGTTGACAATGGCAGCCAAAAGAACCTCATTTTAGCAGAGGTCGTGAAGCAGTTGGGCCTACCGACTACACCACACCCATAGCTGTACAATATCAAGTGGCTTCATGAAGGAAAAGATCTCAAAGTTCGCCAGTAGTGCCACCTTCCCTACAACATCAAGCCCTTCACAGATGAGGTATTGTGTGATGTTACACCTCTGGATGTTTGTGATGTATTATTAGGCCAACCATATTTGTGGAGGCGACATGATGTGTATGAGTCAAGGCCTCACACTATCATTATTTCTTTAGATAATTCATTATAAAGGATACTGGAGGTAGCCCCACCTACCGCCACCTCGTTGATCACTGCTAAGAAAGGCAGCAAGCTCATCTCACATAATAGGAAATTTATTTTTTATCTGGTTCGCTTCGAAAGTAAGGGCAAGATCGTTGCTACATCCATGGCCCCCATGAAAGGTTCCTTCATGCAACAACAACAGCAAAGTGATACAGTCATGACAGAACACAGGAAAAACTTCTCCTCACCCACAGGAGTACCACACAAGCTTAAGGTGGGCAACAAACTCTAGTTGCATCTGCAGAAAGAACGCCTTACAAGAGCCCATTAGAAGCTCTGACCACGCCGACATGGTCCTTACACCATTACCAAGGCTATGGGAAATAATGCTTTGGAGCACAACATTCCTCCATTGCTTCACCTGCACCAAGTGTTCAACATGTACCGCCCTCGACTATGCTTCCCACCATTACTGGACACATCAGAGATTGGAGAACAGCTCACTAGGGACCAAGTCCAGCAGATGGAGGAACTCAATGCAATGGGGACCATTGCTTCCTAAGGGGGTAGGAATGATCCATGTGGATGTTGGTGGCCACCCACCTATCCCACTTGGAACCCATAACTGTCTCTTTCAGTCTTTTAGTTTCCGTAATTGTAGTGTAATTTACTATTTTTAGCAGTTTTTTTGGGTTCTGAACTTCCGAAGCCCTTTTGAGGCCCTAAATGACGTTTTTTTGGGAAAACTAGGAGCAACATGGGTCCATGAACCAATGGTGCTCTTCCCAAAGTTACAGTCCCTAGAAATATCTTTCTAACAAACTATTGTATGCGTCAAACAAAGATCAGGTGCCAAAGTTACGACCCCGGGAAGTTGATGTACCAACTTACCCAAAACGGGGCCCGTAATTTGGTGTTTCATCTTCTAGGGTTAGGTTTTGGGATGTGAAGGGTTTTCCATCATTTCTCAACAATAAATAGGCCTTTGAGCCTCATTGTAACACAGTTGAGAGGCATGTAGCCACCACATCTCTTCTCAGAGATAAGCTACCATCGCCCTAGCTGTTTATTTCCATTTTCTGTTTGTAAGCATATCTCAGTATTTTACATTAATGAAATGAAGTATTATTTCTGCTCCATCTTTGTGTTTATGGTTATCTCTGTAATCTATTGCGTTCCTGTTTAAATCTGGATCAATCCATGTTATGGGATCATTACTGTCCAAGCTCATAATGTTATGTAAATCCTCTTATCTTTCATGAATCCATCAATACCATAGAAATTGATCCTTTATATTAACATATTTATGCAATATTTACTTTTTGTAATAATATCACCTGATGTAGACCAATATATTGCTTCATTTAGAATACACATTTTATGGGATCATTACCATCCAAATTCCTCATCTCAATATTCAAATCATGCATTTCCTTCATGAGTATTAAATCCCCAATAAAGTGGACATTGAAGTGATGAAAAACGTACCATTTCAACTAACCCCTCACTAGGTTGGGGATCCACTAAATAATTTCCTTATGTAAGTAGAAACTTGTATAATTTTGGGCATTCTCTATTTTTTTATATACATTTATAACACATTTAGGAACAAGAGCCTTAATGAGTTTGATAATGTATTTTATATGAGCCCTTGTAGCAGTAAGAAAAATATAGCTGGATGGAAAATTTTAATGTAATTTTGATCCTTCTCACAAATTCATATTAATATCAATTTTTTAACTATATTTATAAATAAATAAAATTAACTTTATAGAGGTCTTTCTAATTACTTCTAAAAATATATTAAAAAAGAAAAATCTAAAACCTTTAGAGTGTAATATTAACATTAATTGAGTTGTATTAAATAGAAATATTATATCAATTTATAACTTATAAAATAAAACACATACTAAATTGTCACAAATAAAGCGGAAATTATATCTCACGTAATTTTTGTAAGAGTATTTAATTTTTGTTAGAGTATTTATTTTGTTTAGTTTTTATTTTTTATTTTTGGTTTGAACTAGATATGATTTCCAATTGTCCGCTTAGGGTAACCCAAGTGGTGATGGCTTCGAACTGAATATCTTGGGGTCGAATCTTGTGCTACCGTCGGTTCGAATCTTGTGCTGCCCTCCCCCATAGCGGGGTGAATAATGGACATGTAAACACAAAAATAAGAAAGTCCTACCAAGCTTGATTTCCAATTAATTTGTATATTTATCACACAATGAAATAAAGAAGACTGAAATATTAAAATAAATGACAATAAAATTGAAAGTAAAACACCACCATAAATAATAATCAGTTATAATTTTCGATTAATTTTTTTAAAAAATAACAGGGTAAATTCCAAAAACATATAATCAAATTACATTTTTTATACTTGTTCATTCATACAAATATATATCTTACTATCTCTTAAACGAGTATACGAGTATAATGACATTACATTTTCATACACATATATTTGATCATCTCCCAAAGTTAAAGAAATACATCAAATTTTATAAATCTAAAGAGAAATAATCCAATACAAAAACATGAGAGCCATTTTTTTCCTTTTTAATGGAACTTAGTTAAATTTGTGGTAGATATGATTTTTTTTAATATAAAAATTAATATTTATTTTAAAAAATAAAAATACAGAAAAAAATATAATATAAAATTGTTTTATTAATTATATTTATGAATCCTTCTTATTTTAATATAGAAAAGATGTTCACTTATTTTCTTAATTCATATACATTTTTATAAATCATTATTAAAAAAAAAAAAAAACTCTTATTTCTTAAATATTCAACATAAATTTGATATCAATTATTTAAAAAAATAAATAATATTAAAAAATTATTTTAATTTTAAGTTATATATGTTAATCATCATATTTAAATTATATTGTTAATATTGAGATATTCTAATCGTAATAAATATTGAAATATTTTTTGTTATTAATACTTTTAAATATTAAAATTCAATATCATTTAAAAAATTAAACATTTTCTTATTCAATTGAAAAATTAAAATAGGTTAACAATACATTTTATAAAAACTTTTATATATAAAATACAAATTACATGTTTACCAATAAACGTGTGCGTATATATATATATATATATATATATATATATATTCATCTGAACTACAGATGATAAATTTCTCATGGGCAAAGACAATTCGATTTCTCATGGGTAAAGAGAAATCAATTCAACTGTTTTTTCAAAAAAATAAATGAAAGTTTAGACTTTGATTTCTAAAGTGAATTTATAATATTTATAAATAGATTTAACTTTGATCTCTAAAATTAAAATGAATTTATAATACTTATAAATAGATTTAACCATTAAACTAGAATACACTGAACAGTGTTGTATTAAAATGAATTTATAGTACTTATAAATAGATTTAACCATTAAACTAGAATACACTGAACAGTGTTGTTAAAAAATGATATTATATAATTAATTAGTTAGAAATCTTTCCCAAAACGATATGGGAAAAATTTATTAAAATAACAAAATTACAAAGGAATCGAAGAAAAAACATTATAACTTATATAATATATAATCTGAAGAATGCGGATTGAACGAGGGAAAAGATTATAATATTAGTACGAGATTGTAATTTAATGGAAGAACCGACGAAATGAATTTGAAAAAAAAATCTGAAAAGGAAGACAGGTAATTAATTTTCAAAGACGTGCACTAACATAAGAGACAGTACAGATTTTAATTCAATGTAAAAAGATAGTTTGATATCCTGACCCAATGAAATGTATTAGAAAATAAGAATTCGAAACGGAAGCCTTTCCCGATAAGTAACTAATTTTTAAAGACTTTCCTTACAAATAACTGATTTTTAGAGACTTGTTATAAAATAGAAAAATAGGGTGAGGTTCTCATTTATTTGGAATATTTTAAGAATCTGAATTTTCTTGGAAGATTTAGCAATCAACAATTAAGTTATGGAATATTTTAAGAATCTGAATTTTCTTGGAAGATTTACCAATCAACAATTAAGTCAAGGATGGTGAAGAAGTTGAGTTAAAAATCTTTTTGAAAACATATGATTCTATGAATTTTTGTTTTTAGATAGTTTTACTTATTATCTAAATAAGTAAATATAATAAAGAAGTAGGGGTTGGGAAATTAGATTTTGTTATATTCAAATTCAAGTTTTTGTGATTTATATTTTGATTTGAAAATAATTTTTGAAGAAATCACTTTGATAGATTTAGACCAACTAGTATGGTTCATCATTAAGATAAGATGAAAAATCAGATCATAGCAATAATTTAAACAGGGAGTCAAAACCTAGCTATAATCTGATTTTTCATCTTGTACTGATCAACCACAGTGGTTCGTTTGAAAAGCCTCTACGTATATCTACCAATATGATTTCTTCCTAAATTATTTTCAAATCAAGATTTTGTCACTAGTTACCACTTTTCATAATTCATCATATACCTTGATAAATCTTACAAACAGTCAAATTCAAAAAAGTAATCAAATCCAATAATTCGTCATATTCACATATAAATTCTACAGCCTCTTAAGTAATCACATTCAATATATCAGATCTGAGGAGATCAGTGGTCGTTTATTAGTTCGTGTGCAGCCTTAGCTGAGTTTTTGTGAATTCTTGTGTGCGAAATTACCATTTATCTATTGGTTGCTGTGCTAGTATGCCCTAAGCAGCAAAGCCTAAACAAGAAAACTGCTTTAGTGGAATGGAACGAACCTTGAGTAGTCTGAAGAAGCAGCAATTTACGAACACTCTGCATATCAGCAGGAACTTGTGGATATCGTCCATATGGCGCCGGCACACATTTTTCTCCACACTTTCTCCTCGGGACTTTGCAAGCAGCCCATGCACAGATGTGTTGGATCTTTGCGAAGTAGCTCATCTTCAGAAAACAAGGGCAGGATATCTGTTGTATCAGAACATTCTTGTTACTAATTTCTAAAACAACATTATATATTACGATAGCATTCACATAGTATTGCTAACATTTCGATTTTATGATGTAATTGACAAAAACAGAAGAAGTTTAACGGTGGAGTTGAAGCCTACTTGCAACGACTAGAAGTTTAACGGTGGAGTTGAAGCATACCAGGAAGGACTAATACGCGGAAGACGATTAATACCCTGAAGCCATCATAATGAAAACGACGTTTGTGTTATGGCATAGGGTTCCATCTGATGCAAAGGTTCATCATTAAATTTTGAAAGATCTAGTTTTTAATAAGAATAGATTTTTAAAATTGTTGGAGAATTTTTAATTTAAAAAAAAAAAAAATTATCATAATTTAATTGTTAAACTAGTAATGAAAATTTTTATCATCTTAACTATTAAAATTTTAAAATATAAATTAAATTTAAAAATAAAAAATATTACATTCACATATAAATAATTAATTTATAATAAGTTTTGAAACTCGATTATCCCAATCGGTAATTGGCCAAAATCTTCACAGTTTCATATAATTTTATTCAAAAACATAAATTATGACGAAATTTTATAGTATTTGAACTAGCTGTTAATCTTTATTAAATTTATCATATTTTCCATCAAAATTGAAACAAAATAAGTTCTAAAAAATTGCTGAGGATCCTGTTTGTCCTGCGAATTCAATTTCAGGATTTGCTGTCCATTCTATTGCCTCTAATAATGAACACAGAAATACCAACGAAGTAACGAAGAAACACTTGTGTTTGCCACTTGTCGCATTCCCTTCACGTGTCCGACCAATGCCGTAAATTGAAGGAGCATTCAGACTGCATATTTTGAGAGTACATAGAAAAATTTCTGGGAAAAACTATAAAATAGTTAAAAGGTCGTTGCTTTCAAAGATAATGGCTCCCACTTAATTTGAAACAGTTGATGGTTGTCTGTTCGTTTTCCATTCAGTGGATGGACGGTGAAGGCCCTCATTTATGCCTTTTATTTTTCGACCATTTACTCTTTTATTATTGTAATAGAGAAAAAGCGCGCGCCCACGATCAAAGAATAATTTCAGGTAATGGTGAAACAATTAGATTCATGCACTCCACTTCAATTACAACAGCATTCTACATCACATCGTTACAAGTTGGTTTCAAATCGTACGCTGAAAAAAGTAAGGAATATGACAGAGCAGGGACGGGGAATTACCATTATGTGTTTCGTTGCAACTAATGTTTTTGTTAATAAATTCTATTATATATATCTTTATCCTTTGTTTTTTGTCTTTTTATTGTTGTTTGTTTTTGTCTGGTTTATTTTGTTTTTATTGTTATTATTATTTGTTTTCTTTTGTTACTTCATGTATTATTATTTTTTAATTTTATTTTATATTTTGATAAAATTATTATTATTATTATAAATAAAAAATAATATTATTATTTTATTATAATAATAATATTATAAAATATAATATTATTTAATATTGTAAATTATAATATTATTTTATATTATTATTATTTTATATGAAACCAATCATTTCACAAACTTATATGGGGATTTCAAAATTTTCCTTTATTCAACACTCATTTAAATATTTTTTCAATTAACCCCTCCAATATATTTTCAAACCACATATGGCATTGCCATATTGGTTTTAAAAGAAAAACACAAAAAAAAATTCCACGTTGTCCACCGTTGTCACAAACGACTTCAGTTATTTCACATTCTCAATTAGTTGCCTTGGCATTATAACATTTTTTTTTTATTCATTTTTGTTTAAACGATTTTAATGTTAAATTTGTTAAGATAAGATAATTACTTTTGCATAAGAAGTTGGTTAAACATAGAGAGTCAGTTAATTGAGTGGTTGAGTCTTGAGTCAAGTCGAGTTAAGTGATAGACGACTTTGCGTGTGTGATTGCATGTAGTTGCAAGTCAAGATATTTTAGGCGAATGTCTAGTCAACAAAGTTTAAATACCCTTCACCAAATTCATTCTAATCATCATATTTGTGTGATCAATAGAAGAGTAACAACTTGTTTTTTGTGTGAATTCATGCTTTATCTCTTTCGCCTTTCCAATTGAAGATCTCGCTAAAAGCATATAAAGCACTGTGGCCGTAAACTGTGCTTACCGGAAGTCGAAGTCAACGGTTTTCGTGTTTGAAAGTGGGTATGCATATGTTTGAACTGCTTCATCACAAGCAAGCCAGAATTTATATTCGCTCTTTCGAAATTATTTTTTAAATACGTTTTTTCAAAAAGTATTTAAAAAGCGTATTTTTTTATATAAAGGTTCTTTATATATAAATAATTTTTATATAAAAGATTTTATATAATAAAAGTTTTTTTTTAAGTTTGTCCTAAATAAAAAAATTTAGAGTTTTTATTGAAAAGGGTATTTTTTTGAAAAAGAGTTTTACAAAGCTTACAAAAAGATAAATTTAGGGTTTTCTAAAGAGAAATTTTTGGATAAAAATGGCTTTTTCAAATTTCTAGCCCCAGTTCCAACCATTTATAGGGAAAGATTATGATGTGTGAGCCATTAAGATGGCGATCATGCTGCAGGCACATGATGTTTGAGATTATGTCTAGTTTGGATTTTCATAACTTAAGAATGAAGAAGAAGAACAAGCTCTCAGTAATACAGAGAGAACAATGGAAGAAAGACAAGAAGAGGAATGCGTAAGCGTTGCAGCTTATCTAACAGGGAATGGACCGAGCAGTGTTCTAGAAGATTATGACCACATCTTCAGCAAAGGTAGCATGCGATACTTTGGCGACAAACTATACAAGTATGGCCAAAGTCAATATTGTTAAGTTGCAAAATACTAGGAGAGATTTTGAATGTATGCAAATGAAGGAGATAGAAGACATCGATTCTTTCATGAATTGGGTCATATCTATCGTCAATCACTTAAAGATTTATGGTGAAGAAATTAAAGATCAAACTGTGGTTGAAAAGATCCTCAAATCTTTGTCTACCAAATTTGATGTTGTGGTAGTAGCCATAAAAGAAGCCAAGGATTTCGCATCATTGACAGTTGATGAGCTTATGGGATCACTTCTATTGCACGAGGCAATGATAGACAGAAATAAGGATTCCACTTTAGAGACCACTTTCAAAAGTCATGTTTCTATTTCAAGAGATAGAGATTGAGACAGTAGTAGATCGAGAGGCAGAGGACAAAAAAGATATGGTGTTCAAAGAGATGGTCGAGAAGAGCATGAACATGAAAATGAAAATGGAAGAAATTACAGAAGCTTCAACAATAATCAAAGAGTTGACAAATCAAAGGTGAGATGCTATTATTGCAAAAAAAATTGTCACTATGCTTGTGATTGCAGGACGAAGATAGATGATCAAGGGAACCAAAGAGCTAGTGTCACTACGCACAGTGCTAACTCCATGTTCCTAGATTTCCATGCCATGCATGAACCGCCTGTTAGTGTGTGGTTGTTAGACAATGGTTGCAGTAACCAAATGACAGGCAACAAGGATTTGGTTGCAAATTTGTAAAGTTGGGGACTGACAAGATTGTGGAAGTAGATGGCAAAGTAGTGGTCAACATTTTGACCAAGCAAGGGGAGTCAAAGACAATCTAAAACATATATTATGTTCCTAGTCTTAAGCATAATTTTTTAAGTGTTGGTCAATTGACATAGAAAGGATACATAGTTATCTTTCAAGGTTAAGAATGTGTTATATATGACAAGCCCCCAAGCAAGCAGCTTATAGCAAAGGTGAAGATGATGAGGAACAAACTCTTTCCTCTAATTTTGAATTATAGTGGTCAGGTGAGTTCTTTTACAGTTGCATGTTTTCATTATTATTGATTATGACATTTTCGATTTGGACACTTGCACATTTTTGGTTTAAGATTGTTGCAGCAGAAACAGACAGGTAGAGGATTACTTCGCATCAAAGAACCTACTAGTACTTGTGACTGTTGCATCTTGGGAAAAAAACATCGTGAATGTTTTCCAAAGGGATTTATAGAGAGAGAAAACCAACCTCTTGAGCTAGTGCATACAAACTTGTGTGGACCTATGAGGACACAGTTGATTGGTGGAAGTTGTTACTTCCTCACTTTCATTGATGACTACAACATAAAGACGTGGGTTTACTTCTGGAAGCAGAAGTATGAAACTTTTGCAAAGTTCAAAGAATTCAAAGCCTTACTAGAGAACCAGAGTGATCGACAGATCAAGGTATTGAGGTCAGATCGTGGCAGAGAATATGACTCAAAGGCATTCCATGATTACTACAAACAACATGGGATTAGAAGATAGTTTACAACCGGGTACACACCGTAGTAGAATGGTGTAGCAAAGAGAAAGAACAAGGCAATTATGAACATGGTAAGAAGCACGTTGAAAGGCAAAAACTTATCTAATCAGTATTGGGTAGAAGTAGTTGTATGTGCTATTTATGTGATCAACATATCTCCTACAAAGAGTGTAATGAACAAATTACTAGAACAATCATGGTTAGGTATGTATTGCAGCATATTTCATCTCAGAGTATTTCGATGTGTATCTTATGCACACATGCCTAAGGAACGAAGAGGAAAATTGGATGAGAAAAGTGAAAAATGCATATTCACTGGTTATAATGAGCAATCAAAAGCTTACAAATTGTATAACCGGGTCACAAAGAAAACCATAATTAGGAGAGATGTTTTGTTCAAGGAACAAGAGTCATGGAATGGAACTGTAGATAGAACAGTTGATGCACAAGTGCTACTGATGGAAGAAGATGATATAGCAGAAAAGGAGCAGCAAGAATCACAAGTGAAGACACCAAACAGAAACACACCAACAAGGACTCCAAGATTTTCAGAGTAGCATGGATCTTCAAGTAGATCAATAGATTGAGATTTTCCTAGCAATCAATCAGGTGATGAATCAACCAATGGTAAGAAAAAGATGATAAGTTTGAAATATATTTATGATGATTTGGATGTTAGTTCAAATTTTGCATTGTTGTCATTCCAAGCTTCTTCGTTTGAAGAAGTAATCAAAGATGAAAATTGGGTGCAACCATGGATGAAGAAATTGAAGCTATTGAAAATAATGATACATGGTATTTAGCAAATTTTCCAAAGGACAAAAATATCATTGGTGTGAAGTGGGTGTACAAAACAAAGTTGAATGAGAAAGGTGAAATTGATAGATTTAAAGCTAGACTTGTAGCAAAAGGATTATCACAGCAATCGGGAATAGAATTTGGAGAAATGTTTGCTCCAGTAGCCACATTGGATACTGTAAAAGAAGTTCTAGCCACATCAGCTTAGAACAAGTGGAAAGTATATTAGATGGATGTGAAATCAGCCTTCTTGAATGGAATTATAGAAGAAGAAATTTATGTGCAACAACCTCTAGGATATGAAGTTGAGAGTAATGAAGAGAAAGTTTACAAGTTGAAGAAAGTGTTCTATGGACTGAAGCAAGCGCCTAGAGCTTGGTATATTAGAATCGACAACTACATGATTAAGAAAGGATTTTGCAGAAGCAACATTGAGCCTACCTTGTACACAAAGGTAAATGAGCATGGAAAGATTTTGATTGTTTGCTTATATGTTGATGACATGATTTTTGCAGGTGATTTTGAGATAGATTAATTTAATGTAGCCATGATGAAAGAATTTGAGATGACAGATCTTGGTCTCATGAAATATTTTCTTGGCATAGAAGTTGAGCAATCTGAAAAGGAGATTTTTATTTTTCAAAAAAAATATGCTAAAGATTTGTTGAAAAGATTCAGAATGGAAAATTGCAAACATGTCCCTACAGCAGTTGTAACAGGTACAAAGTTAAGCAAGGATGATGAAGGATCATATTTCAATCCAACTCTATTCAAAAGATTGGTTGGCAGCATCATGTATCTCACAGCTACAAGACCAGATATCATGCAAGGAGTGAGTTTGATTTCCAGATTTATGAAGACTCCAAAATACACACATTGGAGTGCAGGAAAAAGAATTCTCACATACATCGCAGGAACTAGAGATTGTGGGATAATGTATGCAAGCACATAAAATAAAGATTTGATTGGATACACGGATAGTGATTTTGAAGGCAGTTCGGATGATAGGAAGAGCACTTTTGGTTTTGTGTTACAACTTGGTTCAGGTGTGATTTCATGGGCATCTAAGAAGCAACCCATTCTGACACTTTTGTCAGCAGAAACAGAATATGTAACAGCAACATCAGCTCCATGTCAAGCGGTGTGGTTAAAAAGAGTATTTGATGGATTCAAGCAGAAACAACAAGGATCAACAACAATATATTGTGGCAACATCTCAGCGATTGCACTATCCAAGAATAGTGTGTTTCATTAGAAGAGCAATCATATTGATACTAGATATCACTTTATTAGAGAACTTGTGAGCAATGGAGAAGTTCACTTGAAGCCTTGTAAATCTAGTGATCAATTGGGTGATATATTTACTAAGTCATTAGCACAAGATGTGTTTGAGTTTCATAGAAGAAACTTGGGTGTTGTAAGACTAGCTGATACATAGACCAATAGGCATGTTTGAGTTGTCATGAGTCATGTTTTAGTTTAGCAGTTGTAATTAAGAGGAGCGTTAAAATAAGATAATTACTCTTGCATGAGGAGTTGGCTAAACATAGAAAGTTAGTGAATTGAGTTAATGAGTGGTTGAGTGTTTGAGTGTTGAGTCAAGTCGAGTTAAGTGATAGACGACTTTGAGTGTGTGATTGCATGTAGTTTCATGTCAAGATATTTTAGAAGAGTGTCTAATCAAAAAGGTTTAAATACCTTTCACCGGGTTCATTGTAATCGTCATGTTTTGTGTGATCAATAAAAGAACAGCAGCTCGCGTTTTGTGTGAATTCATGCTTGTCTCCTCTGCCTTTCCAGCCAAATTGCCATAATTATATCTTTGTTTGTTGATCTCCATTTTGATTGTGTTTGTAGGATGATACAGGAAGAAGGTACGGACGAATCCACAATGTTCAAAGGTTGTTTCTCCAAAAGTCTACGCCAAGTTGCACACAAAATTGGAGAGGGTATAGAATCTCGTGGAGGTTCGGATCAACAGGAAGCACCAAGTCGATTCGTAAACGAGGAGCAGTTACAATATGCCATTTCCAGTTCGAATGGAAACTGAGTTTTGGTTTAAAATTGATTGTTTGTTGGAAAGACATCTTTTCTGAAGTTGGGAAAGCGTTTGGTGAAGTGGGTGCAGTTAGATAGAGTCAAAGGATCCATAATTGCGGGGTGGTTCAGAGATCTGAAATTGTTGGGCGTAATCTCACGCACATGTTTTTTTCGTTTGGATTATTCTCCTACCTGGACCAATTGCTTCATAGCATAAGCCCAGTGTTGGTGTTAATATTCATTATTTTCCTGCGTTGGAGGTCGGAGTCGTTTTATTGTATTCAAACCACTTTCTGATTTGTAAATATTTTCACGACTTATTTTTCTGTAGCTTCTTTCTTTTATGAAGGTCAAATTAATCATTTAGTTGACCTGGTCATTTTACAAACGTTATGACTTGTTCAAACCTTTGGCTACCTGATATATTTCATGTACATATATAATCCAAGTATTTGTTATTGATACCATAATATGCGTTAAATTTTGGTTGAAATTCGCGTTCTATTTATTAGTCTTTCATATACATATTGTGCGATACTTTTGATATATGTCTTGTTTTAACATTTATTTATATATTATATATGATATATAAATTGCAAAATTATTCTCTTTTTATATAACATGTTATATCTTATATTTAGTAAAAACGAAACTTTTGCAAATCAACTTGTTATTCATTCTTTTCAATAAACATTTAGTCATCTAATGTTTTTTTTTGCGCTATATTGAATAAGTTGTTTCCCTTTTTTATCTTTATGGTGGGACTTTTTAGGTCATATCAATGGATGTTATAATAATAGATTTAAATCTATTAATTATTTGGTTCATCTTTCTTATTCATACTTACATGTTGTTAGTTATATATTGAATAAGTTTTGTTTTTTGTTTTTTTGTTTTTTTTGTTTTTTTTAATGGTGGTCCTTTTAAGTTCATATCAATGGATGTTATACTAATATATTTAATTCTATTAGTCATTTTGTTCATCTTCCTTATTCAAACTTACATATTCTTAGTTATATGTGTGTGGATGCTCCAGGTTGTATTAAGTTTGTTTCAAATCATTTAAAGACATTTTTTTACTAACTTGCAATGAAACTTAAAGACATCGCTTTTGTAGATTGATATCTCGCAAATGATCATTATTTTCACATACATATCGTTCGATTAATTCATTTGGTTGTTATTGGAAAAACTATAAATCTTGTATATGTAGTTATTCTTTCAATAAAAGTTTTCGATTAATCTTCAAATTTCAAATTTAGTATTCATCTTTTGTTTCCATGAACATAAGTTTAACTCTAGGTTTGTATATACATCCATAGCTTAGAGTAAGAGTTGCATTTAAATTAAGGTCATGCATTGTGTTCTTTTCATATTTTCAAAAAGAAAACAAATAAAAAACAACACAAAAAAATCGTCTTCTCAAATCAAGTCTACATTTGGTGGAGCATCACCTCATGAAGGATAACTAAATCCAAAATTCTGGTGAGGACTTCCAACAATGGAAAAGAAAATAATCGGGTTTCTGACCAGCCAACTCCTCTAGTGTTGAGTCAGTGCAGTTCCAGACTTCAATAGGATGTTGTAAAGTCTAATGGACTGAAATTTAATTAAACCATGCTAATGTCGTTCAAACGGGAGATGGAGGTCGAGCCGTGAAGGGCCAAGCAGACCTTTGTGTAGTGGAACTGTGTTTGATGGGCATGTTTTTAATGGTAGATATCAAAGTATATTCTAAGGAATTTTTTGTAGGAATACTTATGGACACTAGAAGGAAAAGGTCTCCTAGCGGAGGTTTTTGTGGAGATCTATATAAAAATAACCCAAAAATTCATTTGTACTGGATGTGGGTGGGTGGATGTTTTATTGGATGCTTCTTTGACGGTGCATCTAAATTATTCAAGAACACTGATGCTTTATTATCCATACATGCACTAGAGCTGCATATAACATGGTGGACCATAGAATTTCTTTTTTTTGAAAAATAAAAAACCACCGTGCACTAAATATCCAAACGCACCAGTTCTTGAATATTTTCTAACACTAGACTCCTTCATATAGTAAAGCATACCAGTACTTTTTGACAATGACATCTTGGTGCGGTAAACATATAACAATGCCCTGGGGCATCTTATAAAGCGTATTGATAAACGATTTTTAATTTCGAAAAAAATATTAGCTTATTGTAAAACCACAACACTGGTGCGTTACTCGTAACGTCAATCCCCGGGGCATCTCCATAAATCACCATGATAATTTTAGATTAAAGAAAACACAATGCTTTTGGATATAGCCTGCCCTGGTGCACCTCGTGAAACACACCGAAAGAGCGTTAATTAAGAAGAACCCTTCCGGCTGTAATTTTTATTTTTACCATCTACAGTGTGGAAGAGATTTAAATCACTGGTGCCACTCTTTCCACGTGCAAGCGCCCTAACATCAGTACTTCTCTTTCCCACCACCTTTTACTACCATGCTCACTGTTTGAGTTTCGAATATTTTCAGACGGTATGAAAATTTGTTTTTCTCTATTATGTGTCCATAATGCCTCCCAAATGACCAAATTTCGAGGTAATCTCTATGTTTCTTTCTAACTTAAGATTTTAGCAGATTAGAATAGCAAATTAGGTCATTTCCTTTGCAAAAAGAAATATTCAACGCAAAATGCACTTGATATGTTCAGCTCGCACTTGTCGTGGTACACCCTATAAATTTATAGGGTGCACCACATTGTGGTGTGAGAACATAATGGAAGTGAGTTTTGTAAATATAAACACACCATGAATGTTGAAACATATTTTGTGTCAATGCATAACTCTCAATGCGTTTATATTTACCAAACACAACAAATAAATATTTAAAAACATTCCTATAGCTCGATGCATTCAATAACTTGAACGTACTGTACTAGTTCCAAAAGGTTATACTATTCGAAATAATACTGAGAGGGGGGGTGAATCAGTATTATCAAGCCAAATATTTCCTTTTTAAATTCCAGAAGATATACGCTACTTCAGTTAATAAAAACCGCGTATATACGCAACTACACATAAAGAAAACCCGCGTATATCAAGCAGACTTATAATTTGAATTATCTTTCAGATGTTAGTTATTAATCTGTGATTCAGATGCACATAAACAGAATTAGGAACAGTGAAACAGAGCAGAAGACAGTCACACACAAGAACACAAGATATAAGGAGGAAACCCAATGTGGGTGAAAACCCCCTGCCGCAATTCGTCTCTATCTTCTTTTTAATTAGAAACTTCTCTTACAATGTCTTGTACTGGAGCAGACTTTACCAGTACGCAGGCTGCAACCTGCAGAGAGCTATAGCTCTCTCTCGTTTTCCAGCTTTCCTGGAAGGGAGCTCCAACCCCCTTAGTTCTTGTACTAGCTTGAGATACTAGTACGCAGGCTCCTACCTGCAGAAGGCTGCAACCTTCTCTTTGCTTTCAGGGACCTCGTTTCATAAATTTTCAGACTGGATCCACAAGTAACATCAATCAAACATCAAGAATTTCTACATAACCCAAACTCCTTTTCACCAATCAAAAGCTGAAACAAATAAGCACTTCTCTGACCACTGAACCCAGAACACAGTAACTGTAATCAAACACCAATTCTGAACCCAGAGCACTGCAGCAATAAAACAGAAGCAGCTAGAACATAAATCAAGATATATACGCTACTTCACTGTTCATCAACTTGCGAGTATACGCTTCTGTATCACAACAAACCTGCATATACGCATATTTCATTCACAGAAAATGCGTGTATACGCACCTTCAATTCACTAAACCTGCGTACAGATCTATAAATGATAATTTATTCTTTTAAGTATTCAGACATTAGTTAGCCCAGATTTATAGATCAAGAGTGCGCCACATATAACAGATCAAAATCATACAGAGATAGCAATTGTTCAAGCCTTGAGATTTAGATCCATCAATAGTCCTTATCCTTCTTGCGCTCAGGTTCCTCCTTTATTCAGATCTAGATCTGCACCATAACCTGATCACACCTATTCCAGATCTAGCACCATATCAGATGTTCAATAAATTAGATGATACCTTGCCACATGATCTCCTTCCTCTTTTATAGTTATAGGCCTTGCACAATACCACGGGCCAAAACCATAATAAACAATACCAAGGGCCCAAAACCTAGGGTCAACTCTTCTGACGAGATACAATGGTCCACAACCATGGGTTCAAATTCCAAGGACTAACAACCACGGACCAAAAGTAAGTTTCCCACCATGTACGCGCTTTTATGTGCATAAAAGTGTGTGTATACGCATACGCGACTTCGGAACGTATAACCCGCATGTATACGCGTCTTCTGCAAGGTGTACCTGCGTATACAAGATTTCCTTCATTCTGAGCACCTGAACTGAGATCTGTCACCAAAGAGAGTTGCCATCAAGGACAACACCTGTGCCATAGTGCCACACCTGTGCCAAAATGCCAACAATCTCCCCCTTTGGACTTGATGGCAACCCCAAGATCCTCAAAGTCATTCTCCCCCTTTGTCATCAAGGGCAAAGGGCTGTGCTCCCCCTGAGTACATGCTGATATCTCTGCTCTACTGTGCTGAACATGCTCCCCCTGACTGTAGGCAAGATCTGCAAAAAGATGTTCTTCAAGAAGAACCATGACTTATACATCATAAAAGACCTTCCTACCGAAAGACTCAATACATACAACCATCACCCAACCAAGTGGGGATCATCCACCCAACCAAGTGGGGATACATCAGAAATTTACATATGACAACCTATCACATCAATCATCCCAGGCATAGTGGGGAAACCAAAATAGGCCGTTACATGACCTTGATAAGAAAAAGATATACATGACATAGAGATGAAATATCAGGACTATGCAAATCACCATTAACAATAATCAGCAGCGCTGACAATCACGGTAGATATCAGCAATCATGTTCTCCTTCTGATCTCCTTTCTACAGCTGATCCACCTAAACCAAAACAGCTTGAGTACTATAACCAAGAACTTCTAAGGTAATGCCAACAATGCATTATTAGAAGATTAACTGCTCCCCCTGAACCTGTGCTTGATGGTATCTGACAGACTCATCTCAGACTCTCTCCAAATAGAGTCTGCCCTTGCTGATTTTCTCCAGAACTCCATATACGCGACTGCACCTGCATAAATCGGCGTATGTACGCGGATTCCCCTCAACCAACACGCGTACACAAACTTTTCTTTGAAGCAGACAAGCTTCAACAGCAGGATGAAGCATCAACTACTCCCAGCTTCTGTCTGACATATTCAAAAGTTTCCCTGGGCAGTGGTTTGGTGAGAATATCAGCAACTTGTTCCTTAGAAGGAACATACTCCAATTTGACCTTTTGTTCCAACACTTGTTCCCAGATAAAGTGATACTTGATCGGTATGTGTTTGGTCTTTGAATGCATGACTGGGTTCTTTGAAATGCTTATTGCACTTGTATTATCACATAAGATAGAGACAGGTGGAGTACAAGTGATTTGAAAATCCTGCAAGGTTTGCATCATCCAAAGGAGTTGTGTGCAACAAGATGCAGCAGCCACATATTCCGCTTCAGCTGTAGATAAAGCAATCGAACTCTGTTTCTTGCTGAACCAAGATACTAATCTAGAACCCATAAAGAATGCACCGCCACTTGTGCTCTTCCTGTCATCCATGCTTCCGGCCCAATCTGCATCTGTGTAAGCATGAAGAGTGAGATCTGTCTCTCTAGGATACCATAAGCCATAGTTTTGAGTTCCCTGAAGGTACTTGAAGATTCTCTTCACTGCCTGAAGATGAGTTTCTTTTGGATTTGCCTGAAACCTTCCAACTATTCCCACTGCATGCATAATATCTGGTCGGGTACCTGTCAAATAAAGAAAACTCCCAATCATGGATCTATAGGTTGGTTGATGCACTGCTGCTGATTCATCATTTGCACTAAGGCTACATCCTGTAACCATGGGGGTACATACTGGTTTCGAATCTTCCATGCCATACTTCTTCAAGATCTGCTTGAGGTACTTGGTTTGAGACAAGAAAATACCGCCTTCATTTTGTTGGATTTGAAATCCAAGAAAATATGTCAATTCTCCAAGTAATGACATTTCGAATTCTTTTTGCATCACCAAGGCAAAGCTTTGACTCATAGCTTCTTCATTGCTCCCAAAGATAATATCATCTACATACACAACAAGTATTAGCAATTTGTTATTTTAAAATTTTATATATAGATTGCTATCTGTTGATCCTTTTGAAAAACCTTGTTGATGAAGGTATTTGTCCAACCGATAGTACCAAACCCTTGGAGCTTGTTTAAGCCCATAGAGAGCCTTTTTAAGTCTGCATACAAGATTTGGATCATTTCCAAGGATAAATCCATCTGGTTGCTCAATGTACACTTCTTCTTCTAAGTCTCCATTCAAAAAGGCTGACTTCACGTCCATTTGAAATACTTTGAATTTTGGAAAGCTAGAGAGGGCTAGGAACATTCTGATGGCCTCAAGTCTAGCAACAGGAGAAAAAGTTTCTTGAAAATCTATTCCTTCCTGTTGAGCATACCCTTTGCAAACAAGCCTGACCTTGTTTCTAATAACTTCCCCATTTTCATTCAACTTGTTCTTGAAAATCCATTTTGTTCCTATGACATTCTTGTCTTTTGGTCTAGGAACCAACTCCCAAGTGTTGTTCTTTTCGATCTGCTCAATCTCTTCATCCATTGCCTTAACCCAACACTCATCTTTGCATGCTTCTTTTACATTTTGCGGCTCAGTGGAAGAGAGCAATGCCAAATAGCTTGAAGCTTCTTCTATTCTTCTTCTTGTTTGTATACTTGCCTCTTTTTGCCCCAAAATTTGAGATTCTGGATGACTCTTTTGAACATATCTGGATGGAGTCTTCTCTTCTATCCTTATCTATTCCTCTGGTGCCTCTTGGGGTTCTTCTTCATCATCTGCCTGATTTGGAGAGTAGTCTTCATCCTCATCGATATTTTCATGATTTACTTGCCTGGGGATGTATCCTTTTTCATCAACCACTACATCAATACTGTCAACAATTCTTCCAAGTCTTTTATTGTAACACTTATATGCTTTGCTGAAAGGAGAATAACCAAGAAGAATGCCTTCATCTGCTCTAGGTTCAAGTTTGCCAAGCTGCTCATCAGTATTCTTAATATAGCATTTGCTCCCAAAAATTTTGAAATGCTTTACCGAAGGAGTCTCACCATACCAGAGCTCATGAGGAGTTTGAGTGCTGTTCACTCGGACATTTGTTTTGTTAAGAATAACAACCGCAGCATATGCAGCTTCACCCCAGAAAGTTGCGGGAGTTCCAGACTCATCAAGCATAGCACGAGCCATTTGTTGGACTGTTCTGTTCATTCTTTCCACCACTCCATTTTGCTGAGGAGTCCTAGCTGTAGAGAATTCCCTTCTTATTCCATGTTCTTCACAGAAATCGAAAAATTCATTTGAGGTAAACTCCCCACCTCTGTCGGACCTGAGGCACTTAATTTTGTAACTTGATTCATTTTCAACCAAGGCTTTGAAGGATTTGAATTTTTCGAATGCTTCGTCTTTGTGCTTCATAAGTCCTAACCAAACAAACCTGGAGAAATCGTCAATGAATAATATCAAGTATTCTTCTCCTCGAGGTGTCCTTTTCCTAAATGGACCACATACATCTGTATGGACTAGCTCAAGAGGCATGCTAGCTGATCCTTCCTTCTCTGGGAAGTTAGTTCTAGTTTGCTTTCCAAACTGACATGATTTGCATACGGTGTTGTCTGGAATTTTGATATCGGGAAGACCATGAACTGCCTGATATTTGCATGCTTTCCTCATTTGTGAAAAGCTTAGATGCCCCAACCTTCGGTGCCATAACCAGTGTTCATCATCCTTGCTCAAATAGCATTGTTGTTGTCCTTCTTCAAATATGTATAGATTATTTGGAGTTCTTCTACCTTTGATTATTGTTTCACCTGTATTAAGATCACGAACACGACATCCATTTGATCTAAATATTACCTCGGTTCCTTGATCACACATCTGGCTGACACTCAGAAGATTGTGCTTCAATCCATCAACATACAAAACATTTCCAGCTTTGACCTTTTCCTTTAACTGAGCAGTGCCTTTTCCTTTTATAGCTGCAGGAGTATCATTTCCAAAGGAAACTTTCTTTCCCTTTTCTAAAGCAGAATATGATTCAATTTTTTCTTTATCACCTGTCATATGCTTAGAACATACACTGTCGATGTCCCATAGATTTTCCTGTCCCTCTGCATAAAATGTTATCCCACATCTTTCTGTTTGTGGTTCCTTTATTCTCCATGTTCTGGTGCTTGAGGCTTGTTCCTTTGTCTGCTGAAACCTGCTCCTGCATTCAGAATCTTCATGACCAAAGTTATTGCAAATAGAACATTCAACTTCATTTTCAAGAGCCGAAAAGTTGTTATAGGTCCTTTTTGTAATCCCGGTCATACTTCTTTGTTTTTGAGCTTCTCTAGTCATGATTGTTTTATATGCAACACATTGAGCTGCTTTGTGACCAAAGTTATGGCAAGAGAAACATTGTCCATTGAAGAAACTTCTGCGATTATCAAATCTACCAGCCAAATGATTGTAATTTCTATTGTCATCCATTCTTGAAGCAAATTGAGAAGATTTTACCTGTGGCTGGTTGTAGCTTTTGTTCCTTAAGACGGATTGCCCCTGGTTTACCTGATAGTCCTTGTTTGTTCTTGATATAATTCGTCCCTGCTTTACCTGGTGATCTCCATTGTGCTTTTGCTCATTCCTTCTTGCTGCATCAAGATAATTCCTTGAGGTGGATGCTTGAGATGTTTCTCCATTATACCCTAGACCTGTCTTGTTTAGTGGAGAACACTGTATATTGACGATCTCATCCAGAGTTTCAGATCCTTTGAAAAACTTAAGATTAATAGCCTTTGTTTTCTCAATTTATTTTCTAAGGCCAACAATTTCACATTCTAACTTTTCAAGAAATTTTTCTTTTTCATCAATTTGAAATTGTAGAGTATCAATGATCACATTCTTTTCTTCTATACATGTCTTGAGTCTAGAAATCTCTTCATAAAATCTATCCACATCTATAGCATCCATGTAATCATCATCTTCAAATGCCATTAAAAGTTTATAGTCATTACCTCATTCATCTTCATCACTATTTGATAGACCATCACTGTCTTCATGAGTATAGTAGCTTTTCTTATTCTGTTTCTTGTTCCATCTAGCAGGTTCCTTTCCTTTATCAATCTTATCCTTATGAGGACATTTTGCAGCATAATGACCTACTCTTCCACAAGAAAAACATTTAAAAGGTAACTTACCTCTGAACCTTCCAGTACCTCGTTGAAGATTTCTGACAAAATTTGATTCTTCTTCTTCTTCTGGCACGTGACTTGCTTCATAGTAGTCTCCTTCGCCTGAAGCCTTGAAAGCAGCTTCTCTCCTGTCTAATGGACCTCCTTTTCTCATTTCATAAGCAGTTAGAATTCTGTGTAGCTGAGACATAGTAAGAGTTCGTAGATTTTCCTTTTCTTCTATTGCAGACACTTTAGATTCAAACTTGGGGGACAATGATCTTA
This sequence comes from Pinus tabuliformis, assembly GCA_031772625.1. Taxonomy (NCBI): domain Eukaryota; kingdom Viridiplantae; phylum Streptophyta; class Pinopsida; order Pinales; family Pinaceae; genus Pinus; species Pinus tabuliformis. The sequence continues at coordinate 1,499,925,423 of CM062819.1, read as the reverse complement.
GAACTTTTTCAACCACAATAGCCTTTTTTATTTCTTCACCCAAGTTTTTCATGCAATTAACAATCTCGTCTACTCGAAGGAAATAGTCAGCCACACTTTCATCACTATACATTCTGAGATTCTCATACTAAATCCTGAGGGTTTGAAGTTTAGCACGCTTTACCTGTTCATCTCCTTCGTAGCTCAAGACAATCTTGTCCCATATTTCTTTTGCGGATTTATATTGCATAACCTTCATGAATTCTGTTTGAGATAAGCATCCCAGTAGAGTATTGACTGCTTTAGCATTTGTTTCATATTTCTTCTTCTCTGCTGGATCTGTAGGAGTAGCTGAATGAAAAGTGTAGCCTGTATCTATGATATCCCAAATTTCTGTACCAAGAGATTGAAGATAGGCAATAAATCTTACCTTCCAATAATTGAAGTTTGTCCCATCAAAAATTGGTGGCCTGATTGATGCTTCCCTCTCGTAGTTGCTCATGATGAATGATCTTCCTTCAAGCGATCAAGTTGTTTCAGAAGGACCTGATCTGATACCAATTGTTGGAAATAATACTGAGAGGGGGGGTGAATCAGTATTATCAAGCCAAATATTTCCTTTTTAAATTCCAGAAGATATACGCTACTTCAGTTAATAAAAACCGCGTATATACGCAACTACAGATAAAGAAAACCCGTGTATATCAAGAAGACTTATAATTTGAATTATCTTTCAGATGTCAGTTATTAATCTGTGATTCAGATGCACATAAACAGTATCAGAAACAGTGAAACAGAGCAGAAGACAGTCACACACAAGAACACAATATATAAGGAGGAAACCCAATGTGGGTGAAAACCCCCTGCTACAATTCGTCTCTATCTTCTTTTTAATTAGAAACTTCTCTTACAATGTCTTGTATTGGAGCAGACTTTACCAGTACGCAGGATGCAACCTGCAGAGAGCTATAGCTCTCTCTCATTTTCCAGCTTTCCTGGAAGGGAGCTCCAACCCCCTTAGTTCTTGTGCTAGCTTGAGATACTAGTACGCAGGATCCTACCTGCAGAAGGCTGCAACCTTCTCTTTGCTTTCAGGGACCTTGTTTCATAAATTTTCAGACTAGATCCACAAGTAACATCAATCAAACATCAAGAATTTCTGCATAACCCAAACTCCTTTTCACCAATCAAAAGCTGAAACAAATAAGCACTTCTCTGACCACTGAACCCAGAACACAGTAACTGTAATCAAACACCAATTCTGAACCCAGAGCACTGCAGCAATAAAACAGAAGCAGCTAGAACATAAATCAAGATATATACGCTACTTCACTGTTCATCAACCTGCGAGTATACGCTTCTGTATCACAACAAACCTGCGTATACGCGTATTTCATTCACAGAAAACGCGTGTATACACACCTTCAATTCACTGAACCTGCGTACAGATCTATAAAGGATAATTTATTCTTTTAAGTATTCAGACATTAGTTAGCCCAGATTTATAGATCAAGAGTGCGCCACATATAACAGATCAAAATCATACAGAGATACCAATTGTTCAAGCCTTGAGATTTAGATCCATCAATAGTCCTTATCCTTCTTGCGCTCAGGTTCCTCCTTTATTCAGATCTAGATCTGCACCATAACCTGATCACACCTATTCCAGATCTAGCACCATATCAGATATTCAATAAATCAGATGATACCTTGCCACATGATCTCCTTCCTCTTTTATAGTTATAGGCCTTGCACAATACCACGGGCCAAAACCATAATAAACAATACCAAGGGCCCAAAACCTGGGGTCAACTCTTCTGACGAGATACAATGGTCCACAACCATGGGTTCAAATTCCAAGGACTAACAACCACGGACCAAAAGTAAGTTTCCCACCATGTACGCGCTTTTATGTGCATAAAAGTGCGTGTATACGCATATGCGACTTCGGAACGTATAACCCGCGTGTATACGCGTCTTCTGCAAGGTGTACTTGCGTATACAATATTTCCTTCATTCTGAGCACCTGAACTGAGATCTTTCACCAAAGAGAGTTGCCATCAAGGACAACACCTATGCCATAGCGCCACACCTGTGCCAAAATGCCAACATAAACATGCACACTAGTGCACAAGTATTCAACAGAGTTATCAAAAGTTAAGTTTTTGAAACACCCGGGATGCGTCATACTTATTTGTGCACCCTTACCAGTGTGGTTATAGTTGAAAACGCATCGGCACTGGTTCATAACCATGTTCCGAGTCCATCAGTAACTATATATTATTTTCTAATTGAAATTTATGTTTCCATAGTTATAAATACATGTTTCAATTAATAAAAATAATTGATTTTTGTGTATGAGGCTGATCAATTTTATATGTCAATCATGTAGAATAGACGTCACCACAGGGAGCGAGAGTAGGAGCAGCAGGCATACCCATACAATATGGTCCAACCATGGTAAATGAGAGAGAGAGGGGGATTTGTAACCTCACCCTATTACTCCAGGGACCCCAGTGCTCTTGAGGAATGTACGACTCCTCAAGTACTAGAAAGAGGGTACATCCTTGAATGCACGCTTTGTCTTATTGGCCCATATGATCCACCGATGGAATATCCAGTAATAAGATTTCCATGTTGGTTTTGAGTTGGGGTATAGTCCCACTGAGGAGAACATATACTTTATCACCAACCTTTCAAGGAGAAGCGAAGATTTTCCCCAGTTCCCTGATGTACCCCAAGTTGTTGTAGTTGAGAGTAAACTTACATACACTTAAATATAGGTTGGCACTCATGCAGTTCGTCCATCACAGTTTTAGGTCTGTGGTGGAAATCTACGGATTTCTTCTTTTGTGATAGAGGAGACTAGATGCCTCTCATTATTAGTCAACACCAGTGCACATTATTGTGGTGATGAGAAAAACATTATTTTTCCTCTTTTGCATTATGTTGATTCTTTGATTTTGGTGCCACGTTGCATCAAATGGTCTACCATTTTTTTGAGAATGTTTTGCATGACTTCAGATAATTATTGTGCGTTGTTGATACATGGGAGGGGGGCCTTCCCTTTTCCTTCTGAGATTTTTTGTTTATTTTTTGAGAGGTTTCTCGAGACAAGGCCTATATTTAATTTTCTCCCTCCTAGGTCGATCACTGGTGCTAGGTTGCGCATGTGGGGGAAAATGATTCCCAAGAGGGGCATGCGAGACTTTTCGGCCACAATTTCAGATGAGGCACTAGCACTGCCCGCCCGTGTGGATGACCATGCGTTTGTTGTGTCATGGTATCCATACACGTGGACTGATTAGAGAGGGTGTCCAAAAATCTTCTTCACATTGGATGAGCCTCGAGATGGTAGAGGTAATATTAGTTTTTTCTTTAATTTAATCTAGTTTCATTTTCTTGTCTTAATGAATTAGAATAAAATTTATTCTAGCGCATTTTTTTACTTGTTTTCTTAAATTATTTACTAGAATTTTCTAATTATTTTTGTGTAATATATATTTTGTAGACATTATCTCATATGATGGGGACTTGCTTCCTCCCCGACCACCAGATGGAGGAGATGAGGAGATGGGTAAGTCCTAAGAGGGTGAGGCACATCGTTATGGGGGCATGGGTGTCTAGGGGAGGAGGATTGTTATGCAATTTCAAATGGACTAATGTGATAGATTGGCTATAGTTTTGGTTTGGTAGGGAGTATGCCCTATTAGGCCTCATGGATCTTTACATGGATTTTATGTGGGATTTGATGTCTCTTATGAGACATGTCATCAGAGCTAGTACTTTAGTAGTAGTGATGATGGTCGTAAGACATCATGCAACAACACATCCATTAGTTGTGAGTGCTCATGATGATGATGAGGGTGATGACGATGATCATGATCATGAGGGTGATGATCATGATCATGATCATGAGGATGGTGATGATGATTATTTTAGTGTTGCTACCCCATTGGATCATGGTCGTCGGGGTGTCAGTAATGATTCTGGTAGTACACCTTCTCTTCAGTCAGCTGATCATGATAAGATTCTAGAGCTAGTGGATTTGTTGTATGTTTCTCCTAATAGAGTAGACCACCCACCTTCTCCTTCATACCAATCACCTTCTACTATAGCCCGGGAACCTCTTATTCCTCCAACTCAATTGAGTTTGACAAACATACTTGATCAGGAAGTAGTTGACCATCCATCGTCTTCTACTTTAGATCAGGTTGCAGGCACTACTACATCTGTTGTATCAGATATTTGATTGCACTTATTTGACTTCATGATCTTACAATTATTTCACTTCCTCGTATGTATCTATATCTATATATATATATATATCTATATATATATATATATATATATATATATATATATATATATATATATATATATATATATATATATATATATATATATATATATATATATATATATAGATATATATATATAATTTTGTGTTCATTTTTATGTGCTTAATTTATATGTTGGTGTTGATGTGTATATTGTTAGGTCATGTTAGATATGTTAATTTAATGTGCTTGTAGATAGATGTGTATGTGACAGCAATTATTCAACCTGATATTTATATTAATTTGAGGATTTGTGTGGTGACGATGTTAGATTAAAATCTATTTTTTGTTATATGTGATCACGATGATGATGCCCGATTAGATTATTAGATTTGTATGCTAGCTAATGATGGTTACATGTGGTACTAAAAGTGTATATAATTAGATGATGGTAGTGAATTCGAATGTGTATCTTAGATGGTGTTTATGTTTGTTGGATGATTATCATCATGATGTTTATTTTTATGAAATAATGTTTATTATAGATTATGTATTTGTGAATTTATATCAAAATTTTATATATGAAATTGGATGTAAAACAACTTACTTTAAAAAAATTCAAAAAATAATTTAGTATGGTTGAAACCATGATTCTAAAATTACGATAAATATTTTTCTAGGGCTTAGATAGTTCATTGATGTTTAATCTAACTTAACTAGCAAAATATTTCAATACTCACAATGATAAAATAATTAAAGGTAAATTTAATAATTTAGTTAGTTCTTAAAAAGATGAAAATGTTTGACTCATTCAATTTTTAATATAAAATATTACTAGTAATAAATTATTCAAAAATGCAAATTAACTGATTTAATATTGGTCTATAAAATTCAATCTATTGTTAAATTTAAAAAAGTTAAGTCAATTTTTTTTATGATTTGCAACCCAGATCCATCTTAACTCTGGATCTACCGAGTGCCGATAGGGATCAAATCTCTTGAGATTCAAACTTCTTTTTGAGTGAAATAAATATTTCATCCTCTAGGCATCTAGACAACTAGTATAATATATATTTAGTTGACATTGAAATATTTTATTTATAATTCACGTTCTCTGTATTAAAACCTTAAAATATGCCCCGTCATATGTTTTTTCTATATGTATAAATTTAATTATTTTTATTATTAATATTTTCTAAAATATTACATCTCAAATCCATATTAAATATTGAAAATTTTACAAATATCCCTCATACATTGAGTTAGAAAGAAACTATTAATGGAATAAAAATTCTCTCAATCTTTCTCCCTAAAGTGAAAATATAAGAAAAAATTTAATTTAAATTACTTTAATTTTCTCTATATAAAGTATCTATAAAATTTTGTCATTTAATACGGACATTGAAATATTTTACTTATGGTCTTAAGTAAATATTTTTGTTATAAATATATTTTTATTTTAAATATCACATGTAAGTGGAACATAGAATGAATTACACATAATGTAATATCAAAAATACAATTTCTTGTCATGTGAAAATTACATTTTTTTCTTGTAGTAACAAGTAAGTTATATTTTTTTACTCATTATATTTCTTCCTCATAATAAAAATCAATTTTATTCTTTTTACTTTCATTTACATTATATCTCTATATAAAGTTATATAAGATTAAGGCGTAAATTGCAGTATTGTAATTATGGCCGACACTAATTTCTTTTCTTATTACTATTTATAATTTGTTAATTTGAATTATTATTTTACTATTTGTTAATTTGTTAATTTGAATTATTATTTTTATATTTTTAAATGTAACCTTATGTGACAAAAACTCTCCCATAATGAGTTGTAGAATGCATGTATGCCCAATTAACTTCGATTTAATAGGACTTAAAAAATTATATTTTGTAAAATTTAATTTATTACTAAAGTTATGAGATTTTCAAGCAATTTAAATTTAATCTTTATAGAAACTCTTACCAATTTAAATTAAAAATTTCTCTTTCTAAGGATGAGGATAAATAAATGTAAAATGAGGCTTGTGATCAAGTTATGTATGTAGTTAGGGATTTCCTCTATTGGAAGTTCTCACTAAAAGAGGCAAATGAACTTTTTCCTAGTAATAAAGATATAATATTTGGATGCTATTTTTTTTCTTTATTTGCTATTGTACTAGTTTAAATTTAAATATTTCTAATAATAAATATGATTTAAATAATACAGTTTAAATAATACAAATTAAATTATGACTAGATATTCACTAAAATGCATGTTTTTCACATTTTTCCTAGCTAATATTACGTCATGTTCACAATGATAAAGACAGGTCTACCTTAAATAATTGATTTACAAATACATAAAAAATATATATGTATTTTACATAATATAAACAAGAAACAAAAATGTGTCACCAAGTCTATTTGAAACTCAAACAAATGCCTGTTAATCACCATCGTAAATGCGGTGCGCTTCGTATATTCTGATCCCACTAGTGCTATTATATTTACCCAACCCATTGCATAAATAATATTTAAAAATACAACTATATATGTTATCACACCAGTGCTATTATATTTACCCAACCCACCGCATAAATAATATTTAAAAATACAACTATATTCGAATTTAAGCTTCTGTGATCCATAATCTATTTGATAGAAATGTTTTCAGAAAAAATCACATCAGAAGAATTTTGTCGACGCGTTTCGAACCAACTAGTGTGGTTCATCATCAGGACAAGTTGAATAATTAGATCATGCCTTCATGTTAAAAGGGGATAGCAAAACTTCAAATGGCTAGGTTTGACTGGAAAAACGGCTATATTAGACTACGTTGGAAAAATAGCTATAATCTACCAAGAAATGGCTAGATTTGACTAGACAAATTATTTAGTTAAAATAATATTATGAATAGTCTATTTTTCATATTAATATATTTTTAAAGCGATAATCATTAAAATTAATTATGAATATTTTTGGATGGTTAAGTAAAATGTTAACCAAATTTGTTTTAAAATAATCAAAATGGGGACTATAGTAACCTATATTAAAAGATATAGGGATAATAACAATTAGTAAAGTTAAGTAATTTAATAATATTAAATAGTAATCAAAGTTTGGGTAATAAAATTTTTATTAGTTAAGCTATCTAAAGGGAACTTAAACTTATTATTAAATTAAAATCATTATCTTATCAAAGCTAACATTAGCCCATTAAGTTAGTCACAACAAGGACAATCTCCTAAAAAAAGAACAAGAGGAGGATCTCTATAGAGGACCGTACAACCTCAAATAAGAAATAAATAGAAAGAAAGAAAATGGGTTTAAAAAAAAATAAATTATGATCGAATTAGAATGAGTCAATAATAGGTTGGGGGGGGGGGTGGTGGGGGAGGGGAAGGAATTCGATGGTTAAAAAGGATCTTAAAGATCGAGTCACAGGTGTCCATCTTCCTTATATCTAGGGGACCACTAATAAGATTGCTAGGATTCTTAGAAAGCATAATGTTCCCTCGACCTTTAGACCCCTTAACACCATCCGTAATTCCCTCCGTTCTATGAAGGATCCTATCAACCCTAAGGACATGATGGGTGTCTATATTATTCCTTCTTCTTGTGGGACCCCCTACATTGGTTAGATCGGACGCTCTAGTAATCAATGGATTAATGAGCACGCAATAGAACTAAAACATGGGGGAACCAAGTGTTCCACACTAGCGGAGCATGCTGAGAAGACTAAACATCATGTTTGTATTGAAGAAGCCCAGGTCATTGCTAAGGTTGCACAGTTTCATCATCGAAAATTTAGGGAAGCCATTGAGATTGAAAAAAGGCCAAGAAATCTCAATAGAGATGACGGTTGGAAAATCAGTAGTTGTTGGGTCCCTGCCCTCTCTTCCTAGTCTTTTCTTGCTTCCCTCCCCCCTCCACCCCCCTCTATTATTGACTTGTTCTAATTCAATCATAATTTTCTTTTTTTTTTTTTAAACCCATTTTCTTTCTTTCTCTTTAATTCTTATTTGAGGTTGTACGGTCCTCTCTGGAGATCCTCCTCTTGTTATTTTTTTAGGAGATTGTCCTTGTTATGACTAACTAAATGGGTTAATGTTAGCTTTGATAAGATAATGATTTTAATTTAATAATAAGTTTAAGTTCCCTTTAGATAGCTTAACTAATAAAAATTTTATTACCCAAACTTTGATTACTATTTAATATTATTAAATTACTTAACTTTACTAATTGTTATTATCCCTATCCCTCGATCGGGGTGATGAAGTGGGTTGGCATAGGCATAATGACTGATAGGGGGAGAGGACGGTCAGGACCACCAGCCACTGCCCACATACTTGTACAACAGGGCATGGTGGCGTCCTGCATGACTGTGGGACAACCCAGTGAGAGAAGTGGCACAAGGCGGGTGATTATGAGTAGAGAGGGTGGCAAGAACGGTGACGACAGAAGAATGGGACGTAAGGTAGGTGTGAAGGGATATGTGAGGGTGGTAAATGTTGGAAGAATGAATAGATTGTAGAACAGGGAAGTCGGGAGCAGGGCAGCACAGATGTAGGGAGCTTCTTTGACTGAGCATATTGAATCTGGGTATGTTTCCTCACGTTTCTTTCCTGTAATTCCCACTGAGAATTGTAGTATGTCGAGCGAGGGTGGCTTTTAAGGGATAAATTTCCCTAGGGTCTTGGGTTGATAACCTAGCAGATCGGGGTTATCTACACAGAGAAACACACATTCCACATAGCCATGATGCTAATATAAACAAACTGAACGAAGTGGGGTGCACCTGAGGGTCCTTCGTTTAGGAAGATCTAGCCAGGGTCAAAACCCTCTTGGAGTTCCTTTTGCTTCTTCAACCTGCAAAAAAATCAATTCAAGAAAGCACGGCAGTATATTGACCAAGCATCATAAAGAAATCATCTTCATAGCATATTAAAAGGTAGTTAGTTGTACAATTAAAACAACCATTCATATGTGAATCATAACATTGATATCATAAACATGAAGAAGATTTATATTTGGAACAAGACAAATGTTTCTTTTATTATAGATAACTAAAGTACAGAAAGGAATGATTTCACCTGATTTGTCCTTTCACAGGCTCCAAGCGGAACTATCCTCCGGATTCATCTAGTCTCAAGCCTTCAACAAATTCCTTCCATGACTTACTCCATGATATCTCAAGTATTAGGAAGACATCATCACACAAGGAAACAAGGGTTTCCTGTAAATGGGGGAAGTGCTGGAAGCACTAGGATCTTTAGACCTGGTCAGGGATAATCTCAGCAGAGTGATCTTTCTCTCTATCCTCTCCTCCCTTAGGCCTTCCCATCAAAGCCTTTTATACTTCTCCTAAAGTAGTTTTTTAGTTGGGAATTCATTGGGAAGAGTTGGGCCATGGGCACTAATAGGTAATCAACGGGTAAAACCCGCAATCTCCGCCCGAAATTAACGAGATTTAATTTTTTAAAGTGTTTTGAGACATATACGCAGGTTGGGTATACACAGACCCGCGTACACACGCATTTAGCTCAGGGCAATGTCGTGTATAGGGAGTAAAACATTGTTTTTTAAAATTTTGGATCGGGTCTGGAAGGAGGGGTTGCCCTAGGCAATGAGTGAAACATCAAAAATATCAAGAGTGAGGTTTGGAGCTATAACAGATGCCCCCTAATATATGAGGTCAAAAGGGGTACATGATGGCCGAAATGTATTAAGCAAGTTCATGGAAAGAAAATCTGTCAAAAACCAAGAAGGACTTCACCAGAGTTCAGCCTGCCAAGCCACAAAAGGAGATCAGAAAGAAACACTATCTGAGGTGGGCATACCCATGCTCAGAGAAAGTATAGCATGTTCGCATATCAAGTATAAGCGGATCCACTAAGTATACAAGCATAAAAAACTGGAAAATACATAATGCATCATCTGATCATGATCGAAATAGGTACATGTCTGAATATCACATATAAGAATGTCGATGATGCTGAAGGATGAAGCAGATCACTGATATCAAGACTGATCCTGGAAAGTACCAAATGAACATGATAGAGTAAGATGGTACTACACTGCAAACTCAGGTACCAGCATATAAAATGTCGCCATGAATGACTGCAACATATAAGGTGGAGTGGAATCAACTAGCAGCAACAGGAGCAACTGTCAAGTGAACCAATGAATGTTGATGCAACTTGAGGTCTTCACCGACCACCGTGGTACATTTCTACACCATGGGAATAAATGATCTAAAGTCGACCATGTAAGAAATCATTTGATTACCGGTCATTGATGTATACCATTAACAAATGTGAGACTACTCACCGATAATGATAATGAGTGTCAAGGTACCCAGTACAATCTAACAAGTGTGAATAGATGAGCTGAAGTTGAACACCTGTGAGAATCTATCAATCAGGAGACAATGATGGTTTCCCACTATTGAGAGCAAAGGATCTGCCACTAATGACTGCAAACCCCAAGGTACTGCCAAATGGACTCTAGATCTTTGCCCCAGAGCAATGAGTCGTAGTCGATAGGGAAAGATCCGCTAGAAGGAAGGAATTAAGGCATCCTTCATCAATCTAGTGCGAGTGTAACCCGTAGGCCAATAATGTGGAAGGAATCAGATGAAGAAAGATGTAGCAACCCAACCGAAGCACGTTCCTAGCGTACACAAGATGTGGCTAGCACACGACAGAAACCCTCTAAACCAACCAATAATGAAAGCTATCATAGAGGTGAGGTATCCACCAATAGGGTCAAATGGAAACCAAGGTATTGCATGAATCCCAATGTGTGATAATGTAATCTAATGTCGAACACAAGGGAAACCACTCAGTCAAATACCCATGATACTGATCGATGCTGAGCACAAGGTGACCTATCAATAATGAAAATAGGGCTAGGGTGCAGCTCTAGGCCTGTCCTCAGAGCAAGATGTCGTCGTCGATAAGGACAAAACCCGCTAGCAAGAAGTCAATGGGGACCTTCTCAAACCGGCACGAGGAAAGGACCAATATAGCTGATGTGATAATCGACATGGTATTGACAATCAGGGATGGCCAACTGAAAAATGAGTCAAGAGACACCGCAGAGAGGCCGACTCAGGCTAACTTCCCTTGAACAAAAGCACGACTCAATGTGACTATGTGGCAGCATATGATGATTCTGTATAAGTTCGTCATGTAGGAGGCATGAACGAACCCTCAATATGATTGGAAGAGATAACCAATTGAGGGAGAACTGACTCAATAACAAGGTTAAGGTGTACCTAAGTCAAACTAAATCCCACCCAAATGGAAGAGACTTTGTTTTGAGTGCTTTGTTCAAGGGTGACACGACTGACTCTAGCTACCAACAATAAGTGGAAATATTGTCCCGTTCCTGCTCTTTTTGGAATATATAATTTTTTTTGTCTTTTTCTTTAAGCTGGAAAAAGAATAAAACAATGCTATAGTACAATGGAAAGAACGAGTGTCGGTGAAGCAGATGATCTAGTTCCTGGGATTGGAACAATCCTATGCTCAATGCAGGGAGGTGACAACTGGTCAAAGACACTCAAAGGTGTGTTCCTTCCACAGATCAAGGTGTGTCAAGTTGCAGAAGGCAAAGGCATGCAAGTTTGATTTCGCAGTAGTCATGGTCAAAAGTTGGGTTAAACATGAGTCCAAGTGAAGCCGGCTTAAGGCCAAAGAGGGTGCAAATGGTCAAAATGTAATGCAATAGTACAACTCAACAAAAAGGGAGCCTCTAGGGTATAAGGCCAGAACGAAGTGAAGAAACAAAGAGGAATGAGTCTTCAGCGAATAAGTAATGGCGAGACTAAAGAGGACTCCCAAGCCTAGGGACAAAAAATCAACGTGAGTGCAAAGTGACAACAAGGTACTAACTAGGGCACCCATGATAAGGTAGGCTCTACCACACAAGTCATGATACTTCTAAGCAATGAAAATGTTCTGCACCATAACTTGGTGGGGTCGATCCTAAGGCCAAAATGGGAAAGGGAACTGATAAGTGCACAATGCAGGCAGAAAAACCTAACCTATATGCTAGTTTCAAAAACCAATACCTGTCAGAACGGACCAACCATAAAAATTTCCCAAGGAGAAATATTCCAAGTTTTGTATATATTAATAAGAACACTAGACAAGAAGTTAATACATCCCACATATAAACTTCATATAAAATCTTGTGTTATAGAATACAAAACTTTAAAATGCGTACCTTATATATATAATATGGTACAGGGAACCACACAACCTTTTACGCATAATAGTTCATCTGGACAAACCCCTTCCAGGGCTCAGGCTAAGGACTCCTTTGGTAGTTAAAACTCATGGCTTCAAAGAGTTCCTGCTATGAAGGCAAAATAACTTCTGAGAAATCATGAGAACTACAAGGGTCAAAAGAGGGAATTAAGGGGTCCCATGTCCCTATAGGAAGAATCCCTCGGTCAACTGCCGGGACGAAGTCCCAAGAAGGAGAATAATGAGTCAAAGGAACCTTCTCAAAAGCGTTTGAACATTGAGGATTCAATGCCACATAATTAACCCATGGTGGGGTAGAGTCTACTTGAATACTCGAAACAAACCAAGGGATATTTTGCATAAATTCGAATTAAGGTGGTAATTATCAGGTGCAAGCTGATCAATAGTGAAAATATTCCTGTTATGAGGAAAGAACATCACTCAAAAGAGTGAAGACACCACAACATTCATAGCATAGACATAATCATGCCCAAGTAGCATATTAAAGTCTAAAGGGCTATCAACCACCATCATATCGATTAAGACAGTCTTCCCACCTAAAGTGATAGGAAATTGAGGAAGAACACCCATGGATTCACCAAGTCTTCTATCATAGGCTAACAGCTGACTTTGAGCTGTCAACAACTTTGGGGAACACAAAGCTTTCCAAGTCAAAGAGGATATAATACTTGCAGAGGATCCTTCATCCACCATACATCGATAAACATTTGTGGAATTAACTTTGACCTTTATTTGGAAAGGTGCAGCGGAAGTAATACGAGGCTCAACAAGACTATCCCAATCAAAGGAAACACTCCTAGAACTTGGAGGGGGAACATTCGAAGAAACCGGAATGCCCCCTATACTAGAAGACTCTGTACTAGAAATCAAGCGGACTCTTTTGTTAGGCACTTCACCCCCCGAAAGAGGAGTGTAATCAGCCAGCGATTGCACTGGCTCAACCATATTATCAACTAATGGTTAATGGGATTGATGAGAAACCATATCAGGTTTAGGGGTAGAAGTAATTTCAGACTCGGACCATATCCTTTGAACCTCTGGAATACCAGGGCACAAATGAGTAAGATGGTCTCCCTTGCATATCTTACAAGGGAACTTAGGTTTAAAACTTCTACGTCCAGGTTTCTTATCAACCTCCATTCCACCAACATGACTAGAAGTTGTTTGCAGAGATTCTTGAACATGACTTGCAGGGGATCTTGATTCTAGGTTAGTATGACTCACAGTTACTAGACTCGTGTCCCCAACATGACTTGCAGTGGCTGAAGGCTCATCTCCAACATGACTAGCAGAGGTTGAAGATGAAGTGCTAGTATGACTTCTAGTGACTAGACTTGTGCCCCCAGCATGACTAGCGGTGGTTGAAGGCTCATCTCCAACATGACTAGCAGAGGTTGAAGATGAAGGGATAGAATTATTCTTCTTCTTTGACTTCCTCTTGCTCCTCTTTTTAGATTTCTTATTACAAGAAGGAGGAGAAAAATGAATCCTAGATTTCTCTTTGAAAGAAGATGAACAATTAGCACCCATGTGATGCCCTTGAAATAAAGCATTCAACTAAGAAGCTTCAAGAGAATTTGGAATATTCGGAGTGGACCACAGCCAAATGGGTAGTCCAACATTCAATCCAGGAATATTCAAAGTAGCCATCAAGGGAGTACCAACATTTCCAAAGAAAGGAAAAGCACAAGGATCCCCTTTTAGAAGGGTACCTTGGTTGGTTTCTATAGGAATATTGGCCATATCTAACTGATTCGTAGACCCTTCTCTTACGGGAATGTAGAAATAACTTTTCAAGGAATATAGATAGGCAATCAAAACCTTTGCCCTTAACGAAGCAACTCCACAACTTCTGAAAGAACGACCAAAAGCCTTTCAAGATCGGCAGAGTGGTAAGCCAGTCACTCAAAACACAAATTCCAAATGTGACTAGACAAAAATACCTAAAGCCAACTATATACAAGGAGCAAAGAGCACTCACTAAAAAGTCCCTAAAAGAAGTCAGCTAGTCAAACAACTTCGAAGTATTTCCACTCCGGGTGATGAGGACCAGACACCAAAATACAAGAAAGTGAAGTAAGGGGCCTTCTGAAGATAGTCTGGGATAATGATAGCCTAGTCCTACTAGCGAAGGTAACAGAGGAAGTTACGCTGACCTCCTAACAATAGCCTGCGCCAGTGCAAGCCCCCAAGCTTCGAAAGGGTGCCCTCCAGTAGTACCGTTGAGAGTGATACAACGTCGACCTCAGGTGCCATGGGATTCCCCTCCGCAGCCACGTGTAGATCCCTAGGAGAAGCAACTAAGGTTACCAACTCGTATAAGAAGCCAGGCAGAACAGTCTTGCGGTAAGATCCGACAAGTAGGAGAAGGGGTATCTCTCTTCCTTATCTTCAGTCATGCTTAACTCCCAGATCTAGAGCTTTCCTGGTCTCCCTAATGCTATTGGATTTGCACTCACTATTTAGATTCCTATGTTTGACAGTTTAAATGGCCTTGGAGAGTTTTCTCTCCACTCGCCTAATCCAAGGCCCTAAAATATCCTAAAACTTGTTGGTGTGTATAACTTGACAACTATAAAAAAGTTTTAGTGTATTTTAATTAGTGCTTGTTTTTAAATGGGTTGTTCATTAAGTCAAGGGATAAGCGGAAATGAAACTTGTGGTGTTTTGACGCAAAAGAAATTAATAAAAACCAAACTACATGCAAATGCACGTGTTTTGTTCTCCAATGAAAGAAATTTCTATTAGGTTCAGAGGAACTTCAAAAACAACAAATTTTTCTTTTCTTTTCTTTTATTCAAGCTTCACGCTCACAAAAATTAACAAAACTATGGATGCCCTAAAAATATGCACAAATCTATCCTAATGCAATGAGTATATGCTGATGCGAAACTTAAGACTACTCAAAATCAAGAAATGAAAGTAACTTGTTTATCGATTTTAATTTGCCACTTAAAATGTTTAGATAGAATATAAGTTGGTAATGCTCATTTTGTCCAAACAGTAAAAGCAAGTTCCAAGAAAAACAAAAATGCACTTTGACTCAGAAAAAGAAACTAAGTCAAAACAAAGTTCAAGAAAGCAAAACCAAGTTTTCAAGAAGTTTTCTTCAAAAGCAAAAGAAAAACGTCTTTTCAAAAGTTCTCTCGACAAAACTAAAACTTTATGATTGAAGAAGAGGCAACAAAACACTTTGCAAGTTGACAACACAAAATGGATGAAAACTCAACAAAAAAAAAAATGTGTTTCAAGATGCTCTTAACAATCAAAAGCAGCAATAAGAGATTGGCAACAAAGACCAAAAGATCGAGAAGACAACTTTCAAGAAAGTGTCAATCAACAGCTTTCGGAAAGCAAGAAAAGTAGATGGTCACAAAGATGTAGTTTTGACATGCGAACACAGGTCACCAAAACAAGATTTGACACAAAGATTGAGATCAATCTCCCTGCCCTGAAGAATCATAGCAGCCAAGATTCCTAACAAGAAATCTCGTGTCCTTAAACAAAAATGATGACGCTTGCAACAAAACTAAACAAGACCAACACTTCTCACAACCGGAGAGAGTTTGAAATTACGTACTTGTTGTAAAAATAAAGACTGATATAGAAAAGTAACTATTCAGAACTGATTCAGACGAGCAGACAGATCTTCAGAAAAAAAAATATTTGAAAAATCTTGAAAATTTTAAGATATACGCGATTGTATTGATGTACAACTGCGTGTATACATGACTGCGCCTAAAGAAACCTGCATATGCATGGGTTCACTTAAGGAAACATGCGTATATACTCTTCTGTAAACTAGAAAAACAATGTACATAACAGACTTCAAGAAAAAACAAAAAATAGTATGAAGAAACTGATGAAGCTTACAATTCAAGTTCGTACAGGAACAGACTACACAGTGACAACAAGCAAATAAAAAGCTGAGCCCTGATTGGCTTGAATAAACCCAAACTAAGAACAACAATATTGTTGTCCCCAGTGGAGTTGCCAATTCTGTTCAGGGCTAAATTCCCCTAGGGTCTTGGGTTGATACCCTATCAGATCGGGGGTTATCTACACAGAGAAGCACACATTCCACACAGCCATGATGCTAATATAAACAAACTGAATGAAGTGGGTTGCACCTAAGGGTCCTTCATTTGGGAAGATCCAGCCAGGGTCCAAACCCTCTTGGAGTTCCTTTTGCTTCTTCAACCTGCAAAACAATCAATTCAAGAAAGCACAACAGTATATTGACCAAGCATCATAAAGAAATCATCTTCATAGCACATTGAAAGGTAGTTAGTTATACAATTAAAACAACGATTCATATGTGAATCATAACATTGATATCATAAACATGAAGAAGATTTATATCCGGAACAAGACAAGTGTTTCTTTTATTATAGATAACTAAAGTACAAAAAGGAATGATTTCACCTTATTCATCCATTTGCAGGCTCCAAGCGGAACTGTCTTCCGGATTCATCCAGTCTCAAGCCTTCAACAAATTCCTTCCATGACTTACTCAATGATATCTCAAGTAGTAGAAAGACATCATCACACAAGGAAACAAGGGTTTCCTATAAATGGGGGAAGTGCTGGAAGCACTAGGATCTTCGGACCTAGTCAGGGATAATCTCAATAGAGTGATCATTCTCTCTATCCTCTCCTCCCTTAGGCCTTCCCATTGAAGCCTTTTATACTTCTCCCAAAGTAGTTTTTTAGTTGGGAATTCATTGGGAACAGTTGGGCCACGGGCACTAATAGGTAATCAACAGGTAAAACCCGCGATCTCCGCCTGAAATTAAGGAGATTTAATTTTTTAAAGTGTTTTAAGGCATATACGTGGGTTGGGTATACACAGACCCGTGTACACATGCGTTTAGCTCAGGGAATGTCACGTATAGGGAGTAAAACACTGTTTTTAAAAATTTTGGACCAGGTCTGGAAGGAGGGGTTGCCCTAGGCCATGAGTGCAGCATCACAAACATCAAGAGTGAGGTTTGGAGCTATAACAGTGGCAAGATTAGGCACTTTGCGAAGGGGCTACGAAATGGTAGGCTTGAGGACAGGGATGAGGGGCAAAGAGATAGCCTAGAATCATTGCACATTAGGAGCCAGGGCATAGGCGAGACTAGGGAGTGCAAATCTATGATAAAGGGTTGGCCCTGGGAAGCTAAGGATGGGAATTCTCGGGAGGAATGGAGGTTAGACAGCACGGCCTCTTTCCTCAGACTGTGGTGGGGGTGAGCCATGACACTCCAAAGCGATGGGGACAGGCTAAGTTGGGTTGGAATTTTTAGAAAGAAAGAGATGTTGAAGGAATGGAAGGGTGAAGATTTTCCTAATCTAATGTTTTATGTTGATAACTATAAACAGGAGTTTGATAATGACGCGATGGCTCACCTAGGTAGAGGCTGGGGCTGCAGGGGTCGAAGGCACTTGAGCCAGGCAGCAAGAGAACCTAGCACCTCCGATACCACAAAGCCTAGAGCATATAAAGTAGGAACGGATGTCGACATCCACAAGTTGATTCAAGAGATGGAGGACAACATAATGGAGGAAGACTTTGAACCGGAAATGGAAGAATGGGGGGAACTCGTCCCTGACCCTGGGAATTCTAGGGGTAGGATGTCTCATTTTAAACAAACCTTGCACATATATTGGGTCATGAAGCGACTTCTAACCAGAGTTGTAGAATAGGTGGCAGGGGAGATGGCAGAAATTGCCCAAGGCATGCCCAACCTCAAAAAAGATATGAAGAACATGCAAATTCTGATTTTTATGCAGGACAGTAAGCTAGATATGATCCAAAACAAAATTATGGAGCTGTCTCCAGTGCCAGGTGACTCTGTTGTAGCACTGGCCATCGTGGATTCTGAGAAGGATGATAACAAGGACTAGTATTTTACTTTCCAGGTTTTGCCGGACTTTTTAGCGGATAGCCTTTACTTTTCTTGTCTTAATATGTATGTTCAGACCTTAAACTATGTTTCTAGTTGTGAAGTGTATCTAGCTTGGGTAGAAAGACTTGTTAAATTTTGCTACTGGATGGCATATAACAGTTTTAGGTGGCCAACAGACTTGGTTTCCCATTTGGGCAAGTTGAGGCAACTCAGATTTTGTATATGGAACAACTTCCTTTATAAATAGAAAAAAGGATCCACCCTAGCTTACAAAAAAATAAAAATTGTTATTATCCCTATATCTTTTAATATAGGTTACTATAGTCCCCATTTTGATTATTTTAAAATAAATTTCGTTAACTTTTTACTTAACCATCCAAAAATATTCATAATTAAATTTAATGATTATTTCTTTAAAAATATATTAATATTAAGAATACATATATTGACTATTCTAATAATATTATTTTAACTAAATAATTTGTCTAGTCAAATGTAGCCATTTCTTGGTAGATTGTAGCCGTTTGTCCAACGTGGTCTAATATAGCCATTTTTCGGGACAAACCTAGCCATTTGAAGCTCTACTATTCCTTTTTAACATGAAGCCATGATTTGATTATTCAACTTGTCCTGACAATGAACCACACTAGTTGGTTCGAAACGCGTCGACGAAATTCTTCTGATGTGATTTTTTCCGAAAACATTTCTATCAGTACAGCTATATATTGGTGCGTTTGGTAACGTGAACATTTTATCTGGGTGTGAAAATGTTATACGTGCACACTGGTGCATACGTGTGATGCACCGCTATGAACGTTTAAATTTGTCAACCAACAATGATGTGTCATAGACAAGTGCACACTGTCTACGGTGCAATTGTGTTTTATAGAGAACCAAAGATGGTGCATGACCCTGTTTTTGGTGCATCGATAATTTCTTCTTCTTTTTTAATTGACAGTTATGTTTGCATATTAGTAAATGCGTTTTTCATTTGATAAAAAAAATTGTATCTTATGTATTTGGCTAATGTATTTTATATGTAAATCATGTAGCATATACATCAGTAGTGGGAGAAACCACAATTGGAATTACACAGAGAAATAATGGAAACAAAAACACAGAACAATAGTATAAATGATCAAATAACACAAGTGCATATCACTCTCCATTGTTGTCACCTTGATTATCTTCCTCGATTCTTGGCATGATAACATTGTTGTTCTCAAAAACATGTTTTCAGCTATGGTCATGTCTTAATACAAACCCCCAACCTCTACCTAACACATCAGGGTAGAAAACTCCCGGTTGCAGTGTTTTGGGAGAAGATAAGCCTTCGTAACTTCATGGCACATATTTCTAGAGTTGATAAATATCATCCCACTATTGCGATTTTCCTTTACATTATTCTGATAAAAAGTGTTCCACCACTTGCACCTAAAAATATCACATTGTAATGAAGAGAAGTCCACTTGAGTGATCTCTTGTATATTTCCAATGTAACCTCATGTTCCTTGTATTAGGTTTTGATCGCGGTAGCTAGCATGACTAGATTGGTTGAACTTGACTTCCACTCGACAGTCTTGTGTCATGCATCCATCATCAACATCCTCCATGCGAAAATGATGTCGATATTCCCACACAGATGGTAATAAATGTACCTATAAAAAAAGTGAAAAAATCAGAGTGTCAGGTGTCTTAAATCTTGAACATAATTAAAAATATAAAGTACATATAGATGTTACAATTCAAAGGTGAAATATGAAGTTAAAATTGTACATAATGAGATTATAATTACCAATTTGTTGCACCCAATCCCTACGTTTAGCACATCCTCTTCAACACGTGGGTAATGACCAAATACACCATATTTCTCTTTGATTTGAACAAGAACCCAACTGTTAGGGCATGTCATTGGCATATTTTATTTTAAATGATCAGGATAAGGCACACTTCTACCATTCAACTATTTGAATTATTTCCTCTAACTGTTCCATTTCCTCCTCTTCTCTTCATACATTGCAACCCATGATTGTGTTGCTTCCATATTTTAAAGAATAAATTTGTTGATGGCTTGAATTTCTGAACTGATTGATGAAATCAAACCAAAACATATCTAGTATGTATGAGATCAAAATATGTATTAATATGAAGTTTAGTTTGAATAGTTTTTGCATAGTAATTTGACAAATGATAAGCCTGCACTTACTCTTTATCTTGCACATCTTCCATTTATTTCTAGAAGCTACCCTTATCTTTTGTATTCATCTCTTTCGTCATCCCAGATCGCCACACCTGACGTGTTGTTAATATTCTTGATGTAATCATTGAAATAACATAAAGACTCATACGATATATACCACTCTGCCATAGACCCCTCAGATTATTCCCTTTATCAAATAAAGCCTTTCAATTTCTTCATGTACCTCTCTAAGAAGAACATCCAACAAGAAGAAACAACCCCAACTAATTTAACCTCATTTACTAGGTGAATTACAAGATGAGCTTCCAATTCAATGAAACTTGTCGATAATTCCTTCTCAAACATACAAACAATCTTAGCTATCTCTTGACACCATCATGGAATTCTAGCCCTATGAATCTCCTTTAATGTTATCCATTGTCGAAATGTAGATAATTTAGATATGGCACGTGGTGGGTCTTGGGGGAAGTCATGGTTCACACACCCACACATGAGTAGATAATAAGGACACTGCATAGTAAATAGTACATTATACAAAAATTAATTATAAAATATGCCATTACATAAAATTAAAAATAAAAATAAAATCATGTTTTTGACATATTTTCTCTTAGAAGCTTCAAATGGTTATGCGATTTCCACCCCCACAAATGGTCATCCACACGGAAGAAATGTTGTAGTGAAGAACCATATAAAGAAGGCACACTGGCATTCATTATAACTTCATTTGTTAAAGAAATATCATCTTTCTATAGAATCCATGCAACATCACCGTTTTTGAGAGACTAAGAGGAGCCAACCTCTCCTATAGTTTGTTGTCATAGCTAATGTTTCTTTTTAGTTTTTGAATAAATAAGATCTCTTCGAACAGCTAATGTGTCACTTTATTTTGATGATATGTGCCTCCATAAATAATATGAAACATTTTAAAATATATGTATGGGATCTAGTAAGTGGGAAATTTTTAAGATGCTCCGAATATAGGAGCTCATAAAAGGTAGGTTTCCTTTTCATCCCAATGGGAAATTTCTCAACATCAGTGTCGAATAAATCTAGATCATCGAACATAGGCTCCCCTATTGAATCGATCATTTCTACAAACTCCTTCTCCTTCTCTATTTCATATGCTCTAAGCCATCCATATCATGTCATTATTGCATTCCTTTGGTTTTGTCTATGGTTTACCATTGAAAGAGGATGTTTATCTTTTGTAAGGGTGTCCTTCTGGGAGGAATACCTTGAAGCAATCATACTATAACAACCCTGGATAAAAATCCATGTAAAAAAATATAATACCACTATCATGGGACATGTATTCCACGTTGAATGGTGGGAAAAACATCCTACTGGGTGTTCATTTCAATTGTTATGGCTAAAATAAATTGGCAAAGGAAATTGCTAAGGCTTTGGGAAGGAAAAATGGAATTTTCGGCATATTCATTTATGAAAACAATGGAGATTAGGAGAAAAGGATGGTGAAATGTCACAGGTTGCATGCGAGGATGACATTTAAGGAAATTAATGGAAAATGGAGAAAATAGAGGCCTCATTCATAAAGAGGCTTCTAAGGATTAGTTGGCAAGATTTTGCTCAAAATTTGACATGTTTTGGTGGAGCTCTCTTCTATTATCTCTCTCTCATACTCTTGGACACTTAGATTTTTCATGGAGCACTCTTGGAGGAGCGTGGTATACTTGGAATTTGGAGAAAGAAGGCAAAGGAAAAGCATGAAAGTGCAAGAGGACATCAAGACCAACAACTACAATAGCTTTTTCTTGTAGGTACTGAGTTGCATGTATGTTTCCTAGATAGTTTTGGCATGCATGGCACTTTCATGTGGTTTCCTGGTTATGATATTTCATTGGCTTGGAGTGTTTCCTAGATTGATAATGGCTTTTCCTAGCCTTGCCATTTCCTGGATATCCATGGTGTTGTGGGTTCATTTCTTTTTTTTTCTGGTCGATTCTCATGTTTTGTTAGCTTAGGTTGAGTTACTAGTTCTGGGAGCCTTGGTTGGAAAAATGGTTTGGAAGCCTTGAAATGGCTTAGGTTGAGTTACTATTCCCAAATCCTTGGTTGGACAAATTATTTGGAGCCCTGTAACAACATAGGTTGAGTTACTAGTCCTACAACCTTGGTTGGACAAATGCTCTAGAGTCATTGGTGGGTTGAATTACTAGTCTTGGAGTGTTCGTTTATCAAATGCTCTAGAGACCTCAGTGGGTTGAGTTATTAGTACTAGAGCCTTTGTTGGACAAACACTTTGGAGACTTGTAGAAATCTATGGGTCAAGTTACTAGTCCTTGATTCTTGTTTGGATAAATGCTTTGGAGTGCAGTAGAATCCATGTGTTTAGTTCCTAGTTTCAGAAGTCGGGTTGAGAAAACACTCTGGAGCCATGGACACCTTGGGAAGAGATCAATATGGTGATGGGGAGTGATGTAAGACCGTGAGGTGGAATCACTAGTTGAGGGTTGACGTGGTTTGGCCTCTGGAGGCCGTGGATGGTTTTGGTTAATGTGTTTTATGAGATCCCACATTCATGCTTATAATATGGCATGAGGGTGATTGGATGAGGATATACTTGGCTCAGCGAATCTACGATCAGGTGGAATGTGGTGGTCCCATATCGGGTTGACATTTTCATCATTAATATTACATTATTTATCCTTATTAATTCATGATTATTATATTTGTCTATATGTGGATTCTATGGATATTTGTTCCTTGGTATTTTTCTTGTTATTATTCTAGTTATGAACATGTATTATGATAGTGACTATGTATGGCTTTCATCATGGTTTTACTTGTAGTTGAATGAAAAATGTATCTATGGCCTAATAGATTATAATGCAACTAATGTGATAAGGAAAAAATGCCTCATAGAGAATCTCATATAAATATGAGACCCTTATGCTCAGTTATGCTGTTAAGCCCTATAGATTACATTATTATGACATATTTGACAAAATGCCTGTCATGGATAATAGGGTTCCAATCAAGTCCTTGTTCAAGTAATTAAATTTGCATCATTATTCGATTGTTATATTTTAGTTCTAAAAGTTCCATTGGTTATGGGCAGTGACCATGCCTTTGGGCCTGAAAAAGTGGCACAAATCCCACAGACAGAGGCACACCACTAGGCATAAAGGTCACTAGACACATGGATACCAATGTTGTGGGAGAATGCAAATCCTCCTTGATGCATGCATGCCCATATCAAGGGATATTCCTGGGGTATAATGGTCTAAAAACTCAGTGGGACCTAGGGGTTGGTTACCTGAGTGGTTGGGATGGTTCCTGTGAGTTCTGTTGTTGTTGTGGACGGTTTGCATGGTGTGATTCCATTGGTTTAACTTCTTTAACTAACACATAGGGAATCAAATCACATCATACTAACTTCTCATCACATGTTTACCCCGGTTGGCCAGTTACTTGGGTAGATGTGGGAGAAGGGTGTTACACATACCCTAGATTTTGTAGGTGTTCATACCTCCTAGCCTTTCTAGAAGGTCCACAATATTTACATCCATGATAACCTTTTATTAAAATACATGCAAAATTATTGTATACAAACCAACAAGTTAGCGACAATGAAGATTTGAATAATTGCAATGAATTAAATTAATATACGAAACAATATTATTACTAAACAAGTCAATAAGAATGTAAATTAGGAGAGAAAACTGCTAATCGTGGATAATCATGTATGGTGTAAGAAAATATGCCATGCAAAGTAAAAATCCTGTTTATTGCAATGGCAATTGATACATCGTACACATGTATCCCTTACCATAAACCCTTAAATTCATCTACCAATGGTTGTAAGTAGAAATCCATATTCTTCAATTTTATTCTATAAGGGACTATGAGAGCCAACATAAGATGTCTATTCTTCATAGAAAACCATGGTGGGATATTGTTATTGATCACTACTACAAGCTAAACATAATAGTTGGTGTTTTTGGGGGAATATGGGTTGACACTATCCATGGTTATGCTCAGTCGTAGACTTTGTACTTCATCCTTGAATTTTTCAGGCCACATATCCTCTATATCCTACATGGCTATTGAATCTATTGGGATTCATATGACTCCTAAATCACTTATGTGTGAGTCATGCAATCGCTACAACATAGCTAATTATTTGCAATGAAAGAGTATTTGAATCCTTGGGATTATGGGTATGTGACTCAATTTATTATGAGGAGGACAATGTGATTTACCCATTTTTTTGAATTATGATAGCTATGTTGCCCATATTTTAGACTTATCCCTATGTCTCCATTTTCTCCTCTATATAGAATATAGTCATTTGTACATGCATGTTATGATATGTAATCAACACTCAAAATTTTCAAACACTACTTTACCTCTTCACTCAAAACAAACTTATCTTTGAATATGCTATAGTTTGTGTGGAATATAATTGTACAATATAGATATTTAAGATTCCAAAAATTGACCATTTTCAAATTTGATTTTGTGACAAAATATAAGGAACTTGATCAGCCATGCAAGTCAATTGCGCAATATTGTCGATAAACATGCATTTGAGATGCCAAACTTTGCTTTCACATTGTAAAAAAACATCGTTGTCCCGAACTGAGTAGACCTTCACTTGCATCTAGGTCTAGATAGAGGGGTGGTGGAAGAAAATTTGAGGCTTTTGGATAATGTATCATTGATACGAGTGATGATTTCAAGGAATGAGGACAATAGTTAAAAGAAGAAATTTTTGCAAACTCCAAGTCACCACAGAACTCCAAGCCCTCCATCCACTTCATATTCACTATCTATTCATCATTTGTCCATCCCATTTCATTCTTGAAAAAAAAGAAAAACAAATAGAGCATCCTCTCCATTTTCACAAACCTACACTACTCCCTTTGAGCCCTAGCATCATCATCCAATCGCTCTTCATCATTTCTCATCACTCGGATGTAGTTAAAAGACCCTAAAAGAGGAGGAATGACTACTATAGGAAGGCAAAATGTTGCTACAAGAAGGATGAAATGAAAAAATTATGCTAAACTCCAATATGGCGGAGCTTAAGAGAGACCTAATCAAAACAAAGTACTCCAAGGCCATTACATAGTCACCTATGCCACAAGAGAGAAGAAGAAGGCAACAAAAGGAAATAAGGCATTCACCATCAGAACAAAACTCAAACTACAGTGATGTTTTTGAAGAGGTCTCCAATCTCCTTCAAGATTTTTTACAAGGCCTAAAAATGAGAAAAAGGCATGGGAGTCAAGTGGAGGGCCTGTCCTAGGGTAAGAATATCATTTATGCTCAAAAAGGGTTTCCTGTAGTTTTGATAGGAATTACTAGAGGATGTCCTATTTCTCATCTAAATGCACTTTGAAGGTGTTAGAAGTGTCCAAATGGTGGAACAAGGTAGCAGAAGGTTCATAAGGGTGCGGGAGACCTTGCCAAACTGAAAAATATTCAAGAACCCATCGTTAATAAGTGGAAGAAGGCAAGCTAATGGTCTCAAGAAACAATGATTTTTCTTTGCACAAATATTTTTTTCAATTCGTCCTTGCAGAACTTGAAGCCAAAATTCTTAATGCACAGGAGAGAGTCCACCAGGACCATGGATGAGGCACAATGAGGTCACTAAGTTTCTTAGAGGATGAGCAACACCTTGAGGAGGGCAGTATGATGGGCCTTTAAATTAGACATAAATTAAGGCCCATGCCTCTAAATTAAAACATGAATTAAGGCCCATGACCATCCTTCAGCACAATAAACCTCTCTTTCTACATTAGATGATGTATTTTTAACTTTAATATATTCATTAGGAAGCTTTATGAATAATTGGATATTTGTGCCTAATGTTATTTGTGTTTGTGAAATATTATGAGAATATTGGGCAGATTATGAAGATTTGGAGGAGGAGATAATTTAGGGACTTTCTCCCTACTACATGAGGATCAATAATAATAATAAGTGAACAAGAGATTATGGAATTATGACACAGATTTTGGAACTCCAATGATTTAAAAAATCTAGGAATGTGTTTCCTGCCAGTTAATGCAGATTCCTAGTATTGGGGACCAGATCCACTAATCGAGGGATTTTGGTGGGGAAAGATTTCTCCATTCATTGGGAGTGATTCCTAATAATTTTGTATAAGTACCAAGTCAAATTTTCATCTAGGAAGGTATTTTCATAAGTTTTCTTGTGGATAGAACTCTTATTTCTGCAGCTCCATTGGATTTTCTTGCAGGGATGTAATTCTATTGATGAAAATAATGAAGATTGGTGTCATGTTCAACTTCTAAATATTTTTATCCTACATAGGTCTCTAATTTTCCTTTCTCTTGGCCATCCCAAGAGCCTCAAAGCCCTTTTGTATCATTTTCTTTCCTTCTTTTCACTTCTTATTCACATGTATCTCTTGTTTTTATTTCTTTCTATTTCTGCATTTAATATTAATGCTTCCTTGTTGTAGGATTGATTTAAATGGTTGATGTAATTTATTTTCCAGGATAAAAATCCTTATTTCATCCTTGGAAAAGCTTTGGAAGTTCATAGTAATCATGGAACTGCTTGGATTAGTCTTCCTATTCCCAAATCTAGATTTCTGGAACTCCTTTGTGGTAAAGAACGATAACTTTATGCTATTTTTTAGAGCATGCTAATGAGCTTCCATCGAGTTGGTTCCACTTGCATTATATCACAAAAACATTGTAGTTCATAATGAAAACTAGCCCACTTCATTTTAACTTGATTAGGTTAGGCATTTTTTAGATTTACTAGCTGACTAGTTCTCTAATTTCTAGATCTTCGACTAGTAATGTTTATCTATCTTTTAGCATGGTTTAATGCAGGTATTTTTGAGTGATTCCACTTGGAATGGGGACCTAAGACATCCTAGTCAATAACAAAATTTGTCCCATCCAATTTGGATTTCATTTTCTTGCTCATTCTATGAATTAAAATTTTGTATAGTAAACCTGTAACTTCGTGTAGTAAATCAGGGGATCTTGTAGGAAATCACTGTAGCATCCTATAGGAAACCACTGTAGCATCCTATAGGAAAGCCCGTTTTGAGCCTGAATTGAGAAAAAATCATCATTGAAGCTGGGATTATGCCCCTACTTGACTCCATGATATCAAGACCATTTAAACCATTTGCTCCACACTTGTCTCCCCTACCAAAGATCAAGGAAAGATTAGCATTTGCATTCATAAAGCAAAAAGATTAAAAAAAAATGAGTTCTTTTATATTTACACATGCACATAGCAGTTAGTACTCTCTAGATCATATTTCATGCTTAGGTTAGTTTAAATCATCACATGTGATAAGCATGGTTAAGTTAGGTTTCTTTTACATTTAGTTAATGATCTTTATGCAATTAGAATAGGTTTCCTTCCTTGTACTTTCTTTCTTGCAATAGGTTAAGGTTCCATTTCGAACATTTCATTTTCTGCAATTAGTTTAGGATTTGACATCAATACATGCACTCCATTACATCATGACAGTAAAGGAAGGACACATTGTATGCTACACATATAGTGTCGATACCTCTTAAATTTGTACGAACCTGGGGTTGATAATTAAAGTCGATAGCCTTAGGAGTTGCAGCGTTCTTGTTGCAATACTGAGGCTCATCACTTTTTTTTCTCTACCCTACTCTACTTGAAAAACAAAATCACTTTCAAGTATAAGAATACTTCCAATGGAGCCATGTTCACATCATGATGACATGCAAAATAATGTATAGGCTTGAAATTTATGCTTTGACATGTACCTGGATTTCAGAGATCAAATGATTTGACGTTGTTGATATCAAGAAACATTGAAGGATAGAGCTCTTAATGGTTCACAAGTTTAGAGACTAATTCAATAAGATCATGAAATGATATGAAAAATATATTTCTAGAAAAATATAAAGATCATGATCTTAAGGAAAAAATATTTAGAATGAATCAACGAGAACATGAGAGCCTTGAGGATTTAATAGATAGGTTCATGTATAATGTTAAGAGTGGAAAACTACATCTTTTAGGATTCAACACACTAAAAACCCTCTTACTTAGAACAATTAAGAATGAGTGGATTGATCTCCTTGATCTCATGAGTAGAGTTGATGTATACCAACTATCATTTGAAGAAATTTGTGAAACACGCAAACACATATCAAGAGGAAGGGAAAGAATAAGTAAATAAATGTCAAGATCAGTAAGTCAAGCTAAACTTGGAAATTTGTTTGATGAGTTTAAAATAGAAATTATTAGCAATCTAACCAAACATGTAGAAATTTTAAGAATACAAAATGAGAAAATAGAAGATGGTTGTGTTGTCCATGCAGAATCACATGATGTTAAATGTTACTCCTCATTACCAAGTTTGAAGGAAGTTCACGAAGAGGAAAATGGAGCAAGTCAATTGTCATTGCAGCAATGTTATGTAGCTCTAAGAGGACCATGGTAGCCTATTCAGCCGGATATGATGCAAGAGCCTAATTCACAATTTTAAGGTTATGCATATCCACCTCAAAGTAATTGGAACACACCCTTTGCTTAGTAACATTGGTCATCCCAACCCCGAAACCAATCATGGCAATGAGGTTGGCAAGGAACTTATGGGAGCCATCCACAATATCCTTAGTATTTTCCTCAGTATCCCCCATACCCAACTCCATGTTATCCTTGCCATTCACCTCCATGACAACAATAAGCCCAATTACATACATCTAAAATATCCACTCCCACTGAACTCCTTGTACCACCATTTCCAAACCCACACATTGAAGTAGCTCAGCCTACTTACAATGCTGAGGTACAACACTTGCTAACATGTCCTCTTGAGCTTAATGGTATTCACCATAGCTCAAGGAAGTATAGAAAAAAAGAGATTCTCTTGATACCATTGGAGGACTAGATCAAGAAGAAGAATATTCGAAATAGAAGATCAAAGAATCATGGGTTGCACTTGATGAAGAGAAGACCTGAAAACCAGAGATTGAGAAATCTCCCTCATGCTTAACATCAAATCCTCCATGTATTCAAGAGATCAGTCAGCAAAAAGAGGAAGGCTTGAAGGTCATGATAGAAGAAGACATCCAAGATGGTCCAAATCAACAAGTGGACCAGAGGTTTCACAACTATATTGAAATATGGTTCCAGATAATCACTAAGTTGCAACAATACTCTCCTTTTCAATTGTGCTTGATATCATCAACGTCAAATCATTTGGTCTTTGAAATCCAGGTTCATGTCAAAGCATACATTTCAAGTCTACACTTCATTTTTTCTGTAATCTTGATGTGCAAATGTCTCCATTGGAGGTATTATTACACTTGAAAGTGATTTTGTTTTTCAAGTAGAGTAGGGTAGAGAAGAAAAAAAAAAATTTAAAAAAAAGAGAGAAAAAAAATATCAGGTGAAAACTTCCTTTGAGCCACCTCAAATTGGATCATTGATTGAAAACCTCAACGAGGTGCTCAATGGGTTGGGAAAAATGAAAAAAGAGGAAGAAAGAAAAGATCCTAGGTGAAAACCTCCTTTGAGGCGCCTAGGCAGATGTAATAGTTGAAAACCTCCTTGAGGCGGCTAGTAGGCCTAGAAGGAAAAAAAGGACAAAATAAAAAAATCTTTGCTTGATGTATCTCTCTGATGAATACATGTACTCTCCAACATATACAATGAACAAAAACAAGTTGGCACCAAGGAAAAGAAAAAATAGGTCAAACCTAGTCAAAAGAAGTCAAATTTTGACTTTTTCCACCTTTGCTCAAATGCTCCCACAAGGCCATGGCCATGCCAATCCATCAAACTCATCTATTTCCACCATCCACCCATCATTCTCAAGCTTCTTCCATTCACTTTTCTTGTTGTCCTAAAAAACTATAGGATGCTCTATTTTACTACATGATACAAAAATACATAGAGCATAAATTTGTTTTTGCCATAACTTGAAAACCATGCATCCATTTTCCAAGTTGTTTCAGGGGGAGATGAACATGGGTGATGGTCACATGCTCAAGCAATTTCAAAAAATTCTAGTGCACATTTTTCAATAAATCGGCCTCCACCACCTACAACCAGTTTTGCATTTTCTCGATATTCATGCATCCATTTGAAAACTTGCTTCATGGGGAGATGCATATGGATGATGAAAACATGCCCAAGCAATTTCAGAGAATTCTAGTGCATGGTTTCCAAGAAATACACCTCCATCACCTTCAACCATTTTCAGGTTTTCTCGAGGTCTGTGCATCCATTGACCAATTTGTTTTTTATGGGGAGGTGTCAAAGTATGCATTGTTTTCTTCCCTAGTTGATTCATTTCTTTTTACTTTTTGAAAAAAATAAACAATATTTTCATTAGGCATATTTCATTTCAAAAATAGAAAATTTCATTGCATTAGTGTTTCCATTCAATCATAAAAACAAAAAAATTCTCCAACACCAACCCACCCCCCCATTTGATCACGTGGTGCAGTAAGAACCACATCAACATTCACTTTTGAAGGTAGAAGAAGAGGATGACAAAGAATGTAGAAGAAATGGATGGAGATGGTCACAATGAAGAAGATCCTCTTGGATTTCCGATTCAAAACACTGATGGTAGTGTGCACATGAAGAACATCCCTCCATCTTTTCTTCCAAAATTTCATGGTCTAAGGTTAGAGGATCTAGAAACCTTTCTCTTTGAATTTGAAATTATTTCTAGATCTTATCGTTACTTATTAAAAACTCAAAAGCTGAGATTGTCCCCAGAAACGGCGCCAAAAAGTGATGAACCTCAGTATTGCAACAAGAACCCTACAACTCCCGAGGCTACTGACTTTAATTATCAACCCGGGGTTTGTACAAACTTAGGAGGTATCGGCATTATATGTGGAGCATACAATGTGTCCTTCCTTTGCTGTCATGATGTAATGGAGTGCAGGTACTTAAGTCAAATCCTTAACTAATTGAAGAAAATGAAATGTTCGAAATGGAACCATAACCTATTGCAAGAAAGAAAGCACAAGGAAAGAAACCTATTCTAATTGCATAAAGATCATGAACTAAATGTAAAAGAAACCTAACTTAACCCTATATATCACATGTGATGATTTAAACTAACCTAAGCATGAAATATGATCTAGAGAGTACTAACTTTTGTTTGCATGTGTAAATATAAAAGATCTCATTTTTTAAATCTTTTTCCTTTATAAATGAAAATGCTAATCTTTCCTCGATCTTTGGCAGGGGAGACAAGTGTGGAGAAATAGGGTTTAAATGGTCTTGATGGCATGGAGGTCAAGTAGAGGCCTAATCCCAACTTCAATGATGTTTTTTCTCAATTTTGGCTCAAAGCAAGATTTCCTATAGGATGCTACAGTGATTTCCTACAGGATGCTACAATGATTTCCTACAGGATCGCCTGATTTGCTACAAGATGTTACAGGTTTACTATATGAAATTATAATTCATCGAATGACAAAGGAAATAAAATCCAAATTGGATGGAACAAATTTTTTTATTCACTAGGATGTCATAGGTCCCCATTCCAAGTGGAATCACTCAAAAATAAATCTGTTAACCCATGCTAAAAAATAGAAAAATATTACTAGTCGAAAATCTAGAAATTCGAGAACTAGTAAGCTAGTAAATCTAAAAAATGCCTAACCTAATCAACTAAAAATGTGGTGGGGTAATTTTTGTTATGAACTGGATTTATTTCTATGATGTAATGCAAGTGGAACCAAGTTGATGGAATCTCATTAGGATGGTCTAAAAAATAGCAGAAATTTATTGTTCTTTGCCAGAAAGGAGTTCCAGAAATCTAGATTTGGGAATAAGAAGACTAATCCAAGAAACTCAATGATTACTATCAACTTCGAAAGCTTTGCCAAGGCTGAATTAATGCTTATGATCCTGTAAAAGAACTTACATCAACCATTTAACTCCATCCTACACCAAGAAATCTTTAATACTAAATGCAGAAATAGAAAGAAATAAAAACAAGAGAGGCATGTGAATGAGTGGTGAAAAGAAAGAAAGAAAATGTTACAAAAGGGCTCTGAGGTTCCTAGGATGGCCAAGCCCAATGAAAATTAGAGACCTGCGGAGGAGAAAAATATTTAGAAGCTGCACATGACATCAATCTTCATTATTTTCATCAATAGAATTACATCCCTGGAAGAAAATACAATGGAGCTGCAGAAATAAAAGTTCTCTCCACAAGAATACTAATGAAAATCCCTCCCTAGAGGAAAATTTGACTTGGTACTTATACAAAATGATTAGGAATCATTCTCCATGAATGGAGGAAGCTTTCCCCACCAAAATCCCTTGATTAGTGGATCTCGTCCCCAATACTAGGAATCTGCATTAAATGGCAGGGAACACATTCCTAGATTTTCTCAATCATTGGAGTTCCACAATCTATGCCATAATTCCATAATATCTTGTTGACTTATTATTTATTATTGATCCTCCTGTAGTATGGAGAAATTCCCTAACTTATCTCCTCCTCGAAATCTTCATAATCTGCCCAATATTCTCATAATATTCCACAAAAATAAATAATATTAGGCACAAATATCCAATTATTCATAAACCTTCCTAATGAATATATTAAAGTTAAAAATACATTATCTAATGCAGAAAGAGAGGTTTATTGTGATGAAGGATGGTCATAGTCCTTAATTGATGTTTTAATTTAGAGGCATGGGCCTTAATTTATATCTAAACTAGATGCCCATCAATGAGCATCATCCCCTACCTCATCATTATGGAATGCATATAAGAACATTTCCTCCATGGTAGTCATATCCCTTAAGTAATCATCGATATCAACCTCCATTTGATTTCCTCCATTGCCAACTTGTGACAAAAAACAACTATTGTTGTAGTCATTTCTAATTGGCGAATATGGATGTAGTGGAAACTGAATAGATGGTTGATTCAACCATTCTTTGTATGCTTCCTCTCCGAGTCATTCTCTTAATGCAACCTTATCTCGATTTGACGTTGTAGTGGGGTGCACTAAAGATGGTATGTGGGTCGCTAATCATCACTAGAATCCTAATTTCTAAAAATATTGAACATCAGTAGTACAATATTAATGATATTAGTAAGCACAACAATGCAATTGGTTTATTGATATTTTAGTATAGCAAACAATTATTACTGTCATTGATCTAGGATTGCAGCTAGAAGATGCCATGTTCCAATTGGTAGGGTGAAGAGCTTATCCATTTTCATCTACCAACTACTTGTGATATGTTGCTTCTAATAACAACTTCCAACATTTTTGAAAATAATATGGAGTAATATTTTTTGCATTTGAACTTGATTTTGAATCTGGATCCTGTAAATAATATACATACATTTTTATTCAAATTGACATGGATTAAAAAAAATAGATTGAATTAGATAATCAAAATATAAAATAAAATATCAACTTACTCGATATGGAAAGAGAGAACTCCGCGAAGGACTTTGATCAACAATACGGAATGAGATGGAAGCGCAAGAGAATCGGAGAATAGACGGCAACAACTAGGGTTTCAGATTGTTGCAGGGGTTAATCTCCATGGAAGGATGTAGAGGAGGGAGCTCCACTCCCTCCTATAAGGAGGCCGTGGCCAACAGAGGCAAGAAACCTCTAGAAAATGACAGAGGTACTGCTGAGGAAGGGAAAAGGAATATGGAAGAGAAGATAGATGGCACCAAAACGAGGGAGAATAATAGCACAAAAGACAAGGAGGAAGAAGACAAAAAATAGGGAACATAAGATAGAAGACAAAAAGGACCTTGTAAACCCAAAGTTGAGATCACACCTAGAGTAGTTTTAAATGATCCTGCTCTGCAGGCGCACAGGGATCACATGCGGACTTATGCTATCATCTGTAAATTCATGGGATTATGGCCCACTGAAAAAGCTTTACAGATGTGGATCAAATACCACTGGAAACCTAAAGGGAGCACTGACCTACATCTTAGGTCAAAGGGATTCTTCACTGCGGTGTTCACAAATATCGAAGATAAAGACAGAGTGTTTGAAGGAGGGCCATACTTCTATGCAGTAGTAGGCCTCTATATGCAGCCATGGATGATGAATTTTGTCCTAGAGCGTGAGACTTTTACTTCGGTCCTAGTCTGGGTAAGACTCTATTCTCTACCTCTTGATTACTGGCAAACTGAATCATTAGCTACCATAGGCAATAAATTAGGTCGTTTTGTCAAAGCTTCTGAAGCCACAAAAAGGGGAAAATATACTTCCTTTGCAAGGATATGTGTGGAGATGGATCTATCCAGAGCTCTTCCGGATGAGGTAATCTTGGAAGTTTTTGATGAAGAATGGGTGCAAACAGTAGACTATGAGCATATTCCGTTCAGATGTCATAGATGCCATGAACATGGGCACCTATTCAGAGACTGCCCTCTCAGTAAAGTAGAGAACAAGAGAAAAGCTAATACAATGAAAGACACTGATAGCTTTCACAAAGTGATACATAGAGGAAAAGGCGGCAAAAGAGGGCCAAAGCAACATCAAAATGAAGGGCAACAGGTCAATCAAAACAAGTTCCAAGTTCTTGAAGAGGATGAAGAGATAACAAAAGAAGATCAAGCAATGGGAGGAAGTCCTAGGGAGACGGAGAAAGAAGAAAACCGTGAACAAACACAGGATATTGATAAATAGAAAGAAACTATGATGAATGATGTAGAACTAGAGATGGATCAGTAAATGACCCAGAGTGAAATGGAATTGGAGGACCACGAGCTACAGGAGATTCTTGACAGGGAACACCTAGATCTGGTAGGCTTCTTAATACAGGGAACCAAGGGCAGGGTAGAGTTGTCACCTCAAGAAGAGTTCAATAGAATACAGCAGTTGCTTTTATCGAAAACGCAGGCTAAGGGGTTAGAGAAGGAAGAAAACATTGACAGGAAAGGTAACAAAGGTGTGAAAATGATGAAAACTACTCCTGGATTAGCACCTAGAAACCGAGGAAAGAAAAGAGGAAGGAAAAAGTAGAATGAGATATTGATGGAATGTGGAAAGCTAATGATAGATTAAGGTAAGATGAAAGATCTAGCCAGCTACTCCTTTACAAATATTTAATTATGAAGTTCACATCTTGGAATATCGGGGGTCTAGGTAGTAAAAGAAAATAGAGAATGCTTAGTAATAGAATGAAACAAGCACCTCTGGATATAATCTTTATCCAGGAAACAAAATGTTCCATTCAAAAGTTAAGACAAATACATAGCAAATGGCTCAGTAGATTTGAGTTTCTAGAAGTCAAAGAAGAGATTACAGCAGGGGGCATACTCACTCTTTGGAACCCCCCAAAAAAAAGGCATAATAGATGCTGAGGCATCTAGGAATTATTTATCAGTGGTTATTCAACCTGTAGGAGATAGGGATACCTACATAGTCACGAATGTTTATGGCCCTCAAAGAATGGATCATAAACTCAGGCTTCTAGATTCCCTGGTAGATCTCAGGGACAGACATGTATGAATACCTTGGATCATGGGAGGGGACTTCAACATGATCAAATCACTTTCCGAGAAAAAGGGGGAACTAGAGCTCTAAGTAAAGATTCTTTAGCATTTCAAACCTTTACAAATAACATGAATCTAGTTGACACTGATATGAACAATGGCCTATTTACTTGGAACAATAAAAGAGGAGGAGAGTCTCATGTAGCCTCCAAGTTAGATAGATTCATTATCTCAGAGGACCTCATGCTCATAGACAAGGAAATAATAGGGAGTTCTCCCCTTTGGAGGCTCAGATCACTGGCCAATTCAACTGGAGATCCAGGGGATAGGTACCCCCAGGAATAGACCTTTCATATTTGAGAACATCTAGCTTTCCCACCCAGAATTTAACAGCAATATCGAAAAATGGTGGTCAGAAGATCTACAGATTGAAGGAACAAGAATGTTCCTTCTACACAAAAGATTAAAGCACATCAAGCTCAGGCTTAAAGATTGGAACAAGAATGATTTTGGCAATATTTTTGTGGAAAAAAACTCTGTTGAAAACAAAATGCAGGAACTCAACCAAGCCCTGATCACGGAAGGCTTTGATAAAGTCAAAAGTGATCAAGTTGATAAACATCATCAAGATTGGGAGAATTTGTGTAAACAAGAGGAAATATTTTGGAGACAAAAATCCAGAGTTCAATGGCTGAAAGAAGGAGAGCGTAACACAAGATTTTTCCACAGATCCACCATGGCGAACAGAGCTCACGACAGTATCTCTTCAATGAAGGATGAGGATGGGAAGCTTCTTATCTCCCATAAGGATATAGAAGCTGTGTTAGTTTAGCACTTCTGAGGCACGGCTCAGGAAAACAATTCAGACAGAGAACATTTCATCAGGAACTTAACTAGGCATATACCTAAGCTGGTGTCTAGAGAGCACAATTTCAACCTTAATAGGACAGTGACTAAAGAGGAGGTCAATGAGGTTGTCAATGAAATGCAGAATGGAAAAGAACCATGCCTAGATGGTTTCAATGTGGATTTTTCTAAAGCTTGTTGGAATATTGTTATACAGGATATTTTGAATGTAGTGGAGGATTCCAGGTGGAACAAAACTATTTTGAAGGTGCTCAATAACTCCTTCATCTCCCTGATCCCTAAACAGCATAATGCTCAAACACCAGAGAGGTATAGACCCATAGCTTTATGCAATGTGGTTTACAAGATAATATCCAAGGTAGTGGCCAACAAACTCAAACCTCTGCTTCCTACACTAGTTTCTGGGGAACAATCTGGTTATGTGGAAGGTAGGAAAATTCTAAATAACATCATTCAAGCTCACGAGGTGGTTCACTCGTTAACTAGCAAGAGGAAGGCTGCAATGATCATGCAACTAGACATAGCCAAAGCTTATGATAAGGTGAACTGGACCTATATCAGGAAAGTTCTTATTTCTTTTGGATTTGATCATAACTAGGTTAGATGGGTAATGGCCCTGGTGACTTCCTCCAACTTTTCAATATTGGTTAATGATTCTCCATCTGAGATTTTTATTCCTTCAAGAGGCGTCAGGAAGGGAGACTCGCTCTCTCCCTTTCTCTTCATCCTCATGATGGAAAGACTTGGTCGGTCTATCAAGCATGCTAAATTAATGGGTAAGATTAAGGGCCTCCAACTAACTGAGAATGGAGAGGGATTGGCTCATCAACAATTTGTAGATGATACCATGTTACAGGGAATCCCCATAGTCAAAGAAGCTCTAGCGTATAAACAAATACTGAATGACTTTGCCATGGCTACAGGTATGGAAGTTAATCTCTCCAAATCAAAAATCTTTTTCTTTAATACCAATATTGCTATTCAGAGAAACATCTCTAGAATTCTAGGCTTTCAAAGGGATTCCCTCCCTTCAAAATATTTGGGAGTTCCTCTAACTACTAAACCTTTGCACAAGATCATATGGGAACCGTTGGTCAATAAGATGCAGGATAAAGTCAGAAAATGGACCACCAGATCTTTAAATATGGCTGGTAGGTTGGCGCTGACAAAGGATGCGCTTCAATCAATCCCAGATTTCATGCTATCAGTACTCCCAACACCAAAAGGAATCTTACATCAATTCAGAAATATCCAAAGAAACTTTCTTTGGGGTAAGGAGGAGATAAGTAAGAAATAGGCCTTAGTTTCATGGGAAAAAATTTGTAGACCCAAGAACCAAAGGGGCCTAGGCTTGGATGATCAGGAGATTCTTAACAATGTTTTAGGGGCCAAACTATGGTGGCGTTGGGTTAAAGATCCAAAAGCTCAATGGGCAACTATCTGGAAAGAAAAATATGCCAGCTCTTGGAAAACTAATGATCTCAGAAGGATGTTTGGAAATATAAAGGGCTCATACATCTAGAATAAGGCCTGGGAGAACAAAGACTTAGTATAAAAAAATAGTTTCTGGGAAATCAGAGAGGGAGATCTAGCACTTTTCTGGGAGGATAAATGGAAATAAGAATGAACACTGTTAAAAGAGGACTTGTTGGGCCTTAAGAACAAGACAGACACCCAAGGATTAACTAAGGTAAAAGATTTTTGGGATGATACTCACAACACAGGAAAGTGGAGAACCTAGAGAAACATAAATTGCAAGGATGATAGCCCCTTGAAAACAAAAGCAGAGGCGCTTAAGAGAATGTTGGATCAAAGGATGATTTTAGTAATAGGGGGGCAGGACCAATTAAGACGAGGAAACAATAAAGAGGGCACCTTTAATCTTAAGAAAGCAAAAGGTATTCTCCTTGAGCAGGATTCCCATGTTCCGGATAGGATCGGGCAAAACCTATGGAGGCACCAAGGGTGGATGAAGATCAAACCCTTCATGTGGTTGGTTCTTCACAAGAAAATCTTGACTTGGGATAATATTAGGAAGAGGGGTGTTCTGGGGCCTTCTAGATGCCAGCTCTGTGAAGCTCAAGAGGAGACAATGGAACATCTTCTCAATAGCTGCATTTTCACCTCCAGGTTATGGGATACATTTGCCACCATTTTCCAACAGACTGACAGGGACAAAGGGAGTATCATTAATACCCTAAACAATTGGAGAAGAAACTTTTCAGATTATGAATTTCTTAGCTCTGCTTGGGCTCTAACGCCAAGCTTCATTATATGGAATGTTTGGAAAGAAAGGAACAAGAGAATCTTCAAAAATGAAAAGAATCTCATTCATTGCCTGTTTGAGCAGATCTTAAAACAACTGAAGGAGACAGTTGGCACCACAGTACGTAGTCACCCTAAGAATCCTCCCTCAGAGGCTGAAATGATAATTCTCAGGAAGCTGGGTATGCAGGGGCTTACTCCTTAAGGCCCAAATAGGAAAGTTATCAAAATGGAAACTGAGAAGGATTTTTGGCATCCTCCCCTAAAAGGTTTTTTGAAATACAACATTGATGGAGCTTCAAAGGCAACCCGAGAAATGCTGGTTTCGGAGGGGTTTTAAGGGATGAAGAAGGATGCATTCTCTTCATGTTCCATTGCCATTTAGGAAGAGCTACCAACAACATGGTGGAATTAATGGCTTTGGAGCAATGCTTAGATTTTCTGAAGCAGGATAACTGCCTAAATGTGATTATAGAAGTTGACTCTAAGTGAGTCATTAACTTAGTCAAGAGAATTAGTTGTGGAACAGTGCCAGAGAAAGTCTCAAAACACTGGAGGCTAATTCGGGTTTTCTAAAGAATTCAGGGTCACCTCCAAGGACTTTGCACAGTGAGTTTCAACCATGTACGCAAAAAGGCCAATAAACTGGCAGATATTCTAGCCAACCAAGGTGTGAGCTGTACTGAATGTAGGGTTTTGATGGGGTGGCATGAGTTGCCTCAGAGCAGATTAAAAGAACTTTGTTATGAACAAGCGGAAGAGGACAGGGTGGTGTTTCAAAACAATGCCAAGGAGGCAAGGTCTAAATGACTAGATCTCATTATGATTCACATTTTTTTATCAGACTGGTCTTTGGTGGGAGCCAGGCCACTGTCATCCTTAACAACCTTGGTAATTAGAAATTTAGAAATCCTCGGTTTATGTTGCTCGGATCTCTCAATTTATTGGGTGGTAGACCAGGGGGAAGGTTCAGCTCATTCAATGGTTTTAGGTTCAAGCGTAGAGGTAAGGATGCAAGGGACGAGAATCCTGATTTTTCCGGCAACCATTATACCCCTAATTTCCCTTTTAGGGATGCAAAACCGCTTCCCTCGTGGTTTATGGTTGATCGCATGACTCTCGAGCGGGAAGTGGTTTTAACGAATTGGAAGTGATTCCATTCATCTTCCTACACGTGGCAGGGGAGCGGGATAGAATACCGCCCTCATCGCACACTAATGTTCGGAGCCCTTGAACCGTGCGATATTATTCTCAACCATCGGATTTCGCTGGGCAGATCTACGAACAGGAATGATCATGCAGTTTGGTGGGGCTGGGTCATTAAACACCGAACGTCTTCGCTGGGCGATATCTTCCTCTGCCGTTGGATTGAGCGAGGAGAATGGACGGTTATGATTAAAGATGCAAGTCTGGTGAGCAGATGCGCGGGAGAATGCATGGATTTTCACACGTTCTTCTGACCATATGGCACAAACATTGTTTGTATTCTAAGGGTTCAGAGGTTACCTTTGTAGGGTTGGGGGTTCATGCCTTAGGCGGTTAGCAATTAAATTTTCCTGGGTCCACAGTGCCTGGTGGACGGTTGTACATTATGTAAAATATTTTCTGGCTTAATGAAATAGAAGGAATGACTCTTGCTTCAGCAAAAAAAACAATATGGAATGAGATGTAATTTGAAGAATCAATAATTTGATATTATTGAGTTTTGTCCCAGTATTTGAGAAAAATAAATTGTGTGAATATCTAAAATTAATCTAGAGAACCATATAACCACAATATAAATTTCAATATAGTTCTCAAACAATTTTTCAAGAACGATGTGACTTTAAGTGGAAAATGTATACTATGAACTATTACAATTCATGTGGATGCGTCCTAAACGATAATTTGAGATTAATATTCAATTTTATGTGAAAATAAATTTTCAAGTAGCTTGTAAACCCCACCGATGCGCTAACCAAAATAAATTGCAATGATATGTTTAAATAATAAGAGCACAAATAATTTTAAATAATACCTGCATTAGTTTCCGGAATTTTGAAAAAATAAAAATAAAACTTAATATATCAGTGCACTTACACATAAAAACGCACTAGCACATTTAAATAAAAAATAAATTAGGTATGCAACTATTTCTCGAATATAGAAAATAAAAATGAATTCAACCACCTCAGTGATATTTTAAATATAGACCCCATTGTTGCGTTAAAAATAATAATCACACGATTTCGGGATTTGGAAATAGAGAAAGAATTGAATCATGTCAGTGTGTTGAAAAAATATGGTTTCCCGGAAATGTTGGTGCACTTTTTATATAAATGCACCAATGTGATTTACTATCGAAAGCACCAATGTGCGGTGAAATTGAATAATAATAAAAAAACATGATTTTTTTTCTTTTTTTAGAATTAAAAAATGAGCGGGAATTGATTTTTCAAAATCTAATTTCTTAAAGTCTTTTAAATGGTAAAAAGTTATTCACCATTTCATTATTTTACGCAAAATTTCATGGGAGTGATTTTCAAGAGAGATATACTGGGAGCATTGTGCAACAACAAAAAAACACTTTGGATTAGCATAATTATTCAGAATATTATAAGCTAAAATTCATGGTGATTCACTCAAAAACCTCGATAGTAAGTTTTAAATTTTATTGTTTAATTTACTAATAAAGAATTCACAATTTTTATTAGGGCGTAACTAAGAGAGAGATCAATTACAACACAATATCAAATCAAAGCTACAAAATATTTTTCATCTGCCAAAATATGATAAGTGGAAAGCTATGGTGATTCACTCAAAACCTTGGATAGCAATAATCTTAAATTTTTTCTGTTAAAATATTTTACATTTTTTGTTAGATTTGTTCACAATTTAGAAAAAAATTAAAAACCTTGTATAATAAAAAATTTACTATTGATTTAACTAGTAAATTTTTTTATGATCTCTATTTCTATTTAAATTTAATGAAAATTAAAAAAAGTAAAAATCAATACTTACCTTAAACCCTTGCTTCTTCCTCCAAAATTTCACATTAGGGTTTAACTTTCTATACCACATCACAATTAGGATTTTTCAGTCTAGCGTTTTTAGATTTAATGGGTTTACGTACTTACTATATATAGGGTGTTTGAGATATAAACTAGGGGAATCACTTATTGAATTAGATTTAAACCTTGGCCCTCTTCATTTTTTTTAAAATGGCTATATGTTCTATGGTGCGTCGTGTGTAACATAGGACATCGGTGCCACTTGAGTAATACAATGTACCAAAAAATTATAACACTTTAGATTATATCTAGTATGTTTATCATTGCTCCCAATGTCATATAATGCACCAACGCACCTGTTCTGAATAGCAACGTTAAATCAATGTGGCGTGTTGAACTTTACAAATCGCACCATCAAACCTCTCCGATTTTTAAGAAATGGTTATATGTTTCGCAGTGTACCTTATGTAACATAACACACCAGGGCTACTGCTAGGCACATCTCCCTCTTGTGGACAAGAGCAATCTCCCTAGATCCTAAAAGGAAACTAGAAACAAAGAGACAATCAAGCTAATTCGTTTCTTGAATCTATCTTTCCTTGAATCATAAGCTAACAAGGTTAGAAATTGAAATTCATAGCTTATTACAAAATGCTTGATGAAGATCCCCCTTTGTGCTTTAGTGCAGCTCCTTCATGCTTAAACCTAGACCTATACACATGGAAACAACAAAGGACCAAAGGAATATGCAACATAAATGGTTTAATAATTCAAACAAGTGATTAAGGAGACTAGTAGCAAACATGATTCCAATGGACAAATATAAATAACACCATTCCAATGGAAAAATATTAATAACATAAACCATCCATGAAATTGATCAATTAATCTATTAAACAATGAAGTGAGAAGAAATTCCCTTTTGTATTAAATT
The DNA here is from genome assembly GCA_031772625.1 of Pinus tabuliformis. NCBI lineage: Eukaryota > Viridiplantae > Streptophyta > Pinopsida > Pinales > Pinaceae > Pinus > Pinus tabuliformis. The sequence goes on along the minus strand of CM062819.1, from coordinate 1,499,882,278 downwards.
GAAAAACAAAAAGGAGCTACAGAACCCGTGCCTTGATGTTTTGAAGCTCCTCCCATTGATATCAATCCTATCCAAGAATGATGAGCTCTCCAAGCTGATTACTCTAGCATAAACTTACTCTCAGTAGCCTCCCTTAATTCCCCCACCTATGGCTTGATTTATAGGCCAAAAGGAAGTAGTTTGAGATCCTTAGTCCAAGGATGAGATTCACTAAAAGAGGGATGAGGGCTCGTTGAAGAATGGGAATTAGTTCCATAAAAAATGAGGTTAGGCTCGAATAAACATGAGTTCAAGGCTTTCTGTTGGGAATGATTCGCCCAACAATGCTTCTAGATATCACTTTTTACTTTTACTTTATATTAATTAACATGCATAGTTTTTGTTCACACATAGAGCGCAACTTTGCGCAGTTTTGTAGTGGAAGAAACTTCACGTCTGTGGTTTTTCTTCAGCAAAACTATGCAGATGCTCAAAAGAATGGCTTTTTAGCAACATATCCAGAAATTACACTTTATTCAAGGTATATAAGTTGTTGATTTGCAAGGGAGTGCTTCATGACACATGGATGGATGGTGAGAGATCTAATTTTGATGATTATTTGTCATGGTGACAAAATGAAGTGTAACATATTTCCCCCTAAAGTGTGAAGTCAGAAAATTTTAGGACTAAAGTACTTTATCATATCAAGGATTGGATCAGAGATCATGGTTGTAAATCTGCAAAAATCAATCAAGGATTACAATGCAATATAATAATCATCACTGAGGTAAGCATTCCGATACTAAGAACATAAAAGTCTTACAACACAATACAAACATACATAATGTGAAAGTAGATATAGGATGGATGCAACCATCAAACATAAAACTCTTTGTATAATCATGAATAGAAAAATCATTGCAACCTTGATGGATTGAACTAGATCCAAGGTCTTGATCTCCATCCCTCGATCCATAGTATGAATCTAAGCATGTGAATAAATTTATTGATTCAGTTGAACATGGCAAAAACCACCTAATTATCAGTCAATGTTGCGAATTGTTAACAAGTGTGAGAGAAACCACCAATAATGACAATGGCTCTCAAAGTACTCCTAGTACAATCTATCAAGTGTGAATAGGTGACCTGAAGTCGAAAGCTCATAGAATCGTTCGATCGAAGGCCAATGATGAGAACTTGTCTCTGAAGGTGAGAAACCTGCCATTAAGGCATGTACGCTTCAAGGTACTGAAGGTTTCTAGATCAACTTCCTAGATAATGAGCTAAAGTCGATAGGAAGTGACCCATCGTAGGAAAGCCTACGACACGAAACACAATGTCAAGTTTTGAAAATAGTTTACAAGGTCTGGCTCAAGGATGGTCAACGTGATTGGAGGCTACAAATTGTAAGATAATTTGAACTGAGGTTTATACTTCTCTTTAACATATTGGAGACACAAAAAAATGACTTGGTAGCATTTGACTCAATAATAATACCCAAAACCAACTAAAGACTTTCGATATGTTTTGATTAACTATGAGACAAATGGATTTCGCAACCCGAATAGATATGTGACGAAATGCCATGTTGAAGAGCGACATACTGCCTAAAATATAAGAAACAAGCTTTTCTTCTCAATTTTCCCCCACCATTATTGGCAAGTAGCTCTTTATGTTTTACAAGGTTGATGATGATAGCATATGCCTGTCCTAAAAGCTCATCCTTCGGAAGAGCCCATCTTAGTATTTTTAACGAACCCTAAGAAGGAATGGTTCGGTCCCATTATGCTTAACAAGTGTCTAGTAAAGGAGTAGCTTGATGTCATTTTATTTTACGAGTTTTAAAAAGACACAAAAAGGAAAATCATAATTTTACCGTAAAGTTTTAATGAGCTTGGAGAAAGTGAATCTCTACGTTTATCAATTTTAGAGAGTCAGAAGAAAAACATGAGTAGACTCCATCAAGTTATTTTTCGTCAGTTTTAGTCTCTCAGGTCTGAAAAAGGATAAAATAATACAAGAGATAACTCTATTGACCCTAATCAGTCAATGTGTACCATTTTCATAAACAATCCTGGCTCAGTCTGTAAAAGGGGTAAACTTATATTGAGTGGATAGTTATTCATTTATTTTTATAAGTTCGAACAATCAAATGCTTGGCAATATTTTCATGTTTTAAGAGTCTGAAAAGGGCTTAAAAGAGGACTCCATAGGTTCTCTTTTTCGTAAGTTTTAACGAGTTCGAAAAAGTGATAAAAATATACTCATCTTACCAACTTTAAATTTAATTAACGAGCAGGAAAATATGGAAAGAACTCAAAATTTTCATGTACATTTTATGAGAATGGAAAGATAGCAAAAGAAACTCAAGATTTTCATGTGTTGTCTTGAAAATAATAACTAAAATGCACCCGAGATAAGTTTTAGTTTTATAGAAGTTTGAAAGAAAAAAAATTGTTCTTGAGGGTGGTTTCATTTTTACACAAGCTTGAAACAAAGGAAAATTGTGCTTGATGGTGGTTTCATTTTTACACAAGCTTGAAATAGAGAAAACTGTGCTTGAGGGTGGTTTAATTTTTACACATGCTTGAAACATAGAAAATGTTGCTTGAGATAAGTTTTCATGCCCCTAGCATAATGAATGCAAGGGCACATTCCTCACAAACTTCGTCTCATTAACTTGAGTAGACTACAAGTTACCAATAGGAGGATGAAATGAAGACTTGTTTACGAGATTAGAAAGACTTGACTTAAAATTTATGAGATCTAATTAATGACTCAATGATAATTGGGGAGGATTTGTTTCATTTTTTAACGAGCTTGACATAGGAAAAGAACTATGCTCAAATGACCTGTTTCATTTTTTAACGAGGTTGCCACAGTAAAAGAACTATCCTAATGAGACGCTATTTCATTTTTTAACGAGGTTGACATAATCAAATAACCATCCTCATGGGGATCTATTCCATTTTTTAACAAGGTTGACACAGTTAAAGAACTATCCTCATCAGGATCTATTTCATTTTTTAACGAGGTTGACAAAGTAAAATAATTATCCTCAAAATGATCTGTTTCATTTTTTAATGAGGTTGACATAGTAAAAGAACTATCCTCATATAACCTGTTTCATTTTTTAATGAGGTTGACATAGGGAAAGAACTATCCTCATGAGACCTATTTCATTTTTTAACGTGGTTTCCATAGGAAAAGAACCATCCTCATAAAGATTTGTTTCATTTTTTAATGATGTTGACACAGTAAAAGAACTATCCTCATAAGAGGTTGTTTCATTTTTTATCGAGGTTGACAGAGTAAAAGAACTATCCTCAAGAGACCTATTTCATTTTTTAATGAGGTTGACATAGGAAAAGAACCATCCTCAGAAGAGGTTGTTTCACTTTTTAACAAGGTTGAAACAGTAAAAGAACTATCCTCAAAAGAGGTTGTTTATGGCTTCCATATGGAAGAAACACATGACAAGGGACACCCCTTTATCATGGCTTCCAAAAGTTCTTCATCAGATGGGAGAACAATTCGATGGAAGGAACACATGTCAAGGGGATCAATAGGGGTACAAAAATCATATTCAAATGCCCCCATTGATGCCTTGACCATGTTAGGTACCATATCTAAGTCAAAATAAGTCGAGTAGATAGTGAGAGGCTCACTTGCATTGGTAACTAAAAACATGGGATAGGTTGCCACATAATTAACTCGTGGTAGGGCAGGTACCACTTCCATGTAAGGAAAATTCAACGGTGTTGTATGACTAGTATTCGAAGCAATATCAACACATGAAATTTGATCAATCATCACAATGTTTCCATTGTGAGGGAAGGAAATCACGTGAAAGAGTGTCGATACAATAACTTCCATGGCATAGACATAGTCTAGCCCAAGGAGCAAATTGAAATCTAAGGGACCTTGGACTACCATAAGATCAATACAAATAGTTTTACCTTCCAGAGTAATAGGTAACTTAGGAAGGATCCCTAAAGGTTCACTAATGGTTCTGTTAAAAGCTAATAGATTATGTGTAACAGGCACAAGATGAGGGGAGCCCAAAGCTTGCCAAGTGGTCGAGGATAAAATACTGACAGAAGCACCTTTATATACATGTGTACATTGCACATTATTACCATAAGCCTTGACAATGATTTGGAAAGGGGTGGAAGAAGGAAGACGAGGTTCTGGCAGTCTACCCCAATAAAAAGAAATAGCCTCATTACTTGGATGGGGTTCTAAAGCAATAGATGAAATGCCCCCATGTGTAGAAGAATCTGAGGTAACATGAAGAACATGAGCAGTATGAATTTCACTCTCTAAAGGGAGAGTGGGATCAACCGAAGATGGGATCGATTCGACCACTTGATCAAGAAATAGTCCATCAACCTGAGTGATACATGTTTCTCCCTCCAATGGAATAGTGGGATTGTTTGTACCTAGATTTAGATCAATCTCTTCATCAACTGATGGTAGGTGGGGAGAAAGTTTACAGTAATTGGTTGGAAGTTGTTTCTGTGAAATATTAAGCTTTTCCAACAATTCTGAGGCTTAATCCATTTGAGGGAAAAGGTGACTATGATGAGTCCATTTACATAACCTACAAGGAAACCTAACCTTAATATTTTTCCCTAGAATCTGAGAATCACTGGTTGATGGATCAACAACAAGTTGATGAGAATTATTTGACCATACTTCGAAAACCTTAGGAATACCATGACAATTGATAAGGAAATGGTCACCCTTACAAAGCTTGCAAGGGTATTTGGGCTTATGATGCATTATAGAAGTTCCATAAACATTACCAATAATTACAGCCATGGTTGGTTGGTTGACTACTTTCTTATCTTGCTTCTTCTTATTCTTCCCTTTCTTCTTCTTCTTAGTCACTTGGTTGCTATCATCAAGGCTTTTACCATGTGAAGAAGAAGAAAGGGAGGAGGACATGTTGGGTGAATAAGGTAAAGGGTCAACAGTAGGTTGGAGATGTTGAGATGGTGAAATCGGTTGTGTTGTTACAATTGAAGTATTTGAAATTAATGAAGTTGAGAATAGTGATACAAGTAAACCTATCGTGAATCCGGGAAATGACAATGTAGACATATAAGGAGGACTGACATTTCCAAGATTAGGAAAAGTACTAGGATTCTTGTTAATGGGGTTTCCTTGGTCCATAAACTCTGAATGGGTAGTCATTAGATTCAATCCAAATAAGTTTTTATTATTAAAATTAAATAATATTCAAAATCCAAACCTAAGGTCTTGTAAAAAGTAAAAACAAACAAAGTAACACACGCTAAAAAATCTAGGTATTCAAACCATACAAACACACATTTCATAGAGATCAATATTTACTAGTTGGTGATGAAATCCAACTTCACAGAGATCAAAGTGAATTTTTTTATAGATATGAGCATTTGGAACAAGTTACCCTAACAACCTACTTAATGAAACAATCTGGTGTAAGTAACTTTTCTATAAACCATCTCGAGCAAAGACTACCCTCCAAAAAGTCCAAGTAAGTCTAGTCAACATTTTTTCCAGGTACAGCAGGACCTTCCCTCTACTGTCACCTTAGGTAGAGCCCTAGGATTATGGTCACTAAGTTTACCAACTACAAGAATTTCTCCTGGGGGGACAGTCGTAGATCGGACGTACACGCAAGGGAAAAGTATCAAGCTCAATCCCGTTGAAGGCTCCTCCACATGATCAATTGGAGGTTTACTTTAAAGTGACCCAAAGTACCTTTCAACACCATTTTAATACATGTAAATCACTCTATCATAGCCAATGGAGTGGGTACAACCAGTTCACCATATCCGACATGATCTCGTGCTTAACTCATGCATAAGAAGAGCTTACCAGAGAAAAATTGAAATAATTGGATTTTATCTCCATAACTCAAGATTCTATTGTTTGTTTGTAGCTTTGCAAATTTTACTTCCTTCCCTATTCCAAAGATCTACAACCTAATCTACTGTAGGTGGAAAGAACCCTAAAAATAATAAAAATTCTAGATAAATTTTATTAATGTTGTGTTATTAAGATATTATTTACTAAATAGGTAAATGGATGTGAAACTGATGGTATTATGACATGACTCAAAACTCTAATGCATCAAATATAAAATTTGTAATCTTTTCATTTCGATGAATTCTAGCTAGAGTAATTAAAGAGGTTCTTCTTTAAAATAATAACTCAAAAAATGTACCACTTTTAATTTTCCAATGCAATTTGATGCAGGAGTATCCAACTCAAGCACCATGACCGGGTGTCGGTCTCTGCCAGGTCAAAAAAAAAAGTTGAGTTTACCTTTATTCATCTTTATGTTGGTTGACAGAATAGTAGGTAGGACTTTTATTCTTATTTTAATTTCTAACTTAGTTAAGGGTAGTTGATCAATTAGGGTTATTTCTTTGTCTGTTGTTAACAAGCCATGGATTAATAATTGTCCTTTTATTTTAAAGGGAAAAGAAAAATGTATCTTAAGGGAAAATCTTGTCATAAGATAGAACGAATGACTAATAACCAAGTAACTGTAAAAGTTTGTAACTAAAAAGCAACTATACAGTTTCATTAACTGGAACAAGGAACGTATAAATGTAATAGGACAAATCACGTAAGGGGTTCAGTTCAGTAACTCTCGCACTCAAATAATAGCAAGAACAGAGAAATTAAGTTCTGTCCATCTGTATGTCTACTGTACTTTATTATGTTTTCCAATTGATGACTATCTGAGCATACAACTAACTCTACGTAGATTCTTGAAAATAAATTCTTTTTGTTTCCTTGAAAGAAATAACTAGTTCTCATAGCGAGACCAAAGAGCAGAAACAATACGAGGGTTTGAAATTCATTCGAAGCAAACAACGAGAATAAACCAGGATTAATACAACCAGAATTCGGTGTAGGCCAAACACCCACAGGCCAAACGACAGTTTCCACCATACATTTACATCGACAGCCATATAAAATTGCCAGCATAACTACAGGATTCGTGCACATTTATACATCATATCTCAAGCAAACTGAAGAAGCATAACAACAGTTCCAACTATGAGTTCAGAGCAAACAAACAGTGCACATTATTTAGGTATACCAAACTAAGTCTTATCATATCCCCCTGAAGAATTTTCGTTTCAAAAAAATTGCAAAGTGCAGCATATAATAATTACATAACAGTGCTGTAAGAATAAAGCCATGAATGCTCAAACCATGAATGATAAACCCTAGGTGAGGGCTTCAACCACATATTCATATACACCATTGACACGTAGACCCTTGAACGACAAACCCTAGGTGAGGGTTTCAACAGAAAATTGCAATTATAAACAAAAGATTGCAGTCAAGACACAGTGGAAGCCCAAAATTCCAAGTAGCAGAGCATCACTCACAGTGTGAGCCATTCAACAAGCAATGTGGGTGACAAACCCATACAACCCTAAGGCATGAGTTAAAGACCAGAACAAACACCACAAGAAACTCAAAGAGTCAGAGCCTACCGGACAAGATCGAGACGTGTATGGCCAAACCCTCCAACTGCAAACCCTTAACACCTGCACAATCATGATACACAGGTGTTAGAGCATAAATTGTAACAGAAGTGAAATACAAAGCTGGAAAGGGAAACAAAACAATGAAAGCTGCATTCCTCTTACCTGAGAGTTTGCAGTAAGATGCAAGACTAGCATTCCACCAACAACACTGACTGATTGTGGAGATGAAGGAGCAGACCAGGTCAGAGACTATGAAAAAAGGGCCATAAACTGAAACAGAGAAAGAGGAATTACCTGTGTATTAAGATGAGAGTGAAGGAAAGCCATCGAGCTAAACCTAGAAACAAGAAAACATTGAGTTACCAACCAAGATGAATAATACCAATGCATGAGTTGAAATACGATGGCCTGTTGAACCCACGACAGAAGGAAAATGAAAACACAATAGAGGTCACTTACGCAGGTAGCTATAGGACGAACAACAACTGTCAAAAAACCAAGGATTAAAGGAAAACACGCTCATAGCAAAGAACAACCAGAGGCGCACCCAAGACTCGCAACATTGCAGCCCACCAAAACCTTGTAGAGTACTGTGGAGCAAACCCTCAACAAGCCAACAGCAATAGCTAATGACCGAAAAGAACGACGAGAAAAGGGATCAAGCATAGAGTTGAGTAGGAAATATAAAACCCAAGGCAAGTACCCATTTCTTTATTGCTTAATTGAATGCCACATAAATCAAAACCCAAAATATCAGATGGTGCTTTCATCCATGTGTAATCACTGCGGAATGATTCAATGAAATATATAAACATTACATAGTCATTCAAATTACGAGAGATTGTAAAGTGTTGGGCTGGTCCCATCAAAGTGGTGTTAGAGGAGCTGTAATTGATTGAAGACATGGAAAGAGGAAGGCGAGGTCGTGGTAGAGGTGCTCGAAGGATGGCGGAGGAAGGACTGAGAGAGGAGATTCGAATTCTTGCTGCCCGTTTGGAGGTAGTGGAGGCAGGGAGAAGAAGAGACCTAGAGATAGGTGATGACAGCGAAGAGGAAACTAAAGCAGTAACAAATGGACCAGAAGGTGAGAGCCTAGAAGTGAAATTGTTGAGATCTGTTTTAGTGGCAAGCAGTAAACCCAAGCTAGAACTCCCAACCTATGACGACAGTCTGTTTATCGAGGTTTTATTGGATTGGATCAGTGAGATGGATAAGTATTTCAAGTGCGAGGAAGTCAGCGAAGACCATAGAGTTAGGTTCGTTGCGACGAAGTTGAAGGGACACACAGCCCTATGGTGGGATAGTGTCCAGAGGGAGAGGAAAAGATTGAACAAGTCATCGATTAAAACCTAGTCAAGGATGGTGGCCAAGTTAAAGGGAAGATTCCTGCCAAAAGACTATTAGATTGCACTGCACAGGCAGGTGTAGAATCTGAAACAGAAAGGATTGACGGTAAGGGAGTACACGAAGGAGTTCTATCGAGTGAACCTGTGAGTCGGATATACAGAGGATACCACAGAAAGAAGAACCAAGTATGTGAATGGGTTAAGATTAGAAATTTTGGATGAAATCAGTATTTTATCTCCAAAGAACACTGAAGAAGCATATCAGAGTGCGATGAAAGCTGAAGAGAAAATTACTAGAAGGTAGAATGCCTAGAGAGGACAAGGAGTCGGCCGGGGAAGAGGGCAGTCATATGGCAGAGGGCGGACTGCTAGTAATAATGAGAAAGGTAGCAGTTCCAGAGCTTCTAGATCATCGGACATAGGTGATAATGCGAGAGGCAGTAGGTCATCCCAGTGAGGCAGGGGAAATGGCTGAGGAAGAGGGGCTGGTTACCAATGTTATAGGTATCATAAATGGGGACACATATCATTTGAATGTCCAGAGGCAGAACAAGCTAGACAACAGGGTGCATATGTTGCACAACTAGAAGAAGCAGTGACACCTCCCCAAGAAGTAGAAAATGCTCCAAAGATAGGGGAAGCCCTGGTGCTGCGCAAGGTATTGTTAAAACCAGTCAAGGAGGTCACCAAACAGACACAACGAAAGGCTTTGTTTAGAACAGTTTGTAAGTGACGAGATAAGTGTTGTAAGTTAATTATTTACAGTGGTAGTACTGATAACTTAGTGTCTATAGAGATGGTAGAAAAGTTGGAGTTGAAGCGCTTGAAACATCCCAACCCGTACAGAGTCTCAAGGCTGCAAAAAGGCCATATGTTGTTGGTGGATGAACAATGTGAGGTGGAGTTTCAAATAGGCAGATATAAGGATAAAGTCATTTGTGACATCATGCCAATGTATGTATGTCACATACTGCTAGGCAGGCCTTGGCAGTACAACAGGAAAGTGGTACACGATGGATTGATGAATTGTTATAAGTTTGTTAAGGATGGAATCAAGCATAAGCTTGTGCCCATCAAGGAAGAAGGGACAGCAAGGACAAATGAACCAAGAGCATTGTTGGTTAGTGGAAAATAGTTTCTGAAACAAGTTGAGGATAGTGAGATGGGTTACACAGTTGTAAAGAAAGAAAGGACAGTGTTGTTACATACGGAGGTATCAAATTTACCTATAGAAATCCAGCGGATGTTGCAAGAGTTTACAAATATAGTGGTGGATGACTTGCCTGACAAATTTCCCACCAAAAGAAGCATAAGTCATCATATTGACTTCATACCTGGAGCTAGTTTGCCAAACAAAGCGGCATACCGAATGAGCCCCAAGGACAATGAAGAGATTAGAAAGCAGGTGCAAGAATTGTTAGACAAGGGATTGATAAGAGAAAGTTTGAGCCCTTGTGCAGTCCCAATGGTTCTTGCCCCCAAGAAGGGAGGAGAGTGGTGGATGTGCATGGACTCAAGGGCCATCAACAAAATTACCATTCGGTACAAGTTCCCATTACCACGGATGGATGACATGATGGATTGTTTAAGTGAGGCAACATATTTCTCTAAGATAGACTCGAAGAGTGGGTAGCATCAGATTCGGATACGAGAGGGGGAAAAATGGAAGACAACCTTTAAGATGAATGAGGGGTTGTACAAATGGCTGGTCATGCCATTTGGACTGAGCAATGTGCCCAGTACATTTATGAGGTTGATGAATGAGATGCTGAAGGAGTACATCAGGAAATTTGTAATAGTATACCTAGATGACATACTAATTTTCAGCAGGACAAGGGAAGAACACCTTCAACATGTATGGAAGGTGCTGGAAAATTCACAGCAGAATAAACTACTCACAAACTGAAGAAATGTACCTTTCTGAAGAAGGAATTGATTTATTTGGGCTTTGTAATAGCAGAAAATGAACTAAAGATGGATCCAGAGAAGGTGGCAGTGATAGTTAATTGGCCATCTCCAACAAATTTATTCGAGGTACGTAGCTTTAATGGACTAGCGAGTTTTTACCGGAAATTCATAAGGAATTTTAGTGAAATTTGTGCACCTATGTTGGACACCATTAAAAAGGCCAGTCAGCCTTTTCGATGGATGGATGCAGTGGAGAGAAGTTTCTAGTTATTAAAGAGGAAGATTACTGAGAGGCCGATCCTGAGATTGCCATATTTCAAGAAGCTTTTTCAGGTTCACTGTGATGCTAGCGGTACGGCTATTGGAGCTGTACTCAGCCAGGAGGATAAGCTTGTAGCGTTCTTTAGCGAGAGGCTGAATGAAAGTCAATAGAAATATTCATCGTATGATAGGGAGTTCTATGCTGTTATACAGGCATTAAAACACTGGAGGTATTATCTGTTGGGAAACGAATTTGTGATGTTCTCAGATAATTCTGCACTACAGTATGTAATGCAATAGCACAAGTTGAACCACAAACATGCCAAATGGGTGGATTATTTGTAGAGCTTCAACTTCATGTTGAAGCATATTAGTGGGCAGGCCAACAAGGTGGCTGATGTACTAAGTAGGAGAGCTTTACTTCTACAAGAAAGTACGGTGCCAGTGCTGGGTTTTGAGCACTTAAAAGACTTATACCCGACTGATACAGATTTTGAGGAGGCCTATGAGGCATGTCATAATCCCTTGGTGAGAGATAACAGTCCATGGTTGTACTACAACCTACAAGAGAAATTGTTGTTTAAGGGAGGACAGCTATGCATACCTGACTGCTCGATGTGGGAGACTATTATTCAGGAGAAGCATAGTGGAGGTCTGGTTGGACATTTCGGCATGGACAAGACACTCGAGCAGCTCAGTCATTTCTACTTTTGGCCAAAGATGTGGAGGGATGTGCAACAATTTGTGGCCAGATGTAAAGTGTGCCAGTTGGCGAAGGGTCACAGTCAAAACACAGGACTGTACACATCATTACCTGTTCCAAGCAGACTGTGGGATTCAGTTAGCTTGGACTTCGTCTTAGGTCTACCTAAGACACAGCGAGGTTACGACTCGGTGATGGTAGTATTGGACAGATTCTCGAAAATGGCGCATTTCATCCCTTGCAGGAAAACCAGTGATGCCACTCACGTGGCCCACTTGTTTTTCATAGAGATTGTCAGGTTACATGGGTTGCCTAAGTCTATTTTGTCGGACAGGGATGTGAAGTTTATAGGACACTTTTGGCATACCCTATGGAAGAAAATGGATACACAGTTGAGTTACAGTTCTGCTTATCATCTGTAAACTGACGGACAAACAGAAGTTGTAAACAGGAGTCTAGGAAACTTGCTACAAAGTTTCGTTGGAGAGAATTCGCGGATGTGGGATCGAGTGTTGGCATAGGTAGAGTTCGCTTATAATGACTTGCCTAACCACATCACAAGCTTTAGCCCATTTCAAATCCTGTATGCCATGCATCCTCGCGGAGTGCATGAGTTGCGGGATCTTGGACTACAAGAAAGGTGAAGCACAAAAGGAGAAGATTTCACTAACACGATGAGGGATTTGCATGAACAGGTAAAAATCAAATTACAGGACAGTAGCCTAAAGTATAAACAACAAGCAGATTTTAAGAGAAGGGAAGTACAGTTTAATGTGGGAGATGAAGTCCTCATGCATTTGCGCAAGGAACGCTTCCCTAGGGGTACCTACAATAAACTAAAGTATAAGAAGATAGGACCATGCAAAGTCCTTCAAAAATTTTCGGCAAATGCCTATGAGATACAGTTGCCACCCGGAATAGGCATTTCACCTATCTTTAATGTAGCAAACTTGTTTCCCTACACGGCTGACCCAGAGGAGAAGGAAGAAGATGGAACCACGCAGCCTACACAGAATACCCAGGATGAAGGAGAAGCTTGGATGAGATAGATGCTTTACGTTCAGCCTCCCGAGATTGAGTGCATTCTCGACACTCAGGTGGCCAAACAAACTCAGTGGAAGGAGTATCTGCAATACCTAGTCAAGTGGAAGAATTGTCCTATTGAGGACAGTTCATGGATTGATGCCAAGCAGATTGAGTAGACAGGTTATTCAATTGAGGAGCTCATGGACCGGAGTCATGATTTTCTTTTGCCCAGAAGCCTGATGCAGGAGCATCCAACTCAGGCACCATGACCGGGTGTCGGTCTCTGCCAGGTCAAAAGAAAAAAAGTTGAGTTTACCTTTATTCATCTTTATGTTGGTTAACAGAATAGTAGGTAGGACTTTTATTCTTATTTTAATTTCTAACTTAGTTAAGGGTAGTTGATCAGTTAGGCTTATTTGTTTGCTTGTTGTTAACAAGCCATGGATTAATAATTGTCCTTTTATTTTAAAGGGAAAAGACAAATGTATCTTAAGGGAAAATCTTGTGATAAGATAGAACGAATGACTAATAACCATGTAACTGTAAAAGTTTGTAACTAAAAAACAACTATATAGTTTCATTAACTGGAACAAGGAACCCATTAATGCAACAGGAAAAATCATGTAAGGCATTTAGTTTAGTACCTCTCGCACTCAAATAATAGCAAGAACAGAGAAATTAAGTTCTGTCCATCTATATGTCTACTATACTTTATTATGTTTTCCAATTGATGATTATCTGAGCATACAACTAACTCTACAAAGATTCTTGAAAACAAATTCTTTTTGTTTCCCTGAAAGAAATAACCAGTTCTCATAGCGAGACCAAAGAGTAGAAACAATATGAGGGTTTGAAATTCGTTCAAAGCAAACAACAAGAATAAACCAAGATTAATACAACCAGAATTTCGTGCAGGCCAAACACCCACAGGCCGGACGATAGTTTCCACCATACATTTACATTGATAGCCATATAAAATTTCCAGCATAACTATAGGGTTCGTGCAGATTTATACATCATCTCTCAAGCAAATTGAAGAAACATAACAATAGTTCCGACTACGAGTTCAGAGCAAACAAATAGTGCACGTTATTTAGGTATACCAAACTAAGTCTTATCATATCCCCCTGAAGAATTTTCCTTTCAAAAAAATTGCAATGTCCAGCATATAATAATTACATAACAGTGCTATAAGAATAAAGCTGTGAATGCTCAAACCATGAACAATAAACCCTAGGTGAGGGTTTCAACCACATATTCATACACGACCATAGACACGTAGACCCTTGAACGACAAACCCTAGGTGAGGGTTTCGACAGAAATTGCAACTATAAATAGAAGATTGCAATCAAGACACAGTGGAAGCCCAGAATTCCAAGTAGCATAGCATCGCTCATAGCGTGAGCCATTCGACAAGCAACGTGGGTGACAAACCCATACAACCCTAAGGTGTGAGTTAAAGACTAGAATGAACACCACAAGAAATTCGAAGAGTCAAAGCCTATCGGACAAGACCAAGACGCGTATGGCCAAACCCTCCAACTAAAAACCCTTCACACCCGCACAGTCATGATACACAGGTGTTAGAGCATAAATTGTAACAGAAGTGAAATATAGCGCTGGAAAGGGAAACAAAACAATGAAAGTTGCATTCGTGTTACCTGAGAGTTTGCAGTAAGAACCAAGACTGGCATTCCACTAACAGAGTCGAATAACTATGGAGATGAAGGAGCAGACCAGGTCAGAGACTGTGAAAAAAGACCCATAAACTGAAACAAAGAAAGAGGAATTAGTTGTGTATTAAGCCGAGAGCGAAGGAAAGCCATCAAGCTAAACCTGGAAACAAGCAAACATTGAGTTGCCAACTAGAATGAGCAATACTAGTGCATGAGTTGAAATACGGCTGCCTGTTGAACCCCACAGTAGAAGGAAAATGAAAAAACAACAGAGGTCACTTACCCAGACAACTACATGACGAACCACAACTGTCAACGAACCAAGGATTAAAGGCAAACACATTCATAGCAAAGAACAACCAGAGGCGCGACCAAGACTCGTAGCATTGCTACCCACCAAAACCTTGCAGAGTACTGTGGAGCAAACCCTCGACAAGCCAACAACAATAGCTAATGACCAAAAAGAATGACGAGCAAAGGGATCAAGCGTAGGGTTGAGCGGGAAATACAAAACTCGAGGCAAGTACCCCTTTCTTTATTGCTTAATTGAATGCCACATAAATCAAAACCCAAAATATCCGATGGTGCTTTCATCCACGTGTAATCACCGTTGAATGATTCAATCAAATATATAAACATTACATAGTCATTCAAATTACGATAGATTGTAAAGTGTTGGGCTGGTCCCATCACAATTCAAAGCTCTAAGTTTCAAACCATGCAGTGTAATCTATGCATATTTTTCTTGAAAGCTATGACAATGTAATCTATGCACAATTTTTGTGAACACTGTGAAAATGTAATCTATGCACAATTTTCGTTCATGAAATGAGAATTCTAACCATGCAAATGTAATCTATGGAAGAGAATTCTTCAAAACAAACATAATATGATTCCAAATAAACGAAAGAACAACATGACTATTTTCCTTCACTAATACAACTAAAGAATCAATCAATTGTAAATAAAGGAAATCGGGTCAAATTCCAAAGATAAAAAAATAATGATACTCAAAGGTGATTAACACTTATACACAATTAAAGAAAAAATATGCAAAGATTGTTAAGAAACAAAGAAAAATCTTTGAGAAATGATCAAAGGAAATCAAATTCAAATCACCCAAAGAAATCCTTAAAATGAAAATGCTTGAATGAATGTTATGAAATCAACGCTTAAAGTGTAATTCATATTAAACTTCAGTACTAGAATAAAAATTACTCATGTTTTCAATGCAACACAAGAAGCAAATCTCATCAAAACACTAATTCTTGAGAAACCCTACCATTCAATCCTTGAAAACAGATAACTCTCAAGAAAAATTCTTCAGAACACTCAATCAAACACACAGGGAGTGCCGGGAGTCTGAGACAAATGTAATGAAACCTTAAAAAAAAATTCAAACTTTAATGAGAGGAAAAGCTATCATTTTCCAAAACTTCTCAGAGTATGAGTAGTTAGATAGTATAGTACAGTGCGCATGCGCATTGTTAATAAAGGTAATCTGTGCAAATCTGCATAGATTTGTGCTCTGTTTCTAAACAAAAATCGTGTTGGTGAAGAAACTTAAAGAAAAAAAAAGTATCCAAACAAATCATAAAATCTGAAAGATCATTAACTTGTTAAGACTCAGATAAAGCTATCAAAATAGGTTCAAGAATAAAAAACAAAGAGATGGAAGAGAACATGATGTTCCCCAGTGGAGTCACCAATTTGTTAGGTAGACAATCCCTCTTGTGCACAAGAGAAATCTCCCTAGATCCTAAAAGGAAACTAGAAACAAATAGACAATCAAGCTAAATCCTTCCGTGAATCTATCTTTCCTTGAATCACAATCTAACAAGGTGAGAAATGGAAATTCATACCTTATTACTACATGCATGATGAAGATCCCCCTTTGTGATTCAATGTAACACCTCTATGCTTGAATTTGGATCTATACAAATGGAAACAACAAAGGATCAAAGGCATATGCAGCATAAATGATTCAATAATTCAAACTAGTGATCAAGGAGACTAGTAACAAACATGATTCCAATGGACAAATATAAATAACATCATTTGAATGGACAAATATAAATAACATCATTCCAATGGACAAATATTAATAACATAGACCATCCATGAAATTAATCAATTAATATATTAAAAAATGAAGTGAGAAGAAATTCTTGTTTGTATTAATTTCATAAACATAAAGGAGCTACAAAACCTATGCCTTAATGTTGTGAAGCTCCTCCCATTGATCTCAATCCTCTCCAAGAATGATAAGTTATCCAACTTGATTACTCTAGCATAAACTTGTTCTCAGCAACCTCCATCAATTACCCCAACTATGGCTTGATTTATAGGCCGAAAGGAAGTAGTTTGAAATCCTTAGTCTAAGGATGAGATCCACTAAAAGAGGGATGTGGGGTCCTTGAAGAATGGGAATTAGTTCCATCAAAAATGATGTTAGGCTCAAATAAATATATGAGTTTGAGGCTTTCTATTGGGAATGATTCGCCCAACAATGCTTCTAGATCTCACCTTTTATTTTTACTTTTTATTGATTGAACTGCACAGTTTTTGTTCACACACAGAGCGTAGTTCTATGCAGTTTTACAGTGGAAGAAACTACACGTGTAGTTTTTCTTTAACAAAATTGTGCAGATGCTCAAAAGCAGGGTTTTGTAGCAAGCAATCCAAAATTTCCACTTTATTCAAGGTATATAAGTTTTTGACTTGCAAGCGAGTGCTTCATGACACTTGGATGGATGGTGAGAGATCCAATTTTGATGATTATTTGTCATGGTGACAAAATGAAGTGCAACAACTACATGAGTACTTCAACACACTGGTATATTATAACACTTTCAATTTTTTCTAGTGTGTTCATCGTTTCTTCCGATGTAATATAATGCACTGGCCTGCCTATTCCTAATAGCACTACTAAATTAGTGTGGTGAGTTTAGCCTTACAAATCACACCGTCCTAATTTATTTATTTATTTTAATTATTTTCCATGACGGTGATGAACAATTAAAAGCCCGATGCATTTAATGTTATAAACACATTTTTGGCTAAAAAATATTTGATTCATTTGGAAAATATATCTAATGGCTTTGTTTTGAATGGTACATGGTGTTTATTGATGAAAAATGTCTTAGTAGGTCCCAAGTATAAAAAATAATAATCAAGACATTGGCAACACATAAAAAAAAAAACAAGACAAGTTCTTTCTAAATTCTTTACAAAATTAATATGTTCGATATATATGTAAGTTTAAATAATATGTATTAGTTGTTGCGTGTCACACAAAGCCACAAAATGAACAAGGATGATCAGATTATTTCTAATCTAAGTGCAGAAGAGCGTAAAAGTTTGATAGAAAAATTGCAAAATCACGAATCAAGTGAATGAAAAAAAATACTATTCAATATGATTTTTTCTTTCTTTAATTTTCCTTAATAATATACTTAAGAATATTAGATAATATGTTTCAAACAAACTATTAATTCATATATGTTTAATGTTATACATGGATCAATAATGAAGGAAAAGACCAATGTCATTCTAAGAAAATAAAAGTTATGGAACATGTAAATGATGATGAATTGGTCCTTAGTTCATCCGGAGTGTTGTGAGAGGTTAATGAAAGGGGTGGATTTTTTTACAGAACTATGAGGGATCTAGTCAAAAGAACATATAGACATACTTTTCACTTACAATAAAAAAATCAATGTAATGATTCGAAGAATGAAATTATATCTAAACTACAGGAAGAGTTTCCATGGCAATGTTCAATGAGACATGCCATACTTGCAATAGAAAAAACATAAAACAACTAAAAAGTATCATTGAAAAGGTAATACTCCTAATTGTATAAAATTATTTCCTATAATTATACATATATATTACAACAAACCATTAATTTGTTAATATGGATTTTTTTATATTTGGTTTTGATATATCATTATAAAAGTAGTTTATTACTTTTTTAAGGAATATTATGAAAATCTCAAATGATCAACGCACTGAGATGGTCAAATAAATGGACATAATTGCATCATAGGAGGAGCCATCTCAAAAACAACATTCTTCAAATGTATGTAATCATGATTGAATTTATGCATCTAAAAATAATTTAGCATTAAATTTTACTTTTCAACTATTTTCTTGCAAAAAAGAAAACAAGATGGAATTCATTCAACACATAAAATAAGATGACAAGGAAGAAAAGGGTTGATTTCAAAGTTTGTGAGTAATTGTTAATATTTCCTTATAACAACTAAAGGTTTCATTTTTGTCTATTTTAAGTTTTTTACAAAATCCATCCTTGAATGTCTTCAAATAGGTGCTAACATACAAAGAAGAGTCATCAGAATAATTGATTGACATTGAGTTAAATAATGGTTATGAGTATATGTTGTCATACCAAAAATTAATAGTGGAATTCATAAGTATCTATGTTGTTTTACTTCCTCGAGTTTATAATTAATATAAAAAAAAAACCTTTATATTAAATATATTATTAATTACGAGGTATAAAACTTAGAGGAAACAAAGTATGGAACTAAGCCAATAGAAGAGTTGTTGAAAGAAGGTATGAGATTTTGTTTTGAAAGAATGTGTATAATTTACGAGTCACTTCTTGCTATGGTACATTGTTTTTCGATTTAAATTGATGTATATTATTGATTTCAATTTTCATTACTCTCAACAATGTATATACACTCATTACACTTTATTTTTATGTTTGCAGATGGAACAATACTAAGAAGATGAAAAAAATCAATGAAATCAAGAAAACAATCCTCCAAATAACCAAGGTCATGGAAGTAGTTCGAGCACTAACATCAATTTCAACGAATAATGATGACCTATTTTGTTATCAATGAAATCTGATGTATTTTTTGAAATAATTGTCTGTGAAAATCAGACATTTTGTTTAATGTAATTATGGACATAATGTCCCAATTGAAAGACAAGGGGTTACCAATAACAATCAGATTTTGTATGACAAAGTGACTCTTATTGATATATAATAATAAAAAATTTAATTTATTCTATCGTGTTATCCAACGTCACTATGAAATGTTACACCGTTGGTCAAATATATCAGTTATTAAATATTATAATGAAGAGATGTGAAATCTAATAATATAACAAATTAATCCAAACATAATATAATGCACTAATCAAATAATAATTTATATGAATATTGTTATAAGATATATATTGTTTTCTCCATGAATAACGAATTTAAAAAATTATAATAATTGCGTTGCCATAAGTTGATATCCCCAAAAAAAGACAAAATCTCATACAAGAACACCGGTGCATCCATAACATAATAATGCACCAGTGATTTACTTTAAATAAAAACAACTTTATGTCGTGTTTTAGCATAATAGGGACCTTTTCAAAAAAAGACATCACTGGAGATTGCATCTCTTCAAGCACCATTATTTTTTTAATGAATGCAATGATGCATTGTAACATTTAACGCACCAGTGCTTTCATAGAAATAACACCCCCTAGATCTACAAAATATTATTTCCATTCTTGGTGCACTATTAAAATTAACAACACCTGACCCTCTATATAACAAATGCACAAATTATTTTATGTAAAAAATACATGTCATTATGGTGTATTTAAGAGAAAACACAAAAACAACAATTATTTTTTGCAAGTCTCGGATTCGTTCCTTCATCAAAAAACAATCAGGGAAATTTTTTATATCCGCATTGACGCGGAATACGTTTCAAGGTTTGGTGGTCTTGGAGTTGAACACATGAGAGATTTCTTTCTTGTAACCACAAGGGTCGTATACATTTCATCTTCCAATGCTCTTTCAATTAGACTCATTGGTGCTTTGAATTATGTATGAAACCTGGGGCATTTCTAAAAGTAGTGCATCAGGGCAGCTTGTTCCATAAATTGTACCAAAAAGAAATCTTCTACTAAAACCTCCAACAATGCAATTTTTTTTAGTTTAATGAAGTTCCATAATAAGCTTCACTAAATCACTCATTCTCACAGGAAAAGATTTTAGCAGATGTTTCTTTGATAATTTTTGGAAATTTTATAACACTAAAAACCTTTCTTATAAACTTCACTTCAAGGTCTTTTCCTTACATTGGGAATATTCTGTAGGAATATTCTAATTATTATGATATCTCAAAATTTCCCTAAGAGGCCAAGAGGTAGAAGTTGTAGAACTTGTTAAAGTTTTTGCTCAATTTTCATGAGGAATCCACTAGTGCAATCAAAATTGGGATCTGAGCAACAAAATTTTAGATCACTCAGAGAAGTGAGTTATTTCCATGTATTTTACCATGTATTTGTAATTATTTTGCTAAGATAATATAGAGGCCTCTCAACTTTGAAGCTGTTGGCATTATGATATAGGTGTTGTCCTTGATGGAAACTCACACAAATGAATGTTCACCATGCAACAGGTTAACTTACAAATCAGACTACAGAGATTGAAGAAACAGAGTGGTTTAAGAAGTATACGATGGTTCAATTTGTCCAAGCAGTGTATGCACGTGGGTTAACAGAACAAAAGAAGAGTATACATATACACGCACTCCCACAAGAGGAAAAGAACTTACATGTTGGAAAACCAAGGTTTTGGTTCGAGGTATTTGGTCCAAGGTATTTGGTCCAAGGTATTGACCCTAGGTATTTGGTCCTAAGTGGTTTTGGTCTGAGGTATTGACAAAGGATCTAACTATATAAGGAGGAAAAGGTCATTAGGCCAGGGTGCGCAAGTAATGAATATCTTATGAAGAGTGAGATCAAAAGCAAATATTCATGTTATGGGTTTCTAGTGCTTTGCTTGATCTGATAAGGATGAACCTTAGCGGTTGATGGAGGATGAGATCTAATGATGGATTAGGATCATGAGACCTAAAATGAATTATTATTATATGGTTTGATCTAAATTATAACGTGTGATTTACACTTTAAATGTTATGATCTGGATATGATTGAAGTCTAGAATAGTTGTGAAGTTTTAAGTTAGTGTTTACTGTTGGCATTATGATGCATGTGTTGTACTTGATGGCAACCCTCTCATAGAAGAATATCTCACTTATGTATAACTGGATGAAACTTCAGAAGAGATATCAGATGTGACTGATGGAGGACAGCTCAAAGGAATCAGATGATAGTGTGACAAGTTAGCTTTGCCATCAAGTCCAAAGGGGGAGATTGTTGGCATTATGAGATAAGTGTTGTCCTTGATGGAAAACCACACTGATGACAAATCATAGTGCAGAAGGTCAGCAGCAAGGAATTGATGATCAGACTATAAGAAGAAGAGAAAGTTCATACACGTAGGTTCATTAAGCCCAAGTCGCGTATACAAGCAGGTTCACTATATACCAAGTCACGTATACGCAGGTTCGCTATATACCAAGTCACGTGTACACGCAGGTTGGCTTCATCAAAAGCGCGTGTATGTGGAAAACTCATTTTGGTCCGTGGCGGTTATTCCTTGGAAGTTGTTCCTGTGGTTTTGGACCATGGTGTCTCGACGGACGTGTCGATCCCTAGTTTTGAAGTTGATGGTATTGGATTTCTATGGTTTTGGCTCTTGGTATTGAACAAGGCCTAAGGCTATATAAGGAGAAGGAAATCATTAGGCAAGGGTATCTGAAATGTCTTGAATATCTGATGAAGTATTAGATCCAGTATGCAGGTTATGGGTTGATGATGCATTGCTTGATCTGAGCTAAGGAGAGATCTCACCGGTTGATGGAGAACAAGATCTAAGGAGAGATCGGGATCAAATGGTTTGAAATGAACTATCTTTATGATGCTTATTCTAGATCTACATACTGATGCATGTATTGTTCTATAAGTGTTATGAGTATAACTGATGTCTGGTACAGCTGCAAGTTATGAGAAATTATTTTTAGATCTGTACGCGGGTTGTCTTTGGCAAAAGCGCGTATACACGCGGGTTTGATTCATCGAAGTAGCGTATACATTGTAAAGCTTGACATTTGAAGTTGCAGATGGGTCTGATGGTTATTACAGAGTTCTGTGTCTGCTCTGTGTTCTGGTGACGGTGTTGTTAACAGGGTTTCAGTGATTCAGAGTTTGATGATTGTTTTGAGCTTCAATGATAGCTATGGGTCCAGTATGAAAATTGGATGAAAAGTGGCCTTTCAGATTATGTGTTGTGCTTCAGTGTATCCAGTCTGAAAATTGATGAAACGTGGTACCTGGAGGAGAGAAGACTGTAGGCAAGCACCTACGTACTAGTATCTAAACTAGTACAAAAGCTAAGGAAGATCTTTGGAGCATTGTAGCAGGTAGCAGCCTGTGTACTAGTAAATGGATCGGCTAGTACAGGAGCAAAGGGGGTTATAGCTCCCATACTGGTATAAGACTGCACCAGTACAAATATTGTAAAAGGATTTTCTTATTAAGAAGAAGATTGAGATGACTTGCAGCAGATGGTTTTCACCCACATTGGGTTTCCACCTTATATCTTTGTGTTCATGTGTGTGGCTTTTGTGTGATGATCTGTTCTGTTATACTGCACCTGGTTACTGTTAATATGGTGAATAATGTCCTAATGCATTTAACTGAAGATAAATTATAAGATTTATAGTTATACGCTGGTTTCTTTAGAAACAGTTGCGTGTACACGCTGGTTCGCTTAATTGAAGTAGCGTATATGTTTCTGAGCATTGAAAAAGTTTTATTGATCTGATAATACTGATTCACCCCCCGCTCTCAGTATTATTTCCAACAATTGGTATCAGAGCAGGTCCTTTTGTAGAAGCTTGATCGCTTGAAGGAGATCTGTGGAACAATGGGAAAGAAGCTTAAGAAGAAAGCTCATAAGAAGAAGAAGACATCTCAGAAGATCTATGACAGTGGGAGAGTCGATTGGGGATTAGGTATAAGAAGTTCTTCAGATTCAGAATCAGATTCAGAATCATTATCAGGTATGAATGTGTTATCCTCTGATGTTCCTGCTATATTTCCTTGTGAAAGTGATGGAAGTGATAGTGAAAATATTGAATATGCTTTTATGAGTGAGCAAGAAAAGTATCAAATAGAGGCAGTATTTAGAAGGCTTACAGACAAAGTTAAAGATCAACAAGATCTATTGAACAAAAGGGAATGTGCTTTCAAAGAAGAAGTTACCAAACTAAAGGCCCAACTAGAAGAAGGAAACAAGGTAAGAAAGCTACTCAAGGACAAGGAAGACCAATGTCAAAAATTGCAGCATGAAGTGACATCATTAAGAAAAGAAGTCAACGAAAGAAGCACAACCATCAAGAAACTCAAAGATAGATCCAGCTACTATGAAAATCTTGAAGCTACAATCCTCTCACTAAAAGGAGATCTTGAAGAATCAAAGAAGCATAATACAGATCTACTCCAAGCTATTGCAAAACAAGAAAACGAAGCCACCAGCTTAAAATCTCAACTAGAATGTGCCTTCCGAGTTCGTCAAATGCAGCAGGATCTGAATGAAGAACAAGAAAAGGAGATTCTCAAACTAAGGGAACAAATGGAAGAAGGAAGGAAAGGTGAAGAAGATTTGAAAAAGCAATCTCTTGAAAAGGAAGAACAACTTCAGGTTGAGGTAAATATCTTGAAAGGTAAACTAGAAGAAAAGGATAAGCTTTTATGATTTCAAGATAGTTCTAAAGTCTTGGATGATATTCTTAGTAGTCAAAGGTCTCCTGCTATCAAGACTGGTCTTGGTTTTCATGAATCTATTGAAGGTGAATCTAGCTCACAAGGTGAGGCAAGGAACTCTAAAGAGAAAACTAAAATGATCAACAAGGAGATGAAAGGTCAACCCCATCAACAATCAAGGAAAAAGACTCCTCAAAGAAAATCTTTTACTCCTCCTATGAATAATGTTGAATGTTATGTATGTCATAATCTTGGACATGTTGCAGCTAGATGTGGAAGAAGAAGGGTTCAAGACCATCATGTAGAAAGATCATCACATTCAAGGTACTTTAATGGATATTGTTTTTCTTGCAATATGTTCGGTCACAAAGCTGCTGATTGCTACAGGAGGAATATGAAACATGTAAGATGTTATGCATGTAACAAGCTTGGACATATAGCAAAGGAATGCAGGAACAAAGGATGGACATCACACCAAAAGGAGGAAACCTCATCACACTTGAAGATATGGAGGAAGAAGGAAGTACAGTCAGCACAATGTACTGAGACACAGCACAGCACAGACATATCAGACTCAGGGGGAGCTGAAAGTGTAAAACTTCAGTGTTCTGAATCTCATACGCAAGTTCCTTAAAGGGAAGTCACGTACATATGCGAGTTAGACACTGCAAAGTCGCGTATATGTCAGTCTCAGGAAAAGCAGTGGGGACAGGATCAGAAAAAGGATCTGATATGATTCAGTCTATTATTTGCTCTATTGGTTACAGTCTGCTGAGGATGTGTGGAAATGTTTTGTTATTTGTCTAACTTGAGGATGATGATGTTTTGATGCTTATTGCTGATATATGCATGATCAGATCTAACAGATGGCACTAGTTGAGGGAGAGCATATGCCTTTCGTAATTCATTGTTGGCATTATGGTTAATAATCCTTGGTGATGATTCTTATATGGCTAAATGATATATCTTGCTATGATATGATGTTGTGAGTTGTCTATGATAAACTCTCATATGATTCTTGAAGTTACATAGTAGATGTTCAGATCAGATTTATGGTTGATCCTTTGATGATGCTTACATGGTGATCTTCATAAAGAAAAGGAGAAGTACAAAGCTTGAATACACATCTTCCTCACTTGATGATGAGTCACTCATATACTGCTGCTATCATATGCATAAAAATCATACAGTTATGATACAGGCACTCTTGTGGATAAGGATTGTTGCTATTGATGATATCAAGAAGTTTTGTCAAATGAGCTTGAGCTCAAGATACATAGTGCTAATACATGGATGACTACTCAAAGTTGCTTTGTTGGAGACATGGTGATGAGTTCTTATCTATATGATGATAGGTTGATACTTACATATGCTGATTGATGCAGATGTTCCCAAGTAATGATACTTGGATCATGTAGATCTTGACGTTGATGTAATAGCTATGGTGGTTTCACATGTAATGTGAATGACTTCATGATGATGTCTAAAAGGAGGAGTTGACATCTATGTTCAGACATACCTTGCTACAGGACATTTACAGGTTGCTGATATGAAAATGGTTGTACGCGAGTTTCATAAGGCCTATCCGCGTATATACGCTTGTTTATGTGGATGCAGACACGTATATGGAGTTTTGAAGGAAATCAGTATGGACAGATGTTGGTTGCAGAAAGTCTGATATGGGTTTGACAGAGATCATCTGGCACAGGCTCAGGGGAGCAGATAATCTTCCAATGATGCATTGTTGGCATTATCTTAAAGCTTTTGGTTCTAGTCCACATTTGTTGTTGGTTTCAAATGGAACAAAGGCGAAAGGAGAACAAAAGGATCTCTTGGTTGCTGATCTGAATGGTGATTACCAGATGCTGCTGGTGACTTTCATAAGTCTTGGTCTAGTTCTTTCGTCTCTATGTCATATATCTCTTTTGTGGTATCTCTTTCATGGTGTCAATGTCATGTAACGGCCTATTTTGGTTTCCCCACTATGCCTGGGATGATTGATGCATTATGATTGGTTGTCATATGTAAACTTTTGATGTATCCCCACTTGGTTGGGTGGATGAGTCAATTTTTGTATATCCTCACTTAGTTGAGAGATGGATGTATGTATGAGTCTTTGGTGATAGGAAGGTCTTTTATGATGTATAGAGTCATGTTCTTCTTGAAGAACATCTTTTGCAGATCTTGCCTACAGTCAGGAAGAGCATGAACAACACACTTCAGCAGTACAGAGACTTGGCATGTACTCAGGGGGAGCATTGACAGATTGGTACACTTTCGCATATACAAAGGGGGAGATCATTCAGAGATTTTAACAGATACTCAGGGGGAGTATGGACAGCGAAATTTTCAGCAAAAAGAAGAGAACATCTTGGTCCACCCTTTGCCCTTGATGTCAAAGGGGGAGAGTGATTTGGTGTTGTTGCCATCAAGTCCAAAGGGGGAGATTGTTGGCATTATGATGCATGTGTTGTACTTGATGGCAACCCTCTCATAGAAGAATATCTCACTTATGTATAACTGGATGAAACTTCAGAAGAGATATCAGATGTGACTGATGGAGGACAGCTCAAAGGAATCAGATGACAGTGTGACAAGTTAGCTTTTCCATCAAGTCCAAAGGGGGAGATTGTTGGCATTATGAGATAAGTGTTGTCCTTGATGGCAAACCACACTGATGACAAATCATAGTGCAGAAGGTCAGCAGCAAGGAATTGATGATCAGACTATAAGAAGAAGAGAAAGTTCATACACGCAGGTTCATTAAGCCCAAGTCGCGTACACAAGCAGGTTCACTATATACCAAGTCGCGTATACGCAGGTTCGCTATATACCAAGTCGCGTGTACACGCAGGTTGGCTTCATTAAAAGCCCGTGTATGTGGAAAACTCATTTTGGTCCGTGGCGGTTATTCCTTGGAAGTTGTGCTTGTGGTTTTGGACCATGGTGTCTCGACGGACGTGTCGATCCCTAGTTTTGAAGTTGATGGTATTGGATTTCTATGGTTTTGGCTCTTGGTATTGAACAAGGCCTAAGGCTATATAAGGAGAAGGAAATCATTAGGCAAGGGTATCTGAAATGTCTTGAATATCTGATGAAGTATTAGATCCAGTATGCAGGTTATGGGTTGATGATGCATTGCTTGATCTGAGCTAAGGAGAGATCTCACCGGTTGATGGAGAACAAGATCTAAGGAGAGATTGGGATCAAATGGTTTGAAATGAACTATCTTTATGATGCTTATTCTAGATCTACATACTGATGCATGTATTGTTCTATAAGTGTTATGAGTATAACTGATGTCTGGTACAGCTGCAAGTTATGAGAAATTATTTTTAGATCTGTACGCAGGTTGTCTTTGGAAAAAGCGCGTATACACGCGGGTTTGATTCATCGAAGTAGCGTATACATTGTAAAGCTTGACATTTGAAGTTGCAGATGGGTCTGATGGTTATTACAGAGTTCTATGTCTGCTCTGTGTTCTGGTGATGGTGTTGTTAACAGGGTTTTAGTGATTCAGAGTTTGATGATTGTTTTGAGCTTCAATGATAGCTATGGGTCCAGTATGAAAATTGGATGAAAAGTGGCCTTTCAGATTATGTGTTGTGCTTCAGTGTATCCAGTCTGAAAATTGATGAAACGTGGTACCTGGAGGAGAGAAGACTATAGGCAAGCACCTACGTACTGGTATCTAAGCTAGTACAAAAGCTAAGGAAGATCTTTGGAGCATTGTAGCAGGTAGCAGCCTGTGTACTAGTAAATGGATCAGCTAGTACAAGAGCAAAGGGGGTTGTAGCTCCCATACTGGTATAAGACTGCACCAGTACAAATATTGTAAAAGGATTTTCTTATTAAGAATAAGATTGAGATGACTTGCAGCAGGTGGTTTTCACCCACATTGGGTTTCCACCTTATATCTTTGTGTTCATGTGTGTGGCATTTGTGTGATGATCTGTTCTGTTATACTGCACCTGTTTACTGTTAATATGGTGAATAATGTCCTAATGCATTTAACTGAAGATAAATTATAAGATTTATAGTTATACGCTGGTTTCTTTAGAAACAGTTGCGTGTACACGCTGGTTCGCTTAACTGAAGTAGCGTATATGTTTCTGACCATTGAAAAAGTTTTATTGATATGATAATACTGATTCACCCCCCCCTCTCAGTATTATTTCCAACATTTACAGGGCTATACACTAGTTTGCTTAGTTAAAAGTGCGTATACATGCTGGTTGAACACATCAAAGTAGTGCAAATGAAATATGATGTTTGAAGTTGTAGTTGGTTGCAGTTGTTATTGTAGAGTTTCAGGTTCTATTCTATGTTCTGGTGACTGTGTTCTGGTGACAGTGTTCTAAATGTTCAGATTGATTGATTGTGATTTGCTTCAGTGATGATGGGTTTTCAGTGATTGGTTGGTGCAAATGTATTTGATGGATGTATTACAGTGGTGATTGTTTTGAGCTTCAATGTTACTGATGGGTCTAGTATAAAAATTTGATGAAATGAGGCCTTAAGATTGTGGTGTTGTGTTCCAATATTATCTAGTCTGAAAATTTCTGAGACTTGGTCCCTGGAGGAAGAGAGAAGGTCGTAGCCTTCTGTAGGCTGGCACCTATGTATTGGTAAACATATCGGCCAGTACAAGAACCAGGGAGTTGGAGCTCCTTTCCAGTAGCAGCTAGAAAACGAGTAAAGGTTGGAGCCTTCTATAGGTTGGTGACTACATACTAGTAAACAAATCAACTAGTACAAGAGCTAGTGGGTTGTAGCTCCCTTCCAGTAGAAGCCGGAGAATGAGAGTGTTGTAGCCTTCTGCAGGTGGGTGCTTGCGTACTGGTATGATTCTGCACTAGTACAAGATTGTAAACAAGTTTTTCTTATATTAAAAGAAGATATCATAATGTGGTTCTTGCCCCGCATTGGGTTTCCACATTAAATCTTGGTGTTCATGTGTGTTGCTTATGTGTGATGGTTTATTTTGTTATTACTGCACATGGTTACTATTTATATGGTTAATGAAGTACTGATGCATTGATTAAAGATCAACATATGATGAATTAACTGAATCATAAGTTTGCTGGATATACGCTGGAAGCTTTAAAGACAATTGCATGTACACGCATGTTATCTTCATTGAAGTAGCATATATAAATCTGAGCATGAAATGAAAAGGTTATTGATTTAATAATACTGATTCACCCCCCCCTCTTAATATTATTTCCAACAATTGGAATTAGAGTAGGTCCTTCAGAAGAAGCTTGATCGCTTGAAGGGAGATCTTTCAAAAGGAACAATCATGAAGGCATGGGGTCTATCAGACCGCCAATCTTCAATGGGAACAACTTGGTATATTGGAAAAAACATACTAGAGCTATTTTTAGTCACTTGGAGCTAATGTTTGGGCAATTGTAGAGAAAGGATGTCAATATCCAATAGTAGTCCCCACGGATACAGAAAAAGGGAAAACATATGAAATCAATGCCAAAGTTGTGAATGCCTTATTGGGAAGTCTATCAGAATGAGAATTTGTCAAATTCATGTAGATAAACATAGCCAAGGAAATATGGGATATAATCATTCAGAGCTACGAAGGTGACTCCCAGGCAGAACGTGCTAAACGACAAGCTCTCAGAATCCAGTATGAAACTCTCAAGATGCATAGTGATGAAAACATTTCTAGTTATTTCTTGTGAGCAGATGGGATTGTAAATCATATGAGAAATCTGGGTGAAGAGATAAAGGAAGTTACTTTAGTTGAGAAAATTTTGAGATCTTTGTCTTCTAAATTTGAGTCTTAAGTGTTTGCCATAGAAGAAAAACATGATCTTCAAACTATTACTGTGACTCAACTCCATGGAATCCTAACTGCCTTTGAAATGAGAAAAGGAGGTCCATCAGACATGAGAGAAACCTATTTTAAAGCATCAGCAAAAGGAAAAGAAAAGGAATAGAACAATGAATCAGGACACATTTAAGAAGAAGAAGATGAGGTAAATTTTGTCAAGAAGCTTCAACAGGGTTTTGGAAGATTCAAAGGTAAGCTACCATTCAAATTCTTTGCTTTTGGTACAGTTGATCATTACGATGCTAAATGCTCTCATTTCAATGGAAATATGTATGTAGAAGGTAACAGAAGTTATTATACTCATGATGATAGAGATGGCTTGTCCAATAGCAATGAAGATGATCACGAAATTAAACTACTCATGGCGTATGAAAATGATGCCTTAGAAAAGGAATATTTCCTTAAAGAAATCAATCAACTCAAAATCCGTTTGGTAGAAAAGGATACAGTCATAAACACAGTGCATATCAACTCACTGAAAAGGACAAACGCAATGAAGTGTTAGAATGTGAAGTGGTAAGTCTAAGAAAAGAACTTGAAAAGAGAACGACTCTGAATGTTATATTTGCTAAAGGATTAGAAACGTGAGATGAAATCATCAAAGTTCAATGTTTGCCTATTCTAAAGACTAGTATTGCTTTTCATGAAGGTGAATCTAGCTCACAAGATGAGCCAGATGTAGAAGTAGAATGGTTCATGACCATCGCACAGAAAGAGCATCATTTTCCAGGTACTTTAAGGGATATTGTTTTGCTTGCAACATGTTTGGTCACAAAGTTATTGATTACGATAGAAGGAATACGAAACATTTAATATGCTATGTGTGTAACAAGTTTGGACATAAAGCAATGGAATGCAGGAGAAAATTTCAGCCACAACAACAAAAGGAGGAAACATCATCACAATCAAGGTATTGAAGAAGAAGGAATTGTTGTTAGAAAGATGTGGCATAGCTCAGTTTACAAACATAACAGACCCAGGGGGAGTTGAAAGTGTAAAATTTCAGTATTCCAATTCTCATACGGAGTTAATATGAAGAGAAGTCGTGCATATACGTGAGTTAGAAGCTGCACAATTGTGTATATGGTGTTTTTAAGAAAAGGTAGTGGGACAGACATAGGAAAAGGGGTCTGATATGGTTCAGTCAATTATCAATTATCTATTTCGTTTTGATTGATGATGGTTGCAATCTGTTAATGATATTTGGAATTGTTTTTGGCCCTCATAAGTTGTTAATAAGTTGATGAATAACTGGTTGATGAGGATGCCTTGATGATTCTTACTAACAAATGCAATGATCACATCTGATGGTAAACAATTGGCATAGGTTCAGGGGGAGCATATGTTTCTAATAATGCATTGCTGGCATTATATTATAAGACCTTGGTACACGACGATAATCATATTGTTTGATTCACATAGTTATTTTATTCAGGTAACTATTTTTTATGATGGAAATATACAGGTTGTTGATCTTGATGCTGGTGAGAGATGTTGATGATACAGATTATATATGGTGTATGATAGTCGCTGATGACTACCATGGTCTTGTTTAGATTGTTGTTCCTTGTTATAAATGTCATGTATATCATTTGATGTAAAGGTGATGAAAATACCTAATTTGTTACCCCACTATGCATGAGAAGGATGATTGCTATTTCAGTCATGTATAAACATTTGGTGTATCCCCACTTGGTTGGGAGATTGATGCATGCATGATTCATTGGTGATAGGAAGGTCATACTCATATAGTTGAGTTATAGAGTCATGATTTACTTTTGGAAAATATTTTTGACAACTTTGCATGTGCTCAGGGGGAGCATGGATAGTTTAGTGCATCTCAGCATGTACAAAGGGGGAGCTTAATCAAAGAATTTAGAATGTACTCATGGGGAGAATATCTTGGTCTACCCTCTGCCCTTGATGTCGTAGGGAGAGAGTGTCTTGGTGTTGTTGTTCCAATCAATTCCAAAGGGGGATATTGTTGGCATTATGATACAGGTGTTGTCCTTGATACCAACTCACACAGATGGCATTTCACAGTGCAACAGGTAAAATTATAGATTAGACTCCAGACATTGAACAAAGATAGTGGTTTAAGAAGTATACACTGGTTCACTTTGTCCAAGAAACATACACATGGGGGTTAACAGAACAAAAGAAGCGTATATGTATACACACACTCCCACAAGAGGAAAAGCGCTTACATGTTGGAAAACCAAGGTTTTGGTTAGAGATATTTGGTCCAAGGTATTTTGGTCAAAAGTATTGGTCCAAGGTATTTGGTCTGGGGTGTTGACCCTAGGTATTTTGTCCAATGTATTGGTCCTAGGTGGTTTTGGTTCGAGGTATTGACAAAGGATCTAACTATATAAGAAGGAAAATATCATTAGAACAGGGTCTGCAAGTAATGAATATCTTATGAAGAGTGAGATCAAAAGAAAATATGCATGTTATGGGTTTTCGGTGCTTTGGTTGATCTGAACTAAGGATGAAACTTAGCGGTTGATGGGGGATGAGATCTAATGATGGATCAGGAGCATGAGACCTAAAATGAATTATTATTATATGGTTTGATCTGAATGCTAATGTGTGATTTACATTGTAAATTTTCTCATCTAGATATGATTGATGTCTGGAATAGTTGTGAAGTTTTAAGTTAGTATTTGCAGAGCTATACGCTAGTTTGCTTAGTTAAAAGCATGTATACATGCTAGTTCAACACATCAAAGTACCGTATATGAAATATGATGTTTAAAGTTGCAGTTGGTTCTAGTTGTTGTTGCAAAGCTCTGGGTTCTGCTCTGTGTTCTGGCGATTGTGTTCTGAATGTTCAGATTGATTGATTGTGATTTTCTTCAGTGATGATGGGTTTTTAGTGATTGGTTGATGCAAATGTATTTGATGGATGTATTGCAGTGGTCATTATTTTGAGCTTCAATGTTACTAATGTGTCCATTATGAAATTTTGATGAAACGAGGCCTTCAGATTGTGGTGTTGTGTTCTAGGAGTATCCAGTTTGAAAATTTATGAAACGTGGTCCCTGGAGGAAGAGAGGAAGTTGTAGCCTTCTGTAGGCTGGTACCTACGTACTGGTAAACATATTAGCCAGTACAAGGGCCAGGGGGTTGGAGCTCCCTTTCAGTAGCAGGTGGAAAATGAGTGAAGGTTGGAGCCTTCTGTAGGCTGGCACCTATGTAATAATAAACCGATAGGCTAGTACAAGAGCTAGGGGGTTGTAGCTCCCTTCTAGTAGAAGTTGCAGAATGAGAGAAGGTTATAGCCTTCTATAGGTGGGTGTTTGTGTACTGGTATAAGTCTGCACTAGTACAATATTGTAAATAGGTTTTTCTTATATTAAAAGAAGACTGCAGGAGGTGGATTTTGTCTCGCATTAGGTTTCCACCTTAAATCTTGGTGTTCATATGTGTTGCTGATGTGTGATCGACTATTCTATTATTACTACACATCGTTACTATTTATATGGTTAATGAGGTACTGATGCATTGATTAAAGATCAACATATGATGAATTAACTGAATCATAAGTTTGCTGAATATACGCTGGTTTCTTTAAAGATAGTTACGTGTACACGCGTTTCACCTTCATTGAAGTAGTGTATATAAATCTAAGTGTGAAATGAAAAAGTTATTTATTTGATAATACTGACTCACCCCCCCTCTTAGTATTATTTCCAACAGAAGTTAGGCCTAGAGACATATCTCACACATTGTTATTGAACTCTATTAAAAAACATTGGTGAATTGTCTATATTGTATTGAGTTTTTATTTATTTTTTATTGATGCTTTATTTATGGTATTTTCATGCTCTTTAACAAATTATATTTAACATCATTGAAGGAAATATATTGGGTCATGTTGGTATTAGAGTAGTTTTCATTGATATGAATTTTGAAAGTAGATGCTTACCAGGACCCTACTAAAAATGGGTGAAGGGAAGCTCAAGTCTTTTAACCCTAATATTTAACATGTAACACAAAAAAAGGAAGTGTATAAAAATGACATGCACACAGAGAATGAGCAGGAATTCCATAAGGCCTTCTACTGTATGGTAGATTAGGTGGAAAAGGTTTTTGCAGATTATGAAAGGACAATTGTAATATACAGAAAGAAAGAGGGATATCTAGTAAATGACAATGTGTTAGTACACCGAGGAGGCATGGAAGAAAATTCTCAATCTCCATCTTCAAGGTAAATCTCTTCCTATTCCCCTCAATCTCATCATTAAAATATTTATCAAAAAAATGTTTATAAAAATCCATATTTAAATTTAGATGTGATATTTGATTTTTCTATGTTTAATAGAGAATCTAATGCAAAAAAATAAACAATTAGATTAGAGAGATCAAAGTGTATTGCCAGAAAAAATAGATCAAAGAGGATGAAGCAAACATTGATTTAGCTTCTCTTCACCTAGGAGGCATAAGAGAAAACTTTAGAAAGGTAGTCATCATAATGGTAAACTCCTTTCTTTTGTATGTTTGAATCCTCTACATAAATTTCCTACAAATGAATTCTTAAAAGAATAGAAAATAAGCAATTGCGAGAGCTTAAAACATAAAATAGATATACACAAAGATTTTCCGCTGCATCCCAAAACCAAGATTGCTAGATTGATTTTTCCTTATATTCCTTTCAATGTTACAACAAATATATATACATGTTGAAGCATTCAAAACCTCTAATCCACTAACCTTGGATTAGAACATAATAGTAGTTCCCTTAACTGGATCTACAAGATACCATGGGAATTTTGTCATCATTCCCAAAACCATGTGCAAAACCCATGCACAAAACCATAGGCAAGTCTACCCATCTAATATAGGGTCCAAAAAAAGATTCACAAGGTGCTTCCCCAGACTCCATAGAGGGGGGCTTCCACCACCTCAAACCCTTGAAAAGGTGTTTGCACCCCCCTACTGCACCTAACACAATGAAGGGGAGACTGGCCATGTCCCCTCCAACCACCCCACTTTGAGCGTGAGGCTATTCATGGAAAGAATATAACACACACCAAA
This sequence comes from Pinus tabuliformis, assembly GCA_031772625.1. Taxonomy (NCBI): domain Eukaryota; kingdom Viridiplantae; phylum Streptophyta; class Pinopsida; order Pinales; family Pinaceae; genus Pinus; species Pinus tabuliformis. The sequence continues at coordinate 1,499,847,334 of CM062819.1, read as the reverse complement.
CATTCTCTCACTTGTTGTTTTCTTTGCACATAGGTGGGCACAAGAGAGCTTAGCCGCTGGTCCAGCCTTGCAATGCCGATTTTTTCTCTACACCAAGAAAACTTTTCAGTTTGCATAGACTTCGTCAATGCATCTGTATTATTCTTTAAAATGTCTACCTTTACTAGAAACACCTTTTTGTCCTCAACCTTATCCCTCACAAAGTGATACTGAACATCAATTTGCCTTGTCTTTGAATGATATGCAGGGTTCTTTTCCAATAAAATTGCACTTTGGATGTCACAGGCTATCCTTATAGCTCGCTGTACTAACCTTCTACTTGAACACAATCTCTACAACCAATCTTCCTCCTTGCTTGCATGAGTGGTTTCCATGTATTCTACCTCTGTAGTTGAAAGTTCCGCTATAGACTGTCTCTTACTCATCCAAATGACTGCACCTCCAAATAGGTTAAACAAATACCCACTAGTAGTTCTCTCTTATCCAAATCTCCAACTATGCTTGCATCGACAAAGCATAGATGTTGAAAGATATATCCAATGCTGGTATTCCTTGATAGCACAGTACATAATCACTAGTGCCATGCAAATACCTGAAAATCTACTTGATTATTGTTCAATGCTCTTTCCCTAGTTTTGACATAAACCTTCTCAATACTCCCACTACATGTGCAACGTTTGTTCTAGTACATACCATTTCCTACATCAATCAATCAATTTCACTTGTGTATGGAACACGAGACATGTCCTCTTCCTCTTATTGTGCCTTGGGACATTGTTCATCAAATAAATTTACACCTACAGGAATAGGAACCTTCATCGGCTTACTATCCTGCATATTAAACCTCTATCATATTGTAGCGACATACTTCCTCTGGTTTGACTAGAGCTTCCTCTTTTGTCGATCTCATTTAATTTCCATGCCCAAAATATAGTTTGTAGCACCAAGATCTTTCATGTCAAATTTGGAGGACAATTGGGTCTTCAAATCTTGGATAATTTCTTTGTCATTTCCAATCAGCAACATATCATCCACACACAAAACCAGATAATTAACATGGTCACCAATTAATTTAAAATACACACAATCATTTGATTTGCTTCCAGTGAAGCCAAGTGCCCTTATATATCTATCAAATTTCTGATACCACATCCTTGGTGATTGTTTTGACCCATATAGACAATTTTTTAATCTCATACCAATTCTTTCTCACCCTTCACCTCAAATCCTTCAGGTTGCTTCATGTAGATCTCTTCTTCGAAATCCCCGTGAAGAAATGATCTCTTCACATTCATCTATTCTACCTCAAAATCAAAAGTAGCAACAACAGATAAAATTAATCTAACAGAAGTTACCTTAGAAACAAGAAAAAAAATATCACCAAAATCAATTCCCGACACCTGGAAATAAACTTTTTCTACCAACTGAGCATTGTATTTCTCCATGTTTCATTCTACGTTCATCTTCTTCTTAAATGCCCATTTGCTTCCAATGGGCTTTCTTCCATCTTACAACTCCACCAGTTCCCAACCCTCATTTTTGTGGAAAGATGTCATTTAATCAATCATGGCCTCTTTCCAATGTTTTCCATCATCTAAATCTACTGCCTTCCTGGTAGTTCTGGGATCATCATCAATAATAGATAAAGAAAAATTTGAACAGAAAGCAGATGGATCATACCTTTCTGGCTACCTTCTTTTTCAAACTGATCTTCTCATAGTTGAAGTTTGTGGCTCTTCCTATTCTGATTCCTCTTTTGCTGTAGGGTTCGACTCTTCCTCCTTTAGCTCAAACTCTATCTTCTTGGGTTCCTTTGGTAGGAATTCATGTTTAATAACATCTTTCACCTCTATAAACACCGCATCTTGGCTTTACACAACATTCCTTGTTTGTGGGTTCCAAAGCTTATAACCTTTTAAACCATCCTTATACCCAATAAAGATGCACCTTTCATATTTACTATCCAACTTGGTTCTTTTTTCCTTTGGAACATTTACATATGCATCACAGCCAAATACCCTCAAATGTGAAAGAAAGGGTTTGTTACTAGTCCATACCTGATGTGGAGACTTATTGTCTAACACTAATGAATGTGATATATTAACCAGGTAGCATGCAGTATCCACCGCCTCTACCCAGAATTCCTGTCCTAACCTGACACCACTGAGCATGGTTCTTTCCTTTTCCATCAATGTCCTATTCATTATTTCCACAACTCTATTTTCTTGAGGTGTGTATAGAACTCTTTAGATTCTTTCTTGCATAACACTCCATTACCTATCCTCAACACCTTTATCTTCTTCTCTATTTAGCTTTCCACCAGAGCCTTAAATTCTTTAAACCTATCGAAGACATCAGATTTATTCTTGAGGAAATATATCCATGTTTTCCATGAGAAGTAATCTATAAATGATACATATTACACAAACATACCCAGTGATGGAACTAACACAGGTCCAAACACATCATTATGCACAAGCTCTAATATCCCTTTTGCCCTCTTAGAACCATATGGGAACCTCGCCCAATTTTTCTCCCCATATACACAATGTTCACATAAATCAAAATCTAGAGAGAAATTAGACATACCTTATACCGTACCATTACCATCAAGTATCTGAAGTTTTTTCTCTCCAATATTTCCAAGCCTTTGATGCCATAACATGGTCTTTTCTCTAGAGACCGCTAGATTTCTTGCTCCACTTTTAAGAACCATAGAACCGTTGCACCCATCAATAACAGTGTTAGCCTCCTGTTACAACAGGTTTCATATTTCATGATTGACAGTGGAAGTGCCAAAAATGTTCATCTTTTTCATGCTGCAAAGGTTCCATTTTTGAAGATTAGTCAGTTAAGGGAAAGCCAAATAGCCTAAGCTTGGCTTCCTTAGGTTTAAATTGCTTATCTCAGAAGATAGAGAAAGAAAATCTGTCTAAACATTTTACGCTTGGCAGATTAGTAGCTAGGTAGAGAATGAAGGAGCCCAACAGCTTAATCTGGGCCCTTGGAAGAAATAAGGCTAGCTTTTAGATAGGAGGGCAGTTAAAAAAATGAAGCAATCAGGGTTTGGAAGTCTAAGCGCACCCTTCCTGAAGTAACAAAAAATGCTAGGTGTATTAGGCTGGGTAGGTAGCCTGGGGTTGCAGAAGCAAGATCATCTTCAATTTTGGCCTTGACAAGGAAAGCTCATCTCATCAATGGCAGAGGTACCAAAGCAGTGTTTTAATGGCGGAATTCTGAAAGCATGTCTAATTTCCTTTCACTCCCCCTCAGAGTTTCTTACTAACACCCCTAAAGGACCTTGGGATCTGCCCAACAAGTCCTGATTCCACTTCATTTTTGTGAAATATTAAGTCAAAGTTTTGGCTTTCTTCATGAAAAGAAGCCACAATTCTTGTGTAAAATCACTTTTCATTCTCATTTACCCCTATGTCTAAGTTTTACTTTTGAAACTTAGCCTTCTGCTCTACTTTCACCTCATAAAGCCATATTAACTCCTACTTGTACTATATAGCTCCCTAACTAAATGTTCCTATCCCTATTATTACAAAAACTATATAAAATCCCCAAAAATATTAAATAGCCCCTCCCCTTGGCACTATAGCCATATGTCTTCTAGTCCGGGAAATAGCAGCCCATTTGGGGTTCCTATTAACCCTTCGGTCTCCTAAACCTTGGAATTAGCCTAACCTCTTGTTGGGCTAATAACCTTTACCTAATCCCTCGCTCACCAAAAGCCTCATATTTCTACCCTCCGCAGTCATTATTCCCAAAGGTTAAATGTTTAAATGCATTATTGAACATCAAATCATTATTTAATTCCCCGGCGCATAGCCCATAAACCCACATATCCAATGTCTAACCCCCCCTGCCATATGAATAAACAAAATTATGCCGCGAGCCTCGTTCTTAAACAAGCGTCGTGTTAACCGTCCCGCCAGCCGTCAGATCTGGCACGCCCAAGATCTACGGTGGGTGGGTCTTTTCACACGCCAACACGCCGAGGGTTAGCGTCCGGGAGTTCGGCGGTTTTCCTGTCATACTCCCGCCACGCGTCTCCCTCCTGGGTGTAGCAGAGCCCCCTCCTCCCAAACCACTCTTGCGCAAAAGCGGTGTGCCCGAAACCGCAAAACCACTCTCCCCTGGGTGATGTCGGTGCCACGTCTTCCCCTATGACGTCACCCCCTCGCCTCCGCTTCTCGGCCACGTTGCCACCACCTCATCCCTTTTGTGCCCGCGCCCTGCCACCCTGGCATTTCCCCATCACTGCCCCGTCAGCCGCCACGTCATCCATCCGTACCCGGGACCCGCCGATGACGTCATGCTGACGTCATCCCAAAAAAGCGCCAAAAGCGCCAAAATGTCAATTTTTGCTTAAAAGAAGTGCGCAAACGACCGTTGTAGTTCACTTCTATTGGTTCATTTGAAGGCTCTGGTTCACTGTTTTATTCATTTTCTCATTCCCAAAGCTTGAAATCGACCAACTAAGCTGCTGCGGCCTGCAATTCGGCTTCATAGCCTACCTTCGCACCAACTCGTCCACTTTCGGTGCTGTTTGAACTAGGTATTTGTCATATCTCCCCCTTTTTCGCTCTTGTTCTTTCATTTTATCCACTGCGCATACTGTAAGCCTGCAAATTCCCAAATTTACAACTCTGCTACGCCTGAGACTCAATTAAACCACTGGAAACCCTTCACTTCAGAAAAAGCCTCATAAACCTTCTGCCCATTCACAATTTCACTGGCGAGTTCCGTATAGAGCGTGGCCTCCAGGAAAAATCTCGCAGCAGCTCAGCATTGCCCTATTTTACCTTATTCCGCTGTTTAAGTCAGTCCACTGAAACTGCAATTGTCCTCGGCCCCTTTTCATTGTTCCTCACAGTCTCTAGCTCCAGAGAATTCACTAAGAGAAGGGAAGTTGACCCAAAACTCCACAAAGTTGGTCTCTCACATCATAAGCTCCCAAGCAGTCAAACTGCTGTTGCATTTGAGTTCAGTTCTACCTACTTCTGCTAGTCATTGCAAGCAAGTTGTTAGTCAGTTGTTGCATTAGTCCTCCTTTCAGCTCAAGAATTAAAAAGTTGCGTAATGGCCACTCCATCAGCTCTGAACATCACTCCCGTGAATCCACCAAGCAAAGAGCTTGAGTCCATGGCCTTGGCTGACACAGATTATCTCATTCAAGACCTAGTCGGGAACAGGAATCATCTACATACCTATTGCCAGCTGAGAAACAGTTTCATCAACAACTCTGACATGTATGGTATATGGGAGTCCAATTTGCCACATTATTTCCTCCCCTCTGTCAATATTTTTCCTGATATTATTCACCTGTGTGCTGCAAACTATGAGCCAAGTCAGCGGGCTGTTAAGTCTCCATGTGGGAGCATACTTTTCCATATCACACCTGATTCCATCAACCAGATGTTGAATTTCAAGCAGACTCAGATACTATTGCCCTTCTCCATGAATAACTTGCTGGAAGAAGCCTCTTGGCTCCCTGGCCCCAAGATTCAGAAAATTGCTAAGACATTTATGAGGGCAGATTTCCAGCCTAAGGAACCACCCCCATTCCTTTATGACCATTTCAATGAGGTGGGAAAGCTACTAATAGACATGATATCCTATGTGTTAGGCTTCACAACAAGTGAACACATAGATGAGACAGTGCTGGTTCTGTTGTCTTCATTCAGCCAAGGACAGCCTCCTTCTGTCAAGTATAATTATGCCAAGTTCATAGCAAATAAAATCCATGACCAGCTCATTAAGCTAGATAGGCAGGGAGTTTTCAAATATTCCTCTTACATCTATCATTTGTTCATGTACTACCAGTCTGAATGCTTCCAATGCCCCATTAAAAAATTGGATACAAAGGGAGAAAGAAGATCTGTTGTCTTCTGGTCATCAGTATTACACCAAGTCCAGCATTCTCCTTACTCTTATTATGAGTTCATTGACCAGTTTGTTTATCCAGTCTCCTGCCTCTTGATGAAAGCTCCTCCTCCCAGATTAACTTATGAAATGCAGAAGATATTGCAGCTATCTAAGAGCTACAAACTAGGTGATTGGTACCTGTACTAGGATCACACTGTCATCAGAATTTATGGCTGTGAGTTTTACCCTTACAGGCTCCCAAGATATGTACCAATGAGGCTGTTTGCCATGGAATACTACAGGCAGCTTATAAATTCAGATCTGACTCATTTTCACAGCACCAAGAAGAAGGCTCAACTAAAATTTAAAGACCACCTAGGCCCCTTCATCATGAACAAGAAGGAAGGTTGGCAAGATGCTGACCTGATACTCAAGGATCAATTTAAAATGAAAAGGAGTTTCTAGTGGGTCCCTTATGACCCACTTGGCTTTATTAGTGCCAGAAGAGTCAAATACAGATTGACACCTTATGATCACTACAAAAACCCACACATTGAAAAATATGCTAATCAAGATGCATGGGCGCATGGCACTTTAGTTGAAGAATTTACTCAGGAGGAAATTTTGGAGCAAACTGCTAAAGATCTTGAAAAGACTCTTGACTTGGATTCTGCTGACCAGGTAACCTTCAAGCTGCCATACCAAGTTGAAGAGGGCACATCTATGGCTACAGCTTCACAAGCTACCCAAGGAACATCTACGTCATCAACAGGTACAGCTAAAGGAAAGGAGCCAATGGAGACAGAGCAAGAGATGGTCACATTACAACCTGTCACTTCAGTGGAATACTCCCAAGAATAGGCCCCTTCACAACAAACAGAGGCACTACAAGTGCCACCTCTGCAAATTCCTGTCAATGAAGAAAGAGGCAGAAAACGAGACCGAGAACACTCCACACCTGCTAGTGGGTCTACACAACAGCCTAAATCTAAGAGGCAAAGAGTTGATCCTCCAATTGAGGAGGAGGTCAGTGAAGAGGTCGTAGAAAGCCCGAGAAGGGAAGCAAGCCAGCATACACCTACAAGCTCTTTTCAGCAAGAGCAAGACAGACAACAAGGCATGGAGGTGTCTTCCTCCAAACAAAAAGGCAAGAAACCAACTAGCGTCAAAGCCAGCTTCAAAGAAATCAAAGCTCAAAATGAGCTACTAAGAGTGCAACTATATGACCAATTCCTAAAGGCAACTCCTGCCAAGCAGGAAAGGTTAATGGTAGCATATGATATCAAGCAAGAAAAAATGATTCTCAGCCACTTCAAGCCCAAGATTCAGCAGCCACAGTCAGCTGCAGACTTTGTTAAGACAAAGTTAGAGGTCATAGCCAAGGACATTCACCCCATGGATCAAATAGAGTTACACAAGCAGACAACAGAAATCCTCTATGCCACCCTTGCAGAGAAGGCCACATTGGCCCATGAGTTGAAGGAATCATTAAAGAACACTAACACTCAGCTGGATTTCGAAAGACTATCCTCCACAGCCAAAGACAATAGAATTAAAACACTGGAGGACATTATTATCGACTTGGGACATGATCCTAAAGATCCTAAGGGTGTGAGGGCCCTTATGAAAAAGAAAGATGATGATATTGCTACATTAAAAAAGAGATTGAGGTTGCTTCCTACTGAGCACCCTCAAACAGGAGAAATGGTCAAAGAGAAAGAAGCCGAGGATACATTGGATTTGATGATGCAACTGAACAAGAGAGTAATTGAGCTGGAAGGAGAGTTGGAGAGAGCGCTGCAAGAAAAGCAGGGAGAGTCCTCCTCCCAGCTACCTCAAACAGTTCCAACTATTGCTACTACTCCACCTGCACAAACAACGACCCCTCTAATTATTCCAGCAACAACAACAGCTCCTGAGTCTAGCATGAGCATGGATGAATTGACAAAAGCTATCAAGGAGCTAGAGTTGCAGGCAACAGAGATAAAAGAGGCCAAAGAAAAGCTGGTCAAACTGGAAGAAAAATATGATAAGTCCAAAATGACAGTGGCTGAGCAGACAAGGGAAATTAAGGCCTTGAAGGACAAAATAAAGGCCTTGGAGAAAGAGCTGTCTTTGGACAAAGCCCTGGCTGAAATAAAGAAAATTCTGTGGGCCAAAATTAGTCAGTCAATCACAAGTCAATGGAGGTCAATACAGGAAATGTATGAACAAGTAGAACTAATTGGCCTTGCTCGGTTTGAAACTCAGAGAGCCAAAGCGACATTGGGAAACATGCCCGAGCAAGCCAACAGAATGATCAATTTTTTGAATCATCAGACTAAGGAAGAGCTGGCAGCATTGCATATCATGAACATAACAGAGGCCATATTGACAGCAAAGAGGGTGCTCACATTGAGAAGCTTTGTGCAAACTCTTGAAGCAAGATGCCGGGAAATACAAAGGGATGTAGACAATTTTGAAGTAAAGCTTGCAGCACTACAGACTAAAGGATTTCCTAGCCTACTGACCAGCGCTGGAAGGTTATTGACACGTGACCAATATGCAATCAGGATCCACAATTTTGTCACAAATCAGCTTACTGCTTCATCAAGTTCTCCAGCCCAAGTAGGACCTCCTTCAGGTCATACTCTCTATGACAAGCTGGAACACTTATTTTACATAGAACATGAAGTTAACCATCTGTTTGAGATGCCACCCAATTATTACAAGTACAAAGAGGCTGATGAGACACTCGTCAAGATACAACAACATCAGTTACCTCCCAATGATTGGTGGCAGGCAATGCTGGCCATTTTGCCTAGATAGTTTCAGTCTTTTCCCCTTTTTGTTTATTTCAAAGTCTCAGTCAGCTACAGGTCAGCAACAAGCACAGGATAAGGCACGAAATCACCAGTCAGAACAGTTAAGGAACTTGCAGAACAGGTTCGAGCAGCGACAAAGCAAAAAGGTGCGACATCAAGCTCAGAAAGCGCGGATTTTTGAAAGCGCAGTCTAGCCAACTCAAATGAACTCAAAGGTCAACGTTCGCTAACAGAAAAGAACAACTATTATATTTGTCTTTATTTTAGCATTTACTTTCTCATCAACCACTCCTTAGGAGTTGGTAAAGAAGTTATGAATCAATAACTCGTCCTCTAGATATTTTTGTATCTTGTTTTTGTATATATACGACCCTCTGCATTGTTAAAAGGGTTGGTCGGCTAATGTATTCTAAGAGAGACTCGCACTGTATGTCTGATACTTTTTCTATAATCAAAGACTACTTACAATCTTGGAGAATGGACTGTTTGATGTGTTGTTAATGGTTCTGAAGAATTGAATGTGGAATTCTTGTGCTGCAGTATGAATCAATAAGTGTTAATTACCTTTGTTATTTCAATTTCATATATGCTCAAGTCACAGAACAAAGGATTGGTTTAAAATTTGCTTAGCTGCACTCTATGCCCAGGTTCTGTGGTTTCTTAATGTTTTCCTCTTGATTTAGGCATAAATATGAATTCTGTTATGGCTCATGTTTGATCTATTTCACATATGAATGACTGTTATCTAGGAATTCTTAGCTGCTCCTAGATAGAGTTCATTCATCTTCCTTCTCCTAACCTGTTTGAGAGATTCTTTGTTGCCTCTCATTCCTTAGCATTCATTCCATGCTTTTAAGCTTAAATGTTGTTTCATGGGCAGCTACCTTGCTCCTCATTTCTCTTGTGACCAAGAAAACGCACTAGCAGTCTTACTCCATGACTCCATGCCCAATGGTTTGAAGCTTACCACATTATGCATTGCCTCTCTACTTGAAAGCATCATCCTTCCCACCAAACACAAAACCCTTTATACTCAATAACTAGCCTAAAGTCATCATCAACAAAGCTAAATCAGAAAGAGAGAGCCCTCTCTGATTGCAGGTGGGCTAGAACCTGCAATCCAAAGATTGGTCCGTGGTTACCTCGACTGTATCCTTTAGGAGCTTAAGGACAACCTGAGTGATAACAAACAGTACTACCCAAAAGCTTGTACAAAGCTCCAATCTGAACTCCCCACATCAATACCAGTTCTCCCCAAACCATCTTTCTAGTCTCTTTCTCGAACATTGTTTTTACATGTGCATCATTCATCTTTCTTACATAAATATAATATATGGCCAATGCAGGAATATGCAGAACACCCAGAAGTGTTCCAATCCATCCACCTTACAACTTCAGCTTGAATTTTATGTGTCGAACGATTCTATACTTCCTATCATCCCATAAGAATACATTACCACCATCATATTTATCATACTTACAAAACCACTCCCTATGGGGAGTGAAGTGAAAGGATGCACTTGAGTCAATAAACCATGCCTCGTGATCTACACGTGTACTTGAAGAAGAAGCCAAATACACATCCCCACCTTCATCTGAGGTTGTTTTCTCCTATGAACAAGGTGCATCATTAAATCACTTTCCTTTGTTAGGATCTTTAGATCTATAGTCCTTTTTGAACTGCCCTTCCTCTACACATTTCCAAGATACCTTTACAAGTATTCCTGGAGATTTATTTCTCCCTTTAGATTTATATCTCCCACTCGAAAACTTATTTTTGTTTCTTTTATGGGACCATCCTCGTACAAATAAGGCATCTCCATTCTAGCTCTCCACAATTTTCCATCTCATCTCCTCCGACAACAAGGATGAGACTATTTCATCAAACTTCAAGGTAGTTTTATTGGTACCTATTGCAACAACCAGACTATCCCATGAATCTGGTAGAGATCACAGAAAATTGATGCATTTATCTTCATCTGAAATTTTAATATCAATATATAGCAACTAACTTATCACAGTATCGAAAGTGCTTAGATGCTTTGTCATTGTGTCTCCATATTTCATCCTCAGGTTATACAACTTCTTTCGTAGGAATAGTTTATTCACCAAAGTCTTAGACTAGTACAAAGTCCCTAACTTGTCCCACAAATCCCTCATCATAGCTTCCCCATATACATTCAACAATACTGAATCTAAGATACACAACCATATTGTGCTCTTTTCCTTCTGATCCAACTTCATCTAGTCTTATTCTGATGTTGTCATCTTAGTACCTACCACGATCCACTAATATTTATCGACTATCGAATCCTCCATATTGAGTTTCCACAACTCAAACCTCTGACCATTAAATTTCTCGATCTCTATCTTTCCATTGCTCCCCATCTACTTTCACCACAAGAATTGATCCTGCAGTTCTCCCACTAAACAGGGTCTACCACGGGCCTGAGAAAAAACCCTTAGTAGCAAAGGCATCCCCTTGAAGCCGAAACAACTTTGATACCAAATGTAGGTTTTAAACCTGTATGGAAATTACCTAGAAATGATTTCTTAAAAAAATGGAATATTAACAATGGCGAGAGCATAAAACATAAAATATATATACACAGATATTTTCCACTGTATCCCAAATCTAGGACTACCACATTGATTTTTCATTATATTCCTTTCAATTTTACAACACATATATATACATGCTGAAGCATTCAGAAACCAAAATCCATTAACCCTGGATTAGAACATAACTGTAGTTCCCTTGACCATGTCTACGAGATATCATAGGTAGAAAACCATCATGCCCAAAAACATGTGCAAAACCATAGGCAGGTCCGCTTACCTAATATAGGGTTAAAAAAAAAAGAATTCTAGGAGTGTTGCCCTGGACCCTGTAGAGGGCTAGTCATGGAAAGAATATAACGCACACCCAACATCTTAATGGCCAGAATTTATTTATGCATTAAGAGGGATATTGTACCTACTGGGTTATGAGCAAAAATCCAAGATCAAATGACACAACCTGAGACACAGTAAAAGTTAGAATGTTCAATATTTTATAGAATATTTTAGGAAGCAAGCATTGACATTCAATATTCCTTCAGACTCACTAGAAACTTTGATGAAATACATTGATGCTTTAGGCAATTATCTTTGTCACTTATTGTTATTGTTTGATACCACCAATCTAGATGAAGCTACCATGAAAGAGATTCATCTTGAAAGTAGGGGAAATCATGCACAATAAGATCATGCAATGAAGCCTCCATCCAAGCCTGAGAATGAAAATTTCAATGGGAAAGGAAAATTCAAGAAGAGCATGACAACAAAGAAAGAGGAATGAAATCCCTCTTGCGCCCATTGCAAGACAAATAAGCATGATGAGGAGCATTTTTAGAAGTTACATCAGCAATGAAGGCCTAATATGTTTGGCAGAAAAGGGAAGAAGAAATTAATTTCTACAGTATAATAACACCTTGGTAGTGATTCTAGTCATGAGATGCAGGTCATAACCATTGGGTTACAAGGTAAGGGTTCCTTTCATGTTATTTCAAGTTTTGAAAGTAAATATCATGAGTATAAAAGGAAAGGAAGAAAATTATTTCACATAAGAGTTGTATATTAGAATAAAGAAATAGATACATTGTTTGATATAGGTTCTTAACTTAATTTGATCTCAAAATCAATTGTTATGAATTTGGTTTTGGAAATGATACCTCATCCAAAACCCTATATGCTTGGTTGTCTATGTGACAATGAAAAACTCAATGTCAACAGGGAGTGTAGGGTTAGGTTTTCCATCACCTCAAAGTTGGTATGTGAGGCTAATTTATATGTTGTCCCACTTGAATTTTGTGGCATAGCTTTAGGAACGACATACTTATATGATAAGTAGGCTATTGTTTTCAGGAATGAGAATAGGTACCATCTCACCAAAAATGGGGTGGAATATATTGTTAGAGCTCACTCCATAAAAGTTGATTCAACCCTTTCCAGTACAATATAAATGAAGAGACTCATCAACTTTAAAAAAAATTGTGTCCTCATGGTTGTGAGGAAAAAATATGTTGAAGTATCTAATGATTTGAGAGGTTGTAATCCTTCTCACAAAAAAAAAACTATCTCTAACTATGATGAGATTTTTCAGATATCAGGTGGGTTTCCTCCCCAATAAGGAAATTCATAATGAAATACATTTCTAGGAAGATGCCCCTCTTCAAAATTTGGGCATGTACAAGATGTCATCTATGGAAATGGAGGAAATCAGAAAGTAGGTGCAAGACATTTTGGACCAAGGAGTCATCAAACCTAGCTCATCCCCATGTGGTTCACCAATTGTGTTGGTGCGAAAGGAATATTGCACATGGAGAATGTGAGCGTATTTTCAAGCTCTAAAAAACATCACAATGAAAAAAAATATCCTCCAAATTGCATAGATGATTTCTGATGAGCCCCAGTATTGCAACAAGAATGTTACAACTCCTAGGGCTATCGACCTAAATTATAAACCTGGGGTTCATACAAACTTAAGAGGTCTCATCACTATATGTGTAGCATTAAATGTGTCCTTATTTAATTTATTTGATGCAATGAAGTGAATAACATGAAATCAAACACTAGCCTAATTACACAAATGTAAAAGTTGCATTGAAAATGAAACCTAGTCTATGGAATTGAAATAATAGTTCTTGAAATAGAAACCCTATCTTAAGAATAAAGAAAGTAAACTAATATAACATGCATGATGGAAATAAAATGGAATCAATAACTACATTCTAGAGATGTTAGATCCATTGATAGATTTCATCAGATAATTCATATGTTAGTGAAGGAAATCATCATTGTTCTATCAAATTCATAAATCTATCCATTAACCCAAATTGTTGAGATGTGTTGCAAGGGTAAAACAGAAAGTCCTAAGTGGTATTTGGTCATCTTAAATCATGGATTTATAGCCTAGGGTCATTATTCAAGCTTGAGAGACAAAAACCAAGCTTTTGCAGCATATATGGTTAATTTTACACGTGCTACAGGAGTGCTACATGATTGTTAGAAGAGTGCTACAAGACTGTTATAGGAGTGGCAAGATTGCTACAGGAGTGACATAAATTGCTGAATTCCCAAGTAAATGAAATTTAAATGAGATGGTAATTTTTTTTTACTAAGTAGGATTTCCTAGGACTCGGTTCCAAGTGGAATAACTCCAATATACCCCTGTTAACATGTGCTAGAAAATAGAGAAAAATACTACTCTAAAAACTGGAAATTCAAGGACTAGTGAGCTAGTGAACCTACGAAATTCCTAACCTAACCAAGTGAAAATTGTATGGGTCAATTTTTTTATTAACGTGAATTTTTTTTATGACCCAATAAAATTAGAATCAACTCAAATGAATCTCATTAACATGTTCTAAGAAATAGCAAGAAAATACTACTGTTTTGCTACAAGGGACTTCTTGAAATTCTAGATTTTTGAACTAGTAAACCAATCCAAGTAGCTCAAAGATGAATATGAATTTTCAAAGATGTTTTAATGATGAATAATTCTTGTGATTCTTTAAATAAAATTTAAAACAACTCACTTCAATCATTTAACGAATATGATCTACAACAAAAGGAGCATGAATAGTAAATGTAGAAATAAGAGATGCAAGTGAAAAGGACATTCAAAGGAAATAAATAAATTTTACAAGAGGGATTTGAGGCTCCTCGGATGGCCAAACCCAAGGAAATGAAAATTCGTATGAAGAACAACAAGATTTAGAAGCTAAAGATGGATGACACCAAACTTCATTATTTGAATCAATCCAAGTACATCCTGCTAGAAATGAAAGTGGAACAACTAAACAACACATTTTATCCACACGAAGACTAAGAAGTACATGCCCATAGAGGAAAATTCGATTTGGTACTTATATAAATATATGAGGAAGAATCTCTTTGAAAGGAGTCAAATTTACCCACCAAAATCCCTCAGAATGTGGATCTGGTTCCCAACACTAGGAATCTTCATTGAATAACAGGGAACACATCCTTGGGTTTCCTCAACCAGTGGAGCTCCATAATTTTTCAACAATTTCATGATATTTTTTTCAATTATTATTCAATCTTGGTCCATATTTTAGTAGGGAGAAAGTGCCTATATTATCTCATTCGTAATTTACTTTGTATTCTCTCAATATTCTACAAAAATAAATAATATTAGGCACATAGTATGAAATTATCTTTAAATCTTCCTAAGAATATATTAAAGATAAAAAAACATTATTAAGTGTGGAAGAAGAGATGTAATATAACATTTATGTGCTTATGAAAGGTTAGATGGGACTTGGTTTGTGTCTAATTTGGAGGCCCATCACACCCCCTACTGAAACTGTTGCTCATCCTCAGAGAAACCTATCCATATTCTTTCCTTGCAATTCTCTTATTTAGCTCACTGTTCTTTTGGAAAAATGGCAGTTGATTTGGATGGATGCCTGGATTGGATGGCCTTCATGGAAAAATTTGGCATGGTACAAATGTGTGTCTCATTTTCCTATAGTTTCTCTTTATGCCTCTTGTTTTCTAACTGTAGTTGCTCCATCATGACTAATTCCTTTAGCCAAGTTAGCCAATTCCTTATCCATTTCTCTCACTTTTTCCTCCATAAGGCCCACATCTTCTACCTTCTTGGATTTTTCAATTTGCATCCATCTATGAGTTCTACCTCTTTCCCTTCCAACTCGAAGAAGAGTGGTATTGCAAATTTGGTGGGTATAATTGTCCCATCCTTAATGAATTTGTAGTAGGATCTAAGACCATGTTATGGATTAGGCTCCTAGAGTTCTTAGAGGTCTCCTTCTCTCCCTTTTGATCTGGCTGCCCCTTCCCATAACATTTCTTGTTGCTCATGTAGCACTCCTTGTTGCTCCTGTAGCAGTGCTTTTTATTCCTATAGCACACAACCCAAATCCTATAGCAACTAATATTTTCATGCCAGGAGGTGGTGGGTCCACATTATTATTATTATTATTATTATTTCATTTTTTTTAATTACATGCGAAACAAACTCATATTGCTTTTCATTAACTGAGTTGACCCTCACTTACCCCTTCACACTCCTTGTCCTCCATCATGAATAAATGATTACAACCTACTTTCTCAAGTCCTCTTCACTTTTGTCTTTTTCCTTTCCCACACATGCGGGTGTCTTGGTGGAAAACTAAATCTAATTGCTAGATAAGGATGAGGCTTCTCTGCTACGAAATATTTCCTTCATAAAATTGCAATTTTTTTCAAGCTAAAGTAAGTTCGTAGGAAAGGCTTAAAGGATTGCATATCTGAAGCCTTTCCCTTGATGTGTTTTTACAGGTGATATTCAGGTTGTTGATATGATTGTTGAAGTTTCCTTTGGTGGTTTTGAAGTTGATGTGTTGATCTTGTGGTGCTTGCATGACATTTTTGGACATGGATGAAGTTGTTCTTGAGCGCATTCTAAGAGATAATTTCCTTTGCATGCTCCTTTAAGAATAATGAGTGATATTTCTTGTTTGAGGTGTTATCTTCCCATGCTTGCTTCCCTGTGCATTGCCTCTATTATGAAATTATTTTCTATTGACATGTACTTGAATGATAGAGGCTTCTCAACACAGTTTTTGTTGATGCTTGATGAAGTGACGTTTTTGGAGATGAACAATGATCTTGTATTAATCTGTATAGTACCCTGTAGATGTCCAAAATTGGGGTTGGAGCCCTCTAATGCTTCATGATGCATAGATTTCTTGATCTAGTTCCTTTAATGTGGTCTTGTAGGGTATGTGCGGGCTACTATAGGACTGTGGTTTTCTTGTAGTAGTCGTAGAAGCCATTCTAGGACTAAAATTGTCTCCAAGTGTTTCTTGATAAAATATTGATAGTTCATAAGGAAGTTGTTGATGAGTGATAGAAAGTTCTGTGGTGATGTAAAGTGGTGTTAGAAGGGATGAAGAACAATGGTTTTGATGGACAAAGATGAGAATGAAGGTGGGAAAAGTGTCAAGTGGTGTTATGGATTGATTATAGGGTTATTCTCGATCCCTCCTCCTATTCCTAGATGAAAAAAGACAATATTTGAATTCTTTTTGTATATCGATCACAATCCTGTAGAAATTCTAGTCATTCCTACAGCAATTCTCGAACACTCGTGTAGCGGAATTTTTTTATCCATATCTCCCAAATGGTAGATTAGATTGACCAAAAGAATTTTACACATGTTTCCATCATGATTTTGTATCTCCTCGTAAAACATCTTGGCAAATGGATGCATGGAACTTGAGAAGAATGAAACATGGTTGTAGGCGATGGAGGCAATTTTTTCAAAAACTACGCATTAGAATTTGGTGAAATTTCTTGAGAATGTTAAAATCATCCTTATGCATCTCCCCATGTAACAGATTGACAAAAATATGCATAGTTTTTTAGATATGGTGAAAAACAAATGCCCTATGTATTTCGGCAGTCTTGTAGCAAAACATAACCTTCCTATAGCATTTAGGACAACAAGGAAAATGAATGGGAAATGCATGGGAATGATGGGTGTATGATGGAAATAAATAAGGATGATGGATTGAAATGGACTTGTTTCGATTGGAGCCTATGAGCAAAGGAGGAGAAATCCCAAGTTTTGACTTTCTTTGACTAGGTTTTTGAGAAATTTGTTTCTTTTTGTTGTTAACTTCTTCTTGTTTCTTGCAAAGGTTGGAGAGCACTTGCCTTCATCAAGGAGAGATAAATGGAGAAACAAATGTTTTTATTTTTATTTTTCCATTTTTCTTTTCTTTTCATAGGCATATAGTTGCCTCAATGAGGTTTTCAACTAGTAGGTGAGCTTAGGCTCCTCAAAGGAGGTTTCCACGTAGGATATTTTCATTTTTTTCTCTTTTTTCCAACCCACTAACTACCTGAAGGAAGTGTTGAAATATGGCAACAACAATATTCCAATTTAATTTTTCCTTGAATTAAATTTTGAATTAAAATCGAATTTAGTATTAACAACTACTTGGAGATAATTAGTTCATTTATTCTAAATTAATTAGCTGGAGAAATTCAAGTTAGAAGTCTTTCTGTAGTCATGCAAGAGTTATCCATTAAATTGAGGAGATAAGATTGAGTTATATTTGAGTTGTAATTAGTTAACATAGTTTACTGAGTTAAGTCTAGTTAAATTAGTTCCAAACTAGTTGAGGAACTAATAGTGAGTTAACAGTCAGTTGATGCATTAATGCACTCAACTAGTGCTACTCCAGTTAACTGAAGATTCCCTCATCAGAAACTCATGCATGTCTATTTTGAGAAAGGCCTAGTTGAGATTAATGTTCAAGGATAGTGTACTATCTGTTGCATGTATTTTCTCATGGAGAAAACACATGCATGCATTCAAGGATTTATCCTTGAGGATTGCGAAGTTTTGAAGGAGGTTTTCCCCTTCGTAATAGGAAATCATCCACAAGGAACATTACCAGGAAATAGGAGCTTGGAGGGCAGAGAGGAAGGTTGGAGAGAAGCCATGATTGTCTGTGAGCATCTGCGACGATTGTACTGAGAGATGGCTAGCTGTGAGAGCTAAGGCTTTGTATAATTCCTATGTATTTCCACCATGTATGATAATACAATATTATGGGGTTTTTAGCTAAGGCTTTCCCCAAAGTATTTTCATGTGTATTGTCCCATTGATTCTTCTTCTTCTGGTTATATTTTTCAACTTGATATTTAAGCTTCTACAAATTGATAGTAGTAGTAGGTTACAATATTTTTCTTTGATTTATATTGCATTATCGAGTTAACCTACATAGATTTTCTACATGGTATGAGAGTTGTGAACAATATACTGAGAAGAGAATTTGAAGTTTGAAGTTCGGAGTTGCAGGTTTAAATCGAATTCATATCATACTTGAAGATTGGCCAATGGCATTCTATGGCTTCAGACTCGGGTATGCCTTGGAAGGTAGCTTGAAATACATAACATGGAAAGATAGAATGCAGGCTCTATTAGAAGACAATGGCTTGGAGGAATTCACTGATCAAGAAATCCCAAAGCCAGCTTCAACTAATGCACAAGAGTTGGCTAAGTGGAAGAAGTGTGTGGTAAAGGCGAGATGGATCATCCTTGAGGGAGTTCAACACCATATTGTCTCGAGTCTTCATGGGAAGGATACTCCATTTTCAATGTGGAAGACATTGAAGGACCTCTACCAGAACAGTAGTGACCAGAGGAAATTGGTGCTCAAGGATAAGCTTTGAAGAATCAAGATGGAGAAGGGCGATACTATTTCCACATATCTGAACAAGCTCACCACCTGCAGAGATGAGCTTAGCGGTGTGGGAATAACTTCTGTCGATGATGATATGGTGAGCCTCACTCTCCTTGGCCTTCCAAAGAGTTGGAATAGCTACCAGGACTCTGTGAATGGAAGGGAGAAACTACCAGATTGGGAATGACTATGGTCAGACCTTATGCAGTAGGAGATCAGGCGGAGCACACAAGATGGTTCTTCATCCAAGAATGATGATGAAGAAAATCTGGCCTTAGCAAGTAAGGCAAGGAAAGGGAAGGGGAAGGCTTCCCATTTCAAATCAAATTCTTCTCATGGAGGGAAGAAAGGTGACATCTCTAAAGTAAGATGATTTAATTGTCACAAGATGGGACATTATGTGACTAATTGCCCATCGAGGAAGTCCAAGAAGGGATCCTTAGAAGGATTGGAAGGTGAGGCATTAGCCTCTCAGCTTGAAATGGACTTTACCCTCATCGCATGCATGGTGTCATTGATGATGGGTTGTGTCTGGTATCTTGACAATGGAGCCTCATTCCAAATGACCAGTGATAAAAATTTATTCATTTCCTTGGAGGAGAAAGACTTGAAGATGCGCATAGAGATGGGTGACGATGGAAGTTATAGTGCTTCAAGAGTGGGCACGGTTGCTTTTCAGAGGGAGCATGGAGCTCTTGTCACCTTGATAGATGTGAAGTATGTGCCTGGATTGAAGAAGAATTTGGTATCAGTTGCGATGTTGGATGACAAAGGCTATGATGTTGTCTTCAGTAAAGGAAAGTCGTTCCTAAGACACATAGCCATGGGTCAGACCAAGAGGATAGGGATTCGAGTGAAGAATCTCTATAAACTAGAGGTAGATGATTATGTGGCATTGAGTGTGAAAGCAGAATTAGTGTGAAGCCAAGATATTGGCGAGTTGTGGCACAGGTGGTTGGGTCATTTGCATCATGGGGCTTTGAAGATAATGCAACAGATATCTACAGGACTTCCCAAAGGTAAACTTGAGCAAGTTGACACAAGAAAAGGTTGTACCTTGGGAAAGTACACCAAGTCTTCCTTTCATGATCGAGACAGTCGAGCAGAGGCTATCTTAGAGTGAGTTCATACTGATGTGTGTGGACCATTCTCAATGGCATCCACAACGAAGAAAAGGTATTATGTGATTTTCATTCATAACTATTCTCGTAAATGCTGGATTTATTTCTTGCAGAAGAAGGACCAAACTTTCAAAAAGTTTTGTGAGTTCAAATCTTTGGTCGAGAAAGAGTCAGGGAAGAAGATCAAGACCTTGAGAAGTGACAACAGTGGAGAATATGTCTCTCAAGAGTTTAAGGACTTCTATGCAGTGGAGGGAATTAAACGAGAGTTAACGGCACCTCATAACCCATAGAAGAGTGGGATGGCTAAGAGGAAGAACAAAACTATTGTAGGGGCAGCACAGGCAATGCTACATGACCAAGGCCTACCACTTCACTTGTGGGCTAAGGCATGCAACACAGTGGTCTATTTGCATAATAGAAGCCCACATCGAATACTTGGGATGAAGACACCAAAGGAAGCTTTCTCCGGTAAGAGACCAAATGTGGGTCACTTCAGGATCTTTGGCTCATTGGCATATTGCCATGTGACAAAGGATGCACGGAAGAAGATTGAGCCGACAATAGAGTTGGGGATATTTGTGGGGTACATTGATACACCTCACAACTATTGAGTGTACTTGCCTACCATTCAGAGGACAGTTGTTCACAGAGATCTCATGTTTGATGAGAAAAAGGCCATGTGAGTTTCCCATGAGAGGTAGATCCAACTACAGGCTGTGGAGGAACTGGTGGTTCCTAAGGAGGAGGAGCCTCAGACTGATGTGGAGCAGCCGCATCCAAAGGTTCCAAGAGTGGAGACATCCACTCAAGAAGACTCTTCCATAGATGGATGGAAGAGAACATGTGAAGCTTACAGATTATTGGAGGATACGAGAGAGAATGTGGGAGCACCATCTTCTCAGCGCAGACAAGGGATGTCACCTGAGAGATTCACTAGATACATGGCCCTTGCTGGGGAATGTGTTGAGACTGAGCCATCATCCTTTGAGGAAGCAGTGCAACAGTCAATTTGGGTTGATGCTATGGTGGAGTATGACTCCATAGTTCGTAAAAGTGTTTGGGATGTGGTTCCAAGACCAAAGAAAAAGTCAGTTGTCAGTTTCCGTTGGCTTAACAAGGTAAAGCAAGCTGCAGATGTTAGTGTGGAGAAGCATAAGGCAAGATTTATTGCCCATGGCTTTTCACAGGTCGAGGGAATTGACTATGATGAGACTTTTGGTCCTGTCACAAGGTATTGATCTATCAGATCTATGTTGGCACTATCAGCACAGATGGGTTGGAAGATCCATCAGATGGATGTGAAGATTGGATTTCTCAATGGCTAGATTGAGGAAGAGGTGTACATAGAGTAGCCGGATGGTTTTGAGACCTTTGCTCATGAGTCGCATGTGTGCCAACTCAAGAGAGCATTATATGGGTTGAAGCAAGCACCTCATGCTTGGTACACCAGGATAGACAACTACTTCATGAGGTTGGGCTTCACAAAGAGTGAAGTGGATGAGAACCTATACCACATCGTGGCGAAAGGTAAGCTGTTGATCATCATACTTTATGTTGATGATCTCATATTGACTGGTGATGATCAGTTGATTGTGTCTTGGAAGGAGGATCTTGCAGAGAATTCGAGATGAAAGACATGGGTCTCATGCATTACTTCCTTCGCATGGAAGTGTGGCAGAAGGATGGGGAGTTGTTTGTGTCTCAGGGCAAGTATGCCAATGAGATACTTAGGAGATTCCACATGGGGAAGTGCAAGCCCATGCAGACTCCTCTAGCAAGTAATTCGCGGAAGGAGGTTGCTATTTCAAGAGAAGTGGTAGAGGCTACTGTGTACAGGCAGCTTGTGGGTTCACTGATGTACTTAGTGAACAGACGACCAGATTTGTGCTATGCGGTGAACCAATTGAGTCAAGCGATGGTTCATCCTACCAAGATGTTTTGTAAGGCGGCAAAGCCTGTATTGAGATACCTCAGAAGCACATATCAGTATGGATTATGGTATAGATAGATAGAGGGAGTGAAGCTACAGGGCTTCACTGATGCAGATTGAGTAGGGAGCCCATCAAATCAGAAGAGTACATCAGGACGGATTTTCAACTTTGGGTCAATGGAAGTTTCTTAGTACAGCAAGAAATAGAGGTCAGTTGCACTTAGCTCGGGAGAGGTAGAATACATGGCTACAAGTCAGGCAGCATGTGAGGCCATCTCGATGCAGAAAATCCTGGTTGGTTTGTTTGATCAGAGGATGGATCCAACTGTGATCTATTGTGATAATCAGAGTTGTATCAAACTCTCTGAGAATCCAGTATTCCATGATAGGTCCAAGCACATCGACATCTGGTATCATCATTGGTGAGCCCCAGTATTGTAGCAATAATGCTACAACTCGTGGAACTCCCTTCTTTAATTTTATCAACCCAGTAGTTCGTAACAAACTTGGAAGCGACGGTGCTGTATGCACAAGTACTAGCTCTTGCCGCAGCTGTCACTTGGTCAGCTGGCACAAGTCCGCTAGGGGCTCAAGCCAACTTCTATGAGCTCTTAGAAGAAGCTTTTTAACTGATGGATGAAAGCTAACTCAAAGGAAGCTAATCTACTTGCAGAAAGAAACTGAAAGCCAGAAAGAAACGCAAACCCTAGCAAACCCTAATTCTACCAACTAGTCCTACTGATGCAAAGGAGAGAATGCCAACTATGAAAATAGATGCCATTACTTCTATGAAGGTAAAACACATGTGCCTACATTGCCTCTAGCTGAGGAAAACATCTTTTTGTATTTTTGACTAAGTTATTAGAATTATCATGCATGTGCTTTTAACTAGCTTTTCACTGTGCAGGGGCAGATCAAGCAGGAGAAATGCTTGGAAAAGGTTGGGATGGTACAGAGAGGGCTTAAGGGGTCCCTAACACCCTTCCAGAGAGTTTCAAAGAGTTTGGCTATCAAAAAACCTCATTCGTGAGCTTCTATGGGAAGTCTGCAGGGGTTCTGCAGGATGTTTAGGATTTCTACAGGATGTTCTATAATTTTCCTACAGGATGTTTAAAAATTGGATTTTGAAGGATGGGTGAGTGAGGTAAGGTGCATGAATGGATAGGGAGGTAGGGTAGGGGCTTGAAATGACCCAAGGACTGATGGTTGGAGTGGTGAGAGTGTGTGGAAAGCTGGCTTGGCTTAAAGAAGGCTAAGACAATGGAGGAGCAATAAGGTAGGGTTACGTGGGCAGAAAGAGTAGATGTGGAATGGGGAACCTAACTCAGAGATGGAGCAGATGGTTTGGATGGAGCTTAGATGGACAAGAGAGTGATGGAGATGCCCTGCACAATGTATACTTAATCAAATCAACCACGTCCTGCACACAATCAAAATATTAGCTAATCTATCCTAACTGTCAATGAAATCAATGAACAGCAGCTTTATTCATAACAAGAACCACGTACAACACGTGAGAAAGAAAATTCCAAAAGATTTGAATGCATGACTAACTCCTACCAATCTATTCTAAACATAAAAAGCTACTTTAACCATCAAAAGCAACCTAAATAACAAAGCAAGATTTAAATCTAAAGAGCATATTTTATTTTAAGAACGCAGCAAACACATAAAGATAAACAAAGGAGGTACTGGGCGCTTGAGATGGGCCCAACCCCAAGAGCTACAGCCTCCTAAGAGAGATTTAGAGTTGGTGCAAAGCTGGATTCATCTTTATTGATCAAGAAATGAAGAGTTACATCAAAACTGTCCACAAGGAGAGCTTGAGAATGAGCTGAAAGCAAAGCTAATCTATTGCCTAAAAATCGAACTACAAAATGACTACAACAAGACTATGAAATGACTAACTACCAGCTACAAAAATGACTAACCACTAGCTAACCAAAATGAGGCCCTAAGCCTTCTTATTTATACAAATTGAGGACCCCAACAGTCCTCCTAAAATTTAGGGACTCGGCTGCCCAAAACATGTAGTTAACAGCAATCCTACTTGACTTGCTTGGCTGCCCTTGTGCTAATTGATTTGGCGGCCTTTGAACTCCGAGCTTATGGTGGAGAATTCGAGGTAAGGGCCCATAAATGAAGGGGACACCTTCCTAAAAATCCTCTCCCTTGTTCTCCCATGAATTTGGCTGCCAAGTGCTCATTAAGACCTTCAATTTTGTCTCCAAATTGACCAAAAAGGCTACACAAAGCACCCATTAGACTTGTTGGCATAATGACTAACCAAATTCACTCTATTAGCATAAATATAATCAAAAACATGCAATAAACTAATGAGAATGGTGGATTAAGTCAAATTAGGAGGTTGAATGAGCCCAAATAATTATCCATTTTTGGGGCTCATCATCACCCCCCTACTGAAAGTGTTTCTCATCCTCTGAGCAACCAATCTCTCTCCTCATCTTTGATGGCCCTGGTGGCCTCCTTGTCATGCCTAACCTTCTGAAGTGATGTTTTCTTCTCTGTCATGAAACCATGCTTTTCTCTTTGCTTCTTCCCACTGCCTGCTCCTTTTCCTAGTGATATCTCAGCCTTGGTATGATTGTGCAAGTATATTCAATCTGATGGCAGCAATGGTGGCGAAAGGAGATAAAACCAGTGGAGGATGGAAGAAAAGAGTGGTTGCATGTCTCCTCAATAGTCTTCAAGCTTCAAATCCCTCTCCATAATTGATTCTAGCCTACCCAAAGGCTTCTACAGGATGTTTCTGGTAAAAATACAGAACTTCCTGTAGAAAGTTGAACCATGACTAAATTGTGTCCGAACCCTGAAAAGAATGAGTTTTCATGGAGGGGATGGATGTGCTTAGGGTGGCCAACACAGGTGCTGCTTCATTAGCTAAAATCTCGGCCGATTTCTCCTTTTGCTGCCCTTTTTCCAAACTTCCTGTAGAAAGTCCTGTAGCTGAGTTCTAGCTTCCTGTAGAAACAGACAGCACCACTGTATCCTGCTTGGCTGTGGGTGATTTTCCTTTCAGCTTGGCTGTGGCAGCCTTCATCTTCTCCCCCTTTCTGCTCTTCTTCCTCACTGTTAGAAGGACTGATATCATAGGTGAGGGCTTTTATGTCACTTTCTACTATCATGTCCCTGAAGACTTCCCAATTTTCTTTCTAACTGCATGGTGTTGACCAAAAGATTCATTATTAGGATCATATTCAACAATGGAAGAAGCATGCAAATTCCCTTCTGGTGTATTCTTTCTTTTCTTTCTGGCAGCTTGTTTGAGGAAGGGCAATGCCTGTGGGAGCAACACCATTATCATCGACTTTGCAAATTCCTGTCCCATGGAATCTGAATCTGCCTTGCCTAAATTTCCATCCAGTGATTGGGTGGTATCACATTGTCTAGTCTATTCTGAGGAACTCAAACTACACTCATTAGAAAGTATCTGACCATTCCCAGATATCTCAGGGACAGACTGCAAAGGAATAGTACTAGCTTGAGGAATAAACTGATTATATTTCTCAACTTTCAGCTGTCCCTCATCATCCTTTCTGTCTTGTAATACTTCTTCACAATCTCTAATAGAGGACTCAAGCATGGAACCATCCTGCAATTTATCCAGTAGTGTGCATTGCTGTGGGCGATATGACTCTACTTGAGAACCTGAAAGTATTCCCTTGCCAACATCAGCTATTGCTGAATGGTTTTCCATGCGTGGTCCTGCATTTATGATTTCAGCTACAGTCCCGCCATGCCCAAAATGTGAAATTTTCATTCTCTTTAGATGAAACGGTTGATCTGAAATGAATAGCCTGCTAGCAGTGCCTTTGTTATTTATCAGAATACCAGGATAAGTATTTGCATCCTTGTCAAGGGAATCTGGCACAAACAGTCCAGTTTTCCCGACAATATCAAAGCTTTCAGAAGGCTGATTTTTGTTATTGTCATTCTCAATTACCATTGCAGGAATACCACAATCCATGTTAAGTTTAGGAGAGTTTAGACATGCTACACGAACAGCCTTCTGTTTATCAAGCCTGAAGCGTTTCCTTCTTATTGATCCTTCTATTGTTGTAGTTGGCAGTTTCTGACTACAGAGTGTCTCCATTCAGATGAATGTCTTCAATGTTCTGATTTGGTGTCCCATTTTCATTTGCAACAAGTTCACGGAATAAGCGTTGAACCAATGGATTTGTAAATCCAAAAAGCTCAACATCGTCAATTATAGAGAACTGATCTCTATGAAACTTTTGAATTCGCATGTTATTTTTCTTTTGGATTTTTTCCCAGGTAATGGTAGGAGTTTCCCCGTGGCACGAAATCCCTTTGTCGGATACAATCACAAACACAGGCCCTTTGGCACCTTCCTGAATCTTCATTTCCTATATGTGTCCAACATAATTGCACAGAGCTTGATATCCAATGGGATAGGGATATCTGTCCTTCCCCTCGTTTTGAGCTTGAAATTTTCTAAAACTCCCGAGTTTTCTTTCTGCAGGGCTGTTTTCTGCCTTTCTTGTAGAAGTCTCTCGTTTCCTGTAGAACGAAACAGTGCTTCGTGTAGAATGTCGATCAGCAGGAGGGTTTTGAAAAATGGACAAGAAAGACTGGTTTACTTCTATGGAGGTGGTATGGAACTTGTTGCAGCTGCAGGGACGATGATAAAATGGAAACAATGGTGGTGAGAGCATTTTAAAGATGAGTTCAATTGGCTGTTTATGGTGACTTCCGCTGATGGAGGGTGAGCTGGCCAAGTGCACGTTGGCCGCATGAAGACTGTTGGTCCCCACTGCAGTGTTATTATGAACTGTAGTTCTCTGCCTGTAATCACTTACCATTAGTTGCACTGGAGTTTAAAATATCCACAACTGTCTGTGTTTTTTTCAAATTTCACGTGAATTGTCTAACACGTACGCTGCATGATTCCTGGCTGATTGCTAGAGAATTCGAAAAGGAACAATCGGCTTAATCATGCTATATTCGTGCCTTAATTCCACCATTCCATTTGTTTAAGCATTTCTTCAATTAGATTCATGCAACAGAGGAACAAGTTTTAGTCACGTACCTGATGTCAAATGGCTGCTATGGCCTGTCATTTACTGCATGCATTGGTTTTTCTGATTGCATGTGGCTTGGCTACTAATTTTTGGTTGCTTTCCTTGTGCAGGTGTCCTCTGGCCAAATGCATGCTGCAGGAGCTCATTTCCACGCTCAGATTTGCACCTTGAAGCTGCTGCTGCTGAATTTTCACCAGACCATAACTTATTTTCGCCATTGCTCCCAAACGGTAAACCAGATCATTCTGAAACTTGCTGAGCATGTTCCTATCATCATTATGCACCTCCCATAGCACAATCGTGATCAATGGATGCACGGATTTCGAGAAAAATGGAAAATGGCTGAAGATTTCAGAGATCAATTTCTCGGAAACCGTGCATCGGAATCGGCTGAAACTGCTTGGGTAGGTTACCATCACTCATATGCATATCCCCATGAAAGAGGTTTTGAAACGGATACACGGATATGGAGAAAATGCAAAAATGGTTGATGGCGATGGAGGCTAATTTCTTGGAAACCTTGCATCGGAATTGGCTGAAACTGCTCAGGCATGTTTCCATCACCCTTGTACAATTCCCCATAAAACGGTTTTTCAAATGGATGCATGGTTTTCAGGTTATGGCAAAAACAAATTTTGTTCTAGGTATTTTTGCTTCAAGGCATTTTGCATTTTTGTTGCATGGTATGAAAAATGAATTTGGGCTGTGATGTAGGTATGGAGATGATGGAGGAGGAGTTGGAAGATTGCATGAGGACTTTTGAACCCTTGAGGAAGCTACCATGTTCACCAAACCACTTTTTTTCAATCCATTTTTAACTTCTTGTAGTTCCTACAGGAACTTCCTGTAGAAAACACAGTTTTGACGAAAGAAGCACAATGACATGGAAAAAAATGATGGAAAATGGGTGAGGGATGGAAACATGGATGCTTGCAGGCATAACCAATAGATTCCAAGCTTTAGATTCCCTTCCAAAATCGAATCTGGCTCGCTTGAAGGTTCTACAGGATGTTTCCTGTAGAAATACAGAACTTCCTGTAGAAGGCACAAAACTCCCTTGGACTTGGTTGTGAGTGATCCTCCTGCCCTGCAATGTCCTTGCTGCAACCTAAAATTAGCCAATGGAAATTAGTTTTATTTTTCTCTTCTTTTTTTTTTTGAAAAACAACTAGGGCGCCTCATGGAGGTTTTCACCCTAATTGCCTGCCTTGGGCGCCTCCAAGGGAGGTTTTCACCCAAGGATCTTATTCCCTTTTATTTTCTCTTCTTTCCAACCCATTGACCGCCTCATGGAGGTTTTCAATCAATGAGCCAATCTAAGGCGCCTCTGAGGAGGTTTTCACCTTAGATTTTTATTTTCTTCTTATTTTCATTTTTTCTCTTTTTTCTTTTTTTTTTTTTTTTTTACCCTACGCTACTTGAAAAAAAAAATCATTTTCAAGTATAAGAATACTTCCAATGGAGCCATGTGCACATCGAGATTAGAGAAAAAATGATGTGAAGGCTCGAAATGCATGCTTGGACAACTATCCGGACTTTAGAGACCAAATGATCTGACTTTGAAGGGATCAAACATAGCTGAGGAAGAGATTACCGCTGCAACTTAGTGACCTTCAGAAACCATATCTCAATATAGCTTTCATATCCATGGTCCTTTTGCTGATCTGGATCATTCTTCATGTCACCTTCTATCATGACCTTCTCATCTTCCTCTTTTTGCTGATCTTTCTCTTGAGTACATGGAGGATTTGATGGTAACCATGAGGGAGCTCTCTCGATCTCTGATTTTGATCTCTTCTCTTCATCAAGTGCAGCCCATGGTTCTTTGATCTCCTCTTTTGAATCTTCTTTTGCTGGATGCGGTCCTTCAATGCTTGCAATATAGTCTCTGCTTTGCAACACTCTTCCTGAGCTATGGTGAAGATCATTGAGCTCAAGAGGAGTTGTTTGCATATGCTGTGCCTCAGATTTGCAATGGGGTTGAGCTGCTCCATTGTATGGCTTTGGAAATGGTATGGGTAGTTGAGTGGAGGTGTGAAATTGAGATGGAGATGGATGGCATTGTGGTTGGGTAGGCATTTGGGGTTGCCTTGGTGGAGAAGGAGGCGATGGTTGTGGATGAGCAGGTGGTGGAGGAGAATAAGCGGGAGGAGTGTTGTATTGGGGCCTCCACCCCTGATGAGGTGCATTCCACTGAGGCTGTGGCTGAGCATAAGAGTGAAATGAATGAGCAGCTAGTTGGGCATAATATGGATCTGTGAAGGAATAAGGAGGAGGTGTGAACCATGAAGGATGAGTAGGGGGACCCCAAGAAGGCATGAAAGTGGCTTGATAGGGGTCATAATAGATCTCAGATGCCCCTTGTAGTTCATGCTGGTAAGATCTAGGTCCATGTGGCCTCCTTTGGTTCATATGATAGAGTGGTTCAGTGGCTCCTTTAACTCTTTGATATGCAACTTTAAGTCCAGGCAAGGAAGGGCACTGATTCGTAGGATGGTATTCTTCACAGACAAAACACACTTCTAGGGAGTGCATTGGACATTCATTCCTAGGACGCTTTCTAGTGCACCTAGGACAAAAGATGACCAAAGCCCTCTTGGCTTCCTCTTGCTTCTTTTGGATCCACAGGGTATCCAATTGCATGGCAAGAAACTGCCTCATATCACTCTTGAAATCTTCTATCTGATCTTCAAATTCGTCTTTGGACAAGGGACTGCTCCCAACATTTCTGCTTGTAGCCATTTGCTCCAAAGGAATGGTTTCTTCTTCTTCTCCCCTAAAGGTTCTTTAAATATGCCTTGATGTCCACCCAGGGGTTCTTCTTAGTCACAGCTATCGAAGAAGAGAGAAGGTTGGCTGTGTGAAGCAATGGGGGGTGTTGTGCAATCATTTTTCTAACTTATCTCTACTCCTACAAGGCATGAAATGGAAAGACTTTTGATTGCTTTTGTTTTTTTCTCTGGTACCTGCAAAACTAAAATGGATTGAACTACAACTAACTATCTTGCTGAAATGAAAATGCGGAATTGAAATGAAAGCAGGAAAGGACTAATCTATTTTGCTCGATCGAAATTGCAGGAATGAAATGCTAGGCTACGCTTGCGAAATTGAAATGCTAATCTACGCTTGTAGAAATGAAATTATGGAATTGAAATGCTAATCTATGAAAACAGGAAATGCTAATCTACTTTTGCATAAATGAAATTGCATAATGGAAATGAAATAAACTACTTAGCAGAAGATTGTAGTGAAAAATAGAAGAATAGCAACAATCACTAATACTCTAACGCTTCCCCGGCAACGATGCCAAAAAGATGGTGAGCCCCAGTATTGTAGCAATAATGCTACAACTCCTGGAACTCCCTTCTTTAATTTTATCAACCAGGTAGTTCGTAACAAACTTGGAAGCGACGGTGCTGTATGCACAAGTACTAGCTCTTGCCGCAGCTGTCACTTGGTCAGCTGGCACAAGTCCGCTAGGGTCTCAAGCCAACTTCTATGAGCTCTTAGAAGAAACTTTTTAACTGATGGACGAAAGCTAACTCAAAGGAAGCTAATCTACTTGCAGAAAGAAACTGAAAGCCAAAAAGAAACGCAAACCCTAATTCTACCAATTAGTCCTACTGATGCAAAGGAGAGAATGCAAACTACGAAAAAAGATGCCATTACTTCTATGAAGGTAAAATACATGTGCCTACACTGCCTCAAGCCGAGGAAAACATCTTTTTGTATTTTTGACTAAGTTATTAGAATTATCATGCATGTGCTTTTAACTGGCTTTTCACTATGCAGGGGTGGATCAAGGAGGAGAAATGCTTGGAAAAGGTTGAGATGGTACAGAGAGGGCCTAAGGGGTCCCTAAACCCCTTCCAGAGAGTTTCACAGAGTTTTGCTATCAAAAAACCTCATTCGTGAGCTTCTACAGGAAGTCTGCAGGGGTTCTATAGGATGTTTAGGATTTCTACAGGATGTTCTATAATTTTCCTACAGGATGTTTAAAAATTGGATTTTGAAGGATGGGTGAGTGAGGTAAGGTGCATGAATGGATAGGGAGGCAGGGTAGGGGCCTAAAATGACCCAAGGACTGATGGTTGGAGTGGTGAGAGGGTGTGGAAAGCTGGCTTGGCTTAAAGAAGGCTAAGACAATGGAGGAACAATAAGGTAGGGTTACGTGGGCAGAAAGAGTAGATGTGGAATGGGGAACCTAACTCAGAGATGGAGCAGCTGGTTTGGACGAAGCTTAGATGGACAAGAGAGTGATGGAGATGCCCTGCGTAATGTATACTTAATCAAATCAACCACGTCCTGCACACAATCAAAATATTAGCTAATCTATCCTAACTGTCAATGAAATCAATGAACAACAGCTTTATTCATAACAAGAACCATGTACAACACATGAGAAAGAACATTCCAAAAGATCTGAATGCATGACTAACTCCTACCAATCTATTCTAAACATAAAAAGCAACTTTAACCATCAAAAGAAACCTAAATAACAAAGCAAGATCTAAAGAGCAGATTTTATTTTAAGAACGCAGCAAACACATAAAGATAAACAAAGGAGGTACTGGGCGCTTGAGATGGGCCCAACCCCAAGAGCTACAGCCTCCTAAGAGAGATTTAGAGCTGGTGCAAAGCTAGATTCATCTTTATTGATCAAGAAATGAAGAGTTACATCAAAATTGTCCACAAGGAGAGCTTGAGAATGAGCTGAAAGCAAAGCTAATCTATTGCCTAAAAATCGAACTACAAAATGACTACAACAAGACTATGAAATGACTAACTACCAGCTACAAAAATGACCAACCACTAGCTAACCAAAATGAGGCCCTAAGCCTTCTTATTTATACAAATTGAGGACCCCAACAGTCCTCCTAAAATTTAGGGACTCGGCTACCCAAAACTTGTAGTTAATAACAGTCCTACTTGACTTGCTTGGCTGCCCTTTTGCTAATTGATTTGGTGGCCTTTGAACTCCGAGCTGATGGTGGAGAATTCGAGGTAAGGGCCCATAAATGAAGGGGACACCTTCCTACAAATCCTCTCCCTTGTTCTCCCACGAATTTAGCTGCCAAGTGCTCATTAAGACCTTCAATTTTGTCTCCAAATTGACCAAAAAGGCTACACAAAGCACCCATTAGACTTGTTGGCATAATGACTAACCAAATTCACTCTATTAGCATAAATATAATAAAAAACATGCAATAAACTAATGAGAATGGTGGATTAAGTCAAATTAGGAGGTTGAATGAGCCCAAATAATTATCCATTTTTGGGGCTCATCATCACCCCCCTACTGAAAGTGTTGCTCATCCTCTGAGAAACCAATCTCTCTCCTCATCTTTGATGGCCCTGGTGGCCTCCTTGTCATGCCTAACCTTCTGAAGTGATGTTTTCTTCTCTGTCATGCAACCATGCTTTTCTCTTTGCTTCTTCCCACTGCCTGCTCCTTTTCCTAGTGATATCTCAGCCTTGGTATGATTGTGAAAGTATATTCAATCTGATGGCAGCAATGGTGGTGAAAGGAGATGAAACGAGTGGAGGATGGAAAAAAAGAGTGGTTGCATGTCTCCTCAATAGTCTTCAAGCTTCAAATCCCTCTCCATAATTGATTCTAGCCTACCCAAAGGCTTCTACAGGATGTTTCTGGTAAAAATACAGAACTTCCTGTGGAAAGTTGAACCATGACTAAATTGTGTCCGAACCCTGAAAAGCATGAGTGTTCATGGTGGGGATAGATGTGCTTAGGGTCGCCAACACAGGTGCTGCCTCCTTAGCTAAAATCTCGGCCGATTTCTCCTTTTGCTGCCCTTTTTCCAAACTTCCTGTAGAAAGTCCTGTAGCTGAGTTCTAGCTTCCTGTAGAAACAGACAGCACCACTGTATCCTACTTGGCTGTGGGTGATTTTCCTTTCAGCTTGGCTGTGGCAGCCTTCATCTTCTCCCCCTTTCTGCTCTTCTTCCTCACTGTTAGAAGGACTGATGTCATAGGTGAGGGCTTTTATGTCACTTTCTACTATCATGTCCCTGAAGACTTCCCAATTTTCTTTCTAAATGCATGGTGTTGACCAAAGATTCATTATTAGGATCATATTCAACAATGGAAGAAGCATGTAAATTCCCTTCTAGTGTATTCTTTCTTTTCTTTCTGGCAGTTTGTTTGAGGAAGGGCAATGCCTGTGGGAGCAACACCATTATCATCGACTTTGCAAATTCCTATCCCATGGAATCTGAATTTTCCTTGCCTAAATTTCCATCGAGTGATTGGGTGGTATCACATTGTCTAGTCTGTTCTAAGGAACTCAAACTACACTCATTAGAAAGTATCTGACCTTTCCCAGATATCTCAGGGACAGACTGCAAAGGAATAGTACTAGCTTGAGGAATAAACTGATTATATTTCTCAACTTTCAGCTGTCCCTCATCATCCTTTCTGTCTTGTAATACTTCTTCACAATCTCTAATAGAGGACTCAAGCATGGAACCATCCTGCAATTTATCCAGTAGTGTGCATTGCTGTGGGCAATATGACTCTACTTGAGAACCTGAAAGTATGCCCTTGCCAACATTAGCTATTGCTGAATGGTTTTCCATGCATGGTCCTGCATTTATGATTTCAGCTACAGTCCCGCCATGCCCAAAATGTGAAATTTCCATTCTCTTTAGATGAGAAGGTTGATCTGAAATGAATAGCCTGCTAGCAGTGCCTTTGTTATTTATTAGAATACCAGGATAAGTATTTGCATCCTTGTCAAGGGAATCTGGCACAAACAATCCAGTTTTCCCGACAATATCAAAGCTTTTAGAAGGCTGATTTTTGTTATTGTCATTCTCAATTACCATTGCAGGAATACCACAATCCATGTTAAGTTTAGGAGAGTTTAGACATGCTACACGAACAGCCTTCTGTTTATCAAGCCTGAAGCGTTTCCTTCTTATTGATCCTTCTATTGTTGTAGTTGGCAGTTTCTGACTACAGAGTGTATCCATTCAGATGAATGTCTTCAATGTTCTGATTTGCTGTCCCATTTTCATTTGCAACAAGTTCATGGAATAAGCGTTGAACCAATGGATTTGTAAATCCAAAAAGCTCAGCACCGTCAATTATCGAGAACTGATCTCTATGAAACTTTTGAATTCGCATGTTATTTTTCTTCTGGATTTTTTCCCAGGCAATGGTAGGAGTTTCCCCGTGGCACAAAATCCCTTTGTCGGATACAATCACAAACACAGGCCCTTTGGCACCTTCCTGAATCTTCATTTCCTATATGTGTCCAGCATAATTGCACAGAGCTTGATATCCAATGGGATAGGGATATCTGTCCTTCCCCTCGTTTTGAGCTTGAAATTTTCTAAAACTCCCGAGTTTTCTTTCTGCAGGGCTGTTTTCTGCCTTTCTTGTAGAAGTCTCTCGTTTCCTGTAGAACGAAACAGTGCTTCGTGTAGAATGTCGATAAGCAGGAGGGTTTTGAAAAATGGACGAGAAAGACTGGTTTGCTTCTATGGAGGTGGTATGGAGCTTGTTGCAGCTGCAGGGACGATGATAAAATGGAAACAATGGTGGTGAGAGCATTTTAAAGATGAGTTCAATTGGCTGTTTATGGAGACTTCCGCTGATGGAGGGTGAGCTGGCCAAGTGCACGTTGGCCGCATGCAGACCGTTGGTCCCCACTGCAGTGTTATTATGAACTGCAGTTCTCTGCTTGTAATCACTTACCATTAGTTGCACTGGAGTTTAAAATATCCACAACTATTTGTGTTTTTTTCAAATTTCATGTGAATTGTCTAACACGTACGCTGCATGATTCCTAGCTGATTGCTAGAGAATTGGAAAAGGAACTATTGGCTCAATCTTGCTATATTCATGCCTTAATTCCACCATTCCATTTGTTTAAGCATTTCTTCAATTAGATTCATGCAACAGAGGAACAAGTTTTAGTCACGTACCTGAAGTCAAATGGCTGCTATGGCCTGTCATTTGCTGCATGCATTGGTTTCTCTGATTGCATGTGGCTTGGCTGCTAATTTTTGGTTGTTTTCCTTGTGCAAGTGTCCTCTGGCCAAATGCATGCTGCAGGAGTTCATTTCCACGCTCAGATCTGCACCTTGAAGCTGCTGCTGCTGAATTTTCACAAGACCAGAACTTATTTTCGCCATTGCTCCCAAACGGTAAACCGGATCGATCTGAAACTTGTTGAGCATGTTCCTATCATCATTATGCACCTCCCATAGCAAAACCGTGATCAATGGATGCACGAATTTTGAGAAAAATGGAAAATGGCTGAAGATTTCAGAGATCGATTTCTCGGAAACCGTGCATCGGAATCGGCTAAAACTGCTTGGGTAGATTACCATCGCTCATATGAATATCCCCATGAAACAGGTTTTGAAACAGATGCAAGGATATGGAGAAAATGCAAAAATGGCTGATGGCGATGGAGGCTAATTTCTTGGAAACCGTGCACCGGAATTGGCTGAAACTGCTCAGGCATGTTGCCATCACCCTTGTACAATTCCCCATAAAACGGTTTTTCAAATGGATGCATGGTTTTCAGGTTATGGCAAAAACAAATTTTGTTCTAGGTATTTTTGCTTCAAGGCATTTTGCATTTTTGTTGCATGGTATGAAAAATGAATTTGGGCTGTGATGCAGGTATGGAGATGATGGAGGAGGAGTTGGAAGATTGCATGAGGACTTCTGAACCCTTCAGGAAGCTACCATGTTCACCAAACCACTTTTTTTCAATCCATTTTTAACTTCTTGTAGTTCCTACAGGAACTTCCTGTAGAAAACACAGTTTTGAGGAAAGAAGCACAATGACATGGAAAAAAATGATGGAAAATGGGTGAGGGATGGAAACATGGATGCTTGCAGGCATAACCAATAGATTCCAAGCTTTAGATTCCCTTCCAAAATCTAATCTGGCTCGCTTGAAGGTTCTACAGGATGTTTCCTGTAGAAATACAGAACTTCCTGTAGAAGGCACAAAACTCCCTTGGACTTGGTTGTGAGTGATCCTCCTGCCCTGCAATGTCCTTGTTGCAACCTAAAATTAGCCAATGGAAATTAGTTTTATTTTTCTCTTCTTTTTTTTTTTGAAAAACAACTAGGGCGCCTGATGGAGGTTTTCACCCTAATTGCCTGCCTTGGGTGCCTCCAAGGGAGGTTTTCACCCAAGGATCTTATTCCCTTTTATTTTCTCTTCTTTCCAACCCGTTGACTGCCTCATGGAGGTTTTCAATCAATGAGCCAATCTAAGGCGCCTCTGAGGAGGTTTTCACCTTAGATTTTTATTTTCTTCTTATTTTCATTTTTTCTCTCTTTTTTTTTTTTTTTTACCCTACCCTACTTGAAAAACAAAATCATTTTCAAGTATAAGAATACTTCCAATGGAGCCATGTGCACATCGAGATTAGAGAAAAAATGATGTGAAGGCTCGAAATGCATGCTTGGACAACTATTCGGACTTTAGAGACCGAATGATCTGACTTTGAAGGGATCAAACATAGCTGAGCAAGGGAGTACTGCTGCAACTTAGTGACCTTCAGAAACCATATCTCAATATAGCTTTGATATCCATGGTCCTTTTGCTGATCTGGATCATTCTTCATGTCACCTTCTATCATGACCTTCTCATCTTCCTCTTTTTGCTGATCTTTCTCTTGAGTACATGGAGGATTTGATGGTAACCATGAGGGAGCTCTCTCGATCTCTGATTTTGATCTCTTCTCTTCATCAAGTGCAACCCATGGTTCTTTGATCTCCTCTTTTGAATCTTCTTTTGCTGGATGCGGTCCTTCAATGCTTGCAATATAGTCTCTGCTTTGCAACACTCTTCCTGAGCTATAGTGAAGATCATTCAGCTCAAGAGGAGTTGTTTGCATATGTTGTGCCTCAGATTTGCAATGGGGTTGAGCTGCTTCATTGTATGGCTTTGGAAATGATACGGGTAGTTGAGTGGAGGTGTGAAATTGAGATGGAGATGGATGGCATTATGGTTGGGTAGGCATTTGGGGTTGCCTTGGTGGAGGAGGAGGCGATGGTTGTGGATGAGCAGGTGGTGGAGGAGAATAAGCTGGAGGAGTGTTGTATTGGGGCCTCCACCCCTGATGAGGTGCATTCCACTGAGGCTGTGGCTGAGCATAAGAGTGAAATGAATGAGCAGCTGGTTGGGCATAATATGGATCTGTGAAGGAATAAGGAGGAGGTGTGAACCATGAAGGATGAGTAGGGGGACCCCAAGAAGGCATGAAAATGGCTTGATAGGGGTCATAATAGATCTCGGATGCCCCTTGCAGTTCCTGCTGGTAAGATCTAGGTCCATGCGGCCTCCTTTGGTTCATATGATAGAGTGGTTCAGTGGCTCCTTTAACTCTTTGATATGCAACTTTAAGTCCAGGCAAGGAAGGGCACTAATTCGTAGGATGGTATTCTTCACAGACAAAACACACTTCTAGGGAGTGCATTGGACATTCATTCCTAGGACGCTTTCTAGTGCACCTAGGACAAAAGATGACCAAAGCCCTCTTGGCTTCCTATTGCTTCTTTTGGATCCACAGGGTATCCAATTGCATGGCAAGAAACTACCTCATATCACTCTTGAAATCTTCTATCTGATCTTCAAATTCGTCTTTGGACAAGGGATTGCTCCCAACATTTCTGCTTGTAGCCATTTGCTCCAAAGGAATGGTTTCTTCTCCTTCTCCCCTAGAGGTTCTTTAAATATGCCTTGATGTCCACCCAGGGGTTCTTCTTAGTCACAGCCATCGAAGAAGAGAGAAGGTTGGCTGTGTGAAGCAATGGGGGGTGTTGTGCAATCATTTTTCTAACTTATCTCTACTCCTACAAGGCATGAAATGGAAATACTTTTGATTGCTTTTGTTTTTTTCTCTGGTACCTGCAAAACTAAAATGGATTGAACTACAACTAACTATCTTGCTGAAATGAAAATGCAGAATTGAAATGAAAGCAGGAAAGGACTAATCTATTTTGCTCGATCGAAATTGCAGGAATGAAATGCTAGGCTACGCTTGCGAAATTGAAATGCTAATCTACACTTGCAGAAATGAAATTACGGAATTGAAATGCTAATCTATGAAAGCAGGAAATGCTAATCTACTTTTGCATAAATAAAATTGCATAATGGAAATGAAATAAACTACTTAGCAGAAGATTGTAGTGAAAAATAGAAGAATAGCAACAATCACTAATACTCTGACGCTTCCCCGGCAACGGTGCCAAAAAGATGGTGAGCTCCAGTATTGTAGCAATAATGCTACAACTCCTGGAACTCCCTTCTTTAATTTTATCAACCCGATAGTTCGTAACAAACTTGGAAGTGACGGTGCTGTATGCACAAGTACTAGCTCTTGCCGCAGCTGTCACTTGGCCAGCTGGCACAAGTCCGCTAGGGGCTCAAGCCAACTTCTATGAGCTCTTAGAAGAATCTTTTTAACTGATGGACGAAAGCTAACTCAAAGGAAGCTAATCTACTTGCGGAAAGAAACTGAAAGACCGAAAGAAACGCAAACCCTAGCAAACACTAATTCTACCAACTAGTCCTACTGATGCAAAGGAGAGAATACAAACTACGAAAATAGATGCCATTACTTCTATGAAGGTAAAATACATGTGCCTACACTGCCTCTAGCTGAGGAAAACATCTTTTTGTATTTTTGACTAAGTTATTAGAATTATCATGCATGTGCTTTTAACTGGCTTTTCACTATGCAGGGGTGGATCAAGGAGGAGAAATGGTTGGAAAAGGTTGGGATGGTACAGAGAGGGCCTAAGGGGTCCCTAACACCCTTCCAGAGAGTTTCACAGAGTTTGGCTATCAAAAAACCTCATTCGTGAGCTTCTACAGGAAGTCTGCAGTGGTTCTACAGGATGTTTAGGATTTCTACAGGATGTTTAAAAATTGGATTTTGAAGGATGGGTGAGTGAGGTAAGGTGCATGAATGGATAGGGAGGTAGGGTAGGGGCCTGAAATGACCCAAGGACTGATGGTTGGAGTGTTGAGAGGGTGTGGAAAGCTGGCTTGGCTTAAAGAAGGCTAAGACAATGGAGGAGCAATAAGGTAGGGTTACATGGGCAGAAAGAGTAGATGTGGAATGGGGAACCTAACTCAGAGATGGAGCAGCTGGTTTGGACAGAGCTTAGATGGACAAGAGAGTGATGGAGATGCCCTGCACAATGTATACTTAATCAAATCAACCACGTCCTGCACACAATCAAAATATTAGCTAATCTATCCTAATTGTCAATGAAATCAATGAACAACAGCTTTATTCATAACAAGAACCACGTACAACACGTGAGCAAGAACATTCCAAAAGATCTGAATGCATGACTAACTCCTACCAATCTATTCTAAACATAAAAAGCTACTTTAACCATCAAAAGCAACCTAAATAACAAAGCAAGATTTAAATCTAAAGAGCAGATTTTATTTTAAGAACGCAAAAAACACACAAAGATAAACAAAGGAGGTACTGGGCGCTTGAGATGGGCCCAACCCCAAGAGCTACATCCTCCTAAGAGAGATTTAGAGCTGGTGCAAAGTTGGATTCATCTTTATTGATCAAGAAATGAAGAGTTACATCAAAACTGTCCACAAGGAGAGCTTGAGAATGAGCTGAAAGCAAAGCTAATCTATTGCCTAAAAATCGTACTACAAAATGACTACAACAAGACTATGAAATGACTAACTACCAGCTACAAAAATGACTAACCACTAGCTAACCAAAATGAGGCCCTAAGCCTTCTTATTTATACAAATTGAGGACCCCAACAGTCCTCCTAAAATTTAGGGACTCGACTGCCCAAAACTTGTAGTTAACAACAGTGCTACTTGACTTGCTTGGCTGCCCTTGTGCTAATTGATTTGGTGGCCTTTGAACTCTGAGCTGATGGTGGAGAATTCGAGGTAAGGGCCCATAAATGAAGGGGACACCTTCCTACAAATCCTCTCCCTTGTTCTCCCACGAATTTGGCTGCCAAGTGCTCATTAAGACCTTCAATTTTGTCTCCAAATTGACCAAAAAGGCTACACAAAGCACCCATTAGACTTGTTGGCATAATGACTAACCAAATTCACTCTATTAGCATAAATATAATAAAAAACATGCAATAAACTAATGAGAATGGTGGATTAAGTCAAATTAGGAGGTTGAATGAGCCCAAATAATTATCCATTTTTTGGGCTTATCAATCATCTCAGAGACTATGTAGCGAGGAGGATCATGTTGTTGCAATATATTTTGACAGAGGAGCAAGATGCTAACATTTTGACAAAGACATTGTCAAAGTGTAAATTCAGGTTCCATAGAGACAGGATCGGGGTGGAAGATAATGCCTTTCTTGTTGAGAGGGAGTGTTGAAATATGGCAACAAGAATATTCCAATTTAATTTTTCCTTGAATTAAATTGTGAATTAAAATCGAATTTAGTCTTAACAGCTACTTGGAATTAATTAATTAATTTATTTTAAATAAGTTGGAGAAATTCAAGTTAGAAGTCTTTCTGAAGTCATGCAAGAGTTATCCCTTAAATTAAGGAGATAAGATTGAGTTATATTTGAGTTGTAATTAGTTAACTTAGTTTACTGAGTTAAGTCTATTTAAATTAGTTCGAAACTTGTTGAGGAACTAATAGTGAGTTAACAGTCAATTGATGCATTAATGCACTCAACTAATGCTACTCTAGTTAACTGAAGATTCCCTCATCAGAAACTCATGCATGTCTATTCTGAGAAAGACCCAGTTGAGATTAATGTTCAAGGACAGTGTACTGTCAGTTGCATGTGTTTTCTCATGGAGAAATCTCATGCACACAATCAAGGATTTATCCTTGAGGATTGCGCAGTTTTGAAGGGGGTTTTCCACTTGGTAATAGGAAATCATCCACAAGGAATAACGCAAGGAAATAGGAGCTTGGAGGCTAGAGAGGAAGGATGGAGAGAAGCCAAGATTGCCTATGACCATCTGTGAGGATTGTACTGAGAGCTGGCTAGCTGTGAGAGATAAGGCTTTGTATAATTCCTATGTATTTCCACCATGCATGATAATACAATAGTGTGGGGTTTTTAGCTGAGGCTTTCCCCAAAGTATTTTCATGTTTATTGTGCCATTGGTTATTCTTCTTCTAGTTATATTTTTCAGCTCGATCTTTAAGCTTCCGCAAATTAATAGTAGAAGTAGGTTATAATATTCTGCTTTGATTTATATTGTATTATTGGGTTAACGTACACAAATTTTCTACAGGAGGTTTTCAATCAGTGAGTCAATATGAGGTGCCTCAAAGGAGTTTTTAAATTGATATTTTATTTTTCCTCTTATTTTCTTTTCCTCTTTTTCCTTTTTTTTAATTCCTCTAACCTACTCTACTTGAAAACAAAAATATCTTTCAAGTATAGGAATACTTCCAATTGAGACATGTACATAAAAAGATGATAGATAAACTCGCGTGTAGTCTCGAAATATATGCGTTGACATGTACCTGAATATGAGAGACCAACTTCTTTGACTATGATCATATCAAGCACTATTGAATAAGAGAGTGATGCTCCATCTTGGTGATTTTCTAGAACCAAAACTCAATATAGCTTTGAATCCCTTTTCTGCAACACTCTTCTTGATCTAGAATGAATATCATTTAGACGAAGAGGAGTTGTTTGGAAGTAATGTACCTCAACATTGTAAGTGGATCGAGCTACCTCCTTGTGTGGGTTTGGAAATGTTGGTACATATATTTGAGTGGGAGTGTATATTTGAGATGGACGTGGTTGAGGTTGTGGTTGTGGTGGAGGTAGATGCTAGGGATAACTTGGAGTTAGGTATAGAAGATATTGAGGAAAATATTAAGGATATGGATTTCTCCAATAAGTTCCTTTCCAAGCTTGCTGCCAAGATTGGTTTTTGGGTTGATATAGAAAAGGTTGTTAGTGAAAGGGTGTGTTCCAATTACTTTGAGATGGTTGTGCATGAGCTTGAAATTTTGAATTGTGTTCTTGCATCATATCAAGTTGACTAGGCTACTATGGTCTTCTTGGAGCTACATAACATAGTTTCTTTGGTGATTCACTTGCTCCATTAACCTCTTGGTAAACTTCTATCAACCTTGGTAATGATGGGAAAAATTTAATAACATTTGATTCTGCATGGACAACACAAATATGAACATCTTTTGTTTTCTTATCTTGCATTATTGACATTTCTGCTTGTTCACTTAGATTGCTAATAATTTATGTTTTAAAGTTATCAAGCAAATTTCCAAGTTCAACTTGACTTACCGATCTTTATGTATATTTACTTACTCTTTCCCTTCCTCGTAATATGTGCTTGCATGTTTCACAAAATTATTCAAATGATAATTGGTATACATCACCTCTACTCATGAGATGAAGGAGATCAATCCTGTCATCCCTAATTGTTCTGAGTAGGAGGGCTTTTAATGTGTAAAATCCTAAAGGATGTAATTTTTCCCTCTTAACATTATACATAAATATCTCTGTTAGATAATTAAGGTTCTCATCTTCTTTTTGAGTCATTATAAATATTTCTTATTTAACATCATGACATTTACATTTTTCTAGAAAAATCTTTTGCATATCATTCCATGATCGTATTGAATTAGTCCCTAATCTCATGAACCATTTAATAGATTTATCCTTCAATGTTGCCAAAAACAATATCAAATTTTGAGTGTTTAGTAATTAACCATAATATCTACAAAGGATTTAAAATTTGAAGAGAAAGGTTTTCGGGTCCTCTAACCTCAACCATGGAAGTTGCAAAGGAAAGATGGAGGGATGTTCTTCATATTAACATTGATATCATTATCTTGAATGGGAAATCCAAGAGGATGTTCTTCATTGTAATGATCCCCATCCATTTCGTCTACCTTCTCTTTCATCTCTTCTTCTTCTACCTGCAAAAGTGGATAGTGATGTGGTTCTTACTACACCATGTGATCATGTGGAGGATTTGGTGTCAGAGAAGTAATTTTTTTATTTTTGTAAAAACATTTTTGAATAAGGATGATAATGAAATGATTTTTTTTGAAATGAAATATGACTAATGCATTTTTTTATTTTGTATAAATGGATCAACTAGGGAAGAAACAAATGTATGCTTTGACAAATCCTACGAAACAATGCGAAAATGTGATGAGCCGTAGTGTTGCAACAAGACTGTTGCAACTCTTGGGGCTATTAATCTAAATTTTCAACCTAGGGTGTGTACAAACATAAGAGGTGTAATTACTATATATATAGCATGAAATATGTCCTTATTTTATTGATCTAATGCAATCAAGTGAATATAATGAAATAAAACACTATCCTAATTGCATAATGTAAAAGTTACATTGAAAAGTAAATGTAGTCTATGGAATGGAAATAATAGTGCTTGAACTACAAACCCTAGCTTAAGAATAAATAAGGTAAACTAATCTTACATGCAATAAGGAAAGAGAATGTAATCAATCACTTCATTATAGAGAGGTTATATCGATTGATAGAGCTCATTAGATACTTCATGTTGAAATCAAGGAAATCATTATTGTGTTATCCAATTCATAAATGTATCGATTAACCAAAATTGTTGAGTTGTGTTTCACAGGTAAAATGCATGTCCTCAGGTGTATTTTGTCTTCCTAAATCATGGATTTAGATCTTATGGGTCATTATTAAAGCCTAATATACAAAACCCAATTTGTTGGTGCAGATATGGTCAAGTTTACACATGCTTCATAAGTGCTACACAACTACTAGAAGAGTCGTTGGATTGCTACAGGAGTGGGATATCTTGTTGAATTCCCAAGGAAATCAAAAGTTAAAATGAGATGGATTTTTTTTATTATTAAGTAGGATTTCCTAGGACCTTTTTCCAAGTGGAATAACTCAAAAATACCCATGTTAAGATGTGCTAAAAAGTAGCAGAAAATTACTACTCCAAAAACTAGAAATTCAAGAACTAGTGAGCTACTTAACTGACTAAATGCCTAACCTAATCAAGTGAAAATTATATGGCGAAATTTACTTATTAACTTAAAAATTTTTATGACCCAATACAAGTGGAATAATCTCAAATGAAGCTCATTAAGATGTTCTAAAATATATCAGAAAATTACTACTATTTTGCTAGATGAGACTTCCAGAAATTCTAGATTTGTGAACTAGTAAACCAATCCAAGTAGCTCAATGATGAATATGATTTCTTAAAATTGTTCTAAGGATTAATAATTCTTTTCACTCTATAAATATCCTGAAAAACACCTCACTTCAATTATTTAACCAATATGACCTACAACAAAAGGAACATGCATAGTAAATGCACAAATAAGAGATGCAAGTGAAAAAGGCATTCAAAGGAAATAAATAAATTATAGAAGAGGTATCTGAGGCTCCGAAGATGGCCAAGCCCAATTATACATAGATTTCTATGAAGTATACCAAGCTTTAGAAGCCAA
The DNA here is from genome assembly GCA_031772625.1 of Pinus tabuliformis. Taxonomy (NCBI): domain Eukaryota; kingdom Viridiplantae; phylum Streptophyta; class Pinopsida; order Pinales; family Pinaceae; genus Pinus; species Pinus tabuliformis. The sequence continues at coordinate 1,499,802,799 of CM062819.1, read as the reverse complement.
AATTGGCACCAAAATTTACTATTTGAATAAATTGAAGTACATCCCACTAGAAATGAAAGTGGTGCTACTAGATAACAAGTTTTCTCAAAAATAAGTCTAAGAAGTACATGCCCCTCGAGGAAAATTTGAATTGGTACTAATACAAATATATGAGGAGGAATTACCTTTAAAGGGAGGCAACATTCCCCTCCAAAACCCCTCAAAAACTGGATCTGGTTCGCATCATTAGGAATCTTCATTAAATGATAGGGAACACATCCATAGATTTTCTCAATCAGTGGAGCTCGAGAAATTTTCATTAATTTGTTGATATTTAATTCCATTATTATCTAATCTTGGTCAATCTTATAGTAGAGAAAAAGTTCCTATATTATCGCATTCAGAATTTACTCCATATTCTCTCAACATTATGCAAATGTAAATAATATTAGCCACATAATATGAAATTATCTATAAACATTCCTAAAAGAATATTAAAGCTAAAAAAACATCGTTAAGTGTACAATAAGAGATTTAATATAGTCTTTATGTGCCTAGGAAATGTTAGACGGGACTTGATTTATGTTTGATTTGGAGGCCTGTCAATTTCCTTGATCAATTGAAAAATGTTATTTATTTGACTAAGTTGGATTTGTGCAATAGTTGCCATCACATCAAGATTACAAAAAATGATGTTTCTGAAAATTCTTTCAAAACTAATGAAGGACTATTTGAGTGGTTGGTAATTCCATTTGGTCTTTTCAATTCCCAAGATACATTCATGCGTATAATAAATGATGTGTTTGAGCCAATGTTAGATAAGTTTGTGCTTGTAACTTTAGATGGCATTCTTGTGTTTAGAAAAGCATGGTATGATCATGTAAAGCATGGTATGATCATGTAAAATAGGTCAACCATGTATTGGATAATTTTCAAATGGAGAAATTGTATGTAAGGTTGTCCAAATGTGAATTTGGCCAAACCTCTTTGGTGTATTCAACTCATATTATTGGAGGAGGTCAACTCAAGATTAGTCCTTCTAAAGTTGATGTAATTTTAAAACGACCTAAACCTTCAATTTCAACATAAGTGAGAAGATTCTTAGGAGTATTTTTGTACTAGAGAAGATTCATATCTAAATTCTTATTCCATTCATCTCCTTTGCATACCCTTACTAGTGTGAAGCAGGTCCTTCTATGGGGAGGAAAGCATCATAAGGCTTTTGATATCTTGAAGGCAAAGATCAACACCGCCCTAGCCATTCAATATTGAGATGGATTCTAGTGGATATGCCATGTCTGCATTATTGATGTAGCATCATAAGAATTTTTTTTACCATTCACACAATTTCTCTCTAGTTGTTGATAACTATGCCACATATGACAAAGAGTTGTATCCCTTGGTTCAAAGTGTGAAGAAATGGAAGCACTACTTAATAGGAAAGGAGACTATCATACATACACACAATTATCCCTTATATCATATCCATTCATAGATCAAGTTGCAATAGGATATTCACATCAAGTGGATGGGATTCCTTCAAATTCTCCATTCAATAATCAAAGTGGCATATATTCTTTTCACACCTCTTGTTTATGCATTTGTTATTTTGAAGAATGAATATTTATCACATGATATATATATTGAATAATATGCTATTAATGAATATTTTAAATATGCTTATGATAGGCTACCACATGGATAAGAGGTGGATAAAAATCATTTGCAAGGAAAATTACTCTACCATCATGGAAAGTTATGTATTCCTAAAAGTGAAAGAGTCCATGTAATTCGAGAAGCTTTCACTTTTCCTGTGTCTTCTCACGTTGGGGTAGGAAGAAATTTGGCCCATTTGCGTAGGTTTTGTTATTGGACTAAAATGAAATAAATTGTAACAAAGTATGTAAAATGGTGTGCGATGTGCTATATTTGTAAGTCCACTAATAGAAAATTGGGGTTACAAAAACCACTCTTTGTTCCTTCTCATCATCGGGAGAGTATCTTAATGGATTTTGTATGGTGGTTTCATTTCTTGAAAAGGGTCATGACTACTTGTATGTAGTATTCAATACATTTATCAAGATGTGTGTCTTGATGCCATGTAAAATTAAGATTATTATTGAGAAAAACTGCTAAACTTTTCTATCAACATATATGGGTCCATTTTGGGCTACCCATATCCATTTTGGACTACCCATATCCATATCTTAGATCAATATTCTCAATTCCTTGGATAGTTTTGGACAAGAATGTCAAATATGATGGACACCAAGCCAAATATGATTATGACATTCCATCCACAAAATGATGGATAGGAAAAGGTCATCACCAAAAGAGTATTTCATTTGATCTGATTGTATTACCACAATAATCCTAAGTTGTGGTATGAAAACATGCATTATATTCAACATTCATGCAATATGGACTTTGCACTCTTCTACTCAAATTTCACCATTTGACTCATGCTCTTGGTACTCGTTGAAGTCACCATTAGAATTGGTCTTTGAGAAAGATGAGGATTCTAGTGAATGAAGTGGGGAAGACAAAGATCAAAAGTTCATTAAAAGGATTAACATGATTCACAAAGTAGTTTGTGAACATTTCAACTTCTTTATGAATCATTTTGAGAAGATTCAAGAACAGTATATGACCCAACATGGAAAATGTGGGGTTGATCATTAGATTTATTTTTGAGATTGAGTATGGCTTCACATCAGTAAGGATAGGTTGAAGAGGGAATTTAAAAAGTTAAAACCAATTATATATAGTCCATTTTCCATATTGGAGAGGATTGGGACAAATTCTTACTGCCTTGGTCTTCTAGATTATTTGTAGACGTATTCCATAGTAAATGTTGAGAACTTGAATTTTTATGAAGCTCCCATGATCATGGATCCAAACGAGAGTGGTCAAGTTCCATTAGAGGATGATTTTTCTTTAGAGTACTTAAACAAATCCTCCAAATACATCATCATAGATATAGTAACCTATTAAAAATTAAATAATATAGAAATGGAACACACAAAATATTGGAGAAACATAAACATAGAAAAACATAAAAAAAAGAGAGGCCATATATAAATGGTTCACCCAGTTTGGATTACATCCATGGAGAAATAACCAATCCTTCCTCTTATATTATCCAATTGTTGACAATGATGGATCCCACAAACATACAAGGGGTCTCCTTGATATGAAGTCCCAATTAGACCTCACATTGTTTGGTGTAGGAGCCCCATCTAGTGATGTGGCCTGGTCTCCATGTACTTAAATATTTACATTAGTTGTAGTAGTTAGCATAAGATAGAAATGCACATGTACTTTTGAATGAGAAAATAAGTACCGCTTATGAAGTGTTGAAATGCAAAATATCTCAATTTTCTTTCACTAGAAGGAATAAAATTGAGTCTTTAGGAGAAAAGTAATAGTACTATTCTAATACAGACACACACACACACACATATTAAATAATTTTTAACTACCAAGTGAAATAGTTCACACAGACGTAACGATCTTTAAATCAAGTACAACACATATTCAATAAGATGAGAACTAAAGCCAATGAAATAGATTACTTTATTTAGTACATATCGATGTTACCATATAACACACACATCCAAAGAATAGTCTTAAAACATTCACGATACAAGCATGATAATGTGTTGGATCAAAGAGATTTAGATATTACGCGAAAGTTCCAAGATACATTGATTCAATGAAACACCACTACCTCCAATAGTGGAAAGTTGAACCAATAGTCACTCTCTAAAAGAACTAGCTTCTTGTCTAATGTCTATTTGGATAAGCCAAGGTGAAAAGTCCTCTCTTTGAGTAATGAGTATACTTTTATAACAAGAGGAATGACCTTACTATTGCCATGACTCTTTGAATTCCTTGTGACTCTTAGACTTCTAATGTATCATTTGGACTCTTGTACAACTTTTGGAATTATACATGTGAATCAATTGTCCATTTGTTACTCTTTCACTTTCACATATTTACACTTACAATATTTGAAAAATTGCATCATCATTCTCCACATCATCATGTGAATACAACATGAAAAGTCATAAACATTGATGAGTTTGACCCAAGGTGACTTGTACATAGAGTTTTTTGAGAAGTGACAACAATTCCACTATGTATTCAATGATCGTAATAGATATTGCAAAATGATTTCCTTCTACCTTCCGAAGGATCCTTTGAAGTTTCAGAGTCTTCATGAGTCACTTTGATCATCAAAATCCATTATTCTTTTAACTTTCACAACATGGTACCTGTGTGCCTTTTGTCTTCAAGATTCTTCCTTGGGAAACATTTCTTGACAAATATCCTCACACATCTTTTACATGCTATATTGAGCACCTGTAAGTATAGATGACTTATGGAAAGCAAGCATTCGGCCAAAAATAATATATTCTGTCATGCTTCATGTAAGTTTTCTGACTATGGATCAAGAGTGAACTAGGGGAATAGTAAGATAACTTATCGGTGCAAGGCACACTTGTAAGAGATAGAAAAGACTTCAATTATCACCAATAGAATGCAATGCATAGTGCTAGAGGAGGAGGAGGCCTAATGGAGGGTGCAGGATATAGTTCTAAGGGCCAAGGTAATATCGTTGTTCACTAAGGATGCACTATGTGCTGGGAGGGAAATCCAGGTCCATAAGGAGGGTACAAAGTGAAAACAAAAGGCACAAAACAAGGTATGACTTCCCACTAGGAGTGCACAGTGTGCTCAACTTGGAGATAGAGGCTAAAGCTGGAGCAAGGCACAAACACAAAACACAAGAAAAGGGTCTGATAATTGGGAATGTGTTGTGTGATAGAGAGAATTCTTCTTGGTGCAAGGTAAAGTTCCAACTTACAAGGAGGGTCTCTACTAGGCCTTGGGAGTGCACAATACAATCTTCCTGGCCTAGAAGGTAGTCTTTGCAAATTCATAAAATATCGAACTCTGGAGGGGTGAAATCTTGAATAACATATTAGGAGAAAAATCAAGCACAACATATCTTAACTCGTCTGTAAAGATTAAAAAATACCAAATACTAATAAGTATATATCAAAATTGTAGTTCACAACCATTCTCCAAGTACGACAGATAAAGTATGTGCGATTGCGACACAAAAGTGTCTTTTTATGGCTAGAAAGTGTATTATGACCCCAAAGTGTGGTATAAGTGTTCTTAAAGATACAACAACACTTAGGAAGGAACATGGACACTTATAACATGTGTATAAACATGAAGAAACACTTGAATACCAAGAAAAACACTTCACATGACAGGAGGTAGGCTCCAAAATTTGAATAAAAGAAAAATGTTGGAGGGTTTTGTAACAACGAAAACACTTGGCGACACACTCAGCCAATTTCAGCTTATTTGTCTAGGAATAGCTTTCATCAAAGATTTATCCCTTTAGTATGTACTTATTCATCAAGGAGGCTTCCCTGGCCTCCCCACTTAATCTAGTTGTATATGTAGCACCCACCATTCCTTTTCTTGGTTTAACAATCAATCTTGTTTTCCATTTCACAAATGTTCCGATCTAATAGAAGGGTAATATGTAACCATGAGTTAAACATAATCAAACTCTTAGTTTTCATATTTGGTGTTTCTCCACTGCTAGTAGGCCTATTTAGTACCCTTTAGAGCAACTACAGGAACACAAGCATCGCTTCACTACCAGCATACCTGTTCATAACCTCGGTGAAGTTACTTGCTTCACCTTTCTACATAGGAATCCTTCCTCTTCATCACCCTTTATTATTTTTTTATATAACTATGCTTACGCACTTATTATTTCATGGGGCACAAGAAGGATCATGACTTATTCAGAGAAGAAGAGATTTTTCCTAAAGATAAGGTTATATATATACGTCTGATATTGGTTTTCTCGCTATTGATTTTACCCTTTGCCTTCTCTACTCGATTGGATTAGCATGTAGAATACTAAGTAAATTAATTACCAAGTTAAGGAATTAGGATTCTATAATAGATGTGGGTGACATGGTTCTACTTAATGAATTCCTCTTGAATGTATTGTATTATCCCTCTGGAAATTACTTGACTTAAGGTATTTTCCCCAACAAGGAAGTATAACTAATATATAGTTCCAAGTGTTGCAGTTGTAACAATCCCTATTTGTTTCATCACATAGTATTTTAGCCATAGATGCACTCTTAGAAAAGGTATTATTTATGTATATTGACCAAAAAAAAATCAAAAGGTACAAGACATGATAGAAACAAAAAACATGAGACATAAAAAGGAAATTGTACATAGAGAGGAACGCAACTTATGGTTACTACTAGAATTAGTGTTTAAGGTCTTAGCCATTGAGGGGAATATGATAATTCATCCCATTTAAATATTTAAACCTATAATAATTTTCACCAAGTTCTTAAGTGATGGTATAGGGTCCAATCTACAAAGATTGATACCTAACGTTATTTACCTTCTCTTCATGGGCTTTTTCCCACTTCATACTAGGTCACCCACACCATTGCTTTTGTTCCCTATAAACTTTTTATCAAACCAACACTTGATTTGATTCTAGTGTAAGGAAAACATCTCTTTTACTTTGAACCTTTCTTCCCCAAGCTTAAGAAGAGTATCTATTTGACTTTGAGCAAGGAGACATGGTTTTCCTTGAGATTCCTGAGAAAGTTGCAAGGTGGTAAGGTAAATGTTCGGTAGAAGGACAACTTCTTTTATATAGACAAGGAAGTATGGAGAGAAAATTGATTTCTCCAACATTTTTCCAATTATTTGATTTAGAGGAAATTGTTTTCTTGATAATTTGAATCGAATTTTTGTTTGTTCACTCAACCAATCCATTTCCGTATGGGTAGTAGTTTGATGCATACTTTAAAACAATAATATTTTCTAATGCAAAATCATAAAGCTTTAATGAATAAAAATAAGTTTCATTATCAAAGATAAGTGACGTAGGAATGTTGAACCTAGTTATGATGTTTTTTTTGAGAAATTGGGTGACCTCCCACACATTAACTTGTCTTAATGGAATTGCTTTGGTGCACTGAGTGAAATAATCAGTTGAGCTAAAATGTATCAGTGCTGCTTTAATGAATGAATACATATTTCCCCGATATCATCTAATCCTCATTGTTGGAAAGGTTCCTCAACTACTACGGGTATCAATGGGGTGGCTGACTTCTGATCATGACTAACACACCTTTGACATACTGGGCACTTTTTTACATAAGCATGAGAATCCTTAAATAATGTGCACCAATATAACTAGATCTCATCACACTTATGCACAATGGTATCTCCTGCGAAGTGTCGAGCTACTAGTCTATCACGCAAATCCTTTAACACCCTTTCGGAATCTGGAGGGTTTAGGCACCTAAGAAGACACCATTATTGTGGTTTTGGAAAATCATATCATACACAAGTTGGTAATATAAAGCTTTAATATGGATCACCCTCTTTTGTTTCCTTGATAAATGTGAAGGAAAGGTTCCATGTTCTAGATATTATTGTATGTATAAATAAAAAGTTGTGGTTGTACATGTGGGAGGAGCTTGGTCAATATTATACATCTCAATTTCTTGTTCCCATCTAGAAGGGTCTTCTTCTTCGATTATAATTCAACAGAGACCATGGAATTTGATGATGTGAATAGGTTTGAAATCAAGATGATATTCTTGTAAGCATGTCATCCAGTTCTTCACCTCTCTCCTAGTTCCTTTTGTAGAAATAACATTCTAATCATTCGATGATGCACATAAATAAGCATATTAACTTTCAAGAGGTAAGGCCTAAAGTGTTTAACAACATTGTGGATTTGATATGCCTACTTATAAATTTTGGGATAATTCAGTTCATGAACATGTAAACTAAGACTTATGAAAGATACAGGTTATCATTTCCTTAATTGTCTTTTTATGTTAATATAGTCATAATAGATGCATCAGAAGCAAAAGTGTATAACAAGAAATCTTTGCCGAAATTTGGACTATATATTGATGGAGCATCAATCATGGCTTGCTTGATCTAGGAAAAGGAATATTTTTCCATTTTATCCCATTTATATGTAACAACTTTTTTCATCATCTTCTATAATGGTTTAAAAATTTGTGCATAGTCGAAGATGAACTTACATAGGAAATTGATCTTCCCCAAGAAATATTGCATTGCCTTCTTCTTTACTGGAAAAGAGATTTGGTAAATAACTTTGACGCTTTGTAGATCAAATTTGATTCCACTTTTTGAAATGATATTTCCTAAGAGATTACCTTTAGAGATGTTATTTTTCATACTCAATGAAATCACATACTTGCGACATCGTTCAAAGTTTTTCTTAAGATCAGAAATATGATCTGAGCACTTTTTGAAAACACAGTTACGTCATCCAAGTAGACAGCTACACTCTATTCAATCAATCCATGGAATGTGATTTCCATGGCCCGTTGAAAAGTAGCACTAGCATTAATAATCCCAAATTTCATGCACTTAAAAGCAAAAGTTCTCCACTCCATCCTGAAATTGGTCCTTAATCGATCTATTTCTACTACTAGCACATGGATTATATCTTGAGAATCCATCTAGTAGAGAGAACATTTCCGACCCAGATACCATCTAGTATATCTGCTCCATTGATGGCATGGGGTAATTGTTCTTTTCTCAAGCCCAGTTGAGGTTGTGAAAGTCGACACACATGCATATATCATAGGACTTATTTATGGCTGGAACTAGGTTGGAAACCCAGGTGGAATGTCAAACTTTAAAAATTATATGAGAATCCAAGAATTTCCTTTACTCCTTTAGGATCACGAGTTCAAGTGTCGAATGAAAATTTAGTTTTTGTTGGAAAATATTTACCCCTCGTTTGATAGGAATAACATGTTGAATAATGTGTGTATCATAAGTCTTGAGATCATCATATGTCCACAGAAAAACATCTTAGAATTGTTTGAAAATACAAATAAAACATTTTCGTTAATAAAGAGAACAACGTGTACCAAGATTGACATATTTTGGATCTTCTTTGGTTCCCAAATTGAGGTGTTCATGTATCAATGTTGAGATATGAGCCTTTGTATTTAGTGGTCCTATGAAACGGTTTTTCATGTACCAATGTTTCTTAAGAGATACCACACCATTGGGTATAGTATTTCCCTTACATTCTTGAACAACTTCCTAGAAATACTTATCATGCTTATCTTCCTCAATAGTCACATATTTGAACACATTAGCATTGGCCATGAAGTGTAGTTTATACTTTTCATAATTAAACGTGGGAAAATTAGTCCCACTTTTGGAGACAAATGGCTTATAAATAATTTCAATAGAAAAAAATTATTTTAATGCTGAAATTCTAGTGAGTGCATTGGCTAATATATTTGCAGCAACATTGGGAATCCTAGGAACATAAATAATATTAAATTATTTGAAAAATGAAATGATTCACCATATCTCTCGTTGGTAGTTTTTCAGACTAGGCGAAACACAATGAATGGTATTCCATTCCTGATGGGTAACAATCTTTGAATAACTGATTACCTTAAGTAGCTCTACCTCGAGGCCTATGGACTTCTTTAACACCAAAATTAGTGTGTCATATTTAGAAGTGCTATTTGTGCACTCGAACTCTAAGATACATGCCAAGATATACCTTTTGTTTGGGTCGATGAGAACATAATGAGCTTCAGAACCATCCTAGGTCTTAGAACCATCAAAATATAAGTTCCAAATATCTATAGTTACTGAACTAGTTCCTAATCCAGTAGTATGTACATGTGTATTACACATATCATTAGCACCAGTTGGATTGAAAGGAAGGATCCCCAACTATGTATTTGATGGTACTAGTGATGGTTGTTCTTGATAACACCCATGATCAACCTCTAGGAAACATTTTTTGAAAATGATGTCTACAAAGCCAACTAGCTCATTATGTCACTCAAGTGGTATCATGCTATACTTCATGTAAGGCTCACTTTCTATTCAAATCTATTTTTTTCTACCCATGTAAGGAAGTTATGAATGTGTCCATTCTATTGAGAAATACCCTTGTATTTTCTTAGACCAATCTCTACTTAGAATATAACCATAGGCTTCCGGTATGCCCACAATTACAAGATTAATTTAGTAGTGAACTCTATGGTTTGATGACAAATGGATGATAACATTATGGAGTCCACCCATTGCCTAAACCAATGATCTGTCGAGCTGAATGATTTAGGCATTGGCACTTTGTCATTTAACATTGGTTTTCTTAGCAATAGACAACGGCATAACATTTATAGATGCACCAAAATCAGAAAGACAATTATGGATATTATAATTAAATATTTCAAACTTTAAAAGTAATTGGGGGTATAGAGTATTATAATTTAAATTGATAAAATTGAATAGAGACTCGAGAATATCACAATACTTATCGATAAAAATTGAGAAGTAGAAACTTGGTACCTGACGGAGGTTATGATGCAAGTGCTTGGATGATTAGTTCACTCTGCCTTGTTACCTTTTCAAGCTCAAATATTGAAATATTCGCATGAGCTCTCTTCATATACTCAAAAAAATTAAAATTAATACATTCATTCCTAACAAGTTGTGGTAAATTATCTCGTGGTGTAGCTTTGTTAGAACCAACATCAGTGGTGGACTTACTATTTTTGTTTGTCGAAGTGTTTTTATGAGGAGCACTTCCAGACTCATTCTACAAACTTTGAGCAAGATCAAGACGTTGTCAAATCCTTCTCGATAATTTCTTTTTAAACTCTTTCTCAAAAATAGGTTCTTTTCTCCTCAGATTATATCAGACAATCATTTTCTGAGTAGCCTCACTCACAGGTGATTTATCAACACTTTGTTTATGAGAATTATACATGATACCAAATGTGTTCACTACATGTCAAATGCTTGAATTTTCGTCAGTAATGCTAGATTCATTTACTTCTTCAGTTCGCTTAGATTGTTCATCTTCTAAAAATGTATCTATGAAATTAGTCATCATAACATTCATTTTGTGATTCCATTGTGGACATGTCTTCTCTGAATGCTTCTCTTGATGGAAAGTGCACAAGTTATCTCTACCCCAATTTTTGACATTGAACACAACATTATAAATATGAACAAATTTAGCTTGTTGATTATGATTATTCTTCTTGAGGAAAATTTACTTGAAACACTTATTTTTAGTAGTTTCCTCATTTGATCTTCTCTTAATTTCAGATACTTAATCAGTAAGAAACTTCAAATATTTGGCCAAACTTTCCATGTAGTAAGGATATTTATCTTTTTCTTTAGTATAGGAAGCTTGATATTTCTTCCCAGTGTCTTTGGAGTCTTTAGAATTTTCATGATCTTCAATGGCCCTAATAGAATTCAAGTATTTCTCTATATAAATTGCTTATGAAAAGTTCAAAACCAATGTATTCTTTACAATTCTTTTAAAGACCATGAAAATATTTGTAAGCAAGGAAGTTGTATAATAATTTTTAGTTATTAAATCATGCGGTTGAGCATACGTGGGGAAAGTTTTCAATAAATGAGTAAATATTTTATTAAAATACTTCACTTTTTCTTTTTTCCCCATCTGAAGATTCCTAAGTTCTTTAAGCAAGATGGAAGGAGTTTTATCATCAACAAAATTATGCAATAACAACTTCTTGAACTCTCTCCAACTATGGATTGAATTAGGTAGAAGATTATGATACCAAATAGATGCTCTACCTTATAAAGTGTATGGAAAAAGTCTACAAACAATGTCACGAAAAATTACCCCAACCATTTGAAAATGTGTGTAGAAGTCATCAATTATGGTCCTTAAATTTCATCTTCTTACCAGAATCAAACTTTCAAAGAAACCTTTCTGGATGTTTAGGCATATGATGTAAATTTGTGGGAAGAGAAAGTGGACCTTGGGCCATCCAATACAACTGTTCATCAGCTATGTCTTCTTCCACGTACTCGTCTCCTTCATAATATGAAGAGTCTTCTCCCTCCCCATTCAAATCCCCATTATAACTGGTCTCTTCTTCTTATATCTGTCGTTCTTCATAAGAAAACTTAAAGTCTTCCCCATCCCCATCCAAATTTTTCTCACTAGGTAGAATGTTCAATTGTTGATTTGTTATTTTAGAACAACCAACTAACTCTTCAAGCGTCGCAATAACCAAATTTTCCACAAGAGAAACCAATACACCACTGCAAGTTGTTTCTTTATTTATCGGATTATGAGTTAGAATGGTGGCAATAAGACCTAAATTAAGAGCTCTTGTGAACTGACAAGTAATAGACCAGATTGTTCATAATTGATTGTAAGTGACTTCAAAATATTGTTCAAAACTTTGAGTAGAGGATTCTCGTATCTCGAGAATATGAGTTGGAGTTAGACTTGGTCCATTAGTTCCTTACATAGATGGTTGCTTGTTACAATGTGGTGAATTGTCATCCATATAAAGGCTTCCCTCCTTCTAGTGCCAAAATTTTGATGGTGCTAGATCTCACTAACATACAAGGGGTCTACCTAATATGAAGTCCTGATTAGACATCCCACCATTTGGTGTAGGAGCCCAATCTATAAATGTGGCCTGAATGCCACGTAAATAGAGATTTTCCTTCCCTATAGTAGTTAGCATAACAGAGAAATACAGATGTAATTTTGAATGAGCAAGTAACCATGCCTTGTGAAGTGTTCAATTGTAGAATGTACCAAGGTTCTTTCACTGGAAGGAAACACTAGTACAAAATGACTAATTAGTTAGTAAAAAAAAGAAAAACTTTCCATATAAAAGACCATATTTTAGTCGGTGACCAATAGTGGAAAATTTACAATATCTTATAACACGACCAACTTTTAGTCATATTTAGCTTAATCATTAATTGGTTGTCTCAATTTTATCATGTAGTAGTATATTTAGTCATAAATTTGGTCTTTAATTTAGTCATTGATTTAGTCATTAATTGCAACAATTAATGACAAAATACACAATAAAATATACTACTACTTGATCGCTTGAGAAAACCAATTAATGAGGAAAGCAGTATGACCAAAATGTTGGTCATTTTATAGGATACCATAAATTAGCTACTATTATTCATATATATGCAAATTTTTGTCATTATTTGAAACCAATTAATGACCAATGAAATATGACTAAATTTTGGTCGTGTTATAAGATACTGTACATTAGTTAGTAATAGTCATGTATATGCAAAATTTAGTCATCATTTGTAATAACAAATTTATCATATATAGTAGTCATTTATCATGTTTTGGTAGTTTCATATTCATTATGTGAACTACTAATTTAGTGGTTTATATTCATTTCATTTACTTTAATTAATAATTGTTATAAACAACTAATTTAGTTGGTGTATATTCATTTTTATTTGTGTACATCATTAATCAATATAAAGTACTAATTTAGTAGTTTTAGATTAATTTTATGTTTTCATTATTAATCAACATAAATTAATTAGTATGATTTTGCGACTAAATAAAAAAAATGTCATAGAATGTGCATGTTCATCTAATATGAAAATGCAAAATTACATATGTTAATTACAATATTAAATAATATCAATTACAAGTATAAATAATTTCAACCACATAAATTATATCATATGAAATGTCAAGTATTACAATATAAATTTCCAACTTAATATTGGTTGGACTACAATTTACATATGAAATATTCTTTCATCACTTCAAAAAATTATCATTGTGTTACCAAGGCATTGTAGTTGAATTCACCAACTCTAAAAAATTTACCATCAGTCTGTATGTGTGTGTCTCATGTTGGATATGGACTTTAAGGGTATCACTAGATTGGTTCTCTTATTTCTCTATTTATGCATTTGTCACTCGAGTGTTATTGTTCTCCTCTTTCTTCAATTCTTGTTTCCTACCATCAATATTGAGATCCTCTTTCGAAAATTAAAGAAGATAAAATGTAGATTATAAGACATGAAAGATGATAAGCACTGGAATATAAAAAAAAGTAGACTATAAAGGATTAATATGACATATACCTTAACATTAGCAATGCCAATGCCATTTTTCATTAGAAAAGCAAGAAACTCGAACAAGTTTCCTTCAGTTAGACAATGGTGGCCGCTATGTGGCTAGATGACCTATATAAACAAAGAAAATAAAATCTCACAATACAAAAGAACACTTAAGGAACTTAGTATTCAACCATCAGGAAAATCTTAGGCATGATCTTGCCAACTAAGTTACGTGCTAGAAAGCTCAAGGTGTAGATAACTTGCGAAAACAAAATGAAAATAAAAGGACAACGTATAAAAAATAATGTATGACAACTGGTTGGAAAATTTCATCATAGAGGAAAAAATTTCTCCTATGGCTACTCATACATTTGGGTTGGTAACATGCCCGAATATGCCATGATCCTTAGGGTCCAAAGGAAATAAACCTCCTACTAACTTAATGATTGATTGGTTGCATCTTGACCTTGCCTCTCCTTTCTGAGTCCAAAAAGTGAAAACAAGTCCATCATGAACTATTTATACTACATATTATCCTTTTCGCATGTTATCTCCACATACCCACCAAAAATTTTAGCTATGCCAAATAAATGGAATTTTGGAATTTTTCTATAACTATGTCATTTACACCCCCTTCTATATCTGACTTAGAACTCAAACATATAGTTCCCAATTTCGCAGTTCACTTTCCATGGAGTTCACCATTTTTCGTCATGTCAATTCAATTAGGTCATCCTTTAGATTTGGTATATGGTTAGGTTATTAGTCAAATTATAACTCATTAGGAAATGTGAAATCAATATTATGTACCCAAGTGCAACAATTAGACAACTAACAATTAGACTAGTAACCTAGGCACTAGGCCCTAAACATGGTTAGATTATGGTCTAAGTTTTAACTTAGTATGGAATGTGAACTCAATTATTATGTACCCAAGTGCAGCAATTAGACAACCAAGGAACTCTATTAGCTTACACCCTAGGCCCTAAAGAGATATAAGAAATGAGAACTCTCTTAACTTGAAGTCTGATATTTTGTTCCTTGCACTATATTTTGGCACTTGCATATTCATTAAATTCAACATAAAATTTATATATGTTCGATATTAGAATTAGTTTGTCACCTTTAAGGGAGGTTGATCACCTCCTATGTACATGATCCCCACTAATAGTGTTATTTTTTTTGTATCGTTCTCCACCAAACTTGTACATACCTAGAATATCTATCTGTTTACCTACTCCATGCTTTGAGGCAGTGCAATTTAGGTTTTTTGTAGAATAAACTAGTTTTTATTATCATTATTTTCTACAAGTGGCCTTTTTGGTCTAACTTTGTATCACAATTATCTATTTCTAAACTTGCATAATTTAGGTTTTTTTACAGAATAAACTAGCTTTTCTTATATCATGTTTTTCTAGAAGTGTCCTTTGTGCTCTAACTTTGTATCACATTGTCCTATTTATGGTCACTTGTTGGACATTAATAAAATTATATTATCTTTAGTATGTATTTCCATAAACATTTCAAATTTTAACATTGTTTCAAGTTATTTTGTAAAGAACCAAATTGACTCATATATTGAACGTTATCTCTTGGAAATTCCCACCCTGCAAAAGTTGAAGGGATTCTAGATAAAACTATGAAAAAGTAACTCTAAACTTGGTTACCTCCTCTCACTTTAAAGATAATTCTTACTAACTTTTGGGAGGATTCCCAAAGTGTTTGGAGGCATTAAATTCAATTTAATGAATGGTTAGAACATTGAGGTGCCTTAAATTCAATAAAAGGTTATTGTTTTGTTGACAATATGCAATTAAATAGAAAAAAGAAAAAGTTGGAATTGCGTAAAAACTGAAATAACATACGGAAAACAATGCAAAATTTCATAATCTTTTGGACATGCAACCCAATGCTACTCCAAACTAGAAAACCCCTAAATAAAGTTTAGAAGATAGCAAGTATAGTAGCCTGTATTGGGTAACTAAATAGTATGTTAATGAATCTTTTATTATTTTGTATGCTTCCTAATGCACATAGATCGAAAAAGACAATTTCGTTTTCTTTCTGCAATAAAAAACAAGAAAACTAAAATCAAATCTCACCATTTTATGACAAAAAATTAACTAGCCATAAAAAAAATATGCATTTTTTATATCCCCTATATGCCCATGGTTCACAAAATTTAGGAAGTAAATAATAGTTGTTTTGTGAATGATTACATAGCTTGAGTAAATTAACCAATGCATTATGGAAATGAAAAAAGCAAATCGAATAAGGTGAAAAAAACTATTCAAATGCCACTACTTAGAGTCTAGGAAAATGTAGAACTTCTTACACAGAAATCACATGAAATAGTCACAAAAACCAAGTTGATAAGTGTTTTTTATTAAGGGTTGTAGGAATAAAATAAATTTTGAGAAGTAGAAACACACCACCAAGTCTCCTAGATCTTGGGGAAGTTAATATTCTTTAACTCCACTACTCTAGATGGCATACATACACATCACAATGCTAATAGTAGAAAAATCCAACCACACATTTTCTATAATATCTCTTCATCACACACTCAAAAAAGGAAGAAAACAATGAAGAAAGGTATAAAAACTACCTAGATACTCTTACTAATCATCATACCCATTGATTGCTTCCACGATGTTTTATAAAGGAAGAGGAGAATAGGTTTATAGAGATAAATAAGAATAGAATGCATGTTTTCCATAGATAGTCCATGATGAGTCTAGATGGGGCACTCCTCCAAATATAATATGTTGTAAATATAAGAATGAAAGCTTCCTCCAGCCTTCTCTTCAATAGTGCTCCTTTCTTGACAAAGTCGATTTGATAAAAAATAATTTACTACAAAAAACTTTACTGTAAAAAGGCATAATTAAGATTGACTTAAAGAGGCTAAAATACCTTTTCTTCTCCAAGTCTTGATCTTTTCAATGTATAGTTTTAAACACTTGTCAAATGTAGAACATTAACTCTCACATCACTAGCCTCCACACCCACTAGCAGAACATTGTTGGAAACATCCCCGGTGTTCTTGTTGTTGATAACTTCTTGCATATTCGAGTATTGAAGGTAGACCGTTTTATCTCGTACCTGAGCTACGTGATATGTTGAAGAATAACATGAAACCATTGAAATTTCTTGATTTAAATATGCCTATAAGGCATCAAAAAATTAATCAAAACTAAGAGAATTCATAATTTCTCAAGAAAAGATTCCTATATGTCATGAGGAAATGCAATTTGTAAGAAAAAATATTAAGGTCAGATATTGCACCTATTTTCCATTTATATATTCAGGGCATGGTTTCCAAATATTGACAAAGTTAATCAATTCTTGAAGCCCATAGTGAAAAGGACAATTAGAAAATTAGCAAGAGAACCTAGCTACAAGAAACACTTACAAATTCAAGTCCATTTTCATGAGATATTTGCGTGACATTAGAGAGAAGACCAACATGATCACCACTACACAATTCAAGTCTCATCCCCTGCAGATTGGATAATCTCAGACACTTCTCATCACCAACCAACCATATGCTTTGTTTGTCAAACAATTAAAGGGAAGTCACCTAAAAATACCACAATTTATGTATTTATATATCTATATGTGAGTCTATATACATCCATGTCTATCTATGTGTGTATACCTATCTATCTATCCATTTGTTTATCTGTATATGAGTATATATCTATAAAATCTTACAATATACCACTATTATTATTAGCATCGTAGTGTTGGCATACATGTCAAGAATCTCTTGATGTTGTTGGTCATATGCATGTGTGAGGAGTGTTGTGTGATGGATGATTGGCATGATGGTATTGTTAGTTGGCATTGATGTCAAAATACCTATGACTAGACCTAGTGTAGATGATGTTGTGGCTACTGAGGAGATGGATTCTAAACATGTTGAGTTGGTTGGAGATGTTGCTACTATATATGGTGAGAGTGTTGCTCTAGATGTCACATATGTCTCTACATGTATTGGAGACATTGTGTATGCTGCTACATATGTGAGATGTGGTTTCTTGTGTTGGAGGTGATTCTACCAGTGATGGAGGAAGTTGTATGTATTGATGATGTTTTTGCAAGAGTTGGTCATGCTGCTACAGATGTTGTAGATACTACTATAGGTGTTAGAGATGTTGTGGATGCTGCTACAAGTGTTAAAGATGTTGTGGTTGCTGGTTGAGGAGTTGAAGGTGTTGGTCTTGGTTATAAGGTTGGAAAAATAGATGATTCATGTCATTGACTTGTTCCTTTCCTATTCATCAGTTGTAGAATTATCTCAGTGGCTTGGAGGAGTGTTCAGATGCTGGAGAAGATATTCCATTAGGTGGTGGAGGTTCTGGATTGAAGAACTGATGCTTTCCCTTACTTTTATCCCCAGTTGCATGACGAATGGGTTAAAGGAGTGGCTTTAGGCTACAGTCACTGGAAATGTAGGCTCAAGTAAGTGGTTATAACTATAATCACATGCAGGAGAGTGCTAAGGGAGAGACTATGGAATTTTCACTAAAATTGCTCCACATTCCTCATGATGTTGAGATAATTTTTATGTTTTAGCGACATCCTTTATTAGAAATTTTTGGTTTATGGTAAGAAACATTCGTGGGACCTCTATAAGTTGATTAAAGTTGAAAATATAAGAAAGGCTATTGGAGTTAGTGGTTGATTGAGTCAATGACCTTAATCTAGATATAATCTAGCATATGAGTAGAGTTGTGATACCCATTAGTTCTGTGTAATTATTGAGTTGAACACTTGAGTTCATCTTTATATTGGAGATAGCTAATTTTTAGTATGGTTGATTACACTAGTGTGTGGTGTTGTCATTCTGTATTTTTCAGGTTGAGGGAGTAAACACATAGGACAACATCAAAACCACTTTGGAAGCTGAGATCTAGCCCTGCCAAGTTCAGAGAGGGATCTCTCTATTTAATTTCGCTTTGTTTTAGTGTAAATTTTAGGCTAGTTACACTAGTAGAAAATGATGAAATTAGTGACTAGGTGACTAAAAATGTTAGTCACCACAATTATTTCGAGTGAATTACTACTAAATTTGAGCAATTTTATGTGACTGAACTAAAAATGACTAACTTAAATTACTAATTTAGTTTATGTATAAAATATATTACTAGATAATAAGTGACCAAACTAAAAGCGACTAACTAAAATGACTAATTTAGTCCAGGACTAAAATATATGACAAGATAAGTGACAAAATTAATAAGGATTAACGTAAATGACTACTATAGTCCAAGAATAAAAATATGACCAAATAATAAGTACACCAAGTATATGAATTAGTCATTTATGTTAGTAATTTTTAATTGTGTCACTTCGGAAATGGAAAATTGCAATTTTGATATTGAAGTGTTTCATTTCACTACATCTATATTCTACAGTGTTAAATTTTAGAGACAAAGGGGTCTTTGAATCCATTTACAGTGTTAAAATTCTAAATACCCTTTTGTCTCTAAATTTTAACACTGCAAATGGATTAAGATATTCTCAACATCAGTTTGACCTTCCTTCGTCATTGGGGCAAGGCTCTCCTTCACCAGTTCATCCAAGGAGGGCAATGCCAATGACACTTGAGATGAAGGATAAGAAAAAAATAAACCAGAGAAATTCGTAACTTCTGAAAACCCTAAGAAAGTCATAATACATTGCATGTATTTCTCTGATCTCTAGGATGAAAGGGAAACCAAACTCAAAGTTAGACAACCCCAAGAAGATTTTTTCATCCCCTCACAAATGGCCTCAAGCCCTGGGCTGGCCGAAACTAGAGGACCTAAACTGTGCACAATTGGAGCAGGGGTTAGGGCCTCCAAATCGCTAGAAGATTACTGTATCAAATTATTAACTTTGATTTCTAAAGACCTAGTAGGCTCGAAATCTGAGGCATGGTGACTTTTCGATCTAACTTCCAAATGTGAATGGATAAAATCCTTGCGCTGGCCCAAATTTGTTGAAAACCCCCTCCTCCAATGCATAATCCACCAACTCCTCCTCCTTCACATGTGGTTATGATAGTAAGAAACCAAAATCTCATCTGAAAAAACATATTTGATGAGTAATTGCATGTCTTCAAAGGATTTATCATGACAACGATCTTTGTACTTAAAAAATATACATCATGTGAATAAAAATATCATGGTTATCATTTAATATTATTTTGCATTTTAACAAGGATACCAGAGCCTAACATTGTCCATAGCCCATACACTCTTCATCAAAACAATGGCCCGCTCTAGTCAGAAACTCCACACCCCTTTCTTCACGTGCAATTTTTCCATGGACCTATAGGGTTTCTCCATAATTATTGAATTCCTCTTCCATGGTAGAGATGTTGTGATGTCCTCTTTAACATTTTGACTTAGTAAAAAAGAATATATATATATATATATATATATATATATATATATATATATATATAAACCATTCTACGGAGGAATCAAATCTTTCATAAGGTGTAAACATGAAAAATAAAATAACTTGTAAATTCAACTACCTTTATTTTCGAAAAATATTAAAACATTTATAACATTAGATAACTTAAAAAAAATATTTATTATATTTGAAAACTATTTTTTTACAATATAGTAAAATTTTTTGGGGCTTTTCATTTGGAATTTCATTTTCCCACTCATCAAATTTTAAGATTTAATAATTCATTTTCCCACTCATCAAATTTAAGATTTAATAGGATATGGCCAAAAAGGATTGGTGGGTTATGGCCAAAGAAGATTGGCTGGAAATAACATTAGGTTAACAAAAAAATAGAGGGTATGGCCAAGGAGGATTGGCGGGGAACACATTGATAACATTCTTTAAGAGCATATAGGAGCGGAGCCTTAAGACTCTAGATATTGCATAGGATAGTGCATTGTATAGTTGATAAAATTGAATTTGGGATCATAAATGGGATCAGAGAAAGGCATGTTGACAATGTTTACACAAATAAATTACTTTTGCGGATTGCCAAAGTAGTGGGAGTTTTCAGTGATACATAGCATTTGAAACACGAATATGAAGATTTGAAAAGTTTATGGAAGATACCATATTCAGAAAAAAATGAAGCAGAGGCTCTGCAAATGGAACAAATCATTCAATTGCTTCATTCCTGAGATGTGGCATCTTTTGCCAAAGAGAGGGATACGATATATTAGGAGAAAAGGCTCTTTTTGGGAAGTCATTCTTCACCTACCTTACAATCCCACTGTAATGTGGCAACATTCGATGAAGACTCCCCAGTCCAGTTAGTAATGGATATGGACTGGCACAGACCAAAATGTCAACAGGAAGCCACATATTAGTAATGGATATGGACTGGCACAGACCAAAATCTCAACAAGAAGCCACATATGATGCAGAGATTATCATAGCCAATTTATTCTCTTGTGGACTCACAGTCCAATTAGTAATATTATGAGAAAAGGCTTTTATTGGGAAGTCATTGTTTGCCTCCCTTACAATCCTTTTACTGTCCAATTTCTCGAGAGGTAATGGAAGATCCTGTTGAGATATCTTCTTGTCAAACGTTTGATAGAAGTTCTATTGAAAGATGGTTTGTAGAGGGGCACACTACTTGTCCCATGACTAATCAGGCACTAATCAGTAAAGAGCTCAGACCAAATATCATACTCTGAAGGTATATAGAAGAGTGGAAGGATAGAAATACAATGGTCACAATAGCTTCATTGAAACCTAATCTGGATTTTGATGAGGAACAAACTCTGCTATATGCTCTTAATGAATTACTAAGGTTAAGCGAGGAAAAAGAAAAGAAAGATTGATTCAAGAAGAACACAAGTTTTCTTTCGGGGATACTCAGCCTCTCATTTCAGGTAACAACCCAAATGGCACACTGAACACTTTAGGGTGGCCATTAAATCTAGTAATATTTGTAGATTTTTGTAATATAACTCATGGTGACCTCTGTCAAAAACCTATGAATGTAATTTTTTTTCTTAAATATCTACAATGCAGTGGAGGGCAATGGAATTTTGTCTACTGAATACTTCAAAATTGCAGGTTTTATTTTTGTTCTGTTGGGTGTTATTGTTGGGTTGTGTTATATTATTTCCACAAGTAGCCCACGTAGTTAACCTGGGGGATAGAAGGGGGGTGGAGCCCCCCCTTTGTTGCACAGATTGCGTAGCGAGGGGAGTCATAGGGGGTTTGAGGGGTGCAAGTAACCCCACTCTACGGGGTCTAGGGTAGCGCCCCGGAAAATTTTGGTTTTGGACCGTATGTTAGGTTGGGTGGACCTACCTATGGTTTTGTGAATGATTTTTCACACATGGTTTTGGACGCACTGGTTTTTTGGTCCATGGTATTGGATGCTTCAGCATGTATAAATATGTATTGTAACATTGAAAGGAATATCATGAAAAATCAAGCTGGTAGTCCTGATTTTGGGATTTAGTTGAAAATATTTGTGTATATGTGTTTTATGTGTTATGCTCTCGCATTGTTTATTTTCTATGTTCTAGAATCGTAGGCAGGTAATTTCTATACGGGGTTAAAACCTACATTTGGTATCAGAGTTGTTTTGGCTTCAAGGGGATGCCTTTGTTGCTAAGGAGTTTCGCACGGGCCTGTGGTAGACCATGTTCAGTGGGAGATCTGCGAGATCGATTCTAGTGGTGAAAGAAGATGGCGAGTAGTGGAAAGATAGAGATTGTGAAATTTAATGGTTAGAGTTTTGACTTGTGGAAACTCAAAATGGAGGATCTGTTGGTGGATAAAGATCAGTGGATCGAGGTAGATCTATGTACTAAACCAACGGGAGTGTCTGATGAAGAATGGAAGAAGTTGGATCGGAAGGCAAAGAGCACAATACGATTGTGTGTCTCAGATTCAGTATTGTTGAATGTATCAGGGGAAGCTACAGTGAAGGCTTTGTCGGACAAGTTAGGGACTTTGTACCAATCTAAGTCTCTGGTGAATAAACTGTTCCTACGGAAAAATCTATATAACCTGAGGATGAAAGATGGAGACTTGGTGATAGAGCATCTGAATGCATTTAATATTGCTGTAAGTCAGTTATCGTCTATTGATATCAATATTTCAAATGAAGATAAGTGCATTAGTTTGTTGTGTTCTCTAGAAAATTTGTGGGATAGTCTGGTTATTGCAATAGGTAGAAATGGAATTGCCTTGTAGTTTGATGAAATTGTCTCATCCTTGCTAACGAAGGAGATGAGACGGAAAAATATGGAGAGCCAGAATGTTGATGCCTTGTCTATATGAGGACGGTCGCAAAACAAAAATAAAAATAAGTCATCGAGTGGGAGATCAAAATCTAGAGAGAGATCTAAATATCTAAGAAAACTTGAAAAGGTGGTGTGCTGGAAATGCGAAAAGGAAGGGCACTACAAACAGGACTGTAAATCTAAATCTCCTCAGATAAAGGAAAGGGATATGATGTTGCTCCTTCTTCAGAGGTGAAAACCACCTCAGATGAAGGTGGGGATGTGTACTTGGCTTCTTCAAGTACACATGTAGATCATGAGGCATGGTTGATTGACTCAGGTGCATCCTTTCACTTCACTCCCGATAGAGAGTGGCTCTGTGAGTGTGAGAAATACGATGGTGGTGATTTCTTCTTAGGGGATGATAGGAAGGCTAGAATTGTTGGTCGTGGAAAAGTAAAGTTGAAGTTGCAAGGTGGATGGGCTAGAACACTTCTAGGTGTTCTACATATTCTTGCATTAGCCAGAAATCCGATTTCTGTAAGCAAGCTGGATGATGCAGGTGTAACAACAGTGTTTGAGAAGCATACCTGCAAGATGGTTTGGGGAGCATTGGTATTGATGTGGGGAGTTCAGATTGGAACTTTATACAAGCGGCAAGGTAGCACTGTTATTGATGGGTACAACAGTTCAGTGGTTCTTGAAAGTGGAGCAGAAAATCTTGTGGTCTCTGGACAGAAGACCATGCTGTGGCATCAAAGGCTTGAACATATTGGAGAGAAGGGCCTTCGAATACTTCATGGTAAAGGTATGGTAGAAGGTATGAGTAATAGCTCTCTGGATTTTGATTTCTGTGAAAATTGTGTATATGGGAAGCAGAATCGGGTGAGTTTCCCCCCTGGTGGTAAGAAGGCGGAACAGATATTAGAGTTTGTGGACAGTGATGTGTTTGGACCTGTGAAGGTTCCATCACTGGGTAAGTATGTGTACTATGCATCATTTAAAGATGACTTCTCAAGGAATACATAGATATATTTCCTTAAGAAGAAATCTGAAGTCTTTGACAGGTTTAAAGAATTTAAGGCTCTAGTGGAAAACCAAACATAGAAGAAGATAAAGGTGCTGAGGACAGATAATGGTGGAGAGTAATACAGTAAGGAATTTGAAGAATTCTGTAAGAAGTGTTTTATAGAATGGCAGAAGACTACTCCATATACACCTCAACAAAATGGATTTGTAGAAAGAACGAACAAGACATTGATGGAAAGGGCATGAAGCATGCTTAGTGGTGCTGGGTTAAGATAGGAATTTTCGGCAGAGGCAGTGGAGACAACATGTTACCTGGTCAATAGATCACCTTCATCAGCATTGGAGGATAAGACTCCATAAGAGGTATGGACTGGTAAGAAACCCTCTCTTTCACATCTGAGGGTATTTGGATGTGATGCATATGTACATGTTCCAAAGGAGAAATGAACCAAGTTGGATAGTAAATCTGAAAAGTGCATCTTTATTGGGTATAAGGATGGTTTGAAGGGTTATAAGATTTGGAACCCAGTAATAAGGAAGGTTGTGTACAACTGAGATGTGGTGTTCAAAGAGGTGAAATATGTTATTAAACATGAAATCCAACCAAAGGAACCTGAGAAGATAGAGTTTGAGCTAAAGGAGGAAGAATCAGACTCTACAGTAGAGGAGAAATCAGAAGATGAAGAGCCACAAACTCCCTGTGTGAGAAGATTAGTTCGAGAAAGAAGGCAGCCAGAAAGGTACAATCCATCTACTTTCTATTCAAATTTTGCTTTATCTATTACTGATGATGATCCTAGAACCATGAAGGAAGTATTAGATTTAGAGGATGGAAAACTTTGGAAAGAGGCCATGGTTGATGAAATGGCGTCTTTGCACAAAAATGAGGCTTGGGATCTGGTGGAGTTGTCGGCTGGAAGGAAACCCATTGGCAGCAAATGGGTGTTCAAGAAGAAGACAAATACATAAGGAAAGGTGGAGAAATACAAAGCTCGGTTGGTAGCAAAAGGTTATTCCCAGGTGCCGGGAATTGATTTTGGTGATATTTTTTCTCCTGTTGCCAAGGTAACTTCTATTAGATTACTTTTATGTGTTGATTTTGCTTTTGATTTTAAGGTATAATAGATGGGTGTGAAGACAACATTTCTTCATAGGGATCTGGAAGAGGAGATCTACATGAAGCAACCTGAAGGCTTTGCGGTGAAGGGTAAGAAAGAACTGGTATGCAAGTTAAAGAAGTCTCTGTATGGGTTAAAATAGTCACCACAGAAATTTGATACATTTATATGGGGACTTGGCTTTACCATAAGCAAAGCAGATCACTGTGTGTATTTTAAATTAATTTGTGACTATGTTATTTACCCAGTCTTGTATGGGGATGATATGTTGATGGTTGGAAATGACAAAGAAATTATTTACGATTTGAAGACCCATTTTTCCTCCAAATTCAACATGAAAGATATTGGTACTGTAAACTATATTTTGGGCATGGAAATTAAAAGAGATCAGATAGAGAGGAAGCTTTGGTTAAACCATAGGAAGTATGTTGAGACAATATTGTAGAGGTTTAATATGCGGGATAATAAACTGATGAAGGTTCTTATTCCTATAGGTGTAAAGTAATTTGTTGAATAGTGTCCTAAGACACAAGAAGAGGAAGAGAACATGTCTTTTGTTCCATATGCAAGTGCAATCGGTAGCCTCATGTATGTGATGGTCTGTACTAGACCAGACATTACACATGCAGTGGGAGTATTCAGCACGTTTATGTCAAAACTAGGGAAGGAGCACTAGACAACAGTGAAGAGGGTTTTCAGGTATTTGCGTGGCACTAGTGATTATGGTTTGTGCTACCAAGGAAGAACAGGATTGGACAGACTTTTGGATATTCATGGCTTTGTTGATGCGGAGTGGGCTGGAGATCTGGATCAGAGAAGATCTACAAGTGGATATGTGTTTAAACTATTTGGAGGTGCAGTCAGTTGGATGAGTAAGAAGCAATGTGTAGTGGCACTATCAACTATAGAGGCAGAATACATGGCAGCCACTCATGCAAGCAAGGAAGCAGTTTCGTTGCAGAGATTGTGTTCAAGTATGGGGTTTGTATAGGGAGCTATAAGGATAGACTATAACAGCCAAAGTGCAATTTTCTTGGCAAAGAACCCTGCATATCATTCAAAGATAGAGCACATTGATGTTCAGTATCACTTTGTGAGGGACATGTTAGAAGACAAAAAGGTGTTGCTAGTAAAGGTGGACATTTTGAAGAATACATCAGATGCATTGACAAAATCTGTGAGCTATGAGAATTTGCCTTGGTGTGGAGAAAAAATGGGCAATGCAGGGATGGATAAATGACTAAGCTCTCTTGTGGCCCCCTATGGAAAGAAAACAACAAGTGGGAGAATATTGGGTCGTGTTATATTCTTTCCATGACTAGCCCATGTAGTTAACCTGGGGGTTAGAAGGGGGGCAGAGGCCCCCCTTCGTTGCACCGATTTCATAGTGGGGGGAGTCACAGGGGGTTTGAGGGGTACAGGTAACCCCACTCTATGGGGTCCGGGGTAGCGCCCTAGAAAATTTTGGTTTTGGACCCTTTGTTAGGTTGGGCGGACCTACCTATGGTTTTGGACATGATGGTTTTTCGGTCCATGGTATTGGATTCTTTGGCATGTATAAATATGCATTGTAACATTGAAATGAATATAATGAAAAATCAAGCTGGTAGTCCCCGTTTTGGGATCCAAGGGAAAATCTCTGTGTATATGTGTTTTATGTGTTATGCTCTCGCATTGTTTATTTTTTGTGTTCTAGAATCGTATGCAGGTAATTTCTATATGGGTTAAAATGTACAGTTATTCGTGTTTTACATTGGGAAGTTATTTTGTTTGTTGCAGGACTATAATTGCAGTGTGGAATTTGTGAGGGCACCTTTCTTAGTTCAAGAAGGGAAAATGCCTTCTCAGAATGGTAGCATGAAAGAGACCCTCAAGTTGGATGTGATGGATAACTTTGCTCCCAAGTACAAGAAAGAAAATGTCATTATTTTCAATATAGGGCATTGGTGGAGCCAGGGAAAAACTTCTCGAGGGTATTTGTCCTCTTCTTCTTTTTGCCATAAAAAAATATGTAGTGGGAGCCAGTGAGAGTCAAGGTCTCAGTGGCATAGTTTTGTTTAATTTGATTATTACTTTCTCTAGGAAATTTTAGATTCATTTTTATATCATGATTGTATTCAACCTATATCATGAAGGACTATTATTAGCAAGGGAACAATGTCTATCCACTGCTGGATGGGCTTGAAGCATTCAGGAAGGCTATTATGTTGGTTAAATAGCAACATTCATTCAAGAAGAACATAAGTTTTCTTTCAAGGATACTCAGACTCTCATTTTAGGTAACAACCCAAATGGCACACTGAATACTTTAGGGTGGCCATTAAATCTAGTAATCTCTATAGATTTTTGTAATATAAATCATGGTGACTACAAAAAGTACAGATTGTCAGTGACCTGAACCAAAGTGAATCTTAGCGGGTCAGCAATTACTTATTTTATTGGTACTTTATGACTATTTCCCCCAGTCATTCTAGGGTAAGGCCAGTGAAAACACAGCACACCAATAGTGCCAGGAAAGCTCCTTTTTGTAGGTGTACCCATTTCTCTCTTTAAATGAAAGGTTGGTTAAAAAAGAGTGTTTGGGAAGATTCTGATGTATCAATTAATCTACTCAAATCACTCAATGCCTTTCAAATTCCACTTCTGGTAGCATATGTGTTGAGCTAAGTTTTGATAGCTTGGAATCACATGAAGTACATTTTCAAAGGATTTTATGTATGTTATTGAAACAATGGATCATTTTTTGTCCTTTCCCCTTTAGTTAATTTAGTTTGGAAAGAAATATCTATAATATTACTCTTGAGCTCATTGAAATGCCTTCAGCCTTGTATTAGGTCTTTGTCTTCTCACAGAGAAGTATAAAAGGCTACAAAAGGTAAAGTCTACTCAGCCCTTGTGGCATCAATCAAGAGGGTTTAAAAAAGAGTAGTGTTTAGGGTTTTCCATTTGGAATATGCTTATTGAAGGTAAAGGATCAACCTATGCGCATCTCTCAGATTTTGGTATCAAAGGAAAGGGGGTTCATGAAAAATAAATATTATTCCAAGTATCTTGAAATCTAAAACACCATGTTCTAAAATCTCAGGAGTTGCTTAGGGAACTTTAGCAATTACAATAGATTTGTTGCACTTTGCAATGCTTGAAGAGATAGGATGGCTAAGAAAAGACAAAGAAGTACGTGTGGATCCTTCCTAGACCCATTAACATTACAAGCAAAGTATTCAAGTGATTATTCAATGCATCAAGCTATCTCTTGTTGAAATTGTCTGGGACAAGCGAAATTTTCTGGCTCTTCTTTCAAAACAGTGAAATCTGATAGCCTATTATTCTAGCCTCAAATCGTTTGCAGTAAATCCAAGTCTTGCATTAAGACTACTGTGTAGATGTATCATATCTACAACCTGCAAATATCATCAAAAAATCTCATTTGTATGGCAATCTATGGTATGTTCTCAATTCACAACATGCTCATTAGTCATCATATGCAACTCAAATATGGATGGCTTTACAGAATTGATATAGCAGTGAGGCAAATTTACATTGGCAAATGGAAAATTGCAATTTTGATACTGAAATGTTACATTTCACTAAATTTTAACACTACAAATGGATTCAGAGACCCCCTCCATCTGAAGTGTTAAAATTTAGATACCTCCTTTACATGTCTCTTCTAGGTAACATTATGGTATTACCATCTATATAATCTCATTCTGATCATTTTATTGATTGAGATTTGGATTCTAGTATGATGTGTCTATTGTTCCTTTACCATTTTGTCCTTTACATCAATTGGCTCCTCTACCTCTTTCTATATCTATGATTCCATCCCTAAATCTTCATGAGACATATGTGGGTATCGAACTGATTCAAAATATCGATCCTCAGTGTGTTTTCCTGGTCATCAGTTCTAATTCAATGCAAGTCTCCTCCATATTTAAATCTCTTCCCCTCCTTGGCTCGAGAAAATTGGCCTTTGTAAATTCTAAACCTATTGGTTTCTTATCCTCTGATGTTGAGAATAGGGATGATTATGGTATTTTTTCCTCTTCTGTTGAGGTCGGGGATGACTTGAGTGGGGGTCCAAAACTTTCCCATATCCAATTTGGGTCATATTCTGGGGATATGTCTCTTACCAACGATTTTGGTAGTGACATTGAGCTCTTGCAACTTCACCTAGACATTGGTATCAAATCTCTGCTGATTCATTCTTCTTCTTCTCTCGTAATCATGGTTAGCCCTAATTCTCGATAAAGTGTGACTCTGCGAAGGAAGAGGAGGCTTAAGACTCAAGCTCCACTTACCAGGGATAATTTTTTAATGATTTTGTTCTTCATTTGGGGGGATCAACTCCATCCACATTAGATTCTTAGTCTACTTCTCCTATCTAGGCTCTTAGAGACTTTTTCCTGATGATTTTCTTATACATGAAGATTACATCTCTTAACATATGAGGTTTCAAGAACACCCATCAAATATTCTCTCTAAGGCATATGATT
Source organism: Pinus tabuliformis (assembly GCA_031772625.1). NCBI lineage: Eukaryota > Viridiplantae > Streptophyta > Pinopsida > Pinales > Pinaceae > Pinus > Pinus tabuliformis. The sequence goes on along the minus strand of CM062819.1, from coordinate 1,499,772,970 downwards.
GGGGTATATCATCCTTCTATCATTCTATTACAAGAAATGAAGTTGGTTGGTCATAAGGTGTGGCCTATTTTTCTTAATATTTTCCCCAGTTGGCGCACGTGTGATATTGATGCTTTGGGGTTATTCGGTCTCCTGGTTGCATTTTGGGACACAAGGGTTGCTAATTTTTTAGCCTACAAAACAGTTGTAGGTATTCTTCTTTTGGGATTTACTAGGGGCTCAAATTACAAATTTAATATACTCAACACATATGTGCATTATTCTTCTAGAAAATGCTACTCGAATCATCTAGAATCATGTGACATTCTGAAGATGGGTTCTCTAATTATGGTTGGTGATCTTAATCTCACCATGGAATCGAATGATATTTGGGGTGTTAGATTTAGAATGGATCAATTGGATAGGTATTTCAGGGATCTTTTTAGAAGGAACCATTTGGTCGACATATTGTTTGTTCCATTAATGTCGACTTAGAGGAAAAACCAAACTGGTATTGAAGGTATTGCGAAGTGTCTGGATCACTTCATGATACATGAAAATTTGGTTGAATTCCTTGGCATTATCCACTCATGGGTTATTCCTTTGGGGTTATCAGATCATGACCCTATCATCTTACATTGGCGGGCTTACAGTGAATGGCAAGGTCTTCCCTTCAAGTTTAATCACCATTGGTTAAAAATCCCTGGATTTGATACAATGGTTCACACAATTTGGGCACGAGGATTTGATCCTTCAATCATCTCTCCCCTCGAACTTATTGGGCATAAGCTCCAGGAACTCAAGGAGACTATTTGTAACTAGGTTTAGATTCAGAAAAAGAGTCATTTAAAAGAAATTGAAGAGATCGATTTGAAACTCTCCATTCTGGGAGATCCATCCCATAAATATTATTTCTTGGTAGCTCAACACTTATAAGCTACTTCTCTGAAAGGGCGTAGAAGGGAAATTCTTAATTTCTAGGAGGAGGAATCATAGCTGAAGAGTCGGGCCATTTGGATCGTTGGGGGAGACAATAATACAAAATTCATTCATAATTGTGCCTCCAAGAGAAGGCGAGAACACCATAAGGGAAATTAGGGATATCAATGGAAAATGTTTATCATCCCTAAAGGAAATACAGGTGGAGGCTATGAGGTATTTTTGGGCACAATATCTTTTGTGCCCTCCTAAGGGGGAGGTGTGTGATTCCAAAAGAATCTTTTGTTTGAGTTGTGAATTCTTATAGAGATATAAATGATCATTGTACCATAATGAATCAATTTTCTAGATAAATGTATCAGATGTACTCGGATCTTGCTGCAACTTTTAAATGAGTGTCCATATCTCTTCGTCATTCTTCCATTCATCCCTTGCTTCAATTATCGAATTAGGTTGGATAATAGAAATGAAACATAACAATGCTTCCACATCCTCATCCTTTCTTGAGAGTGCATCTACAACAACATTTTTCTTCCCTTTTTTTGTAGATGGTTTCAAAGTCACATAACCCAACATTTTTGTGACCCATTTTTTGTTATTATTCTAAAGATAATCTTTGTTCCAAAAAGTATTTAAGACTATTGTGATACGTTTTTTCCTTGAAGTGTCTTCCCATTAGGTAAGGTCGCCATTTTTAAGGTGTTCATTTTCCAAATCTATTTGGATTAGAGTTTTAAATTTGCTGAATATGTAAGTGGATTGGAATTTCTCTTCAGTGGAAGACTGCCTTCAAGATTGGATTATATATAACATGGAGTTTGGTCCTCTTCCATTATATATAATGTGGAGTATTTGGAGGAGTCACAATTATTTAATATTTGAGAACATTAATCCTAATATTAGGATTTTGTGCATTAGGATTGTGCCATTTTACAGAGAAGCGGGGTTTGGAGGCAAATTATCATTAGTGAGACATATCACTTCTTTGTCTTTCTCATATAATATTTCATGTGGGTTTTTTGATGGAGCCGCAAAGGAGGTGATGTGCGGATGTGGTGCATACATATCCTTTTTAGTGGGTACAATGTACCATTTTAGTTCGAATGGCAGCAAGGGGTCTAATACCCATACAAAAGTTCTTTCTATTTGTGGATTATTATATTGTGCTCGAAGTTTTGATATTGAGATGCTGAATGTATTTGATGACTCCTAGACGATAGTGGATTGGGCAACAAAAAATACATCTTTTAATCTGCCTCTTTTATACAATTGGATGAGGAGGATCTGGGTGATTATTGAACAATTCAAGGAGGTGACTTTTTTCTCATACACTTTAGGAATTCAACATTGTTGCTAACAAGCTATCAAAAGATGGTCTCAAGCTTCCATTTGGTGAGATATACTATACATACTTTGTAAACAACAATATACAACAAAGAGGTTAATTCTGCTATATATGATTCATTCGGTGCTTTCCATTCGATGATTTCATTACAGAAGTGGTTTTTTTTGACATGGTTTATGATCTCGATTTCTGCACTTCTCTACATCTGGTAGGATGGTCTTTCAGGGACATTAACACAGGGATGTTGCTAATCTCTCTTGGATCAGTTTTATGCTTTGGGGCTTCTAGTTTTGATGGATATATTTATCTTCTGGATAATGTACATGTTCTTATGTTAGGCTTGCAGCTCATAATATTTTAGCATATCTAATTTGCAGGCCTCATATACTATCTTTATAACTCTCTAATCTTAGATCAGATGTTTTGACGGTTTTTGTAGATTTTTAAAATAAAACTATTCTTTAAGACATATTGATACTTATATGGTGACATATTGACTTATGGACTATGTAAACAATGAATTATTACACCCAAAGGTGCTCTCTATGATAAAGATGTTATAACATAATGTTTAATATTTTGACTAAGTCAAATTAAATAAAAATAAAAATTAAATTAAATTGAAAAAAATTAAATTAAATAAAAACATTAATGTAATTTAATGTAAATAAAAATAAAAATAGCCCTATAAAAATAAAATAATAATAAAAATTAAAATGTCATCAAGGTAATGAAGAACGAGAGGATCTGAAACCCTTCTTGACCAGTTAAACTCCATTTATTGAATGATTTGCACGATTGGTGAAACTCCATTTATTTGACTTGAGTAATAGGAAGTGTTTGTTGGATCTGGAAGGAACACCCTCACAATTCCAGGGCATGAGATCGAAGTTGTTAGGCATAGAAGCAGGTTCATAAATGTGAAAGCAGGGAAAATTTTACATATTCACATGGAGAAAGAACTGATGCAGCCATAATAAGAAAAGCGATATCAGAGAGCTAGCTATTCGATAGAGCTTTATCGTTCTATCTTTCTCGATCGATGAAACTACGTTTATTGAATTATTTGCCCTATCAACAAAAGTCCATTTATTTGAGTTGAGTAATAGGAAGTGTTTGCCTGATCTGGAAGGAAAACCCTCACAATTCTAGGGCGTGAGATCGAAGTTGTCAGGCATAGAAGTAGGTTCAGAAAAGTGAAAGCATGTCAAAGTTTCCATATTCACATGGAGAAAGAACCGATGTGGTGACAATAAGAAAATAAATATTAGAGAGCTAGCTATTCACCAGGGCTTTATCATTCTGGGCCTCTGGCATTAGCGAAACTCCATTTATTGAATGATTTTCCTGATCGGTGAAACTCTATTTCTTTGATTCGAATAATAGGAAGTGTTTTCCCGATCTGGAAGGAAAACCCTCATAATTCCAGGGCGTGAGATCGAAGTTGCCAGACATAGAAGTAGGTTTAGAAATGTGAAAGTAGGAAAAAATTTACATATTCACATGGAGAAAGAATCGATGCAATGACAATAAGAAAAGAGATATCAGAGAGATATCTATTCACCAGGGCTTTATCGTTCTGGCATTCTCAATAGAGTCCTGAAACCCTTATCGATCGGTGAAACTCCATTTATTGAATGAGCATGGCAGTGAAAGCAAGCCCCATGGCATTGGGAAAATGACAATCAGATGCTGTATCTAAAGGCTACAGCTTCGCTTCCACTTGGTACCGTGTAATCTTCCTCCCCTATCATACCGATCTGTAGGTTTTCTCTTAAGTTATTTTGTTATAAATTTGTTCTGAATTCTGATAAGCATCTCTAAGAACACCAAAATCTTCTTTGTAACCAACTGATCCATGGAAGTATGCTAATAAACATGATCCATGGGCCTACATGTAATGCCGTATCTCAAAAATAACATCTACGAGTTATTGTGAAAACATAAAATTTCATCTCTTCCTTGCTTCAAATTACTTTTCAATTTCTTCTATGGGAACTTTGACTTTCATCGTCCAATTCACAGGACTTGCCACTCTCAACAATTCAACAATTTTCTTCCCCAAGTTTAACGGTCTTCTCCCAAGTTTAAGGTTCTTTCTATGAGGTTGGTGGAATATTATTCATTACAATTCATCTCGAGTGTTCGTTGGGCTGTGGTAGAGTAATTGTGTTTGAGTTGTGGCATTGCCATGATTAAGATCTAGGTTCAAATCTCAATGGGCATAAAGCCCTAAATTATAAGTTGTTCAGCTGTAGTATAGTGATTGTGCTTGAGTCATGGTGTTTCCATGATGATGATGATCCTGGTTTAAATCTCAATGGGCATAAAGCCCTAAATTATCAGTTATCTAAGTCTGAAGTGTTTCATATGCAATAGTATTTCAAATAAAATAAAAAAATTCAAGGCAAGTAGAAGTGTAAACATATGAAGTAAGGAAATTGGCAATGATGTTGCCCTTGACATTAGTAAAGAGGATGCCATCAGCGCCGTGGACATTGCCAAATTAGGGACTGTAAAAGCAGAACATTCCACTATTGGAAGTTTTGAAGATAGGGAAGGTGACATACAAAGATCTTGTCTAAGAATGGACTCAGCAATAAAATTAGCCACGTTGATACAATTGTTTGGCAAGACTCCTACCAAGTTAGCTACTATACATGGTTGCTTGTACATCCTTAGAATATTTAAATAACCTACAGAAGGAGAATGTAAGAGTTTCATTGACTCAAAAATCGAGCTTGGGAGTGGTAAATAAAGATGGAAACCTTGTTGGGTAGCAACCACAAAAGAAGAAAGAGTACTGGTGGTTGACTCAAATCGAGAGGTTCTAAATAAGAATGGAGACATAATTGGTTGGGGAGTTATAAATAAATAAGTAAACATAATGGAAGAACTATTTCTTCTTTCAAGATTTACTAAACTTTGCCTTTTATTTATGAATTTTCAATAACATTCAGATGTAATTTTTCCAGCACAAAATAGATGCTCTTGAGTCATTCAAGGAATTCAAAGCCGCAATTGAAAGAAAAAGTGGCAAGAAGATGAAGCTTATTAAGACAAAAAATTATGGAAAATATACATCTAATGACCTTTACAAGTATTGCAAAGCTCATGTCATTCATATGTTCTTTTTCCATATACTTAGACAAAAAAATGTTGTTGCGAAGAAGAAAAATAAGACTATTATACAAATGGACAAAGCGTGCTCAAGGGAAAAAGTATCTCAAACAACCTCCTAGTTGAAGCAGAATGTGAAGTTGTGTACATAAAACATCAAACATGAAGAGGCATGTAATTGTAGGAAACTTTGTGTAAATCATCTAAAAATAGTTGGTTGGTATGCATTCGTACATTCACATGTGCTAAGATAAAATATGCATAAGCTAGAAAAACAAAAAAAAAAAATGTGTCTTTGTGTAATGAAGGGTTCCATAGGAAGTGTGAGAACATGAAAGTGAAATGTATATATGTGAGTATTATATGTAGAGATCCCAACATTAGTTGTTAGGCCCTTAGTGTGAGTGAGTAATCATATCGTTTCTTTAGCTTATAGGTTGAATGTAGATATTGCATGAATTCACTCTCTCTCCAACTCTCATAATAGGGGAGCTTACTGGTCAGGAAGGAAACTCATCAAGGGGACTAAAAGTGATTTATTATTACTTCAAATTGTCATTTCATTAAGTTGCCCTATATAGAGGCAGGATGGATTCAATTTGCCTTTAGCTCGAGTGCCTTTATCCTTGCTTGCTGGATTTATTACAGGCGGGTTGGGATAATAAAATGAAAGGTCGAAGAAAGTGGCTTATGGCTTGCTTCAACTTAGATCTGCCTGCCCTCGAACTCAAAATAACAACCCTTGACCTCAACTTTAACTAAAACTTGATCTCGAATTATATGGAACCATAGACCTAGAAATATACCTCTTCCTATATACTACAGAAGGACCTCCTACCTAGAAATCAAACTCACTTATTGCTATGGAACATAGAAATGGTTCCTACATCAAAATCATTGAAGGTAGGGATGAATCCACAATGCTTACGTACAATTTATCTCTCGAGGATCATACTCAGACATAGTTTCATTTCAAGTCAGTCCCTTTGAGGGGGGGAGCTTCCTGCCTTCTGACCGAGGATCATACTCAGACATAGTTTCATTTCAAGTCAGTCCCTTTGAGGGGGGGAGCTTCCTGCCTTCGGACTAAGCCAATGTTTACAATGTTCGTTTCCATTTCTTGTTGTGATGATGTGGTTATCAGTGAATTTGAAAAACCTCGACAACATTGACTGAAGAAGTATATATGAAGCTCAACAATGGAATAAGTTGCTGCCAATTTTTCCTAAAGATTGTTTCCTTTTTTGGTAGCTATTTGTGCTATACAATGTTTAACTTTGTGTCTTAGGGCATCATTTTTCTCGATTAAAAAACATCTTGGACTTTTTTGCAATTCATTTTCTCTTTTTTCTTCTTTGCCATTTTATTGATTTCAATTTGTAACTTTTGTATGTTGAACTATAGATTAGGATGAGGTTAATTTATTGAGGAAGAGTACAAATATTTTGGTTGTTTTATGTGTGCGAGTGTGTCTTGAAGTTACTAGTGTTGGATGCAACTCCTCCCACTGTTGGTCCAACCATTACCTTAATGAGAAGACCATTGGAGAAAAAATGTAGTTTATATTTTGGTTCTATCTCTAGTTATCCAAATTCCTATTGGAGAGGGTTTGACACACACGTGTGAAAATGTTAATTTATGGCACGTTCTATGCTTAGAGAAGTTTACTTGTATTTTTCTTATTAGCCACTATTTAGCAATCACATAAACATAAAGTAAAGTGTAAATAGAAAATTAATAGATCAACAAAAAACAAGCCAAGACAAGAGACACCAGATGTGGCGGCTAGCCAAGGAAAAACCCTAATGCGGGGAAACCCTTTGATCAATTATTCTTTAATCTTCAATTGTTCAGTAGAGGGAAATAGTACAAATTCATAAAACTGTAATTTTATGACAGCAACAACAAACCTGAACCAGCAAAGCCAAATCTAGTCAAACAAGGTGAAATTGACCTTCACTATGTTTGGTCAATTTCCTGGTCATCTAGTCCTCCAAAAACAACAAGAAGCAACCCATAAAAAACCCTAAAAACACAATCAAATTGCAGTAAACTAAAGTCAACTTGCTGCCCCAAACTAGGGCAGTCAACATTGGTCAAATTAGAGGTCAGATTGCCTTGGTTTATGTGCCAAAAATTGTGTCCTACCTAGGAGAGGCTGCCACACCAAAACCGTACTCCTGGAAAGTCAACACTTCTTCAACACTATCCAAAACGTCTTGCTATAGCTTCTATGTCTTCCTGCGTCCTCCTTCCTTACCCTACTGTGTCGTCCTTATTCCCACGTGTGAGATTCTCTTCTTTGTGTGTAAACCCAATCGGCCAAGGAGAGAAGAATGTATGAGAGATGAGATGAGTGAATAATGACTCAACCTCACTTATGTTTATATGATATGTTGGGCATGCGTGAAACACATTTAGCTACTGGTTGAACTTGCCAATTTGTCAAGTAAATACAAATAAATTAATATCTCCATAAATACTTGTCAGAGTCGGATGATCATTGGATCAATCTTACAACTCTTGACGAGAGGAACCAAGGAAAAATATAATTTTCCATAAATAAGATGACCCACATGGAGTTTGGCCCCAGTTTCCAATTTTAACACTCCCTATCAACTAGGGAGAACTCCATCTACTAATCCGTCTGACCATCGGTACTATCTCTGTTGTAAAATGCACTGCCCTACACTACTCAGCTCTGCTCTACTCTGCTGAACTATGAAGAAGAAGAAATGATCGAGGACGTATCATACCATCCTCCACTGACTTAGATTCAGTCTTAGAGAGTGTGTCATACCACTTTCACTGATCCCAGATCAATGGAGGTCATCCTAGAATAGGGAGTACGGTAGATACAATGATGCATCCATCGATAGTACTACTAATGGTCCCTAACCCTATTTCCCTACTCATTTATAAGATGAGAGGTACTTCCCATGAGTCCTAGACTACATGGGTAGGATGCCTCAATAGGAGAACTAATCATCCTATCGCAAAGTCACCACAGGGTATCATAGGGGAAGGTTGAACCTTTCACCCTGTGCATCGTGCACCACTAGGGGAGGGTGAGTTGCCCTATGATTGCATGTCACTCCAAGAAGTACCCCAAGCCCCCCAGAGCTCCCAAAGCTCAATGTACACATCATACATGACCCTCATAAGAGGGTCTCTCAATGACACCAAGTCATTCTCAAAAATTCAAGAATTTGACATTTCCCAGGGGCTTCATAAAAATGTCGGCGACTTGCTCATCTGTACCGATATGTTGGAGCCTTATTGCTCCCCACTGCACCATATCCTAGATATGGTGGTAACTGATATCGATATGCTTGGATTGATCATGAAATATGGGATTCTATGATAAATGAATCCCACTCTGGTTGTCACACAAGATCATGGTAGTATCCAATGTAAATCCAAACAGCTCACTAAAGAGTTTCAGCAACCAAACCACCTCACAATCGGCCATACTCGCAGCAATGTACTTTGCCTTAGCGGTGCTCAAAGTCATTGAATTATGCTTCTTGGTCATCTAGGGTATTGAGCCAGATCCTAAAGAGAAACAACTCCCGGAGGTGCTCTTTCTATCGACCACACTGCCTGCCGAATCAACATCAGTATATCCATGTAGTCTCACATCTCTGGTAGTGTATCTCAACCCATGAGTGATTGTGTGATGAGCCTAGGTATTGCAGCAAGAATGTTGCAACTCCCAGGGCTACCAGTCTTACTTAGCAACCCATGGTACGTATAAACACGGAGGTGACATTGCTATATGCACAAGTAGAAGTGAAGATACTGCCTGTTGTCATTGCTCATCTGGCAAGGGACCCCTAGGGTTCCAAGCCAAACTTCTATAGGGTCAGAAGAAGCTTGATTTTCATGGAAGAAGAGAAAATCTATTCTAAGGGAGAGCCACTCTACTGCAGTAATGAAGAAAACAACTTGTAATTCTAACTCACACGAGACCCTAAATAACCATCTAAACATCTATGTGAAGCCCAATTGCTAAAACAACACTGATATAATGTTGCTATCTAAGTTGCAGAAGTAAAAAGCATCAAAACAATACTAAGGGATAAGAAAATGAATCTAAGCCAAGTCTGTGTTTAAGCAGAAGAGCAATGAGATATTAAAATTGGTCAAAAGAGGACATAAGGGAGCGACAATGCATAAGAACCGTTGGAGTAGTCGAGTGAAAGGGAAACGAACGACTGAGATAGGATCGCAAGAGGGTACATAGGTAGATGGGTGAACTGGGTTAACTAACAAGATGGACGGATAAGATTGCATCACGAAGGATAAGTCAAGAGATGGATGGACAAGATTAATTGGTAGATGGACGACGGAGATTAGATCGCGGGCAAAAGAAACGCGTGGAAATGGTAGCAGGTTTGCGGAGGTTGTAAGTTGTATTCCACATGCCCTCAAAACCGTACATTGTATTTTGAAATTTGACACGATTAGCCTTACCAAGAAACACGTAGCACGAGAAAACATCTTTTCTCGCATGGTCTCGGGTGGGTAACAGTTGGATAGAAATCCACGTGATATGTCGCGATAGCCATCAGATCTGCCTAGGTAGATCAATAGTGGAGATGGGCCAAGCTAGTTGGCAAGTAGGTGATGTGATGGCTGTCAGATCAGGAGATAGGTCGACAGTGGAGATTGGAGCACATAAAGGAATGTGTAGAAATGAGGGAGCGGGTTTAGAAGGCAGTAAGTTGTATTTCACGTGCCCTCAAAGCTGTAAGCTCTTTTCTAAAATTTTATGCAATTAGCCTCCTCGAGCGACACGTACCATGGGGAAACCACTCTTATTGCATGCCCTCAAGTGGATAACGATCGGACAGAAATCCATGCGATATCGCGTGATAGCCATCGGATCTGACGAGGTAGATCAATGGTGGAGATTCGACCGAGCTAGTTGGCGACCAGATGTGTGATAGCCATCGGATCAGACAAGGCTAATCAATGGTGGGGATTTAAAGTGCATAAAGTTAGCGTTGAAAATGATTGGGTAGTGATTGGTTGGGTTTTCCTGTGTAAGGCAATCTACGGGTAAAAATTGATTACAACATGAATTAACAGCTTCTACTCAGGCATTTCATGTTGAAAGAGAATGGGAGTATGAGTGAGGTCTTAGACAGAGGGTTAAGGAACAGATGGCCATCAAATGAATGACTAACCATGAAATGAACCATGTAACTACATCAAACAACAAGCTCCATGCAAAACTGAAACTCTGTGTTTTTTGGGGTTGTTGCAGGGTTTCATCCTCACATCATGGTCCCTGAGGGAGGAGGTGAGGCCGAGACACCTGTGGACAACCTTTTGGATCTTCTCTTTGCTAACCTACTAATTGAGTGAAAGCATAAATGATCTACTTTGCACTACCACAATGTGACTGCAACTATTTAAGAAAATGAACAGTTAAACAATAAACCTTTGTAATGGAAATGCAACTACTTAAACAAATAACCAGATAAACCATGAATCATCTACTCTATACTGTGGTGATGCAAATGCAACTACTTAAGCAAATAAACAAATAAACCATGAAGCTATGCTAGTGCTATAATCGAAATGAACTACTTAAGGAAATGAACAGGAAACCATGAATCTATACTATTGTTGAAATGAAAATGCATCTTATTAAGAAAATGAATAGAAAACAGGAATCTATGCTAGCATAGCAATAAAATAAAGAGGAGCTTTGGTTGCTAGGGTCAGGCCCAAACCCAATAGCTTCAATCCTCTGAGTTAACTCAATGTTGGCTCAAAACAAAACACATCTTCATTATAAATAAAAACTTTTACAAGACCTGCAGTGTGAAAAAAAAGTGGAGTTCTATAATCAGAAGTTTGAATTCTTGCTAACTCTTGGTAACTAAAAAAAACTAAGGTCCTAAGCCTCTCTACTTATACATCTGAGAAGCTTAGTGGCTCTAGTAGCCTCTTTGACATCTCATGCTTCAGCTATGGTCTTTACTTCTTGTTTATAGAAGATTGCATTCCTTTCTACTTCTACCCACTGATATTATCTGATCTCCAAGCTATGTGGCAGTGTTTTGCATTTCCTTATGCAGGCATGTATATTATCATTTCTTAGTAGCCTAATCATGTCTTCAAAATGTGAAATTTCTTGCCCTTGAGGAGCAATATATCGAGGAGTCAGCTAAGAATGATTTACAATTAGATTATGGGTGTTGATTAGGGCCATGGGATTTGATTGTTCATCTACTTCTCTGTCCCTAAAGCCACTTAGCTCTTTTGTTTCTTGTTGCTCTTTATTGTTTTGAAATGTAGAGGGGTTTTCCTCCTTCTTTCCCTTTTTTTGCTTGACTGGTGTGCTGAGAGCAGTGATGGCAGCTACTATCTTCTACTCAAGGACCTCTAGAGACACCCTTGGTGACTCCTGCTTTTGTTCTTCCCCTTTTGTTTGAATGCCTTCTTCCTCTCTATTTTTTCTTTCTCATCTCTATCTGTTTCTTGTTTCATTTCCTCCTCTGTTTCAATGCCTTCTTTCTCTTCTATTTCAGCATCATCCTCTCTATTAGTTCCTTCTTCATCCATCTCATCCCCATCTAGCTATGTATCTTCTTCTTGTTTTTCCTCCCCCTTACTGACAGAAGGACTAACATCATAGATGATGGTTTTGATGTTATCCTCTGCTGGTAAGTCTCTGAAGACTGACCATGTTATAGGGATCTTAAGGTTTTGGAGGGCATCCTCAATGAGGATTCTAGTCAACCCATGGTGAACTAACTATTGGGAATTTCCTATCTTTTCTTTGCTGCTGGAGTCCATGAGTGATTGCATCAGAAAATAAGGTATGTTGAGTCTTTGGTGAACTGGTGTTTCTGCCCCAAATCTTAATTCTTCAAGCTCTCTAAAATGGTATCCATAAAAGACATTGTATCTACCCTCACATGAGATATACTTGATGAGCATATTTCTTGTGAGGCTTGAGGAGGAAATAAGAAAATTCTTTGAGAAAAAAAGGATTTTCCTGTGTATGTAATCCACTAGCTTTCTAGAGGAAGCTAGCCACCTTTTTACTTACAAACCAACTGCCTCTTAACCTTTACAACTTTTGATCAAATGATGCATATGAGTGAGTGAGTAGGATACTTACCTATGGCCTTAATGCTATGCTATAGTTGTTAGAGATCAAAGGTACTATTGATGGTTCTTCCTCATCTGTTCTCTACTGATGGATTTTTGACTGTAGATTTGATGTTGTTGCTACTGTTGTATGGTCATCTTTCTTCCTCCTCTACCGCTTGCTGATGGTGTCTGTGACTACAGATCTGATGTTGTTGAATGGACATAGGGAGTAGGAGTGTGTGTGGATGTAGGGATGATGGTAATGGATTAGGTGAGGGGTTAGATCATGTCTAGAATGAATTTTGGGGATCTAACTAATCTACCAGTCAAGGGATCTTGTAGAAAACACAATTTTCACCTGAATTGGAGCAATGGGATGCATGGTAGGGAGTGGAGGAGATGAACATATGTGAGGCAAGGCTCCCTTTGGATCTTCCCTTTGTTCCCTGATTGTCTTTCTCATCCACCTGCAAATAACAATTATGTTTTTTTCTCTTTCTCTTATTACTATATTATTATTATTTAAAAAAAAACCACCTAGGCTGCCTCAGAGAGGTTTTCACCCTAGATATTTGCCATGGGCGCCTCAAGGAAGGTTTTAACCAAAGCATCTTCTTTTCCTTTCCATTTTTTTCATCCTTGGGCCACCTCATGGAGGTTTTCAACCCAAATATGGGACTCAAGTGCCTCATGGAGGTTTTCACTTGAATCCTTATTCTATTTTCTTTCCTTTTAAGTTACTTAATGAGGGAGGAGCTGAAACTTGCTCCACCATCATCACTCCCTTATTGATACTGTCAATGAGCTCTTGTTTAGATAAAGGCCTCTTGTACATTTTGAATCTGTGCCCATTAACTAGTGATATAATGGCTTCTTCATCTATAGTTCTGATCTGCACTAAACCATTGTCATGGCATCTTTCCACCACATAAGGTCTGAGCCATCTTGTCCTTAGCTTGCCCTTGAAGTCTTTATACCTGGAGTCATATAATAATGCCTAGTCTCCTTCTTGAAATTGCTTCTTCTTAATACGCTTGTCATGCCATATTTTGCTCTGAAGCTGAACTATCTCTGTATGGAGGAAGGCCTACATTCTGAATTCATCCAAGCCATTTAAATCGAATAGTCTTTCTTTTTGTACATGACTGAGATCCAAATCTAGTTGGGTTGCTATTGTCAATGTATTATATTCAAATACAATGAAAAACAAAGCCTTTTTTGCATAGACCAGCTCATAGGGTGTAAATCTAGTGGTGGTCTACCATGTTGTATTATAGGCCCAAGTGGCCTCAACTAGTCTTTCTGCCCAATCTTTTCTGCTATTGTTCACTACCTTGGTTAGGATGTTCTCCAGTGCTTTGATGGTCACCTTCACTTTCCCATTAGCTTTTGGATCATAAGGAGTGGAGGTCCTATGCTTGATTTTGTGATGCTTGAGCAGTTATTCAATCATGCTGGAGGTAAACTAGATGCCTTGGTCTATGACTAGCTCTCTAGGGTACCCAAATTTGTAGAATATATTCTCCCTAAGGAACTCAGCCACCTTCTCTTATGTTGCTACCTTAATTGCCTTGGTTTCAGCCCACTTATTTAAGTAATCAGTGCACACAATAATGTGTTGTTTTTGCTTTGAAGGAGGATTGATAGGCCCAATGAAGTCCATGCCCCACTTGTCAAATGGCTCGAAAGTCACTTGAGTTTGTAGGGGCATTTCATCTCTTGGAGTAGGCTGTCCCATCCTCTAGCACCGCTCACACTGACTAATGTACTTTTTCACATCCTGATGAAGAGTAGGCCAATAATAGCCTGCTTGCAACACTTTGAATGATGTCCTATTTGCTGCAAAGTGACCTCCACAAGGCCCATCAGTATAGGTTAGAAGGATGTCAAAAACTTCCTCTTGCCTAACACACCTTCTCAAGATTTGATCTGGGCCAAGTTTGAACAGATTGGCCCAATCTAGGTGAAGGGGGAAGTTTTACCGATTATCTTACTCTTTTCTCTAGAGGGCAGGTTTGGTGGGAACTGTGCTAATACCAAATAGTTTGTTATATCAACAAACCATGGGGAGAGCACTGAAATAGAAAACAAATGCTCATCTCATAACTGATCATCCACCATTACTTCTTCACTTGTAGTCAAATTCATCCTAGATAGGAGGTCAACAACAACATTCTCCTTATGAGGCTTATCAAGAATAGCTAGATCAGACTGATGTAATAAAAGTAACCATCTTATGATTCTAGAATTTACATCTTGTTTGTTCATTAAATATTTAATTGCAGCATGATCAGTATGCACAAATGTCTGATAGCCTGTAATGTAATGCCTAAACTTGTTCAATGAATGCACAACAACTAGGAGTTCTTTTTTGGTCACAGTATAATTTAACTCAGCCTTTAATAGGTTTTTACTGGTAAAATAGATGGCGTAGGGAAATTTCTCCTCTACCTAGCCTAAGGCTGCTCCTATGGCTTTGTGTGAGGCATCAATATGAATATGAAAAGGGAGGGAGAAGTTTGGGACTCTAAGAATTGGTGCAGTGGTTAACTTCCCCTTTAGAATGTCTAAGGCCTCTTGACAAGTATTTGACCATATAAATTAAGAATCTTTGGCCAAAAACCTAAACAAAGAAGAGGCCAACTTGTTGAAGTCCTTTATGAACCTTCTGTACTATCCAACTAACCCTAAGAAACTCCTGACATCTCTCTACTTTTGTGGAGGTGGGACCCTTTGGATGATGGCTATTTTGTTTAGGTCCACCTGCAGTCCTTGCTGAGATATGGAATGACCTAGCACAGTCCCTTCAGTCATTAAGAATTCACATTTTTATTGATTGAGAGACAGGTTCATTTCAATGCATTTGCGTAATACTTTGCCTAGGTTAGTTAGGGCTTCTTGAAAATCATAGCTATAAGGTGTAAAATCATCCATATAGATCTCTACAACATCATGTACTAAATCAGAAAAAATACTCAAGCCCGCTCTCTAGAAAGTGGCAAGAGCATTGCATAAGCAAAAAGGAAGGACCCTATAGGCAAAACTACCCTAAGGATAGGTGAATGTGGTTTTATCCTAGTCTTCTAGGCAGATTTGGATTTGCTTGTACCCACTAAATCCATCTAGGAAAGAAAAGAACTTCTTCCCTGCCAGGCCATCTAGCACTTGGTCAATGAAGGGTAGGGGAAAATGATCCTTCTTTGTGGCTTTCTTCAACCCCCTATAATCAACACAAATCCTCCACTTACCATTCTTGTTGGGACCTAACACTAAACAAGAGACCTACTCACTGTTAGAGATAGGGTAAATGAACCCTATATCTAACAATTTTTGTAGTTCTTCTTTGACTATGTCTTTAAGGGTTGGATTCATTCTCCTTTTTGTTTGCCTAACTGGCTTGCAACCTTCCTTGATGTATATGTGGTGAGTACAAACTGAGGGGTGTACTCCCTTCATTTCCTTGTAGTTCAAAGAGAAGGCTTATAGGTTTTCTTTCAACAGATCGCATAGATTTTCCTCTTCAAGAGAAGACAGAGATGGGCTGATTTTCAAATTTTTCTCTGGGCCAAATTCTATGGTTTTTACTCGGAGTGGGTTGGAATTGGCCAAGCATAAGTCAATTTGATGATTGTTCAGTGTTTCCTTTACTTATTCTTCTAATGGTAATGAACTAGGAGTTAGACTTTGGAGAAAGTGTTCAATTAATTCATCCTCCTCTTGTTGTCCTCCTCCTATGATTGCTTCCAAAGCATAAAGTTGGGCAGAATAAAGCTCATCTTCTTCCTCCTCCTCCAACCATAAAGGTAAATCATGTTCTAGGGAGGGTTGAGCAAGAGGGTATAAGACTAACTATTTGGACATATGCCCATTCTTGATCTTCATACTTCCAGGTCTGCAGCTAATGTAGGCATTAGCTATGGCAAACCATGGCCTCCCAAGGATGAGAGGGTAACTAGTAAGCTTAGCCTTAGGCTAGAGAACTAGGAAATTTGTAGGGTACTCCCAGGAGTCAATGGAGACCATCACATCCTCCACAATTCCCTCAGGGGTGACTGTGGAATGGTCTGCAAGTTACAGAACTATTATGGTCCTCCTTAATGACCCTTAGAGGTTAAGCTTGAGCATGGTGTCCTTGGTCATTACATTAATGGCAGCCCCACAATTAATTAGTGTTTGTGGGACAATGGTACCATTGATGTGCACATCTACTACAGGGCTTCCAAGGTCTAAGTATTTTGGACATATTACCTACCCCAACATTAAGTCAGATAACTTCTCAATGACATTAATGGTGGGGGCATCCATTTTTCTTCTTCCTGGATGCTTGAATCACTTGTCCTTAATCAACTTATTGTAGATAGGAACATCTTTTATTTCCTGGAGAAGGGGGATCTTTACACATAGATTCTTCAATTCTCCCAGACGTTTAGTTTCTTCTGGGGTAAGCTAGAGTGGTTGGGATAATCTCTCAGGAAACGGTGGATTTGCTTTAAGGTTGCTTTCCTCTATTTCTTCCTCAACCTCCCTGTGTGGAGAGGGAGGTTGGTTATCTGGCAGAATTCTCCCATATCTGAGGTTGATCTCCTAGATTTATACAACATAAGCTGGGTATGATGTCTCTCCACTATATCCTTGTTGACCCTGCCTATTTTTTCGGTTTGGATTTGGCTGGGCAGGCATTCGGGGTTTCTTAGGTGGAGCAGAGTGCATGAGTTGTGGTTGGGTAGGTGGTGGAGGCAATAGGGCTGGAACATGTTGAATTGGTGCCTCCATCACTGGGGTGGGGTATTCCACTGATGTTGTGGCTGAATTTAAGGTTAAAATGACTGGCTGGCTAGTTGGGAATGATACTTAGGTGCATAGGACCAAGGAGGGGGTGTAGACCGGGAAGGATAAGCAGGGGGTGCCCAAGAAGGTATAGCTATGGTTTGGTTGGGTCCGTAATATGCAAGGGATGATCCTTGCATACCATGTTGGTATGGTCTAGGCCCAGGAGGTATCCTTTGGTTGATGTAGCAAATCTGCTTAGTGACCCCTTCAGCTCTTTGATATACAACTTGAGTCTAGGTAAGGAAGAGCACTTGTATGTGGAGTGGTTTTCTTCACAAACTGAGCAAATCTCAATACATTTCAATGGCCATTCATTCCTAGGATGCCTCCTGGTGCATCTAGGACAAAATATGGGCAAGGCTCTCTCTGCTTCCTCTTGCTTCCTTTTGATATTCATGGTATCCAATTTCAAGGCAAGAGTTTGCAGCATCTCACTTTTGAAGTCCTCCAACATATTTCCAATTTCACCATTGATGGATGAGTTGGAAGATGATGTACTGGCCATAGGTTGACTACTCCTACCCTTTTTCCTAGTTGCCCTAGAATGGTTTCTAAAGATAGTCTTGATATACTCATAGTGTAGTTAGTAGATATCTCGTCCTGCTAACAAATGCAAGGTATCTAGAATATACTCCCTTACTTCTCTAAGCAGGACCAGCTTCAGTGACTCACGGTCAAGTGTGCACCTAGCCCTTTTGTAACTAAGCTAGAATCTTTCTTCATAGTCTTCTAAGGATTCATCCTAGCCTATGGCCATCCTAAAAATCTCTTCTTTAGTGTCCTTTTACCTACAGTAGTCCCTATATTTGTTGTTAAAGGCTTGCTACATCTGAGCCCAAGTTATGATGCTATCTCTAGGTAAACCCATGAACCAGCACAATGCTTTATCCTTGAGGGTAGATGGAAACAGTTTTAACTTTTTGTCATCCTCTGTATAGTCATAGGTTTGGCATATAACAACAAACTCAAATAGGAAAGTGTCAGGGTCCTCTGTGGTCAGGCCATGGAAATGAGGTAGAGCAGAGGGTCTTATATTCTTTATTTTAATGTCCCCATTGGTTTCCCTAATGGGGAAGGCACCCTCAATTCTCTCTCTTTCTCCTTTGTCATCTTGGTTTTCAGCCATTGGTTAAGTCGGAATGGGTTCTTGCTCTTCTTCTTACCCTATAGGTTCTTCAAATATGCCAGGTTGCTCACCTAAAGGTTCTTCCAATTCACAGTCATCGAAGAAGAGAGAAGGTTTACTGTTGGATGTAGCGGGGGTATTTGGCAAGAATTTCCCTAAGTTATCCCTATTCCTACGAGGCATGAAGGGAAATGTTTTTGGGTTGGTTTTTGTAATATTTATTTAAAGCTGGAAAGTACTCTACAAAAAGGAAATTTCTGATTAAATGAAAAACTACTAACAAAATGGAAACTACTTGTAGAATGAAATTGTTAATTGAATGAAAAGACTTCTAACAGAAAGAAAATTACTTGCAGAATCAAATTGGTTAATTGAATGAAAAACTACTAACAAAAAGGAAACTACTTGCTGAATTGAAATTTCTAATTGCAAAATGGAAAGGAAAGCACATAAATGACAAATGAAAGAAGGAAACTAGATTACTTTTGAAGAAATAAACTAATGGAAGAAAATTGAAGAATAGAAGTAGAAGAAAAGAAAGTTAGAGACTAGAAATAGAAGAAGGAGTAGTAATTCACATCTACTCTGACACCTCCTCGGAAATGGTGCCAAAAAGTGACAAGCCTAGGTATTGCAGCAAGAATGTTGCAACTCCCAGGGAGACTAGCTTTACTTATCAACCCGAGGTTCATACAAACTTGGAGGTGACAGTGCTATATGCACAAGTAGAAGTGAAGGTACTGGCTATTGTCACTACTCATCTAGCAAGGGACCCATGGGGTTCCAAGCCAGACTTCAATAGGGTCAGAAGAAGATTAATTTTGATGGAAGAAGATAAAATATATTCTAAGGGAGAGCTACTCTACTGCAGTAATGAAGAAAACAACTTGTAATGCTAACTCACACCAAACCCTAACTAACCATCTAAATAGCTATGTGAAGCAGAATTGCTAAAACAACACTAATCTAATGCTGCTATCTAAGTTGCAGAAGTAAAAATCATAAAAAATAGACTAAGGGATAAGCAAAGGAAACTAAGCGAAGTCTGTGTTTAAGCGGAAGAGCAGTCAGAGATCAAAATTGGTCAAAAGAGGACGTAAGGGAGCAACAACGCATAAGAACCGTTAGATCAGTCGGGTGAAAGGAAAATGAACGACTGAGATCAGATCACAGGAGGGTACGTAGGTAGATGGGAGAACAGGGTTAACTAATAGGATAGATGGCTGAGATTATATCATGGAGGCTAAGTTAAGAGATGGATGGATAGGATTAATTGACAGATGGATGGCGGAGATTAGATCGTGGGTAAAAGAAATGTGTGGAAATGGTAGCAGGTTTGCAGAGGTGGTAAGATGCATATCGCATGCCCTCAAAACGATACGCTATATTTCGAAATTTCACGCGATTAGCCTTACCGAGCGACATGTAGCATGAGAAAACCACTTTTCTCGCGTGCTCTTAGGTGGATAACGGTTGGACAGAAATCTGTGCGATATGGCGTGATAGTCGTCGGATCTGGCTAGGTAGATCAACGATGGAGATGGGCCAAGCTAGTTAGCGAGTGGGTGATGTGATGGTTGTCATCTCATGAGATAGATCGATGGTGGAGATTGGAGCACATAGAGGAACTTTCGGTAATGAGGGAGCAAGTTTAGAAGGCGGTAAGTTGTATTTCGCATGCCCTCAAAGCTGAAAGATGTTTTCTAAAATTTTACACGATTAGCCACCCCAGGAGACACGTAGGACGGGTAAACCACTCTTATCACATGCCCTTGGGTGGATAACAATTAGATAGAAATCCACGCGATATTGCATGATAGCCGTTGGATCTGGCGAGTCAGATCAACAGTGGAGATTTGACCAAGCTAGTTGGTGAGCGGGTGCGCGATAGCCGTTGGATCGGACAAGACAGATCGATGGTGGGGATTTAAAGTGCATAAAGTCAGTAGTGAAGATTAATTGGGCGGTGATTGGTTGGGTTTTGCTGTGTAAGGCAATCGATAGGTAAAAATCGATTACAATGTGAATTAACAACTTCCACTAAGGCGTTTCATGCTGAAGGAGAATGGGCATATGAGTGAGGTCTTAGATAGAGGGTGAAGGAACAGATGACTAGGAAATGAATGAATCACCATGAAATGAACCATGTAACTACATAAATGATCTATTATGCACTATTGTAATGCGACTGCAACTATTTAAGCAAATGAATAGTTAAACAATAAACCTATGTTATGGAAATGCAACTACTTAAACAAATAACCAGTTAAAACATGAATCATGTACTCTATACTGTGGTGATGCAAATTCAACTACTTAACCAAATAAGCAACTAAACCATGAAGCTATGCTAGTGTTGTTATTGAAATGAACTACTTAAGAAAATGAACAGGAAACCAGAAATCTTTACTACTGCTATAATGAAAATGCATCTAATTAAGAAAATGAAAAGAAAATAGGAATCTATGCTAGCATAACAATACAATAAAGAGGAGCTTTGGCTGCTAGGGTCGGGCCATAACCCAAGAGCTTCAGCCCTCTGAGTTAACTCAGTGTTGGCTCAAAACAAAACTCATCTTCATTCTAAACCTAAAACTGTTACAAGACTTGCAGCTTGAAAACAAAGTGGAGTTCTATAGTGAGAAGTCTGAATTCTTGCTAACTTTTGGTAACTAAAACAATTTGAGGTCCTAAGCCTATCTACTTATACATCAAAAGTCTCCAATGAATTCCTTTAAAATTAGTGAGGCACAACTCCCAATTCAATGATAAACTCGTGCTTTCCCTTTCACTAGCTCAGATACCTTCTAGTAGGGAGGCTTGGCTCCCAAATCAAGATAAAATCATACTTTCACTTGCTTGGCTACCTTCTAGTACACCTTATTTGGCTACCTTCTAGAAGGGGGCTATTTGTACTTTCATCTAATGGAGGGATATTCGAATGGAGAGGGAGTAAATGAGGAGCATTTACCTCCTATAATTCCTCCCCCTTGTCCCATTCAAGTTTTTACCAAGGTCTTTACCATAGTTCCTTATTTTTATTCTTTATTCATGCATTACATGCAAATTAGACCACAAAGAAAAATATCCAACTCTACTCATCTCATAAACAAAATATAATCAAAAGTATGCAATAATTTGTGAGAATAGTTGGTTTGACTATGCTAGGAGGTGAATTAAGGTCAATTAAGGCCAATATAATTACTCAATGATGAGGGTCATCATTGTGCCACGAAAGAATCTCAATCGATTATTGGCACCAATCCAATGTGTGTGGTGAGGGTCAACCATATGTTGACTCAATGTATTGACTGCAAGACATATATCCGGATAGGAGTTCACCAAGAACATCAATGCTCCAATGAGTTGATGATACTTGGTAGCATTTTGTAAAACAGTTTCGGTAGCACCATCACTTAACTTCTTGAAGTCAAGCTCCATAGTGGTAGTCACAGGCTTGCAGTCCAACACAGTGGATCTCTCCAATATCTTCACCAAATATTTTCCTTGAGATAGGAAAATATCCCCTTACTTCTGCTAGACTTCCAGTTGTAGGAAATAGTGCATTTGTCCCACGTCCTTCATCTCAAACTCGGAAGCCAACTCCCTCTTAAATTTGTGAATGAGAGGGTCTGCACCTATCAGAAAGAGGTGGTCAATGTACAACAACAGCATGATAGGTTTATCATCATCAACCTTAAAGTAAAGGTTAGGGTCGACTTCACTCCTAGTGAATCCCAACTTCATGAGGTAGCTATCGGTTCTCTCATACCAAGATTGGGGTGCTTGCTTCTGCCCATAGAGGGCTTTCTTCAACATGCATAGGTGAGATTCCCAATCATGAATCTCAAATCCTTGGGGTTGTTCCACATAGACTTCCTCTTTGATCAAACCATGCAAGAATGTGGTATTGACATCCATCTTATGTAGGTTCCATCCTTGCGAAGCAACAAGGGCTATGATCGAGTGGATGGTGGTGTATCGGGCAATAGGTGCAAATATCTTGTCATAGTATATGCATTCCTTCCAAGAGAAGCCACGAGTGACAAAACAAGCCTTATACTTTTTAGCACTTCCATCAACTGCATGCTTTATCTTGTAAAGCCATTTCGACATGACAACAGTTTTGTCCTGGGGTCTGGGGACCACATCCTAGACATCGTTTTTCATGATGGACTCATATTCCTTAGTCATGGGATCCTTGCTTACTTGATTCCTTACGGATTCTGCAAATTATGAAGGCTCATTTTCAATGATTGTGCTCATGATGGTCAAGTATCCCTGATACGTGGTCGGCATCTTACTTTCTCGAAAAGTCTCTCTAGGTGTAATGTCTCCTTCGGCATCATCAAGTGTCCCACTAAGCCATGAAGGCATCTTCCTGGAAGAGGAAGACTCTTTCAGAGGGGGATCAATAGGATCCATAGGTTCTTCAACATCAGGCATCGTCTCATCTTCCCTTTCCTCTGGTTTCCTGGTATCACCTTCTCTAGATTCCCTTAGAGTAGGAAGATTGCCAACTTTTCTAAGAGCCATATCTAAATGTAAAAGGTGACATCATGGCTAATCTCGACTTCCCTTTAATCAGCCACGTAGATTCTATAGCCATTACAATTTTCGCTATAGCCCACAAAGATTCCTTTCTTTCCAGATGCACCCAATTTATTCCTCTTCTCTTTATGCATAGGAAAATATATAGGACTTCCAAAAATTCTAAAATGAGATACGTCAGGTTTCTTACAAGTGAACATGCCTTTGGGAGTCTTGGAACCTAATGCTTGATGAGGGCATCAATTTTAAACATATACGATGGTATTCATAGCTTTGTCCCATAGTTTCTTCGGAAGCCTTTGATCATGGACCATAGCAGAGACAGCTTCCACAATCATACGATTCTTCCTTTTTGCCACACCTTTCTTCTCAGGAGTATATGGTGTTGTAGTCTCCTTCTTAATGCCATCCTCTTCGCAAAATTCATGGAACTCATTAGATTCATACTCAGTCCCATTATCAATCCTTATGATCTTGATCTTCTTCTCAGTTTGATTCTTGATCAAGGCTTTGAAGTGACGAAACCAGGAGAACACTTCATCCTTCTTTTTCAAGAAGTATATCCAAGTCTTGTGAGAATAGTCATATGTATTGAAGTAATATAAATATCCTCCCAAGGAGTTCACAAGAATCATACGAGATATGTCTGACTGAACCAACTTCAATATATCAGAGGTCTTCCTATGGCTTGAGGGAAATGGTCCCCTTTTGAGCTTTCCTTCGGCACATCTCAGACATACACCTTCTTGCTTTACTTTGAACTCAGGCATCCCTATCACCATTTGTCCCACATTGGGTAGAGATCTATAATGAAGGTGAGAAATCCTTTGATGCCATAGTTTCGACTGAAGAGATGTGTCACAAGACATGACACCCAGTGGACTTACTCTGACTTGATATAATGAATCAACTCAAAACCCAAGAGTGAAAGAATATTTAAAATTATTTTTCCATACAAGTACCTTGAAATCAATGAATGCCACCTTGTAGCCTTTGTCTTCCATTGTCGAAATGGACACCGGGTTCTTTTTGAGATCAGGTACATATAGGACTTCTTGCAAATAAATTGTATTACCTTGATTCAATTGTATAGTAACATTTCCTATGCCTTTCACTCGATATTTGGAGTTGTCCCCAAGAATAATTTTCAAGTTTGTGTCCTACTCTATCAGATTAGATAGAGATCTTTGTAACCAGTGAAGTGCCTTGAGGCACCACTATCAATATATCAATTTCCCAGCAAGTCTGGGGGAGCAGTAGTAGAGAGGGCTGCCGGTAGATAATATTCATCTTGCTTATTGTAGACAATGTTAGATTCATACCTGTAGTTTCTTGCCTTCTTGGAGGGTTGACCACTTCCTTCATTTCTGGCATTCCTCTTTCCTTTGGCATTGAACCTACCATTCCTTTCATTGCCTTAAGAGTGATTTTGATCATTGTCATGATGTGTGTCCTTTCTATCAAGGCACTCCCTTGCATAGTGGCCCATTTTGTTGCAATTGTAACATCTTCTTTTTCTTCCACCCTTCGGTCCAACCTTTACTTTAGATTTAGATGCAGAATTGTTTCTCCTTTTAACATGAGAGGAGAAAGGAGAGGCATAGCCTCCAAGTTTAGGCATTCCTGCTCTTCCATCCTTGTTTCTTCTTGAATGCATCTCGCCATCAATTCCTCAAATCCAAGAAATACATTATTGTTGAGAAGAGTGGTTCTGAATATATGCCATTCATATGGGAGCCCTCCGAGAGTTGTGATGGTCAGATCCCTATCAAAAATGACTTCCCCAATTGATAGGAGGTCATTCTTGATCTCGATGATCCTTAAGAAGTATGCTTGCATACTCTCATCCTTTCTCTTCTTAATTTCCTTTAGCTTATTCTTAAGGAACAAAACTTTATTTGCATGATTAACTTCAAATAAGCTTAACAATCTATCATATATTTCCTTGGAGGTGGTCAGCTCGGAAACATAGGCCACCAGGCACTTGTTGATAGAGTCTTGTATGATATTCTTTGCTTTGAATTCTTCCCTAGTCCACTTGTTCCTAGAAGCAGCAGATGCATTTGATGGAGGCTCAACAATTCTACCTCTCACATGGTCCAACACTTCCTCCTCTTCTTGCTGGGTGTGGAGCCTGATTATCTTCTATATTCAAAGGTATCGTTGCTTTGGACCCTAGTTCAAAATGGGGTGGCAACGCTGCCCATAAAATATTTTCTGCAGGGGGGGTCTAGGGGGGGTGGCTGCGACCTTTGGGGAGCCCCCCCTGGCAGGGGTTTTTTGGGGGTAGCACCCCTGAAGCTAAGAATAGATGTAAAATTGCCTTGTCAAATGTTGTAATTTCGTAGTCAATCTTAGCGGTTCATTAGGTGGAGATCTGACAGTAGAAGTTATGTTTAATTTAGGGGTTTTTGCCCTAGAAGGCAACCCCTCGCTATATATGAGGGAATTGTATTGCGTCTATGTAGATCTGTATTCTGAGTGAGGAAGAGAGAGGAGATTGAGAAAGAAGATGGTGTTACAACGGATCTGTTGTAGGTTGTATCTCTTCATTTTTCTAGATAATATAATAAAAGAAGGATTGGTTATTTCTCCGTGGACGTAGCCCAAACTAGGTGAACCACGTATATCTGTGTCTCTCTTGTTTTATGAATTTTCTTTGTTTATATTTATGCAATATTTCATGTGTTCCATTGCTCTATAATATATAATTTTCTAACAATTCTAATGTCAAATCGAGAGACATCTTCCATCCATGATAGTTAGACTTCTCACAAATCTTGTTTTTAGTGGGGAAGTGTGATGAGGACCCCATGAAATATTTGAGATTGCTTCAACAGCCTTCGGTGATTTCTCTTTCTCTTTCTCTTGCTTGGGCTTTGTCTTCACCTCAGCTCTGATACCATGTTAATTTATGGTATGCTCTATGATTAGAGCAGTTTACTTGCATTCTTCTTATTAGCCACTGTTTAGCAATCACATAAACATAAAATAAAGTGTAGATTGAACACTAATAGATTAATAGAAAAGAAGCCAAGACAAGAGACACCAGATGTGGTGGTTAGCCAAGGAAAAACCCCAACCTGGGGAAACACTTTGATCAATTCTTCTTTAATCTTCAATAGTTCAGCAAAGAGAAATAATACAAATTCATAAATCTGTAATTTTATGATAGCAGCAGTAAACCTTAACTAGCAAAGTCAAATTTGGTCAAATAAGGTGAAATTGACCTTTAATATGTTTGGTCAATTTCCCTGTCATCTAGTCCTCCAACAACAAGAAGAAGTAGTCAATAAACAACCCTAAAATCATAGTCAAACTGTAGTCAACTGAAGTCAACTTGCTACCCCAAACTAGGGCAGTCAATGTTGGTCAAACCAAAGGTCAGATTGCCTCGGTTTATGTGCCAAAAATTACGGCCTACCTAGGAGAGGTTGCCACACCAAAACCACACCTCTGAAAAGTCAATGTTTGGTCAGCACTGTCCAAGATGTCATGCTGCAGCTTTTGCGTCCTCCTGTGTCCTCCTTCTTCCCACGTTTGAGCTTCTCTTCCTTGTCTGTAATCCCAATCAACCAAGGAGAGAAGAATGTATGAGAGATGAGATGAGTGAATAATGACTCAACCTGACTTGTATTTATATGATATGTTGGGCATGTGTGCCACACATTTAGCTGCTGGCTGACCTTGATAATTGTTCAAGTAAATACAAATAAATTCATATCTCCATAAATATTTGTTGTAATCAGATGATCGTTAGATCAATCCTACACCTATTGATGAGAGGGATCAAGGAAAAATATTAGTTGCCATAAATAATATGACCCACATGGAGTTTGGCCCTAGTTGCCAATTTTAACAGAAAATCTCCCCCAACAGTATCAGAGTATAGGCTACATCTCTTTCATGGATTCCACAATTTCACTTTTTGTATTCATTTGTGGCTTTTGGGTTTGAATGTCATTCCTGAGCTCAAAGCCACAACTATTCATTATAGGCTCTTCCTTCAGCTTGTTTCCCCTAACCTATATCTATTTCCTTTTCTACAGGGTTCATTCTTTTTGTGTCAATAATTCCAATAGACTTTTCTATAGAGGTGAATGTTATGAAACCAGCTCACACAAAGATAGAAAAGAGAGATCCACGCCTTAGAATTCAGCCTCTTCGAGGGGGCAACCTCCTTTACATTACATAAATGAACAATTCTTGGATGATACAAATGACAAAACCTCCTTTCTATATATAGGAGTCTAGGGAGTCACAATATAATCCAGCCGACCTAACAATAATAATATAAAGCCACAAAAATAACAATAGAGGGATTCTATGGGGCACAGAAATAACAATATGGGGGTAATAGGGGCACAACAATATAAATAAGGGGTATAACTACAATAGTAATGGGGTAATCACTAGTATTATAGGGACCCAACATGCCCCTCTCCTTCAAAAAAGTGTTGTCCTCAACGCTTGAGTAGTTCTGGATACTTCTGCATAAAATTCTCATCCTCCCATGTGGAATCTTCAGCGGATAAGTTCTTCCACTTGATAAGATACTCTGAAATTGATCGATTTCGTAGCTGTCGAGTTCTTGTTTCTGTGACTGCTTCCGGTTCCAATATAATTTTTCCTTCCTCGTCAAGTTCTGGCAATATTGTTTGAATTGGGAGCTTGTCACCTATAACCTTCTTTAAACATGAAACATGGAAAACTGGGTGCAATCGAGAAGCTGCAGGAAGCTCCAATTTGTATGCCATAGTACCAATCTTTTGCAACACCTTGTACGGACCATAATACTTTGGTGATAATTTATTATCCTTCTTAGCTTGCTTTAGGGACATTTGCTTATATGGTTGTAGCCGTAGGAATACCCAATCACCTACATCAAAACTTCTTTCACTGCGATGTTGATCTGCCTGTTGTTTCATTCTATTTTGTGCCAACACGAGGTTATCCTTTAAGAGTTGGAGGACTTGTTGTTGATGTTCGATGTGATGTTCCACTGCCTGAACCTTAGAATTTTCTCTTAAATATGATGTGATGGATGGTGGTTGATACCCATAAAGTGCCATAAATGGGGTCATTTTTGTTGCTGTATGGAAGGAAGTGTTATACCACCATTCAGCCAGAGGCAACCATTTGACCCATTGTGTCTGTTTATCAGATACAAAGCAACGAAGATATCCTTCCAAACATTTGTTTACTATCTCAGTTTGCCCATCAGATTGAGGATGATAAGATGAGCTATGAGCTAACTGAGTACCAAGACAAGAAAATAATTCTGTCCAAAAATTTCCAGTGAAAATGGGATCTCTGTCACTTACAATAATCTTTGGGTTTCCATGTAGCTTTTGAACTGTTTCCATAAATGCAGTAGAAACTGTACTGGCTTTAAATGGATGTGATAATGCACAAAAGTGTGCATACTTGGTAAGTCTGTCAACTACCACCATGATGACACTCTTTCCCTCAGACTTGGGTAAACCTGTGATAAAATCCATTGAAACCTCCTCCCAACGTTGGCTTGGAATGGATAAAGGTTGTAATAGACCCGGTGTCTTAATTGTTTCAACTTTATTTTGCTGGCAAACCAAACATTCCGCCACAAACTTTTGAATATCTGATTTAAGGCCATCCCAAAAAAATTCCTTCTTAACCCTGTGGTAAGTTTTTAAAAATCCTGAGTGCCCTCCTAAGGGAGAAGTGTGCAATTCCATAAGAATCTTTTGTTTTAGCTGGGAATTCTTACAGAGGTATAAGCGATCTTTGTACCATAACGAATCATTTTGCCAGCTAAATGTATCAGAAGTACTGGAATCTTGTTGTAGCTTTCGAATAAGTGCCCACACTTCTTCGTCATTCTTCCATTCCTCCCTTGCTTCGTTTATCCAATCTGGTTGGATAATAGAAATGGCACACAACAATGCTTCCACATCCTCATCCTTTCTTGAGAGTGCATCTGCCACCACATTTTGCTTCCCTTTTTTGTAGATGATTTCAAAGTCATAACCCAACATCTTTGTGACCCACTTTTGTTGCTCTTCAGAGGATAATCTTTGTTCTAAAAAGTATTTAAGGCTATCATGATCCGTTTTTACCTTGAAGTGTCTTCCCATTAGGTAGGGTCGCCATTTCTTAAGTGCATGGAGTATTGCCAACATTTCCTTCTCATAAATAGCTTTGCTTAAAAACTTTCCCTTGATTGGACGACTTTCAAAAGCAATGGGTCTTTCATCTTGCATTAGAACAGCACCAATTCCATTTCCTGAAGCATCACATTCCACAATAAAGGTTTTTGTGAAGTCCGGTGTAGCTAAGACCGGTGCTTGGCACATTGCCTCTTTAAGATGTTCAAAGGCCTTTGTTGCTTCCGGAGTCCATGAAAATGAATCTTTCTTCAATAATGTTGTTAGAGGTGCTGCTATTCTCCCATAATTCTTAACAAACTTGCGATAATACCCTGTCAACCCAAGAAATCCTCGCAGATGCTTTATGGATGTGGGGATTTTCCATTCCTTAATGGCTTTAATTTTGCTAGGGTCTACCTTAACTCCTTCATGAGATACAATATGACCCAAATATTCCACCTCCTGGACTCCAAAGAAACATTTGGATCTTTTTGCATATAATTGTTTCTCCTCCAATAGTTGTAGCACCCTGTCAACATGTTCAACATGATCCTTCCAAGACTTGCTGTAGATTAGTATATCATCAAAAAATACTAACACAAATTTTCTAAGGAATGGTTTGAAAATTGAATTCATCAAACCTTGAAATGTTGAAGGTGCATTGGTAAGGCCAAAAGGCATGACCAAAAATTCATAATGACCCTCATGAGTTCTAAATGCCGTTTTCGGAATGTCTTCAATCTTCATTCTGATTTGATGATATCCTGAACGAAGATCCAACTTGGTGAAGTAAATTGATCCATGCAATTCATCCAGTAATTCATCAATAACAGGAATGGGGAACTTATCTTTAATAGTGAGCTTGTTGAGCTCCCTATAATCCGGACACATGCGCCATGATCCATCCTTCTTGTGCACCAATACTACTGGAGCTGAGAAAGAACTTTGACTCGGTTGAATTATACCAGCCTCTAGCATTTCTGCAACCATACGTTCAATTTCACTTTTTTGGACATAGGGATATCTGTACGGCCTGATGTTTGGAGGAACACTTCCTGGAATCAGATGAATAGCATGATCATGATCACGCATAGGTGGGAGACCTTTGGGAGTCTCAAATACCTTGGAATGATTGTCCAGGACTTTTTGGAGATCTGGAGAAATAGATGATTCCAATGTGGAAACATCTAGCGAACATAATTGTGCAATTACACCTCTTTGCTCCTTTTTTAGAAGCTTTGTCATGCCATTAGAGCTGATTATCTTTCCTGGTTTCCCTGCAATACCCCTTAATTCAACTTCCTTTCCTTCCACAGAAAATTTCATGAAAAGTTCTTGAAAATTAAAAGCTATTGTACCCAAGGATTGTAGCCATTGGACTCCTAGTACAACATCAGCACCTCCCATTGGAATGGAAAGCATTGGGCTAGTCAATACATATTCTCCCATGGATAGCTTGATATTATGGCACTTTCCAGAACAATTTATTGTTCCTCCATTTGCAATCATCACTTGACACTCTGGTGCTGGATATAGGAAGCAATTCAATTCTTTTGCTACCCTACAATGAATAAAATTGTGGGTGCTTCCTGAATCAATCAACACTATTACCTTTTTCTTCTTGATTTGTCCTTCTATCTTGATGGTTTGAGGAGTGGTAATTCCTGCCAATGCATTACAAGATATGGTCGGATTTATTTGTTCTTCATCTAGGCTTTGTTCCTGGAATATATCCTCTTCTTTTGACCTTTCTTGCTCCTTTTCTTCTTCCTCTTCACAATCTATGTAGAATAATTTCTTCTCAGCACACTTATGACCTTTTGTGTATTTGCTATCACAATTGTAACAAAGCCCTTTTGCTCTTTTTTCTTCCAATTGTTGTGGTGTCAACCTTGTAGGTTGTGGAAGACTATGGGCAACAACACTTCCGTCTTTATAGTTGTGAACGGTATGCTTCCTAGTTGCCATAATTTTGCTTTCCATTTTTCTTGCTAACCTGAATGCCTTCTCTAATGAATCAGGTTCCCAAAGGCGCACATCATGTTGGATATTATCCTTTAAAGACCCTATGAACACATCAATCCTATGCTCCTCTGGAATATCTTTTACCCTTATGTTCAATTTTTGGAACTCCTCAATGTGCTCCATTATTGAACCCTTTTGTTTGAGACTTATCAATTGGCTAAAAAAAGTGTTGCTTTTTGTATCCTCATAATGTGCTATCAATTCTTCCGTAAAAATTGCCCAAGTGATAAATTTTTTACGAGAACAAAGCCATTGATACCATACAAACTGATTTGGTTCCAAATATAAAGTTGCCATACGTACCTTTTGTGTGTTTTGCACATTATTGAGATCGAAGAATTGCTCCATCTGTAATATCCATGTGGCGGGATCCTTGCCATCAAACTTCCTCATATCGATTTTTGGAACATGGTGAGTCTTCGATCCAACATTAGAGTCTATGGAATCATGATTAACATTTCTTTTGTTCTCATCATGAGTTTCCTTTACTACCTTTTCACCATTAGTGACCCTTTCTTGTAGCAACTTCTTCAATTCATCCATCTTATCATCCATGCCATCAAATTTAGCGTCAATCTTAGCTTCCATGCCATCCATCTTAGCTTCCATTCCCTTTATCTTAGATTCCACGCCATTTACCTTAGATTCCATGCCACTTATCTTAGCTTCTGTTAGCTTTTGTGAGCGTGACATTTGTTGCACTTGTTCTTGTAATTTTGATATATCATGTAGCATTTCTTCCTCTTCTTCATGAGTCATGCTAGAGCTTTCAGGTTCCTTACTAGGTGTTTGCATTTTCTTTCCTCGGGGCATCAGTTACCGATAATAAAGTTTTACTATGCCCTTTGAATTTCGTTAAACCAAGCTTACACAAAAATTAAAAAAAAACTACACACCTTTTTTCACTTTATAGAAGCCTGATATTGAATCTGATGTATCTCTGTAATTTCGGATCCTCCAATTCTGAAATTGCTACCTTTAGTAGCCTTTTGTGTCCTCTTTCCAATGCCACAAGTCTGAGCCAAATTGGATTCTCCAAGGAAGAGTTATGTGAAATCTCCCACAGTTACTTGCTTTTAGACTGGTTCAGTAGAGCGAACTTGTACGACGTGCCACGAGTCACTGTTGCAACCTTTGAATCTGAAACACATGCACAAGAAACTATAGTCCGTCCTCTTTCTGTACCTTTTTACGAAATTTAAATCTGATCCTCAGAGAGAGAGTTATGATGATTTTCCCCAGGTCACCTGTTTTGAATGTAATTCAGGAGTCTCCAAAAAGACCAAATTCCTCAGATCATATCTCCGAAAATATCTCGAGAAAAGATCTGAAATTTGGACCCAAGGTTCAACGCCAATTCTTCTCAAATGGGTTTTTTTTGTGACTTTTGAAATGTCACAGAAAAAAAGTTATAGCGAAAATACCACGATGACCTGTTTGGAGTAGCGAAACCCTAGAATCCAAAGCTCTGATACCAAATGTTATGAAACCAGCTCACACAAAGATAGAAAAGAGAGATCCACGCCTTAGAATTCAGCCTCTTCGAGGGGGAAACCTCTTTTACATTACATAAATGAACAATTCTTGGATGATACAAATGACAAAACCTCCTTTCTATATATAGGAGTCTAGGGAGTCACAATATAATCCAGCCGACCTAACAATAATAATATAAAGCCACAAAAATAACAATAGAGGGATTCTATTGGGCACAGAAATAACAATATGGGGGTAATAGGGGCACAACAATATAAATAAGGGGTATAACTACAATAGTAATGGGGTAATCACTAGTATTATAGGGACCCAACAGTGAAAGAATAGATTCACTAGGAATTTGATATTATCCCACAATCTGCTTGGAATATGCTTTACAAGGTAGTCAAAAGCACACTTTGTGCAAGACTAATAAAATGAAAATAGAAAAGGATGTAGCATTTCACATTAATTAATATTCTCCTTTCTTCCATAGCAAACTTTACTCTTGGTCTTGATTCATAATTATATTCTCCTTTCTTCCATAGCAAACTTTACTCTTGGTCTTGATTCACAATCACAAATCCTTTGAGAGAGGTGAGATAATAGTTTTGATGGCTACCTCCATCCACTACTAGACAAAAGTATTCCAAATTATCATCTTGGCATTGAATTCCTCTTCTTTCTCATTAGTCAGTTCCACTTGAGCCTTCCTGTAGCTCTCATCTTTGGTGTCACTTCTTATTGCTAATTGAAAGCATGTTTTATAAATCAAGAGAAAGGAGTGCAATTTTCCCCTTCAAAATATTTTGTTGCTATAAATATTTATGTTGTTTGGAGTATTTACTAATTTGTTTTTTTTTCAATTTTGGAACATCAGTGGTACTGAATCCACTATGTGCATTGTTTAGCTTGAGGACTTAAGTCAGACAATTTCTTTTGCAGCGATTTGCAGATGTGAAGGCTTCTAATCAACAAGATATGATTGAACTTCTAAAAGAACATGGTGCAAAATCTTTGGTAAGTTTTTTGATGCAGTGAAAAAAAATTGAAGTACATATTTATTTTTGACTACTTGACCCTTGATGTGTGTTATGATTCTCAGTTAAGTTCTTCCATCCTCTCTCTTTCTTTATGTTGTTTATCATCAACATCAATTTATTCTATTTGACATTTGAAGGAAAAATTGCCCAAGATTAGTTTCAAATTCTGAAAGGTGTAGCATTAGAGGACTAATCCTATATTCATAAATCCAACCAACATGAACTTTTTTGGGGGGATTTTGACCCTTTCCTAAAAAGCAATATTTGGGACTGATCAAGTGTCAAACTACAACCTAAATTAAGTCAGGAGATCTTTGTAAAACTTAAAAATATATCTATTGAATATTGGATATAAGTGCTTTAGCCATTTAATTATTATTTTATCTTGTTATGAAATTAAACACTAATGCATGGGAAATTAATACTGTAAACATCTAAGCTGTCTTTCACTTCAATTTTTAGAGTTAACTTGTTGCCTTGCAACATAATTTATTACATTTTTTGAACACTATCTCATCCCAATGGGATATTGTTTATATAACACTTTCATTTCAATGAAATGAGTGCTAAAAAATATTTAATGATTGGAAAAATGTTTTTCCTTTTTCTATAATAATAATCTGAGTTCTTCATCTAATAATTCAATAGATCTTTGTTTCACATTTTTAGATTTGTGGTAAAAAAGACATAGTGAAACTTTTTAGATTATCATATTTATTAGAGTTGCACAAAACTAATTTATTAACCTCACAATTCTTTGAATGTATCATCATTATGGAATGCAATTTTATATCCTTGATTCTTGTGTTGTTTTCTAAATCTTTGAATATTATGATGTGTAAGGGAAATCATGGTAGTTGTTTGGAGCCCAAGATGCAACCAATCAATCATTATGTTAGTAGGAGGTTTACTTCCTCTAGACCCTAAGGATCATGACATATTGGGGTAGTTTACCCACCCACATGTATGGGTAACCATATGAGAACTTTTTTCTTCTATGATGCAATTGTGAGCTAGCTGTCATACATTATTTATTATATGTTGTCTTTTTATTTCCATTTGTTTTCACAAGTTATTTACAACTTGAACTTTTTGTCATGTAACTTAGTTAGCATGATTGTGCCTAAGTTTTTCTTGAGGGTTGAATAATAAGTCCTAAGGTGTTATTTTCTATGGTGAAATTTTATTTTCTTTGTTTATACAGGTTATCTCGCCAAATAGTGGCCACCATCGCCCAACTGAAGAAAACTTGTTAGAGTTCCTTTCTTTTCAGGGAAAAATGACATTGACATTGCTGATGTTGAGGTATATGTTGAATAAATTATGTATAGTCTACTTTAGTTTATATTCTAGCATTCATCATCTTTCATGTCTTATACTTTGCATTGTATCTTCTTTCATTTTCAGAAGAGGAACTTAGTGTTGATGGTAAGAAGAAATAATTGAAGAAAGAGGAGAACAATAACACTCGAGCCACAAGTGCAGAAAGAGAGAGAGAAGATAATCGATCTAGTGATACCCTTAAAGCTAATATCCTACATGAAACACACATATACTAATTGTTTAATGAAAGAAAATGAAGTGACATTTTATTTTCTTTGTTTATACAGATCATTTGGCCACATAGTGGCCACTATCACCCAACTAAAGAAAAATTGTTTGAGTTTCTTGATTTTCTAGGGAAAAATGGCATTGACATTACTAACATTGAGGTATATATCATATAAATACTTTATAGTCTATTTTAGTTTATATTTGAGTGTTCATCATCTTTCATGTCTTATACTTTGCATTGTATCTTCTTTCATTTGTAGAAGAGAAACTCAGTATTGATGGTAAGAAGCAGGAATTGAAGAAAGAGGAGAACAATAACACTAGAGCGACAAATGCAGGAAGAGAGAGAGAAGATAATCTTTCTAGTGATACCGTTAAAGCTAATATCTCGCATGAGACACAAAATACAAATTGACGGTCAAGTCTTTAGAGTTGTTGAATTCACATGCAATGTTTTGGAAACACATGAAAGATAATGTTTTGAAGTGATGAAACAATATTTCATGTGTAAATTGCAGTCCAACCAATATTAAGTTGGAAACTCATTCTAATATTTGACTTTTCATATAATATAATCTATGTGGTTCAGATTATTTCTACTTGTATTTAATATTATTTAGTATTGTAATTAAGACATGTAATCTTGTTTTTTCATATTAAATGAGCATGCACATTGTATGATATTTTTTTTTTATTTAATCGCAAAATCGTACTAATTAATTTATGTTGATTAATAATGAACACAAAATCAATCTAAAACCATTAAATTGATTCATGATGAACACAAAAAAATGAATATATGACGGCTAAATTAGTCATTTATAATAATTATTAATGAAAGTAAATGAAGTCAATATAAACTACTAAATTCGTCGTTTATATAACGAATATGAAACTACCAAAAAATGATGAATGACTACTATAAATGATAAATTTGTGATTACAAATGACGGCTAAATTTTGCATATATAAAACTATTAGTAGCTAATTTACACTATCTTATAACACGACTAAAATTTATTCATTTTTTTTTGTCATTAATTGGTTTCAAATGACGACTAAAATTTGCATATATATGACTATTAGTAGCTAATTTATAGTATCTTATAATGCGACTAACATTTTCGTCATATTTCATTGGTCATTAATTGGTCTTCTTGGGTGATCATGTAGTAGTATATTTTGTTGTGTATTTGGTCATTAATTATGGCAATTAATGACTAAATCAATGACTAAATTAATGACCAAATTTATGACTAAATATACTATTAGATGATAAAATTGAGACAACCAATTAATGACTAAGCTAAATACGACTAAAAGTTGGTCGCGTTATAAGATACTGTAAATTAGCCACTATTGGTCATCGACGGAAAAATGGTCGTTTATATGCAAATTTTAGTCATTTTTTTAGTAACTAATTAGCCATTTTGTACTAGTGTTATGATTGTACTTGTTTGTTTTATTTCAAAGGTTTGGCTGATTTGGGTGTTATAATTCCATTGGGCTATGGAGTCTATAAGCTAAACTAGAGTTTTGCATCAATTTTTATAGGAGTTCTCGCAAAGAAATGTAGGTTTCACTATTTGGATCTTTTCAGAATTTAAATGCATGGTGGAATAGGAGAAGTGTAAGGTTTAGTATAAATCCATGAGCAATTAAGAATTCCCAGATTTGACTGCAGTGGAAAACATTAAAATTATCAACATCCAAAATAGGGTGCTATAAATAACAAATCCTATTTATCAGAGTTTTTATTGAAAAACTCAGATTTTTTAGAAAAACAAAGAAAGAAAAACAATGTTCAAACACATAAATAGAAGAAACACATCACCATTTGATACACCAGATGAATCCTATGAAAGGTCCTTGTATTATTGATGCTCCAGTACTTTGGAAATTACAATATGCTAAAGAAAATTACATTCGGAAATCAATCCTTAATACTTGAAACAATGAAGTATTTATAATGAAAATTACAAAAATGATTTACAAAATCGTTGTCAAACCAACAATGTATTATTAGTTTGATCACAAACAATATCATCTAATCCTAGCAGAAGAATAGGCCACGTCGGCAACAAAAAAGGAAAGGTGGCCCTGCTTTAATGGTTTTGGTTGCTGAGTCAACCCAAAATAGTGTTGTGATGCTGAATTGACAGTCGTGTTGGCTGTTGCACTAGCAATTGTTTTATTGTCACTGAATTATTCTTCAATCTTGTAAATCAACCAATTCTTCCCATCTCTTTTGATCTAGTACTGTCAATTTTGTTACCTTGCGGTAAATTTCATCTAACTCTTTGTATTTGCAAAATTTGGCTTCATGGTAAAAATGTGTATTACCTCATTCTAAACATGGAAATCATTTGACATAGTTTCTGAAAACGCCTTTGCTATCATACTATCCTTAATTCCACTAAACTTGATGTTGCTTCTAACCACTTCTTTCACCTTTAGGTTATAGACTTCCTAAGTGATTAATTTGTAATTTATAACATAAATGTCAGGCAATCCCTTTTGGATTAATGCTTCAATTTTGTTTGTGAACCTGTTTACTCGTAGCTTCAAGGTTTCACACATTTCTTCCAACTAATCAATGAGGTTTCTCTTATTCAAGACTTTCTTGACTTCAAAAATAGTAGAAGTCCAGTCAGTGATCTACTTCTTCCAGATCATACTTGGACTTAGAGTTCAAGAACCTGATTATGTTAGAGGCTTCTGTGGGAATTTCTCCCAGCTTTTCTCTTCCCTGAATAATAGTTTTTGTACATTTTTTCTATCAACTCTTTCTGCTCAAATATGATTTGGATAGAAGGCCAAATATCATTCATAAAATCTAGTATATTCATCCAAATGGTTTCCTTGGCTTGGGCCAAGGTCTGACCAATTGAAGTGTCTCTCTTTACCTTCTGCAACTTCTCCCACAATATCTAGTATTTCTCCATTTTAGTAACCTTAGATGCTTCTGCTTTGGCCTTTTGTAATTCCAACTCTTTGAGTTGGCCCTACAAAGGCTCAATCTCGTTTCACTGGAGTGACATGTTCTGAAGTGTCTTGGTTACCTGTTCAACACTCACAGTCTGAATAGAAGAAGTAGTTGCAGTAGTTGTTCCTGTGGCTAGAAGTTGAGAGATATGTATGCCATCCATGGGGAAAATGGCCATCCTCTAGCTTTCTTCTTTATCCTTTATCAGTTTCTCCATCTATGACTCCATATGACTAATCTATATATTTTATTCTATGATCAATTTCATCCGATATGATTTTTGTGCTTCACTTTATTCAATATCCTTGGTCATTGGATCCTACGTGGTTGGCAGCTTTAGCTACTCTCTTAAGGCTGCAATTTCCAGGTTCTTCTTCTTAACAATCTCCTCAGTAGCATTGACATCTTTAGGGTCATACCCTGTCTTAATCACCAAGTCTTCCAAAGACTTGATCCTATTTGAGGATGTCATTTCACCAATTTTCTTGTGCATCTCCATTTGATCAATGGGATGTATGTGCTTTGTGCTAAATTCAAAAGTGTTTCTCTTGTAGTCTATTGCTGAATTTGGTAGTCTAATCTAGGCCTAAAGAAAGGCCATCTGCATTTTTCCATGTTCTGTGTCAAAGACTGACAAAAAACTACTCTGTGAGCTGGAGGTCTATTTCCATAATTGGTTATAGGTGCTATTTTTGAAAATATCATTTTTGAGTTTAATTTCCCTGTATCTATCAAATACTGTCTTCTCCTTGTCTATTTGGACATTCTCTGATTCTAACTCAGTTTCTTTGTGACCATGTGAACATGAAGGCTCATTAGGAGATGTTGTCACTTTGCTTGTTGTGGGTGGTGAATCTGTGATAATAATAACAACCTACTCCTCGGTTTCTTTGTCAAATTCTACCCTACGAGTCACCTTTGCTCTTTTCCTGTAGTTGATCCTGAATTCTTTAGCTTCACTTCCAGTTGTCGATGATGATCCTTCCTCTCTCTGTCTTTTGCTTAATTTTTCTCGAGGAATGGGAGTCTGCAAACTAGAAGTAGAAACAAGATGTTCTTCAGCTTCCTGTAAGGTATTTTCTATCCACTCTAGTTGATTGGCATACTGCTCTATTTCTAGTCTTGAAGTATGAATGTAAGGAGTATTTTTGTTCTCTACTCTAAGCTTTGAAATGATGCCACTGGGGTCATAAGACCATGTAAAGCTCAGAGTGAACTTCATTTCTCTTAGCATTCTATCTTCCTCTTCACCTGTTGTCCTTGTGTTGCACACAAACAGGCCCATTTGTGTCTTTATTCTAAACTATGACTTCATTTTGGCTACTACAAAGTGGATGTCATCCAAATTCAACATATGTCTGATATACCCCAGGGAAAAAATCCTCATTGGGAGGTATTTGTGGAGTTCATAAGGTGTGAATTCACATCCATACACCATGATTTATATGTAATTTTAGTGTAAATATCAATCCCCAGTCTTTGCCTAATTTTTCAAGTGCAAAATTCTCTTGATTTCCTGCCTGATCCTGGGTTGTACTGCACTGTTCATAATGTTCATGGATGGATGAAAAAAATATTCAATGAACTTATTATAGGTGAACTCCTATTGTTCTCTCATGATCAATGAGGTCCAAAATATTACTGGTTGCTGGTTCCCTGCATCATCAACTTTCTCCAGTGTGAAATTGAACTTGTCTGCCTAATAATATAGGAACATATAAACCAAAATTGAGGTGTAATTGAAGACTTGTTATGTAGGAAATTTTATGAACTACTCATGGATACTATCAGCTAAGAATTGTCTGAAGTTGAACACCAAGGAGGACTTTCTGTCTGTGGAAAATATGGAGACGAATCCTAAAATGTGCTCATCTACCTACTGATCAGAATAATATCCTAAAATGTAGGAAATCATGGATATAATTTGCTTGGCTTGATCAGGGAATATGGAAGAAGGATATGGAGGATTCTTTTTAGGTAATTGGGCATTCTCTGGTAAGAATATCTCAGACATTCCAGCTCTGCTGGCAAAATCTAGCTTTTGATAATGCTGGGCGAGGGCTTCTAGAGAGAAAGGAGCACCATTTTCCACAGAGGTGACCAACATTATTTGGTCAATGGATTGGTCTATAATTGTGAAAATAATGTCACTTGTAGGGTCAATGATGGATCTCTAGGCAAGGACATAGCATGCTTTACATCATGTGGTAAATTCAAGGGCCTGGAATGTCAAGGGGAAAATATAATGGGGGAGGTTGGACTCCTACAACCCAATTTCATCGGTTTTGTTTATGTGTTTATCTGCTACCTAGAAATATAACTCAAGAAAATCACAGTGACATTGGGCTTAATTTATCCTGTAATCCCTATCAGCTAAAGGTATATGATATAAATCTATAGAAGGGGGAATTAAAGGATTAATAAGCTTGTATTGAGTCTCAGTGTTTGGATGGATGACTGCAAAAATCTGAGAACAAGATGAATTTGCAGAGGATCTTACTAATCACAGTAGAATAACGGACTGTCATTTTTATGTTGTGATATGGCCACGAAATTTCTCTGAGAGAGATCATTCTGTAGAACTAGCAATAGTAGAAAAAATAGGTAAATGCAAGAGAGCGATAAGATGAGCAATAAAGAAAATAAAAATGTGGGTTCAACAAGTTTTAAATGTTGCAACGAATTGCCTGTTGAAATGGAGCAGGATCATTGGGCTTGAACGATTACTCGGGAGAAACCAAATTTAATGGAGAATGGTCTTTTGGCCAGTAAATCATTTAATTGGCTTAACGGTCATGCAACATGGTCAGTGGAGAGTGGTGGAGGAAACGTGTGGGGCACGGTAGAGCGGTTGAGGAAAAAGTGGTTTTCGTAGGGTGTAACATGCGGTTTATGGTTTTTGTGATGCGGGGTGCGAAATCACGAGGATGTGACACGTAACTGATGGGGCCCGAGAAGTGAAGCAAATTTTTGGACACCCCTTGTGGTAAAGGAAAAATGGAGAGGGGGGCCGAAAGCAGATGAGTTATGTTGATCAAATGCAGGATCAAATCTTGATGCTTGCAAATTGTCGCACATTAACCATAAACAACAAAAGCACTTTGCCCAATTGTGCCTTTTGATTATTTATTGCCTAACTTATGATAAAAGTAATATGAAACATATGAAATATTTTAACCATAGAGCACATATTTTCTTTTCACCATATCCTTAGACTTAGGATGAAAATTAGATATACATATATTTGCAAAAATGATCAAATCTACCTACCCATGACTAAACTAACATTTTTTATTCTTTCCTCTAGGGTCACTTCAACTAGAAGACCCACTTCATTTTCTTTTATCATAATGAAAAAAATACCTAACGTATCCCTTATTTCTTCTATCGATCCAGATTAAATAGTTGGATCAATGTCATTTTCTATGTAACAAATGATTTACCCAGATTAAACTATTGGGTAAGTCTTTATTCTCTATCTTAATCTACACAAATTCAAATGCATTTAATCAGTATTACACTGTATTATTAATCTAAAATCTAGTGATTGTGGCATTTTGAACAAGCTACACACAACTTCCTATTTTCAGTAATGAAGCAAAACTATGTATGAGTAGTAGCATTTAGACTTCCAACACTTTCAATATTATTCCTTGCTTACTTTTCTTTGTTTTTGTGGAGTTCAATACTTTCTTCTTTTTCATTATTTTTTGTTTTTCTCTTTTTCTTATTGAGACCCTCTTTTCATTTTTAATTCTTTTTATTCTATTTGGAAATCATTGGCAGATTGACAAGTATTTACAAAATAAGATTCCTTAGATGCAATACTCAATTACCTTAAGATCCTATAAATTATAGGACCCTAACAGTGGCTCTAGCTGGGGATGGCAGTCTCCCTATGAGGTGCCAAGAACATGTGATCAGTATCCTTGAGTGTCCTATTTTAGCAATTTCCACCTATGATTTCTTTGTTGCAACAATTATAGTAAAAGATCAATAGAAGCTTAACGCCTTCTCTGCGGGCGTCAACTTCTGTTAATTGGTCACCCAATCCAAACAACAAAGAAAATGATATTTTTAATGATAAATTTTAGGAGAACTTCTATTTCTTAGAGAAACAGTGTTTGAGCACCCTGCCATTGACAGGTCCACCAGGTAATTCTATCCCATCTAATTTATGATAAAGAATGCATTATGCCCTTTGAAAGCATAAATGACATAAGGTCCCATCCATAAATTGTCAAATTTTCCATGCTTCCCTTTGTCTTCTCTTCTGGAATCCCACTTTACGACTTTATCACCCAAGGTAAAATCATCTACTTTTGTCGTTATGTCAAAAAATTTCTTGATATTTTCATGGATGACCTAAGCCTTATTATAAACTTCTTCCCTAGATTGTTGCAACTAGATTATCTAATCAATTATCCTTTAAATGTCATTTGGCTCAGCCTGTAATTCCTCAATTAACTTCATGA
Source organism: Pinus tabuliformis (assembly GCA_031772625.1). Classification (NCBI taxonomy): domain Eukaryota; kingdom Viridiplantae; phylum Streptophyta; class Pinopsida; order Pinales; family Pinaceae; genus Pinus; species Pinus tabuliformis. The sequence goes on along the minus strand of CM062819.1, from coordinate 1,499,730,280 downwards.
CTTGAACTACCAAAGAGGATGGAAAAACAACATCCATTCCATAAACCAATTGGTATGATGTCATGCCAATTGATTTCTTTGTGGTGAGTGTATCAGCCCAAAGTGCATTTATCAGATTGTTGTGCCATGACTTTTTGTTTTCTACTAACAACTTCTTAATAATATTTACCAGAATTTTATTTGAAGATTCAGCCGAGCCATTACCCTGTGGGTAATAAGAAGTTGAATGCCCCAAAGAGATATGGTATTTGTTGTAGAAATCTATCATTTTCTTAGATCTAAAGGTTGCAACATTATCAATAATAAGCTTATTTGGGCAGCCAAATCTATACAGGATATTGATTTCTAAGAATTTGATGATAACAACACCTATGGCTAGTCTAGAAGGAGTGGCCTCAATCCATTTGGTGGAGTGGTCAGTAGCAGTACGGATCCATTCATGTTGAGCAGAGGATGGAGGATGGATTTCTCCAATGAAATCCAAACCCCATTGTTGGAAAGGGCTTTCAATAGATATGGGTTTCAAAGGTAGAGGCAAAAGCTTTCTTTCTCCCTCAATGATTTGACACTTGTGGCAAGAGGTTACCCTTTTATGAACATCTAGGAAAAGTGTAGGCTAGTAAAAACCAACTATAAGGATCTTATTGGAAGTAGTTTTCCAATACAAATGGCCACCACAGTCATGTTCATGGAATTCCTACATTTTCTTTCTCCATCATCTCTCAACAGACACTTTAGTAGAATACCACCAACATCTTTCCAATATAAAACATTTTCTATGATGCAAAATTTAACTGCGTTTAGCTTCATCAATCTAGCCTTTGTTTTTGTTAGACCATGAAGAGAATTTAAATTAAATAAAACATAAACAAGGTAAACATACTAGGATGAGTTCATGAAAGCCTCATCTAGTGGTGGAGTTGCATGTTCCTCTTCATCATCCAATCCAGCTACAAATTTGATATCTAAAGCATTAAAATTAGATTCAACCATCAATTTTGCTAATCCTTATCCTTTGATAAGTTGGTTGGCTTGATTTCCATATCATATTCTAGAATGATGGAAATCCATTTGCCTCCTTTTTCACCTGGTCCATTCTGTGTCAAAATATCTTTAACTACAACATTTGGTACATAAGAAATTATATGACAATGAAGGATATATACTCTGAAATATTTAATTGCTTTTATCAGTGTGAAAGCCTATTTATCCATTATATTATACTTGAGAGCAACATCCCTCAAGGCCTTGCTAAAGAAAGCAATAGGTTTTTCAAATCCATCATCATTTTTCTGCAAAATGATAGCTACAACAGTATGTTCAGAAGCAAATGAGAAAATTATAAAATCTTTAGTAAAATCTAGACTAATAAGGACTAGTGGCTTTGCTAATGCTTGTTTAACCTGATCAAATGGTTTCCTAGATTCAATGTTCCAACTAATTTCAGAACCTTGGTTTAGCATGTTTGTGATGTTTTTGAGAAGTTCTACAAGGTTAGGTATGAATCTTCTCAGGAAGTTTATTCTGCCAATAAATGACTAAAGTTCTTTAATATTTTTTGGATGATTTATTTTCAGAATAGCTTCAATCCTTTTAGGATCAATTTTTATACCTTCCTTATATAATATATGACCAAGAAGTTAACCCTCTTCAAGGACAAACGTTGTTTTCTTAGGATTTAGTGAAATCCCAAACCTTCTACATTTTTCAAATACTCTTCTTAGATGCATCAAATGTTCTTCATCAATATTAGAATATATAGTTATGTCATCTAGATAGATCACAATAAATCTTCCAATTTCATCAGAAAAAGAAATATCCATTTGTTTTTGAAATATGGCTCCAAAATTCATTAATCCAAAAGGAATCTTCACCAACATGAAGGTATCCCATGGAGTATTAAAGGTTGTTTTATCCCAATCCTCTAGATGAGCTAAGACTTGATTATAACCTGAGAAACCATCTAATAAAGAAATCCTAGAAGATCCAACTACCTTTTGCAAAATATGATCCATTTTAGGTAAGGGATCGTTATCCTTTAGAAAACTTTGTTTAGGTACCTGAAATCTATGCATAATCTGATTTCACCTATTTTCTTCCTAGTTGGAACAATATTGGAAACCCATTTAGAGTACTTAAGAGGAACTATTATTTTAGAGTCATACATTCTTTTGATTTCCTTCTCAATTAAAGGCATCAGAATTGGATTTATTCTACGAAGATTTTGTTTAAAGGGTTTCTAATATTCTTTAATTGGAATTTTGTGTTGTATGATTTATGTGTCATATGTTTTAAGATATTTGTAGCTTCAGGAAAAAAAATCACTAAATTTCTTGAATTAAGCAATATATTTTAGTTTTTCAGCTACTGGGGTTGATTTAGACAGTTTTATGATTTTGAGGTCTTTTTTAGTACCTAAATTACAATATTCAATTGTTGTTCTTGCGGGCTGAATCTTATGTTTTTTAGCCACATCATTGAAATCAAATAATTCTTCTAATGGAACTAGACCTCTAGGAAAATCATTATCTTTAAGTTGGATTGTTTCAAACTCTTCTTTTTCAGGATCTATCTCAAACAATTCTAGTTTATTTACAACTTTATCTATGGGTATATTTACATCTGAATTTTCTACTTGCCTTTCTAGATTAGAAGTCACAACAATTGTACTATCTACTTGAGATTCCAAATCAATACTATCATCTTCAAATTCAACTTTGGATCGCTGAAAACTTTCAATCTATTTATCATTTCTAAACACCTGCCAATACCTCATGTTATCAAGTACAATTGGTTGGTGTTTTACCTCCAGTACATATTCTTGATTAGGATAAGGCATTTTACAAGATCTGGCTAAAAAAGCCAAATTGTTTGGAATGATGTTTTGTTTTCTAGGAATTGCAGAAAGGTCATATTCAATAAAACTCTCTACAAAGTCAAGCGCAACATTTATGTTTTCTCTCATCCTAGGATGTTTGGCTAAATATTCTCCTTTAACTTGTTTGATAATTAATTCAACATCCCCTTGAATGGAGATTATTTTGACACATAACTTCTTTAACCATTGAAATCCTAAAATAAGGGCTTCATACTCTGCTATGTTATTGGTACATTGAAAATTAACCTTGTATGAGTGACCCTCAACATGATTATTTCCTATGTTCACTACCCAAATTCCTACTCCATAACCATCTTTGCTACAAGAGCCATCAAAACTCATGTTCCAAAGAGGTTCAAGAGGAGTATTTAGTTCTATTATTTGTGATTGGGTTGGGTCTATTTTAGAAATTTCAGTTTCAACATTGATCACCTGAGCATTGATATCCCCATCATTGTAAAGAATGAAATAATCCAAATCTGAGTGAACATAATAAAGAGGATAATGTTGAGGTTTCTCTTGACTACTCACCATGAACTTCATCAAGGTTTCCCTATATAATCTCTTTTGCTTCCCAAAAAATGGGTATGGTGGCAACGGTCATATCCATTTGTAGGGTTCCTTGTAATTTTTCTCCCAATGAGCATGACAAGAACATGCCATACTTAGGGAAAATATTTGCAACCACAATATCCATTACCAGACTCTTAGCTAGGATTTTTCCTAAAGTAACACACAGGTCATTGATGAGATCTAGACATCTTAATTTACTGGAATCAAAATAGTATAAGTCTTTATAAGGTTTGGTAATGTCAAGTCCTAATTTCTCCATAACAACTTTATTCATTAAGTTGTGGGAATCTCCTGAATCCAACATAGCATTATGGAGGATTTTATCAAGAATATTTAGGCTAACATAGAATAGAGGAACACCCCCTTCTTGTGGTTTTCCTTCAACTTCTGGTCCAAATAATAGTTCAGGCTAGTCATCATTTGGATTTGCAAAGTCAGTTTTTCCCCCTATGTTTAAAGCTTTCACTACTTGGGGTCTGTACATATTTTTTCTCATTAACTTTGTGAGAGGAATAGGGATTTTCAATTTCGCTAGTTCATTCTCAATGTTGAACGACATTTGAATATTAATCAAGTTGGGAAGTTTAGATTGATCTGTGTTTTTCCTTTTCATAGGTTCGTTTTGTTGACTAGTGGTTGTGATATCTTTTTGAGTAGTTTTAGAAACACTGTCAACTATCTTCTTGACAGGGATTTCTACCTTTTTCTTGCCAAAATTATCCACAATTTTCTTACGGAGACTATCTACGGTTTTCCTAACATCAATTTCAGATGACTTTTTAGTAGGATTCTTTGAGGTTTTTTTTTTGATAGTGTCTGGATTCTTTTTGCTCCTAAGGTTACACTTTCTATGGACTTCCATTATGGCATTTTCAAACCCTTTTTTATATTCATCTGATTCCTCATAATCTAGTTTAGTTTGAGCTAGGAGAAAAAGTTCTTGCTCTTCTTGAGTGAGGAAAATGGTATCATCAACATTTATCCCAATCAGATTTATTTGATTATCATCCAAATATTCAACAATATTCCCCTCATCATCTATGTAATTTTCCTGAAAGGGAGGCCAAACCTGATTGTCTGCACCCTTTTTCTCTCTTTGTTCAATTTGGGGAACATTATTTCTAAAGTTTTGGTTTCTATTTTGAGGAGCATTTTGGTTTTCTCTCACTTGAGTTTCTTCATTCAAGTTTACTCTTTTTATCATCTGATTCACTACTCTCACTAAGTTATCAATTTTATGATCAACATCAGAAGTAGAAGGCTCTTCTTTTATGGTAACTCTGCATTCTGATTTCAGTTTGGCCTTCTTGGCTAAGATGTTAACTTCAACTTTGATAGCATTTGCTTGGATTTCTTCCAAAGTTGTTGGGTCTGTTTCTCTAAGTTGATATTCCATGTCTACATCAAAACCATCAGGAAAGTCAATTAAATCTAGGCCATGGGAGGGCTTGATGTCTTTTGGAATGGCATTGTAAATAGTATTAAACCGTTCACAATATTCTTCCACACTTTAATTTGGTTTTCTTTTTAGTCTTTTATATTCATTTAGGAGTTCGAGTGGATTTTTCTTGATCTCCCATCCATCTAAGAGGGTTTGATGGAAATCATCAAGGTTGGCTATACTTCCTGCAGGTAAACTCCTAAACCATTTTTTGACATCACCTCCTAAACTTTGAGCAAACTATCTCATTTTAACATCCGCTTCATCTACTTCTTTAAGGTCAAACAAATCATTCAATCTATCGACATGCTGCTGAGCACAATAAGCACCAGTGTTATCAAAGGTCAAAGTTTTAGACTTGTAATCTCTAGGCATATAGTTTAGCTAGTATGGTAGCACCAAAGGTGCATACCTACCTACCATAACTGATGTAGGTGTAGTTGTGATAACTACAGGGATAGTAGGAATAACAGTTTGAGATATCATAAGTGAGGAAGTTGAAACTATGGAATGAGGAGGACTAGGAGGCTATAGATGAACACACTGGGAAGATTGACTAGAGAAAGAGGTTAATGCAACTGTTAAAGTAGAAAATTCAATCGATTGTTGGATATAAGCTTCTTCAATAGCTTTGTCCAAAACTGAAACTAGACCTTGTAATTTGTCAAATTATTGTAGAGATTTGTTAATTTTTGGTATGCTCTATGCTGGAGCAATTTATTTAAATTTTCACAGTTAGCAATCACATCAGCATTACGATAAACTGCAGATAGAACATAAATATAATATGCAGAAGACAAGCCAAGACAAGAGGACACAAGATATGGCGCAAGCCAGGGACAAACCCCACAATGTGTGGGGAAACCCTTGATCAATTCTTATTTTATCTTCAAAGTTCAGCAGAGAAAGAGAGAGAGAGTATATTTACAACATGAGTCAACACTTTGACTTGTCTAGATCTGAGCATAGATCATCTTCTATAACGATGAGATCAGTTGAAGATATTCTGCTTCAACTGATCCTCCAAGGTGACTCCTTCACCTATCAGGTTCTCAAGCTGCACCACTGCATACTGCACCATACTACGTTGCTCATGTCCATCATCATGCTGCCCTTCATTTCCATGATCTCATGTTGCCCATGTGCATGTTGCTTCATGCTTCTCACACATCATTATGCTTCATGCTGCCCACGCATCATGTTGCACTGAGTTCTTCCGAGACTATGAGATCACATCTATGTATGATCAATTTCAGTCATGATCTAGACTATGATCATTATCATTGTTCCTTGAAGTATGATGAGACTGCTTCATGTTGTGATGATATAGTCTCCTTCTTTGTGTATGCCAAGAATCTTTGTTATGATGGAAACTTCTTCCATGGCTCTGCAATACATCTTGTTGAGGCTGCTATAGGCATGTCATAGTGAAGGTAGTAGTAGATCACACACTGACTTATCTTTTATATCCATCTAAGGGCATCATTTTTATTATAGGTATGCCGAGAGGAGGCTGACCTAGATTTTTTCTGCTCCTTATATTCGAGGACACAACATAACCCTAGATTTATCCCATATAGAAATGTGGATTCATTTCCTTTGACTGCAGCTTCATTTTCCTTACTGTGGCTTCATTTCTATGACTCCAGCTTCATCGTTAACCTTATTGCGGCTTCATTAACATGACTGCGGCTTTGACAACCTTGACTGCGGCTCCAATGCTACTTCATTCCCTTAACGGTATGATTATATAGTGGACAGAGTTTCGACTTGCCTTTATGACAACGTATGGACTGCATGGATAAGATCCTTCATTCCAGCATATAATCTGTGTGGATAAGGTTACCATACTGTGCGTATTACAACGTATGTACTGCGTGGATAAGGTCCTTCATTCCAGCGTATAATCTGCATGGATAAGGTTACCATACTGTGCGTATTACAACATATGGACTGCGTGGATAAGGTCCTTCATTCCAGCGTATAATCTGCATGGATAAGGTTACCATACTGTGCATATTACATCGTATCGATTGCATGGATAAGGTCCTTCATTCCAGCGTATAATCTGTGTGGATAAGGTTACCATACTATGCATATTACAACGTATGGACTGCGATTTTAGGAGCCTCCTTATGATAATGGATAAGGGCTTTGTTGATGCGGATATAAGAGCCTCCTCTGCTGCGTATCAGTCCTTCATTAAGTGCGTGTTAGGCTTCTCCTTAACCACAAATAAAAGTCTCCTTTTGCTGCATCTAAGAGTCTCCTTGGACAGCGGATTAGGGCATTACTTGTCAGCAGATTAGGGCATCATGTTAACTGTTTATTGGAACTCCTTTGGGCAGAGGATAGGAGCCTTCCCTTTACCTGCGGCTAGGGTAGTGTACAGCAGCTAGGGCAATGTATAGCAGTTAGGGCAACGTACAGTAATTAGGGCATCATACAAGGCCAGCGTATTCTTCTTAGTGTCCCTCCTCCAAAAACCCAAGACGTGGAGAGGAGGAGATCACATGAAGAATGTGTTGTATTAACGACTCCAAATCCTCATCTATTCATACTAAAACGTAGAGATTGAATAGACACGTCGGCTGGGCTTCTAGAGCCTACATAAGAGCTGGTCGGCTTGATAATAATTACATAAAAAAAATAAATTCATATCTCCATAAATACTTATCGAAATTGGATGATCTTTGGATCAATCCTACACCTCTCGACGAGAGGGATCCAATAAAATTATCAGCTGCCATAAATAAGCTGACCGACATGGAGTTTTTCCCTAGTTGCCAATTTAACACTCCCTCTCAACTAGGGGGAACTCCATCTGCTGATCCATATGTCTGACTGTACTATCTCTGCCATCAGTGCCCTACACTGCTCTGCTCATCTTTGCTCAGCTCTGCTGGCTTGACTCTGCTATGTTCAACGCTGCTGGCTCTGCTAGCTCTGCTCTGCCCAACTCAGGTCTGCTAGCTTTGCTCTGCTGGCTCTGCTCTGCTCAGCTCAGCTCTGCTAGCTTTGCTCTGCTGGCTCTGCTCTGCTCTGCTCATCTCCGCTGAACTATGAAGAAGAAGAATTGATCGAGAATGAATCATATCATTCTCCACTGACCTAAAGTCAGTCTCAGAGTGCATACCACTAGTCCTAGACCAGTCTCAACTGACATGAAGTCATCTTCATAGAAAGTACCACTCCTACCACTGGTCCCAGACCAGTATCGCAGTCTCAGAGAGTGTACCACTGGTCCCAGACCAGTCTCAACCGACCCGAAGTCAGCGTCATAGTATGTACCACTCTCACTGGTCCCATACCAGTACTGCACTGACATGAATTCAGTCTCGGAGTATGTACCACTGGTCCCAGACCAGTCTTAGCCGACCCGAAGTCAGCGTCATATCATGTACAACTCCTACCACTGGTCCCAGACCAGTATCATTGATCCCAGATCAATGGAGGACATCCTAGCGTAGGGAGTACAGTAGATACAACGATGCGTCCATCGGTATTACTATGGTCCCTAACTTCATTTCCCTGCTCATTGATCAGATGAGAGGTACTTCCCATGAGTCCTAGACTAGATGGGTAGGATGCCTCGACAGGAGAACTTAATCATTCTGTCCTCACAGGAGAACACATCAATCTTGCTACAATCGCCATGGAGAACACATCAATCCAGGCTTCCATGGAGAACACATCAATCTAGGCCTCACAGGAGAACACATCAATCCTGCTACAATCGCCATGGAGAACACATCAATCCAGGCCTCACAGGAGAACACATCAATCCTGCTACAATCGCCATGGAGAACACATCAATCTAGGCCTCACAGGAGAACACATCAATCCTGCTACAATCGCCATGGAGAACACATCAATCCAGGCCTCATAGGAGAACACATCAATCCTACTACAATCGCCATGGAGAACACATCAATCTAGGCCTCACAGGAGAACACATCAATCCTGCTACACAAGAGAGCGAATCATCTTATCCCACAAGAGAGCGAATCATCTTGTTTCAGTGCGCACCACCAGGGGAGGGTGAGTCACCCTGTGGTCGTATGTTGCTCCAATAGAACTGCAAGCCCCCCAAAGCTCCTAGAGCCTAATGTATGCAACATGCAAGACCCTTATACAAAGGTCTCTCGACGACTCCAAGTTGTTCGGGAAAATCACAAATTTGATCTTTCCTCAGGGCTCTGTCCTATACATCATTTAAGTGTGATGGAGCCTCCTTGATCATCGACTTACCATATCCCAGATAAGGCAGTAATTGATGTCTATCTGCTGGAGCAATTGTCAAATACAGGATTCCTCAATAATCGAATCCCATCTCTGGTTGTCACAGAGATTCACAGTGGTATTCATCATGTGTACAAACAGCTCACTGAAGAGCTTCAGCAACCAGACTGCCTCATAAAAGGCCATACTATCAGCAATGTATTCTGCCTTGGTGGTGCTCAGAGTCACCGATTTCTGCTTCCTGCTCATCCAGGATATCAAGGCAGATTCCAAACAGCACTGAGAAGTGCTCTAGTGATCCTTCATACTTCTTGCCCACTCATCATTCGAATAATCATGTGGATTCATATTTCCGGCAGTGTATCTCAATTTATGAGAGATTGTTCCCTGAAGATATCTTAGAAGATTCTTGGCACCAATCAAGTGAGGCTCAACCGAATATGAGCTCACCATGCTAACTACAACACAGATGTCTGGACGAAGGTTCTCCAAGAACATATACGCGAATGAGTTTATGAAACTCAGAGGCATTTCCCAAATCTGGTCCGACATCATTACCATATAACTTCTGAAAGTTGAGATCCTCGAGGTAGTCACAAGCTTGCATCTTATCTTCCCACATTCAGAATCCAACTCCCTCTCTCTCCTATAAATGAGAGGGTCTGCACCTGTTAGACATAGGTCCCGGTACGAGAGGTTTATCATCCATAACCTTCGAGTAATGGTTTGGATCGGTTTCACTCCTAGTGAATCTCAGCGGTATTAGACAGCTATCAATCCTCTCATATTATGCCTGAGGTGCTTTTCTTCAAGCCATAGAGGGCTTTCTTCCACCTGTATGAGATTCCTTGATCATGATTCTCAAACTCCTCGGGTTGTTCCAAACCTGTGAACCTGCTGCATGAGGGGAATGGTACCCTTATAATATTTTCCTTTGGTACATTTCAGACATGTACCTTCATGCTTCCTTTTGAATTCAGGCATCCTAGTCACCATTTGACTCACAGACCTCTAGAGCTGAGTAAATGGACATGGTCCCTAGTGGACTTCCTACAACTTGATACAACCCTGAACTCAAAAACATCTTTTAAAAAAATCTATTTTCAAACACGTACCTTTCCATCGATAAGTGCCACCCTGCAACCTTTGACTTCCATTTCCAAGATGGACATCATGTTCGATTAGGTACATAAAAGAGATTTTGGGGTTCCTTGCTTTCGTGGAAGAGTCGACCATTTCCTTGATGACCTGCATTACCAGTCAATCTTTTGATCATAGAAGATGTCCAAGGAATGATTGTTATCTTCATCAAGATATGTGTCTCTGCCATTCGAACACTCCTTCGCATAACGGCCGAACTTATTTCAACAAGGCATCCGCCTTTCCTTCCACCCTTAGATCCGAACTTCCCAATGAAGTGATCTTAAGATGGACCATCATAATCTTCCGCTGCGCCATTCTGATAACATTCTCTGCTTAGACTTCACCCTAGGTGAATTATGAGGAACCCATTGATCCTTCTCTCTTGTCCCAACTATCTTCGGTGATTGCTCTTTCACTCTTGCTTGGGCATTGTCTTCACCTTAGCTCTGATACCATGTTAATTTTTGGTATGTTCTATGCTAGAGCAATTTATTTAAATTTTCACAGTTAGCAATCACATCAACATTACGATAAACTGCAGATAGAACATAAATATAATATGCAGAAGACAAGCCAAGACAAGAGGACACAAGATATGGCGCAAGCCAGGGACAAACCCCACAATGTGTGGGGAAACCCTTGATCAATTCTTCTTTTATCTTCAAAGTTCAACAGAGAAAGAGAGAGAGAGTACATTTACAACATAAGTCAACACTTTGACTTGTCTAGATCTGAGCATAGATCATCTTCTATAACGATGAGATCAGTTGAAGATATTCTGCTTCAACTGATCCTCCAAGGTGACTCCTTCACCTATCAGGTTCTCAAGCTGCACCACTGCATAATGCACCATACTACGTTGCTCATGTCCATCATCATGCTGCCCTTCATTTCCATGATCTCATGCTGCCCATGTCCATGTTGCTTCATGCTGATCACACATCATTATGCTTCATGCTGCTCACGCATCATGTTGCACTGAGTTCTTCCGAGACTATGAGATCACATCTATGTATGATCAATTTCAGTCATGATCTAGACTATGATCATTATCATTGTTCCTTGAAGTATGATGAGACTGCTTCATGTTGTGATGATATAGTCTCATTCTTTGTGTATGTCAAGAATCTTTGTTATGATGGAAACTTCTTCCATGGCTCTGCAATACATCTTGTTGAGGCTGCTACAGGTATGTCATAGTGAAGGCAGTAGTAGATCACACACTGAATTATCTTTTATATCCATCTGAGGGCATCATTTTTATTATAGGTATGCCGAGAGGAGGATGACCTAGATTTTTTTTGCTCCTTATATTCGAGGACACAACATAACCCTAGATTTATCCCATATAGAAATGTGGATTCATTTCCTTTGACTGCAGCTTCATTGTCCTTACTGTGGCTTCATTTCTATGACTGCAGCTTCATCGTTACCCTTATTGTGGCTTCATTAACATGATTGCGGCTTTGACAACCTTGACTACGGCTCCAATGCTACTTCATTCCCTTAACAATATGATTATATAGTGGACAGAGTTTTGACTTGCCTTTATGACAACATATGGACTGCGTGGATAAGATCCTTCATTCTAGCGTATAATCTGCGTGGATAAGGTTACCATACTGTGCGTATTACAGCGTATGGACTGCGTGGATAAGGTCCTTCATTCCAGCATATAATCTGCGTGGATAAGGTTACCATACTGTGCGTATTACAGCGTATGGACTGCGTGTATAAGGTGCTTCATTCCAGCGTATAATCTATGTGGATAAGGTTACCATACTGTGCGTATTACAGCGTATGGACTACGATTTTAGGAGCCTCCTTATGATAACGGATAAGGGCTTTGTTGATGCGGATATAAGAGCCTCCTATGCTGCGTATCAGTCCTTCATTAAGTGCGGGTTAGGCTTCTCCTTAACCACAAATAAAAGTCTCCTTTTGCTGCATCTAAGAGTCTCCTTGGACAGCGGATTAGGGCATTACTTGTCAGCAGATTAGGGCATCATATTAACTATTTATTGGAACTCCTTTGGGCAGAGGATAGGAGCCTTCCCTTGACCTGTGGCTAGGGCACATCTGACCTGCGGCTAGGGTAGCGTACAACAGCTAGGGCAACGTATAGCAGTTAGGGCAACGTACAGCAATTAGGGCATCATACAAGGCCAGCGTATTCTTCTTAGTGTCCCTCCTTCTCCAAAAACCCAAGACGTGGAGAGGAGGAGATCACATGAAGAATATGTTGTATTAATGACTCCAAATCCTCATCTATTTATACTAAAACGTAGAGATTGAATAGACACGTCGGTTGGGCTTCTAGAGCCTACATAAGAGCTGGTCGGCTTGATAATAATTACATAAACAAAATAAATTCATATCTCCATAAATACTTATCGGAATTGGATGATCTTTGGATCAATCCTACACCTCTCGACGAGAGGGATCCAATAAAATTATCGGCTGCCATAAATAAGCTGACCCACATGGAGTTTTGCCCTAGTTGCCAATTTAACAAGATTCAAGATTTAGATTTGTTTCAATAAGCTAGGTTTGGGGTATGTATGGTTGCAATAGGACTTTATCAATGACAACCTGATCTACAAAAGGCTCATATTTCGATCTAAACAAACTATGCTAGAAAGGAAAATCAAACTCTATATCCTAAATAGTTTAAAATTTCTCTGGAAGAGAATTAGCCCTAGACATAGGACTATTCTCAGGAAGGGAATTAAATCTATTCAAAGGAATATTACTACCTTGACTCTCAGTAAAAATTCTCTTTCTCACCAATTTTTCTATATTATCTACGAATTCAACAGGGTTGGGGTCAGCGTGAGCTCTAGTGAAAATTCTTTTGGGAGCCAGGTCTATTAAAAATCATCACACATGTAAAAATAAAAGATCACTGACACACTAAATATTTACAAAATAACAACCTCAGATCATGTATTTCATAATGATATAACAAATTTTTTAATGAAACACTATTTTAAAACTAAGGAATAATAATGCTTTAGATTAAAACTTATTCTTCCCCAGTATAGTCACCATTATGTTGTCATTTTGTACTTTTGAGGTTGAGGGAGTAAACACATAGGACAACATCAAAACCATTTTGGAAGTTTGGATCTAGTCGTGCCAGCTTCGGAGAGGGATCTCTCTATTTAATTTAGCTTTGTTTTAGTGTAAATTTTAGGCTAGTTATGATTGTACTTGTTTGTTTTTTTTGAAAGGTTTGGTTGATTTGATTGTTATAATTCCATTGGGATATGGTGTCTATAAACTAATCTAGAGTTTTGCATGAATTTTTAGAGGAGTTCTCAAAGGGCAAGCTGGGTTGCACTATTTGGATCTTTTCAGAATTTAAATGGATGGTGGAAGAGCAGAAGTGTAAGGTTCAGTAGAAATACAGGAGCAATTAAGAATTCCCATATTTGACTTCAATGGAAAACATTAAAATTATCAACAACCAAAATAGGTTGCTCTAAATAAAAAATCCTATTTATCACATTTTTTGTTGAATAATTCAAATTTTTTAGAAAACAAAGAAAGAAAAACAATGTTCAAACACAAAAACAGAAGAAACATATGACCATTTGGTACACCACATGAATCCTGTGAAAGGTCCTTGTATTATTCTTGCTCGATTACTTTGAAAATTACAATATGCAAGAGGAAATTACATTCAGAAATCAACCCTCAGTACTTCAAATAGCGAAGTATTTATAATGAAAATTACAAAAATGGTTTACAAAATCATTTTCAAACTGACAATCTATTATTAGTCTGACCACAAACAATATCATCTAATATTTGTAGAAGAATAGGCCACGTAGGCAACTGAAAAGGAAAGGTGGCCCTATTTTGATGGTTTCGATTGCTGAGTCAACCCGAAACAGTGCTGTGATGTGGAACTCACCATTGTGATGGCCGTTGCACTGAAAATTGTTTTACTCTCACTGAATTATCCTTCAATCTAGTAAATCAACCAATTGTTCCCATCTCTTCTCATCTGGTGCTATCAATTTTATTACCCTATGGTAAATTTCATCTACCTTTGTGTATTTGGAAAAAATTGGCTTCATTGTGAAAATGTGTTTTACCTCATTCTAAACATGGAAATCATTTGACATAGTTTCCAAAAATGTCTTTGCTGTCATACTACCCTTAATTCCACTAAACTTGATGTTGCTTCTAGCCACTTATTCCATCTTCGAGATATAATCTCCCTCAGTGATTAATTTGTTATTTATAACATAAGTGTTGGGCAGCCCGTTTTCGATTAATCCTTCAATTCTATTTGTGAACCTGTTTACTTTTAGCTCCAAGGTTTCACACTGTTATGAAACCAGCTCAAGAAAAGATAGAAAAGATAGATCAACGCCTTAGAATTTAGCCTCTTTGAGGGGACAACCTCCTTTACATTACATAAATGAACAATTCTTGGATGTTTCAAATGACAAAACCTCCTTTCTGTATATAGGAGTCTAAGGAGTCACAATATAATCCTGCCGACCTAACAATAATAATATAAGGCCACAAAAATAACAATAGAGGGATTCTATGGGGCACAGTAATAACAATATGGGGGCAACAGGGGCACAACAATATTAATAAGGGGTATAAATACAATAGTAATGGGGTAATCACTAGTATTATAGGGACCCAACATGCCCCTCTCCTTCAAAAAAGTGTTGTCCTCAACACTTGAGTAGTTCTAGATACTTCTGCATAAAATTCTCATCCTCCCATGTGGAATCTTCAGTGGATAAGTTCTTCCACTTGATAAGATACTTTGAAATTGATCGATTTCGTAGCTGTTGAGTTCTTGTTTCTGTGACTGCTTCCGGTTCCAATATAATTTTTCCTTCCTCATCAAGTTCTGGCAATATTATTTGAACTAGGAGCTTGTTGCCTATAACCATCTTTAAACATGAAACATGGAAAACTGGGTGCAATCGAGAAGCTGTAGGAAGCTCCAATTTGTATGCCATAGTACCAATCTTTTGCAACACCTTGTACGAACCATAATACTTTGGTGATAATTTATTATCCTTCTTAGCTTGCTTGAGTGACATTTGCTTATATGGTTGTAGCCATAGGAATACCCAATCACCTACATCAAAACGTCTTTCACTGTGATGTTCATATGTCTGTTGTTTCATTCTATTCTGTGCCAACACGAGGTTATCCTTTAAGAGATGGAGGACTTGTTGTTGATGTTAGATGTGATGTTCCACTGCCTAAACCTTAGAATTTTCTCTTAAATATGATGTGATGGATGGTGGTTGATACCCATAAAGTGCCATAAATGGGTCATTTTTGTTGCTGTATGGAAGGAAGTGTTATACCACCATTCAGCCAGAGGCAACCATTTGACCCATTGTGTCTAGTTATCAGATACAAAGCAACAAAGATATCCTTCCAAACATTTGTTTACTATCTCAGTTTGCCCATCAGATTGACGATGATAAGATGAGCTATGAGCTAACTGAGTACCAAGACAAGAAAATAATTTTGTCCAAAAATTTCCAGTGAAAATGGGATCTCTGTCACTTACAATAATCTTTGGGTTTCCATGTAGCTTTTGAATTGTTTCCATAAATGTAGTAGAAACTGTATTGGCTTTAAATAGATGTGATAATGCACAAAAGTGTGCATACTTGGTAAGTCTGTCAACTACCACCATGATGACACTCCTTCCCTCAGACTTGGGTAAACCTGTGATAAAATCCATTGAAACCTCCTCCCAAGGTTGGCTTGGAATGGATAAAGGTTGTAATAGACCTGGTGTCTTAATTGTTTCAACTTTATTTTGCTAGCAAACCAAAAATTCTGCCACAAACTTTTGAATATCTAATTTAAGGCCATCCCAAAAAAATTCCTTCTTAACCCTGTGGTAAGTTTTTAAAAATCCTGAGTGCCTTCCTAAGGGAGAAGTGTACAATTCCATAAGAATCTTTTGTTTTAGCTGGGAATTCTTACAGAGGTATAAGCGATCTTTGTACCATAACGAATCATTTTGCCAGCTAAATGTATCAGACGTACTGGAATCTTGTTGTAACTTTTGAATAAGTGCCCACACTTCTTCGTCATTCTTCCATTCCTCCCTTGCTTCGTTTATCCAATCTGGTTGGATAATAGAAATGGCGCACAACAATGCTTCCACATCCTCATCCTTTCTTGAGAGTGCATCTGCCACCACATTTTGCTTCCCTTTTTTGTAGATGATTTCAAAGTCATAACCCAATATCTTTGTGACCCACTTTTGTTGCTCTTCAGAGGATAATCTTTGTTCTAAAAAGTATTTAAGGCTATCATGATCCATTTTTACCTTGAAGTGTCTTCCCATTAGGTAGGGTTGCCATTTCTTAAGTGCATGGAGTATTGCCAACATTTCCTTCTCATAAATAGCTTTGCTTAAAAACTTTCCCTTGATTGGACGACTTTCAAAAGCAATGGGTCTTTCCTCTTGCATTAGAACAGCACCAATTCCATTTCCTAAAGCATCACATTCCACAACAAAGGTTTTTGTGAAGTCCAGTGTAGCTAAGACTGGTGCTTGGCACATTGGCTCTTTAAGATGTTCAAACGCCTTTGTTGCTTCCGGAGTCCATGAAAATGCATCTTTCTTCAATAATGTTGTTAGAGGTGCTGTTATTCTCCCATAATTCTTAACAAACTTACGATAATACCCTGTCAACCCGAGAAATCCTCACAGATGCTTTATGGATGTGGGGATTTTCCATTCCTTAATGGCTTTAATTTTGCTACGGTCTACCTTAACTCCTTCATGAGATACAATATGACCCAGATATTCCACCCCCTGGACTCCAAAAAAATATTTGGATCTTTTTGCATACAATTGTTTCTCCTCCAATAGTTGTAGCACTCTGTCAACATGTTCAACATGATCCTTCCAAGACTTGCTGTAGATTAGTATATCATCAAAAAATACTAACACAAATTTTCTAAGGAATGGTTTGAAAATTGAATTCATCAAACCTTGAAATGTTGAAGGTGCATTGGTAAGGCCAAAAGGCATGACCAAAAATTCATAATGACCCTCATGAGTTCTAAATGCTGTTTTCGGAATGTCTTCAGTCTTCATTCTGATTTGATGATATCCTGAATGAAGATCCAACTTGGTGACGTAAATTGATCCATGCAATTCATCCAGTAATTCATCAATGATAGGAATGGGGAACTTATCTTTAATAGTGAGCTTGTTGAGCTCCCTATAATCTGGACACATGCGCCATGATCCATCCTTCTTGTGCACCAATACTACTGGAGCAGAGAAAGAACTTTGACTCGGTTGAATTATACCAGCCTCTAGCATTTCTGCAACCATACGTTCAATTTCACTCTTTTGGACATAGGGATATCTGTACAGCCTGATGTTTGAAGGAACACTTCCTGGAATCAGATGACTAGCATGATCATGATCATGCATAGGTGGGAGACTTTTAGGAGTCTCAAATACCTTGGAATGATTGTCCAGGACTTTTTGGAGATCTGGAGAAATAGATGATTTTGATGTGGAAACATCTAGCGAACATAATTGTGCAATTACACCTCTTTGCTCCTTTTTTAGAAGCTTTGTCATACCATTAGAGCTGATTATCTTTCCTAGTTTCCCTGTAATACCCCTTAATTCAACTTCCTTTCCTTCTATAGAAAATTTGATGAAAAGTTCTTGAAAATTAAAAGCTATTGTACCCAAGGATTGTAGCCATTGGACTCCTAGTACAACATCAGCACCTCCCATTGGAATGGAAAGCATTGGGCTAGTCAATACATATTCTCCCATGGATAGCTTGACATTATGGAACTTTCCAGACCAATTTATTTTTCCTCCATTTGCAATCATCACTTGACACTCTGGTGCTGGATATAGGAAGAAATTCATTTCTTTTGCTACCTTACAATGAATAAAATTGTGGGTGCTTCCTGAATCAATCAACACTATTACCTTTTTCTTCTTGATTTGTCCTTCTATCTTGATGGTTTGAGGAGTGGTAATTCCTGCCAATGCATTACAAGATATGGTTGGATTTATTTGTTCTTCATCTAGGCTTTGTTCCTGGAGTATATCCTCTTCTTTTGACCTTTCTTGCTCCTTTTCTTCTTCCTCTTCACAATCTATGTAGAATAATTTCTTCTCAGCACACTTATGACCTTTAGTGTATTTGCTATCACAACTGTAACAAAGCACTTTTGCTCTTTTTTCTTCCAATTGTTGTGGTTTCAAACTTATAGGTTGTGGAAGACTAGGGGCAACAACACTTCCGTCTTTATAGTTGTGAGTGGTATGCTTCCTGGTTGCCATAATTTTTCTTTCCATTTTTCATGCTAACTTGAATGCCTTCTCTAATGAATCAGGTTCCCAAAGGCGAACATCATGTTGGATACTATCCTTTAAAGACCCTATGAACACATCAATCCTATGCTCCTCTGGAATATCTTTTACCCTTATGTTCAATTTTTGGAACTCCTCAATGTGCTCCATTATTGAACCCTTTTGTTTGAGACTTATCAATGGGCTAAAAAAAGTGTTGCTTTTTGTATCCTCATAATGTGCTATCAATTCTTCCGTAAAAATTGCCCAAGTGATAAATTGTTTATGAGAGCAAAGCCATTGATACCATATAAACTAATTTGGTTCTAAATATAAAGTTTCCATACGTACATTTTGTGTGTTTTGCACATTATTGAGATCGAAGAATTGCTCCATTTGTAATATCCATGTGGCAGGATCCTTGCCATAAAACTTCCTCATATCGATTTTTGGAATATGGTGAGTCTTCGCTCCAACATTAGAGTCTATGGAATCATGATTAACATTTCTTTTGTTCTCATCACGAGTTTCCTTTAGTACCCTTTCACCCTTAGTGACCATTTCTTGTAGCAACTTATTCATATTTATCTTCAATTCTTCCATCTTATCATCCATGCCATCAATTTTAGATTCTATGCCTTTCTTTAAACAATCCACCTTAGCTTCTACACCTTTTTTTAAACTATCCATATTAGCTTCTACATCTTTCCTTAAACCATCCATCTTAGATTCTATTGCTTTTTGTGCAAGTGACACTTGTTGCACTTGTTCTTGTAATTTTGATATATCATATATCATTTCTTCTTCTTCTTCATGAGTCATGCTAGAGCTTTCAGGTTCCTTACTAGGTGTTTGCATTTTATTTCCTTGGGGCATCAGTTACCAATAATAATGCTCTATTATGCCCTTTTAATTCCTTCAAAATAAATTTTCAAACCAAGCTTAAGCAAAAATTTAAGAAAATCTACACACCTTTTTTCACTTTGTAGGAGCTCGATATTGCCTCTGATGTATCTCTGTACTTTCCAATCATCTAGTTCTGAATTTGTGACCTGCCGTAGCCCTTTGTGTCCTCTTTCCAATGCCAGAAGTCTGACCCAAATTGGATTCTCCAAGGAAGAGTTATGTGAAATCTCCCACAGTGACTTGATTATAGACTAGTTCAGTAGAGCGAACTTGTACGACATGCCGCAAGTCACTATTTCAACCTTTGGATCTGACAAATGCATACAAGAAACTACAATCCATCCTATTTCTGTACCTTCTTACGAAATTTCAATCCGATCCCCAGGGAGAAAGTTATGATGATTTTCCCCAGGTCACCTGTTTGGAATGTAATTCAGGAGTCTGCAAAAAGACCAACTTCCTCAAATCATATCTTCGCAAATATAGCGTGAAAAGCTCTGAAATTTAGACCTGAGGTTTAGTGTGATTTCTTCTCAAATGGGTTTTTCTTTTTAACTTCTGAAACGTCAAAGAAAAATAGTTATAACGAAAATGCCACAATGACCTATTTGGAGCAGCGAAACCCTATAATCCAAAGCTCTGAAACCAAATGTTATGAAGCCAGCTCAAGAAAAGATAGAAAAGATAGATCGACGCCTTATAATTCAGCCTCTTCAAGGGGGCAACCTCCTTTACATTACATAAATGAACAATTCTTGGATGATTCAAATGACAAAACCTCCTTTCTATATATAGGAGTCTAAGGAGTCACAATATAATCCAGCCGACCTAACAATAATAATATAAAGCCACAAAAATAACAATAGAGGGATTCTATGGGGCACAATAATAACAATATGGGGGCAATAGGGGCACAAAAATATTAATAAGGGGTATAACTACAATAGTAATGGGGTAATCACTAGTATTATAGGGACCCAACACACACCTTTCTTCCAACTGATCAAAGAGATTTCTCTTTTTTAAGACTTTTCTGACTTCCAAAATAGTAGCAATCTTGTCATTGATCCCTATTTCCACCTCATACTTGGACTTAGAGTTCAAGAACCCGATTACATTAGAGGCTTATGTGGGAATTTCTCCCTATTTGTCTCTTCCATGAAAAATAGTTTCTGTATCCTTTTTTATCATATCGTTCTGCTAGAATATGATTTGGATAGAAGGCCAAATATCATTCTTATAATCTAGTATATTCATCCAAATGGTTTCCTTGGCTTGTGCCAAGGTATGACCAATTGAAGTGTCTCTCTCTACCTTCTGCAACTTCTCCAACAATCTCTGGGATTTCTCCATTTTAGTAACCCAAGCTGCTTCTACTTTGGCCTTCTTTACATCCAAATCTTTGAGTTGGCCCTACAAAGTCTCAATCTCCTTTGACTGGAGTGACATGTTCTGAAGTGTCTTGGTTAGCTATTCAGAACATGTAGTTTGGGTAGAAGAAGTAGCTGCACTAGTTGTTCCTGTGGTTGGAAGTTGAGAGATAGGTATGGAATCTAGGGGGGAAATGGTCATCCTCTGGCATTCTTCTTTCTCCTTTATCAATTTCTCCATCTCTTCCTCCATCTGCCTAATCTGTATATTTTGTTCTATGATCAATTTCTTCATATTTTCTTTCTGTGCTTTACTTTCTATAATATCCTTGGTCATTAGATCCTTTGTGGCTGGGATCTTGAGCTACTTTCTTAAGGATGAAATGTCCAGGTCCTCCTTCATAACAATCTTCTCAACAACATTGACATCTTTAGGGTCATACCCTATCTTAATCACTAAGTATTCCAAAGACTTGATCCTGTTATCTTTGGCTAAGGAGGACACTTTCTCCATTTTCAATTGTGGCTAGACATTTGCAAAAGAAACCTACAATTTAGAAAGTGACATAGCAGTGTTAGTCAAAGTGGAGGATATCATTTCACCAGTTTTCTTGTGCATCTCTATTTGATCAATGGGATTTATGTACTTTGTGATGAATTCAAAAGTGGTTGTAGTCTGCTGTTGATTTTGGCTGTGGAATCTGGGCCTCAAGAAAGGCCATCTGCATTTTGCCATGTTTAGTGTCAAAGACTGACAACAACCTAATTGGTGACTTGGACGTTTATTTTTGAAATTGGTTATAGGTGCTATTTTTCAAAATGTCATTTCTAAGCTTAATTTCCCTGTATCTATCAAATATTGTCTTCTCCTTGTCTATTTGGACACTCTCTGATTCTAAGTCAGTTTCCTTGTGACCCTGTGAAGATGAAGGTTCATTAGGAGATGCTGTGACTTTCTTGGTTGCATGTGGTGAATCTGTGATAGTAATGGCAACATTCTCCTCAGTTTCTTTATCCGATTCTATTGTAGGAGTCATCTTTTCTCATTTCCTGTAGCTAATCTTGAATTCTTTAGCTTCCCTCCTAGTTGTCGATGATGATCCTTCCTCACTCTGTATTTTGCTTAATTTTTCTTGACGAATGGGAGTCCACAAACTAGAAGTAGAAACAATTTTTTCTTCAGCTTCCTATAAGGTATTTTCTATCCACTCCAGCTGACTGCCATACTTCTTTATTTCTGGTCTTGGAGTATGAATGTAAGGATTATTTTTCTTCTCTACTCTATGCTTCGAAATGATGCCACTGGGGACATAAGTCCATGTAATTCTCTCCCCGCATTCGACCAGCATGAACCCTTGGAACCGGAAGGAGTAGATTCATTTACCATCTTTCAACATTCTATCTACATCTTCACATGTTGTCCTTGTGTTGCACAAAAACAAGCCCACCTATGTCTTTATTCTAAAATGTGACTTATTGTTTGCCATTACAAAGTGGATGTTATCCGAGCATAGCATCTGTTTGATATACTCCAAGGAAAAAATCTTCTTTGGGAGGTATTTGGGGAGTTTATAGGGTGACAATTCAAATCCATATACCCTGATTTCTATGTAACTTTTGTATAAATACCAATCCCCAGTCTTTGCCGAATCTGTCAAGTGAAAAATTCTCTTGATTTCCTCACTGATCCTGGGTTGTACTCAACTGTTCAGAATTTTCATGGTTGGATGAAAAAAATCTTCAATGAACTTCTTATAGGTGAATTCCTGTTTTTCTCGCATGAAAAATGAGGTGCAAAATATTACTGGCTGCTTGTTAGTTGCATCATCAAGTTTCTTCAATGTGAAATTGAATTTGTCTGCCTAATAATAGAGGAACATATAAACCAAAATTGAGGTCAAATTGAACACCTGTTATGTAGTAAATTTTATGAACTTCTCATGGATACTATTAGCTAAGAATTCACTGAAGTTGAAAACCAAGGAGGGCTTGCTATCTATGGAAAATATGGACAGGAATCCTAAAATGGGCTTATTTATCCACTGATCAGAATAATATCCTAAAATGTAGGAAATCATGGATATAATTTGCTTGGCCCGATGAGGGAAGATGGAAGAAGGATATGGTGGATTCTTTTTGGGTAATTGGGAATTCTCTAGCAACAAAATCTCAAAGATTCTGGCTCGCATGGCAAAATCCAGCTTTTGATAAAGCTAGGTGAGGGCTTCTAGAGAGAAAGGAGAAGAATTTTCCACAATGGGGGGTAGCATTATTTGGTCAATGGATTGGGTTGTAATTGTGAAAAGAATGTTACCTGTAAGGGCAATGATGGATCTCTAGGTAGGTACATAGCATGCTTGACATATTCTGGTAAATTTTGGGGCTTGGAATGTCAAGGGAAAAATATAATGGGGAAGGTTGGACTCCCAGAGCCCTATTTCATTGCCTTTTTTTGTGTGTTTATCTTCCAGCCAACAATATAACTCAAGAGAATCACAGTCACATTGAGCTTCATTTATCCTGTAATCCCTATTAGCTAAACGTATATGATCTAAATATATAGAAGAGAGAATTCAAGCATTAATAGGATTCTCTCGAGTCTTAGTCTTTCGAGGCATTACTGCAAAAATCTAAGAATAGGATGAATTTGCACAGGAGCTTACCGAGCACAGTAGAATAATGGACTATCAGGCGAAAATAAAAGGTTACTGTCAGTTTTATGTTGTGATTTGGTCATATAATTGCTCTTAGAGAGATCGGTGTATAGAATTGGCAATAATAGAAAAAATAGTAAAATGCAAGAGAGTGATAGGATGAGCAATAAAGAAAATAAAAAGATGGGTTCAACAAGTTTTAAATGCTGGATCGAATCGCTCGTTGAAATGGCATGGAACCGTTGGGCTGGAACGATTACCTGATAGAAACCAAATTTAATGGAGAACAATCTTTTCGTTGGGAAAGCATTTAATTCACTTAACGGTCATGCAACGTGGTGAAGGGAGAGTGGTGGAGGAAACATGGTGGGGTGCAGTAGAGAGGATGAGGGAAAAGTGGTTTCCGGCGGGGGTAGAGGGCGGTTTATGGTTTTGGTGAGGGGGGATGCAAAATCACGAGCATGCGACACGTAAGGGATGGGACCCGAGAAGTGAAACAACATTTTGGATCGTTGCCCCCAACGGTGAAGGCAGAATTAAGCGGGGGGGGGGGGGGGGGGGGGGGGGGGGATGAGATTCATTGATCATGTGCAGGATCAAATCCCGATGCTTTCAAACTATTGCACATTAACCATAAACAACAAAAGAACTTTGTCCACTTGCGCCTTTTGATTCTTTCTTTCCCAACTTAGGATAAAAGGAATATGAAACATATGAAAGATTTTAACCATAGTGCACATATTTTCCTTTCACCATATCCTTAGACTTAGGATAAAAATTAGATATACATATATTTGTAAAAATGATCAAATCTACCTACCCATGACTAAACTAACTTTTTTATTCTTTCCTCTAGGGTGCACTTTGACTAGGAGACCCACTTCATTTTATTTTATACAGAATGAAAAAATTACCTAAGCTATCTCTTATTGCTTCTATCGATCCAGATTAAACAGTTGCATCAATGCCATTTTCTACCTAGCGAATGATTTACCTAGATTAAATTGTTGGGTAAGTCTTTATTCTCTATCTTAATTTACACAAATTGAAAGGTGTTTAATCATGATTACACTATATGATTAAACTCAAATCTAGTGATTGTGGCATTTTGAACAAGCTGCACATGACTTTTTATTTTTCAATAATGAAGCAAAACTATCTATGAGTAGTGGCATTTAGACTTGCAACACTTTCAGTATTATTCCTTGTTGACTTTTCTTTATTTTGGTGGATTTCAATGTTTTCTTATTTTTCAATCTTTTTTGCTTTTATCTTTTCCTTATTTATACACTCTTTTCATTTTTTTTATTCTTTTTCTTTTATTTGGAAATCATTGGAAGAATGAAAAGTATTTACAAAATAAGATTCCTGAGATACAATACTCAATTACCTTGAGATCCTATAAATTATAGGACCCTAACATATGGAATAAGTGAAATCTTGGAGAAGACCCTACAAACTATGTGAGATGTATTATGGAGATTTTTGGAATCAGATTGTAGTTATAGCAGTAGTGAGCTAAAGTGTGTTTTAGCCATGAGATTATGTAGTGAGTGAGATTTTGATGTGTGGATTGGAGTAGAGTTTGAGGAGAGTGTTTTCTAGATGGTGTAGAGAGTTTTTGTGGAGTTTTGATTGTAGCTTGTGCTGTAAATTTATCATTTCATTGAGATTTGATGCTATGTTGTTGCAGTACTCATGTTGAGCATGTTTTAGGGGTCCAGATTGAAAATATGTGAAATGACGCTCACATGGTGGAAGTGAAGGCATGGTGGTTTTGAGTAGACCATGACTTGGTAGATTCAGTAGAAGGAAGAGATTTCTCAATCCAATGGTTGTTGGATAGTCCAATGGTGGTTAGGAGAGGATCGACTTATCGTGTGGGCCTTCAACATATGGTAGTCTATAGATCCATGAGAGAAATAGTTTCCTATTTGAAAGGGTCAACATACTATGAAAGAATTCAAGTCTTCTAGCTCATGGGAGTGACTTGATCCATGTATAATTTGTTTAACAAATTAATAAAAGAATTGCGTAGCGCAACAACAATAGGGTGGTTTTTTGCTTAGGAAAGTGTTTTCCACCAAACATACTTGCGTCCATTGGGTTGATTGGTTTTATCATTGCATGTTTGTTTTGATGCTCTGATTTATGTTTATTTGTTTTAGTTCATACATGGTTAAGGATTAAATAATTGGAGAAAAATTGAATAAGTGCTCACACTACTTATTTATCCACCTCCCCCCTCCCAGTAGTGATCTAGTTTGAAACAATTGATATCATAGTGGGGCTCTTGTGTGCATATTGATTGCTGGAGAGTGGATCTTGGAGATTTTTGCACAAATTTCGTAAAATTTCTAACACGGATGAGCAAGGTATTCATATAGCTCATGAAGGTAAATTTGAAACTTGGAGAGTGAATTTGGATTCATATTTTATATCTCTTGATAAAAATAATTTTCTATCAGTAGAGTATGGAGTTAGAGACAAATTTGATGATATGGATCAAAATATTATTTTGAATAACATTTGAAAATCTGATAACATGCATGTGAAGCATTGTTGGTGTGCCAAAGATATGTTGGATGGGATGGAGAATTTGTATCTTCGAGGAGAACTGCATTTTTTAGAAATGGAGAAAAATACAAAGGATTCAACTTTTATTGGTGTACAAAATTAATCCTCCCCAAAAGAAGGAGATGAAATAACTAGTGATTGCAGTGAGAGATTGAGCATCAATATTGAAGAGGAATGAAAGATAATGGTAGTTGAAGCAGAAATTCAATGATTGAAGGCCAAATTAATTTCTACAAGAGAAGAAGTAGTGGAGCTCAGATCTAGTGCTCAAGCTTCAATAAGAAAATATGAAAATGTTGGAGTACCTTGTAGTAGCAATAAAATTTAAAATCTCCAGCCATGCATGAAGTAGAAAAATAAGAGAAGAAGACCAAAGAAGAAGAATAGAATTGGAAAGTGCTATAATTATGGAGTTTGTGGTGAGACAGCAGCAAGTTGCAGTATTGGAGAGATCAAGATCTCTAACCAAAAGGAGTAGAAAAAGGAGAATCCACATAAAGCATGCATATAAAGGAAATCTCCCTCTTTCAGGTATAATAGCCAATTTTATGGTTATTTCTTCTCATGCAATGGTTTTGGCCATAGGGCTATTGACTGTAGGGCACATGCAAGGAATACACGTCAGTTCAATAGAAGACATGGGCCTATTCCTCTATTCCTTGGCCACATTAGATGTTTTTTGTATGACAATATTGGCCAAAACCCCAAGGATTGCATGTTTCCCATGTATTTCAAGATATCCAACCAGAGAGAGGAGAATATTTAAAGCAATCAAAAAAGAAGAAGAAGGATCAACACATGAAGGTTTGGAGGAGAAAAGAGAAGAGAGGGTCTCCCACAAAACATTGAGGCATGCATAGTATTAGGGGGAGCATTTATGCTTCCAAATGGATTTGGAATATGTTGGCATTGTGTTCAGGAAGATTTTTGTTATTTCTGCCACAAATTGCATGTTGGATGAGATAGTATGGTTGCATGGAAATTTTTATACATTATTAGTATTTTATTGCTAGATCATATTCATGTATTGTCATGCATATGTTTGTTTCCATGGAGATCAGATGATGTGTTGGAGATAGTTCATCTAGATTATGCATATTATTGCTCATGTTTTCATTTCTAGATGTATCATGCATGTTGTCGATATGTATTAGATGGATGAGTGATGTGTTGTAGGGACATGAAGAGAAAATGGTGATGTCTATAGTATGCATTTACGTGGTTGAGAGATGATGATTTATATTGCTTCTCATGTATTATTGGATG
The DNA here is from genome assembly GCA_031772625.1 of Pinus tabuliformis. Lineage (NCBI taxonomy): Eukaryota > Viridiplantae > Streptophyta > Pinopsida > Pinales > Pinaceae > Pinus > Pinus tabuliformis. The sequence goes on along the minus strand of CM062819.1, from coordinate 1,499,702,889 downwards.
GATGAGTTATGATGATAGTTTCTCATATATGGAGTATACATGTCTTGCTGCTCACTGATCTATTTGGTTATGCCTCACTGATTATGTGTTGCTAACCTATGACAAAGATAAGTATTTACTGTTGCTTATGATGTTTTGGTATGATGGATGTCGTTGCTTGGTTTTGCTCTCATGAGGAGACAGAATGTGATGATGTGGATGTATTTAATGCTACCTCTATGATATATTTCCATGTTCCTGCTATTCTATGATCTTATTACTCTATCTATGTGGATCATGGTGATCTTGTTGCAGGATATTTATTGTTGGGATGGTGATGGCCAAGGTGTTGAGAGGCCATGTACTAGCATATGCTGTTGTTAGTACTTCTTATTTTTGCTGCTACATTTGGAGAACTTATGTCATACCTCATGGCAACCTTTTGTTTGACGAATATGGGAATAATCAACTTTCTACATATTCGTACAATTTATCATATTCATACTTATGAGGGAATATTGATGAGGTGACATACATGTTGGTCCTTTGCCTTGCTGATGCATGTTGGAGAGTGGCGTTGCTATGCTGCTCATGACTGAGGTACATCTTCTTGACTGCCTTTTTCTTCTTTTTTTTTCTTTTTCTTATTTTGTTGATAGGTTGTCTTCTTGTCGATGTGTAGGGGTTGGCTTCCTATGTTGTTGGCGAGCTCTAGATGAGTTTCATTGTGCTTGCAGTTATGATTCTCCACTTTCATGATACTAAAGGTTAGTGCTAGAGCCTACCGCTACTTCAAAATGGGCTGCTACAGGATTTCCTACAAGAAAACTACAGGATGTCCTGTAGTTGCCCTTTTTTTCAAATTTTGTGTCCTTTCTTTGCTTGGAGGGGGAATAAGTATTGGAATGAGTGTAAGGTGTGGCCATGGAGTGGTAGGTGAAGTAGGATGCTGGTGGCATGCCTCTTTGATGTTATTTTCTCTTTTTTCTTCATTCTTTTTATTTTTTATTTTTTTATTTTTTCTAACTTGATTTTTTTTTTTATATGGATAGAGCGGGTGACATGGTGATGATGGGTGTTGGCTGAGGTGTGGTGAAGTTAGTGGCCTTCTTTTATTATCCCAAAATAGGCCTGCATCATAATTTCTCCATTGGAATGCCTTTCTTGTAGATTTTTGGGACTTCCTGTAGTACTACAGGAAACTCCTGTAGTAACTACAGGAAATCCTATAAAAAGCACAGAATTGCCTAAACATTGAATTATTTTGTTTCTAATGATGAGTATGGATAAAGGAACATGAGGACTATGGAGGAGATTAAATGGATGAAGAAAAACATGGGGTTTTTTTAGGGATTACGGACCTCTGATCTCTGTGTCCATTATCTTTTTGAAAAACTGCAAAAACCATAATTGTTATGAATGGGCAAGTTTGCAATCCCTGCCATTTTTTTATTTTTTTATTTTTATTTTATTTTTTATTTTTTTTCATATATATATATATCTATATATCTATATATATATATATATATATATATTAATTAATTTCTGAAAGACAACCAGGTTGCCTCAAAGGAGGTTTTCATCCTAGTGGCATACCCTGGGCACCACAAAAAAGGTTGTCACCCAGAGGACTTCTATTTTCCTTCTCTTTTTTTTAAACACTCTTGGGCTGCCTCAAAGAGGTTTTCAACCTAAGAGTGGGACTTAGGTGCCTCATCGAGGTTTTCACCTGGGTCTCTTTATTTATTTTTTATTTTTTATTTTTTTTTCTAAAACTCCAACAGACCTCAAGAACTTGGCGACGTGGAAGTCAAGACTCCTTCAATCACCATAACTGCCTTTATGATGTTATTGATGAACTCCTTCTTCGACAAAGGTTTCTTGTGGACTTTCAACCAATACCCACTGACAAAAAAGGGGATACCTTCTTCATCGATGGTTATTATCTGAACAACAATATTATCATGGAAATTTTCTATCACATATGGTCCCAAGCATATGGTCATCAGCTTGCCATTGAAATCTTTGTACTGGGAGTCATATAGCAGGGCTGAATCACCTTCTTGAGATAATTTGTGTTTGATATTTTTATCATGCTAGATTTTTCTTTGTACTTGAGTCACTTCTGTGTGTAGGAGGTCCTGCATCCTAAATTCATCTAACCCATTTAGCTGGAGCAATCTCTCTTCATGTGCCCTTGTGACATCTAGATCCAATTATATTGCCATCCTTAAGGTGTTGTCACTTCTTATTGCTAATTGAAAGCATGTTTTATAAATCAAGAGAAAGGAGTGCAATTTTCCCCTTCAAAATATTTTGTTGCTATAAATATTTATGTTGTTTGGAGTATTTACTAATTTGTTTTTGTTTTTCAATTTTGGAGCATGAGTGGTACTGAATCGAGTATGTGCATTGTTTAGCTTGAGGACTTAAGTTAGACAATTTCTTTTGCAGTGATTTCCAGATGTGAAGGCTTCTAATCAATAAGATATGATTAAACTTCTAAAAGAACATGGTGCAAAATATTTGGTAAGTTTTTTGATGCAGTGAAAAAAATTTGAAGTACATATTTATTTTTGACTACTTGACCCTTGATGTGTGTTATGATTCTCAGTTAAGTTCTTCCATCCTCTCTCTTTCTTTATGTTGTTTATCATCACCATCAATTTATTCTATTTCACATATGAAGGAAAAATAGCCCAGGATTAGTTTCAAATTTTGAAAGGTGTAGCATTACAGGACTAATCCTATATTCATAAATCCAACCAACATGAAATTTTTTGAGGGGATTTTGACCCTTTCCTAAAAAACAATATTTGGGACTGATCAAGTGTCCAACTACAACCTGAATTAAGTGAGGAGATCTTTGTAAAACTTAAAAATATATCTATTGAATATTGGATATAAGTGCTTTAGCCATTTAATTATTATTTTATCTTGTTATGAAATTAAACACTAATGCATGGGAAATTAATACTGTAAACATCTAAGGTGTCTTTCATTTCAATTTTTAGAATTCACTTGTTTCCTTGCAACATAATTTATTACAGTTTTTGAACACTATCTCATCCCAATGGGATATTGTTTATATAACACTTTCGTTTCAATGAAATGAGTGCTAAAAAATATTTAATGACTGGAAAAATGCTTTTCTTTTTTCTATAATAATAATTTGAGTTCTTCATCTAATAATTCAATAGATCATTGCTTCACACTTTTAGATTTGTGGTAAAAAAGACATAGTGAAACTTTTTAGATTATTATATTTATTACAGTTGCACAAAGCTAATTTATTAACCTCACAATTCTTTTAATGTATCATCATTATGGAATGAAATTTTATATCCTTGATTCTTTTGTTTTTTTCTAAATCTTTGAATATTATGATGTGTAAGGGAAATCATGGTAGTCGTTTGGAGCCCAAGATGCAACCAATCAATCATTATGTTAGTAGGAGGTTTACTTCTTCTAGACCCTAAGGATCATGACATATTGGGGTAGGTTACCCACCCACATGTATGGGTAACCATATGAGAACTTTTTTCTTCTATGATGCAATTGTGAGCCAACTGCCATACATTATTTATTATATGTTGTCTTTTTATTTCTATTTGTTTTCACAAGTTATTTACAACTTGCACTTTTTGTCATGTAACTTAGTTAACATGATTGTGCCTAAGTTTTTCTTGAGGGTTGAATAATAAGTCCTAAGGTGTTATTTTCTATGGTGACATTTTATTTTCTTTGTTTATACAGGTTATCTCGCCAAATAGTGGCCACCATCGCCCAACTAAAGAAAACTTGTTAGAGTTCCTTTCTTTTCCGGAAAAAAATGGCATTGACATTGCTGATGTTGAAGTATATGTTGAATAAATTATTTATAGTCTAATTCAGTTTATATTCTAGCATTCATCATCTTTCAACTCTTATACTTTGCATTGTATCTACTTTCATTTTCATAAGAGGAACTTAGTGTTGATGGTAAGAAGAAATAATTGAAGAAAGAGGAGAACAATAACACTCGAGCCACAAGTGCAGAAAGAGAGAGAGAAGATAACCGATATAGTGATACCCTTAAAGCTAATATCCTACATGAGACACACATATACAGACTGTTTAATGAAAGTAAATGAAGTGACATTTTATTTTCTTTGTTTATACAGATCATTTGGCCACATAGTGGCCACTATCACCCAACTGAAGAAAAAATGTTTGAGTTTCTTGCTTTTCTAGGGAAAAATGGCATTGACATTGCTAACATTGAGGTATATATAGTATAAATACTTTATAGTCTATTTTAGTTTATATTCCAGTGTTCATCATCTTTCATGTCTTATACTTTACATTGTATCTTCTTTCATTTGTAGAAGAGAAACTCAGTATTGATGGTAAGAAGCAGGAATTGAAGAAAGAGGAAAACAATAACACTAGAGCGAAAGAGGAGAAAAATAACACTAGAGCGACAAATGTAGAAAGAGAGAGAGAAGATAATCTTTCTAGTGATACCCTTAAAGCTAATATCCCACATGAGACACAAAATACAAATTGATGGTCAAGTCTTTAGAGTTGGTGAATTCACATGCAATGTTTTGGCAACACATGAATGATAATGTTTTGAAGTGATGAAACAATATTTCATGTGTAAATTGCAGTCCAACCAATATTAAGTTGGAAACTCATTCTAATATTTGAATTTTCATATAATATAATTTATGTGGTTGAAATTATTTATAGTTGTATTTAATATTATTTAGTATTGTAATTAAGACATGTAACCTTGTTTTTTCATATTAAATGAGCATGCACATTGTATGATTTTTTTTTTAATTTAGTCGCAAAATCATACTAATTAATTTATGTTGATTAATAATGAACACAAAATCAATCTAAAACCACTAAATTGATTCATGATGAACACAAAAAAATGAATATACGACGACTAAATTAGTCATTTATAATAATTATTAATGAAAGTAAATGAAGTGAATATAAACTACTAAATTGGTCGTTTATATAATGAATATCAAGCTACCAGAAAATGATGAATGACTGCTGTAAATGATAAATTTGTGATTACAAATGACAGCTAAATTTTGCATATATACGACTATTAGTAGCTAATTTACAATATCTTATAACGCGACCAAAATTTAGTCATATTTTTTTGGTCATTAATTGGTTTCAAATGACGACTAAAATTTGCATATATATGACTATTAGTAGCTAATTTACAGTATCTTATAACACGACTAACATTTTTGTCATATTTCATTGGTCATTAATTGGTCTTCTTGGGTGATCATGTAGTAGTATATTTTGTTGTGTATTTGGTCATTAATTATGGCAATTAATGACTAAATCAATGACTAAATTAATGACCAAATTTATGACTAAATATATTATTCGATGATAAAATTGAGACAACCAATTAATGAGTAAGCTAAATACGACTGAAAGTTGGTCGCGTTATAAGATACTGTAAATTAGCCATTATTGGTCACCAATGTAAAAATAGTCATTTATATGCAAAATTTAGTCATTTTTTAGTAACTAATTAACCATTTTGTACTAGTGTTATGATTGTACTTGTTTGTTTTGTTTCAAAGGTTTGGTTGATTTGAGTGTTATAATTCCATTGGGCTATGGAGTCTATAAATTAAACCAAAGTCTTCCATCAATTTTTATAGGAGTTCTCGTGAGGAAATGTTGGTCGCACTATTTGGATCTTTTCAGAATTTAAATGCATGGTGGAATAGGAGAAGTGTAAGGTTTAGTATAAATCCATGAGAAATTAAGAATTCCCAGATTTGACTTCAATGGAAAACATTAAAATTATCAACATCCAAAATAGGGTCCTATAAATAGCAAATCCTATTTATCATAGTTTTTGTTGAATAACTCAGATTTTTTAGAAAAACAAAGAAAGAAAAACAATGTTCAAACACATAAATAGAAGAAGCACATCACCATTTGATACACCACATGAATCTTATGAAAGGTCCTGTTGTGGTAAAAACACAACCCCCCCATTATTGAGTTGCTCAACTCAAATAATGGGGACCCTTTCTATACAAATTTTGGCTAAACGTCTTTTTGGATTTTTATTTAGTTGATTGCCCTATGCTTTTGTTAATTTTTTATTTTCTTTGGATTCTTGTTTTGATTGCTTTGTTAGAATCGATTTTTTATAAGCTTCCCATTGATGCTTGTTTTGCCTCATTTGGTCAACTGGTTTGAAAATGACATTCCTTTGAAAGTCTGATTATTTACGTAGCCTGGGTTAAAAATTCATAAAATGTACAATATTGCATTTTGTAAATAAATTAGTTCAATAACGCATTCATTTTAAATATTAATCCATAGCGAGTTTTTTTACTAACATTACTCCATACAGCCAAATCATGAAACAACGAGATTGTAGAAACTTAACTCAATTTCCAAATTTATTATTAATCTCGAAAACCCAAAGTTTCGAAGTGGCTGTAGTTTATTTTTTAATTTTTTTATTTATTTATTTTCGAAGTGGCTGTAGTTTAATTTTCAATTTTGTTAGAGTAGCTATAGTTTATAAAATAAATCTTATTAAAATAAAACAATATAAAAATTAAAAAATATATATAAATGATATTAAATCTTAATTTAATTAAATTTAATTAATATATAATTAATTTAATTAAATTAAAATTTAATATATAAAATAAAACTTAATCGCATCGGGGATTTATATTGGCGCATGTCATTCCATACCCCCGATACCTCCATACCTCCGATCGCCGAAAAGCTTAAGTCAAAAGGGAATAAACATTTATTTCAATGCATCACATCGGAGACTTTTATATGGCAAGTTAACAAAACCCCGATAACCATGATTCCCCCGATCCGATTTGCCGATCACAAAAACCAAGTGGCTTAAGGTATTAGTCAAAGTCTTTTATTAAGCCTTGGTTCTAGTTTCAAGTTTCAACTCACTCATACCTATGAGTGGACTGAATAAAAGGTAATGGAGGTAAGTATATATTAATTATTTTTAAATATTAGTTTATATATTAATATTTTATATGTAATATATTATATTAATTAAATTAATTAATATATGTAATATTTAATTAATTTAATTAAATTTAAATTTAAATATCATTTAGATTAATATTAATTAGTTTTTAATTAGATTAAATTTGTTTATAAATAGTTAATTAGATATTAGTTAATTAGATTAATAAATAGTTTATTAATAATTAGTTTAGTTTATAATTAACAGTTAATTTAGAATTAATTAGAATCCTAATTTAGGATTAGATTTTTAGCCCAGCAACAGAATTTCCAGATTCATGCCAGATTTGATCCATCAACTTTGGAGGTTTATAGATTGAGTTATACTTGGCCAAATGAGGCCCAGGATGGCTCATTGGCAAGATAAAATCAAGGAAAATATTTCTGAGGAGGTTTCACTAATAGATTTGGTAATTTATTGGATCAAAAATCACGCAGAAAATGAAGCTCCGAATTTTGAAAACAAAATCAATTTTCTGAGTTTTTATTTTCATTTGTCCAAGCCTCTTCTAATTGCAGATTCACTCGTCAATGATATCCTTGGCCAATCAAACTATCCGATGCATCAATAGAAAGCTTATATCTTATTTCCAATTATATATTTAATTGAATTAGATTGGATTTGATTTAATGGCCAGAAATGATATTTTGATTGCAACTTAATTTATTTTGATTTCTTTTTGCAGGAAAACAGTGGAAGAAATATGGAGAAAAAGATCTCAATCAATGAGAATGCTCCAGCAATTGGAGATCAGAATTTTGAGCAAGTAAAATTGGATTTATCAGATTTCTCTTCAACAAACTCTTATCTCAAGAATTCCTTCACAAATATTATAAATAATAGATTGCAGAGTGTAATTAAGTGATGCTCTCCTCTGCAATTTTAGACTTCTAAAAGAACTACTGTAATAGGAATTTAAAGTTGTAGGAGGGAGGGGAGAAAATCTCAGATCTTGGGATTATTGAGGATTTTCCCTTTGTATCTTGAATTATGCATGAAGGGCAAAGCTTGCACTATTGTGGCTTTAGCTCTGAAAGTAGAAGTTCAAGCAATGTAAAGAGCTGTTGAAGACCAAGGACAGAGAAATGGATGCAATAAATTGGTATTTCTAACACTACTGTTTCAAATATCAGTTTCGTTTTTATGGTAACAGGAATGTCTCATTTTATTCATGTTTGTGCACTATTGCCAATATGGGTAATTTGCCTCAATATTGTTATTAGGTATCTCTGTTCTTATGAATTAAAATCTGATTTCTGAGTAACTATTTATTCAGAAATCTGTCTTATAAAACTGATTTATTGAATGGTAATGTGTTGTGAACTATTTCGACATATCATTATTCAATTATTGGATTTACTGATTTGATAATTAATATCATTTTTGTGAACTACTTCCTGAATGTTGTTGGTTTATTATTTCAGTTAAGAGGTCTCAACAGGATGTGTTTTGGTAACCATAATATCAAAAAATTGAACTACTTCATTAACTTGATATTCATTATAAACAAGACATATTTAAATCCCAATACTTTAATTATCTTGCTCTTAGTTGGGTTAGATCTATATCTGCCTAATTAAGATAGGATTTAGATTAGCTTCTTTTACTTGCATCATAGAATAAGCTTGAATTTAGAGTAAATTCTACATTCTTTTAAGTCCTCTTCTCAAAGAGGCAAAATTTTAGTTGTGGCTTGGCTGAACCCAAATCAGCTTAAGGGTCATTCTCTTCCCTGATCAGCAAGAATAAGTGATCTGATATCCCTGTCTATTGGTAGGTAAAGATACATCATAAACCAATAGCAATAGGGGGAAGGTAACTGGACCTAGTTAAAACAGTCGGAGCCACCACACCAAACGGAAAAGGAGCTGCTTTAAGGTCTGGAATGGGTGGTTATCCCTCGTTGTTGTTGCAACGATTTTTGAGGCATCAACACTTTTGACACTAGAAGGAGGGCTGAGAATTTTTGTCTATTGGAGCCTTTTCAATTTTAATATTTTATTTATTGTGATGGCTCCTCTTAAACTTCCAATTTGGAGTTGTATCCATGGACGTGCATCTTCCAATACTCCACCCGAAGTGGTAAGACTCTTGTCTCAGGCAAAGTTCAATGGTAAGAGAAATTCTTCTGCTTTTAATAATGTCCTTCAATTTATTCAAAATGTTTCAAAATATGATTTTCAAGGAATTGATGAAGGCATTTTATGCAGAATTTTTACTCTCACATTTGCGGCAAAAGCCAGAAACTGGTGTAGGACTCTTCCAATTGCCTCAATTCGTAGCTGGGATCAATTTATTACAATTTTCATCTGTAAATTTGACGGCTATGATTATGAACAGGTATGTGAAGAAACTGAATATATACGAAGGTTTGAAAATGAGTCTGTTAATGATTTTAATATTCGATTTCACTTGAATTGTTTAAGATTTAAAGTTGAAGATAAACCTACAGAAGAAGAATCACTAGAATGGTTTGAATATATTAGTTCTCCTCCACTCATTCCTAATCCATTTGAAATTAATTCAAGCTTTGTCCCATCCCCTCCCAATATAAATGAAAATTCCAATTTGGATGTGCAAATAAATTGTGATGAAGTGGTTTCAAAAATCTTGGAAAATATTTCCATTCAAATGCAAGAAGACAACAGCAGAAATTTTGGAGAAAAGCCCGCCTTGAAATCTGAAAGCTACTTTGAAGTAAATTCGGAAAATCAAATCGCAAATCAGCAAGTACAAGCAGCAATCAAAGTAAATAAAATGCAAACTGCTGTACAAATTTCTGAATTTATCCATGATGAGCAAATGCCGAAATCACAGCAGCAAAGCAGCCTTCTTCAAGAAAGCATGAGCATACAAAGTAATGACTTAGAATCTGAAATTTACAATGAGCATAATGCACAAGAGTTCTCAAACAAAGACAGTTTTAAATACATTGTTTCAGGTTCACATTTTTCCCTTTATCCTGATATTTTTAATGATGGTAATTTTTCCCCTCTTGGTATTAATGATAGTTCAGAAATTAAAGAGGATGATTTAAATGAATTACCAATAAATGTTTATCAAGATAAAGAAACAATAATTGATCATTCTTTTGCAACTAATGAACATGAAATTCTTATTCCACCTTGTTTGGATATATTGGATGAGATAGAAGGGAATTGTAGAGAATATTGTGAAGTCGTTTATGATAATTACTCTGACATTGAGGATGTTGATTTCTATTCTTTTCAAGAGAATCCTCATGATAAATTTCGGATAACATCTGAGAATGGGGAACGCTTCAATTTAGAAATTATCCCAACCAATCCTCATTTTAGAGCAGCAAATTATCTTCATGATTTCACTATTCGAGAAAACATCCCAATTTATGATTCATATCAGGATCAAACTTCCATTCGTATTTATAATCATAATTCGTTTTCTAATTCACAGGCTGGAATTCAAAATTACTCAAATTCCATAATTATGGTCAATCCTTGTGAAAAAGAAATCATTTCAAAACAATCCCAATTGTGTTGTAACATTAGTTGTAAAAATAGTGATTTCATTTTAGTTTTTCTTTCACACTTATTTTGTTTAAATTTAGATTTATTTTCTGATTTTATTTTTCAGAATTTTAACACTTTATGCTGCCATATTGAGCACTTTATTATCAAACACTCAATTGATGAATTGCTTTATTGGGAAATTGAAGTTTCATATTATAATCATCAGCATCAAAAGCTATTTCAACTTCAATTTCAATCAATGCTAATGTTTTATCGAAAGCTTCTATCTTCTCAAAGGCAATATCAACAAGAGAATGTATTTTTACAATTTGGCCAGCAATCTAATTTAATTAATAATTTTCAATTGTATTTAACAGATTTCCATTCATTTTTCATTGACTCATTTGAAAATTATTTGGAAATTTTTCCTTCAAGGAAAATTGTCAATGATTTAACATTTGTACATAATACTAACAATTCTTTCTAGGCCTTTGAATTTAAAAGCTCATCTTCACAATCTGGCCTGTTATCTCTCCCTTTGAACATTGCTCAATCCTTAATAGAAATCCATCCAGATTTCTATGATCCAATTGGTATTCAATTGGAAAGGAAATTTCAAGAGAAAGAGATTTTAATTAAGTTGCTAACAATAACTGTACATTCTGATTTCAGATTTATTTTCCTCAGTTTAGTTAGATTTGTATGTTTATTACTAACATTTGAACTGTACATATATGCGGGAATAAAAATGAGAGAATGGTTACACTGGAAATATGACTATACCTAGTCATCTTCATGTATATGGTTAGAATAGGAGTATAATTAGTTTAGTTAGTTTGTTTGATATAGCTAATTTATTTTCAATAGTTCTGTAGATTAAAAAAATAAAACAAAGCAATAAGCCATTTTCATACATGTTCAATGAAAACATTTTCTCCTTATCAGAAAATTTTAATTATTGTTTTTTTTTTTTTTTTAATTTCTGACAGCAATACCTCTACTCTGCCTATTCTGAATAATCTCTTGATTAAATTCAATTGAGGTTGCACCTAGCATCAACCGCATCAAAGCCACTTTTCTTTATTTCGAGATTTCCTTCTAAGATTTTCTCTTGAAATTTATATGGTAAGGATTTGAGGATATAAAAGCTTCATGATCCCATTATCCCATGAAATGTATGACTGTCTATGATAAGCTTAATTCTAATTCAATCATTATTAGTCAGTCTAACCTTTCACGGTAATCATATGAAGTTCATATTATCTTCCTTGAAATTTTCTAAGGATGTCCATTCGGCTGTGTGCACACATTCAAATCTGTGTTGATATTCTTCCACAATTTGTGGCTTTATCCCATTTGGACCTTTAAGTTTATTATCTAATGTTGCAATACGCATCATATTCATTTACTAAAGGCATTATTGAACAGTCACTATAACAATACAGATTCTTCTCAAGTTATTCGGAATAAGCAGAGGTAATAAATTGTTGTTTCAATTCAAAAGGGAAGACTACTTTCATATTTATTTCTGGTAAATTTTACATTTCCTGAACATGAATAAACATATTTTATTCAGGATGATTGCACACTTAGATTTAGAATAAATAATGATATGATTTTAATCAAAGGAAGAATTTGAAGATTCATAAGGTAAAATCTATAGACAAATTTCCTTCCAGGTACGCATCTACAAGTTCATTTTCATCTATTATTAGTTTCTATTTTTCTTAGTTTATTTTTTATTCTTGTTCTATTTTAATTTGCAGGTTTTCATTTGTTTTCAAAACTTGAAGTAAGCAGCAAACCCAGTTCAAATTTGCAACAAGTTCAGGGAAATTTTATTTGCTATTCATTAGAATTTGAACATTCTTTAACTTTTCTTTTATTCACTTAGAAAACCCAATTGAAATTTCAAGGAATATCATAAGACCATGCGCATCATAAGATTTCATCAGAAGTAGTTCTTAGCATTTCTTTTGATAACAAATTGTTCATAAAATACCTCCGATGTATTATCTTACTCATATGCCATATCGCATTTCACATATCGGAGCTTTGCAGTTGAAGTATACTTCCATTATCGTGAATCACCGATCTCCGATAATCTACTTTACCGATATTGCGATGAACACATAATTCCGGACCTGATATGAAATTCAAATCAAATTCATAAAAAAATATCGCGTCTGTTTAATTCCAATAATGGTAGGAGCACAACTTTAAAAAGGCCGATGTCTCGGATCCAATATGTTATTAAAATCCCATCATAAATTTATCGGGTCCACTCTTCATCGCATATCAGCATCGCAAGAAATATATTTTGTTACATCGGGCACCCAAAGTTTGCCGATTGCCAATTAGCTACGTCATCCATCGCATCGCCGATATTGCAATCGTTTCATCACATTTTTATGCTCACGTCACTTCTCTAAATCTACGATGTGTGTTTTGCGATACGGGAAGCACAATGTAAATATTCTCCGATCCCTGATATAATATTTCTTTAATAATGCGATCGCTTCATTTCATTGCATATGTTCTTATCAGAACTTTGCCATTGCAATCTCCGATGCGATAGCTTCCAATGCATGCCTTTGAGCCATTAACATTTAATCGATATATGGCATAGCAACAAAAGTGAAGTCTTGCAAATTAAAATTCAAGCGTGGTGAAGAGACATTTGATGTGGATCATCCGATACAGCGATGTGTTATTTTAAAAGTGAGCTTGGGTAACCACTATGGTAAGAAAGCAATTGATGACAAATTTGCAGCATACAAAAAATCATTTCAATTTCTCATACATTTTAGTTTTAAATATATAATTCCATAATTAAAAATGGAATTCAAGACCTCTCTATCTTCATATTTAAATTTTATTATCTTGGATTTGGTCTTGATTCTAGACAATTTATAAAATCATGGAGTTTATATGAAACTTATAATATTTAGAGAAACATTCGTTACTGAAAATTTTCATTCTCATTTCTGATGCATTTCTTTTAATTTCAATTCCTTTGAGCACTAAGCATTCCATTTTTACAATTTACTGCTTGCTTTATTGTAAATAAAATAAATAATGATTTTGGGTTACAAGATTTTGGTTAGTTTGACTTCTTTATGTTTTTAATGTTAATTAAAATAAGAAGTCAGCTAGTTTGGAGAAACTGATACTTTTCAGGTAAGATCAAAAGCAATTATCCAATGGTAAGATTCATGTACCCACTTTCATTAATTTCCATTTCGTTGCTTTAGTTTCAGTTTTGTTTTTCTGATATATAAATCTATTTTGCAGCTCTTCATAAAAACTTTCAATCCTCTGCCGGATCATATTTTTGAAGTCCATACTCTTCTTCTGGCTTAATTTCAAGAAGCAGCGATAATCTTCGTCAAAACAGCTACATCAGGAAGTTTCTCAACCTTTAGTTTGTTTATTTAGGCATCTTGTTTTTGTTAGAAAATGATTAAAATGATGCTTTGAAACAAGAAGATTGATACCAGATAGGAAGTTTTCATTGTGGCTGAATTTTAACGTCACTGCTATCCAAAAAGCCTAAAATACTTACAACCCTGCAAGGTATGATTTTCATAAATCTCAACATAAGAAAGATTGATTACACGATTATTTTCTTTTTCTTCATATTGTTGAGACATTGGTATAAGCATTCTTGTTTGAGTTTATCTTTTGAAACTTCGATTTTCCTTTCCACTTTTAAAATTTCTTCATTTTTGTTTTGTTTGTTGATTTCTTTTTTCACTTTAGCATAAGAATTCTTTTCGTTTGGTTTTCAGTTTTTATTTTGGGGACTTTGCCGTGATTTATATGGAAGGCCTTCTTGTTACCTAACTATGGTCAGCATACATGGAGAAAAATTGTTAATAGTTACCTATTAGCTTTTTCTTAAATCTCTTAGTAAAGTTTGATTTTCTTATTATAAAGGTAGACATACTGAAGGAAGAGATTATCAATCAAGAGAAGTTGGCAAAGTATCATAAAATCTGGAGAGATTGTTTTTCATCGAAATTGTAATTATTTTGAGATTTCAATATTTTATTAAGATCTTTCAAAGTTCTATCAGTTAAGAAAAGTTTTTTTTAACCACGTAAAGACACTTTACAGCAAAGCACCTTTAACTCTGAAATTGTCATTCTTAACTCTTAAGGAGTCAATGATTCTCCCTGTTCCAAAGAGTCTTATTTTTCTAGAGTATAATCCAGAAATATATTTAAACTTAAAAGATAAAAGGTGTCATCATGAGCCTGCTTACCATGATCATAGGGGAAAAATAGGATGACATTACCAACACTGCCAAACAAACCAGGGTAATGGCTTATGATTGAAAACAATTATAAGACAAGGGGTCTCATCACGAGCTAGCTTGTTCAGTCCAATTATAACCAGTGAATGGCATTGTCAACTATTTGGCTAACAAACCAGGGCAATGGCTTTTAGGAACAAATAAAATAAAAATAAAAATAAAAATAAATAAATAAATAAACATATATAGATGGATTTATCTCTAGGTCAATAATTCTTAAATAGATGGGATTCTGAATCAGTTATGATTAAAAGGTAACCCTGCCGAGACTATAGATGTTTACTGGCAGCAGTGGCTCTACCTGTGACAAATGAGTATATTTTAAAAGCTAAGCTGTAAAGTGACCCCTGCTTTATCTCTACAACTAATTAAGGACTGATATAGAGTTTTGAAATATTTTAATTTATGAGAAGTTTTAAGGAAAATTACAGTTAGATGATTCTTGTTTTTATTCAGATTAATGAACCTAGTCAAGCATTCCAAAAAATAATTTTCTCTTCTTTAATTATTTTTACTTTAATTTTAGGAAAATCTCATTCATATCAAAGAGAGATAACTGGTTCTTCTCCCGTGTGTCGCCATTGTTGTGGTAAAAACACAACCCCCCCATTATTGACTTGCTCAACTCAAATAATGGGGACCCTTTCTATAAAAATTTTGGCTAAACATCTTTTTGGATTTTTATTTAGTTGATTGCCCTACGCTTTTGTTAATTTTTTATTTTCTTTGGATTCTTGTTTTGATTGCTTTGTTAGAATCGATTTTTTATAAGCTTCCCATTGACGCTTGTTTCGCCTCATTTGGTCAACTGGTTTGAAAATGGCACTCCTTTGAAAGTCTGATTATTTACGTAGCCTGGGTTAAAAATGCATAAAATGTACAATATTGCATTTTGTAAATAAATTAGTTCAATAACGCATTCATTTTAAATATTAATCCATAGCGAGTTTTTTTACTAACATTTTTCCATACAGCCAAATCATGAAACAGCGAGATTGTAGAAATTTAATTCAATTTCCAAATTTATTATTAATCTCGAAAACCCAAAGTTTCGAAGTGGCTGTAGTTTAATTTTCATTTTTATTAGAGTAGCTGTAGTTTATTTTTTCATTTTTTTTTAATTTATTTTCGAAGTGGTTGTAGTTTAATTTTCAATTTTGTTAGAGTAGCTGTAGTTTATAAAATAAATCTTATTAAAATAAAACAATATAAAAATTAAAATATATATATAAATGATATTAAATCTTAATTTAATTAAATTTAATTAATATATAATTATTTTAATTAAATTAAAATTTAATATATAAAAAAAATAATATATAAAATAAAACTTAATCGCATCGGGAATTTATATCGGCGCATGTCATTCCATACTCCCGATACCTCCATACCTCCGATCACCGAAATGCTTAAATCAAAAGGGAATAAACATTTATTTCAATACATCGCATCTGAGACTTTTATATGGCAAGTTAACAAAACCCCGATAACCGTGTGTTGTGGGGAAAAGTATCCGACTCGGATGACCCTATCCCTACTCTAAGGGTGACAGTCCTTAGCAACAACTGAAAGTAAAGCTTTGATATTTTCCTTTATGAAAGTACAGAGAAGGAAGAAAAGATTAACCAACCGGTGTCTTTCGCTTTTGTCGATCCTGTCCTCTCTCTTTGTCTCTTGTTCCCAGCTCCTTTCTCTCTTTGTCGGCCCAGCTACACACAGATCCTGCACAAACAAGAGAGGGAAACTACAAGAAACATGTACTCATAACTGATGCATGGATTAGAGTGAATCAGATATACAAGTAAATACAATACATCAATGCAATACAAGTATATAGGAGAACATTCAAAGCTTTATTGATAGAAGTAAAAGGGTTCTGAGAAGGTTACAACCATCAATGGCTCCAATCCAGCAGCACCTCCCCAGCAGCAAGAAATCTCCTCTTCACCTCTATAAAAGCAATCACCCAATAGCTCTAACTGTAAACCAACAGCACTTCCTTGCTTTGCACAAAATTCCAGCCCCCCTAGACCTCATGAGAGAGCTCTATATATAGGAGATTTGGAGAAAGGATGAGTCAGCTTGAGGCTGGCATAAAGCTGACTAGTGTCTTCTCCCACTTTAGTTAAACTTCAGTTCTTGAGTCCACTTGGAGATCCTTGCTTACACATGGAGATCAAGTACCTCTTACTCATCACAGGGCGAATCCCTAGAACCAAGTGTCAGTTTGGAAGCTTCCTGGGCAATTGACACCTTGCAGAATGACTGTGCCACTTGGCCAATCTTGCCCAGTGCAGGTAGCCTTCATTGGTTTTGACTTTCAGCGCAGGTACAAGGAGGATCAGTTGACATTCAGCGCAGTTGCTCAGTGGAGCAGCTGACATGATCCAAAAATAGCCTGTTTTGAGTGTTTTTCAGGTGGAGAACTGATGGGAAGTGCTGTGGTTTGCTGACCTTGTTCTTCTAGGGGTAAGAACAACATGTTTAGGGACTGAGGATCCCTGTAATTATTGACATTTCATGCTCCATGCTGCGAGGCACAAAAATGTCTATAACACCGTGATTCCCCCAATCCAATTTGCCGATCACAAAAGCCAAGTGGCTTAAGGTATTAGTCAAAGTCTTTTATTAAGCATTGGTTCTAGTTTTAAGTTTCAACTCACTCATACGTATGAGTGCAGTGAATAAAAGGTAATGGAGGTAAGTATATATTAATTATTTTTAAATATTAGTTTATATATTAATATTTTATATGTAATATATTATATTAATTAAATTAATTAATATATGTAATATTTAATTAATTTAATTAAATTTAAATTTAAATATCATTTAGATTAATATTGATTAGTTTTTAATTAGATTAAATTTGTTTATAAATAGTTAATTAGATATTAGTTAATTAGATTAATAAATAGTTTATTAATAATTAGTTTAGATTATAATTAACAGTTAATTTAGAATTAATTAGAATCCTAATTTAGGACTAGATTTTTAGCCTAGCAACAGAATTTCCAGATTCATGCCAGATTTGATCCATCAACTTTGGAGGCTTATAGATTGAGTTATACTTGGCCAAATGAGGCCCAGGACGGCTCATTGGAAAGATAAAATCAAGAAAAATATTTCTGAGGAGGTTTCACTAATAGATTTGGTCATTTATTGGATAAAAAATCACACAGAAAATCAAGCTCCGGATTTTGAAAACAAAATCAATTTTCTGAGTTTTTATTTTCATTTGTCCAAGCCTCTTCTAATTGCAGATTCACTCGTCAATGATATCCTTGGCCAATCAAACCATCCCATGCATCAATAGAAAGCTTACATTTTATTTTCAATTATTTATTTAATTGAATTAGATTGGATTTGATTTAATGGCCAGAAATGATATTTTGATTGCATCTTAATTTATTTTGATTTCTTTTTGCAGGAAAACAGTGGAAGAAATATGGAGAAAAAGATCTCAATCAATGAGAATTCTCCAGCAATTGAAGATCAGAATTTTGAGCATGTAAAATTGGATTTAGTAGATTTCTCTTCAAAAAACTCTTCTCTCAAGAATTCATTCACAAATATTATAAATAACAAATTGCAAAATGTAATTAGGGGCTTCTCTCCTCTGCAATTTTAGACTTCTAAAAGCACTACTGCAATAGGAATTTAAAGTTGTAGGAGGGAGGGGAGAAAATCTCAGATCTGGGGATTATTGAGGATTTTCCCTTTGTATCTTGAATTATGCATGAAGGGCAAAGCTTGCACTATTGTGGCATTAGCTTTGAAAGTAGAAGTTCAAGCAATGTAAAGAGTTGTTGAAGACCAATGACAGAGAAATGGATGCAATAAATTGGTATTTCTAATACTACTGTTTCAAATATCAGTTTTATTTTTATGGTAACAAGAATGTCTCATTTTATTCATGTTTGTGCACTATTGCCAATATGGATAATTTGTCTCAATATTGTTATTAGGTATCTCTGTTCTTATGAATTAAAATCTAATTTTTGAGTAACTATTTATTCAGAAATCTGTCTTATAAAATTGATTTATTGAATGGTAATGTGTTGTGAACTATTTCCACATATCATTATTCAATTATTGGATTTACTGATTTGATAATTAATATCATTTTTGTGAACTACTTCCTGAATGTTGTTGGTTTATTATTTCAGTTAAGAGGTCTCAATAGGATGTGTTCTGGTAACCATAATATCAGTTAATTGAACTACTTCATTGACTTGATATTCATTATAAACAAGACATATTTAAATCTCAATACTTTAATTATCTTGCTCTTAGTTGGGTTAGATCTATATCTGCTTAATTAAGATAGGATTTAGATTAGTTTCTTTTGCTTGCATCATTGAATAAGCTTGAATTTAGAGTAAATTCTACATTCTTTTAAGTCCTCTCCTCAAAGAGGAAAAATTTTAGTTGTGGGTTGGCTGAACCCAAATCAGCTTAAGGGTCATTCTCTTGCCTGATTAGCAATAAGAAGTGATCTGATATCCCTATCTATTGGTAGGTAAAGATACATCATAAACCAATAGCAATAGGGAGAAGGTAACTGGATCTAGTTAAACCAGTCGGAGCCACCACACCAAACAGAAAAGGAGCTGCTTTAAGGTCGGGACCGAGTGGTTATCCCCCATTGTTGTTGCAGCGATTTTCGAGGCATCAACAGGTCCTTGTATTATTGATGCTCCAGTACTTTGGAAATTACAATATACAAAAGGAAATTACATTCGGAAATCAATCCTTAATACTTGAAACAATGAAGTATTTATAATGAAAATTACAAAAATGATTTACAAAATCATAGTAAAACCAACAATGTATTATTAGTTTGATCACAAACAATGTCATCTAATCCTGGCAGAAGAATAGGCCACGTTGGCCAAAAAAAAGGAAAGGCGGCCCTATTTTGATGGTTTTGGTTGCTAAGTCAACCTGAAATAGTGTTGCGATGTTGAACTGACCATTGTGTTGGCTATTGCACTAGCAATTGTTTTACTGTCACTACATTATCCTTCAATCTAGTATGTAAACCAATTCTTCCCATCTCTTTTGATCTGGTACTGTCAATTTTGTTACCCTGCGGCAAATTTCATCTACGTCTTTGTATTTGCAAAAGTTGGCTTCATGGTAAAAATGTGTTTTACCTCATTCTAAACATGGAAATCATTTGACATAGTTTCCAAAAATACCTTCGCTGTCATACTACCCTTAATTCCACTGAACTTGATGCTACTTCTAGCCACTTCTTTCACCTTTAGGATATGCCTTCCTGAGTGATTAATTTGTAATTTATAACATAAATGTTGGGCAATCCCTTTTGGATTAATGCTTCAATTTTGTTTTTGAACCTGTTTACATGCAGCTCCAAGGTTTCACACATTTCTTCCAACTGATCAATGAGATTTCTCTTTGTCAAGACTTTCTTGACTTCAAAAATAGTAGAAGTCCTATGAGTGATCTACTTCTTCCAGATCACACTTGGACTTAGTGTTCAAGAACCTGATTATGTTAGAGGCTTTTGTGGGAATTTCTCCCAGCTTTTCTCTTCCCTAAACAATAGTTATTGTAGCTTTTTCTATCAGCTCTTTCTACTCAAATATGATTTGGATAGAAGGCCAAATATCATTCATAAAATCTACTATATTCATCCAAATGGTTTCCTTGGATTGGGCCAAGGTCTGACCAATTGAAGTGTCTCTCTCTACCTTCTGCAACTTCTCCAACAATATCTGGGATTTCTCCATTTCAGTAACCTTAGATGCTTCTACTTTGGCCTTTTGTACTTCAACTGCTTTGACTTGGCCCTTCAAAGTCTCAATCTCATTTCACTGGAGTGACATGTTTTGAAGTGTCTTGGTTACCTGTCGAGCACTTGCAGTCCGAGTAGAAGAAGTAGTTGCGGTAGTTGTTCCTGTGGCTAGAAGTTGAGAGATAGGTATGCCATCTGGGGGAAAATGGCCATCCTCTAGCTTTCTTCTTTCTCCTTTATCAGTTTCTCCATCTATGCCTCCATCTCACTAATCTGTATATTTTATTCTATGATCAATTTCATCCTATATGATTTTTGTGCTTCACTTTATTCAATATCCTTGGTCATTGGATCCTATGTGGCTGGCAACTTGAGCTTCTTTCTTAAGGCTGCAATTTCCAGGTTCTTCTTCTTAACAATCTCCTCAGTAGCATTGACATCTTTAGGGTCATACCCTATCTTAATCACCAAGTCTTCTAAAGACTTGATCCTATTATCTTTGGCTAAGGAGGACACTTTCTCCATTTTCAACTGTGACTCGACATTTGAAAAAGAAACTTGCAATTTAGAAAGTGACATAGCAGTCTTAGTCAAATTGGAGGATATCATTTCACCAATTTTCTTATGCATCTCCATTTGATCCATGGGATGTATGTCCTTTGTGATGAATTCAAAAGTGGTTCTCTTGTAGTCTGCTGCTGAATTTGGTAGTGGAATCTGGGCCTCAAGAAAGGCCATCTGCATTTTGCCATGTTCCGTGTCAAAGACTGACAAAAAACTACTCTATGAGCTGGAGGTCTATTTCCAAAATTGGTTATAGATGTTATTTTTGAAAATATCATTTCTGAGTTAATTTCCCTCTATATATCAAATATTGTCTTCTCCTTGTCTGTTTGGACATTTTGTGATTCTAACTCAGTTTCTTTATGACCATGTGAACATGAAGGCTCATTAGGAGATGTTGTGACTTTGTTTGTTGTAGGTGGTGAATCTGTGATAATAATGACAACCCACTCCTCAGTTTCTTTGTCAAATTCTACTCTACGAGTCACCTTTTTCTCTTTTCCTGTAGTTGATCCTAAATTCTTTAGCTTCACTCCCAGTTGTCGATGATGATCCTTCCTCTCTCTGTCTTTTGCTTAATTTTTCCTAAGGAATGGGATTCTGCAAACTAGAAGTAGAAACAAGATTTTCTTCAGCTTCCTGTAAGGTATTTTTTATCCATTCCAGTTGATTGGCATACTGCTCTATTTCTGGTCTTGCCATATGAATGTAAGGAGTATTTTTGTTCTCTACTCTGAGCTTTGAAATGATGCCATTAAGGTCATAAGACCATGTAAAGCTCAGATTGAACTTCATTTCTTTCAACATTCTATCTTCCTCTTCACATGCTATCCTTGTGTTGCACATAAACAGGCCCATTTGTGTCTTTATTCTAAACTGTGACTTCTTTTTGGCTACTACAAAGTGGATGTCATCCGAATTCAGCATATGGTTGATATGCTCTAGGGAAAAAATCCTCATTGGGAGGTATTTGGGGAGCTTATATGGTGCGAATTCACATCCATACACCCTGATTTCTGTGTAATTTTGGTGTAAATATCAATCCTGTAGGAATTTACAGGGTAAGTTCCACAGAAAGAATACCAAAAGGACACCGCTCACAACCAGATCACAGATCAATACACCAGTATTTTTGACGTGGTTAAAACCCTCAAAGAGGGAAACAGTCCATGGCCTGTCCCAACGTGGGTACTACAGGCAATTTATTAATCAAAGAATGAAAATTTACATAAGCTTCTCTCATGCACGGATTACCCGAACAATGACCCTCCATGCGCTTTAAATAGAACTCATGGACCAATCGGGTG
Source organism: Pinus tabuliformis (assembly GCA_031772625.1). Lineage (NCBI taxonomy): Eukaryota > Viridiplantae > Streptophyta > Pinopsida > Pinales > Pinaceae > Pinus > Pinus tabuliformis. Next base: position 1,499,680,418 of record CM062819.1, on the reverse strand, counting down.
TCAAGCCACGGATCAAGTGTCGGTAATACCGAGGAGAGAATGAACCGTCGGATCACTACATATCATGACCGTCGGATTGTAAGTTACAAAATGTACAACGGTAAAGAAACACACTTTACCTAACTCTATACCTAACTCTACACTAGACCAAGTTGAACTTAACTATATCCTATGTGTCGGAATATCCTAACATCCCCCCTTACGAACAACTTGGGATAGGATTGAAGGATTTACAAATATGACACAATAGGAGAAGGAAGGAGGCACTAGAGCCTATCCCCCCTTAGTGACAACTTCCTGAACTCCAAGCATATATCGAAGTTTAGTGAACTTCGCCTCTGTGAGAGCCTTTGTGAAGATGTCTGCAACCTGATCATCTGTTGGACAATATTGCACTTCAAGAACATGGTCATGAATGAGCTTTCTGATGAAGTGCATGTGTAGTTCAATGTGTTTGCTGTGCTGATGCTGGACTAGATCTTTGCATAGCTGAATAGCACTTTGATTATCACACCAAAGTGTGGTTGGATGCTGCTTCTCAAAGCCAAACTCTAATAGGATCTGACGAAGCCATAAGGCTTCCTTACTAGCTTCCACGGCACCACGATACTCTGCTTCTGCTGACGAAAGAGAAATGGCAGCCTGTTTCTTACAAGCCCATGTAATAGGTCCTGAACCAAGAGTGAAGACATAACCGGCAATAGACTTCCGATCATCAGGGTCACCAGCCCAATCAGAATCAGTGAAACTAACTAACAGAGGAGCTGCTTTGGCACTGTAATGAATCCCAAACTGTACTGTACCTCGAACATAACGAAGTATTCTTTTAGCTGCTTTCCAATGACTTTCACGGGGGTTTTGCATAAAACGAGCAACAAGGCCAACAACAAAGGAAAGATCAGGACGAGTATGGGTTAAATACAAGAGTTTTCCTACAAGTTGACGGTATAAGGTAGCATCAACTTCAGGAGAAGTACAAGAGACTGAAAGTTTGACTCCAGACTGAAAGGGAGAAGGGGCTGGCTTACAGTCTTCCATGTGAAAATGATGAAGAATATCACAAGCATACTTGGACTAGGAAAGGAAAATACCCTCCTTGGATTGCAAGACTTGAAGACTGAGAAAATAGTGTAAGTGTCCTATGTCTGTCATTTCAAATTTCTTTTTAAGGCTGGACTTCACATGGTTTATAAGGTTGGGATCACTACCAGTAAGAATAAGATCATCAACATAAAGAACAAGGATGATAAGAGAGTTGCCCACTTTCTTGGTGTAGACAGTATTGTCAGAATGACACCTAGAAACGCCAGATTCTAAAAGAAGGCTATCCATTTTGGCATACCAAGCCCGAGGAGCTTGCTTGAGGCCATAAAGGGATTTCTTAAGTCGACAAACAAGGCTGGAGTCTGTTTGTATGAAGCCAATGGGTTGTTCCATATAGATTTCTTCCTGCAAGTCCCCATGCAAGAAGGCAGATTTAACATCCATCTGATGGACTTCCCATTTTAAAGAGGCAGCAAGGGAAAGAACAAGCGGATAGAGTTCATTTTGGCAACAGGGGAGAAGGTTTCAGTGTAGTCAATGCCTTCAACCTGTGAAAAGCCCTTAGCAACGAGACGAGCTTTATGTTTATCAACTTTCCCATCTGGTCCATACTTGGTTCTGTAAACCCATTTACATCTAACAAGTTTGCGTCCCTTTGGTAGAGGAACAAGATCCCATGTATCATTTGTCATCAATGAATGATATTCTTCATTCATAGCTGCTTCCCAATGTGGATGGCCTGAAGCTTCTGCAAAAGTGTCAGGATCATGATTTACTGGAGCTTGAGCCAGTAAAGAAGAGGCTCTTTCAAACTGAGAACGTGTACGTCGCTGATCTGTAGGATCACCGGCAAGATCACCTGCTGCATCCTGAGTAGCACGGACCCATCTTGGAAGTTGAGGATCCTGAGAAGGTGGGGGAGGATTATCATCCTCGCTTTCATCATCTGAAGAAGAAATGTTTTCAAAAGTAGAAGAGATAGGAAGAGGTGGCACATCTACCGGACTAGGCTCGCAGGCCGATTTATTTTCATCAAATTTTACATCTCTTCTAATGATAACATTTTTGGACTTAAATGGAATAAGTCTATAACCTTTTACATCTTCAGAATATCCAACAAAAGTACATTTCTCACTCTTAGGTTCTAAAGCTTTATGCTTTTCATCTGGAATATGGGCCCATGCTTCACTTCCAAACACACGAAAGTGACTTACATCTGGTTTAATGGAACTCCAAGCTTCTTCTGGAGTGATATTCTCTAGAACCTTAGTAGGAGTGCGATTGATTATATAATTTGCACAATTAATTGCTTCGGCCCAAAAACTAAGACTGAGTCCTTTAGATTGCAGCATACAATTAGCCATTTCCTTTAAGGTGCGATTTTTCCTTTCAGCTACACCATTTTGTTGTGGAGTGTATGGAACAGTATGTTGCATTTGAATTCCATTTTCGGTGCAAAAGTTGATGAATGTGTTTTTAACATATTCTCCACCATTATCAGTTCTTAGCTTAAGAATTTGATGTCCAGATTGTTTTTCAACAAAGGCTTTGAAGGCCAAAAATGTGTTAAATACTTCGCTCTTGAGTTTTAAGAAGTATACCCAAGTGCGTCTGGAGAAATCATCAATGAAAGTTAAGAAGTACTTGCAGCCAGAGAATGAAGCAACAGGAAGAGGACCACATAAATCACTGTGCACAAGTTGTAAAGGGGCTGAGGCGTGCCAAGAGGCACGTTTGTCAAAACTGTCCCGATGATGTTTTCCGAGTACACATCCGGAACAAACACCATCTCTGCAAGATACCATAGGAAGACCTGTCACCATATTTTCTTTACATAGATGCTGAAGGGAGCGATAGTTTAAGTGACCAAATCGCTCATGCCAAAGTTTGCTCACTTCATCATTATGAGCAACAAATACTGAGGGAAGATTTGATGACCCAAAGTTGTGAAACTTATACAACCTTGTGGAATCATCAGCAAGACCAGTAGCTAGAATCTGTTTAGGATCTTTTAGATCCTTGATTACAACATCATGAGGTGAAAATTCAACAATTTTACCTTCACCTGAATGAGTTATCTGATAGATAGATAGAAGGTTGCAGGATAAGGTTGGAACACATAATACATCATTAAACTGACCATTGTCTAGATGAACAGTTCCAGTCCCTACAACATTAAGAGATCTATCATCACCAACATATATATTTTTGGTGTTACAATCATTTAAAGAAGAAAACATGGCTTGGTTTTTGGCCATGTGATAAGAGGCTCCAGAATCAATGAGCCACTCATGAGAATGAGAAGAAGAAGAAGATACATTTAATGCATAACCAGACTGAGATGATTGACAACGACATGCAGAAAGTGCCATTCCGGAAGTTGAAGTTGAAGTAGGCTCCACATGGATGTTATGTTTCTTCATTGCGGCTTCCAAGGCTTCCATCTTCTTAAAGCATTTAGATTCTAAGTGGCCATCTCGATTACAAAAGTTACAATGTCTATCAGTCTTCTTCCATTTGTTTTTATTGGTCTTATCATTTTGCTGAAATGATCTTTCATTTTGAGGCTGAGTTGGTTTAGGACCATTCTTTTGAGGATATGACTTCTTAGGATTCTTTGAATTTGGTTGCTGCTGGGCGGCTAACGCTTTCGTGGAAGAGTTTCCAAGATTAAGAAGACCAAGGTGTAAGAGTTTTTCTTGTTCTCTTATTAAGGAATCACAAAAGGAGTCAAAGGAAGGGGCCTTGTAGTCTTTTCCTTGACAAATGAAAACTTCCCTTGTAGAATGGAAAGTGGAAACAAATACAGAGTAGGCTGGTCCAAACTTATTAAGGATGGAATAAATAAGGTTACCATCTTATTTCTTAACTTTAACACCTTCCAAGAGATATCTAAGGGTCTTGAATTTGGACAAGAAATCTTCAATGCAAGAAAAATTATTAGGATCCAAAGTAAGTAACTCATTTTCAAGTTGATGGGCTCTAATTTCATTTTTAATCCCAAAAACTTTAGCGAGTTTTTCTAATGCTTCATGAGGAGTCTTAAGTTCTGCAATGTGGAATCTAAGATCAGGAGAAATAGACATCCCTATCAAACCACGTGCTTGATCTTGTCTATTTTCCCATTTTGCAGCCTTGTCTTCATCTTTTGGTTTCTTCTCTTGGTCTGTGGCTATTCTGAAGAGACCTTTACTTCTAAGTAAATCTTCCATGTAGGCTACCCATTGGAAGTAGTTAGTGCTGTCAAGAATGACTTGGCATGGACTTTCCATTTTTTTTTAAAAACTGAAGCTGAAGATGCTGAAAGTAAGTGTTCCAATGGATAGATCTCGAAAAAATAGGCGGTTTTAAAAAAAACAGCTCTGAAAAAGGCTTCCGGATGAAGAAGTTATGGCTTTTTGAAAAAAAAATTGTTGACGTTGCCGACAAAGTGCGCGAATGTGCGGGAATGAAAAAATCCGCCCCCACAAAAAGGAGACTTGAACCCAAGACCTCTACTCTCTTAAAATAGCTTTGAACCAATTGATCTATACAAAAAATTTGAGAGAGAGGGGGGGGGGGCTCGGTTTGCGTGCTTGCCTTCAGAAAGCTCTTTTTCTCTACAAAACACAAAACACAAAACCCAACACAAATATGCAAAGAAAAACGAACCTTGCGGCTCGAAGTTAGCTTTAGCCAAAAAACTAGAAATTTTTAAAAAAAATCTCAAAGTTAGCTTTAGCCAAAAAACTAAATATTTTTCTCAATGTTTCTGATTTTCCGAGATCACACTAAGGTGCAGGGAAAAGAGCATACGCATGAGAAAAATCCTTCCTTTCTGTTTCTGATTTTCCTAGATCACATAGAGTCGCAGGGCAAAGAGCATACACAGAAATGAAAGGTATAGATCCAGTTAAAAAAAAGGCTAAATAAACCGAAACCGAAATAAGCAGAGAGAAAATAACAGTAAACTGCAAAAAACACTGTATACCTCCCGATCTGAAAAATGACGCAGCTAGGGCTACCAGAAACCTTTTCGCGTGAAACGAAAGGGGTTCCTCACTGGAACAGATGCTCCGAACGCAACAGAGCAGTCCTCTCGGCCCGAAAGCAGTCAGAAACAGCAGATCTAGGAAACGACAGCCGCATGCAGTTCTACCGGCTTCAGATTTGGATCACCAATGGACGCGGCCCTCAAATAGCTCTGATACCATGTAGGAATTTACAGGGTAAGTTCCACAGAAAGAATACTAAAAGGACACCGCTCACAACCAAATCACAGATCAATACACCAGTATTTTTGACGTGGTTAAAACCCTCAAAGAGGGAAACAGTCCACGGCCTGTCCCAACGTGGGTACTACAGGCAATTTATTAATCAAAGAATGAAAATTTACATAATCTTCTCTCATGCACGGATTACCCGAACAATGACGCTCCATGCGCTTTAAATAGAACTCATGGACCAATTGGGTGTCAAGCCACGGATCAAGTGTCGGTAATACCGAGGAGAGAATGAACCGTCGAATCACTACATATCGTGACCGTCGGATTGTAAGTTACAAAATGTACAATGGTAAAGAAACACACTTTACCTAACTCTACACTAGACCAAGTTGAACTTAACTATATCCTATGTGTCGGAATATCCTAACAAATCCTGAGTCTTTGCCTAATTTGTCAAGTGAAAAATTCTCTTGATTTCCTCACTGATCCTGGGCTTTACTGCATTGTTCAGAATGTTCATGGATGGATGAAAAAAATATTCAATGAACTTTTTATAGGTGAACTCCTGTTCTCTCATGACCAATGAGGTCCAAAATATTACTGGTTGCTGATTCCCTGCATCATCAACTTTATGCGGTGTGAAATTGAACTTTTCTGCCTAATAATATAGGAACATATAAACCAAAATTGAGGTGTAATTGAACACCTGTTCTGTAGGAAATTTTATGAACTGCTCATGGATACTATCAGCTAAGAATTGACTGAGGTTGAACACCAAGGAGGGCTTACTATCTGTGGAAAATATGGAGAGGAATCCTAAAATGGGCTCATCTACCTACTGATCAGAATAATATCCTAAAATGTAGGAAATCATGGATATACTTTTCTTGGCTTGATTAAGGAATATGGAAGAAGGATATGGAGGATTATTTTTAGCTAATTGGGCATTCTCTAGTAAGAATATCTCAAATATTCTGCCTCTGGTGGAAAAATCTAGCTTTTGATAATGCTAGGTGAGGGATTCTAGAGAGAAAGGAGCATCATTTTCCACAATGGGGGCCAGCATTATTTGGATAATGGATTGGGCTGTAATTGTGAAAATAATGTCACTTGTAGGGTCAATGATTGATCTCTGTGCAAGGACATAGCATGCTTGACATCATCTGGTAAATTCAGGGGCTTGGAATGTCAAGGGGAAAATATAATGGGGGAGGTTGGACTCCTAGAGCCAAATTTCATCGGTTTTGTTTGTGTGTTTCTCTTCTAGCCAGAAACATAACTTAAGAAAATCACAGTCACGTTGGGCTTCATTTATTCTATAGCCCCTATCAACTAAGGGTATATGATATAAATCTATATAAGGGGGAATTAAAGGATTAATAGGCTTCTATTGAGTCCTAGTCTTTGGATGCATGACTGCAAAAATATGAGAACAAGATGAATTTGCAGAGGAGCTTATTAAGCATAGTAGAATAATAGACTGTTAGTTTTATGTTGTGATATGGCCATGGAATTGCTCTAAGAGAGATCATTGTGTAGAACTGGCAATAACAAAAAAAACAGCAAAATGCAAGAGAGCGACAAGATGAGCAATATATAAAATAAAAAGGTTGGTTCAACAAGTTTTAAATGTTGTAGCGAATTGCCCGATGAAATGGCGTAGGACCGTTGGGCTTGAACGGTTACCCAAGAGAAACCAAATTTAATGGAGAATGGTCTTTTGGCCATGAAAGCATTTAATTGGCTTAACGGTCATGCAACATGGTGAACAGAGAGTGGTGGGTCACGGTAGAGCAGATGTGGAAAAAGTGGTTTTCACATGGGGTAGCGAGCGGTTTATGGTTTTTGTGATGGGGGGTGCGAAATCATGAGGATGTGACACGTAACTGATGGGGCCTAGGAAGCGAAGCAAATTTTCGAACCCCCACTATGGTAAAGGAAAAATGGAGAGGGGGGCCGAAAGCCGATGAAGTATGTTGATTATGTGTGGGATCAAATCTCGACGCTAGCAAATTGTCACACATTAACCATAAACGAAAAAAGCACTTTGCCCACTTGTGCCTTTTGATTATTTCTTGCCCGGCTTATGATAAAAAGAATATGAAACATATGAAATATTTTAACCATAGAGCACATATTTTCTTTTCACCATATTCTTAGACTTAGGATAAAAATTAGATATACATATATTTGCAAAAATGATCAAATCTACCTACCCATGACTAAAGTAACATTTTTTATTCTTTCCTCTAGGGTGCACTTCGACAAGAAGACCCACTTCATTTTCTTTTATCATAGTGAAAAAACTACCTAACCTATCCCTTATTTCTTCTATTGATCCAGATTAAACAGTTCGATCAATGTCATTTTCTACGTAACGAATGATTTACCCATATCAAACTATTGGGCAAGTCTTTATTCTCTATCTTAATTTACACAAATTTAAAGGTGTTTAATCATGATTACACTATATTAGTAAACTAGAATCTAGTGATTGTGGCATTTTGAACAAGCTACACACAACTTTTTATTTTTTAGTAATGAAGCAAAACTATCTATGAGTAGTAGCATTTAGACTTCCAACACTTTCAGTATTATTCCTTGTTTACTTTTCTTTCTTTTGGTGGGGTTCAATATTTTCTTCTTTTTCATTCTTTTTTGTTTTTCTCTTTTTCTTATTTAGACCCTCTTTTCATTTTTAATTCATTTTATTTTATTTGGAAATCATTGGCAGATTGACAAGTATTTACAAAATAAGATTCCTGAGATACAATACTCAATTACCTTAAGATCCTATAAATTATAGGACCCTAACAGTGGCTCTAGCTGGGGATGGCACTCTCCCTATGAGGTGCCAAGAACATGTGATCAATAGCCTTAAGTGTCCTATTTAAGCAATTTCCACCTATGATTTATTTGTTGCAATAATTATGGTAACATATTGATAGAAGCTTACGGCCTTCTCTGCAGGCTTCAACTTCCGTTAATAGGTCACCCAATCCAAACAACAAAGAAAATGATATTTTTAATGATAAATGCTAGGAGAACTTTTATTGCTCAGAGAAACAGTGTTTGAGCACCCTTCCATTGATAGGTCGACCAGGTAATTCTGTCCCATCTAAATTTATGATAAAGAATGCATTATGCCCTATGAACATAAATGACATAAGGTCCCATCCATAAATTGTCAAATTTTCCATGCTTCCCTTTGTATTCTTTTCTGGAATTCCACTTTCAGACTTTATCACCCAAGGTGAAATCATCTACTTTTGTCATTATGTCAAAAAATTTCTTGATATTGTGATGGATGACCTAAGCCTTATTATAAACTTCTTCCCTAGATTCATGCAATTGGATTGTCTGATCAATTCTCCTTTGAATGTCATTTGGCTCAGCCTACAATTCCTAAATTAACTTCATGACTTGAACTGCCAAAGAGGATGGAAAAACAACATCCATTCCATAAACCAATTGTTATGGTGACATGCCAATTGATTTCTTTGTGGTAAGCGTATCAGCCCAAAGTGCATTTATCAAATTTTTGTGCCATGACTTTTTGTTTTCTGCTAACAACTTCTTAATAATATTTACTAGACTTTTATTTGAAGATTTAGCCAAGCCATTACCTTGTGGGTAATAAGCAATTGAATGCCCCAAAGTGATATGGTATTTGTTGCAAAAATCTATCATTTTCTTAGATCTAAGGCTACAACATTGTCTGTAATAAGCTTGTTTGGGTAGCCAAATCTATACAAGATATTGTTTTCTAAGAATTTGATGATAACAACACCTATGGCTAGTCTAGAAGCAGTGGGCTGAATCCATTTGGTGAAGTAGTCAGTAGCAGTAAGGATCCATTTATGTTGAGAAGAGAATGGAGGATGGATTTCTCCAATGAAATTCAATCCCCATTGTTGGAATGGGCTTTCAATAGATATGGGTTTCAAAGGTAGAGGCAAAAGCTTTCTTTTTCCCTCAATGATTTGACACATGTGGCAAGAGGTGACCTTTTTATGAACATCTAGGAAAAGTGTAGGCTGGTAAAAACCAACTATAAGGATCTTATTGGAAGTGGTTTTCCAATACAAATGGCCACCACAGTCACCTTCATGGAATTCCTATATTTTATTTCTACATCATCTCTCAACAGACACTTTAGTAGAATACCACCAACATCTTGGCAATATATAACATTTTATATGATGCAAAATTTAACTGCTTTTAGCTTCATAATTCTAGCCTTTGTTTTAGTTAGACTGGGAAGAGAATTTAAATTAAATAAAACATAAACAAGGTATACATACTAGGGCAAGTTCATGAAAGCCTCATTTAGTGGTGGAGTCACATGCTCCTCTTCATCATCCAATCCAGCTACAAATTTGATATCTAAATCATTAAAATTAGATTCAGCCATGAATTTGGCTAATCCTTGTCCTCTGATAAGCTTGGTTGGCTTGATTTCCATATCATATTCCAGAATGATGGCAATCCATTTGCCTCTTTTTCCATCTGGTCCATTCTGTGTCAAAATATCTTTAACTACAACATTTGGTACATAAGAAATTATATGACAATGAAGGAGATATACTCTGAAATATTTAATTGCTTTTATCAGTGTTGAAGCCTATTTATCCATTATATTATACTTGAGAGCAACCTTCTTCAAGGCCTAGCTAAAGAAAGCAATAGGTTGTTCAAATCCATCATCATTTTTCTGCAAAAGGATAGCTACAACAATATGTTCAGAAGCAAATGAAAAAGTTATAAAATCTTTAGTAAAATTTGGACTAATAACGACCGGTGGCTTTGCTAATGTTTGTTTAACCTGATCAAATGGTTGCCTATATTCAATGTTTTAACTAATTTCGAAACCTTATTTTAGCATGTTTGTGATGTTTCTGAGAAGTTCTGCAAGGTTAGGGATGAATCTTCTCAGGAAGTTTATTCTCCCAATAAATGACTGAAGTTATTTGATATTTCTTGGATGATTTATTTTTAGAATAGCTTAAATCCTTTTAGGATACATTTTAATACCTTCCTTATATATGATATGACCAAGAAGTCTCCCCTCTTCAAGGAAAAACATTGTTTCTTAGGATTTAATGAAATCGCAAACCTTCTACATTTTTCAAATACTCTTCTCAGATGCATCAAATGTTCTTCATTAGTCTTAGAATATACAATTATGTCATCTAGATAAATCACAATAAATTTGCCAATTTCATCAACAAAAGCAATATCCATTTCTCTTTGAAATATGGCTCCAACATTCATTAATCCAAAAGGAATCTTCACCAACATGAAGGTACCCCATGGAGTATTAAAGGTTGTTTTATCCCAATCCTTTGGATGAGCTAAGACCTGATTATAACCTGAGAAACCATCTAATAAAGAAATCCTAGAAGATCCAACTACCTTTTGCGAAATATAATCCATTTTAGGTAAGGGATAGTTATCCTTTAAGGAAACTTTGTTTAGGTTCCTGAAATCTATGCACAATCTGATTTCACCTATTTTCTTCCTAGTTGGAACAATATTGGAAACCCATTTAGAGTACCTAAGAGGAATTATGATTTTAGAGTCATACATTCTTTTGATTTCCTTCTCAATTAAAGGCATCAAAACCGGATTTATTCTGCGAAGATTTTGTTTAAAGGGTTTCTAATTTTTTTAATTGGAATTTTGTGTTGTATGATTTATGTGTGATATGTTTTAAGATATTTGTAGCTTCAGGAAAAAACATAACTAAATTCCTTAAATAAAGCAATATATTTTTGTTTTTCAGCTGTTGGGGTTGATTTAGACAATTTTATGATTTTGGGGTCTTTTTTAGTACCTAAATTACAATCTTCAATTGTTGTTCTTGAGGTCTGATCTTAGGCTTTTTAGCCACATCATTGAAATCAAATAATTCTTCTAATGGAACTAGAGCTCTAGGAAAATGATTATCTTTAAGTTGGATTGTTTCAAACTCTTCTTTTTCAGTATCTATCTCAAACAATTCTAGTTTATTTACAACTTTATCTATGGGTATATTTACTTCTGAATTTTCTACTTGCCTTTCTAGATTATAAGTTACAACAATTTTACTATCTACTTCAGAATCCAAATCAATACTATCATCTTGAAATTCATCTTTGGCTTGCAGAAAACTTTCAATCTGTTTATCATTTCTAAACACCTGCCAATACCTTATGTGATCAGGTACAGATGGTTGGTGTTTTACCTCCAGTACATATTCTTGATTAGGATAAGGCATTTTACAAGATCTGGCTGAAAAAGCCAGATTGTTTGGAATGATGTTTTGTTTTCTAGGAATTGCAGAAAGGTCATATCAAAATAAAACTCTCTATAAAGTCGAGCACAACATTTTTGTATTCTCTAATCCTAGGATGTTTGGCTGAATATTCTCCTTTAACTTGTTTGATAATTAATTCAGCATCCCCTTGAATGGAGATTCTTTTGGCACCTAACTTTTTTAACCATTGAAATCCTAAAATAAGGGCTTCATACTCTGCTATGTTATTAGTACATTGAAAATCAAGCTTGTATGAGTGGCCCGAAGCATGATTATTTCCTATGTTCACTACCCAAATTCCTATTCCATAAGCATCTTTGCTACAAGAGCCATCAAAACTCATGTTCCAAAGAGATTCAAGAGGAGTATATAGTTCTGTTATTCGTGATTGGGTTGGGTCTATTTTAGAAATTTTAGTTTCAACATTAATCACCTGAGCATTATGGTGGGCTCCAGTATTGCAGCAATGATGCTGCAACTCCTAGGACTCCCTTCTTTACTTTTATCAACCCAGTAGTTCATAACAAACTTGGAAGCGACGGTGCTATATGCACAAGTACTAGCTCTTGCCGCAAGCTGTCACTTGATCAGCTGGCACAAGTCCGCTAGGAGCTTAAAACAACTTCTATGAGCTCTTAGAAGAAGCTTTTAACTGTGATGGATGAAAGCTAACTCAAAGGAGGATAATCTACTTGCAGAAAGAAGTTGAAAGCTAAAAGGAAATGAAAACCCTAGCAAACACTAGTTTTACTGACTAACCCTATTGGTGCAGGAAAAGAGATGAAAGCTGCTGAAGTGGATTCCATTGACTCTTGGAAAGGTGGAATGCATGTGACTAAGCTACTTTTGAAGTGAAATCTAAAAAAAAAAAACATTTTTTTTCTATTTTTGAGTAATCTTGCAGAATTATTATGCATGTGCTTTAACTGTTTTTGATTGTGCAGAGGTTGTCTGGCGAAAGGAAATGGAGTGGGCACTTGCAAGAGGTCGGGAACATGAGAAGAGGGCCTAAGAGGTCCCTAGCACTCTTCCAGAGAGTTTCACAGTGATCAAATCTCGAAAAACTGCTCACGTGAACTTCTACAGGAAGTCTGCAGGGGTTCTACAAGATGTTCTACAGGAAGAGCCGAAAGAGGATTTTAGAGGGTCGATGGTGGAAAAACGATGGGAAAGTGGAAATGGAGTATGGATGAGGATGTGAAGGGGTCTAGGACCTGGTGAATGAAGCTAAGGAGTGATGAAGGTGGTTGGATTTGTTCAAGGATGGAGGGAACAATGTTGCACAAAAATGTAGAAATTAGGTCATTTGGAACAGTGTGGCAAATGAAGGGAAGGAATCTGGAATTTGGGGTTGGATTAGGTTGTATGATGAAGGAAGGATATGCAGGGATGTATTACAGGTGATCTGCACACTATTTCTCAAAACTGATCAAAGAAAGACTAGAAAAATCAGAGACCTATCTACTTTGACCTAATCTACCCTAAAAAACAGAAACATGATGAAAAAAAGGTTATAAATAGGAAATCATGCAAGATAACTGTGGAAACATAGCAATAATAGATCAAAATATGCAAGTACAACTGGTATCAACTTTTCCAACTAAAAATCTAACACTAGCAATTGCATTGAAAGGAAAAAACAATGTTTTTATGGCAGCAAGTATGCCTTGGTCTCAGCTCATGGTCATTTAGTGCAGGAGACATCCTTCCTACAAATATTCTGCCTGGTTCCTTTGTATTTGGCTATCAACTTGCTCATAAATGCTTGACCTTGGTCCAAAAGATGTCCAAAAATCCATAATAAGCACGTATTATACTTTTTGGTCAAGTGACTATTCTCATTCATTCAATTAACATAAATATATTCAAAAGCATGCATAAAACTATGAAGAATTGTGGATTAATCGAGAATAATAGGTAAAATGAGCCCAATAAGTTACCCATTTTTGGGGCTCATCATCACCCCCCTACTGAATGTGTTGCTCATCCTCTGAGCAACTAATCCATCTCATCATCCTTGATTGCTTTGATTGCCTCTCTGACATCCCAGGCTTCCGAGGTGATGTCCTCTTCTCGGTCATGAAACCCCGATTTTCGCTCTACTTCCTTCCATTGCCTTTGTTGTTCTTCTTCTTTGACCCCTTCCAGCAGTCCCAAAAGCAATGGAGGACTAAACTTTAGGCCAATCCAGTTGCCCTACAAATTTTGCATTGACTGCTTATAAAGTGGTACTCTTGCCAAGGCCTCCCTCATCCTTGTTGGGGAGTGGTACTCTCTTATTTTCAGACTGTGGGACAATGTGTTCCATCTCCTTGTGTAAGGCATGAATGCAGTTATCACCCAACAGTCTCTCCATGTCTTCAAAGTGAGCAATGGCCTAAGCTTGCTTTTCAATGTAGTCTCGGAGAACCTGCGGGTAGTTGGCAAGGTGCTAATGGGCATACATTAAAGTTGAAGGATCTTCCAGTTCTGCTCCGATCATGAGTGGCTCACTTAGCTCCCTGTTCATAAAATTTCAAAATTCTGCTACCCTCTTTTCCTCATGGTTTAACCAAGAGGCCAAGCCCATGAGTTGCACATCTCCTAATGCGGCATTGGGGTCCCATAGATTCATGTTCAGAAGGGCCAAGTTGTGTACATAGAATTCTGATAACTTGGCCTTATCTTCTACTGAGCTATTGTCACACAAATCCATGAACTGATGGTAATTCTGAAATGGAATGGTGCCCCTTTGGGCCAAGGTGTTAAATTGAAATTGCAACCATTGATCTTTAAGATATAAGGCATATGACTTACTAGGTTTCCTACATTGTAAGGCTTCTACTACCCAGCTGGCCATGCAGGCCAGTTGGGCTTCTTTCTCTTGCACCTATTGTTTTAAAGCCTATATTTTTTCTATTTCCTGTGACTCCTTTTCCTGTAGCAGTTTTGTTAGCATATCAACATCAGCTTGTAGCTTGTCCTCTCTCTACTATTCCTCAGTTGTTTCCTTGTCTGCTAGAGGCCCTTCTTGCTCCTACTGCCCTCCCAAAATGGATGGCCTATCTTCCTTATGACCTCCTTGTAGTTGTAACTGTTGTTTCAGCACCTCATTCTCTTCCTGTAATTTGGCTCTTTGATTACTTTCTATGTGCTTCACCATGGCCAACTCTTTTCTTGATTCTTTAAGCTCTTCTTCCAGGTGGCCTATGTCTACAACACCCTTGGATTTGGCATTCCTCATCCAAGTGTGAGTCCTAACCTATTCTTATTCCAATGCAAAGAAGAGTGGAACAACAAACTTCTGTGGGATGATCTTCCCACCCTCTAACAGGTTGTAATATGAGCCCAAGCTAGGTTGAGTGCTTCGTTCCAGTATCTCCTTGGTCGTTTCTTCTCCCTGTGATTGTTTGGCTGCCTTTTCTTCCAATTTCTCCGTCTCCTTTAACTTAGCTAGAGTTTCCTGTAGAGATGTCTCAGCTTCCTGTAGAGCTATCTTTGAATCCATCATCCTAATTCTCTCTCTCCAGGTGGAGTTTTTGGGGCTTCCTCTTTCATAGGTGATAGATATCTTTGAATGAGACTCTTATTTTGCTTTAGTGGTTGTGTCCTCAATGATAATTGGTTCCTTTGATTGTGGCTAGGGCTTTCCCACTTTGATCCTTGTGCTTCTCCTGGCTTTAAAGTACATAGAGGTTTGCCTCTTTCATTTTCCTTTTTATTTTGTAGGTGTGCTTAAGGCAGCAAGCACAGCTACTTCCTCCCTTGCCAATGTCTCAGGTGATTTCTCTTCTTACTATTCCTTTTCTTTGCTTCCTGTAGAAATCTCTGTGTCCACTATTTCTATCTGTGTTGCTGATATCTCAGGGTGTGTTTTTCCCTTTTCTTTCTAGGTGCCTACTTCAGCTATGGCAACCTTCATTTGGGCTTTCTTGTCCTTTTCTTTTCGACTCTGCATCCTCTTTTCCCTTGGTGTTTTTGTTGTTGTTTCTCCCTCTATTTTAGACTCAGTAGTCCTGCAAATTTCTTTCTGTTCTTTCTATTCTTCAGTTTGCTCCCCCTCCTCACTGCTGGATGGGGTGATGTTTTCAGCCAAAGTTCCAATGTTATCATCCCTGGACATGTTTCTGAAGATTTCCCAAGATATGGGGGCAGTATAGGTGTGTAAATCATTTTCCACCATTAGTTTGATGAGCCCATGGTGGGCCAACTGATCTAGGATCCCTTCATTTAGTTTTCTACCACATTCAATTAGGGACTGAAGAAGGAAATATGGGATGCTCAGTTCCTTGGCTGGAGGCAAATCAATCCCATGCTTTAATTCACATAACAGCCTGAAATGATATCCATAGATGATGCTAAACCTCCCTTCACATGTGATGTACTTCATAATTTGATAACTATCTTCACTCCAGAGAGGAGGCAAGCTGGTTCTTCTAACCCGGTCTTTGTCTTCTATAGGATGCTCCTCGGGCAAAAAGAATGTTTTCTTAGAAACTTGGCCCAATGACCTCTCCTCTTTGCTCCAAGGGAGCCCTAATCGTAGACTAGTAACTCCACTGATGAGTTTAGGGGTAAGTTCTAGGGTCAAACCCCTAAAACTAACTGTGGCATGTGTCTTTGAATGTGGTCTCAAGGACATTAAAAAATCTTCAGTTATTTCCTCATCATAACCCTGGATTTTGCCAAAGAAGGATATCCAAGTTGCTCAAGTGAAAAGGTCCACCACCTCAGGGTGCTCATGCAACTTGCTAGAGTTCGAGGGTTCTTTCTTTATGAATCCTCCTAGCATGGTGTTGAGTGCTCTTTTATGTTTCAACAAAAAATAAAATGCTCAGGAAAACAACAGTCAATCACTGAAATAGGGGATAGCTGAATTCAGTTTCTTCTGAACCCAAGAAGGAATTTCTCATGTGTTGAATATCAACTAGCAATAATTCCCTTGTTTCAAAACTGCTGTCGCCTAGAATTCGATTGTCCGTTTATGAAAAGAAGAATTTTGCTTTTACAGAGCAGAGCAAAAGGACACAGGTTCTCTTCTCAGGACATAGATAGATATGTAAATTTAGTTTTTTCACTCACACAGGCTGGCCCCTACTGTTGTATATATCTTTCTTACAGGAGAATTTAAAAATGACGAGGAGATTTCGAAATGCAGAGAAAGAACTGGGTAACTCGATGAAATATGCAAGGAAACTTTTGCGTTTTTTCAAAGCACAGGTAGAATTTTCCTCTGGTTTTTCAATCTGATGCCATTCAATTCATCCCCTTGCACAAACAAACCATGCAAAGAAGAGTTTTTTTAAGCCTACCTCATTTGGAGCTAATGAAAATTCCGGGTTTTCCTTCTCCACACAGCTGTTCTGCGTTTCCTGTAGAACCCTTCCTGTAGAAGTCTCTCGGCTCCTGTATAATAGAACTGCACTTTCGGTAGAGCCTGAAAGGTGGTAAATTTTCAAAAACAGGCAAAAAAACTGGTGGAGGATGACTAGTTAACTGTTTTTGGAAGCAGTGAATGTGTACTCCAGTCGGGAATGTCGTAAGTGCAGAAGGAACAGAAGGTGGTGCATGTTTCAGCTGGGCATCTTTTAACTGCAACGTGATTCGTGGTGAAGGGATGAGGTGGCCGGACCAAACCGTTGATCCGATGTCACAGCCATAATTTTTCTACGTGTTTCTAACCACCATCCCCTCCTCTTTACCATTATCTGCCACCACCACTACCAGTCCCGACGATACCTCCCTAAATGGACACTCCCCACATGCTGGCTGCCCATCTAATCGGCAATTTTGAATGTAACGGGGCTCGTTTGAATTCCACGAGGATTTTTATCTGGTTGAGGGTGGCTAGTGACTAGCCACCAATTCCACTCATTATGAACCATTCCCATAGTCATGCAGCCTTAAAATATGATTTATGCAATTGATGAACGAGTTTAGGCACTTACTTGCATGGTCGTGTCCCTGTTATGTAGATTTCAGGTCTTGGAACCCATTCCTTCATTTGTTGTTGCTCCATGCACACTGCATGCTTGGTCTCAGCTGTTGCTGATGTGTATATGTTCAAGTTGAGCTCCATGCATGCTTCTTTTACCATACTTTGCTATCCCTATCTCTGAAGCATGTCTTTCAAAGGGATCAGCTGCTACAGGATTCCTGTAGGATGTCCTGTAGCTCCTTTTCCTCCTGGAATGCAAGCTAGAATGAGCAGGGCTATACTGCTAAGGAGGGTCTCAGCTGATGAGGAGTCTAGATGGAGGGTAACAGGTATGGTGAGTGAAAAACTACTCCTTGATTTTTCATTAAAAGGTTTTTGCTGGTAGTATGAAGAAAACAAGGTTTTCTGTGTGTGACTGTGCAGGAACAAATAAAAGGATGAGTGCAATGGAGGTGCACAGAGATGGAAAAAGGTGACATATGGTGATGGATGGAAATAAGGATGTTTACAGGCCTCATAGGCGAATTCCCAACCTTCGGATTCTCTTCTGAGATCAATTTTGGCTTGTCTGTAGGATCTCCAGGATCTTCCCATAGAAGACATAGAACTTCCTGTAGAAGGTGAAATCTTAGCTCGAATGAGATCAAATATTAGGAAAGGGTAGTGGTCATGGAGGAATGGATTGTCAGGGATGCTTGCAACCTGGTGCTGACCTCTGTCTTTGTCTTGGGCGATCCTCCTAACTTGCGATGTTCCTGCAACCTGCAATTTATTCAACAGAAGTCAGGTTTATTTTTCTTTTTTTCTCTGTGTTCTTTTTTTTATTTTTTTATTTTTTTTATATCTGAGACAGTTGGGGCTCCTCTGGGAGGTTTTCATCCTCACTATCTGCCCTGGGCACCTCCAAGAGGTTTTCACCCAAGGATCTTTTATTCTTTTTCTTGGTTTTTTTCTCTCTTTTCCTTTTTTTTTATGCTCAAAGTGTGGGTGGAGTGGAGACAGGGGCCTGCTCCACTACCAACACTGATTTATCCAGAGTTTCAATGAACTCCTGCTTAGAAAGGGCATTCCTGTAGATCTTCAATCAATGCCCATTGATGAGCATGGGGATGGCTTCTTCATCAATGGTCCTGATAAGGATTGAACCATTTTCGTTACATTTCTCCACTATATATGGTCCCAGCCATCTCGTCCTCAGCTTCCCTTTGAAATCCTTGTACCTTGAATCATATAACAGTGCCCAATCTCTTAGCTGAAATTGCTTCTCTTTAAAGTGCCAGTCATGCCATATCTTTTTTTGGAGTTGGACCACCTCTGAGTGGAGGAGGGTCTGCATTCTCTACTCATCTAGTCCATTTAGTTGCAGTAATATTTCCTGTTGTGCATGGCTGAGATCTAGGTCTAGCTGAGCTACCAACCTCAATGTGTTGTATTCAAATTATATGGACAACAAAGCCTTCTTCCCGTAGACCAGCTCATAAGGTGCGAAGCCTGTTGTAGTTTTCCAGGTAGTGTTGTAGGCCCAGGTGGCCTCAACCAAGCGATCTTCCCAATATTTTCTGCTGTTGCTCACCACTTTAGTCAAAATCTCTTCCAAAGCTCTGTTAGTGACTTCCACCTACCCATTTTCTTGCAGATGATAAGGGGTGGAAGTTTTGTGCTTAATCTTGTGATGAGCGAGCATGTCTTCAATCAGGTTAGAGGTAAACTGACTTCCTTGATCTGTGTCTAATTCTCTTGGGTAGCTAAACTTGTAGAAGATATTTTCCCTTAAAAACTCAGCCACTTTTTCTTCTGTTGTTGCCTTGATTTCCTTTGTTTCTACCCACATTGTCAGGTAGTCCGTGCACATAATGATGTAAGACTTTTATTTTGAAGGAGCGTTGATAGGACCCACAAAGTCCATGCCCCACTTCTCAAATGGCTTGAAAGTCACTTGAGGTTGGAGGGGCATTTCATCCCTTGGAGTCAGTTTCCCCATCCTTTGACATCGGTCACATTGGCTGATGTATCTCCTGACATCTTGATGAAGAGTGGGCCAATAGTAGCCTGCCTGTAGAATTTTGAAAGCGGTTCTTTTTGCTGCAAAGTGGCCTCCACAGGGCCCATCATGACAGGTTAGGAGGATGTCAAAAACTTCCTCCTCCCTGACACAACGCCTCAAAATCTGATTCGGGCCAAGTTTAAATAGGTTGCCCCCAATCCAAGTGAATGGGGCGCTTTTCCTCACAATCTTGCTCTTCTCTTTTGAGGATAGGTGTGGCGGGAACTGTGCTAAAACCAAGTAATTTGTTATATCAATAAACCATGGAGAGAGTACTGAAATAGCAAATAGGTGTTCATCTGGCATTTGATCATCCACCATTCCTTCTTCACCTATAGACAAATTTAGTCTAGACAGAAAATCTGCGACAACATTTTCCTTACCTGGCTTATCAACAATGGTCAAATCAAATTGCTGCAATAAAAGGAACCATCTAATGATACAAGCATTTACATCAAGTTTATTCATCAAATACCTAATTGCAGCATGATCAATGTGTACGAATGTTTGATAACCAGTGATGTAGTTTCTGAACTTGTGAATGGACTACAACTAGGAGCTCTTTCTCGGTTACAGTATAGTTTAATTCTGCCTTGGAAAGGTTTTTACTGACAAAATATATGGCATACGGTAGCTTCTCTTCAACTTGTCCTAAGGATGCTCCTATGGCTTTGTTCGAGGCATCTATGTGAATGTGGGAAGGTAGGGCCCAGTTTGGGCCTATC
The DNA here is from genome assembly GCA_031772625.1 of Pinus tabuliformis. NCBI lineage: Eukaryota > Viridiplantae > Streptophyta > Pinopsida > Pinales > Pinaceae > Pinus > Pinus tabuliformis. The sequence continues at coordinate 1,499,660,185 of CM062819.1, read as the reverse complement.
AAGATTGGACCAATTACCAGCTTATCTTTCAACACATCCAGAGCCTCTTGGCAGTTGTCAGTCCATATAAACTCAACATCTTTCCCCAAAAGACCAAACAATGGAGAGGCTAGCTTACTGAAATATTTAATGAATCTTCTATAACATCTTGCTAGGCCTAGAAAACTCTGAACATCTATTACTTTTGAGGAGGTGGAACCCTTTGGATGATAGCAATCTTGTTGGGATCCACCTGTAATCCTTGCTGAGAAATTGTATGACCTAGCATGGTCCCTTCCGTCATTAGGAATTCACATTTTTCAGGACGGAGGGACAGGTTCATTTCAACACACTTGGTTAAAACTTTTCCTACGTTAGTCAATGCTTCTTGGAAGTTGGACCCATAAGGATTAAATTCATCCATATAGATTTCCACTGAATCATGAACCAACTCAGCAAATATGTTCAGTACTTCTCTCTGGAAAGTGGCAGGAGCGTTTCATAATCCAAAGGGAAGGACCCGGTAGGAAAAAGTATCCCATGGACAAGTGAAAGTGGTCTTATCTTGGTCTTCCAGGCTGATTTGGATCTGATTATACCTGCTAAACCCATCTAGGAAAGAAAAGAACTTCTTCCCTGCCATGCCATCTAACACTTGATCTATGAAAGGTAGAGGGAAATGTTCCTTCTTGGTAGCTTTGTTAAGTTCTCGATAATCTACATAGATTCTCCACTTCCCATTTTTCTTGGGCACAAGCACCAAAGGAGAAACCCACTCGCTATTAGAGATGGGGTAGATGAATCCTGCATCCAACAACTTTTGCAATTCTTCTTTGACAATGTCCTTAAGGGCTAGATTCATTCTCCTCTGAGGCTGCTTGACTAGTTTACAATCCTCTTTAATGTAAGTGTGATGGGTACGGACTAAAGGCTGGACTCCTTTCATCTCCTTATAGATCCAAGAAAAAGCATTCGAATGGCGGTTCAATAAGCTACATAGCTCCTCTTGAGAGGGGGATAGGGATGAGTTGATCTTCAAGGTTCCTTCAGGGCCAAATTCCACATTCTTAACTCGGGAAGAGGTCGGATCAACCACACAAAGATCCACTAAAGCACTGGCTTGGGTGTCTTCTACCAATTCTTCTAATGGCAGAACACTGGGAGGTGGATTTTGAATTAAATTCTCAATAAGGTCATCCTCAGTTTGAGGACCTCCCCTGGTGGCTTCCACTGTGCACACTGGTGCAGAGTGGACTTCATCCTCATCTTCCTCCTCCAACCAGAGAGGTAAGTCATGTTGGAGCAGAGGTTGGGCAGGAGGATATAGGACTAGTTGTTTGGACATTGGACAATTCTTAATGGTCATGCTCCCAGCTTGACAACTAATGTAAGCATTTGCAGTAGCTAACCAAGGCCTTCCGAAAATGAGGGGGTATCCAGTGAGTTTTTCCTTTTGCTGAAGGACTAAGAAGTCTGTAGGGTACTCCCAAGAATCAACGGAGACCATGACATCTTCCACAATCCCTTTAGGAGTCATGGTGGAGCGGTCTGCTAACTGCAGTACTGCCGAGGTCTTTCTTAGGGAACTCTAAAGGTTTAGTTTGAGCATAGTGTCTCTGGTCATCACATTAATGGCAGCCCCTAGATCAATCAGGGTGTGGGGGATTATGGTGCCATTGATGTGGACATCAACTACAGGACTCCCAGGGTCCAAATATTTTGGATAGATTACCTATCCCAACATCAGGTCAGATAGTTGTCCGATGACATTGATAGTTGCTGCATCTCTCTTGCGCCTACCTGGGTGCCTGAAACACTTCTCTTTGATCAATTTGTTGTAGATTGGTACATGTTTGATGGTCTGGAGAAGTGGTATTTTTACACACAACTGCTTAAGTTCTCCTAGAAGTTCAATCTCTTCTGGGTTTGGTTGCGTGGTTCTAGTTAGTCTCTCAGGAAAGGGTGGAATGGCTTTGGGTTCACTTTATTGTTTCTCTTCTTCATCCTCCTTAGGAGGAGGTTGGCTATCTGGGAGGACCTTCCCAGATCGTAAGTTCATCTCCTGAATCTCCACATTGTAGGTAGGGCATGTTGTCTCTCCATTATATACCTACTGGGCCTGTCTGTTGTTGGGGTTCAGGTTCGGTTGAGCAAGCATTTCGGGTTGTCTCGGAGGAGAAGGAGGTAATGGTTGTGGTTGAGTAGGTGGTGGAGGAAAAATGGCAGGAGGAGAGTTGTACTAGGGCCTCCACCCCTGTTGTGGTGCATTCCACTAAGGTTGTGGCTGAACATGAGAATGAAACGAATGAGTTGCAGGTTGAGTATGGTATTGAGATGGATATGACCAATGAGGGGGTACGGATGGAGAAGGATGAGCAGGGGGACCCCAAGAAGGTATGTGAGTGGATTGGTTGGGGTTGTAATAAGTTTGGAATGTCCCTTACATCCCCTACTGGTAAGGTATGGATCCATGTGGCCTCCGTTGGTTGAGGAAGTAGAGTGGTTCAGTGGCTCCTTTAGCCCCTTGGTACATAGCTTTAAGTCCAGGTAAGGTTGGGCACTGGTTTTTAGGGTGGTCTTCCTCACAAACGAAACATACCTCTACTGAGTGCAATGGACACTCGTTTCGAGGATGCTTCCTTGTACGTCTAGGACAAGATATGGCCAAAGCTTTCTCAGCTTCCTCTTTCTTCTGTTGGATTCGGAAAGTATCTAGTTGCATGGAAATGGTCTATCTCATCTCACTTTTAAGGTCTTCCATCTGATTTGTAAACTCATGTTTGGAGAAGGTGGCACTAGCTGAAAGTTGATTCCCCCTACCTCTCTTCCGGGCTACCCTAGAATGGTTTCTAAACACAGTCTTTATGTCATCAAAAGGTAGTTGGTAGATGTCTCCTCCAGCCAGCAAATGGAGGGTATCTAGAAGGTCTTCAAGGACTCCTCAAAGCAGAACGAGCTTCAGAGATTCAAGGTCAAGTGTGCACCTGGCCCTTTTATAACTGAGTTGGAACCTTTCTTCATAGTCTTCTAGAGATTCATCACTTCCCATGGTCATTCGAAAGATTTCTCCCTTCGTTTCCTTTGACCTACAGTAATCCCGGTATTTGTTGTTAAAGGCTTGCTACATTTGAGCCCAAGTTGTGATACTGTTTCCAGGTAACCCCATGAACCAGTGTAGTGTTGCATCCTTGAGGGTAGAGGGAAAGAGTTTCAATTTTTGCTCATCTTCTGCATAGTCATAAGTTCGACAAAGGACAACAAACTCAAACAAGAAGGTATCGGGGTCTTCAGTGGTCAATCCATGGAAGTGAGGTAAGGCTGAGGGACTGATGTTTTTCATTTTTGTGCCCCCATTGGTCTCTCGGATGGAAAAGGCACCTTCTATTCTCTCCTCATCTCCTATACCATTTCTGTGTTCAGCCATGGTCTCGGGGGGAATGTTTTCTTACTCTTCTTCTATTATAGGATCTTTGTATATCTCAGGAGGTTCACCTATAGGTTTTTCTGGATCATTGCCACCAAAGAAGAGAGAAGGGTGACTCAGTGATGTGGTGGGGGTGTTGGGTGAGAATTTTCCTGAATTTTCTCTGTTCCTATGAGGCATGAAATGAAATATTTTTGGTGTTTTCTTTGTTTTTCTCTACTTGTACCTGCAAAACTAGAAATTGATTGAACAACAAATTGCAACTAACTAAAATAAACCTTGCTAAAATGAAAATGCAGAATTGAAATGAAAGCAAGAAATGACTAATCTATGCTACCAAAATGAAATTGCAGAAATGAAATGCTAAGCTATAGTTGCAGAATTGAAATTGCAAAATTGAAAGCCTAAGCTATGCTTACAGAATTGAAATTGTGTAATTGAAATGCTAATCTAGACTTGCAGAATTGAAATGCTAGTCTACTTTTGCGGAAATGAAATTGCAGAATGGAAATGAAACAACTACTCTACTCTTGTTGAAATAAACTATTTAACAGAAGGTTGCAGTAGAATATAGAAGAAAAACAACAATCACAAATACTCTAACACTTCCCTGGAAACGGCGCCAAAAATATGGTGGGCTCCAGTATTGCAGCAATGATGCTGCAACTCCTGGGACTCCTTTCTTTACTTTTATCAACCCGGTAGTTCGTAACAAACTTGGAAGCGATGGTGCTATATGCACAAGTACTAGATCTTGTTGCAAGCTGTCACTTGATCAGCTGGCACAAGTCCACTAGGAGCTTAAGCCAACTTCCATGAGATCTTAGAAGAAGCTTTTAACTATGATGGATGAAATCTAACTCAAAGGAGGCTAATCTACTTGCAGAAAGAAGCTGAAATCTGAAAGGAAATGCAAACTCTAGAAAACCCTAGTTTTACCGACTAACCCTACTGGTGCAAGAAAAGAGATGAAAGCTGCTGAAATGGATGCCATTGGCTCTTGGAAAGGTGGAATTCATGTGTCTAAGCTACTTCTGAAGTGGAATATGAAAAAAAAACATCTTTTTGTATTTTTGAGTAATCTTGCAAAATTGTAATGCATGTGCTTTAACTGTTTTTGACTGTGCAGAGGTTGACTAGCAAAAGGAAATGGAGTGGGTGCTTGAAGGAGGTTGGGAAGGTGAGAAGAGGGACTAAGAGGTCCCTAGCACCCTTCTAGAGAGTTTCACAGTGATCAGATCTCGAAAAGCTACTTACATGAACTTCTATAGGAAGTCTGCAGGGGCTCTACAGGATGTTCTACAGGAAGAGCCGAAAGAGGATTTTAGAGGGTCGATGGTGGAAAAACGGTGGGAAAGTGGAAATGGAGGATGGATGAGGATGTGAAGGGGTCTAGGACCTAGTGAATGAAGCTAAGGAGTGATGAAGGTCGTTGGATTTGTTCAAGGATGGAGGGAGCAATGTTGCACAAAAATGTAGAAATTAGGTCAAATTGGAACAATGTGGCGAATGAAGGTAAGGAATCCGGAATTTGGGGTTGGAGTAGGTTGTATGATGAAGGAAGGATAGGCAGGGATGTATTACAGGTGATCTGCACACTATTTCTCAAATTTGATCGAAGAAAGACTAGAAAAATCAGAGATATATCTACTTTGACCTAATCTTCCCTAAAAACCAGAAACATGATGAACAGAACGTTATAAATAGGAAATCATGCAAGATAACTATGGAAACCTAATCTAGAATAGATCTAAATATGCAAGTACAACTGGTATCAACTTTTCCAACCAAAAATCTAACACTAGCAATTGCATTGAAAGGAAAAAATAGTGTTTTTGTGGCAGCAAGTATGCCTTGGTCTAAACTCATCGTCCCAAGGAGGGAGAGATGAGATCAAGGATTACTTGATGGAATTTTTGTAGATCTTTTCTGTTATCAAACTTCCAAATCAATCTAAAGCATGAAAAGCTATTTTAATCATCAAAAACAACCTAAGTAACAAAGCAAGATCTTAACCTAAATAGCAGAAATTATTCTATGAATGCAAGAAAACACATAATAGTACACAAAGGAGGTACTGGCACTTGGGTTGGGCCCAACCCCAAGAGCTACAACCTCCTAAGAAAATCTCAAAGCTGGTGCAAAGTGAAATTTATCTCCATTACTCAAAAAATAATCATGTCACAAAAATGTTTACAACAAGAGCTTGAAATTGAGCTGAAAGGCAGAGCAGCACTAAAGTGAAAAAAGCAACTATTCAAGAGCTAAACTACCAAGGCTTGAAGCCTTCCTACTTATGCACCATGAGGACTCCCAACAGCCCTCCTTAACTTGAGGGGCTTGGCTGCTCAAAGCTGCAGTTAATCGGCCACTTCACAAAATCTGCTTGGCTGCCCCTGGAAATCATCTTTGGTGGGTTGTTGAACTCCAAGCTGATGGTGGAGAACTCGAGGAAGGGCTCATTTAGTGTAGGAGACACCCTTCCTACAAATCCTCGGCCTAGTTCCTTCGTATTAGGCTGTCAACTTGCTCTTAAATGCTTGACCTTGGTCCAAAAGATGTCAAAAAATCTGTAATAAGCATGTATTAGACTTTATGGTCAAGTGACTATTGTCATTCATTCAATTAACATAAATATATTCAAAAGCATGTATAAAACTATGAAGAATGGTGGATTAATCGAGAATAATAGGCAAAATGAGCCCAATAAGTTACCCATTTTTGGGGCTCATCACATTGATATCCCCATCATTGTAAAGAATGAAATAATCCAAATTTGAGTGAACAGAATAAAGAGGATAATGTTGAGGATTCTCTTGACTACTCACCATGAACTTCATCAAGGTTTCCCTATATAATATCTTTTGCTTCCCAAAAACTGGTACGATGGCAAAGGTCATATCCATTTGTAGGGTTCCTTGTAATTTTTCTCCCCATGAGTGTGACAACAACATGCCATGCTTAGGGTGAATATCTGCAACCACAATATCCATTACTAGAATCTTAGCTAGGGTTTTTCCTAAAGTAACACACAGGTTGTTGATGAGACCTAGACATCTTACTTTACTGGAATCAAAAGAGTATAAGTGTTTATAAGGTTTGGTAATGTCAAGTCCTAATTATCCATAATAACTTTAGGCATTAAGTTGTGGGAATCTCCTGAATCCAACATAGCATTATGGAGGATTTTATCAAGAATATTTAGGCTAAAATAGAATGGAGGAACACCCCCTTCTTGTGGTTTTCCTTCAACTTTTGGTCCGAATAAGAGTTCAGGTTGGTCATCATTCAAATTTGCAAAGTCAGTGTTTTCCCCTATGTTTAAAGCTTTCACTACGTGGGGTCTGTACATATTTTTTCTCATTAACTTTGTGAGAGGAATAGGGATTTTCAATTTCAATCGTTCATTCTCAATGTTGAATGACATTTGAATATTAATCAAGTTGGGAAGTTTAGATTGATCTGTGTTTTTCTTTGTCATGGACTCATTTTGTTGACTAGTGGTTGGGATATATGTTTGAGTAGTTTTAGAAACAATGTCAACTATCTTCTTGACAGGGATTTCTACCTTTTTCTTTCCAGAATTATCCACAGTTTTCTTAGGAAGACTATTTGTGGTTTTCCTAGGATCAATTGCAGATGACTTTTTAGTAGGATTCTCTGAGGTTTTTTTGTTGATAGTATCTGGATTCTTTTTGCTCCTAAGGTTATACTTCCTATGGACTTCCATTATGGCATTTTGAAATAATTTTTTATATTCATCTGATTCTTCAGAATCTAGTTCAGTTTGAGCTAGGAGAAAAAGTTCTTGCTCCTCTTGAGTGAGGAAAATTGTGTCATCAACATTTATGCCAATCAGATTTATTTGATTATCATCCAATTCTTCAACAATATTCCCCTCATTTTCTGTTTAATTTTCCTGGAACGGAGGCCAAACCATTTTGAGGAGCATTTTGGTTTTCTCTCACTTAAGTTTGGTCATTCAAGTTTACTCTTTGTATTATCTGATTCACTACTCTCACTAAGTTATCAATTTTATGATAAACAATAGAAGTAGAAGGCTCTTCTTTTATGGTAACTCTGTGTTCTGATTTCAGTTTGGCGTTCTTGGCTAAGATGTTAGCTTCAAATTTGATAGAATTTGCTCAGATTTCTTCCAAAGTTGTCGGGTCTATTTCTCTAAGTTGATATTCCATGTCTACATCAAAACCATCAGGAAAGCCAATTAAAGTTAGGCCATGGGAGGGCTTGATGTCTTGTGGAATGGCATTGTAAATAGTATTAAACTATTCCCAGTATTCTTCCACACTTTAATTTGGTTTTCATTTTAGTATTTTATATTCATTTAGGAGTTCAAGTGGATTTTTCTTGATCTCCCATCCATCTAAGAAAGTTTGATGGAAATCATCAAGCTTGGCTATACTTCCTGCAAGTAAACTCCTAATCCATTTTTTGACATCACCTCCTAAACTTTGAGCAAACAATCTCATCTAAACATCGACTTCATCTACTTCTTCAAGGTCAAACACATCATTCAATCTATCCACATGCTGCTGAGCAGAATAAGAACCAGTGTTATCAAAGGTCACAATTTTAGACTTGTAATCTCTAGGCATATATTTTAGCTAGTATGGTAGCATCAAAGGTGCATACCTACCTACCATAACTGATGTAGGTGTAGTTGTGATAACTACAGGGATAATAGGAATAATAGTTTGAGATATCATAAGTGACGAAGTTGAAACTATGGAATGAGGAGTACTGGGAGGCTATGGATGAACACATTGGGAAGATTGACTAGACAAAGAGGCTACTGCAGCTGTTAAAGTAGAAAATTCAACCAATTGTTGGATATAAGCTTCTTCAATAGTTTGGTCCAAAACTGAAACTAGACCTTGTAATTTGTCAAATTGTTGTAGAGATTCAAGATCTAGATTTTTTTCAATAAGCTAGGTTTGGGGTATGTATGGTTGCAATAGGACTTTATCAATGACAGTATGATCTATAAAAGCCTCATATTTTGATATAAACAAAATATGCTGGAAAGGAAAATCAAACTCTATATCCTGAATAGTTTAAAATTTATTTGGAAGAGAATTAGCCCTAGACAAAGGACTATTCTCAGGAAGAGAATTAAATCTATTCAAAGGACTATTACTACCTTGACTCTCAGTAAAACTTCTCTTTCTCACCAATTTTTCTATATTATCTATGAATTTAGCAGGATTGGGGTCAGTGTGAGCTCTAGTGAAAATTCTTCTGGGAGCCATGTCTATTAAAAATCATCACACAAGTAAAAATAACAAATCAATGACACACTAAATATTTACAAAATAACAACCTCAGATCATGTATTTCATAATGATATAGAAATTTTTTTAATGAAATATTGTTTGAAAACTAAGGAATAATAATTCTTTAGATTAAAAAGTATTCTTCCCCACTATGGTCGCCATTATGTTGTCGTTCTGCATTTTTGAGGTTGAGGGAGTAAACACATAGGACAACATCAAAACCACTTTGGAAGCTGGGATCTAGCCCTGCCAGGTTCAGAGAGGGATCTCTCTGTTTAATTTAGCTTTGTTTAGTGTATTTTTTATGCTAGTTATGATTGTACTTTGTTTTTTTTGAAAGGTTTCGTTGATTTGAGTGTTATGATTCCATTGGGATATGGTGTCTATAAACTAAACTAGAATTTTGCATCAACTTTTAGAGGAGTTCTCACAGGGCAAGCTGGGTTGCACTATTCAGATCTTTTCAGAATTTAAATCGATGGTGGAAGAGCAGAAGTGTAAGGTTCAGTAGAAATCTAGGAGCAATTAAGAATTCCCACATTCGAATTCAATGGAAATCATTAAAATTATCGACAACGAAAATAGGTTGCTCTAAATAAAAAATCCTACTTATCACAATTTTTGTTCAATAATTCATATTTTTTAGAAAAGCAGAGAAAGAAAAACAATGTTCAAACACATAAACAGAAGAAACATATGACCATTTGGTATGCCCCATGAATCCTGTGAAAGGTCCTTGTGTTATTCTTGCTCGATTACATTGAAAATTACAATATTCAAGAGGAAATTACATTTAGAAATCAACCCTTAGTACTTCAAATAGTGAAGTATTTATAATGAAAATTACAAAAATTATTTACAAAATCATTTTCAAATTGACAATGTATTATTAGTCTAATCACAAACAATATCATCTAATCCTGGCAGAAGAATAGGCCACGTAGGCAACTAAAAAGGAAAGGTGGCCCTATTTTGATGGTTTTGATTGCTGAGTCAACCCGAAACAGTGTTGTGATGTTGAACTCACTGTCGTGATGGTTGTTGGACTGGAAATTGTTTTACTCTCACTGAATTATCCTTCAATCCAGTAAATCAACCAATTCTTCCCATCTCTTTTCATCTGGTACTATCAATTTTATTACCCTGTGGTAAATTTCATCTACCTTTGTGTATTTGGAAAAAGTTGGCTTCATGGTAAAAATGTGTTTTACCTCATTCTGAACATGGAAATCGTTTGACATAGTTTCCAAAAATGTCTTTGCTATCATACTGCCCTTAATTCCACTAAACTTGATGTTGCTTCTAGCCACTTATTTCATCTTCATGATATAATCTCCCTGATTGATTAATTTGTCATTTATAACATAAGTGTTGGGCAGTCCGTTTTGGATTAATCCTTCAATTCTATTTGTGAACCTATTTACTTACAGCTCTAAGGTTTCACACCTTTCTTCCAACTGATCAAAGACATTTCTCTTTTTTAAGACTTTCTTGACTTCCAAAATAGTAGCAGTCTTGTCATTGATCCCTACTTCCACCTCATACTTGGACTTAGAGTTCAAGAACCTGATTATGTTAGAGGCTTCTGTGGGAATTTCTCCCTACTTTTCTCTTCCATGAACAATAGTTTTTGTAGCCTTTTCTATCATCTCCTTCTACTCTAATATGATTTGGATAGAAGGCCAAACATCATTCATATAATCTAGTATATCCAACCAAATGGTTTCCTTGGCTTGGGCAATTGTATGACCAGCTGAAGTGTCTCTCTCTACCTTCTGCAACTTCTCCAACAATCTCTAGGATTTCTCCATTTCAGTAACACGAGCTACTTCTGCTTTGGCCTTTTTTACTTCCAAATCTTTGAGTTGGCCTTGCAAAGTCTCAATCTCCTTTGACTGGAGTGACATATTCTGAAGTGTCTTGGTTACCTATTTAGAACTTGTAGTCTAAGCAGAAGAAGTAGCTGCGCTAGTTGTTCCTGTGGTTGGAAGTTGAGAGATAGGTATCAAATTTAGGGGGACAATGGTCATCCTCTGGCTTTCTTCTTTCTCCTTTATCAATTTCTCCATCTCTTCCCTCATCTGCCTAATCTGCATATTTTTTTCTATGATCAATTTCATCATATCTGCTTTTTGTGCTTGACTTTCTTCAATATTCTTGGTCATTGGATCCTTTGTGGCTGGGAGCTTGAGCTACTTTCTTAAGGATGAAATGTCTAGGTTCTTCCTCTTAATAGTCTCCTCAACAACATTGAAATCTTTAGGGTCATACCCTATCTTAATCACCAAGTCTTCCAAAGAATTGATCCTATTATCTTTGGGTAAGGAGGACACTTTCTCCATTTTCAACTGTGCCTAGACATTTGCAAAAGAAACCTGCAATTTAGAAAGTGACATAGCAGTGTTATTCAAAGTGGAGGATATCATTTCACCAGTTTAATTGTGCATCTCCATTTGATCAATGGGATGTATGTCCTTTGTGATGAATTCAAAAGTGGTTGTAGTCTGCTGCTGATTTTGGTTGTGGAATATGGACCTCAAGAAAGGCCATCTGCATTTTGCCATGTTTAGTGTCAAACATTGACAACAACCTACTTTGTGAGTTAGAGGTTTATTTCTGAAATTGGTTATAGGTGCTATTTTTCAAAATCTCATTTTTGAGCTTAATTTCCCTTTATATTTCAAATATTGTCTTCTCCTTGTCTATTTGGACATTCTCTAATTCTAACTTAGTTTCCTTGTTACCCTATGAAGATGAAGGTTCATTAGGAGATGTTGTGACTTTCTTGGTTGCATGTGGTGAATTTGTGATAATAATGATAGCCTTCTCCTCAGTTTCTTTATCCAATTCTATTGTAGGAGTCATCTTTTCACTTTTCCTATAGCTAATCCTGAATTCTTTAGCTTCCATCCCAGCTGTCGATGATGATCCTTCCTCCCTCTGTCTTTTGCTTAATTTTTCCTAAGGAATGGGTGTCTGCAAACTAGAAGTAGAAACAAGTTTTTCTTCAGTTTCCTGTAAGGTATTTTCTATCCACTCCAGCTGATTGCCATACTTTTCTATTTCTGGTCTTAGAGTATGAATGTAAGGATTATTTTTCTTCTGTACTCTAAGCTTTGAAATGATGGCACTAGGGTCATATGTCCATGTAAATCTCAAAGTGAACTTCATTTCTTTGAACATTCTATCTACATCTTCACAATTTGTCCTTGTGTTGCACAAAAACAGGCCCACCTATATCTTTATTTTAAAATGTGACTTATTTTTGGCCATTACAGAGTGGATGTCATCCGAACTCAGCATATGTCTGATATACTCCAAGGAAAAAATCCTCTTTGGGAGGTATTTGGGTAGTTTATAGGGTACCAATTCAAATCCATACACCCTGATTTCTATGTAACTTTGGTATAAATACCAATCCCCAATCTTTTCCTAATCTGTCAAGTGCAAAATTCTCTTGATTTCCTCACTAATCCTGGGTTGTACTAAACTGTTTAGAATGTTCACGGCTGGATGAACAAAATATTCAATGAATTACCTATAAGTGAATTCCTGTTGTTCTCACATGAAAAATGAGGTGCAAAAGATTATTGGCTGCTTGTTCCCTGCATCATCAAGTTTCTGCAATGCAATATTGAATTTGTCTGTCTCATAATAGACGAACATATAAACCAAAATTGAGGTGTAATTGAACACTTGTTCTGTAGTAAATTTTATGAAGTGATCATGGATACTATTAGCTAAGAATTGACTGAAGTTGAACACCAAGGAGCGCTTGCTGTCTATGGAAAATATGGAGAGGAATCCTAAAATGGGCTCATGTAGCCATGGATCAGAATAATATCCTAAAATGTAGGAAATCATGGATATAATTTGCTTGGCCTGATGAGGGAAGATGGAAGAAGGATATGGAGGACTCCTTTTGGGTAATTGGGAATTCTCTGGCAAGAAAATCTCAAAGATTTTGGCTCTCATGGAAAAATCCAGCTTTTGATAAAGCTGGGTGAGGGCTTCTAGAGAGAAAGGAGAAGCATTTTCCACAATGGGGGCTAGCATTATTTGGTCAATGGATTGGGTTGTAATTATGAAAAGAATGTCACTTGTAAGGGCAATGATGGATCTCTAGGTAGGTACATAGCATGCTTGACATATTCTAGTAAATTTTGGGGCTTGGAATGTCAAGGGGAAAATATAATGGGGGAGGCTGGACTCCTAGAGCCCTATTTCATTGGCTTTTTCTTTGTGTTTATCTTCCAGCCAACAATATAAATCAAGAAAATCATAGTCACATTGAGCTTCATTTATCCCGTAATCCCTATGAGCTAAAGGTTTATGATCTAAATCTACAGAAGGGGGAATTAAAAGGATTAATAGGATTCTCTTGATTCTTAGTCTTTGGAGGTATTACAGCGAAAATCTAAGAACAGGATGAATTTGCACTGGAGCTTACTGATCACAGTAGAATAACAAACTATCAGGTGAAAATGAAAGGGAACTATCAGTTTTATGTTGCGATTTGATCGCAGAATTGCTCTTAGAGAGATCGTTGTGCGGAACGGGCAATAATAGAAAAAATAGTAAAATGCAAGAGAGCGACAGGATGAGCAATAGAGAAAATAAAAAGATGTGTTCAACAAGTTTTAAATGCTGGAGCGAATCGTTCGTTGAAATGGCACAACACCATTGGGCTTGAATGGTTACCCAAGAGAAACCAAATTTAATGGAGAATAGTCTTTTGACTGGGAAATCATTTGATTGGCTTAACGATCATGCAACGTGGTGAAGGGAAAGTGGTGGAGGAAACATGGTGGGGTGCAGTAGAGAGGATGAGGGAAAAGTGGTTTCCGGCAGGGGTAGAGGGTAGTTTATGGTTTTGGTGGGGGGGGGGGGGGTGTGAAATCACAAGCATGCTACACATAAGGGATGGGGCCCAGGAAGTGAAATAACTTTTTGGATTGCCATGCCCAATGGTAAAAGTAGAATTGAGAGGGGGGCCAAAAGCAGATGAGATTCGTTGATCATGTGTAGGATCAAATCCCGATGCTTTCAAACTATTACACATTAACAATAAACAACAAAATAACTTTGTCCACTTGCGCCTTTTGATTCTTTCTTTCCTGACTTAGGATAAAAGGAATATGAAACATATGAAAGATTTTAACCATAGTGCACATATTTTCCTTTAACCATATCCTTAGACATAGGATAAAAATTAGATATACATATGTTTGCAAAAAAGATCAAATCTACCTACCCATGACTAAACTAACTTTTTAATCCTTTCCTCTAGGGTGCACTTAGACTAGGACACCCACTTCATTCTATTTTATATGGAATGAAAAAATTACCTAACCTATCTCTTATTTGTTCTATCGATCCAGATCAAACAGTTGTATCAATGCCATTTTCTACCTAGCGAATGATTTACCCAGATTAAACTGTTGGGTAAGTCTTTATTCTCTATCTTAATTTACACAAATTGAAAGGTGTTTAATCATGATTACATTGTATGATTAAACTCAAATCCAGTGATTGTGGCATTTTGAACAAGTTGCACATGACTTTTTATTTTTCAGTAATGAAGCAAAACTATCTATGAGTAGTGGCATTTAGACTTGCAACACTTTCAATATTATTCCTTGTTGACTTTTCTTTCTTTTGGTGGATTTCAATGTTTTCTTATTTCTCAATCTTTTTTGTTTTTCACTTTTTCTTATTTATATTCTCTTTTCATTTTTTAATTCTTTTTCTTTTATTTGGAAATCATTGGAAGAATGACAAGTATTTACAAAATAAGATTCCTGAGATACAATACTCAATTACCTTGAGATCCTATAAATTATAGGACCCTAACATATGGAATAAGTGAAATCTTGGAGAAGACCCTACAAACTGTGTGAGATGTATTATGTAAATTTTTGGAATTAGATTGCAGTTATAGTAGTAGTGAGCTAAAGTGTGTTTTAGCCATGAGATTATGCAGTGAATGAGTTTTTGATGTGAGGATTGTAGTAGAGTTTTAGGAGAGTGTTTTCTAGATGGTGTAGAGAGTTTTTGTGGAGTTTTGATTGTAGCTTGTGCTGTAAATTTATCATTTCATTGAGATTTGATGCTATGTTGTTCCACTACTCATGTTGAGCATGTTTTATGAGTCTAGATTGAAAATATGTGAGACGAGGCTCGCATGGAGGAAGTGAATGTGTGTCGGTTTTGAGTAGACCATGACTTGGTAGATTCAGTAGAAGGAAGAGATTTCTCAATCCAATGGTGGTTAGGAGAGGATCAACTTATCGTGCGAGCCTTCAACAGATGGTAGTCTATAGATTGAAGAGAGAAATAGTTTCCTGTTTGAAAGGGTCAACATACTGTGAAAGAATTCAAGTATTTTGGCTCATGGGAGTGAGTTGGTCCATGTATAATTTGTTTAACAAATTAATAAAAGAATTGAGCAGCACAACAACAATAGGGTGGCTTTTTGCTTTGGAAAGTGTTTTCCACCAAACATACCTGTGTCCATTGGATTCATTGGTTTTATCGTTGCATGTTTGTTTTGATGCTCTAATTTATGTTTATTTGTTTTAGTTCATACATGGTTAAGGATTAAATATTTGGAGAAAAATTGTATAAGTGCTCACACTACTTATTCACCCACCTCCCCCCTCTCGGTACTGAACTAGTTTGGAACAATTGGTATCATAGTGGGGCTCTCGTGTGCATCTTGATTGCTGGAGAGTGGATCTTGGAGATTTTTTGACAAATTTCGCAAAATTTCTAAAATGGATGAGTAAGGTATTCCTATAGTTCATGAAGGTAAATTTGAAACTTGGAGAGTGAATTGCAATTCATATTTTATATCTCTTGATAAAAATAATTTTCTATCAGTAGAGTATGGAGTTAGAGATGAATTTGATGATATGGATCAAAATATTATTTTGAATAACATTTGAAAATCTGATAACATGCATGTGAAGCATTGTGAGTGTGCCAGAGGAATCTTGGACAGGTTGGAGAATTTGTATCTTCGAGGAAAATTGCATTTTTTAGAAATGGAGAAAAATGCAAAGGATTCAACTTTTATTGCTGTAAAAAATTAATCCTCCCCAAAAGAAGGAGATGAAATAACTAGTGATTGCAGTGAGAGATTAAGCATCAATATTGAAGAGGAATCAAAGATAATGGCAGTTGAAGTAGAAATTCAAAGATTGAAGGCCAAATTAATTTCTACAAGAGATGAAGTAGTGCAACTCAGATCTAGTGCTCAAGCTTAAATAAGAAAATATGAAAAGTTTGGAGCACCTTGGAGTAGAAATAAAATTTAAAATCTCCAGCCATGCATGGAGTAGAAAAATAAGAGAAGAGAACCGAAGAAGAAGAATAGAATTGGAAAGTGATATAATTATGGAGTTTGTGGTGAGATAGTAGTAGGTTGTAGTATTGGAGAGATCAAGATCTCTAATCAAAAGGAACAAAAAGAGGAGAATCCAGATCAAGCATGCATATAAAGGAAATATCCCTCTTTCGAGTATAATAGCTAGTTTTATGGTTATTTCTTCTCATGCAATGATTTTGGCCATAGGGCTATTGACTGTAGGGCACATGCAAGGAATACACATCAATTCAATAGAAGACATGAGCCTATTCCTCTATTCCTTGGCCACATTAGATGTCTTTTGTGTGACAATATTGGCCAAAACCCCAAGGATTGCATGTTTCCCATGTATTTCAAGAGATCCAACCAGAGAGAGGAGAATATTTAAAGCAATCACAAAAGAAGAAGAAGGATCAACACATGAAGGTTTCGAGGAGAAAAGAGAAGAGAGGGTCTCCCAAAAAACATTGAGGCCTGCATAGTATAAGGGGGATCATTTATGCTTCCAAATGGATTTGGAATGTGTTGGCATTGTGTTCAGGAAGATTTTTGTTGTTTATGTCAGAAATTGCATGTTGGATGAGATAGTATGGTTGCATGGAATTTTTTATACGTTATTAGAATTTTTATTACCAGATCATATTCATGTATTCTCATGCATATGTTTGTTTCCATGGAGATCAGATGATGTGTTGGAGATAGTTCATCTAGATTACGCATATTATTGCTCATGTTTTCATTTCTAGATGAATCATGCATGTTGTCGATATGTATTAGATGGATGAGTGATGTGTTGTAGGGACATGAAGAGAAAATGGTGATGTCTATAGTATGCATTTACATGGTTGAGAGATGATGATTTATATTGCTTCTCATGTATTGTTGGATGGATGAGTTATGATGATAGCGACTCATATATGGAGCATACATGTCTTGATGTTCACTGATCTATTTGCTTATGCCTCACTGATGATGTGTTGCTAACCTATGACAAGGATACGTATTTGCTACTGCTTATGATGTTTTGGTATGATGGATATCGTTTCTTGGTTTTGCTCTCATGAGGAGAGAGAATACAATGATGTGGATGTATTTAATGCTACCTCTATGATATATTTCCATGTTCCTGTTATTACATGATCTTATTACTCTATCTATGTGGAGCATGGTGATCTTGTTGCAAGATATTTATTGTTGGGATGGTGATGGAAAAGGTGTTCAAAGACCATGTGCAAGAATATGCTGTTGTTAGTACTTCTTATTTTTGCTGCTACATTTGGAGAGCTTATTTCATAGCTCGTGGCGGCCTTCTGTTTGACGAATATGGGAATAAAATCAACTTTCAACATATTCCTACAGTTTAATCATATTCGTACTTATGAGGGAGTATTGATGAGGTGACATACATGTTGGTCCTTTGCCTTGCTGATGCATGTTGGAGAGTGGTGTTGCTATGCTGCTAATGACTGAGGTACATCTTCTTGACTGCTTTTTTCTTTTTTTTTCTTTTTCTTATTTTGTTGATAGGTTGTCTTCTTGTCAATGTGTAGGGGTCGGCTTCCTCTATTGCTGCTGAGCTCTATACGAGTTTCATTGTGCCTGCAATTATGATTCTCTTCTTTCGTGCTACTGAAGGTTAGTCCTAGAGCCTGTTGCTGCTTCAAAATAGGCTGCTACAGGATTTCCTATAGGAAAACTATAGGACTATCTGTAGTTGCCCTTTTTTTGAAAATTTTGTGTCCTTTCTTTGCTTGGAGGGGGAATATGTATTGGAATGAGTGTAAGGTGTGGCGATGGAGTGGTAGGTGAGGTAGGATTCTAGTGGCATGCCTCTTTGATGTTATTTTCTCTTTTTTCTTCATTTTTTTTTTTCTAACTTGATTTTATTTTTATATGGATAGAGAGGATGACATGGTGATGAAGGGTGTTAGATGAAGTGTGGTGAAGTTAGTGGCCTTCTTTTTTTATCCTAAAATAGGCCTGCATCATAATTTCTCCATTAGACTGCCTTTCCTATAGATTTTCGGGACTTCCTATAGTACTACAGGAAACTCCTGTAATAATTACAGCAAATCCTATAAAAAGCACATAATTGCTTGAACTTTGAATTTTTCTGTTGCTAAAGATGAGTATGCATAAAGGAGCATGAGGATTATGGAGGAGATGAAATGGATGAAGAAAAACATGGGTTTTTTTTAGGGATTATGGGCCTCTAATCTCTATGTCCATTATCTTTTTGAAAACCTGCAAAAACCATAATTGTTATGAATGGGAAAGTTTGCAATCCCTACCATTTTTTTACTTTTTTTTATTTTTTTTCATATATATATATATATATATATATATATATGTATATATATATTAATTTGTGAAAGACAACCAGGTTGCCTCAAAGGAGGTTTTCATCCTAGTGGCTTACTTTGGGCACCTCAAGAAAGGTTGCCACCAAGAGGACTTTTATTTTCCTTCTCTTTTTTTTTAAACACTCTTGGCCTGTCGCAAAGAGGTTTTCAACCTAAGAGTGGGACTCAAGTGCCTCATGGAGGTTTTCACCTGGGTCTCTTTATTTATTTATTTATTTTTATTTTTTTCCAAAACTCCAACAAACCCCAAGAACTTGGTGAGGTGGAAGTCGAGACTCCTTCAATCACCATAACTGCCTTTCTGATGTTACTAGTGAACTCCTTCTTTGACAAAGGTTTATTGTAGACTTTCAACCAATACCCACTGAAAAACAAAGGGATACCTTCTTCATTGATGGTTCTTATCTGTACAACACTATTATCATGGAAATTTTCTATCACATATGGTCCCAAGCATATGGTCATCAACTTGCCATTGAAATCTTTGTACCAGGAGTCATATAGAAGGGCCCAATCACCTTCTTGAGACAATTTGTGTTTGATATTTTTATCATGACAGATTTTTCTTTGTACTTGAGTCACTTCTATGTGTAGGAGGGTTTGCATCTTGAATTCATCTAACCCATTTAGCTGGAGCAATCTCTCTTGATGTGGCCTTGTGACATCTAGATCCAATTATATTGCCATCCTTAAGGTGTTGTACTCAAATTCAATGCACAACAGGGCCTTCTTCCCATAGAGCAGATCATAAGGGGTGAAGCAAGTGATGGTCTTCCAAGTTGTATTGTAGGCCCAAGTGGTGATACTATACCCAGGTAAACCCATGAACCAGTGGAGGACTGCATCTTTGAGAGTGGATGGGAATAGTTTCAAGTTATAATCATCAGAGGTGTAATCATAAGTTTTTCACAAGATAGAAAAGTCAAACAAAAACGTATCTGAGTCTTCTGAGGTCAGGCCATGGAAGTGAGGAGGAGAAAATGGGCTTATGTTTCTCATATTAGTATCCCCATTAGTTTATCTAATGGCAAAAGAACCCTCAGCTCTATCTCTGTCTCCCCTTTCATTTCTATTTTCAGCCATGGTGTAAGTTGGTGGAATGGTCTCCTCTTCTTCCTCGATCACCTCTTCAAAGATCTCTGGTTGTTCACCTATTGGGTCCTCTAGCTCACATCCACCAAAGAATAGGGAATATTGGTTGTTTGATGTGGTGGGGGTATTTGGAAATTTTTTTACGAAATTGTCTCTACTCCTACGAGGCATGAAAGGAGTTTTTTCTTTCCTTTTTTCAAAATTTTCTTTCACTTTTGAACTTCTTACAGAATGGAAAGAAAACAAAACCAACTTGCAACTAATTCCTAAATAAAACTAATTGCAAAATGGAAAGAAAGAAAAACCAAATTAAAACTACTTGTTGAATGAAACTAATTGTAGAATGAGAATGAAATAGGGAATGAAAGAAAGAAAGTATAAATCACATCTACTTAGACACCTCCCTGACAATGATGCCAAAAAGTGATGAGCGCCAGTATTGCAGCAAGGCTGTTGCAACTCCTGGGGCTACCAACATTACTTCATCAATCTGGGGTTCATACAAACTTGGAGGTGATAGTTATGTATACACAATGTTAGGAAACCAGCTCACAAAAAGATAGAAAAGATAGATCAACGCCATAAAATTTAGCCTCTTCGAGGGGGCAACCTCCTTTACATCACAAAAATGAACAATTCTTGGATGATACAAATGACTAAACCTCCATTCTATATATAGGAGTCTAATGGGTCACAATGTAATCAAAATGACATAATAGTAATAACACAAGGGCACGAAAATAACAATAATGGGTTTCTATAGGGCATACTAATAACAATATGGGGACAATAGGGGCACAATAATAACAATAAGGGATACAATGACAATAGTAATGGGGGAATCAATACTATTATAGGGGCCTAACATGCCCCTCTCCTTCCGAAAAGTATTGTCCTCAATGCTTGAGTAGTTCTGGATGCTTCTGTATAAAATTCTCATCCTCCCATGTGCAATCTTCAGCAGATAAGTTCTTCCAGTTGATTAGATACTCTGAAATTGATCAATTTCATAGCTGTCGAGTTCTTTTTTCTATGACTGATTCCGATTCCAATATGATTTTTACTTCCTCGTCAAGTTCTGGCAATATTGTTTGAACTAGGAGCTTGTCACCTATAACCTTCCTTAAACATGAATCATGGAAAACTGGGTGCACTCGGGAACCTGCAAGAAGCGCCAATTTGTATGCCATAGTACCAATCTTTTGCAACACCTTGTATGGACCATAATAATTTGGTGATAATTTATTATCCTTCTTAGCTTGCTTGAGGGAAATTTGTTTATATGGTTGTAGCCGTAGGAATACCAAGTCACCTACATCAAAACTTCTTTCACTACGATGTTGATCTGCTTGTTGTTTCATTCTATTCTACACCAATGTGAGGTTATCCTTTAAGAGTTGTAGAACTTGTTGTTGATGCTCGATGTGATGTTCCACTGCTTGAACCTTAGAATTTTCTCTTAAATATGATGTGATGGATGGTGGATGATATCCATAAAGTGCCATAAATGGGGTCATTTTTTCTGCAGTATGGAAGGAAGTGTTATACCACCATTCAGCCAGAGGCAACCATTTGATCCATTGTGTTTGTTTATCATATACAAAGAAATGAAGATATCCTTCCAAACATTTGTTTACTATCTCAGTTTGCCCATCAGATTGAGGATGATAACATGAGTTATGAGCTAACTGAGTACCAAGACAAGAAAATAAT
Source organism: Pinus tabuliformis (assembly GCA_031772625.1). Classification (NCBI taxonomy): domain Eukaryota; kingdom Viridiplantae; phylum Streptophyta; class Pinopsida; order Pinales; family Pinaceae; genus Pinus; species Pinus tabuliformis. The sequence continues at coordinate 1,499,638,951 of CM062819.1, read as the reverse complement.
TCTGTCCAAAAATTTCCAGTGAAAATGAGATCTTTGTCACTTACAATAATATTTGGGTTTCCATGTAGCTTTTGAATTGTTTCCATAAATGCAGTAGAAATTGTACTGGCTTTAAATGGATGTGATAATGCACAAAAGTGTGCATACTTGGTAAGTCTATCAACTACCACCATGATGACACTCTTTCCTTCGGACTTGGGTAAACCTGTGATAAAATCCATTAAAACCTTCTCCCAACGTTGTCTTGGAATGGATAAAGGTTACAATAGACCTGGGGTCTTAAGTGTTTCAACTTTATTTTGTTGGCAAACCAAACATTTCGCCACAAACTTTTGAATATCTGATTTAAGGCGATCCTAAAAAAATTCCTTCTTAACCCTGTGGTAAGTTTCTGAAAATCCTGGGTGCCTTCCTATGGGAGAAGTGTGCAATTGCATAATAATATTTTGTTTGAGTTGAGAATTCTTACATAGGTATAAGCAATCTTTGTACCATAAGGAATCATTTTTCCAGCTAAATGTATCAGATGTATTGGGATCTTATTGTACCTTTTGAATGAGTGTCCACACTTCTTCATCATTCTTCCATTCCTCCCTTGCTTCATTTATCCAATCTAGTTGGATAATAGAAATAGCACACAACAATGCTTCCACATTCTCATCCATCCTTAAGAGTGCATCTGCCACAACATTTTTCTTCCCTTTTTTGTATATGATTTGAAATTCATAACCCAACATCTTTCTGACCCATTTTTGTTTCTCTTCAGAGGATAATCTTTGTTCTAAAAAGTATTTAAGACTATCATGATCTATTTTTACCTTGAAGTGTCTTCCCATTGGGTAGGGTCGTCGTTTATTAAGTGCATATAGTATTGCCAACATTTCCTTCTCATCAATAGCTTTGTGTAAATACTTTCCCTTGACTGGACGACTTTTGAAAGCAATTGGTCTTTCATCTTGCATTAAAACAACACCGATTCCATTTCTTGAAGCATCACATTCCAGAATAAACGTTTTTGTGAAGTCTGGCATAGCTAAGACCGGTGCTTGGCACATTAGCTCTTTAAGATGTTTAAAGGCCTTTGTTGCTTCTAGAGTCCATGAAAATGCATCTTTCTTCAATAATGTTGTTAGAGGTGATGCTATTCTCCCGTAATTCTTAACAAGCTTGCGATAATACCCTGTCAACCCAAGAAATCCTCTAATATGCTTTATGGATGTGGGGATTTTCCATTCCTTAATGGCTTTAATTTTGCTAAGGTCTACCTTAACACCTTCATGAGATACAATATGACCCATATATTCCACCTCTTGTATTCCAAAGAAAGATTTGGAGCTTTTTGCATATAATTGTTTCTCCTTCAATAGTTTGAGCACCATGTTAACATGTTCAACGTGATCCTTCCAAGACTTGTTGTAGATTAGTATATCATCAAAAAATACTAACACAAATTTTCTAAGGAAGGGTTTGAAAAAGGAATTCATCAAACCTTGAAATGTAGAAGGTGCATTGGTAAGGCCAAAAGGCATGACCTAAAATTCATAATGACCCTCACGATTTATAAATGTTGTTTTCAAAATGTCTTCAGTCTGCATTCTGATTTGATGATATCCTGAATGAAGATCCAACTTGGTGAAGTAAATTGATCCATGCAATTCATATAATAATTCATCAATGACAGGAATGGGAAATTTACCTTTAATAGTGAGGTTGTTGAGCTCCCTATAATCCAGACACGTGTGCCATGATCCATCCTTCTTGTGCACCAATACTACTGGAGCAGAGAAAGAACTTTGACAAGGTTGAATTATACCAGCCTCTAGCATTTCTACAACCATACGTTCAATTTCACTCTTTTGGGAATAGGAATATCTGTATGGCTTGATGTTTGGAGGAACACTTCCTGGAATCAAATGAATTGCATGACCATGATCACGAATAGGTGGGAGACCTTTGGGGGTCTCAAATACCTTGGAATGATTGTCCAAGACTTTTTGGATATCTGGATAAATAGATGATTTCGATGTGGGAACCTCTAGCGAATATAATTGTGTAATTACACCTTGTTGTTCCTTCTTTAGAAGCTTTGTCATACCGTTAGAGCTGATTATCTTTCATGGTTTCCCTGCAATACCCCTTAATTCAACTTCCTTTCCTTCCACACAAAATTTCATGAAAAGCTCTGTGAAAATTAAAAGCTATTGTACCCAAGGATTTTAGCCATTGGACTCATAGTACAACAACAACACCACCCATTGCAATGGAAAGCATTGGGCTATTCAATACATATTCTCCCATGGATAGCTTGATATGGTTCCTTGACTTGCAACCATCACTTGACACTCCGGTGCTGGATATAGGAAGCAATTCAATTCCTTTGCTATCTTAAAATGAATAAAATTATAGGTACTTCCCAAATCAATCAACACTATTACCTTTTTCTTCTTGATATGTCCTTCTATCTTGATAGTTTGAGGAGTGGTAATTCTAGCCAATGCATTACAAGATATGGTTGGATTCATTTATTCTTTATCTAGGGTTTGTTCCTGGATTATATCCTCTTCTTTTGACTTTTATTGTTCCTTTTCTTCGTCCTCTTCACAATCTATGTAGAATAATTTCTTCTTAGCACACTTATGACCTTTAGTGTATTTTCTATCACAACTGTAACAAAGCCCTTTTGCTCTTTTTTCTTCCAATTATTGTGGTGTCAACCTTATAGGTTGTGGAAGGCTCAGGGCAACAACACTTCCATCTTTATAGTTGTGAGTGGTAGGCTTCCTCGTTTCCATAATTTTGCTTTCCCTAACCTGAATGCCTTCTCCAACGAATCAAGTTCCCAAAGGCAAACCTCATGTTGGATATTATCCTTTAAAGTCCCCATGAACACATCAATCATATGATCCTTTGGACTATATTTTACCCTTACGTTCAATTTTTGGAAGTCCTCAATGTGTTCCATCATTGGACCCTTTTGTTTGATATTTATCAATTGGCTAGAAAAGGTGTTGCTTTTTGTATCCTCATAATGTGCTATCATTTCTTCCGTAAAAATTTTCCAAGTGACATTTTGTTTATGAGAGCAAATCCACCGATACCATACAAACTGATTTGGTTCCAAATATAAAGTTGCAATACTTACCTTTTGTGTGTTTTGCACATTATGGAGATTGAAAAATTGCTCCATCTGTAGTATCCATGTTCCGAGATCCTTGCCATCAAACTTCCTCATAGCGATTTTTGGAACATGGTGGGTCTTCAATCCAACATTAGAGTCTATGAAATCATGATTAACATTTCATGTGTTCTCATCATGAGTTTCTTTTACTACCCTTTCACCATTAGTGACCATTTCTTGTAGCAATTTATTCAAATTTATCTTCAATTCTTCTATCTTATCGTCCATGCCATTCATCTTAGCTTCTATGCCTTTATTTAAACCATCCATCTTAGCTTCCATGCAATCCATATTAACTTGCATGCCATTCATATTAGCTTCCAAGCCATTCATATTGGCTTGATGTACCTTTAGTGAGAGTGAAATTTGTTGTACTTGGTCTTGTAATTTTGATATATCATGTTGCATTTCTTCCTCTTCTTCACGGTTCATGCTAAAGCTTTCAGGTTTCTTACTAGGTGTTTCCATTTTCTTTCACTGGGGCATTAATTAATGCTAATAACTCTTCACCATTCCCTTTGAATTCCTTCAAACTAATTTTTCAAACCAATCTTATGCAAAATTCAAAAAAACTACATGCCTTTTTTCACTTTGTAAGAGCTCGATATTGAATCTGTTGTATCTCTGTAACTATAGATCATGAATATCTGAAATATCATCTCACAGTATCCCTTTCATTCCTCTTTCTAACCCCACAAGTCTGATCAAGATTGGATTCTCCAAGGAAGAGTTATGCCAAATCCCCCACGGTGACTTGATTATAGAATAGTTCAGTAGAGCAAACTTGCACAATGTGTTGCGTATCACTATTTCGACCTTAATACCTAAAACTGATACACAGAAAACTACAGGTCATCCTCTTTCGGAAAATTCTTATGAAATTTCATTCTAATGCTCAAAACAAAAGTTATGACGATTTTCCCCAAGTCACCTGTTTGGAATGTAATTCGGGAGTCTGCAAAAATGGCAACTTCCTCAGATCATATCTCTAGAAATATAGTGAGACAAGCTCTGAAATTTTGACCCAAAGTTCAAAATGATTTCGGCCTAGATCATTTTTTTTTTAGCTTTTGAAATGTTGCAGAAACAAAGTTATAGCGAAAAGGGCATGATGACCTGTTTGGAGCAGTGAAGCCTTGGAATTCAAACCTCTGTTACCAAATGTTAGGAAACCAACTCACAAAAAGACAGATCAACGCCTTAGAATTTCGCCTCTTTGAGGGGGAAACCTCCTTTACATTACACAAATGAACAATTCTTGGATTATCTTTGTCGACGCGTTTCAAACCAATGAGTGTGGTTCATTGTTAAGATAAGTTGAAAAAGTCAGATCATGGCTACATGTTAAATAGGGATGGCAGATCTTCCAACAGTTACGTTTAACTGGAAAAATGGCTATATTAGACTTGATTGGACCAAGGCCATAATTGATTAAGAAATAGCTAGATTAGGTAGGTTAAAATTATTTAATTATAATAATATTATCAATGAATTAGAGTAAAAATATTAATATTTTATAATGCCATTTAATACATTCTTGGTTTATTTAATGAGTTTTATAAAAATATTACACTACATCTTATTAAATCATTATCATAACATTATAATAGTGGTGGTATTCTCATCGTTATAAACTTTTAGCCAAAACCTACTACTCAAATCTAAATATTAATCTTATAATGGTTAATATTAAGCCCTTATAGTTAGTTATAATAAGGGTAATCTTAATTATAATGATATTATTAATGTATAATATTAATATTTATTTAATACGAGTGATAGATGATTTAATATAATGATACTAAGTATTATTATAATATTATCATAGTAATAAACTTACTATTATAAATCTAAATAGTAATCTTGTAATATTAACCCATTTAGTTAGTTATGACAATGGTAATTTTAATAATATTATTAATGTTTAATATGAGTCAATATTAATAGTATTGCTTTAACATTATCCTTAAATTAAATATTATTAAATAATTATAGAAAGTAATATTTTATCATTAATGGTTTTTGGGAAACTTTTTAATATAAATTAATTCGATAAGCCATCTAAAGAGAAACAAAATGGTTAGTTAGGACAAGGGCAATTTTGAAGAAAAGGAAGGGGGGAAAAATTAGTTTAAGTCATTAATAGAGGGGGAGGCGAAGAAGAGGGGAGATATGACTGGGAAGAAAGGGTAGGGATCCAACAACTACTTATCTTCCAACCATCATCCCTATTGAGATTACTTGGCCTTTTTTCAATCTCAATAGCTTCCCTAAATTTCCGGTGATGAAAATGTGCAATCTTAGCAATCACTCGGGCTTCCTCAATACAAACATGATGTTTAGTCTTCTTTGCATGTTCCACCAGTGCAAAGGACTTGGTTCTCCCACGTTTTAGGTCAGCTGTGTGCTCATTAATCCTTTGGTTAATAGAGCAACCAGTCTCACCAATGTAGGAGGTCCCAGATGAACAAGGAATAATATAGACACCCTTCATGTCCTTGAGGTTCATGGGATATTTTACTGATTAGAGGGAATTATGAATGGTTTTAAGGGATCTGAAGGTTGAGGGAACATTATTCTTCTGAAGAATCCTAGCAATCTTATCAGTGGTCCCTTGGATAAGAGGCATATGGCCCCCCGGGATACGATCTTTAGGTTCTTTTTTGACCACCGAGTTCTTGAAGGCTTTAAGGAAAGCTTTCTGACCAAGGTGTCTCCTATAACCGTTTTCAACTAAGACATTAAGTATATGGGATTTCTCTCCATCGAAGCTCTTTTCATTAGAGATTCTCAGGGCACAAGTAGCGAGGGTGTTGAGAACGCCCAACTTATGAGCTAGGAAATGATGGGAATTGGCGTGAAGGTATTTCTCAGTGTGAGTTTTCTTCCGATATACCTCATGGGAGAGGGAACCATCGATATTCTTCGAAATAAGAATATCAAGGAAAGGGAGGCAACCATCTACCTCTTGTTCCATGGTGAATTTTATGGCGGAGGATTGACTGTTAAGATGCTTGAAGAAGAGATCCAACTCCTTTTGGCCATGAGACCAGATGACATTAGTGTCATCTACAAATCTCTTCCAGAGCTTGGGAAGGAGATGGGCAGAGGCTAAAGATTTGGATTCAAAATCTTCCATAAAAATATTAGCAACAATAGGGGATAGGGGGGAGCCCATGGCAACACCACAGGTCTGCTCAAAGAACTCGCCTTCGAAACTGAAAAAAGTGGAAGTGAGACAGATCTCAACTAATTGAGTAGTATTAGGATCCGTGAGATGCTTGATAACCTCCATGGCTTCCTTTATAGGGATGCAAGTGTAAAGGGAGACTACATCAAAACTCACTAGAATATCCTCAGGTTCCAGTTTTATGCCTTTGAGTTCTTCAACAAAGGATGCAGAGTCTTTGACGAAGGACTTCGTAAGGCCGACTAAGGATTTAAGCTTAGAGGTGAGGTATTTAGCTAGAAGGTAGGTCGGACCACCAATGGTGTTTACAATGGGCCTAAGGGGAGCTCCTTCCTTATGAATCTTTGGAAGTCCATAGATCCTTGGAGTGATGGGACTGCTCTCAATAAGTTTATGGCAAAGGGAACTCACGGAGCTACTAGATTTGATGGCAAGAGCCATGGTCCTAGAAATCTTCTTAAGAGGGTTTTTGGGAAGCTTTTTATAGCTTCCACTATTATATAAATGATCTAACATCTTCTTATCGTAATCCTCTTTGTCAAGAATAACAACGCCCTCTCCTTTGTAGGCTTCCTGAGGATATTCTCGTGAGTTTTGATGTAGTCTCCCTTTACACTTGCATCCCTATAAAGGAAGCCATGGAGGTTATAAAGCGTCTCACGAATCATGATACCACTCAATTAGTTGAGATCTGTCTCATTTCCACTTTTTTCAGTTTCGAAGGCGAGTTCTTTGAGCAGACCTGTGGTGTCACTGTGGGCTCCCCCCTGTCCCTTGTTATTGCCAATATTTTTATGGAAGATTTTGAATCCAAAGCTTTAGCCTTTTCCTGTTTCCTTCACAAGCTCTAGAAGAGATGACACTAATGTCATCTTGTCTCATGGCCAAAAGGAGTTGGATCTCTTCTTTAAGCATCTTAATAGTCAATCCTCTACCATAAAATTCACCATGGAACAAGAGGTAGATGGTTGCCTCCCTTTCCTTGATATTCTTATTTCGAAGAATATCGATGGTTCCCTCTCCCATAAGGTATATCGGAAGAAAACTCACACTAAGCAATACCTTCACGCCAATTCCCATCATTTCCCAACTCAGAAGTTGGGCGTTCTCAACACCCTCGCTACTCGTGCCCTGAGAATCTCTGATGAAAAGAGCTTCGATGGAGAGAAATCCCATCTCCTTAATGTCTTTGTTGAAAATGGTTATAGCAGACACCTTGGTCAGAAAGCTTTCCTTAAAGCCTTCAAGAACTCAGTGGTCAAAAAAGAACCTAAAGATCGTATCTTGGGGGTCCATATGCCTTTTATCCAAGGGACCACTAATAAGATTGCTAGGATTCTTAAGAAGCATAATGTTCCCTCGACCTTCAGACCCCTTAAAACCATTCGTAATTCCCTCTGATCAGTAAAAGATCCCATCAACCCCAAGGACATGAAGGGTGTCTATATTATTCCTTGTTCATGTGGGACCCCCTACATTGGTGAGACTGGTCGCTCTATTAACCAAAGGATTAATGAGCATGCAGCTGACCTAAAACATGGGAGAACCAAGTCCTCTGCACTAGCGGAACATGCGGAGAAGACTAAACATCATGTTTGTATTGAGGAAGCTTGAGTGATTGCTAAGATTGCGCATTTTCATCACCAGAAATTTAGGGAAGCTATTGAGATTGAAAAAAGGACAAGTAATCTCAATAGGGATGATGGTTGGAAGATAAGTAGTTGTTGGATCCCTACCCTTTCTTCCCAGTCATATCTCCCCTCTTCTTCACCTCCCCCCTCTATTAATGACTTAAACTAATTTTCCCCCCTTTCCTTTTCTTCAAAATTGCCCTTGTCCTAACTAACTGTTTTGTTTCTCTTTAGATGGCTTATCGAATTAATTTATATTAAAAAGTTTCCGAAAAACCATTAATAATAAAATATTACTTTCTATAATTATTTAATAATATTTAATTTAAGGATAATGTTAAAGCAATACTATTAATATTGACTCATATTAAACATTAATAATATTATTAAAATTACCATTGTCATAACTAAATGGCTTAATATTACAAGATTACTATTGAGATTTATAATAGTAAGTTTATTACTATGATAATATTATAATGATAGTTAGTATCATTATATTAAAGCATCTATGATTCGTATTAAAAAAATATTAATATCATACATTTATAATATCATTATAATTAAGATTACCCTTGTTATAACTAACTATAAGGGCTTAATATTAACCATTATAAGATTAATATTTAGATTTGAGTAGTAGGTTTTGGCTAAAAATTTATAATGATGAAAATACTACCACTATTATAATGTTATGATAATGATTTAATAAGATATAATACTTATTAAATAAACCAAGAATGTGTTAAATGGCATTATAAAATATTAATATTTTTACTCTAATTCATTGATAATATCATTATAATTAAATAATTTTAACCTACCTAATCTAGTTGTTTCTTAGTCAATTATGGCCTTGGTCCAATCGAGTCTAATATAGCCATTTTTCAAGTCAATCCTAACCATTGGAAGATCTGCCATCCCTATTTAACATGTAGCCATGATTTGATTTTTTCAACTTGTCTTGACAATGAACCACACTCGTTGGTTCGAAATGCATTGACAAAGATTTTCTAATGTGATTTTTCTGAAAATATTTCTAAAAACTCAGATTATGGATCATAGAAGCTTAAATTCAAAAATTCTTGGATGATACAAAAGAAATCTAGTTTAACCCTATTTATCACATGTGATGATTTAAACTAACTGAGCATGGAATCTGATATAGGGAGTATTAACTACTCCATGCATGTGCTAATTAGGAAATATAAAGAACTCTTTTTATTTATCTTTTCATTTTATGAATCCAAATGATAATCTTTCCTTGTTCTTTGACAGGGGATAAGGGTATGAAGGAAGAGGGTTAGTGTTATATAGGAAAATGACCTCCTCATCAGCTTAGAGGAGAAGAGCAAGATGACTAAAAGATTGACCAAGTTCACAGGCCTATTTGTCAAGCTAATGCTCTCCAGGAACTAGCAACCTACTTTATAAAGTTTCCTATCGATGCATCAGGTGCGTTAGTGCCTAGGGTAACTCTGTCAGCTGCGTCAGGAAGAGCGTTAGTCAACTTAAGATAGTTTCTATGGGTCAAAGGAGCATGTTGATCGATAAATATCCCTATATTCACTCCTATGTCAACTCATAAAAGTAGGGAAACTTCTAGATTCAACCTGTTTGGAGGAATTACTATTCCTAATGGAGTCTACAAATAGGGAAAGAACACAAAAGCATGGAAACATCTCTACTTTTTCCGAAAGGAACTCATGAAGGATTTAGCAAGGCTTATCCTCTCTTGCTATATATTTGAGGCTAGGGACATTTTGAAAGAGGTCAAAAAATTTGAAAGGATTACCTATTGACTGTTGAAGCTCTTATTGGACATCATCTCTTGAAGAGGTTAAGAAGAGAGAGAGAGAGAGAGAGAGAGAGAGAGAGAGAGAACTTGGAAGAGTAAGGGAAGGCTAATGCAACCGATGATTGTAATCACTCTTTTCTATAATTAATATAAACCTACAATTGTGTTGTCTATTGGGCTGTTAATATGCCATTATTATTATCACTTTTGAACGCTTATTCCACCAATTTCTACCATTCTTCATCACGTCATTTATCATAGCTTATCATATAATTCTATTTTATAATGATTTATGCTCTTATGAATGAATATTATTTATTCTCCTTTATTTCTAATAAATTGATGATTATGCATGATTTTATCAATGATAGTTTTAATAAATTGGTTGTAACATTATTCACCATTTTTAGCCTCTAAGATATTTTTTAGATTGATGATTTGATCATTAAAAGTGCCAACTCAGAAATTCGCTGGAATAAGAAGTGACAACTTTGTGGTTGAGATTCTGAGCAAATGAAGAAGAATCTAGAAAATCCGGAACATGGGTTTTGTCCAGAACGGACCAAATTAACTTCATTATAGAACAGTTTTCCCAAATTCGACTCGTAGTGAGAGAAATGCAGGGTTCTTTGAGCATGATTTTATTAGATTTGCTGTGTGGTTGTTTCCCAAATCTCAGCTACAAAGCCAAATTTTCCTTGCTCTTGTTGAAAGATGAATGGAAATATATTTTCTTGTTGATCAATTGGTTTGAAACAATCCAATTTTGTAATAGAAATCATGTTGTAGTTATCTGTATTGTAACTATTGTAACTTCTCTCTGATCTCTCTCTATTTAAATGAAAACAGAGATCAGAGAGGAGGATGGAAAAAGGATGAAAAAATGATGGAAAAATGATGGAGAATTGAGGATTTAGAATTAGAGATTCAAGAATGATGATGGGATAGGATAGAATAGGATGAAAAGGAGATTGTTGCATGTTTTAATTCTCAAGCTTTTGTTGTTGTAATGATTTCACAATTTGATGATTAATATATGATTTGGGAGTTGCTCTCCATTCTTCTCATTTGAAGTGGCCCAGCAGCATCCTCCGGCGGCTAAGGGCCCAGCCTCTGGTGGAGTACGCTGCTGCTATTGTGTATCATATCTTTACAATTGTTGCCATGTGATGGTTTGATTTCCTTTTCATTTCTTTAAATTGTTTTGTTCAGTAATCTTTTGTTTATGAACATTTCGTAGAATTGCTCTATTATATTGAAATCATAATTGGATTGCGCTAGTAACAAGATTATTAATTATAACTTGAAATGTCCTACTCTTAATTCTAATCTAATACTGCGCTATCTAATTAAGACTGTTGTTCACTTAATTGCTACTCATTTATAATTGCAATGGTTGTTCAATTAAGTTACTATTCAATTATAACTGCGATTGATGTTGCTACAATAACCGTGATTAATGTTCATGCTGCTGGATTAAGGTTGCTGATTCAATTACATCTATAGTTGCTGCGTATTTCTAATTACTTAATTTTGATGTTTAGTTCCATTTAAGATTGTTGTTTAATTCTAGTATTTTAGCATTGCTATTCCTTTCCATTAATAAATCACTTTTGTTAGATGAAGCTTTGCTGTTCATTTCTATTGATTCATTGCAAGAGTTTTCTTTTAAAGAGTTTTCCTAGTTTACTTTCAATAGCAGCTTTAGTTCAATTTTGATTTCCTTGTAATTGCTTTAAAGAAGGACTGTCAACTGTAGAGAACATTGGTTATTGCTTCCTTATTCTCAGATTGATTGTCTTGTTCCACTTTGATTTCAATTGAATCAATCTCTAGAGGAATGAGTTATTGCTGCTACATCCACGATTGATGGTTGTTTGAGTGAATGATTTAGTTCTGAATATTTCAGTTTCTTTTAATTGTAATTATATTTTATTTCCATCTTTCATTTACTTTTGGATTTTAGGCACTATACTGCAAAACATTACTCTTGAGTAAATAGCCACCTCAGACTGAGTACACTCTTGAAATAAAAAGTCGTCCCTGGTTGACAATTAATGTGAAGATAATTAGGAGTTAAAAGACACCTTTTTATCGCTCGACATTTTGGCGCCATTGCCGAGGAGAGTGTAGACATTTTTAAAGAGTAGTGTGCATCTGATGAGTGCCTATTAGGAAAGAAATGGGTATTAAAAACGGAAGGTAAGAACCTGCGTACGGAGCATGTAGAAGCCCTGCTCCCCCGCCTGCCTTCTAGCAGAATTGTTAAAGAACTTAGGGTAGAAATAGATGTTTGAATTTCTGTGTGAATGACTAAAAAAAAAAAGTATATAAATTTTGAAAAACAAATCTCATGATTTCTCTCAAGTGGTGATGTAAGCACCACCCATTTCACTAACTGATTGACAGGAACATTTGAAGAAGGAGCCTCGAAAAAACACATGAAGAGCATCTTCTATTATGGTAAGAAATGACTCACATTTCTACTTTTGAATTTCCTATCAAAGATCTAGGAGTGACACAAATGCACATAATTCCCCCATTGTCTCTACCAAATTTTCACTGTTTAGCAAATGAAGATCTAGATACATTCTTATTTGAGTTAGAAATACTTTGTAGAGGATATGATTATTGTACTAATGATCAAAGATTGAAAGTGTTTCCTCTTACTCTAAAAGGAGTAGCTCTCCGATGGTTCATGAGCCTAGGTGGGAACTGCATCCAAACATGGGAGGACATGAAAAACATATTCTTGAAGAAGTACCAAGACTATTGCAAGGCCAATGAAGATATTTTCAATATGATACAAGGGGAAGATGAAAGCTTGGAGGACTATGTAGATCGATTTCAATACAATCTTCAAAAATCAAAGCATAAGCATTTGGAAAAAGAAATATTAGAAACACTTCTTCTTAAAGGAATCAAAGATGAATTTTTAGAACTCTTAAATCTGATAGGGAAAGGTGATGTTTTTCAGTTATCATATGATGATGTTTGTGAGTTATGCATAAGGTATTGAAGAGGAATCTCCAAGGCTGGTAAGAATCCTAGAGATGGTTGTTCTTTGTTTTCCAAATCTGCTACAAGAACAAGAGACATAAGAGCTGAAATCAATGCTTTATTTGAAAATTTTAAAGTTGATTTTATTAGCTCTCTAAATGCAAAATTGGATGTTTTGCAGGTTCATAAAAATGAAGAATTTGATGAAGTGTTTTTCCCTCATGACCGAAAGGAGCATCTCATAGATACTCATTCTTCCTTATCTAGAATGGAAGTATCATATCAAAGAGATGAGGAAGCTGCAACAAAGTCAAAAGCATGGAAATCATGGCCTACAGGTATGGTTAAAAACATTTCCTCTCCATTCTATGACTTGCATAATCCATTATGGAATACTAATGTGTTAGGGCAGCCATGTCAATTTCAATATAACCAGCAATCTTGTCTACAATTTGGACATGGTTCACCTTATGATTGCATGACTACTCTCCCTCATCTTGTAGCACAAACATATTCTCCATATTCTTCACCAGCTCTCCCACAACATCTTGCTTGCCTAACAAATTCATCCACTCAACCCAACCAACCACATCATCACAATGCTCCATTCCATACACAATTTCCTACTCAACTAATTCCACACCTCACCATAATAAACTAGTACAACATGCTTGCAATGTTGAACTGCCAAATTTACCCACCCTTCACACCCATTCTATCTCACATGCGCCATTATAAAAAATTTACAATGAGATTTAGACTGTTTCAAATTCAAAAATTGTAGAAGAATGGGAAAAAATGAAGTTTCTTTTAGTATGCATCAACAAGTCATTTTAAAAGCTCAAGAACTTCATGATACGATGGCTATGGGAAATCAAGAAAATAACGAATACATTGAAGATTGGTTTCACTCCATTACTTGTTTGTAGCATTGCTCCATACTTCAACAATTTTTGACTCCATCTTTTCAAGGGAAGTTGGCTTCTCATACCCTAATTTTTATCAATATGCAATTTTCAAATTTGGGTATGTGCATACATGAAGCCCTATTTCGAAGATGCCTCTACTGAAAATACTCATATACGTAGTCATATCCATTTTTCAAATCAAAATAGTTAGTGTAGAAAATAAAATAAATAATGGAATAAATAAATGCATTTTTCTTTTATGTAAAACTAGTTGTTTTTTGTTGCAACACGCTATCGAAATCAACATCGGTGATAATTTTTTCTAATTTATGTGTACGTGGATGAATTATATTTCAAATAAAAATTCTACCAACACTTATATTCATTTTGTATCACCAATTTGAAAGAAATGCTTGAATATCAATTTTTTGGCTTGCAGGCTTGATGAAATTTCTGGAAAAACAGTCAGGATAGTCATGTTTTGAGGAGCCAAAATGCAATATTTTAAAAACCTGTTTCTACCCTAAGTAGCCCTTGATGTCTACTTTCCAACCCAATTTGAATCACTCAATTTGGATTTGGAACGAAAAATTTAGAGACAAAACAATGACTGGATGTCTAGCGGGTAGCTCAGGAACAGAGTTGGGAGAGTTGGTTTTTGGAGGCCTAAATGAATGAATTTTTAAAACCTGTTTCTATGGTAGATTACCCTATGAATCTAGTTTACAAATCAATTGGAATCACTCATTTTTGATATCGTATGGGGAAGTTATGATCAAAATACTGATTGTCTACCGTAAATCAACACTCATAAAACTCTGTTTTTCCGGCTGTTCCTTACAGTATTTGACCTATCAATTTTTTTTTTCTTCAAAACCTGTTTCTATTGGAAATAAATGAATGAATCTAATTTCATTTCCAATTTTAATCATTCGAATCCGACATCAAATGAAGAATCTATGCTTAAAACATCAACTATTGGTCTAAGTTAGGTAATCGAAAATGACTTTGTTATGTAGGTTGTTATAACTAAAATTGACATATCATATCATTGAATTTTTAAAACCTCTTGCTACTGGAGATAAAAATTTGAATTAGTTCTCATTTGGCTTTAGAATCACTCAATTTGGACAAAAAACAAAGAAGTTGTGATCAAAACACTACAGGTTAGCATGATTGGCCACTGCTCTCCCGCAAGTGACAAATAAATTTTACTTTGTTATTTTCTCCATGGATTTGTTATAAAAAGTAACTACTTGTTGTTTTTTGCATCATTCTAGGATTAGGGGAGCCCGTGCACCTCTCTTTTTCCATGATTTAATGTTTTATTGCAGGTCGATACTCGTTTTTTGCAGGTCATGGAAAAATAAAGAAGGTCAATATATGGATGAGTGATTTTTGAAAGAAATTTTAATGAAGCAGAGGAATTTCATCCAACTCATTACTCAATAGATTCATAATAGAAGAAATGAAGAATTGATTTCCATTTGAAGATTCATGTCATGTCTTTGCTGCCAAAACATTTTTCGAAGAGATCATTTTTTTTTACATAACATCATAACTGTTGTAACTTAATTTAGATATTTACATATTGTTTTTAAATAAAATGTTGTTTCTTTTCTGATTTTTTTATATTTTGTGTTTCAGGTGTTGCTTCATTCAAACTGTAACCCATCCTCAACATCAATACAGTGAATAGCTAATTCATTCTTTGCATGCTTGTATTTTATGCTTGTGCATTTTGTTGTTCCTTTTCTGAAGGGACAGCGTTTGTGTGCACTTTTGTCGTTTCCGTTGTTCCTTTTTCAAAGGGACAACATTTTCGTTTTGTTATTCATTTTCCAAAGGAACAGCACCTTTTGGGTCAGCAGTTCATTTTGTTGTTCCTTTTTCACGGTTTATTTTGTTGTTCCTTTTTCACGATTCATTTTGTTGTTCCTTTTCCATGGTTCATTTTTTCGTTCCTTTTCCACGGTTCATTTTGCTGTTCCTTTTCCACGACTCATTTTGCTGTTCCTTTTTCACATTTTGTTGTTCCTTTCCGAATGGAACAACACTTCTGCACTTTCACTTTTTTCTGTTCCTTTTCGAATCGAACAACACTTCTGCACTTTCACATTTTGTTGTTCCTTTCCGAATGGAACAGCACTTCTGCACTTTCACGTTTTGCTGTTCCTTTCTGAATGGAACAACACTTCTGCACTTTCACATTTTTGCTGTTCCTTTCCGAAGGAACAACACTTTCACATTTTTGTTGTTCCTTTTCAAAGGAACAGCATTTTCGCATTTTTTTGTTCCTCTTAAGGAACAACACTTTTTCACATGCATTTTTTTGTTGTTCCCTACAGGGAACAACACTTTTTCGTGTGTATTTTTGCTTTTTGGTGTGCATTTCCTTTGTTGTTCCCTACATGGAACACCACTTTTTGAGTGTTTTTGTTGTTCCTTCAAAAGAGCAACACTTTGGGAGTATTTTCGAGAGCAACCCTTCCTTCCTCTTGTGGAATTATTCTTAGTTCATCTCAACCACATTTTACTGATTCCCTTTCATGGCATGAAGTACACTATTTTTATGAGGACAAGAATTATGGATTCTATTGAAGCGAGTTAATATCATTCACGTTATGATTTTTAACAGGATAGCTCATTAATGATAGATTCTTTTCAAACGGGACAGAATTATTTATATACTACTTTACTGCATTGTTTTCTATTGTACATGATACTGATTGATCATCTTAATACCATGCTGGTTCCATCCTTCCTGGTTATAATCTTCTCTGTCTATAATAAATGAGATTATGGGTATATTTTTTTCTATTGACATGTTCAACTTCTTCCACCATCCCTGCTCTTAAGGAGTATTGAGCCTCCCTCTTTTTATCATAAAAATGTGTAATAACAACAAAATTTTGTTCGTAGATGGAGGATAGGGGGTCTCATTACGAGCCAACCTACCATGTTCATAAGGCTGTAACTAAGTGACATTCCCATTATGGCCACCACACCAGGGTTATGATCTATTGGATAGCCAAATTATCCTTGGAACAGGAGGTCTCATCATGAGCCGGCCTGATCACTTTTGCTACATCCCAGTGAATGGTAGTGTGGTTATCTGGTTACCACGCCAGCACACTGATCTCTTCTGTAGAACAACAATGTAATTCTCCATTTATAAATTGAGGATCCTGGCTCATATGGGTTAAAAAGCAACCTTGCCAAGGCTATGGACACCTGCTGGTAGTAGAGGCTCTGCTTATGGTATTGAAGTTATATCTTATCGTCAATTATTACTATAATACCCTTCTCTTATTTTTTTCTTTTTATCAGAGAAGTTATTTCCTTAATTTTCCCTGTTTTGGAACTTTATGCATGAGAAATTATTTTATGATCAATCGCATCATTTTCAGCTAGAATACCGTCAGTAAAGCATCTTTTTGACATATTGTTGTTCTTTTTCTTTTTCCGCATAACTTATCATCAATCCAAAGCATCCTATCTTTTATTCATAACTATATTTACACACTTTGCTCTCATTATAACCATAACTTTCACCGTCCTATCATTGATATGTGTACTCTGCTTCATTTACTGTTGTATTGTTCATTCCCTTGCCTTGCCATCAGCACAACACCTCTCATATGCATTATGGTCATGGAATTCCTTTTCCAATTGGAGGGGGAATGTATGCATTATGGGATAGCATGTGATATGATTACTGCACTCTGCCATAACTTGTTGATTTGACAAACTATTAGTATTGCATGTATACAAAAGTTTTTTTGATTGAAATTTTTGCATGCATTTTATCTATTGCTATTCAAGACTAACACTATGGATTCAAGAACATTGTATGCAAAATAGTGACTTGTTTACAGAAGAATAACAAATATGGGGGGGAAACTCTATTCACCGCATGACCACACTATTGCAACTAATCGAAGAGGCTCGAGCAACTCGTGAACGTGCACAATTCTTCAGACATGATGTGCTTACCTGGATTCCACCTTTGCATCACTTTCAGCACCAACTCTGTCTACATCAGCTTCAACATATGCCAGTACATATATGTCCTTCCACATTTTTCTTTTTGGAGGTCAAACTTGAGGTAAAATAGCATAATTTTCTGATTTATTACGAATTTAGGAGAATTTCATAAAAATCCATTTTGAGCATTATTTATCATCCTTCAGTCCACATCTGTACCACTTCCCATTTTTCAGCGGCATATCATCTTTCAGTTTGGGGGAGTGTTTCTTTCATTCATTTCTTTCTTATGACCATGCCATTCATACTCTTTATCATTCATTGATATTCTTATTCATTCTAAACACGTCCCTTATTCCATGTTGTTTTACACCAAACATAGCCTTCCACAACTGGTAGCCACCACCTCAATTTGTTTTCTAGCATTGCATGAGGGCATGCTAATTCTTCAGAGTGGGGGAGGAATTGCTATGCATGATGGATTTTTTCTACTTTCTTCCTCATTTAAGGCATACAATTTCATTTTTACACAGTGCAAAAATTGATTTCCATAATATTTTTAAAAACTATGAACTCAGTTCTTGTGATTTCTAGGAAACACAGACGTATCATTAAGATATAAAAATCCAGACAATTTCAAGATATATTAGTTCGTAATATTTCAGAAATCATGTATTATCACCTACAATCATTTTGTTTATATCTCATGATTCGTGCATCAAAACGATATGTTTTTTAGATCATAGAAGTATTAATATAGTAGAAATCTACTTGCACAATTTCAACAAAATCTGGTTTGTAGTTTTGAGAAAATGGTTAATGAAGGTAGTTGTCACTTATATTATATTTTGCTGCAACTTCATATGCACATAACTTGAACGTCAATGTAAAACTTGCTATGCCTTCATCAAGATTGCTAAAAATTGAATATTCATTAATTGAGGAAGAATTCATTTGTTCTATCCATTCCATGAGTTGGGATGAACAAATTTTTATTGCTTGGTTAACACATGGGTTTTGTCTTTGGGTTGCATGAAGACATGCAATATATTCAGTTTTTGTTGCATTAGGACATGCAACATATTGAATGTGCGGGTATGTTGGGCTGTTAATATACCATTATTATTATCACTTTTGAACGCTTATTCCACAAATTTCTACCATTCTTCATCACGTCATTTATCATAACTTATCATATAATTCTATTTTACAATGATTTATGCTCTTATGAATGAATATTATTTATTCTCCTTTATATCTAATAAATTGATGATTATGCATGATTTTATCAATGATAATTTTAATAAATTGGTTGTAACATTATTCACCATTTTTAGCCTCCAAGATAATTTTCAGATTGATGATTTGATCATTAAAAGTGCCAACTCAGAAATTCGCTGGAATAAGCAGTGATAGTATTGCGGTTGAGATTCTGAGCAAATGAAGAAGAATTTGGAAAATCCGGAACATGGGTTTTGTCCAGAACGGACCAAATTAACTTTACAAGGAAATGATTTGCCCAAATTCGACTCGTATTGAGAGAGACGCAGGGTTCTTTGAGCATGATTTTCTCAGATTTGCTATGTGGTCGTTTCCCAAATCTCAGCTGTAAAGCCAAATTCGCCTTGCTCTTGTTGAAAGATGAATGGAAATATATTTTCTTGTTGATCAATAGGTTGGAAACAATCTAGTTTTGTAATAGAAATCATGTTGTAGTTATCTCTATTGTAACTTCTCTCTGATCTCTCTCTATTTAAATGAAAACAAAGATCAGAGAGGAGGATGGAAAAAGGATGAAAAATGATGGAAGAGTGATGGAGAATTGAGGATTCAGAATTGGAGATTCAAGAATGATGATGGGATAGGATAGAATAGGAGGAAAAGGAGATTATTGCATGTTGTAATTCTCAAGCTTTTGCTCTTGTAATGATTTCACAATTTGATGATTAATATATGATTTGGGAGTTGCTCTTCATTCTTCTCATCTGAAGTGGCCTAGCAGCATCCGCTGGCGGCTAAGGGCCTAGCCTCTAGTGGAGTACGTTGTTGCTGCTATGTATCATATCTTTACAATTGTTGCCGTGTGATGGTTTGATTTCCTTTTCATTTCTTTAAATTGTTTTGTTTAGTAATCTTTTGTTTATGAACATTTCACAGAATTTCTCTGTTATATTGAAATCATAATTGGATTGCGCTAGTAACAAAATTATTAATTATAACTTGAAATGTCCTACTCTTAATTCTAATCTAATACTGCACTGTCTAATTAAGACTGTGGTTCACTTAATTGCTACTCATTTATAATTGCAATGGCTATTCAATTAAGTTACTATTCAATTATAACTGCGATTGTTGTTGCTCCAATAACTGTGATTAATGTTCATGCTACTGGATTAACGCTGTTGATTCAATTATATCTATAGTTGTTGTGTATTTATAATTACTTAGTTTTGCTGTTCGGTTCCATTTAAGATTGTTGTTTAATTCTAGTATTTTAGCATTGTTATTCCTTTCCATTAATAATCACTTTTGTTAGATGAAGCTTTGTTGTTCATTTCTATTGATTCATTGCAAGAGTTTGCTTTTAAAGAGTTTTCCTAGTTTACTTTCAATAGCAGCTTTAGTTCAATTTCGATTTCCTTTTTATTGCTTTGAAGCAGGACTGTCAACTGTAGATTTTATTTCCATCTTTCATTTACTTTTGGATTTTAAGCACTATACTGCAAAACATTACTCTTGAGTAAATAGGCGCCTCAG
This sequence comes from Pinus tabuliformis, assembly GCA_031772625.1. Taxonomy (NCBI): domain Eukaryota; kingdom Viridiplantae; phylum Streptophyta; class Pinopsida; order Pinales; family Pinaceae; genus Pinus; species Pinus tabuliformis. The sequence continues at coordinate 1,499,618,502 of CM062819.1, read as the reverse complement.
ATTGAGTACACTCTTGAAATAAAAAGTCGTCCCTGGGTTGACAATTAATGTGAAGATAATTAGGAGTTAAAAGACACCCTTTTATCGCTCGACATTGTCCACTCCATGGTGTCGGTATTGTGATTCATTTACATGTTTATGCAATGTTAATTATTATGAGTGACTTAGATATATGTAGTTAGATATCCCTATGTATTAATGTTTTAATTGTTTAAGTTAAATCCTCTGATATTATGCCTCATCTTGTTTTTGTGCAGGTATTGATATCAGAGCTAGCTGAGTGGTCTTCCACTCCACTACTTTGTGCTCTCTAGCAACACCACACCAAGACTTGAGGTAACAATCCTTCTTCCTACTTGAATTCTAATTTTACTAATATCAAAATGTGTATGTATCTTTGGGCCAGCTGCAGCTAATCTGACTATCTGCAAGGATCCTGGGAAGCTCCTTGAGGGTATCTCCATCACCAAAAACCCGTGCATTAATCCCTATAGTAGAATTGGCGACTCCATTGGCGACTACACTTAGTTCCCTATTTTCTCCTAGAAAGTTCCTAGATCTCTCTTTCTTCTAGGCCTTCCTGTACTTCTTGATCCCCTTTTCGACCACTCAGATCTATAGAGCACCCTCCTCTCTGTGCTCAGCTCTAGATCTTATCCCCACAACCTTTTTTTTAAGCCTATTTCCTCACTAAGACACCCTACTACTGTAAACAGTGCTTTATAAATCACTGTGGCCTTGCACACAGAGCGTTAGTGATGTCACTAACTCTCTGTACCCTTTGTTACAGTGCATTAGCTAGCAATTTCATGATAAGCAGTGAATTCTATGACCTAATGGGTTGGGAAATTTTCTTGTAAATTGATCAAGGATATACAGCTGTGCATTTTTTATTCATATCTATCTCCTCAACAAATTTTTTCTTTTAGGGAAATAGCTTTAGTGCTTAAAGTTTTTTCATAAAAAGAAAAATATAATTTTTTTTAATGTTTTCTGCTTAGTTTGTTAGATCTACATTTATTTGGCTTGAAAATTTGTTAGACAGCATTGTATTTCTATTGGTTGTGCTTGTGTTTTACTGTACTAGATGCATGGTATATATATTGATGTATAAATGACTCCTTCCTTGTAGAAGAAACTTATTCATCGAAAGTGAAATTTAAAACATTGTTTTTTCATGATTCGAGTCAGAGTCCCACCTAACTTCATACGTCAACACCCCACCAAAGACTTTAACAAAGTACATTTAAAATTTACATAATAAAATCAATTAACAACTCTTTTTTAAGTAAACACATATTTTTTGAGGCTAGGATCTTGGGTTACGAAGTTGTGAGTTAACTTCCCAAGATCACACACCAAAACTAGTGTCATTAACAAGGGAAATCCTTTTGCATTCATACTATTCGGGACCACTCCAGTAAAAGTGGAGCTAAATACGAGACAACATCAGAATATAAACGAAGGTATCCTTCCTTTGCTTGCATCTCCTTTGGGTATTCATTGTATTGGGGATCCCTTCATGGATATTGGAGCTGAGTCGGGGACTTGGCTATCCTGCCCACAGAACGAACTGTCTACGACTATGTCCCCCCTGATAGTGTTTGTGATCTTAGGTAACTATAGTTTCCATACTTTTTAGGGATGAACACAAGGTGACTGGGATGGACTTCCCTAGTACTTGACATCGAAGAACCTACTTTGAATTCGGTTTTTAGGACGGTTATCATCTTCACGAGTACTTAGCCCCTTAATTTGAGGTTCGGGTGAAGCTCAAGAGTAATTGTAACTGTACATTTTACCAACCTTCTCTTTAATCCATTGTGATATTGGGTTTCATCTCTAGCAAACGGTGGTTATTAGACAGGCGCATACCATCTGCTTGTTGATTGACTTGTTTAGAGTATTTTTTCTGTTTTTTATGTGCCAATTTCTTATCATTGAGACTTTAATAAACATCAATGCAAAATCTATTGATAAAATATATCGATCATGGTGGCTATATCTAGCCCTCGTCATCAATATAGATGGCTACTAGGTCTTCCCCCACTCAGTGTAGAGGATCCGTCGAGCCTCGTTGAGCCCCAATGAACCATATTACCCATCTTCAGGTAATCATTCTCCAATATCTCACACTGAATCAGTCTAGACATCCCACAACTCAAGTTTACTGGAATATTTCTTCACTGAAGGTTTCATTCTTCCATATAATCCTCTGATCATGAATATGTTGGGACCACTCTTGATTCTAGTTGTACCTGTACCTTCTGTGTCTTCCATTGAACCTGTACCTACCATCCCATCGATGACTAATGGGTCATGGCCTTTTGTGGACACTTTTGGTCCACCTCTTCTTCTCCAGTAGACAGTTAATACTACACCTCTGATGGGAAAGCCCACTATGCCAACTGTCCCAGGTTTGAACCCTATAGTGACACCCAACATGAGTGGAACCCAGTACATACCTGTTTCTGCCCCTTTTGTGTCATCTCCTAGACCTTCGACAAGTGCTACATATAGCGCTCCTTATAGCACTCCATATAGCATGGTTAGCACGGGTCCCTTCAACAACCCTTTTGGTTAGAATCCATTGTTTCGTTCCAACCCCCAAGTGCAGATGGCTAGGGGCACCATTCCCAATATTCACATACCTGCCAGGAAAGTTACAGTTGCCCCTCCATTTGTAGGACAACAGGGATAGTGATTGATTGACATGAACCCTCCTTATGTCAGGCAAGGGCATACAGTTAATTATGTGGTTAGTGGGATCGCTCAACAAGGTCTCGCTCAATCCATCTGGGCACCCCACACTCAACCTCAAATGAGTCTCGGGGGCACTTATATCCCCCAACCTAACAACCCCTATGGATAGCCAAAATATGTGACTGTGCCCCATGGAAATTATCATTCCATGCATTCTATGTATAATATTGGAAACAACACGATGAGAGGACCGCAAGGATCCTCAAGTTATTTGTCATCACCTTGGTCTGATTATGGGTAATCAAACACCTTTCATTTCTTGGTAATGCTTGACATCCCTGACTTGTACAAACTCAAAAATGACCCCATCAATCACAACTTACATTGGCCTCCAATCCCGCACAAAATTCCCACAGACATCCCAAAGTTCGAAGGGAAACAAGGGGAGGATTCAGGTACACACATCACCACCTATCATTTATGGTGTGTTTCTAACTCCACGGTGGATGATAGTATTCAGCTTCAGCTCTTTCCCCGCACCCTTACTAGAAATTTATCCAAGTGGTACATTGAGTTACGATGTGTGTTAGTCAATACCTTTGGTGCTTTAGAGATGTAACTTTTAAAGCACTTTCAGCTACCCATCCGCTATGAAACTAGGACGAAACTTCTTACTTCTTTACATAATGACACCACCACCCACATCTATGATCACATCCATGAATGGAGACATAGGCAGAGGCTAGTCAAAGCTCCCCTCCTAGACTATCTATTAGCAGATTTGTTCTGCAAATCTCTTCTCCCTCAAATTGCTAAAGATGTTTTCTTAGGTGGTGTGGTCAAAGAAGACTAATCCATTCATTGTGCCTAGAACTTAGATTTTATATATTCACAGTTTTGCACTTTATACGACATCATTCCCAATGCCCCTAGAAGCTCCAATGCTCCTGCTACTCAGCAACCTGGTGTGCACACTGATGGTATTATTGGTGCTACCTTCGGGGCTACTATAGAACAACTTAGTGGTCACATTGCCCAATTGTAAGTTGATCCTGCTACTTAATCAACTGATCTTCCTACCACCCCTATAAACTCTGTGCAGTCTAAACAAAAACATGGTTGTAAGAACAAGAACAAATAGAAAAATACCGCTCCTTCTAAAGAGTAGTCAACCAAGCAGTTCAACCCAAAGCAGAGAGCTATTGCGCCTCTTGATAGTGAAAAGGACAAAGCTGCCAAGTTCCCTTGCAAAATATGTGCGGAAAACCATATGACACATTTTTGTCCATGTCTCCTCGAATGCACATATTTCCTTGCTCAAAAGAACACTATCCGGACCCCTACGGTCCTAAACAACCCTTTCCCTACTCAGCAGTAGTAGCATCTTATTGCAAACCAACCTCAACCCATGCAAGGGGACAACAACAGTTTGCATCATCCTTTAGCTGCTGAAGGAACATCTATCGTTTACACCTTTGAAATGTTAGATCTTCAAACTAGAGCCAAAAATTATGGAGCTTCAGTCGCCCATGCTGAGGAATCCTCCTCAGGTCCAAACCCATTGCGCTTCCCGATCTTCATATCAAAAGGTTGGTTGTTGATCTTGTGATTCACCCCACAGAATAGGCACTTCATCACTCAATGCATAATACATCTGCACTTGCTACCCAGAACTATAGTATTGTAGAATATTTGGTGTAAGCACCATCAGCTATGTCGGTACTCGAAGTATTGCAAACTTGTCCAGCATAAAGGAAAGTGCAATTTTTAGGAATTAGCGGGGTCAACCCTTAGGATTCCATGTTGGCAATTTTCGACATGGACAAATGTAAACCTCCCCTTTCACACCATATTGCGTTTTAGGTGCAAATATTTTTGAAGGGGTGAGGGGTACATCCAACTGTCATTGACAAAGGTGCTTCGACCTCCATCATGTGGGCTTCAAGCTGGCTCGCTTTAGGTTCTCCAAGCCTCTCACTGCCGTCAAATTCCCTTAAAGCCTTCAACAACCACACTTTCATCCTAGAAGGTTACCTTGCCATCTACCCCATAACTTTGAGTGGGAAAATGGTAATGGTGGATATCGAAATGGTGGATGGAAAACTCAACTATAATCTATTATTAGGTCATAGTTGGACTTATGCCATGACAACCATTGTTCCTACTGCCTTTCGTATCATCCTATTTCCATTGGATGGAAGGATAATCACAGTGGACCAGCTATGCTTTTGCACCCCAGATTACTCATCATTACTTAGCGGCTATGTACCCTTAGTGGGTGGTATTCCTGACTCTTACATCAGTATCGGTATTGGTCTATTGAAGGGCTCTTCCCTGATGGGTTGTTTTCCTCTCCTGCCACCTGCGATTCCACAAATGGTCTCTATGGTCTCATCTATTCCTCATGAGCTGACCGATCCTTAGATACTCCCAGTCCCTTCACACATTGACTCTTACAGAGAACAAATGTCGCTATCACTCGCTGAATTGGCCTACCAAGCCATTCAATCTGCATCCGATTCTTTAGTCACTTTGGTCACGACCAACGGTACCACCTCCTCTCCCATAAATGCTCATTCTAACGATCTCCTCAATCAAGTCCTACCTTCAAACGAAGCTATTCGATAGATTATGTGTTTAGAAGAGAAAATTTAAGAGGATTCTCACCATCGCGTTTTGAAATTAGATTCGAACACAATGCCCATTTAAAACCTTTCTTTTACACACCTGAAATCATTCCCTCACCTTATACGACTCTCCAAAGTCTAGAATCGGAAGGGAACATGGGAAATCTTCGAAAGACATTTCTCATTGATATCTCAGTCAAGATAGGCATCGTGGCAAACATCTAGATTGGAGCCGATTGCACTCTTGAGGAAATTGCAAGCTTCACTTGCCTTTTTAAGGAATTTTGCTATGTATTCGTTTGTTCTTATGAGGAAATGCCCATTATAGATCCATCTATTATCAAGCATTAGATCAAGGTGTATGACAATGCCAAGCCTATCCGCCCAAGGCTTTGACCAGTCCACATCCGCAAAACTATAGCCATCGTGACTAAGGTGGAAAAATTGTTATGTCGTCGTTTCATCTACCATGTTCCCTTAATGCAATGGGTTTCTAATCTGGTTCATGTAGACAAGAAACAAGGTACCATCCACATTTGCGTCGACTATCAGGACTTGAACACTACATGTCAAAAAGATAATAATCTGACACCATTCATCGACAAAATAATCGATGACTGTGCCAGTTACGAATCCTTCTTGTTTATGGATGGTTTCTCAGGTTACAACCAGATCACCATAAAACCAGTCGGCTAGCACAAAACCACCTTCATTTTCCCTTGGGGAATATTTTCAAATAGAAAACTCCCATTCAGATTAAAGAATACTAGAGAAACATTTCAACATGCCATGGACTATGCATTCCATGATATCAGAAATATTGTTCAGGCTAACTTGGACGACCTCCTAGCCCGTTCTAAGGAGTGACCTGAGCACTTAGTTCATTTATGAGAAATCTTTCTTAGGTGCATGTTCTATAACATACGTCTGAATCCGTACAAATGCATTTTATTTTTCGATTCTAGATGCCTACTTGGCTTCATTGTCTCAAAACATGGGATTGGGGTTGATCCCGATAAGTTAAAGGAAATTACTCAATTATGTGAACCATGATCCATTTTTCAGCTCCAATGTTTGCAAGGGAAAGAAAACTTCTTACGACGGTTCATCATAAATTATGTCGAGTTGACAAAAACCTTTATACACCTAGTAAAGAAGGGAGTAGGATACTTGTGGGATGATTAATCCCAATGATCATTTGATGCCTTGAAAAAGGAACTTATATCAGCCCTACTACTTAGTGCTCCCAACTATGGGCATGAATTTTTCCTATATCTGGCAGCCTCGCCATCTTATCTTGGAATGGTGTTGGTCCAAACTCACGATGATATGAGTGATCATGTGATCTATTATCTCTCAAAAGGTATGGCTGATCCTGAACACAGATATTCACATGTGGAAAAAATATCCTTGGTGGTTGTCTTTGTTGTCAATCGATTTCGAAATTACATATTGCTGTGACACACTACCATCATCATTTTGGAGAATACCATGAGACATATTTTGTCTCATCAAGTCATTGGTGGAAAATATTCCAAGTGGATAGTTATCCTCCAACAATTTGAGTTGATTTTTTCCACTGCCAAGGTCAAAAATCCTTAGTCTTCACCGAAATTTTATTGGATCTTCCCATTTTTTATCCAAAAGAGATATCCCACGATCATCTACTAGATAAATCTGTCTATCTGATTGACTCTATTGACCCTTTGTATGGTGACATTCTTCACTACATCCAAGCACAATGTTTCTACCCTGAACTATCATCAGGTAACCGTTGTCACATCTGCCACCAAGGCCGACACTATTTAGTGTTGAACGACACTTTATATCACCGTGGTGCTGATACAGTTCTTCGATGTTGCCTCACTCATGAAGATGCAGAGTGCATTTTAAATGACTATCATGTTGGGGCATGTGGTAGTCATCTTTCTGGGATGTCTAGTACCGAGAAAATTCTACATGCAGGCTACTAATGACCAACCTTATTTAAAGATTGTATCAATGTAATCCAGCAGTGTCACCCTTGTCAAGTTTTTACAAAGAAAATCTGTGTTCCCCTGGCCCTACTATACCTGGTTATCTCAGTCAGCCCTTTTGCCAAATGGGTTATCGAATTCATCACATGGAATCCCACTTCCTCTGCTGGACCCGACTACATTATTGTGGTTGTGGACTATTTCATGAAATGGGCTGAATCCCTTCCCACTTTCTGGGCCGATGGGGAAACCGCAACACTATTCCTGTTTAATCAGGTTATATGTCATTTCGATGTTCCCTGCATGATCGTTACATATAATGGGTCTCATTTTCAGAATCACATGATGCCTGATTTAACATTGTTGCTCGATTTTCACCAAGACTAATCATCCTCCTACTACCCCCAATCTAATGGCCAAGTAGAAGTCGTTAATGGCATCTTAAAGACCACGATCCACCAGCTAGTAGGGAATCACAAAACCCACTATCACAGAATGTTATATCTTGCATTGTGGGCATACCAAACCTCAGTCAAAACCGCTACAAGCTTTACACCATTCCAACTAGATTATGGACTAGAAGTGGTTTTACCTATCGAGTGTCAGATTCCTTCCCAAAAAATTGTTGTTGAACTCTTGCACGACACCACTGCCGAAGAAGAGTGCTTGATATACCTCAATAAACTCGATGAAACCCGTTCAGATTTCAAATTGGTACTTGAGGCCCAAAAGTTCCAGGTCAAAGCCCAGTATGACAAAAAGGTCAAGCCTCGATCTTACCAAGAAAGCAATCTTGTTTTACTCTATGATAAAAAACATGACCTCCTGGGGGCAAGAATGCTTCAACCCTTATGGATCGATCCATTTGTCGTCACCAAGGCCCTCTCAAAAGGGGCATATGAACTTCAGGACTATGAAGGAATCCCTCTCGATGATCCCCAAAATGGGCTTTATCTGAAAAAAGTATTATGGCTAGTACTACACTACTCATGTGCTTTGTAATTCTATGTATTTATAAGTTTTGCTTCTTTTTGATGTGACTGGATTTTTTTTAGTATTTTTTGAGTATTTGTCTCATACATATTTCTTGTCATTAAGATGTTGTCATTGCCCTTAGGATATGTAGGATACGTGAATTGTGCTAGTCATCACACACAACACATTGCGTCAACTACTTGGGTCATTTACACACCTGAGTCAGAACTGCATTGTTCTCGGGGAGTCTTTCTTGGTACTGCCACCAATAATATTGTTGAGTATATGTCTGTAATTTCACTTCTCACTGAAGCATCATCTAGAGACATGTCCAATCTAGTGGTCAGATTAGACACTCAGCTTGTCGTTATGAAATTGACAAATCATTATCACATTCACAATCCTATCTTGTTATGTCATTATTTAAGGGTACGACTCTTGGAATGTTAATTTGAGTTTATTTCATATGAACACATTCCTTGAGAATTTAATGCAGTTGCTGATTCATTGGCAAACTATGTATTAGATTGGCATCTGTTGCATTTATTATAGATACATGTATGAAAGTAAAGATTTACACAGTTAAAAATTTACAAAAACACTTAAAAAAACATTTACATCATAAAATACCAAAAAATCTATATATATATATATATATATATATATATATATATATATCAAATCCCATCTTTTACGTCAGATAAATACCCAAAACTTGGGTCTTTTAAATACAAAATGGCTACTAAGCCTCGTTATAAACACCTGTTGGCTATACCATGTGCCTGCGAAAAGAGCCTACTGCTCATGAAAAGTCAATACAACTTTAGCAATCCTTTGAAGAGGAACCAAAAACTACTCAGGCACAGCAACAATGTGTTGCTACATGTGACTGGGAATCTCCCTCATGGGAAGGGGGGAACACCCATACTCAGACCTTTGAGGTTCCTAATAACCTCGCAGAGACTCTGGCCATCCTCCCCATCTTCGGCAGCTGCTCCCATACCAACTCCAGGTAGCCGGTCCCCTTGCCTCGCTTGGCGAGGCATGCCTGTAGGTCGCACTGGTGCCACATCTGTGTCAGGAAAAAGCTTCATGTGAGTACTTGTTCACCCATAACATCAAAAAAATTAAATAAACACTCAAAAGCTAAAAACTAGTTTAAAGTACTCTCAAAAAACTTCTTACCTTAAGGTCCCCAATTGGTACTAGGTGGGAATATCAAGTCAGGATCACCTGTAAAGTACTGCTCTCGTAGGCATAATCATCTATCATCAAGATCTAACCACTGAGCCACTCGAAGGAATATTCTTCGAAAAAATATTGAATGGGTCCCCCTCGAGTGCAAGGATCGAGAGATGCCCATCGTCCTTGCCTGGGATCCCTCGGATCAAGGGTACCTACACTCATTCGCGGTCTCATAATGGGCACCCTCTCATGTATAAGAGATACAATGAGAGTACCATACCCAAAACTCTGTTAGGTTCGAGTCTTACATGTCACCAACTCCGCCTTTAGCTGATGAAGAACTGCTTCACACCAGTTGAAGATATGAGGTTGGAAACAATTGATGGAAAGCATCAATTGGGCATTTATCGCAACATGGGGACTCTTGGACTCTGCCAAGCACACAATCATCCATAATATGGCCCGCATAGACCTGGATCTAATCTACTCTATAGGGACCCTGTTGCTCATAAGTCCGCTCTTAGGAATACAATAAGCCTGGATCATCTCAAAGGCGGATCGTGGATTGCTCCTACCCCCGGTCAAGTTTGCTTGTGCACTTCTTCATGACAAACCAGTCAGAAAATAGATGTTATCTTTCTTGATTGAGAGCTCATGACCCTCGATCCTGAACACCCCTTGGTGTTCATCCCAATGTTGAATGATCCAGCTTAAAAGCTCTTCCTGAACTTTCATCAGGCCAGGCCTTGCATATTTCATCAAACCACATCAACGCAATGTAAGTATGCAAACTTGATCATTTCTCATAAGTAAGTCTTGATGATCATGGGCTCATTCCCTCCACAAACTAGTCATGATGGATGAAAACCTACACAAATCAACCCAAAAATCAGTGTAAATGGGGCAAAAATGCTTGAGAAATCACTAGTTGGGGATTGCGAATGCGCCATCATGCACTAACACCACCCCTTAGGGAAAAAAAGGTGCACTAATGCCCTCCTCTAGGTCATGAAGTGCATTTAACACCCCTTTAGACCTAGAGGGGGGTGTTAGTCGCATTTATTGAGCTAAGGCCTCCCCAAATCCTGAAAATCCACCCCCAATGCAGCTAAAAAAGGTTAAACAATGTAGGATAGGGGATTTTCCATCTACCTAGAACAAACAACAGTTGAATGGTTGCCTGGATTGCCTGCAAACATCTTTGGAAGATCTACTCCTCTTTAGCTCTAGAACACTCTCACAGCACTGAAATGATGTAAATGCTGAAAATGGAGGCTCAAAAACTCCCTTATAGTCACTTTGGAGGTATGAGTTATCTTAATTAAAGTCATTAAACTAGAAGTAGTTCATTTCCTATGTTATTTATTAGGTGCCATGTCGACATATTGTCAAAACTTACTCATGTTTTGATGAAAGGACTTTTAGGGATGAATTGCAGAAATGATGATGCTCGATTCATTATGAGCGATTCCTTTTATGGGATCTTTTCTCGCTCTTAAACTGAAAAATACCTAAGTTTTCATCATCAGGCTCGCTAAACTCCTACGATGATGGTATGAGCACTTTCTTTTTTGGGACTCTTTCTCGCTCTTAATTTGAAAAATCCTTGAGTTTCTCCCTTCTTCAGGCTCACTAAATCTACGAAGAAGGAATGAGCAGTTCTTTTACCTCTTTTTCCTCGCTCATTAAAATGAAAAATATACCTTGAGTTTTCTTCATTGGACTTGTTAAAATTTTATGAAGATCTATTTAGTTTGTTCTTGTGTGACTCATTAAAATTTCACGACGAATATCGAGTTTACTCCCTCTCCTCGTACTCGTAACAAAATGAGGAAAACGTCTATTGAGAGTAGTTTTATCTCTTTATCTGGACTCAGTAGACTAAATTATGGAAAAGGAACCTTTTCAGGTATAATATTAAACCTTTTTCGCACTCAGTTAAAAACAATGACAAATGTACCACCTTGGAGATGCTCTTTATGATCTCTTCAAACTCTCGAAATATGAAAAGACCACCAAGCTTACCCATATGGACTCATTAAATTAATCGGATGGGGAAAGTGGACAATAAAATTCCTTTATGTTAGTATTTTGAGAATAGTTTTTTGGCAACAGTCACTCCCTTGAACATGGCACTCCCTAAGCAAAACCTTCTTTGTGACGACCTATCAATATGAACCTTACGATCCTATGAGTTTAGCCTATATACCCCTATGTTCTTGCATGTTTGTATCGTAACACTCTTTGGTGTTCGTGATTCTAGAAATGCATGGTTAAAACCTTTGTGTCATGCCTTCTATTGTTTAAGGGAAACCCTTTCTGTTTTGTTTCCTCCATCAAACCATCAAGCATATTCTTCCATCATGCCCTCTGACGATTTGACCCAATGCTCAAACTATTCCTCAAAAAAAAATCATTCCTGTCATGTTTCATGTTGACTGATGTACGACACATTATTTCCTACCTTTCAACAAGTCTCTTCCTATCAACTTCAACATTCTATCTAGGAAATAGACCCAGAAACACTTCAGTGCCTTGGAACTTGTAGACATTAGTGGCAGGATTCGTTGTGTTTGGTTAGGGATTTTCATTATTAACTCCTGGTTAAATGATTCTATGAGTGTTTGATGACAAAAACATTATTCACACTCGCTAGATTGTACTATGCATCTTGTAGACCATCACCATTATCGGTGGCCATCCTCACATCTTTTAACAATATCCATTATTGACTAGTAATCTAATGATTTCGTACATGTTTGACCTCCATGCTTTTATTCACATGTATCGAACTATGTTTTTACGGTGAAGTGGAAATCAAGACCTTGCATAGAGGCTTACATCACTTAGCCTTGTTTCTTCTCCCAAGTTGTGTATATTGTTTTTCGGAGACAGCTAATCAAAATGATCTTATTATGACAGAAGTCCCACATTGTGCTTATCGACGGACATGATCGTCATATCTATTTTTTCACAAATCATTCTGACATATCTACTGAGTGTGGGAATGCCCGACTCAGGACATGATCTTAGAAGCTTTATATATGTGTGTTGTATCATCTTTCTCGTATTCTCGAAGCTCTGATCTTCTCTCTCTCTCTTCGAATAAATGACAATTATATAAACTATTTCGGCCATCGTCTCTGCCTCTGATATCACACTTTAGGGGGCATCTGTTATACAGGAAAATGACCTCCTCATCAGCTCATAGGAGAAGGGAAAGATGACTGAAATAATGACCAAGTTGAGAGGCCTCTTTGTCAAGCTAATGCTATCCAGGAACTAGCAACCTACTTTATAAAGCTTCCTAGCCATGCGTCACGTGCATTAGTGCCTAGGGTAACTCTGTCTATTGTCTCAGGAAGAGCGTTAGGAAACTTAAGTGAGTTTCTATGGGTCAAAGGAGCAAGTTGACCGAGAAATATCCCTATATCCACTCCTATGTCATCTCATAAAAGAAAGGAAACATCCAGATTCGACCTATTTTTAGGAATTACTATTCCTAATGGAGTCTACAAATAGGGAAACAACACAAAAGCATGGAAACATCTCTGCTTTTGCCTAAATGAAGTCATGAAGGACTTGGCAAGGCTTATCCTCTCATGTTATATATTTGAGGCTAGGGCCATTTTGAAAGAGATTGAAACATTTGAAAGGATTGCCTATTGACTGTCAAAGCTAGTATTAGACATCAGCTCTTCAAGAGGTTAACAAGAGGGAGAGAGAGAGGAGATGGAGGAGTAACGCAAGGCTAATGCAACCGATGATTGTAATCACTATTTTCTATCGTTAATATTGACTTGCAATTGAGTTGTCCACTCCATGGTGTTGCTATTGTGATTCATTTACATGTTTATGTAACGTTAATGATTATGAGTGGCTTAGATATATGCAGTTAAATATCGCTATGTATTAATGTATTGATTGTTGAAGTTATATGATGTGATATTACGCCTTGTCTTGTTTATGTGCAAGTATTGATATTGGAGCTAGTTGAGGGGCCTTCCACTCCACTACTTTGTGCTCTCTGGAAACACCACACTAAGACTTGAGGTAACAATCCTTCTTCCTACTTCAATTGTCATTTCACTAATATGGACATGTGTATGTATCTTTGGGCTAGCTGCAACTTATCTAACTATCTACCAAGGATGCGGGGAAGATCCTTGAGGGTATCTTTGTCACCAAACACCCATGCATTAATCCCTATAGCAGTTAGAATGGTCTTGATGACATGGAGGTTAGGTAGAGGCCTAATTCTAGCTTTGATGATGATTTTGCTCAATTCGGGATCAAAACAGGTTGCTACAAGATTTCTTACAAGAAAACTATAGGATGTCCTAGTTCTCCTATAGGATCCCATGTTATATAATAGGAACAGGCTGAAAGATTATGAAGTGGTTTAGAAGATAGAATGAAGCTTTGGAAAGCTAGATAATGGTAGAATAAGGCATGAAGGGGGTGAACAATACTGAGAGCTCAAGCAAGTATTTGAAAATGGTGGATTTGCTCAATGGAAATGGCAATTTTTGCTTACAAAACAAGAATTTGAATTGAGATTTTCATGGATTTTGGCAACATGGGTGGGTAAGTTTTGGATGCGGAAACCGAGATGAGGTCTCCCTGCAATGTAGAAGCTCCTACACAAACACACATTCTTGTCTGCATCTATACACAAATGTAACTATACATGGGAAAGGTTCATTAAATGGAAGAAAACAAAACTATTACCATCTGATGGCTAAGTGCACGAATGGAAGTGTTTTGAAATCAATACAAGACCTAAGAAATAAAAAATGACAATTGCAACTTATCCTAAGAATGTTAAAGATAATGACCTACTCATCAAGAAACCCTAGTTTATTTAGTAAAGCAAGAAATCTATTTTTTGATTGTATGAAAGTGTCCTTCATGTCATGAGCCCAATAGAGAGAGATGAGGTGAAAACCACTATCACCAAATTTTATGGAATGCCTTTTGTCACTATGATACCATTGTTCTATTTATCCACAAAAGGAAGAAAACTAATTAATCATACCAATACTACCAAATTAACAAAACCAAAAGAAGTTCAGTAGCTAACTATGAATGTAATCTAAGAATACATATATAAGAGGATGATCCTCTGCTGCTATGGTTGGGCCCTAACCCAAGATCTTTAGCCCTCTAAGTCAACTCAGTGCTGGATCAAGGGAATGCTTCTCATTTTCATTAAAATATCAAAAATTCACAAGTGTGATCAGTCACAGAGTTTCAACTCAAAAATGCTTCTTGGTTACAATGAACAAAAATCTGAATCCTAATGAACAACCAAACTTACCAACAACTTCCTTAAATTTAGGGAGGCTTGGCTCCCAATCTCAAGATCAACTGGTCTTCAACTATCATTTGCTTGGCTTCCAATGATCTTGATGGCTCGACTGCCTGTAACTTTGAGCTGATGAGATTTGATGGAGGAATCTTCAAGTGAGTGAGGAATTAAGGAGGGAGATCCCATCTCCTAAAACCCCCATTTCTTGTCTCCTTTGTCTTCTTGCACTTTAATGAGTGAAAATTTTCTCCAAAACCTGAAATCAATGCACATTAGACCACTAGACATGACATCTCATCTTTACCCTTCTCATTAAGAAAAATATAACAAAACATGTAAAGAATTATGAGAAAAGATGATTTTTGTAAGATCGAGAGTTGTATTAAGGTCCTGTTGTATCGACTACAACCACCCTCCAAAATTTTTCCTTAGCTTTGTTTTGAAGCCTCTTGTTAGACTCCTATTGTAATAGGTTTCATATTTCATGATTGACAGTGGAAGTGCCAAAAATGTTCATCTTTTCCATGCTGCAAAAGTTCCGTTTTTGAAAGAACAGTTAAGGGAAGGCCAAACAGCTTAATCTTGGCTTCCCTAGGTTTAAATTGCTTGCTTTAGAAGATAGAGAATAAATATCTGTCCAAACTGTTTAATATTGGCAGATTGTTAGATAGGTAGAGAAACAAGGGTGCTCAACAGCTTAATCTGAGCCCCGAAAGAAATAAGGATCGATTTAGATCGGAGGATAGCCAAAAGAAAAGTTGAAAAGCTGGGTTTGCTAGTTCAAGTGCACCCAAACAAAAAGAAGACAAAATGCTAGGTAAGTAGGTTGGGTAGGTAGTTTTGTGGTGGCAGAATGATGAATTGTGATCCATTTTATGTTTTCAAGTGTTATATCTACTCAAATCACAAGTACAAGGCAATTTTCCCTTGGAGAAGCTCAAGCGAGGCATGTCTAACTTCCCCTTCTTCTTTTTCCCTAAATCATTCACTAACTTTCCCATTTTCCTCCTTAAAACCATCTTCCAATGCTTTGGACCCTTTCCAATGCATAAAATCCCTCCTTTGATGAATAAAAAGCCCTCATTTCTTCATAAATCTCCCCTCTGAGGTGTTTGGACTCCTTCGAAAGCACAAAAACCCCCTTCAAATGCTATCGGACCCCTTCTGATGCATTAACAAACCCTTCCGAAGCTTAAAAGCCTTCCTCCGATGCACTAAAACTCATCTCGAATTGCAAAAAGCCTTTTCCGATTACATTATCCCTTGGCCGATTCATAAATCATTCCTCCGATCCATATTCCTTCCCCTCCGATGCGATATCGCTATCAGAGGCAGTATGCACAAGTGTTGGCCCCATTTGTTTATGCCCCGATGACATTCCTTCAATGCAATTTTCGCATGTCGGCAATCGGCAGTCGCAATTCTTGTTGGCCCATATATATGCCCCATTCCCCTTGCTCCGATGCGATATCGCTATCGCATCCGAAGTGATATCGCTATCGGGAGCCATTTCCTATCGCATTTCCCATATATCCTGCATATATATATTCTATCGTTAATCCCCGCCTTATCGTTTAACCTAAGTTTTTCATAAAACTTAAGGTTTATTGTTAAAACCCATTTTTTTCTGCAAAACCATGATTTTTCCCTTTTATCGCATATGTCGCATCGCAACGCATTTACAATATAAAGGCCCGCCCCCCGGGTTTCCCTGATAGCGATATTGTGACTTAATATCGGCCATCCAATCACCCCCGCCCAAATCAACGGCCTAGATATTATCGCTCCCATCGCATCGCCCTATTGCTATAATATGAAGCCTTTCCCCCGATGGCCAATCGCTGATAGCGATATCGGCGATCGCCATATTGCTCCATTGCATATATATATAAAGACCCACCCCTCCACCCCGCCGATAAGTGACATTGCGATTTGATCTCAACCGTTGGATCTGCCTCCACGCGATCCAACGGCCAGGATTAATTCTAAGCTACAGTGCCGCTCCCGCCTATGTTTTTCGTGATTTTTACATAGAAATTGGTCTTTTTCTGTGTAAAGAAAAAAGAGGCATTTTTTCATATTCTCATGTATATGCCTGTGCGTGCTCCAGTCAAGGGAAATTATGCATTTCTTAACCATTTTTGATTGCTCCAAGCCCAGATTTTTCTCCGGACAATGAGCACGGCCCAACACAGTTATCTGGTTGCTTTCCTCCACCATTTTTTGCAGGATTTCTTCATGGATGTTGATATGTTGATCGGCCAAGCACCGATACAGTTCTAAAGGCCACGGAAAGCATTGCAGCACCTTTTTTTGCCATAAAGGGATGAAAAAGGGCGATTTGACAGTTTGAAGTGTATCAGTAGAAAGAAAAGGCCCCGATTCAAGTTAAAGTGTATCAGTGAAGCGGCAAAGAGTATCAGATTGAAGAATATCATTGAAAGACTTCAAGCCAAAGCAAATAAACAATAAAGAGCCCCCAGCAAAGTCAAAGAAGCAGTAAAAGCCCATTAAGGCTCATCGGATTGAGATCAATGCACATTAAAGCCACCGAAAAGTAGCAGAACCTCCTACAAGGTGCAGATAAGAGATTAAAGGCACAGTTATTGCAGAAACATCGCACCGAGCAACAAAGGACCCATATTAACTCATTTTTGATGCTTCTACCTCCAGCGCAGCTCAAATAGATATTATGCATTTATTTCAGCAGATGTTAGGTTAAACATAGTTATTTCCCCCAGATCTGCTATGAGATCTGTTTTTGTAGAGATTTTCTCTATATATACCACCCTCAGCTATGTATTAAGGGTTGGTTGGTTGGTTGATAACCCCTCTCCAGACTTGCGCTATCTTCTTTGAGAGCCTCTATAATCAAAGATTGCTAGAATACTTGGATGATGAACTGTCTGTTGTGTTTTTAAGGGCTGAAGAGTGAACTATGGAATTCTTGTGCTTCTACATGGCCCAATAAGTGTTTCTTACCTCTGTTTACAGTTTATATGTGTTTATGCCACTATTGTGTCACCATCTAAATAGTAGGAAGGAAGAATAGCTTAGACTTTGCTTTGCAGCACTCTATGCTCAATTTTTGTTATTTCTATATGTTTTCCTCCGAATTAGTGATGAATATGCATACTTAATTTATCATGTTTAAGCTATTTATCTCATTTCTAAATGTTGTCTAGGAATTCTTCATTGCTCCTATTTAGCCTTCATCCACTTTCCCTCTTTGGCTGGATGAGAGATCCTTAATTGCCTCTCATCCCCTGACCTCCATTTCATCTTAATTCCAGCATTTAATATTGTTCCATGTGTAGCTGTCATGCTCTATATTCCTCTTGTGACCAAGAAAACGCACCAGCAGCCCTTATCCTTGACTCCATGCCCAATGGTTTGAACTTCTCACACTTTGTAGTCCAACTCTATCTGAAAACATCACCATCCATCCCACCAAACTTAAAACAAACTCTGCACATCATAACTAGCCTAAAATCACCCCTAAACAAAGCTAAATCATAAAGAGAGAGCCCTCTCTGATTGCAGGTAGGCTAGGACCTGCAATCCAAAGATTGGTCTGTGGTTACCTCGGCCGTATTCCCTTAGGAGTCAAAGGGAACAACCTGAGTGATAACATCATTGGCGACTCCACTAGGGACCTGAATCATTTGTTTATCACTGCAAATCTAAGTACTTGATCAGTCTGCCTCTTGAATAAATCATAACAGTTGTTTTGAAAAATAAAAAAAAATCAAAAAAATCATGAAAATCTCAAAAATATCTCTTGTTTTCTGGAGAACCTTTTCTTTAGAGTTATTTTCATGTTTACATCTGATCTGTGATGGTGGACAGAGATCAGACACACAAAGGTTAAATCATCCACCTGGCGACTCCACATCATCCTCATAATAAAGACTCCACTGGAGAAATGAACCCGAAAGAACTGTATGAGAAGATCAGGCTTCTCACCTGGACTATAATCCAAGAGATTATGTTCTTTCTCATCCATAATATTTTGCTATGTATATTGTATTGTAGAGATAATTTTTATAATTTTCCTTTGAAAAATGTTGATGAAAAGCCTCCTTGCACATTGGAATAGAAGTCTTCTATTGCTATTGAAGATCATTATACAGTTAAGGAGGAACAAAAAATCAAGCCTAATCTTCCAATCCCTGTACATATTCCCGTGCCTCGTAAGGTTCCTGATAGATATAAGCCTCTCATTTTGCCTCCCATGCTCAATCCTTTACCTAAAGATCATCCTGAGTATCTCCCGAGATTTGATGGAGAGAATGGAGTTACTGCTCAAAAGCATGTCCAAGCTTTTGAAGACTATCTTAACATATTTGAAGTAGAAGATGAGGATGTTAGTCTTAGGATTTCCACTCTTTCTTTGCAAAGCGAACTTAGGACTTGGTTCAAAACCTTGCCTGAGGCTAGCATCTCTAATCTTGAGCAGCTTTTCAAACTCTTCCTTGATAGATGGATGATCAAAGTTAATTTCCTCTTGCTCATTGAAGAATATAATCAGTTAAGAAGCCTTCCAGATGAAACAGTTCAGCAGTTTTCAGATGGATTCAATCAAATTTATCATTCTATGCCTTTGAATATAATACCTCCCCCTAATTTAGCTCTATTGCATTATCCAAGAGCTTTTGATGCAGAAATTGAATATCGTTTGAGAGAAAGAAGCCCATCCACTATGAAACAAATGCAGGACATGGCAGTGGACGTGGAGGCAAATCTGAAGATTAGAGAGGAACAATGCAAGGTAGAGCAGGAAGAAAAACTTCTTTATTTGTTAAAAGAAATAGAGGAAATGATGCAACAGATCGCAATGAAAGTTGAACATTTAGAGCACCAGAACACATCTGTTTTGCAATAGGAAAATAGTGATATTCACGAACAGACCTACCACAAATCGGATGACATATTCATAGAGCCATATGTGAAGGAGCAGTCTCCTGATATACTGTGTGAATATGATAGCTTTTCTCCTTTCAGTTGTTTGCCCAAATATGATCTGTATGATGATGAATATGCTCCTCAAATCCATATTAACCTTGCAGAGGAAACATAAGCTATTTTGGGAGAAAGCAGTGTTCAGGTTCAGCAGCCTGAAATCAGTGATTGGCTTACTCATTTCAGCTATGAAGAGGAGGAGGAAAGTGTAGAAAATTTTGAAACCAGTGAAGGAACTTTGCCCTTTTGTTTTGAATCTTTTCAGTTTATTAGGGAGAATTATCACGCAGTTAATAATCAAGTGCCAGCAGGTTTTGATATTGACCATCTAGAGGAGAGTCAAATCCTTGCTCCTGATGCATTACCTCTAGATTTGCAGCCCCAAAGTGCCATTGAATGTCAGATTGAAGAAGAAGACTAGGAAGCAGTTGATGATGATCAAATGATCCAAGTTCTTTCCCTGCCACTTTGTTTTTAGTCATCTGAGCTATTTAAAGATAGAGAGGAGTAGCCGGCGCAGATCTGTCAAGTTCCATCTGAGCCTGTATGTAACAAATTGCAAGTATCATTCCAGGTTTTGTATAATCCATCTGCTGATAGACTGAGTGATGAAAGAAATTAGGCTTCTGCTCCATTAATAGGCTGCAAGGCTCAAAATCAAGTTGAAAGTGATCCCCAGACTCCAAAGCATGATAGTCATCCTAAACCTTTGTACAGCTCTTTAATTCAGCTCAGCAATTGTGTATATATGTTGCAAGACCCTTTTGTATAGTGTTTAGATTCAGCAAAGGAGATCAGGACTTTTCTGATCTTCTCAATGGTTAACAAAGATACATCAGATTGCAAGATCACCATTTCAAGCACCAAAAAATACAAGCAGCAAAGGTCATTGATGTTTATAATGCTTAAGTGGCTGCATTGGCTGTTTCATTTCACCTAACCAGCAAAGTAAGTGCTGATTAGAGTAGGTAGGTAGGATTTCAGTTTTCTATTTGGGTAGCAGCTTGCTGCAGTTGAAGCCCGAAGTGAAGGCCCTAAGTTCTTCAAGTCTGCTATCATATATATAAATAAAGCAGCCAGCAAGGGGAAATTTTCGGAGTATAGCAAAAATTGAATACAAGGCCATCTGACCTGCTGTTCTTGACTTTTCACAAGGAAAAGCCATCCCCAAGTGGAGCCACTGTTAGCCTCCTATTGCAATAGGTTTCATATTTCATGATTGACAGTGGAAGTGCCAAAAATGTTCATCTTTTCCATGCTGCAAAAGTTCCATTTTTGAAAGATTTCACAGTTAAGGGAAGGCCAAACAGCTTAATCTTGGCTTCCCTAGGTCTAAATTGCTTGCTTTAGAAGATAGAGAATAAATATCTGTCCAAACTGTTTAATCTCGACAGATTGTTAGATAGGCAGAGAAACAAGGGTGCTCAACAGCTTAATCTAAGCCTCGGAAGAAATAAGGATCGATTTAGATAGGAGGATAGCCAAAAGAAAAATTGAAAAGCTGGGTTTGCTAGTTCAAGTGCACCTAAACAAAAAGAAGACAAAATGCTAGGTAAGTAGGTTGGGTAGGTAGTTTTGTGGTGGTAGAATGATGAATTGTGATCCATTTTATGTTTTCAAGTGTTATATCTACTCAGATCACAAGTACAAGGCAATTTTCCCTTGGAGCAGCTCAAGTGAGGCATGTCTAACTTCCCCTTCTTCCTTTTCCCTAAATCATTCACTAACTTCCCCATTTTCCTCCTTAAAACCATCTTCCAATGCTTTGGACCCTTTCCAATGCATAAAATCCCTCCTTTGATGAATAAAAAGCCCTCATTTCTTCATAAATCTCCCCTCTGAGGTGTTTGGACTCATTCCAAAGCACAAAAACCCCCTTCAAATGCTATCAGACCCCTTCCGATGCATTAACAAACCCTTTCGAAGCTTAAAAGCCTTCCTCCGACGCACTAAAACCCATCTCCGATTGCAAAAAGACTTTGCCGATTGAATTATACCTTGGCTGATTCATAAATCATTCCTCCGATCCATATTCCTTCCCCTCCGATGTGATATCGCTGTCGGAGGCAGTATGCGCAAGTGTTGGCCCCATTTGTTTATGCCCCGATGACATTCCTCCGATACGATTTTCGCATGTCGGCAATCGGCAATCGCAATTCTTGTTGGCCCATATATATGCCCCATTCCCCTTGCTCCGATGCGATATCGGTATCGCATCCGAAGCGATATCGCTATCGGGAGCCATTTCCTATCGCATTTCCCATATATCCCGCATATATATATTCTATCATTAATCCCCGCCTTATCGTTTAACCTAAGTTTTTCATAAAACTTAAGGTTTATTGTTAAAACCCATTTTTTCCGCAAAACCATGATTTTTCCCTTTTATCGCATATATCGCATCGCATTGCATTTACAATATAAAGGCCCGCCCCCTGGGTTTCCCTTATAGCGATATTGCGACTTAATATCGGCCGTCCGATTGCCCCCGCCCAAATTAACGGCCTAGATCTTATCGCTCCCATCGCATCGCCCCATTGCTATAATATGAAGCCTTTCCCCCGATGGTCGATCGCCGATAGCGATATCGGCGATCGCCATATCGCTCCATCGCATATATATATATATATATCTATATATATATATATATATATATATATATATATATATATATATATATATATATATATATATATATATATATATATATATATATATATATATATATATATATATATAAAGCCTCGCCCTTCTACCCCGCCGATAAGCGACATTGCGATTTGATCTCAATCGTTGGATCTGCCTTTGCGCAATCCAATGGCCAGGATTAATTCTAAGCTACAGTGCCGCTCCCGCCTATGTTTTTCGTGATTTTTACGTAGAAATTGTTCTTTTTCTGTGTAAAGAAAAGAGAGGCATTTTTTCATATTCTCATGTATATGCCTATGCACGCTCCAGTCAAGGGAAATTATGCATTTCTTAACCATTTTTGATCGCTCCAAGCCCAGATTTTGCTCCGGACAATGAGCATGGCCCAGCATAGTTATCTGGTTGCATTCCTCGACCATTTTTCGCAGGATTTCTTCATGGATGTTGATATGTTGATCGGCCAAGCGCCGATACAATTCTAAAGGCCACGGAAAGCATTGCAGCACCTGTTTTTGCCATAAAGGGATGAAAAAGGGCGATTTGACAGTTTGAAGTGTATCAATGGAAATAAAAGGCCCCGATTCAAGTTAAAGTGTATCAGTGAAGTGGCGAAGAGTATCAGATTGAAGAATATCAGTGAAAGACTTCAAGCCAAAGCAGATAAACAATAAAGAGCCCCCAGCAAAGGCAAAGAAGCAGTAAAAGCCCATTAAGGCTCATCAGATCGAGATCAATGCACATTAAAGCCACCGAAAAGCAGCAGAACCGCCTACAAGGTGCAGATAAGAGATTAAAGGCACAGTTATTGTAGAAACACTGCACCGAGCCACGGACCCATATTAACTCATTTTTGATGCTGTTGCCTCTAGCGCAGCTCAAATAGATATTTTATGCATTTATTTCAGCAGATGTTAGGTTAAACATAGTTATTTCCCCCAGATCTGCTATGAGATCTGCTTTTGTAGATATTTTCTCTATATATACCACCCTCAGCTATGTATTAAGGGTTGGTTGGTTGGTTGATAACTCCTCTCCAGACTGTCGCTGTATTCTTTGAGAGCCTCTATAATCAAATATTGCCGGAATGCTTGGATGATGAACTGTCTGTTGTGTTTTTAAGGGTTGAAGAGTGAACTATGGAATTCTTGTGCTTCTACATGGCCCAATAAGTGTTTCTTACCTCTGTTTATAGTTTATATGTGTTTATGCCACCATTGTGTCACCATCTAAATAGCAGGAAGGAAGAATAGCTTAGACTTTACTTTGCAACACTCTATGCTCAATTTCTGTTATTTCTATATGTTTTCCTCTGAATTAGTGATGAATATGCATACTTAATTGATCATGTTTAAGCTATTTCTCTCATTTCTAAATGCTTTCTAGGAATTATTCATTGCTCCTATTTAGCCTTCATCCACTTTCCCTCTTTGGCTGGATGAGAGATCCTTAATTGCCTCTCATCCCCTGACCTCCATTTCATCTTAATTCCAGCATTTAATATTGTTCCATGTGTAGCTATCCTGCTCTGTATTCCTCTTGTGACCAAGAAAACGCACCAGCAGCCCTTATCCTTGACTCCATGCCCAATGGTTTGAACTTCTCACACTTTCCAGTCCAACTATGTCTAAAAACATCACCATCCATCCCACCAAACTTAAAACAAACTCTGCACATCATAACTAGCCTAAAATCACCCCTAAACAAAGCTAAATCATAAAGAGAGAGCCCTCTCTGATTGCAGGTAGGCTAGGACCTGTAATCCAAAGATTTGTCTGCGGTTACCTCGGTCGTATTCCCTTAGGAGTCAAAGGGAACAACCTGAGTGATAACACCTCCTACTAAGAATCCATACCAACCTGTCTTGCACTATCAAGCACACAAGCTTCAACTGAGTTTTAGTGGCCTGTCGGCCTGTGCATGTCAGTTTGTTTATCTCCCTCTTGTAGACTGACATTTCAGACTTAGACTCTTTGCTGGCTGAGAGACTCCCCTAGAAAATTGCACAATTTTGGAGGGGAATGAGTCTTCCCTCAATAAATTTTGCAAATCAGGTGGGTAGCCTACTAGGATCTGTTAACACCCAGGTTGTTCCCTATGACTCTAAGGGAATACGGCCAGGGTAACCACTAACCAATCTTTGGATTACAGTTTCTAGTGAAACTATAATCAGAGAGGGCTCTCTCTTTTAGGTTTGTCTCTTTTCTGTGAATATTTTAGGCTAGTTATGAAGTGAGGGTTTTTTGGTTGAGGGATGTCTTTCTGTTCCTGAGATGAAAATCTGCAGATGAGGTTAGTCCATTGGGCAATGGAGTCTGTGGCTATAGGTTGTTTGAAGTCTTGAGTTGAGTAGCCGCAATTACAGGGCCATTAAGATACTTCATAAAACAAATTTGAAATAATGATGATGATATGTAAATAACCAGTGAAAAGCAATTAAGAATTTTTCACTAAGCCGGGGTGTGAGAAAAAGATATATTCCTCAGGAGCAAAATTGAATTCCTGAAGAAATAATCCCTGTGAAAGATATAGTGTGAAAGTGCAGCATTTAAGAATTACACCTTATCTACTCTATCTGGAAGAAAACATTCATAACAGCTTAGATTGAGTTCAGGGTAATCTGTGATTAAATCCTGGACTAGTCTTTTTCCTTGCCATTAACTGTAAAGCTTTGAAACATGAATGAGAGATGAAAAGACTGGAAAACACATAAAACAAAGTTTTAAGAAAGACTTATTGAGCTATGAAATACGTAGGAATCCTGTAACTTTCAGCCAAACACCACAACGCATCAAACAACACCGAGCTTTTGAAATTCCATCAACTCTTTGTATTACTCTCTGAGAATTTTACAGCAAAAGAACTCTGAAATAGAAATCAACAACAACCCCTGCAAACTCATGCGAGGGGGAATTTATACAAGTGTTACATACAAAATATCTCAGGCATTGAGTCATCTGAGAAATGAATGCGTTCACCAACTTTTCCAGATAATAGATAAGAAAGTTATTACATCATTGAATATAACATAAATGCTCTTTATGTATGTCAGAAGATATTTTGACCTTTGGAGGCCATTGAGTCGGTCTGAAAGTTCTGCTTTCATTCTGGAACATGTGTGCTTTGTGGCTGTCGTGCTGTAGTTTTCGGCCCTGCCACCTGTGACTGTGCTTGCTGCTGTAGTGGCCGAATAGCTCGCTGAGTTGGCCCAGCCCCTTTTCTCCATGCATGCTGATATGTCAAAATTTCCCTGTGTATGACAGCTTTGCATATTTCAATGAAAAACTTGATTTATTGGCTCTGGTTTGACAATATTATTTGTATCAACCTGGTCCAGACTTCCAGTGTGGGCAATTGATGCCTCAAAATTGCCTCCATGGTCTCATCTGCCTCTGTGTATTTATAAAAGTTTGGAGGCACATCGAACAGATGATTGATTTCATTCATGATGAAAAACAGGTTTTCCACCCTGTTGTAGAGAATCTGCCCTGTTGCTGGCCCTGATTCTGCTGAAGTGCTGGGCTTTTCTGCAATTTGACTTGCAGCAAAGGCATTGACTCTCTTTGCATAATTTTCGTGGGTAAGCAGCTTTCCTGCACTGCTTAGTATGCTGGGGAGACCTCTGTTCTGCAATGCCAGGAACCTGTCCATGAATCTATTGGTTTCTGTCTGCATATCTTGGCTTCTCCTTTCCAATGTTTGAATCAGGGTTCTTAAGGTCAGGACCCTTTTGACTACTGAGATAGTCTCAGTTCTGTTGGTAATTCCAATGGTAGCCAGCTGAGAGCTTGTCCTGTGATTTAGCACATTGATCATTCTGTTGGCAGCATCTGGCATATTGCCAAGATTTGCCCTTGCTCTTTGGATCTCCCTATGTGCCTTTGCAATGAGCTCTGACTGCTCATGTATGGTCTCAATGTAATGCCACTGGTCAGTAATGGACTGGCCAATATTTGCCCATAGGACTGCCTTGAGCTCAGCTGTTACTTTATCAAGTGTGAGCTCTTTCTCCAGCTCATTTATCCTCTTTTTGAGAGCCTTTATCTCTCTTTCCTTCTCAGCTACGTTCTGTTTGGATTTATCATATTTTTCATTTATCTTAGCCAAAGTCTCTTTGGCTTGATTCAGCTCTGACATTTGAGCTTCCAGGACCTGAATCTCATTTTGAAGTTTCTGCATATCCAGACTATGAGCCTGCTCTGTTGCTGGTGCAGCTGTTGATGTAGATGGTGCTGTTGGCTCTGTCTGCTGTAAAGGAGGGGCAGTGGTCTTAGGAGCTTCTTCCAGATTGATTATTTCTGGAGGAGGCTGAGATGTCTGACCTTCTTCCCTTTGCTGCAATGATGCTTGTAATGCTGCCTGTGCAGCCTCTGACTCTCCCAATTTTTCTTGAGTCTGGGTCAATTGTTTATATAGAGACACCAGTAATTGTGTGGCCTCTTGATCATGTCTCTGCTGGGCAACTTCATCTGTTTGAGGATGAATAGTGGCTGGGATCTTGAACTTTTTCCTTAAGGCTGCCATGTCTGCATCCCTTAACTTCAATATTTCTTGTATGCCCTTGATGTCCTTGGGGTCATGCCCAATCTCTATGATTATATCTTCTAGGGCCCTGATCCTGTTATCTTTTGCTTGAGAGGAGGCCCTCTCCAACTCCAGCTGAGCAGCTGTATTGTTTAGGCTATTCTCTAGCCTGTAATTGTCCAATGTCTTGTCTGCCAAGGAAGCATATACCATCTCACCCGTTTGCTTATGCAATTCAATTTTGTCCATTGGGTGGATGTCTTTGGCCAGGACCTCAAGATTGGTCCTTAAGTAGTCTGAAGCAGATTGTGGCTGCAATGTAGTTGGCATAAAGTGACTCATGATCATCTTGCCTTCCTGAACATCATATGCAGACATGAGTCTTTGTTGATTAGTGGGAGCCATTTTCAATAAATGGTTGTACAGCTGTATTTTAATGGGCTCATTCCTCTTCTTTATGTCAATGAACTGCTGTTTAATGCTCAGTTCACCCTCTCTCTGCTGGCTAGAGGAGCTGACTTCTCCTCCCACTGTCCTCTCTTGTTCCTGTTGGAAGGAACTTGCAGATGCCTCCATACTAGGTGGGCCCATGCCCAAAGATTGCCCAATAGGCATCTCCTCCTCTGAAAGGGGATTCATTCTATGCCTCTTCTCACCATGACTTATTGATGTAGTCAAGGGAGTTTCTCTGTCCCTTTTTCTGCTTATGTCCTCCTTTTGGGGAGTTTGGAGGACTGATGTTTCAACTGTTGTCTCTTGCCTAGGGGGCACCATTTCGGGTATCTGCTGTTCAGTAACAATTGGTGCCTCAGCTGCCTTTTCTTGCTGTAATGGCTGCTCTTTCTCTTGCTGCCCCTCTTGTGGCTGTTGTACCTGTTGTTGCTGCTGCTGTACCTCCTCATGAGGTGGCTGTTCTGGCTCCATCTCCTTTTCCTTGCCTTTGGCAGAGGTTTGCTCAGTAACCTTGGCTGCTTGCTGATTTGCTGTGGATGAAGATGCAGCTGTTCCCACTTGAGTACTTGGAAGGGTGAACACCTGTGCAGAAAGCTCTAGATCAGCCATTTTCAAGAGATTTCTTCGTGCTCTTTCATTTAGTTCTTCTTGTGTAATGGGTTCCTCTAAGGTCCCCCTCCTCCATTTTACTTGGTTTGCATATTTTTCTATATGTGGCAAGCTCACATGGTTATAGCCGGAAAGCCTATACTTGAGCCTTCTCATAGATACAAAGTGTTTGGGGTCATAAGGTTTCCAGAGGAAACTGGTTTTCAAGCCAAGGCCTCCTAGCATTCTATCTGCTTCTACCCAGCCTTCCTCTCTCTTGTTATAGATAAAGTGGCCAAGTTGGTTCCTGACTTTCAACTGTGCTTTCTTGCCTTTGCCAGAAAAGTGAAGCACATCCACATTGCCAAACTGCCTGAAGTATTCTAGGGCGAATAGCCTCATAGGCACATATCTGGGTAGTCTGTAGGGAGGCAATTCACACCCATATATCCTGATGACGGTGTGGTTCTGGTAGAAGTACCAGTCCCCAATGCTGTATGATTTGGATAGCTGAAGGATTCTCTGCATATCATCTGTGAGTCTTGGAGGAGGTGAGCTCATCAGCATAGACATGGCTGGGTGGATAAAGAGATCTATGAACTCACAGTAAGTATATGGAGAATCAGATATAAGGTGGAAAGCTGAGGACCAATAGACTACTGATCTAGGATTGCCATGGGCATCTACCCTTTTGATAGGAAAATGAAATTTCTCATGTTGATGGTACAAGATCAAGTGGTAGATGTAGGAGGTGTATCTGAACACCCTTTCTCTTGCCAAATTCATCAATTGCTCATGAATCTTGTCTGATATGTAGGTGGCATAGTCGTAGCAGATTGGTGACTTGCCAGGAGCAAACATAAGCATCATCACCAACACAGTTTCATCAATATATTCAATTGAATTATAGCCTAAGATGGGACTAATCATATCTGCAAGGTCTCTGCCCAGCCGGTTGAGATATACATGAACAATTGGAGGGTACTTCACACTGTCAGAGTCAACGTATAACTGATTTAGTTTAGTGACTTGAGCATCTGTCAGTTTAGCCCCTTGATTTATCAAGTCTATCAGTGACAAAGGGACCAACTTCTTCTGAGTCTTGAAGCAAAGCATGTCTCTGATGGCTTCAGGGGTAACATAGAAAACAACTGAACCAGAAGGGTCAATCACAGCCCTCTGAGTGGCATCATAACATTCAGCACACAGGTGGATTAGCTCAGGGAACTGGTTGACCTGAGGGAGCTTAAAAATAGGAAGAAAAGAGTCCCATATGCCCAGTACATCTGTTCCACTCTCATGCTTAGCCTTTAACTCATTCAATAGGTGAATGTGGAACTTACTGCTCATAAACATTTCTTCTGATATTTGGTAATCCAGGTCAGCTAGTGGCTTCCAATCCACTTCTCTCTGGGGGGCATTTAATGGAGCAACATTCAATGCTATCGGGGCTACTGGTGGATCCATGGTTTCTTCTAGGATTAGAAATGGATGTTAATATGCAGATTAACACAAAGGAGTCTTCTTTAACAGAAAAAAGTGAATTGTTCAGGGATGAAAGATAAATGATCAGGTGCAGCAGTTGAAATACTGTTTGAAGTGTAAGTAAGACCACTGTCTGGTCTCACTCTGTCTTTTTATAATCAGTAGGCACAGTTTGAGTAACTGGTTCGCGATTGCGCGAACAGAGTACAGATTTCAGTGAAAATTCAGGCAAACAAGGCTCAGCTGATGGTTTTCGGTCTCACGGTCGCAAATGGGGGCTAGGCAGAGGAAATTTGCCGGTAAAATTATAAGTTTCAGTGTCTCTTAATCTTTTTGCAGGATTTCACAGACAAATTAGGTGCATGGAGGATTAACGAGGAGAAATACCTGGTAAACAGCGAGCAACGGTCACGAATGTGGGTAGAAATGGTACGCCAGAGGTCTCCAGATCGATTCCAGCAAGGTGGCGCAGGTTTGAACGTGAAAAAGCATGCAGAGAAAGCAACAGCGAATTGGCAAAAAGTGTGAAAAAACGCGAAAATTGGCCAAAATATGGATTTTTTGGGACTTTGGCGCTTTTTTGGGATGACGTCAGCATGACGTCATCGGGTGGGGTCAAGGCCGGATGACGTCAGCATGACGTCATATGGTGATGTGGCAGCATATGAGAGGTCCACGGGGATGATGAGGTGGCAGACAGGTGGAACAATGGCGGGCGGGGCGTGCCGACGCGGCGCTGACGTGGTGATGACGCTGGCAGTGACGTTTGCAGGGCGGGTTGGCGGAAACCGGAAACCGCGGCGGTATTATATCGCACCGCCTTCCATACGGAAGCGGTAATGTCAGGGGTACCTCCGATACGCTGTGGGGGTGACGCGTGGCCGAGGCCTGACGTCACCCTCTGACAGATATCGGAAGGTAACGTCCGGACGTCGGGGCCGGTCCGATATCCATGTGGGCCGTCGGATCAAAGGCACCCGATCGGACGGTCGACGGATCGTTGAAGTGGGAGGACGATACGGACGCAGGCGGGGTTAAAATAATATTTGTTTTGGGATGCGCGCCTGGCGGAGAACTTTGGCAAATGGCGGATCTCCATGGTTTTTCAATATATTTTTATAAAAACTCATGCAGCGCCCAGACTTTGGTTAATATGAAAAATTGGGTTTTTCATATGTTTTTTGCGAAAATGCGCATGGCGCTCAGACTTTGGGTAAATGGAAAAAGTGGGTTTTTTAAGTGTTTTTGCAAAAATGAAGCGGGTTAGGGAGACAAATGGGTTTTTTGAAGGTTTTTCGCATATGAAGGGGTCAAATGGCTAGGGTAACTTCTGAAGGGGGAAGAGGGATTAGGCTTAGGGTTCTTAGACTGGCCTGATGCCAATTTAATCCCTGACTGTGAACATATGGCTATAATGCCAAGGGGAGGGGTATTTATACAATGCTTGGGGTTTATACACCATGGTGTTAATAATAGTAGGGGAAGGGTAACATAGGGGAATTACATAATAGAGTTAGGGGTTAATATGGATGAAAAGGGTGAATGAGGGGAGATACTACTAAGTTTGTTTGAGAATCACTTAGTTTAGGGAGTAGATCAAAATGAAAAGAATTTTAGACAAGAAATGTGGCTTTCCAATGAAATACAAACCACCATCAAACTTCAAGTTTTTCTATGAATTTCAACTGATGAGGGGGTATTAGTGATGAATGGGAAAGGGGAAAATTGGGAAGTTAGACATGCTTCTTTGCTTTGCTGCAAGCTGATGGAGAAGAAGATCTTCTCAATCCATTGATTTTGCTTTTGTGAACAAGTTAGCACATATTCAATTGTAAGGACTGACATTTCTGCAACCCCTATCTGCCTACCCATCTACTTGCCTAGCATTTTGTTTCTTCATGGAGGGTGCATTTAGACTTGCAGACCCTTTGTGTGCCTTTTCTTTTCCTTGGCTTTTTCCTTTTGATTTCCTATCTAATGCTGCCCTTATTTCTTCCAAGGCCCCAGATTAAGCAGTTGGGAACCTTAATTCTCTTTAGTCATCGGAGAATCCACAGTAAGAACGATTTTCTGCCAACGTTTCGAATCCCAACCGGGATCCATCATCAGGACAACATGAATGCTTTGTTTCTTCATGGAGGGTGCATTTAGACTTGCAAACCCTTTGTGTGCCTTTTCTTTTCCTTAGCTTTTTCCTTTTGATTTCCTATCTAATGCTGCCCTTATTTCTTCCAAGGCCCTAGATTAAGCAGTTGGGAACCTTAATTCTCTTTAGTCATCGGAGAATCCACAGTAAGAACGATTTTCTGCCAACGTTTCGAATCCCAACCGGGATCCATCATCAACAGGATCTCTTAATTCTCTACCTAATTATTTGTCTGCCAAGATTAAACAGTTTGGACAGACTTCTTTCTCTATTCTACAACAGAAAATTGAAACATGGCATGATCTAGATTAGGCTGTTGGACCATCCATCAAAATTTGAGTAAACATGGAACTATGTACACACCTTGTTTTCTTGGAAATATGGGATCTTTGTACCATCAAAGCAGAGAATATTTGGCTCTTGAATTTTCCAATCATGAAATATGAAACCTATGGGTATAGGTATCCAACAGGATCCAAAATTGCGCAAAACAGTCAAGCAGTCCTCCCTCAAAAAAATGTGCAATCCGACACGGCACTGGGCCTCAGCCCAGAAATTATACAATTATGGGAGGCAGTGGCCTGCTCAGCCCAAATATTATGCAATTCCTGACAGACAACCAACTCCACTCAGCCTAGAAACTACGTAAATTATCATCCAAAGCTCGTAGATTGATGCATGTCCCTTAAGTTTGATCGGTTCCCTTAAGGACTAAGCAAAGCTGATTTCCATGCATGGGCTTCTTTTCCTGAAATAGAAAAAGGCAGCATGAAAAAGGCATCCGTATATTTTAGGGATCTGTTTTTAGAAGCTAGATGTTACATGTGAGTGACATACCTCTATTGTATGCAAATATATCATTGAAAAGCTTTGGAATGTGAGCCATATCTTTCACAACAAGTCTCCCACTCCCTCACATGCCCTTCCTGCTCCAAAACCTTCGATAAGGTAGTTTTTGAAGCAATGTTTTCAAGCCTATGATGTTATTCATGTGTTGTGGTAAATCAACGTAATAATATATATAGTTGAGATAGCTCTGAAGCACTTGTGGGGAGCTCTTCGTACTATAAATCATGTGAGTTTTCAATTATTAAATTCTTATGTTTTTCACCTTGGGAATATAGCTTCACGATGGTTTTATAAGGAGCCATATTTTCATGGATGTAAGTGACTCCTAAGAACCTAGAAATCTTAATTGTAACTTCCATAAGTCTCTTTTCTGTGGAACAAATTTCAATTACCATTGCCATAATGTTGGCATATTTATTTGGGTTTGTTTCATGGAGGCTTGTATCACTTATAGGTATGTGATTAGTAAGAAGGGTTTACAAATTTATTGTATTTTATTGTATTTTACATGCCAAGTGTCACTTTTTCGTAGATTTGTGGCATGCGCATCATAACATCAATCTTATCAAAACTTATGAACCATACTTTGTAGAGCTCATTCCTCACATCGATCTTATAGCTGTGACATCCCACATCACATCCAGGAGTCTTCGACACTTTCATCTTAGCTATTTCAGGGTAAGTCTCCTTGTCATGTCTTGCACTGCATCATTGTCTCTTTTTGTGTTTCACTTTGTGTAAGTGTTATTTGCTTGATTTCAGTGAGTGCTTGTTATCGTTTTAATGTATGTTAGCTTGTAGAAGCATAGTCTCAGTTTTCGTTTGCATCTCACTATTGTTGCATGCATGACACTGTTTTTTCACCGACGATCATCATTGCGACAACCCACTTCACACACATGCATGTTTTTCACTTTCTGAGTCTTGCAGTTACTATTTCCATGCATGATCATGCACTCTCTTTTTCACTTAGTTTCACCATGCATTCAGACTTCTCATGTTTTAAGTCGCCTGTTAGCAGGTCTCGGATTTCTTGGCCTAGACCTTTCCTTTCCTTGCTATCAATACGCATTTTTGGAAGTGAAGGCTATTCCTTCCCTCCAGAAATTTCCCAAGTCTAGCCTAGCACTGATCTTTAGGCTTTCATTGCAAAATTCTAGGAGGCAATGCCTTGCGGGCCTGAGAAACTGCACAATTTAGTTTGCTGGTTTGCATGTCACTGCTGACTAAAACTGTGCATTCTGTAATTTCAGTCCACAACAGGCCAGGCTGTACTACAGATTGTGTAGTTCCAGCAATCAGTTATCCTCGTGACAGCCCAGACTGTGCCTTGCATAGTTTTGGCAGTCAGTCTCCCAGCCTCTCGGTGAAAATTGCAAAATCCTCACAAACAGTCACAAATGTATGTTTCATGTCAGTGCTTAAGTTTTTTTTGGCTTTCAACTGACAGATTGCCTACCATGAGTATTTCTATGTCTCCAAGTATCACAGGTGTTTGCCTACCTCTCAGTAGCATAGGTATAATGGCTTCCGGGAGAGCAGAGTCAAAGACACTGTTGAGAGTGCACTGGGGATGTAGTCAACCAAGTGTCTATGGACTTTCCTATCTATGAAGACATCAAGTTGTTCATGGACAAGGCTATCAAGATGAAATGGTAGTGACATCATAGCGAGTATCACCATCAACATCAGTAGAAGCTACCACACCTGCATGCGACAAATGCAAGAGGAAGGTTGTTGACAACACAAAGGTGGAGCAAAGCTTCAAGTTCAAGCATATCCACTTGCGATGAAAGTAGCTTTGGAGATTGAGGCTATGAGGTGAAAACATGACAAGAGGATCATGCAAAAGTAGAGAGAGAAATAGAGAAGGAGTTGTAGGTTCTGAAGTGACAACTCAAGGAAGAACAGGAGTGGCGCAGATGAGAGAAGGAGTTGCAGCATAAATAGTTACAACAGGAGGCACAACATGCACAGACTAATGAAACTACAGCCATACATGTTATGGACCCATCCCAGTAGCTGGCATGGTGCAGACAGGGTGAGAAGTCCAATTGATCACATGCAAGGGTGTTCAGGAGCATGGACGTCATTATGTGCATGCGATACCACCCATTGGCACAATCATTGTGGGGAAGACAACAACCAAGTCCAACTAGAGATGAACATGTATGTCGACATGTTGATGCGCATGTCACCAACACACACTTGGAGATTAGCAAAGTCACTATGCATCAGTATGTTGTTTGTCGAGTTGCGTGCAAGATGATGATGTGCATGTTATCAGATGAGTTGGATGGAGAAGCCATATCAGTGTACCTGGATGCAACATAGGCAAGAGTTTTCTTACAACATAATGTCACTATTGAGTGTGCAGACACCATCAAGGATGACCAAGCTTGGCATCAGTTCGCCACTATCGATCATCGTGAGGATGTCGAAAAGTTGGTCTTCCCACAACTTTCTAAGTCTTAGTGATAGCTTGGATGGCTTGCTCAAGCCTATTTTGTCTCACATGGGTACATGTGCAGATTGTATGTAACATCTTGTAAAGTGAAAGTCCAAGTGTCGATAGTTGAATGTAATAGTGATGTAGTGGGTGAAGAGTCATGAGGGTTGGTCAAGAGTCATAGAGGAGAATGTCAAGGGTCACCCCACCCTTTGATATTTGTAGAACGTCATAACTCATTGTAAGGGATTTTGGGTACCCAAGCTTCTGATAGGAGTATCTTAGAGAAAGCTTGGAGATTATTGTAACAAGCCTTGACTTATCCCCAGTGCAGAGCTAGTACATCACGTTG
Organism: Pinus tabuliformis; assembly: GCA_031772625.1. Taxonomy (NCBI): domain Eukaryota; kingdom Viridiplantae; phylum Streptophyta; class Pinopsida; order Pinales; family Pinaceae; genus Pinus; species Pinus tabuliformis. The sequence goes on along the minus strand of CM062819.1, from coordinate 1,499,583,271 downwards.
GAGGAGTAGGTGGCAGTGACTTTAATGTTCGGTTATTGGGAATAGTGGTTGGCCATGGTTGTACTATATGATTGGAACTTTCACTTGTTAAAATAACAGAGCTGACATGTTTCACGCATATGTTGTTATTGTATTTTAGTTATCTTGGTTACTCTAATGATATATGTGGTTGTTTTCTTACGCATGTATGTATAGACCCTTTTTGTATATGTATGTATGAATCTTACTGAGATGTGTTGTTGTTTTAACCATCTCATTGGATTTTTGGATCACCTACCTTCAAGTTTGTGATCCATATTTGCTCATGTGTTCCCTTCCAAGCCACATGCTTCCACAAGTTTCCAAGGGGTGCACTCAGCCCAATTTCTGTGTGTTAGAACCATTCATGCACTTTCCTTGGCTTGATGTGCATGTCACACCCTTGCTACCAATAATGAAATCTTACTTACCTTTGCGCACAACCACAGTCAAGGTGATATCGTACGACCCACTGGTGGGACTCCTACACCAAACGATCTGAGGTATAGTTGGGACTTCTTACCAGGGAGATCCCCTGACATGTTGGCGTGTCTAGGACTTTCAACAAGTCCATATAATTTACTCATTGATGAGCCTCATCATCACCCCCCTATTGAATGTGTTGCTCATCCTCTAAGAAACTCAATCTATGTCCATGTCCTTCATTGATTTGGTGGCCTCCCTGACATTCCAGGCTTCTACTGTAGTCTTCCCCCTTGTGGATAAAACGCTACATGTTTCTCTATCTCCTCCCACTACTTTCTTTCTTCTTCCTCCTTTCTCCCTTCTAACATCCCCAAAAGTAATGGTGGAATGAGTTTCAAGCCAATCCAGTTGAATTTTAGTCTCTACAATTCTTACTTATACATTGGGGTCCTTTCTAGTGCATCCCTCATTTTGTTAGGAGAATGATACTCCCTGATCTTTAGGCTGTAGGTCAAGGTGTTCCACCTCCTTTGGCAGGCTTGCTTGTTTTCATCTCCTAGAAATGTCAACATGTCCTACAATGAGTGATTGCTTGCCCTTATGTGGCTAGGTATCTTGGTGCAAGCTGGTGATCATTGGTAGTGAGGTTGTTGGTGCTAATGATAGACATGGAGTTGGGCTGTTCTGCTCTGATGAAAAGGGGTTATGTTTCTTCTCTTTCCAATACCCTTTTTACTTTTGTAGCTCTAGCCTCCTCATGATTCATCCACTATTCCAAGGCCATGAGTTGTAAGTCCCCTATTTTTTGATTGGGGTCCCACACATTCAAATCTGTTAGGGCCAAGTTATGTAGGTAGAATTCAGATATCTTGGCCCTATCCTCCAGGGTGCTTTGGTCACAAAGGTCAATGAGTTGTCTGTGGTCTTGGAAAAGCATAGTTCCTCTTTGTGCAAGGGTTTTTATCTAAAACTGGAGCCATTTTTCTTTGAGGTATAAGGCATATCATTTTTCTGGCATCCTACATTGGAGTGCCTCCATGGAGAGACTAGCCATTGTTTGCAATTGGCTCTCCTTCTCCTGTAGTTGCCTATTAGGCAACTATAATACTAGTGCATTCCCTTATTATTATTGTGATTGTAGCTCCTTATTGTTATTGTTGTGCCCATGTTGTCCACATATTGCTATTATTGTGCCCTGTAGAAGCCCACTATTGTTATTGTTGTTACCTTACATTATTATTGTTATGTCGGCTTTGACTAGATTGTGACCCCTTAGACTCCTATATATGGAAAGGAGGTCCTATCATTTGTATCATCCAAAAATTGTTCATTTGTGTAATGTAAAGGAGGTTTCCCCCTCGAAGAGGCTGATTTTGAAGTCATTTCTCTATAATTCTTCTATTTTGTGAGCTGGTTGCATAACAATTGGTATCAGAGGTTTGGATGTTAGGGTTTCGCCACTTGAAACAGGTCATCGTGAAATGTTCACTATAATATTTTTTCTATGATGTTTTAGAAGATAAAATTAAAACCCATTTGAGAAGAAATCTTGATGAACCTTGGGTACATATTTGAGGTCTTGTCTCGCTATATGTTTGGAGATATTATCTAAGGAAGTTAGGGTTTTTGTAGGCTCCCGTATTATATCTCAAATAGGTGACTTGAGGAAAATCATCATAACTTACTCTCTGGGCATCAGATTAACATTTTGTAAGATGTTACAGAAATATGATGGACTTTAGTTTTCTATGTATTGGTTTCAGGTATGAATATCGAAATAGTGAGACGTGGGACATCGTACAATTTTGCTCTACTGAACTAGTGTATAATCATGACATCGTGGGATATTTGGATTAACTATTTCTTAGATAATCCAATCTTGATCAGACTTACATGGTTGGCATGCAGACTCAGAGGGTTACCATATGACGAAATGTCATACCTTGGAGATCTACAATGACAGAGATACAACTGATTCAATATCGAGCTCTGAGAAAGCTAAAAACGATGTGTAGTCTTTTTAAAATTTTGCATAAGTTTTGTTTGAAAAATTAGTTTAAAGGAATTCAAAGGACATAGTGAAGCATAATTATCATTAATTGATGCCCCGAAGAAAGAAAATGGAAACACCTAGTAAGCAGCCTGAAATCTCTAGCGTGACTCATGAAAAAGAGGAAGACATGCAACATGATATATCAAAATTATGAGACCAAGAGCAACAAATTTCACCCTCACAAAAAGTAACATAAGCTAAGATGGATGGTTTAAAGAAAGGTGTGGAAGCTAAGATGGATGGTTTAAATAATGGCATGGAAGCTAATATGAATGGCATGGAATCTAATATGGTTGGCATGGAAGCTAAGATGGATGGCATGGAAGCTAATATGGATGGTATAGAAGCAAAACTTGAAGGTAACATCGAATACTTGAAGATAGATTTGATAAAGTTGCTACAAGAAATTCTTAGTAATGGTGAAAGGGTAGTAAAGGAAAGTCAAGATGAGAACAAAAGAAATGATAATCATGATTTCACGGACTCTAATGTTAGATTGAAGACTCACCATGTTCCAAAGATTGATATGAGGAAGTTTGATGGCAAGGATGCTGTAACTTGGTCACTACAAATTGATCAATATTTTGATCTCCATAATCTGAAGAAGACACAAAAGGTATGCATTGCAACTTTATATTTGGAACCTAATCAATTTGTATGGTATCAATGGATTTTCTCTCGTAAACAAATTGTCACTTGGGCAACTTTTATGAAATAAATGATAGCACATTATGAGGATACAAAATGAAACACTTTTTTATCCCATTGATAAATCTCAAACAAAAAGGTTCAATGGTGGAGCACATTGAGGACTTCAAAAAATTGAATATAAGGGTAAACTATATTCCAAAGGAGCATATGATTGATGTGTTCATAGGGACATTAAAGGATAACTTCCAACATCAAGTTCGCATTTGGGAACCTAATTCATTGGAGAAGTCATTTAGGTTGGCAAGAAAATTTGAAAAAAAAAATTATGGCAGCAAGAAAGCCTACCAATCACAACTATAAATATGGACATGTTGTTTCCCCTAGCCTTCCACAAACTACAAGTTTGACAGCACAATAATTGGAAGAAAAAAGAGCAAAAGGGCTTTCTTATAGTTGTGATAGAAAATACACTAAAGGTCATAAGTGTGCTAAGAAGAAATTATTTTACATAGATTTTGAAGGGGAAGAATAAAAGGAACAAGAAACATCAAAAGAAGAGGATACACACCAAGAACAAATCTTAGAGAAAGAAGAAATGAATCCGACCACATCTTGTAATGCATTAGCTAGAATAACCACTCCTCAAACTATCAATATCGAAGGACATATCAAGAATAAAAAGGTAATAGTATTGATTGATTCAGGTAGTACCCGTAATTTTATTAATTGTAAGATAGAGAAGGAATTGAATTGCCTCCTATATCTAGCACCAGAGTGTCAAGTCATGGTTTGAAATAGAAGAACCATAAATTTCTCTCGAAAGTGCCATAATATCAAGCTATCCATGGGAGAATATGTGTTGAGTAGTCCAATGCTTTCCATTCCAATGGGTGGTGTTGATGTTGCAGTAAGAGTCCAATGGCTACAATATTTGGGTATGATAGCTTTTAATTTTTAAGAACTTTTCTTGAAATTTATTTCAGAAGGAAAGGAAGTTCAATTAAGGAGCATTGCAGGGAAACCAGGAAAGATAATTTTCTCTAATGACATGACAAAGCTTCTAAAGGAAGAACAAAGTCGTGTAATTGCACAACTATGTTCATTAGAGGTTCCCATGTCGAAATCATATTTTTCTCCAAATCTCCAAAAAGTCTTGGACAATAATTCCAAAGTATTTGAGACTCCCAAAGGCCTCCTATATATTCATTCTCATGATCATGTTATTCATTTGATTCCAGGAATTGTTCCTCCAAAAATCAGGCCTTACAGATATCCCTATGCCCAAAAGTGTGAAATTGAATGTATGGTTGAAAAAATGCTAGAGGCTGGTATAATTCAACCTAGTCAAAGTTCTTTGTCTACTCCAGTAGTATTAGTGCACAAGAAGGATGGATCATGGCACATGTGTTTAGATTATAGGGAGCTCAATAAGATCACTATTAAAGATAAATTTCCCATTCCGGTCATTGATGAATTACTGGATGAATTGCATGTAGCAATTTACATCACCAAGGTTGACCTTCATTTACAATATCATCATATCAGAATGAGGACTGAAGACATTCCAAAAATAGGATTTAGAACTCATGAGGTCCATTATGAATGTTTTTTCATGGCTTTTTTCCTTACCAACGCACCTTCTACATTTCAAGGTTTGATGAATTCTGTTTTGAAACCCTTCCTTAGAAAATTTATGTTACTATTTTTTGATGATATACTAATCTATAGCAAGTCTTGGAAGGATCATGTTCAATATGTTGGTAGAGTGCTAAAACTATTGGAGGAGAAACAATTATATGAAAATACCTCAAAATGTTTCTTTGGGGTAAAAGAGGTGGAATATTTGGGTTATATTGTATCTCATGAAGGTGTTAAGGTAGACCCTAGAAAACTAAAGACATTAAGCAATGGAAAATCCACAGATACGTAAAGCATCTGCGAGGATTTCTCGAGTTGACAAGGTATAATCGCAAGTTTTTTAAGAATTGTGGGAGAATAGCGACACCTCTAACAACATTACTGAAGAAATATGCATTTTCTTGGACTCCAGAAGCAACGAAAGCCCTTGAGCATCTTAAAGAGGCAATGTGCCAAGCACTGGTTTTAGCTATGCCAGACTTCACAAAAACCTTTATTGTGGAATGTGATGCCTCAAGAAATGGAATTGGTGTTGTTTTAATGCAAGAAGAACCATTGCTTTTGAAAGTTGTCTAATCAAAGGAAAGTATTTACATAAAGCTATTTATGAGAAGGAGATGTTGGCAATACTACATGCACTTAAGAATTGGCAACCTTACCTAATCGGAAGACACTTCAATCTAAAAACAGATCATGATAGTCTTAAATAGTTTTTAGAACAAACATTATCTTTAGAATAGAAGAAAAAATGGGTCTGAAAAATGTTGGGTTATGACCTTGAAATCATCTAAAAAAAGGGAAGAAAAATGTTGTTGCAGATGCACTCTCAAGAAAGGATGAGGATGTGGAAGCATTTCTTTACGACATTTCTATTATGCAACTAGATTGGATAAACGAATCAAGGGATGAATGGAAGAATGATGAAGAAGTGTGGAAATTGATTCAAAATTTACAACAAGACCCCAATACATCTGATGCATTTAGCTGGAAAGAGGATTCATTATGGTACAAATATCACTTATACCTTTGTAAGAATTCACAACTCAAACAAAAGATTCTTATGGAATTGCACACCTCTCCCTTAGGAGGGCACTCAGGATTTTTAAAAACTTACCACGTGGTTAAGAAGGAATTTTGTTTGGTTTGCCAACAAAATAAATTTGAAACAATTAAGACCCCAAGTCTATTACAACCTTTATCTATTCCAAGTCAATGTTGGGAGGAGGTTTCAATGGATTTTATTGTAGGTTTACCTAAGTCTGAAGGAACGAGTGTCATCATAGTGATAGTTGATAGACTTACCAAGAATGCACATTTTTGTGCATTATCTCATGCCTTAAAAGCAAGTACAATATCTACAGCATTTGTGGAAATAATTCAAAAGCTACATGGAAACCCAAAGATTATTGTAAGTGATAGAGATCCCATTTTCACTTGAAATTTTTGGACAAAATTATTTTCTTGTCTAGGTACTCAGTTAGCTCATAGCTCATCATGTCATCCTTAATCTGATGGGAAAACTGAGATAGTGAGCAGATGTTTGGATGGATATTTTCATTGCTTTGTATCTAATGAACAGACACAATGGGTCAAATGGTTTCCTCTCGCTGAATGGTGGTATAACACTTCCTTCCATACTGCCGCAAAAATGACCCCATTTATCGCACTCTATGGATATCTTCCATTGTCCCTCACATCATATTTAAGAGAAAATTCCAAGGTTAAAGTTGTGGAAGATCACATCGAACATCAAGAACAAGTTCTCCAACTCTTAAACGATAACCTCACTTTGGCACAAAATAGAATGAAAGAATAGGAAGATTAACATCGTAGCAAAAGAAGTTTTGATGTAGGTGGCTGGGTATTTCTATGGCTACAACCATACAAACAAATGGCCCTCAAGAAAGCTAAGGAGGATAATAAATTATCACCAAAGTATTATGGTCTGTACAAGGTGTAAAAGATTCGTACTATGGCATACAAATTGGAGTTTCCTACAACTTCTCGAGTGCGCCAAGTTTTCCATGTTTCATGATTAAATAAGGTTATAGGTGACAAGATCCCAGTTCAAACAATATTGCCAAAACTTGATGAGGAAGGAAAAATCATATTGGAACCTAAAGCAGTCATAGAAATAAGAACTCGAGAACTACGAAATCAATCAATTTCAGAGTATCTCATCAAGTGGAAGAACTTACGAGCCAAAGTTTCCACATGGGAGGATAATAATTTTATATAGAGGCATCTAGAACTACTAAAGCATTGAGGACAATGCTTTTCTTAAGGAGAGGGGCATGTTAGGCCCCTATAATACAAGTGTATTCCTTTATTATTATTCTCATTGTAGCCCCTTATTGTTATTTTTGTGCCCCATAGAAGCCTACTATTGTTATTATTGTGCCCTTCCATTATTACTTTTATCTCAACTTTAACTATATTGTGACCCCTTAGACTCCTATGTATAGAAAGTACTTCTTGTCATTCGTGTCATCCAAGAATTTTTCATCTGTGTAATGTAAAGGAGGTTTCCCCCTTGAAGAGGCCGATTTTGAAGTCATTGCTCTATCTTTCTTCTATTTTGTGAGATGGTTTCTCTATCTTTCTATTTTTACTTTTTTTAGCTCTCGCCTCCTCATGATTCATCCATGATGCCAAGGTCATGAGTTGTAAGTCCCGTAGCTTTGGATTGGGGTCCCATACATTCAAATTTGTTAGGGCCAAGTTATGCAGGTAGAATTCAGATATCTTGGCCCTATCCTCCAGTGTTCTTTGGTCAGATAGGTTAGTGCACTGCCTGTGGTCTTGGAAAGGCATCATTCCTCTTTGTGCAATGGTTTTTATCTGAAACAACCACCATTGTTCTTTGAGGTATAAGGCATATGATTTTGCTAGTATCCTACATTGTAGTGCCTCCATGGAGAGACTTGCCATAGTTGGAAGTTGGTTCTCCTTCTCCTATAGCTGTCTCCTTAGCCATGTGTTCTCAGCCTCTAGTTGAGATTTCATCTTTCTTTCCCTGTCTTTTATTCTACTCAACTCTCTACCCATTTCTATCAAGTTTTTTTCCATATGGCCTACGTCCTCTACACTTTTTGATTTAGCAATTTTCATGCAGCGATGCGTCCTTACTCTCTCCTTTTCAAGTTCAAAGAATAGAGGGATGGAAAATTTTTGTGGTATCACTCTACCCCCGTCAATGAATCTATAATAGGAGCTAAGGTTTGGCTATGGGTTAGGTTTCATCAGGTCCTAGGACTCTCCCTTTACTATTTCTTGAGTATTTTCTTCCTCTTTTGCTTCCCTTTGCCCTTGCAGTCCTTTATTTTCTTATTTCTGTGTTTCCTGTAGTTTTCACAGGGTTTCCTATAGGACTATTTTTTCTTCCTGTAGGCCTATTTGTGTTTCTTGTAGGATACCTTTCCCTTTTTGAAAACGGGTCAAGGGTTCTTTAACTAGTTTTACTGAGGTTGACCTGTTGACAAGCCTCCTAACATAGGTGATTGGTGACCTTGGTGAAGCTTGTTTTGATGTGCGTTCTTCATCTCTCTTTACTAGAGGGGCTAAATTCACTTGTTCTTATAGTGAGTCCTCTATGATAATGGGGATATTGGTAGGGGTTTGAGGTCTCCGTTGTTTTATCATTGTGCTCTTCCTTCTTCTGAAGTATAGGGGAGTCTTCCTCTACCTCTTTCCTTTTTATTTGATAGGTGTACATAGAGAAGTTAAGGCAGCAACTTCCTCCTTCTCTGTGGGATTTGGAGACGACCTTGGAGATTCCTCTTATTCCATGCTCTGTACTTCAGGAGTTGGCTCATCCTTTTGTGCTTATTCCTTTGTCTTATTTATTTTTTCCTCCTCTTCTTTAGGCTCTTCATCCTCTTCTTCATGTTCTTCTTCTTAAGGCTCTTCTTCAAGCTCTTCTTTAGGCTCTTCTTCTTCTTCTTCTTCAGGTTCTTCTCCCTCTTCTTCCTCACTAGTAGGGTCTCTGTCATACTCAATGGCTTGAATTTCATCTTCTTCATTCATGTCTGCAAATGTTGACCACATAATAGGGACTCACAAATTTTTTAGAGTATCATCTAGGATAAGTTTGATAAACCCATGATGTCTTCCTTGTTGTACCTTGATGCTCATTTCTATCTTCGATTGTAAAAAAAGTAAGGCAAACTAAGTCTTCTATGAGGAGGTGTCCCTTATCGAAATCTCAGCTTATGGAGGATTCTAAACTAGTACCCATAGACTATACTGAGTCTACCCTTATACGAAATATAATTGATTATGCGATAACTTACTTCATTCCAAGGATATGGAATGCTTGCCCTTCTAACCCCATTTTTGTCTTCAATTGGTCCTTCTACTTGAAAGAAAAGTCACTTCTACGCAAGAATGTTGCTAGTTTTGTCCTCTTTTCTCCACTGTAATCCTAGAGGAAGTGTAGTGATCCTGCTAATGCTCTCAGGGGTAATTGTTACTCACAAACCCCTCACTCCAGTAGTGTCACTGGCTCTAGCTACAGGTATGAGTGACGTTGCGAATTCCCCAGCGACATCATCATCATATCTCCTAGGTAGCTCGAAGAACCCCAGCCATTGATGCCTTGTAAAGATTTATACCACAGGAGGATGTTGGTGTATTCTGGTTATTCTTGTCGGCTCCCTTTTGTTGACACCCCCTGCCATATTTTCTCTTCGTCAAACTATTTGTATGAGGTTTGGGTTTGCTATAGCTCAAGAACTTCTCTAGGTTATGAAGGTCTAAATTTTACCCTACACAATCTTCCACAAAATTCTGTCTATCTCTATGAACACTGCAAATACTTAAAATAAATGACAATTTCTTTCTTTTTTTTCTTTAAAGATGAAAACATAAGGGATATGGCACCTACCTTCCTCTGCAACCCTCTAATGATGATAATTCGGCACCCACTTATGGCATTTGTGACAATTCTTTGTGTTTTCTGTAGCTTTCCTGTAGTTTCCTATAGGTGCTCACTGTTTCTTGTAGTTTCTTTGTGCTTCCTATAGATTCTCACAATAGGTAGGCTCAGACTAACTTTTCCTTAGATGGCTCCTCGAGGTTATCTCCACTCTCAAACTCTCAAGAAAAACAATACTTTGCATGGAAGTCAGTGAATATTTCTATTTATGGATGATTTCATTGAGTGATGTACTGGCTGGACGAGTACGTATTTCTCCTTTTCGACCATTGGTCCCACTACTAGCTAATGATGTCACCCTTCCTCATAATCATCACCCATTTCTGTTCATCGTAACTTGGCCACCTTTCTTATTTATTCCCCTTTTGATGTGACATTTTGATGTGTCCTCTTGACTAACACTTAATTTTTTTTTATTGGACTGAGGGTGGCCAAGCTAACTAGCCACCTTCGCTTATAAAATCAACTATCTACATATTCCTACAGTTTAATCATATTCATACTTATGAGGGAGTATTGATGAGGTGACATACCTGTTGGTCATTTGCCTTGCTAATGCATGTTGGAGAGTGGCGTTGATGTGCTGCTCCTGACCGAGGTACATCTTCTTAACTACATTTTTCTTCTCTTTGTTGATCTTATTTTGTTGATGGGTTGTGTTCTTGATGATGTGTAGAATTTGGCTTCCTCTATTACTGTTGAGCTCTAGAGGAGTTTCATTGTGACTTCAGTTATGATTCTTCTCTTTCATGGTGCTTAAGGTTAGGTTTGGAGCCTGATGTTGATTCCAAATAGGCCATTACAGGATTTCCTACAGGAAAACTATAGGATGTCGTGTGGCTGCCCTTTTTTTGAATTTTTGTGTCCTTCCTCTACATGGAGGGGAAATAGGTATTGGAATGAGTGGAAGGTGTGGCGATGGAGTGCTAGGTGAGGTAGACTACTTGTGGCATGCCTCTTTGATGTTATTTTCTATTTTTTCTTCAACTTATTTATTTTTTTTTTTTTTTTATGGACATATGTGATGACATGGTCATGAAGGGTATTGGCTGAGGTGTGGTGAAGTCAATGGCCTTATTTTTTAATCCCAAAAGAGTTCTGCATCATAATTTCTCCATAAGACTACCTTTCTTGTAGATTTTCAAGACTTCTTGTAGTACTACAAGAAACTCCTATAGTAATTATAGGAAATCCTATAGAAAGCACAAAATTGCCTAAAATTTGAATTTTTTTGTTGCTGAAGATAATTATGCCTAAAGGGACATGGGGATTATGGAGGAGATGAAATGCATGAAGAAAAATGTGGATTTTTTTAGGGCTTGTTTCCCTTTGATCTCTGTGTCCCTTGTCTTCTTGAAAACCTGCAAAAACTATAATTGTTATGAATGGGCAGGTTTTAGGTCCTTGCCATTATTTTTGTGCTTTAATTTTTTATTTTTATTTTCATTTTTATTTTTAATTATTTATTTATTTTTTCTGAAAGACAACCAGGTTGCCTCAAAGGAGGTTTTCATCCTAGTGGCCTACCCTAGTCACCCGAAAAGAGGTTTTCACCCTGAGGTCTTTTGTTTTCCTTTTCCTTTTTTTTAAAACACTCTTGGGCTGCCTCAAAGAGGTTTTCAACCTAAGAGTGGGACTCAGGTGCCTCATTGAGTTTTTCCCCTGTGACTCTTTCATTTTTCTTTTTCTTTTTCTTTTCCTTTTTTTTCAAAACTCCAACAAACCTCAAGAACTTGGTGAGGTGGAATATGAGACTCCTTCAATTATCATCACTGCCTTGCTGATGCTATTGATGAACTCCTTCCTTGACAAAGGCTTTTTGTAGACTTTCAACCAATACCCATTGACAAACAAAGAGATACTTTATTCATCGATTGTTATTATCTAAGCAAAATGATTATCATGGCACTTTTCTATCACATATGGTGCCAACCATATGGTCATCAGCTTGCCTTTGAAATGTTTGTATCGAGAGTCATACAACAGGGCCCAATCTCCTTCGTGAGACAATTTGTCTTTGATATTTTTGTCATGCTAGATTGTTCTTTATACTTGAGTCACTTTTGTGTGCAGGAGGGCCTGCATCCTAAATTCATCTAACCCATTTAGTTGGAGAAATCTCTCTTTCTTTGGCCTTGTGACATCTAGATCCAATTGCATTTCCATCCTTAAGGTGTTGTACTCAAATTCAATGGACAACAGGACCTTCTTCCCAAAGATGAAATCATAAGGGATGAAGCTAGTGGTGGCCTTCCAAGTTGTATTATAGGCCCATGTGGTGATATTGTACCCAGGTATACCCATGAACCAGCGCAAAATTGCATCTTTGAGAGTGTATGGGGATAGTTTCAACTTCTAATCATCAGAGGTGTAATCATAAGTTTTGCATATGACAAAAACTCGAACAAAAAAGTATCCAAGTCTCCTAAGGTTAGGCTATGGAAGCGAGTAAGAGAAAAGGGGCTCATGTTTTTCATCTTAGCATCCCCATTAGTTTCTTTGATGGGAAAAACACCCTTAGCTCTATCTATGTCTCCCCTTTCATTTCTATTTTCATCCATGGTGTAAGTTGGTGGAATGGTCTCTTCTTCTTCCCTGATAGGCTCTTCAAAAATTTATGGTTGTTTCCCAAATGGGTCATCTAGCTCATAACCACCGAAGAATACAAAGGGTTTGCTATTTGATGTGGTGGGGGTATTTGGCAAAGATTTTCCTAAATTGTCTCTACTCCTACGAGGCATGACAGGAGTTTTTTGGTTTTTTAGGTTTTTCTTTTGTTTTTGAACCTCTTGTAGAATGGAAAGAAAAAAAAAACAAATTGCAACTACTTGCTAAATGAAACTAATTAAAAAATCGAAAGGAAGAAAAAACAAATCGCAACTACTTGTTGAATGAAACTAATTGAAGAGTGAGAATGAAATAAGGAAGGAAAGAAAGAAAGTAGAAATCAGATATACTCAGGCACCTCCCCGACAATGACACCAAAACGTGGTGAGCACAAGTATTGCAGCGAGGATGCTGCAACTCTTGGGGCTACCAACATTACTTCATCAACTCGGGGTTCATACAAACTTGGCGATGATAGTGTTGTATACACAAATAGATGTAATGGTATACTCTTGTCACTATTCAACTGGGGCGATAGACCACTAGGAGTTTTTCAAACCAGTCTTCTATTGACTAGATGAAGCGTAACTACCAATTGGAGAAGGAAAAAATATCATAAATGAAAGAAAACAAATGATGACTATTTTAAAGAATGAAAGACTGAATTAGAAGATGCTTGTAAAGAAACATGAAATCCTCTATCTACTCGTTACCACATTTTGCTTGCAAAAGAAATCTAGTTTAATGCTATTCATCACATGCGAGATTTAAGCTAACCGAGCATAGAATCTAATCTAGGGTGTATTAACTATTGCATGCATGTGCTAATTAGGAAATAAAAAGAACTCTTTTATTCATCTTTTCATTTTATGAATGCAAATGCTAATCTTTCCTTGTTCTTTGGTAGGGGAGACAGGTATGAAGGAAGAGGGTTAGAATGGTCTTAATGGAATGGAGGTCAAGTAGAGGCCTAATCCTAGCTTCAGTGATGATTTTTCTCAATTCAGGCTCAAAACAGGTTGCTACAGGATTTCCTACAGGAAAACTACAGGATGTCCTAGTTCTCCTACACGATCCCCTGTTTTACTATAGGAATAGGCCAAAAGCTTAGTAAGTCATTTAGAAGGTGGAATGAAGCTTGGGAAAGGTAGCTAATGGGAGAATAAGGCATGAAGGGGGTGAACACTACCTAGAGCTCAAGAAAGTATTTCAAGATGGTTGGATTTTCTCAATGGAAATGGAAATTTTTGCTTATAACACAAGAATTTGGATTGAGATTTTAGTGGATTTTGGAGACATGGTTGAATAAGGTTTAAATGAGGCAACCAAGATTAGGTATCCTTGCAATGTAGAATCTCCTTCAAAAACACACATTCTTGTCTGCATTTATACACAAATGCAACTATGCATGGGAAAGATTCATTAAATGGAAGAAAACAAAACTATTACCATCTAATGGATAAGTGCATGAATGGAAGTGCTTTGAAATCAATACAATACCTAAGAGATCAGAAATGACAATTTCAACTTATCCTAAGAAACTTAAATATAATGACCTACTCATCAAGAAACCCTATTTTATGTAGCAAAGCAAGAACTCTGTTTTTGGATTGTATGAAAGTGTCCCTCAAGTCATGATCACAAAAGAGAGAGATGAGGTGAAAAACACTATCACCAACTTTTTTGAAATGCCTTCTGTCACTATGATACCATTGTTCTAACTATCCACAAATGGAAGCAAACTAATTAATCATACCAATACTTGCAAATTAACAACACCAAAAGCAGTTCAACAGCTAACTATGAATGTAATCTAAGCATACATATACAAGAAGAGGAACCTCTGCTGCTAGGGTTGGGCACTAACCCAAGAGCTTTAGCCCTTTGAGTCAACTCATTACTGGATCAAGGGAATGCTTCTCATTTTCATTAAAATATAAAAAATACACAAGAGTTATCAGTCACAAATTTTCAACTCAAAAATGCTTCTTGGCTACAATGAACAAAAATCTGAATCCTAATGAGGCTCTAGGCCTTCTTATTTATACAATTGAAGTTACCAACAACTTTCTTAAATTTATGGAGGCTTGGCTCCCAAACATGAGATCAACTGGTATTCAACTGTCACTGGCTTGGTTGCCAATGATCTTAATGGATCGGCTGCATGCAACTCCGAGATGATGAGATTTGATGCAGGAATATTCAAGTGAGGAGTTATGGAGGGAGATCCCATCTCCTAAAATCTCCTTTTCTTGTCTCATTTGAGTTCTTGCACTTTAATTAGCCAAAATTTACTTCAAAACTTGAAATAAATGCACATTAGGCCACTAGACATGACATCTCATCTTTACCCTTCTCGTTAAGAAAAATATAACAAATCATGTAAAGAATTATGAGAAAAGTTGATTTTAGTAAGTTGGAGAGTTGTATTAAGGTCCATATAATTTACCCATTGATGAGCCTGATCATCATCTATTCCATTGCTACTACCATATGATGCATAAATTAATTCTCATTGATGCCATGTACTCATGTCATTTTATGTTTTTGGCATATATTGATGAGAGAACCATTGTCTGTAGATGTAAAATCAATGTACTATCATTGTTTCATCTTTATGGTGCATTTATCATGGAGTGAGCGATGGTGTCTAACATATATTGTCATTTACTATGTGTGGGTCAATGGAGTCCAAGTAATGTATTATGATGTATATCTTTGATGTAGCCCCACTTCATTGGGTGCATAATGTAAAATTGGGTCCATAGAGTCATGGTTGGTGATGGGTAATAGAGGATTTATATGTCAATCCTCTGTACTTGTCATGACTATGAATATGCTCCATGAATCATATATGTATTGTACATATTTTCCATAGTCAAGTTAGATTCTTGGTTAAGAGGAGTACTCTCTTGCACTTGGAAATGAGACTCATTGTAGCAAAAAGAGTATTGATTGCAGTTTGATTACATTCTTAGGGGGAGCATGTTTAGTTTAGAGATGTCATGGCATTGGTGGAGACATGATTAGCAATTGAGATTCCTATTTATGATCTACATCATATAATGATGATGTTAATTATGATAGCGTAAGTCCTTCTCTCATTCAACACAATATTGGCATTGTACTTTTGTGTTTGTTTATCCCATTTCCACTAATGTCAGAGGGGGAGAGATTTTCAATTGTTTAGTCAACCTCACTTGTTGTATTGAGGTTGACATAAATTCCAAAGGGTGAGTTTTTTGGCCTTGATGTCAACAAACTCTTGGTGTTGTTGGTCATATTTATGTGTGACGAGTGTTGTGTGATGGATTCTTGGAATAATGGTCTTGTTAGTTGGCATTGATGTCAACATATCTATGACTAGACCTAATGGATATGATGTTGTGGATACTAAGGAGATGGATTCCAGACATGTTCAGTTGGTTGGATATGTTGCTGCTACAAGTGGTTGGGGTGTCGTTGTAGATGTTGCATGTGTCTCTACATGTCTTAGAGACATTCCATATGCTGCTACATGTGTGATACATGGTTTCTTGTGTTGGAGGTGCTTCTACTAGTGATGGAGGAAGGTGTATGTCTTGATGTTTCTACTACAGGAGTTAGTGATTATGTTATAAATGTTTTTGATGATGTTTTTGTTTCTTGAGGACCTGGATTTGTTGGTCATGGTTCTAAGGTTTACATAATATGTCTTTCATTTCATTGACTTGTTTCTTTCATATTCATGAGTTGAAAACTTATATAAATGGCTTGGATTAGTGTTTAGAGATGGGAGAACATGTCCCAGTAGGTGGAAAAGGTTCTGGACTAAAAAACTAATGCTTTCCCTTAGTTTTATCCTCAATCTCATGGAGGATAGGTCAAGGGAGTAGTTTCAGCCTTTAGTCACTGGAAAGGAGGGCTCAAGGGAGCGGTTATAGCTCTAGTTGTATGCCAAATAGTGCTAAGCGAGTGAATTTGGTTGTTTCACTAAAATTGCTCCACATTCCTCACGTCCTTGAGCTAATTTTTGTGCTTTGGCAACATCCTTGATCATAACTTTTTATTTTATGGCCAGAAAAGTTTGTGGAACCTCCAGAAGTTCATTAAAGTTGAAAATATGAAAAAGTCTAGTGGAGTCAGTGGTTGATTGAGTTAATGAGTTGAATATAGATGTAATCTAGCACATGAAAATAGTTATGATGCTTCTTAGGGTCCTATAATTTATAGGATCTCAAGGTGATTGAGTATTTTATCTTAGTAATCTTATATTGTAAATAATTTTCCATCTACAAATGATTTCAAAATAAAAGAAAAGTAGAATAAAAAATGAAAAGAGGGTATAAAAAAAGAGGAAAAACAAAAAAACATTGAAAAAGAGAAAATAATATTGAACCCCACCAAAAGAAAGGAAAACAAAAGAAATAATACTGAAAATGTTGCAATTCTAAATTCCACTACTGATAGATAGTTTTCTTCATCATTGATAAATAAAGGTTATGTGCAGCTTGTTCAAAATGCCACAATGAGTAGTTATTTGTTTAAAGATACAGTATAATCATGGTTAAACATGTTTAACTTTATGTAAGTTAGACAAGAGAATAAAGATTTTCCAAACAATTTAATCTTGGTAAAATAGTAGTTAGGTAGAAAATGACATTGATTCAATTGTTTAATCTGAATCAATTGGAGAAATAAGCGATAGGATTTATACAGTTTTTCATTTTGTCATAAAATAAATAATGTGGGTTTTCTAGTCTAAGTTCACCCCTTAGATAGAATAAAAATGTTAGTTTAGTTAAAGGGTAGGTAAAATAGTTGGTTTTATAAATATATGCCTATGTCCCTTTATCCTAAGTTTTAGTGACAATGAAAAAAGAAAAAAGGCCCAAATGGATAAAGTGTTTTCATGTATTTCATATTTCACCTTTATCCTAAGTTCAAAAGAAAACATATAAAGGCACATATGGACAAACTCATTTTGTCATGTACGGTTAATCGACGCCATTGTCAGAGCATCAGGATCATCCATCCCTCAAGATCCATGGCCCTCATTAACTTTCAGCCCCCCTCTCCATCCTACCTTTACCAAGGGGGGTGGGGGGGGGGTGGGCGCGGGCGGGGGGTATGAAACGGCAATTTCTCCCACTGGGCCCCGTCCCTACATGGCACCCTCTCTGAATTTCACACCTCCCTCAGCCAATAGTGCTTACCACCCTATACCCCCTCTGAAACGACCTTCCCTTCATCTATTTTACTGGGTCCCTACTTCATCACCTCTGCCACTTATGTTGTGCCACGTTACCTAGCCATTATCCAATTAATTGCTTTCCCGACAAAAATAACCATTCGACATTTAATTCACCTTCCTGAGTAACCATTCAAACTTAACTATCCCATGCCACCTCCAGTCGAACATCCCATCATTGTTTAAAAGATTCTGAAACATCCCTTTCCTTCCTTTCACTCCTCATTATCTGTAAATCATAGCTTTTACACATCGACCATTTTCAAAGCATTTCCTCATCTTCAACCGAATTAGAATTGTCAACTCTCTATCTCTTTTCCCCTAACAATTCATTCAACTTAAAATGATTCATGGTAAGCCTTCCTTTATTGCACTGTAATTATTCATTGATACAATCATGCCTCCAAAGAGCAAGACCCAAGAGAAAGTTGTCAATCCATTAATTCCTCCCCGCATAGATTTATATCACATTCCTCTAACCGACATGGATGATTGGATCAGTGAAACCCAGTGTGATTTTGACTTTTTAGAGCTATATTGTTCGTTGGAAAACAATAATGTAGAAAACAAAGATGAAATCAAACTCTGGGAGTCAAATCTCCCTCATTATATCTTCCCTCTGACCTTCCAAGCCCTTGAATTCACCAGAAAATGTTAGGTCTATTATCTCCCTGCCCAAAGAGCTATCATGGCCCCATCCGATCACATCCTCTATACCATTACTGCCCAGTCTATAAACAAAATGATGTTAGCTCCCCCTATGGAAAATAGTGCCCTTTATCCTCAGAAACCCTCACCCAACTTTATCAAAAGTTGGATTCCGCTGCAAGAGCCAAAAGTTTTGAGATCTTGCCTGGAAATGCCCAATTACCTAAGAAGAATCCTCCATACCCTTCCTCTATCTTCTGTGATGAAGATAAACAAATTATATCCATAATTTCATAAATTTTGGGTTATTATTCTGATCAGTGGACATATGAGCCCATTTTAGGTTTACTCTTCATATTTTCCACAAACAGTCAACCATCCATTGTACTCAACTTCAGTCAATTCTTGGCTGATGGCATTCATGAATACTTTATAAAATTTCCAATAGAGCAACTCTTTAATTACACTTCCATTTTAATCTACATGTTCCTTTATTATCAATCATACAAGTTCAATTTTGCAATGTAGAAGCTAGATGATGAGGGAAACCAATAGCCGATAACTTTTTGGACTTCATTGGTCATGAAAGAACAACAATGATTCTCTTACAAGCAGTTAATTGAGGAGTTTTTTCACCCAGCCATGAACATCCTTAATAGTTCCATACAACCCAGAATTAATGAAGATATCAAAAGGATTTTACATCTAACAAAATAGGCGAAGGCTGGAGATTGGTATTTATACCGAAACTGCATAGAAATCAGAGTTTATGGATTCGAATTAGCACCATACAAACTCCCTAAATACAACCCCATGAGGATTTTTGGCTTGGAATACATCAAAAAAATGTTAAATTCTGATGACATTCATTTTGTGGTGGCTAAGAAGAAAGCATAGTTTCTCATAAAGACACAGGTGGGCCCATTTATATGCAATACTAGGACAACAGGTGAAGAAGCAGACAAACTTCTTAAAGAGATGAAATTTAGCCTATGTTTTACATGGCCTTATCACCCTTGGGGTATTATTTCAAAGCTCAGAGTAGAAAATAAAACTACTCCCTACATCCATACCTCAAGGCTTGAGATAGAAAAGTATGCAAATCAGTTGGAATGGATAGAGAATACTTTGTAGGAAGCTGAAGAATAACTATTTTCTACTTCAATTTTACAAATTCCCACTCCTCAAGAGAGGAGGGATCATCATCAACAATAGGAAGTGAGGCCAAAGAATTTAGGATCAGTTACAAAAAAAGGGAAAATTTGAATGTTATGAAAGATGTAGAAAAAGAGACAAAAGAGCATGTTGCCATCATAATTACAGACTCACCTCTGACTAGCATCAAATTTGTAACATCTTCTACCGGCCTTTATCATCACAAGGTCAGAAGAAAACAAAGCTAGATTCAAAGAATATCCAAGGAGAAAAGGAAAATATTGTTTTTTATAGGTACAAACAAATTAAGCTTAAGAATGAGATTCTTAAGAACAATGCCTACAATCAGTTTTGGAAGCAAACTTCAAGATCACAAAGCAGATTGTTATCAGTTTTTGACACAAAGCATGGAAAGATGCAGATGCCCTTTCTTGAGGCCCAAATTCTACATCGAGAAACATCAACAGACTACAAGAGTACTACATTTTAGTTCAGCACCAAAGATATTCATCCCATTGATCAAATGGAGATGCATAAGAAGACTAGTGTTATAGCTCCAAATACCACCCTTGGTAGTTGTGATGCTTGGCTTATGGCCTAGGGCAACCCCTCCTCCCAGACTTCATCCAAATATTTTAAAAATGGTGTTTTATTCCCTGTATGCTACTTTTCCCTGAGATAAAAGCGTGTACACATGGGTTAGTCAATACCCAAACCGCGTATATGTGTTAAAACACTTAAAATAATTAAATTTCCTTAACTATGGGCGGATTTCACGAGTTTTACCTGTTGATTACCTCCTAGTGCCCGTGGCCCAACTATTTCCCAACTAAAAAACTAATTGGGAGAAGTATAAATAGACTTCTATGGGAAGGCCTTAAGGAGGAGAAGAGATAGAATTACTATACTGAGATTATCCCTAACTGAGTCTCAAGTATCCATGTGCTTCAAGCACTTCCACAAGTTTCAAGAAACACTTGTTTCCTTGAGTGTTGATGTTCTCCCACTTGCTTGAGATATCATGGTATTGGTTATAGAAGGAGGCTGTCCAAGACCAGGAGTAGATAGATCTAGAGGACGGTTCTGCTTAGAGCTGGATGAAGAAGACTGAGGTGAATTCTCTCGATGTTGGTTATAGCTTTCTGCAATAAAAAGAAACATTGTCTTGTTCCTGAGATTTACTTTTTTTATGCATCAGATACTATTGTAATTCATGTATGAATGTTATTTTGGTGTATAACTAATTATCTTGCTTATATCATATAAAGTTGATTTCATTAAGATGCGTTATCTATATGCTGCTATGTATGTTTGGATTGGTTGATTTCCATATTCAAGGATCATCAGGAGTTGCAGAGGGTCTAAACCTTGCTGGAACTACCCAAACGAAGGACATCCGGGTATGGTCGCTATCACATAGTTTGTTTATATAAGCATGTTGCCTGAGTTGTATGAATGTTTCTTACTGTAGTTTGCTCTTGGTCTATTGGGGTTTCAACCCAAAGCCCTAGGGTACTTATTCCCGTAACAGAATTGGCTACTCCACTCAGGATAACAATCTTGTTATTCCTAGTTTGGGTTGTTCAGTGTCAATTAGGGCTCAGTTCTTGGTTTGCTTGCTGTGACAATATTGTTTTGTCCAGTAGAATCTCAGATCTTAAGTCAGATCTTTTTGATCTAGCTTCGTTTTTTATTTTTCTTGAAAAGCTTAGTATACGCACTTTTGTCTCTTTACAATAGCATACACATGCTTGTTTCTGTGAAGTGAACCCATGTATATGTGAGTTTCCTTTACCAAAAGTGTGTGTACACGTCTCTTTGCTTGAACACAATCATGTATACCATTTTTTCATGCTTTTTTCAAATCTCTCTGCCCAGAAAGATTTTTTTCTGGGTCTATTTTGTTTTTGAGTGGTTAAATTTTGTTTTTAGAATTTCATTATTCAATGAGCTTACTATTTTGAATTCTCTTCCGCTTTGAAAACTTTTGGCCTAGGTTTGCTTCTGAGTGAGTTGATGATTTGTGTTTTGATACAGAAGACTTCTTATAGAGGTTCTACATTGTTCTGGTCCTCCAGAACAACATATTGTTTTCAATGTTTGTGTGAAGCTTGATTATTGGTCTACTTGCTTTGCTTTCCGTCATTTAGTGGCCTTACACCTTTTCTTTCTTTTTGAAAGTTTCTTTTTGATGAATATGAAAGTCTTTCTTTCTTGACTTCTTCGTTAGTTTCTAAAAGCTCTTTTGCTGCCTTTTGGGTCAATTAGTAGAAGTTGAAGCCCTTTTTGTTCAAGTTTTCATTTGTTGTTGAATTTGTGACTTGCAAAGTTTCCTTGTGCTTCTCTTTCGGTCTTTGAGTCTTTGGTGGCATTTTGAGTGCTTTCGAAAGGTTGTTTTCATTGCTTCTTGAAAAAGAAAAGTCCTCAAAAAACATTGTTTTTGTCTTCTTTTTCCAAGTTTGATTTTGGTTTCTTTTGATTTTTTGAAAGTGAATTTTGACATTTTTGGATTTGTCCTTCTTGTTTGGAAAAGATTTTGTATTCAAAATTTTTATTCTTTTCAAACACTTACTTTGGCTTATTAATAAGTTATAAACAATTGCTTTCATTCTTTTTAGAGTAATCTAGGATCTTGCATTTTCATGTACACCTTGCATTAGGGTAATTTTGCAGTATTAAAGAATCAATAGTCTTTTTGGTTTTTGTGAGTGTGAAGTGTGTTGTAAGAAAAGAAAAGAAAAAGTTTTTGATTTATAGAAGTTTCGTAGAACCCAAGTAGAAATTTCTTTTCATTGAAGAACAAATGATTACATTTCATATAAGTTATTTTTTCATTAATTTCCTTTGTGTCATGCAAACACGATCAGTTTCATTTCCATTTGTCCCTTTGACTTAAAAGAACAGCCATTTAAAATCAAGTGCTTAGTAAAATAAACTAGAACTTTTTGTATTGTCATCAGAATACACCAACAAGTTTTAGGTTTATTTAGGTCCTTGGATTAGGTGAGATGAGAGTAAACTCTCCAAGGCTACTCTAAATTGTAAAACATAGAAGTCTAATTAAAGAGTTAAATCCAATAGCATTAGGGAGACTGAGAAAGCTCCGTGACTGGGAGTTAAACACAAGGGTTCGTGAAGATAAGGATGAGAGATACCCCCTCTCTTACTTGTCGGATCCTACCTCACCACTATTTTGCATGACTTCTGATATGAGTTGGTGTCTTAGTTGCCTATCTTAGGGATCTACACAGGTGGCTGCGGAGGGGAATTTCATGGCACCTAAGGTTGATGTTGCATCACATCCAGCAGTACTTCTGGAGGGAACCCTTGCGAAGTTTGGTGGCTTGCACCGGCAAAGGCTATTGTCTGGAGGTTAGTGTAACTACCTTTGATACCATCGCTAGTAGGCTTGGGGTGTAATTACCCCAGTTTATTTTCGGAAGGCCCTTATTATTAACTTTCTTGTATTTTGGTGTTCGGTCCTAATCACCCGAAGTGGAAATACTTGGAAGTTGTTTGATTGCTGATATCTTTTAGGGATATTTTAGTGAGTGTTTGGTGCTAATAGTCGGCCTAACATTTAATTTTCTTGAGTCTTTAAGTAGATTTTTATGAAAATATTTCAAAGTGGCTGACCGACCATCTCGACGGTCCTAGAGACTTTGTGGGCTTTCACCTATGAGTCCATAGACTTCTCCTAGAAGGCATAGGAGCGATCCTACCAGTGGTAGCAGGCCCATCAGAGATTGATCCTTTGCTTGGGGGCATTAGTTCACAAGATAGACTTGGTACTACTACAGAGTTAGAGAGGAATACACTAGTTCTTTCTTGAGTACTCTTCCAGTCGGAAGATAGTATTAAAGTAGAAGAGATTTCAGAGTCAGTTGCAGCTCTGAATTATCCTCTCCCTCCTGATCAACCAGACATTTTGTTATACGTTGGAACTCTGACTCACAGGCCTTCGAGCCCAGGTCGACACACATCTATCCCTTTGATGACCACTGCTAGAAGCATGGCATCCACCATGAGTGTTGCGAGCCTGCAAACCCATATCTATGCAAGGTGGGGGGGGGACTATTTCCATCCCTTCTAACACTCCCAGCATTTCCTTATTTGGGTCTACTTCCATTCCGTCGACGAGTGGAATTTCTCAAGCTAACACATCCAGTTTTGGATTTTTCCCTTTTGGAATGCCCTCTCAAGGTATTCCTTTAGTTCCATTGAATATACCATCAACCGCCTCCACATCCATGATGAGTGGATCGACCTCTTTTCAGGGTTTCCCATTTGGAAGTGGTCATATACCACATTCCAATCCGATAGTAGGGTCTATGCCTTTTCCTTTTACGAGTCAAGGTAGTAACCGCTTTCAGAGTTGGACAAACCCTACGGTTAGTGGGATAGGAGCTGGGAATTAGTTTTTAGGCCAACAAGGGAATGTGCTGTATTCCTCAGTTAATTCATTTCAAAGCTTTTCACCCTTTGCTAATGCTTGGAACCCTTATCAGGGGCTGTCAGCTCCTTTCAATACTTCATTAGGGGGTAACTTTACCGGTTAGGGAGGATTTTCGGTAGGAGTTTCACGCTTTGATTCAGTAGGTTCTACAAGTTACTTCGGGAAACTTGGTGCCTATCAAAATCCAGGTCATTCTTTTTAAACCTATGGGGACCCCGCCCAGTCTGGATGGAATTCCCAAGGTCCTCCACAACTTCCTTTTCTAGCCACACTTAATCTGCTAGACTTGACTAAATTGATGAATGATCCAATTAGGTGCAATTTGGGTTGGCCTCCGATCCCAACTAGACTTCCATCAGATATTTCAAAATTCGAAGGGAAGAATGGTTAAGACCGAGAGACCATGTGACCACATTCCATTTATGTTGCTCATCAAACTCCCTGAGTGATGATTTAATCAGGTTGAGGTTATTTCAGCGCACCTTAACAGGGAACATGGCCAAATGGTATATAAGGTTTCCAAGGGGAACCTTTACTTCTTTCACTGATTTGGCTAATATTTTCTTGAACCGTTTTTAGTTGCCTGTCCCTTACAAAGCCAGAACTAAGCTTCTAGCGGATTTTCATCAAGACATGACAACACATATTTCAGATCATATCTAGGAATGGAGACAGAGAAAGAGTCTTATCAAAGCTGAAATTCCACCAGATTTCCATCTCGAATGGTTTCTAAAATCTTTACAACCTGAAATCTCTAAGGATGTTTCTCTTTCTGGTGTTTATTCAAAAGAGCAGGCTATTTTTTGAGCCCAGCAATTAGAATTGATATATTCTCAGTCTAGGACTTTTCAGACAATCCTACTTGACACTCCTAGATTCAAGGTTGATTTAGCCAAACTGAATCCAAGCCCTCATTCCGATGGTATATTTGTATCAATTGACACAAATAAGGTGAACCTTTTGAAACAATTGCAACATTTGTCTCTACAAACTACTTCTTCTAATCAGGAAGCACCGTCTACAACTTTGCCCTCCCAACCTACCTCCATTAATGCCATCCAGACCTCTAACCCCAAAGGAAATCAACAATCCGATTGGAAGAAGAAGGGACGAGGTAAGAAGAATAACAAGGAAGGGAAGGATAATGCGAACAAACCCGGTAATGGTGTCGGTGAGGGTAGAAATGAATCTAAGAAAAAGGTTAAATTTCCATGCATGTTATGCAATGGAGATCATTTGACTCACCTCTGCCCCAAGATTTAGGATTCTCAGTGCTTGTTAGTGCAGCGAGGGTCCTCTAGCTCCCAAGCTGTCCTAACTAACCCTTTTCCCCAAGGGCAACAATTACTTTCTAGCGCGAACTTGAATGCTGGTACCTCCACATGGGGCAACCAGGAAGGAGAAAATTCCTCAAATGTTTATATGATGAACTCTCATGTCAACGTTGCCACATGTGCACGTGATTATGGTGAAATGGAAACATCTAAGGAAAAATT
Organism: Pinus tabuliformis; assembly: GCA_031772625.1. Lineage (NCBI taxonomy): Eukaryota > Viridiplantae > Streptophyta > Pinopsida > Pinales > Pinaceae > Pinus > Pinus tabuliformis. Next base: position 1,499,557,957 of record CM062819.1, on the reverse strand, counting down.
TGTTCTCGAAACCATAAATCCACTTCATATTGAGCAACCCTCTATTGATTCTATACCATAGATACCGAAAGGTTCTGCTAAGTGCTCAAAAATTAACCCTATTGCTAGGGCAGCCCAGAACTACTCTATTATAGAACATATGGCTCAAAGTCGTTGCGTGATGTTTGCATTGGAGGTACTCCAGTCGTGTCCTACTCAAATAAGTGCTTTACTTTCAGCAATCGGGGTAGTAGATGCAAAAAAAATTTTAGTGCTCACTTTTGATATGCTCAGTGTCAAAAAGAAATTTCCTCACCACATGGTTTTCTGGATAAAGTCTACTTGCCGAAAAAAAACCAATATTTTTCAGATAGTTATAGATGAGGGAACTTCCACATCCATAATATCTATGTCATGTTGGAAGGCCATTGGATCACCTTTAGTTGTTCCTTCACCAACTCTCTTAACAACATTTGATGGTCATTCTCATAGGCCACATAGAATTATCCCGGCTTTTCCTATATGTGTTGGAGGAAAGGTCATTAATATTGAGGTAGAAATCATTGATGCCAACCTAGATTACGAACTCCTCTTGGGAAGAAATTGGATTTATGATATGGATGTCATAGTTTCATCTCTATTCCACATCCTTTGTTTTCCTCACGAGGGGAGAATTGTTAAAATTGATCAATTAGATTAATCTTCGAGTGATTCTCATGCAATTTCAGATTCTATCATTTGATTGGTGGATAATCCTCATCAACCTATAGAGAATTTAGGAGTTGGGATGTACTCTTCCTTGATGGGTGTATTTGATCTTCCCCCTCCTACAGCTAGAATTGATACAATTTCATCCTCCAAGGGGCCTTCAAACCCTTGGACCTTACCTTCATCTACGACCACATTAGATGGAGGGCAGGTCGGTGGAATAGTATTTCCTATGCATGCAAAAGAACTTAGCCATCAATCTATGATTGACTCTACAGACAACCATCCCACTTCTCTTTCAGAGGAGGAGTTAGATGGTGATGTGGCTCCATCTTGGACCCTTGACTCTACTTCTACTCTGGATTGCTTAGATATGGTTTTACCATCCAAGGAAGAAATTTTAGAAGCAATGACAGTTGTAGATCGACAACGGGAAGATTTACATCATCGATCATATTTTCTTCAACCATTGTAGGAAGTTGAATCCAGGTTCTCCAATTTGCTTACTAGCGATGTTTGTACGGTGTCAAACCCTTTGGCCCCAACACATTTAGTTGCCGAAGGTCATATGTCGATTAGATCAAGAATTGTACCTATAAACATCTCTAGGAACAAGCTGGCGGAGCCCCGAAACGGCCTCTACCTAAAGAAGTATTTTGCTTAGGTCCTGGCCAAGCTATTGCTTCGTTGTATATTTTGTATTTTTGTACATATTTATCGGGCATTTTGTGATATCGACATTTTTTTTTTATCTGCTTTGGTAGGTGTTGATGGATGACTTGGTATATTTCGGATTCGTTGATGGTGCTAGTTGGCACACTCAGAATCTTACTTCTGCAGCTTGTGTGATTTATTATCCATTTGGTCAGCTGATGGTGTCAAGGGGAGTATGTATTGGTCCTGTTTCAAATAACATTGCTGAATATAATGCCATTATTAATTTACTATCCAAAGCTATTTCTTATGGAATTGATTCGTTGGTAGTGTATCTTGACTCACAGCTGGTAGTGTCACAATTAAATAACATTTATCAAGTTCGGGATATTTATTTATATCACCAATTTTTGAGAGTGAGAGTGTTGCAATGAATTTGTTTATATTACATATGTGCACATTCCACGATCTGAAAATTCATTACCGGATTTTGTCGTTAATCAAGCATCAGATTGGCATATCAATATTCATCAAATTAAAAACAAACATAAAAAATTTGGAACCATATCCATATATATATATATATATATATATATATATATATATATAGATATAGATATAGATATAGATATATATCCTAAAACTTCCCATGTATACATAAAGTGTTCAAAAAATAATATACAAAATGATGACTAAATTCCCATAATCATGTCTAGTCTATCAATCAACCTGACTCAGGTTGAGTGGCTAAGAAGGTAACTACTACATTGGCGACACGCCAAAGTATGTGGACCCAGTCTCGTGGTACTCCTATGACACTGCGCTGCATCCCCTCAGGTATGTCTTTTATGGCTACCATCGGTACTTGGTGAGTCAATCTCACCAAGTTTCTTTGAACTGCATATAATACCCTCTCTGTCTCAGCAGTTGCCTCCTCAGCACCTCTTCTGTGATGCCTGTGATGCGGGAATCCATCTGGTCTCACTGGAACCACATCTGGAACATGATCATTTTGTTAGTATTTTATCCCATCAAAAATATTTCTAAGTTGATTTCATATTTAAAAAAGAAAAAAATCTTAAAAATTGACAAAAACTTAAAAAAATGTTACCTATGTCTCCCCATGCTGTGTTTTGTGGCAACAACAAATCTGGATCTCCTCAGAAATCCATGCCGGCATATGGGTAGTCATCGACTGTGATGATCTGTTGGTCCCACCAGGTGAAAAACTCATCATCGAAATTCATCCTCGGCACGTCCCCGCCTCCAAGTTATTTCATCAAGTCAGCCCACCTACCCATCTGTGGATCTCGCGGCCTGCTGATAGAGATAGATACCTTGGGACGTATCCTAGGTACCTTCTTGAAGAAGAAGGAGCATAAAATGGTCCCATATCCAAAGCTTTTTGTCTGACCCTTTTGAATGGAGGTCAGCTGACTCTTCATGTTGGTTAGAAGAGGTGTGCACCAATTGAACACAGCGGTTAGTTATTCCATTGCTAGGCTCATGGACACCCATGAAGCTTGATGTAGTGAAGCTGATCCGTTTACCCTCGCAATGGTAAACAATAGAGTCCTCATAGATAAACTATCCACGTTTTTGATTGGAATTTGACTTCCAATCTTTTCCGAATGCCCATGATAGTATATGTGTATATAGTCTTCTATTGAAAGACTACTCCGAGTCCTGTTGGTCGAATGCACAACGTTTGCTCTTCGGGAGAGACCTATGATAAAGTAGATGTCTTCCACCTCAATCCTGAGAGGCATCTGATCTATCATGAAGGCATCATCCTCCACACTCCTGTAGTGGATCTGTAATTTGAGCAGGCATGTGTTCGCTTTCTTGTTCGGCATTTTGAAGAATTTCAACAAGCCACATCCTCTTAATGCATCTAGTGTAGTTTGGCCATTCATTACCTCATTTTCAATTATGGTATGCTCTCTCTCTCTCCATGTGATGGTGATCTTGAAAAGAAATGAGTTTCAACCATTAGAATTTAAGTTTGAATTTCAACTAGCATACACGTGGGTTCCCTTAACACAAATTCACGTGTAGGGCCATCATATACGCATGTTGGTCACAACCAACCGCGTGTACACAGAGTTGGATTTTTTGACATGAATTACCACGGTCAAATCTTAATAAAAGCTTCTAAAAAGAATCACAAAACATTGCAAGTATGGTTTGAGGGTTACCTAGTAGCTTTGGCATGATTTGAATGGTCGAATTCTTCATAGGCAAGTTTGCTTCTTTTTGATCCACAGCTTTTTTCCAAATGAAATTGAAAAAATTGTGATCCTAAAAGTCAATATATAGCTTTAAAATTTCAAAAAAAAATATCAAAACTTGATTTTTCGTCTCATGAATTTTTTGACTTGTGGGCTTGGATTGTCGGGAATGGGTTATTGTTTCAAGATATTTTGGACACTTCTTCGAGATCCTATTTTCAGTCCCATCACCTCTGACCCGACATGGTAGATATCGTTCACTTATTGGCATATAGGTTAGGGAAACCATTTTTTCCATTGCATCTTCCATACTAGCCTCCGTTCAACAATACATTAGCCATAGAGTCGACCCCATAGTGTCTTGGTTAGCAAACCATGTTCACTCACTGATTTTTAAATCATGATGCGATGGTAGAGCCATCCTTTACATGGGTATCATAGTTAGAACCTCACTGACATTGGTTTCCCATGCTGTTTTACTAAGTAGGCTCGGGAGTCCTCTTTAGTCCCGCCATGACTTGTGCGTTGAAGATGTTATGCTCCTATATCAATAGGTGTCATATATCATGATTGACTTGATGAGTTATGTAATATGTTCATACCTTTACTTGTTGCAAAGGTTTTCCATATTTTCAAAAAATCAAAAAAAAAAAAATTAAAATGTAAAGAGGGTATGGCCTAGGAAAATAATAAAAGGGTAAAAAGAATAAAAGAGGTCAAAAAATGAAAGAAAATGAACCCCAAAAAAAATAAAAGACCAGGAAAGTGTGCAAGTCTAAATGCCATTACTTTTTACTTCTGCATAATAAACAAATTGTGTGCAGTTTGTCACCTTTGCCATAATTCATGAATAGTCAAACAGTTTAAACTTGGCTAATTCATTTTTCAATTTCAGGTTGTAGAAATAGAGAATAAAATCTGACCAAACTGTTTAATCTTGGCAGATAAGTAGACAGGTAGAGTGAATAAAAGGAGCTCAACAGTTTCATCTGAGCCCTTGGATGTAATAAAGTTAGACTTAGATATATACCTACATATAAAAGAAAAGGAAGATTTCATAAGGGTTTGCCAGTCTAAGTGCACCCAAATAAAGAAGTGAAAATGCTAGGGTAAAGTAGGTAGGGTAGGTAGATAATGTTGAAGAATTATGTGTGATGAATAATGTCTCTAAATGTGTTAATCCTTCACTTTTTCATCATAAGGCAAAGGCATACACTACATTGAAGACACCATAAGCAACGCAAAGTCACAATGATTAACTCCCCTTCTCATTTTCCCTAATTATTTACTAATTTCCCCTAAGGACTAAGGTATTTGCTAAATTGGAGGGGCTCATAGCATTTCTCTGACTTCTGGAAGGACCGGACCCTTGGCCCAATAATTTCAAAAGCCTAAGTACTTAAAACCATCATTCATTCACTCTTATAAGTCTTTTCCTAACTAAAATCCTATTTTACTTAGTAAAAATACACAATATCACATAAAATCCCCTTTTCACTTAAGCCTAAGTTAAATATACACTCTAATGTTTTACTTAGCACTTTTCATTACATTTTTTAATATTAATTTCTAAACTCATATTATATAATTCCCAAATAAAATAAAATTACCCACGCCCGTATTATTATACTATGAAAAACCCAAAATTATTACATATCCTGCCCCGATGGTTAAATATAACTGTAAATCAAACAATAAAACGGGATTAATTAACTAATTTGTAGTTAACTAAGAACCCAACCCCACCACCATTTATTGAGGATTAATTATGTCATTTGGACTATTAATAACTCTATAACCAATCGCATCACCCCTGATATGATTAATTCCTTTAAATTATATCGGGCCCGCCCTCCTTTAACCTTCCGCCACTTCACCTCCCCGACAACCATCCGATCGACTCCCGCAGATCCAACGGTCATCGCACATATTGTACGATCCTTTTGGTCGACATTTATCATGCGATAGAGAGTGGTTTCGTGAATAGTACCTGTGCTACATGTCACACAGTGTATGGAAGTGCGCCACCCTCCCTCAATACCACTTGCCTCCCATAAGCGGTAAGATAGAAACCGCTTACCACCTTCTACCAAATGAAAAAATGTCTCATCATTCAGTTGCTACCAATTTTCATTTTCCTTCACCCGCCAATACCAACCATTTACCCGTTTAAACACAAAAACCCCAGTTTTGCTCGTTTTCACCTAATTGTGTAGTAAAACCCTATGTAAACTAGCTACACCACTTGAAACCTCTGTTAACCGATTCGAGCGTGGTTCAGATCTTGAAAAGAATTTTAGACTCACTCTGAAGACCTTTCAAGCTCAAATGAAACCCCTTCGACCTCCCCTGCAAACCAATGCTTTCTTAACAATTTGTTTTGTTTTACAGGTGATCAGAAGACCACATCCTTGAATAAAAAGTTTTAATACTAGTCATAAGACCTATTTACTCCAACATTATTATCAAATCTATTAAAATAGAGATGGAAGATAAAAAATACAGTAAAAAGACAAGCAAAGGAAATAGGAAATTAAACGATTTACTGTTGAAACAGACAGTAAAAACCTAAACTACACATTGAAGGTAAAAAGACACAGTAAAAAATAGTCAAAGTGTATCAGGGTTAAAGAGTATCAGATTGAAGACCAAGTCAAGTAAATCAGCTACCATGAAGATAAACAGCAGGGAAGGCAGTTACAAAACAAATTATACAAATTCATGTCAAAGTGAAGACAGATGAAAAACAAAGTGGTAAAAGTAAAAAGTAAAAAGTAAACAGTAAAATTAAACATGAAGACATTGATGGTTAAACAAAGATGAAAACACTTTCACCAGCTACAATGAAGTTTATCCAAAGTAAAAGTGAAAAAAAGTCAAAAGAAGTTTAAGGTTAAAAGATGAAATTAGAGCAAAAATGGTACAATCTTAAGAAATTTCCTGTTTAAGTCATAGTTTTGTAGAAACTATTGTGGCTAATCCAAGAAGTATTTCGAGAAACTGGAAGAGCTTCTTGTTCCTAACAGGCCAAGCTACAAAAATGTCTCTCACTTTTTACACAGGTATTACCAAGAGGGAGATAAGTGTATGTCTTCACAGCCTATTTTTCAGTTTGTGCAAAGTCCTAATTTTGACATCTTTTTGCAGAGAATATTGTGAACAGTGGGAGATGAATTTTGGGAAACTGAGAGAGGTTTATTTAAAAAACATACTTATCTACAATAACCACTTTCAAGTTTTACAAATCTATCATGGATTGAGATATACAAGCGTATCATTGGATCCTAAGTTTGCAGAATTTCTGGGGCAGAATGCACATAGGAAGGATGCAGTTAGACACTGGGATGCCTTATCATCAACTAAGAGTTGCTATAAAATTCGACTTTCTCTTGTTTGTCACCATAAAGCCATAGAAATAGTTCCAAATAGATTCATTAGTTTTGAATTTCTTTTATTTAAGTTCTATTAATGTAAACAATTGGAGATATTTGTGAAACTAATCTTGATATTTTTTTAAGATATTTCAGTTTACAATTAGTATAAATACTTCTTCATTTGAAGTATTTTGTTTGGATTCTTAGACATTGCTGTAATATAGATTATTTTGGAATAAAGTGCTATTGGACCAACTTTTGTATGGCTTGCTAGATGAAGAATTGATGCAAAGGACTTTCCACAGATTTCTCGAATCAAACACCGGGTCAATAACTCCTCTATACCTTGTGTTTGAAATTTTTCCTTGTTTCTTATACCATCTATGTTTCATATCCGAATGATAAACGAAAAAGAGTAATTCAGAATATGATTGATTGCACTCTATTTTCAATCATTATTATTCTCTGTGTTTTGTTCTGAATTAGAATAAACAATGAAATCTTAATTGCTTCTGTTTTCTAGTTCATTCACTTTGATTATTTATTAAAGAATACTTAACTTCTCTTTATTAGTAATCATTCAAGTTCCCTTATCCAAATAGGTTGAAGGATTCTTAATTGCCCTTCAACCATTTTGAAACCATTCCATTTATTCTAAGTCTTTATTTGTTCCCTGTTTGACCATATTTCCCTGTGAAACAATCCTTTGTTAAGAAACCTAATCCAGTTAAGCCATCTTCTTTGACTCCATTGGCCCAATGGCCTAAACTATTTAGTCCTATCCCTCGAATATTGAATCTCACCACCCAAATTCAAACAAATTCCTAAACTTGATAACTAGCCTAATATCTTTCAAAACCAAGCTAAATCATAAAGAGAGAGCCCTCTCTAGATACAGATTGGCTAGATTCTATATCTAAAAGTTGGTTTGTGGTTACCTTGGACCCGTTTCCCCTTCTTACAACTTCTGGGAAAATCTGAGTGATAATATAAGACACAGTCTCTTTGCTTCTATGCTTATTTCTAGCCTTATACCCTACAGGCTCATTTGTGTTGAGTTGTACTGTTGCATTGCATTTTGACTATTTCCACCTTTTGGCCTTGAGCTGGCTTCACTTGGACTCGTGCTTAAGCCACTTATTTGACCATGTCTTTTGCAAAATCAACCATGCAATCACTTAGCTTCTTCAACTTGACATACCCTTTGACCTATGGAAGGAACATCCCTTTGAGTGTCCTTGACCAGTTTTGCCTCCCTGCATTGAGCATAGGATTGTTCCCATCACATGAACTAGATCATCTATTTCTCTGATACTTGTTCTTTCCACTGTACTATAGCATTCTTTTATTCTTTTTCTAGCTTAAATAAAAAGACAAAAAACCTATATATTCCAAAAAGAGCGGGAACGCGACAACATTTCCATATATTGTTGGCAGCTAGAGTCATTCCTGTTGCGCTTGAACAAAGCACTCAAAAGAAAGTCTCTCCTCCATTTTGGGCGGGATTTAGTTTGACTTAGGTACACCATAACCTTGTTATTGAGTCAGTTCTCTTCCGATTGGTTACCTCTTCCAATAATATGGAGAGTTCGCTCATGCCTCCTGCATGACATACTTATAGAGAGTTATCATATGCTGCCATACAGTCATCATTGAGTCGTGGTTTTGTTCAAGGGAAGTAAGCCTGAGTCGGCCTCTTTGCGGTGTCTCTTGACCTATTTTTCAGTCAGCGATCCTGGTTATTAGTGTCATGTTTGTCATCACATCAGTTATATTGGTCCTTTTCTCATGCCGGTTTGAGAAGGTCTCCATTGACATCTTGCTCGCGGGTCTCGTCCTTATTGACAATGACATATTGCTCTAAGGGCAAGCCTAGAGCCACACTCTGGCCCTATTTTCATCATTGATAGGTCATCTTGTGCTCAACATTGATCAATATCATGGGTCTTTGACTAAGTGGTTTCCCTTGTGTTCGACATCATCTTTCATTATCACACATTGGGATTTGTGCAGTGCCTTGGTTTCCATTTGACCCCATTGGTGAATTCCTTGCCTCTATGTCAACTTTCATTATTGGTTGGTTCAAAGGGTTTCTATCGTGCACTAGCTACATGTTGTTTTTTATAAGTACAGAGAAATTAAAATTAAGAATGATATTCTTAAGAACAATACCTACAATCCATTTTGGAAGCAAACTTCAAGATCACAAAGCAGATTGTTATCATTTTTTGACATGGAGCATGGAAAGATGTAGATGCCCTTTCCTGAGGCCCAAATTCTACATCGAAAAAAATCAACAGACTACAAGAGTACTACATTTTAGTTCAGCACCAAAGATATTCATCCCATTGATCAAATGGAGATGCATAAGAAGATTGGTGAGATGATTTCTTCTACATTAACTAATACTGATATGTCATTGTCTAAGTTGCAGGTTTCAATTGCCAACATTCAGTCTCAGTTGAAAATGGAAAAGGTATCCTCCTTAGAAAAGGATAATAGGATCAAATATTTGGAAGATTTGGTAATCAAGATAGGATATGATTCTAAGGATGTAAATGCTACAGAGGACATCATCAAGAAGAAAAATATAGATGTTGCAGCATTAAGAAAGCAACTAAAATTGTCAGCCAGAGAGGATCCGTTAACCAAAGACATTGAAAAAGATGAGGCATAGAAGCCTGACATGATGAAGCTGATTATAGATAAGAATATACAGATTAGACAAATGGAGGGAGAAATGGAAAAGAAGATAAAAGAGAAAGAACAAAGTTAGAAGATGGCCATTGCCTCTGTGGATGCCATACCCATTTCTCAGCTTCCAGCAATAGGAATAACCACTGCAGCTACTTCTTCCACTCATACTCCAAGTTTTGAATAGGTGAAAAAAGACATTGGAGAACATGTCAATCCACTCAGAAGAGATCAAGACATTGCAGGCACAACTCAAACCTATACAAGAACACAAAACCAGAATTGAAGCCTCTCATATCGCTCAAGTGCCGAAATCGTAGAGACTATTGCAGATGCCAGAGAAGGTAAAAAATGATACATCAATTGGTCAGACCTTGGCCCAAGCCAAGGAAACCTTTTGGATGTGTATTCTAGAATCTATGAATGAGATTTGGCCATCTATCTAAATCATCTTTCAATAGAACAAATTGATAGAAAAAGCCACAAAAACCATTGTTCAGGTAAGGGAAAATCTTGGACATATGCCCATAGAAGCCTCCAAAATTATTAGATTCCTGAATTTTAAGTCTAAATATGAACTTGAAGAATTAGGAATTATTGACAAGACTGCCACTATTTTAGAAGTCAAGAAAATTCTGACAAAAAGGAACCTCATTGATATATTAGAGGAAATATGTGAAACATTAGATTTGGGAGCGAACAAGTTTTGTAACATAATTGAAGCATTAATCGAGAAAGAGTTGCCTAGCATATATGTGATTAATGATAAATTGATCACTCATGATGACTGCGTTCTAGAGATGAAGGAAATGGCTAGAAGTACTGTCAAGTTCAGTGGGATAAAGGGCAATATGACAGTAAGAGCATTTTTAGAAACCATGGAAAATGACTTCTACATCCAAAATGAGGTAAAACGTGTTTTTATAGTGAAGCCAACTTTTGCAAAACATATTGAGGTTGATGAGATTTACAAGAGGATAATTAAATTAACCACACCAGATGAAAAACTATGGGAAGAACTTTGTGATTTACTTGATTAAAGGGTAATTCGGATGTAGTAAAAACAACAACCAACACAACAGCCAACACATCAACATATCATAGTTTCAGGTTGATTCAGCAACCAAATCCACGAAAACAAAGCCACCTTTCCATACAATTATCTACGTGGCCTATTGTTCTTCAAAAGATAAATCTTATTGTTTAGAATTAGGCTAATAATACACTGTCGGTTTAGACAACGATTTTGTAATGATTTTGTAATTATTTGTATAAATACTTCACTGTTTAAAGTATTAAGGGTTGATTTGTGAATGTAATTTCCTCTGCATATTGTAATTCTTCAAAGTGGCTGAAGCATCAATAATACAAGGACATTTTCACAGGATTCATGTGATGTACAAAATAGTGATGTGTTTCTTCAGTTTCTATGTTTAAACATTGTTTTCCCCTCTCTATTATTCTGAAAATCTTAAATACTTAAACAAAAATTGTGATGAATAGGAAATGCTATGTAGCACACCCTATTCTGATTGTTAGTAATTTTCATGTCTTCTACTGAAGTCAAATTAAGGAATTCGTAATTTCTCCTTAATTTCTACTGAATCTTACATTTCTGCTATTTCACAATCCCTTTAATATTCTGAAAAATCCAAATAGTAAAACCTAGCTTGCCCTGTGAAACTCCTCTAAAATTTGATACAAAATCCACTTAAATCTTCAAACTCCATAGCCCAATGGAATTATATCAATTAAATCAACCAAACCATTCAATCAAAATAATTAGTACATTCATAACTAGCCTAAAATTCACATAAAACAAAGCTGAATTTTACAGAGAGATCCCTCTCTGAAGTTGTTAGGGATAGATCCTAGCCTCCAAATTGGTTTTGATGTTTCCCTATGTGTTTACTCCCTCAACCTCAAAAATAAAGAATGACAATGTAGTGGTGACTCGATTGGGGAGGAATACTTTTTAAATTGAAAAATCATTATTCCCTGGTATTAAATCAATATTTCCATAAAAAAAATTGTTATATCAACATGAAATACTTGATTTGAGGTTGTAATCTTGAATATACTGAGTGCGTTATTAAATTTTAATTTTATTATCTGTGTGATGAATTTTAATATATATGTTTCCGAAAATAATTTTCACTAGATCTCACCCTAATCAAAACCTTGCTGAGTTTGTAGATAACCCAGAAAAATTGGTCAGAGGAAAGAGTCTTACAGAGAGTGAGGGTAGTAATGTTCCTTTGTCTAGGTTGAATTCTCTTCATGAGAATAGTCCTTTTTCTATGTCTAATTCCCTTCAAGAGAAATTTGAAACTATTCAAGATACAAAGTTTGATTTGCCTTTACAACATAGTTTGTTTAGATCAAAATCTGAGAGTTTTGTAGATCAGACTGTTATTGATAAAGCCATACTACAACCATATATACCCCAAATTCAATCTCTTGAAGTATATCTTGATTTAGAATACCTACAACAGTTTGATAAATTACAGGGTCTAGTTTTGGTTTTGGACCAAGCCATTGAAGAAGCTTATATTCAACAATCTATTGAATTTTCAACTTTAACACTTGCAACAGCTTCTTTGCCCACCCAATCTTCCCGGTCTGTTAATCTACAACCCCCTAGTCCTACTCATTCTATAGTCTCTACTTTTTCACCTGTAATATCTCAGATGATTATTCCTACTATCATTGCAGTTATCACAACCACACCTACCATAGGTCCATCTGCTAGTCAATCTCCCAGACTAGCTATGGTAGGCAGGTATGCACCTTTGGTGTTACCAGGCCAGCTGAATGCTATTCCTAGAGATTACCAGTCCAAAATTTTGACATTTGATAACATTGGGTCTCATGCTTCCCAGTAACATGTGGATAGAATGAATGCTGTTTTTGACCTTCAAGAAGTAGATGAGGCAGATGTAAAAATGAGATTGTTTACTCAGAGTCTAGGAGGTGATGTCAAAAAATGGTTTAGGAGTTTACCTACAGGAAGTATAACCAATCTTGATGCATTCCATCAAGCTTTCTTAGCTAGAATCAAGAAAAATCGACTTCAACTCCTGAATGAATATAAAAAAATTAAAAGAAAGCTAAATGAAACTGTGGCTGAATACTATGGACAATTTAGTACTATTTACAATGTTATTCCTACAGATATGACGCCCTCCCCTGGCCTAGCTTTAATTGGTTTTCGTGATGGTTTTGATGTAGTCATGGAATATCAACTTAGAGAGAGAGCCCTGACAACTTTGGAAGAAATTCAAGTGAATGCAATAAAAGTTGAAGCTAAACATCTTAGCCAAGAAGGCCAAACTAAAATATAAACGTGGGGTTACCATTAAAGAAATTCCTTCCACTTCTGTCTTTGATCACAAAATTGATAACCTAGTGAGGGTAGTAGAAAATATGATGCAAAGAGTAAACATAAATGATCAAGTTCAAATGAGAGAAAACCAAAATGCTCCTCAAAATAGGAACCAAAACATCAAAAGGAATGCTCCCCAAATCAAATAATGAGAACAAAAGGGTCCAGACCAGTAGGTCTGGCCTCGTTTTTAAGGAAAACTATACTAATGATGAGGGTAATATTATTGAAGATTTATTTGACAGTCAAATAAATATGTTGGGAATAAACGATGATGAAACAAATTTTCTACCTCAAGAGCAGCAAGAAATTTTCCTCCTAGCTCAAACTGAACTTGATTCTAAGGAATCAGATGAATATAAACAAGGTTTTGAGAATTCCATTATGGAAGTTCACAGGAAGTATAAGCATAGGATAAAAAATAATTCAGATAATCTTAACAGTAAGAACTCTGAGAATCCTTCCAAGAAATCCTCTAGCATTGATGCTAAGAAAACCCAAGATAATTCTCCCAAGAATATTGTTGATAATTCTGGAAAAAAGAATGTAGAAACTCCCATCAAAAAGATAGTTGATAATGTTTCCAAAACTACTCAAACTAATATCCCAACCAGAAGTCAGCGAAAAGATCCTATATCAAAAGAAATTATAGATCAATCTGATCTTCCAAACCTAATTAAGATTCAAACATCATTCAACATTGAGAATGAATTAGCAAAAATGAAAATTCATATCCACTTAATAGAGTTAATGAAAAAAATTATGTAAAAACCTCAAGTGATGAAATATCTAAACATAGGGGAAAACACAAACTCTGTAAATCTGAATGATGACCAACCTAAAATCTTATTTGGTCCAGAAGTTGAGGGAAAACCACACCAAGGGGGTGTTCCTCCGTTTTATGTTAGCCTAAATATTCTTAAGAAGATCCTCCATAATGCTCTATTAGATTCAAGGGCTTCCCACAACTTAATGCCTAAAGTTGTTGTGGAGAAATTAGGACTTGATATTACAAGAACTTACAAATACCTATATTCCTTTGATTCTAATAAAGCAAGATGTCTAGGTCTCATAAAACACCTGTGTTTTAGTTTAGGTTAAAACCCAACCAAAAGTCTCGTAATCGACCTAGTGGTTGCAGATGTTCCCCCTAAGTATGGCATGATGTTGTCATGCTCATGGGGAGCAAAATTACAAGAAACCCTACAGATGGATATGACCTTTGCCACCATACTAGTTTTTGGGCTGCAAAGAAGATTATATATGGTGAGTAGTCAAGAGAAGCCTATCAGCTATCCTCTTTACTCTATTCACTCAGATTTAGAGTCTTTCATTCTTTATAATAATGGTGACATAAACACTCAGGTGATCAGAGAAAAAACTGAGATTTCTAAAACAGCTCCAACCCAAACAGAAACAAAGAAACAAGCAATCTTTCTGAACCTCTTTGGAACATGAGCTTTGAAGGCTCTTATAGAAAATATGGTTCTAGAGCAGGAATGTGGGTGGTAAACACAGGAAACAATCATGTTGAATGTCATTCATACAAACTCAACTTTCAATATACCAATAATATACTTGAGTATGAAGCCCTTATATTAGGATTGAAATTGTTGAAAAAATTAGGTGCAAAGAGAATCTCCAGTCAAGGGGATGCTGAGTTAATGATAAAAAAAATTAAAGGAGAGTATTCAGCTAAACACCCTAGAATGAGAGCATACAAAAATGTTGTGCTCAATTTTCTAGAGAGATTTCTGGAATATGACCTTTCTGCTATCCCTAGAAAACAAAATATCATTCCAAATAGTTTGGCATTTTCAGGTAGTTCCTGTAAAATTCCTTACCCTAATCGAGAATATACAGCGGAAGTGAATCATCGACCAACTGTACCATATAACATGAAGTATCGATAGGTGTTTCTTAGTCATAAACAAATTGAAAATTTTCTGCAATCTAAGGATGAATTTCGAGATAATAGTACAAATTTGGAATCTAAATTAAAAAATCAAATAGTTCTACATTCTAATATAGAAATGCAGTTAGAAAAGTCAGATGTAAATATACACATAGATAAAGTTGTAAATAAACTAGAATTGTTTGAGATAGATCCAGAAAAAGAAGAGTTTGAAACACTTCAGTTAAAGGATAACGTTTTACCTAGAGGTCTAGTTCCACTCGAAGAATTATTTGATTTCAATGATGTGGCTAAAAAGCCTAAGATTGAGCCCATAGGAGTAGTAGTCGAAGAATGCAATATAGGCAGTGAAAAAGATCCCAAAATCATAAAGCTATCCAAATCACTCCAAACTACTGAAAAACAAAAATACATAACTTTATTCAAGGAATTCAGTGATGTTTTAGCCTGGAGCTATGAACATCTAAAAACATATTACACAAAGATTATACAACACAAAATTCCAATTAAAGAGGATCATAAACCATTTAAACAAAAACTTCAAAGAATAAATCCAGTACAGATGTCCTTAATTGAGAAATAAACTGAAATAATGTATGACTCTAAAATCATAGTTCCTCTTAGGTACTCTAAATGGGTTTCCAATATAGTGCCAACTAGGAAGAAAATAGGTGAAATCAGATTATGTATAGATTTTACAAACCTTAATAAATTTTCCCTAAAAGACAACTACCCTTTACTAAAAGTGGATCATATTCTGCAGAAGGTAGTTGGATCTTCTAGGATTTCTTTATGAGATGGTTTCTCATGCTATAATTAGGTTTTAGTTCACCGTGATGACCAAGATAAAACAAGCTTTACTACTCCATGGGGTAACTTCATGTATGTGAAGATTCCTTTTGGGTTAATGAATGCTAGAGCCACATTTCAAAGAGTAATGGACATTCCTTTTGCTGATGAAATTGGTAGGTTTATTGTGATCTATATAGATGGCATTACTCTTTATTCTAAAAAAGATGAAGAACGTTTGTTACATTTGAGAAATTCAAAGGGTTTGAAATTTCACTAAATCCTAAAAAACATTGTTTGGCCTTGAAGAGGGAAAACTTCTCGGTCATATCATCTCTAAGGAAGGTATTAAAATTGGTCCCAAAATGATTGAAGCTATTCTGAAAATCAACCATCCTAGAAATATTAAGGAGATTCAATCATTTATTGGTAGAATAAACTTCCTAAGGAGATTCATCCCTAACCTTTAAGAACTTCTCAGAAAAATAAAAATATGCTAAAAAGAGATTCAGATATCAAATGGAAATTTGAGGCTAGGAAATCATTTAATCAAGTTAAACAAGCATTGACAAAGCACCAGTCCTAATCAACCCAGATTTCACTAAGGATTTTATAATATTTTCATTTTCTTCTAAACACACTGTTGCAACTGTCCTTTTATAGAAAAATGATGATGGATTTGAACAACCCATTGCTTTCTTTAGCAAGGTTTAAGGGATGTTGCACTCAAATATAATATAATGGAAGAATAGGCATTCGCATTGATAAAAGCAATCAAATATTTCAGGGTGTATATCCTTTAAATTCTCACATAATTTCTTATGCACCAAATTTTTTGGTTAAGGATATTTTAACCCAAAATGGACCAGAAGGTAAAAGAGGCAAATGGATTGCCATCATTCTTGAGTATGACATAGAAATCAAGACAACCAAGATTATAAAGGGACAACTCTTAGGAAAATTGATGGATGAATCTAACCTTAATGCACTGGATATAAAATTTGTAGCTAAATTAGATGATCAAGAGGAGCAGGCGACTCCACAATTAGATGAGGATTTTATGACCTCACCCTAGTATGTAGACCTCTTTTTTGTTTTATTCAATTTAAGTGCTCCTCATGGTTTAACTAAGACAAAGGCTAGATTTCTAAACTTAAAGGCAATGAAATTTTGCATCATAGATAAGGTTTTATATTAGATAGATGCTGGTGGTATTTTGCTAAAGTGTCTATCAAAAGATGATGCAGAAACAACAATGAAGGAATTCCATGAAGGTGATTGTGGTGGACATTTATACAGGAAAACCACTGCTAATAAGATCCTTAACGCTGGTTTTAAATGGCCTAACCTTTCTCCTGATGTTCATAAGAAGGTATCCTCTTGCCATGAGAGCCAAATATTTGAGGGCAAAAGAAAACTATTGCCTCTACCTTTGAAACCCATATCTGTTGAAATTCCTTTCCAACAATGGGGGTTGGATTTCTTTGGAGAAATCAATCCACCATCCTCTGCCGAACATAAATGGATCCTCAGAGCTATTGATTACTTCACCAAATGGATTGAGGCCACACCTTCCAGATTGGATACTGATGTTGTTATTATCAAATTTCTGGAAACCAATATTTTGTCTAGATTTGGTTATCCAAACAAGGTCATCATAGATAATGCGATAGCTTTTAAATCCAAGAAAATGGTAGATTTGTGAAATAAATACCATATTACTTTGTGACATTCAATTTTTTATTACACACAAGGTAATGGGTTGGCTAAATCTTCAAATAAGAGTCTGGTAAACATTATTAAAAGGTTGTTAGAAGAGAAAAAAAATTCATGGCACAACAAATTGATAAATTCACTTTGGGCTGTCAAACTCACAACAAATAAATCAATTGGCATTTCACCATACCAATTGATTTATGGAATAGATGTTGTTCTTCCATCCTCTTTGGGAGTTCTAGTTATGAAGATAATTCAGGAATTGCAGGTTGAGCCAAATGACATCCAGAGGAGGATTGACCAGACAATCCAATTGTAGCAATCTAGGGAACAAGTCTATAATAAAGCTTAGGTCATCCAGGAGAACATCGAAAATATTTTTGATAAAAGTACTAAAGCAGATGATTTCACTTTGGGTGATAGGGTTTTAAAGTGGGATTCCAGAAGAGAGGACAAATGAAAGCATGGAAAATTTTACAATCTATGGACAAGACCTTATATCATTCATGACTTCAGAGGAGACAATGCATTTTTTCTCAAACATCCAAATGGATCAGAAATGACTGGTGGACCTGTGAATGGCAGAATACTAAAGCATTGTTTCTCTTAGAAATAGAATATTTATAGCATCAAATCATTGTAAATATAATTGTTTTTATTATTTTTATTAGGTGACCTATTAGCAGAAGTTGAAGCCCGTAGAGAAGGCCCTAAGATTCAATTGATATGTTACCATAAGTACTACAACAAAAGAAATCACTTGTGGATATTATTGAAATAGAACACTCAAGGCTACTGATCAAATGTTCTTGGCACGTCACAGGGACAGTGCCATCCCTAGCTGGAGCTACTGTTATGGTCCTATAATTTATAGGATCTCAAGCTGATTGAGTATTTTATTTTAGGAATATTATATTGCAAATAGTTTTCCATCTGCAAATGATTTCCAAATAAAATAAAAATAGAATAAAAAATGAAAAGAGGGTAGACAAAAAGAGGAAAGACAAAAAAAAACATTAAAAAAAAAAAAAAGATTGAACCCCACTAAAAGAAAGAAATAATATTGAAAGTGTTGCAACTCTAAATGCCACTACTAATAGATAGTTTCCTTCATCATTGATAAATAAAGGTTGTGTGCAGCTTTTTCAAAATGCCAAAATGAAGAGTTATTTGTTTAATCATACAATACAATCATGGTTAAACATGTTTAAATTTCTGTAAATTAGACTAGAGAATAAAGATTTGCTAAATAGTTTAATCTTGGTAAATCAATAGTTTTGTAGAAAACGACATAGATCAAATTGTTTAATATGAATCGATAAGAGAAATAAGTGATAGGATCTAGATAGTTTTTCATTTTGTCATAAAATAAATAATGTGGGTTTGCTAGTCTAAGTGCCCCCCTTAGATAGAATAAAAATCTTATATTAGATAAAGGGTAGGTAAAATAGTTAGTTTTATAAATATATGCCTATGTCCCTTTATCCTATGTTTTAGTGACAAATCAAAAAGCAAAAAAGGCACAAATGGATAAAGTGTTTTCATATATTTCATATTTCGCCTTTATCATAAGTTCAAAAGAAAACAAATAAAGGCACATATGGACACATTTGTTTTGTCCTATATTGTTAATCAACGCTGCTGTCAGAGCATCAGGATCATCTGTCCCTCAAGATCCAAGGCCCTCATTCATTTTCAGTCCCCCCTCTCTATCCTACCTTTACCATCGCGGGTGGGGATGGGCGGAGTTCGAAAAGGATGTTTCTCCCACCAGGTGCCATCCCTATGTGACACCCTCTCCGAATTTCACACCCCCCCCAACCAATACTACTTACGACCCTACATCCCCTCTAAAACCACCTTCCCCTCATCTGATTTACTTGATCCCTACGTCATCACCTCCACCACTCATGTTGTGCCATGTCATGTAGACGTTATCCAATTAATTGATCTCCCGGCAGAAATAACAGTTCAACATTTAATTCGCCTTCCCGGGTAATCGCTCAAGCTTAACTGTCTCACACCACCTCCAATGGAACTTCCCATCATTGTTTAAAATATTTTGAAACATCACTTTCCTTCCTTCATTTCTCATTCTCTGTAATTCACATCTTTTACACGACTACCGTTTTCAAAGCATTTCCTCGACTTGAACTAGATCAGAATTGTTGGCATTCTTTCTCTTTTTCACTGACAATTCATTCAACTTAAACTAATTCCTAGTAAGCATTACTTTATTGCATTGTAATTATTTACTGATACAATCATGCCTACAGAGAGCAAGACCTAGGAGAAAACTTTCAATCCATTAATCCCTCCCTCCGTATATTTAGATCACATTCCTCTAGCCAAGATAGATTATTAGATTAGTGAAACCCAGTGTGATTGTGAGTTTTTAGAGCTATACTGTTGGCTGGAAGACAAGAATGTAGACAAGACTGATGAAATTGGACTCTAGGAGTCAAATCTCCCCCATTAATCTTCCCTCTGACCTTCCAAGCCCTCGAATTCACTAGAAAATGTCAGGCCTGTTATGTCCCTGCCCAAAGAGCTATCATGGCCCCATCTAGTGACATCTTCTATACAATAACTACCCAGTCTATAAACCAAATGATGCTAGCTGAACCTATGGAAAATAGTGCCCCTTTTTCCTTAGAAGCCGTCACCCAGTTTTATTAAACGTTGGATTTCGCTACAAGAGGAAAATGTTTTGAGATATTCTTGCCTAAAAATGCCCAATTACCTAAGAAGAATGCTCCATACCCTTCCTCTATATTCCCTTATCAAGCTAAACGAATTATATCCATAATTTCATATATTTTGGGTTATTATTCTGATCAGTGGATAGATGGGCCCATTTTTGGTTTCATCTCCATATTTTCCATAGATAGTAAACCATCCATTATATTCAATTTCAGTCTATTCTTGGTTGATAGAATTCATGAACGGTTTCTAAAATTTCCCACAAAGAAAGTGTTTAATTACACTTCCATTCTAATCTACATGGTCCTTTATTATCAAGTAGACAAGTTCAATTTGCAATGCAGAAGCTATATGATGAGGGAAACTAGTAACCAATGATTTTTTAGACTTCATTGGTCATGAAAGAGCAGAAAGAATTCTCTTACAGATAGCTTATTGAGGAGTTTCTTCACCCAGCCATGAACATCCTTAACAGTTCCATGCAACCTAGAATCAATGAAGATATGAAAATGATTTTACATCTACTAGAATAGGCCAAGATTGTAGATTGGTATTTATACCAAAACTACATAGAAATCAGAGTTTATGGCTACGAATTGTAACCATACGAACTCCCTAAATACCTCCACATGAGGATTTTTTCCCTAGAATAGATGAGAGAGATGTTAAATTATGATGACATTCATTTTGTGGTGGCTAAGAAGAAGTCACAGTTTCACATAAAGACATAGGTGGGCCCATTTATATGCAATACCAGGACAACAGGTGAAGAAGTAGACAAACTTCTTAAAGAGATGAAATTCAGCCTGAGTTTTACATGGTCTTATGACCCTTGGGGTATTATTTCAAAGCTCAGAGTAGAAAATAAAACCACTCCCTACATCCATACCTAGAGGCCAGAAATAGAAAAGTATGCAAATCAGTCGAACTCGACAAAGAATACTTTGCAGGAAGTTGAAGAACAACTCTTTTCTACTTCACGTTACAGACTCCCACTCCTCAGAAGAAAGCAAGTAAAAGACAAAGAGAGGAGGGATCATCATCAACAATAGCAAGTGAGGCAAAATAATTCAGGATTAGTTACAGGAAAAGGGAAAAATTGGCTCCTAGGACAGATGTAGAAAAAGAGATAGAAGAGGATGCTGCCATCATAATTACAGACTCACATCCTACTAGCAGCAAATTTGTAACATATTCTACTGGACCTTCATCATCACAAGGTTAGAAGGAAACAAAGATATATTCACAGAATGTCCAAGGAGAAAAGGAAAGGATTGTTTTTGATATGTACAAAGAAATTAATCTTAAGAATGAGATTCTTAAGAACATTACCCACAATTAGTTTTGGAAGCAGACTTTAAGCTAACAAAGCATATTGTTACCAGGTTTTGACACAAAGCATGGAAAGATGTAGATGGCCTTTCTTGAGGCCCAAATTGCACAGCCAAAAACATCAATAGACTATAAGAGTACTACATTTGAGTTCAACACCAAAGATATTCATCCCACAGATCAAATGGAGATGCTTAAGCAGACAGTTGAGATGATTTCTTCTACATTAACTAATATTTCTATGTCATTGTCTAAATTGCAGGTTTCATTTTCCAACATTCAGTCATAGTTGAAAATGGAAAATTTATCCTCCGTAGCAAAGGATAATAGGACCAAATCTTTGGAAGATTTGGTTATCAAGATAGGATATGATCCTAAAGATATTAATTTTGGAGAGGAGATCATCAAGAAGAAAAATCTCGATATTGCAACATTAAGAAAGCAGCTAAAACTATCAGCCATGGAGGATCCATTAACCAAACACATTGAAGAAAATGAGGCACATAAGGCTGACATGATGAAGCTGATTATAGAGCAGAATATACAGATTAGATAGATGGAGGCCGAAATGGAAAAGATGATAAAAGAGAAAGAGCAGAGTTAGAAGATGGACATTTCCCCCCTAGATGTCATACCCATTTCTTAGCTTCCAGCAACAAGAATAGCCACTGCAACTACTTCTTCCACTCATACTCCAAGTGTTGAACATGTGACAAAGACATTGGAGAAAATGTCAATCCAGTCAAAAGAAATCAAGACATTGCAGGCACAACTCAAATCTCTGCAAGAAAAAAAAAGCGGAACTAAAGCCTCTGATATAGCTAAAGTGCAGAAATCGCAGAGATTGTTGGAGATGTTTCAGAAGGTAGAAACGGATACATCAATCGGTCATACCTTGGCCCAAGCCAAGGAAACAATTTGGATGGGTATTCTGGACTCTATGAATGACATTTGGCCGTCTATCAAAATCATCTTTAAACAAAAATAATTGGTAGAAAAATCCACAGAAATGATTGTTTAGGTCCGGGAAAAGATTGGAGATATGCCCACAGAAGCCTCCAACATTATTAGATTCTTGAATTCTACGTCTAAATATGAACTTGAAGAATTGGGAATTAGTGATAGGACTGCCACTATTTTGGAAGTTAAGAAAGTTTTAACTAAAAGGAACCTCATTGATCAATTCGAGGAAAGATGTGAAACACTAGAGCTGGGAGTGAATAGGTTTCGTAACAAAATTGAAGAATTAATCGAGAAAGGGCTTCCCAACATATATGTGATTAATGATAAATTGATCACTGAAGAAGACTGTGTTCTGAAGATGAAGGAAATGACTAGAAGCAGTGTCATGTTTAGTGGGATAAAGGGTAGTATGATAGTAAGAGAATTTTTAGAAAACTTGGAAAATGATTTCTACATCCAGAATGAGGTAAAACATGTTTTTACAGTGAAGCCAACTTTTGCAAATTATACTGAGGTTGATGATATTTACTGTAGGGTAATTAAATTAACCATACTAGATGAAAAAGGATGGGAAGAACTTTGTGATTTACTGGATTAAAGGGTAATTCAGATGTAGTAAAAACAACAACTAGCACAACAGCCATCACATCAACGTAGCACCATTTTGGGTTGATTCAGCAACCGAATCCACTAAAATAGAGCCACCTTTCCATGCATCTGTCTACGTGGCCTATTGTTTTTCTAGAGATAAATTTTATTATTTAGAATCAGGCTAATAATACATTGTTAGTTGAGACAACGATTTTGTAATGATTTTGTAATTATTTGTATAAATACTTCACTGTTTGAAGTATTAAGCATTGATTTCTTAAAATAATTTCGTATGCATATTGTATTTTTTCAAAGTGGCTAAAGCATCAATGATAGAGGAACATTTTCACCAGATTCATGTGGTGTACAAATGGTGATGTGTTTCTTCAGTTTCTATGTTTAAACATTGTTTTCCCTTCTCTTTTATTATGAAAATATTAATTACTTAACAGAAACTGTGATGAATAGGACATGTTACATAGAGCACCCTATTCTGGATGTTAGTAATTTTCATGTTTTCTGTTGAAGTCAAATTAAGGAATTCTTAATTTCTCCTTAATTTCTATTGAATCTTACATTTATGCTATTTCAAAATCCATTTAATATTTTAAAAGATCCAAATAGTACAACCTAGCTTGCCTTGTGAAACTCCTCTAAAATTTGATGCCAAATCTAATTAAATCTTCAGACTCCATAGCCCAATGAAATTATAGCAATTAAATCAACCAAACCATTCAATCAAAACAATTAGTACAGTCATAAATAGCCTAAAATTCACATAAAATAAAGCTAAATTTTACAGAGAGATCCCTCTTTGAAGCTGGTAGGGCTAGATCCTAGCTTCCAAAGTGGTTTTGACATTGTCTTATGTGTTTACTCCCTCAACCTAAAAAATAAAGAACGACAACAATGCCGATTAGTTTTGTGTAACTATTTGCTAAGCACTTGAGTTCATATTTATATTGTATATAGCTCATTGTTCGTATGGTTGATTACACTAGTGTGTGGAATGAATGAAAACTTGGAGGATAAGTTACAAATGGTGTGAGAATTATTATGCAAATTTTCTCAATAACTTTTTAGTTGTAGCGGGAGTGATCTGAAGTATTTTTTAGCCATGAGATTATCAAGTGAGTGAGTTTTTGATTTGTGGATTGGAGTAGTGTTTCGGGAGATTATTTTCTAGAGGGTTTGGATAGTTTGTGTGGAGTTTTGATTGTAGCTTGTGCTTCAAATTTATCATTTTATTGACCTTTGATGCTATATTGTTGTAGTGCTCATGTTGAGAAGGTTTTAGGAGTCTAGTTTGAAAATATATGAAATGAGGCTTGCATGGAGGAAGTGAAGGTGCAGAGAATTTGAGTGTATTATGACTTAGCTAATTTAGTAGAAGGAAGAGATTTCTTAATCCAATAGTGGTTATATAATCCAAGGGTGGTTAGGAAAGGATCGAATAATTGTGGGGGCCTTCAACAGATGGTAGTTCACAGATTCAAGAGAGAAACAATTTCATGTCTGAAAGGGTCAAAATAATGTGAAATAATTTTAGTATTCCTGTTATGCAACCAAATCAAAAAATAGAACAAAGAGATAGAACAAAGACTTCAACAATAGCCTTTTTGAGGGGGAAACCTCCTTTACATTACATAAAATGAACAATTCTTGAATGATACAAATGATAAGACCTACTTTCTATATATAGGAGTCTAAGGGGTCACAATATAATCAGAGCTGACATAACAATAATAATGTAAGGGCACAACAATAACAATAGTGGGCTTCTATGAGGTACAATAATAACAATATGGGGACAAAATGGGCATAACAATAATAATAAGGGGTACAATGACAATAATAATAAGGGAATACACTAGTATTATAGGGACCTAACATGCCCCTCTCCTTTAAAAAAGTGTTGTGCTCAACACTTGAGTAGTTATGGATGCTTTTGTATAAAAGTCTCGTCCTCCCATGTGGAATCTTAAGTGGGTAAGTTCTTCCACTTGATGAGATACTCTGAAATTGAACAATTTCGTAGATGTCGAGTTCTTGTTTTTGTGAACACTTCAGGTTCCAATATGATTTTTCCTTCCTCGTCAATGTTAGAAAATTATATATTACAGAGCAGTGGAACACATCTAATATATTGCAAAAATATAAACACAGAAAATGCATAAAACAAGAGAGACATAGATATACGTGGTTCACCTAATTTGGGCTACATCCACGAAGAAACAGTCAATTCTTCCTTTATATTATCCAGCAAACTGAAGAGATACAACCTACAGTAGATCCACTGTAATTCCCTCTTCTCTCTCACTCAATCTCCTCTCTCTCTTCTTGCTTAGAATACATATCTACATAGACGCAATACAATTCCCTCATACCTATCGAAGGGGTTTCCTTCTAGCGAAAAAAACCCTAAATTAAACATAAATTCTACCAGCAGATCTTCGCCTAATGAACGACCTAGATTGACTACGAAATTAGAACATTTTACAAGGAAATTTTACATCTTTTTTTAGCTTTCGGGCACTTCCCCCAATCACCTCGCTGGGGGGGCTCCCAAAGGTCACAGCTGCCCACCTGGACCCCCCCTGCAACATATATTTTACGAGCAGCGTTGCCGCCACATTACGAACTGGGGTCTAATGTGGTGATAGCTCTAAATAAATAAGATAATTAGGCTCCACACCCAAAAGTCAAGTTCTGGAAATATTGCTTGAATCGGGAGCTTGTCGCCTATAATCTTCTTTAAGCATGAAATATGGACAACTGGGTGCACTCAGGAAGACGCAAGAAGTTCTAATTTGTATGCCATAATACCAATCTTTTGTGACACCTTGTATGGAGCATAATACTTTGGTGAAAATTTATTATCCTCCTTAGCTTTCTTGAGCAACATTTGTTTGTATGGTTGTAGTCATAGAAATACCCAATCACCTACATCAAAACTTCTTTCGCTGCAATGTTAATATGCTTGTTCTTTCATTCTATTCTGTGCTAAAGTGAGGTTACCCTTTAAGAGTTGGAGAACTTTTTGTTAATGCTTGATGTGATCTTCCACTGCTTGAACCTTAAAATTTTCCCTTAAATATGATATGATGGATGGTGGATGATATCCATAAAGAGCCATAAATATAGCCAAAGGTAATCGTTTGACCCATTGTGACTATTTATCAGATACAAAGTAATGAACATATCCTTCCAAACATTTGTTCACTAGCTCTGTTTTCCCATCAGATTGAGGATGATAAGATGAGGTGTGAGCTAATTAAGTACCCAGAAAAGAAAATAATTTTGTCCAAAGATATCAAGTGAAAATAGGATCTCTGTCACGTATAATAATCTTTGGGTTTCCATGTATCTTTTGAATTGTTTCCATAAATGTAGTACCCAATGTACTAGCTTTAAATGGATGAGATAATACACAAAAGTGTCCATACTTGGTAATTCTATCAAGTACCACCATGATGACACTCTTTCCATCAGACATGGGTAAACCTATGATAAAATCCATTGAAACCTCCTCCAAACATTGACTTCGAATGGATAAAGGTTGTAATAGACCTGGGGTCTTAATTGTCTCAACTTTATTTTGTTGGCAAACCAAACATTCCACCACAAAATTTTGAATATCAGATTTAAGGCCATAGAAAAAAATTCCTTATTAACCCTATGGTAAGTTTTTAAAAATCCTGAATGTCCTCCTAAGGAAGATGTGTACAATTCTAGAAGAATCTTTTGTTTGAGTTGGGAATTCTTACAGAGTTATAAGCGATATTTGTACCATAATGAATCATTTTTCCAGCTAAATGTATCATATGTACTGGGATCTTGTTGCGATTTTTGAATGAGTTACCACACTTCTTTGTCATTCTTCCATTCATCCCTTGCTTCCTTTAACCAATCTGGTTAGATAATACAAATGGCACAAATCAATGCTTCCACATCCTCATCCTTTCTTGAGAGTGCATCTGCAACAACATTTTGCTTCCCTTTTTCATAGATGATTTCAAAGTCATAACCCAACATCTTTGTGATGCACTTTTGTTGCTCTTTTGAAGATAATATTTGTTCTAAAAAGTATTTAAGGCTATCATGATGTGTGTTTTACCTTGAAGTGTCTTCCCATTAGGTAAGGTTGTCATTTCTTAAGTGCATGTAGTAATGGCAACATTTCCTTCTCATAAATAGCTTTGTGTAAATATTTTCCTTTTATCGAACAAATTTTGAAAGCAATGGGACTTTCTTCTTGCATTAAAACAACACCAATTCCATTTCCTGAGGCATCACATTCTGCAATAAAGGTTTTTGTGAAGTATGGTGTAGCTAAGACCAGTGCTTTGCACGTTGCCTCTTTAAGATGTTCAAAGGCCTTCGCTACTTCTGTAGTCGAAGAAAATGCATCTTTCTTCAGTAATGTTGTTAGAGGTGCTGCTATTCTCCCATAATTCTTAAGAAACTTGTGATAATACCCTATTAACCCGAGAAATCCTATCAGATGCTTTATGGATTTGGGGATTTTTCATTCCTTAATGGCTTTAATTTTTCTAGGGTCTACCTTAACACCTTCATGAGAAGCATTTGGAGGTTTTTGCAAATAATTGTTTCTCCTCCAATACTTTGAGCACTTTGTCAACATGTTCAACATGATCCTTCCAAGACTTGTTTTAGATTAGTCTATCATCAAAAAATACTAACGAAATTTTTTTAAGGAAGGGTTTGAAAATTGAATTCATCAAACCTTGAAATGTAGAAGGTGCATTGGTAAGCCCAAAAGGCATGACGAAAAATTCATAATGACCCTCTTGAGTTCTAAATGCCATTTTTTGAATATCTTTAGTCTTCATTGTGATTTAATGATATCCTGAATGAAGGTCCAACTTGATGAAGTAAATTGCTCCATGCAATTCATCTAATAATTCGTCAATGAAAGGAATGGGAAATTTATCTTTAATAGTGAGCTTGCCGAGTCCCTATAATCTGGACACATGCACCATGATCCATCCTTCTTGTGCACCAAAACTACTAGAGCAGAGAAAGAAATTTGACTAGGTTGAATTATACCAGCCTCAATCATTTCTACAACCATACGTTCAATTTCACTCTGTTGGTTATAGGGATATCTATAAGGGCTGATGTTTGGAGGAATGCTTCCTGGAATCAAATGAATAGAATGATCATGACCAATAATAGGTGGGAGGCCTTTGGGAGTCTCAAAAACCCTGGAATTATTGTCCAAGACATTTTGGAGATCTGGAGAAATAGATGATTCCAATGTGGGAACCTCTAGAGAACATAATTGTGAAATTATGCCTCATTTTTCTTTCTTTAGAACATTTGTCATGCTGTTAGAGCTGATTTTCTTTCCTGTTTTCCCTATGATACCCCTTAATTCAACTTATTTTCCTTCTGAAAAAAATTCAAGAAAAGTTCTTGAAAATTAAAAGCTATTGTACCCAAAGATTGTAGCCATTGGACTCCTAGTACAACATCAGCACCACCCATTGGAATTGGAAGCATTGGACTATTCAACACATATTCTCCCATGGATAGCTTGATATTATGGCACTTTCCAAAGCAATTTATGGTTCCTCCATTTGCAACCATCACTTGACACTCTAGTTCTGGATATAGGAAACAATTCAATTCATTTCCTACCTTACAATGAATAAAATTATGGGTACTTCTTGAATCAATCAACACTATTACATTTTTCTTCTTGATATGTCCTTCTATCTTGATAGTTTGAGGAGTGGTAATTTTGTGCAATGCATTACAAGATATGGTCGGATTCATTTATTCTTTATCTAGGATCTGTTCCTAGTGTGTATCCTCTTCTTTTGATTTTCCTTGTTATTTTTCTTCATCCTCTTCACAATCTATGTAAAATAATTTTTTCACAACACACTTATGACCTTTAGTGTATTTGCAATCACAACTGTAACAAATCTCGTTTTCTCTTTTTTCTTCCAATTGTTTTGGTGTCAACCCTGTAGGTTGTGGAAGGCTAGGGGAAACAACACTTCCATCTTTATAGTTGTGAGTGGTAGGCTTCCTTGTTTCCATAATTTTTCTTTCAATTTTTCTTTCCAACCTGAATGACTTTTCTAATGAATCATGTTCCCAAAGGCGAAATTCATGTTGGATTTTATCCTTTAAATTCCCTATCAACACATCAATCATATGCTCCTCTGGAATATCTTTTACCCTTATATTCAATTTTTGGATGTCATCAATGTGCTCCACTATTGAACCCTTTTGTTTGAGATTTATCAATTGGTTAAAAAAGGTGTTTCTATTTGTATCCTCATAATGTGTTATCATTTCTTCGATAAAAATTGCCTAAGTGACAATTTGCTTACAAGAAAAAAGGTATCAATACCATACAAACTGATTGGGTTCCAAATATAAAGTTGCAATACGTATCTTTTGTGTGTTTTAAACATTATGGAGATCAAAATATTGCTCCATTTGTAGTATCCTTGTTACGGAATCCTTGCCATCAAACTTTCTCATATCGATCTTTGAACATGGTGGGTCTTCAATCCAACGTTATAGTCTATGAAATCATGACTAACATTTCTTTTGTTCTCATCATGAGTTTCCTTTACTACGCTTTCACCATTAGTAAGCATTTCTTGTAGCAACTTTGTGCAATCCATCTTTAAATCTTCCATGTTGCCTTTAATTTTTTCTTCTATACCATCCATATTAGCTTCCATTCCATCCATATTACCTTCCATTCCATTCTTTAAACCATCCATCTTAGCTTTAGTTACTTATTGTGAGAGAAAAATTTGTTGCACTTGGTCTCATAATTTTGATATATCATGTTTCATTTCCTCCTCTTCTTCATGTCTCATAGTAAAGATTTCAGGCTGGTTACTACGTGTTTCCATTTTATTTCTTCAGGTCATCAATGAATGATAATTATGCTTCAAAACTCCCTTTTCATCACTTCAAACTACTTTCTAAAAAAAAACTTATGAAAATTAAAAAAAAAGAAACTACACACCTTTTTTTTTCGCTTTGTATGAGCTTGATCTTGAAATGAATCTAACACTGTAATTTCGGATCTCCAAGATCCAAAACTTTGGCCTATGATAGCCCTCTAATTCCTCTTTCCAACCCCAACAACCAGATCATGATTAGATTCTCGAAGGAACATTTAGGCCCAATCTCCCGCAATGACCTAATTATAGACTTGTTCAGTAGAGCAAACTTGTATGACGTGCCACGTGTGACAGTTTCAACCTTCGGCTCTGAAAATGATAACCAACAAACTAAATTCCATCCTCTTTCTATCAAATTTTATGAAATTTGAATCTGATGGTTAGAGAGGATGTATAATGATTGTCCCAAGGTGACATGTTTAAGGTCAAATTTGGGAGCCTGCAAACACCCTAACATCCTAAGTTCCTATCTTTGAAATATAGCTAGACAATATCTCACAATCAGTCACGAGGTTCATCATTATTTTGGCTCAAATGGGTTTTAATTTCCAATTGTGAAGCTTCGTATAAAAAAATTGTAGTGAAAATTCCATGATGACCTATTTGAAGCATCGAAACCCTAGAATCCAAACCTCTCATACCAATTGTTATGCAACTAGCTCACAAAATAGAAGAAAGAGATAGATTAGCGACTTCAACAGTAGCCTATTTGAGGGGGAAACCTCCTCTACATTACATAAAATAAAAATTTATTGGATTATACAAATGAAAAGACCTCCTCTCTATATATAGGAGTCTAAGGGGTCATAATATAATCAGAGCCGACATAACAATAATAATGTAAGGGCACAACAATAACAATAATGGGCTTCTATGGGGCACAATAATAACAATATGGGGACAAAATGGGCACAACAATAATAATAAGGGGTACAATGACAATAATAATAAGGGAATAAACTAATATTATAGGGACCTAACACTTCCGACTCATGGGAGTGAGCTTATCCATCTATAATTTGTTTGACAAATTAATAACAGAATTGAGCAGCGTAACAACGACATGGTGATTTTTTCCCGGGGAAGGGTTTTTCATGACACATACTTGTGTCCATTTTGTTGATTGGCTTTATGGTTGCATGTTTGTTTTGATGCTATGATATACATTTATGTGTCTCAGTTCATTCATGGTTAAAGATTAAATAATTGGAGAAAAATTGTATAAGTTCTCATACTACTCACTCACCCACCTTCTGAGTAGTGATCTATTTTCCAACAATTATTTCAAAATTATTATATAAATAATATGAATACCTCACGTACCCTTCCTTCTATGGATTCCTCAAAACGATGGATTAATCACCACCATTCTACTTCTAAGTTTACTACGAAACCATCTACATCTCTGATATAATACTCCTTCACATCCAGAAATAGAGGATGAAAGTCCAATCAGTACACAAAAATAGAAATATGAGTAAAAAAGTTCAATACTTGATAGAAATGTACTATCTCAAAGTAGCGTGTCAAAATATATACCTGATAAGAATCATGTCCTTTGGCATCAATGGTGTCATGAAAAAACACATATTGCATGTTAGTTAAAGTGCACACATTGTCAAACAGAACCTTTGGCCAGTCTTTGCACTTGAAATTAATAATTGAATCACCTTTCTTGAACAAGTTCTTTAGAGCCATGACATTCATGGCTTGATCACTCTTAGACCCTGCACTACCATTATGTGCTCTTTCTTAGTCACAATTGGTGAACATAGTTTGATGTAGACGCCGCTCTTTATGAATAAAAACCCTAGAAACAAATATCTTGGCACCCCACTTATCTTTATCCCACTCTAGAACACTACAGATTTGAATCGTGATCTTTTAAAGCCTTTCAAAGTCATCATTTGGAGCCCTAATAAGTTCATCAATAACATACACCATAGCTGAAACCTTTGTGTTGTACGTCTAGACATCAACTACAACAACATTACTATAGTTAAGGTTTGTGAGAACCATAAATACTTCAGAAAGCAAGCATGGCCTATCTATTTCTATTAATTTGATTAGTGTGTGTTTAGAAACAAAATTTACTCCAATGGATCTCCTCATTGAAGGAACGAGGCAAGAATTTGTTCCCAAGGGCTACACTCAAAATAGGTAGAATTAGAAAGGGATTCGTGAATGGAAATGGGCACTCTACAAAACTGTTTGTGGCAAGAAAGAGATCTAAAAATACTTTTTGTATATACTCAATAACCTATTAATATCTAACATCCTTTCCATCTTTTCCTATTACATGGAATACGACCATAGCAAAAAAGTAGGTTACATTGGATTTAGCAATGATAGCTTCCTTCTCTCAATTTTATTCATGGGTTTGAAAATGAATCACTAAAACAAATTATGGTCCAGGCTAAAAATTTACCATCGATAAACCATCATCCATTAGAATATATGTAAGACTTGAAAATGTTAAGAATGAAGATGAAAATTTGTTAGCACTTGTACCAATTCCAAAAGAATGTCATGCTTATTAGCACTGTCAACCTGCAAGGCAAAGCATGATTACAATTCAAATCAATTTACAATTCAATATCTAATTCAATGAACTCAATAGACAAGTTTCATACTCAAAATTGGAAATACTTGAAGAATACCTTCACAAGTGTTGCATTTTTACAAGCAATGTTGTCAATTGAAACACTGTTAGAAAGAAAACAAAACAAATATAAATGTTAGTATGAATGTCACTACCAACATAACTATTCTCGTAATCCTTAATCAATATCAACACAACTAGAACTTGAAAACCATTAAAACTAAACAAGCCAAGGAATCCAGATTCAAAAAGGAAACTTAGATAGGCTTTGTAAAATTCAATTCATGAATCATTAGTATTGCATTCTACTAGTTTATAAGACTTGATACAAGCTCAAGAAGCACCCCCATGCTAACTCAAGCATTCCGAAGAATAATTCTTTGTCACTCTTATGTAAAGTTAAATGATAGATAAACCAGTTCTGTCAACAACTCCCACACATTACTTTACCTCCTCTGTGCCAAGTAACACTAGAGTTTATGAACTGAATATTCATTGTTGATGCAAACCATCAAATCCATATCATCAGTCAACCATTCACAAACCACATGACTACTCCATTTATGTATATCCTAGAGACCTATTTTAATAAGAGTAGTTGAAATGACATATTAACAACCAACAAAAGCATGTAACAATCAACAAATAAAAAAACTAAAAAACAACATACCTTGGAGGATTTTTTTTTATGATCAATTTATCATATTCATCATCAACCTCCAAATTCATTCAATGCATGTTTTGTGAGATTAATAACTAGAATTCAAGGTTATACTATGCAAAATAAATGAATGCAATAGGAAACTCTCAACACATATACATAACCATTGTAGCAGTCGTATGTAAGTAATTGCAAGTGGGAATGAATTCAAAGACCCGGTGAAAACCCAAATGAGGGAGACAACATACAAAATTACCAAGTACAGATGTACATTTTAAGTGACAGCTAAGACAATGAGAATGCTCAAGTGGATCAATTATTATTCACAACTATCAAGTTAGGAAAATCTAGTGGAAGGAGGTGGGTGATATGATTTTTCTTTTGAGATATTAGATACAAATTCAACCATGAAATTGGGAAGATCTTATGAAATGAGTAAGATAATGGGATTTATGTGAAAATTGGGTAGACATTCCTTTTGAATTGTGGTATAGAACATACCAAATTCAAATGGTAAAGCATAATCCTAATACAATAGAGTTTTTTTAATTTTGACATTAATACCATCAAAATCTACAATTGATTGCAATAAATTTCAACATAGACTAGAGATAAATATTCCAATGAAAACAAATGGGGAAATAGGCTAATCATCATACTCTTCCAATTATTCTATTCCATATGGTTCATGGTGAAATCACAATGTTCTCTTGTTTAAATTTTATTTTTGAATGAAAAAATGGATTCCACAGTCTGGAAAATCCATGGGGTAGTTGGATCTCAACAACTTTAAATGCCAATTTTCCTAAATTTTTAACCATATTTCATGAAAAAACAATTAGAATATTTTTCCAAAACATGTCCAAAAGATCGCCTCAAGGCTCAAGCTGGGCGAAACAGTTGCCTCATTAGATTACTCTAATGGGCAATGAGAAAATCATGATCAATAAACTACGGTTCATGTTAATTGGGTATCTTATTCGCTCATAAGTTGGGGCCTAATGGATCTCAGATGTATAAGTCTTTTATGAAGTATGTCTTGTAACTATATCATGTGTCTCATCACTTACCATGAATGTATGACAACCAACTATATAATATTCAAAGTTCAAAACAAAAAGCAAATCTCTTCCCATTTCCATAATTTTTATAACTTGGCCACTGTAAATCCATTTGTGCATAAATAAACACTTTAATGTGCTCTAAGGTCTTTTGACATAAATCTACATGTTGACCAATTGAAAAACCCACAATGAAATCTCATGTTATCTTCGATTCTAGTAGGATTTTATGTGGAGAGTAACTTCTCTACCTTGTATTCGCTCATATATACTTCCATATCAGCTGCATGGGTGAGAAGCATGAAATGGGCCACTATGTACATTTCATCTGCATTAGGTCTTTGAAAACCACAATAGCCACGAGTAAGAATTATGAGATCATACTTCGATGTACAATACATAAATTTTTCTTTGAAAGTTATCTATTGTTTAACCCAATCACCAAATAATAGGAAAGATGCTTCTGAATAGGAAGTGAAATCAATCTTGAATCATGATATCATAACATAAAAATGAG
Organism: Pinus tabuliformis; assembly: GCA_031772625.1. Classification (NCBI taxonomy): domain Eukaryota; kingdom Viridiplantae; phylum Streptophyta; class Pinopsida; order Pinales; family Pinaceae; genus Pinus; species Pinus tabuliformis. Next base: position 1,499,523,123 of record CM062819.1, on the reverse strand, counting down.
TTATCCACAGAGAATAAATATCAAAGTGCAAAAACTTAAAGTTTGCTATAAAATAATAAAGAAATGTTGATCATAAACTATGTTTGGACTTATAAATCCTCCATATTCATCCTCCATAGACTGGGGAGTAACCCAGTGCTACAACATGACAAACACTTGGATTCTCACAACCAACATCATTCAGAGAAAGAAATGGTCAAAACCAATAAACATGCTACATTAAATGCAAGATCAATCAAGCTACATGAAGTGACAATATTGGATATAACCATTCTGAAGGAGTTCATTGATGAGGTTATGTAATATGCTACTCCTTCCTCATTGATTTCTCCCTTTACCTCTGTAACAATTTATGAACATTTGGTTGACGAAATTCACACATACAAGCTCCTGTATGAGAATTAATCAAATTTGTTGAACATTGAGAACTAAGAATGTATTTGGTGATTAATTTACTTTATTGGAACTTACTTGGAAATGTTTGAGGCCATGAAATTGAGAATATGTAGGTATCCACTCCTATATCTTTCATGATTTTTAGATATTCCTGTAGAGTATATGAAAATTTTTGTAACTTTTTATCATTTATGAATGAGAGATAAATAATTTAGGCCAATCCAAATATCATTAATTAACATATCACTAGCCATGGAACTCTAAACTCACTTTCTTTTGTGACTAGGACTGGGCTAGCCCTTTTATTGGATGGAATAACTATTCACGCACAAGGGATGCTTGATGGGATTCTTCTAACGAGGATTTTGTAAGGCTCCTAGACACTCGTTGGGAAGTTTAATTGCCATGAAGTAGCTTCCATCATCAACCCCTCCCCATGAGGCTTGAATATTTGAGATGGTGGGGTCTAAACCCCACATAAACCAACTGGTACACACCTCATGTGTAAATCTAACCATTATGTTAACTCCCATTTAAAAAATACGTTATAATGATGATAATGATCTAGTACTACATACATGTTGCTTCCATCAAGAATTTTCCCTCAATTGAAAAGTAAAACGCACACATCAACAAACATGTCTTGATACTAAGATTCCCCAAACTGGGAAACAAGGAATAAAGGAAATATGACTTGGTGTTCAAGAAAATGATCAAAGGTATCCCAAGATATCATTCAATATTCATAGTCATCAATCAACCTAACCAAAGTTTGTTTGCATCAAACATCATAAAATTAAAAGAGTTAATGACGCATAGATGCAGATTATTTAGTACCAAAGCTAAGGAATTGAATTTTAAACTTAAAACATTCCCAATACACCTATGAGGACTGATTGTCTTCCTAATTTATTTCTTGTGGCCTTGGACAACTTTGGCCATGTTTCCATCATATGTGTATACAAATACATTTCTTTCCAAAGCCATTATATAATCCAATCATGTGAATCTATTATGGAATTATTTCATTGAGGCAAGCTCCTCCTCAATTGCAAGAGTTGCATGTGAATATACATTGGTAAAATGTTTCTTGATGGATTCTAAACTGCCATTGCCAAAAAGTTCCATTGCCACTATAGAATGTTTCGTTGAAGCTCGATAATGCGACCCCTTAAGAAAAACACCCATCTCATGAGGAGTAAGTATACCACCTCCCTAGTCACATTTTTTCCCCCATATATCACTTTTTCACTCCAATATGGAACTCATATCGCATTTTTGTAAGCTCTTCTCCTTCCCCTAGTTCAATCCCATTCATGCGTCTTGTAAATGCAAGAATATCTCACTCATATATAAACACAACAAGAGAAGCAAATATGAAGTTCATCAATCCCTAGTTCTACAACAATAACCAACATGCCTCCTATTCACATTTGATGACACTACCAATTTTAAACATGGGATACCTGAGACTGGAGGTAATGAAGGGTGCGTTCCCCTAAATTTTAGTAATAAGATTTTGTGCAAATTTCTCAACACGGTTAGAAAAATTTAGAGCTTCAAAGTTGGCATGACAATGAATCTTCTGGTTTGAATTAGGAAGGTCGTTATTTTCAAGATAAGAGTGTGCATATAAAACATTATGCTTTTTAAGAAAAGGAGGCATCTCTTGCTTGTAGAAATATGGTTATACAACAAACAATGCAAAATACTCTATTAGCCAAAATAAAATAATAATTTAAATAAAAATTAGTGTATGGAAAAGGTTTCTTCCAAAACTTATCAAAAACTAACTATAGACTAGAATAATGTTAGTGTCTAACATGGCTTTGACCATGACACTAGGGACTTCTCCAATGTTTTCACATTTTTATGAGATCATAGTAAATACTAAAGACTCAACCATCAAAACATCTTCCTTTAGAACATTAATAAAGTAATGAATATCAAAAATATCTTTTAATTCAAAATAAATCATCACAAAAATTTAAAGCAGATGTGACATATAACATTTTTTGCATTGTTCAAAAAGAACCATATATAACTACAGAAAATCAAAAGTAGGGAGAATTTATTTTCCAAGGGAATGAATAACAAAATTCATGTCGCTTAGTAAAAAGAATGTATTTAGCATGGATCAACCCAAAATGAATCATTGTCCAAAGTCAATATAACATGTACAACATTCATAGTCCCTATAGTGGTGACCATATAACAAATCAACAATATAGAAATTATTTATTTAAAAAACAAGACAATATGCTTTAACCAACAACTATAAAGCACGTTAGGAGTACAAATTCCCATGCACTGACTCTTGTCCACATCTTACTCAATCCTCCATTGTCCTTGAAAAGTATATCACCATGATGTCGATGACCGGGCTCTGTAAATTAAAAAGTTTATTAAAGAAGTTGCAGTGAATTGCTTCACTGAGAAGTGGGAACTACAAAAGGGGGAGTCTTTGTTGACAAAAAACAATAGCATACTCTTGCGATTCCATGGATGATAAATGTATTGGAAAAACTTCGTACTATTAGGATTCACCCACAACTTGTCTATCATGTAATAATCCTCGTTTGGAACAATTAGATATTTTAAAATTCATACCATATGACACACAATTATTCAAAAGAAAAGAAATATGAAATTAAAATTGCATATTCCAAATTTGAACAGATATTTTTTATTTTTGAATTTCGTCAATTCAACATGCCTACTTAACCATCACCTCTAATATATTAAATGATCCATCAATATCTATAGGAAGTTGAGTCTCCGATGTCAACACTAGATTCAGCCATGGGACTAAAACTATCTTCAAGGACAAGTATTGTGGAATGGCCTGCAAAATATGATAAAGCAGTAGAGAAACATAATTTTATGTTTTTATCATGTGAAAATTCCTTTGAATTGAATAAACCTATTCTACATATTAAAAAAATTAAGAAATGTTACGTTTACTGGAGACAATGTTATATCTAAAATAAGGGCTAGAAAAGTTATATTAGGTAACCATGCCACTAAACTTTGTGATTTGGAGGAAGCATAAGTAGAATTTAATTTGTTTTAGTGCTAAACAAGTACTAAAATACTTTGAGGTCAGAGAAGCATGGTATGACACTAAATTCTATTATTGATTCTGGGAAATTATGCAGATTGGTCACACAAAATAGATTTTATTATGACAAAGTAAGAAATGCATGGATGCATAAATGATGGGGATTAGAGGTTCTGAAGAATTGGTCATTGGTTTTTCCTACGTTCACATTTTTTTTAAACTTGATTCATTTTACATAGATGTTTAATTTAATTATTTCAGTCAAGTAAATGCACATAGACTCTTTATGCTAATGCGTTGGAAGTTACATGCATACATAACATATTCTATGAAGCCTTTTGCAAATTTGTGAAGCTTCATGTTTTCATGCAAAACTCAGTTGAAATATGGCTTAGAAGGTTAAGAATATGTTTCATCAAACCTGTCTATACAAATGAGAAAGCTTGATTTGTAGAATTTGATCTGCACATTAATGGTAACACATAACCCTAAGGTATCAATAATATCCTATGCATCCCACAAATGACTTCCTTTGTTTCTCGAACCTTTATAATATCAAAGAAGATTTTAGAGTTACGAAAGCACCCTCGAAATGTTTCCAAGTTTCTGGAAGCAGTTGTAATTCCAACAATTTTATGCATGTAAAATTTAAGTAGAAAGCACAAGGAAATAAATAATATAACGTCTACATTCAAAAGTATTATAACTCAAAATGAATCTCAAAAAGGGAATATGCACCTATAATTTTGCAAAATATAGTTGCATCGAGTAAAGAAAAGGTCCTTCAACAAGTCTTTTTGGGCAATTGTTTAACGAGAGGAGTGGTAAAATTACAAATTCTCTCAACAAAGTTCCAAGGATCAATTCATTAGCTTCAGATTTTGTTTTTACACTGGAAAATCCTAGCACCAAACATAATTGCATACTTATTAGGCTATCACTTTCGTTTTGGAGCTCTACATCTATTTCATATGAATTTTTTTATCATAGTCCTCTGCATGAACTTTAGGTCTAAGTTCATTGCAAAAAAATGTGGACCCATAATACCATTGATGAAGTTTCTAACCATGTAAAATCCAAGAATACAGGGGGGGAACCTATTGGAATTTCAATTTTCAGGGCTATTTGTTATTCCTTGTTGATATTTCTTATGATTTTTTTATCATGGGAGTTTGAATCAATTTCTAATCTAAGTTCAAAGTGAAAAAGTGTGGACCCATGATGAAGCTTGTGATTATGGAAAAGCCATAATCTTTCTTCACCTTGGTACTTGAAAGGCTACGGAAATCAATATTGTAAGTATCGACATCAGGATAAAATGAGTAAGGGTTTGAAAAACCAAGAAATCTTAAAAATCAAAATAATAGCAGTAAAAATTAGTAAACATTGGAAAAATTAAGATACCATCAAAATATCAGTAAAAATCAGTAAACCTCAGTTAGCCTAAAAAATATTGTGATTTCAATATGTAATCGAGATGTTCCCAACACCGATGGAAATATGGTCACCGAACTTACAATAGAAGTCTTGGAAGAAAGAGGTAATGTACCTGATAAAAAATGCCTACTAAAATGTTAATTAAATACAGAAAAACAAGAGAAAAATTGCTTCAAAAGGGCCAAGAAAACACAAGTAGGGTCAAAACCCTCATCTGTAGGCATGAAGATAGTCGAAAACCTCACTTGTAGGTAAAGTAATAATAGCTACAAAGAAAATCATCAGAGTCGTATGAGAATTTTCGCCACATGAGGGCGAAGGTTTACATATTGTGGCCACAAATGCCTATCTTGCCTCAACCAACTTTTTCCAAAATTCACTTTGCTTCTCATGCAATTCCTTCACATCCAAATTGGCTAAATGCCTAGATGGTGGCAACCCTTTGAAGTAGAGCTGTAAAGTATTTTAACCTCAAAGATATCTGGGATCGGTACAATCAATCAAATGTGTTTGGAACATGAGTACTGATCCATTTGAATATTGGAGAAACTGTAGTTAAGTATTATGTACCTTACCTTTCTGTGCCTCAGATATACACCTCGAGTGAGATCAGACCATCTTGTACCTATTGGAAGTAATGGAGAAAGCTAAACTTAGATTATTGTTATGATGAAGATAGGTTTGAGACTCTAATCTTAGACCTCATATCCTAATATCTAGGGAGCGGTTGAAACCATCCTGTTAGTGTGAAAGCCTATAGATTTGAGGCTCATCTGACTCAATGTAAGCGGGCTTGTATGAGTGTTTGTACACTCTCCAAGTATCTCACCTCAAGAGTCTTTTATCCATTTAGTTAATATATTCAGTTTTTATCATGGTATCAGAGCTGTAGGGTCAAGGAACCTATATGCTGAGTGAAGGATTTGCCCAGGGGACAAAATCATCACATGGTTTGGAGGAAGAATCGCATTGATCCCACTATGAGACTTGTGCATTTTATTTTGACATTTCGGCATGACTGAAGTGTGGAACGGCATGGCTGAAGGGTTGAATGGCAGGAATCCGACGTGGTAAATTGCGCCGACCCTAAGGAAGAAAAAGAAAGAAAAAATTGTGTTGTGTGCTTGCTTCTGCTATGAAGAGATCACAATAGGCCGGACTTGCCCGAAGGCCCCAAGGAGGAGGCCGGATCTCTATTTTTTGTTTGTAGGCCATGAGGAGATCAACAACAGCTTGGATCGTTGGATTGCCAAAACGTTGGATCATTGAATTTCTAGATCAGGTCGTTGCATGGAATTCCATGGTGTTAGGTCCCTATACTACTAGTGTAATGCCTTATTGTTATTAGTAAAACCCCCTTATTATATTGTTGTGCCCATGTAGTCCCCATATTGTTATTATCGTTCCCCATAGAAGGCCACTATTGTTATTATTTTTCCCTTACATTATTATTATTGTGTCGGCTCTGATTATATTATGACCCCTTAGACTCCTATATATAAAAGGAGGTCTCACCATTTGTATCATACAAGAATTGTTCATTTGTGTAATGTAAAGTAGGTTTTCCCCTTGAAGACGCTGAATTCTAAGGCATTGATCCATCTTTTCTATCTTTTTGTGAGCTGGTTTCCTAACGTTTGGTATCAGAGCTTTGGATTCTAGGGTTTTTCTGCTCCAAACAAGCCATTGTGGAATTTGTCCTATAACTATTTTTTTGCTAGATTTCAGAAGAGAAAAAAAACCCCATTTGACATGAAATCGTGGTGAACCTCGGGCCCAAATTTAAAATCTTTTCTTGCTATATTTTCAGAGATATGATCTGAGTAATTTAGGGTTTTTGTAAGCTCCATAACTTCATCTAAAACAAGTCATCGTGAAATTCTCACTATAACATTTTCGCTACAAAGTTTCAGGACTGAAAAAAAACCCATTTGAGAAGAAATCAGTCTGGACCTTAGGCCTGAATTTTAGATATTGGCTCAATATATTTTTGGATATATGATTAGAGGAAGTTAGGGTTTTTGCATACTCCCGAATTACATCCTACGCAGGTGACCTTTGGAAAATCGTCATAACTTTCTATCTAAGCATCCGGTTGAAATTGAGTAAGAAGTTACAGAAAGAGGATGGATTGTATTTTGTTTGGGTATAAGTTTTAGAACCTACGGTCGAAACAGTGACACGTCACACATCGTACAAGTTTACTCTACTGAAACATTATATAATCAGGTCATCTTAGGATATTAGGCATAACTTTTTCTTGGAGAATCAAATTCTGATCAGACTTGTGGGGTTCGAAAGAGGACTCAGAGAGATTCCACAAGAGATAATTTCAGAACTTGGTGATCTAAAATTACAAAGTTACAGTCGTTTCAAGATCGACCTCCTAAAATCAAGAAAAGGAGATATGAGGAAGTTTGATGGAAAGGATTCGGTAAATTGGATACTACGGATGGAGCAATATTTTGATCTACATGAAGTGTAACTATTACAAAAGGTATGTATTGCATCTGCATATTTAGAATCAGACCAATTTTTATCGTATAAAGGGCTTGTTCTCGGAAACCACTTGTTACATGGTCAATTTTCACAGAGGAAATGATAGCACATTATGAGGATACAAAGAGAAACACCTTCTTTAGCCAATTGTTAAATCTCAAACAAAAGTGTTTAATGGCAGAGCACATTGAGGACTTTCAAAAATTGAATATATTGGAAAACGATATTCCATAGAAGCAGAGGATTGATGTCCCCATAAGGACTTTAAAGGATAACATTCAATATGAGGTTCATCTTTAGGAACTTTATTCATTGGAGAATGCATTCAGGTTGGAAAGAAAAGTGGAAAGAAAAATTATGGCAACAAGAAAGTCTACCCCTCACAACTATAAAGATGGAAGTGTTGTTTCTCCTAGCTTTCCAGAACCTACAAAGTTGACACCACAACAATTGGAAGAAAAAAAAGGAAAAGAGCTTTGTTCCAATTTTGAAAACAAATACATTAAAGGTCATAAGTGTGATGAGAAGAAATTATTTTACATTTATTTTGAAGAGGAGGAAGAAAAGGATCAAGAAAAGTAAAAAGAAGAGGATATACACCAGGAACCAACCCCAGAGAAGGAAGAAATGAATCCAACCATATCTTGTAAAGCATTGGCAAGAATTACCACTCCTCAAACTCTCAAGATAGAAGGATATATCAAGAAGAAAAAGGTTTAAGAAGTGAAAGATCACATCGAGAAAGAAGAAATTAATCCGACCATATCTTGTAATGCATTGGCTAGAATTACCACTCCTCAAACTATCAATATAGAAGGACATATCAAGAATGAAAATGTTCAAGAAGTCAAAGATCACATTGAGCATCAAGAAATGAATCCGACCATATCTTGTAATGCATTGGAAGAAATTACCACTCCTCAAACTCTTAAGATACAAGGACATGTCAAGAAGAAAAAGATTCAAGCAGTGAAACATCACATCGAGCATCAACAACAAGTTCTCCAACTTTTAAAGGATAACCCCACTTCGGTGCAAAATTAAATGAAACAATAGGTAGATCAACATCGCAGTGAAATAAGTTTTTATGTAAGCAATTGGGTATTTTGACGGTTACATCTCAAGCAAGCTATTTATGAGAAGGAAATGTTGGTAATATTGCATGCACTTAAGAAATGGCGACATTACCTAATGGGAAGACAGTTCAAGGTAAAAATGGATCATGATATTCTTAAATACTTTTTAGAACAATGATTATCTTTAGAAGAACAGAAAAAATGGGTCACAAATATGTTGGGTTATGACTTTGAAATCATCTACAAAAAAGGGAAGAAAAATGTTGTTACAGTTGCACTCTCAAGAAAGCATGAGGATGAGGAAGCATTGTTTTGTTTTATTTCTATTATCCAACCATATTGGATAAACGAAGCAAGGGATGCATGAAAGAATGACATAGAAGTGTGGCCACTCATTCAAAAGTCGCAGAAGATCCCAGTTCCAACAATATTTCCAGAACTTGACAAGGAAGGAAAAATCATATTGGAACCTAAAGCATTCACAGAACCGAGAAGTCGGTAGATACAAAATTGATCAATTTCAGAGTATCTCATCAAGTGGAAGAACTTAACCACTAAGGATTCCACATGGAAGGATGAGAATTTTATACAAAAGCATCAAGAACTACTCAAGCATTGAGGACAACACTTTTTGAAGGAGAGGGGCATGTTAGGTCCCTATACTACTAGTGTAACCCGTTATTGTTATTAGTACAACCCCCTTATTATATTGGTGTGCCCATGTAGTCCCCATATTGTTATTATTGTGCCCCATAGAGGCCCACTATTGTTATTATTGTGCCCTTACATTATTGTTATTGTGTCTGCTCTGATTATATTATGACCCCTTAGACTCCTATATTTAGAAAGGAGGTATTGTCATTTGTATCATCCAAGAATTGTTCACTTGTGTAATGTAAAGGACGTTGCCCCCTCGAAGAGGCTGAATTCTAAGGTGTTGATCTATCTTTTCTATCTTTTTGTGAGCTAGTTTCCTAACACATGGAGACATGTAGGAGGTCGTGAAATCGCTGGAGAATGCAAAATGTTGCTTCGTTGAATCAAAGAAAAACCTTAGACATCTACCGTAAGTGATGTGGAGGATTGCATTGAAGTGGTGAATGCCATTCAAGGTGATTTTCTCCCGGTTTTGAACGTTAATTCTTGAGGGGCAGAATTATGTAATCAGTTTGAGAGGACGAATGCTCTACCTGGTTTCAAACTGAATCATCATCCAAGCCATAGATTCAAGATTGTTGTCATCGTCATCTAGCATATTTGTCCTAGAAATTTAATTGTTTGAGAAACTTAAGTTACAGGTTGTGGAGATCCCAAAACCAATTGGGTAAATATTTTCCTAAGTTATTATATGCTATAATGAAAATGTGAAAGTTCATGCTGATTTGAACCCATCTTCAGAAATATGTGTTATTAGAAATTGCTAATTACATACATCAGAATTAGATATTGATAGCATTTCCAGCTTGTCAGAGGTCATTTTGTTGTTCATCGCCAGAGCTGAGGGCACTGAGACCTGCGTCGCACAGAAGCCATAGTCTACAAGGATCTACAATTGAAGAGCTTCCAAAGGGAGAAGTATCCCACCTGCGTGGTAATGGGGTTGTTGGAGCTCATTAGAGGACTATGTGGAGTCGAAAAGAAATCTCGAAGCAAGATAAAGCGAGATAAACTGGACTTTAACAACATCTCTATATTTTTAGATAATTTTGATTCTGATGATGATGATTTTCTCATGTGGGCATTTGGAGACATTAGCATGAGTAGTATGTTCGAGTCAAAATAAATTTCAGAAAAACAATGTGGTTCTGTTGATTACCACGAGATTCAAGAGGCACAGTCTGTTGTGCCAGATCCTGAGATTGAAGACACACAAGCTGATCTTCAAGAAGGGTGTAAAGAGGAAAAAAGTGTTGAGGATCAATTGGACAAGCCACATAAAGCTGATTGCGAAGACGTGGTAGAAGAAGACAAAGCTGGAGAGAATTTAAATTGTGATGATCTCATTAATATTTTTGTGTGTGCATACATTACATCAGTGAATGATGAAGACATCATAGCTAACGTTCAGATGGTTGACACCAGAAATAGTGAGAGGGAAAATTTCCTTATCCAGCCTGTCATAATTTTGAGAAGAGCAAGAATAAGAATTCAAGCTTTCCATCACTAGGGAAGAAATGAGGAGAAGATACATCAATACCTCATGGTGAGGAAAGTGAAGATGAAGCCTTGACTGAAGATGAACAAGTGTGGACTCACAAGAAAAAAGACCAAAATGAAAACCTCTATTACCATGTTTTTTCTTGTTTTAATTGTAAGCCTAGTTGAGACTAAACTAGTAGCCATATTTTATTGTTCTGAACCCTTTCTCCATTAAGGGGGAGTGTTGGAAGTAATGGAGAAAGCTAAACTTAGATTATTGTTATGATGACGATAGGTTTGAGACTCTAATCTTAGACCTCATATCCTAATATCTAGGGAGTTGTTGAAACCATCCCATTAGTGTGAAAGCCTATATATTTGAGGATCATATGACTCAATGTAAGTGGGCTTGTATGAGTGTTTGTACACTCTCTAGGTATCTCACCTGGAGAGTGATTTAGCCATTTAGTTAATATACTCAGTTTTTATCAATACCTTCAGGTTAGGCTCACATTTTCAGTGATTTTTTTTTAATTATTATTATAATGTAGTACCTACAGATTGTTGACATCTTCCAAGGGTAGGTTTATGTCTCTTGAAGTGCTAAGATGGTCGGCGAAGACATACTGGTTTATTTTCCCTTGGTGGTTGTCTCTTGCTGTTGCGAGCCTAAGGAGACTTCTCTGTGTGAGACTTTATTTTGGTGCATCACTCAATTTTTTCCTTTGATCAATCCCTGAAGTGACTCTTGGCAAGACCTTCGAGTCCCAAAATTAAAGAAAGGAAAAATGATCGAGCTCTAAACTCTCTTGTTTCTTCAAATTTTGGGTTATGAGTTTTTTTATTAGTAATTTTGGAGAATTCGGTTGTGAAAGAAGGGGCATTAGATCTTTCATCAATGGTGCTTGAGGATTTGAATGGGCCTTGCAGATTTGATTTGTTTGGTGGGAGAAATTGGCTTTTTGGGTTCTTCAATCACATTATTACTGGAGTGGAAGCTCATAGTTGGCATGGTGGCTTTGATTTTTGGTGTTATTTTTGGGGTTTTTATACAAATGTATGTTGAAAAGACTTAAATTGGTGGCAGACTATTGTTTTCTAGAATAATTTTGAAGTACTTTCTTCTTCTTTTGGGTTTTTATATGGTCAATCATTATTGTCTTGGGTACAATATGTCTACTTGTTCAAAGTATGAAATGCTTGTATCTCATTTGAGAGCTTCCTGCATTCAAATCTATAGTTCTTTTTGCAATGCTCTACACCAATCACGCCTGTTCAATATTTGTCCAAGGTAAGGCTAATTATGATTTTGAGCATAGTACCTTACCTAATGCAGACAAGCAATCAAAATAAAGGTTTATCTTCGCAAGAAACCTTTTCTTTTAGAGGAATTTGTGTCCATTTGAGGATTTTGTATCCCCATCATTGATCAAAATGGTTTAGTATTATTAAATATGTTGTAGGATGTAGCATATTTAATGGAAGGCCAAAAATTAATTTGAGAAATTCTAATGAATGAGTGGTTTAGAGGCATCCAGGAAGATGAAGAAAAAAGTAGGTTGTCAATAATTATCAATTTGTAAAATACAATGGCACTATTATGAAAATAAACCAAATAAAATTAGTTCTATAGAGTTAAGTTGATACAAGCAACACAAATATAGGTTATACAAAAAAATTCTAAAGCCATGCAAGGGCATGATGGGAAATTGAGCACAACTCTAACACCCACATAGAAGAACATTAGATCACAATAATTAGAACCAAACTAGAAAAGGAGGATTGTAAGAGACAGAAAAAATCTATTACAGAAGGAAACCAAAAGAATAAGGTAGGTAGAGTGATAGAAATAACTAAAAACTATATAGGTATTAAAAAATAATTTCAAGGTAGTACTACGAAAATGTAAGTTAAGAAGTAACTATAGCTCTAAGATCCACCTAGAGAAACAAATTGAAAGAAAAACTAATGCATCAGAGCCCAGAATGATTGTTTCAAACCGATTTTATCAACAATCTTAAATTTTGTTAAATGACGTTTCTTGAGACTCCCAAAACTAACATGTGTTTGTTTATGAAACTGATTTATGTTAAACCACACTAAGTACGATTTGTAGAATGTTACAGAAATAAGCATTGCAACAAAAAATGAGTAACAAGCACTCATAAACACTAAAACTAATTATAGTACCATTGATATAATTAATAATCAAGGGAAATACATAGAAAATAGAAATAAAATTTACAAAAATTGTGCATTTTTTCATTTCTTTAAAATTAACATAATATATTGATATACAAAGTAGTAGAATAATGAAAAAAGTACCTTTAGTATCATAGTACTAAACATATTTTTAAGCTAAATAGCATCATAGATTGCTTAATAATAAGATATTTGGGTACTCTTTGAAGAAGTTTGTAAATGAAAGAAGGGGATGTGAAGTGCTAACATGACCATGCAACTAGGAAAAGTATTCATCCATAGCAAAAGCACAAAATTGATGATAAGATAAGAAAATATTATTCATATCCAATGAATGGCCACAACAGTAGGAAAATGGGACTGAAGAATACAATGAATATGCATAAAATGTGGGAGTCCAAACATAGCTCCAATAAAATGCTAAAGATAACTCTAATTGAGAACCTTCCTCTCAGATTTCTCAGTCATGTTCATCATCCAACTTGAGTAGGCCTTGACATTCTACATTTTTTTTTTTCTTAGCACCAATATTTTTCAGTACCTACAACTTGGCTTATATTCTATCTTAACTAGACATTTAGCTCTTGTTTCTTTATCTTTCTTTACCTTTAGCATTAATATAAGAGTTACTTACACACTCTTTATCTTTTTCTTCTTTTAGTGTTGATCTAGAAGTTGTTTTCACACCCCCACAATATACTTACACTGTATATGTACTCATTTTTAGTCCCACTAACCTACGTTTGTGGTCATTTGTTAGACATTAATAAAATTATCTTAAGTTATCTTTTAATTTTATATCATAAATATTAGATAAGCAACAAAAGGTGTGTTTTATTATGGCTTTGCTGGAAATTCTCAAGCTTTTGTCCCTGCTTTTCCTCTAAAGATAGAATTAATTAAGTCTATACAAATAAGAATGAAGCAAGGCTTGAGTATTTTTGGATTTTCTATTCTTTGAGCATGTATCAATATGCATAGCCATAAACAATACATAGGCTTGACGATAGAGACTGAAATAGGGTTTTGGTATGCTAGTATTTTAGGAATTTGGGTTTAATAGTAGAAGCTATTTTTCTTGTATATTGTATTACTTCAAAATTTAAAATTAGTTTCTCATATTAAAAAATTTCATCCAACTGACCCCTGGTAAAATTGAAAGTTTACAATAGTATCAACATAATGGAGCCCAACCAAGACATTAGGCTAGTCGAGCTCGAGAGAGAAAAGAGAGTGCCACCATAGCTAGCCACAGAGTCATTCATCTTGCCCCTTAGACAACAAGTTTCGAAAGTCCCATTGGAAATTCCTAAGACCAATGAGAAAAATAGTTAGAAATTTAATGTTCTTGAATTAGAGTCACAAAACAAGTTGTGGGGAAACTCCTTAAGGATGATAAACACAATCCACCCACCTCTAGTCTGATATGGACCGCAACTTGATCTTTTGCTTTGATTACCTTACTTTTATATCATGTGGGATTTTATGGCATTTTACATTCTAGATGGTTTATTTTTTAGAAGATCGCCACCTTCAAAGAGCTTTGATCTTATGCATTTTCATCTAAGATGGTTCTAATAGTTATTGTGATGGCCACTGCCTCCTTCTTGTGCTTGTAGTGCCTACCTAGTAGCCTATTTTTAATTCCCTGTATGCATATATTGTTTATATTAACAGTAAAATAGATGGCATTTTTTAAAGATAAAACTGAGACCAACCCGAGACTCAAGAAACCACTTTAGTAGCTAGAATCTTCTATAAAGGAATGTCCATCTCACTAGCTATGACATACGCTAGCTTGGTTTTCCCGCATCGTAGTGACCCATGTAATAGAATAACCTTGATGGGATGAACTCCAAACCAAGTATATATTTGTGGATGATACATAGGATAAATAACATACATGATTTCTTTGATCAAATTATCCATTCCACTTGAATCCTTAAATGTTACATGATTATTTTTTGTTTTCTTATGAAATGCTACTTTAGCTTTATGTTTTCCTCTTGTATCATCAATGACTTTATTTTCATTTTCACTACAAAGTTGAGTAAAAATATCCATTTTACTAGCAACAAACATTTTATGGACATTACAGTCAATGATAGCTTTGAGCATTTCTAGGGTTCAACCACTAACCTGACCATGATCTTCAGTTCTTTTTGTTTGACAAAGCTCTAGAAATGGGTTTAGGTTAGCGTTTGGATGAGGGATATGTCTATGGATTGCATTAACACTATAAATGTTTCTCAGAACAAAATTCATAAATATCCGAGAAATGCCTTGGTTTTGACTCCCCTAGAGTTTCATTTTCAAAGCTACTCTCCTCTGATTATGAAGTCTCACTTCCCTACTCAATTCACTGGTTGAGATACTCAACCCCATTTTGCTGTAATTATTCCTTCGTTGGATTAAGCCTCTTGTGATGTATTTTTTTCTTTTTGGGGGTTTCATACTTGTTAACCCTATCAACCGCCTTTTTCTGTAATTATTCCTTTGTTGGAACAAGCCTCTTGTGATTTATGTTTTTCTTTTTGGGGGTTTCATATTTGTTGACCCTCAATGATTGAAGGGTTCTGATGGGGCAAAACATGGTATTTATGAAAGGGTATTCGGGTTCCAATGGTGCAAAGCAAAATCTTTATGAAAGGGTATTCTCTATGGCGTAATAATTTGTTCTCATGTAATTACACTTTTGAATATTTATTATTCTTTAAATATATTTGAAATATGTGATGTGTATGTTTAATTATAACTTGCACTATTTATTATTAATTGTTTAGATAAAAAAATTATTTGGAGATGTCCTATATAAATAATAATAAGAATGAGAAATAAAAAAGAATTCAAAATGGTATTCATATAGGTAATTGATCTAGTCAAATGTTAGATATTCCAAGAAAATTGAATAAATAAATGTTGAAGGAAGTATAATTTTTTATCCAATCTATTACAACCTTTCAATCCCCTATCATTTGTATATTTAGATTGTTGAAGTGACACAATTAAAATAACTAACATAAATGACTGATATGTATTATTGTACTACTTGTTAGGTAGTCTTATTTTTGTTCCTAGACTAAATTAGTCATTCACGTTACTCATTTTTAGCTGTATTACTTATTAACTAGTTGTATATTTTAACCCAAGACTAAATTAGTAATTTATGTTAAGTCGTTTCAAGTTGATCACTTAGGATTGCTCATTCCTGGTAGTATTTCACTTGAAAAAGTTATGGTGAGTAAAATTTTTAGTCACTCAGTCACTAATTTCACCATTTTATACTAGTGATATATGACATTTCACTAAATTGAGCATAACAGCTGCTCATAATTTTTAGGATCCTCCCTTATGGCACAACCGCTGAGTTGAGAATTTCGAAATTCCCTGCAACTTGAACAAATATGTGAGTTTCATAACTATCTCTACATATGGCTAACCTGAGGGCTCAACTATCAGAAAAATCACTTAAATGGTGCCAAAATCTCTGGATCCTCACTTTATTAGAATACGACTAAGAATTTTTTTTATGACAAGTTCTTTCAATTCACAAAAAAATGCCATTAACTAATTTGACACATTCGTACCAACATCAACATATTCCTCCCAACAACACCACACAACGTTAAAAGTATTCGTCATTTGTGGACAAGTATCATAAAAACTTCTAAAAATTATATATCAAAAGCTTATTAATGCATATCCAAATCATTTTAAGCCATAGTCTTTTGAAAATTGCCACAGAGAAAATATATGAAAAAAACTATGTCAAACTATATACCATATCCCACATATATCACATAATTATTCTAGAATAACGTTATGTGTTGGTTTGTTCCATGTTGCATTGTGGTTCGAAAAGTGGAGAGAGTGTATGGTTAGGTGTTGGTTATGCTACGTTGGATTATGACTTGGTCATTACACTTTAAGATATATATTTTGTTTTATGGGAAAAAATCCCACATGGAAGTCACAACTAGGGTAGAGAGACTATATATATAGTGTGAAATATAAATATATATCAAGAAACAAATTATGAGTGTATTCCCTTGGTCGACAACCGGTGGTATTAATTTCTCATTTCCTTCTTGGCATGGTATTGTGTGGCTTCATGTTTTGGAGTTGAACGAGTTTGGATGTTATTTCTTCTCTTACATTTTTCATTTGGAGTTCACGTTGAACATTAAGTTGTGTTATATAATACTATAACCACCACTTTGGATCTTATAATATTATAAGACCACTATTTTTATTTTATATGCTTTACATAATGATGTTTTATTTAAATGTATTAATAGGTACATTTACAAAATATTATATATATATATATATATATAGAAAATAGTACTATTATATGTATGAAACTTGCAAAATTGTTAATCTATATTGTCAATTATATACATATAAATAGAAAATATTCATTAAAAAAAACTTTACATGTTTCTTTCCTTCATCTTGCAGGTATGCGAGTATCAAGCTAGCAAATGAGACTAGTAATACAAGCATTGTCTTGTAGAAAGGAGTAAGGAAGCAAAGTATGAAGAGTGTCATTATGTGAGATAATGATCATAGCAAAAAAATGACAGTTGTTGCAAATGAAACTAAGGCCAAAAGAAACTTGAAATGAGATGAAGATATAATAGAAGAAGTGTCCAATGTATTATGAAAAGACCAAAACTAAAAATCATGGGATATTACTGCTACAATAGTAACTTAACTCAAAGTCCAAGTGACATGACAAAATTCCAAGACAAACCTTCTACAGAAATTGACAGGGCCCAAAATGCTACAACACTTTGTTACAGTTGTCGGGGTTGGAAAATCCTGGATGACTTGGATCTTAGTTGGATCCTTATGCACACCTTTTTCGTCAAATATGTAGCCCTAATAATCAACATGCTTAATTACAGTGGATCACTTGTCCCCATTGGCACTTAGTTTGTGTTACCACATGGCTTGAGGGACCTGTCGAATATGTTACAAGTGCTCTGCCTAACCCTTGCTAAATATTACTATGTCATCTAGATATACAACCATGAATGAGTTGCTGAAAGATCACAAAATGTCAGGCATCAACCTCATAAAATTTGCAGGGGCATTTGTCGACATGGAGGGCATGACCAACTACTCAAAGAGGCCCTCCTTGGATTTGAAGGCGATCTTCCATACATCGTGTGGGTTCTATTGGGACTTGGTGATATCCAAGCTTCAAATCAGTATTGTTGATGTACTTGGCAACCTTGAGCTGGTCCAAATGGTAATCGTCCATGGGATTAGGTATCTGTTCTTAGAGGTGATTTTATTCAGTGCCCAATAATCAACACAGAGTCTCCAGTACCCATCCTCCTTTTGTACAAGTATAATTGGGCTCCCACAAGGTGAGTAACTTGGTCGAATGTACCCTTTTTGTAGCAAGTAATGTATCTACATATTGATTTCCTTGTTTTCCATTAGAGAGTGATAGTATAGTGACCCATTTAGTAGAGGTTCTCTAGGAGTCATATTGATCGAATGCTTGACCTGACACTGTAGGGTTACTCATGTGGGTGAGGAGAAGATGTCCCTGTACTCCTCCACGACCTTGACAATTTACTTCTGTTGCATAGAAGAACCCTTTTTGGGGGGCATGGATGTGTCCATGATATTCCCCTTACAATGAAAGTGAATTATAAAGAAAACACATTTCCTTGTCTCGAAGATGATCTTTCCACCTTTCTTAGCAGGGATCAAAGAAATGGTGGTAGGTAGGGCTACCTTTGATATGATGTATAGTTTTCAACCCAAAGTAATAATAATTGTGAAACATATGGAATCATACATAGCATAACACTTACACAAGTATCGTTACCATAATAAAACAACAAAAACTTCAAGAGAAGCAACATCATATAGTACCTTGTCCATGAAGGGCTTGATGCTATAGGGAAGGAAGTATTGTAGGCTAACATAGAGATCTTGTCCTTGGTGGAGCCATCCAATAGTGTATGGATATGTGCGTGGTGTTCAGCAGGCCTAATTTGTTAATGACCTCTACCAAGATAAGGTACCTTTGGACCCCACTGTCAACAATGAAATACAGTGGAGAACACCTTACCCACATTTGTGTGTAGACTAAACGCTCTTGCTCCTTTAAAACTTCAGGCTCAATCTTTTAGACCTTGGTGGTGGAAATGGTGGAACTAGGTTTTGCATCAATAATTTTCTTCCCCTTGTCATTTCCATTTTCGGGTTCTAGCTCAGAGTCATAAAAAACATCTAAGTCTAAAGATTCTAGCTCGACCACTGGTAACTGGTTCGCATGACATTCTTTTGTGTTCTCGGTGGGGTTCTTTTGGAACTCACACAACTTTCTAGTGTCTTTCTTCATCTTTGTCATGTCATTATTTAATTGTGTTTTCATGGGCTATCCTAGGTTGATCCACCTTGGTTTTGTCCTTTTTCTTATGGTTTGGAGGTGCCTTTTCCCTACTTCAGATTCACAAATACAAAGTCTTATTTCTTCTACTTAAATTTTTTTCTTTATCCTCATAAAATATATGTACACTAGGCCAAGTGAGGAGATGTCAAGGAACACAATTTATACCTCAATATATTTGTGCATACAACCATGATACTTGAGTATTAGATTCCACTTACAATACTTGATGCCCAACATCGTGCGTAGGGTATGGAAAATATTCATGAACTTTGGCACATCTAGGTCCCCTTCCTACTGTAGTGTGGTCTAATTTATGTACTTATCTGTGTAGTTCCTAATAGGGTAATATTTTGTGGGCGTCATTAATAGGTATTTAACAAGGCCCATCTAGCCATCCTTCAACACATATTTACCTATTTCCTCTCATTTGATAACATATTTTGGATATAACATGTCTATTAGGAATACTAAAGGATTTCTATCATATATTTTAGCCCAGGATGATTAATATATAAGAAAATAGTACATTTACTATGTAGATATATGTTGGAACCAGATCGAGAATATGTCGAAGGTCTTTCCCCTACCTCTACTCACCTACAACTCGAATTTCTCCCTATATTTACTGACTTGCAGCTCAAGGATCTATTAACAATTGGTGAACCCAAGGATAGTGGGATCTCAGGGAGCTATATCCACCTTTCTAGTGATTTTGGAGGGAATCAAACCTCTTTCCAAGGAGTTTCCCCTCAATCACTTTTGTATAGACAATGTAGCCCAAGGGCTAAATAAGATTCACAATTTTTGAGAAGATAGAGATTTCTAAGAGCTAGGAGCTTGAACGTGTCATTTTATTTCCTTTTATCATGTATTTGAGAACTATTTTATGTCAATGATAAGCCTTTTTTTATTTCCAATTTGAGTTTGCTTTAGAGGTTTGAGTCCCCTTGGGTTAGGGCCCAACCTAGTGGCTCTAGTCTCTCCCTTTGTATATTTTATTCATGCACTTAATTTCCTAACAAAATTTTATTTCCTTTCTAGTAGGAGTTGTCTATGATAAATTTCTAGTGTAGGCCTCTCAATCACATATCTTCTGGGAAATGTGGTTGGGTATGTTTTTCTTGAAAACCAAAAATATAGTTATTTTCTTTCTGCAGTAGTTAGGTCTTTGATTAGACTTCTTTTTGCATCTTTGTTTTCTACAAATTGGTGATTGGTTCAACATTTTTCTTTAAGCATAGAAATCATAATCTCTTATGGATGTATGTCTCATATGGACTAAAATATAGGTTGTATTTTAATGCAGTATTTAGATCTCAAATAAAATTCAACTCATCCTTTCTTTGTTACTTCAATCTTTTCCAATTTGCATTGTTAACATGCTCTAGTTGTTTGGAAGGACTGAGTATCTTTTGTGGTGTGTAGGTAGTACTGTTTATTTTTAGGTTTAAAATCATCATTTAGACTCCTCATCCCACCACAACCTCATTCCTTTGTACCTCAACAATCCCTTCAAAAAACTATTCACTGAGAGTACATTTATGGTTTGTTCCTTCTGCAAGATGGGTCCCTGCAGGGTACTAAGCTTGGAAAGGGCCCCATAAGACCTTACTCTACCCTCCATTACCCTCTTCCATCTTTAAACCACCTTTCTATCCCTAGGAATGCTCACAGACTCAACCTTGTAGCAAAATAGGGAATTCCTGTAGCAATCCAATAACATCTTGTAGCACCATCTAGAAGCTCTCCAAACTTGACCAAAATTTCCCTTAAAGATTGATTTTTATCTCCTAGTCCTTAATACTATCTCTTAAGTAAACCATCATTAAGGAAGACCTAATACCACTTAGGACTTGCCTTTCTACCACTACAACTCATTCCAACAATTAAGTTTAGTAGACAGGTTCATGAATTGAAAAGCATAGTGATGCTTTTCATGATTACTCTATGAATCGCCTAATGAAATTTGTTGATATAATATCTCTTGAATGTAGTGATTAAAGGATGATTTCATGCTCTTTACTTTACGCTAGGTATATTAGTTTTACTTTCTTTGTTTTACGCTTCTTAATCTAGGATTTCTATTTCATGGATTGTTATTTCGTATGCATAGATTAGGTTTCCCTTTGATTCAAAATTTACATTCTGCCAATAGATTAGTGTCTACATTCTGCAAGTAGAGTATCCTTTACATTGTTACAAGTAGCTTGAAATTTACAATTCTGCAATGTAGATAAGCATTTCCATTTTTGCAACTAGATTAACATTTGCATTTGTGCAAGTAGATTAAAACTTTCCTTTCATGCAATCTCTTTTTATTTAAAATCTAAATTCATTTGATAGAGTGGTCCTTGTATACCTTTGTCTATTCCATTACATCAAAGTGACTTGAGTAGATATTAAACTATTGTGCATATAGTACTGCGATATATTAAGTTTGTACAAACCCCAGCTTGATAATTAAAGTTGTTAGCCTTGGGAATTGCAATAGTAGAGCTCGTCACCTTTTCACGTCGTTGTTGAGGAGGTGTCTAATGTTTCTTCTTAGAGTTGTTTACTTTCCATTTTTACTTTTTCTTTCCATCGTTTTTTCTTAAAAATTTAAAAAAGAGGAAGAAAAACAAAAAAAACACAAACTTATTACATGTCTCGTATGATTAGGGATAATCTAGGAAAAATTATACCAAAACCCCCACCCCTTCTACCAATCAACCATCACTCTTCCTTAGTGAATGTGAACCCCCTACTCCAACGATAGAGGATTTGGAGAATCCTTTAGGTGAGAAGCCAAAAATCTTAGAGGAACCCAAAGGAGAGGAAGAGCCCACATCAGTTATCCAAAACATGGCTAAGAACAAAGAGAATGAGCTCTTTCCTATAAGAGTAACCAATACGGAGGCAAAAATGAAGAACATAAGCCCCACTTCTCTCTCAAAATTCCATTAGCTAGCTTCTGAGGACCCTTATACCTTCATGTTTTTGTTTGTTTTTCTTTTCAAGACCTATGATTATACTTCTAGTGAGCATAATCTAATGTTATTCCCTTCTACCCCCAAGGATGCAACCTTGTGTTGGGTCATGAGCTTGGAAGGAGGTAACATCACCACACAGGCTCAAATGTAGCAAGACTTTAATAAAAAATATAGGAACTATTTTAGATCAAGGGAAACAAAATAGAAGATGTTTAGGATGATCTTAGGGCTAGATTAATCCTTAGAGCATTACAAAGAAAGATTCCAACTCAACTACATAAGATCTAATTTTTGGCTTGACCTAGAATCCTTGAAGCTTGTACTTTTGTCAGGGATTAAGGAATATTTGATGGAGACCCTTAATATGTTGTTTGTTGGAGACATTTACCAGCTAATTTATGAAGACATGAAGACAATATTCAAGAAACATTCTAGGGGTGAAAGGAAGATAAGTAGGTCCAGTCAAGGCTTTCTCAACTCTTCTTCGTATACCTCAACCATCAAACATGAAATAGGGAGGATGCTAGAATACCTTAAGAGTGAGATGTTGCACACCTTTACCCTATAAATGGACACTATATAGATAAAAAAGAAGCAAGAGGAGGAAGAAAGAGAATTTCCTAATTTTTTCCTTAGATTCACCAAGAGGCACCCCATAAATGAGTTCCCATTTAATTTCATAGAGTTCTACTCCATTTACGAGGGAACGATGCAAGTGAAAAATTTGCCTCTCTTCTAGGCTTGAAGGTTTTATATCAAGTGGTGGACAGTGGCTTAGGGTAGCTCTATTTCATCAACCAATGAAGGGCACAAGGACCTTGGCCATATTAGCAAAGCATGCAAGGTGTGCATTATCCTTCATTCAATCTAAACTAAAGTGCAACCCTTTCAACCTTGTTATCTTCTAGCTCACTTAGCTTGGTCCATGCCCTCTCCTTGGTCATATTCTCCTTAATACCCTCTTATTATGGTGAAATCAGAACAACCACATTTTAAACTTATTATTTCATAATAACAATGGGAACCCTTTTCATAAATTTTGGCTAAATCTCCTTTTAATATGTTCTTTTGGTTATGCGTCTCTGTTTCCTGGAAAACTAGTGTCTTTTCGATCTGCTAGTCCCACTAAGATTGGTAGCTATCTTAGAAACAAACAATGAAAACAATTTGAGATTTCATTTATGTATGATAGATAAGAGAGAAGCAAAGGGACCAACCTCGATCTTTCGCTTGACTCCTTGCTTGATTTCTCTCCCCCTTGATAGGGCTTGCAACTCCTCTCCTGCTTGTCCTGCTTAGAGAATACCTGTAGAGACAAAGTAGCAAAACACCATCAAAGCATCTCTATCTATAATATCATAAACAATGCAGAATCAGAAATACATTTGACATACAATTGCATTCACAAATACACGATTGTATGGATGAAAACTCAAAGAACTTTATTAAAATAGAAGGGAGAATTACAACCTAATTGTCTGATCCAGCATCATCCTCCTAGCATCAAAGCCCTCTTCACCTCATGAAAATCAAGATCACCCAACAGTACAATGCTCTTTCTCAAAGGTAAACTAACAACACTTCTTTAAAAATTACAAAATTCCAGCCTCTAGATCTCTGAGATGAGGGATCCATTTATAGATGTTTTCAAAGGTGTGAGTCATCTCTGGGTTTTTGATTAGTGTCATTCCACTTGTAGTTCTTGGTTCCACTTGGAGATTTCTTGGATCTCTTACTCATCCCTGGGCAAATTCATAGAGGCAAGTGTCATAGAGGAAGTTTCTAGAAGATTCCATGAGCATCCACTTAGCAAACTGTCTCAGAAATTTGTCCATTCTCACTCATCGCACCCCACATAAGGCTTCTTCAGTATGCATCGTACATGGCTAGTGTAGCAGTCAGTATGCATTGCACTCTGATAGTGGAGCATTCAGTATGGTCCTATTTTGGCCAGTTCTGAGTGGATTTTTAGGTGGGACTTATAGGGAATGATGTAATCAGTTGACTATGATCCTTTAGGGTATGAAACAACAATTTTAGGGGTTAAAGAGCCCTTGGTTTATTGACATATAAGTTTGGGTTTGCAATGCCCAAATATGTCTATAACAGTCTCACAATTTTGCGAGATTTTTGTTTTCTTTAGAATTCCATTTTGATTACTTCATTGCATTTGAATTTTCACTATATTTCCATTTGTACAAGTTTCATCTCATTTGGATGTATGATTTGTAAATGTTGTTTATCTGAAGTTTGGTGTTTTTATTGCCTAGGCTAAAAATTGTACAAAATGTATACTATTTTAATTTTTGTGGATAAATTGTAAATATTGATTTTATATTAATATTTTATTGTTTTATTTATTTATTTTGTCAATGGTCATAAAAAATTACCACAACCCATTTTGTAGAAAATATAACATTATACATTATCAGATTTCAAAAGTAAATTAAAATTCCAAATTATAGGAACTTCCGAAATTCTGAAATTACAAAGTGGCTGTAGTTTGTTTTATAATGTCTAGACTTATTTATAAAAGTTGTTGTACTTTTGGTGGTCTAAAATTACTTGTTTTAAAGTGCCTATAGTTTATACAAAGGAGGGAAGGTCCCACTCCAATTTACCCCTCTCCTCCTCTCCTCTCACTTCACCATACCTTACTTCCTCACTCCTAGGACCTCGACGCTTAATATTTCATAACTTTATCTCAAAATACTCTGAAATATACAACCCTCATGGCCTATTTAATAACCTCTCCTCCTCTCCTCTCACTTCACCATACCTTGCTTCCTCACACTTGAGACCTTGACATTTAATATGTCATAACATTATTTCAAAATACTCTGAAATATACAACCCTCCTGACCTCTTTAATAACCTCGTGACATTTAATAACCTTGACACAAATAGTTTTCAGGATCTATTTAAAAACACCTCCGAAATACAAAACCTCCAATGCCATTAAACTCTGAAATCCCTCTTCTCCCACCTCATCCCTTTTCGGAACTCTTATTTTCACAAGTTTCATTTTTAAAAACCTTCCAAATAATTTTCCTTTGAAACCCTCATTTCTCCAACCATCTCCCTATCTCAGAACTTTAAGTTTGCATAACTCCATTTCATTACCACCTCTGAAATCTTACCTATGAAAACTCACTTCAGGATGTTGTATTTTGGGGCATTGAAATTATTAATTTTCATAATGAATTTTAAAAGGCTTCTCAGAAATTCATGTTCCGAAACACCTTATGCCTCCCATATAATACCTTATCCCTCCACTCCATTTCTTATATATAAAACCTCTCCTTATGCCTCCCACTATGGCCCATTACATGGTGCCAAAAGGTACTTAATCAATTAGATATAATGGGCCAAAAGGCACTTAATCCATCACATATTTTACTATGTTGTTTTAATATCAAATTAATTTATTTTTTTATTTATTTAAATATTTTTTTTATAATTTGTAATTATAATATAATTATAATTAATTAATTTAATAATGGTAATTAAATCGTAAATATTTAGTTAATGTAATAACTGTAAATAATTAATTTTAATTATTTAGTTAATTAAAAATTATTAACTTAATTTAGATTAGAATTTTTAATTTAAATTTCTTAATTTTGGCCTAGGGAGACTTTTTTCCATAATTGTAACATTTTTGATAGTTCAACTTTGGTGGCTCACAAGTTGAGTTTTACTTCGCCAAATGAGGCTGAGGGTGGCTCGTTAGAAAGAGAAAATCACAGAGAATAAATTTGAAGTTGTTGCGTGACTAGGCTTGGTCACTAATTGAGCCTAAAAATTAGCAGAAAATTAAGCTCTGAATTTGCAATCAAAACTAATTTTCTTTGTTTCATTTTTTTGCATTTCATTTGCCCAAAGCTTATGTTGATTGCAGATCCATTTGTTTCTATCCTCTTTCACCAAAAATATCTTTATAGGGACCAATGGGAAGGTTTGATTATTTTTTACTTATTTATTTAGTTGAATTTTGATTGGAGAAGTTTGTTTTCCCAAATTTTGTAATTCTAATTTTGATTTGCAATTTAATCTATTTTTGATTGGTTTTTGGCATGGTAGCAGTTGAAGAGATGAAGAAAATAATTTTTGGAGCAATAAGAAGGGATCAACAAGGAAGAAAATGCAGGATTGGAAGCAACAACTTCAACATTTCTCCATTTTTACTCTTTATTTTTGTAATTAAATAACTTCTCTAAGAACCAAAAGATGGGTCCCAGATTTGAAACATGGGGAGGGAATTATTTGCAAAGAAAGGGATTTTTACAATATTGTAGGGGGGAATTTTTTTTTAGAGAATTAGATAATTTGGACCAGAATTGTGGAGATTAAAGGAGATGTATTTCAGTTCTAAAAATCTCAGCTTATCATGAAATTTTCTGAGAATTTCATGCACTCAAAGGCTTTGATAAAATATTTGATTTTTGTACACTATTGTCAGGTATACAAGTTGGTTGATGACACACATTTAATAAAGTTTGTTGGAATTCTTGATCGAGATAAGTATGTGTTTTTTGAAGTTTCTCAATATTGTAAATTCATTTAATATACACTTGTTTAAATCATTTGAAAGCTACATTTTAATGATGGATCTAATTTCTCTAAAGTTAAATAACAAATTCAAATATATAAAGATGACATACTTTTTAACTATTTAGTGACTTCATGTCAACTTTATCTTGGTTTTAATAATGATTGTTTTGTGAAAACTATTTCCTTAATGAAATCATATCTTTTTAGTTTGAATTCATTTTATTTTAATTTCGATGTATGGTCACGAGAGATATGGTGACTATTGATTAGATAGTTGAATACATATATTGACTTGACCTAGTAATAAGCCTTGGAACAATTTCCTTTTCTCATTGACTTCCTTTTTATTCCAAATTCAAAGCTGGCCCTAATCCCCTTTTACCTTCTTGTTTGTTGAGAGGGGGGCTAATCCTTCTTTCAATCAAGATGGATTTAGGATTTATTTTTTGTTACTTCGATATTAGAGTATGTCTGCATCTAATTTTAATTGTTGTATTCTATAAGTCCTCTTACACAAGGGGGAACTTTAGAGTTGCTTGGTTGAGACATTAATTCAGCTTAAGGATCACTCTCTTGCATGAGCTATGCAAGAGCGCAGATCTGATTTCTCTTTTCCTATTCGCAAGTGACAGATATATCATAAGCTAGTAGAGAGGGAGAGAGGGTAACTGGACCCAATTGAACCAATCAGAACCACTACATCAAATGGATAAGATCTTAGTGGGGGCTATGACCAGGTGGTCTCCCTGAGATGTTGATGAGGTAATTTTTGACCATCAACATTTTCGACGGTAGAAGGAGGGCCTCACAACTTGTTGTCTTTTGGAGTTTTTTTGTTTAATTTTTTTTATTTAATCATAATTTCTATTCCCAAACTTCTATTTTGGAGTTGTACCTTTGGGCATGCATCCACCATTACTCCAGCGGAAAAAGTAAGACACTTGTGAAAGGTAAAATTTAATAGTAATAATAATGCTTCTGCATTATCTCATGCCTTAGATTTTATTAGAAATGTTGCAAATTCTACTTTTCGTGATATTATGAACGTGTTTTATGTAAAGTTTTTACACTTACATTATCGGGAAAAGCCAAAATATGGTGTTAATCTGTTCTAGTTGCCTCTATTAACAATTGGGATCAATTTATCACAAAGTTCTTTTATGAATTTGATGGTTATGATTATGAACAAGTATGTTATGAACTTGAGGATTTATGAAGGTTTGAAAATGAATCTTTTATAGATTTTACTATTAGATTTTGATTAATTTGCTTAGGATTCAAAGTTGGAGATAAACCTTTAGATATTGAAGCGATGGAATGGTTTGAATATGTATTTTCCCTTCCTTGAATTCCTAATCGGTATGAGACAATTTCAAGTTTTGATGAAGCTTCTTTAGATTCTATTAACATGATCGGAAATTCCTATATGGAGATGCATACTAATCATGATGAAGTTTCATTTGCAATGTATGATAAATTTCTTCATTTGGTGCACACTTCGTATAGCATTGATAATCACTTTGATGCAACCCCACATGCTAATGAATCACTATCACAAACCTTGGAAGGTTTTCATAATCAAATGCAAGAGGATACTAACAACAAAATTAAAGAACTAGTTGCTTCAAATCTGAAAAACAAAATGGAATAAATTTAGGAAATCAGTTAATAAATCGGCAAGCACAAGAAGAAATTGAATATTGCAATAATATATAATCAGCTACACAAATTTATGAATATGATCATGATTATCAAATAAAAAATTTAGCGCAGCCAAATGACAGTCTTCAAGAAAGCATAAGTTGTTAAATGAATGATCAAGAATATGAAATTTGCAATGGAGACAATGCACAAGATTCTGCAAACACATATATTTTCTAATTCAATGCTTCTAACTCTCATTTCTCCCCTTTTCTTGATATTTTTTCTGATAGTAATTCAACCCCTCTGTGCATTAATGTTGTTTCAGAAAATAAAGAACCCGATATAAACAAATTGCCTATTAGCTTTTATCAAGGTAAAGAGACAATTATTGGTCATTATTCTCACATTGATGAACATGTGCTCAATGCTCCTTGTTTTGATGCATCGTATAAGAATGATGAGAATTCTAGTGAAATTCATGAAGTCATTTACGATGATTACTTTGACAATGAGGATGTTGATTTATCTTTCCCTTCATTAAATCGTCATGATCAAAGTTAAACCATATTTGAAAATGGATAAAAGTCCAATTCAGAAATTGTTCCAATTAATTATCATTTTCTAACAACTAATCATATTCGTGATTTGACCATTTAAAAATCCATCCCAATTTATGATTCTTATGATGATCAAGTTCTCACTCTTATTCATAGTCCTGAATCTTTCCCTCTTTCACCAATTGATGTTAATGGTCATTCAAATTGTACTATATTGGCTAGTTCTTGTGAGAAGGAAATTGATTCAAATTTGTCTCAATTGTGCTCTAACATTAATGTAAATTATTAGTTGATTTCATTGTTTTTCCTTCAATATTTTGTTTGATTTAGATTTGTTTTCTGTTTGCATTTTTCAATTTTTAGATGTCATTTGCTGGCATATTAAACAATTAAGTGTTGAAAATTTTCAATGTGCATTAGTAGAATCTAAAGAGGAGTCTAAAAATTTAGATTATGTCCATTAAAAACTTTTGATCTTCCAATTCCATTTGATGGCCATATTTTATCAACTTACTTTTCCTTCTAGAGTGCATCTTCAACATGAATCAACACTTGTGAGTGCATTGGTCCAATAGGACCAGCTATGTAACCTAATTAAATATCTTATGACATATGCGCTAAGCCTCCATCCACGCTTCATTGATCCATTTCAAAGTTATTTGGAAGCTTCAATTTCACAAAAGGTTACTAATAATTTGTTTAATGACCTATTTTAGGGTTTCTCAACTCTTATTTCATGTAATCTCTTCCATTCTCTATGAACTACTCATCCTTATTTTTATGATCCCACAGAGATTTGGTTGGAGGAAACTTTTCAAGGAAAGGTGATTGTAAATAAATTGTTTTTAATAAATATGTTAGCAATTATTGTATATACCAAATTCAGATTTATTTTTGTTGGTTTTATTATAATTGTATTTTTTTTACTGATGTTTGATATGTACATAGATGTAGAAAATAAAATTCTTGAATGGTTACATTGGAAGTATGATCACACTTATTCATGTTTCCTTCCATTAACATAGGAGTAATATTAGTTTAGTTTGTTGTTTTCTGTTTGTTCCATATTTTAATAATACAGGTAGAATACTAAAGTGAGCAACTAAATTTTCCTAAATGCTCAACTTACTTCGTGAAATATATGTTTTCTCATTGAAAATAATTTTTCTTTGTGCTCTTTGTTAATACTTCCTTTCTTTGCAAATTTAGCGATATGAGTCAATAATCATATTTTGCCTCTCATTCTTGAAGCTAAAATAAAATTCTTCACTCCTTGTTCTGATTTACCGTCGGTCCATAAATTCTAGCATTTTAAATGCTAAATTAAAAAAATCCCATAAGAAAAGGAACATTGCACATATTAATCTTGTAGAAGTTGTAAAAGTGATCCTATCCACCTTTTCCCATTCCAAATCTTACATCGGCTGAAGTTGATTTGAGTGTCTGCATTGTTAGGTTCTTATACCAATAGGAGTCATAATTTTGAATGACTAAGGCTAAGCCTTGTAATATTGTACATACCTTTTCTTTCTACAAATGTTTTCCATATTATAAAAAATTAAAAAATGTAAAAGGGGTATGTCCTAAAAGAAAAATCAAACGACAAAAGAATAAGAGAAGGTCAGAAAAAGATGAAAATATATGAACCCCAAAAACAAAGAGACCATGAAAGTGTGCTAGTCCAAATGCCACCACTATTTACTTTTCTGCATAATAATGATTGTGTGCAACTTGTTATTCATGACACAATCCATGGTAATCAAACTATTTGACCCTAGTTATTTCATGTTTTAAATTTTATGTCTATAGTTAGAGAATAAAATATGACCAAATAGTGTAATCTTGATAGATCATTAGATAGGTAGAGTGAATAAAAGGAGCTCATCAATTTAATCTGAGCCCTTGGATGATATAAGGTTAGAATTAGATAGTTTACTTTGTAAAGAAAAGAATAAGATTGATAAAGGTTTGCTAGCCTAAATGCACCCTAATAAAGTGAAGAAAAAATGGTAGGATGAGTAAGTGGGTGAGTAGTAGAAAGGTTGCATAAATATCACGTGATTACATAAAAGAACTAATGTCATTGTTTTAAATGAATCTTTCCAATATGTATAAGAAGTAAACAAAGCAAAGACAATGGTTCACAATATGGTTTATTTAACATCCCCTCATTCATTTGACCCCTTCACTTCACTAATTTCCCATAAATAAGTTCTAGTAATTAAATCCTATAAGTCAAAAGTGCTCAGATCATTTCTTTGACCTTTGGAGGGACCAAACCCTTGGCTTAATGACTTAGGGGAACAAGTACTAGAACCCCCTTCATAAAAACACGTTCCCCCTTCATAAAATTCCATTTTTCCTCATTAACCTAAGAAAATCCTTTTTTCCTAACGTTTAAACACCATTTACCTAAGAGAATTGACTCATCCCCCATGTAAATCCTATTTCACCAAAAACCCTCCAAAGGCCTTTATCCTAAGTATAAATCAAAACGCGCAATTGCATACACTTTACCCTATTTTACTTAATAAAAACCCATCTTCGCTCATTTCATATTAATTAACCGACTCTATTATATAAATCCATTATAACCCTTTTCCCGTAAATAATTAAAACCCTATATAGAATATCCCAACCTCTTAGTTTTAATAAAAACTAATATAAACTACTCCTTATTCCAGTATAATTTCACTTAGTTTACCTAACCCTGGTAAAATTTAAGTTAATCCCGCGTCTGCCTCACCCAACTCCCTAATCCCTCATTAAAGCCCGACCCGATCACTTAACCCTGGATTAGTCTCTAAACTAATCCCTAACCACCATAATTAGATCCCTAGGACCCCCATCAACTCCCGCCTATTTCCCCCTGCGCAGCTTTTCCTCTGGACTACCATTGATCATCCCTCCCCCACATCTAATGGCACACAACCATATCGGCCGTGCCCGATGGCTAAACAATAACTGCCCGATAAAGTGGTCTTCCTCCCAGCCCCCGATGCTACGTGTTAGATGATATATGGCATCGGGTAACCCCTCCCGAAAATTGCCCGCACCACAAAAGCAGTGCGATGGCCCTCCAAAACTACCTCCTCACCATTCTGATAAACCACCCATCAGCCATTAATATGAAACTTCACACCATTTTCAGAAGATCGCTCATTAAAGTTTTAAAAGCCGAAAGCCTATGTTTTCTCACTTTTCCTCAGTATTATAATGTAAACCCTTGAAACACTCCTGCACCACCCAATTCTTCTATGATGCTATTTTTACCACCATTCATGCCTAAAGCACTACCCCAAGACTTTTCTCAAGCATCCCATTGCAAATAGAGCCATCAAGCACCCTTCATGCAGACTATGTTTTCTAAAATATTATTGAATTTTTTAGGTTATCTGGCTAAGATCAGAGCTTCGATAAACAGTTTTGATACTAGTCAAAAGAACCTGTTTACTCCAAGACTCAGACCAGAAACCTGTTAAAGGACCAAATTCAGAAGAGGAAGACAAGTTACACAAGGTACAAAAGATGAAAACCCTTCCACTCAGAGCCAGGAAGAAGATAAAGATAAAGACATTGACTGTTAAAACAAAGGAACCAGATAGAGTATACAGTCAAAAGACAAACGGATCAAACATAAAAAAAGTTGATCAATATCCATTACCATATGCTGATACATATAAAAACTAAATGATTTACTGTTGAAATACACAGTAAAAAGTTAAAATGTACAGTAAAAGTAAAACACAGTAAAAGATATTGACAGGTCATCAAAGTAAAAGTGTATCAAATGAAAGAGTATCAGCAAAAGTGTATGAGATTGAAAAATCAAAGTGAAGATAGATGAGAAAACAGAGCAGAAATGCTACATATTCCAGAAATTTCTTGTTTAAGTAATAATTTTGGAGAAACTATTGTGGCCAATCCAAGATGTATTTTGAGAAACTAGAGGAGGTTTGTGTTCCTAAAAGGCCAGTATACAAAATTCTATCTCACGTTTTACATAGGTATTACAAAAAGGGAGCTAACTTCATATCTTCAAAGCCTATTTTTTGGACTGTGCAAAGTCTTGTGTTTGACATCTTTTTGCAGAGAATATTGTGAAAATATGGAGATAAATTTTGGGAAAATGAGAGAGGCTTATATGAATGACATACTTATATACAATAATCTCTTTCATGTTTTACATATCTATCTCAGATTGAGATATAAAAGGGTATCACTCGACCCTAATTTTGCAGAATTTCTGCGGAAAAATGCACAAAGGAAGGAGGTAGTTGGTGACTTGGAAGACTCATCATCAATTAAGAGTTGATATAAAATTCGAATTTCTCTTATTTGTCACCATCAATCCATAAATATAGTGCCAAATAGATTCATTAGTTTTGAGTGTCCTTTATCTAAGTTCTATTAATGTAAAATAGTTTGAGATATTTGTAAAACCAACCTTGATATTTTTTCAAGATATTTCAGTGTACAATTTGTATAAGTACTTCTTCATTTTGAATTATTTTGGGGTGGATTCCAGGTATTTCTATAGAGTTATTGTTCTTAAGTCTGAAATTATGTTGTGTCAATGACTAGATTAGCTAGCTATATCAAGGAATAAATATTAGATATTTCACTGGATTCTTGTGCAAAACAAAGTTCATATAAGTATTTTCTCACGTTCAATGTTATTTTACTTTGAGTTTTCCATAATCTTATTTGTATCTGTAAAAATCTGAATGCTATAACATGGAATGATATTTTATAAATTGCTTAACTACACTCTGCCTTGACTGTTATGCATATTGAATGTTTTCTTCACAAATCTAAGTTAAGGAATTCTTGATTGCTGCTTAGTTTAGGTTATTCCTTGTGATCTATAGCAAAGGATTCTTTATTGCGCTTTGTTCATGATTATCCCCTGTTCTTCATTTTAGCCCTGGTCTGAGGATTCTTAAGTGCTCTCTCACCCTGGTTAGGATCATTTCACCCATTTGGCCTATAGATTTGCCCTCCACTCTGCTAGTCTGCCCTGTGAATGTTCCCTTTAATGAATTGATCCGGTTCTACTATCCATTTGTTGAGTCCATAGCCCAATGGCTTAAAGACCCTGCTCTATCCATCTGTTCCAAGAATTCCACCACCAAACCTTAAATTCAAAACCAAAATCCCCATGAACATTAAGAAATAGCCTAAAATCCTAGTAAAATAAAGGTAAATTTCATAGAGAGAGCCCTCTCTGAGTCATAGGTTAGCTAGAGCCTATACTCAAAAGATTGGTTTGTGGTTACCTCGGTTGCTACCTTCTTCTGATAACTTCTAAGGAAAATTTTGAGTGATAACATGCACTACACTCATTTACCTAACTCTTTGGTCTATAGAATACCTTTTCGGAAGTACCTTAAAATACCATTTCGAAAGCTAAAGGTAAGAGCTAGTAAACGGTATGGAAAATAGTGTTTTAAGTCATGGACATTTTCATTATGAGTCTAGTGATGATGATTTTGGTGTCATTTAAGAAGATGATAATCGATGTTTTGAAGTTGATTCCTCAAGAGGTGAGTAAGGAGTTTTCCTAATGCAGAAATATGAAGATGAAGAGCTTCAGAAAGTAGTAACTCTTGAGGCTGAAAATAAATCCCAAGAAAGGCTAATTGAAAATCTCAATTTGAAAAACAAAGATCTGAATAAATTTCTCCAAGTTCTAGAGCATAGAGAGCATGCATTCAAGTAACAAATTCGTGATCTTGAAAATCAGCAACAAAAAGCAAGGACAACTAAAGAGGACATTGTGAGCCAACTCAAACATCATATCAACAATTGTGAGAATCTAAAAGAAGAATTAGAAGAAAGAAGATTTAGTCTATAGAGAGAAACTAAAGCAATAATTGGAGAGCCCAAATCAAAAATTTCTAGCATAAATAAAAATTAAGAGGCAAAGAATGTGACAAAGGAAAATATGAGAAATGTAAGGTGTTTTTGTTGTCACAAATTTGGGCACATTTCAGCCAATTGCAGAACAAAAAGGCAATTCATTTCATTAAAAAAAAGCAGGAAAGCAAGGAGAAATTTCAACCAATTAGTCAAGGAAGAGTAGTCCCATCAGTTTTCCGGTACAAAACTTTATTTAATGGGTATTGTTATATGTGTAATGATTTCATCCATAAAGGTATTCATTGTAAAATGTAGTAATTTCTATTATTTCTTAGGCATATTAGATGTTTTGTTTGTTTTAACTTAGTGACGGTGGAGCAATCAACTCAACAATATCATTGTATTTTAGTAAGGCATAGGGGGTCTTGTGTGTTCCAACGAAGTTGGTTTCCTAAGTGTGAATTAATGTAATTATGTAGGATTTTGAGTGATTTTAATGAGAATAGGAGTTACTTGAATATTGTGAGAGATATTTGTAAATATTCCTGAATGTAGGAGAATATGAGAGATTTAGGGTAGTTGAGAGATTGAGGGATTTGAGAATTAATTGTAAAACTTAGATTAGGAGTTAGTTCATAATTTTGAGGATTAGAGATGATAGCAAGAAGGATACTTGTTACTACAGAGATATTGTTGTAGATCACAAAGGCAATTACACAAAAGGATGTGGGTAGAATTGTTGAGTAATGAAGGAAGCTAGTAAGACTTTCTAATTGAAAGAAGAGGTGGTCAGAACCAAGTATTTGATGGTGATTGAAATACAAGAGGACATTTGTTTTCTTGAAAGGTGCAGATGAGTTAAAGCCTAGAAGGAGCAGAGAAGAGTTCTCAAAGGAGGTTCCAAAGATAGAGAACCAATTGCTTGCCAAAAGACCGAGTACAGAGGAAATCTTGGTGAGGTAAGTAGCAGCAGGGAAGACTTGTTGTTGTAGAGGCTTTAATGCAGCTCATAGTGAGTGAGTGAGGAGCTCATGAAGATAGAGGTGGAGGAGAAAATGACTACTGATAGTCATAGTGGAGGTTCTGAAGAATACCACAGCAAAAGAAAAGTGAAGAAGGAGGATGCCAAGGCAAATGGCAAGAGGATGAGTCAAGAGGAAATTAACCAAGAGATTACTGAGATGAAAGAACAACTCGATGTATGGATGATGATACTTGAGGAAAGCTAGAGACAAGGTTGGGTTTTAAAGAAGAATCCAGTGAAGTGGAATAAGTTATAGAGAAGACTATAGCAGAGGCAAGTAAAGTGGTAAATGGAAAAACGCAAAGAAGATGAGTTGGAAATGGAAGTGTCTATTTGTGAACTAGAGCAGGGCGAATTTCTGGGTGAAGATGAAGACTTGAAGACTGAAACTTCGCGTGAGACCAAAGGATCACATGATTTTAAATTTGAAAATTTGTGTATGTTTGCAGGTGAAGCATGTGAAGGAGGACAACTTGATCATATTGACATAAAGAAGGAAGAAGATAGGCAGAATCTAAATTCTATTCTAAAAGAAGAAGTAGAGAAGGATATCAAGCAATCAAGTAACAGACTTGATGAGATTGAGGAGAAGACCATCGAATTATTTCTAAGTTATATAAAGTACTTGGAACAACAGGAGGAATTGGTGATTGAATCATCAAATGAGGTCATGAGGTCTTATGGTTTTACAACTAACAAGGTGTGTGTGAATGCAGGTATTTTACAAGATAAACCATTTTATGGAATTGTCTTGAATGAAGCTGAAAGTTGCCAAGCAAAGTATGATGATGACTCTCTTTCGAATGAGGATCAAATTGATTTATTGCAACAGAAGGAGTTCATAAATTCCATGTTTAGTGGAGGAAATATCTTCAGTAGAGATGACATAGTTATGTCCTATGATAAGAAATTTGCTATTGAAAAGAATAACAAGGAATTGATTTTCTTAAATGACCAAAGGGAGAGTGATGGATAGATATCTAAAACTATCACCGCAATGGAGGATCAAAATTTTATTCTAATCAAGAAGGAAGAATTTTTGTCAACAAGAAGCTATACTTGTGACAAAGAAGAAAAATGTGAGGATTGTACAGAACTTTTAGGAGAAATTTCAAGTGAGATGGAAAATTTGTGGCAAGAGTTAAGTCTTTTGGAGAAAAGGCTAGAAGACCAAAAAGCAAGTGTTCAGATTGCAAAGTCAGAACTGGATGAGAATGAAGAAGTTCACTACAATGGACAGGGTCAGAAAGACATCATTAGAATAGATGGCATGGAGGAGAGACTAGTTGATGGTCTCTAGAATTCTATTGATAACTCAAAACAACATACTGATGTGTTGACAGAGGAGGAAGAATTAGAGCAACATGAAATGTTTCCAAAGGAGGTAAAGGCACAAAAGCCATATGATTTTTATTTTAACAATTGTTTTGTGATTCCAGGTTTAGTTGCAGATGTTGGAGCAAATTTGGCACAGATGAGCAGTGAAGTAAAGATTGTAGAAGGGGATTTTGTGCAAGAATTTAATCAATGGAACAGAGATGCTCAATTGCTGAAGGGAATGCTGGAAAGTCAGGATTTAATGCAAAAAGAAATAACTGTGAAAGAGGGCCAGGATGAAAGGGAGGCAGTCAAAATAAGTGAAGAACGAACAAGAATAATCAGGAAAAGAGAAAGTGATAGCATTCGGCAACTTCAAAGAGTAGAACAACAGATTGAAGAGTTAGTGGACAGTAACAACGACCTGAAACAAAGAGAAAGAGGAAGAATTAAGTGGCAGAATGTGGACCAGTCCAAGGATGTGTTGGAAACAGAGATGGAAGAATTATGGTAGTTAATGATGAAACAATTCATATGGAGGAGATTGATAGCAACATGAAGGATGATCAATAAAAGTATGAACTTGATTGACAAGGAGAGGAAGATGAAACAAAAGGTAACAAAAATATAGTAGCAGCAAAGGTGCAAGGAATTTGGGTAGCTACAAACTAAAGTTTGGGACCCTGGAGGTTTTCTATTTTACTTA
Organism: Pinus tabuliformis; assembly: GCA_031772625.1. Lineage (NCBI taxonomy): Eukaryota > Viridiplantae > Streptophyta > Pinopsida > Pinales > Pinaceae > Pinus > Pinus tabuliformis. Next base: position 1,499,485,259 of record CM062819.1, on the reverse strand, counting down.
TGAACACACATGATCTGGAGATCATGAATATTTTCTACTTTGGGAGTTTGATGCAGGAGCAATCAGCTCAACAATATCATTGTATTTCAGTAATGCATAGTGGGTCTTGTGTTTTCCAAGGAAGTTGGTTTCCTAAGTGTGAATTAATATAATTCTTTAGGATTTCGAGTGATTTTAATGAGAATAGGAATTAATTGAATATTTTGAGACATATTTGTAAATATTTTCGAATGTAGGAGAACATGAGAGATTTAGGATAGTTGAGATATTGAGGGATTTGAGAATTAATTGTAAAACTTAGATTAGGAGTTAGTTCATGATTTTGAGGATTAGAGAGAATCCTTGGGTATGAGGAAGAGATTTTAGGATTCTGTTGAGGAGTTCATCGATCTAAACAAGAAATTGGTTTTAGAATCCTTTGTATAAATGTAAGCCCAAAAGGCATAATCAAAAGTTAGATAGGTTGGATAGGTTAGCTAGTTAGAGTGTGACTGTAAGCCTATTGGCAAATTGTAAAACAGAGGCCATTGACATTAGAAGATTAGGCCAAAGTTAGAGAAATTGTATAACTGTGTGTTTATATATATAGAGAGGATTAATTCAAAACTGTATAGATGTGTGATTCGAATATGGCATGATGAATTATGAATGAATAAGAATTTAGTATAATATATGCATGCAGGTAGAGTTCGGCAGAATACACAGTGAAAAAGAATGAGATAGAGGATTGTAATGGACCTTTGAAACCATTCGACGAGCCAAAGTAATGTTCTAGAGGGCTGTGTTAAATAACATGTGAAGTTAAACTCAGGAGGGAGTTGCGTAGTGGAACAGTGGATGCACGAAGAACCACTGGAATAAAGAAAGCGGCAGAGGAACATTGGAGAAATAGCATAAAACCAAATTCGAAAGAATAATGAAGGAATGAAGTTTTAATGCATAGGAACTGTTGGATCTATCAGATCAATGGATGATATCAAGTAGCATGGAATGGAGTTATGAATATTGCATTGCAGCTTATCAACTAAATGAATCAATCAGCCTTAAGGGAATTTTGATTGTGATATGCAGGATCACTACTGACCGTTGGATCGAGTGATTGGATCAACGGTGGAGGATCGTCGTGGAATTCCACCTCATAATAGTCTAATGGGAAGAATTAACCTTCGGCCATAAGTAATTCGATATGTAATTGCAATGTCCAATGCGATCAGAGATTTGATCGCATCGCAAATATCTATGGGAGATAGACCTTAGCCTTTAACCGATGCGACATGCTATATGCGAAGGTGCAAAGGAGTGAGCTGATAAACATTATGAACTGCGATATAAGAGTGGACCCGATAAATTATAGGCGTGGTTAATTATATTTGAAATCCAGTTATGTTAATCGCATATCAGATGAAAAGGAGGAATGTGCTAGTGTGACCCATCGAGAAGTGTGATAGCAATAAGGCATGCATTGATAAATGTGTAAACACTGCGGAAAAGTAGAAAAGGTATGTTTTATATGAACTTCTGTTATAAAGGGCTTATAGTAGAAATACCATCGATAGATGATTTATGGGTTAAGCTTTTGAATAACCAAATCATAAAGGTTTTGTGGGGTTTCGTTATATATATGTGTGGTACATTAAAGTTTAATGAAGCTAGACATATGTGCAAGCATAAGGTTAAGAAGGTTTATGAGGGTGAGTTATAAAGTTCCGACATATAGGATTAATGAAAGGCACACCATGTTTAATTAATAAATCATTCTACAGAGATTTATTAAAGGAGCCTTAACCATTAATAATTGATGATTTGACTCGGCAGAGAGGTAAAATTCCCAGTGAAAAACAGGGTTTATGCATTTTACATGCATACTGTGGGTATACGTGAGTTTTCCTATGTCACTTAGGCCATATGGACAAAGACCGCAAGCTTCCTATGGCCATCATAAAATGTAGATGGAAGGAAAAGGACCCTTATTTGAATACTTCCAGCATGCATCAAAGAAACTTGCAAGGGAAATTAAAAAGAATTTGGAGGAGGGAGAAAAAAGAAAAATGAGGTCAGCTCGGCCTCTAGGGGAGAGTGAAGAAAAAGAACATAAATTTAGGAGGAGCTCCTACAAAAAAATAAGGTATTATTGGAAAATGGTGTGTGTCCTACTCCATTAAAGTTATTCCTATAATTTTCAAATCATATTAATCTGTTGAATCTAAGCACAAAGTTCTAGGTTTTTCCTACAAAACCCATGGTTGAATTTGTTGTGCACCTGTAATAAAAGATGATAAAGTTAGCGAAAGAAGTAAGTTGATCCTTAAATGATAGTCAAATATCATAAAATGAGTAATAAATTGAATTTTCTCTATGTAATTGTTGGATGCAAAGAAATCACAGGAGGAAAGCCTAGGTCGAAGTTATACATTGCACATTTAAATATATCTATCTATCTATCTATCTATCTATCTATCTATAGATATATATATATATATATATATATATATATATATCTATTAAATGGTGAGTTTTAAAAAGAGAAATAAATATGAAATAATTTTGCTTTTTTTTTTATTTCAAACCAAATTCATTGCATAAGTGATTTCCATAAGTTTGATACCCAATGCCCATGTTATCTTATTGGCATGTGTGTTTATTAGAATGGTAATCATACAAGATGTCCCTTGATTTTGTCTCATGAGACTAAGTAGAACACATTGTTAGATCTAATTATGAAATAATTTGCATGGACCAAAAATATATAATAAAAGAAAGAAACGAATATTGCTTGAAATCTTCCAAATATCATGTGAACTCAATAGTAATTGATCCAAATTTTACTAATGTAGCTGCATCAACACATTACTAATTTGGTCCAATTTGGCTTTCAAAATTTTTTCTTATTAGAAATTTATCTAGAATTGATCAAATAAGTTGATATGGGAAATTTGAATATGTACACATGCATAATTACCATAGGCGCAATCCTTGGAAATCACCCATAGCAAATAGTGTGTTAATGTCTTGATCATTTCAAAAATGAGATTAAGCTTCTTGATTTGGTCTAATCATAAATGACATTTAATTTGATATCACCAAATGTAATGGAACAAAATAATTGCAGTAGCACTTTGTTTGATTTGGTAATGGATCTCTTGGTTTGGAAGTCTTCTCGGTACTTACATATTCTTACACCATTCTTGCAACATGTGCTTTCGATGGAAAATGTGCATACTTGTTGATTAAAAAAAATAGGAGATAAAGTTTCTATTCTGTTGTGCGCTTGTGAGCACAAATAAAAGTTGATGGTTTGGAATGTGTTCATGTTAGGTGTTGTGGTCAAAATTTGAGAAGAGAAAGAACTAGTGCTAGTGTATATTATTGGTCAAATTGATGGTGTGTACCTCTAAGTAAAAACTGTCTCAGCAAAAAAGATATTTTTATCAGAGAAATCATAGGTTTTTTCCATTACATAGGAGTGAAAAATCATAAATCTTAATTTGTTTAAGTCACCTGTTGCAGAGTGAGAAAAACATATTTCATGGTTGATGCATTCCTTTGAAGTTTTGTGTGCATGACTTGTTGGCTAGTGAGAGATCTAGTGCTAGTGTATAACATTAAAATAGATGGTATTCTTGATATCATGCAAAGATATATCTTGTAATAATCCACTGACCGAGACTTAAGTTCAATTACTAAGTATTATGCTATTGCATTATATTCATATCACTAACAATGTTGTTTGGAGGGGTTCCTTTGAAGAATATATAATGTTGTAGCATTGATGTGTATGGTGTTTGATAACTATGCATTTGACAATATTATTGAGAGGATTTCAGATGCATGCTAATGTTTGCTGCACGTTCATGACCGAATTTAAAAGTTGGTACACTTCGCATGGTTTCATGCTTCATAAGCATGATGATTGAGGAAAAATATTAAATTAGTATGAGACAACTTCTCCTTCTTTCCTTCATTAGATTTAAAGTTGTATCTTTTAGAGTTTTTGACATATGATAGATGTGTGAATAGATTTCCTTGAATATTGGCATTGGAATTGTACTTGATGTTGGGATAAGGCTACTAGGTTCAAATTTGATTAATTAATTAGTTTTTGGTTAGAATTTTGTAAAGAATGTAAAGTCTCCACGAAATGGGGAAGCAGAGTGCGCAGCTAAGTAAGAGTCAAAGGGGCTTTAGCCACTTGTTTGGGTAAGTGATAGGAAGGTTTTGAGATTCACCCATAGGTGTTATAGACATATTTGGGCACTGCAACCCCAATCACATATGTCCATAAACCAAAGGCTTCTACACCCCTAAAAGTGTTGTTTCATACCCTAAAGGAACAAGGTTAACTAATTACATCATTTCCCAGAAGTTCTCCCTGAAAAACTGCTCAGAACTGGTCAAAACTGGACCATATAGATTGCTCCATGCTGAGGGTGTGATGCATACTGAAAAGCCCTTCTTTAGGGTGCAATGAGATAGAATAGACAAATGGCATAGGCAGTTTGCTAGGTGGAAACCCAGAGAATCTTCTAGAAACTGCTCATATGACACTTGCCTTTCTGAATTTGCCCAGGGATGAGTAAGAGATCATGAAATCTCCAAGTGGAACCAAGAACTATCAATGAAATGACACTAATCAAAATCCCAAAAGCTGACTCACCCCCCTACAAATATCTATATATGGATCCCTCATCTTAGAGATCAAAAGGCTGGAATTTTGTAATTTGTAAGGAAGTGTTGTTGGTTTCTCTTTGAGACATTGTATTGTTGGGTGATCTAGCTTTTCATTTGGTGAAGAGGGCTTTCATGCTAAGAGGATGGCACTGGATCAGACAACTGGGTTGTAATCCTGTCTTCTACTACTTCTATCAATAAAGCTATTTGAGTTTTCCCCAATATACTTGTATATTTCTGAATCTTGTATTTGTGTATGCATTTGTATGGTTAATGTACATCTGATTCTACATTGTTTATGGTTATAGATCTCTATGCTTTGATGGTATTTTGTTGCTTTGACTTTATAGGTATTCTTTGAAGTGGGACAAGTGAGAAAGGAGTGGCAAAAGCTCTATCGAAGGAGAGAGGAAAAAAGCAAGGAGCCAAGTGAAATACTAACGTTGGTGCTCTCTAATTCTCTCTCGTCTATCTCTCATAAAGGAAAACACAACTAACTTTGAATTGTTTGTTTCTAAGATAGCTACCCATCTTAACGGGACTAGCAGATCTGAATAGACACTAGTTTTTGTGATAACAAAATGGTGACTCCACTAGTGAGGGAATAGTTTGATTGTTAGTCGCCCTTGTTTGCTTTATAAACTATAGAGGAAGCCTGAAGTTAAGCCAGCTAGCCTTCGAACTACTTTTTCTATGCAACTGCAAAGTAGATCAACGCTACTTCAGTCAATCTCCAAGTTAGTTTATGAACTGAACATCTAACTTGCAAACATCCTAAGTGCCCTGGGGGTAGCTCAAATAACCTCATTAGATCAGCCCCTATACTTTGTGTTTACTGTCTATCATTAGCTCAACCTAAATCCTTAGACTTAGCTGCAAACTGTGAGTGAAAACCAAGCTCAGTCTCGTCCCTGGACCATCGCACTATCTCTCATTAGCAACCTCGATGCATCGCACCTCCCATGTGTTGCAGGTGAGATGCATCCCTATTTCCCTACGTTACAAGTGCGATGATTGAATGAGACTGTTTCTACCTCTAGATTTTGGTTTTTCCTTCATTGTTTTCAGCTCTATTCAGTAGTTTTGTTGTCTATGATCAGTATATCACTATTGAAACTCTCTTCCTTTTGCGTTATTCAGCCTCCATTGATAAATAATTGTGAATGTTTTTAATGTATTTTTCGTCATTTACAGTTCTCCTTTCCAAATAGTAGCTTAATTGAACTATCGTCATTTGATTTGAAAGTGTCGCAAGTGTCATTTTCAGTCAAAGAAAAGAGTGTTGTAAAGTCTTCCTCTTTTAGATAGTCGATTACACTTTTGCCATTGTACTTGATTTGAATCATCAAATATTTGAAGTGTCAAAAGTAGTTTTCAAGTCGAAATTGAAAGTGTCGTCTAAATCTTCCTTTCGCTTTTAAAAAGAAATTTCTAAAGTGTCGCTTTGAGGAAAGATAGTTCAGATCTGTACTTAGTTTTCTTTTGTTATTCTCACATTAAGGAAACTAAAAAATAAATACATGCATGTGCATTTGCATTTAGACTGAATTCAGAAATTGATTTAGGACAGTGCATCTTAGTGTGTGCTCTCTGCTCTATGTTGAAAGAATTTTACTTCTCTTTCCTTAGTAGCTAGATTTTCATTGTTAAAAGAAAATAAACGACTGTTTATCATCTTAGATTGCATATTTAGGAATTGTATATCTACATCATGTGGTGAACCTTAAAGGTGAACTTCTCAAGAAAGATCAACTATAAAATAAACCTCAATGAACATAAAAACACCTTGGAACCTAACGCACAACATCTAGAATTATAGGCTAGAGACATATTCTGGTGTCGTAAAGCCTGGTAACTATCATTTTCATCGTAGGTTGGGTGATTCCTCCTCTTTGATACGACAAGTGCCAGTACGGACTTGTGCTCCCATGTACTATCGAGTATATATTGGGAGACCACAATAGGCTATATCCTTTATCCTTAGGAAGCCATGTCTACCGCCCTATCGATCGCAATGCATTAAACACAACATTCGGGAAGATTGACTGCCATAAGTAAAAAGTATTCTATAGTTTTGCGATTGGTATGGTAATCCCTCTGTCTAGATTTCCAGAGTAGTCACTTTCATTCCTTTTCAGACTCCTTAAAACAAAAGGTCCATCTGAGCACTTGTCACTTTAGGCTCATTACAAATCGAAGGCGACTAGAGTCATCTTTAGCTTTTTCTCGACTCTTTGAAATTGAAAAAGCAAGTTGTGTCAAAGCGTCATAAAATTTATTTCAATCGGAATAACATCACTGTTCCCTCGTTGGTCTTAGGTTGAGAAAATGGAGTCCACCACTCAAGGATTTCCCCTTAGGGGGAATCCTAGTCCTTTCTCTTCTTGGGGAGATGTTGGTGCTCCACACATGGCTACATTGTCCCTTCCAGACTCATAATTGGCCTGCCAGTATGGCTTTTCTCGACCTTTGTCATTCAAAACACCGTAATTCCTCAGCAATCAAATCAGCAACCAGATGATACTGAAGTCGCTCCCCCACCTTCTACTTTGTTTGTTTCTTCCTCTCCTTCTTCCTCTTCACTTGGTGAAGCTAGTAACACTAAAAACCAAGTAACAGAAGAAGAAGAAAGGGAAGGAGAAGAATAAGAAGAAGCCAATGGCAAAAGGCGACAACCATGCATCGTATGGCAAAAACCCACACACTGCACCATCCAAACCTACATCTCCATGTGTCATTTTCAAAGGAGACCACTATCATCGAGATTGTTCTTGCATCTCGCGGATCTTAAGAGAATGGTCTCCCTGCTTGCAAAATCAGGTGTCTTCAACCTCTGACAATCATGTTGAGAGCACACCATCAACTAGTGAAAACAAAGTCAATGGACAAAAAGAAAGATCTAAATTTCCTTGTAGACTGTGTGCAGGTGATCATGCCCTCCACCGTTGTCCTTTCCTGGATGAAGCTAAAAGATTCTTGGATAACTATCCTGCTTCACCACAACGACTTCCTCCTGGATACAAGAAACTCTTGCCGAGTCCATTGCTAGTTGAAAATCTGACTGACACACCTTTTTTGTCGGTCGAAGCACCTATCATTGAAGATAAACCCTCTAAGTCCACACTAGACCAAAATCAACAGGTTGAAATGGTAGACGACCTAGTCTTGTCTTCAGAAGGTCCACCTTCAAATGATATAGTCATCAAAGAGAATGACAACGACACCATTCAAATTCTTTTTTTTAACACAGAATCTGATAAACATGGGGGCAATCTACCCATTCCTTTACCGTAGGAAGGAAGTTTGTTAGAGATTCATCCGGCCATTTATTTTGTCCCTCCTCCAAGCAATCTAGTTGTTTCCTTCGATTGGAATCTACTAGGAAGACCTCGCCTACCATCTAATGTACCATTACGAATCATAGTGCAAGCTTACAGAATGATCATGGCTGGTATCATCATAGATGAAGGGGCTTCCATGAGTATCCTTTCCTCAACTACTTGAAAAGCGCTTGGTTCACCATCGCTTCTACCTGAGATTTGAAATCTTTTAGGCTTCATCAAAGGAACTAGTCGACGTTTAGGCATCCTTCCAAATTTGCCTATAACTTTGAGAAGGAAAACCATTCATCTAAACATAATGGTAGTCCAAGGGCCTCTAGATTACAATCTACTCCTTGGGTGTGACTACATTTACAACATGGGAGCTATTGTTTCCTCACTCTTTTGAGTGATGCGTTTCCTGTATGAAGGCAGAATGGTCCAGCTCATTGACCATCTTTCATTCCCCGGTTCAAACATGGCTACTTGTCAAATGTCATCCCTAACTGGTCTTTCTACACAAGGAATGTCTCATCAACCTCCAGTCCATCCACCTGATGAGTGCAAGTGATTCGATGAATGTGACTAAACCCAGGGGGCATGCGCCCTAGTCTACTTCGGCAGGAAAACCCCAGGTATAAGGTAGGTTTCTGCGTAGGATATATGACTAGTCTGGCACACCCATCCATTTAGGAAAATGGGATGAGACTGGAAAAGGATTCCCTCGTCAAAGGTTATGTGAGTGCAAGCTCCCACCATTCTCCTTTGTCTATTTCGATGGACAGAGCCAAGGAATTGTTTTGTCTGCAAATGCGGATGAAACAACCTTGCTTTAATGAAAGAACTTCTATATGGTAACCTGGAAACTCTACTTCTCTTTATACCTGGGGGCATGCAAACCTTTTGTACGCAAGTGAAAAGTGACTAGCATAACTCTAACCCTGTAGTTTTTTACTAACTTCAACTACTTAAGTTAGGTGATTGGTCTGATCAACCATTCACCTTTGCAAGGGCCAAATGGCACCAACAAAGTAAAGGAAAGGTTTCCCATCGAGAAGCTATCCTACCTAACCTCAATAGTTCTTTAACTCCTAGGACAGTAGTTGGTCATTCCTAGCTTGCATACAAAAGGCTCTGGAGCAAAGTTGCGCATGGGGCAAGCTCCCTAAAAAATGAACCTACTAATGAGAGACATCCTTATTATACGACTGGCACGAGCAATGTTTCCGCAAAGTTCAAGCTCGTTAAAAAATAAACCTAGCTATGAGTATATGTTCCCCCAGAGTTCAAGCTCATTAAAAAATGAACCCACTTTCAGTAAATAGCCTTTGTGATCGCATTACTATCATCTTTTGAGCCTTGGTCGTGTTCTTGCCATAACCTCCACTTTTTAGCTGATCGTACAACTCCACTTGATTGTTTACCCTTTTGAGGAATAGCTACAATGAGTGATTTAGTTAGCCACCTTCTTCACACTGTCATGATTGAAAAGTTCCAAACCTTACCTGGAACCAGTTGCTACCCGAAAATATCACTCGTTCCTCAAAAACGAGTCTCTTTTAAGCTCTTTTTAGACTTGTAAAATATAAAAAGATTGTCGAGCAATTGGCCTCTCCAGCTCGTTAAAGTGATTGGAAGTGCCATCCCTCCTCTATATTTTAATATTTTTGGACCTAAGGGATCATTACACAAAAAGATCGAGCGCTTGTCTTTTTCGGCTCGTTAAAGTGATTAGAAAAGTCATCCCTTTCGTATTATTTTATACTTTTTCGGACTTAAGGGATTATACTATGAAAAAGGATTACTGGAGTTTCCTTTCCGTCTCTTTTCAAACTCTCTAAAACTAAAAAGGATCGAGTTATCTTTGTCTTTAAACTCGTTAAAAAAATAGTGACAAACTTGTCCATTACAGACGAGAGCAAGTTTCACTGTCGCTAGGCTTGCTAAAACATAGCGACAGGTTTGCCCGGAGGGAAAATTATAGAACAAGCATATGTTATCCTCCTAAAGCTTGAAAAAAATAAAGAGCTACTGGTCAGCAGTGACTGGGGAAAAATTGGGAAGAAAACTTGAAGAACTTCATTGCTAGTAGGTCACTCTTGAACATGACACTTTCACTCCATCACCATGATTGAGTCGAGTTGGGTTATTCCGTTCACCAGTCATATCACCATTGGTCCTTGGTACCATCCATTTTTGGGGTTAACGCTACCAATCCATTTTCAGTGTCACCGATATGTTCAAGAGAAGTCACTTAGAGAATTCACCAACCCAACTTATGCCTTGTCCACTGCAATACCTTCACTTTCCACTTTTCATGACCACCACCCTGAACCTTGTATCATCAGATCATTTTCACCTCCACAAAATCATTTGATCCATTCCATGTCATAGATGTGGGATTCATTAAGGCCCTCCTATGACGGGTCACTTCTTGTCGACATCAGCTCATTATCCAAGAAGTCGACTTTGGAACAACCCTTTCAGTACCTTGAAGCTTGCATGCCTCAATGGCAAGTTTCTCACTTCTGCCGACAGGTTTACATCAATGGCCTTCAAATGAAAGATTTTACGTGGTGTTCAACATTGACTCATGTATTCACACCACGTGAATTGTACTGTAGTACCTTGAGGATCATTATCATTATTGGTGATTCCTCTCGCACCTGTTAACAACTTACATCATTGGCTGGTAATCAAGCGATGTCTTTCCATGTTCGACACCAAAACATCTTTTCACATCGATCGACTTGTACTCTGGGTGAAGATTGAACGAGTTTGAAGACCCTAGATCTAGTTTCATCCATCTAGGCTACGATATATTCAGGAAAATAAAGACATCAAATGTACATCATAGCTCCACAGATAATCATACAAGCCAAGGGATGATAGCTCTGCCAGAATCATCAGTCTTCCACACAGAGGGTTGTCTGTCCTATGTACATGAAAATGAATTTATAAAGCTGAGCATGGGAATGCCCGCCTCAGCTAGATCATGAAAATATTATGAAGATAATGAATTGTATTGTATCTTATTACAGGTCACCTTCCAGTTCGAAAAAACTCGGATCCTCATGATAAAGCATTTCACCCAACATCAGAGGATTTACGACCTCATGCTTTAGGGGGCAACTGTTATAGAAATAATTGGGCACTGCAACCCCAGTCACATATGTCCATAAACCAAGGGATTCTAAACCCCTAAAAGTGTTTTTTCATACCCTAAAGGAACAAGGTCAACTGATTACATCATTTCCCAGAAGTTCTCCCTGAAAAACTGCTCAGAACTGGTCAAAACTGGACCATACAGACTACTCCATGCTGAGGGTGTGATGCATCTCACCTATCACATGAAAAGGGTGCAATGCATACTAAAAATCCCTTCTGTAGCATGCGATGAGCAAGAGTAGATAAATGGCAGAGGTAGTTTGTTAGGTGGAAACCCAGAGAATCTTCTAGAAACTTCTCCTATGACACTTGCCTCTCTGAATTTGCCCAGGGATGAGTAAGAGATCATGAAATATCCAAGTGGAACCAAGAACTATCAATGAAATGACACTAATCAAAATCCCAGAAGCTGACTCACCCCCATGCAACTATCTATATATGGATCCCTCATCCTAGAGATCAAAAGGCTGGAATTTGGTAATTTATAAGGAAGTGTCGTTGGTTTCTCTTTGAGACATTGTATTGTTGGGTGATCTAGCTTTTCATGAGGTGAAGAGGGCTTTCATGCTGGGAGGATGGTGCTGGATCAGACAACTGGGTTGTAATCCTCTCTTCTACTACTTCTATCAATAAAGCTATTTGAGTTTTCCTCCATATACTTGTATATTTTTGAATCTTGTATTTGTGTATTCATTTATATGGTTAATGTACATCTGATTCTACATTGTTTATGGTTATATATCTCTATGCTTTGATGGTATTTTGCTGCTTTGACTCTATAGGTATTCTTTGAAGTGGGACAAGTGAGAAAGGAGTGGCAAAAGCTCTATCAAAGGAGAGAGGAAACAAGCAAGGAGCCAAGTGAAAGACTAAGGTTGGTGCTTTCTGCTTCTCTCTCATCTATCTGTCATAAAGGAAAACACAAGTAACATTGAATTGTTTATTTCTAAGATAGCTACCCATCTTAGTGGGACTAGCAGATCTGAATAGACACTAGTTTTCCCGATAACAATAGGCCATAGGCCATTGTATGGTAATAGAAGGGCTATAAATATTTGATTCATAGTGAGTGGAGAGAGATAACTTTTGGGGAGGAAGAAGTGTAAGGGAAAAGTGTTAAGGTAGGAAAGCTTTGTTTTCCTATACTTAGGCAAAAGGGGAAGCTTCCTGCAGCTCAGTGAACATAGACCTTAGCAAGTCTGCAGCTGAGTGCATGAGCCCCTGCAGTTGGGTGCCCAGGGTGGAAGAGTTTGTAAATTGAATGTTGAATCTAATAAAGATCATTTTGGACCAAATCCATTGCATCGATGCCTTGTTTTTATTTGTATTTAAGTTTATGTGTCATTTCTTAATGATCTGTTTTCTATGAAATAAAGTGCATTCTCTTTGGGAATTTGTTAGATCTTTAATACTCATGAATGAAAAGTGTAACGAACTATTTCCGTGAAGATGTTAAATAGTTTGTTACTAAATGTTTGAATAGGGTAGATCTACATGAAGGTAGATCTAGGGTTGTTATTTACTAGGCGAAAGTGGTGAATATGTGTCTTTTAGCTCTGATAAGCACAATCATATCCCTTTGCAAAGACCTGGAGGTCAATCGAATAGATTTCTAGTAATAGACCATAGGAAGGTATAGATCTGTGTGAAGGTAGATTTGAGTTGCAAGGGTTCCAGAATGCACATCACACGGTCTCTGGATGGAGAAGCATAGTTTTAGCATCCCCCAATACTGCTTCGGGTGAGACTACAGCCTGCACTATGTAGGTTGTTGCCGAAAGGGCCAGCAATTAGGGTTTTTTGGGTTGGTGCAAATAACTCTAAACCTGGGTTAGGCCCCCACTAAGCCAATAAATGGTTCCGTTTCTGGGACCAGTATCCCATTAGGATAGGGTCACGAGTGTCAATTTTAGTTAATTAATCATTTGTTGGTTAGAATTTTGTAAACAATGTAAAGTCTCTGCGAAATAGGGAACTACAGCACGTAGCTAACTAAGAGTCATAGGGGATTTAGCCCCTTGTAAGGGTAAGTGACACGATGGTTTTGAGATTCACCCATAGGCCACGGGCCATGGTACTATAATAAAAATGTTATAAATATTTGAGTCATAATGAGTCTAGAAAGATAACTTTTGAGGAAGAACAAGTGTATGGGAAAAGTGCTAAGGTAGGAAAGATTTGTTTTCCATTACTTAGGCGAAAGGGGAAGGCTCCTACAGCTGGGTGCGAAGAGACCTTTGCATGTCCGTAGGTAAGTGTGCGGGCCCCTATAGCTGGGCACACAAGGTAGAAGAGTCTGTAAATTGAATGTTGAATCTAATAAATATTGTTCTAGACCAAAACCATTGCATCTGTGCCTTTTCCTTATTTCTGTTTAAGTTTATGCATCATCTCTTAATGGTCTATTTTCTATGAAATAAAGTGTATTCTTTCCAAGAATCTGTTATATCTTTAGTAATCATACATGAAAAGTGTAACGAACTGTTTCCATGAGGATATTAGCTAGATCTGTTACTAATTGTTCGAATAGGGTAGATCTGTGCAAAGGGAGATCTAGGGTTGTTATTTACTGGGCGAAAGTGGTGAATATGCCTCTTTTAGGTTTGATAAGCACAATCACATCCCTTCATGAAGACCGGGAGGTAAAATGAATAGATTTGCAGTAATAGACCATACGAGGGTATAGATCTGTGTGTAGGTAGATCTCAGTTTCAAGGGTTCTAGAATGCGCATCACATGATCTTTGGATAGAGAAGCCCAGTTCTATCATCCCCCAATACTGCTTCAGGTGAGATTACAACCTGTGCTATGCACGATGTTGTTGAAAGGGCTAGTATTTAAGGTTTTGTTGGTTGGCATAAATAACTCTGAACCTGGGTCAGCCCCCGCCCCAAATTCAACAGTAGTCCCAATTGCGTTGAATATTTTATGCGTAGGGTTATGCTAGCCAACATTACATAAGGATTCCAAGGCATACTGCAAGATGTGCGATGCTTTCCAAAGGACGGGAAATCCTTCATGGAGAGATGAATTACCTTTAAATCCTTATGTTTCGTTGGACGTATTTAATAAGTGCGCTATTGATTTCATGGCTCTAATACAACAACTAGGAAAGAAGATGGTCGTGCGATACTGCAATAGATTATTTAACTAGATGGGAGGAATTGAAGCCAATGAAGGATTGTACAACTCCCACCACTGCGAAGTTTTTGTTTGAATATGTCTTAATAGAGTTTCGATGCCCTATGGGGTTGATGAGTGATAGGGGTACACATTTCTTGACTAAAATGATCAGCGTGATGCTTGAAGAGTTCTAGTTATACCACCAAAAGAGCACGCCCTACCACCGACAGGTGAATGGAATTGTGGAAGAATTTAACAAAATCTTGGAGAACACGTTGACAAAGGTCTATAACACGTAGAGTAATGACTGGGATGTGTACGTACCCACAGTTCTATGGGCATATAGGGCGATCTGCAAGAAATTGATAGGAAAAACACTGTTTCGGTTGGTCTACGAGATTGAAGCGATAATGCTTATGGAATATATTGTGCCAAGTCTGTGTATTACATTTTTCACAAATATGGCAGATCGCAAGACCTTAGAGGAATGGCTTGTACAACTGATGGAGTTGGAAGAGGACCGCTTTCTTGGTGGATTTCACCAAAAAGTAAAAATGGAACGAGAAAAAGCATTGCATGATCACCATATTAAGTTGCACACTTTCAAGATGGATGATTTCGAGCTTCTATATGACAACAAGTTCACAAAGTTTCGAGGGAAATTTCAAATGTGCTAGTTAGGGACATATGTTGTTAAGCAGATCACGGATGGTGGCGCAATTCAGCTTGGGAAGTTGAATGGCAAACATTTCCCTGACAGAGTGAATGGAAGAAGGTTGAGGCTATATACAGGGGATCCTTCCCCTGTGTAGTGACTACATGGAAGTAGAAAATTCTTAGTAATCCAGGCAGCTGCAAGGGATTGCAGGACTATAAACTACAGTGCTCGCAGAAAAGAAAAACAAAGTAGGGAGGTTGTGTGACATAAGCAAGGAATGTGCCAGGAAGAGTTGCGCTCGAAGGGCTGCATCATGGAGGATGGCGCCATGGAGTCAGGTCCTAAAGTAGCTATTGAAATCACTATTCATGATTGGATAGCAGAAATCCAGTGAAGAGGAGTGGGTAGGTGACATTTATGGAAAAAATCTTCAAAGATTTGAATTCAAGACTACCTATAAATTGTGCATGTTGGTCTGCCGAGGAACACTTTACATTCTAACAATTGTGCATGATCCCTCTTGTTCCTGCTACATGAGTCAGTGGGTTTGGGAGGATTTAGCTTCAAGCCCAACATTTGCACCCTTACCTGAGTGGAAACAAAAGCTCATCCTTGAAGAAATGTTCAAGCTAGTTAGTTTTGAAGGCACTGTTTCTCAACATGAAGGCCCTAATGTCATGTCCATGGAAGTTGTGGCCTCTGTGCCTATGATGCCAAGGTTGCCCAAGCTAAAGAAATTGACTACTAAGGAGATGCAGAAGAAACCTGTACTAAAGAGGTAGTCACTGAGGAAGAACTAAGAGGTTCAATAGAAGGAGAAGAAGGATAATGAAAAGTAGCTGGAGGAACCAATGGACTGGGAGCTAGAGGAGCTCGGTGATGGAGTTGAGGCATTAGATGCTGAGGAGGGTGAGCCTGTCACATGGCTCCCAGCATATATTCATCCATAGAAAGGGAAAGCCAATGTAACCAAGGACCCACATTCATGAAAATTCACGATCTCTACACCATTGTTGCCTGAGGAGGTCATTTTTGAAGGTGTGTTCTTAGTGTGCAAACCGATACTGAAGATGGAGGATTGGAATCTCATTAAACACGAGAAATTCTCTAACCTAGCTACGAATAAGTAGATGAAAAAGATTTACTGTGAAGAAATTGGGGTCACAAGGTTGCAACCTATGAAATGGGTCAAAGGCATCAAGCAGGCCAGATTACTACATATGATTTGCATGCCACACTTCCACTGGTTGATTATCAACACTATTTGCATGCGCTAGCTGCTCGCGCTGGTGCAGGATGCGTTGTAATGTATTGGTTAACCCATCCCTATAACCGATGTGATCATTCTTAGAATTATGAAGTTTCCCTATAAAGGGGTGTACCCAGGCAAGGAATATGGAGGAAGGATCAATGAAAAGGAGCTAGCAAATCAAATGAAAGATGAATTCAGGTTGATAAAAAAGTTTCTTTCATATTATATCTAGTCAATTCAAGACCAAGTGGTGCAGTTTACTGCCCAAGTGCTAGTTGGAAAGATAATGAGGAAATTTCGTGTGGACGAAGTTCCAACGCGAGTCGTTTCATTGGTTGTACAGTGCATGAAGGGGGTGTAGTACAATTCGGTGTAGTACCTATTTAAATAATTCCTAGTGAACTGCCACGAAGCACAGTAGGAGAGAAAGGTGTTTCACTATGCCTAGATCCTGTTGCTAATTTTATTAGCCACATGACGATTGCCGAAGGATAGTCAATTCCCTCCGCAAGAAGAAAATTTACCAAAGGCAGCCAAGTTCGCTTCACTATGGGCGATGAAGGATTCAGAGTAGACCATGGAATCAATGTTTTTTTGGATACTGGTTGGGATGGACCTATGCATAGTCATAAGTTAACAGAAAAGGTTGTATCCAACCTTGGTTAAGAAACTACAGGCCTTCATGGACATTAATTTCAACTTTGATAATGTCTCTATTCAGGCCAGACGCGACCCTAAACAAATCTGGCACAAGTTTCCACACTTAGTTTTGTAAACAAATGTGCACGAAATAGTGGGAAGTTGGCCAGGGGAGTGGAAAAAACCCACGAATCTTAGTGGAGGTACCAATCAGGGAGGAGAAAGCTCTACTGCACAAATGACAGCTAAGCAGAAATGAAAAGAGGTAGCATAGGAAGTGTTGTGGGCATTGGTTGAGAAAAGGAAGAAAGAAGTCATTGCTAAGGCAACTGCTAAAAAAGAGCATTCTGTGAAAGAGTGTGTTGAGAAAGAGTGCACATGAAAGCATGACATAGTAGAAGTCAAAGCATCGGTTTCCCAACATACTGAGGAACAAGCACTGTCCAAGTAGGGCAGAAACAAAGGGGATGAGCATAGTACTCCCTTCACAATGAGGAAGAGGAGAAAGTACACAACTACCGGGCCATGGAAGAAGCACAAATCAGACAAGAAAGTGCACATTGACCTAATGGTCCTCAAGAAGGGGACCTCGATGAAATTGGGGATAAAGTTAGAGGCACCACAATGGAGCTATGGCAACAGTTTCAGAAGAAATACATGCAGATGCTAGGGAGCATCCAAAACAATCTATACAATTTATAGATCCAAATAGGCAGGAATCAAGCACGTGTATGGCAAGCGAGTGGGGTGCAAGTGAGCTTCGAAAAATTGATCGAGAGAATATATGAGATAGAAAGGAATTTGGACCTCAGAGTCATCTCCTTATTAGAAGGATTAGTCCATGCAGAAATAGAGGAAGAGCACGCTCAATTGGGTAAGATCAAAGACATCGAGGTGAACTTAGTCGTGCTACCACTTCAGACTATCCATGTGATTCATCGGGGGCTCTTAGACGAGATTTTAACTAGGGAGAAGCATGCACTTGCAATAATCACTGAGGTTAAGTTAAACAATGAGAAAATATTTATTGAGAAGGCCTAGGCCCTAAAATAAAAGGAAGAGCTAAAATCACGACATCAAATCCTGGAAGCATCAACGACATAGGCATGTAATTCGATCCCTGAGATACATATTCTAGAAGATGCCACAACTACAACGAAGATCAGGGAATTGGCTACTACTATCCGAGAATCAAATATTAGATAGGCAGAGTCACATTTGACTTCGAGATGAAGATATCATAATCATAGCTGAAGTTACAACTGACTACTCTCCTAGAGGTTAGGGAGCATGGCGCCGCAGCCATCAAGGAGCACATGACTACTCTGGAGAATGGATTCAAAGGATGTGACTTCCTATTTAACAACACCATGGAGTTATGGGAAAATTTGTAGCAGGACTCAAACTTGCAGAGATTGAGCATAGAAATTAGAGAAGTGCAGCAAAAGTATGATGAGATTAGGGCGACTACATACACATTGGCACCAGTCTAGTGCTTCACACACCTATAGGAAGGGAAGTTGATACATGAAAAAGTACAAGAATTGTAGCAAAAAGATTCAGTGTTAAAATCTCAGCTTCAACCTTGGATAGAAGAGGCTAGCCAGATTTCCGAGACTATTCAAGAGAAATGGAAATCTTTGCAGCAGACCCATAGGACCATGCCTCTTGCGATAGAGGGACCAACTATAGAAAATCTGGTCGAGGAGGTGAAGCAGGCTGCAGTACAAGGCATCACGGAGCTAAAATCATTGAAGTAGGATTTCAGTGTTCTCCACCACAAAGTAGAGAAGCCAACTGAGTGACTCGAGGGCGAGTCACCATATTTATGTTGGGGGCCTATTGGGATAGGGTCCCTAAGGACAATTTTGATTAATTAATCATTTTTTGGTTAGAATTTTGTAAATAATGTAAGGCCTCCACAAAATGGGGAAGTGGAGTGCATAGCTAATTACTAGTCAAAGGTGCTTTAGCCCCTCGTATGGGTAACTGATTGGACGGTTTTGAGATTCACCCATAGGTTGCGGGATATGGTATTCTGATAGAAAGGTTATAAATATTTGAGTCATAGCGAGTCTAGAAAGATAAAACTTTTGAGGAGAAGAAGTGTAAGGGCAAATGACTAAGGCGGGAAATCTTTGTTTTTCTATACTTAGGTGAAAGGGGAAGGCTCCTGCAGCTAAGTGCACAGAGACCTTGGCAAGTCCACAGTAGAGTGCGCGGGCCCCTACAACTAGGTGCACAGGGTGGAAGAGTCTGTAAATTGAATGTT
This sequence comes from Pinus tabuliformis, assembly GCA_031772625.1. Taxonomy (NCBI): domain Eukaryota; kingdom Viridiplantae; phylum Streptophyta; class Pinopsida; order Pinales; family Pinaceae; genus Pinus; species Pinus tabuliformis. The sequence continues at coordinate 1,499,466,159 of CM062819.1, read as the reverse complement.
GAATCTCATAAAGACTATTTTGGATCTAATCCATTGCATCTATGCCTTCTTCTTATTTTTGTTTAAGTTTATGCATCGTTGCTTAATGATTTGTTTTCCATGAAATAAAGTGTATTTTTGGTGCGAATGTGTTAGATCTTTAATACCGATGCATGAAAAGTGGAAAGAATTCTTTCTGTGAAGATATTAAATAGATTGTTACTAGCTATTTCAGTAGGGTAGATCTATGCGAAGGAAGATCTAGGGTTGTTATTTACTGGGGAAAACTGGTGAATCTACCTCTTTTATGTGTGATAAGCACAATCGCATCCCTTTGCGAAGACCTAGAGGTCAATTGAATAGAGTTAAAGTAATACAACATAGGAAGGTATAGATCTACATGAAGGCATATATGAGTTGCAAGTGTTCCAGAATGCACATCAAAAGGTCTCTGGATGTAGAGAATCAGTTGCAGCATCATCCAGTACTACTTCAAGTGAGACTGTAGCTTGCACTATGCAAGTTGTTACCGAAAGGGCCAGCAATTAGGGTTTTGTTGGTTGGCACAAATAACTCTGAACCTGGGTGAGGCCTGCCTAAGCCAACACTTGATAATCATAGATAGCTAGTGTATAATAATTTTGAGGGAAGAAGTAGTGCATTGTTGTTGATGCTAAAGATGATTGGACATTATCACCTATACTATCATAAACATTATCATTATTGATACATTGTGATGTTTCATGATATATACTTCAAAAAGTGATGCAACGATGTAACCCAATGAATGGTAGGTTGATAGTCATGAGTCCTTCTGGATTGAAGAAAACACTCATTTGTCAGTCATATGTGGGCTTGATGTCAGTGTCGTAGTCTTGTATCTCATGATGAAGCCTTGCTAAAGTATATGTGAATTGTATTCATCTTTATCATTCAAAATATGTAAGCATGCGATGGTGAAAATTAGTCCTTGGTTGTGATAGAGAGTCTCTACTATCCATGATTGAGCTCATGGTGTTCTAGTGATAGTATTTGATGTGATTTGATTGCTTCAATGATGTAAGACATCTAAGAATCTCTATATTTTGTGGTGAAGTATTCAGTCAAGTGTGGGTGTTCTAGTCTATGAGGTGTCACTTTCAGCATGAAGGTACTCATTGCAAGGTGAACATGATGCTCAAGGAGAGTATGCCTAGTATTTTGATGCTTATTATATCCCGCTGATGGTTATCCTATGCTGCTAGTGGTGTTGATGGAAAGAGTGTTGCTACTCATGTTATACTATTGTTGATCCTCCTGATATATTGGTGTTTCTTTGGTTGAGAGTGATGTTGATGTAGTCGTTCTATTTATTGAGTTTACTGCTACTCTGGCACATCTATTTGCTATTGTTAAGTGAAGTGTGTTGCTCCGGCTTCAGGATAGAGTGACTTATGGTTGTTGTTGCTTCTTATCATGCTTGTAGATCAAATCTGGCTAGTGTTTGGGGGGAGCTATTCTTATTGGTTAGTAGAGTTCTTGATGACTTTATCCCTTTTCCCTTCATGTCAAAGGGAGAGAAAAGTAGGAGTTCAGTTCTTTAGAGGTTGTTTATATGGTTCAGATGGGGTTGTGAGTAGTAGAAAAGGGTGAGATTGTTGGAATTCATGATGAGTTGATGGTTGGCATTGATTTCAACTTGGTTGCTTGTGTGGAGATGCATGTGTTGAACATGCATTAATGAATTTGTTCTTGGATGTAGTGGTTGATGGTTGGAATTGATGTCAACCTAGGCATGTGTTGTTAGAGAATTTTGTTGCAGGTAGCTTAAGTGACAAATGGACTCTTTGATGAATGGAGTTACAAGTATAGTGGCTGCAAATGTTAGTGTCTCATATAGTAGTTGATGTGTGTTTGGATGACTTGGCATATTGAAGAGGATTGTAAGTATTAAGTGTAGTGGTTGCTATTGAATATTATTGAGTTATAGGGCTTATCATAGATGTGTTGTCACTTGTACAGGTGTTGAAGAAGTATGTTAAGTTCCAAAAGAAGGTTGGAAGAGGTATTGTGTTAAGGTTTTTTATTTTTTCTCTATACTTTTCCACAACCGTGCAAAGCTAGTCTTATGCGTGTGGTTGTAGGCCTTTAATTACATGGATGCATCCTTATGGGTGGGGTTGTAGCCATCATTTTCATGCGTTGTTGTTGCACCCAATCCCTATGTCTAGTGCATCCTCTTCAGCACCCAGGTAATGACCAAATGCACTATATTTCTCTCTAACCTAATAAACAACCCAACTTTTAGGGCATGTCATTGAAATATTTTATTTTAAGCGATTAGGATAAGGAATAGTTTCACCATTAAAATGTTTTATTTTTTTCCTATCATATCCCATTCCCTCCTCTCTTGCTCATATAATGCAACCCACAATAGTGTCACTTCCATATTCTAAAAATGGAATTTACTAATGTCTTCTATTTCTGAATTCACTAATGAAATCAAACCAACATATATAGTACGAATGTGATCAAAATATGCATTAATATGATGTTTAGTGTCAATAGTTATTGTGTAGAAATTTTACAAATGATAAGCTGCTTACTATTTATCATGCACCTCTTTCCATTCATTTTAAGAACCTCCCCATCTCCTTCGTCTTCATCTCAAATATCTACACGTAGTGTGTTGCCAATCTACTTGATGTACTCACTAGCATAATAGAAATTATCATACAATATGCACCACTCTACCATAGACCCCTTGGGTTTTTCCCTTTATCGAACAAAACCTTTCAATTTCTTCAAGTACCTCTCTAAGAAGAACACCCAACAACAAGAAGCTACCCCAACTAATTCAACCTCATCTACTAAGTGAATTACAAGATGAACTTGCAAGTCCATAAAAGTCATCGACAATTCCTTCTCAAACATACAAACAATCTCATGTATCGCTTCGTGCCACAATGGAATGCTAGCCATATGAATGTCCTTTGATGTGATCCAATGTACAAATTCAGATAATTTAGATATGGCACGTCATAGATCTTGCAAGAAGTCTTTGTTCAAACACCCATGCACAAGCAAAGGATAATGAAACTACAAAGTAAATAGTACATTATACAAAAATTAACTATAAAATATCCCACCACATAAAAATAAAAAATAATAAAAAATAATCTTTTTGACATATGTACTCTTAAAAGGGTCTAATGGTCATGCAATTTCAACCCCAAAAAATGGTCTTCTAATGGGAAAAATATTGGGGGGGGGGGGGGGGGGGTGAATCAGTATTTAAACATTCACAATAATGATTTTCTTTTTCAAACTATATACGCTATTTTACAGAAACCAACAAGTGTATGTCCACACTTATAATGAATGAAGCCAACGTATAGAAAATAAACTTTGATAAACAACTAATGAAAGTGTGATGTATTTACTACGCATTAAACAGATGCAGTATGAACAAAATAAAACAACAGACATTAACACTAGGATTTCTTGGTGGAAACCTAATGTGGGAAAAAAACCACCATTCTTGTCGTCTCAGTATTCAATATTCTTATTATAAAAATGTTTACAAGTTTTGTACTAGTGCAGCCTTTTTCCAGTATGTAGGCATCTACCTCCTGAAGGCTGCAACCTTCACTCATTTTCTAGCTTTTACTGGAAGGGAGCTCCAACCCCCTAGCTCTTGTACTAGCTGATATGTTTACCAATACATAGGAATCGACCTACAGAAGGCTACTACCTTCACTTTTCTTCCAAGGACAACGTTTCATAAATTTTCGGACTGGATACTCCTGGTACACAACAACACAATATGTAGGCCACATTTCATCAAATTTTAATACTTGACCCATCAGTAACATTGAGGCTCAAAATCAATCACCAATGCAATACAACAATCAACTACAAATGCATCAATAATCAGTCAATCTAAACAATCAGATCATTGTCACCAGAACACAGAGCTGAACCCAGAATACTATATCAACAACCAGAACCAACTGTAACATAAAAAATCATATGTTAAAATGTATACGTTACTTTAATGAAGCCAACCTTCATGTATATGATACTTTCTGTAATCCAACCTAACACATAGAGTAATGACTGGGATGTGTGCGTACCTAGAGTTCTATGGGCATATAGGACGACCAGCAAGAAGTTGATAGGAAAAACACTATTTGGGTTGGTCTACGGGATTGAAGCGATAATGCATATGGAATATATTGTGCCAAGTCTATGTATTACATCTTCCATAGAGATGGAAAATCGCGAGACCTTAGAGAAATGGCTTGCACAACTGATGAAGTTGGAAGAGGAAAGCTTTCTTGGTGGATTTCACCAGCAAGTAAAAATGGAACGAGAAAAAGCATGGCATGATCACCATATTAAGTTGCACACTTTCAAGGTGGATGATTTAGTGCTTCTATATGACAGCATGTTCACAAAGTTTCCAAGGAAATTTCAAATGTGCTGGTTAGGGACATATGTTGTTAAGGAGATCACGGATGGTAGCATAATTCAGCTTGGGAAGTTGAATGGCAAACTATTCCCTCATAGAGTGAATGGAAGCAGGTTGAGGCTATATACAGGGGATCCTTCCCCTGTACAGTAACTACATGGAAGTAGAAAATTCTTAGTAATCCAGGCAGCTGCAAGGGATTGCAGGACTATAAACTACACTACTCGCAGAAAAGAAAAACAAAGCAGAGAGGTTGTGTCACATAAGCAAGGAGTGTGCCATGAAGAGCTACGCTCGAAGGGCTGCACCATGCAGGATGGTGCCACGAAGTCGGGTCGAGAAGTAGCTATTGAAATCACTATTAATGATTGGATAGCAGAAATCCCATGAAGAGGAGTGGGTAGGTGATATTAATGCCAAAAATATTCAGAGGTTTGACTTCAAAACTACCTATAAATTGGGCATGTTGGTCTGTTGAAGAACACTTTACATTCTAACAATTGTGCATGAGCCCTCTTGTTCCTACTACATGAGTCAATGGGTTTGGGAGGATTTAGATTCAAGCCCAACATTTGCAACCTTACCTGAGTGGAACCAAAAGCTCATCCTTGAAAAAATGTTCGAGCCAATTAGTTTCGAAGACACTATTTCTCAACAGGAAGGCCCTAAATTCCTGTCCATGGAAGTTGTAGCCTCTGTGCCTATGACACCAAGGTTGCCCAGGCCAAAGAAATCAACTGCTCAGGAGAAGCAGAAGAAACCTTTACTGGAGAGGTAGTCACCAAGAAAGAACTCAGAGGTTTAACAGATGGAGAAGAAAGATATGGAAAAGTAGTTGGAGGATCCAATTGACTTGGAGCTAGAGGAGCTCCACGATGGAGTTGAGGTGTTAGATGCTGAGGAGGGCGAGCCTATCACATGGCTCCCGACACATATCCCTCCATGGAAAGGGAAATCCAACATAACCAAGGACCCACATTCGTGAAAATTCACGATCTCGACACCATTGTTTCCGGAGGAGGTCGTTTTTGAATGTGCGTTCTTAATGTGCAAACCGATGCTTAAGATGGAGGATTGGCATCCCGCTGACCAGGAGAAATTCTCTAACCTAGCTATGAATAAGTACATGATGAAGATTTACTATGAAGAAACTGGGGTCACAAGGCTGCAACCTATGAAACAGGTCAAAGGTATCAAGTAGGCCAGATTACTACATATGATTTGCATGCCACACTTCCACCAGTCGATTATCAACACTGTTTGTGTACGCCAACTGCTCGCGCTGGTGCATGATGGGTTCTAATGGATCGATGAACCCATCCCTATAAATGATGTGCTCATTCACTGAATTACGATGTTGCCCTATAAAGGGGCCTACCCAGGTAAGGAATATGGAGGAAGGAGCAAAGAAAAGGAGCTAGCAAATCGAATGAAAGACGAATTTGGGCTAATAAAAATGTTTCTTGGATATTATATCCAGTCAATTCAAGACCAAGCGGTGTAGTTTGCTGCCCAAGTACTAGTTGGAAAGATAATGATGAAATGTCGTGTGGACGAAGTTCCAACGCCAGTCATTTCATTGGCTGTATAGTGCGTGAAGGGGGTGTTGTAAAATTAGGCGAAATACCTATTTAAATAATTCCTAGTGAACTATCGCGAAGCACAGCAGGAGAGCAAGGCATTTCACTATGCCTAGATCTTGTTGCTAATTTTATTAACCACACGGCGATTGCCGAAGGATAGTCAATTTACACCGCAGGAAGAAAATTTACTAGAGGTAACCAAGTTCACTTCATTGTGGGTGATGAAGGATTCAGAGCAGATCATGGAATCAAAGTTTTTTTGGATACTGGTTGAGATGGACTTATGCATAGTCATAAGTTAGTAGCCAAGGTTGTCTCTAACCTTGTTTAAGAAAATACAGGCCTTCATGGACATTAAATTCGACTTTCATAACATCTCTATTCAAGCCACATGAGAGCCTAAACAAATCTGGCACAATTTTCCATACTTAGTTTCGAAAACAAATGTGTAAAAAATTGTGGGAAGTTGGTTAGGGGAGTGGCAAAAACCCACAGGTCTTGGTGGAGGTACCAGTCAGGGCAGAGAAAGCTCTACTGCACAGATGATAGCTAAGCAGAAATGAAAATAGGTAGCATAGGAAGTGGTGTGGGCATTGGTCGAGCAGAGGAAGAAAGAAGTCGTTGCTAAGGCAGTTGCTAAAAAGGAGCGCACTGTGAAAGAGTGTGCTCAGAAAGAGTGCATGGGGAAGTAGGACATAGTAGAAGTCGAAGCATCGGTTTCCCAACGTACTGAGGAACAAGCATTATTGGAGCAGGGAAGAGATAGAGGGGATGAGGAGAGTACTCCCTTCACATTGAAGAAGAGGAGAAATGACACAACTATTGGGCCAAGGAAGAAGCACAAATCAAACAAGAAAGTACACATTGACCTAACGGTCCTCAAGAAGGGGACCTCGGTGAAATTGGGGATAAAGTTCGAGGCACCACAATGGAGTTGTGGCAACAGTTTCAGAAGAAATACATGCATACGCTAGGGAGCATCCAAAACGATCTGTGAGATCTATAGATCCGAATAGGTAGGAATCAAGCAAGTGTAGGGCAAGCGAGTGGGGTGCAAGCGAGCTTGGAAAAAGTGACTGAGAGAATATATGAGATAGAAAGGAATCTTGACCTCAAAGTCATCTACCTATTAGAAGGATTAGTCCACGTAGAAATAGAGGAAGATTGCGCTCAACTGGGTAAGATCAAAGACATAGGGTGAACTTAGCCGCGTTGCAACTTCAGACTGTCCATGTACTTCATCAAGGGGTCTCAAATGAGATTTGAACTAGGGAGCAGCATGCACTTGTAATAAACAGTGATGTTAACTTAAACAAAGAAAAAATATTTGCTGAGAAGGCCCAGGCCCTAAAATAAAAGGAACAGCTAAAAGCACGATATCAAAGCCTTCAAGCGGAAATCACATAGGCATGTAATTCCATCCCTGAGATACATATTTTGAAAGATGCCACAGCTACAACAAAGATCAGGAAATTGGCTACTGTTGTCTGAGAATCAAAATATTAGATAGGTAGAGTCATATTTGACTTCGAGATGTAGATATCAGAATTATAGCTGAAGTTACAACTGACTACTCTCCCAGAGGTTAGGGAGCATCGTGGTGCAACCATCAAGGAGCACATGACTACTCTGGAGAATGGAGTCAAAAGATGCGACTTCCTGTTTAAAAATGCCATGGAGTTATGGAACAATTTGTAGGAGGACCCAAACTTGCAGAGATTGAGCACAGAAATCAAAGAAGTGCAGCATAAGTATGATGAGAATAGGGTGACTACGCACACATTGGTGCTAGTCTAGTGCTTCATGCACCTATAGGAAAGGAAGTTGATACATGAACAAGTATAAGAATTGCAGCAAAATGAATTAGTGTTAAAATCTCAGCTTCAACCTTGGAAAAAAGAGGCCAACCAGATTTCCCAGACTATTCTAGAGAAATGGAAAGCTTTGCAGTAGACTCATAGGACCATGGCTCTTACGCTAGAGGGACCAACTATAGAAAAGCTGGTCTAGGAGGTGAAGCAGGATGTAGTACAAGGCATCGCGGAGATGGAATCATTGAAGTAGGATTTCATTGTTCTCCACCACAAAGTAGAGAAGCCAACTGAGTGACTCGAGGGTGAGTCACCATATTTATGTTGGGGGACTATTGGGACAGGGTCTCTAGGGTCAATTTTGATTAATTAATCATTTTTTGGTTAGAATTTTGTAAATAATGTAAGGTCTCCACAAAATGGGGAAGCGGAGTGGATAGCTACATATGAATCAAAGGGGATTTAGCCCCTCATATGGGTAAGTGATTGGATGGCTTTCAGATTCACCCATAGGTCGCAGGCCACGGTATTCTGATAGAAAGGTTATAAATATTTGAGTCATAGTGATTCTAGAAACATAACTTTTGGGGAAAAAGAAGTGCAAGTGAAAATAACTAAGGTAGGAAATCTTTGTTTTTCTATACTTAGGCGGAAGGGGAAGGCTCCTATAGCTGAGTGCATGGAGACCTTGGCAAGTCCGCAGTAGAATGCATGGGCCCCTACAGCTAGCTGCGCAGGGTGGAAGAGTCTGTAAATTGAATGTTGAATCTCATAAAGATTGTTTTGGATCTAATCCATTGCATCTATGCCTTCTTCTTATTTTTGTTTAAGTTTATGCATTGTTTCTTAATGATTTGTTTTCCATGAAATAAAGTGTATTTTTTGAGAGAATGTGTTAGATCTTTAATATCGATGCATGAAAAGTGGAATGACTTGTTTCTGTGAAGATATTAAATAGATTTGTTACTAACTATTTGAGTAGGGTAGATCTACATGAAGGAAGATATAGGGTTGTTATTTACTGGGAAAAAATGGTGAATCTGCCTCTTTTATGTGTGATAAGCACAGTCGCATCCCTTCGCGAAGACCTAGAGGTCAATTGAATAGAGTTAAAGTAATACACCAAAGGAAGGTATAGATTTGCACGAAGGCATATATGAGTTGCAAGGGTTCCAGAATGCACATCACACAGTCTCTGGATGCAGGAAATCGGTTGTAGCATCAGGTGAGACTGCAGCCTGCACTATGCAAGTTGTTGCTGAAAGGGCTAGCAATTAGGGTTTTGTTGGTTGGAACAAATAGCTCTGAACCTGGGTGAGGGCCCCCTAAGCCAACACTTGATAATCATAGATAGCTAGTGTATAATAATTTGGAGGGAAGAAGTAGTGCATTGTTGTTGATGGTAATGATGATTGGACATTATCACCTATACTATCATAAACGTTATCGTTATTGATACATTGTTATGTTCCATGATATATACTTCAAAAAGTGATTCAATGATGTAACCGAATGAATTGGTAGGTTGATAGTCAGGAGTCCTTGTGCATTGAAGAAAACTATCATTTGTTAGTCATATGTGGGCTTGATGTCAGTGTCATAGTCTTGTATCTCATGATGAAACCTTGTTAAAGTATATGTGAATTGTATTGGTCTTTATCATTCAAAATATGTAAGCATGCGATGGTGCAAATTAGTCCTTGGTTGTGATAGAGAGTCTCTACTATCCATGATTGAGCTCATGGAGCTCTAGTGATAATATTTGATGTGATCTGATTGCTTCAATGATGTAGGACATCTAAGAATCTCTATATTTTGTGGTGAAGTATTCAGTCAAGTGTGGGTGTTCTAGTCTATGATGTGTCACTTTCAGCGTGGAGGTACTCATTGCAGGGTGATCATGATGCTCAAGGGGTGTACACCTAGTTTTTTGTTACTACTCATGATATATTGATTTTTATGCCTATTATATCCTGCTGATGGTTATCCTATGTTGCTGGTGATGTTGATGGAAAGAGTGTTGCTACTCATGTTATACTATTGTTGATCCTCATGATATATTGGTGTTTCTTTGGTTGAGATTGAAGTTGATGTAGTCGGTTCTATTTATGGAGTGTACTACTACTCTGGCACATCCATTTGCTATTGTTGAGTGCAGTGTGTTGTTCCTGCTTCAAGATAGAGTGAGTTATGGTTGTTGTTTCTTCTTATCATGCTTGTAGATCAAATCTAGCTAGTGTTTAGGGGGAACTATTCTTATTGGTTGGTAGAGTTCTTGATGACTTTATCCCTTTTCCCTTCATGTCAAAGGGGAAGAGAAGTAGGAGTTTAGTTCTTCAAGGGTTGTTTATATCATTCAGATGGGGTTGCGAGTAGTGGAAAAGGGTGAGATTATTGGAATTCATTATGAGTTGATGGCTGGCATTGATTTAAACTTGGTATCTTGTGTGGAGATGCATGTGTTGAACATGTATTGATGAATTTTTTCTTGGATGTAGTGGTTGATGGTTGGAATTGATGTCAACATAGGCATGTGTTGTTAGAGAATTTTGTTGCAGGTAGCAGTAAATAGATGCAATACGAACAAAATAAATCAATACACATTAACACCAAGATTTCTTGGTGGAAAACAAATGTGGGAAAAAAACCACCACTGTTATTGTATCAGTCTTCAATATTCTCATTATAAAAATGTTTACAAGTTTTGTACTAGTGCAGACATTTTCCAGTACGTAGGCATCTACCTACTAAAGGCTGCAACCTTCACTCATTTCGTAGGTTCTACTGGAAGGGAGCTCCAACCCCGTTGCTCTTGTACGGGTTCATATGTTTACCAGTACATAGGTGTCGGCCTACAGAAGGCTACTACCTTCACTTTTCTTCGAGGGACAACGTTTCATAAATTTTCAGACTGGACACACCTGGTACACAACAACACAATATGTAGGCCATGTTTCATCAAATTTTAATACTGGACCCATCAGTAACAATGAGGCTCAAAATCAATCACCACTGCGAGACAATAATCAACTACAAATGCATCAATAATTAGTCAATGTGAACAATCAGATCATTGTCACCAGAACATAGAGCTGAACCTAGAATATTGTGTCAACAACCAGAACCAATTGTAACATAAAAAATCATATGCTAGAATGTATACATTACTTTAATGAAGGCAACCTTCATGTATACACTACTTTCTGTAACCCAACCTTTGTATACCTCTAAATATATTGAATCATAAAACATCTGAACCATAAACTGTACTGCGAAAAGATGTTTTGAAGATCTTTTGTCATATTACAGAGTTGTAAACAGATATCAACAAATATCACTGTTCTAACTTAAACAATCGATCAGCCAAACTTAATCTCCTTATATACTCAATTTTTCTTACAGACCTAAAGAAGACATCATTGACAAACAATAGTAGAAAATTAGAACGGATAAGATAGATCAGTCATATATAAATAAAAAGCTTTTACTCTGGATACACTACTTGGAAGTGCCAAACCAGCACGTATATGTGCCTTCACCAAGGCGAACCAGTGTATAGATCTGTAGATAATAACTTATAACTTCGCAGCTATTCCAGACTTTAGATATACCCAAATCACAAAATATAAAGGATAAAACATATGTTTATAGTCAGATCTAGATTATCCATTATCAGATCATACAATGAGAAGTCATTTCAGTCTCAAGATCCTGATCCAACATTGTATGCAAGGGTGCACAAGATATTTCAGATTTATATCATAATCATAGCCCTTAGAACCCAAGATATACTTCAAATATAAGTATTCATGAAAAACCCTTTTACTCGTACACTTAGCCCTTTGATATTCTCCTCCTTATATACTTCGAGCTTTTTTGAAGACCTCAGACCAAAACAACACTTAGAACCTGTGGTATTATTAGACAAGATCAAGTAACCATTGCTCCGCTCAATATTGTGGGCTAATACCATGGTATTGACCCTTGGTATTCCTTAACCTTAATTTTCCATCCCATATGTGCTTTTCTTTCTGTGAAAGTGTGTGCATATGTACATGTTCCTTTTTTTTGGTTGACATTCTTGTATACGCTACTTGGACTAGGTGAAGCAACATATACAACTTAAATCATTCTTTTTCTTCAATTACTTGATTGTGATCTGTAATCCTTTGTTCCATCATCGTATTCTTCTGTGCCATTTCTTTGCTACCTCTGAATGGACCTGTTATAATGTGAATTTCCCTTTATCAATTCTGAACTAACCTGTGTGTGGGTTGCCATCAAGGACAACACATGTACCATAATACCAACAATCTCCCCCTTTGGACTTGATGGCAACCATGTTGGTGTTGATTACTTCAAGCTGGAGAACCTGTTACATATCTCAAGCAACACCAATATACTCTCTCCCTATGACATCAAGGGTAAAGGGAAGACCAAGATATTCTCCCCCTTAGTACATGCTGAGATGCACTATACTCTCCATGATCCCCTTAAGCACATGCAGAATCTGCAGAAATGTTTTTAAAAATAATAACATGTCTCTATAACTCAACTATGTGAGTATGACCTTCTTATCATGAATGACTCATACATACATCAATCACCCAACCAAGTGGGGATATATCAAATGTTCATACATGACTAAAAATTGCAATTATTACATCATCCTTCCCATGCGTAGTGGGGGTAAAAATTACATCATATGTCCAAAATGACTCATTCATGATAGAGTATGACATAAGGAGACATATTATTGCACCATAGGTCTTTACATGACCTTTACAACAAATGATATTAATAACTGAGACCATATTTTAATTCAGCAACCATGATGCCAACAATGCATAATACTATGAAGGCTAATGCCCCCCCTGAACTTGTGCTACATGCATTGTCAACAATTCATTCATCAAGGCATCTTCATCAATCAAATAAACTTCAATGAGAAAAGCATATCAATAGACTGTAACCATCAATATCAGACTGAACACCCATGTCAGAAACTGATTTTGAGTTTGACCCACTGTTTTTCTATCAGAAAAACACATACATTACTGTAGAAATAGAAACTCACGTATATACGCGACTCTATTTCATGAAATCCATGTATAGAAAACATTCCTCTAAAAACTAGTTTTAACAATAGGATGAGGCAGAAACAACTTCCAGCTTTTGTCTGAGATACTTAAATGCTTCTCTACGAAGAGGTTTGATATATATATCAAAAACTTTCTCTCTAGAGGAAACATACTCCAATTTAACCTTTTGTTGAAGCATGTTTTCTCGTAGAAAGTTGTACTTAATGGGTATGTTCTTGGTCTTCAAGTGCATGACTAGATTTTTTGAAATACTAATAGCACTTGTATTATCACATAGAATTGAGATGGATGGAGAACATGTGATTTTAATATCTTGTAATGTTTGCATCATCCATAGTTGTGTGCATGAAGATGGAGCAGCCGCATATTTTGCTTCAGCTATAGATAAGGCAATCAAATTTTGATTATTGCTGAACCAAGATACTAATTGTGATCCCATATAGAATACACCTCGACTAGTGCTTTTTTGGTAATCAACATTTCCAGCCCAATTCGCATCTATGTATGCATGAAGAGTGAGATCTGTATCTGTAGGATACCGTAGACCGAAGTCTTCAATTCCTTGGAGATATCTAAATATTATTTTTACTACCTAAAGATGTGATTCCTTTGGATTGGCTTGTAATCTTCCAACAATTCATACTACATGCATGATATCTGGTTTGGTACTTGTTAGATAAATTGGACTTCCAATCATAGATCTGTACTCTGGTTGATTCGCTATAGGAGATTCATCATTAAAACTAAGACTACATCCTATTACCATTGGAGTACATATTGGTTTGGAATCTTCCATTATCTACTTGTTGAGAATGTGTTTGAGATATGTAGTCTGTGAAAGAAAGATGCCATCTTTTGTTTGTTGCACTTGTAGACCAAGAAAATAGGTTCGTTATCCAAGTAAAGACATTTCAAATTATTGTTGCATAATAGAAGCAAAGTTTTGACTCATAGATTCTTCATTACTGCCAAAGGCAATATCATCAACATAAACAACAATATTTAACAATTTATCATTCTCAATTTCTGTATATAAGTTTCTATCTATAGATCCTTTTGTGAAACCTTGTTGCTGAAGATATTTGTCAAGACAATAGTACCATGCTTGATGGCTTGTTTGGGCTCGACCCAAGTTTAGAGGTGATTTAGCCAAACAAATCCCGGTACTACTGGCCTTTTCGGCAACAATCTGCGGAGTGCGGACAGAGGTCTCACCCGAAGTAGTATGGGAGGGTGCTTGAACCAGGTTTCTGCACCCTCGAGATGTCTGATGAGTTCAGGTGGTCCGCAGTTTGACCCTGCATGCATGTTGCTATGCGGACTTACCCGTACCTCACAGCCTGAGATGCTGCCTTCGCGCAACCCTACTTGGTGGCCGAACACTATTATACCAAAGTCCTTACTAGTAATCCAATATTAGCTTATTAACTTAGCTTATTTATATGCTTTCAGTTATACTTAACAATATTCACAATTCATACAAATACATGCAGTAAAGAAACAATATATTCGCAAATGATGTCAAACATGTAATAACTCAGAATAGATACACAGAATTGGTAACAAAACCTTTCTTTATTAATATCTTCTCTGATTACAGACTCGACTCCACCCTGCGCACTCACCTGTAGGGGTCCACGCACTTAGCTGCGAACTCTACTAGGCCTCTGCACACTCAGCTGTAGAGCCTTTTCCTACTCTACGACCCAAGACACACTTCGAATTTCTACTTAATCTCTAAGACCTTTCATGCCCATTCTCCATTAGATTGATATCTTTACAACTTAGAGCCTCGCTCTATTTATACAATCCCATGGTTTGCAGAGCATGGGTAGGTGGACACTACATTACACACTAGGGCAGACAACCCTATGACTCTAACATACATTTTGCGCCCGCAATTCACAGAGCTTTACAACAATATCAACTCAAAACTTGGGCTTTGAGCCCCAAAACATGCCTTGGGGGGATTCCATGCCTAACATGCCCCAAACAAAAACATCGCTACTTGCCCTTGGGTCACTCTGTCAGCACAATGATCTTAGCATGGAGTCCCTCCAATTGTTCTCGAATGGTACTGATGTCTGCAACGCACTGAGTTGCTTCTTGCTGAACCTGCTGCAACCATTCTCCTGAGACCTCTGTGTCCGGCGTGCCTACCTACATTTGCACATGCATCCCCTGTATACATGTGAGCTTCCCTTTGATATTCACCGTGATTGTGAAGGCCTCGTCAATCCATGGATGAACACGTGCTTTGAGAACTGCTTCCTTATGATGTGCCACGTCCACCTGCTCCTTTAATGCCTTGGCTTGTTGCATGCTCGCAAGTCGCTGAGTGAGGACTAATGTCTGTGCAGTTCCTCTGACACTATTGTATTGCTGCTAGTGTTCACGCGGCTCTGTCTCTAGGCACTAGATGTTGGGGTCCTCCTACAAAGTCATGAGGACCTCAAGTGCCTGTTCCAACATGCCGGTACAGTTGCACACCACACCTCCAATTTCTTCCAACCCTATTGTGATAGCACTAGCGCATTGTTCTCTGACTTCTGGAGGAGTAAAAGGCTGCGCCTTCAACCATAGTTTGGTGATCTGAAGATTTAGCTCCAGCTGAACCTTTATCACTTCTTCCCTAGACTCGTGGACTCTGTTTTCAAATCTGTGGATCCATATCTCTACCGGTAGATCTGCTGGGATGGCCAACTCCAGGATGCATCGACAAGTGTCATCTACCATCTTCTCCAAGTGTTGATTTTGCGACACTAATTCATCGTGTTGCAAGCTGAGTTGTTCCATGTTTATCTTATGTTCGCTAAGAACTTGGATTGTGCAGATATCCCTGGTACACAGCTCTATCGTTATCCCACCTTGTGGATGATATAGTGTTTCTCGAGGAAGGGCAACTAAATTAAGGACCAGGCCTTTCAACATGTTAACCAAAAACCTATGGGTCACATTCGCTGCATTTAGGGCCCCTTCCGGCAACACTACCGTGTTCTCCATTCATGTGTGCAGCATCTGTTTTACTGCTGAGGATCATGTTATGAGGTGGGTAGAAAGGGTACCCACCTGAGGGGGCTGCACCTGTAACTCCTACAACTACGCCTTGAGGGCCCCCAACATAGGCTGGTGCTCCTGCATAAAATTTTGGAGCACTTCATTCGTGACATCGCGGACCATCTCACTGATATCATGGGGATCACCTTTGGTTAAGGTGATCGGGTCAATGGCCAACTTGAAGGCCTTGACCTTTCTCCTTGGTCCTGCTCTCTCTGTGATGCGTGAGAGCTTCAACTATGTGGACCCAGCCCCTAGGTCTGCTCTCCCTTCTATTGTTTATGTTTCCTCTGCCTCCTGCCCTTGCAAGGATGCTGCTTGGCCCTCGTCTGCCTGTGCTGTTGCTGCCTCTGCTACTTATGCTCCCTGTGCGGCTGCTACTGCTTCTACGGCCTTCTTCTACTCCATGACTTTCTATGCCACTTCTCGCGCCACACTTACCTCAGCTACTGCTTTTTCCTTCCCCCTTTTCCTTTCCAATTCAGTGGTGTGTAGCTTGGCATCATCCTTTTTCTTCTGTGTTGCTGCCTTCTCCATTTCTGGTAGATCTGGGGTGCGCCATTCGGGAGGCCATGTCTTCGAGATAGTAAAAATTGCATCGTCAGTGGCTACAAATGGTAGCATCGTCCACTGCTTCGTCGAATTCTTTCGTGCCTTGAAATAAATGTTGTTCATATCAACTTTAAAGTCTGCAAAACTTTGCAGACTATTGTACACTGTGGGTGACAGGAGCGGCTTCTGGTTGATCCACATTCGGATGTTCATGTCCATAAGCACCTATAAGTTTTTGGTGTTGCGGATCCATTTCGTGTCCTTTGTGGCACAGAGTGAATCATACTTCACGACCTCCAGTAATTCTCTATCAATGTGGGGGAATTGACTATCCTCTGGCAGTTCTCCCGCTACGAGTAATATGGATAATAGCAACCACGAATAGTGGAAGGTCTTACCCTACTCCTGGGCTTCGCGACAGTTCTTCAAAAATTCATCGCAGAGGAATTCAGAGTAGTTGAACTGGACCCCCTCCATGCACTACTCGGCTAGTGCGACCACTGTCGTTGGTACCTCATCAGTGCGACACTTCCTCATAACTTTGCTGATGAATATTTAGGTGGCTACGCAGACCCCTTTGTCCATGATGCTGGAGATAATGTAGCCCCTCTTCTTCTTCTCCAACTTATATTTTGTCTTCATGGATTCTACAAGGGCCAAATCGCTACCCTTTCCTTCGGCTATGGTCGCGGGGTCCTTTCCTTTGTAGGGGAGCCGAGAGATGTGGTGAATCAGGTCGACCGTGATGGGGATAGGCTCATCCAGCCACAGATACCCATCATGCACCAGGTAGAGCAGCTTCCTAATGACGAAAATGCTTATTGTTGCGGGATGGAAATGTGGTACCCAAACTAAGTTCAACAACCCAGCCTTGTCCACACTATGCAACCACTTCCACGGCTCGAGCAATGTCACCACCCCCGCAATGTTCTACTTCATCAAATTCCCAGTCTCCAGATGAGGGAACTGCTCATGGTCAGCAAGGGCCTAGTATTTGAACTTCATAGTTGGCACGTGGCCCAAGTGCGTGCCTTCAAACATGATGTCGTCTGGGAGGAGCAGGGTCTAGAGTGGACTCTTGGTTTCATCCAGACCCTTCGGCAATTTAGTCATCCCTTTTTGTGGAGGGACATATGTGGGTAGTTTTGTTGCAGAGCATAACGGTTGGATATCCTCCATGTCTTCTTCTTCTTCTTTTACGTCAATCAGGGCTTGCAAGTCTTCTTCTTCCTCATCAGTTTCTATTCTGATTGCTTTCCCCTTCTTTTCCATGGATAGTCTGATGCGCTGCGTGTTCCTAAGGGACATGCATACTAGACACATTACCTATTTATCCTTGTTGGGCCTTGGCGTTCACAGTGATTTGGGGATTTCTGTCATAGCCCCGGCGTCTTCTGGAACATCCTCTAGCATTGGTGTTTGCACGGCCTCACCAATGGTTACCTCTTCAATTCCCAACCCATCCTTAGTGGTCGTCATCACATCTAGGCTATATTCTATCACTTATGAACTTGGGGGCTTAATTATCGCTTGACTCTCAATTCTTAGTGCTCTTCTTAAATGCTCAACTCTCAAATGACCAAGTGTTGTTTGTTGGCCAGCCCTGTGTGTTTTATATCACCTTTTGAATTCGAACTCGATCGTTCCCCCCAATTCTAGACCATTAATGCTTTCTTGGAGGTAGATTTTCCCAAATCTTGCCCATAAATCACGTCTTAAATGTCTGTCGCCTGCTCCATTTGGCATCAAGTCGCAAATCCCATCATGAATAGTGACCTCAATGGTCACTTCCTAGTGAACCTACATGGCAGCACATCCCTCCGTGCATGGTCGCGAACCTTGTGATGTTCTATTTCTGTGCGTATATCCCATATTGTGCAACTCCCAGGCAGAATAGTTTATAGTCTTGCTCTCCCTTTAAACTGCTTGGAGCACTAAGACTATTCTTGTTGCGGCTAGTCAGGTGGTCACACCACCCGTTCGAGGCTCCATACCATCTTCCTCCATGGTTCGCGGAGAATCCCCACCTTCCATTGTTGGGATTAGCATCATGCACTTCACTACTTGTAACACGCTACCCTCATTACTACATTTGGTGATATGCGGTTCAAGCGAAGGCAGCAGACTAACCAGTTCATGGTGATAGTCCTCCAACTTGTTAGTATGATCATATGCACCTTGCCTTACCATTCTATCATTTTTGGCGAGAAGTTCTCCTTTTACTTCATCCTCCAATTTTCTGATCTCTGCATCCAGCAAAGCGATTTTCTCCCTTAGCCATACCCATTCTTTTTCAACTTCATGGAGTCTAAAGTTTCCCCATGGGATTCCTTCCTCGAGTTTTATGCATTCTGTCTCTCGTACCTGTATGCTTTCTTCATCACGGGCTTTACGGACCGTCATATCTATGGGTGTTGTTACATGCGAACTCGTCATCACATGCTCCACATGGATTACAGCCCCTACTTCATACTTCACCTTTGGAAGTGCTCTCGCGGTCATGGTTTTGCACATGGTCCTATAGGCCGATAGAACCGTTGGTATTCACAGGTCCCAGTTAGTGTGTCTCACATGGTGGACCCTGTTCAACACTTTGCAGACATTGTCAAAGGCTTCCCCATGGATAATTTTTGGCATACTTCATCTTTTCACACTTCGTGGTTCGTGCACCTATCTTGCCCACTCCTTATTATTCTTGTTTCCTACCATGTGGATGATGTGAGTTTGTGCAAGCTACGTACCATACGTCTGTACCCATCTGGAAATTTGGGTGTGCATACTATTGTGTCCATCAAACCCGGCTCCCATCCATATCTAAGGCTTTCCAAACCGTATAAGCATCACCATTCTACATTCGCGATCCTTGAACTGTTGCTGACGTGTACCCCACCACCTTGCGGGTGTAGTGCATAGTGCCCACTTTAGATCATCGAAACACTACTATTCTAGTACTTCCTTTCCAAATTCATTCAGGAAATCATTTACCAATGTCAACCCATCATAAATAGGCAAATCCCTTGCCTCTGTTGCCACACAGCATAGTGACTTTATCATGATGTTTCAATTTAGTGTGGTTACCATGTGTAACCGGTTCTGCCATCTTTCTATCTCTTCGTCTAAATCAGAAGTGCAGGAGATTTCATTCTTCCACAAAATCCTGCCATCTGCTATTGGATTCACCCAATCCTACTCCCATGTGGTTATCTTATAGATACAGTTGAGATCATCATCACTATCATCATTGTGCACCAGTTTTGTGTAGCATGCTCCTTTCGTAGGGTCTAGAGGTACTACTACGCGTAGTGACTTTTTCTCAAAAATCATTTTGCGCTTCTTTAGATTTATGACTCCGTTCATATTAGAGGCCCATTCTATCGCTAGTAGCGCGGGATAGGGATTTCTATCATCAACAATCTCTATCACTTTGAAATATGCAAGCACACTCGCACCTTCAATATCTACCCTTATTCCCTGCAATCTTCCCATTAGTAGGATCTTTTGTTGGTTCGCCATTCCCAATTGAATAGGAGACCATTGCAATGTGGGCCTGTGCATGCGCTCCCATGTCTGCTTTGGTAGTACATTCGCATCTGATCCTAGATTCAAAAATAATTGATACATTTCATACTCCCTGATTTGTGCAGTCAATCTCATTTCCCTTCCTGTTCGCAATGTGTGCTTTCTGAGCTTACAGATGACGTGTGATTCCACTGATCAAGCACATCTAGTGATAAGTTCTTGCAGTCCCTTCACCACTTTGCTGTCGTGCAGAAGCTTCATGCATGTCTCTAGAAAGGTAGTGAGCATTGAAGGATCCATCTCTGGTTCTAGTTGATCCTTACTACCTGAAGTGGAGGCCTCCGTGAAGCTCTTCTTAGCTTCCATGAATGTCTCCTTCACAGGCTCCAAATCAAATTCAGGTTCCTTTGTAGGAGCCTTGCGAACCCACGAACTTTCTTTAGGCTACTTACTCTTGTCATCTCCTATTGTGATACTGCTTCGGAGCACGATGTTTACATTTGGGTCCTCTTCTTGTGTCCCAAACCTCATTATTTGTAGGTTTTGAGTCGACAGAGGCTGGAGTATTCCTTTATTGCACAACCTTGCTATCAGTGTAGGGCAATCCTTCACCTCATGATCAAACTAAGTACAATATAAACATGATGCTCTCATCAGATTTGTACAATCGCGGGATTAATGCCCTGGCCCTCCACAGTTGCAACAAATCAGCTCTCCGTGACCCCTTCTTGGTCCCATTCCACCTCGACCTTGTCCGTGCCCCTAAAATCCAATGCATGCCATCCCTGTATTTTGATCGAGGGCTTGCATTTTGTTCTGCACCCTATAGGTAGGGGTCTAATCCATCATCAATTCATAACTTCTGTAGGTGCACTCATCATGGCCTATCAACCTACAGAAATTATAAAACAATTGCTTGGAGGTTTTTGTATACTTCCGTAATAGATGACAATTATCCATAACATGTCTTCCTCCTATCTGACAAATCGCGCACCATAATGTAGGCATCGCGCTCAGTCCTTCTTGTGCCTCTGGTCTTAATGGCATCGGCCCTCCTCCCACCAAGTAATTCGTGAAGACTAGACAATGGTCCTCGTCATGTCCCAGTCCCTTGCACTTTATGCACCATACCTCCTTGCGCGCCTCTGGGTGAGTTGTCCTATCCTATTTCAAACTCGGCATTTCTAGACATAAATTTTTCATTTGCTCATGGATTTGTTGGACTCCCAGGCCATGATATTGTATTGGTGTCTCATGTAGTCTCATTACAATCTCTAATGCTTTGGCCTGGGTGGATAACTTCTATTGTGACTATGCCATCCTCAGATGCGGCGTTAGTGATAATACAAACCATGTGCGTTGTTGCCCATCCGTCAAGGTCATGTTGGCTTCATGAATCATACCCTTCAGTTTCTGATCCAACTCCCAGGGGATCTCTCCTAAAAGAATCACAATTTCCTTAAACCCGATAATCGACTATGTCTCCGATTTCAGCCTCCTAAATTCCCTGTTCAGTGCAGCTTGGATATATGCGATCCCTGTGTTTTGATTGTCACTAGAGTGCTTAATGTACCATGTCAGTGTATGATCCTGCAATGCGCTTACCAATGTTTCCTTCTTTATGTTATCATTAGTGACTCCTTACGCTTCCCATACAGCCTTTACCATGAACCAAAATTGGTCCGGGTGTTCATTCCCTACTCCTCTAAATACCGGCAATTTTATTACACTCGCCATACTGAACTATGGTGGCAGTGGAGGTGGTGTGGGAAGAGATGGGGTTGAAGATGGTAAAACAAGTGGTGGTGTAGATGGAGGTCGTATGCATGGAATTCACTGCCTTATCAAACTCATCGCACATCTTGGTGAAACTTTCGTGAGCTCTTCCTCACTTTCTTGCCAATGCAAAATGAAGGGGCTATTTTATATCTCTATGCTACCTTTGTTTCTATAGATCCTCCCACTTCCCATTGCCCCAAACATCAATTTATTCGCATAACCCACTTTTCACATAGTAGCGTTTTAATCCAAGTGTTAGAATATTTAATGTACTTACCTCGTCACCCATTAAGGAAGCATCATTCCGCCTTGTTATAACTGATTAACGTATCTACCATGAACTCGGTGATGAATCCTCCTATAATTTGATCAAGCCAATGGTCCACACTGTGCATGATATTATCTTCTGATGCTTCTAGTCTGTGCGCCAACTCCGGGGTCCACACGATTGGTTTGTCGAGCCTACAACTTCCTTTACTATCTGCTAGCTTCGCGATCCACTTGTACAACTCAGAGGGGAAGGATGCAAAGAAAATTTCATGCATTTCTGTATACACGTAGTGCTCTAACTACCATTCCTTTGATACTTGTAGGTTCCTATTTTCTTGCATAGCGAACTCATGAATCTTTTTGTCCAACGACTTTTCAATTTCTTTCTTTATCAGATTCCAGTGACACGACATCAAACATCTCTTATGCAGATCCTGGTCCCGACAATAGAACCATTTGTTGGCTTGTTGGGGCCTGACCGAGGTTCAAAGGTGATTTAGCCAAACAAATCCCGGTACTATAGGCCCTTTCGACAACAATATGCTGAGCATGGACTGAGGTCTCACCTGAATTAGTATGGGAGGGAGCTAGAACCAGGTTTCCACACCGTGGAGATGTATGATGAGCTCAAGTCATCCACGGTTCAACCTTGCATGCACGTCGCTACGCGCAGTTACCCGTACCTTACAACTTGAGATGTTGTGTTCGCGGAGCCCTACTTGGGGGCTGAACATTGTTATTACCCAAGTCCTTACTAGTAATCCAATGTTAGTTTATTAACTTAGCTTATTTGTATGCTTTCAGTTATACTTAACAATATTCACAATTCATAAAAGTGTGCGTAGTAAAGAAACAATATATTCAAAAATGATATCAAACATGTAGTAAGTTAGAAAATATACACAAAATTGATAATAAAACCTTTATTTATTAATCTCTTCTCCGATTACAGACTCGACTCCACCCTGTGCACTCAGCTGCAGGGGTTCGAGCACACAACTGTGGACTTTACTAGGCCTCTGTGCACTTAGATGCAGAGCCTTTTCCTACTCTATGACCCAAGACACACTTCGCACTTCTACTTAATCACTAATATCTTCCATGCCCATTCCGACATTACATTACACACTAGGGTGGATAATCCTATGACTCTAACATACATTTCGCACTTGCAATTCACGAAGCTTTAGAAAAATATCAACTCAAAACATGGGCTTTGAGCCCCAAAACATGCCTTGGGTGGGCTCCATGCCCAACAATTCCCTTAGAGCTTGTTTCAGTCCATATAAAGCATTTTTGAGTTTGAATGCAATATTTGAATTATTTCCCATAATGAATCCTTCTGGTTGTTCAACGTATACTTCTTCTTCTAAGTCTCCATTAAGAAATGTAGATTTTACATCCATTTGATAAAATTTGAATTTTCAAAAACTTAAAAAAGTAAGAAACATTCTTATGGCTTCAATTGTAGCAACAGGTGAAAAAGTCTCTTCAAAGTCTATACCTTCCGGTTGAGCATACCCTTTACAAACAAGCCTTTCTTTATTCCTAATAACCTCTCCATTTTCATTCAAATTATCTTTGAATATCCATTTTGTTCCTATAACATTTTTATGATGAGGTCTAGGAACTAATTCCAAAGTATTATTATTTTCAATTTGGTCAAGTTCTCCATCCATGGACTTAACCCAACATTCATGTCTACTAGATTTATTTACATTTTGTGGTTCTATGGATGATAGCAATGCTATATAACTAGGAGATCCTACAAGATTTCTTCTTGTCTATACTGCACAACCCTTTTCTCTTAGAATTTGAGATTCTAGATGATTCTCTTGAACATACCCAGATGGAGCCTTTTCCCTTTCAGATGTATCTTCTTCTGATTCTTCATTTCTTTCTTCCTCTATATCATTTCGATTTGATATGGGAAATAATTCACCATCTTCATCATTATCATCTTCCTTTGCTTATGTCACCTATTTTAGATTTCTGCATGCTTCATCGATTACAACATCAACGCATTCAACAATTTTTCAAAGTCTCTTATTATAACATTTGTATCCTTTACTTCTAGATGAATAACCAAGAAATATTCCTTCATCTACTTTAGGTTCAAACTTACCAAGTTTTTCATCAGTCCTTTTGATGAAACATTAGCTTCCAAAAACTCTGCAGTGTTTTACAGTAGGAGGCTTACCATACCAAATTTCATACGGACATTGATCACTATTTACAAGTACATGAGCTTTGTTGAGAATATTTACTACAACATGTGCAGGTTCACCACAAAAGGTGTCAGGAGTTCCAGAATCATCAAACATAGCTCGAGCCCTTTGTTGAACTGTTCTATTCATTCCTTCCACCACGTTGTTTTGTTGAGGAGTTCTGGCAACAAACAACTGTCTCTTTATTCCATGATATTCACAAAATTCAAAAAAATCATCTGAAATGAATGCTCCTCCCTGATCAAAACTGAGACATTTGATTTTTAGATCTAATTCATTTTCAACTATAGTTTTGAAGACCTTAAACTTTTCAAATGATTCATCTTTATGCTTTAGTAAACCAATCCAGCACATTCTAGCAAAATCATCAATGAATAAAATGTAGTATTCTTCTCCACGAGGTGACAGTTTCCTTGTTGGCCCACAGAAATCAGTATGAATGAGTTCAAGAGGCTTACTTGTTGATACTTCTTTGGCATTGAATTGAACTCTATTTTTTCTAATGAATTGACATGATTTACACATGGTATTTTCTGGGATGATGATATATGGAATATCATGAACCGCCTTGAGCCTACATGATTTTCTTATTTGAGAAAAGCTTAGATGCCCCAATATTATGTGCCATAACCAACTCTCTTCTGTTTTGCTTATATAACATTTTTTTTGACCTCCGTTTAGTATATATAGGTTTCTTGGAGTTCTTGTACCTTTGATTATGGTCTTTCTTGTGTCAATCTCATGAACCACACATTCTTTTGATGGAAAGACAACTTGATTTCCTTGATCACACATTTAACTAACACTCAATAAGTTATTCTTTAAACCATCAAAATACATAACATTTCTGACATCTGTTAGGAAACCAACTCACAAAGAGATAGGAAAGATAGATCGACGCCTTAGAATTCAACCTCTTCGAGGGGGCAACCTCCTTTACATTACACAAATGAACAATTCTTGGATGATACAAATGAATAAACCTCCCTTCAATATATAGGAGTCTAAGGGGTCACACTATAATCAAGCCGACATAATAGTAATAACATAAGGGTACAAAAATAATAATAGTGGGTTTCTATGGGGCATACTAATAACAATATGTTGACAATAGGGGCACAATAATAACAATAAGGGATACAATGACAATAGTAATGAGGGAATCACTAGTATTATAGGGGCCCAACATGCCCCTCTCCTTTCGAAAAGCATTGTCCTCAATGCTTGAGTATTTTTGGATGCTTCTGTATAAGATTCTCATTCTCCCATGTGGAACATTCAGTGGATAAGTTATTCCACTTGATGACATACTCCGAAATCGATTGATTTCATAGCTGTCGAGTTCTTGTTTTTGTGACTGCTTCTAGTTCCAATATAATTTTTCCTTCCTCATCAAGTTCTAGCAATATTGTTTGAACTGGGATCTTGTCACCTGTAACCTTCTTTAAACATGAAACATCGAAAATGGGGTGCACTCGAGAAGCTGCAGGAAGCTCCAATTTGTATGCCATAGTACCAATCTTTTGCAACACCTTGTATTGACCATAATACTTTCGTGATAATTTATTATCCTTCTTAGCCTGCTTGAGGGACATTATTATATATGGTTGTAGTCGTAGGAATACCCAGTCACCTACATCAAAACTTCTTTCACTACGATGTTGATCTACCTATTGTTTCAATCTATTATGTGCGAATGTGAGGTTATCATTTAAGTGCTGGAAAACATTTTGTTGCTGCTCGATGTGATGTTCCACTGCTTGAACCTTAGAATTTTCTCTTAAATATTATGTGATGGATGGTGGATGATATCCATAAAGTGCTATAAATGGGGTCATTTTTGCTGCAGTATGGAAGGACGTGTTATAACACCATTCAGCTAGAGGCAACCATTTGATCCATTGTGGCTGTTTATTAGATACAAAGCAATGAAGATATCCTTCGAAACATTTGTTTGCTATCTCAGTTTTCCCATCAAATTTTGGATGATAAGAGGAGCCATGAGCTAACTGAGTACCGAGACTAGAAAATAATTATGTCCAAAAATTTCCAGTGAAAATGGGATCTCTGTCGCTTACAATAATCTTTGGGTTTCCATGTAACTTTTGAATTGTTTCCATAAATGTAGTAGAAATTGTACTGGCTTTAAATGGATTTGATAATGCACAAAAGTGTGCATACATGGTAAGTTAGTAAACTACCACCATGATGACACTCTTTCCCTTGAACATGGGTAAACCTATGATAAAATACATTGAAAGCTACTCCCAACGTTGCCTTGGAATGGATAAAGGTTGTAATAGACCTGGGGTCTTAATTATTTCAACTTTATTTTGTTGGAAAACCAAACATTCCACCACAAAATTTTGAATATCCGATTTAAGGCCATCCCAAAAAAATTCCTTCTTAAACCTGTGGTAAGTTTTTAAAAATCCTGACTGTCCACCTAAGGGAGAAGTGTGCAATTCCATAAGAATCCTTTGTTTGAGTTAGGAATTCTTACATAGGTATAAGCAATCTTTGTACCATAACAAATCATTTTTCCAGCTAAAAGTATCAGATGTACTAGGATCTTGTTGTAACTTTTGAATGAAGCCCATACTTCTTTTTCATTCTTTCATCCCACCCTTGCTTCATTTATCCATTCTGGTTGGATAAAAGAAATGCCGCACAACAACACTTCCACATCCTCATCCTTTCTTGAGAGTGAATCTACCACAACATTTTTCTTCCCTTTTTTGTAGATGATTTCAAAGTCATAACCCAACATCTTTGTGACCCATTTTTGTTGGTCTTCAGAGGATAATATTTGTTCTAAGAAGTATTTAAGACTATCATGACCCATTTTTACCTTGAAGTGTCTTCCCATTAGGTGGGGTCACCATTTCTTAAGTGCATGTAGTATTGCCAACATTTCCTTCTCATAAATAACTATTTTTAAATAATTTCCCTTGATTGGATGACTTTCAAAAGCAATGGGTCTTTCATCTTGCATTAAAACAGCACCAATTCCATTTCCTGAAGCATCACATTCCACAATAAAGGTTTTTTTGAAGTCTGACGTAGCTAAGACCGATGCTTGGCACATTGCCTCTTTAAGATGTTCGAATGCCTTTGTTGCTTCTGGAGTCCATGAAAATGCATATTTCTTTAATAATGTTGTTAGAGGTGCTGATATTCTCCCATAATTCTTAACAAACTTGCGATAACACCTTGTCAACACAAGAAATCCTCATAGATGCTTTATGGATGTGGGGATTTTCCATTCCTTAATGGCCTTAATTTTGCTAGGGTCTACCTTAACACCTTCATGAGATACAATATGACCCAGATATTCCACCTCTTGTACTCCAAAGAAACATTTGGATCTTTTTTCATATAATTATTTCTCCTCCAATAGTTTGAGCACCCTGTCAACATGTTCAACATGATCCTTCCAAGACTTGCTATAGATTGGTATATCATCAAAAAATACTAACACAAATTTTCTAAGGAAGGGTTTGAAAATGGAATTCATCAAACCTTGAAATGTAGAAGGTGCATTGGTAAGGCCAAAAGACATGACCAAAAATTCATAATGACCCTCATCAGTTCTAAATATTATTTTCGGAATGTCTTCAGTCTTCATTCTGATTTGATAATATCCTAAACGAAGATCCAACTTGCTGAAGTAAATTGGTCCATGCATTCATCCAATAATTCATCAATGACAGGAATGGGAAATTTATCTTTAATAGTGAGCTTGTTGAGCTCCCTATAATCTGGACACATGTGCCGTGATCCATCCTTGTTGTGCACCAATACTACTAGAGCACATAATGAACTTTGATTAGGTTGAATTATACCAGCCTCTAATATTTCTACAACCATATGTTCAATTTCACTCTTTTGGGCATATGGATATTTGTATGACCTGATGTTTGGAGGAACACTTCCTGGAATCAAATAAATAGCATGATCATGATCATGAATAGGTGGGAGACCTTTGGGAGTCTCAAATACCTTGGAATGATTGTCCAAGACTTTTTGGAGATCTAGAGAAATAGATGATTTCGATGTGGGAACCTCTAGCGAACATAAATGTGCAATTACACCTTGTTTTTCCTTCTTTAGAAGCTTTGTCATATGATTAGAGCTAATTATCTTTCCCGATTTCCTTGCAATACCCCTTAATTCAACTTCCTTTCTTTCCACACAAAATTTCATGAAAATTAAAAGCTATTGTACCCAAGGATTGTAGCCATTGGACTCATAGTACAACATCATCACCACCCATTGGAATGGAAAGCATTGGGCTATTCGATACATATTCTCCCATGGATAGCTTCATATTATGGCACTTTCCAGAGAAATTTATGGTTCCTTCACTGGCAACCATCACTTGACACTTTGGTGATGGATATAGGAAGAAATTCAATTCCTTCGCTATCTAATAATGAATAAAATTATGGGTACTTCATGAATCAATCAACACTATTACCTTTTTCTTCTTGCTATGTCCTTCTATACTGATAGTTTGAGGAGTGGTAATTCTAGCCAATGCATTACAAGATATGGTCGGATTCATTTCTTCTTTATCTAGGGTTTGTTCCTGGAGTATATCCTCTTCTTTTGACAATTCTTGTTTCTTTTCTTCCTCCTGTTCACAATCTATGTATAATAATTTCTTCTCAACACACTTATAACCTTTAGTGTATTTGCTATCACAACTGTAACAAATCCCTTTTGCTTTTTTTTCTTCCAATTGTTGTGGTGTCAACCTTGTAGGTTGTGGAAGACTAGGGGCAACAACACTTCCATCTTTATAGTTGTGAGTGGTAGGCTTCTTGGTTGCCATAATTTTTCTTTCCATTTTTCTTGATAACTTGAATGCCTTCTCCAGTGAATCAAGTTCCCAAAGGCAATCCTCATGTTGGATATTATCCTTTAAATTCCCTATGAACACATCAATCCTATGCTCCTCTGGAATATCTTTTACCATTATGTTCAATTTTTGGAAGTCCTCAATGTGCTCCATCATTGAGCCCTTTTGTTTGAGATTTATCAATTGGATAAAAAGGTGTTGCTTTTTGTATCCTCATAATGTGCTATCATTTATTTCATCAAAATTGCCCAAGTGACAATTTGTTTACGAGAGAAAATCCATCGATACAATACAAATTGATTTGGTTCCAAATATAAAGTTGCAATACGTACCTTTTGTGTGTTTTTCACATTATGGAGATCGAAAAATTGCTCCATTTGTAGTATCCATGTTCCGGGATCCTTGCCATCAAACTTCCTCATATCGATTTTTGGAACATGGTGGGTATTCAATCCAACATTAAAGTCTATGAGATCATGATTAACATTTCTTTTGTTCTCATCATGAGTTTCCTTTACTACCCTTTCACCATTTGTGACCATTTCTTGTAGCAACTTATTCAAATTTATCTTCAATTCTTCCATCTTATCATCCATGCCATTCATCTTAGCATCCATGCCATTCATCGTAGCTTCCATACCATCCATGTTAGCTTCCATGCCATCCATCCTAACTTCCATCTTAACTTGCATGCCATTCATATTAGCTTCCACGCCATTCATCTTGGCTTCATTTACCTTTAGTGAGAGTGAAATTTGTTGTACTTGGTCTTGTAATTTTGATATATAATGTTGTATTTCTTCCTCTTCTTCACGAGTCATGCCAAAGCTTTCAGGTTTCTTACTAGGTGTTTCCATTTTCTTTCTTTGGGGCATTAATTAATGCTAATAATTCTTCACTATTCCCTTTGAATTCCTTCAAACTGATTTTTCAAACCAACCTTATGCAAAATTTTAAAAAAACTACACAAATTTTTTTTCACTTTGTAAGAGCTCGATATTGACTCTGTTGTATCTTTGTAACTGCAGATCTTGAATATTTGAAATCTCATCTTGAGGTATCCCTTTGAGTCCTCTTTCTAACCCTGCAAATCTAATCAAGATTGGATTCTCCAAGGAATAGTTATGCCAAATGTCCCACGGTGACATGATTATAAACTAGTTCTATAGAGTGAACTTGTACGATGTGCCACATGTAAGTGTTTCTACTTTAGTACCTGAAACTAATACATAGACAACTATAGGTCGTTCTCTTTCTGGAAATTCTTACAAAATTTCAATCTGATGCTCAAAACAAGAGTTATGACTATTTTCCCCAGGTCACCTGTTTGGAATGTAATTCGGGAGTCCACAAAAACCCTAACTTCCTCAGACCATCTCTCCACACATATAGTGAGAAAAGCTTTGAAATTTAGACCCGATGTTCAAAATGGTTTCGGCTCAAATGGTTTTTTTTTGTAGCTTCTGAAACGTCAGAGAAAAAAAGGTATAGAAAAAATGCGATGATGACCTGTTTGGAGCAGTGAGACCCTAGAATCCAAAGCTCTGATACCAAATGTTAGGAAACCAGCTCACAAAGAGATAGAAAAGATAGATCAACGCCTTAGAATTTGGCCTCTTCAAGGGGGAAACCTCCTTTACATTACACAAATGAACAATTCTTGGATGATACAAATTACTAAACCTCCCTTCTATATATAAGAGTCTAAGGGGTCACAATATAATCAAGCTGACATAACAGTAATAACATAAAGGGACAAAAATAACAATAGTGGGTTTCTATGGGGGATACCAATAACAATATGGGGACAATAGGGGCACAATAATAACAATAAGGGATACAATGACAATAGTAATGGGGGAATCACTAGTATTATAGGGGCCTAACAATTTCCATCTTTAACCTTTTCTTTTAGAAAGACATAACCTTTACCCTTAATGACAGTTGCTGTGTCATTTCCAAAAGAGACATTCTTTTCCTTTTCTAAAGAATTGTATTAGATGAGTTTATATTTATCACCTATCATGTGTTTTAAGTATCTGCTATCAATGTACAACTTATTTTCTTATCCTTCTACAAATAGAGTTATGCCATATCTTTCTGACGATAGTTCCTTCTTTTTCCATACATTGGAGTTGGATGATGTTTTCTCCTTTTGATATGTTGGTCGAAATTTGCTCCTACATTCAGATTCTTGATGACCAAAGTTATTGAAAAATGAACATTCAATTTCATCTTCAAGAGGATAAAAGTTATTATAACAACTCTTCTTGATTCCAGTCACGCTTCTTTGTTTTATTGTTTCTCTAGCCATGATAGTTTTGTAAGTAGCACATTGAGCAGCCTTATGACCAAATTTATGGCATGAAAAACATTGTCCATTAAAGAAGAATTTTTTGTGATCATAAAGTCTTTTGGTATTGTTCAACTTTTGGTTGCTGCTTCTATTAATGTTCATATTTGGAGTAAAATGAGCATGATTTACCTAGGGAGTGCCTTTAGGATTTTCTGAGGATTGACACATTGTTCCCTGGTTTTTGCTGCATCAAGATAGCTTCTGGTGGTGGCTGAAATATTTTCTGGTTGGGATGTTTCTCCAGTGTATCCAAGACCAATATTTATAAGAGGAGAACATTAAACATTGATGATTTCATCTAAGGTTTCTGATCCTTTAGCAAATCTGTGATTCAGAGATTTTGTCTTCTAAAGTTCTTTTCTTAGACCCACTACTTCACATTCTAATTTCTTACTTTGCTTTTCCCTTTCAGTCAGTTGACGTGTCAATGTGTATATGACCATATTATTTTCTTACAAATAGATTTTAAGATGAATGATTTCTTCAAGAAAGTCTTCTTCTTCTAAGGCATCTATAAAATCATCATTTTCATAAGCCATGAGTAGTTTAATATCTTGTTCAGATTCACCTTCATCACTATTAGACAAGCCATCACTATCTTCATGAGTATAATAAATTCTTCTATTAAGAAATTATTTTGCTATTACCTTTTGTAGAATCCTTTCCTTTGTCATGGTTATCTTTATGAGGACATTTGGCAGCATAATGACCAACTCTACCACAAGAAAAACATTTTAAGGGAAGCTTACCTTTGAATCTTCAGGTATTGAGTTGAAGTTTCTTCCCAAAGTTTACCTTCTTTTCTTCTGATATATATCCTGATTCCTTGAGATCTTCCTTTTCTTTTCGCTTTGTAGAGGCTTTCAAAGCGGCTTCTTTTATTTTTGATGGACCTCCTTTCCTCATTTCAAAGGCAGTTAAAATTGGATGAAGTTGAACAATAGTAACATATTGTAGATCCTGCTTCTCCTCAATGGCAGATACTTTTGACTCAATTTTAGAAGATAGAGATCTTAAAATTTTCTCTACTATAGTAGCCTCCTTTATTTCTTCACCTAGATTATTCATACATTTTACAATCTCATCTACTCATAAAAAGTAACTAGAAATACTTACATCACTATGCAACTTGAGAGTTTCATATTGAATTCTGAGAGTTTGGAGCTTAGCACATTTTACCTAGGAGTATGTTTGAATGATTTTTCCCCATATTTCTTTGGCTGTGTTGACATGCATGACTTTCACGAATTTTGATTATGATAGACTTCCCAATAATACATTTATGGATTTCGCATTGTTTTCATATGCTTTCTTCTCTGTTGGATTTGCGGGGACTAATGCTAGATATTAGTATCCTCCTTCCACAAATGCCCAAACATTAGATCCAAGTGACTGAAGATAGGATTTGGCTCTTGTCTTCCAAAATGTTAAATTATTTCCATTGAATATTGGTGTTTTGATAGATCCCATTCCTTCATCATTGCTCGTCTTGAGAAATATTCCTTCAAGCGATCAAGCTTCTTTTGAAGGACCTTGTCTGATACCAATTGCTGGGAAAAATAGTGAGGGGGGTGGTGAATCATTATTTAAACTTTCACAATAATTATTTTCTTTTTCAAACTGTATATGCTATTTTATAGAAACCAACAAGCATATGTCCTTACTTATAATGAATGGAGCTAGTATATAGAAAATAAACTTTGATAAACAACTAATCAGAGCGTGACGTATTTACTAAGTAGTAAAAAATTGTAGTAAGAACAGAGTAAGTCAACACACATAAGTAGCACACATGAAAATTAGAATTTATAGGTGGAAACCCAATGTGGGAAAAAACATTGTTGTTGTCATCTTAGTCTTCAATCTTCTTATTATAAAAATGTTTACAAGTTTTGTATTGGTTCAGACTTTTTCTAGTACACAGGCATCTACCTGTTGAAGGCTACAACCTTCACTCATTTTCTAGCTTCCACTGGAAGGGAGCTCCAACCCTGTAGCTCTTGTACTAGCTAATATGTTTACCAGTATGTAGGAACTGACCTACAAAAGGTTGTTACCTTCACTCTTCCTCCAGGGACCATGTTTCATAAATTTTTAGACTGGATACTCTTGGTACACAACAACACAATATGTAGTCCTTGTTTCATCAAATTTTCATACTGGACCCATCAGTAACACATAAGCTAAAAATAAATCACCACTGCAGTACAACCATCAAATACAACTACATCAATAATACAACTGCATCAACCAGAACATAGAGCTGAACCTAGAATACTGCATTAACAACCAGAACCAACTACAACCTCAAAAATCATATGTCAAAATGTATATGCTACTTCAATAAAGCCAACTTGCATGTATATGCTACTTTCTATAACCCAACCTATGTATACCTCTAATGATACTGAATCATAAAACTTTTGAACCTTAAACTGTATTGCCCAAAGACATTCTAAATATCTACTATCATATTACAGAGTTCTAAACATATATTAGCACAGATCAACCTTCTAACTCAATCAATCAATCGACCAGACTTAATCTCCTTATAAAATCAGTTTCCCTTTTATATCTAAAGAAGAAATGATTGAAAAATAATAGTAAAACAACAACATTGATCAGATATATTAGTCATCTCTGAAAAATAATATTTTCTTCTGCATACGCTACTTGGAAGTGTCGAAGCAGCGCGTATATGCGCCTTCACCAAGGCGAACTAGCGTATAGATATTCAAATAATAACTTATAATTTCACAACTATTCCAGACTTCAAATATAGCCAGATCACAACATATAAAGTATAAAACATGTGTTAGCAATGATATCTAGATTTTTCATTAGCAGATCATACAATGATAATTCATTTCAGGGCTCATGATCCTAATCCGACATTATATCCAAGGGTGCACAAGATATTTCATATTTATATCATAACCATAGCGCTTACAATATACTTTAGATAGAATTATTCATGAAAACCCCTTCCACTTGCACACTTAGCCCTTTGATCTTCTGCTCCTTATATAATTAGAGCCTTTCTCAAGACCTCAGACAAAAACAACACTTAGAACCTGTGGTATTCTTAGATGGGATCAAGTAATCATTACTCCACTCAATATTGTGGGCTATTACCATGGTATTGACCCTTGGTATTATTTAACGTTTATTTACGATCCCATACACGCTTTTCTTTCTGTGAAAGTGCGTGCATACGTATACTCTCCTTTTGTTCTATGAACCTACTTATATATGCTACTTGGACTAGGTGAACCAACGTATACAACTTAAATCATTAATTTTCTTCAATTTATTGATTCTGGTTTGTAATCCTTTGTTCCATGTGTTATACCTTTGAGATAGTAGTAGGTCAGCTACCAATGCCAGAGCATCTAAAATAATTGTTTTGGGGTTTTTGGTTTTAGTTTTGGAAGACCCCTGAATGAAGACAGATGTAGAATTTAAATACTTAATCCTTCAGATAATATTAATATCTCAGCAAAGGGTTGCTATAAAGCTTTACACAATGATATAGATCAAATAGTGGTGAGAAGAAGACAAAAGATAATATGATTATCATAGTTTCTAGACTGTAAAACAAAACGATCATAAGTATGAAAACCTTCTAAACTATGTTCCAAAGATTCAAGGCAATATACTTAAGCTTACAAAAGATGCTAATGATTTATTGATTAGAGGGGATTAGCTAAAAAGACAATTCATTAATCCATTCTCTTAATAAATGATCACTTTAGGAGCCTATAGGAATAAATTGAGACACAATTATTCCTACCTAGATATCTCTATAAGTCATAAGCATATGAAGAAAAACATAATGATTGATAACTGGAAAAACTTACAGGATAACACAAACTGTGTAAAACCAAATTCAAAATCCTCTGCTTTGTATTAAGGTTCCAGAAAGACTGAGTACATCAAGTGTCTACAAAAGCCTCCTCCAAAAGTGGAACCATGTTCAAAGTAGAATCAACAGTCACTACTTAACAAGTAATGAATAATAAACCTTGAACTTCGAACCATTAACAACTCAAGAAGAGAGTTATTTATACAATTATGAAACTAAGAAAATATCCTAAAATTGATTAACATTTATTCTAGGAAAGGAAAGATCTTCATACAAAAAGATAGGGGCAGCTATTGAACTGATTCTTGCTATCCCTTTTATTCAGGTTGTGCTAGCTTTGCTGTCTGATATTTTTCCCTTCAAGCTGCTTGATTGTTTGTATCCTTTGTGCTGGTTGATTTGATCTTTCATATGATATTCTTTAAACTCTCTGAATATCCTTTGACCCTACTGAGTAACCTTTACTGTGTTCCTTTTACCTTTACTATGCATTTCAGTTTTTTTACTGTGATTTTCAACAATACATCCTTTTAGATTTTAGGTCACATGGTAAGGTAATTTGATATGATCTTGATTCTTCTAACTGTATGGAGGCTTTTTTCTTTGTAAGCTTGGAACAAAAGTTTTTACCTGCAAAACACAAAAATTGTTAAGAAAACTGGTGATAGAGGAGGACATCAATAGCTTTATTGAGCTCAGAAGGATATTGGAAGGAGTCTAGAGGGTATCAGAAGGTAAAATAATGGCTTTATTGGTCGTAGAGGATTATGGAGGGTTTACTGTGAAAACAGGTGAAACAAAGGAAAAATGGTGATTTATGCGTGTAAACTGAAAAACGGCTTTCTTTTTGAAATATGGGGCAAATTGAACAGTGGTCATTTTGTCGTTATGTGGGAGGTGGTTTTGGTTTTCATCGCACCGCTTTATCGGGTGCGAGTGGTTTTGGGAGGGGTCACCCGATGTAATCTGAGCCTGACACATAGCAAGGAGAGGTCAGTGGAATACTACTTTTCGGGTGGGTAATGCTCAGATAGAGAGCCAACCCGAAATTGTTGAGGGTCAATAGATTTGAATGGATTTGATCGAACGGTGGTGAAGTGAAAGAGCAATGTGGAGGGAAAAGGAAAGTGCAATGGATGGGCCCAACAGTTAATCATGGCGTTATGGGCTTTATTATATTTAAAAACTGAGATTAGCGGGGTTTTATGTTTAAACCGTAAAAACATTTTAACAAAGAAATCCTTCGCAAAACAGATATGGTAGACTTGAAATAATATGAATGCGGGCAGATAATGCTATCAGGTCTGGGTTCATCGCATATCGCAATCAGGCTTTAGTAGAGGAAGGCCCATCGCAAAGGAATGCGATAAGGGCCAGATGCGATATGGAAATAAATTATAGATAATATTGCGATCGGGTCCGGGTTCCCATCACAATCAGAGATCGCAATGGCGGAGGGTAATGCTTTAGCCGAGACTTGTGATGGGGGTGGATGCGAAATGGGAATAAAATATAAAGTATATCTGCGTCAGGTCCAGGTCTATCGTGCATCGTATATCGCAATGGTGGAGGGTGCATATACGTTGAAAGGCTTGCGATCCACGATTATGCGATATGTTATGAAATACATAGTTTTATTATAAAACTTATGGTTTCAGGGTATTTTAATAAAAGGGAGTTAATATATACGGGAAAGGGAACTTTTTAGGGGTTTAATACTATAAGTTAAAGTTAATATGAAGTATGAGCGGAAAGGGGCAATGGATTAAGTATAATTCCTTTTATGAATTATTTGCTTTCACATATATATATCAATACTTAGGCTAAACAAATTTTTGTGGGCTTTTGGGTAAAAGGGGATTTCACATGGGTTTTTCACTTTTTCTAGGCAAAAAGCATTTTAACCTTAGGAAAAGGGGTTTTTATGGAAAATGAATTAATATGAAATGTATGAAGGTGGGAAGGGGAAATTGGTAAATATAGGGATGAATAGGGATGAGGGAAGTTAATTAATTTATCTTGTAGACCTTCATTTTCTTTGTGTAATTGCATCATGGACATAGAAACATATGGTAAAACATGATAAAAGTACATTTTGTCCAATGAATTATCATACTTCTGCAACCTTTCTTCTACTTACCCTTTGCTTATCCTATCATTTTTTCTTCACTTAATAGGTGCATTTAATCTAGCAAATTCTTTTCCTTTCTTTTTATTTTACAAAAGCAAACTATCTAATTCTAACCTTATAACATCCAAAGGCTCAAATTAAACTGATGAGCACCTTATTATTCTCTACCTAACTACTGATCTGCCAAGATTAAACAGTCTAGCTAGATCTTTATTCTCTAACTATAACAACAAATTTAAAGCATGAAGCAGTCAAGATTAAACATTTTGACTGTCATGGGTTGTGGTATTTATGACAAGTTGCACACAACCATTATTTTGCAGAAAAATAGTACAGGCATTTAGACTTGCTCACTTTGAGAGTTTATTTATTTTCTTTTCTTTCTAACCTAACATTTTGTTTTTGCCTTGATATTGTAGGGATTCTAACGTAACATTTTCTTTGATATGCACATCATCATCAAGATATTTTCAAAAAAATTCTATTCAATATTGTTATGTCCATATCATAACTTAACATTTTTTCAAAATATTTTTTATTTTTTTGACTATTTTATTCTATCTTATCAAAACCAAAAGATGCTACAACATTGGCTCCAACTGGGGGCTGCTTTCTCCTATAGAATGCAAAGAACCTATAGATCCATGTGCCTTCTCCTTGGGCTATGGAGTCCTTGTTGTAAGAAAGGTCACACTGACATCTTGAAAAGTAAAGAAAACCTGAGTATTTACAATGAAAACTATTTCAACTTCATAGTATTGAATGTAGTGTTTGAGAAACCTTCCATTTATAGGATAAGTGGAATATAGCCCCTTCAGATTCTACAACACAATAGTGTTGTTACCCTTCACTTCAGCAATTGCTAAAGGTCCAAACCATAGATTGTCAAATTTGCCGTGCTTTCCTTTCTTTTCTCTCCTGGCATCCCATCTTAGAACTAGATCACCTTCCCTAAAGTCCCTTTCCCTGGCTCTTCTATCAAATAGGGCCTTCATCTTATTCTAATATTTATTCAATTTGTATTGAACTTCATCTCTATTTTCATTAAGTTCAATAATCTGCTTTATTCTTCTTGAAAAATCTTCAGGTTCATCTGTTGAATCCTGCAGAATTTTAAAATAGGGAAGGCCAAATTGGTAAGGAAGATTGCATCTTTCCCATAGACTAATTGAAATGGAGATTTGCCAATTGATCTCTCTGGAGTAATTATGTTTGCCCATACTGCATAAATCAAATGTGAATCTCAGCTCTTCTTATGATCAGCTAGAGTCTTTTTTATTACCTTACCATAATTTTGTTTGATGACTCTACAAGGCCATTACTTGAGGGTAGTATGGAGTTGAATGAAGTAACAAAATCTAATATTTGTGGAAAAATTCAATGATTTTAACACTAGATAAAGTTGTTGCATTATGAGTGATAATTTGAGTTGGGAAACCAAATCTAGATAAGATATTCTCCTCAATAAACTTAATTACTACTGAATCAGTAGCATTTCTAACTAGAATTGCTTCCACCCATTTACTAAAGTAGTCTGTTGCAGTGAGGATCCATTTATGCCAATTACTTGAAGTGGGGTGAATCTCTCCAACAAAATCTAATCCCCACTGAGAAAGAGATGCTAAACGTATTGATGGAAAGAGTGGAAGAGCTGCTAGTCTTTGTTTACCAACAAACATTTGATAAGGAACAAAACCTCTGACCTTTGCCCCTACTTGTAAGAACAATGTGGGCCAATAAAATCCTCCCCTCAGAATCTTGTATAATGTTTCTCTCCAAGCCTAATGTCCCCCACAAAATCTTGTATGAAACTAATCAATGATTCCTTCAGTTTTTGATTTTGTTAAACATAATAACAAAATATTCAGTGGATCTTTCCAGTATAAATTTGCATTTATAATGCAGTACTTGACTGATTTTAACTTAAGAGTTTTACATTGGGTGTTGGAGAATGACGCTAGACACTCAAAATGGATCAAGAAATTTACAATATCTTGATACCAGTTTGACAACATTTGATAAGGAACACAACCTGTGACCTTTGCCCCTACTTGTAAGAACAATGTGGGCCAATAAAATCCTCCCCTCAGAATCTTGTATGTTGTTGCTCTCCAAGCATAATGTCCCCCACAAAATCTTGTATGAAACTGATCAATGATTCCTTCAGTTTCTGATTCTGTTAAACATAATAACAAAATATTCAGTGGATCTTTCCAGTATAAATTTGCATTTACAATGCAGTACTTGATTGATTTTAACTTAAGAGTTTTACATTGGGTTTTGGAGAATGATGCTAGACACTCAAAATGGATTAAGAAATTTACAATATCTTGATACCAGTTTGACAACAAGAATTTTTCATCAATGTGTATAGGACTGATCTGCTCTGAAGGTAGAGGTTCTTGTGGATTCTCCCCTTTAGGATGAAGGGAAGGTTCTTGTGGATTCTCCCCTTTGGGATGAAGGGAAGGTTATTGTGGATTCTCCCCTTCTGTAAAGACAGAAGGTTTTTGTGGATTCTTCCCTTGTATTTCTAAAATAGAATTGATTCCAAGTACTTTGCAGTTGGATTTATCTAGAAGCTTGGCTAATCCTTGACCTTTTACTAGCTTGGTAGTCTTGATAGTTAGATCAAACTCCAGAATTTGAGTGATCCATCTACCTCTTTTCTCGTCAGTGTCTAGTTGGGTTAGGAAAATTTTCATAGCACTATTAGGGACGTAAGCAGTAAAAGGTGAATGTGAGACATACATTCTGAATGATTTCAGGGCTTGAATGAGGACATAGGCTTGCTTCTCAATGATTTGATACTTAAGCTCAACATCTCTCAAAACCTTGCTGAAAAAGGCTATGGGTTGGTCATGGGAATATTCATTTTTATGTAATAGAACGTCAGCAAGGGTTGTTTCAGAGGCAAAAGAGAAAATACTAAATGGCTTAGTATAATCAAGGCTAGCTAAGGTGGAAGCTTCAAAGATAGCCCTTTTTATTTGCTCAAATGCATGCCTAGAAGAGGTAGTCCATTTGACTTCATGGTCCTTTTGGAGCATGTCAGTTATACCTTTTACAATGTTTGTATAATTTGGAATAAACCTCCTTAGAAAATTAATCTTACTTAGAAAAGCTTGAATCTCCTTCTTGTTTCTAGGTAAGGTCAATGTTTCAATGGTAGATACTCATTTGGGGTCAATTACTACTCCCTCCTTCGAAATTATATGGCCCAACTATTTTCCTTCTTTGAAAGCAAACAAGGACTTCTTAGGGTTCAACGATATTCCAAATTCTCTACGCCTGTCAAAAACCTTCATCAAGTGCTTTAGATATTTCTGAACAGATTTAGAAAAAATAGTTATGTCATCAAGATAAATAACCACAAATTTATTTACGTGACCCATAAAAGCTATGTCCATAGCTCTCTGAAATGTTTCTCCAGCATTGGTTAAGCCAAATGGCATCATAGCATACATGAATGTACCCCAAAGTGTAGTAAAGGCTGTCTTCTCTCTACTTGTTGTACCAACATTTACCTAATTGTAACCTGAAAACCCATCAAGCATAGAAAGTCTTTGTGCTCTTGAAACCATTTGAAGTAACTGATCCATTTTGGGAAAAGTATAATTATCTTTTCATGATTCTTTGTTCAAATTTCTAAAATCCACATAGAGTCTTATTTCTCCATTTTCTTTCTAATGGGAACTAGATTTGCAACCCAATTAGAATATGTAAGAGGGAGGATGATCTGAGCATCTAAAATTTTCTTAATTTCCCTTTCTACAGTTGGTAGAAGGGCTGGATTTATCCTTATAAGTTTCTGTTGATAAGGTTTTTCTTCTGGCTTCAAAGGAATCTTATGATGTATTAATGAAGTATCATGGGTCTTTAGATCAGCATAAGTCAAAGCAAAAACATCCTTATAATTGTGCAGTAACTTAAGATATTGAGCTTTGATCTCAGGGTCTAGAGATGCACATATATTGGTGTTTTTGATATCTTCATTAGCTCCAATGTTAATCTCTTCTAGGTCATCTTCTGAAAAAATGGATTGAGGGTTTCAGAGGACATCATTTTGATCAAACATTTTTTCTAAAGGAATGAGTCCTTTTGGAATAAAATTATTAGATAATTGAATAATGTCATGATTAGCAATTTTGGTTTTAAAATCTAAAGTATCATTTCCATCTGTATTTTCATTTATTTTAGTTCTATCTTCATCAATTTGTAGAAATGAAAAATAATCTATTACCTGGAGAAATGATTTCAAATGTTCATCATCTTCAAATATTTGCCAATGTTTCAGATTATCTAGGAGAGATGGTTTATATTTGACTTGTATCTGATAGAGTACATTGGTATGATCAAGAATTTTAAAAGAGCTAGCAGAGGCAGCTAAGGCATTTGCATGAATATTCTGATCTCTAGGAATATGAGTCAAATTAAAAGAATCAAAGAAGTTTTCAACTAAATCCCATACTTCATTTCAATAAGACCGAAGTCTAGGGTGCTTGGTCTAGCAACAATTTCTTACTTTCTTAACAGTAAGTTCTGAATCAGTAAAAACACTTAAGTTTTGAACTTTTAAGCTTTTGGCTAATTGCCATCCCAAAAGGAAAGCTTCATATTCAGCCACATTATTTTTAACTTCAAAGTCTCATTTACATGATTGGGTTATATTTTCTTTTTCAGCTGAAATTAAAACTATGCTAGCTCTTGCCGCATATTTTGTGCAAGATCCATCAAAGAACAGTTTCCAAATATCATTTTGGTTTGGTTCAGGACTTTCAACTACCTCTTCAATTTTGACTTGAGTTTTATGTTGGTTTGAAGTGAGTTGAAAACAACCAAAGTCTTGATCTATTGCATAAATTGGATGGTTCCTTGACTGGTTAGTCTTACAAATAGTTTGTACAAATCCTACCTCTCTATATAATCTTAATTGCTCTCCTCCATAAACAGGAATAGTAGCATATGGCATAT
This sequence comes from Pinus tabuliformis, assembly GCA_031772625.1. Taxonomy (NCBI): domain Eukaryota; kingdom Viridiplantae; phylum Streptophyta; class Pinopsida; order Pinales; family Pinaceae; genus Pinus; species Pinus tabuliformis. The sequence goes on along the minus strand of CM062819.1, from coordinate 1,499,423,636 downwards.
CCATCTGTAGAGTTCCCCCTAATTTGCACAGCAAGACCTAGAAAGGATCATTCCAAACTTGGGAGGGATATCTGTGACAACAATATCAAGTATTGCACTTTTCACTGGAATTTGGGCAAGGGTAACCACTAGATCCTTAATCAATCCCAAACAGGGAACCCTTTTAGAATCAAAGGTGTATAGATCATGGTAGGATTTAGTTCTGTCGTGTTTCAAATGGTCCATGATATATTTTGGCATAAGTTTGTGTAATGCTTTTGAATCAAGCACACAATTATACAACATGGAATCATTTGTTTTAAGAGTTACATAGAAAGGAGGCACTATCTCATCTATCATGTCTAAACTAGGGCCAAAAGCTACTGCTGGTTTTTCATCTTGTAGACTTATGACATCACCTTCTGCATCAACCGAGGTATTTTGTATCCATTTAGTGACTTGGCTTTTGTAGCCAAGGTTTTTAGAAAGTTCTGACAATGGAATTGGGATCTTAACCCTCTCTAATTGTTTTTCAACATTAAATATAGTTAAAATGTTTTTACCAATTTCGCTAGTATCAATTGACTGATCTAAAGGCTAAATAAGATTTGTTTGAGCTTTAGAAGTTTTGGTACATGGTTCACTTATTAGAGTTTCTTTTGGAGGTCTCCCAGGACTAGGCCTAGGCCTAAGATCATATTTGTTGTTTAACTCTACAATTAAAAATTCAGAGAAAGCATGATATTTAGAGACCTATGAAGCTTCCTGATCTTCTTGAACCTAATTTTGTTATGAGAGAGGAATGATGGCTATTTGATTGGAAGAAGAATCCATACTATTAATATATTTAGTAATTGTCATACTATTATCATCAGCTTTTTGGTCATCTATCAATAGAGGCGTAGGAACCTGTTGATCTTTGCTAGGTCTCTAAAGAATTTGTAGTGGTGGATTTCTTTTACACTGACCTTGATTTTGGTTTTGAGGTCTAGTAACTGTTTTTTGTATTTTCCTAGGTTGAGTCTCAATCTTTGAAATCTTATTTGATAGGTTTCTAAGAAGAGATGCTATTTCATCTATTTTTGAGTCTTCTGATTTAGTCTTAGAGGAACTAGAGGCTTCTTGAACATTTTTGAGTTTTCCTTGGGCCTTTTCTTCCTTAAGTTTTAAAGAAGTTGAGGCTACCCTATTTTCTTCTACTTTTATAGTGTTTGTTTGCATATCTTCAAGAGTTATTGAAGTTCTCTCTCATAGCATAACAACAAAGTCATCGTCAAAAGCTTTAGAAAATCTAGACTTAGCTGCTGCTACAGGGGGCTTACAATCAACAAGTATTTTGTGATAGAGTTTATTGAATATTTTGATAAAATCTGATACTGGTTCACCGAAGTTCCTTTTAAGCTCTTCAAATTCTGTGAGGAAGTAAAAATAACCATTTTTCACACCCCATTAATTTTTAAATATGGTTGTAAGCTCTTCCCAATTTCTAATGGAAGCTATTGGTAACTGCCTAAACCAAATCCTCACATTTCCTTCAAGTGACTGTATAAAAAATCTCATATAAATGTTTTCTTGTTTAATATTCATGTTGTCTACAAAGTCTAGGAAATCTTGAAGATGGTCCTCAGCTGAGGGACCAATTTCTCCATTGTACTTGGCAAGGTATTTGAAGTATCCAACTGGGAATGCATCAAGGTTATTAGGTAAGACTTAGATGACATATCTAGCCTATACAATAGGTCGGAAAGCCATGACAGTAGGTGGTGTATGAGGTGGCTGAGGTATATGAGGTTGTCCAGGTGGAGTATATGGTGTTTGTGTAGATGTAGAGGATGAAGAAGAAGTAGAGGAAGAAGATGGTGATTCAGAGGTTGATGAACTAGTTGGAGGTGAAGGAGGAGATCTCCTGAAAGACTTCAAAGGAGTCTTAAGAACTAACTTTGGGACCTGTAAAGGAATACCTTATTTTGCTTCAAAGAGAGGATTGGAATATATAGAGAAGGTCTTCTCAGGTTGTTAAGAAGAAGAAGCTTCAGGTGAGTCAAAAATGGAAGGAAAATGATAGGTGGTATGTGATATGAAATATATGGGTTTATATTCTGGTAGATTAACACCCAAATCAAATTCAGTTTTAGGTGATCCTAGTGGTAGTGTGGGTATTGGATGAGATTCTAATGAATGAATAAGGTAGGTTGACTTAAAATCAACTCCTTCATATAGAAGTTCATCAACTCTAGGTGATAAATGGGAGTAATCAGGATTGGATGGGATATTACTATAGGGGTCAACTGATTCTAATTCTTCAAACTATAGGACTAAAGAGGAAGAAGAACATGGTTGGTGTCCCATTTTAGAACTATCTTTTCTCAGAATCCTTTCAAGATCTGACAAAGGACTAACTATATCAGCTTCTGAACGAGATCTGGTATGTTTAAAAGGTGCTAGCTTGGCAGTGTGGAGTCGCCTAGGTGAATGATTCTAACCTTTCTAAACCCTTTAATCACCTTTAAAGGAAAAGAATGAATGAATATTGTTGTCCCAAGGGAAACTTAAGAGCAATTCGAATCCTCGGCAATGGCACCAGTCTGATGTTGTACCTTTGAGATAGTAGTAGGTCAGCTACCAATGCCAGAGCATCTAAAATAATTGTTTTGGGGTTGTTGGTTTTAGTTTTGGAAGACCAATGAATGAAGACAAAGGTACAATTGAAATACTTAATCCCTTGGATAATATTAATATCTCAGCAAAGGGCCGCTATAAAGCTTTACACAGTGATATAGATCAAATAGTTGTGAGAAGAAGACAAAAGATAATATGATTATCACAATTTCCAGACTATAAAATAGAACAATCATAAGTATGAAAACCTTCTAAACTACGTTCCAAAGGTTCAAGGCAATATACTTAAGCTTACAAAAGATGCTGATGATTTATTGATTAGAGGGGATTAGCTAAACAAACAGTTCATTAATCCATTCTTTTAATAGATGATCACTTCAGGAGCTTACAAGAATAAATTGAGACACAATTATTCCTACCTAGATATCTCTATAAGTCATAAGCATATGAAGAAAAACATAATGATTGATAACTGGAAAAACTTACAGGATAACACAAACTGTGTAAAACCAAATTCAAAAGCCTCTTCTTTGTATTAGGGTTCCAGAAAGACTGTGTACATCAAGTTTCTACAAAAGCCTCCTTCAAAAGTGCAACCAGGTTCAAAGTAGAATCAACAGTCACTACTTAACAAGTAATGAATAATAAACTTTGAACTTTGAACCATTAACAAGTCGAGAAGAGAGTTATTTATACAATAATGAAACTAAGAAAATATCCTAAAACTGATTAAGATTTATTCTAGGAAAGGAAATATCTTCATACAAGAAGATAGGGGCAACTATTGAACTGCTTCTTGCTATCCCTTTTATTCAGGTTGTGCTGGCTTTGTTGTCAGATATCTTTCCCTTAAAGTTTCTTGATTGTTTGTATCCTTTGCGCTGGTTGATTTGATCTTTCATCTGATATTCCTCAAAATCTGTGAATATCCTTTGACCCTGCTGAGTAACCTTTACTGTGCATTTTAGGTTTTTTACTGTGTTTTTGAATAGTAAATCTTTTTAGATTTTATGTCATATGGTAGAGTAATTTGATATGATCTTCATATTTGTCTTCTAACTATATGTAGGCTTTTTTCTTTGTAATCTTCGAATAGAAGTTTTTACCTGCAAAATACCGAAATTGTTAAGAAAATTGGCGACAGAGGAGGACATCAATCGCTTTATTAAGCTCATAAGGATATTGGAAGGAGTCCAGAGCATATCAGAAGGTAAAATAATGGCTTTATTGGTCGCAGAGGCTTATGGAGAGTTTACTGTGAAAATAGGTGAAACAAAGCAAAAATGGTGATTTTTGCATTTAAACTGAAAAATTGCTTTCTTTTTTAAATATGGGGCAAAGTGAACAGTGGTCATTTTGTCATTATGCGAGAGGTGGTTTTGGTTTTCATCAAATCGCTTTATGGGGTGCGGGTAGTTTTGGGAGGGGTCACCCGATGCAATCTGAGTCTGACACGTAGCAAGGAGAGGTTAGTGGAATATTGCTTTTCAGGTGGGTAATGCTCGAATAGAGATCCAACCTAAAATTGCTGAGGGTCAATAGATTTGAATGGATTTGATTGAGCAGTGGTGAAGTGAAACAACAGTGCATAGGGAAAATGAAAGAGTAATCTAGGGGCCCAGTAGTTAATCATGGCAGTATGGGCTTTATTATGGTTAAAAACCGAGATTAGCGAGGTTTTATGTTTAAACCATAAAAACATTTTAACAAAGAAATCCTTCGCAAAACAGATATGGCAGACTTGAAATAATATGAATGCGGGCAGATAATGATTTCGGTTCTGGGTTCATCGCATATTGAAATCAGGGTTTAGTGAAGGAAGGTGCATCTCAAAGGAATGCGATAAGGGCTGGATGCGATCTGGAAATAAATTATAGATAATATTACGATCGGGTCCAGGTTCCCATCACAATCGGAGATTGCAATGGCGGAGGCTAATGCTTTACCGGGGACTTGCAATGGGGGCGGATGTGAAATGGCAACTAAAATGAAGCATATTTGCGTCAGGTCTAGGTCTATCGTGCATTGCATATCGCAATAGTAGAGGGTGCATATACATTGAAATGCTTACGATATGCGATTATGCGATATGTTATCGAATACATAGTTTTATTATAAAACTTATGGTTTCGGGGTATTTTAATAAAAGGGAGTTAATATATACGGGAAATGGAACTTTTTAGGGGTTTAATACTATAAGTTAAAGTTAGTATGAGATATGAGTGGAAAGGGGAAATGGACTAAGTATAATGCTTTTTATGAATTATTGGATTTCACATATATATAGATCAATACTTAGGCTAAACAACTTTTTGTGGGTTTTTGGGTAAAAGGGGACTTAACATGGGTTTTTCACTTTTCCTAGGCAAAAAGAATTTTAACCTTAGGAAAAGGGGTTTTTATAGAAAATGAATGAATATGAAATCTATGAAGGTGGGAAGGGGAAATTAGTAAATATAGAGGGATGAATAGGGTTGAGGGAAGTTAATTAATTTATCTTGTAGACCTTCATTTGCTTTGTGTAATTGCGTCATGGACATAGAAACATATGGTAAAATATGATAAATGTACATTTTGTCCAACGAATTATCATACTTTTGCAACCTTTCTTCTACTTACCCTTTGCTTATCATACTTTTGCAACCTTTCTTCTACTTACCCTTTGCTTATCCTATCATTTTTTCTTCACTTAATGGGTGCATTTATGCTAGCAAACCCTTTTCCTTTCTTTTTATTTTACAAAAGCAAACTATCTAATTCTAACCTTATAACATCCAAGGGCTCAGATTAAACTGACGAGAACCTTGTTATTCTCTACCAAACTACTAATCTACCAAGATTAAATAGTTTGGGCAGATCTTTATTCTCTAACTATAACATCAAATTTAAAGCATAAAGCAGTCAAGATTTAACAGTTTGACTGTCATGGGTTCTAGCATTTATGACAAGCTACACACAACCATTATTTTGTAGAAAAATAGTAGAGGCATTTAGACTTGCTCACTTTCAAAGTTTATTTATTTTCTTTTCTTTCTAACCTAACATTTTGTTTTTGCCTTGATTATTTAGGTCATCTAATCTAACATTTTCTTTGATATGGACGTCATCATCAAGATATTTTCAAAAACATTCTATTCAATATTGTTATGTCCATATCCTAACTTAACATTTTTTCAAAATATTTTTTATTGTTTGACTATTTTATTATATCTTATCAAAACCAAAAAATGCTACAACACCATCATCCTGTTCTTTTGTGCCATTTCTCTTTTACCTCTGAATTGACCTATTACAGTGTGAGTTTCCCTTTATCAATTTTGAACTAACTTGTGCTTGGGTTGCTATCAAGCACAACACATGTACCATAATGCCAACATCTTCCACAGTGAAGCAACATCGTAGTGAGGACTCGTATAAAGAAGGCACCCTCATACTCATTAAAACTTTGCCAAAAAATATCATCTTTCATCAAAATCCATGGGACATCACCTTCTTTGAAAAACCAAGAGGGACTAGCCTCTCCTCTAGTTTATTGTCTTGGCTAATGTTTCTTTTTAGTTTTTGAAGAAATAAGATCTCTCCTAACAACCAATGTGCCATTTTATTTTAGTGATATGTGCCTCCATAAAGAATATGTTTTTTTTTCAAATATATGCATGGGATATAGTAAGTGCACAATCTTAAGATGTTCCCAATATGGGAGCTCATAAAAGAAAGATTTTATTTTCATCCCAATAGGAAATTTCTCAACATAGGTATTGAAGAATTTAAGACCATCGAACAAAGGCTCCCCATTTGAGTTAAAAATTTCTACAAACTCCTCCTTCTCTCTCTCATATGCTCTAAGCCATTCAATTGGTGTCATTAATGCAGGCCTTTGGGTTCTCTCTAGTTTAGCAATGAAATTGGATGTTGCTTTTTTGTAAGGGTGTTCTTCAAGGAGGAATACCCTAGAGTAGTAATAAACTAGATTTTGTAGGTGGTTAGACCACATATCCTTCAATGAAGTTCCACAACATTTACATCCATGCTGCCCTTTGGTTACAAGACTTGGAAAATTATTGTTTAGAAGTTGGCACATTAGAGACCATGAAGATCAGAATAATTGTAGTGAATAGATTGAATATATGCAAAACAATATTGTTATATATATAAATAAATCAATAAAATTGTAATTTACTAGAGCATACTTCTAATCCTAGATAATCATGTATGGTGTAAGCACATATGCCATACAACGTAAAACTCCTCTCTATTGTAATGGGTCTTGATACATTGTACACATGTATCCCTTACCATAATTACTTCAATTAATCTAGCAATTATTGCAAGTAGACATCCATATTATTCACTTGTCTTCTACTAGGGACTATGAGGGAAAACATAATATGTTAATTCTTCATATACAACCATGTGGGGATATTTCTATCAAATACTACTATAGGCCAAACATAATAGTTGGTGTTTTTGAGGGAATATGGGTTGACACCATCCACGGCTATGTTGAGTCATGGACTTCGTACTTCATCCTTGAATTTTTTGGGCCATGTATCCTCTATATGCTTCATGGATACTGAATCTATTGGGATATGCATAACTCTTGACTCACTTATGTCTGAGGCATGCCCTCCTTGCAACATAGATAATTCTATGCAATGAAAGAGGTTTTGAATCCTTGGGATTATAGGCATGTGCATCAATATCTTATGAGGACCCTGTGATTTACCCCTTTTCTTGAATTTTAGTACCTCTCATGCCCACATTTTGAACATATCTCTTTGTATGCATATTCTCCTCTCTATAAAATACAATCATTCAGACATGCATGATATGATATGTACTCAAAATCCAATATTTTCAATAACTGCTTTTCCTCGTCACAACTACCTGACAAAACATTATCATGAAATAAATTCATCTTTGAATAACCTGTAGTTGGCAAGGAATATAATTGTACAATGTCAATATTTAACATTCGTCAAATCAATCATTTTTAATGTTGATTTTGTAACAAAATTTCTTTAAATATAAGGGACTTGATTGATCATGCAGGTGAATGAGCTCAATATTATCAAGAAACATGCGTTTGACATGCCAAACCTTGCTTTAAACTTGTAAAACAACATCGCTATCCCCAACTACGTAGAATTTGACTTGCCACTAAGTGCAAAGAGAGGGGTGGTGGAAGCATATTTCAGGCTTTCGAATAAGGTATCAATGATATGAAAATAATCCCCTAGATCATTATTCTGTAATGCATCTAACAAAATTTCGTCCATGGAAGTCGTATCCCGTAAGTAGTCATCCATGCCAACCTCCATTTGATTGCCTCCATTGCCAACTTGTGATGAATAACTACTATTGTTGTAGTCATTTCTAATTGGTGAATCTATACCTACTGGGAATGGAATAGGTGGTTGAGTCAACCAATATTTGTGTGCTTCATCTCCCAGCCTTTCTCTTAATGCAGCCTTCTCTCAAGTTGACATTGTAGTAGGGTGCACTAGAATATGGTAGGTGGGTCGCTCATCATCAATAGAATCCTAATTTCAAAAAATATTCAACATCATTAGTACAATATCAATGATATTAGTAAGCACGCCAATGCAATTGGTTTGTTGAAATTGCATTATACCAAACAGTTATTACCATCGTTGATCCAAGATTGTAGCTGTAAGATGTCATGTTCCAATTGGAAAGGTGGATAGGTTGCTAACTTTCATCTACCAACTACCTATGATACGTTGCTCCTGGTAAGAGCTTCCAAATTCTTTGAAATGGATGAATATTGTATGCATCTGAACTTGATTCTCAATCAGGATCCTGCAAATTTGGATACATTTTTATTGAAATTGACATGGATTAAAAGATAAAATAAATTAGATAATCAAAATATAAATAAAATATGAACTTATTGGAGATGGAAAGGGAGAAATCCGTGAAGGAATTTGATCAACAATATGGAAAAAGCTAGAATTTGAACAATTAGCCATTGGATATTATTAAGATTTTTTCGTTGCATTTGAGAAAAGTTTGAAATAAAATTTTGTTTGTATATCTAAAATTAATTTTGAGAACCATATTACAAAAATTTGAATTTCAATATATTTTTCTAACAATTTTTTGAGAATAAGGTGACTTCAAGCAGCAAATGTATACTATGAACTATTGTAATTCATCTGTATGTGTCCTAAATGATAGTCTGAGATTAAGATGCCATTTTATTTGAAAATAAAATTCTAGATAAATTTTAAGCCCTATTGGTGCACTTATCAGAACAAATTTCACTGATGCGTTTAAATCATAATAGCACTGAGGCATTTACTTAATACTCACACCAGTTTTTGACATTCTGAAAAATATAAAATATGTTATCATATTGGTGCTCTTGTACAAAAATGCACCAATGAGTTTAAATAAAAATAACACTGATTTGCACTTGTTTTCGATATTTTGAAAATAAAAATGAATTCTACCATGTAAGTTCTCTTATAAAAATCACAACACCAATTCGTTTAAATACAAGCCGCACCATTGCATTAAAATATTAATCCCACCATTTTTGGGATTTTGAAAAAAAAAAACAAAAAATTGTATCATGTCAGTGAGTTTAAAAAAATTGGTGCTCTCGCAATGTCGGTGTGCTTTAGTTGTGAACCCACAAATGCCCTTTTCTATTGAATGCACCGATGTTCGGATTAAGTGAGAAAAAACTGTTTTTTTTTTCCTTTTTTTGAATTAACAAAAGAGCCACAATTGATTTTTCGAAATCTAATTTTATAAATTCTTTTAAATAGTAAAAAGTTATTCACTATTTCATTTTTTCCAAAAAATTTGAGGGAGTGATTTCCAAGAGAGACACACTAGGAGAATCATGCAACAACATAATTCTTTGGAGTAGCAGAACTATTTAAAAGATTAGAAGCTAAAAACTATGGTGATTCACTCAAAACCCTACATAGTAAAAATTTTAAATTTTATTGTTGATTTTACCAATAAAAGTCTTTACAATTCTGTTAGGGTTTAATTAAAAGAGAGGTCATTTGCAAGAGACACATATTGAGAGTACTATGGAGCAGAAAAATATTTGGAAACCATAGAAAGATCAAAATTTGAAAGGTATGGTGATTCACTCAAAACCTTGCCTAGCAAAAATTTTAAATTTTACTATTGATTTTACTATTAATTTTTTTTTTTTACAATTTCTGTTATATTTAACCACAATTCATAGTAAAAGAAATAAAACCCTACACAATAACAAATTTACTAATGATTTTACTAGTAAATATTCTAGAATCTTTGTTCCTATTTAAATTTAATTAAAATTCAAAAAAAAAACAAAACCAATACTTACCTTAAAAACCTTGCTTATTCTTTCTTGTGTGACTACAAAATTTCACCTTAGGGTTTAACACCCTCAAACACTTCAAAATTAGGGTTTTCTTATTTTAGGAACTTTACATTTAATTGGTTTGTGTGCTTACAATATATATGCTGTTTGAAATATAAAGTAGGGGGGATCACTTATTGAATTAGATCCAAACCCTGATGGCCTTGTCCATTTTTTTAAAAATGACATATGTTTCATGGTGCACTAACGTAATATAACATACCAGTGTGCCTTGTGTAATAAAACACACCGACCTATTATTACCATGTCGTTTATGTCCAATTAGTTTCTCGGTTCCCTAAGTGTAGTACAATGCACCAACACGCCTCTACCAAGTAGTAGCGTTAAGTCATTTTTGTGTCTTTATTATTAAAAGTCATACTGTCATAATTTAAAACTATTTGGAAAAAACAATTCACGTTGAGGGTGTTGAACAATTAAACGACTGGTGTGTTTAATAACCTAAACGCATTGTTTACCAAAGCTCTTTTAAGATAAGAATTGTTTGATTTATGTATTTTATTTAATGGCTTCTGTATTTAATGGTACAGGTTGTATATTGATAAAAATTTCCTAAGAAGGTGTCAAGTAACAAAAATGTTGATCGAGACAATGGTAGCACATCGAAAAAAATAGAGAAGGCAAGTTCTTTGTAAATTCTTTACAAAATTAATATGTTTGAGCTATATGTAAGTTTAACTAATATGTATTGGTTATTATGTGTCATGCAAAGACAAAATGAAGAAGTTCGATAAGATTATTTCTAATATAAGTGAAGAAGAGTGTTAAATCCTAATACGAAAATTGTAGAAGAACAAATTAGGTGAATGAAAAAATACTATTCAATATGATTTTTTTTTTAATTTTCATTAATAATATATTTAATAATATTATATAGCATGTTTTAAACAATTTATTAATTCATAAATGTTTAGTGTTCTACAACGAGAAACAAAAAATGAAAAGACCAATGTCATTTGAAGGAAAGAAAATTTATAGAACATGTAAATGACGATGAATTGGTCCTTAATTCTTCTAGAGTGGTGTTGGAGGTTAATGAAATGGCTGGATTTTTTTACAAAACTATGGGAGATCTAGTGGAATGAATGTATATATGACTCTCCACTTAAAATACAAAAAATCAGTCCAATGATTCCAATAACCAAATTATATTTAAACTACAAGAAGCCTTTATAGAGTAATGGTTAATGAGACATGTCATACTTGAAAGAGAAAAAACATACAACAACAAAAAATGATCATTCAAAAGGTAATATTCCTAATGAAAATGATATTCTAGAATTATGTGTATATATTATTAAAAACCATTCATTTATTAAGATCAATTTTGTTATATTTAGTTTTCATATATCAATATAAAAATAGTTTATTACTTTTTTCAAGAAGATTATGAAAATCCAAAATGATCAATGAGATCATATGTGAAACATGTCAACGAGAATGTCCAAAAAAGTGTAGAAGGGGATGGTTAAAGAAATGGACATAATTGCATCACAGGAGGATCAATATCTACATCGATCTGCTTCAAATGTATGTAATCATGATTTATTTTGTACATGTAAAAATATAAGTTAGCATTAAATATTTATTTTCACATATTTTCTTGCAAAAAATAAAACAAAAATGGAACTCATTCAACACATAAAACATGATGATAATGAAGAAAAGAGTTGATATCAATTTTTGTTAGTATTTATTAATATTTCCTTATAAAAACTCAAGGTTTCATGTTTGTATATTTTTTGTTGGTTTACAACAACCATCCTTGAATGTCTTCAAATAGGTGTTAACATACAAAGAAGAGAAATCGAAAGAATTGATTAGCACTGGCTTAAATATCAGTTCTGAATATATGTTGGCATATAAAAAATTAATTGTGGAATTTGTAAGTATATATGTTGTTTTACTTCTCAGAGTCTATAATTAATAGAACAAAAAAATCCTTTATATTACATCTATGAGTTATAATGGAGTTTAAAACATGCGGGAAACAAAGTGTGGAACTATGCCAGTAGAAGACTTGTTGCAACAAGGCATGACAGTTGGTTTTGAAACCATGTGTATAGCTTATGAGTCACTTCTTTCTATGCTAAATTGTTATTCTATTTACGTTGATGTATATTATTTATTCCATTTTTCATCATTCTCACCAATGTAGATATACTCATTACACTTTATTTTTATGTTTGCAGATGGAACAATATGAAGAAGATGAAAACAATCAATGCAATGAACAAAACATTCATCCAAATAACCTAAGTCATGGAAGTAGCTCAACCACTAACAAGAGTTACAACAAATAGTGATGATCTATTTGGATATCAATGCAACCTTTTGTATTTTGTGAAATAATTGTCTATGAAAATGAGACAATTTTTTATTATAATGGACACGGTGTCCCGATTGAAATTCAAGGGGTTACGCAAAACAATCTCGTTTTGTATGACAAATAACCTCTTATTAATATATAATAAAATACATTTAATTGACTCTATTGTGTTATCCAATGTCATTGTCAAATGTTACACCACTCATTAAACATATGGATGACTAAATATTATAATGAAGAGATACAAAATTAGATAATCTAACAAATTAATCCAAATGTCATATACAAATGCACTAATAAAACTTTAATTTATATTAATATTTTATAAAATAAATGTGGATTTTTTGATGAATAATAGATTTAGAAAAATACAATAATTGCATTGTCATAGGTCGATGTTTCCAAAAAGGACAAAACCTCATACAAAAAAAATGGTGTCTCCATAATATAAATAGACAACCATGATTTATGTTATATAAAAGCACCATGACGACATCATTTTTGCATGAACGGTTCTTTTTCAGAAAATGACAACATCAGGACATTTAGCTCTTCAAGCAACGATATTGTTTGCAATTAATGCCCCAATGCATTGCAATTCTTAATGCACTGGTGCTTTTAGAGACCTAATGCCCCGGTCCAAGAAAATATTATTTCCATCCCTAGTGCATTATTCAATTTAACAACATGGGTCCATTTATAATTTTGTTGCGTCGGTGTGTTGATACAAACAATCCACATTGGCACTACCAGTTTAAATAAAAGCACCAGGTCTACAATATTTTTTTGTGTTCCCCAATGTCATTCCATAGAAGAACGCCCTGAGAAAGTTTTTGATATATACGCACCAAGGTAGTATATATTTCAAGCATTGATTTTCTTTGCATTCAACACCTTAGTTCTTTTCATTATTTATGTTGTCTCAGTGCTTTTCATATATGCAGTCACAGGTGCTACTTTTTCCATTAAGCACACCACAAAAAAAAACATCTGCTAAAATCTTTGGTCACCCATATTTTTTCACTTGTGATGAAGTTCTGTTATAATCTCCACTATCACAAACGGATGTTTTAAAAAATGTTTTTTAAACAATTTTTGCCAATTTCATAACACCAAAAGGTAATTTTTTTAGCTCTACTAGAAGGTATTTTGTTGTAGTGTCTTCCTCTCCAATCATCTCAAATTTGTTGTTGGAATCCCTCCTTATCTCAGCCTTTCCATAAAAAATGTGGATGGAATAACCTTGTTAGCATACATGTACAAGGGACAATAGGTTTCTCTACAAATGAGAAAAATAGAGAACATCATGCAAGATAAAATTAGACAGTCTGAGAAGCTTGAGTTTTATTTTCCCAATCCCTGAAGGCTTTAGATTGGACCTATCAACAAAATATACCACACCATCAATGTTTTTATCAAATTATTTAAATTCTTCTCTTTGAAATTTCATGTGGTAGGTGGCACTCCACGAAGCAAATGCAATTTTTAATACATCCTCATGCAATCCAATGTTATATTGAGAAAAAATATAATGAGCAAATTGGGTTAAATTACCTTTTACTTGATCTAGATCTTTTTCTTTTTCTTCTTGTTCTTTGATTTTTTCCCATGGAATTTTGCATGTTTTGGATTCATGACCTTCTCTTCCATAATGGAAACAATGTAGACTTGGTCTCTCTATCTGATTTTGTGTACCCCCCTTTTGTCTAAACTTTTTTCTCACATATCCTCTTTTTCTATTGTCTCCTTTGTCAACATCTATCTTTCCTTTCTAGGAAACACATACAGTTTCTTCAGTGGATTTCTATCCTTTCTTCTTCTCCCAGAAGTATTTTTCTCTTTCTACAAACTTTGCAACCATGGTATCAAATGTTATACATTTCATCTAGCCACTTTCTTGTAGAGATTCATGGTAGTCAAAGTAGGTAGGACAAAGGACCTTTATGAAGAATGTGAGAGGAATATAAATATTTACTCCAGTGGCATGAATGTCATGCATTATAGCTTTAATTTTTGAAGCTAGTGCCATGGGATCATCATATTTCAATTCAACATTAAGAAGTTTTACGAGAAAGAATATGAGTTCTAATTTTGAATGAAAATAATATAGTTCTTTTAACTTATTAAGTGCACCATATGCATTAGTAACTGAAAAAATATGTTTCCTTACCTCCTGGCTTACTATAGAAATGGAGAGGGAAAAAACATTCTTCTCCTTGCTTTTCCAAACGGAAAGTTATCTCGTAGATGTGGGATTGAATGGCACTTGTCCCTTTGGCTTTGCATCAAATTCATCATCATCATCCTTTTCCGAGACTTTCCCTTTGCAAATTCCTTCCCATAAATCATTAAATATGAGTGTTCTTTTTATCTTCCTAAGCCACTCTGCATAATTCTCCTTGCTCGTCAGGACTACACCAACTATTGAGTTCAAAAAATGCCTTTTTGTCACATTGTTTAACTTTTATTAATTCCTTTTACTTTTAAGTCCTCCATAAAAAAAGTATAACATTAATCAAAATTCAAATATATATATTTGACTGATATAACTAATCTTAAAGTTGGAATTTTTGTATGAAAAATTTCACTACATGCCAATTTGAGGAGACCAAAGTGTTGAAAAAAATTAATTCACCACTTATGATTGAAACATCCTTCATGGATAAGCACAATGAAGAAAATAATTAATTTAATAATAAGTGTTGTACCCATAAATATATGATGATATGATGCTCAAATTAATGTAACACTACTATGGTTCAAGCAATTTACTTCACAATTTTCTACACTAAGAATTCCTCAAGTCACATCACCTGATGAGCACTACCAAAATTCAATGCATTCACTAGAAAACATTGAAGTAATGAAATACTGTATATTTCAGTTTTGGAATGACATCTACACACTACTTCCCTACCAATCATTATTTTTCATTGCATTACACATCATGACAAATGGACTTCAAAAATAGTTCAAGCTATCTGCAAACAATACTATGTTTTCCAGGTCAAATCATCCTCAACTTTTTGATTTGAGAAGTAATCATAGAGCATCGATAATTACTAAATTTTTATCATCTACAATATACAAAAACAAATTGTATGGCTAATAGCACTACAAACTACAACTTTCACTACATAACCTACACAAATGACTTATGGTGAATTTATCTAATGGATTACATCTTCCTACTGAAATTTTATACCACAATTGAATACATGGGTATTATCTGGGCTGATTTATGATTCTCATGGGGTTAGTTTGTGTGCAAATTAGGTATTATTACTTTCAGGCACTATGTGGAAATCATACGTGTTTCTCTCATAAACTATGTCCCTGACTATGGGAAGCTTATGGTGATTATAGTTGTTGTTGACCATAATAGGGCCTTGGTTGATGCACCCTAGATGGTGAGAACCTACATGAATTTTTAGAGGGTTTCACTAACTGTTATAAATATTGGGTTGCAGATTTTTAAAGAGGTGGGAGAATAGCTCATGGGAAAAAAATGGATTGTGCAAAAGAGAATAGTCAAGCTAAATGATTTTGAGTGATTCAAAGTGATGTTGGATAATATCAAGAGAGAAGCAGTAATAAAGTGTGAACTCCCTAACACATTAACAGTTTGTAGGTTTACATAATTAACCAAAATCAATCAAAATTATGAATAAATAAGAAGGAAATGTTAACAATATGTTAATTTTTTGAAACATACCTTATATGCCATATATTCCATGTTGAGATGGTCACAGTCGCTTGATCAGTGATTCACTATCAGAACATAATCCCAACATGTTCACATGTCGCCTATATTGTGTTATCATGCACACAATATCACTAGAGAGAATATTATGCATAATGAATGTAGTAGGATGGAAAACATAGAAATGGAGCACCTAGGTCTAATACCATGACAAATGAAGGATCATGCAAAACACTCAATGATAATTCATTAAAAGATTAGATATATTTATTACATGGAGGATACATGTGGGCTGTTATTTTCCCCAATGATCTATTCGTTACTACAATTCGTATTCATAATTAATTATCTTTTACCATAATCCCAAAGGATTATGTTGTCTAAAAATTTTCATGTCATTTTGTTGATACAGATTTAAATAGGAACGCAAAAAATTACAAAAATAACCATAAACACATAGATGCAACAGAAATAATACTTCATTTCATTAATGCAAAACACTGAAATATGCTTACAAATAGCAATGGAAATAAACCAACTAGGGCGATGGTAGTTTACCTCTAAGAAGAGATGTGGCAGCTACATCCCTCTGAACTGTGTTACAATGAGGCTCAAAGGCCTATTTATTGTTGAGAAATAATAGAAAACCCTAAAAATTCAAAAACCTAACTCTAGAAGATGAAATGCCAAATTGTGGGCCCCGTTTGGGTAAATTGGTACATCAACTTCCCGGGGTCGTAACTTTGGCATATGATCTCCGTTTGACACAGACAATATCTCATTAGAAAGATCTATTCGAGAATTACAACTTTGGGAAGAGAAACATTGGTTCATGAAGAGAAACATTGGTTCATGGACCCATGTTGCTCCTATTTTTCCCAAAAAAAATCATTTAGGCCCTCAAAATGGCTTTGAAAGTTCAGGACCCGAAAAACTGCTAAAAATAGTAAATTGTGCTACAATTAAGGAAACTGAAAAGCTAAAAGAAACAATGGTGGGGGTCCAAGTCGACTTGGCAGGTGGTCACCAATATCTACCTGGATCATTCATCCCCCCTTAGGAAGCAATGGTCACAATTGCGTTGAGTTCCTCCATGAGATGAGGAAACTTCTACTGAACTTGGTCCATGGTGAGCCACTTGCCCTGGTGAAGGAGTTGGCCTACTTTTACAACTCAATACAGTTGGATACTATGTTGGCGAGTGTGCTTGATTTGTTTGTCCATGATTCGATCAGTTGCAGCTTGTTCCATGCAATTTGGATTTAACTCTGTGGGTGTGAGTTGTTCTGCAATGTCAGATGTGTCTAGTAATGGTGGAAAGTATGGCCGAAGGCAGTCCACATTAAGCACTGGGTGCAGGCCAAGGAATGGGGTAATGTTGAGTCCAAATTCATTCTCTCCCATAGCCTTCATAATGGTGTAAGGACCGTATCGAAGTGGTATCAGTTTTTGATAGGCTTCGGTAAGGCGTTCCTTTTGCAAATGCAACTAGAATTTGTTGCCCACTAGAAACTTGTGTGGCACTCGATGTTGATCATGTCACTGCTTGTACTTGGCATCTGATTTCTCCAAAATTTCATGGACCTGCTCGCAAATATGTTGGATGTGCTCAATGAATTTTGTTTCCTTATCTATTTCAGACTGGACATTAGCCGAACCTATGTGAGTAGCCGCAAATGGCATGGCCACATTAATCGGACATAGTGGTTGGAATCCGAAGCCCAGCTAAAAAGGTTTGTGGCCAGTTGAGTTGTGAAGAGCTCGGTTATAGCTGTGCTAAACATAGGGGAGGCTCTCATCCCATGTGCATGGATGCTTTAAGTTGTACATGCACAGAATGTGTATGATCATCCTGTTGACAACCTTTGTCTGGCCATCAATTTGAGGATGGATGGCCGTGAACTTAGTGAGTTTGGTGTCCAGCATCGACTAGAGACTAGACCAAAATGTACTAAGGAACTTGCTATCCCGATCTGAAATAATAGACTGTGGGATCCCAAAGTGTACCCACACTCGTTTAAAGAAGAGTTTAGCAATGGATTCTGCTATGATATTCTTCTTGTAGGCCGCCATAATGGCCATCTTCGAGAACCTGTCGATGACCACAAAAACATAGTCATTTCCATGCTTAGTGGAAGGAAGGCTTGACATGTAATCCATAGAGATGGATTCCCAAGGTCAACTAGGGGTAGGCAGTGGGGTATAGAGGCCTTGCTTCTTGCTGTTCGGTTTGGCAATGGTGCAAGCAGTGTATGATCTGATGTACTTCCCGACATCCTGTCAAAGATTCATTAAATAGAAATACTTCTGCCACTCCCACCATTTTCTCGACCCCGAAATGCCCAGCAGCCCGACTATAGTGTGCTTCCCAAATCATCTTGGCATGCTCACTTGAAGGAACACAAAGGTCACCCAAGTGGCATAACAGGGCATCCTAGAGGTGAAAATTTTGAACATGCTAACCCTCCAAAAGTGTCTGGTATGTGTGGTCGAATTCTGGGTCACTTTGGTAGAGAAGTGGCCAATGAGAAGTCTCGTGCCCATAAGAGTTGAGCACGGTGGTTAACGCCATGATCGGTGGTCGACTGAGGCAATCTACAATATTATTGGTGTTGCCCTTCTTATACTTGATATTTAAATGGAACAGTTGCAGGTATGTGGACAACTTCTGATGGTGATCATTTTGCAATTTCCCTTGGGTCTGTATGAACTGTAGGGGTTGGTAGTCTGTGTGTATTACCATTTCCTTCCCCAAAATGTAATGCTTCCATTGTTACTAGGCCTGCACAATGGAATACATCTCTTTCTCATAAGTGGGATACTTCTGGACTGTGCTTGAAAGTGTCTCACTGTGATATGCCATTGGATTCCCCGTGTTGAGTAAGGACTGCCCCAATAGCATAGTCAGAGGAATCTGTCTCAACCTCAAATGTTTGTTGCAAGTCTGGTAATGCAAGCACTGGTGTCATGCAGAGGCGATCTTTAAACTCTATGAATGGCTTCTATTGAGATTCAGACCAAAAGTATTTTTCTTTCGCTCCTCCCTTGGTGTCTTGACTCAAGGGCCAAGTGATATGAGAAAATCCCAACATGACCCTGCGGTAGAAGTTGGCAAGACCTAGAAAGCTGCAGAGCTCTATCAAAGTGGTTGGAGATGGCCAATCCCGAATGACTTAGATTTTGGTTGGATCCACATGCACCCCCTGTTCATCAATAATGTATGCTGGATACTGAACCTGGGTCATGTCAAAAGTGCATTTCCCCAAATTAGCACATAACTTGTGTTGCCAAAGTGTTTGTAGAACCTGTCGGATGTGGTGGAGGTGCTCTTCCCAACTCTGGCTGAAGATCAGGATGTCATCCAAGTATACCACTACAAATGAGTTGGTGAATGGCCACAACATGTCATCCATTAGCCTCATGAAGGTTGCAGGAGAATTTGTCAATCCGAAAAGCATAACCAACCCTTCAAAAAGGCCCTTCTTGGCTTTGAAGGCGGTCTTCCACACATCGGAGGGTTCGATTGGTACCTGGTAATATCCTAACTTCAAATTGATATTGCTAAAATAATTTCCCCCCTTCAGTTGGTCCAGAAGGTCATCAATCCATGGGATTAGGTACCTATTATGGACAGTGATCTTGTTTAGCACCCGATAGTCAATACAGAGTCTCCAAGTCCCATGCTTCTTCTATACCAACATGATCGGGCTCCCAGAGGGTCATGAACTCAGATCGATGTGACCTTTCTACGTCAACCCCTAAATCTGCCTCTTGATTTAATTGTTCTCCAGAATGGAGCATCGATAGATTGTTCCATTGGGAAGTGGTGCACCTGGGGTCAGATCGATGGAGTGCTTTACCTGAAAGTGCAGAGTAACCCCTGCGGGGGAGGTGAATATGTCCTCGTACTCCTCCACAACCTTGTCCATTTGTAGTTGTTGTGCAGAGGGGCCCTATCTAGAGGTCATGGCCACTATCTTCTTCTTTCCTTGAGGGCGTATCATCAGGAAAACAAATTTCCTAGATTTGGAAATGAGCTTACTACATTGTTTTGCAGTAACAAAAGAGATGGCGGTAGGCAGTGCTACCTCCGGTATCCTGTACAACTTATTCCCCAAAGTAACAATAACAACACGGGGCCTTGATTCATACACAACATGCCGCTTCCAAAAGTATGGTTGTCCTAATAATACATTAGAAACTTTAAGGGGAGAAATGTCACACAATACCTCATTCATTAAGGCTTGATGTTGTATGGAAGGCGAGACTATTGGATCATGTAAA
Organism: Pinus tabuliformis; assembly: GCA_031772625.1. Classification (NCBI taxonomy): domain Eukaryota; kingdom Viridiplantae; phylum Streptophyta; class Pinopsida; order Pinales; family Pinaceae; genus Pinus; species Pinus tabuliformis. The sequence continues at coordinate 1,499,403,311 of CM062819.1, read as the reverse complement.
GATCCCGTCCTTGGTGAAGCCCCCTGATGGTGTACGGTTGTGGATGTGCTATAGTTGGTAAGCCCAGCCACTTCATGACCTCTGCTGAAATGAGGTTCTTTTGGCTCTCGCTGTCGACAATTAACTGTAGCGGGGAGCCCTCTACCGACATCTAGGAGTGGAAGAGAAGCTCCTCCTCCTTTGGATCTTCAGGTTCCTCATTCTCTATCTTCATGGTGGAAATGGTGGCGTTCGGCTCCACATCCATAATCTGATTCCCTTTGTCATTCCCCTTGTTGGGTTCTGACTCAGAGTTAGAACATGCATCTGATTCTGAAACATTCAGCTCGGCCACCAATGATTGCTTGGCTTGACACTCACTTGTGTTGTGAGTGGAGCTCTTATGGAACTCACAACACCTTCCCGTGTCTTGTTTCGGCTTCACGGTGATGTTCTTTGCTTATAGCTTTGGCTGGTTGTCTTGGGCCCCCCGCCTTGGCTTTGTCCTTTGTTCTATGGTTTGGGGGAACCTTTCCCTTGCTTCAGATTTGTAGATCCAAAGTCTCACTTTTTCTGTTTAAACTTTTGCTCCACATTGACGGCATATCGGTATGTTGTGCCGAGCGAGGGGATGTTCAAGAATTCTATTTCTTCATGGATATACTTGTGCATGTAGCTGTGGTATTTGAGTAGAAAATGCTGCTCCGAATCCTTGATACCCAAATTTGTGCGAAGGGTATGGAAAATATTGGTAAACTTTGGCATGTCTTGGTCCCTCCCCTGCCACAACATGGTCCACTTTATGTATTGATCCTCATAGTTTTCGACAGGGTAGTACTACTCCTTGATGGCATCCCAGAATGAATCCCAAGTGGGTGTGGCTGAAAATAGTGAGCCTGTATTTTCATCCTTCTACTCACAGTAGGTTTCCCACTAGTCCTTGGCATGGGGGGCTGCTTTGAGAAGAGTAAAAATAATCTTTTCCCGACTGGAAGAATCATGAACAGAAAAATAACCCTCTAGCAGATTTAACCATTTATCAACAACATCAACATCTATCTGACCCTCAAATATGGGGATTTCAAAATTAAATTGTACCCTAAATAGTGTGGCATTTCCAGAGTAGCTGTTGGAAGCTGATGCATCGCCCCTGGGTAGCCGCAGAAGGATCTGGGCAAAGCTGTCCATCATCACGTTCCTTTGTCGCTCGAGGGATTCTCCGAGCAAGATTTTGATAGGATCTCCTACCAACTCGTCTTTATTTTCATCTGGCATTGGAGGCCATCAAGATTTGCGAGGCCGGTCTTGCAAAGGTTCGACCAATTCAAACCCTAACTCCTTATATCCCGACCTTGTTGGGGACATGCAAAGAAAAACAGAGAAAAAGCAGATCGCTCTGATACCACTGATTTAGATTTAAACAGGAACACAAAAAATTACAGAGATAACCAGAAACACAAAGATGCAATGGAAATAATACTTCATTTCATTAATGTAAAATACTAAAATATGCTTCCAAACAACAATGGAAATAAACCAGCTAGGGCGATAACAGTTTATCTCTAAGAAGAGATGTGGCAGCTACATGCCTCTGAACTGTGTTACAGTGAGGCTCGAAGGCCTATTTATTGTTGAGAAACAATGGAAAACCCTAAACATCCAAAAACCTAACCCTAGAAGATGAAACTCCAAACCGTGGGCCCCATTTGGGTAAATTGGTATGCCAACTTCCCAGGGTCGTAACTTTGGCATATGATCTCCGTATGATGCACACAATATCTCATTAGAAAGATCTATCTGAGATCTACAATTTTGGGAAGAGTAACATCAATCTATGGACCCATCTTGCTCCCAATTTTCCAAAAAAACATCGTTTAGGGCCTCAAAATGGCTCCAAAATTTTAGGACCCGAAAAACTGCTAAAAATAGTAAATTGTCCTATAATTAAGGAAACTAAAAAGCTGAAAGAAACAATGGTGGGGGTCCAAGTGGACTTGGAAAGTGGCCAGAAATATCCACTTGGATAATTTGTTTTGTAAACTTCATCTATTATGTTAATTGGATGGAATTGTTAAACACAATTAGATTCTAACAGTAGTTGTTGGCATTATGATACAGGTGTTGTCCTTGATGGAAACTCACTCAAATGACAGTTCACAGTGTAGCAGGTTAACAACAAAGGATTACAGATCACACTCCAAATAATGAAGAAAGAGAGGTGTATGCAGGTTCACTTTTTCCAAGGAGCGTATACATGCAGGTTAAATAAACAAAAGGAATGTATAACGTATACACGCACTTTCACAAGGGGAAAAGCACGTACATGTTGGAAAACCAAAATTTTGGTCAGAGGTATTTGGTCCAAGGTATTTGGTCGAAGGTATTGACCCTAGTTATTTGGTCCAAGGTATTGGTCCTAAGTGGTTTTGGTCCAAGGTATTGAGAAAGGCCTAAGAGTATATAAGGAGGAGAAGATCATTAGGCAAATGGTGCAAGTAATAATTTTCTAAGGAATACTTCTATCTGAAGTATATTTTATGTTGCAGGGTTATGTTTGGGACCAGATCTGAAATATTTATGTGCACCTTGAGTTCAATGTTGGATCAAGATCATGAGACATGAAATGACTTATTCTTGAATCATGTGATATTGATTGAGACTAGATCTGATGTTTTGCGCCTATTTTATTCATTATCTGTCAAGATCTAGGTTTGTCTGAAGTCTGGAATTGTGGTAAAATTCTAAGTCAATGTTTGCAGATCTGTATGCAGGTTCGTCTCGTCCAAAGAGCATATACACGTAGGTTCAGTTCTTTCAAGTACTGTATACAAAACAAAATCTTCCTTTTCAGATTTGACTGATCTATCTGATCAAATTCTATTGTTTTACTGCTGTCTGTCAATGAAGTCTTCTTAGATCTAAATGTAAAATTGAATGCATAAGGAGGCTGGAATTTGATTCATTGATTATATAAGTGAGAAGAAGTGATCTTTGTCCCTGCCTGTGTAAAGCTCGGAAAGTTGACAGTAGATATTCAATATATTTATAGTTGGTACATACTTGATTCAAAAGTTTATGTTTGCAGTAGTTTTGAAGGTATACGTACGTTCCATTAATAGAAGTAGCATATACAGGCCGTTTGGGTTCAGCCATGTAGTGTATACACTCTAATGCATGATTTTTGAGGTTACAACAGGTTTTGAATGATGATGTAGGGTTCTAGGTTCAGCACAGTGTTCTGGTGTCAATGATTTGATTATTCAGATTAACTTAATATTGGTTGATGCAGTTTAAGTTTAAAAGTGTTGATGGTTCCAGTTTGAAAATTTGATGAATGTGGCCTTCAGATTGTGGTGTTGTGATCCAGGAGTATCCAGTCTGAAAATTCATGAAACATGGTGCTCGGTGGAAGAGTGGATTTTTTCTGTAGGCTGACACCTATGTACTAGTAAACATATTGGCTAGTACAAGAGCTAGGGGGTTGTAGCTCCCTTCCAGTAGAAGCTAGAGAATGAGAGCAGCTTGTAACCTTCTGTAGGTAAAATCTCACGTACTAGTATGCGTCTGCACTAGTACAAGATTGTAAACATATTTTATTATTATTAAAACAAGACAGAGATGACAGCAGCAGGTGGTTTTTACCCATATTGGGTTTCCACCTTAAATCTTGGTGTTCATGTGTGTTGCTTATGTGTGATGCTCTTTTCTGCTTTTACTACAATGTCTAATAAATCTTTGATATACTGGTTTAAGCTCAACACATGATAAATTGTAAAAATCACAAGTTCTCTGGATATACGTTGGTTTCCTTAATCATAGTCATGTGTACACGCTAGTTCACTGCACTGAAGTAACGTATATAAATATGTTTGGGAAATAAAATTATTGATCTGATAATATTGATTCACCCCCCTCTCATTATTATTTCCAACAATTTGTATCAAAGCAGGTCCTTTAGAAGAAGCTTGATCGTTTGAAGGTAGATCCATCAACATGAATAATCAAGAAAGCATGGGATCCATTAGACCGCCAATATTCGATGTGAGTAACTTTGTTTATTGGAAAATAAGAACCATAGCCTATCTACAATCGCTTGGAACAGATATCTGGGAAATTTTGGAAGGAGGATATACATTTCCAACAACAATTCCTACAGATGCAGCAGGTAAAAAGCAATATGAAACCAATTCCAAAGCTGTCAATACTTTATTAGGAAGTCTGTCACAATCAGAGTTTGTCAAAGTCATGCAGCTCAAATCAGCCAGAGAAATATGGGACAAAATCATTCTAAGCTACGAAGGAGACTCTTAGGTAAAAGGTGCTAGGCCTCAAAATCTTAAAATTCTTTCACAAACCAAATATCTCAAACAGATATTGAAAAGGTACATAATGGAATATTCTAAACCTGTATGTACCCCAATGATAATAGGATGCAGTCTCAGATCAAACAATGAATCAACAACATTATATCAACGAACTTACAGATCCATGATTGGTAGTCTACTTTATCTAACAGGTACCTGACCTGACATCATGCATGCAGTAGGAATAGTTGGAAGATTCCAAGCAAATCCAAAGGAATCACACCTCCAGGCAGTGAAAAGAATTTTCAAATATCTTCAAGGAACTTAAGAATTTGGTTTATGGTATCCTAGAGGTGCAAATCTTACTCTTCATGCATATATAGATGCAGATTGGGTAGGAAATGTTGATGACAGAAAAAGCACTAGTGATGGTGCATTCTATATGGGTTCCAAGTTAGTGTCTTGATCAGCAAGAAACAAAGTTCAATTGATTTATCTACAGCTAAAGTAGAATATGTGGCTATTTCATCTTCTTGCACAAAACTACATTGGATGATGCAAACTTTGCAAGACATTCAGATAACATGTACTCCACCCATCTCCATTCTATGTGATAATACAAGTGCCATCAGTATTTCAAAGAATCTAGTCATGCACTCCAAGACCAAGCACATACCCATCAAATACCGTTTTCTACGTGAACAAGTGCTTGAACAAAAGGTCAAATTGGAGTATGTTCCATCCAAAGAATAGGTTGTTGATATATTCACTAAACCACTGCCCAGAGAAACATTTGAATATATCAGACAAAAGCTGGGAGTAGTTGCTGCATCATCATGCTGTTAAATCCAATTTTTCAGAGAAAGGTTATTATACGCATGTTTCATGAAGTATAGTCGTGTACACACACAGGTTTCTCTAGGTCAAGTAGCATATATGTCTTTCGGACAAGAAAAACAGTGGGGCAGACTCTGATATGGGTGCTCTATCTGATGTCGATGATTACAGTCTATCGATATGCTTTGTTCATTTTTATCTGACTGACAAGGATGCCTAGATCATTGACTTGTTAACAATAATAGGTAACACAGGTTCAGGGGGAGCGTTAGCCTTCACCTACATTCTGGATTGTTGGAATTACGGCTGCTGAGTCCAGCTATTGCTTTAGATATTTATACCATGTGTTGCTTAAGTCATGTAACAGTTTAGGGTGTGATATGTCTTCTCATACATTTGAATGAGTCCTATTAGACAAATGATGTAGTTTGTATCCCCACTTTACATGGGATGGATGACGTAATATTTAATGTATTTCTGTCATGTATAAACAATTGGTATTTTTCCACTTAGTTGGGTGGATGAGTCAAATCTTGTGTATCCCCACTTGGTTGAGAGATTGATGTTTGTATGAGTCATTGGTGATAGGAAGGTCATACTCACTTAGTTGAGTTATAGAGTCATGTTATTCTTTTGAAAAGTATTTTTTTTCAGATTCTGCATGGGCTCAGGGGGAGCATGGACCTTGCATGGATGGTTTCTTACACCTCAGCATAGGGGGAGCTTAATCAAAGAATTCAGCGTATACTCAGGGGGAGCATGGACAACACAATGTATATCAAAAGCGGAGAATATCTTGGTCTGCCCTTCGCCCTTGATGTCAAAGTTAGAGAGTGACTTGTTGTTGTTGTTGCCATCAAGTCCAAAGGGGGATATTGTTGGCATTATGATACAGGCGTTGTCCTTGATGGAAACTCACTAAGATGACAGTTCACAGTGCAGCAGGTTAACAACAAAGGATTACAGAACAGTCTCTAAAGAATGAAGAAAGGGAGGTATACAGAAGTTCACTTTGTCCAAGGAGCATATACACATGGGTTAACAAAACAAAAGGACTGTATAATGTATACACACACTTTCACAAGACGAAAAGTGTGTACATGTTGGAAAACCAATATTTTGGTCAGAGCTATTTGGTCCAAGGTATTTTGGTTCGAGGTATTTGGTCCAAGGTATTGACCCTAGGTATTTGGTCCAAGGTATTGGTCCTAAGTGGTTTCAGTCCAAGGTATTGAGAAAGTCCAAAAGGTATATAAGGAGGAGAAGATCATTAGGCAAATGGTGCAAGTAATAAGTTTCTAAGGAATACTTCTATCTAAAGTGTATTTTGTGTTGCAGGGTTATGTTTGGGACCAGATCTGAAATATTTATGTGCACCTTGAGTTCAATGTTGGATCAAGATCATGAGACATGAAATGGTTTATTTTTGAATGATCTGATATTGGTTGAGACTAGATCTAATGGTTTGTGTCTGTTTTATTCATTATCTATCAATATATGGGTTTGTCTAAAGTCTGGAATTGCAGCAAAATTCTAAGTCAATGTTTGCAGATCTGTGCACAGGTTTGTCTAGGCCAAAGAGTGTATACACGCAAGTTCAATTATTTCAAGTAGAATATACAAAAGAAAAGCTTCTTGGATCTGACTAATCTATCTGATCAAATTTTATTGTTTTACTATTGTATGTCAATGAAGTCTTCTTAGATCTAAATGTAAAACTGAATGCATAAGGAGGCTAGCATTTGATTGACTGATTGTATATGTGAGAAGAAGTGATCTTTGTCCTTCCCTGTGTAAAGCTCTGGAAGTTGACAGTAGATATTTAGTATATTGATAGTTGGTATAGACTTGATTCAAAAGTGTATGTTTGCAGTAGTTTTGAAGGTATACGGAGGTTCAATTAATGGAAGTAGCCTATACACGCAGTTTGGGTTCATCCAAGTAGCGTATACACTCTAGTGCATGATTTTTGAGGTTACAACTGGTTCTAAATGATGATGCAGGGTTCTGGGTTCAGCACACTATTCTGGTGTCAGTGATCTGATTATTCAGATTAACTGAATATTGATTGATGTAGTTTAAGTTTAAAATTGTTGATGGGACCAGTGTGTAAATTTGATGAAACGTGGCTTTCAGATTGTGGTGTTGTGATCCAAGAGTATCCAGTCTGAAAATTCATGAAACGTGGTCCCTGGTGGAAGAGTGGAGTTTTTCCATAGGGTGGCACCTACGTACTAGTAAACATATTGGCTAATACAAGAGCTAGGGGGTTGTAGCTCCCTTCCAATAGAAGCTGTAGAATGAGAGAAGGTTGTAACCTTATGTAGGTAGAAGCCTACTTATTGGTATGATTCTACACCAATACAAGATTCTAAACAGATTTTCTTATTATTCAAAGAAGACAGAGACGATGACAGCAGGTTGCTTTTACCCACATTGGGTTTCCACCTTAAATCTTGGTGTTCATGTGTGTTGCTTATGTGTGATGCTTTATTCTGCTTTTACTAGACTATCTAATAAACCTCTGATATACTGGTTTAAGCTCAACACATGATAAATTGTCTAAATCACAAGTTCTCTGGATATATGCTAGTTTCCTTAATCATGTCACATGTACACGCTAGTTCACTGCTCTGAAGTAGCATATATAAATCTGTTTGGGAAATAAAATTATTGATCTGATAATACTAATTCACCCCGCTCTCAGTATTATTTCCAAAAATTGGTATCAGAGCAGGTCCTTCAAAAGAAGCTTGATCGCTTGAAGGAAGATCCATCAACATGAATAATCAAGAAAACATGGGATCCATCAGACCGCCAATCTTCAATGGGAGAAACATTTTTTTATTGTAAAATAAGAACCACAACCTATGTACAATTGCTTGGAATGGATGTCTAGGCAATTGTGGAAGGAGGATATACATTTCGAACAAAAATTCCTACAAATGCAGCAGGTAAAAAGCAATATGAAACCAATGCCAAAGCCGTCAATATCTTATTGGGAAGTCTGTCACAATCAGAGTTTGTCAAAGTCATGCAGCTCAAATCAACTAAAGAAATATGGGACAAAATTGTTATGAGCTACGAAGGAGACTCTCGAGTAAAACGTGATAAGATTCAAACTCTTAGAATTCAATATGAAACTCTTAAGATGCATAGTGATGAAAGTATAGCTAGTTACTTCTTACGTATAGATGAGGTTGTTAATTGTATGAAGAATCTGGGTGAAGAAATAAAGGAAGTTACCTTAGTTGGGAAAGTTTTGAGATCCTTGTCTGCTAAATTTGAATAAAAAGTGTCTACCATAGAAGAAAAATAGGATCTGCAAAATATCACTATAACACAACTTCACAGAATCATAACTGCCGTTGAGATGAGAAAATGACGACCACGAGATATGAGAGAAGCTGCATTTAAAGCTTTAGCAAAAGGAAAGGAAGAACACAATGAATCGAGACATATTTCAAAAGAAGAAGATGAGGTAAACTTTGTCAAGAAGCTTCAATGAGGTTCCAGAAGGTTTAGAGGTAAGCTACCCTTCAAATTCTTTGCTTGTGGCAGAGCTGGTCATTATGCTACCAGATGTCCTCATAAAGATAAATATGAAAAAGGAAAAGAATATGCAAAAGGGAATAGAAAACAAGTTGTGAATAAAAGGAGTTACTATACTCATGAAGATAGCGATGGTTTATCTGATAGTGATGACGATGAAACTGGAAAATATTACAGACTTCTCATGGCTTATGATAGCAATGATTTTTGGGATAGTTTAGAAGAGGATAGTGATGGTTTATCTAATGGTGATGATTATAGACTTCTGATGGCTTACGACGATGATAATTTTTGGGATGTTGTAGAAGAGGAAGACCTTCATGAAGAAATCTCTAAACACAAAACCTGTTTAGAATGAAATAATATGATTATAGATACCTTGACAGACCAACCTGCTGAAAAGGAAAAACATAATGAAAAACTAGAATGTGAAATTGTGGGTCTTAGAAAGGATCTTTAGAAAATGAAATCTCTCAACATTAGATTTTCTAAAGGATAAGAAACTTTAAATGAAATTATCAACTTCAACATTCTCCTCTAACAAAGACATGTCTTGGATATACTGAAGAAGCATCTCAATCACAGAAGCCATCAACCTCCACCAAAAGCTATCTTGATGCCGCAAAGACCAATGAATAGTATGAAAATCGTCAGCAAAGGCATAAAGCTGATCACCAAGTAAATCATACTCATCTTACTCCAAATATAAATAGAAGCCACAACCAACCTCAGGCAAATCATACTCAATTTTCCCCAAACATGAATATCAATAGAAACTACAATCACCAGGTTAATAGATTCGATAGTCGTAGGAACTTCTTTAATGGGCAATGTTTTTCATGTCATTGGGCACAAAGCTGCTCAATGTGTTGCTTACAAAACCATCATGACTAGAGAAGCACGAAATCAAAGGAATGTAATAGTGATCAGGAGAAGTTCCTATAATAACTTTTCTCCCCTTGAAAATGTAATAGAATCCTCAATCTATAACAACTTTGGTCATGAAGAATCTGAATGCAGGAGAAAATTTTGGCAAACATCTCAAAAGGAGAAAACGCCATTAAATCCCAAGATATGGAGAAGGAAAGAATCTCAAACAGAAAGAAGTGGTATAGCCTTGTATGCAGAAGGACAAGAAAATCACTGGTACATCAACAGTGGATGCTCCAAAGTGGTTTTGGTCCAAGGTATTGAGAAAGGCCTAAGAGTATATAAGTAGGAGAAGATCATTAGGCAAATGGTGCAAGTTATAAGTTTCTAAGGAATACCTCTATCTAAAGTATATTTTATGTTGCATGGTTATGTTTGGGACCAGATCTGAAATATTTATGTGCACCTTGAGTTCAATGTTGGATCAAGATCATGAGACATGAAATGACTTATTCTTGAATCATCTAATATTGGTTGAGACTATATCTGATGTTTTGCACCTATTTTATTCATTATCTATCAATATCTGGGTTTGCCTGAAGTCTGGAATTGCAACAAAATTCTAAGTCAATGTTTGTAGATTTGTACGCAGGTTCATCTAAGCCAAAGAGTGTATACAAGCAGCCTCAGTTTTTTCAAGTAGCGCATAGAAAAGAAAAGCTTCTTTTTTAGATCTCAGTGATGTATCTGATCAAATTATGTTGTTTTACTGCTATCTGTCAATGAAGTCTTCTTAGATTTGAATGTAAAATTGAATGCATAAGGAAGATGGAATTTCATTGATTGATTGTATAAGTGAGAAGAAGTGGTCTCTATCCTTGCCTATGTAATACTCTGAAAGTTGACAATAGATATTCAATATATTGATAGTTGGTACCTACTTGATTCAAAAGTTTATGTTTGCGGTAGTTTTGAAGGTATACACAGGTTCAATTAACGGAAGTAGCATATACACGCAGTTTGGGTTCAGCCAAGTAGCATATACACTCTAATGCATGATTTTTTAGGGTACAACTATTTCTAAATGATGATTCAGGTTTTTGGGTTCAGCATAGTGTTTGGGTGTCAGTGATCTAATTGTTCAGATTAACTAAATATTGGTTGATGTAATTTAAGTTTAAAAGTGTTGATGGGTCCAGTGTGAAAAATTGATGAAACATGGCCTTTAGATTGTGGTGTTGTGATCCAAGAGTATCCAGTCTGAAAATTCATGAAACGTGGTCCCTGGTGGAAGAGTGGAGTTTTTTTGTAGGCTGGCAGCTACATGCTAGTAAACATATTGGCTAGTACAATAGCTAGGGGGTTGTAGCTCCCTTCCAGTAGAAGCCGGAGAATGAGAGAAGGTTGTAACCTTCTACAGGTAGAAGCCTGCGTACTAGTATGAGTCTACACCAGTACAAGATTGTGAACATATTTTCTTCTTATTAAAAGAAGATAGAGATTACGACAGTAGGTGGTTTTTACACACATTGGATTTCCACCTTAAATCTTGGTGTTCATGTGTGTTGCCTATGTGTGATGCTTTATTCTGCTCTTACTCCATTGTCTAATAAATCTCAAATATACTGGTTTAAGCTCAACACATGACAAATTGCCTAAATCACAAGTTCTCTAGATATACGTTGGTTTCCTTAATCATAGTTGCGTGTACACACTATTTCACTGCACTGAAGTAACGTATATAAATTTGTTTGGGAAATAAAATTATTGATCTGATAATACTGATTCACCCCCCTCTCAGTATTGTTTCCAATAATTGGTATCAGAGGAGGTCCTTCAGAAGAAGCTTGATCGTTGGAAGGGAGATCCATCAACATGAATAATCATGAAAGCGTGGGATCCATTAGAACACCAATCTTTGATGGGAGCAACTTTGTTTATTGGAAAATATGAACCACAACCTATCCACAATCGCTTGGAATGGATGTCTGGGAAATTGTGGAAGGAGGATATACTTTTCTAACAACAATTCCTACAGATGCGGTAGGTAAAAAGCAATATGAAACCAATGCCAAAGCTGTCAATACTTTATTGGGAAGTCTGTCACAATCAGAGTTTTTCAAAGTCATGCAACTCAAATCAACAAAAAAAATATGGGTCAAAATCATTCTGAGCTATGAAGGAGACTCTCAGGTAAAACGTGCTAAGCTTCAAACTCTAAGAATTCAATATTAAACTCTTAAGGTGCATAGTGATGAAAGTATAGCTAGTTACTTCTTATGTATAGATGAGGTTGTTAATTATATGAAGAATATGGGTGAAGAAATAAAGGAAGTTACCTTAGTTGAGAAAGTTTTGAGATCCTTATCTGCTAAATTTGAATCAAAAGTGTCCGCCATAGAAGAAAAATAGGATCTGCAAAATATCACTATGACATAGCTTCACGGAAACTTAACTGCCTTTGAGATGACAAAGGGAGGACCATGAGATATGAGAGAAGCCACATTTAAGGCTTCAGAAAAATGAAAGGAAGAATATGGTGAATCAAGACATATTTTAGAAGAAGAAGATGAGGTAAACTTTGTCAAGAAGCTTCAACCGGGTTTTGCAAGATTTAGAGGTAAGCTACCCTTCAAATGCTTTGCTTGTGCCAGATTCAGTCATTATGCTACCAGATGTCCTCATAAAGATAAATATGAAAAAGGATAGGAATATGCAAAAGGGAATAGAAAACAAGTTGTGAATAAAAGGAGTTACTATACTCATGAAGATAGTGATTGTTTATCTAATAGTGATGAAGATGAAATTGGACAAGATTACAAACTTCTCATGGCTTATGACAACAATGATTTTTGGGATAGTTTGGAAGAGGATAGTGATGGTTTATCTAATAGTGATGATTATATACTTTTGATGGCTTATGGCAATGATAATTTTTGGGATGCTTTAGAAGAGGAAGACTTTCATGAATTAATCTTTAAATTCAAAATCTGTTTAGAAGAAAATAATATGATTATAGATGCCTTGACATACAAACTTGCTAAAAAGGAAAAACACAATGAAAAACTAGAATGTGAAATTGTGGGTCTAAGAAAGGATCTTGAGAAAACGAAATCTCTCAATCTTAGATTTTCTAAAGGATTAGAAACTTCAAATGAAATTATCAAAGTTCAACGTTGTCCTCTGATAAAGATAGTTCCTGGATATACTGAAGAAGCATCTCAATCACAGAAGCTGTCAAACTCCACCAAAAGCTATCTTGATGCAAGAAAGACTAGTGAACAATATGACAATCATCGGCAAAGGCATAAAGCTTATCACCAAATAAATCATACTCATTTTACTCCAAGCATGAATACAAGCCACAACCAACCTCAGGCAAATCATACTCACTTTGCTCCAAAGATGAATATCAATAGAAACTACAATCACCAGGTTAATAGATTCGATAGTCGTATGAACTTCTTTAATGGGCAATGTTTTTCATGTCATAATTTTGGGCACAAAGCTACTCAATGTGTTGCTAACAAAACCATCATGACTAGAGAAGTACGAGATCAGAGGAATGTAACAAGGATCAAGAGAAGTTCCTATAATAACTTTTCTCCTGTTGAGAATGTAATAGAATGCTCAATTTGTAACAATTTTGGTCATGATGAATCTGAATACAGGAGAAAATTTCAGCAAACATCTCAAAAGGAGCAAACGTCATTAAATCCCAAGATATGGAGAAGGAAAGAATATTAAATAGAAAGGTGTGGTATAGCCTTGTATGCACAAGGACAAGAAAATTAGTGGTACATTGACAGTGGATGCTCCAAACAAATGACAGGTGACAAGGAAAAACTTCACTCCTATAATGCCTTAGAAAAGGAAAAAAATGCCTCATTTGGAATTGACACTCCTGCTGTCATACAAGGTAAAGGTTCTGTTTTCTTGAAAGAAAAGGTTAAAGCTACAAATATTATGTATGTAGATGGTTCAAAGCATAACTTGTTGAGTGTCAGCCAAATTTGTGATCAAGGAAATGAAGTGGTGTTTCAATCAAACGGATGTGTTGTTCATGAGCTTGGTACATGAGAGACCGTGATCAAAGGTACAAGAACTCCAAACAACTTATACATACTCAAGGGAGGACAACAACAATGCTATCTAAGAAAAAATGATCTAAACTGGCTGTGGCATAGAAGATTGCGACATCTAAGCTTTTCTCAAATAAGAAAAGAATGCAAACTCAAGGTTGTTCGTGATCTTCTAGATATCAGAATCCCAGAAAATACAATGTGAAAACCATGTCAAATTGGTAAGCAAACTAGAGTTCAATTCATGGAAAAAGAAGGGTCAACTAGTAAGCCTCTTGAAATTTTCCATGCTGATTTATGTGGACCATCAAGGAAAAATTCACCTCATGGAGAAGAGTACTTTATTTTGTTCATTGATGATTTTTCTAGAATGTGTTGGATAGGTCTTCTAAAGCATACAGATGAAGCATTTGAAAATTTCCAATCCTTGAAAGCTTTGGTTGAAAATGAATCAGATCGAAAAGTCAAATGCCTTAGATCTGATCAAGGAGGGGAATTTACCTCGAATGAATTCTTTGACTTTTGTGAACAACATGGAATAAAAAGGCAATTCTCCACCACAAGGACTCCTCAACAAATGGTGTGGTATAAAGAATGAACAGAACAGTTCAAAAATTTCTCAAGCTATGCTAGATGAATCTAGAACTCCTACAACCTTCTAGCATGAAGCTGCATTCTCTACCATAACTATTATCAACCAAGAAAGTGTTCGGGTAAATAGCACTCAAACTCCACATGAACTTTGGTATTGTAAGACTCCTACTGTAAAATACATTAAAGTTTTTGGAAGTAAATTTTTTATCAAAAGGACTGATGAAAAAATTGGTAAGTTTGAACCCAGAGGAGATGAAGGTATTCTTCTTGGTTATTCTTCCAGAAGTAAATGATATAAATGTTATAATAAAAGACCTAGAAAAATTGTTGAAAGCGTTGATGTTGTAGTTGACGAAGCATGCAAAAATCCAAAACAGATAAAATCAACAGAAGATTATGATAATGAAGAAGATGGGGATTATTTTCCCACATCAAATCAAAATCATATTAAGAAGAAACCAATGAAGCACTAGAAGAAGAGATAATGGTAGAAGAAAAGACTTCGTCTAGGTATCTTCAGAAAAATCAACCAGAAACTCAAACTTTAGGGGAAAAAGAGGTAGGTGTACAGACAAGAAGAACTGTTACAGGGACCTCAAGCTATCTAGCATTACTATCCTCCACCGAACCTCAAAATGTAAAAGAAGCATGCAAAGATGAATGTTGGGTCAAGCCCATGGATGAATAACTTGAGCAAATTAAAAAAAATGATACTTGGCAATTTGTTCCTAGACCTCATGACAAAAATATTATAGGAACTAAATGGATATTCAAAAACAAGCTGAATGAAAATGGAGAATTCATTAGAAATAAGGCCAGACTTGTTTGTAAAGGGTATTCTCAACAAGAAGGTATAGATTTTGAAGAAACTTTTGTACCTGTTGCCAGACTTGAAGCCATAAGGATGTTTCTCACCCTTTCTGGTTTTCAGAAATTCAAAGTATACCAAATGGATGTAAAATCAGCCTTCCTGAATGGAGATTTAGAATAAGAAGTTTATATTGAACAGCCAGAAGGATTCATTCTTGGAAATTATGCAAAACTTGTATGCATACTCAAAAAGGCTCTCTATGGTCTAAAACAGGTTCCAAGGGCCTGGTATTACTGCCTTGACAAATATCTACACCAACAAGGTTTTACAAAAGGTCCAGCAGATAACAATCTATATACAAAGATTGAAACTGATAAATTGCTAATTATTATTGTTTATGTTGATGATATCATTTTTGGTAGCAATGAAGAATCCATGAGTCAGAATTTTGCTTCAGTAATGCAGCAAGAATTTGAAATGTCCTTGCTTAGTGAACTTACCTATTTTCTTGGTCTACAAGTTCAACAAAAGAAAGATGGTATTTTTCTTTCACAAACCAAATATCTAAAATAGATCTTGAAAATGTACATGATGGAAGATTCTAAACCTGTATATACCCCAATTGTAACAAGATGCAGTCTCAACTCAAATGATGAATCAACAGCATTACATCAACCAACTTACAGATCCATGATTAGAAGCCTGCTTTATCTAACAGGTACCCAACCTGACATCATGCATGCAGTAGGAATAGTTACAAGATTCCAAGAAAATCCAAAGGAATCAAACCTTCAGGCAATCAAAATAATTTTCAAATATCTTCAAGGAAATCAGGAATTTCGTTTATGGTATCCTAGAGATGCAGATTTTACTCTTCATGCATATATAGATGCAGATTGGGCTGGAAGTGTTGTTGACAGAAAAAGCACTAGTGGTGGTGCATTCTATATGGGTTCCAAGTTAGTGTCTTGATTCAACAAGAAACAAAGTTCAATTGCTTTATCTACAGCTGAAGCAGAATATGTGGTTGCTACATCTTGTTGCATACAACTACTTTGGATGATGCAAACTTTGCAAGACATTCAAATCATATGTAGTCCACCCATCTCCATTCTATGTGATAATACAAGTGCCATCAGTGTTTCAAAGAATCCAGTCATGCACTCCGAGACCAAGCACATACCCATCAAATACCATTTTCTACGTGAACAAGTGCTTGAACAAAAGGTCAAATTGGATTATGTTCCGTCGAAAGAATAGGTTGATGATATATTCACTAAACCACTGCCCAACGAAACATTTGAATATCTCAGACAAAAGCTGGGAGTTGTTGCTGCATCATCGTGCTGTTAAATTCAAATTTTTAGAGAAAGGTTATTATACGCATGTTTCATGAAGTATAGTCGCATACACATGCAGGTTTCTGTGGGTTAAGGAGCATATATGTTTTTCGAACAAGAAAAACAGTGGGGCGGACTCTGATATGGGTGCTCTGTGTAATGTTGATGATTACAGTCTATCAATATGCTTTGTTCATTTTTATCTGACTCACAAAGATGCCTTGATCATTGACTTGTTAAAAATGCACAAGTAACACAGGTTCGTGGGGAGCATTAGCCTTCACATGCATTTTGCATTGTTGGCATTACAGTTGCTATGTCCAGCTAGGGCTTTAGATATTTATACCATTTGTTTATGAATTCATGTAAAAGTTTAGGGTGTGATATGTCTTCTCATACATTTGAATGAGTCCTATTAGACCAATGATGTAATTTGTATCCCCACTTTGCATGGGATGGATGATGTAATATTTATTGTATTTTTGTCATGTATAAACAATTGGTATTTTTCCACTTGGTTGGGTGGATGAGTCAAATCTAGTGTATCCGCACTTGGCTGGGAGATTAATGTTTGAATGAGTCGTTGGTGATACGAAGGTCATACTCACTTAGTTGAGTTATAGAGTCATGTTATTCTTTTGAAAAATATTTGTTTTCGGATTCTGCATGGGCTTAGGGGGAGCATGGACCTCGCATGGAAGGTTTAATACATCTCAGCATAGGGGGAGCTTAATCAAAGAATTCAACATATACTTATGGGGAGCGTCAACAACATAATGTATATCAAAAGGGGGGAATATCTTGGTCCGCCCTTTGCCCATGATGTCAAAGGGGGAGAGTGACTTGGTGTTGTTGTTTCCACCAAGTCCAAAGGGGGAGATTGTTGGCATTATGATACATGTGTTGTCCTTGATGGAAACTCACTCAAATGACAGTTCACAGTGCGGCAGGTTAACAACAAAGGATTACATATCACACTCCAAATAATGAAGAAAGAGAGGTATACGCAGGGTCACTTTTTCCAAGGAGCGTATACATGTGGGTTAACAAAATAAAAAGAGTGTATAACGTATACATGCACTTTCACAAGAGGAAAAGTGTGTACATGTTGGAAAACCAAGATTTTGGTCAGAGGTATTTGGTCCAAGGTATTTTGGTCCGAGGTATTTGGTCCAAGGTATTGAACCTAGGTATTTGGTCCTAAGTGGTTTTGGTCCAAGGTATTGAGAAATTCCTAAGAGTGTATAAGGAGGAGAAGATCATTAGGAAAATGGTGCAAGTAATAAGTTTCTAAAGAATACTTCTATCGGAAGTATATTTTATGTTGCAAGGTTATGTTTGGGACCAAATCTAAAATATTTATGTGCACCTTGAGTTCAATGTTGGATCAAGATCATGAGACATGAAATGACTTGTTTTTACCCACATGGGTTTCCACCTTAAATCTTGGTGTTCATGTGTGTTGCTTATGTGTGATGCTTTATTTTTCTTTTACTGCAGTGTCTAATAAATCTCTGATATACTGGTTTAATCTCAACACATGATAAATTGTCTAAGTCACATGTTCTCTAGATATACATTGGTTTCCTTAATCATAGTTGCATGTACATGCTAGTTCACTTCACTGAAGTAGCGTATATAAATCTGTTTGGGAAATAAAATTATTGATCTGATAATACTAATTCACCTCCCTCTTAGTATTATTTCCAACATCAGCATGATGGTTTGTTTTAGTTTTGCAAAATTTATCAAGGTTATTTAAAGAGTATCTTGACTTCTTTGATTTGTTGTACAATGGTTTAACAAGAAATGGAAAAATCTCAAATTTCTATGTATTCTAGTGGATGAATTCTTAATTTGTTAGCAACCCACCAGATTTTGATTGATTTAAAGGAATTCTTAATTGCTCCATTAAATATGTTAGGATATATTCTTCATTTTCACCCACCTTTTATATTTTTCAACTCTTCATGTCAAAGACAATGGTCATGAAGGCTCTAAATGCAACCCACCAAGATTATGTTAATATCTGACAATTTTTCCCTTAACCCAGATTCTCAAAATAATATTTGTATTTTAGTAGATGTCAATGTTTAATTGGGATAGGATTTGTCCATGATATTTGCACTTTCTTGAAAACCCGTCATGAATGTGGAATGTATGTGATATTAAACCTTAAATGTATCATATATTGGTTAGACTAGAATTCATATCACTACATCTAAAGTTAGAATAAACTCATGTGTGGAGATACATAGAATTGCGTATAAACCTGAACACTGATTCAATCATTGTCATAGTTCTTCATGATATCCCACTTTCTTGTGAAACTTGAAAGGATAAAATTAGATGCATGATACTTGAAACTTTATTCATAATTTGAAATATTAGTTAGATTCAAGAGAGAAATACTCAATCATTTCACCACAATGCATTCACCGGAACAACATAAATATATGGTCGCATTTCTGACAATTTAGAGTCATATACATTTCCTTGTTGAAGTTTTCAACCCAAAGAAAACAAACTAAAACATTGAGCCTAGAAATCACAGAAATACAATGAGTAATATTTGATACCAAAATGGTTGGCTTCATGAACTTATTTAAATAGAATATCATTAACAAAACAATAGACTTGGATCACACTTAGATTTTCCCTGGATCTACACTACAACATAGTGTAGTGAGACTCTACTGCCCCAACATCTCGTGGCGCCATTGTTGGGGACGATGTGCACTAGTTCCTTTGGAAGAACAACATTTATTTATATTTTTGTTGTGGATAAGATATTAAGTCATTCATTGTGATTTCCGCCTAGGGACCCCTTTGTTTACAATTTTCATCACTCTTCAACACATCATAGTCATCGTACTCACAACTTTTTACACGGGAAACCAACAATGAACTTTAGTAAAGTCATTGTACACATGTTAATTTCATTCATTACATTCACACACAATCCATAATATTCACATTCAAATTCTGGGTTCATCAAAGAGACTCTCCTAGACCAACATGGATTGGAATATCACATCCCCTATCTTTAACCTTGAATGTATTGTCTACATATTTAATTAACGTGAGAAAACATTGCAAACTAAACCTTCAGGAATCCAAGCAACAGACCTCACACCTTAACCCTTTTCAACTATGGTTTCCTAATTACCATGTTTAGAGGTTATTTAAATAAATACTCTTCCCCCCCAACTAGTACTTGAACATCCTGAATCATCCAATCATCCATAAAAATAATAAATTCCATCGTCATCTACACATGTGACTCTAAATACTACAGATAGAATTAGAGCTCTAATCTCATTTATTGCTAGTGAAGTAACCTTACAAAACATAATGCTTGGACGTGGCCAACCCTGTAACCAACAGAATCAACATAGCCAACCATTGGCTTGGGTAGCAGCATGTTATGCTCCATGAGATTTACCTTCATTGTTACAAGACGACGAAAAATTACTTGAATTTGTTACCCAAGCTTAGTGGTTAGAAGAAAGGGACCGTTGGTGAACATATCAATGCATTCAGAGGTTTTATTGAAAACTTTATGGTAGAGTACAAGGATGCGTTCATGTGGCTATTCATGCAAACCATTGAAGGAGATGTATGAAAATGTTTATGTAACCTTTCTATAAACTCATTACACTAATGGGATGAATTGGAAAAAACCTTTCATGCTTGGTGGGGTGTGGAAGACTTTCATTACTATCTCACTGAGTTCTCGATAATGAAAAAGAAACCATATAAGAATGTGGAATATCTCACTAAGTGATTCAACAAGCTTTACAACAAGACCCCAAATGAAATCAAACCCACTCCCATTGTGACCATGGTTAATTATGAAACACCATTTGACCTATATTCCTCTATTATACTAAGGAAAATGAAATTAAGAAACATGACTCACAGGCAATGGGACGCAACAAAGATAGAAGTAAATTTAACTGCAGTAGGAAAAGTAAGAAAAATATAAGTTACAAATGAGAATTATGATAATGAGAAAGAAAAGGGAGGAAATAAACAAAAAATAAAAAATAAGATAAAGGAGGAACCTCGTCATCTTGCTTACAAAAATGACTCATCATTAGAAATGAGTGAGGAAATGAATAGGGTGATCGGAAACCTGTCAAAAAAATTTGTCAAGCTCAAGGAATAAGGTTCAAGGAAAGGTCAAAACTAGCCACCTCACAACCCCACTTTGTTATAACCCTATTTTCCACTCCATTATAATGTGATAAACTCATTATCAACTTACCTCAGTTGTTAGGCTAAAATGCATCCCTTTTCACCTTTTCTTTTACTTATGTGAGATATATCCCATGATAAAAGGGTGTAACTACATGATTGACTAATTGTTGAGAAAAATACTGGGGTGGTGGTGAATCAGTAGTTAAAATTTCAAAATAATGATTTTCTTTTTCAAACTGTATACATTATTTTAATGAAACCAACCAGCATATGTCCACACATGTAAAGAATGAAACCAACGTATAGATAATAAACATTGATAAACAACTAATTCATTGTCTTAAATCAGATTGTGATGCATTTACTGAGAAGTAAATAGATGCAGTAAGAACAGAATAAATTAGCACACATAAGCAGCACAAATGAACAACGGGATTTTTCATGTGGAAACCCATCGTGGGAAAAAAAAACCACCGTTGATGTCGTCTTAGTCTTCAATCGTCTTATAATAAAAAGTGTTTACAATTCTTGTACTAGTGCAGACTTTTTCCAATAGGTAGGCATCTACCTACTGAAGACTACACCCTTCACTCATTTTCCAGCTTCTACTGGAAGGGAGCTCCAACACCCTAGCTCATGTACTAGCTGATATGTTTACCAATACGTAGGCATCGACCTATAAAAGGCTACTACCTTCACTTCTTCCTCAATGGACCATGTTTCATAAATTTTCATACTGTATACTCTTGGTACACAACAACATAATATGTGGGCCACATTTCATCAAATTTTCATATTGGACCCATCAGTAACATTGAAGCTCAAAATCAATCACCATTGCAATACAACCATCAAATATAACTACATCAACAATCAATCAATCTAAACAATCAGATCACTATCACCAGAACACAGAGTTGAACCTAAAACACTGTATCAACAACCAAAACCAACTTCAACCTCAAAAATCATATGTCAGAATTTATACGCTACTTCAAAGGAGCCAACCTACATGTACACGCTATTTTATGTAACCCAACCTACATATACCTCTAAAGCTACTGAATCATAAAACCTCTAAACCAAAAATTGTACCGTCTAATGACATTTTGAAGATATAATGTCATATTATAGAGCTCTAAATAGATAGCAACAAAGATCACCCTTCTTATTCAATCAATCAATCAACTAGACTCAATCTCCTTATACAATCAGTTTTACCTTCAGATCTAATATAGACATCATTGTCAAACAACAATAAAAGAATAGCACAGATAAGATAGATCAGTCATCTCTGAGCAATAAATATTTTCTTCTGCATATGCTATTTGGAAGTATTGAACCAGCGTGTATGCGCGCCTTCACCAAGGCAAACCAATGTATACATCTACAAATAATGACTTATAACTTCATAGCTATTCCAGACTTCAGATATACCCAGATCATAGCATATAAATGATAAAACATGAATTAGCAATTAGATCTAGACTATCCATCGTCAGATCATAGAATGATAATTCATTTCATGTCTCATGATCCTGATCCAACATTGTATCGAAGGGTGTACAAGATATTTAAGATCTATATCATAACCATAGCCCTTACAACCCAAAATATACTTCAGATAAAAGTATTCATGAAAAACCCTTCCACTAGCACACCTAGCCCTTTGATATTCTCCTCCTTATATACTTAGATCCTTTTTCAATACCTAATACCAAAACAACATTTAGTACCTATTCTATTCCTAGACGGGATCAGGTAACCATAATTCCTCTCAATTTTGTGGGCTAATACCATGGTATGGACCCTTGGTATTCTTTAACCTTAATTTTCCATCCCATACGTGCTTTTCCTCTTCTGGAAGTGCATGCATATGAGTAGGCTCCTTTTTTCTGTGAACTTTCTTGTATACGCCACTTCGACCTGGTGAACCAACATATATAACTTAATACAAATTAAACCATTCTTTTTCTTCAATTGTTTGATTATGATCTATAATCATTTGTTCCATCATCCTGTTCTTTTGTACCATTACTCTGTTACCTCTGGATTGACCTATTAAGATGTGACTTTCACTTTATCAATTTTGAACTGACATGTCTGTTGGTTTCCATCAAGGACAACACATGTACCACAATGCCAAAAATCTCCCCCTTTGGACTTGATAGCAACCATATTGGTGTTGATCACTTCAAGATGTAGAACGTGTTATATATATCAAACAACACCAAGATACTCTCCCCCTTTGACATCAAGGAAAAAGGGTAGACCAAGATATTCTCCCCCTTAGTACATGCTAAGATGCACTATACTAACCATGCTCCCCCTAAGAACATGTAGAGTCTGCAAAAACAATTTTCAAAAGAATAACACAACTCCATAACTCAACTATGTTAGTATGACCTTCATATCATCAATGACTCACACATACATCAATAACCCAGCCAAGTCAGGATATACCAAATGTTCATACATGACTACAAATTTGCAATTATTACATTATCCTTCCAATGAATAGTGGGGGTAAAAATTACATCATATGTCCAAAAGGGCTCATTCATAATAGGCTATGATAGAAAGAGACATATTATTACATCATAGGTATTTACATGACCTTTACAACAAATGATATTAATAATTGAGACCATACCTGAATTTAGCAACAATGATGTCAACAATGCATAATGTTTTGAAGGCTAATGCCCCCCCTAAAATTGTGCTACCTGTGCATTGTCAACAATTCATTCATCAAGGCATATTCATCAGTCAAATAAACATCAATGAGAAAAGCATATCAACAACTGAACACCCATGTCAGAAACAGATTTTGAATCTGACACATTGTTTTTGTATCAGAAAAACACATACACCATTGCAGGCATAGAAATCACATATATATGCAACTCTGCTTTATGAAATCCACGTATAGGAAGCATTCCTCTGAGAACTAGTTTTAACAGCAGGATGAGGTAGAAACAACTCCCATCTTTTGTCTGAGATATTCAAATGCTTCAGTGTGAAGAGGTTTGGTAGATATATCAGCAACCTATTCTTTGGAGCGAACATACTCCAATTTAACCTTTTGTTCAAGCACTTTTTCTCGTAGAAAGTGGTATTTTTGAACCTTAGAATTACCCTCTCCTTCATAGCTTTTCTCACCTTTTTCCCTTGCTTTTCCATAAGATTACAGATCCCAATCAATGATAAATGATAGTTTTTGTCTTAAGGAAGTCATTAAATGATTGACATGTTATATTTTTATGTTTTTGCTATTTGAATAAATTTTTGCAAATTAGCTACAGAACGCAGCCTATTCTGCAACTAACTATGTATTCCGTAGCTACATCCATAGTCTAGCAGGTTCCAAGTGTCAAATGAAGAATCCAGCCACATGGGCATCTCTAGAATCATCTCGACATGGATTCTATCATATTCACTCAGACAAGATCGACAAGAAAGAAAGCTCAAGATCATAGTCAAAGGTGGCGTCAAACGTATGATACCCAGAAGTAGTAGGACTCTTCGTTTGCTTTTCCATGGTTAATCAATAAATCTAATAGTTCTATTGCAAGCATTAACTTAGATTAGCCACCTGTGTTAATGGTTCTGTTGCAAACATCTCGCTCGAATTGAAGACACCTGTAGTTGATCAGACATTTACATAGTTCTATTGTAATAGGTATGAGCCACCTGTAGATAGTTTTCATCAAAGACAGTTATGATTATTTCATTTTAAATATTGGTTCTATAGAACCGAGGGGGGTTCAAAGAAATTTATGTATTAATTTTAGACTTTCAGCTTTGTATTTTGGACTTTGTTCTTTCCTATAATATAAGTCGTGTGTTGACCAATGATCATTTAAGAGAGCATTTTTAATTAGTTAGCAACTCAACGAAGTCAGTTGCAGAGGGCCCCTGCATTGAAGGAGGTTTTCTTTCCATTCATTTTCTATTTAGTTTTAATTTAATTACTTTGCTTTTAACAGTTTTTCTAACTTAGATTGATTTATTTTAGTTTTGATTAATAGCATAATGTTAAAACTCAATTGTGCAGTCTTGTTCTTCCAAACATTTCATGAAAGAAAATGATTTTGTTTCTAAACAGAGTCAGGTTGAAGTAATAAGAATGCACTGTTGTCTAGTTTATTCATTGTTTTGTTACTTATTTCCTAGGACAAATTTATCAATCCACTATGTTAATGAATGTTTTTGAGCATCATTTCAAATTGATACTCATTCTAAACTAAATGGTTAAACATCCACTTCACAAAATGGTCTAAATTAATTAGTTACCTTCTACATGTTTCATTTACTTCTCTAGATCATAAAGTACATGAAGTTGCTTGTATCCCATCTCAAGAAGGTTATCTTTCAAAATTGAAGGCTAGAGTAACTAGAAGTACTTCAATTGATTTCATTCTCTGTATTTATTTCAGCATGCATTACAACTTCACCCTTAATTTTAAGAAATAGATTCATGACTTAGGATTAATGATGAAATAGGATAGATGCTCTATTTTTTTTCCCTCTCTTTAAATTAGGTTTTAACTAGCTTCAGCTCTTGGTTCACCTCTAGGAAAGTTAGATTAGCTTAGGAACATTTTTCTTCTTAAAAAAAAAAAATCCATTAGATTCACTTAATTTTCTCATAGTTCATATTGTACATCATTAGGAATCAAAGAACAGAAACCCCCAAAACAATATAAAATACAAAACAACGAAGTAAGAAAGGTTAACTAAACATATATAGTGCACTATACTTCATCAACTTACAAACCTCAGTTGATAATTTATGCAAGCAATTTAGGACACTAAATTGACTAAACATTTTGGCACCATTGTCGGGGAAGTGTAAATTAGGTAACCACATCTCTTACATCAATAAATAAAAAAAAATAAAATTTGATATGCGTAGAGAAAGAAACTCTATGGGTAGATTTATAGCTAGAGGCAGGAGTTCAATTCCTACAACACCACCTACTCCACCAAGACTAAGAAGATATACGCGTCCATCGCAAGCTCATACTCCTAGCCATAGACCTCCTGAATTTCTAAGGTTAGAAATTTAATCAAGAGGATCTCCGACTTCATCTACTGAGGTAGTCCTAGAGGAGAAAAATCTTGGATTTCCAACAGAAGGAGTAGCCTTTTTCACCTCCACAAGGGAACATATTTTATTTCAAGAATTAATATTACCTAGTGAGGAAGAAGAAGTAGAACCTATCTCCCACACACCATCAATAGAGGAACCAGAGGAAGAACAATTAACCTTGCAGGTTGAATCTTATATTGACTCTGAAGAAACTATAATGGCAAAAGAAGGAGAGGATGGAGAATTCATACTATTTGGAGGAGGAGGAGGTAGAGGAAGAGGTAGAGGAAATAATCAAGAAGGGAGAGGAAATAATGGAGGAGGTAGAGGTAATAGGGAAATTGATAATTCTTTTGGATTCCCTATAGTTGATGAAGAAACAAACGCCACAATGAAAAATATCTCACCTTCTATCCTCCCAAATTTCCATGGGTTAAAAAGTGAAGATCCTAAAACATTTTTATTTTTATTCGAAGTCTTGTGTAGAACTTATGACTATTTAGAACACTCTCAGAAACTTAAGTTGTTTCCTTCAACACTGAAAGGAGATGCTTTAAAGTGGTTCATGGGGTTAGCCACTCAGTCCATTAGAACATGCAATGACATGATGAATGTGTTTTTGAAAAGGTATTTGGATTATTGCATGCCCATGAATCCCAAGGATGAAGTGTTCAAAATGATGCAAAGAGAGGATGGAAATTTAGAGGATTTAATTCAGAGATTCAACTATAGCTTGAAAAGAGCAAAAATGGATAACTTCAATGAAGATACTTTTAAAACTCTTCTATTAAAATTCATTAGAGATGAGTGGATAGATATCCTTAACATGATGGGGAAGGGAGATATCTCTGAACTCCCATTAAGTGACATAGGAGAATTATGTGTTCATCTCTCAAGAGGAAAATCCAAAACTGGGAAAGGTCCAAGAGATCCTTCTCTTGTTAGGGTGAATAAATCTGCATCTGGATCAGTAAATAGGGAAAAAATTGGGAATATGCTTGATGAATTCAAAACAGATATTCTAGGGAGCCTTAGTAAACAAATAGACACCCTTCAGTTACAAAATAAGAAGAAAACTGAGGTTGATGCTTTAGCTATTTTTTGTCCCAAATGCAGAAAAAAACACGCTTTAAGAGAATGCCCTTTGGATGCAAAAATCATAGAGACTTGTGTGTGATTTGTTCATAAAACCATGAGACCAAGTGTTGTCCTTCAATTCCAAGTCTTAAGGCTCTTTTTCATGAAGAAACAATTCCAAAATTAGTAAAATCTCTTTGCTTTGTCTCTAGAAGACCTTGGCAAGGGCCAAAAGATCAGGGATTTAAAAATCAAATGTATATTCAGCCCCCATCAAATTGGAATTCTTGGCAGCAACCTTGGCCTCAATCTCAATCTCAACCTTGGGCTCAAGGAATACAAAATCCTTATGGAAGATTCTCTCAATACTATCAATGTCCTCCATCATATCAGAATTATCCTCCCCCGCAAATTCTACAACAAAATCAACAGCCACCACTTCAAAATCAGATCCTCAACTTTCAATACCAGTCCCACAACAAATTCCACAACAAAACCAACAACCTCAACTTCAAAACCAAAATCCTCAACTCTTACTACCTTTTCAACAAAGACCAAATTAGCTACCTACCCAACCATTACCAAACCCGAACAATAAAAATCCTCAGAATACTTAGATAGGGGAAGGACAACAATTTCCAACTTATATGATCACTCTTCTATATCTCAATGATGTTCAACTAAGATCCAATAGGTTATTATAAAAGGAAAAGCCTTCTGTAGTTATTTAGGGACAAGACAATTCTGAGGAAGATTCTCTACAGCCCAATAAAAGTTTTGAAGGAACATCTCTCCAAAACCAAAATACTGGAAATGAAAAATAGAAAGAACCAATGAACTCAGCTCATTTCATTGAGAAACCAGTATATACTTATGCACCTACTTTTCCTTAAAGATTACAAGTTGATAGAGGGGTACAAAAGCAGATTATGTTGCCTAATTATGATTTTCTAGATGAATTGGAAAATGTCTGTATCAAAATTCCTTTGTTTCAAGCCATGAAGGAGATTCCAATTCTAGCTAAAACAATAAAGGAGTTGAGCATAAAGAAACGAGGAAGAAAAACAAAAGAAATAAAATGAATTCACCTGGTAGGAAAAATAGCAGACATAATGATGGTAAAAATTGCCATACAAAAATATGTAGATCCAGGAAGTCCAATTGTAAAAACACATATCAATGGAGTTGAAATTCTGAATACATTGATTGATTTAGGAGCAACAATAAATATCATGAGCAAACAAACCATGGAACAACTCAAGCTTCCTAATCTTCTTGATACACCTACATTACTGCAATTAGCAGATAGATCTGTAATCAAACTAGATGGTGTGTTAGAAGATATTTCGGTGTCCTTAGATTCTTGGGAATACCCTATTGATTTCATGATATTAACCCCCAAGATCAATCTAGGAGGAAATCCACTTATATTAGGAAGACGTTAGCTGGCCACAACTGATGCTTTCATTAGTTGTAGATGTGGTGACATGTATATTTTTTATGGTAATTCAACTAAGAAATTCGCTCTATATCCTTCAGCAAGAACAATCACAAAAATAGATGACAATGAATGGATTAATGATGAAAATGACATTCATCCTCTCTTTACTATTTCAGACGTTAGTAAAGATAGTCAAATCTTGAATACAATGGAAAATTTTGAATCAACTTTAGAATATGAACATGATCAATTTCAAGAAAAATCCAATATTGAATATTTTTCATCTAGGCACGTGTCTCTTTATTCTATGGAAGAATTTGGTTGCTCTACAATGAAATCTTTCTAGGAAGAACATTGAACGTAAACAATAACTTGGAGAAATTACAACGGGAAAAGCTAATCAAAACATTACAACAACATTCTGCTACATATGCATGGGAATATACTGACATGAAAGGAATTAGCCCTAAGACTTGTATACATCACATCTACATTGAGGAAATTGGTAAACCTATCAGACAACCACAAAGAAGGATGAATCCAAATCCTAGGGAAATTGTGAAAGAAGAGTTGCAAAAACTATTGAATGTAAACTTCATTTACATAATTTCAGAGAACCAATGGGTTTCCCCTCTAGTGATTGTGCCTAAAAAGAATGGTAAATGGAGGGTATGCATTGATTATCAAGAATTCAATAAAGCTACCTTGAGAGATCATTTTCCTTTTCCCTTTATAGATTAAGTGTTAGATACATTAGCAAGTAAGAATTATTTCTCATTCTTGGATGGTTTTAGTGGTTATAATAAAATTCAGGTTTCACCTAGAGATCAAGATAAAACCACATTTACTTGTCCATGGGGAACCTATTCCTATCGAGTACTTCCTTTTGGATTGTGTAATGCACCTGCAACATTCCAAAGAGCAGTACTAGGAATTTTTTCTGATCTAATACATGATTGTGTAGAGGTATATACGGATGACTTTAAAGTCTATGTGAATACAGTTGAAGAAGCTTTAGAAATGTTGGAAAAGGTTCTTAAAAGATGTAAGGAAGCAAACCTTTCACTAAGCCATGAAAAATGTTTTATGATGTTTACAGAAGGGATTGTTTTAGGACATCACATTTCAAGAGATGGAATTAAAGTTGATAAATCTAAAGTTGAAGTCATCTCTAAATTATCAATTCCAAATTGTCAAAAGGATGTTAGAAGTTTTCTAGGATTTACAGGATACTATAGAAGATTTATAGAAAATTTCACTAAAATGGCATCCCACTCTTCAAATTACTCACCAAGGATTGTGAATTCAATTGGAATCCTGATTGTCAGTTAGCATTTGAGACTTTAAAAACAAAAATTTCTAAAGCACCCATCTTGAGAGGTCCAAATTGGAAACTACCTTTTCACATTTCAACATATGCTTTAGATATATCTCTGGGAGCTGTATTAGGACAAAAACATTTTGTTCCCTATGCCATATACTATACAAGTAAGAATTTGACTCCCACCGAGTTAAATTATACTGTAACTGAAAAGGAATTTTTAGTTGTTGTTCATGCTATCAATAAGTTCAGACATTATATAACAGGCTATGAAACCTTTGTTCATACAGACAACTGTGAAATTAGATACTTAATGAATAAACCTATTAATAATGGCAGAGTTACAAGATGGCTATTATGCATGCAAGAATTCAACATTACTGTGCTAGATAGACCTAGAAAACAAAACACAATTGTTGATTTCTTGTCGAGAATTCAAAATATCAAAGATGAAACTCCGGTTGAAGATATGTTTCCTGATGAATATCTTTTTGCAGTGACTATTTAGACCCCTTGGTTTGCAAATACTACTAATTACTTAGTCACAGGGAAATTTCCTTCACATTTTTTTCCTAGAGAGAAAAGAAAAATCATTCAAATAAATGCGAGATACTCATGGATCACTAATGAATTGTATAAAATAGGTCCAAATCTCATGATCAGAAGATGTGTTAGGGAAGATGAAATGCTTGAGATTCTTAAGGCATGTCATGATGAACCGTGTGGTCGACACTTTTCTGGCAAGAGGACAACCTATAAAATCCTTTTCTTAGGATATTATTGTCCATCCATCTCCAGATATGCCAAAGAATATGTCAAGAGGTGTGACAGCTGCCAAAGGGTAGGAAAACCTGCTTCCTCAAATGAAATGCCACTACAAATTCAGGTACTCATTGAACCTTTTGAAAAATGGGCCTTGGATTTTGTTGGACCAATTAATCCCCCATCGAAGCAAAAAAGTATATATTGGTATGCACTGACTATGTCACTAAATGGGCAGAGGATAAAGCATTACCTTTTGCTAATTAAAAATCTGTAGTTAATTTTATTTTTGAGGACATCTTCACTCGTTTTAGTGTTCCAAGAGAAATTGTGACATATCAGGGATCTCAATTTACATCTAAAATGGTGAAAAGTCTTGCAGAAGATTACAATATCAAACATAGGAAATCTACCCCCCTATCTTCCACAAGAAAATGGTCAAGTTGAATCTACCAATAAGGTGATTGAAGGAATTCTCACTAAGACTGTGCATCTACATAGAAGAGATTGGGAAGAAAGGCTTCCTAAAGCCTTATGGGCCTATAGAACTACATGGAGGAACATGATGGGACATACACCCTATGAACTTGATTATGGGAAACAAGTCCTGTTCCCTATAGAGTTTCAAATCAAAACCTTCAAGATGGCAGTCCAATTGGGATTGGATTCATCAGAGGCGCAAAAACATAGATTGGAGCAACTCAATGAGCTTGATGAAATCAGGCAAGATGTAGTTCAAAGAACCAGTATAGTCCAATAGCAAAGGGCTAAATGGCATGACAAATATATCTAGGAGAAGAAGTTTCAAGTAGTAGATTGGGCACTTTTGTTCGATTCAAAATTCAAAGATTTTCAAGGGAAGTTTCAGACTCATTGGCTTGGGCCAGATGAGATTGAAGAAGTCTTTAATAATGGAGTAGTAAGGATAAGGACAATAGATGAAAGAGAAATACCTCTTCTTATGAATGGTCATTGGTTGAAGATATATCAGAAGCCAATTTCAAGGGAGGAGTTTATTAAGATTTTCCAGAATAACTCTTAAATGAAGCTAGTGAAGGAGAATTATTCTTCTCCACTAACTTAGCCTTTATTTTTCCTAAAAAGAAATTAAATTGTATAAGTTTGAGAACCAATCATTGATTGGCATACTCTACAGAAAATACAGGGTGAAAATCAGAGATTTCTGACATCCTATGTTTTTATGAGAAAAAAAATTTCGACGTAAATCACATGATAATACATTTGTCGGCATGTTTCGAACCAACGAGTGTGGTTCATCATCAGGACATGTTAAAGAATAATATCATGCCTACATGTTAAATACGGATAGCAGATCTTCCAATGACTAGGTTTGACTAGAAAACGGCTATATGAGACTAGACTGGAGAAACACCTATAATTATAATAAAATTATTAGATAAATAGTTATTCAATGTATTAGTGTTTAATATCAATATATTTTATAATTTTCTGAATGTCATTAAAGTATAGAATCCTATATATTCCATTTCCTTTCTGTAATAAGTAGTGACAAAAAGCTACATTTATTTGCAGTTCAGAATCTGCAAATTCATAGTCTCATTCCATCTCATTCTATTTTCATTTTATTTTGCAGTTCCATTTCATGTCACTATAATATTTCATTTACATTTTATTTTTACGGTTTTTCTCCATCTCACCCTATTTTCAATTTTATTTTACATCTCATTCCATTTCACTGTCATAACCCATTTCCATTTCATTTTTACACTCATATTCCATAGCCATACTTCACTTTTCCTCATTTTCATATTCTGGAGCTAATTCCATTCCGCAGCTAATTTGATTTTGCAGCTACAACTTATTTATCAGCTCTCGCACAATTATACAGCTCACAAATAAATCATGAATGCAAGAAATTGAAGAACCCAGTTTTGGAGACCAAACATGCTAAAAGGTACCTACAAATCAACACCAAAAGAATCATCAAACAAAAAGGTTAAGTTCTAAATGTAAAATGCAAAATTTATTTGAAACAACAAGTTGAAAACATAAGGCATGTATAATATGGATAATCATATGTCTCCTTAATGATTCATCATTTGATTTGACTGCCACTTCATCATACCACATCTCTGCCACATCCTCCATACTCTATACCTAATGGTCCCTAATAACTTCATCATACCACATCTCCGCCACATCCTCCATATTCTATACCTAACGGTCCCTAATAACTCCATCTGTTAACGGTCATGGCTACGATGTAACCAACTTGTCCATGTCTCTCCAAACCCTCACCAACTACTTATTCCACGCAAACCCATAGTTCTCTTTCACCATACTCAAAGTCAATCCATTTCATAGACCAGGAGAGTAATTCTGAATGTTAAGAAATTTAGTGAAATAGAAGCCATGGGACTCATTGTTAAGACAGAGCTAGTAGGAGAAAAATATATGGAAGGATACCCACAACTCAAGGAGATGCTGCAGAAGGCTGGATGGCTCAAATTCACTAAAAAAATTGATGGTTTTCATAAAGAGATCGCAAAATGTTTTGCTAGATCTTTTGATGGTACAGAAGTAGAAATTGGAGACATTAAGTTTGCAGTAACATAATCCTTCATAACGGAGGCTATATAAATTCCAAGACATGCTGAAAGATGGTTGAAAAACAAGGACTTCCATAGTGAGTCATGGAAAGTAATCCTTACGAACCCATGGATGTCTCTGTGTTTAGAAAAGGAATTCCTATTTTAGCTCTTAAAAGTAAATGGAGAAGCATGCTTTTGATATTACAGAAATTTATCACCTGCGAGGGGAGATTCGAGTACATGTATGTCTACCATATACGTTTATTGATGAACTTTATGTGAAATGGTGAAATCAACATTCCTTTCTTCCTGCTAAACAGTTTAATAAGGATGGCTTCAAATGTATAGAAGAAAATAGAATTCATAAACACAACCATGTATGATGGTAAAGATACTAATTGAGTTTCATTTGAAAAGTGTAGGAGATAGCTCGGAAAATTTACTGATAAGAAACCATTTCCAAGAGGCACCAAAGTCACCTGAACAAGGTAATGTTAGAAAGAGTAGGAGAAAGAAGACCAATATAACCATTCAAAGAAAACTTGAGTCCTCAACACAGAAAAATGATGAAGAGCTAATCTCTAAAAAAATGACACAGATCAGAAAGAAAATCAAGCAAAAAGAGAAGATGAGAAAGAAAGCTAGTGAAACTACTGAAAACAAACCTGAATCTTCATTACAGAAAGATGATGAAAAATTAATCTTTGAAGAATTGACAGAGATTAGGAAACAAATCAAGAGAAAATAAAAGATAAGAAAGGAGAAAAAGGATAGAAAGTAGGAGAATGTAAGTCCTCTACGACTTAGAAGGAGCTCTAGACTTCGAGGTATGGTAAAGAAGACATTATTGAAGGGGATGAAGTTCATAAATTTAGAAGAATAACCCCAGTACCATCTCCTGATAATGTTCCCTCTGTACACAATCCTCAAAATTCTCCTGAACAGTATTTTGAAGGCAGCCCCAGTACAAGATCTCCAAGCATAAACCCAATGCAGCAACAAATATATGACTATATAGAATCACTGGAGAAGAAAAGTGCCTCAATGGATCCAGAATCCTCTATCAATCCACAACCATCTGTCAATCCACAAGAACCTCTAATTGACTCTCTCAAATAGGAAATCTATGAATTAGAGATATTGAACAGACATATCAAGAAAGAAAATGAAACCTTGAGGGAACAAAGTAAATTAGACAAGGCTATTCATGATAATACCATTATGCATCTAGGACTGTGGTATAAGAAAAATAGGAAGTTGAAGAGGAAGAATAGAAGTCTGAACAAAACAGTCATCAACCTTAAATACAGGCTTCTCATGAAGAAACCCAGAATGGCAGTCACTTCAAAGAAGAGCAAAAGAAGAAAATTGGATGTACTAGCAGAAGTGTCTAAGAAAATGCAATAGGAAAGAAGAATTCACATTTTTGGCAAATTGCATGAGGACATGCAATGATTTTGTAGTGGGGGTATGTTGAACCTCATAATTACCCTCTCCTTGACAACTTTTCTCATCTTTTTCCCTTGCTTTTCCATAAGCTTACATATCCCAATCAATGATAAATGATATGTTTTGTCTTGAGGAAGGCATTAAATGATTGACATGTTATATTTTTATGTTTTTGCTATTTGAATAAATTTTTGCAAATTAGCTACAGAACGCAACCTATTTTGCAGCTAGCTGTGTATTTCGTAGCTTCTTCCATGGTCTGGTAGGTTCCAGGTGTCAAATGAAGAATCTGGCCACATGGGAATCTCTAGAATCGTCTCCACACGGATTCTATCCTATTCACTCAGCCCATATCGACAAGAAAGCAAGATCAAGATTGTAGTCAAAGGTGGAGTCAAATGTATGATACCCAGAAACAATAAGACTCTTCATCTACATTTTCGTGGTTAATCAAGAAATCTAACAGTTCTGTTGCAAGCATTAACTCAGATTAGCCACCTGTGTTAACAATTATGTTGCAAACATCTCGCTCGAATTTAAGCCACCTGTAGCTAATCAGACATTTACACAGTTCTATTGTAATATGTATGAGCCACTTGTAGGTAGTTTTCCTCAAGGACAATTATGATTATTTCCTTTTAAATATTGGTCGTACAAAATCGAGGGGGGTTCGAAGAATTTTTTGTATTAAGTTCAGACTTTCAGCTCTATATTTTGGACTTAATTCTTTTCTATAATATAAGTCGTGTGTTGACCAATGATCGTTTAAGAGAGAATTTTTAATTAGTTGGCAGCTCAACCAAGTTAGTTGCAGACGGCCACTGCACTGAAGGAGGTTTTCTTTCCATTCGTTTTCTGTTTAGTTTTAATTTCATTACTTTGCTTCTAACAATTTTTCTAACTTAGGTTGATTTATTTTAGTTTTGATCAATAGCATAATGTTAAAGCTCAATTGTGCAGTCTTGTTCTTCCAAAACATTTCATGAAAGAAAACGATTTTGTTTCTAAACAGAGTCAGGTTGAAGTAATAAGAATGCACTGTTGTCTAGTTTACTCACTATTTTGTTACTTATTTCCTAAGACAAATTTATCAATCCACTATGGTAATGAATGTTTTTGAATAGCATTTCAAGTCGATACTCATCCTAAACTAAATGGTTAAACATCCTCTTCACAGAATGGTTGAAATCAATCAGTTACCTTTTGCATGTTTCATTTAGTTCTCTAGATCATAAAGTACATGAAGTTGCTTGTATCCCATCTCAAGAAGTTTATCTTTTAAAATTGAAGGCTAGAGTAACTAGAAGTACTGTAGTGGGTTTCATTCTCTGTATTTATTTCAACATGCATTACAACTTCACCCTTAATTTTAAGAAATAGATTCATGACTTAGGATTAATGATGAAATAGGATAGATGCTCTGTTTTTCTCCCTTTCTTTAAATTAGGTTCTCACTAGCTTCAGCTCTTGGTTCACCTCTAGGAAAGTTAGATTAGCTTAGGAACATTTATCTTCTTTAAAAAAAAAATCCATTAGATTCACTTAGGTTTCTCATAGTTCAGATTGTACATCATTAGGAATCAAAGAACAGAGACCCCCAAAACAATATAAAATACAAAACAACGAAGTAAGAAAGGTTAACTAAGCACATATAGTGCACTAAACTTCATCAGCTTAAAAACCTCGGTTGATAATTTATGCAAGAAATTTAGGGCACTAAATTGAGTAAACATGTACTTAATATTTATGTGCTTGGTCTTCGAGTGCATGACTAGATTTTTCTAAATACTAATAGCACTTGTATTATCACATAGAATGGAGATGGGTGGAGAAGATGCTATTTGAATATCTTGTATTCTTTGCATCATCCAAAGTAGTTGTGTTCAACAACATGCAACAACCACATATTCTTCTTCAGCTGTAGATAAGGCAATCGAACTTGGTTTCTTGCTGAAATAAGATACTAATCTTCATCCCATATAGAATGCACCTCCACTAGTGCTTTTCTGGTCATCAACATTCCAGTCCAATCCGCCTCTGTATATGAATGAAGAGTGAGATCTGTATCTTTAGGATACCATAGAACAAAGTCTTGAGTTCCTTAGAGATATTTGAATATTCTTTTTATAGCCTAAAGATGTGATTCCTTTGGATTGGACTAGAATCTTCCAACAATTCCTACTGCATTCATCATATCTGGTCTCGTACCTACTAGATAAAGTAGACTTCCAATCATAGATATGTACTCTGGTTGATTAACTAAAATAGATTCATAATTAGAAGTGAGACTACATGCTTTTACCATTGGAGTACATACTCATTCGGAATCTTCTATTCTGTACTTCTTCAGAATCTACTTGAGATATTTAGTTTGTGAAAGAAAGATATCATCTTTTGTTTGTTGCACTTGTAGACCAAGAAAATAAGTTAGTTCTCCAAGTAAATACATTTCAAATTCTTGCTGCATAGTTGAAACAATTTTTTGACTCATAGATTCTTCATTACTGCCAAAGATGATATCATCAACATAAACAACAATAATTAGCAGTTTATCATTCTCAATTTTTGTATATAAGTTGACATTTACAGATCCTTTTGTGAAACCTTGTTGTTGAATATATTTGTTAAGATGATAATACCATGCCCTTGGAGCTTGTTTGAATCCATATAAAGCCTTTTTAAGTTTACATACAAGATTTGCATTATTTCCTAGAATGAATCCTTCTAGTTGTTCAACGTATACTTCTTGTTCTAAATCTCCATTAAGAAATGAATATTTAACATCCATTTGATAAACTTTGAATTTTCGAAAACTTGAAAGAGCAAGAAACATTCTTATGGCTTCAAGTCCAATCATAGGTGCAAAATTTTCTTCAAACTATATACCTTCTTGTCGAGAATACCATTTACAAAAAAATATTTCTTTATTCCTAATAACCTCTCCATTTTCATTCAACATATTCTTGAATGTCCATTTTGTTCCTATAACATTTTTATCATGAGGTCTAGGAACTAATTCCGAAGTATCATTCTTTTAAATTTGGTCAATTTCTTCATCCATGGCCTTAACCCAACATTCATTTGTGCTAGCTTCATTTACATTTTGTGGTTCAATGGAGGATAGTAATGCTAGATAGTTGGAAGATTCTACAAGATTTCATCGTGTATGTACTCCAGGCCCTTTCTCTGCTAGAATTTGAGATTTTGGATTATTATTTTGAACATAGCTGTATGTAGCCTTTTCCATTTCAGATGTATCTTCTTTTGATGCTTCATTTGTTTCTTCCTCTATATCATTTCGATTTGATATAGGAAAGCATTCACCGTCTTCATCATTATCATCTTCCTTTGCTGATGTCAATTGTTTTGGATTTCTGCATGCCTCATTGATTACAACATCAATGCATTCAACAATTTTTCGAAGACTCTTATTATAACATTTGTATCCTTTACTTCTAGATGAGTAACCAAGAAATATTCCTTCTTCTACTCCGGGTTCAAACTTATCGAGTTTTTCATCAGTGTTTTTGATGAAAAATTTCTTCCAAAAACTATGAAGTGTTTTACAATAGGAGGCTTACCATACCAAAGTTGATATGGAGTTTGATCACTATTTACATGTACATGAGCTTTGTTGAGAATATTTACTGCAGTATGTGCAACTTCACCTCAGAAGGTGTCAGAAGTTCCAAACTCATCAAGCATAGCTCGAGCCATTTGTTGAACTGTTCTATTCATTCTTTCCACCATGTCATTTTGTTGAGGAGTTCTGGAAATAGAGAATTGTCTTTTATTCCATGTTGTTCACAAAACTCCAAGAATTCATCTGATATGAATTCTCCTCCCCGATCAAATCTAAGACATTTGATTTTTAGATCTATTTCATTTTCAACTAAAGCTTTGAAGACCTTAAACTTTTCAAATGCTTCATCTTTATGACTTAGTAAACCAATCAAACACATTCTAGAAAATTCATAAATGAATAAAATGTAGTATTCTTCTCCATGAGATGACGTTTTCCTTGTTGGCCCACACAAATCAGTATGAATGAGTTCAAGAGGCTTACTTGATGATCCTTCTTTGGAATTGAATTGAACTCTAGTTTTCTTACTGAATTAACATGTTTTGCAGATGGTATTTTCTAGGATGATGATATCTAGAAGATCACGAATTGCATTGAGCCTACATGATTTTCTTATTTGCGAAAGGCCTAGATGCCGCAATCTTCTATGCCATAACCATTTCTCTTCTATTTTTCTCAGATAACTGTTAGAAAATTATATATTACAGAGCAATGGAACACAAAAAATATTGCAAAAATATAAACACAGAAATCAAATAAAACAAGAGAGACACAGATATACATGGTTCACCCAGTTTGGGCTATATCCACAGAGAAATAGCCAGTCCTCCTTTTATTATATTATCTAGCAAACTGAAGAGATACCACCTACAACAGATCTGCTGTAACTCCCTCTTCGCTCTCAATATCCTCTCTTTTCCTCACTCTGAATATAGATATACATATATGCAATACAATTCCCTCATATATAGTGGTGGGTTGCCTTCTAGGGCAAAAAACCCTAAATTAAACATAACTTGTACTTTCAGATCATCCGCCTAGTGAACGGTCCAGATTGACTAGAAATTACTAGACTTTTACAAGGCAATTTTACATCTATTTTTAGCTTCAGGGGTGCTGCCCCCGAACCCTTGCCGAGGGACCACTGGTCCCCAAACCTCCTAGCCAGGGGGGATCGGCCCCCCCGAACCGCCGTGGGGGGGACAAGTCCCCCCCGCACCCCCCCCCCGTGTGGAGGGGTGCACAATCTTCCTGGGGTATACATCCGGCTGAGACCTTTGAATACAGAAGATAATCAGGCTCCACACCCGACAATAACATTGTTCTTTACCTCCTTTTAGTATATATAGATTGCTTGGAGTTATTATACCTTTGATTACAGTATTTCCCGTGTCAAGCTCATGAACCACACATTCTTTTGATTGAAACACAACTTCATTTCCTTGATCACACATTTGACTAACACTCAATAAGTTATGATTTAAACCATCAACATACATAAAATTTCCAAAATTAACCTTTTCTTTTAGTTAAACATAACCATTACCCTTAATGACAGCTGGTGTGTCATTTTCAAAAGAGACATTCTTTTCCTTTCTAAAGCATTGTATGAAATGAGTTTATCTTTATCACCTGTCATGTGTTTTGAGCATCCGCTATCAATGCACCTCTAATTTTCTTGTCGTTCTACAAACAGAGCTATGCCACATCTTTATGACTATGGTTCCTTGTTTTTCCATACCTTGGAGTTGGATGATGTTTGCTCTTTTTGATATGTTGGCCTAAATTTTCTCCTGCATGCAGATTCTTCATGACCAAATTTATTACAAAATGAACATTCATTTTCATCTTCAAGAGGAGAAACATTATTATAAGAGGTCTTCTTGACTCCAATCACACTCCTATTTTTTATTTCTTCTCTAGTCATGATAGTTTTGTAAGAAAAACATTGCGCAGCTTTATGACCAAAGTTATGGCATGAAAAACATTGCCCATTAAAGAAGAAGTTTCTGTGATCATAAAATCATTTGGTATTGTTCACCTTTTGGTTGGTGCTTCTATTGATGTTCACCTTTGGAGTAAAATGAGCATGATTTACCTGGGGAGTACCTTTAGACTTTTACTGAGGATTGACACATTGTTCACTGGTTTTTGCTGCATCAAGATAACTTTTCTTGATGGCTAAAGGATTTTCTGGTTGGGATGTTTTGCCAGTGTATCCAAGACCATTCTTTATAAGAGGAGAATGCTGAACCTTGATGATTTCTTCTAATTTTTCTAATCATTTAACAAATCTAAGATTCATATATTTTGTCTTCTAAAGTTCTTTTCTTAGACCCAATACTTCACATTCTAATTTCTCATTGAGCCTTTCCCTTTCAGTGAGTTGATGTGTCAAAGTGTCTATGACCATATTCTTTTCTTCCAAACAAATTTCAAGATGAGTGATCCATAAACTCATCATTTTCATAAGCCATGAGTGGTTTAATATCTTGTTCAGATTCACCTCCATCACTATTATATAATCCATCGCTACCTTCATGAGTATAATAACTTCTTCTATTAACAAACTGTTTCCTATTACCTTTTGCATAATCCTTTCCTTTTTCATGGTTATCCTTATGATGACATTTGGCAGCATAAGGATCAACTCTACCAAAAACAAAACATCTGAAGGGAAGCTTACCTTTGAATATTCTGGTACCGATTTGAAGTTTCTTCACAAAGTTTGCCTTGTTTTCTTCTGATATATATCCTAATTCCTTCAAATATTCCTTCTCTTTTCCCTTTGTAGAGGCTTTGAAAGTGGCTTATGTGATTTCTGATGGACCTCCTTTTCTCATTTCAAAGGAAGTTAAAATTACATGAATTTGAACAATAGTAACAGATTGTAGATCCTACTTCTCTTCAATGGCACATACTTTTGACTCAAATTTAGAAGATAGAGATCTTAAAATTTTCTCTACTATAGTAGCCTCCTTTATTTCCTCACCGAGATTATTCATATGTGTCATCTACTTGTAAAAGGTAACTAGAAATACTTTCATCACTATGCATATTGAGAGTTTCATATTGAATTCTGAGAGTTTGGAGCTTAACACATTTTACCTGGGAGTCTGATTCGTAGCTCTGAATGATTTTGTCCTATATTGCCTTGGCTGTGTTGAGCTACATGACTTTGACGAATTTTGATTCTCATAGACTTCCCAATATTGCATTGACGTCTTTGGGATTGTTTTCATATGCTTTCTTTTTTGATGGATCTGTGGGGACTGCTGCTAGACATTGGTATCCTCCTTCCACAATTTCGCAAACATTAGCTCCAAGTGATTGAAGATAGGCTCTAGTTCTTGTCTTCCAAAATGTTAAGTTATTTCCGTTGAAGATTGGTGGTCTAATATATCCCACTCCTTTGTGATTTCTCATCTTGAGAGAACTTCCTTCAATCGATCAAGCTTATTCTAAAGGACCTTCTTTCATACCAATTGTTGTGAAAAATACCGGGGGGTGAATTAGTATTTAAAATTTCACAATAATTATTTTCATTTTCAAATTGTATAAGGTATTTTACTGAAACAAACCAGTGTACATCCACGCATATAAAGAATGAAACCAACATATAGATAATAAAATTTGATAAAAAACTAATTAATTGTATTAAATCAGAGTTTGATGCATTTACTAAGTAGGAAATAGATGCATTAAGAATAGAGTAAATCACCACATATAAGAAGCACACATGAACACCAAGATTTTTCAGGTGGAAAAACAATATGGGAAAAAGAAACCACTGTTTTTTTCATCTCTGTCAATTTTTTTACTGGTGCAAACATTTTCCATTACGCAT
Organism: Pinus tabuliformis; assembly: GCA_031772625.1. NCBI lineage: Eukaryota > Viridiplantae > Streptophyta > Pinopsida > Pinales > Pinaceae > Pinus > Pinus tabuliformis. The sequence goes on along the minus strand of CM062819.1, from coordinate 1,499,361,591 downwards.
GCATCTACCTGCTGAAGACTACAACCTTCACTTGTTTCCCAGCTTCTACTGGAAGGGAGCTCCAACCCCCTAGCTATTGTACTGGCTGATATGTTTACCAGTACGTAGGCACCGACCTATAGAAGGCTACTACCTTCACTTCTTCCTCCAGGGACCACATTTCATAAATTTTCACACTGGATACTCCTGGTACACAAAAACACAATATGTAGGCCACATTTCATCAAATTTTCATACTCGACCCATCAGTAACATTGATGCTCAAAATCAGTCACCACGGCAATACAACCATCAAATACAACTACATCAAGAATTTGTCAATATGAACAATTAGATCATTATTACCAGAACATAGAGATGAACCTAGAACACTGGATCAACAACCAAAACCAACTACAACCTCAAAAATCATATGTCAGAATGTATACACTACTTCAGTGAAGCCAACCTCCATGTATATGCTACTTTCTATAAACAAACCTGCATATACCTCTAAGTATACTGAACCATAAAACCTCTGAACCAAAAATTGTACCAAACAATGACACTCTAAAGATCTAATGTCATATTACAGAGCTCTAAACAGATAGAAGCAAAGATCACCCTTCTTACTCAATCAATCAATAAACCAGACTCAATCTCCTTATACAAACAATTTTAATTTCAAATGTAATGAAGATATCATTAACAAACAATAGTAAAACATCAGCACTGATCAAATAGATTAGTCATCTCTGAACAACAAGCTTTTCTTCTGTATATGCTACTTGGAAGTACTGAACCAACGTGTATACGCACCTTCACCAAGGCCAACCAGTGTATAGATCTGCAAATAATAACTTATAACTTTGCATCTATTCCAAACTTTAGATATACCCAAATCACAACATATAAAGGAAAAAACATGCGTTAGCAATCAGATATAGATTGTCCATTCTTAGATCATACAGTAATAAGTCATTTCAGGTCTCATGATCTTGATCCAACATTCTATCAAAGGGTGCACAAGATATTTCATAACCATATCATAACCATATCCCTTACAACCCAAAATATACTTTAGATAAAATTATTCATGAAAAACCCTTACACTAGCACACTTAGCCATTTGATCTTCTGCTCCTTATATACTTAGAGCCTTTTTCAATACCTAGGACCTAAACAACATTTAGAACCTATGGTATCCTTAGATGGGATCAAGTAATCATAATTCCACTCAGTATTGTGGGTTAATACCATGGTATGGACCTTTGGTATTCTTTAACCTTAATTTTTCATCCCATACACACTTATCCTCTTGTGAAAGTGTATGCATACGTATACTCTCGTTTTGTTCTTTGAACCTGCTTGTATATGCCACTTGAACTAGGTGAACCAACGTATAAAACTTAATACAACTTAAGACATTTTTTTCTTCAATTTCTTGATTCTGATCTGTAATCGCTTATTCTATCATCCTGTTCTTTTGAGCCATTACTCTGTTACCTCTGAATTGACTTGTTACAATGTGAGTTTCCCTTTATCAATTATGAACTGACCTATGTGTGTGTTGCCATCAAGGACAACACATGTACCATAATGCCAACATTTCTCATAATTAATTTGCCAAAATATTATAAGTATGAGATAATAATTATTTAATAACCGAGATAATCAAGAAAGAACTTATCATTGTGAAAAATATTTCTAGAGTCTGTCATTCCCACAAAGATCAACTTGACCAACTTTTGTATGAGTTAGCTAGGGGTTCATTATTGTAGAAGTTTCATAACTTATCAAGCACCTAGGTGTCTAGATAAATTCTCTTAGAGGATATAATGAACCTATATAATCTCACCAAGAGGAAAGGGAATTAGAGGAATTATCCAAACTATAGTGTGATAGATCTCATATATTGGGAGAGAAGACCATGGTACAAGTTGGAGGAGACGATATCCTTTGCTGGAAGATATACAATTGATGTACATTCACTTATATGGTTGATACAAATATATTTTCCTTCCCCTTATATCAGTTTTGTGGTATTTTATATGTGTGATTTCTAGATCATTTGAGTTGACGATATTCTATGGAAGATCACTTATCGTCTTTGTTTGGTTTTGTTTGTGTGCACTCTTTGGAACAAAAGTTGATGAAATAGATTAGTTGACTAGAGTGAAGGATTTTTCCTTAGCCCAAAATCCTTCACCAACCAACGAGGAGGCAAGGTACTTATTCATACTTTGTAGCATTACAAATTGCATTAAAACTACATGCATGGCCATCAAGATTGGGGATTGTTATTAGATTGTCTTAGTCATTCTCTTTTGTTGACTGGTGATCTGAATTGGGCATGAGATCACAAGGCAATAATTCCTTTCATGTAAATTTCACTTCAGCAATAGAGTCTTCTAATACGCATTCTTGGCTTTGTCTCCTCACTCCTGTTTTGACCTTTTCAACTTCATCATAATGTATTTTGGCCATCATCTTTTCTTCTAACCTAATACATTAGGTGGAATCTATTCTCAGCCTATTATACCCCCTACGGTCACTGCTCCTTAGTCTTCATTGTTATTTGAGTTTTTGTAGGCCTTAGACCTTCTTTTTCCAGTCATACAGATGGAGGCCTGTGAGAGAAAAGGGCGCTTCCCAGTCGCTTACAAGCCTTCATTGTCTAAGTGATTATGGCATTTTTTATTCCTTTCTATGCCTACAATTCGGGATGTCTTCTACAGTTTCATGGCCCCTAGGATATCAATTTGACACAACACTTTTTCGAGCTAGCCAAGACTTATGACTTAGAAAATTCTATGACTCCTCATTGTCCTGAGCATCTACATTCTTCCTCTTGGGACCCCTCCTCTACCTATGTATACTAGAACATTGGAGGGGATTAGGGTAATCTTGGGGAGACATATTCTTGGTGAGATAGAGATTTTGATTCCATGCTAGTATCTTGCTCCTAAAGAGAGAGCTTGTGAGATTCTTGTTACCTGAGTATTGCTCTTCATGCTCATTTCGTTTTTTTAGTGGGGAGACTCTGCCAGATTGTAGAGAGGAAGCTTTGAGGTGAAGGTATATGGTTGTAATCTGATTTTTGCATGATTAGTAGAAACATATACTCCTTCCCTGTATATATTTGTATTCAACATGCTTTATAGTTGTTTTTATGATATATTGGTCTAACGATCTTCCAAGGAAGGTCACTAGTTATCTCCATTTATTTGTGGTTATGTGTAGGGATTAAGATCAGGTGTAGACAATGTAGATCACTCGAGTGGAGCATGAGAATCTACATTTCACCCCAAATCCTTCCCCAATCTACGAGGAGTCCAGGTGCACACATATTTCCTTCTAGAATATAGAATTGACATCCTGATTAATGTTTGATCATTTGGGTTGGGACACTATTGCATCTCTATTGGTCTTTCCTTTTACTTTCTCGTGATTTTTTTTGGACATGCGATCACGAAGAAATAGCTCCATGCACATGAATTTAGAGGCAACACACTTTTATCTCTAGGTTGTTTAACTCACACGAAATGAATACGGAGAAAAGGCCTTATGTACAACCAATAAAACCTCCCATGATGAGGGATATCAACGTGTAGACCATTGAATACCCTAAAGAATACATGCAAGAATAAGATATAAACAATGTAGGACATTAAAATCCCACCTTCTATATCAGTAAGACTGAACACACAAAGTCTCTGACCATGCAAGAGAGTTATGAGTCATATGGTTATTACAATATTCCCACTTCCCAATACTAATGGATTTATGACTCTGTGATGGTGGAAATCAGATATAATTATAAGATATAACCTAGGCTAGGGGGACCATTTAGGGTGAGTCATCAGAACAAGCGCCTTGCACCATTACCCAATCTCGAGCGAGCACATGATAAAAGTCTGATTCATTCAAAAGTATCAAAGGAAACACAAGGGTTTCTAGCTAAGAAAGGAAAGAATAGTCAGGACTACAACTTGAACTTAACCCAAGAACCCGAGGAGTCAAAGGATCCTATACCATCCCAACTACGAATTTAGCTAGTCAAGGAAGGTAAACAAAGCATAATCCCACTTTTCAATTTTTGATAGGATTTAAGCAAGATAAAATTCCATATTCCTCTATTAGAACTAAATCCAAACATAACGTATCAACAACTTATACAAAATCTCATGACCCTCTCTAAGACAATTACTCATAACAACACTTTCAACATCCACAAAAAATGTCTTCTTTTGGAATGTGGACCTCACATACAGCAACAAGATGAAAATAGTCCTCGTTTATAAATCACCTTCAATGTCCAAAACAATTTGCTTCACAATTGTGTTTTAGATTCGAGAGCATACCACAACCTCATGGTCAAGTTGGTTATGGTGGAATTAGGATTGAACATCACTAAATTGTACCATGACTTATATTCTTTTGATTCTAGAAGGGTGAAATTCCTTGGCCTCATTAAATAGTTGGTGATTTCTCTTAATCAAATACTAACCAAGGGTTTGGCTATGGATATAGTGGCAGATGACATCCCTACTTCATATGGCGTCTTACTAGCAAGATCATGGGCTGGGAAATTAGGTGGTACTCTACAAAAGGACTTATCATACGCCACGATACCTATTTTTAAAGGTCAAGAATCAAGTTTGTACAAGGAAAAACTCTTGTACGTCATAATTGATGCAAATAATTCTAGGAATTTACTTATCTACAATGTAGAAGAGTCGATGGGTTGTTATAGCTTATTTGAAAATCCTCAAGATATGATTGAAGTGGAATCACACCTTGTTGAGATAGAAAAACCACACAAACGGAATTTATTTTGGATTTAGTTTTTGAAGGAGCATATTCCATGGAAGGAATAGGAGCAAGAGCGATTCTAATACTGTCGACAAGAAAAAACATCTCACTATCCTTTAAACTAGAATTTGGTGTGACCAACAATGTTGTCAAATACAAGGCATTGATTTTAGGGCTAGAAAGGGCATAGAAAATATGGTTAAAGAACATCGTAGTTTTCAGTGACCCTGACCTAGTAGTATTTCAAGTAATAAGTACCTACATCTCCATGAAACCTCGAATAACATCATATCACAATGCCATGTGAGATAGTATTGAAAATTATTTTGATTCTTTTAACATCACAACTCAACTCAGGGAAGATTACCAACATGTAGTTCAAATGGAAATACTAGCTAGTACTTTCAAGTTGCCTCGTGAGAAAAATTTGAAGTATAGAGTAGAGATACGATACAAGTCCTGTATTCTAGATAATGTTAGACATTGGTAGGTGTTTTAGGATGACCACCAACTAAGAAGATTTCTCAAACTAGTGGATGAATTTTCTACCACTAACATTAGCTTTTAGGATGAAGCACCTAAGATAGACCAGGAAGAGGAAGATTCACAAGACAAAAGTATTAAGCTTTTGAATCAAATTGGAGGTCACAAAGTGATACAACTCAAAAATAAATTCATCCCCAAAGGATTGGTACCACTGGAAGAAATATTTGATCACAATGACATTGATAATCCACCAGTTTTCCAACTAGTAGTATGAAATGTCAAAGAAAACATTCTTGGCACAAAAGAGAGCTCGCATAAGGTAAATCTTGCCAATTATTTTCATCTTACATGAAAAATGAGGTACATTTACCGATTTAAGTAATTTAAGGATGTTTTTATGTGGAGGTATGAAGTTTTGAAAACTTATGAAACTTGTTTGGTATGTTTTATATTATTTCCATGATTGGCCCTTGAATAAATATTTTAGAGTTGGGTAATGCCATGGAAAACCAAATTCTAGGCATATTTTCACATGGTTTTCACACATGGTTTTGGGCATGATGGTTTTATGCTCATGGTGTTTTATAGATCTAGTCATTGGAATTTCGGTTATGTTTAATATAGGGTCAGTGGATTGGGGTTTATGAATGCTTCAACGTGTATATATATGTATTGTAAAATTGGGATCTAGGGGAAAATATTTGTGTATATTTTTTTTTATGTTCTCGCCATTGTATATTTTTTTCTGTTTTAAAAATTTGTTTGCAAGTAACTTTTGGACAAGGTTAAAATCTACATTTGGTATTAGATTAGTTTTTGATTTAAGGGGATGTCTTTGTTGCTGAGGGATTTTGATTGGGCCTATGGTAGACCATGTTCAGTGGGAGATATTTAGGATTGATTCTTGTGGTGAAAGGAGATGGAGAAGAGTGGAAAGATAAACATCGAGAAATTTAATGGTAAGAGTTTTTAGTTGTAGAAGCTCAATATGGAGGATCTGTTAGTGGACTAAGATCAGTGGATTGTTGGAGATCCAGGCATGACACCAATAAGAATGTCAACAAAATACTTGGTGAATTTAAATTGGAAGGTGAAGATAAAAATATGATTGTGTCTCTCAAATTTATTATTGTTGAATGTATTAGGAGAAACTATGGTGAAGTCTTTGTGGGACAAGCCAGGGACCTTGTAGCAATCTATATCTGTAGTGAACAAAATGTTTGTTGGCTTGTATGGGCCTGACCCAGGTTCAAAGATGATTTAGCCAAGAAAATCCTAGTACTACTGGCCCTTTAAGCAATAGTCCGTGGAGCACTGATTGAGGTCTCACCCAAAGTAGTATGGGAGGTGGTAGAACCAGGTTTCTGCACCCTTGGGATGTTTGATGGGCTTCTCGAGGTCCGTTGTCTAACCTGTCACTACGTGCACTTGTGACCCCTTCACAACCTGCAATGCGGCTTCCACACAACCCTGCTCGGGGTGCGATGCATATAATACCCAAGTTCCTTGCTAATTAACCAATTACCTAACTGGTGTGTGTAAGATTTATGGTTATTACAACATATTCAACAATCATATCAGTGTGTGTGATACATAAACTAATTCAAACACAAATAAGATAATGCACAAAAAATACACAGAAATAGGAATCAACTTCTCTTTATTAATCTTCAATCCCTCTACAGACTCGACAACGCCCTACACACTCAGCTGCAGGGGTCCGCTCACTCTGCTACGGACTCTACTAGGCCTCTGCGCACTCAGCTGTAGAGCCTCTTCCTACTACTACGACCCAATACACTTAGAATCCTACTCTAAGCTCGAACCATTCCTTCGCTACTTACTCTATCATCTCCTCCCTTTACAACTTAGAGCCTCGCTCTATTTATACAATCCCATGGTCTGCGGACCATGGGTAGGCCGACATGACTTTACATTACATTACATTCCTTTAGGGCGGATAGCCTTATGACTTAACCTCTACTTTGCAGTCCGCACCTGCAATTTGTGGAGTCCTACAAAACCTTTGACGAAAACATGGGCTTTGAGCCCCAAAACCTGTGGTGGGGGGATTCCATGCCCTATAGGCCCCCAACACAATCATCGTGACTCATCCCGACTCACTCTGCTGGTGTGGTGATCTTGGCATGGAGCCCCTCCAACTATTCCCATACTGCCCGAAGGTCCACGACGCACTTGTTGTGTTGTTTGTTGGACTTGCTGCATGCACTCTTCTGTTGCTTCTGAATCATCCATGTCTGACTGATGTCCTTTCTTTGTTACTAGCTTTTGATGCTTGTGTTTATAGGCCCGCACCCTTGTCGAGCTCCTTCGACCGCAAAGACTGTGCTTCGGCCGGTTATTCAAAGAATTGGCCCACCCATGTAGGGTTTCAAGCGGCTATCGTTGACTTCGCTTGGGAAGGGTTCTCCATTGATTTTGACTAGCTGGACCATGCCTTCATCTGTGACGTCTTTTACCACATATGGTCCCAGCCAATGCATTCTAAATTTTCCCAAATTTTTTTCAAAATTGCTGTCATACAGTAGCACTAAGTCGTTTACCTTGAAGGTGCGCAACTTGATATGGCCATCATTCTAGGCTTTTTCACACTGCTTTTGTACCTGCTGGTGAAATCCAGCTAGAAACCATTCTTCCTTGAGTTCTTCTAATTGCGTAAGCCTTTCTTCCACGGCTTCGCGGTCTATCATGCTTGTGAGCGCTGCTATTCACAGACTAGGTATGATGTATTCCATTGGCATGACTGCTTCCATACCATTGACCAACTAGAATGGTGTCTGTCCCGTTATTTTTCTTTCACGTCATCCTATACGCCCATAACACAGTAGGTACACGCAGGTCCTATTCATTCCACTACGTGTTACATACTTTGGTTAGTGTAGTCTCTAGTATTTTATTGAATGCCTCTACTGTTCCATTGGCCTATGGGTGGTACGGTGTACTTTTCTGATGATACACCTGGAACTCTTCTATGAGCGTGCCGATGGTTTCATTCAAAAAATGTGTTTTGTGATTGCTCATTAAGATTTTCAGATAGCCAAATCATGTCAACGCATTTTCAAACAAAAATTTTGCAGCCATAGCAGCTGTGTAGTCCTTGACCGGTTGTGCTTCCATCCATCGTGTCAGGTATTTCGTCGTGGTGATGATGTAGCATGCACCCGTCTTTCCCTGAGGTTTGATTGGGCCCACAAAGCCAATTGCCCATTTCTCAAATGGCTGCAGTGTCATTTAGGGATTTAGTGGCATCTCATCCCTTCGTGATGGTTTTCCCATGCTTTGACATATATCATAGGCCTTACAATGCACTTTCGAATTCTGGTGCAGGGTTGGCCACCATAACCCTGTGCGAAGTATCTTCTGTGCGGTCGCACGTCTTGCATAGTGTCCTCTTGCAGTTCCCCCACGTGCTTCCATGAAGATCTGACCTCGTTCAAATTCAAGTGTGTATCTTCGTAATATCTCATCGTTGCCCATCTTGTAGAGGTGCCACACAATGACAGAAAATTCTACCACGTGCACCACCAATTCCTTCTTCTGTTGGATTGAGTACTCCTTCAATGCAGTCCCTGTTGTTAGAAAATGGATTATATCTTCAAAGTGTCCATCCACGATGCATATTGCAAAGAATTGTGCATCAAGTAGTCCTTGCTCCAAATTTGTTGGTTCCTCACCTATCTCAATTTGTGACGAGTGGTCTGGTCCTACGTTTAAGTGTCTCGACTTGAATATAACCTCAAAATCATATTCTTGAAATAGTAAAATCCATCTGCATATTTCCCCCCCCAACACAGGCTTTTTCACTAGGTATTTCAACGTGGAATGGTCGGTATACATCTTAAAATGTCCTCCAAGTAAATAGTGTCTATACTTTTGGAGTGTGTACACAGTTGCCAACCCCTCCTGCTCAGTGGCAGAGTAGTTATTTTCTACTTTGGACAATCTTCACCTTGCAAACACAATTGAGTGATCTACACCCTCCACGCCTTCCTGTCTGAGTACTGCTCCCAACGTGATACATGATGCATCAACATGTACATGGAATTCCACATCACATTTCGAGAAGACCAGGATTGGCACAGAGACTAGTTTCCCCTTCAGGAGATCCAAACTCTTCATGCAATCATCATTCCAGCAATATGTAACATCTTTTTTCAATAGCTTTTCAATTAGCGCAGTTATTTGGGCATAACTTTTGATGAACTTCCTATAGTATCCAGTGTGTCACAAGGTAGTGCACAGTTATTTAACACTTCACAGTGCTTCCAAATTGAGGTTAACGAAAATCTTCACTGGGTCCACCATCAATCCTTGTTTGCAAACCACATGTCCCAGCAGGTTTCCAAAGGGAACAAGGAATGTGCACTTCTTCAGGTTCAATGTAATCTGGTGTCAGCGGTAAGTATCCAGCATCAAACGTAAGCTCACTACATGGTGATTAAATAGTACAAAAACAGTCCAATCATCTAGGTGTTAGCACCTAAATCTGCCTTAGGCTAAAGGAAGGCAAAAATTAGGGTAACCACAAATCACGCTCACTCTGGTAGCTAGCCCTACCAGAGTAAGAGAGGGCTCTCTCCGAGTCACACTCAGCGAATGGATAGGCAAAATGGTTTGAGATGACTTACAATGCGATGTTTACCTTAGGCTAGTAAGTGAAAAGGAATTTTGGAAAAGATTTTTTGAAGTGATCGAGCTTCCGGGATGTATATGGGACTGGCGCTCAGCAAAGAACAGAGAATTGAGAATGAAGGCACAGATTATTTCGTGAGGCAAGGTAGGTGGGAAGCGCAACAATTTCGACTTAAGGTGACGCGAAATGAAAAGATTGCTAAAGATAGTGAAAAGGGCATGATCGAATGAATCCTTTTCAAGAGAAGAATAACACTGCACATGAAATTTTCCCACAGGCAGAGCAATATAAATTGAATTCTACCTAATCTCACTTAGAAAATTTCACTGAAATGAAACATGAAATGAATTATGAAACATAACAAGATACATATGGAACATAAGAACACATTTGCTACACTCACAACCACAAGAATCTCATGAAACAGAGCTGCTGCCTTTCATTAACTCTCTGTCAAAAATACACAGTGCAGAAACAGAGTTTCTTTCCCACAGTCTCCTAGAAGTTACAAGCCAGCCAACCCTTTGCAAATAACTTGTATACAATATATAGAAAGTGTAGAGAAGAGATGGAACGCCCAGGGGTTGGGAAGTTACTCAAATCATTTTGAAAAGGAGATGGAGAGCAAACCATCAGCTACAGGTGTAGCGCTCTCAAGCATGACATTTGGCTGGGGTGACCCTTTGCATTCTTTTGCCACTTGGATAGATGCCCACCTGGAGAAAAAGCTCTTTAAAAGCTGCCTTTGGTGCCAAAAAACCAAAGAGTAGATGACCGGGCCCACTTGGAGAAGTCGCGACCTGAAATTTCGCAAAACGGGAACAATTTGGCAGTTTTTTCCTCTATGCGCCGCGCCAAATTCTCTGTGCGTCGCACCACTTCAGAGCCCATTTTAGGGCACTTGCAAGTGTCCAAAATGTGCCCAAGTGGGCTTGCTGTAAATCCCGTCCTGTCTAATTTCCAACCCAGCTAGAATTTCTGAATTTGAAGCTCATTTGCCCCTCCAAAACTTCATTCTCTCAAGGCTGCTTTCTGTGTGTCAAAAAAGTGGCTGAGAGGCCATTTTTGGGTGTTTTTTGACCTTTAGGAGACCCAAAACTTGTCAAAATTTCTTGCTCGGACACCAGTAGACGTATTTTTCGATGCTAAATCCAAATATGCAAGTCGTTCCTTGATTAGAGTGCTAGAATTTTAGCATCACACCAGTGGCGCGGCGCACAGGGAGGAATTTCCTGTTTTGTGCCCAAAAAATTTGCCTGTGACCAAAATTTGCCCAAATTTTTTGAAATTTGGGCTGGAGGTTCCCTATGAAGTGCTTTGTTGGGCCAAAGAAGCCTCAGCCAAGATTCAAAGCCGATCTTGCTCCTTTGCCTCCTTTGCCTCTTTTTTTGCTTTGCTCAATTTTGCCTTTAGGCTCCTGATTTTTGCTTTGGAACTCATGTTTCGAGCCTGGTAGTGATGATTCATGCGCCTCAGCATGTCTTTCTCCCTATTTTCTTTGTCCAATAGCCTCTCCAAATGCATGTTGACCCTCTCAAGGTTGGACTCCCGGTCTTCATTGATTTCTTGCTCCAAAGATGTGAGCAGAACCCTTCTTCTTTGAGCAGCTTGGCACTGCTCATGGATGTTCTGCAGCTCCATGATCGTCTATTGGTCCTCAAGATGTTTGTTTCTCTGCTCCAGGTAGTTTATGTTCCACTTGGCCCTTTCTAAATCAATGGTCAAGTCTTCAATCTCTGATTGCTACTCCCTGATGATCTCTATAAGCTCCTCATTGGTTGGTTCTGCATCTGTCTCATCATCCTGGAGGAGAACAAACTCAATCTCTTGCTCACCTGATGGCCCTTCCTCCTGCACTGGCTCCTTGCCCTTACCCTACTCCTATGATGCTGATGGCAGAAGCGAGGCCCCTTCCACCCTGGGTGGAGATAACACTCGCTTTACTGCTGCGAACAATGGTCTACTGCCCTTTTGGTATGTGATGTAAACTGGCATGGTGGCAGTCTCATGACTCTCAAACTGATGTGAAGGACTCTCCACCTCACACTCAAACCGATGTGAAGGACCTCCTGTATCATGCTCAAACTAATGTGAAGGACCTCCCACCTCATGTTCTGCCTCTGCTATCACCGGTGGAGCGCTGAAGAAATCACGAGAGATAAAGTCCACCCGAGCAATACCCCGCAATCCTAATTGATGGTCTACCAAGATCCGGATGAGAGCAAAATGATAGACACTGTTTAGCTGCTATTGTGGGGTCTTGTGCTGCATGAAGTTTTTCATCTTCTCAATGTTGTTGTAGATGAAGAATGGGAGGCTCGTCATCCCCACCCTGGTGAATTGCATGAGCAAGCTGATGTGATAGGCATAAAGGCGAGAAAACCTCCCCTCGCAATTGAAATATTTCATGATCAACCTCATGAGTGGGGCATACTCATCCCTCAAAAACCTGAATGGAAAAACTCTGGTGAGCTGGCTCAAGCAGTCGTTCTTGATGTAAGGCTCATAGTGATGCCTCTCCACCTTCTTCTTCTTATGCTACTGCTCCCTAATGTTTGGTATCCCTGTTGCCACTAATATAGCCTCCGATGTCAAGGTGAAAGTGACCCTAGCCAGGACAGATTGGCCTCCCTGTAGATGAAGTGTAAAAATGTGGGCCAACTCATGATGTACTCTGACATTTGCCACCCTTTGGAAAAATTCATAACATGCCAAGTGTTGGAAGCAAGACATGGCAAGTTGTTATAGACATTTTTGTGCCTAACAGCATGAAGCATGAAATGTCAATAATCTAAGGGATCCAAAGTCCCTAAACATGTTGTTCTTACCCCTAGAGGAACAAGGTCAGCAAACCACAGCACTTCAGATCAGTTCTCCACCTGAAAACACTCAAAAACAAGCAATTTCAGGATCATGTCAACTGCTCCACTGAGCATCTACACTGAATGTCAACTGCTCCACTCTGTACCTGCGCTAAATGTCAAATCTAATGAAGGCTACCTGCGCTGGGCGAGATTGGCCAAGTGGCACAGTCATTCTGCAAGGTGTCAGGTGCCCAGGAAGCTTCTAAAATGACACTTGGATCAGCAAATTCGCCCTATGATGAGTAAGAGGTCCTTAAACTCCAAGTGGAAGCTAGGATCTCCAAGTGGACTCAAGAACTAGAGTATAACTGAAGAGGGAGAGGACACAAGTCAACTTCATGTCAGTCTCAAGCTGACTCATCCTTTCTCCAAATATCCTATATATAGAGCTCTCTCATGAGGTCTAAGGAGGCTGGAATTTTGTGAATGTAAGGAAGTGTTGTTGGTTTGTGTATAGAACTATTGGGTGATTGCTTTGAAGGAGGTGAAGAGGAGATTTCTTTCTGCTGGGAAGTGTTGCTGGATTGGGCCTCTTATGGTTGTAACACTCTTAGAACTTTACTTCTTCCATTAATAAAGCATTTGAGGTTCTTCTATATGCATGTATCTTAATGGTGTATTGATGCTTGTATATTTGATTTATTCTAATCCTTGAATCCATTATGGATGTATGCTTCTTGTAGTTTCCCTTTCTTGTGCTTTTGCAGGATCTTTGTGTAGCTGGGCCAGTGAAAGAGCAAGGAGCTGGGAGCAAGCAGCAAAGAGGGAAGATTGGATCAATCATTAGCGGGAGATAACGGTTAGTGGATCTCTTCCTCCTCTCTTTTACATCTCATAAAGAAGTAATTTTGAATAGCTTTGTATTCAGTTGTTGTTGAGGTACTATCACCCTTAGAGTTGGATAGGGTCATTCCGTATTGGATACTTTTCCCTACAACACAAGTGGGCATGCTTGTAGCTCTATGAGGGTGTTTGGCTCATCTCTGAGATGTCTGCCACTCCGGTGATGTCTCCTATGGGCCCTCTCTCCTGAAGATTTGTCATTGTGTGTATCCCCCTCATAATTTTATGAATTTTCTGATGCCATTACTATTGCTTGTACCCTGAGTTTTATGCTGCCCTCTAAATCCAATGAAATTGATGAATGCTTTGAAAATCTGTCACCAAGGGGACAATAAAATAGGGGAGTGTTAGGAGGGGAATGATGAAAAGGGAATAGTGGTTTAAAGGAGAAATTTATCAGGGATTTGGGAGTGTTTGGGGTATGGTATTGATGGGGTAGGTTTTGGGATATTTTGAGCTATAGGAATAAAAGGGATGAATGGATATGATTACAATGTAGCTAGGGTAACTATTAGGGGAAACTGCTCCAGGGGAATTAGCTGATAGAGGTAGGATAGGAGCTTATTTAGCAATCATGTTACTGTAGCAAAACCCTAGCTTTTTTTTGCCCTTCTTTGTGTCATTTTTGGGTTTACTTAATAAAAGTTTTGCCTTTGATTTCATGGTCACCAAAATCATATTTTTCTTTGAGTTAAGGATCAATGGTGAAAGAATCTAGGGCCACCTTTGCAATTTTTAGAGCCATTTATGAAAATTTGGGTGATTCGGTGCTTTTTTAGGCTCACAGGCCTATGCACAGCACGCTTTACCCAGTGCGCTGCACGCCGGGTATGCGTCGCACCAGTTCTATGTTAACACTGTGGCCAGGCTCCCAATGCGCCGTGCGCCCTGAGTGCGCCGCACGCCCTGAGTGCGCCGCGCCACCTTGTGTGTGCGTCGCGCACTGTCAAACGACATTAATTTTCTTGCAACTCTGGGGGTGGGTCTTGGTGGAGATTTCTAGGGGGTTTCCTTAGGAGACAAGGTGGAATGGAGGTAACAAATGACGAGGAGTAAGGGGACAAGGGGATGGGAGCAACCTTGGCGGCGTCTTCACAAATTTGCAAACCCTGTTTATCATTTTTTCTTTGATGATTATTTGCATGGATGGCCAATGTGCTCCGGATATCATTCAACATCTTAGAAACAACGCTGTTGACCAAATTGACAGAGAAGAGGTTTCATTTGAGCCTACCTCTTGCTTGCTAGCCTTCAACCGGGATATAAAACCAATTTGCAAGTGTTTCGAGCTCCCTGGCTATGTGCGTCACGTGGCAAGCCCAGTGCATCACGCACCCTGAGTGCGTCGTGCCCTTGTTGATTTTGCACTGTGGGCTGGCTGCCAGTGCGTTGCGCCCTCTATGTGCGCCGCGCCCTTTGGAAACCGGCTCTCCCTCACTCAAACCCTCATGAATTTTCTCTCTTACCTTTGTAATTTCTCTCCAAGCTTGCCAAAGCACAAATGGTTTTTGTTTTGGGCAAAAACAAGTATATACAGGCTTGGGAGAGTTGGGTTCAATTTTTTCTTCTTTGAAAACCCACTTTCTAATGTTTATGTTTTGCACTTTTTTATTGACTTTAAAACACTATGCTTTTCCTTTTTTCTTTGAAATTTTGGCTCTCATGATAAAATTTTCTGAATTTCTTTGTGGGGACTGTGTGACTGGGCTTCTAGCTTCGAAATCCATGACTGCATCTGAAAATGTCAACTGGCGATTTTTGGAAAATTTTGTCATAGTTGACCTTGTTTGACTTTTCTTGAAAACAGAGTTTTGAAGAAGAGTCGATGTCTCTTCAGGTGATGATGAAGCTTTCTCAACCGTAGTTGTATAAGGCCTCCCTCTGGCCTGCATGGCTTGTTCTGGACATGTTTTTCAAAGACCACATTGATGATTTCCTAGACCCAACAATAAAAATGACTTTGTCCTATAATATGACCAGAACTTGACTATCATGAATTTTTAGTGATTATGTACAAAGACCTCAACCAACAGGGGCTAGACATGAGGGAAAATGACTAGCATGACTATCTCCATCAGATCATGGCATGTCCCTAGAAAAATGCAGCTGAGTGAATGGAGTAGGAAACCTAAAATTGATATGCACAAAGAGCTTTGATCTCTGATGGAGGGCTGCCCTGACCGACTCTAACACCAGGTAGACCTCCAAAAACTTGTGGATGTATTTTTTGAATGCACCTACCATGATGCGCGAAAATATAGCTGGCGCATTCTTCTGTCCAAACGGCATCACGGTGTATTTAAAGCATCCCCATTCTATTGTGAAGGTCATCTTGTTCCTATCTTCTGGCGTGATCTTGATCTGATGGTACCCTGAGAACCCATCCGTGAACAAGTATGCTTCCTGATTGCCAACATTCTCTAGTACTTCATCTGTGAATGGTGTTGGGAATGGATCATGTACATAGGCATCGTTCAGCTTCCTGAGGTCTACGTATATCCTTATTTCAACCTTCTATTTTTTCTCTTGTACTACCATACAACTCACCCAGTTAGATTCTTCCACTGGTTCAATAATTCTGGTTGCGAGAATTTTGTCTAATTCATCACAGACCTTTTCTTTATACTTTGGATTCAAGCGGTAAGGTTGCTGCTTAACTGGCTTCGCGTCAGGTTTTAGGGTGATCTTCACTGTCCTTAAATTGCCAACGATTCCTTTTAAGTCCGTAATTTTGGTCAGGAACAAGTCTTGGTATTCGCGGAGTAACTCAGCGACCTTATCGACGGTGGTATTGTCCCAATAGTCACCAAGAGTTCCATATTTTGGTTCTACCTCCTTTCCAATGTTGACCTGCTTCTACTTTAGCGGCGTGGTGATGTCAGGGTCTTCAAGTGATGGTTGGTGTATCTTGCGAGAGCCTTCTATTTCTAAAATTTTAATGTTTCATGGGTCCTCATCATCCTCCTCAACATTGACGTTATAAGACTCCAGTGCACTGCTTAACTATATCACCCATTCTGGCTGAGGTACTCGCATTGGCTCCTGTGGTATAGTAGCACATCATCAACAATATCTGACAAATGATCTTCAAATGTAAAATTTAACAAGAATCCCTCGAGCAAGACATCCCATTCGCCCGTACCATGGCATAGCTCTGTCTCAATATACCAATTCATGGGTATGACATCTAGGGTATGGTAGAATAAATGCACCCATTTAGGTTGTGGCTCTTCCCCGTAGATCTTGGTCCATTTCGTAAGGTGCATGCGTGAATCATCTCGTTTGTTATATTTGTCTACTAGTCATACTTGGGGTTTTCCAAACCACAAGCACATCATCCTTGTGCATCCTCTCTAGTCTTCAAAAGTTCCTTGATGCGTACCACACCATCGTGCGGGTGTTGCACACAATGCCCACATCATTTCAAATTTGCTATTCTGGTACTGCACTTTTGAATTTTCTCAGAAATTAATCCACTGCTGACAATCCATCATATGTCGGAAGCTCCCTTGCCTCTATTGTCACTCTATCTCTTCGTCTGAATCTGAAGTGCAGGAGCTTTCGCGCTCCCATAAAATCCTTCCATCTGTAACTGGATTCACCCAATCCTCTCCTTGTGCAGTTATCTTGTAAATACAGTCAATATCGTCATCACTATCATCATCGCGCACCGGTTCGGTGTATCACGCTCCTTCGGCTGGATCTAGTGCTACTACTACGCGTAGTGACTTTTTCTCAAAGATCATTTTGTGCTTCTTCAGATTTATGACCCCGTTCATATCAGTAGCCCAGTCTATTCCTAGTAGTGTGGGATAGGGATTTTTGTCATTGACAATCTATATCACTTCAAAATCTACCTCTACACTCACGCCTTTAATATCGATTGTCACCCCCTGCAATCTTCCCATGGGAAAAATATTCTATTGGTTCGCCATTCGTAACTGAATAGGGGACCATTGTAACGTAGGTCTGCCCATGCATTCCCATGTTTGCTTTGGTAGTACATTCACGTCCAAACCCAGATCCAAGATTACCTGATCCATTTCATACTCGCCTATTTGCGTAGTCAACCTCATCTCCCTTCCTGTGCACAATGCATGCTTTCCAAGTTTTCAGACCACGTGCGGTTCTCTTGACCCCGTAGACCTAGTGATAAGTTCCTGTAGCCCTTTCACTACCTTGCTATCATGAAACAGTTTCATGCATGTCTCCAAAAAGGTAGTGAGCATTGAAGGATCCAACCCTGGTTCTAGTTGATCCATACTACCTGAAGTGGAGTCCTCCATGAAGCTCTTCTTAGCTTACATGAATGCCTCCTTCGTGCATTCATCAAAATCAGGTTCCATTGTAGGAGCCTTGTGAACCCACGCACTTTCTTCTAGCTAATTCCCTTTATCATCTCCCATGGTCATACCATTCATGAGCATCATGTTTACATTTAGGTCTTCTTCGTGTAGTTCAGACCTCATCATTTGTAAATTCTGGGTCGGAGGGGGTTGGAGTACCCCCTTTTCGCGCATCTTCGCTATCAACGATAGGAAATCTTCTGCCTCATGATCAAACTGATTATAGCACCAACATGATATCCTAGTTGGGTTCATACAATCATGGGCATAATGCCCTGGCCCTCCGCAATTGTAGCAAATTATCTGGTTGCGACCCCTTCCTGGTCCCATTCCACCTCGACCCCGACTGCACCGCTAAAAACCAACGTATGCCATCCTTGCATTTGGGTAAAGGGCTCATGTTTAGGCCTGCACCCTGTAGGCAGGAGTTTGATCCATCATTAGTTCATAGCTTTGGTAGGTGCATTCATCATGACCTACCGACCTGCAGAAATTACAAAACAATTGTTGGGACATGTACGTATACTTTTGCAACAGATGAAAACTATCTGTGGTGTGCCTTCCTCCTATCTAGCAGATCACACAACATAATGTAAACACTGTGCTTGGCCCTGCCTATGGCTCTGGTCTTAATGGCATTGGCCCTTCCCCTGCCAAGTAGTTCGCAAACACTAGATAGTGGTCTTTGTCGTGCCCTTGGCCATTGCATTTTATGCACCACACTTCCTCACACATGCCCAGCCAAGTTGTCATATCCTATTTCAAACTTTACATCTCCAGACATAGAATCTATAGTAGTGCATGGATTTTTTGGACTCCCAACACAAATTATTGCATAGGGGTCTCATGCAATCTCATTGCCATCTCCAACGCTTCGGCCTGGGTGGAAATTTTTTGCTGTGAAAGTGTCATCCTTAAGTGTGGCATAAGTGAGGCCACAAACCATGTGTGATGTTGTGCATCTGTTAATGTCATATTGGCTTCGTAAATAATACTCTTCAGGCTTTGGTCCAGATCCCAGGGGGTCTCGCCTGGGAGCATTGCGATCTCCTTAAACCCGATGATTGATTGTGTCTCTCATTTTGGCCTACTAAATTCCCTATTCAGTGCGGTCTAGATCTCTGCAATTCCTGCGTTCGAGTGGTCATTATAATGCTTGATATGCTTAATGTGCGATCTTGTAGCACGTTCACCAGCGTATCCTTTTTAATATTATCATCCACAATGCCCTGTGCTTCCCATACTACCCTTACCACGAACTAGAATTGGTTCAGATCTTCATTTCCTACTCCTCTGAACACCAGCAGTTTGATCGCACTTGCCATACTGAACTACAGTGGTGGCGGAGGTGGAGTGGGTGGAGATGGAGGTGACGTGGGTGAAATGGGTGGCAGTGTGGGTGGGGGTGGTAAACGTGGAATTCTCTATCTTATCAAACTAATTGCAGTTCTCGAAGAAACTTTCGCGAGCTCCTCATCGCTTTCTTGTGAGGGTGAAATTAAAGGATTGTTTTTCAACTCTTGACAACTTTCGCTTCTGTAGATCTTCCCATTTTGCATAGTCCCAAACATTAATTTATTCGCATAACTCGCTTTTCACATAATAGCATCTTAAAAGTGTTCAAAGATTTCATATACTTACCTCACGGTCCCTTCAGAAAATGTCGCTCTGCCTCACTGTAGCTGACGGTCGTGTCTACCATGAACTCAGTGATAAATCCTCCTATCATTCAGTCGAGCCAGTGGTCCACAGCTCACGCTATCTTATCTTCTGATGCCTCTAGAATGCACTCTAGTTTCAGAGTCCACACTATTGTTTTGTTGAGCCTACACCTTCCCTGGTTGTCTGCTAGCTTCGCAATCCACTCAAACAACTCAGACGGAAAAGATGCAAAGAAAATTTTGTGGATTTCCATGTAGAAGTAGCGCTCTACCACCGTTCCTTAGATACTTGCAGATTTATGTTTTCCTGCACTGTGAACTCGTGAATCTTCTTGTCCAACCACTCTTCAATTTCTTTCTTCATTGGATTCCAGTGGCACGAAATCAGACATCCTTTATGCAGATGTCGGTCCTAGCAATAGAACCATTTGTTGGCTTGTATGGGCCTGACCTAGGCTCAGAGGTGATTTAGCCAAGCAAATCGCGGTACTTCTAGCCCTTTTGGAAATAGTCCGCAGAGCACAGACTGAGGTCTCACCCGAAGTAGTATGGTAGGGTGCTCAAACCAGCTTTCTCCACCCTCGGGATGTTTGATGGGATTCTGGAGGTCCGCGGTCTAACGTGTCGCCACAGGCATTTGCAATCCCTTCGTAACCTGCGGTGTGGCTTCCGCGCAGCCCTGCTCGGGGTGCGAACCATATAATACCCAAGTTGCTTGCTAATTAACTGATTACTTAGCTAGTGTTTGTAAGATTTATGTTTATTACAACATATTCGGAAATCATATCAGTGCACGCGATACATAAACTAATGCAAACATAAAGAAGATAATGCACATCATTTACACTGAAATAGGAATCAACTTCTCTTTATTAATCTTCAATCCCACTACAGACTCGACACTACCCTGCGCACTCAGCTGTGGACTCTAATAGGCCTCTGCAAACTTAGCTGTAGAGCCTCTTCCTACTACTATGACCCAATACACTTTGAATCCTACTCTAAGCTCAACCATTCCTCTGTTACTTACTCTATCATCTCCTCCCTTTACAACTTAGATCCTCACTCTATTTATATAATCCCATGGTATGTGGACCATGGGTAGGCCAACATGACTTTACATTACATTACTTTAGGATGGACAACCCGATGACTTAACCTCTACTTCGTGCTCTGCACCTGCAATTCATGGAGTCTTACAAAACCTTTGACCAAAACTTGGGCTTTAAGCCCCAAAACCTGCTGTGGGGGGATTCCATGCCCAACAATATTCCTGCAGAAAAAAATTTATAACCTCAGGATGAAGGATGGAGACTGAGTGAGAGAGCATATGAATGCCTTTAGTACTGTGGAAATATAATTTTTATTCGTTGATATTAATATTTCAGACGAAGATTAGTGCATCATTTCTCTTTTTTCTCTTCTAGATTTGTGGGATAGTTTGGTTGTTGCAATATGCTAAGCAACTATGCTAAGCAGAATTACTAAATCAACACTAACCTAATGCTACTATCTAAGTTAAAGAAGTAATGAGCATCAAACCATACTAATGTGTAAGAAAGGAAACTAAACTAAATATGTTTTAACTTTCTTGGGTTTTTTTGGTAAAATCAAGCATGCAAGTTAATTGTTCTTGTAGACGTGACAGGTGGATGGAAGGTGGTTGAGGATGGGTAGAAGTTGTATGGATTGGCAGCATTTAAAAGATATGCAGAACAAAGTTCAGGAAGGAGTCAAGTGGAAGAGCAGTCAAAAATCGAAATCAGTGAAAGGAAGATGTAATGAAGCAATAGTGCAGAGAAACTATTGGATCAGTCAGGAATAATATTAATCGGAGATGAGGGGTGAAGATGTTATCGCAGGAGATTACGTGAATAGATGGATGAACAAGATTAATGGGAGATGAATGGCAGAGATTTTATCACAGGGGATTAAGTGAATAGAGGGATGGATCGATCAACGAATAAGATTAACAAAAGTTGAGCAGAGGAGATCTTATCGCAGAGATTAAATGAATAGATGGATGGACCTAATCAAGTGACGTGTTGGCAAAAGGGGAGAAATGTGTGCAATGATGGAGTGGTCTTCGTAGGTGGTAAGAAGTTTCTCGCACGCCCTCAAAGCTGTAAGCTATATTTCTAAATCTCACACGATTAGCCTAATTGAGAGACATGTAGCATGGGCAAGCCACTTTTCTCGCATTCTCTCAGTTGGATATTGGTTGTGCAAGAATTCATGCAAGACTATGCGATAGCAGTTGGATCATGCGGGATTGATCAACGGTGGAGATTTGGAGCGCTTAAATTCAAACGTTGAAATGAATATGTGACACGCGGTTAATGGTAATTGGTCAGGTTTGTTATGGATCAAATGGTAAGGAGATCTACGGGTATAATTTGATTAAGACACAATTTATTGGCTTCTGCATATATTATGCATGAAGAAAGTGCTTAAGGAGATGAGAATATGAGTGAGATCTTATTACAGAAAGATAACAATGAAATGAACCAACTACTGAATCAAGACGACAAACTCAAAAGCTCATGTGAAAACTAGAAATCTATGTTTTTGGGTTTGCTGAAGGGTCTCTTACTCAAGTCATGGTCCCAGAGGGAGGAGGTGAGGGCAAGACACCTGCTGACAACCTTATGGGGGTCTTTATATCCTTTCTAACCTGCTAATTGAAAGAAGGTGCAAATGGAAGCAAACTAAAACAAAAGCAATCTACGTTGCACTGTTGTAATGGAAATGCAACTACTTAAGCAAATCAATGATTAAACCATGAATCTATGCGATAAACTATTGTAATGGAAATGCAACTACTTAAGAAAATAAATGATTAAACCATGAATTTGTGCTAGCATACATGTACAATAAAGAGGAGTCTTAGTTGCTAGGGTTGGGCCCTAACTGGAGAGATTCAGCCCTCTGAGTTAACTCAGTGCTAGCTCGAAACAAAACTCATTATTATTATCAAAACAATGGATTACATCAAAAACTGTCACAAGTCTTGCAGCTCCAAAATAAAGTAGAGTTTTACAATCAAAAGTCTAAATCCAACTAATGTCCTAGGCCTCTCTACCTATACGTCTAATGTCTCCAACAACTTCCTTAAAATTAGGGAGGCTCAGCTCCCAAACTCAAGATAAACTAGTGCTTTGATTTTCACTTGCTCAGTTGCCTTCTAGTCCTCATGATTTGGCTGTTTGCACTTCGAGCTGATGGAGGAATATTCAAATGGAGGGGTAGTCAATGATGAGGATTTACCTACTATAATTCCTCTCCCTTGTCCCATTCGAGTTTTGACCAAGGTATTTGCCAAAATTCCTTGCTTTTATCCTTTAATCCTACATTAAATGAACATTAGACCACAAAGCAAAATATCCAACTCTGACTTATCTCATAAACAAAATATAATGAAAAGTACGCAATAAGTTGTGAGAATAGTTGGTTTGACTAAGATAGGAGGTGAATTCAGGCCCATATAATTACCCAATGATGAGGCTCATCATCACCCCCCTACTGAATGTGTTGTTCATCCTTTGAGCAACTTAGTCAATGTCCATGTCCCTCATGGCTCTAGTAGCATCTCTGACATCCCATGCCTCTACTATGGTCTCTTCTTCTTATTCATAGAAGCTTGCTTTCCTTTCTGCTTCTTCCCAATGCCTCTTTTCCTCTTATTCATTTCTCCCTTATAGCATCCCTATGAGTACTGGTGGACTGAGTTTTAGGCCTATCCAATTGACCTTCAACCTTTGCATTGATTGCTTATACAAAGGTGTCCTATTGAATGCCTCTCTCAACATTTGAGGAGAGTGATATTCCTGATCTTCATGCTGTGTGGCAGTGTGTTCCATCTCCTTAAGTAGGCATGTATACTATCATCTCCTAGCAGCCTAAACATATCCTCAAAATGTGAAATTGCTTGCTCTGGGGTAGCAAGATATCTAGATGCCAGCTGAGAATCATTTTCAATTAGATTATGGGTGTTGATTAGGTCCATGGTATTTGATTGTTCAGCTCTGATGAAAAGAGTTTCATTTTGTTCTCTCACCAATATTCTTTTCACCTCTGTAGCCCTTGACTCCTCATGGTTCATCCATGATGTGAAAGCCATTAATTGTAGATCTCCTAGCTTGGCATTAGGATCCCAAACATTCATGTATGTGAGGGCCATGTTGTGCAAGTAAAACTCAACCATTTTGGCCCTATCCTCTAGTGTACTTTGATCATAAAGATCAATAAACTACTTGTTGTTCGAAAATCGCATGGTGCCCCTTTGTGCTAGTGTTTTAGTCTGAAATTGCTGCCATGGTTCTTTGAGGTAGAGAGCATAGGATTTAGCTGGCATCCTACACTACCTGGCCTCCAAGGAGAGGCTGGCCATACATGCTAGTTGGTTTTTCCTTCCCTACAGCTATCCTCTTAGCCATGCATTTTCCTTCTCAAGTTGATCTCTCATTATTGCTTCTCTTTCCCTTAAGCCACTTAGTTCTTTGCCCATTTCCTTGAGCTTCTCTTCCATGTGCCCAATGTCTTCCTCTTTTCTTTCTTGCTTATCCCCTCCCTTTCTTTCCAATTTCTATGCTTCCTATAGTTTTTGTTGTGGATCGTGTAGGATGGCCTCACCCTTTCAGGAAGTTGATTTGGTACTAGGCCTCCTTACATAGGTGGTTGGTTACTTAGGGGAAGGAATTTTGTCTCTTGGTGTATGGGAATCTTCAATCTCAATAGGGATTTTTGTTGATATTTGTGGCTTCCCTTGTTTGATTCTTGTTCTCTTTCTTGTTATTAAATATAGAGGGGTTTTTCTTCTTCTTTTCCCTTTTTGCATGACTGGGGTGCTGAGAGTAGTGAGGACAGCTGATACCCCCCTCTCAGTGGCCTCTATAAACACCCTAGGTGACTCCTCTTTGTGTTCTTCCCCTTCTGTTTCAATGCCTTCTTCCTCTCTATTTTTATTATCTTCTTCCTCTTGTTGTTCTTTCTCATCTCCATCAGTTTCTTCCTTCATTTCCTCCTTTGCTTCAGTATCATCCTCCTTCTCTTCTCCTACTTCATCATGTTCCTCTGTATTAGTTTTCTCTTTGTCCTTCTCATCCCCATCTAGCTCTGTATCTCCTTATTCTTGTTTTGCCTCCGCCTCATTGATAGAAGGAATAACATCATAGGTGATGGTTTTGATGTCATCCTCTGCTGGTAAGTCTCTGATGATTGACCATGTTATAGGGATCCTGAGTTGTTGGAGGGAATCTTCAATGAGGATCCTGATCAACCCATGGTGAGCTAATTTTTGGGAATTCCCTTCATTTACTTTGTTGCTTGAGTCTATGAGTGATTGCATCAAGAAATAGGGTACGTTGAGTCTTTGGTGAACTAGTGTTTCTACCCCAAATCTTAATTCTTCAAGCATCCTAAAATGGTAGCCAAAAACAACACTGTATCTACCCTCACATGAGATATATTTGATGAGTTGGTAACCTAACTCATTCCATGGGTATGGTAGATTGTCCCTCCTTACTCTATTTTTATCCTCTGTTGGTTCTTCACCTTCTAAAAATAATTTCCTTTTTGCAACCTGACTGCCTGCTTTGTCTTCTTTTCTCCATGGAATTCCTAGTGGAAGTCTGTTGACCCTACTGATGAGCTCTGGGGTGAGATCTATAGTCATCGCTCTAATTATAACAGTGGCATGGATTCCATTGTGTGGAGTGAGGGAATGAGAAAATTCTTGAGCCACCTCATCATCATACCCTGCGAATTTTTCGAAAAACCCCATCCATTGGTGTCTTATAAAGATTTCAAGCACTTGGGGGTCTTGTTGTATCCTCACAGTGTTTGTGGGTTCTCTCCTATTAAACCCTCCTATCATCTTCCTTGTGAGGCTTGAGGAGGAAATGAGAGGTCTGACACAAGAATTTTAAATTCAGGAGAAAACAAAGTTTCTTATGTATGTAATTCACTTCCCACAATTGTTATATCCACCAGCTTTTAGAGCATTTATAGTTCATTTTCTTAAAAATGGGGATGAATTTTTAGATCCTGCCTCTTTAGAATGGTGGCAATGGACAATTCCCGTGATATTTCCTCTTGAACCCCTCTATGCCTTTCCTGTAGACTGCCTCTGTCTATCATATAGACTGCTCCTATAGACTATTCCTGTAGGAATTCCTGTGCATGCTCCTATAGAAATTCTATTGAAGAACGATGGATCCTTGCCTCCAGTGGGTGGCCAAAGTTATGAGAGCGACTTGAGTGAGGGAGTTTCGAGGAGGTGGAATGTAAACGATGTTTTTGTTTCCCTTTATGGCTTTTCGTGGTGAGGTTCATCGTAATCAGCTCTCACTCCCTGTAATCAGCTCCCACCTCATAGATTTGTAGTTAACCACTTCTTGTCCTACTCCTCCTCTGCCTTTGATTTAATTGCAGCCACGTGTGAGAGGACACCTGGTTTTGTATGTGATGACAGAGTGAAGGTGGCCAAGTTAACTAGCCACGTTTTCACTTATAAACCATCTACCTCACAACCCTTACAATTTTTGATCACATGATGCATATGAGCGAGTGAGTGGGATACTTACTTGTGGTCTCGATGCCATGCTACAGTTGTCGAAGATCAGAGGTGGTGCATTGTTTATTTGTTGCATGGTCATTCATCTTCCTCCTCCACTGTCTGGAGCTCCTTGATCACCCTATTGAAGACCTATAGCTGATGATTGATATTTTGTGGGATAGGTTGCTATAGGACCTAACCAACCTACCATTCACCATCGAATTTCTTTCTGTAGGTTTTTAGGGGATCCTGTAGGAATACAGGGGATCCTATAGAAAACATAGTCTTTACCTAAATAGAAGCAACAAAGAGAAAAAAACAATGGAATTGATGGAGAGATGCATGGTAAGGAGTGGAGGCAATGAATATATGTGAGGCAGGGTTCCCTTTGGATCTTCTCTTTGCTCCTTGATTGTCTTTCTCACCCACTTGCAAATAACAATTATGTTTTTTTTCTCTTTTTTCCTTTTTTTCTTTTTTGAAAAACATCTAGGCTACCTCAAATAGGTTTTCACCCCAGATGTTTGCCCTGGCCTCCTCAAGGAAGGTTTTCACCCAGGGATCTTCTTATTCTTATTTCTATTTTTTCTCATCCTTGGGCCGCCTCACGAGGTTTTCAACCCAAAGATGGGACTTAGGAGCCTCATGAAGGTTTTCACCTGAGTCTTTCTTCTTATTTTTTATTTATTTATTTCATTTATTTATTTATTTATTTTTATTTTTCTCAGTGACCTAACGAAGGAGGAGTTCGAACTTGCTCCACCATCATCACTATTTTATTGATATTGTCAATGAACTCTTGCCTTGATAAAGGCCTCTTGTATATTTTCAATCAGTGTCCATTAACAAGTGATGGGATGGCTTCTTCATCTATAATTATGATTTACACTGAACCATTATCACGACATCTTTCCACCACATAAGGTCTGAGCCATCTTTTCGTTAGCTTTCCCTTGAAGTATTTATACCTAGAATCATATAACAATTCCTAATCGCCCTCTTAAAATTGCTTCTCCTTAATAGGTTTATCATGTTAGACCTTCCTTTGAAGTTGATCTATCTCTATATGTATGAGGGCCTGCATTCTGAATTCATCCAAGCCATTCAAATGGAACAATCTTTCTTTATGTGCATGACTGAGATCCAAATATAGTTGGGATACCTTCCTCAATGTGTTATATTCAAACTTAATGGATAAAAAAGCCCTTTTCCCATAGACCAACTCATAGGGTGTAAATCCAGTGGTTGTCTTCCATGTTGTATTATAGGCCCAAGTGGCCTCAACTAGTCTCTCTGCCCAATCCATCCTACTGCTGCTCACTACCTTGGTTAAGATGCTCTCCGGTTCCCTGTTGGTCACCTCCACTTGCCCATTAGCTTGTGGATGATAAGGAGCTTGTGGATGATAAGGAGTGGAGGTCCTATGCTTGATTTTGTGATGGATGAGTAGTTCTTCAATCACGTTGGAGGTAAATTGGCTGCCTTGGTCTGTGACTAGCTCTCTAGGGTACCCAAATTTGTAGAATACATTCTCCCTTAGGTACTCAGCCAACTTCTCTTCTGTTGCTACTGTAATCGCCTTGGTTCCAGCCCACTTAGTCAAATAATCAGTGCACACAATAATGTATTGTTTTTTCTTTGAAGGAGGGTTGATAGGCCTAATGAAGTCCATGACCCACTTGTTAAATGGCTCGAAAGTCACTTGAGGTTGTAGGAGAATTTCATCTCTTCGAGTAGGCTTTCCAATCCTCTGGCACCAATCACACTCACTAAGGTACTTTTTCACATCCTGATGAAGAGTGGGCCAATAATAGCCCGCTTGTAACACTTTGAATGTTGTCATCTTTGCTACAAAGTGACCTCCACAACGCCCATCGTGATAGGTCAGAAAGATGTCAAAAACATCCTCTTCCCTTATACACCTTCTTAAGATTTGATCTGGGCTAGGTTTGAAAAGATTGCCCCCAATCTAGGTGAAGGGGGTGCTTTTCTTGACTATCTTTCTCTTTTATTTGGAGGGAAAGTTTGGTGGGAACTATGCTAATACCAAATAGTTTGCTATATCAGCGAACCATGGGGAGAGAACTGAAATAGCAAACAAATGCTCATCTAGTAAGGGGTCATCCACCATTCCTTCTTCACCTGTAGGAAGATTCATCCTAGATACAAAGTTTGCAACAACATTTTCCTTACTAGGCTTATCAACAATAGTTAGATCAAACTATTGTAATAAAGGTAACCATCTTATAATTCTAGCATTCACATCTGGTTTCTTCATTAAATATTTGATAACAACATGGTTAGTATGCACAAATGTTTGGTAGCCTATAATGTAATGCCTAAATTTTTTTAATGAATGCACAACAGCCAGGAGTTCCTTTCCAGTCACAGTATAATTAAGCTCAACCTTTGATAGGTTTTTACTGATAAAATAGATGGAATAGGGCAATTTCTCCTCTACCTGACCTAAGGCTGCTCCTACTACTTTGTGTGAGGCATTAGCATGAATATGAAAAGGGAGGGCCCAGTTTGGGCCTCGAAGATTTGGTGCAGTGGTTAACTTACCCTTTAGAATGTCTAAGGCCTCTTGACAAGATTTTGACCATATAAACTTTGAATCTTTGGCCAGTAACCCAAATAAAGGAGAGGCCAACATGCTGAAGTCCTTTATGAACCTTCAGTAGTATCTAGCTAACCCCAAGAAATTCATGACATCCCTCTGCTTTTGTGGCGGTGGGACCCTTTGGATGATTTCTATTGTGTTCAAGTCCACTTGCAGTCCTTGCTCAGATATCAAATGACCTAGCATGATCCCTTCAGTCACTAAGAATTCACACTTTTCCAGAATTAGAGGCAGGTTCATTTCAATGCATTTGTGCAATACCTTGCCTAGGTTAGTCAGGGCTTCTTGAAAATCACATCGATAAGGTGTAAAATCATCCATATAAATTTCCACTGCATCATGTACTAATTCAGCAAAAATACTCAAGACTACTCTCTGGAAAGTGGCAAGAGCATTGCATAGGCCAAAAGGAAGGACCATATAGGCAAAAGTACCCCAAGGATAGGTGAATGTGGTCTTATCATGGTCTTCTGGGCATATTTGGATTTGGTTGTACCCACTGAATCCATCTAGGGAAGAAAAAAATTCTTCCCTACCAGACCATCTGGTACTTAGTCAATGAATGGTAGGGGAAAATTTTCCTTCTTTGTGGCTTTGTTCAACTCCCTGTAATTGACACAAATCCTCCACTGACCATTTTTCTCGCAACTAACACTAAAGTAGAGACCCACTCATTGTCAGAGATAGGGTCAATGAATTCTGCATCTAGTAGTTATTGTAGTTCTTCTTTGACTATATCTTTAAGAGCTGGATTCATCCTCCTTTGTGGTTGCTAGACTGGCTTGCAACCTTCATTGATGTATATGTGGTGAGTACACACTAACAGGTGTACTCCTTTAATTTCGTTGTAAATCCAAGCGAAGTCTTCTAGGTTTTCTCTCAACATGTTGCATACATTTTCCTCTTCAAGAGAAGAAAGAGGTGGATTAATTTTTAAAGTTGTCTCTCGGCCAGATTGTATAGTTTTGACATGGAGTGGGTTGGAATTGGCCAAGCATAAGTCAATTGGATGATTGTTTTGTGTTTCCCTTACTTCTTCTTCTAATGGTAATGAACTAGGAGTTGGACTTTGAAGCAAGTGTTCAATTAAGTCATCGTCATGTTGTTGTCCTCCTCCTATGGTTGCTTCCAAAGCATAAAGTTGGGCTAAATAAACCTCATCTTCTTCCTCCTCCTCCAACCATAAATGTAAATCATGCTCTAGAGAAGGTTGAGCAGGAGGGTATAGGAGTAACTTTTTAGACATGTGCCTATTCTTGATAGTCATATTCCCAGTTGTGCAACTAATGTAAGCATCAGCTATGGCCAACCATGGCATCCCAAGGATGAGAGGGTAACCAGTTAGCATAGCCTTAGGCTGGAGAACTAGAAAATCTGTAGGGCACTCCCAGGAGTCAAAAGAGACCATCACATCCTCCACAATTCCCTCAGGGGTGACTGTGTAATGGTCTGCAAGTTGTAGAACTGTTGTGGACTTCCTCAATGACCCGTGGAGGTTGATCTTGAGCATGGTGTCCCTGGTCATCACATTAATGGTAGCCCCAAGATAGATTAGAGTGTGTGGAATGATGGTGCCATTGATGTGCACATCTACTATAGGGCTTCCAGGGTCCAAATATTTTGGACATATTACCTGCCCCAACATTAAGTCAGACAATTGCCCAATGAAATTAATGGTAGGGGCATCCATTTTTCTTCTTCCTGGATGCTTGAAGCATTTATCCTTAATCAGCTTATTGTAAATGGGAACATCTTTTATTTCCTAGAGAAGGGGGATCTTTACACATATTTTTTTCGATTCTCCCAGAAGTTCAGTTTCTTCTAGGGTAGGCTGGAGTGGTTGGGATAATCTCTCAAGAAAGGGGGGAATTACTTTAAGGTTTATTTCCTTTATTTCTTCCTCAACCTCCCTGTTATCACTCAGGTTGTCCCTTGGCTCCTTAAGGGATACGGCCAAGGTAACCACAAACCAATCTTTGGATTGCAGGTCCTAGCTTACCTGCAATCAGAGAGGGCTCTCTCTTTGTAATTTAGCTTTGTTTTGATATGATTTTAGGCTAGTTATGGTGTACATGGGTTTTGTTTTGATGTTTGGTGGGATGGATGATGATGTTTTCAAGCAGAGTTGGCATGAAAAGTGAGAAGTTCAGACCATTGGGCATGGAGTCAAGGATTATGGGCTGCTGGGTGTGTTTTCTTTGGCAAAGAAGGATTACAGAGCAAGATAGCTAAACAAGGAACAATTTCAAGCTGGAATAAGGGGGAAATGGTGGTCAGGAAATGAAAGGAAACTAAGTAGCTCTCATTATGCCAACAGAGGGAAGGTGAGTGAACATTATATAGGAGCAATCAAGGGTTCCTAAATAACATTCATATATGAAGGAACTAGTGCAAATATGAGCAGAGAAGTATTCATATTCAGGACTAATTCAGAGGAAAACATATATAAATCACAGAAATTGAGAACAAAGTACAACTAAGTAACCTCTGAACTATTCTTTCTTCCAGCATCCTAGATCATGACACATAGATGATATTACAAAACATAGAAACCGAAAACAGCTAAGAAAGACTTATTGTTCCACGAAGTAGCACTAGAATTCTGCAATCATCTCTTCAGCCATCAGATCCACACCAGATAGTTCGAAAGCAAAACATTCCAGCTATCTTTGTTCATAAAATTTCTCAACATATACAACGCAATTCTAGAATGAGTTTTTCAACTAATAACCAACCAGCCAACCCTTAATACATTGCTGAGGGTGGTATATATAAGCAAAATATCTACAAACAGATTTGAGGGAAGATCTGAGGAAATAACTACGTTTAACCTAATTTTTGCTGAAATAAATGCAAAAATATCTATCTAATGCTGCGCTGGAGGCAGCAACATCAAAAATGAGTAAATACAGGTCCTTTGAGCTCTGCGTTGGCCATCTTGCAATAACTGTGCTTTGGGCTTTGATTCGCTGCTCTTAGGTGGCTCTGATTCTCATTAACTCTGATCTGATTTAGCTTTTAATGGCTTTAACTCTGTACTGATACTCTTTGACTTATTGGATGCTTTTAAATGTTCATTTTCTTTGGCTTTTACTGCTCCACTGATACTCTTTAACGCACTGCTGAACTGATACACTTTTCGCTGAATCGAGACTCTTTTGCCCCACTGATACTCTTTAACTCTGCTAAATTGCCCTTGCCTACCTCTTTATGGCGAGATTTGACTGCTGTTGCGCTTTCTGTGGCCTTCTGTGGGATTTGGAGGAGTTCCGGCGCTGGTCGATCAAAACATTATCAAAATTGAAGAAATACTGCAGAATGGCGGAGGAACTACTCACTGATGGCTTGTGCTGGGGCCGTGCTCATTGTCCGGAGCAAATTTGGGTTTGCACGGCATTTTGGCACGCTCTTTTTTTTGTGATGATGTCAGCATGACATCATCAACGGGTCCCGGGTATGGCAAGATGATGTGGCAGCTGACTGGGCGATGACGTGGCTGTGACACGGTGGCCAGGTGGGGACGCAGGTAGATGGCAGTAAGTGGTTTTATCGGACTGCTTTTTGTACGGGGGAGGTAAGTGTCAGAGGAGGCCCGATGCAATGAAAATAGGGCACGTGTCCCTGCGTACGGGAGAAAAACCACCCTCTATCAGAAGCTAACGCACCGCCACCTTGCTATTTTTGTCCACCGTCGGATTGGGGAGAGCGGATCTGACGGCTGAGGATAAGTTGCAAAATCATAATTGGCGAAGGACAATGGGTCGGAGCCTTTTATATATGGGCGATATGTGATGAGATGTGGGCCGTTGGATGAAGGGGATGATCGGACGGCTGACGTGCGATCGGCATATCGCATTGGTGGAGGGTGAGAGGTTAGGACTTAAATATATGCGATTACGAAATGGGGGTTGCGACATGATCTGGACCATTGAATCTGGGGGTAGATCGGACGGCTGCCACACGATCGACGATATCACATCGGCGGGGTGAATGGGGTGAAGGATTATATATATATGCAACTTGCGATATAGCAATCGCCGATATCGCATCGGCGATTGGATATCGGGGTTGGAGGCTTTAACAAATAGTGATGAGTGATATAATGGGCGATGTGACATGATCTAGACCGTTGGATGAGTGGGGACGATCAGACGGCTGGCACGCGATCGGCGATATCGCTTCAGATGCGATAGCGATATCGCATCGGCGGAACTGATTGGAGGAATGTTAAAGGGCATTAAACCATTGCAACTGCCGACTGCGAAATCGCATCGGCGAAATGATATCGAGGTGTTATAAAAGGGGGCCGATAATTGAATGTTGTGAACTCCGACAATGATATCGCGTTGGAGGGGAGGAAAGCTCATCGAAGGAGGAATTATTCAATCAGAAGAGGGTCAATGCGATCAGAGGGAAATTCCCTTGATCGGAGAAGGGTTTTATGAAATCAGGGGGGGGTTTAAATGCTTTTGAAGGATTTTTAATGCATCGGAAGGGGTCTGAAGCATGGAAAAAGGGCTAGATGAGCAAAATGAGGGTTCTTACTAAGTTTCAGGCAAACTTAGTAATTCCCAAGCAATACTTATGGTTATATTTCAACCAAAGGAGGGGATATGTATATATTGGGGATATTTAACATATTTTTAGTAGGGGAAGGGGAAACAGATAGGGATTTACATAGTAAGTTAGAAGTTAATGTGAATTTTGATCAGAAAGTGCTAAGGATAGAAATCTTAGGCTACAAAGGGGAAATAGGACTTTATAGAAGAAATATGAGCACTCCTAAGTAAAGTAGATCTTTACTTAGGCAAATGTTATGGAATATGATGAATTTTTGAGAAATTAGTGAATGATTTGGAGAAAAGGAAGAAGGGGAAGTTAGTCATGCCTCGCTCGAGCTGCTCCAAGGGAAAATTGCCTTGCACTTGTGATCTGAAGTAGATTTAACATTTTGAAACACAAAACTGATCACAATCCTTGATTCTGCAACCTCAGAACTGCCTACCCAGCCTACTTACCTAGCATTTTATCTTCTTTTTGTTTGGGTGCACTTGAACTAGCAAACCCAGCTTTTCATCTTTTCTTTTGGCTATCCTCCTATCTAAATCTACCCTTATATCTTCCAGGGGCTCAGATTAAGCTGTTGAGCACCCTTGCTTCTCTACCTATTTAACAATTTGCCAAGATTGAACAGTTTGGTCAGATCTTATTTCTCTATCTCTAAAAAAAGCAATTTAAACCTAGGGAAGCCAAGACTAAGCTGTTTGGCCTTCCCTTAACTATGAAATCCTTCAAAAATGGAATAATTCATCAAAAATGGAACATAGTAGTGGCATTTGAGCTTGCACACTTTCCTGGCCTTTTGTTTGGGGTTCATTTCATTTATTTTTCTCTTTGGCCAATTCATTGTTCTTTTTACCCTTTGATTTTTCTTTTAGGGCATACCCTCTTTACATTTTTTAATTTTTTCTGAGTTTTCTTGGAAATATGGAACCTTTGTATCATGAAAAACATGACATATTTTGCATTTAAATAGTCAATCATGAAATATGAGACCTATTGATATCGGAGGCTAACAGTGGCTCCACTTGGGGATGGCTTTTCCAGATGAAAAGCCAAGAACAACAGGTCAGAATACCTTGATCTTCAATTGTTGCTGTAAACTGAAACTCTCCTTTGCTGGCTGCTATATGATCTGACTCTTTTGCAACCTGCTTGTAGCACTTTTTAACTGAATTGTTGTAAATCTACAACGTTGTTTCTTGCCTTTTGGGTGCTTGTAAATATATTCAAATCTGCCTGAGCACTTCTTTGAAATTAATTCAAAAACAGAGATCTGAATGCTGCATTTCCTTTCATCCTTCCTTCAAAACTTTGCTACGCTGGTCCCTCTTTGGATTGCTGAAAAAATAAAAACGTTGAATATACAAATAATAATGTACAAAAATAATATACAACTGCATTATGTACATCAAAAGGGGTCATGATAGTGCTTGAGCATTTGGCCATTGACAGGGCCTTCTTCAGCTGTGCTGCCATCCAAACTTTTCAGAAAATATGTATTATTGCCTTGCATAGCTTGAATCACAAAGGGTCCTTTCCATAGGAAATCAAATTTTCCATGCTTTCCTTTATCTTCCCTCCTTGAGTCCCATCTTAACACTTTGTTGCCTATGTAGAAATCTTCGGCCTTTGTCCTTTTATCAAACATTTTCTTCAGCTTCTCTTGGAAAATCTATGCTCTGTTATACACTTGCTCTCTTGTTTGCTAAAGATGGATGGTTTGATTGATTCTTCTTTGGATATCATTTGGCTCAGCTTGAATTTCTTGCAGCAGCTTGATAACAGGGATTCCCAAAGATGAAGGGAACTTTGCCTCCATGCCATAGACTAACTCATATGGGCTTGTCCCAATGGATCTTTTGGTTGTCAATCTGTCAGCCTATAGTGCATTCACAAGATTTTTGTGTCAATTCTTTTTATTCTCCTCTAAGACTTTCTTGATGATATTGATGAGGCTTTTGTTGGATGATTCAGCTAGGCCATTACCTTGAGGGTAATAGGCTGAGGAGTGACCCAAGGAAATGTGGTATTTGTGGCAAAAACTGATCATTTTCTTGGATTTAAAGGCAGCAGTGTTGTCTATGATGATTTTTTCAGGATAGCCAAATCTGGACAGAATGTTGGATTCTAGGAATCTCATGATGGTTGAGTCATTGGCTTGCCTACAAGGGATGGCCTCAATCCATTTGGTAAAGTAATTTATGGCTGTTAAAATCCATTTATGCTGGCCAGAAGAGGATGGGTGGATTTCACCAATGAAGTCTAAACCCCACTCCTGGAATGGTTTCTCAGTTGAAATGGGCTTAAGGGGTAAGGGCAGCAGCTTTCTTTTGCCTTCAAAGATCTGGAACTTATGGCATGAAACAAAAAATTTCTTTACATCGGAAAATGGATAGGGCCAATAAAAACTAGCCCTTAATATCTTATTAGCAGTAGATTTCCAATATAAGTGCCCTCCATAGTCCCCTGCATGAAACTCCTTCATAACACTATCAGTTTCATTCAAATTTAGATAATTAAGCAATATTCCTTCATGATTTTTCCAAAATAGGGCACTATCTAAGACACAAAACTTTGATGCTTTCATCTTTAGAAATATCTTTTTGGTTCTGGAAAACCCTGGAGGAGCATGCAGGTTTAACAATACAAAACAAATGTCAGCATACTAGGGTGATTGCAAGAAGCCCTGACTGATCTGTGGAGTCGCCAACTCCTGTTCGTTGTCTAGTTCATTTATGTCTAGGACTTGAAAATTTGTTTCGGACATCAGTTTGGCTAAACCTTGTCCTTTTATCAGTTTAGTGGGCTTTATCTCAATGTCATATTCTAGGATATTGGCAATCCATTTGCCTCTTTTTCCCTCAATTCCCTCTTGAGTTAGGATGTCTTTTACAACAGAGTTCGGAACATATGCAATGACATAAGATATAAACTCTGAAATCTTTGATAGCTTTTACATGGGCATATGCTTGTTTCTCCATGATTTGATACTTCAAGGGAGCATCCCTAAGGGCTCGGCTGAAGAAAGCAATGGGCTTTTCATTCCCCTGGTCATCTTTCTATAATAGGACAACAACTATGGAATGTTCAGATGCAAAGGAAAAAATGATGAAATCTCTATCAAATTTGGGGCTAGTGAGGACTGGTGTTTGCGTTAAGGCTATCTTGATGCCCTCAAAGGCTTGTTTGGCTTCTAAAGTCCATTTTACTTTGGAATCTTTCTTCAGCATGTTGTTTAACAGTCTTATCATCTCGGCCAAATTGGGAATGAATCTTCTTAGGAAATTGATCTTTCCTAGAAAGGCTTGTAGTTCTTTGATGTTTCTTGGATAAGGGACTTGAAGAATGGCTTGAATTCGGTCCGGGTCTATCCTAATGCCCTCTTTTGAAATGATATGGCCTAGCAATTTGCCTTCCTCTAGACCAAACAGTGATTTCTTGGGGTTTAAAGATATGCCATATTTTCTGCAAGTTAAGAATACTTGCCTTAGATGTTTTAGATGTTCTTGGTCTGATTTTGAAAATGGGGTAAGATCATCAAGGTAGACTACTAAGAAATCATGGATTTCTTTGGCAAAGGCTATATCCATGGCTCTTTGAAAAGTAGCACCTGCATTCTTGAGTCCGAAAGGCAATTTTACATATTTAAAGGTTCCCCACGGTGTTGTGAATGTTGTTTTATCCTGATCATCCGGGTGAACTAGTATCTGATTAAATCCTGAAAAGCCATCAAGCAATGAAATCCTAGAAGACCCCACAACCCTTTGTAAAATATGGTCCATCTTGGGTAAAGGGTAGTGGTCTTTGAGAGAGGCTTGGTTCAAATTTCTTAAGTCAACACACAATCTAATCTCACCTGTTTTCTTCCTTGTGGGCACTAAGTTGGATACCCATTCTGAAAGTCTAATGGGTGCAATGATACCTGCTTTAAACATTCTCTTAACTTCTTTCTCAATCAAGGGGAGAAGCACATGATTGATTCTTCTTAGTTTATGTTTGAAAGGCTTTTGATTTGGTTTCAAAGGAACGGTATGTTTAATGACTGAAGTATCATAGGATTTGAGGTCCTCATAACTCCATGCAAATACATCTTGGAACTCTTTAAACAGGTCAACATACTTTGGCTTTTGATTAGTAGGCAAAGTTTTGGACAGTTTTATCATTTTGGGGTTTTCTGCGGTCCCAATATTATAGTCTTCAATTGCAGCATTTAAGGGTTGCATTTTTGGCTTTTGGGGGATATCATTTGAATCAAATATGTCTTCTAAGGGAGTCAGGCCTGTGGGCAGGAAATTGTCTTTCAATTCAATAACTTCAGCCTCTGCTTCAGCTATTTCATCCAAATTCATTTGTTTCAGCTCTTCTATATTCTTGTCATCAAAAATGGTTGGGCGCAGCATTTGATTTGCTGCTTCAGCTGTTATAGTCTGCTCATTTTGGCTCATTTGCTGTTGTTCATCCATGGCATCAGTATCAATGTTTAAACTTGAAAATTCTTGCTGTAAAGTGAGGAAATTATTGATCTGTGCATCATCTTCAAAAACTTGCCAGTCTTTGACATTGTTTGGGTTTGTAGGCCTGTACTTTATCTCGGCTGTGAAATGGTGATTGGGCTCGAATGGCAGCTTGCAAGTGCTAGCAAAAGTTGCTAGGCTGTGCACATGTAAGTTATGGCTTCTTGAAATTTTGGTAAGTTGGGATTCTGTGAAGGTATTGAGTATTTCAATGGCTTCCTTCCTATAAGCTCTCAACCTATTATCATTAGTGACAAAATTGCCTTTCATTTGCTGTATAATCAGATCGAAATCTCCTAACATAGAAACTTTTGTTGCCCCTAGTGCTCTGATCAGCTTAAGGCCTAGAAGGAGGGCTTCATACTCTGCCATGTTGTTGGTACATTTGAAATTTAATCTATAAGCATGACCCTCTGCATGGTTGTTTTTCTTGTTGTGAACCCATACTCCTGCCCCTGCTCCTAGTTTGTTTACCGAACCATCAAACTCCAAATACCATAGGATTTCTTGCTTGTGGTCAGTATTGGGAGTTGTAATCATTTTTGGAGTGGGCAGATTTGAATTTTCTGTTTCAGGTAGTGTGTCTTGTGTGCTGGTTACATCAATTGTTTCCACAGTTTCTTGGTTATGGGCAACCGATTCTTCATTTATGCCTATTTCTTGCTCTAAATCCAAAGGCTTATAATCAGTCGGAGGGCAACTATCATCATTAAACAAGATGAATGAATCCATATCATAATGGATTGAATAGATAGGAAAGTTTTGGGGCTTTTCCTCACTACTTACCACATATTTCATCAATGTTTCTCAGTACAGTCACTTTGGTTGCCCAAAGATTGAAATAGTGGCATAGGAGAGGTCTAATTGCAAAGATCCTTGGAGTTTGGCTCCCCAAGATCTTGATAAAAGCATACCATATTTGGGTGGAATATCAGCTACCACCACGTCCATTAGGATTGTTTTGTTGGGGTATTGGACTAAAGACACACACAAATCTTTGATTAGGCCTAAACACTTGACTTGACTGGAATCAAATGAAAACAAGTCTTTTTATGGTTTAGTGACATCTAGGTTTAGCTTCTCCATTACAACTTTGGGCATTAGGTTGTGTGAGGCTCTTGAATCAAACATTGCATTGTGTAACACTTTGTCATGGATATGTAAGTTGACATAGAAGGGTAGAACAGCTCCATTTGCTGATTTACCATCAACTTCTGGACCGAAAAGAAGTTCAGGTTGATCATCTAAAACATTAACGTCATCCCTATTCTCTGGTATTTGCAGTGATATTTTGATTTGTTGTCTATATATATCATGTTTGGCAAGCTTAGAGAGAGGAATAGATATCTTTAATTTACCAATTTCTGCTTCTAAATCAAAAGGTTTTTCTGATTGGGTTCTAGTATTGTGACTAGCAGATTTTCCCTTTTCAATTGCACTTTCAACGATTTTCTCTTGATTATCAGTGCTATCTTGAAGTATTTCTATTTTGGAAAGGCTTTCAGGAGTGCTGTTTGGATTTTCTTTTGAGGAAGAGGATACAAAAGGTTGGCTTTTAAAGACCTGTACATCTGTTACATCCTCTATGGTCACTTCTTTTGGATTTGGGACTGTTTTTTCAGAAGGTTCTGTGAGGATTGCCTTGTCTTTTATTTTCTTAGGCTGTTTAGCATCCTTTGGTTTGATGGTTTCAGGCACATCTATGGTTCTGGTTCTCAATTTATATTGTTTGTGGACTTCATATACTGCTGCATCATAGCCTTCTCTAAAGTCAAATGACTCTCCGGATTTAGTTTGAAATTGATTGATATCATGATCATCTTGGTCTTCTTGGGTTAGAAAAACTTGTTGTTCACTCTTCAAACCCATCAAGTTTATGTGAGTGTCCTTGGTTGGCTCACTAGATGTTGATGCTTCAGCATAGTTTTCATGAAAAGGAGGTCTTATATCATGGTCGGGGCTAGCCCTTCCAACATTTGGGTTTTGATTTTTTCTAAAGTTTGGGTTTCTGATAGTATTACCTTGTTGTCCTTCCCATGATGATTTTCTTTCAATAGTTCCCACTCTATTTTCAAAGCTGTGCATGGTATTGGCGATTGCATCCAATTTTTGTTCAATAGCTGAAGGTTCTTCTTTAAAAGTGGTTCTTCTCTCGGCTCTTGCTCTGTTTCACTTCGCAATTAGGTTTGCTTCCACACTAATAGCTACATTCTGCATGTCTACTAAGCTTTGAGGGGCTCTTTCCCTCAACTGATATTCCATGTCGGAATCAAAACCATCAGGGAATTTGTATAAAGCAAGATCAGGTGGAGGTCTAAGGTTTTGTGGGATAGCATTGTAAATATTGTTGAACCTAGCACAATAGTCTAAGATAGTTTCCTGTGGGCCTCTTTTGATAGTGTCATACTCAGACAGAATGTGCAACAGATCCTTCTTTTTCTCCCATCTATTGAGAAAAGTTTGGTAAAGGGCCTCTGGGTCAGCTATGGAATTTGCAGGGAGAGCTCTAAACCAAGGCCTTACATCTCCAGTCAAACTTTGGACAAAAATCTTCATTCTTACATGATCATCATCTATTTCATAATTCTCAAAATAGTCCTACATTTTCTTGGTATGTTGCAGGGCTATGTTAGAAACAGTGCCATCAAAATATGTGATTTTAGTTTGATAATCCTGAGGCATAGCCCCAAGATTTGCGGGTAACTGTAAAGGTGCATAACGATTCGCCATATTTACAGGGATAAATGGAACAGCAAGAAGAAATGGAACAGTTGGAACAGCTAGGATGGAAGAGGAAATAAGAGAAGGTGTAGGTGTAGTGGATGAAGGTGTAGAAGAGGTGTTTTGGGAAGTGGATGATGAACTAGGGGAAGTTGGAACAGTGTGAGGATGGAATGAAACTTTAGCAGGGGTTGGAATATAACCTTGTTGAATTGTTTTAGAGCTTGAATCAGCCAATTCTTCTTGTTTTTCTTGCTTCCTAAGGTTTCTTGGGTTAAATTGGGATTTTCAAAAACAGTTGGGGGATTTGTGTATGGATTTGACCTGGTATGACGAGATTTCTTCTTCGGAGCCAACTTCTAGCTTGTTTTTTGGAATTTTCTAAGGATTTTCCCCAGCGGAGTCGCCAATGATGTTATCACTCAGGTTGTCCCTTGGCTCCTTAAGGGATACAGCCAAGGTAACCACAAACCAATCTTTGGATTGCAGGTCCTAGCCTACCTACAATCAGAGAGGGCTCTCTCTTTGTAATTTAGCTTTGTTTTGATATGATTTTAGGCTAGTTATGGTGTACATGGGTTTTTTTTAATATTTGGTGGGATGGATGATGATGTTTTCAAGCAGAGTTGGCATGAAAAGTGAGAACTTTAGACCATTGGGCATGGAGTCAAGGATTATGGGCTGCTAGGTGTGTTTTCTTTGGCAGAGAAGGATTACAGAGCAAGATAGCTAAACAAGGAACAATTTCAAGTTGGAATAAGGGTGAAATGGTGGTCAGGGAATGAAAGCCAGCTAAGTAGCTCTCATTATGCCAACAGAGGGAAGGTGAGTGAACATTATATAGGAGCAATCAAGGGTTCCTAAACAACATTCATATACGAAGGAACTAGTGCAAATATGAGCAGAGAAGTATTCATATTCAGGACTAATTCAGAGGAAAACATATATAGATCACAGAAATTGAGAATAGAGTACAACTAAGTAACGTCTGAACTATTCTTTCTTCCTACAACCTAGATCATGACACATAGATGATATTACAAAACATAGAAACTAAAAACAGGTAAGAAAGACTTGTTGTTCCACGAAGTAGCACTAGAATTCTGCAATCATCTCTTCAGCCATCAAATCCACACCAGACAGTTCAAAAGCAAAACATTCCAACTATCTTTGTTTATAAAATTTCTCAACATATACAGTGCAAGTCTAGAATGAGTTTTTCAACTAATAACCAACCAACCAACCCTTAATACATTGCTGAGGGTGGTATATATAAGAAAAATATCTACAAACAGATCTGAGGGAAGATCTAAGGAAATAACTGCGTTTAACCTAATTTTTGCTGAAATAAATGCAAAAATATCTATCTAATGTTGCGCTGGAGGTAGCAGCATCAAAAATGAGTAAATACGGGTCCTTTGAGCTCTGCGCTAGCCATCTTGCAATAACTATGCTTTGGGCTTTGATCCGCTACTCTTAGGTGGCTCTGATTCTCATTAACTTTGATCTAATTTAGTTTTTAATGGCTTTAACTCTGTACTGATACTCTTTGACTTATTGGATCCTTTTAAATGTTCATTTGCTTTGGCTTTTACTGCTCCACTGATACTCTTTAACGCACTGCTGAACTGATACACTTTTCGCTGAATCGGGACTCTTTTGCCCCACTGATACTCTTTAACTCTGCTAAATTTCCCTTGCCTACCTCTTTATGGCGAGATTTGACTGTTGCTGCACTTTCTGTGGCCTTCTATGGGCTTTTGAGGAGTTTCGGCGTTGGCCGATCAAAACATTATCTAAATTGAAGAAATACTGCAGAATGGCGGAGGAACTGCTCACTGATGGCTTGTGATGGGGCCGTGCTCGTTGTCCGGAGCAAATTTGGGCTTCCACGACATTTTGGCGCGCTGTTTTTTTGTGATGACGTCATCGGCTGGTCTCGAGTATGGAAAGATGACGTGGCACCTGACTGGGGGACGACATGGCTGTGACACAGTGGTTGGGTGGGGACGCAAGCAGACGACGGTAAGTGGTTTTATCGGACTGCTTTTTGTACGGGGGCGGTAAGTGTCAGAGAAGGCCCGATGTAATGAAAACAGGGCACGCGTCCCTACGTATGGGAGAAAAACCACCCTCTATCGGAAGCTAACGCACCGCCATCTTGCTGTTTTCATCCACCGTCGGATTGGGGAGAGCGGATCGGACGGCTGAGGATAAGTCGCAAAATCGCAATCGGTGAAGGATAATGGGTCAGAGCCTTTTATATATGGGCGATATGCGATGAGATGTGGGCCATTGGATGAAGGGGGCAATCGAACGACTGACGTGCGATCGGCATATCGCATCGGCAGAGGGTGAGAGGTCGAGAATTATATATATGTGATTGCGAAATGGGGGTTGCGACATGAACTGAACCATTGAATCTGGGGGCAGATCGAACAGCTGCCGCGCGATCGGCGATATCGCATCGGTGGGGTGAATGGGGCAGAGGCTTTTATATATATGCGACTTGCGATATAGCGATCGCCAATATCGCATCGGCGATCGAATATCGGGGGTGGAGGCTTTAACAAATAGTGATGAGCGATATAATGGGCGATGCGATATGATCTAGACCGTTGGATGAGCGGGGGAGATCGGACGACTGGCGCACGATCAGCGATATCGCTTCGGATGCGATAGTGATATCGCATCAGCGGAAGTGATCGGAGGAATGTTAAAGGGCATTAAACCATTGCAACTACCGACTGCGAAATCGCATCGGCGAAATGATATCGGGGAGTTATAAAAGGGGGCCGATAATTGAATGCTTTGACCTCCGGCAAAGATATCACGTCGGAGGGGAGGAATGCTCATCGGAGGAGGAATTATTCAATCGGAAGAGGGTCAATGTGATCGGAGGGAAATTCCCTTGATCGGAGAAGGGTTTTATGAAATCGGAGGGGGGGTTTAAATGCCTTTGAAGGATTTTTAATGCATCGGAAGGGGTCCGAAGCATGGAAAGAGGGCTAGATGAGCAAAATGAGGGTTCTTACTAAGTTTCAGGCAAACTTAGTAATTCCCAAGCAATACTTATGGTTATATTTCAACCAAAGGAGGGGATATGTATATAAGGGGGATATTTAACATATTTTTAGTAGGGGAAGGGGAAATAGATAGGGATTTACATAGTAAGTTAGAAGTTAATGTGAATTTTGATCAGAAAGCGCTAAGGATAGAAATCTTAGGCTACAAAGGGGAAATAGGACTTTATAGAAGAAATATGAGCACTCCTAAGTAAAGCAGATCTTTACTTAGGCAAATGTTATGGAATATGATGAATTTTTGAGATATTAAGCAGATCTTAACATCTTTTAGGGGAAATTAGTGAATGATTTGGGGAAAAGGAAGAAGGGGAAGTTAGTCATGCCTCGCTTGAGCTGCTCCAAGGGAAAATTGCCTTGCACTTGTGATCTGAAGTAGATTTAACACTTTGAAACACAAAACTGATCACAATCCTTGATTCTGCAACCTCAAAACTGCCTACCCAGCCTACTTACCTGGTATTTTATCTTCTTTTTGTTTGGGTGCACTTGAACTAGCAAACCCAGCTTTTCATCTTTTCTTTTGGCTATCCTCCTATCTAAATCTACCCTTATATCTTCCAGGGGCTTAGATTAAGCTGTTGAGCACCCTTGCTTCTCTACCTATCTAACAATCTGCCAAGATTAAACAGTTTGGTCAGATCTTAATTCTCTATCTCTAAAACAAGCAATTTAAACCTAGGGAAGCCAAGATTAAGCTGTTTGGCCTTCCCTTAACTATGAAATTCTTCAAAAATGGAATAATTCATCAAAAATGGAACATAGTAGTGGCATTTGAGCTTGCACACTTTCCTGGCCTTTTGTTTGGGGTTCATTTCATTTATTTTTCTCTTTGGCCAATTCATTGTTCTTTTTACCCTTTGATTTTTCTTTTAGGGCATACCCTCTTTACATTTTTTAATTTTTTCTGAGTTTTCTTGGAAATATGGAACCTTTGCAGCATGAAAAAGATGACATATTTGGCATTTAAACAGTCAATCACAAAATATGAAACCTATTGATATAGGAGGCTAACACTCCCTATGTGGAGAGGGAGGTTGGTTATCTAGGAGAATTCTCCTAGATCTTACATTGATCTCCTATATTTCTATAGCATAAGCTAGGTATGATGTCTCTCCATTGTATATTTGTCGAGCTTGCCTATTGTTCGCTTTCACATTTGGCTGGGCA
The DNA here is from genome assembly GCA_031772625.1 of Pinus tabuliformis. Lineage (NCBI taxonomy): Eukaryota > Viridiplantae > Streptophyta > Pinopsida > Pinales > Pinaceae > Pinus > Pinus tabuliformis. The sequence goes on along the minus strand of CM062819.1, from coordinate 1,499,316,713 downwards.
GGCATCTAGGGTTGCTTGGGTGGAGGAGAGTGTAGGAGTTGTGGTTGGGTATGTGGTAGAGGAAATAGAGCTTGAGCATTGTTGTATTGGGGCCTCCACCCCTGGTGTGGGGTATTCCACTGAGGTTGTGGTGGAACATAAGGTTGAAATGACTAACTGGCTGGCTGGGAATGATACTGAGATGCATAGGACCAAGGAGGGGGTGTAGACCAAGAAGGATGAGTAGGGGGTCCCCAAGAAGGTATAGTTGTGGTTTGGTTGGGGTTGTAATATCCATTTGATGACCCTTGCATACCTTGTTGGTATGTTCTAGGCCTAGGAGGTCTCCTTTGGTTGATGTAGCAAAGTTGTTGAGTGTCCCCCTCAGCTCCTGGATATATAACTTTGGGTCTGGGTAAAGAAGGGCACTTGTCTGTGGAGTGGTTTTCTTCACAAACTAAGCAAATCTCAATGTAGTTCAATGGAAATTCATTCCTAGGATGCCTCCTGGTGCATCTAGGACAAAAGATGGCCAAGGCTCTCTCTACTTCCTCTTTCTTCCTTTTGATGTTCATGGTGTCCAATTGTAAGGCAAGGGTTTGCAGCATCTCTCTTTTCAAATATTCCAACATATTTCCAATTTCACCCTTGATGGATGTGTTGGAAGATGATCTACTGGCCATAAGTTAATTACTCATCCCCCTTTTCCTGGTTGCCCTAGAATGGTTTCTAAAGACAATCCTAATATTCTCATAGGGTAATTGGTAGATATCTCCTCCTGCTAACAAATGTAAGGTATCTAGAAGATCTTCCCTTACTCATCTGAGCAAGACCAACTTTAGTGACTCGGGGTCAAGTGTGCACCTCGCCCTTTTGTAACTAAATTGGAATCTTTCTTCATAATCTTCTAAGCATTCATCCTGGCCCATGGTCATCCTGAAAATATCTTCTTTAGTATACTTTGACCTACAGTAGTCCCTATATTTGTTGTTAAAAGGCTGCTGCATCTAAGCCCAAGTTGTGATGCTATCTCCAGGTAAACCCATGAACCAACGCAATGTTTCATCCTTGAGGGTAAATGGAAAGATTTTTAACTTTTTCTCATCATCTCTATAGTCATAGGTTTGGCATATAACAACAAATTCAAATAGGAAAGTGTCAGGGTCCTCTATGGTCACGCCATGGAAATGAGGTAGAGTAGAGGGGCTTATATTCTTCATCTTAGTGTCCCCATTGGTTTCCCTGATGTGGAAGGCACCCTCAATTCTCTCTCTATTTCCTCTGTCATTTCGGTTTTCATCCATTGGTTTAGTAGGAATCAGTTCTTCTTCTTCTTCTTCTTCCCCTATAGGTTCTTCAAATATGTCAAGTTTCTCACCTAAAGGTTCCTCCTGTTCACAACCACCCAAAGAGAGAGAAGGTTGGCTGTTGGATGGAATGTAGGTATTTGGAAAGAATTTACCTAAATTGTCCTTATTCCTACGAGGCATGAAAGGAAATGTTTTTGGGTTGGATTTTATAAGGTTTTTTTAAGCTGGAAAGTACTTTGCAGAAATGAAATTACTGATTGATTGAAAACTATAGATAGAAAGAAAAGTTACATGCTGAATTGAAATTATACTTGCAGAATGGAAAGGAAAGCAGATAATAATAACTGAAAGAAAGGAAGCTACTAGATTACTTTTGCAAAAATAAACTAATGGCAGAAAATTGAAGACTAGAGATAGAAGAAAAGAAAGCAGTAATCACATTCTACTCAGACACCTCCCTGGCAACAGCGCCAAAAAGTGATGAGTGCCAATATTGCAGCAAGGATGCTGCAACTCTTGGGCTACCAGCTTTACTTATCAACCCATTGTTCATCCAAACTTGGAGGTTACAGTGCTATATGCACAAGTAGAAGTGAAGGTCCTCCCAGTTGTCACTATTCATCTAACGAGAGACCCCAGGGGTTCCAAGCCAGACTTCTATAGAGTTAGAAGAAGCTTGATTCTTTGATGGAAGAAGAGCAAATCTATTCTAAGAGAGCCACTCTACTGTAGTAATGAAGAAAACAACATTTAATGCTAAATCAGACCATATCCTAACTAACCATTTAAATAGTTATTCTAAGAGAAATTATTAAATGAACACTAACCTAATGCTGCTATCTAAGTTATCGAAGTGAAGAGCATCAAACCATACTAATGTCTAAGTAAAGAAACTAAACTAAATCTGTTTTCACTTTTTTGGGCTTGTTCAGTAAAATCAAGCATGCAAGTTAATTGTTCTTGTAGACATGACAGGAGGATGGAAGGTGGTGGAGGATGGCTAGAAGGCCTATGGACTAGCAGCGTTTAAATGATACATAGAACAAAGTTTAGGAAGGAGTCAAGCGGAAGAGAAATCGAAGATCGAAATCAGTGAAAGGAAGACGTAATGACCCAACAATGCACAAGAACCATTGGATCAGTCAGGAATAATATTAATGAGAGATGAGTGGCGGAGATCTTATCGCAGGAGATTACGTGAATAGATGGATGGAACACATCAAGTCACATGTCGGCAAAAGGGGGAAACATGGGGAATGATGGAGCGATCTTCGTAGGTGGTAAGAAGTTTCTCGCACGCCCTCAAAGTTGTAAGCTATATTTCTAAATTTCACACGATCAACCTAAGTGAGTGACACGTAGCACGGGAAAACCACTTTTCTCACATGCTCTCGGTCGGATATCAGTCGTGCCAGAATTCACATGAGACTACGTGATAGCGATTGTATCATGCGAGAATGATCAACGATGGAGATTAGCTCAGCTAGTTGGTGAGCGGGTGACACAATAGCCATTGGATCAAGTGAAATAGATCGACAGTGGAGATGTGGAGCGCCTAAAGTCAAACCTTGAAATGAATATAGGTGGTAAGCAGTATCTCGCACGCCCTAAGAGTTGCAAGTGGAATTATGAAATTTTACGTGATTAGCCTCAGTGAGTAACATGTAGCACGGGAAAACAACTTTTCTTGCGTGCTCTCGGTCGGGTATCGGTCGTGCAATAATTCACGCGAGATTGCGCAATAGCCATTGGATCATGCAGGATTGATTAACAATGGAGATTGACTAAGCTAGTTGGCGAGCAGGTGATGTGATAGCCATTGGATCAAGCAAAACAGATCGACGGTGGAGATTTGGAGTGCCTAAAGTCAAACATTAAAATGAATATGTGACACGTGGTAAATGGCGATTGGTTAGGCTTGTTATGGATCAGATGGTAAGGAGATCTATGGGTATAATCTAATGAAGACATGATTTATTGGCTTCTGCAGATATTATGCATGAAGAAAGTGCTGAAGGAAATGAGAATATGAGTGAGATATTATTACACAAAGATAACGATGAATGGAACCAAGTACTGAATCAAGATGACGAACTCAAAATCTCATGTGAGAATTACAAATCTATGTTTTTGGGGTTGCTGAATGGTCTCTTGCTCAAGTCACGGTCCCAAAGGGAGGAGGTGAGGCCAAGACACCCGCTGACAACCTTATGGGGATCTTTTTCTCCTTGCTAACCTTCTAATTGAAAGAAGGTGCAAATGGGAGCAAGCTAAAACATAACCAGTCTACACTACACTGTTGTAATGGAAATGTATCTACTTAAGCAAATGGACGATTAAACCATGAATCTATGCGCTACACTGTTGTAAACGAAATGAAGCTACTTAAGCAAATGAACGATTAAACCATGAATTTATGCTAGCATACATGTAGAATAAAGAGGAGCCTTAGCTACTAGGGTTAGGCCCTAACCCAAGAGCTTCATCCCTCTGAGTCAACTCAATGTTGGCTTGAAACAGAACTCATTATTATTATCAAAAGAATGGGTTACATCAAAAACTGTCACAAGTCTTGCAGCTCCAAAATAAAGTAGAGTTTTACAATCAAAAGTCTGAATCCTACTAAGGTCCTAGGCCTCCCTACTTATACGTATGAAGTCTCCAATGAATTCCTTACAATTAGGGAGGCTCGACTGCCAAACACGAGATAAATTGGTGCTTTGACTTTCACTTGCTCGGCTGCCTTCTAGTCCTCATATTTGGTTGTTTCCACTCCGAGCTGATGGATGTATATTCAAATGGAGGGATAGTAAATGAGGAGGATTTACCTCCTATAATTCCTCTCCCTTGTCCCATTCGAGTTTTGACCAAGGTCTTTGCCAAATTTATTGCTTTTAGCCTTTAATCCTGCATTAAATGCACATTAGACTTCAAAGCACAATATCCAACGCTAACTCATCTCATAAACAAAACATAATCAAAAGTATGCAATAAGTTGTGAGAATAGTTGGTTTGACTAAGCTAGGAGGTGAATTAAGGCCCATATAATTACATAATGATGAGGCTCATCACAAGCATCTAGGTAGCGTTATTATTTATGGGTGCAATAGTTTTGTGGTTCCTGAAAGTGGAGTTGAAAACATAGTGGTCTTTGAAGAAAAGACCATGTTGTCGCATAAAATACTTGGACATATTGGAGAGAAAGGCCTTCAAATATTGCATGGTAATGGTATGGTAGAAGGTATGTCTAATTTCTCTCTAGATTTATATTTATGTCAACATTGTGCATATGTGAAGCAAAATCGGGTGAGTTTACCCTATGGTGGCAAGAGGGAAAAATGGGTATTGGAGCTTGTGCACAGTGATCTGTTTGGACCTGTGTCAGTTCCATCATTAGGAAAGTGTGTGTACTATGTATCATTTGTAGATGAGTTATCAAGGAATACATGGATATATTTCCTTAGGAAGAAATTTAAAGTCTTTAATAGGTTTAAAGAATTTAAGGCCCTGGTGGAAAATTAGACAAAAAGGAAGATTAAGGAGTTAAGGACAGATAATGGTGGAGAGTTCTATAAGAAGGAATTTGAAGAAATCTATAAGAAGTGTTGTATAACACAATAGAATGCTACCCCATACACACCTCAATAAAATGGTGTTGCAGAAAGAATGAACATGAAATTCATGGAAAACGCAAGAAGTATGCTCAGTGGTGTCAGATTGGGAGACGAATTCTTTGCAGACGTAGTGGATGCTACATGTTAATTTCTTAATAAATCACCTTCATCAACATTGGAGGATAAGACTCCACATGAGGTATGGATTGGTAAGACACCCTCTCTCTCACATCTCAGAGTATTCAGTTATGATGCATATGTACATGTTCCAAAGGACAAAAGAACCAAGTTAGATAGTAAATATGAAAGGGGCATCTTTATTGGGTATAAGGATAGTTTAAAAGGTTATAATCTTTGCAACCAAGAAACAAGGAAGGTTGCATATAATTGATATGTGGTGTTTAGAGAGGTGAAATATGTTATTAAAAATGATGTCTTACCAAAGGAACCTGAAATGATAGAGTTTGAATTGAAGGAGGAAGAATCATACTCTACAATAGAACATGAATCAAAAAAGGAAGAGCCACAAACTCTACTTTTGAGAAGATCAGTTTGAGAGACAAGGTTACTAGAGAGGTATAGTCCATCTTCTTTCTCTTACAAAAATTATTTATATATTACTGATGATGATCCTAGAACTGTTTGGGATGCAACGGATTCAAAGGATGGAAAACTTTGAAAAGAGGCCATGGTTGAAGAAATGGAACCTTTAGATAGAAATGAGGCTTGGGATCTATTAGAGTTGTTGGGTAGAAGGAAAGATACTGGTAGGAAACAGGTGTTTAAGAAGAAGATGAATGCAGAAGGCAAGGTGGAGAAATAAATAGTTCGATTGGTAGAAAAAGGTTATTTCCAAGTATGATGAATTGATTTCGCTGATATCTTTTCTCGTATTGCCAATTTAACTTCTATCAGATTACTTTTATCTGTTGCTATTACTTTTGATTTTGAAGTAGAATAGATGGATGTGAAGGAAACATTTATTCATGAGGATCTGGAAGAAGAGATATACATGAAGCAACTTGAATGCTTTGCATTGAGGTGTAAGAAAGAATCAGTATGTAGGTTAAAAAACTCTTTATATGAGTTAAAACAGTAACCAAGGATGTTGTATCATAATTTTATACATATATATGGGAACTTGGCTTCAATAGGAGCAAAGTGTATCACTATCCACATTTTAAATTAATTGGTGATCATGTTATTTATTTGGTCTTGTATATGGATGATATGTTGCTGATTTGAAATGAAAAAGAAATTATCCAGGATTTGAACACCCAATTGTCCGCTAAATTTGACATGAAGAATCTTGATCCTCCAAACTATATTTTGGGCATAGAAATTAAGCAAGATCGGGTAAATAGGAAGCTCTAGCTAAACCAGAGGAAGTATGTCAAGACAATGTTGCATAGGTTTAATATGAAGGATATTAAACCGATGAAGATTCCTATTCCTGTAGGTTTAAAGTTATATGTTGAAATATGTCCCAAGACACAAGAAGAGGAAGAGGAATGTCCCATGTTCAATATGAAATTTCAATTTGTAGTTTGATGTATGCAATGGTTTGTACCAGACCATACATTGCACATGCAATGGGAGTATTAAGAAATTTTATGTCAAAACCAGGGAAGGAGCATTAGATAATAGTGAAGCAAGTTTTTAGGTATTTGCGTGGCACTAGTGATTATGGTTTGTGCTACCAAAGAAGACTAGCACTAGACAAATTTTTGGAGTTTCATGGCTTTTTTGATCTAGACCAGGCTATGTTATCACCTAGATTTACCTCAGGCTGAAGGGAGGAAACTTCTAGGGTAACCACAAACCAAGATTAGCCTTATAGCTAGCCCTACAAGGTCGGGAGAGGGCTCTCTCCTTTAGAATCTTAGTCGAGATGACTGGATCAGGTACGGATTATAGGCTAGGTATAGTAGCACAGTAGTTTGATTGGTTTTGTTGATGTTTTGCTGGATCAGATGGAGCTGGGCAGTTTAGGTCTAGGAAATTAGGTCAGAAATGCAGGGTGCTTTATGGGGCAAGGTAGGCATAGACTTTAGCACTTTAGGCTTAATGGTGTGAGGTGTTTAATACTGATAAGGAGCTGATGAGGGCATGTGACAATCACGGATCCTTCTCAAACAGTATAAAACATGAAATATTGAATGATTTCCCAAGGCAAAGCACTGATACAATGTATTCTGCCTATGAAACTTGATAATATTGAACAAGAAGCAATGAAATGGATGATGGCATACATAAAACATGTAAAAGAATGATTACAAAAGAAGAAACTATTCTAAAATTCCATACCACAGGGATCCCATAAAAATAGCAGCAAATCCTATTAAATATCCTTCCCAAACTGCTTACAATGATGTACAATCAAGCTCTGAGCATCCAAGTGAGTCCAACCTTTACAAATGACTAAGAAAACACATGGTATAGGCATCAAAATAGCTCATCCTAGCCTCAGGGGTCGAATTCATGAAAATAGGAGCTGTTTCAACAAACGTTAAACAAGGAACTGGAATCTAGGCCACCAAACAACTTGCCTCTAAAAGAGGGGAAACTGATTCATCACCCTCAAAACAACCTTTAATCTAATGAATCTACCCTATATCATTATTTACCTACAATAATTACATTCCAAATCATCATTTACAACATTAGATCATCCACAATGAGAGAGAATCCATGATCATAGTCGAAATCTAGGAAAATTGGCCTTCTGAGTAAAATTTGTCCTACGCGCAGCGCCATTGGCTCAACACATAACGCCACTTTCAGGCTAGTTTTAGAGGCCTTTCTATCATCCCAATTGGGCCATGATAGCTCATTAGAAAGGTCTTCAAGTCTACTTTCTAGAAAACCTATAATTTCTGCATTTGGAGCTCATTTGACCCCTCAAAGCGTGATTCTCCCAAGGTTGCTTCTGTGTGTCCAAAAAGTGGCAGAAATGTCATTTTTAGGGTGTTTTTGGACCCTTTGGTGGACTAGTTTTGCTCCAAAAACTTTGAAACTTGCTAGGGTGGATGTCCTCATCACTCCGAATCCAAAAATCCAAACCATTTCTCCGTTGGGTGCCCCTAGGAAAAGCACAACGTGCTTCTGGGCAATTTTTCTATGTATTAAAATTCAAAATTTGCCCAAAATTTATGTGAAGCACCACCATCATGTGCTCTGATGAGCCAAGGAAGCCTTAACCAAAATTCTAAGTCTATCCTCCTCTTTCTTACCCTTCAAGGCCCGCCTTAACCTAGCTTTCATTTTCTTAATCCTCATGTTGCAAATCCTATTGCGAGTCCTGTAATGATAAGCCATGTGTCTGATCATCTCATTGTCTCTGTTGGCCTTCTGTAGTAACTTCTCAAGGTGTACATTGACTCTGTCAAGTCGTGTCTCCATATCATCTTGAATCTCCCGCTCAATAGGATTCGAAGTGACATGAGCCTCTTTGTCACTTTGTCGTTTTGCCTTAAGCATTTCCAGCTCGATGAGGACTTGTTTATCACTCAATTTCTTATTTTCTTGTTTCAATTAGGTGATGAAAAATTTAGCGCTTGCCAGATTTTCCATCAGCGTTTGGATGTGTGCATCCTTCTCCATCATAAGCATGTTTTGAAATGTAGCCTCATCTTTGTTTTCTAAATCAATAATCTCCACTCCATGATGAGTATAATGTTGCTCTGACTTATCATCCTCTGCTAGCTCAAAGTCTCTTTCCTCCTCATTATCAAGGTCTTCCTGATCCATGTTGGCAAGATTAAAGTGTATGGAACTGAGGAATGAGGGAATGGGGAAAATAGGCTTACAACTAGGAAATGAATGGAAGTGAGGAATGAGGTTCTGTGTCTTGAGCTCTTGGGGAGAAAATGCGAAAGAGAATGGGAAAAAGGGAAAAGGGATAGGGTGATTTTATGACTTAGGGTTAGGTTTTAAGAGGAGTAGGAAGGAGCTAGGTTTTAGGTAGAATTAGGGATAAATTAGGGTTTCGAGGTTACATGAACAATGATGTTTATAAACCAAATTTAGCAACCCAAAACCAAGGCTAAGAACATTTACTTACTTGCAATCATGAAGAGCCAAGAAAATTTGATGTTTGCTGGAAGATTTGGAGGTTTTCGGTCACTTATGGGAAAATCACAGCGCCTTTGCTTAGAAGTGTAGTGCCACCCTCTACATGCAGTGCTAGTGTAAAAATACACTAGAAAATTTTGCCAGACGCACAGTGTCACTCCTTGAACACCTAGTTCCACTTCAAGCTCACTTCTGACTGCCTTTCCTATGTCCAAATTGGGCACAAGATAGCTCATTGGAAATATTTTCGAGTCTACCTTCCAGAACTTCTTGAATTTTTCTATTTGGAGCTCATTTGCCCTGTCAAATGTCAAATCTCCCAAGACTGGTCAAAATGTGCAGAATGAGGTTGCCAAAATGCAAAATGCTATTTCAATCAATGTTTGGAGGTCTTCCTCAACTCCCAATTGAGCTCATGATAGCTCATTGGAAATCTATTTCTATCTAGTTATCGTTTGACTCATCAAGCAAGTCATTTGGTCATCCCAACTAGGAGAAATCTTGATTTTCCCAAGGTCACTCCAGAAGTGCATTAACTCTCCTGAGGCAAATGATGTTTTGAACATTTCTCCCAAACCATGAGACCTGTGTAAAAACTGAAGGAGGTTTTTCTTCTTGGGTTAATTATGGACAAAAACTCTCTCACTTTTGTCAAATTAATCTTCTATTTCTCAGAAACATCATTTGAATAAAACCTATCCCGATATGTGGAATAGGGGATTTGTAGAAATGAAGGGAAATGAAGGGGATGAGGGGCTTCTAAATTCTTGAGAAAATTTTGGGAAGTAGGGAGGGATGTTAGGAAGTAGGAGAAAGTGGAATTTCAAAGAGTGAGTGAGGGGAAGGGGTCCAAAAAGGCAAAACACAGGCCTAACCTAGAAAAGTGTTAAATTGCAGGAATAGGCTACAGTTTGTGTGAAAACGATGAATTTCACGGATATCAGCGATGGGAAGTGTTTCATAATCTATAATAAGGATAGGGGAATGTGTATCAGCATTAGGGTACAATTTTTGTTGATGATTTGACCATTCAAGAAAAAATACCTTCAAAACCCTAGGAGAGGGAAATGAGCCTTACCTAAGCACAACTGAAGCACAAACAAGGTGTAAAATGACCCATTGGAACATGACATAATGATGAAAACTATTTGAATGATGGTACACTTAGCCAAATGGTGACATGGACCAATACTTGGAAAAATTTGGAAGGAGTGAAAAAAATCCTAGACCTAATACCTAGTGACCAAATTTTACTTGAAGACTCACTGAAATGACAAAATTTGACTTTGACACCCTAAGACCACTTTGTAAGAGCATGTTTGATCACTGGTGGAAGGCTTCAAAGATTGACACTAACATTGGCTCCATTGGGGATGGTAGCTCCTTGGAGGTGCCAAGAACATCGTAGACCAAGTAGCCTTATCCATTGGGCATGGAGTAAAAAAAACTCAATCTGAAATACATGACTGAATATTGATGACTCAAAGACACAAACTGACTTTTACTCAACTAAAAACTAACTTGATACTAAAACACAACTGACAAACTGGAAAAGATGCTCAAAATGGAGCTTATTCAATGAAACCTACTCTAATTGTTCCATTCATCACCTATCAAGTGAAATGAAACAACCAATGCAACCAAGTAAGCATTCTAGCTCTTGTTTGAATTCTCTGCAAGTGCTTGTTTATGAGAAAGAAGAGAGAACTACTGACAGGCAACTCCCATGAAAACTTGTAAATAGATCAAAATTTTCCTAGATTGAATAATATGGATTCTCTATCAAACTCCAAAAATACTGCACGAGCATCTTGAAATTCATGTGCACTAGGACTTAGCTCATCCAATGGATTACTTTTCTTCTCCTGATACCATGAATGAAAACTTTCATCTAAGCTTTACGACGAGACTCCTAAAAATAACAAAGAAACCAACTATCGGATCAAGTTTGTATCAATAATTTTTCCAAGCTCACAGTTAGCTAATGGAGAAGGACTTTGACTACAGACATCATCCAACACATCAACTATTGGATTGTGAAAAGCTTGAAAAGATTGTTGCAACCCATTTTCTATTGTTTCCAATGAGATTGCATGATTTTCTACAGGCTGCTCATTTGAAGATATACTATGCAAAATTCCCTTCAAAAACTGAAATGATTCAAAACATAATGGTATGGAATCATCTTGCATCATTTGATCATATGTTCCAGCTTCCAAGTCTTCATCTGCAACCTGACATTCAATGGCATTCGGTGGCTGCAAATCTAGATATGAGAAGTCTTGAACAAGGATTTCATTGCCCTCTAGATGGTCCAGATCAAAACTTATCGACGATTGATTTTTGATTGCACGAAAGTTGTCTCTGATGAACTGAAATGAAGTAAAATAAAAAGGAAAAGATCTTTCACTTACTTCAAAACTTTATGCACTTTCCTCCTCACTTCCATAGCTGATATGCAATGGCTGATCACTGTATTCGAGCTGCTGAAACTGAACTTCCTCCTTCCACAAACCAGCTGTTGATTTGTCTGCAAGATTAGCTTTTGTTTGGAGAACATAATCATCGTCATACTGATCAAACTTAGGGAAGTCATCAGCATAAATCACATCATCAAGCATACATGTGATATCAAAAGATCTCTCTTCTCCAAGATGATCTATAAAACAATCATTATCAAGTCTATGACAACTGGGATAAGAAAGAAAATGTTTTGGATCAGCAATTTGTTTCTCTTCAATCAGCGAGCCATGGTCTTGAACATCATACTCTTTCCTTGTGGTGATTTTTTTCACCATTTCTTCCACTGCACTTACCAAAATGTTGAGCTTTACCTCTAAAGATGTCGATTCCTTTGGATCTATGCTCCTCATCTTTTCTTCCTTCAACTTTGCCCTTCTAATCAGTAGATTAACCTCTACATCTACTGCACTGTTTTGCATCTCTTCAAGTGTTGCAAGGTTCCTTTCACTCAGCTGAAACTCCATTTCTGGATCAAAAGATTTTGGGTAGTGTAAGAGAGCAGATCTAGGAGGAGGCCTTATATTAGCATGCATCGAAAAATAGACTTGGTTAAACCTGGTACAGAATTGTTGTACTGTCTCCCTTGCAAGTCTTTTCAGTTGGTTATACTCTTCTAGAATCAAGAAAGGGTTTTGTCTAACCACCCACTTGTTGAGGAAAACTTTGACGAACTACTGGAAATCTGAGATGCTCGCATCAGGCAGGGTTTTGAACCAACTCTTGACTTTGCCTTGCTAAGAAAGAGAAAAAATCTTAATATTAACATCCTCTTCATCAACTTCAAAAAGGTCAAGAAAAGACTCAAAATTCAGTACATGTCTCTCAACGGTGATGTTGTCACATTCACCATCAAATCTTGGTAGATATAGGTAATGATTTTTAAGGAAAGCATGGGATATAGGAGGTAAAATTAGAGGCTTGTATCTATCTGGAATTTTACAAGGTATACGAGTATATACAAAAGCTGTAGAATTAGTCTTGGTCTCTTTAGGCTCATCAGTTTGAAGACAGTCATCTTAATATTTGGAAGAAGGGTCTTGATCAAGATCAAAGGCATGTGAATATTTTGTATTCACAATCTTCAAAGGAAAAGGATCAAATGCAGGTCTAGGATTTTTTCTCAAATACAGTATACTTCTTAAAGCCTTCTTGAGATTCTCGGGAAAAGAGAAGAAATAATTTATAACGAAGAACATAATGTCTTGGATGAAATTCCAACTTGAATACCTAATCTTTCCATATTGTTCTTTGATGTTTTTGATGGTCAGGTTCATCCTCCAGTGGAGTCCTTGGATCTTATCTCGAAACTGATTTGGAGTCACCAGGTGAATGATTTCAACCTTCTTGTGTCTGATTATTGTCCACCATCAACAATTAGATCTAAACTTGATAGATTTTGCTGAGGAACATAAAACTACATTCCCCAGTATGGTCACCACTATGTTATCACCTACATTTACCTCAGGCTGAAGGGAGACAACTTCCAGGGTAACCACAAACCAAGCTTAGCCTTGTAGCTAGCCCTACAAGGCCATGAGAGGGTTCTATCCTTTAGAATTTTAGTTGAGATGACTGGATTAGGTAAGGATTTTAGGCTAGGTATAGTAGGATGGGAGTTTTAGTGGTTTTTTGATGTTTCGCTGGATCAAATGGAGTTGGGCAGTTAGGTCTAGAAAATTAGGTCAGAAATGCAGGGTGTTCTATGAGGCAAGGTAGGCATAGACTTTAGCACTTTGGGCTTAATGGTGTGAGGTGTTTAAGACTGATGAGGAGCTGAGGAGCGCATGTGACAATCATGGATCCTTCTCAAACAGTAGAAAACATGAAATATTAAATGATTTCCCAAGGCAGAGCACTGATACAATGGATTTTGACTATCAAACTTGATAACATTAAATAAGAAGCAATGAAATGGATGATGGAATACATAAAACATGTAAACAAATGATTACAAAAGAAGAAACTGTGCTAAAACTCCATACCATAGGGATCCCATAAAAATAGCTGCAAATCCTATTAATCTCATTGCCAAAATTCTTACAATGATGTACAATCAAGCTCTAAGCATCCAAGTGAGTCCAACATTTACAAGTGACTAAGAAAACACATGCTATAGGCATCAAAACAACTCATCCTAGCCTCAGGGGTTGAATTCATGAAAAGAGGAGTTGTTTCAACAAACTCTAAACAAGGAACTGGAATCTAGGCCACCAAACAACTTGCCTCTAAAAGAGGGGAAATTGATTCATTGCCCTGAAAACAACCTTTAATCTAATGAATCTACCCTCTATATCTATTTATCTACCATAATTACATGCCAAATAATCATTTACAATAGTATATCATCCACCATGAGAGAGAATCCATGATCATAGTCGAAATCTAGGAAAATTGGCCTTCTGAGTAAAATTTGTCCTATGCGCAGCTCCATTGGCTCAATGCATAACACCACTTTCAGGCCACTTTTGGAGGCTTTACCATCATCCAAATTGGGCCCATGATAGCTCATTGGAAAGGTCTTCAAGTCTAATGTCTAGAACACGTAGAATGTCTACATTTTGAGCTCATTTGACCCCTCAAATCGTGATTCTCCCAAGGATGCTTCTGTGTGTCAAAAAAGTGGCAGAAAGGTCATTTTTAGGGTGTTTTTGGACCCTTTCGTGGACTAGTTCTGCTCCAAAAACTTTGAAACTTTCTAGGGTGCATGTCCTCATTGCTCTAAATCCAAAAATCCAAACCATTTCTCCATTGGGTGCCGCTAGGAAAAGCACAATGTGCTTCTGGGAAGTTTTTCTGTGTATTAAAATTCAAAATTTGCAAATGATAAAATTTGCCCAAAACTTGCCCAAAATTTGTGTGAAGCACCACCATCATGTGATATGATGAGCCAAGGAATCCTCAAACAACATTCTAAGTCTATCCTCCTCTTTCTTACCCTTCAAGGCCCGCCTTAACCTAACTTTCATTTTCTTGATCCTCATGTTGCAAATCCTGTTGCGGGTCCTGTAATGATAAGCCATGTGTCTGATCATCTGATTGTCTCTGTTGGCCTTCTGTAGTAGCTTCTCAAGGTGTACATTGACTCTCTCAAGCCAAGTCTCCCTATCATCTTCAATCTCCCGCTCAATACGAGTCAAAGTTACATGAGCCTCTTTGTCACTTTGTCATTTTGCTTTGAGCATTTCCAGCTCCATGAAGACTTGTTTATCACTCAATTGCTTATTTTCTTCTTTCAAGCAGGTGATGAAAAATTTAGCCCTTGCTAGATTTTCCATCAAAATTTGGATGTGTGCATCCTTTTCCATCATAAGCATGTTTTGGACTGTAGCCTCATCTTGGTTTTCTAAATCAATAATCTCCACTCCATGATGAGTATAATGCTACTCCATCTTATCATCCTCTGCTAGCTCAAAGTTTCTTTTCTCCTCATTATCAAGGTCTTCCTAATCCATCTTGCAAGATTAAAGTGTATGGAACTGAGGAATGAGGGAATGGGGAAAATAGGCTTACAACTAAGAAATGAATGCAAGTGAGGAATGGGGTTCTGTGCCTTGAGCTCTTGGGGAGAAAATGTGAAAGAGAATGGGAAAAAGGGAAAAGGGATAGGGTGATTTTATGACTTAGGGCTGGGTTTTAAGAGGAGTAGGAAGGAGCTAGGGTTTAGGTAGAATTAGGGAGAAATTAGGGTTTCAAGGTTACATGACCAATGATGTTTATAAACCAAATTTAGCAACCCAAAACCAAGGCTAAGAACATGTACTTACTTGCAATCATGAAGAGCCAAGAAAATTTGATGTCTACTGGAAGATTTGGAGGTTTTTGGTCACTTCTGGGAAAAGCGTAGTGCCTTCTTTCAAAAGCACAACACCACCCTCTATGCGCAGCGCCTGTGTAAAAATACTTTAGGAAATTTTTCCAGACACACAGTGCCTAGCTCTATGCGCAGTGCCACTCCCTGAACACATAGGGCCACTTCAAGCTCACTTTTTACTACCCTTTAGATGTCAAAATTGGGTCTAGGATAGCTTGTTGGAAAGGCTATTGAGTCTACCTTCCAAAAATTCTTGAATGTATCAATTTGGAGCTCATTTGCCTTGTCAAAAGTCCAATATCCCAAGACTGGTCAAAATGTGCAGAATGAGGTTGCGAAAATGCAGAGTGTTGTTTCAATCAATTTTTGGAGGTCTTCCTCAACTCCAAATTGAGCTCATGATAGTTCATTGGAAATATATTTCTACCTATTTGTCATTTGACTCATCAAGCAAGTCATTTGGTCATCCAGCTAGGAGAAATCTTGATTTTCCCAAGGTCACTCTAGAAGTGCATTAACTCTCCTGAGGAAAATCATGTTTTGAAAATTTCTCCCAAACCATGAGATCTATGTAAAAAATGAAGGAGGTGTTTCGTTTTGGGTCAATGATGGACAAAAACCTCTCTCACTTTTGTCAAATCCATCTTCTATTTCTCAGAAACATCATCTGAATAAAACCTATCCTGATATGTGGAACAAGGGACTTGTAGAAATGAAGGGAAATGAAGGGGATGAGGGGCTTCTAAATTCTTGAGAAAATTTTGGGAGATAGGGAGGGATGTGAGGAAGCAGGGGAAACTAGAATTTCAAATATTGAGTGAGGGGAAGGTGTCCAAAAGGGAAAAACATAGGCCTAACCTAGAAAAATGCCAAATTGTAGGAATAGGCTAAGGTTTGTGGGAAAATGATGAATTTGAGGGATATCAGATATGGAAAGTGTTTAAGAATGTATATTAAGGATAGGGGAAGATGTATCAACATCAGGATACAAGTTTTGTTGATGATTTGACCATTCAAGAAAAAATACCTTCAAAACCCTAGGAGAGGGAAATGAGCCTTAGCTAAGCACAACTAAAGCACAAACAAGGTGTAAAATGACCCATAGGAACATGACATAATGATGAAAACTCTTTGAATGATGGTACACTCAGCCAAATGGTGACATGGACCAATACTTGGAAAACTTTGGAAGGACTGCAAACAATCTTATACCTAATACCTAGTGACCAAATTTTACTTGAAGGCTCACTGAAATGACAAAATTTGACTTTGACACCGTAATACCACTTTGTAAGAGCATGTATGATCGCTGGTGGAAGGTTGCAAAGACTGAAACTAACATGCTAGAGATCTAAATCAAAGAAGATATACAAAAGGGTATGTGTTTAAACAATTTGGAGGAGTAGTCAGTTGGATGAAGAAGAGAGTCTTTAGTGGCACTTTCAACTACAGGGTTGAATACATGGAAACCAATCATGCAAGAAAGGCAAAAATTTTATTTCAGAGATATTGTTTATGAATGGGGTTGGTACAACAAGTTATAAGGACAGATTTTGAGAGCAAAAGTGAAATTTTATTAGCAAAGAACACTTCCTATCATTCAAAGACAAAGAACATTGATGTTCATTATGACTTTATGAGGGATATGGTTGAAGACAAAAAGGTGTTGCTAGTAAAGGTTGAAATTTTGAAGAATTTTGTAGATACATTGATGAAGTCTATGAGCACTAAGAAGTTTGCTCGATGTAGAAAAACAATGGCCACTACAGCCTTGGATCAATGACTATGCACTCATACAGAACCCTATGTGGAAGGAAAACGACAACTAGGAGAGTGTTGGGTATGCATTATATTATTGCCATAGCTGGCCCCGTAATAAATGTTTTGAGGTCTAGGGCAGAACTCAAGAAAAAAAATGTAGGTGGTTTTGTTCTTGGTTTTCACCCATGGTTTTGGGCATGATTATTTTCTTCCCATGGTATTTTGTAGATTTAGTAAAGGGAAATACAGTTATGCTCTAATTCAGGGTTGGTGGCTTGTGGTTTATGAGTTCTTTGACATGTATATATATGTATTATAACATTGAAAGGAACATAATAAAAATTCAATATGGTATTCCTAATTTTGGGACCCAAGGGAAATTCTCTATGTATATTTGTTTTATGTTCTTGCCATTGTATATTTTTTCTATTTTAAGAATCCATTTGCAGGTAATTTCTTTGTAGGGTTAAAACCTACAACACTTCCCTTATTCAGCATAGGATACAATTGAATGAAAATGCTAATCCTTTTGTACAAAAAATAAAGAGGCTTATTCCAATCCTGTTACCAACAATAGAGAAAGGAATTAGAAAGCTATTGGATAGAGAGTTTAAAAATCCACTAAGATACTCTCAATAGGTAGTGAACCTGGTATTAGTTAGGAAGAAGAATGGTGACATCAAGCTCTATTTGGATTTCAGAAACATAAACCAATTTTCCTTGAAAGACAATAATTGGTTGCCCAATATGGACCATTTACTGTAAAAATTGATAAGATCCTCGATAATATGAATTATGGATGGTTTTTTAGGCTATAACCAAATAACAACGCACCAATATGAAAAATATATGACAACGTTCACAACACCATGGAGCATGTTCATGTATGGAAAATGCCTTTTGGATTGATTGATATGGAATTTATTGGTGAGAGTGATATTAAGTTCATAGTCATTTACCTAAATGATATAACGGTTCTCTCAAAATCAGATGAACAAAATCTAGAGCATCTGAGGCAAACCTTCTTGAAGTGTAGGAAATTTTACTTGTCATTAAATCGCATGAAGTGATTATTTTCTTTGCAAGCAGGAAAGTTGTTGGGACATATTGTTTCTAAGGAGGCTGTCAGAAATGATCCTGAAAGAGTAAAGGTTATATCAAAGATCAACCTACCTTGGAATAATAAATAAGTCCAATTATTCTTTGGAAAGATCAACTTTTTATGTAGGTTCATTCTAAAATTTGTAGAGCTATTAAAGAATATAACAAGCATGCTAAGAAAGAACAAAGATGTGATGTGGACTCCATAAGCACAAGAATCATTTGAACAAATGAAGAAATACATCACGGAAGCCACAGTCCTAGAAAGTTCAAGGGAGTTCAAGATCTTCTCTTTTGCATACAAACATACCATTGTTGTCGTTTTTCTACATAAAAATGAAGAAGGCTATGAGAAACCTATAGCATTTTTCATCCATGCCTTAAGAGATGCATAGCTAAAATAAATTATTCTATAAAAGCAAGCATATCCTATCATAAAATTATTTAAGGAATTTTGATAATATGTATCTCAATCCATTGTAGTAGCATACATTCCATCGATAGTAGTGATTGATATAATCGCACAACCTGATAGTGATGGTAGATCAGGCATATGGATAGAAAAAGTTGCAATATTATGACATGGAAATTAATCCCACAAAGCTTGTTAAGGGCCATCAGTTAGTTAAATTACTCAGAGATTCCAATCATGCCATTCTAGAAATGTTCACTAATGAATATATCTATAACATTTACCGAGAGGATAATCCACAAGCACCTCCTTGTTTGGAAAACAGGAATACAAATTATACTCTTCATCTTGGAAGAGAGAATCTAGAAGGACTTGTCATTCCAGTAGGAAGGAATTGACAGGAACCCTTCCCACAAGATGGAATGAATCCACAAGAAATATTCGTACAAAAATTGGATTGTCCACCTAAATGGCCTGAAGAAAAATTCAAGTCTTTGTTATTGAAATTAGTCAAGTACTAGATTTTGGACAAAATATTATATTGGAAATATCTTACATGCATCCACATTACTTGTGTCACTGAAGACCAAGGAAATAATATCATTTGAGAGTTCCATGATTCTTGTGCCTAGAAAATCAAGCATGCAAAGTCACAAACTACAAAATTTTTAGAGTAGGATAATGTTCCCCTTCCCTTTTAAAGACATAAATGTTGCTGTTAGGGCTTGCCTTGAATGTCAAATGTTTGTAGGAAAACAAAATCTTAGGTCTCTACCATTGAAACCAATCAAAGTGCACACTCCATTATAATAGCACGGATTGGATTTGATTGGAGAGATACATCCAAACTCAAGTAGGCAACACAAAGACATTCTCATCGCCACTAACTATTGCACCAAGTGGGCAGAAGGCATTTTTCTCACAAGACTAACAAGAAGGTTATCATATCCTTCTTGGAGGATAACATTATCTCCATATTTCTATGTCTTAGGAGGAAATCAAAGATAATGCTAAGGTATTCAAGTCTTTTAAAATAATGTCATTTTGTCAAGATTACAACATATAGTTGCTACATCACATAGCATACTATCTCTAGGGGAATGAATTGGTACAATAATAAACAAAATTACTTGATGATAATCATCAAGAGGATGTTGGAAAAAAAGATAAAAAGCGATGGGATGCAAATACCAAATATTCAGTATTGGAAAATAGAACCAGCACCAAAGGAGCTATCGATACCTAACACTATCAGTCGGTGTATGGCATGGAAGTCATTTTTCCTATGAATATTACTTTTCCATTAATGAAGAAGTTACAAGAAGAGGAATCATATTTTAGCCCCATGTAGAAGAAAATTTATCAAATGATAGAAGTCTAAGAAAAAAGGGAAGAGGCCCTGAGAAAAACAAAATCGTAATAGTAGAAGATGAAAGTTATATTTGATAACTGAGAAAATGAATGTGTCCTACAAGTTGTGGATTTAGCATTGAAATGAGAATCAATCAAAGATGGGAATGGAAAGAACAAAAAGTTTTACAATATATGCATTGACCCATTTTGAGTACAAGAGGTTCTAGATAATAGTACATATCATCTAGAAACACTTGGATATTTCCTAGGGAATCCTATCAATAGTAGGTTTCTGAAAATGTTTTTCACCTATATACCATATCTTCGTGTCAAAATAAAGACAGGCAAATAAAAAAAGTAAGAAAAAGAAAGAAAGATGGTGATGATTTTCTTCTGTTTTGAAGAAGTTTTCAGTTTTTCAATAAACTCTTAAGAAGGGATAGACACTTTTTGATTAAACTCCAGGAGCCCATGAAAGAAGGCACTAGAAATATAAGTTCCCAATAGAAAATATGATCTTGTTTTCCCGCATGGAGCTCATGTTGGTATCAAAAATATAACACCCCTTGCAAAAACTAGCCCAACGACACAAGGTTCAGATCTCAAGTTTATCACAATGAAAAATGGGAAGGAGAGCTTGAGATAACTAGGTGGGCTTCATAATCAGTGAAGCACCGACACTAATTTTTGGCACCATCGACATACCGTATCACTGACACAGAGACATAGACACACCATGCCATAACATCTAGGGGAATCAGTGCTAAGACTTGCATGATAAAAAAATAAAATTGTGGGAGTGCTCGACCATCCAGTGACCATGAACACATTGTGCCATGGAGTGTGGGATCGATAGCATCGAAGGGGCAATGGGAAGAATCCACATTTCATTTCGTCGTGCCCTCCACATGCCTCTGAATGTTTCAAACACTGACTACTTCGCAACGTGAAATATTGTCACATTTACTCCATGTGGATAGCCAACACACCACCTCTACATGGTGTACCCACCCCACATGTAGTCTAGTAACCACCCACATGTCTACATTTCCTGCCCAGTTAGCTCTAAGGTGGTCACCCCCACCACTATCCTACACCATCTCTCGCTTAAATCGCAATCTGATAAACCCGACGACAACGAAGCTGCTCCATTCGACGATTGTGAGAGCTCCACACCATGCAGTTGAGAGGTCATTAGCTTGATGGAGTAGAGTGGAGGAGGCCATGTGTCAATCTCTTGTGCTCTCTGTACTACTCCCCAATTTTCAAACATCAGACCCAGGCCATGGAAAATAATGACACATGACATCTCCACGTGGGATACCTATAATTTAAATTCACATGACTTGTGCACCCTATTCCACCACTGTGTCAACCCTCTTGGCCCAGTCATCATGAAAGTTTAGTTTTCCAAGTTTTTGATGCCACATCATGATGACCTAACAGAGTCTACACCCAATTGGAAGCCTCTAGCTATCCGAGCCAAAATATTATAATAAGGACTATAGTGTCCCATTTTCCCATTATTCTAAAAATGAATGGAAAATCATGTCAAGTTTGTACAAGTTGGATATTCATAAGGGATTTGCACCAATATCACAAGGAGCATCCATGGAGGTAGGTTCAAGCTCTAGACATCCATCAAAATAATAGACATAGTAGCAGGTGCAACTTTAGTAGTTACTACTAGTGTCGGTGTGACCATCAACCCCATCAACACCACTAGCACCATTGGCAGTGTGCCCACAGTAGAAACCAACTCAGATAGTTCCTAACAAGTAGAGCGAAGGCCAATTGCATAACCAAGTGAGGTAACGGTGATCTATTATAGCCAAATCTAAAGGGATCCACTCTACATCTGGGAAATCATTTAAGAAGCTTCTAAAGAAAGTTAGTTATATTACCCCTAGCAATTTTGTACAGAATCTTGGTGGTTTTTTAAATGCCACTAGTGGCTTAGAGTGGGGCCTTAGTACTTGAGTACCTATATATAGGCCACATTTTGGAATTCAAAGGGAGATAAATTTTAGCATGTAGGGAGCCTATTTAATTTTTTTTTAATTGATGGGAGGTTTTGAACCTATTCAGTGGAGGAATTTTGAAATGACTCTTGGGTTGTCTTTCCTCTCTTTTCATGTAATTTCATATACCCATCTCAAATTTTGAACTTTTCTTGATATCAAGATAATTTTATGTAATTTTCATAGCATTTTGTGTTGTAAAATTGATCTATTATGTTAATTGAATGGAATTTTAAGGTAAAATAGATTTTGGCATTATTTTGATGGTTTATTTTAGTTTTGTAAAATTTATCAAGGTTCTTTAAAAAGTATCTTGACATCTTTCATACGTTTTATAAGGGGTTGACGAAAAATGCAAAATTTTCAAAATTGCATGTATTCTAGTGGCTGAATTCCTAATTTCTCAGCTACCCACTAGGTTTTGGATAATTTCAAGGAATTCTCAACTATTCCTTTAAATCTGTTAGGATTTGTTCATAATTTTGTCCCACCTTTTCTATTTTTCAACTCTTCATCTCAAACCCAATGGTCATGAATTCTCTAACATTGGACTAGTGAAAATGTAACACAACAAAATTATGTTAATGTATGATAGTTTTTCCCTTAAACCGAATTATAGAAATAAGATTTTTATTTCATTATAAGTCTCTATTTAATTACAATAGGATTTGTGCATGATATTTGCACTTTCTTGAAAACCCATCACGGATGTGGAATGTATGTGATATTAAACCTTAAATGCATCATATTTCAGTCATATTAGAATTAATGACACTGCATTTAAATCTATAATAGGGTCATGCAAAAATATAGATAACATTTCATATAAATTGAAACATTCATTCAATGTCTATCATAGTTCTTCATGTTATCCCATTTTCTTGTTACACTTGAAAAAAGAAAATTAGATGCATGTGACTTGAACCTTTGTTCAAATTTTGAAATATCAGTTGGATTCAAGATAGAAACTCTTAGTCATTTCACCACAACAAATTCACAAGAACGACATAGATATACAATCAAATTTTCTAGAATTTCGAGTCATCTACACTTCCTTATTGAAGTTTTAGACCAAGAAAAAACAATCTAAAACATTGAGCCTAGAAATCATAGAAATACATTAAGCCATATTTTATATGAAAATGAATGGCTTCATTAACTAATTTAAATATAATATCATTAACTTAATATAGAATTGATATCACACTTAGATTTTCCCAGGCTCTTCACTACAACACAATGTAGTGTGACTCTATGGCCCCAACATGTCCCTTACTATGGGCTTCAGTTTTGGTATAAATATATTCCCTTTAATATTATATAATGCCTCCCCCACAATTAAATTCTTTGACTCAAACTGAAAATTCAAAACAAAATTATGTACCATTTTTGCGTGTTTTGTTGCACCTCTTCACATCTCCAACTCTATATACTAATTTTGAGAAATGACATCCAATATGTTCACAAACTAATCCACCCACTCTACCTTCGAAATACCATCACCCCATCATTTCTTGAAACACTTCTCTGGATTAGCATTTGGGGATCATTCACCATTATATTGTTTTACATTCTTCCCAATATCTAACTTGAGTCTGATTTACAACATGTGCTGACATTGTTTCCATCTCTCCCTCTGCACCTTCAACATTTCCTTCCAATGGGTAGGAGTAGAATTAAGAGCTAGGTCAACCATAGATAACCTTAATTGGTCATGAAATTGTATTTGAAACTTTTTCAAAAAGTAATGATGTCTATCAACCCATCAATTAAGGATGTTCTTGTAATTTCATACGAATCCATATCATAGACGTAGTAATCGGGGCACATATTTTGGTGGAAACCACATGGAGTCATTGCTACTATTTCTCTAGTACCTCCTATGAGCCCGACAAACATGAATTAATGGTTCGCCAACTCACTAAACCATTGGTAGTTACCTTGATGTTTTCATTGCACTAGGCTATGTTGTTATAAATATTATCAAGGTCAGCTATGTCGACATCTCTATCACTAGTTTGGTGTACTGGTGCCCGTCATTAGGTTCCAATGGTACAATGACCTTTAAGTCTCCTATTTCAAAATTAGTTTTCCTTGTTTAAAAATTAATGGTAGCCTAGTTATCAAATGCCCAATCAATACCAATTAAGGCTAGGAATGGGTCTATCTCATCCACTATTTCAATAACTTTGAAGTTTGTCAGATGCTTTAACCTATCAATATTCACCTCTACATTAGCTAACTTCTCATTTGGGAAGCTCTAGCACTGATTAGAAAGGGATAATTGCATCAATGAGCATAAGGGATTAGGCTTTCCCATCAAGTCATAGGTCCTTCTTGGAAATACGTTAAGATAAAAAACAAATGTAGAATAGGATTATCCATGTAATAGTTAACTATCTCATTGTTGAATTTAAATTCTCTACTACTTCAACTTTAGAAAAATACCTATTTTACTATATTTGGAGTGACCTATGAGGAATTATCGCCCTTGTGTTTTGTGCCATTATTGTTGGTTTCTTGCACATATTGATCTTCCTATGTAGTCTCTCCATTTTTTACTCATTTATCATCACATTCAAATATATTCTTAAGAAATTCTAGATGGGGCTTACCTCCCCTGGTATCGCCTCAAGGAAACATTCAATGAATATTTATGGCATGTCATAGACAGGAAGACCTTGTGGTTTTCCTGCTAAGATCATCATTCACCATTTTATATTGAAAAATTTCATTCTCACTTCCTTGTACTCATGCTTCTCCTTAGTAGGGTTGAACATTGGAAGGGGCTTAAAACCTTTCTACAACCATTGAAGAGTTTGCTCTAGTGGGTTGACTGCATTCACACCTATTCTAGTCATGTCTATGGTTACTACAAACACTTTTAGGAAGTCTTGAAAAGGATGATGACAACCATTTGAACATTTTCCCCTCTCTTCTTCCATCATTTCACTCATAATTATCGGTAGTCCTCTATTACATGTTCCAACACTGAAATATGTACACGTCATGAAAGGATTCAAGAAGCACCTTGCTAGATTCCCTACATGACCATAATTAAAGTGAATTACCTCTCCTCTTACTTTCCCTCTCACACATGGACAATGTCCTTGCCCTAGAGGCCCCTATCTTTGTGTCGGTATGGGATAGTCTCATCCCATATACTGTTCTGTGATTCCATTGCCTCCCTATTCCTCCTATACATGATAGAGATATCAAGTATGCTCATGCATTAGGTCTAATGTATAAAAAAAGTGTATTTCATGCCCAACATATTTTCAAAGTCACAGAAGTCAAGATATAGTACTTATGCATCAACGGGATGTTTATAGGTGACTTCCTCTATATTGCAAATTTCACACCATAGCCCCTTACCTTCGGCTAAAGTCCTGGTTTTCCTAGTACCCATATAGTCTCTTATCATCAGGAAATTGTTGCGATGCTTTCCTTCCTTTTGAAAGATTGTAGGTAAAAATTCCTCTCATTTTTGGTTTCCCTTGGCAAGTTCTTGCAATTGTAATTTCAAGGCAATGAACTACAATTGTACCAATTCTATTCTCACCACTCATAAATGTAACTTCTAGCTACATAGAAATATCTAATCCCTAAGGTTATGATATTACTTTCTATTGCATTACCAGAAAGAAGATGTGTGGTTACACCCCTATGATGAACTACCCTTGATTTTTCATGTTCCAAATTTGCAATGTTAACTTATCCATCAAATTATTAACCCTTGGCCATAGTCCCACACCAATTCACTTATAATCTATTTAATTTCTTTTATCTCCATTATAGATTGGGATTGTGATTTGGGTGTTTGAAATTCTTTCAATAACACCTATTTATTATCTTTTAAGTGGAGAGGTTATCCTGAGGGAATGGTGGATTTAAATTTCAAGTACCACTCATGTTTCATTCCTTGAAAGTAGTCTCCAACTATGTTATTTTTATACCTTCATATGGGGTTTTATTAATTGATATGGATCTATCTTCTACCAAAATTAACCAAGCTCTGTTACTTTTATGATGTTAGCAGAATTTCATGTGAAAGAGTATGAAAAACCACATGTGCATACTTTAAAGAAGAGTAAACATAATGACAACCATCAAATCACGAACACACACAAGTTGATAATGGGGCTCACCTAGGGTGGGTTACTTCTCTGGACTTGGTTTGACGAGTGGATAGGTGGATTCATTAAATGTTGCAAGATGATGCTGATTTACATGGTATATTCTTTGTCATTACAAGGATAAAATCTTTCAACTAAAGTGGAAACTCTGTCCATGAGACATTCTCTTATAGGAGATCTCACTCATATGGGTCCTCCTTTAGCGTGAAAATATATCAAATTATCACATGACGTGGCATACAACTATCTTTCAACATAATGGTAACAGGGATCTCAACAACAAAATCATCATCTCACCAAATCAAAAGAAAGACATCGCATCATTGCATCATATATCTCCACTTTCGGCGATGCCCTGAAAATGAAAATATGTTTTGAAGAAATCGACTTCACTGTTGAATTCATGGCATGAAATCATGTCGAGTGACTATAAACACAACCCTTTTCTAACATCGTCAAAATCTGGACCCCCAGGAATCTTGAAGATTCCCAAAATATTACTTCTCACTGGTTGAATGGATTTATATTTCTCAAATGAAAATTTGGAGTTCACCACTACGCTCCTTTTGAAAAACTGAGTAGTTTGAGTATAAAGTCAGCCTAGTTCTAATACTCTAAAAAATCGGCCCTTAGGGAATATTTTAGGTTCTTTAACATTCGTCTTTGTAAGTTCACTGAAGATTTTTTTCTCAGATGACAAATTTGATCTCACCATTGCGCTCCTTGTGAAATTATGATAAAAATGACTATAAAGTCGACATCATTTTTCCTTTGTCTAAAATCGACCTTAAAGGAAATATTTTAGATTCCTCAACATTCTACAAAAGGAATATTCTCAAAAATATTTTGTCATGAAAAATGTGTCACCAGGGTTTTTCTGTGGATGGGTTTTGCATTGCCTCTTCTTAGCCTCCATTTTGTCTACTCGACCTTTGTTGGCTCTAGTGTGGTAAAACACAGGGATTTTATATTGCAATCTAGGCAGATTAAACAAGGTTCCAGGTTAGGCCACCTTGGTTGGCAGGTGGGTGTGAAGGGATTGGAGGGAGCGGGTCATGGGTTCCAACCCAGGGACCCATGCTATATTTGGTGGTTTATTTTTAAAAAAAATTCTGTTTGTTTGTTTAATGGGCTAGTTGCGGTAAATGGTGTTGCGGTTACGTTGAAGTTGAGTGTCATTTCGTATTTGCTGTCACATATGAGGTCGCTGCTTGGGGCGAGCCGACAACATGGCTAGTTTGGGTTAAAATCCCACTGACCTCCAAAAACATATATGTTCATTCACCATTCCATTGTTATGTAATACATGTGAAGTGGTTGGGGTGGGGTAGCGGGTGTGGTCGCCCGCCACCTCCCTTTTTTTAATATTTTTTATTTACAACATAGTTAAAAACCAAGCTACGGATTTTTAGGGGTTATTAGAAAAATCAAGTAGGTAACAAATTCATCTTTTCTGACCGCTGAAAACCATAACCATGAAGTTCCAAATTGTCGCCTTGTTATTGGCTACTAATGGACCTAGTTTGACCAAAAATTTGACTTTCCATAACTTTCACATACGAACTCGGATTGAGGCTCCATTTATGTCGTCAGAAAGATTGAAACGAGATATTTAATCTTACCCTAGTTTCACTTCAAGCCAAAAAAAATTATTTTTGAGCGTTTCTTGAGCTCTCTTAGATCTTTAAGTGTCTTGAGAGCCACCTGGATCATTCTTCCCCACTGAGGATATTTTGGTCCTTCCAAAGCATGAACATAATCTGCAATATACTGTACTCCTTTATCTACATAGCAAGTGCCCTGATAGGCCACACTTTTTTCTCCTTCACCTTTTTTCTTTGGAGCGATAAGTGGTGAACCGACACCTATATTCCCTGCAAACCTATAGTACAATATTTGCAAACTACATGTTCAATTACATGAGTAATCATGACCCAAGAATCCCCAGACTTTCCAAGAGTTTATAACATAGACTCTTTGGTCAATTTTACATTATAATAGAAACCAATACCCCAACTATCAACAAAAGGACAAAAGAATCATTGTTTCTTTAATAAGTGATGGAAAACACATTATCGCTTTTTAAATTATATCGCAACAGATGATTTACAAAATGCCGCCAGGACAAGCTACCATATCTAGTAAAACCATTTCTTAGTCAATAAAGTGAATGGGTCATATCCCTATTGCAGATTCATGGGTTGAACATCTTCACTAGCTAGTTCCTGTAGGGGAGCTTGGTCCTTGAGACACTGCTCTAAATGAAGCCTGCAACATGTGGGTCTTTGATGTCCACCTCTATTGGAACGATTACAAAAAGCCTTCTTCCTTGCATACCTACTTGACCTTCTTCCTTCCCTGATGTGGAGAAGGGCTTTCATGTCTCATCCTCATTCCTGTTGCCATTCTCTTCCAACACTCGGAAATCACATGGTTATGCAAGCCAAAAAAAGTACATGGTTTTCTATGCCATGATTTATGTTCATCATTAAAAATATCCTTGTAATAAAAATGAACTCTATATTACTGAGACTTTTTATACCTCTTTGGGTTGTCTTTGGTGTAATCTTGGTGATGAGAGATTTCCTTAGCTCTTCCTCTACAATGTGCACTATCATGGGAGGATATTGGTGTGTTCCACTCATCCCCTTTCCCTAATGGCTTTGAAAATTCCTTGGAAGCTTCTTCTACCTTTGAGCACTCTTCTTCAATGTATCCCATCTTTGGTAAGGATTGTCAGATCGGTTCCTGAAATGAGTACCTCAAGGCTTCCAATAGAAATAATATCATGTGAAAATGAAATTGAAGAATGATCAAGACTATTTACCTCAGCTATCAATTCCAATGCAGGTGATGATGGCTTTGCGAAGCCTTCATTTCACTTCATCTCTTCCAAAGCCTCTTTTGTCACTTATAACTCAAGTTGTCACCTCTACTTATCCTATTTTTCTTATCGTAAAAGTCTCAATTCAACATTCTCTGCTTGACAGATCTAATTGATCTCCTCATTTCAATGATGAGAAGATGATGAAGAAGATGAATAATCATTGGAAGATGGGGATGGAGCATCGTCCTCTTCTCTTTCTCTCTCATATTCCTCCCTTTCTATTTTCTCCTCATAATATGCATACATTAAATTTACCATTTTTGACATCTTGTAGAAGGCCTTGTAGTGATTTTTTCATCCTCCATTTTCCTTTCTTGTTTCACGTTCAATATTTGGTTATCATTCACAATTTCAATATGTATAAAAAATATGACCACTCGGATACGAAACTTTATTCAAATCTATCAACTACCAGAATTAACAAAGATATTTTACTTCTGTGATGTTAGTAGAATTGCATGTGAAAGAGTGTGAAAAAACGTATGCATGCTTTAAAGAAGAGGAAACATAATGACAACCATCAAATAAAGAACAAACACATGTTGATAATGAAGTTAATCTAGTGTGGGTTACGTCTCTAGGTCTGGTGTTAAGAGTAGAGAGGTCGTTTAATTAAATGCTGCAAGATGATGATGATGTACATGGTATATTCTTTGTCATTACAAGGATAAAATCCCTCAACTAGAGTGGCATGTCTCTCCATGAGACATTATCCTACAATAACTCTCACTCATATGGGTCCTCCTTTTGCATGAAAAGGTATCAAATTCTCACATTATGTGGCATACATGTATGCTTCAACATAATTGTAACAAAGATCTCAATGACAAAATCATCATCTTAGCAAATAAAAATAAATACATCGCATCACTAAATTATATACCTCCACTTTCAAGGATTCCTTGAAAATGCACAACTCTATTGACTAAATTGACTGCATCATTGAATTCATGGCACAAAATCATATCAAGTTACTATAAACTTAACCCCTTTCTGACACCATCAATATCTAACCTCTTGGGAATCTCAAACATTCCCCAAATATTATTTCTTGTTGGTTGACTGTAGTTTTGTTTCCTAGATTACAATTTTGAGTTCACCACTGTGCTCCTTGCAAAAAACCGAGTAAGTTGAGTATAAAGTCGGTTAGGTTCTAAAACTATAAAAAATTGGCCCTCAGGGAACGTTTTAGATTCCTCAATATTCCACAAAGATTCATCTATTCATTTTAATGAATATCTATTACCTAGATGAAAATTATGATCTCACCATTTCCCTCCCTATGAAATTCTGAGAAAAATGACTATAAAGTTGACATCATTCAGCCTCCAAGGTAATATTTTAGATTCCTAAATATTATGTAAAGGAATATTCTCAAAAATATTGTCTCAAAAAACATTCCATCATGGTTCCACTTTGATTGGGTTCTGTGCTGCCTCCTCTGGGATTTCGTTCTATCTGCTCAACCTCTGTTGACTCCCATGTGGTAAAACACAGGGATTTTCTATTAAAATCTAGGTGGATTAAACAAAGTTCCAGGTTGGGCCACCTTGGTTGGAACATTAGTGTGAAGATGTTGGAGGGAGTGTGTCATAGGTTCAGACACATGGACCGATGTTGTGTTGAAGTGGAGTGTCATTTGGTATTGGTCATTACATACGGGGCCGTGTTGAAGGCTCAAATTGTCTACCTCAACATCGGGGAAAACCTCCCAGTCAGGACCTTATGGTTGATCTCTTTCATTTGGGATGGTGGCTCCGACTACGATTATGGGAACAATTTCCCTTAGAATGAAATTATGAGAAATAGATATGGTGGAATTTATATAACTCTAATATAACTAAAAGTGGAAATAAAACAAATAAAATTAATACCTATCACTAGAAAGCTATATGTATATGTGATTAAAAATATTTTCATAAGAAACATGACAATATAGATTATCGTATGATTATGATGTTAAAAACAAAAACTGATAACTAATTTAATTAAATAGTTAATTAAATTAGTTGATGAATTCGTCACATACACAAGATTTCATTTGTTTATTCATACAATATATAATTCCAATTAGACATATCATTAGTGAAAAATGCATAGTTCGTTTAACACATATATGATAAAAAGAATCGAATCTCGATTCAACTCTTAAACAAAGAAATAATAAATAGATAATAGTACCCGAGAAATTGTTACTCTTCCCATGTGGAAAATGGTGATGGTTCAGCTTTCTATTAAGAGGAGCTTGAGTTACAATAGTGCAAACACAAGCCTTCTTTCGAAAATTCACAACCCCTTCTCATTACAAATGAAGGGGATTTATAGTTTCAAAATACAAGACAAATATAGGAAATCAAGTAGTAGCTTGAAGTGTTTTTAACTAATGAATCTAAAATAAAAGAAAAGAGACATATTTAATGTTTGTTATAACAAATCGTCTAGGCTTGAGAAGAAGACTGTTCTCCCATTTAATGTTGAAGCTCATATATATCTATCATATTCTTCAATTCGAGTGGAGTCTTCAGTTGAATCCCCATCTATATGATAAATATGGCATCCCTTAATGTTGGCAACATGTGTGTGGTGGTATTAGATACACATCGATGCATCAACCATTGTCTATGTGGTTTGACTAAAAACTGCCAATAACTTTCCAATTCGATTTTAGATAGCTGATCAATTATTTTAGATCTCTTTTTAGATGATTCCTGCCACATTTTAGTGAGCATTTTGATATCTAGTACTGTTCCCTTGGGGCAGTTTGATATGAGATTTGCTTGGAACAATTTATCACTAATTGTCTCAATCAGATTATTAGAGATATATCTTGCATTGAACAATGTTTCTTCTGCATTTTTAAGATGAATCTCCTATTCTATAAAGACTATTACCTGTGTGACTCTTTAAGTATGGGAAGATTATCTAATCTACCATCAGTGTTGCCCTGCCACGTAAGGAAACCTATAATTTTGTCTTCAATGTCATTAAAATAAGTTCTAAGGCCTGTTAATTGATCAACCAAGGAACTACCTATATGACAAAAATAATGAATAATGGCTAACTTTTGACAAAACATAATTTTTTGTTGAGGAAGGAGAGTGTTTCACTCTGTTGCTTCCTTCTTCAATTCTGTTAATTCGAGATTAACCTTTATTTGTTCTATCATTTTCTGTAATTCATGTATCTAAGTGTATTGGGCCTGTAAATCAGTGTCATATTGACCTTTAAGGGCATTGAAATTGCTCATGAGTTCAATAAGTTCTCCTTTCTATTGATCAACAATATTTTGTTTCTCAATCTAAAAACTTTGTTCCAACTACACAATTGTGTCCTCCTTTTCTTTCAGCAACTGTTGTACTTAAGTGGATTTCTCCATGGTTATGGAAGCATAGGATCCCATGAACTATGTGAGTCTTCCCAGTTTCTCTGAAAGGGTAGACAAAGAGCCTTTTCATACTACTTGGAAAGAAGCATTACCTGGAGTTAAAGCCTGGGACCACTCAATTTTTCTTTTCTTTCTATATCCTTTAACAACAACCTTATGCTTAGGACTCTAAAATACATAAAGTGGAGGGATTTTTTCAAACCTTAATACAACCTTGGAGGTTGTGAAGGTTGGTATAACTTCAATGTCTTCAGTTTCTAAAGGCTTGTCAAAGGCCTTTATAGTGATCATAGTTTGTTCCAAACTTTTAGAAGTATCTGGGACCTTCTCTTGTAATGGTTTCTTTAAAAATTACAGTTCATTGTTCAAAACCTAGATATATTGTTCTGATATTTGCTTAAACATGGAACTGAAAAAAATATCTTTAGTCTGAGAAGGGGTGGAGGCACCAATTTATTTTCTCTAGGGAATATCAATAGTTTGTGTGGAACCAACAACTATAACATGATCCTAAACCATGCCTTCTCAAGGAATATGTAATGAATTCATAGGCAAATTGGCTAGCCTTGCGGCTCTGTATTGAGTGAATTGAAATGTATCCTCTACAGGCAACTTATCTTCTACTTGCCTCGTAACCATAAAATAAGTAGAATATTTTTCAAATACGCCATTGTTCTTCTCTAGCTCATGAGAAAACTGCCTGAGGCTTGATTGTGCAGTAACCATCTTGAAAACTTGATGGGGATCATATTGTCTATTAGGGTAGTAGGGAAATTTAATTCTAAGATAGAATTAATTTCGATGGCTACATTACTAAAACTATCCAAAGAATATATGTTTCACTCAATAGGAAAAACAAGCCACACTTTCTTAATAGACTCCTTTAGGACTTTTGAAATACCATTCCCTACATTATGGTATGTTATATCTCAGGCCAAAAGCTTGTCAGGGACATATAGAGGCAAGACAATGGGGTTAGAAAGGATGCCAAAGACTCATACATAGGTAAATAATTAATCACCGAACCAGTTTCCTATCCGGAGCAAGTCAATTTCAGCTTCTGGGGAAACCCTTGGGGCTCTTTTATCAAAGATGAATTCGTAAATAGGAAACATCACGTCATGGTAGATTTTATAAAAATGAGGCCAATTGTTTGGGTCCTAGAGGATATTGTGATACGTGTGGATGGGATTCAGGTCATTTAAAGTCCACTTCCACCCCATAGAGGTGAAATCCATAGTAAAACAGAGGTAATCCATTATGTACGTACTCATGTAAAAGGGAGGAATTATATTTTTTGAAACCTTGCGCTTACTTCTAAAATTCAGGATATGAGTAGCTAGGTTATCAAACAATATATTTCCCCAATTTAAGATATAACCTTCTGAGGCAACATCAATTAGTGGAGTTTATTGATTATAATTTTTTTGTATATTATAATAAGTAAAGAGTCTATATATCATGGCAGTTATTTGGCAATAGGGACCAACGAGAGAGTCAACTTCATACATACCCTTTTCCTCTCACTTATGTTTGTTCAAATATCTTCTCCATGCCCTAATTGTCTCTGACACATGATCATTTTTGCTCATGAATTTCTCCTAAATTGTTTGCTATATTTACATTTAGGTTGTGGCAAATGGTACATTCCACTCAAATCATTGTCGATGAATGAACTTATGATTGTATGCTTTTGTTTCATGACATTCCTTTCTATAATCCTTATGTTGTCAATGACCCATCGGACCCTGTTTATATAAGGAAGGATTTTGGGGTGGGAAGCAATCCTATTCAATAATGAATTGCCTACATCCATGTAACCCATGTTGGGGATTGGTGTAGAACCTTTGGCTGTAATTATTCATTGTGTGACTCTGGGTCCTTCATCCTCAAATAGTTTATAGATAGATTCCCAAGAGGAAAAGAACATATTGTGTTAGAAAATAATCATGGCATATCAACATTTTCAATTGGAGGAGAGGAAGATTGTTGTTGAGCAACAAGTTTCTTCTTTGTTTTGGCTGCTTTAGACATTTCTTCATAATTACGCGCAAATAACGAATTTCCTACAACAGTCTTTGTCTTTAAGGGTGAATTATGATAGAATCAAACTGCAATGAATGAGAATGATTATAATATAAAAAACCATAAATTCACCACTTCCAAATATTAAATTCCACAATCAGAATTCACCTAGGTTTGCATACATCAGCATATCCGATGAAAATATCAGATAAAACAATTGGAAATAGATTAAAAATTTATGATATTAGTAACTTTTGATAAATCATATTTGAAGAAGCAATAACTATAAGCAGAGGCGTGAAGTGATAGAAAAGTTTCTATATTGGTGATGACATATAAGAGGTTTTAAGACCAAGCTCCCGATGTTAAAGTCCTGATATTAGATGTATACAGAATATCAAGATTTTGTGATATCAGAGGGGATGAATGTCAGAGGTAGTGGATATCGGAGGAGGCAGGTATCAAAGTTTGGAGATATCAAAGAAAGTGGATATCAGAGGTTTCATAAGTGGCACAGTTAGAAAGTTACATTATTGTGAAGGTCTGATATCCCAAGTGGCAAGTGTGGGGCCGGCGAATCTTAGAATATTCATTGAAAAGGGGGGAATTTGTTTTGTATTAAATTGTACGTAAAACCTTTCTAATGAATAAATTCATGGCCATGAAAGTTTTATCAGGGAAAGTATTTATCGTAACCTTTTCAAAAGTAAAGTTAGAATATTATAAGGGTCTGATAAAAATCTTTCGATAATGCATCAATTTTGTAATAAGAGGGCATGTCGGGACTTTTATTTATTGTAATATTATAAGGGTTGGGCCTCTAATACTTAATTTCTGATAAGGGAAACTTCTAGCTTAAGAGATCTTATAATAATACTCAAAAATGTCCTATATTTATTGAAAACTAAACATTTATATTAATATAAGGAAGGGTCCCCATTATTTATTATATAACTAAAATAAAAATAAATGGGGTGGTTGTTGAATACTACAACAATTGGTGACATATTCGGTGAAACAATTTTCTTTGTTAAAAGTAAATGAAATTTAACCAACTAAGGAAAAAGACTTACGAATATGTAGATATTTGAAATATAGATTTATTAAGATTACTCTGAATAGAACATAACTAATTATTTTGTCAATCTTCAAAACTTGTTATTGATAAAAATATTCATTGTCTTTGTGAGTCATTTAATCAATTATAAAGATAAAATAGAGAACTATAGAAGCTTAGCATTAAGATAGACTTATTTGTCACGAGTGGAGCCACTACTACCAATAGGCATCCATAGCCTCGAGATGGTTACCATTTAACCAAATAATACAATTATCCCATCCACTTATAGTGATATTTTAGAGCTATTACTATTTATTTTTAATTTTTTTGTTTTAGTTGCTTGACAGCCATTGACCTGGTTTGGTAGCTAGATAAAGATAATGTCATTCAAAAGAAATAATGATGTTGAACAAGACGGTTCGTGATGAGACCTCTTTTCCTATAGTTATGTAGCCACAAGCCATTATCCTGGCTTGGTGACTAGTCGTGATAATGTCAACATCATTAGCTCCCTATGATCATGGTAAGTCAACTCATGATGCGGCCTCTTATCTTTCAAGTGCTTTAACTATTTTTGAACACACTATAAAAATATAAACTTAGTGGATTGGGAGGTAAAATTACTCCTTAAGAGTTTTGGATGACAATCAAAGTCAAAAGATGTTAAAACTTCAGTATAGCCTTTATTTTTTAAAAGAAACTATCCATGATTGATCAAAGGACAACAAGATCTTTTAATGTTTCAATTGATGACATGTTTACAAAGTAATGGATATAAATATTTTAGAGATTTTAATAAGAGAAATACTAAATTTCACTGTTATAATTTCTTTCCAATAAATTCTCCTTTAATTAATAAAAATTCATGTTAATGATGAGAGACGCCAAAATATCAAGTCAAAAGAGTATTAATCAACACAATTAAACTAGCAACACTCATATGTACATATGATTATTTACATATTTACAGAAGAAAAATGCATTTTCAAGAAAAGTATTTTTTTTAAACTAGCCTATTTATAGGAAGAGCATCCCTCTTTCCCAATAAATCTTGAAGGATAAAAGTAGATGGGCCTAGTTTCTCAATGATCTGAAATGCATTGAGCCACAATTTTTGAAATTTAGTGTGTTTACCTTTTTCTTCGTGGGCCTTATCCCATTTCAGAACTAAGTCATCAATTTGAAAAATTTTGTTACTTACTGAACCTGCATCAAACGATGACTTGACCAATTGTTGGTGATAGGCATGAAATTGTTTGGCTTTATCTCTTTCTTCCTCTAACTTAAGAATTTGGGACATCCTTGCTTGTAAATAAGAAGAATGTTTTTCTTCTATAGATTTCTCTAGGGCTAGTGAAGGAAGAGTTAGATTAAGAGGTAGGATAACTTATTTTCCATACACTAAGTAAAAGGGAGAACTACCTAAGGATTCCTTATGAGTAATTATGTTAGCCCTTAAAGCAAAAATTAGAGTTTTGTGCCAATTCTTTTGGTTTTGGTCAACAGTCCATTTAATTATCGTTATGAGGTTCTTATTGGTGGATTTTGCTAAATCATTTCCTTGAGGATAATAGTTTGCAAAATATTTGAGTTTGAAACCTCTCTTGAGAGAAAATTTAGTGATGGCATTTCGGGAGAAATAAGATGAATTATCAAACATAAGGGAATAAGGAAGGCCAAACTTGGTAATAATAAATTGATCAATAAAATCAATAACGTTTTTAGAATTGGCCATCTTCAGGGGTGTTTCTTCCACCCATTTGGTGAAATAATCTGTAGTAGTCAAGATGCACTTATGCTATTTAGAAGGGTGAGGAGCGATCTCACCTATGATGTCTAGTCCCCATTGCTTAAAAGGTTGCTTGATGTTAACTGGATGTAAAGGCATGGTTGGTTTCTTTTCCTTCCCTGAAGCTGTTTGGCAGACTTTACACTTTCTTACATAAGCATGGGTGTCTTTGAATAGATTCGAGCAATAGTAATCAACATGCCATATCTTATGAGAAGTGGTATCCCCATTGTAGTTTCCACTAACTAGTCCATCGTGTAGCTTCTACAACACTTTTTTTGCTTCAAATTTCTCTAAACATCTTAGTAAAATAGAATCATAATTTCTTTTAAGGAAGACATTATTGATATGTTGATGTTGATTGGATTTAAGCCTTAAAGCTATTTTCCTTTTGTAATTGATTTCTACTAGAGCATAACCATTTTTTAAGTAGAAAATTAAGTCAGGATATTGAGATTCAATGCCAACGGGACATACCTCTGTAATTTGAACATTGTTACCTAAATATTCATCAGCTGAAGTGTCAAGAGCTTCAGTTATTAATTTTCAAAAACCTTTACCCCTAACAATTTTAGCTGGATTTATCTATAGGTCATATTCTTGCAGATAAGTAACCTAATTATCCCTTTTTTCACCTGGTTCTTTCTGAATGAGAAATTGACTGACCCAAGGGAATGGAACAATTACGTTTGTATGCATTTTAGGAGAAAAGGCCTAAAATGATTTACTGACTTAAACACTGCAAAAGATTTGTTTTTGACATATGAATGGTTTAGCTCAACTTCTTGTATATTGGAACTAAAGAAGGAAATAAGAGCTTCAACTTGTTGTTCATTGGGTTAGGTCAACACTGCTACATAGGATTGTTCAGAAGAAAAAGTGTAGATAACAAATTCTTTAGAAAAATCAGGAGTCAATAATGAAGGGTCATCTATGATTTCTTGCTTTATTGATTCAAATTATTTTCTTTTGGTTTGTCCCCATTTGAAAACTAATTTCTTTTTTATCATGGGCTGTAAGGCCAAGAAAATTTGTGAAAAATCTGAGACAAATCATTTAACAAAATTAATCTTACCAAGAAAGGATTGCATGGACCTTTTGTTATGTGGTAAGGGGATTTCATAAATCACCTTAATTCTTTCTGGGTCTATGAATATTCCCTCATTCAACACAATAAAGCCTAGAAGCTTACCTTCACTAAGAGAAAAAAAAATGAATTTTTAGGATTCAAGGAGATTCCAAATTTTCTATACACTTCAAATATTTTCCTTAAGAGATCGAGATGATTATTTCTCTTTTTAGAATAAATTGTAATGTTGACTAAGTACATGAAAATTTATTTGTTGATATAAACCTTTGAAGGAAATATCCATGCCTCTCGGGAATGTGGCTCCAAAATTAATCAATCCAAAAATCAATTTTTGATAAGCATATGTTCCCCACTTGGTTCTGAATGTCGTTTAAAGTCTATATTCAGGATGAATAAGGATCTTATTCGAACATAAAACCATGTAAGAAAGACATCAGTTCAAAACCTACAGCAGATTGGAAAATTTGTTCCATCGGAGGCAAAGGAAAGCTATATTTTTCTCATGCTTTATTTAAATTTATAAAATTTATGCAAATATGAATATCTCCATTATTTTTCCTAACTGGCACAAGGTTGGAAACCCATTTGGAATGTATGACCAAGAAGATGGTTTTGGCTTTGAGGAGCTTATTTAATTCAGTCTTAATTTGGGCTTCCAGGTTAGGGTGAATCTTCCTAAGTTTTTTTTGAATTGGCCTTACATGTGGCAACATAGGAATAGTGTGTTGAATGATGGCCGTGTCATATATTTTAAGATGATCACAACTCCAAGTAAATACATCCTTGTATATTTTCAACAGATGAATGAAAGTAGATCTCTCATCTGGTGTGAGTCTAATGTGTAAATTGATGTTTTTTGGTTTATGATCAGGACCTAGGTTAACCAATTTGAAACTTAAAGTAGAGCTCTAAAGTTTGAAATTGGCAACCTTTTTAAATATATCTTTCAAATCATATAACTCTTCCAATTTCACTACAGGTTGAGGCAAAGAATTTTCCTCAAAAGATTTATTTAGCTACTTATTGTGCTCATCTTCATCCATGATCTGGTAAGAGTAAGATCCTTCGGAGGTCAGAAAAATTAGGATGTCATTTTCATTGTTAAACACACACCAATTAGTTATGTTGTCTGGAATGGAGGGGTGGAAAATTAATTCAATCAAAAATCTATCGAGATTGAAATATTCAGGCGAAATGAGCTTAGCGACAACATTGGATATGAGGTCAACACTAATATTTTGTAATCTTGGAATCAGAGATATATTAAATGCAGTAAAATGAAATCTCAATTATTGGATTAATGATTGATAATGTTTGAGGTGATTAGAAATGCAATGGATATTATTTCTTACATGTTTAATGACAATTTCCGAATCACCATAAACTTTAATATATTTGACATTGAGACTAATGGCTTTCTACAAGCCTTATACCAATGCTTCATATCCAACAATGTTATTGGTACAATCAAACTCCGATCTGCATGCAAGCATAGTCTTTTCTCCATCAAGATTTACTAGGATGCATCGAGCTCCTGCACCATCATTAGATTTTGATCCATCAAAATAAGGAGTCCAAAATAATTCATTGGATTTATGTACAGTGTTATCTATAAGATTGATACATTTAGGTGAATCTGTTTGTGAAATTTTTATATTTGGGATAAGGCAAAATCAACAGGAAATGGAGAGTTCTGAGATGGGAAATTGCCAAAGAAAGAATCCATAGAATAATTTCCCAAGGTATTATTTGTTAACACTACAGGTTCATTTTCCTCATCCAAATCATTCACATAATGCTTCATATGTTTCTCCCTATCAACACAAATTTTATTAGGTTTTCGGTTATAGGGAAGCCAAAGAAGTGACAAATCAGTAGAAAAATAGCCATGTAGTTTTTCAGACCAATCCCTACTTAAAATAAGACCATAAAACTCATGGATATCGGTCCTCAATATATCAATAATTGGACAAAATTTAGCATTGGAAGATAGTCTAATTAAAACATAATTCATTTCTCCCAAGGATTTGACTTTTGTTCGGTCTAACTAAACAATTTGAACAACAAATTTCTAAGATGAAATATTCAGTTTGAGATAGACTGAATAGGGCATGATATTAGATGATGCACCAGAATCTACTAAGGAGTTATGAACACTCTTGTTAAATATTTCAAAATTCAAGAGAAAAGTAGGAGTTTGAGAATTTGACCTGTCTCCAATTAAAATAACATCAGAATAATCAACCTTGTATATAGATACATTTGGAGGTTTTCCTTTCCCTTTTGAAGCTTTTGCAATTAACACAGTAGAAGGTAATGAAGATGCAGGGACTGCATTTAATTAATCAAATAATATTTTTGTTGTTGTGTTAATTTACTAACCTCATACAAGGAAAAGTTATCTTTTCTTTTTTTCATGTCTTCTACAATATTATATTCAATGTTAACTCATACTATCAAAGTTTTAGATGATGATAATGACTTAGAATTAGTTGGAGTAGAACCAAAAGATTAAGTAGGAGTCTTTTTTACCATAACTTTCTCTTTAGTAGAAGGGGTTGGACACTTTTAATTTTTCCTTGTTAAAGAAGTATCATCAGACCCCTTGCTTCTATTTTTTACAGGAAATCATTCCTCTCCTTATTCATTATCTGAAGTGGTCAATATGAAATCCCATAAACCATGAGCTTCAACTATTTCCTCTTCTTTTGTCTCATCAACAGATAAAGATGTTTCTTCCTATTCATCATATTCATCAGACCTTGCATTTCATATACCAGGAGGAGGCTATGACTCTAATGGTTGATTTCTTTTGAAGGGAAAAAATACTTCTTTAAAGATTCAACAACTCGTTTCTTAATTTTGACCATCTCATTTGACATGGTTTTCAAAATTTTCTTCTCAAGAGCTAGGACTCATTTTTTCATAGATAAAGATTTCTTCATGTTGTTAAGTAATACTATTTTATTAGCTCTATTTATGAACATAATGATATTTAAAGGAAGAGCAGAGATGTAGCATCCAATCTGCACATCAATACCTATTTTCGAATTATTTGGGATCTTATTTAACAATTTATTGAATCTCGAGTTAAAATCCTTGATTTTCTCATTCAAATTAGTTTTGAGGTTTGAAAAATCATTAATTAAAGTGGTTGTTGTGCATTCATCCCCAATTTTCGACAAAAAAATTCTTCAAGAGGAAAAATTTTAAGGATGGAAGTTTATCTTAAAGTTTAGAAATCTTAGCGAATCTTACTAGTCCCTAATATGAAAATTGTAAATTTTTTGGTGACATTTTTCTAGAAATATTTAGCTTTATAATGATTTTATGTTAGTCAATATAATATCTTGGTGTTTTTTAAGTTAAAATAATGTTATTGTATAAAATTTGGGCGAATCATTTTAGAAAATAATGGAAATTGCATAATTTTTTTTTTTAAAGCATGGAAA
Source organism: Pinus tabuliformis (assembly GCA_031772625.1). NCBI lineage: Eukaryota > Viridiplantae > Streptophyta > Pinopsida > Pinales > Pinaceae > Pinus > Pinus tabuliformis. The sequence goes on along the minus strand of CM062819.1, from coordinate 1,499,274,930 downwards.
ATTAGCCCAACTATGAATATTAGCCCCTCATATTTCCCTTGTTCTTCAAACATATCTAAATTGGTAATTGATCTGGTAGGAAGAGAGAAATACAAAGACCCTACATATCCTTCAAATGTGTAAGGAAAAAGTCTGCAAACACAATCCTCTTCTGAAACTCCATTAAGATTAATTGCCAACATAAAATTATGCAGATGTTCTTCAATAGGAAAGCCATCATCTAAATTAAACTTTAGAAACCATATTTCTAGATGTTTAGGGAGAGGATGCAGTGGTGGTGTCATCGCAACTACCCTTGGGTTGTCCCATGTTCTATTTTCCATTTTGGGAGAAGTAGGAACAAAGGAGGTTGTAGTTTTTTTTTTCTAAGTAAAGTTAATCTATTGATATATGGAAAAAATGTGCAGTGAGGACTAAGCCTCAGCAGAGTTTAGCATAATGTTTCACAATATATCCGGACTGCCCCAACATTGTGGAAACCAATCCATAGAAACAAAAAACCCGAAAGGGTATCAGTCCTTGAGACTGAAAACAACAAAAAAACCAGTGCAGTTTTACCATGACAAAAGATCTAGACAAAAGACCAGATTCTGGCACAAACTAACATAATAAAAATACCAGACAAAAGTCACCTGGCAGCCACGTCAAGTTATTTGAATTCATCCGGGATGGGTTCCTCAACAATTGGGCACAACCAGTCATTCACTTCCTCCATCGACACGCTGCCTTGTGGCCCACCTCCACTGCCATGTGGCTCATCTGCCGGATGGGCATTGCCATACCTACTAGTCGCCACCTGTGGAGCACGCTCGTCATAACTGATTCCACCTGGGGAGCACGGGGCTACAAAGCTACCACCCTCAGCATGTTGGCTGCCACCAATATTCTTGCCATGCAAAGCAAAATTACCATCGTCCAGCAAGTTTTTTCCTATATCTCTACCATTACTACATCTGGGAGCTTCCTCTTGCTGCAAGTTGGAATTTTCCACCCGAGAATCAGGTTGCTCATTGCCTTATGTGAAAAAGATGGAGATTTTAGCAGTAATAACTGGCCTGCTCAGGGTGCTACAAAATCTAAATTGGGTTGAATGGGAAGCAGGATGAAGGGGCAAAGGAAAACTTGCGAGTGAATAGCAAAATCACCATGATTTGCCTCTGAAAACCAAGCATAGTCCCATCCACTTCGTGTACTAGGATATCTGCTTGAACCATTTCTCTGGAGATGATGCATTTCAGGGGAGGTAGAGGAGTCTGCAGGCTCAGGGTGCGGATCAGTCTGAGGGCGAGAACTGCCTCCCCGAGTTCTACCTCTGTGACTTTGCATGCGATGTCACACCATGGTGGAATTTCTGGCTGAGTGATCAGAGGGAGCTATGACAGAAGGAATGATGACAGAGGGAGCATTGACAAATGGATTATGAGGGGGGAGTAGGGTCAGGTTGGGCGATGGTTAGATAGCATAAACTAGAATGGAAATCGTGATGCCCATTTCCAAAATCAACGCAGCAAACTAACCAGCAGCGACGCCCAGTTACTGTGTGGGTGCTAGGTTCAGAAGCTTGGAGCGGGAAGTTGCAGTGGAGAAGGGGAGAGGGAGAGACAATGAGCCGAGGGGATTCCATGACCGAACAGTTAATGGCTCTTTTACAATTCAATCCTGCATTAAATGTCACCTGCGGTGTGTCAAGAGAGCAGCTCAGGGTGGTATGGGGAGAGGCACCATCAGCCAAGTGGCTCGTCCTCTTGCTGTCATTCTTCATGATTTCCATAAATTCACTGTGTTTTACCCACATCCAGGTACAAAGGAGGTTGTAGTTTATGTAAAGCCTTTAAAAGATTGGTAGTTGAAGAAGTAGCCCATGTAGCACTACCGATTACGATAGTGCTAGTTGATTTTGATTGATTAATGTTAATGAAAGGACAAAGGATGATAAGAGGAGCGTAGAGGATGATGAGAAGAATAAGCAAGATCAACATAAGGATTTAGAGGTGGACATGATGAGGTGATCTCACTAGCTGAAGATTTAGTATTTTGAGATTTTTTCTTTCTCCAATGAGTAGGTAGTGGAAACTCAAAATATTTGACTCCAATTTTTTGACTTTGGGATGTAGTTAACACACCAGAAGGCTGTAAGGATGAAGTAACGCTTCCTTCTGATAAAACAAATTGAACATATTTTTCTCCAAAAATGGAAATTCCTTCCAATCTTTGAATCCAAATCTAGACTTCAGGGGGATCTGTAGTTGTTTCTCTAGAAGTTTGGCCAACTAAATTTATAGCTGTACTAGGATATTTAGTGGTTTTACGGACAACTTCAAACCTATGACTATGGGATATAGAATGGGATCTAGATGTTGGTGGACATTGAGGGACACTGACTCCTTGAATTACTTTTTCTTTTGGGATTAGACCTGGTTTTCGTTCATAGTTTGATGGCCCTCCTTCTAGTGCCAAAAATGTTGAAGGCTTGAATTGTCTGCCTCAACATCGGGGAAAACCACCTAGTGGGGATCTTAGAGAAGGTCCTTTTTCATTTAGGATGGGGGCTCCCACTGAGATTATGGGACCCATTTCTCTTATAATGAAATTGTGAAAAATAGATAGGGTGGAATTTATATAATTATGATATAACTAAAACTGGAAATAAAAGTAATAAACTTAAAACCTATCTCAGGAAAGCTATATGTATATGTAATTAAAAATATTTTCATAAGAAACATGACAATATATATTATCATGTGATTATGATGTTAAAAATAGAAAATGATAAATAACTTAATTAAATAGTTAATTAAGTTAGTTGATGAATTCGTCACATACACAATATTTCATTTGTTTATTCAAATAATATATAATTCCAATCACACATATCAGTAGTGAAAATTGAGTGATTTCTTTAACATATATATGATAAACAAAATCAGATTTCCATTCAACTCTTAAATAATGAAATAATAAACAAATAATAGTACTCGATAAATTGTTACTCTGCTCATGAGAAAAATGGTGGTGGTTCAACTTTCTATTAAGAGAAACTTGAGTTACACTAGTGCAAACAAAAGCCTTCTTTCCAAAATTCAGAACCCCTTCTCATTGCAAATGAAGGGGATTTATAGTCTCAAAATACAATACAAATATAGTAAATGAAGTAACACCTTCAAGCGTTTTAACTAATGAAGCTAAAATAAAACAAAAGAGACATATTTAGAGTTTGTTATAACAAATCTTCTAGGCCTGAGAAGAGGGATTTTCTCCCATTCGTTGCTGAAGCTCTTAGATATCTATCATATTCTTCAATTTAGGCGGAGTCTTTAGCTAAATATACATCTAACTGATAAATATGGCATCCCTTAATGTTGGCAACATGTGAGAAGTTTTATTAGACAAGCATCGGAGCATCAACCACTGGTTGTGTCATTTGACTAACAACTGCCAATGACTTTACAAGTCGATTTTAGGTAACTGATCAATTATTTCATCCTAGTATTTGGATGATTCCTCCCATATTTTAATGAGTAGTTTGATATCTGGTAGTGCTCCCTCGAGAAGTTTGATATGAGATTCTCTTGGAACAAGTTATCACTAATTGTCTCAATCAGATTATTAGAGATATCTCTTACATTGAACGATGTTGTTTCTGCATGATTAAGACGCATCTCCCATTCTATAAAGACTATTTCATTGTATGAATCTTCAATTATGGGACGATTAACTAATCTCCCATCAACACTATCCTTGCATGTAAGGAAACCTAAATTTTTTTATTTAATTTCATCAAAATAAGTTCTAAGGTCTGATAATTGATCAACCAAGGAACTAGTTGTATGACACAAATAATGAGTAATAGCTAACTTTTTACAAAACACACTTTGTTGTCGAGAAAGGAGAGTATTTAACTTTGTTGCTTCCTTTTTGAATTCTATCAATTCTAGATCAACCTTTAGTTGTTCTATCATTTTCTGTAATTCTTGTATCCCAGTGTCTTGGGCCTTCAAATTAGTTTCATATTGAAATTTTAGGGCATTAAAATTATTCTCGAGTTCAATAAGTTTTCGTTTCCATTGATCGTTAATATTTTCCTTTTCAATATCAAAACTTTGTTCCAAATACACAAGTTTTTCTTCCTTTTCCTTCAACAAATGTTGTACTTTAGAGGCTTTGTTGATGGTTGCAGAAACATAGGCTCCTATGAACTGAGTGAGTCTTCCAAGTGCCTCTAAATGGGTACACAATGAGCCTTTCTATAATACTTCGAAAGAGGAATTACCTATAACTAAAGTTTGCGATTGCTCAATTTTTATTTTCTTTCTTTGTCTTTTAACAACAACCTTATGCTCAGGATTCTAAAATACATCTAGTTGAGGAATTTATTCAACCCATAATTCAACCTCGAAGGTTGGGAAGGTCGGTATAACAAAGTTAATTCTGTTTCTAAAGGATTTTCAGAGGTCTTTACATTTATCAAATTTTGTTCCAAACTTTTAGAAGAGTCTTGCACATTCTCTTGTAAGGGAGTTTTCAAAACTTGTGGATCGTTGTCCTTAAAAAACTAGCCATATCACTCCCATATTTTCTTAAGCTTGGAACTAGGAAAAAACATTCAGTCTGATAAGAGGAGGAAGGACATGTTTCTTTTGTCTAAGGCATATCAATAATCTGTTTGGAACCAACAACTATAATGTCATCCTAAACCATGCTTTCTTGGGAAGCTTTAATGAATTCATAGGAAAATTGGCTAGCCTTGTGGCTCTATATTGAGTGAATTGAAACATATCCTCTCAAGTCAAATTTTTTGTTGCTTCTCTCATAGCCATATAATAGGTAGAATATGTTTCAAAATAGGTCATCGAACCTTTATGGCTCATGAGAAAACTTCCTAATGCTTGATTGTGCAGTGACCTTCTTAACAGGCTCATGGGGATCATATTGTCTGTTAGGGATAGTAAGGAAATTTAATTCTAAGATAGAATTAATTTCAATGGCTACATATCTAAAATTATCCAAAGCATATATGCAACAATGAATAGGAAAAAAAGGCCACAATTTCTTATTATACTCCTTTAGGACTTTTGAAATACCATTCCCTACAGTATGGTATGCTATTTCTTGGGTGAGACGCTTGTCAAGGATGTATAGAGGCAATACATGGCGGTGGGAAAGACTACCAAAGTATCAGACATAGGTAAATAATTCCTCACTTATCCAGTTACCTATCTGGAGCAAGTCAGTTTCGGCTTCTACGGAAACCCTTGCGACTCTTTTATGAAAAATGACTTCGTAAATAGGAAACGTCACTCCATGGTAGATTTTATAAAAATGTGGTTGATATTGTGAGTTCTAGAGGATATTATGATATATGTGGATGGGGGTCAGGTCATTTAATGTCCATTTCCAACCCATAAAGGTGAAGTCCATAATTAAACATAGGGCATCCATTACACGTACACTCATGTAAAAGGGAAGAATTATATTATCTGAAACCTTGTTCATACTTCTAAAATTTAGGATATGAGTAACTAGGTTATTAGATAGTATATTTCCCCATTCTAATATATGACCTTCTATGGCAACATCAATAAGTGGAGCCCATTGATTGGAAAATTTCAGTTTATTGGAATAAGCAAAGAGTCTAAATATCATGGCAGCTATTTGGCAATAGGGACCAGCAAGTGAGTCAACCGCATACATACCCTTTTCTCTCGCTTATGCTTATTTGGATCTCTTCTCCATGCCCTAATAGGCTCTGACATATGATCATTTTCGCTGATGAATTTCTCCACAAACTATTTGTTTTATTTGCACTCAGGCTGTGGAAAATGGTACATTGCACTCAAATTGTTGTCGGTGAATGACCCGATGACTGTATGCTTCTTTGTCATGAACATCCTTTCTACAATGTTTAAGCTTTCAATAACCGATCGAGCCATGTTAGTATAAGGAATTATTTTGGGTCGAGTCGCAATCCTATGAAAGAATGAACTGCCTATATCACTATGAGTCGTATTGGAGGCTGGTGTAGAATCATCGACTGTAATTGTCCTTTGTGTGGCTTTGGGTATTTGTCCTCAGGAAGTTTATAGATAGATTCTGGAGAGGCACTTCCAACATCTAAAGAACAAACTATGTCAAAAAATAATCCTTGAATATTGGATTTTTCAGTTGGAGGAGCGATCGATTGCTGTTAAGCACCAGGTTTCTTTTTTTCTTTGGCTTCTTTAGACATTTCTTCAATATTACGCTTGTCGGAACTACAATTCTTCAATATTACGCTTGTCAGAACTATCTTGTAATGAAAAACAAAGGTATGTGCGATAACTTCTTCTCCTTAAATACTTAGTGCAAATAATGAATTTCCCACAACAATATTTGTCTTTAAGGATGAATTATGATAGAATCAAACTGCAATGAATGAGAATGATTATAATATCGAAAACCATAAACTCACCACTTCCAAACATTAAATGCCAGAATGTGAAATCACATGCGTTTGCTCACATTATCGTATCAGAAGAAAAATATCGGATAAAACAATTGGAAATTCATGAAAAAGTAACAATATTAGTAACTTTCGATATATCCTATTTGAAGAAGTAAAGAATATAAGAAGAGGTGGGAAGTGATATCGAAGTTTCTACATTGGCAATGACATGCCAAAGGTTTTAAGAGTAGGCTCCCGATGTGAAATTCCTGATATTATATGTATATGGGAATATGTGAGGTTTCATGATATCGGAGGGCACGAATATCGAAGGAGGTAGGTATCGAAGTTGGGAGATATCGAAGAAATTGGATATTAGAGCTTCTGTAAGTGGCACATGTAGAAAGTTACGATATTTTGAAGGTTTGATATGCCAAGTGGCAGTTGTGGGGCTAATAACTCTTATAATACTCATTTAAAGAAGGGATTGTGTGTTTTATATTATTTTAGGAAAAAAAATTAATGAATAAATTCATGGTCGGGGAAGCTTTATTGGGAGATGAATCTACCGTAAATTTTTCAAAAGGAAAGTTATGATATTATAAGAGTCTCATAAAAATCTTCCGATAATGCATCAATTTTGTAATAAGAGGGCCTATCGAGATTTTGATTTATCATAATATTATAAGGGTTGGGCCTCCGATACATGATTTCCAATAAGGGAAACTTCTAGCTTAACATATCTTATAACAATACTAAAAAATGTACTACATTTTTTTAAAATAAAGAGTTTTATTAATAGAAAGAAGGTCCCCGTTATTTACTATATAAGTAAAAAATGAATAAATGGGGGGATTGTTGAATAATATAATAGGTCATCGCTTGGGGCAGATCGGCCACATGGCTGGCACAGGTTCGAATCCCACCAGCCTCCAGAAACACATATGTTCGTTGGCCATTTCGTTGTTATATAACATATGTAAAGTGGTTGGGGTGGGGTGGTGGTGGTGGTGGCCTCCCGCCTCCTTTTTTTAATAATTTTTATTTATAGGATAGGTAAAAACCAAATGATAGATTTTAAGGGGTTATTAGCAAATTTAAGTATGCAAAAAATTCTTCTTTTCCAACTGCTGAAAACTGTCTCTGTGAAGTGCCAAATTATCACCTTGATAGTGGCTGGCAATAGACCTAGTTTGACCAAAATTTTGACTGACCATAACTTTCACATACAAACTCAGATTGAGGTGTCATTTGCATCATTGGAAATCTTGCAATGATCTCGTATATCTAACCCTATTTTCACTTCAATCCAATAATTTTGATTTTTGATATTTTCGTGGGCCCACTTAGATCTTTAAGTGTCTTTTAGAGCCACCTGGATCATTAATAGTCCACATGGCTTCACATATAAAATAAATTTATTTCAAATCCTCATCTTTATTTCCATGAAATTCTTGTAATATCAATGTCAAATCGACACTTTCCATGACCAACCTCTTGTTATATACCAATTTAGAGTTTGTGGTCCCCGTCAGGGTTATTCTCATAGATATTGTGTGTCTCCCCTATATTCCCTAAACTTCCCTTACACCTGTACCTACAACTGAATATCCTCCTTTGAATTCTCGTAAACCTATAATTGAACCTATGGTTCCTCCCTCATATTTTGTCTCTCCCTCCCTAGTACTATCACTGTCCAAGTGAGTACATTGTCTTCATGTCGATAATTGAGAAAAATAACTAAACAAAGAAGAATTTACCTCCAGTTCATAACGTTCGCATCATCTCGTTGGTTCGGTATAGGAGATGAATATTTCTAGGAGTATAAAGTGAATTGGATCCTTTGTGTCAAGTTTTCATTCCTCTTTTTTGTCTCTTCCCCATAGATACAAAAATTTCTTACTTCGCCTTCTTCATTTTTTCTACAACACCCTTCACCTTGAATATTGGTGGAGGGTCCTCTACATGGAATTACACTCCACTCTTGATGCAGGTACTCTCCCTCTACATCTCTCTCTATTGTTTCTTCTTCTCTTTATTCATAACAACTAAACCTCCCCCAATGTTGATGCTCTCGCTTTGCATGACAAGGCTCCTTTTTATCCATTCATTTGAGGTTGATTCTATCATAGTCCTCATCCTCGTGTCTAGATCTCCAACATACCTAGTCCCACTACACAGGAATCCCGCTGTGTTGCTCTCCTCACCCACTCATGATAATGACATACCAACCACCTCTACTCCCAATCTTGTTATGCTAGTAGTTCTTCTTCACCTTTTAGGAGATCTTTTCTCCCTCTACAATTCATCCTCAACCATTAAATTGTCTACATACACAATGCACTCCTCTTTATCGACACCTTTCTTATTTATCCTCTATTTCATTCAACTTACTTACTATGCAATTCCCTATATCTTCAGTTCCCCTTGAACCCCTCATCCTTGCCCTTGTGTCAATCCATCCCTAGATCAACTACTCAACTGCACATTGCACAAGGCTTTAGCTTCTTGTGTTGTCAAATTGTAGTGACATGATTCCCTTCTCACATAAAAAAATATTAACCTAGTTCAAAAACATTCTTAGATATCTACCTTTTGATTCTGTTATCACTCAGGTTGTCCTTAAAGCTCCTTAAAGGATATGGCCGAGGTAACCACAAACCAATCTTTGGACTGCAGGTCCTAGCCTACCTGCAATCAGAGAGGGCTCTCTCTTTATAATTTAGCTTTGTTTTGGGTTGATTTTTAGGCTAGTTATGATTTTCATGGGTTTTGTTTTGATTTTGATGGGATGGAGGATTCTTTCAAATAGAGTTGGGATGCATAGTGTGAGAAGTTCAAATCATTGGGCATGGAGTCGTGGATTAGGCTTGCTGTTGCGTTTTCTTGGTCACAAGAGGAATACAGAGCAAGATAGCTACACATAAAACAATATCTAGCTAGAATAAAGATGGAACGAAGGTTAGCGAATGAAAGGCAACTAAGTAGCCCTCATTATGCTAACAGAGGGAAGGTGAATGAACATTTATATAGGAGAAATCAAGGATTCCTAAACAACATTCATATATGAAGGAACTAGTTTAAATATGAGCAAATCAGTATTCATATTCAGGACTAATTCAGAGGAAAACATAGATAAATCACAGAAATTGAGAACAGAATACAACTAAGTGAGCTCTGAACTATTCTTTCTTTCTGCTATTTAGATAGTGAAACAATGATGGCATAAAACATATAAACTGTAAACAGAGATAAGAAACACTTATTGGGCTATGTAGAAGCGTTAGGATTCCATAGTCACTCTTCAGACATTAAAACACAACAGTCAGTTCATCTCCCAAACATTCCAGCGATCTTTCATTATAGAGACTCTCAGAAAATACAATGCAAGTCTAGAGGAAGTTATCGACCAACCAACCCTTTTTTCATAACAAAGGGTGGTTTAAATAGAAAAAATATCTACAAACAACAAATTTGGGATAGATCTCCTCAAATAAATGCCTTTAACCTAATTTGTACAGAAGTAAATGGCAAAAATATCTATCTAACAGCTGCGCTGGGGCAACTAGCATCTCAAAATATCTATTACAGCAGATCTTAGGCAGATCTGAGGAAAATGAGTGCTTTAATCTATTTTATCTTGAAGTAAATGCTTAAAACATTTATCTAAGTGCTGCGCTGGGGCAGCTGCCTCAAAAATGGATCAACATCTGTCCTTATGGCTCTGTGCTGGCTCTTTTAGCCATAAGTGTGCTTTAAATTCATTCATCTGCGCTTGCAAGTGGTTCTGCTGCCTTAAGTGGCCAAAACTGTGAGTTGGTGAGCCTTTATGGCTCAGAGCTGCTTTATTGACATTGCTGGGAGGCTCTTTAATTATTTCCTGCTTTGGGTTCAAAGTTTGCATTGAACACCTTCACTGATACACTTTGCCGCATCCTGATACAATTTGGCACTGAATCTGGGCCTTTTCTCACCGCTGATACTCTTTAAGCTGTCCCATCACCCCCTTCTTCCTTTTAATGCAAAAACAATTGCTGCTAATGTCCTCCGTGGCCTTTGGAACGCTATCGGTGCTGGCCGATCAAAAATGGTACTAAAAATGATGAACAACTACTAACTGGCAGAAGACTGGATGCTGGAGGCACGCCGAGGCCAAAATCTTGCAATTTGGAGCTATTTCGGGCATGGAGCGATCAAATATGGACTAAAGAATGCCATGTTTCTTTTGGAGTCGGGGCGGGCACGGGCGCCGAACTGTTTAGAAGAAAATGGCCCTTTTCCCTCTTATAAGGCAAAAAATGCTTTAAACGTGAAAATCCATCAAAATTGGGGCGGGAGCGATTACTGTTCATAAGATTGAATGCTGGCCATTGGATCTGGCGTGGGCCGATCCAATGGCTGGCGCTAAATCGCATCAGGGCGGACCATTGGTCCCAACACATAAAACCTCCGAAATGCCGCGGACCTGAAATGCATTATAGGCTCCCTTTTGATTTAGATCGAGTCTGGCCCATCGGCGAACCCAACTCGGCGGATTTTAATAAAAATGATAAGCAGACCCGAAATGCTTTTACAGGCCCACTTTATCTCTTTTTGGGTCCGAGCCATCGGGACCCGCATATCGGCAGATTTACAATTGAAGCGGGTCCGCGGACCCGAAAACCCTTAACACTACATTTATATACCATTTCGGCTCCAGCCCGTCGGGAGCCTTCTTTTCACTGCACTAGGGGCCCTTACGGACCCAAAAATTTTATAAGCCGCGCCTTTATAATATTTCGGCTCTGCTGGTCAGATCCATATACATGGGGTGATCGCCAATATAATATGGGCCATTGATCTGGGGCCCAAAAATGGATGGCTGTGATTAATTCGGGGATTCGGCAATCGGCGGGGTGGAGGGCACAACCTTTACATATTGCGATCGCCGAAATGGGCGATCGCCGAAATGATGCAGACCGTGGATGAGTGGGGGCGATGGACGGCTGTGATCCAGTCGGCATATCAGCGATCGGCGGCCCATTATAACCCATGCCTTAACCCCGAATATTTGCGATATGCCGATAAGCGATATCGCATCGGCCATTGTTGATCGGACATGCAAAAAATGTTGTTGTTTCAACACAAGACCTCCCTCCCGACTGCGATATTGCATCGGAGGGGTCCAAAAGACTCTTTTTTACATCAGAGCAATTTATTATAAAAAAAGGCAAGGCAAATGAATTCGGAGGGGTCTCCTTTGGCATGTTAAATGGCTTATAAGGCATCGGAAGGGGTCCGATGGCCCAAAAAGGAGGAATTCATGCCTTGGAAGGATTCCAAAGGCACTTGGGAGGATTTCAAATGGATTTGAGAAGGGTTTAATGGCCAAAAAAGGGGTTTATGCCTTAAAAAGGTAAAACAAGGCCAAAAGGATGATTTTTATACATATGAAGGGAAACTATGCAAAGGAATGAGTCCTTATGCATTTGGGAGATGGTTAGAGGGGGTATTGAGGGCTCTTGCTAAGTTTCAGATAAACTTAGCAATTCCCGAGGATGTATATGGTTATCTTTCAACCAGGGGGAGGGGATAAGTATATAGGGGAGTAATATACATAGTTTTAGTAGGGGAAGGGGAAATAGATAGGGAGCTACATAGTAAAGTTAATAGTTAATATGACAATGATGAGAAAAAGCACTAAGTATGATGTCTTAGGCTATCAATGGGGGAAAATGACTCATAGAAGCAGTATGGACTTTCCTTGAGTGAAGCAGATCTTCACCAAGGCAAATGATATGGAGAATGATGAAACTAAGAGGTATCAAGCAGATCTTGACCTCTTTAGGGGAAGTTAGTGAGTGACTTGGGGAAAAAGGAAGAAGGGAGGAGTTAGACATGCCTCGCTTGAAGTCCTCCAAATGAAAAATGCCTCAAACCAAAAATGAATTGCTTATCAAAATTGGAACACAGCAGTGGCACTTAGATTAGCACACTTTCAAGGACAGTTCTTTGGCCATCTGTAGCAAATATGGAGCATTGCAGCATGCATAGTACGACATATTTGGCATGTAAAAATGTCGATCATGAAAGATGATTAACCTGCTGCAGCAGGAGGCTAACAGTGGCTCCACTTGGGGATGGCTTTTCCTTGTGAAAAGCCAAGAACAGCAGGTCAGACTGCCTTGTATTCAATTGTTGCTGTATTCTGCAAAATTCCCTTTGGCTAGCTTATTGATCCTACCTACCTACCTACCCTAACCAGCACTTACTTTGCTGTTAGGTGAAGTGAAATAGCCAATGCAGCCACTTAAGCAATAAAAACATGAGTGGGCTTTGCTGCTTGTGCTTGCTAGTGAGACCAACTGAGATCTTGCAATTTGATATGGCTTTGTCAATCTTTGAGAAGATCAGGAAGCTACTGACCTCCTTCGCTATGTTTAAACACTATACAAAATTGTCCTGCAACATATATATACAATTGCTGGGCCGAAATAAAGAACTGTACAAAAGTTTGGGACAGCTATCATGCTTTGGAGTCGGGAGATCATCAACAACTCGATATTGAGCCTTGTAGCCTGCTAATGGAGAAAAGCGCTGATCTCTTTCATCATTCTTCCTGCCAGCAGATAGGTCATTCAAAACTTGCAGAGGTGCTTGCAATTTATTACAATCTGGCTCAAATAGGACTTGACTGATCTGCACAGGCTGCTCCTCTTCTTCTTCTTCGAATAACTCAGATGGCTGAAAACAAAGAGGCAGGGGATCCACTTGGATCATTTGATCATATGCTGCTGCTTCTAAGTCTTCCTCAATCTGATATTCGATGGCTCTTTGGGGCTGCAAAACTAGAGGCAATACCTTTGGAACAATATCTTGATTAACCTCAAGGCGGTCAATAGCAACACAAGGTGACACTTGATCATACACAACATGATAATTATCCCTGATAAATTGAAAAGACTCAAAACAAAATGGTAAAGTTCCTTTGCTGAAATCAAAATTTTCTGCGCTTTCCTGCTTTACTTCATAGCTAAACTGGGCAAACTTATCATTACATTCAAGCTGCTGAGCCTGAACTTTGCTTCCTGCCAAAATAGGATCTGATTCCTCTGCAAGGCTGATTTGGTCGTTAGGCTCATAATCATCATCATACAGATCATATTTGGGCAGACAGTTGAAAGAAGAGAAGCTATTATATTCACACAGTATATCAGGAGACTCCTCCTTCACATATGGCTCTATGAATATGTCATCTGATTTGTGGTAGGTTTGTTCGTGAATGTCACTACTTTCCTCTTGCACAACAGATGTGTCCTGGCACTCTAAACTTTCTACTTTCATTGTGATCAACTGCATCATTTCTTCTGACTTTTGTAACACACTATGAAGTCTTTCTTCTTGCTCTGCCTTGCGCTGCTTTTCCCTCATCTTCAGATTTGCCTCCACATCCACTGCTATGTCCTGCATTTGTTTCAAAGTGGATGGGCATCTTTCTCTCAAACGAAATTCCATTTCTAGATCAAAAGATCTTGGATATTGCAATAGAGCCAGATCAGGGGGAGGCCTAATATTCAATGGCATAGAGAGATAGACTTGATTGAATCGATCAGAAAATTGTTGAACAGATTCATTTGGATGCCTTTCTATCTAATTATATTCTTCGATGAGTGAGAGGAAATTGATTTTAATCATCCATCTATCAAGGAAGAGCTTGGAACACTGCTAAAGATTAGAGATGTTGGCCTCAGGAAATGCTTTAAACCAAGTCCTAACTTCGCCTTGCAAAGAAAGGGCAAACAGTCTAAGACTAACATCTTCCTCTTCCACTTCAAAGATATTAAGATAGTCTTCAAAATCCTGGATATGTTTCTGGGCAGTAATACCATTCTCTCCATCAAATCTAGGGAGATACTCAGGATGATTTGCAGGCAGAGGATTAAGCATAGGAGGTAAAATGAGAGGCTTATATCTATCAGGAACTTTACGAGACACAGGAGTATATACAGGAACTATAAGACTGGGCTCTATTTTTGGTTCCTCCTTGGCTGTATGATGATCTTCAACAGCATTTGAAGACTGTTGCTCTAATGTGCAAGGAGGATTTTCAACAACATTTTCCAAAGGAAAATCATAAAAATCTAATATAGAATCGTCTTTAAAATACAATATACACAGCAAAACTTTATGGAGAAAAAACATGACCTCTTGGATAGTAATCCAGGTCAAAAGCCTGATCTGCTCATATATCTCTTTTGGGTTCATTTCTCCAGTGGAGTCACCAGGTGGATGAATTAACCTTGAAGTGCCTGATCTCTGTCCACCGTCACAGATCAGAGCTAAACATGAGAAGCTCTGAAGAAAAGGAACACTTTCTCCAGAAAATAAGGCAAACTGGTCAAAATTGGAGGTATACAGTAATAAACAAATGATTTCAGGTCCCCAGTCGAGTCGCCATTATGTTATCACTCAGGTTGTCCTCAAAGCTCCTTAAAGGATATGGCCGAGGTAACCACAAACCAATCTTTGGACTGCAGGTCCTAGCCTACCTGCAATCAGAGAGGGCTCTCTCTTTATAATTTAGCTTTGTTTTGGGTTGATTTTTAGGCTAGTTATGATTTTCTTGGGTTTTGTTTTGATTTTGATGGGATGGAGGATTCTTTCAAACAAAGTTGGGATGCATAGTGTGAGAAGTTCAAACCATTGGGCATGGAGTCGTGGATTAGGCTTGCTGTTGCGTTTTCTTGGTCACAAGAGGAATACAGAGCAGGATAGCTACACATAAAACAATATCTAGCTAGAATAAAGATGGAACGAAGGTTAGCGAATGAAAGGCAACTAAGTAGCTCTCATTATGCTAACAGAGGGAAGGTGAATGAACATTTATATAGGATCAATCAAGGATTCCTAAACAACATTCATATATGAAGGAACTAGTTTAAATATGAGCAAATCAATATTCATATTCAGGACTAATTCAGAGGAAAACATAGATAAATCACAGAAATTGAGAACAGAATACAACTAAGTGAGCTTTGAACTATTCTTTATTTATGCTATTTAGATAGTGAAAGAATGATGGCATAAAACATATAAACTGTAAACAGAGATAAGAAACACTTATTGGGCTATGTAGAAGCATTAGGATTCCATAGTCACTCTTCAGACATTAAAACACAACAGTCAGTTCATCTCCCAAACATTCCAGTGATATTTGATTATAGAGACTCTCAGAAAATACAATGCAAGTCTAGAGGAAGTTATCGACCAACCAACCCTTTTTTCATAACAGAGGGTGGTTTAAATAGAAAAAATATCTACAAACAATAGATCTAGGATAGATCTCCTCAAATAAATGCCTTTAACCTAATTTGTATAGAGGTAAATGGCAGAAATATCTATCTAACAGTTGCGCTGGGGCAATTGGCATCTCAAAATATCTATTACAGCAGATCTTAGGCAGATCTGAGGAAAATGAGTGCTTTAATCTATTTTATCATGAAGTAAATGCTTAAAACATTTATCTAAGTGCTGCGCTGGGGCAGCTGCCTCAAAAATGGATCAACATCTGTCCTTATGGCTCTGTGCTGGCTCTTTTAGCCATAAGTGTGCTTTAAATTCATTCATCTGCACCTCCAAGTGGTTCCGCTGCCTTAAGTGGCCAAAACTGTGACTTGGTGAGCCTTTATGACTCAGAGCTGCTTTATTGACTTTGCTAGGAGGTTCTTTAATGATTTCCTGCTTTGGGTTCAAAGTTTGAATTGAACACCTTCACTGATACACTTTGGCACTGAATCTGGGCCTTTTCTCACCGTTGATACTCTTTAAACTATACCATCGCCCCCTTCTACCTTTTAATGCAAAAGTAACTGCTGCTAATGTCCTCCGTGGCCTTTGGAATGCTATCGGCGCTGGCCGATCAAAAATGGTACTAAAAATGATGAACAACTGCTAACTGGCAGAAGACTGGATGCTGGAGGCATGCCGAGGCCAAAATCCTACAATTTGGAGCTATTTCAGGCCTGGAGCGATCAAATATGGACTAAAGAATGCCATGTTTCTTTTGGAGGCGGGGCGGGCATAGGCACCGAATTGTTTAAAAGAAAATGGCCCTTTTCCCTCTTATAAGGCAAAAAATGCTTTAAACGTGAAAATCCATCAAAACCGGGGCGGGAGCGATTACTATTCATAAGATTGAATGCTGGCCGTTGGATCCGGCGCGGGCCGATCCAACGGCTGGCGCTAAATCGCATCGGGGCGGACCATTGGTCCCAACACATAAAACCTCCGAAATGCCGCGGACCCGAAATGCATTATAGGCTCCCTTTTGATTTAGATCGGGTCCGGCCCATCGGCGAACCCAACTCGGCGGATTTTAATAAAAATGATAAGCAGACCCGAAATGCTTTTACAGGCCCACTTTATCTCTTTTCGGGTCCGAGCCATCGGGACCCGCATATCGGCGGATTTACAATTGAAGCGGGTCCGCGGACCCGAAAACCCTTAACACTGCATTTATATACCATTTCGGCTCCGGCCCGTCGGGAGCCTTCTTTTCGCTGCACTAGGGGCCCTTACGGACCCAAAAACTTTATAAGCCACGCCTTTATAATATTTCGGCTCCGCTGGTCGGAGCCATATACATGGGGTGATCGCCGATATAATATGGGCCGTTGATCTGGGGCCCAAAAATGGATGGTTGTGATTAATTTGGGGATTCGGCAATTGGCGGGGTGGAGGGCATAGCCTTTACATATTGCGATTGCCGAAATGGGTGATCGCCGAAATGATGCAGACTGTGGATGAGTGGGGGCGATGGACGGCTGTGATCCAGTTGGCATATCGGCGATCGGTGGCCCATTATAACCCATGCCTTAACCCCGAATATTTGCGATATGCCGATAAGCGA
This sequence comes from Pinus tabuliformis, assembly GCA_031772625.1. Lineage (NCBI taxonomy): Eukaryota > Viridiplantae > Streptophyta > Pinopsida > Pinales > Pinaceae > Pinus > Pinus tabuliformis. The sequence continues at coordinate 1,499,257,621 of CM062819.1, read as the reverse complement.
TATCGCATCGGCCATTGTCGATCGGACATGCAAAAAAAGTTGTTGTTTCAACACAAGACCTCCCTCCCCACTGCAATATTGCATTGGAGGGGTCCAAAAGACTCTTTTTTACGTCGGAGCAATTTATTATAAAAAAAGGCAAGGCAAATGAATTCGGAGGGGTCTCCTTTGGCATGTTAAATGGCTTATAAGGCATCAGAAGGGGTCTGATGGCCTAAAAAGGAGGAATTCATGCCTTGGAAGGATTCCAAAGGAACTTGGGAGGATTTCAAATGGATTTGAGAAGGGTTTAATGGCCAAAAAAGGGGTTTATACCTTAAAAAGGTAAAACAAGGCCAAAAGGATTATTTTTATACATATGAAGGGAAACTATGCAAAGCAATGAGTCCTTATGCATTTGGGAGATGGTTAGAGGGGGTATTGAGGGCTCTTGCTAAGTTTCAGATAAACTTAGCAATTCCCGAGGATGTATATGGTTATCTTTCAACCAAGGGGAGGAGATAAGTATATAGGGGAGTAATATACATAGTTTTAGTAGGGGAAGGGGAAATATATAGGGAGCTACATAGTAAAGTTAATAGTTAATATGACAATGATGAGAAAAAGCGCTAAGTATGATGTCTTAGGCTATCGATGGGGGAAAATGACTCATAGAAGCAGTATGGACTTTCCTTGAGTGAAGCAGATCTTCACCAAGGCAAATGATATGGAGAATGATGAAACTAAGAGGTATCAAGTAGATCTTGACCTCTTTAGAGGAAGTTAGTGAGTGACTTGGGGCAAAAGGAAGAAGGGAGGAGTTAGACATGCCTCGCTTGAAGTCCTCCAAATGAAAAATGCCTCAAACCAAAAATGAATTGCTTATCAAAATTGGAACACAGCAGTGGCACTTAGATTAGCACACTTTCAAGGACAGTTCTTTGGCCATTTGTAGCAAATATGGAGCATTGCAGCATGCATAGTACGACATATTTGGCATGTAAAAATGTCGATCATGAAAGATGATTAACCTACTGCAGCAGGAGGCTAACAGATTCCATAAATATGTTTCACTTAGCTATGCTAAAAGACTAGGTACATTCCATTGCAAATTATACGATATACCTTTCTAATATTTTAGTTAACTAGAAATATAATGCTCTCAAACTATAAATTCTCAATGTTCACTCTATATAGTAGCTTGGTTGTCTAACATAAAGGTTATATCTAGGGCCTTATTCCTTGTCACTTTTCTTAGAAATTAACCCACTCCTACAATATGGTGGGGATCTCTTCATAGAGGATCTCATGAATGTCAGCACACAGGTATCTCCACACCCATGCTTTAAGAGTAAAACATATACCTCTAGTTTTATGTATCATGAAATCCTATCCTTTCTAGTAAAGTCACAATTCAACCTCATTTTGGGTTGGCCCCCATAGCCACTATTTATACTGCAATCCATTAGGTCTCAACAATCGAACAATTTCTTCATGCTAGGAGGGAGAAAATACCTACGTTTTAGTAGTCTTCCGACAAATTTTTATAGCTATCAAAATTGTCAACACCTATGAGCAACTGATGCATTACACAAGGTTAACAGTGGGTCTAAAGAACATGTGTAGGTTATTCAGGGAGACAAGGCCATACTAAACAATTTTGGTTCAACATGACCCAACTTAGGCTATAACTGTTTACCCTATGTTGTAGGTAACCTTATGGCTTAAGCACCTATGTCCCCAACTTTTATCACATGCATTTTAATATTCAAAGACTATTTATATACCATCAGTCACACATGTCCTATAGTATATAAGTGAAACCCATTCTTCGACAAACTTTAACAGTTATGCATAAAGGAACTTCAAAGCGAAACCACAAAATAGGGTTTATTCTTTATACATTGTCACACACGTACTATAGTATATAAGTGAAACCCATTCTCTGACAAACTTTAACAGCTATGCATAAAGGAACTTCAAAGGGAAACCACAAAATAGGGATTATTCTTTATACATTGGAATAGTTATCTTCAACAACTAAAGTAGCTATGGAAATAGAAAAATCCATGTAGACTTGAATTCCTTCATGAAATTCACCAATAAATACAACATCACATAGTAGAAAGATATATCTAAAGCCAAAACTCTTGATGAGCTCTTATATTTATGTTTATCTATAACAAATATTTCTACGTAAATACATGGTAGATGAATCTGGAAGAATACATTAAGTTTATATCTATGGATAACACCATAAAATTCATATCCATACAATTTTTACAACATACATCACCTTAGATGAAATCATAATATTCTTCATCAAAATTAGAGTGTATAAAATAGAACAACGTACGCTAGAACAATGTGCCTAAATATAATAGAGAAAAACATCAGAAGCTAGAATGTAATTCAAAATAGATGTAGGACCATTTATTAGTAGAAATAATTTTAGAAACATTAAACAATAGTGAGAGGGGGTCGGTGGTGAATCAATATTGTCTACTTATACCAATTTTTTCCCTTAAATTTCAATTGAATCAAACATTTAATTAGTAGCACATTACAATGTATAAGCATAAAATAACATGTGTATAACCATGATAATATTGGTAGTGAAAGTCATGAGTATATAACCATGAAATTAGCAATGCATAACCATAAACCATCAAATATGTTGCATACACACTCTCAATACATCTCCACCAGTAGCATAACAAAATATTAATATAAGAACTCAACCATGTAACAACAAATAAACTACACAAAACATAGATACAATGCTACAACCATACAAATGAAGCCTATGCCCTTAGAAACACAAGTATATCGGTTACAGAGTCTAGAAGCTATGTTGTACTCCTCCCCTTGATAATTAAACTCTAATCCTTATCCTTCATACATTCTGATTAACCTCTACTATAGCCTCTGCAAGCTCTGAATAGATAAAGGTTTGCACTATGCCATACAACACCAACAATCACTCTATCCCCTTTCACTCTAAAATGATTATCTACTCTCACTAGCAGAAAAATTCATTCCTTCATTAACCCATCTCCTATCCAGCATTTAGATATATATCTATATATATCTATATATATATATATATATATATATATATATATATATATTTGTGTCCTAATGTTTTAGATCATTCCAACCAAATAATCAACTATGACTAAATTAACCACTACATCAAACCTTGTTTGCATTAACTTGGGCAATCCATTAGTTTTCCAGAGGTTAATTTTATTTTCCTTGCCATATAGAGCATAACATACCCTTTTACTTTTGGAAAATCATTATAACACACCTCCCATAAGTAAAACTTGAGTTATTGACACATGTTTCCCTTGCATTACCTATGTTACCACTTTAATTCCTCCTTTTATACCCAAAACCTCAATTGTAGGCATCCCCAAGGCATGTCATTCCTCCTATGACTTCTTCAGTCAATACCAAGCCTCCTCCAACTCCTCTACATCATCAAGAAAATCATCATAAGGCGAAAGATTTCCAAACAAGTCTACATAAAGTTAATATCATGAAGATCTAATTGGTCAACCACCACAACATAGATCAACATATCTGCATCAAGTAAGGAACTCTCCACCAAATCAATCATAACTCATGTCTAGTAGATCATCATACTGACCAAAAACAATGAAAGCCCCATCATCAGGTTGAGATCAATGATAAGGAAAACAATGTTAAGTTCCTATTGACATCATTGCGAACACTACAATTCCAACATGATCTCCCTTTAGCATTGATGTCAACCTCAACCTAATCTCCATAATGTTGAGGTTGAAATGATCTCCCTACTCTCTCCATTGTCCATACTCTTTCATATTTCGATTTTCTCTCCTCCTTTGAGATTAATGGAAATGGGAAATACCAACACTGAAGAACAATGCCAACAATGTGATGGGATAAATCAAGTACTCCCACTAAAATACTCAACATGATGCTAACTACAAGCTAAACATACTTCCCCTGAACATGTAATGGAGCTACAAACATCTCTTCATACTGATGTACACTCTATCAACTACTACCAACGCCTCCTTGTCATATATAGGAGACTTCCTCCACATATACCGAAATTCCAAGCAACCATGGCCTAACAATATATAAAGCATTACACGGATTCATAATCATGATACATGCATTTATAAAAGAAATACAACATCCCACACATGGTTGAAACAAGTTACATCCCACAGAACCTCCATGGCTTAACAACTTTGAAGACTCTTTTTTCAATGCATGATTGAGGATATTAACACTCTCCAATGCATGGATCACTCAACCAATGCACCAATCATGAAAAAAAATGATTATAAGGTTTATCTTGCATGAGTGAATACATGGATGAAGCAATAAACTCACTATAATGCATCCCATTACATAGTCTCCTATGCATACCATGAACAAGACTACTTAGTCATCATGCCAGTAATGACAAGAACATACATATGGTTGAAGTACATGACACCTAATAGCCTAAAAATGGTTGTAACAAGTCTCATCATTCAACATAACTCACTTCAAAACATGGTTGACATGACCCATGACTCTCTCACTTGACTCTAGGATCCATCAACCAATAACCAAATGATGAAAATAATATGTTACAGGGCTTTATATTGAGAGTACATGGCTGAAAATATTGTATGCCAACACTTGTGACTCTGGTCTCATAAAACATAGCTGAAAATGATGATATGCAATATGAAACATATATTTGTTACATCATGCTCATGAAAATCCTTTCATGGTAAAAATCATGTCTCCTCCTAATGTATGCCAACATCAAATGTTTTTGAACTAATGTACCAAATAGAAAACATGTATAAGGGGAATTTAAGCCATAATATTAAAAAAATCATGTAGAAACATATGTCCGACATCAACTCCTTCCTCTACAACCCATAAACATTGTCTAGTGTCCTAACTCCTTTGGCAATCACTCCTTTTTACGCTTCCTTCTAGATGAAACAAACTTTGGGGTTGAAGACAACTTCCTTACCTCTAGAAAACATCTTGCTCACACTAAAAATATTATGCTTTAGACCCTCAATGAGCCACACATCAAATGCATTAGTATTATTTTTAGTAAGGTTGGTGTTTCCTCTCCCCAAAATTCATGTTGGTTCATTAGCTTCAAAAGCAACGTGGCCACTCTCAGTTCTCTTCTAAAAATCAAATAATCTCATGTCTCCTGACATATGGTTGGAACATTTGTTTTCAATGTACCACCTACCATCATCATTATGTAAGAAAAGGGAGATACCACACTTTCCTAGTTCCTCCTCCTCAACTGATTGCTACTACTTCTTCTTCACCCATTATGTATTAATCTGTTTATTTTCTTGAGCACATTTCTATATCTTTCATCTAGGTGTACTGTGAAATTCCTACTTTCTTCGACTGGATAGCTCGAAGAATCTATTTAGCTTACAATGCTTGGCCATGTGTCCAAAATAATGGCACACATAACACTCCACATGACCAAGATATGAAGCTATATGATATGATATTATAGGTTTCATACCAGATCTCCATCTATTCATGGTAAATCTACAGTCAGTGGCTTTTTGGCCAAATACATTAGAAGCATAACAATAACCATTAAATGAACTTGCATACCTGAAGGTGGGTCATATGATCATCTGATCAAACCAATAAATGGATGTGTACATTCTACTCTTATAGGTAGCTTCCACATATCCAAAATTGTGAAAAATGAAGCATTCGACCTTGTCCATAAAGGGGGCAAAGTATTTTTGACTCCTCCTCCTAAACATTCTACTAATAACTCTTGAAGTGATTAATATTTTGGATGTAAATTCTCCTCTTGGTGCCCTTCCTGGATGCTTCTACTAGATCTACTTTCTCTTTTCTTCCTTGTTCTCATTATTGGTCCCATTATTCTCTACAAGCTTATTGTGGGGAAAAAATACTTCGGGGGGGTGTGAATCACTATTTTTATTTCACTTAGTCTTCAATTCCAAATTCATATAAGTGTATTCTATTATTATTCAGACAACTCATGTGTGTGCATGCCTTCAGTCAATGAAAGTCCCATGTGTAGATTAAATTTTTTTCATAATTTCCATCAGTTTTTTAACTTCACCATCACATCCTTATTTCATTAGCAATTAATTACCCATTAACCATGAGGAGTAACAAAAAATAAACCTTAGAACATAATCAACACATCATCAACATATGAAGACACTAGGATATTGGGGGGAAACCCAATTTGTGAGAAAACCATCATTGTTGTTGTTTTGTATTCTTATTTTATTATAAGGAAAATATTATTAAAATTTTGTACTCCCGTGTATTTTTTTTAGCATGGAAGCTCTTACGTGCAGGAGGCTACAACCTCCACTCATTTTCTAATTCCTACTAGAAGGGAGCTACTACCCCCTAATCAATTTTATCGTCTCATACCAGAAGGAAGCTCTGAACCCCTTACTGAAGGCTCCAACCCTTAACACCTTTTGTAGCATGTTTCAAAATCATTCACATTAGATTCTCATGTATCAATCAAACATTAAAATGTGCAGACCACCTTTCATCATATTTTCAAATTGGACCAACATCCAACAATATGATGAAACACTAAATACCAATAACCTATCTAAAATCAAACAATGATCAACCAAATATGATCGGACTATATACCAAGGTACCAAAGAAAAAATAATGAAAACCCAAATACTTATTAAACCTATTGTTGTGGGGAAAAATGCCTATGCAGGATGATCCTATCCACCTAAGGTGTGACAGTACCTTAGCAACAAACGAATACAGCTACTTCGGTTTCTTCCTTCATGAAATATGAAAGAGAGGAGATTGGTAGACTTACCGTTATCTTCCGGTTGTCCCTCGATCTAGATCCTCTCCTCTTTGGGTGTCCACAACTACTCGCCTCCTCACGAGATCACAAGAGAACAGCTACCTGTGACAAGAGAACAGCTACTTGCAACGAGAGAAGGACACAACACAAAGGCAAATATACATATTCATAAATGATTCAGGATTAGAAGTAAATCAAATACACTAATGCAAATCATACAATAAACACCAGCATATAGGAAAGAACCAAGAAGCTTTATTGATTGATAAACAAGGTTCATGAAGAGATACAACCCATAGGGTTCCAACCCAGCATCTCCTTCCCAGCAGAATGGAATTCCTTCTTCAGCCCCTTTCAAAGCATAAACACCCAATGATCCAACCACAAACCAACAACAATTCTTTGCAATTACAATATTCCAGCCTCCTCTGACCTCATGGAGAGAGATCTATATAAAGGAGTTTTGGAGAGAGGATGAGTCAGCTTGAGGCTGGTATGAAATTGACTAGTGTCCTCTCCCACTTCAATTCTTGAGTCCACTTGGAGGTTCTTGCTTCCACTTGGAGATTTGGAACCTCTTACTCATCACCAGTCGAATTCCCTGACCCAAGTGTCATTTTGGAAGCTTCCTGGGCATTGACACCTTGAGAAATGAGTCTGCCACTTGTCCAGTTACGCTCAGCACAGGTAGCCTTCTTTGTAGTTGACATTCAACGCAGGTAGATAGTGGAGCAGTTGAAATTCAGCACAGATGCTCAGTGGAGCAGTTGACATGATCCAGAATTGGCTTGTTTTGAGTGTTTTCAGGTGGAGAACTTTTGTGAATTGTTGTGGTTTGCTGGCCTTGTTCCTCTAGGGGTAGGAACAACATGTTTAGGGACTTTGGATCCCTTGATTATTGACATTTCATGCTCAGTGATGGAAGGCACAAAAATTTCTATAACAGTTGCCCCCTAAAGTATGAGGCCGTTTATCGGGTGAAATGATTTATCCAGGGGAGTCTGAAGTTCATCCATTTGCTGGGGGGAGACCTGTAATAAGATACAATACAATACATTATGATTCATACAGCTTTCATGATCTAGCTGAGGCAGGCATTCCCATGCTCAGCTTTATAAATACATTTTGGTACATAGAACAGACGATCGTCTGATGGTAGACTGATAATTCTGGCGAAACTATCATCCTTTGAGTAGGATGATCATCTGATGCAATGATGTACATGTCAAATGTCTTTATTCTCCTGAATATATATCGCAGCCCGGATGGATGAAACTAGATCTAGGGTCTTCAAACTCGTTCGATCTTCACTCTAAGTACAAGTCGATCCATGTGAGAATTGCACTGAAGTCGAACATGGAAAGACATCGCTTGATTACCGGTCAATGATGTAAACCGTTAACAAGCACGAGAGGAATCACCGATAATGATAATGACCCTCAAGGTACTGCAGTACAATTCACGTGGTGTGAATAAAGGACTTGGCGTCGAACACCATGCAAAATCTTCTGGTCGAAGGTCATTGATGTATACCTATCGCCGGAAGTGAGAAACTTGCCATTGAGGCATGCAAGCTTCAAAGTACTAAAGGGGTTGTTCCTAGATCAACTTCTTGGATACTGAGCTGATGTCGACAAGAAGCGATCCGTCAAAGGAGGGCCTTAATGAATCCCACATCAGTGACATGGAATGGAGCTAATGATTTTAATGGAGGTGAAAACAATCTGTGACATATGATTCAGGGTGGCGGTCATGAATGGATGAAGGATAATGTATGGTAGTGGATGGGGCCCTGGTTGACTCTTTCTGAACGACTTCTCTTGAACATATGGCGACACTGATGCGATGGATTGGTAGCATTACCCCAAGTACGGATGGTGTGGCAAAGACCATGGTGATGTGACCGGTGAATGAAACAACCCAACCCGATGTGGTACGGAGGAAAAGTGTCACGTTCAAGAGCGACCTGCTACCATCAAAAGACTTCTTGATTTTTCCTAATTTTTCCCCAGTCATTGCTGACCAGTACCTCTTTATTTTTGTCAAGCTTGAGGAGGATAACATATGCTTGTTCTATAACCTGCCCTTCGGGCAAGCCCATCGCTATGTTTTAACGAGCCTAGCGATAGTGAAACTCGTTCTCGTCTAAAGACAAGTTTGTCGCTATTTAGTGATTTTAACGAGTCTAACGACAAAGAAAACTCGGCCCTTTTCATTTTTAGAGAGTCTGAAAAGGTACATAAAGTTAACTCCAAAATTCCTTTTTAGTCATCTAATCCCTTAAGTCCGAAAAAGTATAAAACAATACAGAAGGGATGAGTTTTCAATAGTTTTAACGAGCCGAACAAAACAAGCGCTCGATCTTTTTGTGCAATAATCCCTCAGGTCCAAAAAGATTAAAATCTAGAGGAGGGATAGCTCTTTCGGTCGTTTAACGAGCTGGAAGGCCAAAACTCAGCAATCTTTTCATATTTTATGAGTCAGTTGAAAAGAGCTTAAAGAAGACTCGTCTTTCGAGGAACGAGTGATGAACAGGGGTAGCAGCTGATTCCAGGTATAGGTTGGAATTTTCCAATCACGGCAGTGTCACAAGGATGGCTAGGTGAAATCACTCTTCGCAGCTGTTCCTCAAAATGGGTAAACAATCAAATGGAGGTAAACGATCGGCCAAATGAACGGTGGAGGTGACGGTGCACAAACATGACCAAGGCTTTTATGGTTGATCAGGTTACATACTTCAATGGTTATTTACCGGGATGGGTTCATTTTTTAACGAGCTTGAATGCGCCAAAACACTGCTCAATCTTATGTTTATTTTTTAACGAGCATGAACTATGTGCTAAAACTGCTCAGATCTCGCTTTTCTATTTTTTAACGAGCATAAATTCCGCGGTAAAACTGCTCGAAGATAAGTTTGCATGCCCCCAGCATAATAACGCAAATCGAGGTGCATGCCCCCCAAGCTTCATTGCATTCAACTCGGTGGTTGGAATGAAGGTTTACCTTTGAGAAAGGGGATTTGTTTCATTTTTTAATGAGGTTGACACAAGATAAGAACCGTCCTCGGAGTCCAAATCCATTAGATGTAGAAGGTTTCATATTCCACTATGGCCACTTCCGCCAGATTACTTGGAGGCGGTAGGGAAAAAGTACCCATTAAAGCAGGGTCTTTTAGGAGACCTACTCCGATATTTTGGAGCAAATGATTGCTTCCATGGATCATTGGAATGCTTCCTGTAACTTGTGAACTGTTGGGGAGAAAAGTTTGTTGGTCGATGATTGTAATTCCTCCTTGGAAGGGAAATGCAATCTTCCTGAAGTAGGTCGACACAACTGCGGCCATGGCATAGATCCACGGTCTTCCTAGTAGGATGTTGTAATCAAGATTCCCATTGATGACTTCAACATCTATTTCTACTGTTTTCCCTCCTAGTTCAACCTTCAAGTTATTTAGGATGTCGTACGGGGTGTACGTCCTTCCGTCGAATGCTTTTAATGTCGTCGAAGATCGCGACAAGGTTGGAGATCCAAGAGTTTTCCAGCAACTCATCGACATGATACATGTAGATGCCCCCTCATCAATAATTGTTCTGTGAACAGTTTTTTTGAGGGCTTTCACTTGAATCAGCAAAGCTAGTTGAGCTGGTAACTGAGGGTCATATCCTTTATGATCAAAGGCCACAAGATTGGAATCCATTGGGTCAATCTCACCTATAGCTGATAATAAAGCTCGCTCTCGGGAGAAGCAATTTTGCGGTACCTCAAGTGTCGACATAGCAGACGGCGATTGGGCCCGGTCCTCTATCTGTGCTATTTTCGCACAAGGATTAAATGTCGATTTGTGTACTGCTCCCTTTTGCGACTTTATCATTGGCTTAGGAACGATGGGTGACACAACTTCGGTCAAAGTTGTTGTCGAACTACTAGGTCGTTCATTAGCCTTGTTGTTCGACAGCTTTGGATTCCTGTAATCCTTATTCCTCGTCAAAGCATCATTTTGCTGCTTTGATATAGACAACATAAGCTCTTGGGATTGGGAAGCATTTTGATTAGCAACCAGTCGAATTCCCTGACCCAAGTGTCATTTTGGAAGCTTCCTGGGCATTGACACCTTGAGAAATGAGTCTGCCACTTGTCCAGTTACGCTCAGCGCAGGTAGCCTTCTTTGCAGTTGACATTCAATGCAGGCAGATAGTGGAGCAGTTGACATTCAGCGCAGATGCTCAGTGGAGCAGTTGACATGATCCAGAATTGGCTTGTTTTGAGTGTTTTCAGGTGGAGAACTTTTGTAAATTGCTGTGGTTTGCTGGCCTTGTTCCTCTAGGGGTAGGAACAACATGTTTAGGGACTTTAGATCCCTTGATTATTGACATTTCATGCTCAGTGATGCAAGGCACAAAAATGTCTATAACACCTATACAACCATATCACTATTATACCAAGTCAAAAAAAACATACATATCAAGACAAGCATCAAACAATTCAAAGATTATTTACTATCATAACCAAGTAGTACCATTTTTTCCATACTCAAATCAGGATATATAAATGACTTTCATTAAATTGATCCACACACATACACACTTCTCATGCATAACAGTCGGTTACGGATATCAAATCATTATCATCTAGGTCATACTTTCTATCAAACTTTCTCTGCATCAAACACAACCTCTAAATACAATACCTTCTGTAATAAAAGTAATTCAAAACTTCTATTTAAATTTTTTATCAATATGCCATATTCCAAGCCAACAAATTCTCATCGAGCATCAATATACTCATCATTCAGAACCAAAGCAACTTCCATCTAAACACACTCATACATTACAATGACAACAATCAACTAGAATCAACAACAAGAAACTAATTTCATGAACCCATATTAACTCTGATAGTATACGTGGATGTTCTGAAGTAGATTTACATATGTACATAACATTTAGGAATACAACCCATGTACGAATCTCAACTCATTAATCATTAAGCATGTTAAATCTTATTTGCAAGCATTATCTTATACTACATACAAACTCTATGAAAATCATAGATCTTTGCACATACATTTTTAGCAACTTAAACATTTCCCCCTAATTAAATATGCAACAAACAAATCAATCAAGAATATCAATTATATTTCCAATAAATTTTCAGATCTTCCAGATCTAAGCCTTCTCCTTGCTCCTTGGTGTACACATGTTCCAAATCAAATCACTCATGAATAATCCATCAAATGCACACAAAAACTACTTGATCTGCTTCTCCTTTTATAGCCTTTTACCTTGCCAATACCATAGGAAAATTCTTTGGTAATTGTTGTTCGTAATTGTTGGGAGGATGAAATAGACGTTGGAATCACAAAGTTATGGGAGATTACCATGGTAAAAACTCATGGTTTTTTGTTTTTCATGGGTAGGGTCGCATATGTGACTTTTGTTCATGGAAGCTGCGTATGTATGTGACTTTTCTTGACAATGGTCACATTTACTTTTCCAACTTCACATTTTCATATTTTCTCAAATTAAACTTGTGACAAGGTTGCAATTAAATTTCTCATTTCTGCAATACATGTACCAATATTCATGTCATCTATAATAGTTCTATAATCATAATGGAAAACCCATGATATTATAACTAGGTTGACGTCAATGACATATTTTCCATGCAAGTTACCTTCACGAATAACATATTATCCATAATTCCAACACTTGTTTGGTTCTTTATTCTCGTTTTTTCATGGTTGTGAATTATATTCTCTAAAGCCAAGATAAGATATGTTCATAGGATATCTTTGGCTTTGAATCATAATATGTAAGAGCTTGTGTTGATCTCTCCTTTTCTCTAATTATTTCCTGATGGAGACTGTTAGCTCTGCTATTTTCTGCGGTGTTTGATGGATTGTAAACAGGTATGGCAATGTTGGGTATGCTTGCATGGGCCCCGCATTCGTTGGTTTCTTCCTACTCCTCCATTCTCCTTCTATCTTCCTAAACCCCCACCATCTCTGTTTTAGTCCAAGGACCTGCATAAACCCATGTTTCCTTAGCTTGGGCGCTTAAACACATGAACCCGTGCCAATATAACCCTCTGTCACTTTTGCAATCACAGCCGTTGATTGCCTCGATTTGACGGTCTCCATTAGATCTCCCGCTCTCTAACCCGTCACTGTTTTCCCCCCGTTGATTGCATCCATTGCACGATCTAACGGTAGTCACTTTCCCCGCCTCCATGACTTGCACACACGATAACTCGCGGGGGAAGAGGTTTTCCTCTGCCACGCATCTCAATCCTATTGCATCACACCCCCTCTGTATGTTTACCGCCATTGCCCATAAGTGGTGCGGGGAGACCGCTTACCGCTCACCCCGTACGACTCCCGCTTGTTAACCTTCGATCGCCTCCACCGCCTGATAGCCATCCAATCGTCCATCCCGCTATCTGATGGCTCACGATCCTCCATTCGCGTCCCCTCCCGATAGCCTCCGTAAAGTGTTCCCCACTGTTCGATTACACAATCTGACAGCTCGTAGTCACTTCGCCTCACATCTTCTTATCACGTCCCGCCATTAGATCTCAACCATCCATTAGTTGCATCCAATGGCCAATATTCATTCTCAGCCCTTTGTTCATTTTTCATGCAATTTCCATGTTCTTGGCCTATCCCGCACTTCCAAGGGATGAAGGTAATCATTCACCAGCACTCTGCACTTAATACTTCACCCATTGCATTCAAGAGACAGTACACCTAAAGGACAAGAAGGACAACCTTGAGGAGATAAAAAAAGTTATTAGTTATGGAGCTTCTATCAGTCGATACTCCGTCTGCTCAGAGAAGGATAGCAAAATATCTAAAAAGGCCAATTTTGTTCATTAAAGCGCATAGTTTGTATCAAAGACCATATCTAAGAGTGAATGTGGTTGGTGGTCAGTTATGACCCTTCCACGCATAGGTTAGCAGAGACATTTTGTAAACAAACTCTATATAGAACCAAAAGAAAAATGGTTGATGGTGGATGGTTGTTGTTTTGATGTAAGGTTTAACTTCTGGAGATTGTAACTACTGTGATACCTGCAGTGTCTGGTCTTCATTTTCAGCTAATACAGGCTTCTTTTGCTATTAATTGCTCACTTTCCACTTCTTATTTGTTCCAGGCTGTGCCTGTTATGAATTTTTCATGTGCTCTTGGTGTTTAGCATTAGAGAGGCTATCATCCCGCCTCTGTGTTAGAATCTAGTATGTATCATTGAATGTGTATGCAGGTTTCTGTTGTTTTAGTGCCATAGAGCTGTCATCCTGTCTGTGCATTAAGAAATAGATTTGCAGACCTCTTTACTAGTTGCAGCTGGCCATCACAGGGTCATGTGCATCTATTGGTGTGGTCAGGATTCTCGATGTTCACCTTTTCCTTAAACTATGAGTAATTGGTGGTCTAAAGCCTTATAGTCTAGGGGTGTTCACCCATGTCTGGGGTTAAGCATAGTAGAAGTGGTTATCTAGCTTGAATATGCATCAATCCTTCCATTCATCCATTTCCAACAGTTTGTTGAGTTTGTAATGTTCCCGAGAATCTTTGAGATACAACCTAGGATAGTTTGTTGGGGTGATAACATAAGTTGGCGTCGTTGCCAGGGAGAGGAGATTGAAGCTCAGCTTCCCTGGGAGACGACACAGTTCCAAATTTTGATGATAGACAAGGTCTGGGCACGTTTCTAGTTGTAATCATCTATTCGGTAACTCCATTGGAGGAAGAACAACCATTGGCGACTCCACATTGAAGTTCTGGCTCAGTTTGTGAGATATACTCGAAGAAATCCTCAGAAAAAACCAGCTGAATCAGTGACCGACCCTGAGAGGACTGTTAAATCAAAGAAAGCATCATAGACAGGGGCATCAGGATCAGGTAAGCCTAAGAAATCTCATGCATCTCTGAAAGCTAACGTTATTGTTGAAGATATATAATTTGAATATTTAAAGCTCAGCACTATTAATAAGGAAATTCCTTAAGAGATTAATACAACACCTTGTGCAGTTAGCTCCCCTTTGAATCTTAGTCCAAAGAAAGCTTCCCATACAATCCAAAACATCCCGTTGTCTCTGCCATCCATCACATTACCTCCTACCATTCAATCTGCTAGTATCCTTCCATATATCCCAATCATGGCAGGCCAGCAAGCACCCACGAAAATAGAAAGAATTGTTTCTGCTAGATATGGACCCTTGGTCTTGCCTGTCCCTTTGAATCCTATGCCTATGGGAGAATATAAAAAATATATGCCTAAATTCACTGGCACAGAGGGAGTAACAACATAAGAACACCTTGAAGCGTTTTACAGTTATGCTGATAATTTAGATATAAGTGAAAATGATGTGTGGATGAGAGTTTTTGTCCAGAGCCTTGATGGAGAGGCTAGGAAGTGGTTCAGAGAATTTCCCCAGAGATCTATAATAGATATTGAAGCCTTAGATGATGCATTTTTGAAGCAGTGGGGAGACAAGAAGGACTTGCTATATTACCATATGGAGTTTGGTAACCTGAAGAGAGAAAATGGGGAATCTTTGCTTGATTTTAATAAAAGATTCAATCGTATGTATAGTAAGATACGAGCTGAGGTAAAGCCTACCCCTACCTCTGCCAAACTCACTACACAAATGCTTTTGACTCTAATTTCTACCTATTTCTGAGAGAAAGGAGATGTGCTACACTGGCAGACATGCATGATGTAGCCCTAGAAGTAGAGTCTAATATCATGGTTGCAGAAAAGCTCAAAAATCAAGCTAATAGAAGGAGGTAGAGAGGTTAGGCTTCTACTTCCTCTGTATCATGTTCAGAGCCAAAATCAGATAAAATGACTAAGATGATAGAGTCATTGGCTACTGAAATTTCTGAGCTAAAGATTGAGCAGAATTCAGCAAAAACAAGGCAGCAGAACACATTTGCTCCAAGAAATCCAAATCCATTCAGAAGAGCAAATGAATAGTTGCAAATTATTCAAAGGGGTGAAGAATCAAAAGAAGAAAATAAAGCTAAGGCTCCTTTCCAAAATGTATTCATGGAGGAGAATAAGTCAAGATTGGGACAGAGAGGCTGTTCTGCAAACTGGTGAACAGAAAAGATATAACCTGAGGTTGAATGCAAAAAATGTCAAAGAGAATCCTACCCAAAGAGCTACTGCCCAGACAGAATCACAGATAAATAGACAGACAAGAACAATAGCTGATCCAATCATCCTCAAAGCTTCAGTTCAAGAGGTAAGAGGTTCTGATAAGTTACCTTCATCTCTCAGCTTTGAGTCAGAAGTCCAGAAATTAAAGATATATGTGCCTCTGATAGAGTTGGTAAAGAGTGAAGTATCTAGAAAGCCTATCCTTGAAGCTCTTGAGCTAGAAACCACACAGACCTCCACTAATTCCATCAATTTGCAAGATGATAAGCCTACTATCGTGCTTAGCCCCATGATTGAACCTGCTAATAATAATTCTCCATCTTTTTATGTCTCCTTGACTATTCATGACAAAATCCTCCACAATTGCCTGGTAGACACAGGGTCTAGCCACAATCTGATGCCAAAAGCTATCATGGAAGAGTTAGGCCTTGATATCACGAGACCCTATCATGATTTATTCTCATTTGATTGAAGGAAAGTAAAATGTTTGGGATTGATTAAAGATTTAGCCATTACCCTAACACAGCTGCCCATGAAAGGCATGGTGATGGACATTGTGGTAGCAGATGTCCCTCCCAAATTTGGCATGTTGTTGTCAAGAGGATGGATTAAGAGACTAGGTGGGACATTGCGGAATGACATATCTTATGTCACTGTCCTAGTTTTTGGAGGAGAAAGTAGGAGATTATACAAAGAAGCATAGTTGGCGCATATCATCAGTCATGAGAAGAATACTTCTAATCATCCTATTTATGCTGTTCACACTGATATTGGAGCATGTGTCCTCCAAATTGAAGAATCTCAGAAGGTCTTGTTGTAGCTCAGGAAACCAATTGTTTGGGCTGAGGAGGAGTAGATTGATGATGATGATGAAATGAATAGGTTTCTTCAAGTCATTGATGAGTTCTCTAAAATGTAAATTGACCAAGAAAATGAATCTTTAGATGAAGACCCCCAATTCCAGCTTAGAAACAAAATTGGCAAAGATAGTATTGTGCAGCTTCCCAGCAATCATATACCTAAGGGTTTTATTTCTCTTGAAAGACTTTTTGACCAGAATGATGTCCCTTATAAGTTGCCCAAAATGAAGATCATTCTGTAGTCTGTAAGCATGATATAGGGAGTCCCAGTCAGCCTAGATACGTAAATCTGTCCTCTCATCTTTCTGCTAACCATTTTTCTGAATACTGCAATTTAATGAGGCAGTTTGCTGATGTCCTTGCCTGGGAATATAGTGACCTGAAAACGTATGAGAATAAAATCATCCCGCACAAAATTCCTTTGCAGAGAGACACCATCCCTTTGAAACAGAAGCGAAGGCCAATAAACTCTATGCCCCTTCCTCTGGTTGGACAAGAACAAAATGAGGAAGAAGACGTGGCAAAAAGGATCACCGATTTGGCAGAGGTACACCAAATCAGAGAATAGCCGGTTGAAAAGGCTATAGCACATCAGAAGAAGATCAAGCATGCTTTTGACAAAGGGACAAAATAAGATAATTTTTAGGCTGGTGACTTGGTGCTGAAGTGGGATGTACTAAAAGAAAAGAAAGGCAATCATGGGAAATTTGATGCTTTCTGGATAGGGCTTTTCATCATTTCACAGATTCAAGGGAACAACAGCTTCATACTGAAAGGTATGGGAGGAGAAACAGTTTTTGATGGCCCAGTTAATGGGTATTTTCTAAAAAATTATGTTGTTTAATGTCTATGGCCTTAAAAATTGTAAATATTTTGTTTTTTCTAGTTTTGTGCAGGCAAAGTAGACTCCAAGCCCAATGGAACACTAGGAATTTTGGTTAATTTGTTTTCAACTGGAAATGCATTGATCTGCAGTTCTTGAGACCTCACAGGGAGGATCTCATCCCCAGCAGGAGCCAGTGTTAGCTCTGCTATTTTCTGCGGTGTTTGATGGATTGTAAACAGGTATGGCAATGCTGGGTATGCTTGCATGGGCCCCGCATTCGTCGGTTTCTTCCTACTCCTCCATTCTCCTTCTATCTTCCTAAACCCCTGCCATCTCTGTTTCAGTCCAAGAACCCGCATAAACCCATGTTTCTTTAGCTCGGGTGCTAAAAACACATGAACCCGTGGCAATATAAGCCTCTATCGCTTTTGCAATCATAACCGTTGATTGCCCTGATCTGACAGTCTCTGTTAGATCTCCTACTCTCTAACCTGTTGTTATTTCCCCGCCGTTGATCGCATCCACCATGTGATCTAACGATAGACGCTTTCACCGCCACCGTGACTTGCACATGCAATAACCCGCAGGGGAAGCAGTTTTCCTCTGCCACGCATCTCAATCCTATTGCATCACACCACCTTTGTACATTTACTGCCATTGCCAATAAGCAGTGCTGGCAAACTGCTTAGCGCTCACCCCATACGATTCCCACTCGTTAACCTTCAATCACCAATGCTACCCGATAGTTGTCCAATCGTCCATACCGCGATCCAACAGCCCACGATCCTCCATTTGCGTCCCCTCCCGATAGCCTCCGTAAACTGTTCCCCACCGTTCGATTACACGATCCGATGGCTTGTAGTCACTTCACCTCGCGTCTTATCATCGCCTTCCACCATCAGATCTCAGCCATCCGTCAGTTGCATCCAATGGCCAATATTCATTCTCAGCCCTTTGTTCATTTTTCATGCAATTTCCGTGTTCTTGGCCTGTCCCGCGCTTCCAAGGGATTAAGGTAATCATTCACTAGCACTCTGCACTTAATACTTCACCCATTGCATTTAAGAGACAGTACACCCGAAGGATGAGAAGGACAGCCTTGAGCAGATAAACAAAGTTATTAGTTATGGAGCTTCTATCAGTCGGTACTCCGTCTACTCAGAGAAGGACAATAGAATATCTAAAAAGGCCAATTTTGTTCATTAAAGCGCATAGTTTGTATCAAAGACCATATCTAATAGTAAATGTGGTTTGTGGTCAGTTATGACCCCTCCATGCATAGGTTAGCAGAGAAATTTTGTAAAGAAACTCTATATAGAACCAAAATAAAAATGGTTGATGGTGGATGGTTGTTGTTTTGATGTAAGGTTCAACTTCTGGAGAGTATAACCATTGTGATACCTGCAGCATCTGGTCTTCATCTTCAGCTAATACAAGCTTCTTTTGTTGTTAATTGCTCACTTTCCACTTCTTCTTTGTTCCAGGCTATTCCTGTTATGCATTTTTCATGTGCTCTTGGTGTTTAACATTAGAGGGGTTGTCATCCCGCCTCTATGTTAGAATCTAGTATGTATCATTGAATGTGTATGCATGTTTCTGTTGTTTTAGTGCCACAGAGTTGTCATCTTGTCCATGCATTAAGAAATAGATTTGCAGACCTCTTTACTAGTTGCAGCTGGCCATCACAGGGTCTTGTGCATCTATTGGTGTGGTTGGTATTCTCCGTGTTTACCTTTTCCTTAAACTGTGAGTAATTGGTGGTATAAAGCCTTGTAGTCTGGGGGGTGTTCACCCATGTCTGGGGTTAAGCATAGTAGAAGTGGTTATCTAGCTTGAACATGCATCAATCCTTCCATTCATCCATTTCCAACATTTTGTTGAGTTTGTAATGTTCCCAAGCATATCTGAGATATAACCTAGGAGAGTTTCTTGGGGTGATAACATAAATTGGCGCCGTTGCCAGGGAGAGGAGATTGAGGCTCAACTTGCCTGGGAGACAACACAGTCCCAGATTTTGATGATAGACAAGGCCTGGGTACATTTCTGGTTTTAATCATCTATCTGGCGACTCCACTAGAGGAAGACCAACCTTTGGCGACTCCACATTGAAGTTCTGGCTCAGTTTGTGAGACATACTCGAAGAAATCCTCAGAAAACACCAGCTGAACTAGTGCCTGACCCTGAGAGGACTGTTAAATCAAAGAAATCATCATAAAAAGGGGCATCAGGATCAGGTAAGCCTAAGAAATCTCATGCATCTCTGAAAGATAACGTTATTGTTGAAGATATACAGTTTGAAGATTTAGAGCTCAGCACTATTAATAAGGAAATTCCTTCAGAGATTAATACAACACCTTGTGCAATTAGTTCCTCTTTGAATCTCAGTCCAAAGAAAGCTTCTGTTACAGGGAAAAGTGTCTATATAGAACTGCTCTATCCCACTAAGGTGTCACAGCTGCCTTAGAAACAAACAGAGAAAAACTACTTTCGTTTTTCCTTTATGAATTATAGATAGAGAGGAACAGAAAGACCAACCTTTGTCTTGCGCTAATCTCCTGATTTGATTCCTCTGTTCTTTGATAGTCTTCAGCTACCTGCTCCCTTGCATGCCCAGCTTCACAAAGTACCTGTAAGATCACAGAAGCATAGCACTATACAAAGACATGGATCTATAATCATAAACAATCTAGGATTAGATGTAAATTGACCATACAAATGTAGCAAGCATCAATGACACAAGAGCATGGAGGAAAACTTGAATAGCTTTTATTGATAAACAAGAAAAGAGCCAAGAGGAGTTACAACCAGTTGTTCTGACCTAGCATCAACCTCCCAGCAAAGAAGCCCCTCTTCAACTCAAACAAAGCTTAGATCACCCAACAATCTGATGTTTGTCTCAAGAAACCAACAACAATTCCTTACAATATGCAAAATTCCAGCCTCTGGATCTCTGGGATGAGGGATCCATATATAGATATCTGTAATGGAGATGAGTCAGCTCATGATTTGATTAGTGTCTTCCCTCTAATAGTTCTTGCTTCCACTTGGAAATTGATGATCTCTTATTCATCCTTGGTCGAATTCAGTGAGGCAAGTGTCACAGGAGAAGATTCTGGAAGCTTCCATTGCCTCTCCACCTCGCAGAATGACACTGCCATTTCTCATTCCTTGCCCATCGCACCCCACAGAAGGGATTTTTGAAATGAAACACACCCACACAGTGTATTTAGGTGAGATGCAACGCACTTAGCCAGTGGAGCAGCTGAAATGATCCTATTTTGACCAATTCTGAGCAGTTTTTCATGGAGAACTTCTGGGAGAAGCTGTAATCTATTGACCTTGTTCCTTTAGGGGTTAGAACAACACTTTTAGGGACTTAGGAGCCCTTGGTTTATGGACATTTCATGCTTGGGGTTGTAGGGCCCAAAAATGTCTATAACAGCTTCCCATATAGTCCAAAACATCCCATTGTCTCTGCCATCCATCACATTACTTCCTACCATTCAATCTGCTAGTATCCTTCCACATATCCCAATCATGGTAAGCCAGCAAGCACCCACAAAAATAGAAAAAAATGTTGCTGCTAGATATGGACCCTTGGTCTTACCTATACCTTTGAATCCTATGCCTATGGGAGAATATCAAAAATATATGCCGAAATTCACTGGCATAGAGGGAGTAACAACAGAAGAACACCTTGAAGCTTTTTATAGTTATGTTTATAATTTAGATATAAGTGAAAATGATGTGTGGATGAGAGTTTTTGTCCACAGCCTTGATGGAGAGGCTAGGAAGTGGTTCAGAGAATTGCCCCAAAGATATATAATAGATATTGAAGCCTTAGGTGATGCATTTTTGAAGTAGTGGGGAGACAAGAAGGACTTCCTATATTACCATACAGAGTTTGGTAACCTGAAGAGAGAAAATGGGGAATCTTTGCCTGATTTTAATAAAAGATTCAATCGTATGTATAGTAAGATACCAGTTGAGGTAATGCCTACCCCTACCTCTACCAAACTCACTTACGCCAATGCCTTTGACTCTGATTTTTGCCTATTGCTGAGAGAAAGGAGATGTGCTACACTGGCAGACATGCAGGATGCAGCCCTAGAAGTAGAGTCTAATATCATGGCTGCAGAAAAGCTCAAAAATCAAGCTGATAGAAAGAGGCAAAGAGGTCAGGCTTCTACTTCTTCTTCATCATCTTCAGAGCCAAAATTAGATAAAATGACTAAGATGATAGAGGCATTGGCTGCTGAAATTTCTAAGCTAAAGGTTGAGCAGAATTCAGCAAAAACAAGGCAGCAGAACACATTTTCTCCAGGAAATCGAAATCCATTTAGAAGAGCAAATGAACAGTTGCAAATTATTCAAAGGGGTGAAGAATCAAAAGAAGAATAGAAAGTTAAGGCTCCTTTCCAAAATGTAGTCATGGAGGAGGAAAAATTTGAAGACGAGGATGAAATTCATTGCATGGAAGATAAAGGTAGTGCTGCCTTTTTGACATTGGCTGCATATGAAGAATCACTGCTGTAGGACCAAATAAGTCAAGATAGGGACAGAGAGGCTATTCTGCAGACTAGTGAACAACAAAGATATAACCTGAGGTTGAATGCAAAAAATGTCAAAGAGAATCCTGCCCAAAGAGCTGTTGCCCAGACAAAATCACAGATAAACAGACAGACAAGACCAGCAGCTAATCCAATCATCCTCAAAGCTCTAGTTCAAGAGGTAAGAGGTTCTGATAAGTTACCTTCCTCTTTTAGCTTTGAGTCAGAAGTCTAGAAATTAAAGATATCTGTGCCTCTGATAGAGTTGGTAAAGAGTGAAGTATTTAGAAAGCCTATCCTTGAAGCTCTTGAGCTCGAAACCACACAGACCTCCACTAATTCCGTCAATTTGCAAGATGATAAGCCTCCTGTCATGCCTAGCCCCATGATTGAACCTACTGATAATAATTCTCCATCTTTTTATGTCTCCTTGACTATTCACGACAAAATCCTCCATAATTGCATGCTAGACAGAGGGGCTAGCCACAATCTGATGCCAAAAGCTGTCATGGAAGAGTTAGGGCTTGATATCACCAGACCCTATCATGATTTATTCTCATTTGATTCAAGGAAAGTAAAATGTTTGGGATTGATTAAATATTTAGCCATTACCCTAACATAGATGCCCATGAAGAGCACGGTGATGGACATTGTGGTAGCAAATGTCCCTCCCAAATTTGGCATGTTGTTGTCAAGAGGATGGATTAAGAGACTAGGTGGGACATTGCAGAATGACCTATCTTATGCCATTGTCCCATTTTTTGGAGGAGAAAGTAGGAGATTATACAGAGAAGCACAGTTGGTGCATATCATCAGTGATGAGAAGAATCCTTCTAATCATCCTATTTATGTTGTTCACACTGACTTTGGAGCATGTGTCCTCCAAATTGAAGAATCTCAGAAGGCCTCGTTGCAGCTCAAGAAACCAATTATTTGGGATGAGGAGGAGCAGATTGATGATGATGATGAAATGAATAGGTTTCTTCAAGTTATTGACGAGTTCTCTGAAGTGAAAATTGAACAAGAAAATGAAGCTTTAGAAGAAGACCCCCAGTTCCAGCTTAGAAACAAAATTGGCAAAGATAGTATTGTGCAGCTTCCCAGCAATCATATACCTAAGGGTTTAATTTCTCTTGAAAGATTATTTGACCATAATGACATGCCTTATAAAGCTGCCCAAAATGAAGATCACTCTGTAGTCTGTAAGCATGATATAGGGAGTCCTGGTCAGCGTAGATATGTAAATCTATCCACTCATCTGTCTACTGACCATTGTTCTAAATACTGCAATTTAATGAGGCAGTTTGCTCATGTCCTTGCCTGCGAATATAGTGACCTCAAAACGTATGAGAAAAAAACCATCCCGCACAAAATTCCTTTGTAGAAAGACACCATCCCTTTCAAATAGAAGCTGAGGCCAATAAACCCTCTGCCCTTTCCTCTGATTGAGCAAGAACAGAATGAGGAAGAAGACATGGCAAAAAGGATCACCGATTTGGCAGAGGTACATCAAATTAGAGAATAGCTGGTTGAAAAGGCTGCAGCACATCAAAAGAAGATCAAGCATGCTTTTGACAAAGGGACAAAATCAGATAATTTTCAGGTTGGTGACTTGGTGCTGAAGTGGGATGCACTAAAAGAAAAGAAAGGCAATCATGGAAAATTTGATGCTTTCTGGACAGGGCCTTTCATCATTTCACAGATTCAAAGGAACAACACCTTCATACTGAAAAGTATGGGAGGAGAAACAATTTTTGATGGCCCATTTAATGGGCGTTTTCTAAAAAATTATGTTGTTTAAGGTCTATGGCCTTAAAAATTGTAAATATTTTGTTTTTATCAGTTTCGTCCAGGTAAAGTAGACTCCAAGCCCAATGGAACACTAGGAATTTTGGTTAATTTGTTTTCAACTAGAAAGGCATTGACCTGCAGTTCTTGAGACCTCACAGGGAGGATCTCATCCCCAAAAGGAGCCAGTGTTAGCTCTGCTATTTTCTGCGGTGTTTGATGGATTGTAAATAGGTATGGCAATGCTGGGTATGCTTGCATGGGCCCCGCATTCATCTGTTTCTTCCTTCTCCTCCATTCTCCTCCTATCTTCCTAAACCCCCGCCATCTCTGTTTTACTCCAAGAACCCACATAAACCCATGTTTCTTTAGCTCAGGTGCTTAAACACATGAACTCGTGCCAATATAACCCTCTGTCGCTTTTACAATCGCAGCCGTTGATTGCCCCTATCTGATGGTCTCTGTTAGATCTCCCACTCTCTAACCCGTCACTGTTTCCCCGTCGTTGATCGCATCCACCGCGCGATCTAACGGTAGTAGCTTTCCCCGCCACCGTGACTTGCACACTCGATAACCCGCGGGGGAAGCGGTTTTCCTCTGCCATGCGTCTCAATCCTATTGCATCGTGCCCCCTCTGTACGTTTACTGCCATTTCCCATAAGCGGTGCGGGGAACCGCTTACCACTCACCCTGTATGACTCCCTCTCATTAACCTTTGATTACCTCCGTCGCCTGATAGCTGTCCGATCGTCCATCCCACTATCCAATGGCCCACGATCCTCCACTCACGTCCCCTCCTGATAGCCTCCATAAATTGTTTCCCACCGTTCGATTACGTGATCCGACGACTCATATCACTTCGCCTCTCATCTTCTCATCGCCTCCCACCATTAGATCTCAGCCATCCGTCAGTTGCATCCAATGGCCAATATTCATTCTCAGCCCTTTGTTCTTTTCTCATGCAATTTCTGTGTTCTTGGCCTGTCCTACGCTTCCAAGGGATGAAGGTAATCATTCACCAGCACTCTGCACTTAATACTTCACCCACTGCATTCAAGAGACAGTACACCCGAGGGATGAGAAGGACAACCTTGAGTAGATAAACAAAGTTATTAGTTATGGATCTTATATCAGTTGGTACTCTGTCTGCTCAGAGAAGGACAACAGAATATCTAAAAAGGCCAATTTTGTTCATTAAAGCGCACAGTTTGTATCAAATACCATATCTAATAGTAAATGTGGTTGGTGGTCAGTTATGACCCCTCCACACATACGTTAGCAGAGCAATTTTGTAAACAAACTCTATATAGAACCAAAATAAAAATGGTTGATGGTGGATGGTTGTTGTTTTGATGTAAGGTTCAACTTCTGGAGACTGTAACTGCTGTGATACCTGTAGCGTCTGGTCTTCATTTTCAGCTAATACAAGCTTCTTTTGCTGTTAATTGCTCACTTTCCACTTCTTCTTTGTTTCAGGTTGTGCCTATTATGCATTTTTCATGTGCTCTTGATGTTTAGCATTAGAGGGGCTGTCATCCCACCTCTGTGTTAGAATGTAGTATGTATCATTGAATTTGTATGCATGTTTCTGTTGTTTTAGTGCTAGAGAGTTGTCATCCTATCTGTGCATTAAGAAATAGATTTGCAGACCTCTTTACTAGTTGCGGCCGGCCATCACAGGGTCCTGTGCATCTGCTAGTGCGGTTAGTATTCTCCATGTTCACCTTTTCCTTAAACTGTGAGTAATTGGTGGTCTAAGGCCTTGTAGTCTGGGGGTGTTCACCCATGTCTGGGGTCAGGCATAGTAGAAGTGGTTATCTAGCTTGAATATGCATCAATCCTTCCATTCATCCATTTCCAACATTTTGTTGAGTTTGTAATGTTCCCAAGCATCTCTGAGAAACAACCTAGGAAAGTTTCTTGCGGTGATAACAGAGACCATTTCACCTTCCAAGTCTTCAATTTAGCGTTCTTTGTCCTTTTGTTGATTGGTCAATACATCCTTTATTATTTTGTCCTCATGTAACTAGATCTTCAAGCTAAGGATCTCCTCTCTAGTAGAATTCTCCTTTTCGTTAGCATACTCACTTCAATAAATAATTACTCAAATCACTACCATTGCCAACTCATATTTTTCCTTAATGGGCATATAACCATTCTCTTACTCATTATCGAAATCATTAGATCTATTAATATGGTAACTTAAAAATAAATGATCCATATTTTTACCTTCGGATCCATTTTCTTATTCCACCATTGGTTAAGATGAAGCTTCAGTCTTTGATTTTTCACTCTGATTTGTAACACCATTCACACTACAGGAAATTATTCCATTAGGTTGAGTCTCTTCCTTCTTATTTCTCTTATTTTTGTTGAGATTCCCTAATTATCCATTGCTACTACTAATATCAACACAAAATAGAATCTCCAATATTTCCCACATTTCTTTAGCATATTTTAAATCGCTTTTCTTCACCAAGTTTTTGTTGTGTATATTTTCATAAAATAACCATCTTTGTAACAACCTCAGGTTAAAAGTTCATGTAATAATGTTAATAAAGGAAAGTAAGACCAAGGTCATGGGGTATGTTGGGAAAAAAATCTTGGTGGGTGTTCATTTGGTTTATTATGGCTAAGGAAACTAGAAAGGCATTGAGAAAGGATATGAAAAGGGAAAGAGGCATTAATTGGTATTTTATTTATGAAAATAATTGAAAATAGGACAAAAGGAAGGTGAAAGGTCATTGGTTGCATGTAAAGAGGAAATTGAAGGAAAATAGAGGAGAATGAAGAAATTAGAGGCCTCAATAACAGGATTATGAGGATCAGTTCACAACTTTTTTCACTTCAACAATTTTTTTAGCTTAGTTTGGAGCTCTCTCTCTCTATTCTCTCTCTCTCATAATATTGTACACCTAGAGCATTCTTGGAGAACTCTAGAATTGCAGAAAGTAAGGAAAATGAAGGACAATAAAGAAAATAAAAGAAAGGATCAAGCAACGAATAGTTGGATCAAGTAGCTACAATTACACTTCCTTGCTAGTTTTTGCATGCATGGTACATGCATGTGTGAATTTCATTCTCTTGTTATCATTGGCATGGCTTTTTTTAGGGGTGAAAGTGGTTTTAGCTTTTCCTTTCCATTTTTGTATAGCCATGGTGTGATGGGCTTCTTTCATTTGGTTGGGATTTTGATTGTTGGATGGTATTGGAATGAGGTGAGGTCATCTAAGGAAAATTCCCAAGGGCCTAGGAATCCATTCATTGATTTTGGCGGGATTGCAGCAAAGCCTAAGGGTGGAGATGAAAAAATTCCTCAAGGTATTGATGAATAAATACAAAGGCATCCAAGTTTTCTTAGGGACCAGTTATCCCTTGACTAGTTTTGGCAGGATTGCGATAAAGCTTGGTAGTGTGTGTTTCTTTGTTTGGGCCTAGGAATCCCTTGACCAATAATGGTTGGATTTGGGTAACACTTGGTTGTGTAGGTGCGTTTTTTGGGCCTAGGAGTCCCTTTACGAATTTTTGTGGGATTGTGGTAAAGCCTAAGTAATCCCTCATTGTTCTATTTTGACTCACACATTCATTCTTGGAATATGACATGGGGGTGATTGGATAAAAGAAAAATTTAGTTTAGCCCAATCTATGCTCAAGTGGTACGTGGAAGTCCTTGAATTGGTTAGATTTTGCATATGTTAATAAGATCTTATTTCCTCTTCTATTTTAGGAGTAAATGTACTTGCTATGATGTGGCTTTGATGGTTTTTCTGTCATTATTAGTATTTTGGTTATATGTTGATTATGTGAATGGTTTCATGAAATATTATAGTTATGGCTCTTAACATGTTTTCATTCATAAATGAATGGTTATTGAATGCATTATCTAATATATGTTATTACAGGGCATTAGACCCTCTTGATTATTTTGATATAAATATGAGACCCTTGTGTAGATCACATGTTCACAAAGATTTTGGCAAAATTTCAGTCATGGTTAGGTCTAGTTAGGTTAATTTCTTGACTAAGTTTTGCATTAATGAATTTTTTCTTGTGTCATTCATCATTCTGGAAAGTTCTATAAAGTTTTGGGTAGAGATCTGGTTACCAACCTTGAAAAGGTGGCTCAGATTATGGGGTTGCATGCTCAGAACTAGAAAATTTAGACTGTAATGACTAGTAGGTAGGGTTATTCATGAGATTGAAGGGTTATAATCATTTTATTGCCCTATTATGCCAGTGATTGGGAGATAATATCGCTAAAAATAAAATTTAGTTAAGGGTTTGGGCACCTGGAGTGGTGGTTCAGCTCCCGGGGGTCCTGTAACTTCTATGGAAAGTCAATAACATTTCGGTTTATCAATTCGACTTCCTTAAATTTACTTAGGTGTTTGAGTAATTTCATAGTATCCATCAACTCATGTTTACCATGGCATGATGAGAAAAGTGGGTAAATGAGGGAGGGGTGGTTACAATCTTGCTAAAAAATCCTTTTGCATCTTTGTTGAACTAGATTTTTCTCCACATCCTTCACAAACAACCTATGGAATATAATATCCATGAGATAATAATAGAGTTTTGACCTTACTTTTCCATGCCTAAAACTTTTCCTTTGTGAGAGGATACACTCCATGAGGATTCATTCTCAAAAAAAAAGTTGCAATTTTTTCACCAACACTCCTTAGATCTACTCTCTAGTGAATAAGTTGCAACTGAGAGCCTCACCTTGCTATCAATTGCTAGAAACCTTGAACTATACTAATAGGGGAGGGGAATGGGTTAGTATTGAGTACATATAGAAATATTTTCCCTTCCTTAAAATTTGACTAAATCACACATTTAATGAGAAACACATCACAATGTATTAACAAAAAATAACATGTGTATAACCATGGTCATCTGAGTAGAAATAGTAATGAGTATATAACCATGATATTAGCAATGCATAAACCACAAATCGTTAAATATTTTTCGTACACAATCTCAATACATCTCCATTCGCATCATAGAAAAATATTAATACAAGAACTACAATAATACAAATGAAGTATTTTCGCCTATAAATACAAATATATATGTGAGATTAGAGAACTTTTGAGGTCTAAAATGGGCTTCCTAAGAAAAATGTACAACTAAAATAAAATTTATAAAAACTAATAGGATTCAAGATGATGATGTCAACCATGGGGGATGATTCACCATTTTTGGGGTAAAAAGGTAAAAAGATTAAAAAATAATAAAATAATAAAACTACTTTTCCAGCTTGTATTTTCAACTTATCTCCCTCAAGTTTTACTCAAATTTTGAGGTGGAGTGCTCGTTGGATGCAAAATATAATTCCTCATCCAAGGAGTACCCATGTTGTATACTTTTGATGGACCCTACTACATGAAAAATGAGAAATACATGAACAAATGTGATTGCAATCACGTTTTGCATGTATTACTATTTTTTTTGTATGAGGGTCCATCAAAAGTATGCAACATGTAAACTCCTTGGATGATGTATCAAATTTTTTATTCAATGAGTGCTCCCACTCGAAATTTAAGTAAACCCATAGGGACATAAGTTGAAAATATGAGTTGAAAAAGTAGTTTTTTCTTTTTTCCCTCTAAAATTTTATGATGTAATCTAATTTTATTTTATTATTTCCACTATTATTTTATAATTTCCTGAGGAGGAACATTTTATACCTCAAAATTCCCCTAATGCATAACTAGGAAGTAGACCTATGTTCTGTCTTTCAATCAATAAACTCTGATCCATGTCCTCCATACATTTTGATAGACCTATGCTACAACCTCTTTAAACTTTGGTAAACAACATGTTTGCATTATTCCATCCAACACCAACAATCATTGTGTTTCCTTTCACTCTACAGGGATTGTCTACTCTCACCAGTAGAAGAATGTATTCATTCTTCAACCCATGTTTTTTCCAGCACTTGGATATATATATATGTGTGTGTGTGTGTGTGTGTGTGTGTGTGTGTGTGTGTGTGTGTGTGCGTGTGTGTGTGTGTGTGTCCTAATTCTCTATATTAATCAGAGAAAATGATCAACTATGACTAAATCAATGTTTACATCGAACCTTCTTTGCATTACCATGAGAAATTTGTTGGATTTCCAAACGTTTCATTTCTTTGCCTCAAACTACATAAAACAACACTCTATTTTCCTTTGATAAAAGTGTTATAACGCACCTCATATAAGAAAATCCTAAGTTACTAACACAAATTTCCCTTGCATTACCTGCATTTCCCCTTCAATACTTCTTTTTTTTTCCCAAAACCTGAATTGCAAGCATCTCCAAGCAATTCTAGTCCTCCTACAACTTCCCGAGACACTGTCAAGCTTCCTCTAAATCCTCTTCATCCTTAATAAGATCATGTATACCTAGTTGGCCAACCACCTCTGTATTGATCAACATCTTTTCATCACGTCAGGACCTATGCATCTAATCAATGGCAACTAATGTCTAGTAGATGGTCATATTGACAAAAAATAATGAGAGTCACCATTATCAATTTGACATAAATGATAAGGAAAACAGTGCCAAGTGCTTTTTGACATCAATGCCAACACTATAACGCCAACCAATTATCCCTTTTAGCATAGAGGTTTTCCATAACTACTTTGGGGAATCTTTCTTCAAGCGTAGTTTTTCCACTCACCTAACTTACCAATTATCACATGTGCCATCCTCAACTTTCCATCACTCCATATTCATCTTAATATTCCACCTTACCCCATGTCTAACTACCCTCATTTCTTTGAAGATACTATATCGATTGAAGAATAAAATGGTTACTACATAGTCTCTACTACACCTTTCTATCAATCATGCATCTGTTGAGCCTCTACATGGTATGTTGAGCATAGAACTATGAAGCTCCTACACAATCTTTTGCTTGTAGTATCTACTATTTCCATCTCAGTGCTTTCATACCTAGGCTAAAATTCAAAAATTGTCTCCTGATCCCTTATTTGTTAAAATGTCCCCTTTGTTCCCTAGTCACCCCAATAAATTTCAAATCACAAAAATCACAAAAATCTCATAATGACCTTCATGTGTACAAAATATTTCTTTAGGGATATCATCCTACTTCATCCCTATTTAGTGGTATGTAAAATTAAGGTCAAGTTTAGAAAAATACTTAGTGCTACAAATTCCCTAGAAGAGATCAATAATAAGTAGGATGGAAATTTATACATTATGGATAATTTATTATGAGCCTAAGCATCATGAAACTTTTTCGTTGCCTTTTTTATTTAATTTCGTGGCCATGTATGATGCGTAAGTGATGGTACTAGGATGTATGACTCCAACTTCCAATACTTCATGACTGATATTTTATATTTCATTCTTTTGTGCCAAAGTATGCCTCTAAGGATTTATATTTAATGGTTTATTATATAGAATCAAGGGAATACCATGGTCATGCCCTTAGATGAAGGTGGTAATCCATAAGGTGCTTCAAATACCTGATAATATTTATTAAGGTCCCATTATAAATTAGGTTGCATCTCCTATAGAGGATTTTTGGTTACTTGCATGGTATTGAGATGTGCAATAATAAGAAAGTTGTGCTTCTTTAATAACCTTTCAATTTGACGAGAGGTTATAATTTTAGGTGAATTGGTTGTGATACTTGAAAGATATTGTTTCTTTGAATCCTTGGTGAAGCTCATATATAAATTCTTGAAATGAATGGTGACAAGTCCCAAACTGCATAACCATTCTACCTTGAGAATGACATCACAACCCCTCATTAATTGATGAACATATGAAAATTGATATGATACACTCCCATTCGAAGTTGCACATTTTTCTATCGAGCACCACATTTCATGAAAATACTATTTCCATATCATAATTTAATTTACGTATTAAAAAATCATAACAATAGGTTTCCTTAGCCACTCTATTATGAATAAAACTATGTGTTAAAACTATACAATAAAAATAATCAATTTTCATTGATTGATATGCGAGTCCACTCAAATATTGGGGTGTTAATGAAACCTAATAAAGCATAGAGAGAAATTTAGGGTACCTTGGAAGGGGCTTATGAGGTGATTTCTTTTTGTGTGAGAGGAGTTGTGTCATCTTATGGTAGTTCAATGATTTTATTCAATTGGTATGTCCTTTGAGTAGTATTTTGAAAATACATACACTTGAAATAAATTATATTATTTACATTTGCTCTTGATGATAAACTACTCATGCCAATTATAGAAAAGTTTGTGGGATTGGTGTTCCACATATCTTCCTAATATAAAATTTGGACACATAATATCTAATAAGTGGAGGAACTACAATAATAACAACAAGAGGGGTAGGGTGAGTAGTGAAAGAATATATTTTGTTTTGGAAACTAAGCAAAATATCATATTCTTTAGCATTTTCGTAAGGTTACAAAATTATGGTTGGGAAATGTATGATGACTAATGCTCCAACTTCATATTTAATACAATTGATGGATAGTTATTTAATAATGAATTCAATAGGACTTTTGTGAATATTTGTAATTGTTAAATGGTTGTAATAAATTCATAATTGCACTTGTCCAACATAAATATGTGTTAAATATCTAATCCTTAAGGATTGGGTGGGAAAATTGTAAATATGTCAATTAAGGACAACTAAAGAGTTACAATAGGTGGTGACCATTGAATATCAATCTCAAAGGTCACTCCTCCTCATGTTATAAAATCATGTTTATGTTAACGCAAATAATTACTAGGGAGTAATTCCTCTTTTTGGAAGAGTATTAGGGCCTGAAGCCCCAAATTTAGGAACAATTTCCTCACTCAATCACTCCTCTACCATAAGTTTCATATGCTTAGTATTTCTATCTCTCAAGTCTACGTATTTGTTATAGACATTTTTGTGCCTTACAGCATGAAGCATGAAATGTCCATAATCTAAGGGATTCAATGTCCCTAAACATGTTGTTCCTACCCCTAGAGGAACAAGGTCAGCAAACCACAGCACTGAATAATAGTTCTCCACCTGAAAACACTCAAAAACAAGCAATTTCTGGATCATGTCAACTGCTCCACTGAACATCTGCGCTGAATGTCAAGTGCTCCACTCTGTACCTGCACTGAATGTCAACTGCAAAGAAGGCCACCTGCGCTGAGCATACTTGGACAAGTGGCACAGTCATTCCTCAAGGTGTCAGCACCCAGGAAGCTTCCAAAATGACACTTGGATCAGGGAATTCGACTGGTGATGAGTAAGAGGTTCCAAATCTCCAAGTGGAAGTTAGAATCTCCAAGTGGACTTAAGAACTGAAGTGAGAGAGGACACTAGTCAGCTTCATGCCAGCCTCAAGCTGACTCATCCTTTATCCAAAACTCCTATATATAGAGCTCTCTCATGAGGTCTAGGGAGGCTGGAATCTTGTGAATGTAAGGAAGTGCTGTTGGTTTGAGTTTAGAGCTATTGGGTGATTTGCTTTGAAGGAGGTGAAGAGGAGATTTCTTTCTGCTGGGAAGGTGATGCTGGATTGGGCCTCTTATGGTTGTATCACTTCCCGAACTTTACTTCTTCCATTAATAAAGCATTTGAGGTTCTTCTATATGCATGTGTCTCAATGATGTATTGTCATACTTGTGTATTTGATTTATTCTAATCCTTGAATCAATTATGAATGTATGCTTCTTGTAGTTTCCCTCTCTTGCCATTTTGCAGGATCTTGGTGTAGCTGGGCCAGTGAAAGAGCAAGGAGCTGGGAGCAAGCAGCAAGGAGAGAAGATTGGATCAACCATTAGCGAAAGATATCGGTTAGTGGATCCCTTTCTCCCCTATTTTACATTCATAAAGAAGAAATCTTAGATAGCTTTGCTTCGATTGTTGCTGAGGTACTATCACCCTTAGAGTGGGATAGGGTCATTCCGTATTGGATACTTTTCCCAACAACAATATTGAATTTTCATTTCCCTATCCCTCTTTTAGCACTAATGCAGTCCTAATCCCATTACTCATGTTGGATGGTGCATTAGAATGGTGTTTCCTTTTTTGAGTTTTCCTTACCAAGGACCTCTCCCTTTGTCTTACACTATAAAATCTACACTCTTCTAAGGAGGATGAAGTGGGAAAACAAATATGTTGTTTAATGAGGAATGTGTAACATTCATAGTATCACGTATAGGCAAACATAGAGAGTGTGTCTTATATACATATTCCTAAAATTAAAAGAGAAATTCCAAACAATATCATGAGAGCATGGATATATTTGGGCATATATCGATCACTTTCATTGTAATCGAAAAGAACCACACAGAGCTCATTTACCACAAACTCCATGCCTCATTCGAGATTTCACTCGCATATCGTACTTGAAAACTTTGCTCTACCTAAGACGCTTGGCCTGTGTACTCCCTTAGTTTTCTTAAAAAAAAAATTAATCGTCCTCCTCTTTGCAGATATACATATTACTTTCATTTCAAGATGATATTGAAATGATACAATTTTCATATCACGAATTTTCATTACTCTTAGAAGACAACCACTTTCAGTACACTACACTACCTTGATTAGGATGGCATGGTTAGCTCGGGGATTTGGAATTGTGCAATTTAGGAAGAAAGACTTAATTTTATAATTGGATTTGAAGTTAGTCTATGGGCCTAAAATTGATGCATACATTGTGAAAACAAAGTGAATGAAAATGGCAGGATGAGGTTGAGGATTCAGACCATATTAACGCAAATTGTGTTTAGACCTTGTAGAAATCAATAGTCTTTAATTTGTTGCACCTATAGATTTAATTCACATACTGTCATGCTTCAAAATTTATATTTATACGTATAAGGCTCTAGTTAGTATACATATAAGTTAAAGTTTTATATACGAGGTGTTCCTTTTTTGACAAGATTGATACATAAATTGGTTCGTGGTGTAACAGACAAAGATATATTGCAACAATTTTGTTCCAAGTAAATAAAGATATTTTTAAACTTGTTTTCAATAGAGATTATTTTTGGACTAAATTTTTTTCAAATATGCATTCTCTCATCCCTGTTGTTTGTGTTGTGCAATCTAGAAACTCGAACTACCAACAATGTTCTAGAAAGACCAGGCACACCCTTATCTTTAATGACTTAGCGAAAGGCATTTATGAAGGAGAAGGTGATAATGCAATTGTTAAGCCCATATCAAAGAAGGAGCTATCCATTCAGGAGAAAAAGGACAATAAGGCCTATGCCTTAATTTTTGTTTCCATATGTGAAGAGTTAAGTCATTATATTATTCCTAAAAAAAAAATCATGATGCATTAAAGAAGTTAAAATATTTATATGACTCACACTCAAAATTGGAGGTAGTTTAGTTGATGATTAATCTCTCCAACTTGGATTTGAAGGAAAATGTCCCCATTCTCCCAGGCTCAAATATTAGAGCCATCATTCATGATGTATAACCTATTGGAATTAAAATGGGCATTTATCTCACAACTTTTGTTAAGGGCCTTCATCCTACATATTATCACTCTCTTGAATTGTTACAATCTAGTGGCGAACTCAAGGACATTAATTTTGACACTATACCATATAATTTTTCATGATAGGAGAAATATTTTTGGAAGAGGAAGAAAAATTCTATGTCCCCTTAAAGACCAGAGTGCCTTGCAACAAAAGAAAAGAATCAATCGCTAGATTCTCCTAAAGGAACATGAGGTAGAAGAGGATAGGAAAAAAATAATTGTAGATGTAATGGAGGTAATTATACAATTGGTTGTGAGTGGCCACGCACCTATTCCACAAGATCATAGCAAATTTTCCTTATTTTGGTAGTTTTTATTTTTGGAAGTTTTTAGGTCTATAACTTTCACAGTGGTTTTGACACCCTAAATAGTGTTTTTTGTGGAAATTGTCTTATGGAAATTGTAAATTATTGCCAAAAATAATAAATTAAACACTTTCTATAGACCTTTCTAACGAGCTATCATGAATGCCAAAAGGAGATCGTGCGTCAAAGTTATGATCCTAGCAAGTTTATGTTCCAACTTCCCTGATTGGGGCACATAGGCCTTTGGCACTTCATATCCTAGGGTTAGGTTGTTTGATGTTACAGTATGCCATTGTTTATTCATGATAAAATGTCTTCTAAGACTCAATATAATATAGTTCAGGAAGGCATGTAGCGTCCACACACCTTTTCATAGATAAAGTACCATAGTTAGAGATAGTTTTCTTTCATTTTGCATGTAGACAATTTCAACATTTCCAATTTCTTAATTGAAGACAAGTTTAATTCCATCTCTTTGTTTTGATTATAAATCTATATTTTGTTTTTCTCCCCTAATAAATTCTCTATTTTTTTTTCAAGTCCACAATTATTTCATGGTATAAGGAGTTGGGACTTGAACTACTTGAGCCCTTGCAAGACCTTCCTCACCCACCTCGATAAGCTCTAATGGTTGAAGAAAAGAAATATGAGGGGCTGAGAGATTCAAGGATGTAGTAACTATAAGATCTTCGTATAGGATTCCAGGACAACAAGGAAAATGAGTGGTAAAATCTTGGGAATTTTGAGTGCATGGTGGAAATAGAAAAGGGTGATGGATTGGCATGGCCTTGCTCTTGTTGGAGCATTTCAGCAAACGAGGAGAAAGTCAAAATTTGACTTCTTTTGACTAGGGTTATGATCAACTTTTATTTTGGTGGCTAACGTTTTTTTGTTGGTAGCAGAGGTTTGAGAGTAAATGCATTCATGATAGAGAGATACATGGAGCAAAGATTTTTATTTTTTATCCTTTTTTTTGTTCGAGGTGTACTTGCTGCCTCAATGAGGTTTTCAACTAGTAGGTCTGCCTAGGCCCCTCAAAGGAGGTTTTCACCTAGTACCTTTTATTTTTCTCGCTTTTTTCTCTTTTTTTCCAACCCATTGATCACCTCATGGAGGTTTTCAATCAATGAGCCAATCTCATGTGCCTCAAAGGAGGTTTTCACCTAAGAATTTCTTTTTCCTGTTATTTTTCATTTTTTATCTCTTTTCCTATCATACCCTACTTGAAAAAACAAAATCATTTTCAACAGTAGGAATGCTTCCAATGAAGCCAAGTGCACATTGTGATGACAAATAAACTAATGCGTAGGCTTGAAAAATATGCTTTTTCATGTACCTGAATATGAGGCACCAACTTCTTTGATTGAGATGAGATCAAGAATTGTTGAAGAAGAGTGGGTTGTTGCAACTTGAAACTTTGTTGGAACCATATTTTAATATAGTAGTGATGCTCCTGGTTCAATTGCTAATTTGGATGATCTTAGATGCATTCATTTTCCATGAAATTCAAATATTCTTCTTTCTGTTGATTATTCTCTTGAACGCATAGAGGATTGGATGGTAAACATGAGGTCACTTTCCCAATATCTGATTCTGATGTTGCTCTTCATCAAGTGCAACCCATGATTCTTTTGTCTTCTCATTTGAATCATCTTTTTATGCATGTTGTCCTTCAATGATATCAAGATAATATATCTTTTGTAATACTCTTCCTGAGCTAAGATAAATACCATTTAGATCAAGAGGAGATGTTTGGAAGTGTTGTACTTGAACATTGTAAGTGGGCTGTGCTACTTCATTGTGTGTGTTTGGAATTGGTGGTAAAGGTAGTTGAGTGGGAGTGGATATTTGAGATTGATGTGGTTGGGTTGTGGTGTAGGTGTAGGTGGATGCTAGGGATAACATGGAGGTTAGTATATAGGATATTGAGGAAAATATTGAGGATATTGTTAATGACACCCATAAGTTCCTTGCCAACCTTGTTGCCAAGATTGTTTTTTGGGTTGAGATGGCCCAGGTTGCGAAGGAAATGGTTTTAAAATTACTTTGAGATGGATGCGCATTAGCATAAAACTATGAATTAGGCTCTTGCATCATATAAGGTTGAATAGGCTGCCATGGTCATCTTGGAGCTACATAACATAGTTGCATTGGTAATTGACTTGCTCCATTGTCCTCTTGGTAAAACTCCTTCAATCGTGGTAATGAAGGGCACTATTTAACATCATGTGATTATGGATGGACAACACAAATATCAACATCTTCGTTTCTACCAATTTTTATGATTAAAATTTCTTCTTGTTCAATTGGATTTATAAGAATTTATATTTTAATGTTATCAAGCAAATTTCCAAGTTTAGCTTGACTTACCAATCTTGATGATGATTGAATTACTCTTTCCCTTCCTCTTGATATGTGTTTGCATGTTTCACAAATTTCTTCAAATGATAATTAGTATACATCACCTCTACTCATGAAATCAAGGAGATCAATCCACTCATCCCTAATTGTTCTAAGTGAGAAGGCTTTTAGTGTGTAATATCCAAAATGATATAGTTTTTCCCTCTCAACATTATACACAAATCTCTCTATTAGATCCTATAGACTCTCATCTTATTTTTTATTCATTCTAAAGATTTCTTCTTTAAGATAATGATCTTTATATTTTTCTAGAAATATCTTTTGCATCTCACTCCATGATCACCTTGAATTAGTCTGTAAAATCATGAACCATTTGGGAGCTCTATCCTTCATTTTTTCCAGAAACAATCTCAATTTTTGAGTGTTTAATAAGTAACCATAAGATATAGAAAGGATTTCAAATTCAAGGAGAAATGTTTCTGGACCCTATGACCTTAGACCATGAAATGTTGGAGGAAAATATGGGGGATGTTCTTCATGTGCATAGTACCATCAGTATCTTGAATGTGAAATCTGAGAGGATCTTCCTCATTGTCATCGTATCCACCCATTTCTTATACATTCTTGCCATATCTTCTTCTTCTACCTGCAAAAGTGGATGGTGATGTGGCTCTTACTCCACCATGTGATCAAATGGGGGGGTGGGTTGGTGTTGGAGATTTTTTTTGTTTTTATGATTTAATGAAAACACTAATGCAATACACTTTTCTATTTTTGAAATGAAATATGCCTAATGAAAATAATTTTTTTTCGCAAAAATTAAAAATAAATGAATCAACTAGGAAGAAAAAAATGCATACTTTGTCACCTCCCCGATAATGGCACCAAAAAGTGATGAGCCTCGATATTGCAACAAGAATGATGCAACTCCCAAGGCTACCAAATCTAATTATCAACCTGAGGTTCATACAAACTTAAGAGGTATCAAATTATATGTGCAAAATACAATGTGTCCTTCCTTTGATGTCATGATGTAATGGAGGGAATGTAATAAAATCAGATCCTAAACTAATTGCAAAAAATGAAATGCTCGAAATGGAAACCTTAACCTATTGGAAGAAATAAAATACAAGGAAACAAACATATTATAATTTCATAATATAAATCTCATGAATTAAATTTCAATAATTACATTTAAAATATTGTATGTCCATTAAAAGAGTTCATTAGATGTGGCAATCATCATTGTATTATCCATTTCATAAATCTTTCCATTAGCCAAAGTCGCTGAAATGTTTTGCATGGGTAAAGAGGCAAGTCCTAAGTGGTCTTTCATATTCCCTAATCATTGATTTAGAGCCTATGGGTCTTGATTCAACCTAAGGGACAATAGCCAAGCTTCTTGAGTGAATATGAAAAGTATATACATTTTGGAAGGATTTTGCATGAGATCCTGTAGTTACTACAGGAAACACCAGATTTACTACACGAAACTATAATTCACTGAATGACCAAGAAAATCAAATCCAAATTGGATGGGACAAATTTTTTTATTGACTAGGATGTCTTAGGTATCCATTACAAGTGGAATCACTCAAAAATACCTCTTTTAACCCATGCTAAACAACAGAAAAAAATTACTAGTCTAAAATCTAGATATTCGAGAATTAGCGAGGTAGTAAATTCATCAAATGCCTAACCTAATCAGGTGAAAATGCAATGGGGTAATTGTTTTTATTAACTAGAATTTTTTTGTGATATAATTCAAGTGGAATCAACTCTATTGAGTCTCATTAGCATGCTATAAAAAATAACAAAAATATATTGCTTATTTCCAGAAAAGACTTCCAAAAATCTAGATTTGGGAATAAGAAAACTAATCCAAGTAACTCAATGATTATTGTGACCTTCCATAGTTGTTCCAAGGATGAAATTATTCTTTTGATCTTTAACAAGAACTTAATTTAACTCTTTGAATCAATCCTGCAAAAATAAATCATCAATACTAAATGCGGAAATAGAAAATAGATAAGAACATGAGATGCATATGAATAAGAAATGAAAAGAAGAAAAGTAAATGATACAATAGTTCTCTAAGGCTCCTGGTATTGCCAAGCCTAAGGAAATTCGAAGTCCTATGAAGTAGACCAACATTTAGAAGCTAAACATGGCACCAATATTCATTATTTTCATCAATACAATTACATCCCTATAGGAAATGAAAATGGAGCTGCAAAAATATGAGTTCTCTCCACAAGAAGACTAAGAAAAACCAACCCCTAGTGGAAAATTTGACTTGGTACTTACACAAAATGATTAGGAATAATTCCATATGAAAGGAGGAATTTTTACCCACCAAAATCCCTTAAATAGTGGATCTCATTCCCAATACTAGGAATCTGCATTAGTTGACACAGCACACATTCCTACATTTTCTCAATCATTGGAGCTCGAGAATCTGTGCAATTATTTCAGAATATCTTGTTAATTTATTATTTAATAATGATCCTCCTGTAGTAGGGAGAAAGTCCCTAAATTATCTCCTCCTCCAACTCTTCATAATCTGCCCAATATTCTCATAATATTCCACAAAAGTAAGTAATATTCGGGACAAATATGAAATTATCTATAAAGCTTCCTAATGAACATATTAAAGTTAAAAATACATTATGTAATGCAAAAAGAGAGGTATAATATGTTTAAAGATGGTCAAATGGGCCTTGAATTATGTATAATTTAGAGGCCCATCACAAATCTTTCAACAAATGCCAATCGACAACACATCTTCATCCAGTGGCCTCTTTGGAGGTGCCTCCCACTTTAAGGTAAAAGTTGATTTTTATGTTCCTATATTTGAAGGAAAAATAGATGCACCTGCTTTGAAAAAAAGGTTAAATCTACTAGAAGGGTATTTTTTGGTTTATAAATTTTCCAATAGAGAAACAAGTACCTTTGCACACCTTAAGGGCACCCTAATCTCAACGATTGGTGGGAAGCTTAGTTTGCACAAAGGGCCATAGAGGAATATGCAAAAAAATTATTCACACTAAGTTGGGACTCTTTTAGGGATGATTTTAAGGAAAAATATTACCTTGCTAGAAATTACAAATAATAGTACATGACATAGACCACACCATGGTATGAATGTGAACAAGAAGTGCCAGAGTTCACAAATATCTTCCATACGCTGGGCACCACGGAAAGTATAAAATAATATGAGTGACATATACTCATCAAGTAACATGGTTATATTCACATATACATCTAGAACAAAATTAAGTTCTTAGACATCCTCTCTTAGAAGAGCATACCAATATGTTATTTAAATTGAGAAAAATTTTAAACAGAATAAGTGATAGTTTGGACTTGTGAATCCTTCATAGTATAAGTAGTGCAAGGGCATCCCCAAACCAAAAAAAAAGGATAAATCCAAGTTGGACCATCATATGAAAACCCATCGAAGTTATTAATAAAGAATTACACTCACTATGTGTTTATGTTAGCTACTAAATTTTATAGGATAGCCATCCTCACTGCCTACAAGAATAGTATCACAACAAGTGCCACTATCAAGCTCTTCTTTGAATAGGTGTGGGTATATCTTGAGATCCAATAGACCATCATATAGTATTATGTTAACAGGTTTCTATGCACATTTTGGTTGAGCCTTTGGTTATTATTGGACACCAAACTCAGTAAATCAACTTCCAGTAAATCAACTTCCTTCCATCCCTAGACTAATGGTGAGATAGAAGTTGTAAAGAGGATTACCATGCACATTTTGCACATGTATAACTGCAAGCATCCATACACATGGGATGATAGTCTCCCTTCTGTTCAACACAACTACAAAAAATCTCTCCATAGCTCAAGTAATGACATACCCTTTCATGTAAGGTTGGGATTTCAACCATTAGGTCCCATTGATGTTGCACTACTCCTTGCAATCATACAGGAAGAATTTGAACATGTTGAAAACGAAACAAACAAAGAGGTTAAGGTGAATGAGTGATTTCAATACATCAACTAGAAGGTATAAGATATCCTAGAGAAATCCACTACTAAGTATAAATAATGGCATGATCAACACCACATGCCACACAAGTTTCAAGTGCGAAACAAGGTTTCATTACATTTGCATAAAACATTCCTTGCAAAGGGCCATCACACTATTTTTCCACTATGCTATAGACCTTAAACCTCCTGAATTTTATGGGTGAAAATCATCTCAAGCTAAAAATAAGCCCATTCCTTGGCATACACTCAATGTTCAATGTGAACTTCCTTTGACCATACTTTCCACCATTGTAGGATACATTTGAAATTGTAGAGTAGATAAATCCAATAGAGCTCAACCTAGATTTCATTTAATGGGACACAATAAATCAAATCCTGGACATATTAAGAGAACATACCAATAGATGATTTAGTTGTATCAAGTTGTCAATGTAGGACAACAACTACAACAAGGCAAGTGGCTCAGTGGGGGCCAAGTTCAATAGAAGTTTTCCAATCTCATGGAGGAAATCAAT
Organism: Pinus tabuliformis; assembly: GCA_031772625.1. Taxonomy (NCBI): domain Eukaryota; kingdom Viridiplantae; phylum Streptophyta; class Pinopsida; order Pinales; family Pinaceae; genus Pinus; species Pinus tabuliformis. Next base: position 1,499,214,896 of record CM062819.1, on the reverse strand, counting down.
GCAATCGATACCATTTTTTACTGACAGAATAATACTAATGTAGGTGGATATTAGTGGCAACCTTTGTCTTCCACACATTTATAACACAACCTTCCTATTTTAGGAGTTTTCTATTTTTGGAAATTTTTAGGTCCTGAACTTATTAAGCTGTTTTGAGGCCCTAAATGGAAACCTTTTTGAGAAATAAGTTGAAAACAATCATAGGATATTATCGATGGATGGGAATTTTTCTCCTGAGATAGACCTTTCTAACAAGATACTATGGATGCCAAACAATGGTTGTAGGCCAAGTTTATGGCCCTGCAAAGTTGAGTTCCAACTTACCCCATTAGGGCCCATAAGCCTTTGGTGGTTCATATTATAGGGTTAGGCTTTATGATATTTATGATTTCTCATTTCTTATTAATGATAAAAATTCCTCTTAGCCTCATTATAGTACAATTCAGGAAGGTGTGTAGTCATCACATCTCTTTTCAAAGATAACCTACCACACTTTGAGTTAGTTTTCTTTCATTATGCATGTAGAGAGTTTCAACATTTTCCATTTAATAACTGAAGTCAAGTATTTTTGTATTTTTGTATTTTTGTATCTTAGTTATAAATATATATTTAATTTTTTTCCCTTCATAAATTTGGATCAAGTAAGGAGCATCAACAAGAAAGGTTTGGTATCCATTTTATTCATTGTGATAGAAATGGACATATTGTTACTTTTAGATGCATTATCTTTGGAGAAAAAATAAAGAAAGAAGGAAAAGTACAAAAGGGTAAAAGAATAGAACCAGTGAAAGGTAAAAAACATAAATATGCCCATTACATTATTTTCCATTACAATATTCGAGTAACTGAATATTTGTTTGATACTTCATTTTCTTATTAGAAAGATGTATGGATGCTTGAAACAGGCGCAAACTACCATATGACCTTTTCAAAAGACTTCTTTGAATACATGAGTGACAATGTAGATGGAAAAATTTAATTTGTATAAAGGTCAAGTGTCAAGCCATCTAGACTTGGCACTAACATCCTTAAATTGCTTGGACTTCCTAACTTTATTTTGCATATGTACTCTACATCCTAGAAATTCATAGAAACTTATTTTCCATTCTTAAAATTCAACAGAAAGGAAACTACATTCATATGTTTGGTGGAAAAGTTTAGATTATAAAAAAATTAGATAACATGGTTGTGATGACTAGAATAGAGGAGGAAATACTATTGAATCTACAAGAAGCATATGCTTGTGCACATAACTCTGCATGTAGTTCTTAGTACAATGAAGGTAAATTTCAATGTATTCTTCTATGTCATGAAATATGTGGAGGTCTTAATTACAAAATTATGAATTTGTCAAAAATAAATCGTGTTTCTAGTTGGCAACTATTCCAAGGAAATTGAAGCAATGCGATGCTTGTATCCCATGAAAAAATACAAAACAAGCATTTCATGATTTTATTTTATTTTTTTGCCCTATTATAGATATATGATGAATATTATTGATGACTACACCAAGGTCTATTGGGTATACTTATTAAAAGATAAATTAGAAGCTTTTGAAAGTTTCAACTTTTTTTATTTATGGATTGAAAATGATCCAAAATCACATGTTGGCTCCATTGATATCGATAATAGAAAATAATATACTTCTAATGAATTTGAAAACTATCTATTCCAACATTGAATTCAACATAAAACTACTATTCCTTACAGTCTAAAGAAAATGGTGTAGCTGAAAGAATGGGTAACACTATCTTAAATATGGTTCGTTCAATGGTGTTTTTAAAAAATGTAAAGCTGATGTTTTGGGATTATTCAATTCCATGTGTAGCATATATCGAAAACATATGTTCATCTCATATTCTAAAAAATAATATTTCTTATGAAATGGTCTAGCCACGTTGCTTCGGTGAGGAAACTTAAGATTTTTGGTTCCACTAGCCATGCCTTGATCCCTAATGAACAAAGAAGCAAGATTGATGTAATGAGTTGAAATTTCATCTTCTTTGGGTATTCATATACCACCAAAGGTTATTTTATCTATGATGAGGTAAATAAATATTTTATATGGCTTAGAGATATCTTTTTTCTTGAATAATCTAAGAATGAAAATAGAATGAGGGACAATTTGATCCTTTGGAAAGATTTAGTCATGCAAAAATTTATCAAGTATTGATAATGAAATTTGAGATATGGAAGGGGGGGATCCCCTTCTTCGATCAACCTACTCAATCTTCTTCTCAATCACTATCTCCCCTTTATGAGTTTCTAGCCACTCCCTCAAATAAGGAAGGCCCTTTAGGTGATGTGATTGACAAGATTAGAAGGCTAAATCCTGATGCATACCCAGCATAATCAATAAAGAAACTTGGTCCATAATAGAAAGGTCTCCCATTATGGATCACAAAAAGTCATGATAGTGTTCATGCTAATGAGGTAAGAAAGATAGGAAATACTAGTTCCACCATAGAGAATAGGGGTGTTATAGACATTTTTGTGCCTTACATCACTGAGCATGAAATGTCAATAATTAAGGGATCCAAAGTCCCTAAACATGTTGTTCCTACCCCTAGAGGAACAAGGCCAGCAAACCATAGCAATTCACAAAAGTTCTCCACCTGAAAACACTCAAAACAAGCCAATTCTGGATCATGTCAACTGCTCCACTGAGCATCTGCGCTGAATGTCAACTGCTCCACTGTCTACCTGCATTGAATGTCAACTGCAAAGAAGGCTACCTGCGCTGAGCGTAACTGGACAAGTGGCAGACTCATTTCTCAAGGTGTCAATGCCCAGGAAGCTTCCAAAATGACACTTGGTTCAGGGAATTCTTTGGGAGAAAGGACTAGGATTTCCATCAAGGGGAACTCCTTGTTTGGTGTGCTCCACCTTTTCAACCTAAAGATCAACGCAGGAATAAGGGTGATTGTTCCGTTTAAAATAAATTGTTAACGACGCTTTAGACACAACTTGCTTTTTCACTTTTAAAGAGTCGAGAAAAAGCTAAAGACGACTCTAGTCTCCTTCGATGTTTTAACGAGCCCGAAGTGACAAATGCTCGGATGGACTTTTTCTGTTATAGAGTCTGAAAAAGGCCAAAAGAAACTGCTCTGGAGATCTAGGCAGAGGGTGTGCCAAACCTTTCGCAAAACCACAGAATACTTTTTACGGTACGGGTGGTCGATCTTCATGAATGCTGTGTTCACTGCATTGCGATCAGTAGGGCGGCCGACACGGCTTCCTAAGGATAAAGGATATATGCCTATAGGGGTCTCCCAATATATACGCGACGGTACGTGGGAGCACAATCCGTACTAGTGCTATCGTCCCTCAGGAGGAATCACCCACCTTCTTAGAGATCGACAGTCACTAGGCTTAACGACGTCGGAACACGTCTCTACCTAGACCTCTATGTTGTGAGTTATGTTGCTAAGCGTTGTTAGGTTCATTCAATATATTTTAAGTTGATCTTCTTAAAGTTTGTCTTTCAGGATCACCACGAGATGTATTGGTACAAATTCCTAAATGCAGTCTAAGATGATAAGCAAGCTTTATAATCTTTCAACTTTGAAAATCCTAGCTACTAAGGGAAAAGAGAGCGACTATCTTTTCTCAAAGAGCAATCAGCACACTCTAATGCACTCTTCCTAAATCAAACATGCAAACTTATCAAAATGCAAATGCACAATGCAGGTGTTTGTTTTCACTTTCTTAGTATAAATGCCTACAAAGAAAGATTTTTTCACAACTTTGAATTTGCTTTTAAATGACTGAAAATAAACAAGTTTACTTTTTCCAAAATCAGTAAGGGTAGAAGAGATTACAATCACTTTGCGATTTTTCGAAAGAAATACTTGTTTCGACACTTATAAGTGACAAATTCAAACCAATAAGCAAAAGCAAATGATAATCAAACTGCAAACAGCCAATGAACTCTCTCCTAAGATCACAATCAATCAATCAATCAGATCTGAATCAAGGCTACAGGATGACTATTTCGCTCATGCAAAGGAAAACTGTAAATGATGCCACAAACACATAAAAACACTTACAGTCTTTTTGTACAAAAATGAGGCGGAATTCAAGCAAAGAAAAGGGGTATCAGAGGTGGTACCTATGCTGGTTAAAGGCTGCAAAAACAGAGATCAAAACAGGGCAAAAGACAGCAAGGAACCCCAGCTGCACAAGGCCACACTGGTTCAGCGCAAGTGTAACACTGTCAGTTTGACATTCAGTGCAGGTAGCCTTCACGGGACCTGCGTTGAAATGTAGACTGCCTTCACAGCAGTTGCGCTGAAAGGAGAAACTCTCGTTTCTCTTGGTTTCCGGGTCATAAAATGCTCAAAAATCAACTGTTTCAAGCCAAATCAGAAACACAAGCAAGGTATAAACAGAGGGATGCTTTGAGAGGGTACTAAAGACTATCACAAAGGATCATCAAGTCATTTGTGTGTCCATTGTTGAGATCATAGACAAAAACCCAGTGAAGGGTCAAAGCAGCAACAAGGGGTGATCTAGATGATTCCAATTCTCTTTATAATATGGATGTTTGACATGATTGTGAATTAAATATTTTTACTAATTTTGAATGAAATTTCTTTAAATAATATTCTTATCATGATGAATGGAAATAATCAGTACAAAAGAACTATGATGAACTCATAAAGAATGGAACATGGAAGCTAGTAGACCCTCCATTTGGAACCAATGTTATTGGTTGCAAGTGTGCCTATAAGAAGAAGTATAAATTGAACAATTGACTTGACAACCACAAAGAAAGGGTCATGGCAAGAGGATTTGCATGGAAATAAGTTGTTTATTATGAAGTGAAATTACCTCCATACTAAGATAAGCCAGCATATGGAATCCCTTTTCCATGGTAAGTTAGAACAAATAGAAATTCCATAAGATGGATGTGAAGATTGCATCCTTGAATGGATAATCGAAAGAAAACTTCTTCATGTCTTAACTAGAAGGTTTTGTTATGAATGGACAATAGGTATGAAAACTAATCAGATACTTGTAAAGCATAAAACAAGCATCGTGAGCCTAGTGTGAAAAACTAACTAAGAATATTTTGAAATTAAATTTTAAACATTTTAATCTTGATGATGCAACTCTATTTATTAGGAAAGATGGAAAAATTGTTGTCTATATTGTAGCATACATAGCTAATAGTTGATAATAGGGTACCACGAAAACTATATTGCATTGATAAAGGAGTTGAAGAAAGGATTTGAAATGACAGATTCACAACACCTTCACTACTACATGGGAATTGAAGTGAACCAACATTTAAGGTATGTATTCATTTCAGAAAAGAAGTACATTGTTTGATTTTTTAACAAGTTTGGAATCGCCGAATGTAATCCTTTGTCCACTGTAATGGAACAAAATATGAAGCTCATATCTAATGAAGGAAATGAATTTTACAATGAAACTAAATTTAAATAGTTTGTGTTAAGTCTTATAGGTTTATGTAAAATACTTGCGAAGGAAATTTCTCTCTCGGGAAAAGAGTTCTAGAGTGCTTGAAAGGAACTCAAGACTTTGGACTCAAATATTCATAGGTGGATGAATTCAACTTATTGGATATTTAGACTCAGAATGTGATGGAGACAAGGGAAATGGAGTTTACACTTCAAGATATGTTACGAGTCTTGGATAAAGAGTTGTTTCTTGGAGGTCACACAAATAGTCATTTCTAGCATATTTCACACTAGAAGAAGAATAATTGGTAGTTGTAGAAGAAACCGGGGAGATTATGGGGCTTAGGAAATTTCTTCAAGACTTGTAGAAGAAAAAAGGGAAATATACCCCTTAGAGTTGAAAATACTTTGGCAATTAAGTTGGCCAAAAATCCAAAATTCCATGATCGAACCAAACCTATCAAAACAAAGTATCATTTGACTTGACACCATGTAGAGGCAAAGACTATTGATTTATGACATTGTTCCACAAATAAGAAAATTGTAGGCATCTTCAATAAAGCACTGAAAAGGGAAAAGTTTGAAATATTCAAAATGATGTTGGGACTCACAAACACCTTTTTAGATTAAGGGGGGAATGTTAAACACCTAATCTTCATGGATTGGGTGAGAAAGTTTATATATGTAAATTAAGGAAAATTGAAATGTTAGAATAAGAAGCAATGTTGGAATATGAATCCCTAAATTCAAACCTCCTCATGTTTGGAATAATGTTTACATTAATGTAAATCAACATTCAGGAGTCATTCCTTTCACTAACATTTTGTGAGTCATAAAAAATATATTGAGTGTAACATTCATAATGATCATAACTAGATTTCATAAAGCGAGTCCAAGCAATGTTTCCTCAATAAAAACTTTTATACTATTTCCTACATTACCAATAGTTTAGATACATATATAATATCCCTCATTTAAGCTTGAATGGTTCATCAATAATCCGTAAGGAGAGAAATAGTGTTCCATTTTAATATCTGAACTAAATGGATAATACCATCGAATTTTTCACCTTGACTTTTAAAAAGTATTCACATGAATTGTGGCCTTGAAAGGATGTGTGATGACTATTCTGACCTAGAATGAATGTACTAGTGTGCATATTTTAACCTATTAAATACTCTCCCATATATGCATGCTATGGTATTCATTTTATAAGAATCCAATATCAATGCTTTCCATTCTTTAAGATTCTTATTTTGCTTGGAAATTTATTGAGAAACATGTGAGAAAATTTCAATACTTTAGTGTTAATATATTCCTAAATCATATCAAGCAATTTTGAATGATATTGGTACAAAGTATGTAGGTCCCCCTTTGTTTCCATCTTATACATATTGGGCATGGGGAAACCTAAAATCTTGGTAACATGCTATTCCCAATTTATCTCAATATTTTGACGAGATGTAAGAATGAATTTTGAGAGTTATCCATAACAATTTTAGCATGGCTCCACTAAAACAAGTTTTAGAGGTCTATTCCAATGATGAGCACAATGCAAAGAATTCTCAAATGCTTTTGTAAATATGTAGGAATATTTCTCATTCACATTAATGGCTAGTGTTTGTAAGGTCCTGAGGAAAAATGAGTGTCAAGTTTTCTAGCTCTTCGGCATACCCAATTCTTTTTAATAATAATGCACTTTTTAATCTTTCATGACACTAATTGAGGGGGATGACCTCTACCCTAAGCCATAATAACTGATTCAATGGTATGTAAGAGCGATATTCTCAAATGTTTTCTCTTGCATACTATTTTAGGTGTTCGTATGTAAAATATAATTTTGTCTACAAGTATTATCTCATGTGGAACTACATGAAGGCATAGTAATAGAGGTTACGTTTACATTAAATTAGATGACAACAATAGTTTTTTGTACATATATTACTCCTTAATCATAGGTTTATGTACCTAAAAATAGATCCATATTTTATTTACAATCATCATAATACATATATAGCCTAAATACAATTTCTTAAAATTTCGCAGCATCATAACTCACCAAAAATGTTTTATAACACTTGAAGTGTTCCCTGATTGTTAGTATTGAAACATAAAATAGGTATACAAAGATAATAAATGGAAAAAAATAGGTAGTTAAGATATGTAATGTGAAATATGTGAAATATATCATTCCACTATGACAATTAGAAGAAAAAAAACCCACCTCCCTGTTAAGGTGGGTTGAACTTGTAATGGGAAAAGTTCCAAAAATAACAACACTTCGTAATACCTTCCAATAAAGTATGCTTAAGAGGTTATAATCACAAGTGAAATACACCTCCATAACTCATGTAGAGGAGATGAAAAAGATCCAAAACATTGTAATGGTAACTAAAACGAACCATTAATTTTGTCCCTCCCATGTAAGAAGATTGCTAATATGTAGATTTGTTATATTCCCAAGAGAGAGGGAAATCGTACAAGGGTGACAACTAACAACTATGCATATGATTGTAATACCTGTAACTAGCCTTGAATCCTCAGTAATAGATAGCCAAACCACTTTATCCATGATATGGATCTTATCAAGAATGTTGATTATGGATAAGAAATGATGATGGTTTTCCAACAAATTTGGTCTTACGTAAATCATCATGTTTGATGTGAAAGAATGAATACACAATATAATTTCTACACAAGGAACTACTACTAAAATGAAATAGTGTAGACATTGAATGTCATATTGGTTATATGTTACTAAGGATGAGATCTACATCTCCTTTTCCTTCACAAAAATTCATGCAGCTAATGGAACTCATCAAATCCCCATTAACAATTTGAATTTCATTCATAGTATGTTGGGAGAGGTTGCAAACAGTAACTTCTGGTTTTGATTCATAGTATGTTAAGAGAGGTTATGGTTTTGATTCATAGTATGTTAAGAGAGGTTACAAACCATAACCTGTTGAAAATAAAAAAACTTGGATTTGCATTAAGAGGAAAAGAGACTAGACAAACATAGGGACACCTCTATGCCAAATGTTATACCTTGCATCACAACAAAGATGCAAGTATGGATGAAGCTGAGGCAATCAAAACAAGTTTAAGTAGATTGGTTCATTAATATATAAATCTAGGATTCAAGTTGGATAAAAAGTGGGAGATGAAAAAATTATGAGTACAACTATAAGAATTCACACCCCCTAGATGCTTGAAAGACAAAAGGGATAAATTACATAAACTATTTACAACACATCATAGGTATATAGATTAAAAAAGAATGAGACTAATGCGGTCATTAACTAGTTAATAAGCTCTGCGGATAGCCCAGAACATTACAACATGTTGAGATAGAGTGAAGTAGAGAATTCCACAACAAGATACAATATTGATGAATAATAGAGGGAAAAATTAGTAGAGAGAAACTATTCAAATATCATGGACTTGTAGATTGAGGTTGATTAATTAATAGTTAACTCCCAAAGAAAGGAAATGTTTGTTGAAATATAAAAGATCAATGAATAATTATATTATATATTTATATTTTTGTTAGGAATAAGCACAATTGACTAAGTGTGATTGAGTGTCAAAAAAGTATACAAAGGACTCTAAAAAATACAAGCATTGGTAAACATAGATAGGGCATCTATTAGGGAGATAAGACTTCAATGAAACCTAGAGAAAGCTTAGACATTTATGTTAGGACCAAATATATGGCTCCCTAAATGGTAAAGAAAATTGCAGGCATTTGAGCAATGCATTCTTATATGTCATGATGTCTATCAGCTAGCCTCAACATTTATGGTGTGGGCTTATTTTCCCCTTAATTTTGACGATTGAAATTATGGTACCAATTTAAGAAACATGCCATTAAAGTTGAACCACAAATTTTTGGAATTAGAGAAATAGCTAGAAAAAAAAAAACCAATTGTAAAGGAATCTAATGGATGCAATCCTTAGAATTGATAAGATGAAGTGATGTAGGATTGACATCAAACACGCAGATGTGAGAGATCACACAGAACATATTAATACCGCTAGCTATGTGGTAACAATGTCAATCATTGTACCAAAAGGGATAGTTTGTATAATGTAAAGAGTTAATTAGTAGTTGGATGTTGACAGATTGTGTGTTTTATGGGTTACAAATTAACAGAGCCTTATGTCTATAGATTGACCAAATGTTTAATATTCTTTCATGTTATTATGATATATTGTGTGTTTTATATATAGTTATGCATATAGATTTTGTGAAGAGTTAATATGTCTTAATTCACTCCTACTAATTATAAGATTAACATTAATTTAACTATATCTTAACATTAATTCATGGAAATGCATTTGTATGCCATAATCTTTCTCAAATTCATGTTAAGCCAAATTTATAATTTTAACCATTACACTACAAAAGCATTGATATAAATAAATTTGTATTCATAAATTTCCTCAATATATTTTTTCCTATCATGTTAAACCCTAAATTTTTGGGAGATCAACATTCCAGGAATAAAATGAGAAAGGACCAGATAAAAATTCTTATATATAATAATAATAATTTTTTTTTGCATTTTTTTCCCTCTAAAATGTGTGTAACTACATATTCTTGTTCATAAACGTTATGTATTGTAATTCATTTTAGTTTCTCTACCATATTCATCATATTTTTCATCATACTCGTTAAAGAGAACTAGTAATTATATGATGTTATTTTTTCCAAAAGAAAAAAAGAGTTTCATTACAATAACAGAGAAATTTACATTTTCATGTTCAACTCAACAAAAAAGAAAATCATCCACATGATTGTTTTTCAACAAGAGAAGAGCGAGAAAGCAAGAAAAACAAGGGAGTTTCCAAGGATCCCCACTCAAAAGGACACCTTAAAAAAAAAAAAATACCAAATCACATTAACAAAAATCAGAATAAAATCTCAAACGATCCCATACCACAACCCCTACCATCAAAGAACTTTTCAAAGAACATAAAGCCTACAGAGAGGGAGAGACCAAGTTTTGAGAGCACATGAGCCTCCATGTTTAGCTCCCCCAAGACATGTTGAAAGGAGACAACTGAGAAAGAAGGGATAATGTTCCTAATCAACTAAATCCAATTGCAGAGAAGTGGAACCTCAAGAGACCAATGACCCTCAATGCAGTTGATCAAAAGAAGGGAGTGACCAAAACTAAAGAAATTATCTATGCTCATCGAGGAAGAGCACTCTAGAGCATCCCACAACACAATAACCATAATGAGCAAAAGGGTCCAAGTGTAGGGAAACACCACATCCACAATCCCCTTTAGAATATGCACCATCAAACAACATCAGTGAAACTTTTAGGGGCTAATATTCACAAGTGCACTAATTTTCCATTTTTTTTCCAAAACAAGATTCTGCAATTTACATTTTTTCTAAAAATGATTCGCCTTCATTTTATAGTATAAAATTATTTTACCTTTAAAATTGCCAAAATTTTATATAAATATAAAATCCTTAGAAATATAAATATTTTTACAAAAGTATTCCCAAACATTTTACAATTTGCATATTAGTGACTAGTAAGATTCGCCAAGGTTTCTAAACTTTAAGATAAAATTCCATCCTTAAAATTTTAGTTGATGAACATATAGGAAAAGTGCTAGCCAAATCAACATATGAGAAAGACCAAAGACAATTATTTGGAATCCACAAGTCAATTTCCTGGAAAAAAGCCACAATGTCTAGAGCAACAAAGTTAGTCACTCGGAGATTCTCCTAAAAAATAACAGCATTCATGGCTCCCCAAATTCCCCAAAGGACATAGAGGGGAATGGTTCTATGTGCTTTAGCTCTAATATTCCATAAATTGAAACATTAGTAAATGGAGAGTTCATCATTAATATGAGGGACACCCAAAATTGAGGCCACCTCCACCCATATCTAGGCGGCAAAGGGGCAGAGTAGGAAAAGGTGGAAGCAGTCCTCATAAACCTGTCTAGGTAGGTAGCACCAGCTAGGAAGAAAGAAACCTCTTCTATGTAAATTGTCCCAATTTAGAACACTGTTGTGAATGGCCAACCACTAAAACACTTGATCTTTAAGGGAGCTTCCCACTCCCATAGTAGAGAGGTAATATTAGAAAAAGACAACTATTAGGAAGTGGAGGTGACCTGATCATAAACTTCCTTGACCAAAATCTTGTCATTCCCAATATATCCGCCCCACAAAAACACATGAAACCTCTGTGAAATGTTAGTGCCGGCCATACAAAGATTGCTGCGATACCTTTGCCATTCAGCCACCATGTCTTAGATAAACCAATTTGCCAAAAAAGTGGCCATGTCCTCGATAAACCAATTTGCCAAGAATGTGGCGTGGTTTGAGCAACAAAGCCCTACCTGGACCACTCCCACAAGCAATTATATGATGTGAATTATTGTTGTAATTTAACGATGTGATGTGAATTACTGTTCTAATTGTAGTGGCGTTGAATTCAATTACTTCTCCATTACCAAGAATTATTTTCCAATAGTCTGCTGGCACAATATTTTTCCCAGTCCAATGGCAATTTTCAAAAATAAAATAATAAATTGGTCAGGCACGAGAGAGGGCCTTCACCGTCAATCCAATGAATGGAAAAGTACGACCTTTTAAGTATTTTATGGGTTTTGTCACAATTTATTTCTATGTACCTTCAAAATATGTAGTCCGAACGCACCTTCAATTTACGGCAGTGGAGGGACCCGTCAAGGCATCGCCAGATGTAGCAATCACAAATGTTTCTTTTGTTACTTCCTTGACATTTCGGTGCTCATTATTAGAGGCAATACAATGTGAATTGGCAGAATAAACAGGATCCTAGTAACTTATTAATGTAGCAAAGGGATTATTTTAATTTTAAATTTGATGGACAAAATGTGGAATTATAAACTTAATAAAATATAAAAATTTAAGTTTTGGAATATAATTATAAGAAACTTTTTAATATTTTCCTTAATTATGTATGTGCATAATCTAAATTTTTGAGGGGTAGTGTATGTTTTAAAACTGTTTTTGTTTGGTTAGTGATTTAAGGGAAATAGGTTAATATGTTTTAAAATTGTTTCTGTTTAGTTAGTGACTGAAGGAAAAAGTTAATCGCCAAAACCGAGAGTCATTTTAAAAAAATGATAACTTACCTAAAGACTCTCGGTTTTCTTAAATAATAATAATAAATCAAATTACTAATTATATTAAATTTTATTAAATTCATTTTTCTTTTCACTTAAAATTTTAAGCTATATTTTAAAATTTTAATAAATTTCCAAACTGCTCTAATGATAAAAGTCTTCCCGCGGTTTTAAAAAACTATCATCAAAGAAGACTTTATCGTTTAAAAAATAATAATGAACCTCTCACATCAGATGGAATGTCAGATCCTTCATTACGTGAGAAGGTTGTATCAAAACCACCGCATGTTCAATCGTGGTGAGTGTTTATTATTTATAATATCAAATGACAGAATAATTACAAATCAATATGAGAATTAGAAGGAAACTTTATATAAATATTCTTGGAATCAAGGGTCAGCTAATCTCCTAGAATCAAGCCTTAGGTGTAGGCAAAATATCCTCAACCGTATGCTTAACACCCCCCCTGCAAGCTGAGCATCGGATTGGATTGAATGTGAAGCTTGGTCCAAAAAATCTCAAAAAGGGGTCGAGGAAGACTTTTGGTGAAGATGTTAGCAACTTGTAGATGAGATAGCACATATTGCGTGTGAAGTTTGCCAACGATAACAAGTTCGTGAAGAAAATGATAGTCTAATTCAACATGCTTGGCTCGCTTGTGAGAAACTGGATTGGAGCTCAAAAAAATTGCACTTTTGTTGTCACATAAGAGAAGAGGCTTCCGGGGAATGGGGACCTGGAGGTCACAAAGGAGATGTGTAAGCCAAAGAAGTTTAGCAGCAGTGTTTGCAAGACCACGATACTCAGATTCACAACTGGAATGAGAGACAGTAGGTTGCTTTTTGGCACTCCAAGAGACCAAATTGTCACCAAGATAAATAGAGTAACCAGAAGTAGAGCGACGAGTGTCTGGACAACCGGCCCAGTCAGCATCAGAGTAAGCAACCAGAGCATCAGGAGTAGCAGAGGGGCGAAAGGAAAGACCAAAATGGAGGGTGCCCTTGACATAGCGAAGAATACGCTTAACAACAATAAAATGATCCTCAGTTGGAGCATGCAGAAATTGACTAACAGAGTTGACAGCATGAGCAATGTCTGGGCGTGTGATGGTCAAGTATTGAAGTGCACCAACAAGAGACCGATAAAGAGTAGGATCCAAAAATAGAGGGCCATCAGCAGACAAGTGTTGAGAGACAATCATGGGAGTATGGATAGGTTTTCTATCAAGTAACTGAGCATGAGTAAGAATATCTTGTGCATATTTCAGCTGACTGATAAAAAGACCACCTGCAGTTGGCAATGCTTCAAGACCAAGAAAGTAGCTGAGAGAGCCCAAATCTTCAGTGGAAAACTCTGTTGGAAATAATACTGAGAGGGGGGGGTGAATCAGTATTATTAAACCAAATATTTCCTTTTTAAATTCCAGATGATATATGCTACTTCAGTTAATAAAAACCGCTTATATACGCAACTGCAGATAAAGAAACTCGCGTATATAAAGCAGACTTATAATTTGAATTATCTTTCAGATGTCAGTTATTAATATGTGATTCAAATGCACATAAACAGTACCAGAAACAGTGAAACAGAGCAGAAGACAGTCACACACAAGAACACAAGATATAAGGAGGAAACCCAATGTGGGTGAAAACCCCCTGCTGCAATTCGTCTCTATCTTCCTTTAATTAGAAACTTCTCTTTACAATGTCTTGCACTGGAGCAGACATTACCAGTACGCAGGCTGCAACCTGTAGAGAGCTACAACTCTCTCTCGTTTTCCAACTTTCCTGGAAGGGAGCTCCAACCCCCTTAGTTCTTGTACTAGCTTGAGATACTAGTACGCAGGCTCCTACCTGCAGAAGGCTGCAATCTTCTCTTTTCTTTCAGGGACCTCGTTTCATTAATTTTCAGACGCTGTAGCCAGATCTCAGTAACTATAATCAAACACCAATTCTGAACCCAGAGCACTGCAACAATAAAACAGAAGCAGCTAGAACATAAATCAAGATATATACGCTACTTCACTGTTCATCAACCTGCGAGTATACGCTTCTGTACCACAACCAACCTACGTATACGCGTTCTTCATTCACAGAAAATGCGTGTATACGCACTTTCAATTTACTGAACCTGCGTACAGATCTATAAAGGACAATTTATTCTTTAAAGCATTCAGACACTAGTTAGCCCAAATTTATAGATCAAGAGTGCGCCACATATAACAGATCAAAATTATACAGAGATACCAATGATCAAGCCTTGAGATTTAGATCCATCAATAGTCCTTATCCTTCTTGCACTTAGGTTCCTCCTTTTCAAATCTAGATCTGCACCATAACCTGATCACACCTATTCCAGATCTAACATAATATCATATATTCAATAAATCAGATGATTCCTTGCCACATAATCGCCTTCCTCTTTTATAGTTATAGGCCTTGCACAATACCACGGGCCAAAACCATAATAAACAATACCAAGGGCCCAAAACCCGGGGTCAACTCTTCTGACGAGATACAATGGTCCACAACCATGGGTTGAAATTCCAAGGACTAACAACCACGGAACAAAAGTAAGTTTCCCACCATGTACGCGCTTTTATGTGCATAAAAGTGCGTGTATACGCATACGCGACTTCAGAATGTATAACCTGCGTGTATACGCGTCTTCTTCAAGGTGTACCTGTGTATAAAAGATTTCCTTCATTCTGAGCACCTGAACTGAGATCTGTCACCAAAGAGAGTTGCCATCGAGGACAACACCTGTGCCATAGCACCACACCTGTGCCAAAATGCCAATAATCTCCCCCTTTGGACTTCATGGCAACCCCAAGATCCTCAAAGTCATTCTCCCCCTTTGTCATCAAGGGAAAAGGGCTGTGCTCCCCCTGAGTACATGTTGATATCTCTGCTCTGCTGTGCTGAAACATGCTCCCCCTGACTGTAGGCAAGATCTGCAAAAAGATGTTCTTCAGGAAGAACCATGACTTATACATCATAAAAGACCTTCCTACCGTAAGACTCAATACATACAACCATCACCCAACCAAGTGGGGATACATCAGAAATTTACAAATGACAACCTATCACATCAATCATCCCAGGCATAGTGGGGAAACCAAAATAGGTCGTTACATGACCTTGATAAGAAAAAGATATACATGACATAGAGACGAAATATCAGGACTATGAAAAACAATTATCAGCAGCGCTGACAATCATGGTAGATATCAGCAATCATGTTCTCCTTCTGATCTCCTTTCTACAGCTGATCCACCTGAACCAAAACAGCTTGAGTACTAGAACCAAGAACTTCTAAGGTAATGCCAACATTGCATTATTAGAAGATTAACTGCTCCCCCTGAACCTGTGCCTAATGGTATCTGACATACCCATATCAGACTCTTGCCCTTGCTGATTTTCTTCAGAACTCCATATACGTGACTGCACCTGCATAAATCGGCGTATGTACGCGGATACCCCTCATCCAACCCGCATACACAAACTTTTCTTTGGAACAGACAAGCTTCAACAGTAGGATGAAGCATCAACGACTCCCAGCTTCTGTCTGAGATATTCAAAAGTTTCCCTGGGCAGTGGTTTGGTGAGAATATCAGCAACTTGTTCCTTAGAAGGAACATACTCCAATTTGACCTTTTGTTCCAACACTTGTTCCCGGAGAAAGTGATACTTGATCGGTATGTGCTTGGTTTTTGAATGCATGACTGGGTTCTTTGAAATGCTTATTGCACTTGTATTATCACATAAGATAGAGACAGGTGGAGTACAAGTGATTTGAAAATCCTGCAAGGTTTTCATCATCCAAAGGAGTTGAGTGCAACAAGATGCAGCAGCTACATATTCCGCTTCAGCTGTAGATAAAGAAATCGAACTCTGTTTCTTGTTGAACCATGATACTAATCTGGAACCCATAAAGAATGCACCGCCACTTGTGCTCTTCCTGTCATCCACACTTCTGGCCCAATCTGCATCTGTGTAAGCATGAAGAGTGAGATCTGTATCTCTAGGATACCATAAGCCATAGTTTTGAGTTCCTTGAAGGTACTTGAAGATTCTTTTGACTGCCTGAAGATGAGTTTCCTTTGGGTTGGCTTGAAACCTTCCAACTATTCCCACTGCATGCATAATATCTGGTCGGGTACCTGTCAAATAAAGCAAACTCCCAATCATGGATCTATAGGTTGGTTGATGCACTGCTGCTGATTCATCATTTGCACTGAGGCTGCATCCTGTAATCATGGGGGTACATACAGGTTTCGAATCTTCCATTCCATACTTCTTCAGAATCTGCTTGAGGTACTTGGTTTGAGACAAGAAGATACCGCCTTCATTTTGTTGGATTTGCAATCCAAGAAAGTATGTTAGTTCTCCAAGAAAAGACATTTCGAATTCATTCTGCATCACCAAGGCAAAGCTTTGACTCATAGCTTCTTCATTGCTTCCAAAGATAATATCATCTACATACACAACAAGTATTAGCAATTTGTTATTTTCAATTTTTATATAGAGATTGCTATCTGCTGATCCTTTTGAAAATCCTTGTTGATGAAGGTATTTGTCCAACCGATAGTACCAAGCCCTTGGAGCTTGTTTAAGCCCATAGAGAGCCTTTTTAAGTCTGCATACAAGATTTGGATCATTTCCAAGGATAAAGCCATCTGGCTGTTCAATGTACACTTCTTCTTCTAAGTCTCCATTCAAAAAGGCTGACTTCACGTCCATTTGAAATACTTTGAATTTTTGAAAGCTAGAGAGGGCAAGGAACATTCTGATGGCCTCAAGTCTAGCAACGGGAGCAAAAGTTTCTTCAAAGTCTATTCCTTCCTGTTGAGCATACCCTTTGCAAACAAGCCTGGCCTTGTTTCTAATAACTTCCCCATTTTCATTCAACTTGTTCTTGAAGATCCATTTTGTTCCTATGACATTCTTGTCTTTTGGTCTAGGAACCAACTCCCAAGTGTTGTTCTTTTCGATCTGCTCAAGCTCTTCATCCATTGCCTTAACCCAACACTCATATTTGCATACTTCTTTTACATTTTGCGGTTCAGTGGAAGAGAGCAATGCCAAATAGCTTGAAGCTTCTTCTATTGTTCTTCTTGTTTGTATACCTGCCTCTTTCTGCCCCAAAATTTGAGATTCTGGATGATTCTTCTGAACATATCTGGATGGAGTCTTCTCTTCTATTCTTATCTGTTCCTCTGGTGCCTCTTGGGGTTCTTCTTCATTATCTGCCTGATTTGGAGAGTAGTCTTCATCTTCATCGATATTTTCATGATTTACTTGCCTGGGGATGTATCCTTTTTCATCAACCACTACATCAATACTGTCAACAATTCTTCCAACTCTTTTATTGTAACACTTATATGCTTTGCTGTAGGGAGAATAACCCAGAAGAATGCCTTCATCTGCTCTAGGTTCAAGTTTGCCAAGCTACTCATCAGTATTCTTAATATAGCATTTGCTCCCAAAAATTTTGAAATGTTTTACCGAAGGAGTCTCACCATACCAGAGCTCATGAGGAGTTTGAGTGCTGTTCACTCGGACATTTGTTTTGTTGAGAATAACAACCGTAGCATATGCAGCTTCACCCCAGAAAGTTGTGGGAGTTCCAGACTCATCAAGCATAGCACGAGCCATTTGTTGGACTGTTCTGTTCATTCTTCCCACCACTCCATTTTGCTGAGGAGTCCTAGCTGTAGCGAATTCCCTTCTTATTCCATGTTCTTCACAGAAATCAAAAAATTCATTTGAGGTAAACTCCCCACCTCTGTCGGACCTGAGGCACTTAATTTTGTAACCTGATTCATTTTCAGCCAATGCTTTGAAGGATTTGAATTTCTCAAATGATTCGTCTTTGTGCTTCATAAGTCCTAACCAAACAAACCTGGAGAAATAGTCAATGAATAATATCAAGTATTCTTCTCCTCGAGGTGACCTTTTCCTAAAAGGACCACATACATCTGTATGGACTAGCTCAAGAGGCATGCTAGCTGATCCTTCCTTCTCAGGAAAGTTAGTTCTGGTTTGCTTTCCAAACTGACATGATTTGCATATGGTGTTGTCTGGAATTTTGATATCTGGAAGACCACGAACTGCCTGGTATTTGCATGTTTTCCTTATTTGTGAAAAACTTAGATGCCCCAACCTCCGGTGCCATAACCAGTGTTCATCATCCTTGCTCAAATAGCATTGTTGTTGTCCTTCTTCAAATATGTATAGATTATTTGGAGTTCTTCTACCATTGATCACTGTTTCACCTGTATTAAGATCCCGAACATGACATCCATTTGATCTAAATATTACCTCGGTTCCTTGGTCGCACATCTGACTGACACTCAGAAGATTATGCTTCAATCCATCAACATACAAAACATTTCCAGCTTTGACCTTTTCTTTCAACTGAGCAATGCCTTTTCCTTTTATAGCTGCAGGGGTATCGTTTCCAAAAGAAACCTTCTTTCCCTTTTCTAGTGCAGTATATGATTCAAGTTTTTCTTTATCCCCTGTCATATGCTTCGAACATCCGCTGTCGATATACCATAGATTTTCTTGTCCTTCTGCATAAAAAGCTATCCCACATCTTTCTGGTTGTGGTTCCTTCATTCTCCATGTTCTGGCACTTGAGGTTTGTTCCTTCTGAGCTATCTTCCAAAACCTACTCCTGCATTCAGAATCTTCATGACCAAAGTTATTACAAATAGAGCATTCAACTTCATTTTCAAGGGCCGAAAAGTTGTTATAGGTCCTTTTCGTGATCCCAGTCATATTCCTTTGCTTTTGAGCTTCTCTAGTCATGATTATCTTATAGGCAACACATTGAGCTGCTTTGTGACCAAAATTATGGAAAGAGAAACATTGGCCATTGAAGAAACTCCTGCGGTTATCAAATCTATCATCCAACCGATTGTAGTTTCTATTGACATCCATTTTTGAGGCAAATTGAGAAGATTTTACCTGTGGCTGATTGTAGCTTCTATTTGTCCTTAAGGTAGTTTGCCCCCGATTTTTTTGATAGTATTTATTTGTTTTTGAGGTAAATTGTGCCTGATTTACCTAATGATTTCTATTAGGCTTTTGTTTGCTCCTCCTTGCTGCATCAAGATAACTTTTGGATGTGGATGCTTGAGATGTTTCTCCATTATATCCAAGACCTGTCTTGATTAGTGGAGAACGCTGCACATTGATAATCTCATCCAGAGTTTCAGATCCTTTAACAAATTTAAGATTAATAGCTTTTGTTTTCTCAATCTCCTTTCTAAGACAAACAATTTCACTTTCCAATTTTTCAAGATGTTTTTCCCTTTCAGCTAGTTGATATTGTAGAGAATCAATAATTGCACTTTTCTCTTCTAAGCAAATTTTGAGATTAGTCATCTCTTCACAAAACCCGTCTACATCTATAGCATCCATGTAGTCATCATCTTCAAAAGCCATTAAAAGTTTATATTCATTACCTCGTTCATCTTCGTCACTATTTGAAAGACCATCACTATCTTCATGAGTGTAATAGCTTTTCTTATTTGCATTCTGTTTCTTGTTCCATCTAACAGGTTCCTTTCCCTTGTCAATCTTATCCTTATGAGGACATTTGGCAGCATAGTGACCTACTCTTCCACAAGAAAAGCACTTGAAAGGTAACTTACCTCAGAATCGTCTAGCACCCCTTTGAACATTTTTGACAAAATTTGATTCTTGTTCTTCTTCTGACATGTGTCCTGACTCATAGTAGTTTCCTTTGCCGGAAGCTTTGAAAGCAGCTTCTCTCCTGTTTGAAGGTCCTCCTTTCCTCATTTCATAAGCAGTTAGAATTCCATGCAACTGTGACATTTTAAGGTTTTGAAGATTCTCCTTTTCTTCTATTGCAGAAACTTTAGATTCAAACCTAGGGGACAAAGATCTTAGAACTTTTTCAACCACAACAGCCTCTTTTATTTCTTCACCCAAATTTTTCATACAATTAACAATCTCATCTACACGAAGAAAGTAGTTAGCCACACTTTCATCATTATACATCTTGAGATTTTCATACTGAATCCTGAGAGTTTGAAGTTTTGCTCGTTTTACCTGATCATCTCCTTCATAGCTTAGGACAATCTTGTCCCATATTTCTTTTGCTGATTTTAACTGCATAACTTTCACGAATTCTGATTGAGATAGACATCCCAATAGAGTATTGACTGCCTTTGCATTTGTTTCATATTTCTTCTTCTCAGCCGAATCTGTAGGAGTTGCTGCTGGAAAAGTATATCCTGTTTCTATGATATCCCAGACTTCTGTACCCAAAGATTGAAGATAGGAAGTAACTCTTACCTTCCAATATACGAAGTTTGTCCCATCAAAAACCGGTGGCCTGATTGATGCTTCCCTCTCGTAGTTGCTCATGATGAAAAATCTTCCTTCAAGCGATCAAGCTTCTTCAGAAGGACCTACTCTGATACCAATTTTTGGAAATAATACTGAGAGGGGGGGGGGGGTGAATCAGTATTATTAAGCCAAATATTTCCTTTTTAAATTCCAGATGATATACGCTACTTCAGTTAATAAAAACCGCGTATATACGCAACTGCAGATAAAGAAACTCGCGTATATAAAGCAGACTTATAATTTGAATTATCTTTCAGATGTCAGTTATTAATCTGTGATTCAAATGCACATAAACAGTACCAGAAACAGTGAAACATAGTAGAAGACAGTCACACAAAAGAACACAAGATATAAGGAGGAAACCCAATGTGGGTGAAAACCCCCTACTGCAATTCGTCTCTATCTTCCTTTAATTAGAAACTTCTCTTTACAATGTCTTGTACTGGAGCAGACTTTACCAGTACGCAGGCTGCAACCTGCAGAGAGCTACAACTCTCTCTTGTTTTCCAGCTTTCCTGGAAGGGAGCTCCAACCCCCTTAGTTCTTGTACTAGCTTGAGATACTAGTACGCAGGCTCCTACCTGCAGAAGGCTGCAACCTTCTCTTTGCTTTCAGGGACCTCGTTTCATTAATTTTTAGACACTGTAACCAAATCTCAGTAACTATAATCAAACACCAATTCTGAACCCAGAGCACTGCAACAATAAAACAGAAGCAGCTAGAACATAAATCAAGATATATACGCTACTTCACTGTTCATCAACCTGCGAGTATACGCTTCTGTACCACAACCAACCTGCATATACGCATTCTTCATTCACAGAAAACTCGTGTATACGCACTTTCAATTTACTGAACGTGCGTACAGATCTATAAAGGACAATTTATTCTTTAAAGCATTCAGACACTAGTTAGCCCAGATTTATAGATCAAGAGTGCGCCACATATAACAGATCAAAATTATACAGAGATACCAATGATCAAGCCTTGAGATTTAGATCCATCAATAGTCCTTATCCTTCTTGCGCTTAGGTTCCTCCTTTTCAAATCTAGATCTGCACCATAACCTGATCACACCTATTCCAGATCTAACACAATATCAGATATTCAATAAATCAGATGATTCCTTGCCACATGATCTCCTTCCTCTTTTATAGTTATAGGCCTTGCACAATACCACGGGCCAAAACCATAATAAACAATACCAAGGGCCCAAAACCTGGGGTCAAATCTTCTGACGAGATACAATGGTCCACAACCATGGGTTCAAATTCCAAGGACTAACAACCACGGACCAAAAGTAAGTTTCCCACCATGTACACACTTTTATGTGCATAAAAGTGCATGTATACGCATACGCGACTTCGGAACGTATAACCCGCGTGTATACGCGTCTTCTTCAAGGTGTACCTGCGTATAAAAGATTTCCTTCATTCTGAGCACCTGAACTGAGATCTGTCACCAAAGAGAGTTGCCATCAAGGACAACACCTGTGCCATAGCACCACACCTGTGCCAAAATGCCAACAAACTCAGAATTGAGTTTAAGAGTAAAGCTATCAAGAAGAGATGAGTTGCTGCCAGTGACAATAATGTCATTAACATAAAGAAGCAAATAGATAACATCAGAGTTCTTATGAAAGACAAATAGAGAAGTGTCAGCGTGGCTACAAGAGAAACCGAGTTGAAGGAGAAAAGAGCTGAAGCATTGGAACCAGGCACAAGGAGCTTGCTTGAGACAATAGAGAGCTTTCTTTAATAGGTATACATGATTAGGGAAGCAAGGATCAATGTACCCAGGCGGTTATTCCATATAAAAATTTTTAGTGAGAGTACCATTGAGGAATGCATTCTTGACATCAAGTTGATGAAGAGGCCATTTGTTGGTAACAGCAAGAGAAAGAACAACACAGACGGTAGTGGCCTTGATAACAGGACTGAAGGTGTCAGTGTAATCAAGACCGGGAACCTAGGTATATCCTTTGGCAACAAGTCAAGCTTTGAGTCACTCAACGGATCCATCAGGAAGATATTTGGTCCGAAACACCCATTTTGAGCCCACAATGTTGGTGTTTGCTGGCCGAGGGACCAAAATCCAGGTGCGATTGTTTTGCAGAGCCTGAACTTCTTCATCCATGGCGGCAAGCCAGGCAGGATTCTTAGCAGCCGATTTGAATCCTTTAGGCTCAGTGGAGACAAGAAGAGCAGAAAGAAGTCCAGAGGAGCCCAAGACACCAAGATTCGCTGGATGGTGGGTCTTGAAAATACCAGCTTTAGCTCGCGTGACCATAGGGTGAGAGCCAAGTGAAATTGCAGGAGCAGGAACAGGAGGAGAGGTTCATGCCTCAATGATAGGTGAGCTCAGAGGCAATGAAGAGGGACCTGCAAAATAATCAGTAGCCTACAAGGACTCATCCATTGGATCAGTACAGATAGCACATGGATTGGATTGAGTAATATGTGGAGAAGATGGTGCAGGGGACGGGAGGGTCGATATGTGACGGACAGGGTTCCAGAAAATTGGAAAAGGTTAGAGAAGAAAGGGGTTGAGCCTCAGAGGAATCGAGAAAAGGGAAATGGTTTTCATCAAACTGAGCATGTCTGGTGATGTAGAGGCGAGAGGTGATGGGGTCAAAGCAACGGAACCCTTTATAAGAGGGACTGTAACCCAAAAAAATGCAGGGAATATTGCGTGGAGAAAATTTGTTAGGCATATAATTACACAAACAAGGATAAACACGACAGTCAAAGGGATGAAAATTTTCATAATTTGGAGAAGAACCATACAAAAGCTCAAAAGGTAACTTACCTCCAAGAAGTGGTGTGGGCAAACGGTTGATGATGTAAGCTCTAGTGCTGAAAGCGTCAACCCAAAAACGAGGAGGAAGGTGAGAATCAAAAAGAAGAGCAAGGCCAGTTTCAGTCACATGATGATATTTGTGTTCAGTGCGACCATTCTGAGCAAGTGCATAGGGGTAGGAAAGATGATGGTGAATTCTAAAAGTACGAAGATGAGCTTGAAAGCAAGTGCTAGTGAATTCACCTCCGCCATCATTTTGAAAAATCTTTATATGAGCAGAATATTGGTTTTCCACAAATTTTTGAAAATTAGTGAAAACATCATAAAAATCAGATTTGCATTTCAAAGGATAAAGCCAAGTGAATTGTGAGTAGTCATCAATGAAGATAACATAGTAGGTAAATCCTGAATTTGATTCGACCGGGGAAGGACCCCATATATCGCAATGAATAAGATCTAAAACATGTGATGATCTATATTCACTATGTGAATAGGGTAAACGATGATTTTTCGCAAGTTGACATGTACTACATAGTGTAGGAGAGGGCAATAAAGATGTAAGATAAAGATGTCCTATTTTATTTAAATAAGAAATAACAGAGTGATTTACATGTCCAAGGCGAGCATGCCATAAATCATAGGAAGCATGTAAATTCTTATTTTTAAGGACAGAAATAAGAGCAGAGTTGCCACGCTTCAGCACGTATAAGCCGCCATCACGCTTACCAGTTGCCACCACCCTTCCCATTTGACGGTTCTGAATAGAGAAAAGGTTATTAGTAAATGTAACAGATAAAGGAAAATCAGACGTTAATTTACTAATTGAAAGGAGATTTTTGGTGAGATGGGGAACAACTAAAACATCCAATAAATGAATATTTGGGGTAGGAGAGACTGTACCAGTATGAGTAATGGGTAAAGAGGCACCATTGCCCACAATTACAGAATCCTTACCAGTGTACTGAGTGGGCTGATCCAAAATAGATGGTTCTGTAGACATGTGGGCCGAAGCTCCAGTGTCCAAGAACCAATCAGGGCCTGCTGAGTCGTTGAGAGAACAGGAGCTTGCAAAAGCTTCAGCAAGATGGGTGCTATTCTCAGTTCGGGCATACCTCTGGTTGCACTGATCGGCATAGTGACCATCTAGACGGCATATCTGGCAGCGAGGAGGACGATGACCTGAACCAGAGGAGGGGTGGCCACGAGTTGCAGAGGAGGTGCAGCCATGGCCAGTGCGACAGCCCTCGGAGTTGCGGCCACGAGTTGCAGAGAATCGGCCAGAACCTCAGTTTGCGGCAGTGAAGGCTGCAACGGGAGGGGCAGTGGGTTCAAGAGATTTCTGAAAGAGTTCAAAACTCTCAGCCTTGGAAACCAGATCAGCAAAGCAAGGAAGAGGGGTGAGCGCCATCTGCGCAATGGAGAAACCCAAGAAATCGATGCCAAGACCACGGAGAAACCAGTGGATTTTGTCGGTGTCATCCATAGGCCGACCAATCACATGGAGTTGGTCACAGAGAGCCTTGAAAGAGCGAGCATATTCAGCAACAGGTCTGGTACTACGTTTCATCAATTGAAGTTCATATTTGAGATGAATTTCTCGAGCCTTCGATCAGTGATTGAAGGTATTCTCCAAGGTAAGCCAGACCTCTCGTGCTGTGGTAAGCCCAACCTCTACCATGGCTTCTTCGGTGAGAGAGGAACGAAGGAGGCAGAGGATTTTCTAATCAACAACTTTCCATGCCAAGTGTTTGTCACTGGGTGTCTGAGGAGTGGCAGAATCAAATTGAGGGGGAGGGATGATGGTGCCATCGACATGACCAAGCATATTTTGACTCTCAAGAAGGGGAAGCAATTGACTCTTCCAGAGGAGATAGTTGGTGGAGGAAAGCTTGATTGTGATCATGTGGATTAAGGTATTGAAAGGAAGAAGATTGGAGGAGGGTTCAGTGGCCATGGGTGTCTCACAGGATCGAGGATTGGAGGAGGTTTCGGTGGCCATGGGTGTCTCACAAGATCGAGGAGAGGATGATTAATCCAATGGGATGCTTTGATACCATGAGAAGGTTGTATCCAAAACCACCGCACATTCAATCGTGGTGAGTCTATATTATTTATGATATCAAGTGACAGAATAATTAAAAATCAATAGGCGAATTGGAAGGAAACTATATATAAATATTCCTAGAATCAAGGGTCAGCTAATCTCCTAGAATCAAGCCTTAGGTGTAGGCAAATATCCTCAACTGTATCCTTAACATTACTGACGTACTATCTTAGTCGTATAACAAATAACAAATAGCTGGACTTTATTACTCTGGCTTCAGGGTATTCTTCATCTTTTGCATATTAGTCATTCTTGGTAAGCTTCAAATCCACTGTTAAAATTCTTCTGTTTTCATTAATTGCATCATAAAATCGAAAGGTTCACAATACTATGTGAATGCTATCATAATATAATGTTGTTTTAGACCATTAATATAAGGATGTTATGATACAACAGATTTCCTTACCCTGTTTCTTGAAGATTAGCTACGCTACTGCATCCACTCCACA
Organism: Pinus tabuliformis; assembly: GCA_031772625.1. Lineage (NCBI taxonomy): Eukaryota > Viridiplantae > Streptophyta > Pinopsida > Pinales > Pinaceae > Pinus > Pinus tabuliformis. The sequence goes on along the minus strand of CM062819.1, from coordinate 1,499,188,591 downwards.
AAGATCTAACGTATTTGCATGCACTTCTTGCAAAGTCTAGAGGAGAAAGTGTTCAGAAAAATGTTTTCTCGCACCATATTTTCCACTTGACGATATCCACAAGTTCCTCCTGATACACAGAGTCTTCGGAGATTGTCGTGTCCTCAAACTACTCAAGGTTTGTGCCATTGCCGTAATGCAAAAATTGTTGTCTATATTGTAGCATACGTAGTTGATAGTTGATAATAGGGTACAATGAAAACTATATTGCATTAATAAAGGAGTTGAAGAAAGGATTTGAGATGACAGATTCATGACACCTTCACTACAACATGGGAATTGAAGTGAACCAACATCTAAGGTATGTATTCATTTCAGAAAAGAAGTACATTGTTTGATTTTTGAACAAGTTTGGAATCACTAAATGTAATCCTTTGTCCACTATAATGGAACAAAATATGAAGCTCACATCAAATGAAGGAAATGAATTTTACAATGAAACTAAATTTAAATAGTTTGTGTCAATTCTTATAGGTTTGTGTAAAATACTTGTGAAGGAAATTTCTCTCTTGGAAAAAGAGTTCTAGAGTGCCTGAAAGGAACTCAAGACTTTGGACTCAAATATTCATATGTGGATGACTTCAACTTGATTGGATATTTAGATTCAAAATTTGATGGAGATAAGGGAAATGCAGTTTATACTTCAAGATATGTTATGAGTCTTGGATAAAGAGTTGTTTCTTGGAGGTCACACAAATAGTAATTTCTAGCATATTCCACACTATAAGAAGAATATTTGGTAGTTGTAGAAGCAACCAAGGAGATTGCGGGGCTTAGGAAATTTCTTCAAGACTTGTAGAAGAAACAAGGGAAATATACCCCTTCGAGTTGAAAATACTTTTGCAATTAAGTTGGCTAAAAATCTAGAATTCCATGATCGAACCAAACCTATCAAAACAAAGTATCATTTGACTTCACACCATGTAGAGGCAAAGACTATTGATTTATGACATTGTTCCACAAATAAGAAAATTGTAGACATCTTCACTAAAGCACTCAAAAGGGAAAAGTTTGAAATATTCCAAATGATGTTGGGACTCACAAACACTTTTTTAGATTGAGGGGGGATGTTAAACACCTAATCTTCATGGATTGGGTGAGAAAGTTTATATATGTAAATTAAGAAAAATCTTAAAGTTAGAATAGGAAGCAAGCTCATAATATGAATCCCTAAATTCAAACCTCCTCATGTTATCAAGTAATGTTTATGTTAATGTAAATCAACATTGAGGGGTCATTCCTTTCACTAACATTTTGTGAGTGATAAAAAATATATTGAGTGTAACATTCATAATGATCATAACTAGATTTCATAAAGCGAGTCCAAGCAATGTTTCCTCAATAATAACTTTTATACTATTTCCTCCATTTCCAATAGTTTAGATACATATATAATATCCCTCATTTAAGCTTGAATGGTTCATCAATAATCCGTAAGAAGAGAAATAGTGTTCCATTTAGTATCCCAACTAAATGGATAATACCATCAAATTTGTTCACATTGACTTTTAAAAAGTATTCCCATGAATTGTGGCCTTGAAAGGATGTGTGATGACTATTCTTACCTAGAAAGAATTTACTAGTGTGCATACTTTCACCTATTAAATATTCTCCCATATATGCATATGTATGGTATTCATTTTATAAGAATCCAATATCAATACTTTCCATTCTTTAAGATTCTTATTTTGCTTGGAAATTTATTTAGAAACATGTGAGAAAATTTCAATAATTTAGTGCTAATATATTCCTAAATCATATCAGGCAATTTTGAATGATATTGGTACAAAGTATGTACATCACTTTTTGCTTCCATCTTATACATATTGGGCATGGGGAAACCTAAAATCTTGCTAACGTGCTATTCCCAATTTATCTCAATATTTTGACAAGATGGAAGAATGCATTTTGAGACTTATCCATAACAATTTTAGCATGGCTCCACTAAAACAAGTTTTAGAGGTCTATTCCAATGATAAGCACAATGCAAGGAATTCCCAAATTCTTTTAAGATGTAAATATGTAGGAATATTTCTCTTTCACTTTAATGGCTAGTGTTTGTAAGGTCCTAAGGAAAAACGAGTGTCAATTTTTCTAGCTCTTTGGCATACCCAATTCTTTTTAATAATAATGCACTTTTTAATATTTCTTGACACTAATTGAGGGGGATGACCTATACCCTAAGCCATAATAACTGATTCACTGGTATGTAAGAGTGATATTCTCAAATGTTTTCTCTTGCATACTATTTTAGGTGTTCGTATGTAAAATATAATTTTGTCTACAAGTATTATCTGATGTGGAACTACATGAAGGCATAGTAATAGAGGTTACGTTTACATTAAATTAGATGACAACAATAGTTTTTTGTACATATATTACTCCTTAATCGTAGGTTTATGTACCTAAAAATAGATCCATATTTTATTTACAATCATCATAATACATATCTAGCCTAAAAACAATTTGTTAAAATTTGGCAGCATCATAACTCACCAAAAACTGTTTTATAACACTTGGAGTGTTCCCTGATTGTTAGTATTGAAACATAAAATAGGTATACAAAGATAATAAATGGAAGAAACTAATTAGTTAAGATAAGTAATGTGAAATATGTGAAATATATCCTTCCACTATGATAATTAGAAGAAAAACAAAATCCACCTCCCTATTAAGGTGGGTTGAACTTGCAATTGGAATAGTTCCAAATACAACAACACTTCGTAATACCTTCCAATAAAGTATGCTTAAGAGGTTATAATGACAAGTGAGATACACCTCGATAACTCATGTAGAGGAGATGAAAAGGACACAAAACATTGTAATGGTAACTAAAACAAAGCATTAATTTTTTCCTCCCATGTAACAAGATTGCTAATATGTAGATTTGTCATATTCCCAAGAGAGGGGAAAATCGTACAAGGGTGATGACTAACAACTATGCATACGATTGTAATACCTGTAACTAGCCTTGAATCCATAGCAATAGACAACCAAACCACTTTATCCATGATATGGATCTTACCAAGAATGTTGATTATGGATAATAAATGATGATGGTTTTCCAACAAATTTGGTCTTACGTAAATCATCATGTTCGATGTGAAAGAATGAATACACAATGTAATTTCTACACAAGGAACTACTACTACAATGAAATAGTGTAGATATTAAATGTCATGTTGGTTATATGTTACTAAAGATGAGACCTACATATCATTTTCCTTCACAACAATTCATACTAATGGAACTCATCAAATCCCCACTAAGAACTTGATTTTCATTCATAATATGTTGGGAGAGGTTGCAAACCGTAACTTCGCGTTTTGATTCATAGTATGTTAAGAGAGGTTACAAACCAAAACCTGTTGAAAATAAAAAAACTTGGATTTGCATTAAGAAGAAAAGAGACTCAAAAAACATAGGGACATCTCTATCCCAAATGTTATACCTTGCATCACACCAAAGATGCAATGATGGATGAAGTTGAGGAAATCAAAACAAGTTTAAGTAGATTTTTTCACTAGTATATAAATCTAGGTTTGAGGTTGGAGAAAAAGTGGGAGATGAAAAAATTATGAGTACAACTATGAGAATTCACACCCCCTAGATGCTTGAAGGACAAAAAGGATAAATTACAGAAACTATTTACAACACATCATAGGTATATAGAGTAAAAGAAAATGAGACTAATGGGGCCATTAACTAGTTAATATGCTCTGTGGATAGCCCAAAACATTACAACATGTTGAGATAGAGTGAAGTAGAGAATTCCACAACAACATACAATATTGATGAATAATAGAGGGAAAAATTAGTAGAGAAAAGCTATTCAAACATCATGGACTTGTAGATTGAGGTTGATTAATTAATAGTTAATTCCCAAAGAAAGGAGAAGTTTGTTGAAATATAAAAGATCAATGAATAGTTATATTATATATTTATATTTTTGTTAGGAATAAGCCCAACTTGACTAAGTGTGATTGAGTGTAGAAAAAGTATACAAAAGACTCTAAAAGATACAAGCATTGGTAAACATAGATAGGGCATCTATTAGGGAGATAAGACTTCAATCAAACCTAGAGAAAGCTTAGACATTTATGTTAGGATAAAAGATATGGATCCCTAAATGGTAAAGGAAATTGCAAGCATTTGAGAAATGCATTCTTATATGTCATGATGTCTATCAACTAGCCTCAAAATTTATGATATGGACTTATTTTCCCCTTCATTTTGACAATTGAAATTATGGTACCAATTTAAGAAACATGCAATTAAAGTTCAACCACAAATTTTTGGGATTGGAGAAATAGCTAGAAAAAAAACAATTGTAGACGAATCTAATGGATGCAGTCCTTAGTATTGATAAGATGAAGTGATGGAGGATTGAAATCAAACACGTAGATGTGGGAGATCACAAAGAAGATATTAATACCACTAGCTATGTGGTAACAATGCGTACCGAAAGGGATAGTTTGTATAACGTGAGGAGTTAATTAGTAGTTGGATGTTGAAATATTATGTGTTTTATGGGTTACAAATTGACAGAGCCTTATGTCTATAGATTGACCAAATGTATAATATTCTTTCATCTTATTATGATATATTGTGTGTTTTATATATAGTTATGCATATAGATTTTGTGAAGAGTTAATATGTCTTAATTAACTCCTACTAATTATAAGATTAACATTAATTTAACTATATCCTAACATTAATTCATGGAAATGCATTTGTATGCCATAATCTTTCTCAAATTCATGTTAAGCCAAGTTTATTATTTTAACTATTACACTACAAAAGCATTGATATAAGTAAATTTGTGTTCATAAATTTCCTCAATATATTTTTTCCTATCATGTTAAACCCTAAATTTTTGGGAGATCAACATTCCATAAATAAAATGAGAAAGGACTAAGATAAAAACGAGAAAGGACCAAGATAAAAATTCTTATATATGTAATAATATTTTTTTTCATTTTTTTCCCTCTAAATTGTGTGTAACTACACATTCTTGTCGATAAACCTTATATATTGTAATTCATTTTATTCGCTCTACCATATTCATCATATTTTTCATCACAATGGTTAAAAAGAACTTGTAACTATATGATGTGATTTTTTTCCAGAAGAAAAACTGAGTTTCATACCAATAACATAGAAAGTTACATTTTCATGGATTTATATCACATCATACAGATCAACTCAACAAAAAAGAAGATCATCCACATGATTGTTTCTCAACAAGAGAAGAGCCAAAAAGAAAGAAAAACACGGGAGTTTGTAGGGATCCCCACTCAAAAGGACACCTTAAAAAAAAAAGACCAAATCACATCAACAAAAATCAGAATAAAATCTCAAACGATCCCACACCACAACCCCTACCATCAAAGAACTTTTCAAAGAACATAAAGGCCATAGAGAGGGAGAGACCAAGTTTTGAGAGCACATCAGCCTCCATGTTCTCCTCCCCCAAGACATGTGGAAAGGAGACAAGGAGAAGGAAGGGATAATGTTCCTAATCAACTGAATCCAATTGTAGAGAAGTGGAACCTCAAGAGAGCAATGACCCTGAATGCAGTTGATCAAAACAAGGGAGTGACCAAAACTAAGGAAATTATCAATGCCCATCGAGGAAGAGCATTCTAGAGCATCCCACAACGCAATAACCTCAGCTCTACAATTGTCCCCCTGCCAACATACCAGAAGAAATGATAATGAACAAAAGGGTCCAAGTGTAGGGAGACACCACATCCACAATCCCCTTCATAATAGGCACCATCAAATGAACATCACAGAAAATTTTAGGGGCTAATATTGGCAAGTGGGTTAATTTTCCATGTTTTTACCAAAACCAAGATTCGGCAATTTACATTTTTTTCTAAAAATGATTCGCGTGCATTTTATAGTATAAAATTATTTTACCTTTTAAATCGCCAAAATTTTATATAAATATAAAATCCTTAGAAATATAAATATTTTTACAAAAGTATTTCCAAACATTTTACAATTTGCATATTAGTTACTAGTAAGATTCGCCAAGGTTTCTAAATTTTAAGATAAAATTCCATCCTTAAAATTTTAGTTGATGAACATGTAGGAAAAATGCTAGCCAAATCAACATATGAGGAAAGACCAAAGACAATTCTTTGGAATAGAGGGGCCAATTTCCTGGAAAAAAGCCACAATGTCTACAGCAACAAAGTTAGTCACTCGGAGATTGTCCTAAAAAATAAGAGCATTCCTGGCTCACCAAATCCCCCAAAGGACATAGAGGGGAATGGTTCTATGTGATTTAGCTCTGATATTCCATAAATTGAAACATTACTGAGTGGAGAGTTAATAATTAATATGAGGGACACCCAAAATTGAGGCCACCTCCACCCATATCTAGTCGGCAAAGGGGCAGCTGAAGAAAAGGTGGAAGCAGTTTTCAAAAACTTGTCTACATAGGTAGCACCAGCTAGGAAGAAAGAAACCTCTTCTATGTAAATTGTCCCAATTTAGAACAATGTTGTGAATGGCCAACCACAAAAATCACTTAATCTTTAAGGGAGCTTCCCACGCCCATAATAAAGAAGTAATATCAAAAAAGAACAACTATTGAGAAGTGGAGGTGACATGATCATAAACTTCCTTGACCAAAATCTTGTCATTCCCAATGTGTCTGCCCCACAAAAACACATGAAACCTCTGTGAAATGTTAGTGCCGGCCATACAAAGAGTGCTGGGATACCTTTGCCATTCAGCCATCATGTCTTGGATAAACCAATTTGCCAAAAATGTGGCCATGTCCTCGATAAACCAATTTGCCAAGAATGTGGCGAGGTATGAGCAACAAAGCCCTACCTGGACCACTCCCACAAGCAATTATATGATGTGAATTATTGTTGTAATTTAACGATGTGATGTGAATTACTGTTCTAGTTGGAGTGTCGTTGAATTCAGTTACTTCTCCATTCCCAAGACTTATTTTGTGGTCGTCGGCGCGCACAATTTTTTTCCTAGTTCCAATGTCAATTTTCAAAAATAAAATAATAAATTGGTCAGGCACAAGACGGCGCCTTCACCGTCAAACCAATGAATGGAAAAAGAAGATATAATCATCCGCTGATTCAAATTAAGTGGGCACCATTATGTTTGAAAAGTACAACTTTTAAGGATTTGATGGTTTTTGTCGCAATTTATTTCTATGTACCTTCAAAATATGCAGTCGGAACGCACCTTCAATTTAGGGCAGGAGAGGGACCCGTCAAGGCATCCCCACATGTGGCAATCACAAATGTTTCTTTGTTACTTCCTTGACATTTCCGTGCTCATTATTAGAGGCAATACAACGTGAATGGGCAGAATAAACAGGAGCCTTGTAAGTTATTAATGGAGTTGTAAGTTATTAATGGAGTTGTCTATAATGGGATTTTTTGGAGATTCTGGTGACGGAATTCGGCGGAAGAAATTGAGGTTAAATCTTGATTTGTTGCAGTTAAAATGGTTTTTTAACTGCATATTTGGATTCGGACTCTTTGATTGTGCAGAAAATAGCTATCAAACTTGCGATTCCAATAAATTGCTGCCGGATTTTGACTGGAAAAACCCACTGAAAAAGCTTCCAAAAAGCCGGATTTTGACTGGAAAAACCCACCGAAAAAGCTTCCAAAAAGTCTCATTATAGACAACTGCGTTATTAATGTAGCAAATGGATTATTTTAATTTTAAATTTGATGCACAAAATGTGGAATTATAAACTTAATAAAATATAACAGCTAGTTCAATTACGGTAAATTATAACGAAATTTAAGTTTTGGAATATAATTATAAGAAACTTCTTAATATTTCCCTTAATTATGTATGTGCATAATCTAAATTTTAGAGGGGTAGTGTATGTTTAAAAACTGTTTTTGTTTGGTCAGTGATTTAAGGAAAATAGGTTAATCGCCAATACTTAAAGTTATTTTCAAAAAGTTTTAAAAAATGTAGTGTATGTTTTAAAACTGTTTTTGTTTGGTTAGTGAGTCAAAGAAAAAGTTAATCACCAAAATCCAGAGTCATTTTAGAAAAATGATAACCTACTAAAACTCTGGGTTTTTTGCACATGATGTGCATGATGTGTTGGTTGGGGCGGTTGGCTTTAGCACCCCAGCCACGTTCAATTCCTGCGGGAGCTGCAACGCACAGCAACATTTGTTTCGAGAATGACGCGTATGTGTTTTGATGTGACGTATTCTGCTCGCTTCGACCATATTTGATGTATTATGATTCTTCAGAGGGGATTCTCTTCCCCACTGAAAACTCTGAGTTTTCGTAAATTATAATAATAAATCAAAGTGCATTAACTTATTTGAAAACTAATTATATTAAATTTTATTTTAAAATTCATTTTTTCTCGCTTAAAATTTTAAGCTATATTTTATAATTTTAATAAATTTCCAAACCGCTTCTGATGATAAAAGTCTTCCCGCGGTCTTAAAAAACTATCTTCAAAGAAGACTTTATCCTTTAAAAAATAATAATGAACCTCTGACATCGGATGGAGTGTGACATCCTTCGTTACCGACGTACTATCTCAGTCGTATAACAAATAAGAAATAGCTGGACTTTATTACTCTGGCTTCAAGGTATTCTTCGTCTTCCGCGTATTAGTCGTTCCTGGTAAGCTTCAAATCCACTGTTAAACTTCTTCCGTTTTCGTTAATTGCATCATAAAATCGAAAGGTTCGCAATACTATGTGAATGCTATCGTAATATAATGTTGTTTTAGACCATTAATATAAGGATGTTCTGATACAACAGATTTCCTTACCTTGTTTCTTGAAGATGAGCTACGCTACTTCATCCACTGCACAAAGATCTAACGCATCTGCATGCGCTGCTTGCAAAGTCCAGAGGAGAAAGTGTTCTGAAAAATGTTTGCTCGCACCATATTTTCCACCGGACGATATCCGCAAGTTCCTCCTGCTACGCAAAGTCTTCGGAAATCGCCGCGTCCTCAAACTACTCAAGGTTCGTGCCATTGCCCTAATGCCGTTTTGTTGTTTAGGCCTTTCTGCTTAACGTATACTAGCACAGCAACCAATAGATAAATGCTAATTTCACAGAAAAGCATTCACAAAAACTCAGCTAAGGCTACACAGGAAGTAATAAACGGCCACATATAGTGTTTCTACCCCTTAGGTTAGATCTCCTCAAATCTGATATATTGAATTTGGTTACGTTTATATAATTGTAGAGGCTGTATGATTTACATTTGTATATGAAGAATGGTTGAATTCGACTAATTTTTATTAATTTGAGTTGCTGAAGAGTTATAATTGCATATGAGGAATTATGAAAAGTGTTAATCAGCGGAAAAAATCTTATTTTTCACCCAGATTTGTCCCGACTTCTTTATTAATTTTACTTATTTAGATAATAAGTATAGACTATTTGCAAGCAAAGATTGATAGAATCATACGTTTTCAGCGAGATTCATACCTGAACTTCTCCTATAAAAATTCTTTAAAACTTACTTATCGAACAAACTTCATGTTCAAATTCTTCTTTTTTGATTCATTTCACTGGTTCACTGTATCAAACTCAACTTTTACATGAATTACTATCTGTCTTGCAACTTTCCGAATCATATCTTTTTAATTCATTTAGTAGTATCACTGTACCAAACACTACTTTTCCTTTCAATTACAATAGCCATTACAATTGTTTTAATATGCATTTTTTTAATATATGTTTGGTTTTTTATTTCGATTTAAGGTGGATAAGGATATGTTTAACTTTATCTTTTAATTGATGGCCTAGATTGATTTTCAGAGGAATATGCTCAGCATATGCTTAATCTTAATGGTGATCAATGGTTGTAGTGTATTAAAAAGTTTGTTAAGTTGCATTGACTTTTAATAAAGTAAAAAAATTAAATTTAGCTCACTTGTTCCTCCACCACATCAATTTTCTAGGATTTTGAGTTTATTCCAATTTTAATAAATTTCTCCATGATAAATTCCTCATTATTATTTATAACATTCATTTATATATAATCAAATTTTATTTAACAAAATGGTCCATTAATTTTAATAAATTTAAAAAGTTAGATTTGTGCTACATGACTCCCACCCACCAATTTCCTAGAAATTTGACATTATTCTAATTCTAACAAGTTCCTCCATGATAGGTGTTCATTATTATTCATAACATTCATTTATAATTTTTTTTGGAATTAGTAAGACATTCTTGGTATTGAAATAATTTTTTTGGTTATATTTACCAAGCATTGAGCTATATCAACCACATTAATATTTTATTGTCATTAGACTACTATCAAAGTTATAAAAAAATGTTTACATGGAATAGCAATTTTCTGATAAATTATAGAATAAAATATTTCTATTTCTACTATATCAATATTGTGTTTCCAATATTATTTAGAAAAATCCCCACCAAATTAAATTATTCTAATTTAATAAGTAAATCTATTTATAATTATTATAAATTACTTTTAATTTTATATTTAATATTGATATAGAAGAATCAAATACACTAAGAGACAACGTTTCTCTCCATTTTTTTCAATTTAAAAACACAATCACCACTAACATACACACTCTCTATATATATACTTACTTTTAATATTATCTATTCTTTCAAAGTATAGATGTCATATTTAAAAAATACAAATCTTATTTTTTGAGTTATACAAATAACTTTAAATAGAATAATATTTTTTGAATATGATTTATTGAAAAACAAACATCACTTTTATAATAATATAAAATAATGATTATTAATTATTTTTAAATTTAATTAATAAACACATAAACACTTAATATTTACAATAAACTTACAATATAACAAGATTTATAATCATGGATATTCATCTTATTTTATTATGGATATTATTAACTTATAAATAGAATTTGATATGATACGATGTGCCAATATCATGGTTTATCATCGATGCCATATCCCCCAAAACTAAAGCTCCTTTACAATCAAAATAGTTTAATTTTATTTTATTTTATAGCCTTTTAAAATTAAATCTAAAAGAAAAAAAGTATGAAAGAGATACTGTTCTCTTAGTCAAATTACAATAAAGGTTAAGAAATTAGTTATTTAATTAATAAATTAATATATTTTGAATTTTTAAATTCCAATTAAATACTAGTTGTTATTAACTAGCCATTAATTTAATTATTTATTAATAATATATATCAATTATTATAATCAAAAAAAGAAATTATTTATTAATTAAATTATTATATATGTACTATTTATTATAATAACCAATTTTTATTTATAACATTATGAGAGTCAAATCAAAAACATATTAATACTAGATAAGAAATTACTTATTAATAAATGTTAAATTATTTGTTAATTAAATTATTATATATGTACTATTTATTATAATAACCAATTTTTATTTATAACATTATGAGAGTCAAATCAAAAACATATTAATACTAGATAAGAAATTACTTATTAATAAATGTTAAATTATTGATTAATAAAATTACATAATTATATATGAGTTATTGATTTTAATAATAATTTTTAGTTATAAAATGAGGAGAGTCCAATCTAAAAAAAATTAATAATACATATTAATTCTATTTTTATTCTAAGAATAAATAACTAAAAAATATAATATAATATTTACTAAAAAAAATTAATAATACATATTAATTCTATTTTTATTCCAAGAATAAATAACTAAAAAATATAATATAATATTTAATAGAGTGATGGGTCTCCCTAACGTAGGGAACCCTAGAGGAACATGGGATAGGGTAGACTATCTTCATGTCCTTGGGATTTAGTAGACTTCTTTCATGTCCTTGGGGTCAATAGGGTCTTTAACCGATCTAAGAGAATTTCTAATAGTATTAAGGGGCTTGAGAGAAGAAGAGACATTAATCATCTTCATAATATGGACAATAATGACACACAATATTGAAAACCCATGGTATTGACACATGGAATTCATGTGGAATATAACCTATTTAAAGGAGGAAATTAAACTAGCCTAGATCTATTTTAAGTCGAGATTTATCATGCACCAAGAATGATCAAATCTCTTAATATAAAAACCTCAATTAAAATGAATAAAATTTTGATCTTTTTGATACTTAATATTTTGATGCTTAATAAATCCAAATTTAAAATAAATCTAAATTAATTATAATCTTTTTATTTATATATTAATATTAATTTTAATTTGAAACAAAAATGGCAACCACGAATAGCTCTCGTCATGTTTCAATCGCGTCAGTTATTTCTTAGGTAACCTCCATCGGAAGTAATAAAGGGCTCTCCTCAAGGTTTTATGGCATAGGTTATTTCTCTAAACTTTTCTAGAACTTGATTTATTTTATTTCATTTCAAGATATAAAGAATTATAAAGTGTTAACTTAATTATAAGGTTTTTTCAGCGAAAGATAAAATTTATTGTAATTTGTTATGGTGTTTTAATTTTTAAATTTAATGTAATTTATTTTGTTGTTTTATTTAAAAATTTTATTTTGTTATATCATAAATATAAAAGCTGTTCTCATTTTATTGAATTTTTGGTTTTTTTATTTTTTTAATTGAAATATTTTTTTAATTATTTTTGAAATTTTTGTAAGGTGTGATTTTACACATTCAGTTTTGTTTTTGAATGTGTAGTATTTTGTTGTTATCAAATATTTATGTTATATTGCTTATCTATAATTTAATTTTGGAAATTAATTTATTATTATTATTATTATTTAAATTTATTTATTTTTAAATTGATTGGCTAAGGTTTTATTATGGGTTATTTAGTAACTTCCAATAAATATATATATATATATATATATATATATATATATATATATATTATTTCCCTTTTGTTTAATATTTTAAACTTATATATATTAATAAATAAAAAAACACACACATAAAAAAATAGACATATATATGTTGGTTAATCATATTTCTTAATTTTTTGTGATGACATTCAACAATATAATATTTTATTAGTTGTTTTATTTTTGTGATCTTTATTATTTTTTAGTTTAATTAAGCTATATTTAAGATGAGTGTCAAGTACTAGCTACTATGTAGCTCTTGTTTCATTCAATTACAGTTTTCAAATTAGATTAATATTCGATAGTATTTACTAATTATTTTGTTTTTCTTCTATAAAACTATAAATTAATATTATGTTTTTAATAAATATAATTGAAGTTATGTTTTTTTTTATTAAGTTTGCTAGGGGTGAGGCTACATCATGGTTGTGTCCAAGAATAACACTCAAACATTGACTTCACATTTAGGAGCGATTTCATAGTGCGCTCTATCACTAACTAGTTCAATTTATGTTAGAATTATAGGGGAAATAATTTGGATTTTTTTTTTTTTTTTTCATTTTTCTTTTAACAAGTTTTGTTCCAAGTATTTAGAAAGACCACTACAAAGTCTATTTTATTTTTTAATACCCTTGTTGCAATTGCTTTATTGTAAACTTTATTACCTTAAGTTACTTGTAAATATTGAAGTTGGAAACATTAAATGTGGGACCAAGACTACATTCATTTGATTCACTTATGTAAGTAAATTGTATAATAATAAATCAATATTTTCTTAGAAATGTTATGGGAAACAACACTTGAGTATTTTGGGTAAGTTGTGGGAAAAAAGAGAAAAGTAATAATGGTCACATTAGTTGTGGACAAAAAAGAGAAAAGTGATAGTGATCATAATTCTCCAAAATTCTAAAGGAAAAGACTGTAACTAAGAAACAAGATAACTAGAAAAACATGTTAAGTTTGGTGGAAAGATAAGAAACTACATAGAAAGAAACGTTGTGATGAGTGGAAATTTAATGATAAACATAGCTAGATATAACTTCATGCTTAGAAAGAGAAAAAAAAAAATTATTTTCCTTAATATGTAAAAGGAAATCTAAATAAAGAAAAAGGTGAGCACACCTTAAAAGCATGATAAGGCTAAACAATACGTTGAGAAAAAAAGAAATAAATACCACTAAATAAAAATAGAGTTAGCGCAAGAAACCTAACCTCTAAAGGAGTTATTAGTCCCTGCCTCTGGCATAGAAGAGACTATAGCGTTCAATTGAGCGTTGACCAGCTATTAAATCACTTTGACCGATTAATATATTCGGTACATTTTAGGTTTAAACCAATGTTTTAAATAAAATGTTCTGCTCAACAAATTTTTATCCAATGTTTTTGTTTGGACCTCTTATTGCCGGCCTCACGTGCCCCGATGTTATTTCAGTGAGGGCAAGTTATTTTATCATAAGTTTTTCAAAACAAATGTGTGAGCGAGCAAGTTATTTTATGCAAACTAGGAAGGTTGGGGCAAGTAAACTATTTTATGCAAAGTTTTTAAAACTAAAACACATTTTTCAATATCCAAAGCCACCACTTCTAGCAACATGCCACCTGTAGCTTCTTCTTGCCACTTGTCACCTCTTCTATCTCCTGTCCTCTCTTCATTCCATGCAATATCCTTCTTATCTAAACTTGCAGCTCCATAGCGTAGAGAATTGGCATGGCCTCCATAAACTTGTGGAGCGCAGAGAATTGGCATGCCCTCCAGAAACTTGTGGAGTGATTTTGACAGCCATGCCCTCTAGGGACTTGCAGAGTGATTTTTTAGACGAAGAAGCCAACAACGGTTCTACAAATGAAAATTTGTAAATTGTCGTGATTTTTGAAGATCTCATGATTCTTAACCTGCATCACATCGCAGGTAAATATCATTAAACAATCCTTATATTTTCTATTCATATTCCAGAGGTAAATAATAATTATCAATCCTTACATTCTCTTTACATTATCTATTCATATTTCAAAAGAAAAAGTACATTTTTCCAATTACAATTTTCAATTTGATAACCATAAAAATCATTACAGAGACTCATCATCCTTGAAACATTTTGGTAGCATCTGGTTGTTGGTTTTGTGCTCAATTTATGATGCAATTATTTTTTAGTTATGTGCTGAGAGTTGCATGGCTCGTATCTATATCTATTCATGTCTAGCTTCTACACTAGTGAATTGGACTTGCTTTGATGTTTTAAAATGCATTACTTATAACAACCTAGTTGTTTAGAGGACAATATTTATCAGGCATGTAAACTATTCAAATATTCATGATTTATTGAGTTTTCTTCTTACATTCTGGTATACAAGTTCTATAATATGTATATTACTCCATTTGAAAAATCACTAAGCATTCATCTTTAAAGACAGAGTTCTTCTCTAGAACATAATAATATAGAGTTCAGTTGCGGAGCCCTCCAAGCCAATGATCCAATAATGGCTTTCTATGCAACATAACTGTAATGAGTACGAACATAGCGAAATATCAAAAACCATAACACCAACAACCATAACACTACGAACAAAATGAGGCTCAATAATTAACAGAAAGCTATATATATATATATACATATACATACATATATACATATATAGATATATATATATATATATATATATATATATATATATATATATATATATATATATATATATATACATTTTGTAGAACCATTTTCAAAAAAAACTGTGACGGCTCTAAAAGTATCAATGGACCCAAGACTGGAAAACTATACAGAAATATCATCAAAACATCAGTGAGGGCCTCTTCTGCCTCATACTGAAATTAGAGGAAAAACCTTTGTCGCTAAAGAGCGAAAAAGGAAGAAAACCATTGTTAATTTAAGATAATAACATTGTGGACATAAGGTCCCAAAGCAAAACCTAATACAAAACTCTGTACATTGATAGGTTGATTATAACTATAAGGAAAACGATATATTATACTTGTAGGCTGTTCCGGAGGGGCCGAACTATGAAGAATCAAATCAAGACACAAATAACTATATGAAACCTACGTAAATGAGAAGGAGGAAAAAAAACCCTGAGCCAGCCTGTAACAGGGCCGTATGGCTGTTAACTAAAATAACACAGTTCCAAACTCAACTGCCATAATGTTACCATAAACATGAATTCAAGAACTGAAGGAACAATTTGTTCACAAAAAATCATAACTTCAATGTGCTAAGAGCCCATTAGGGCAGATCCTTCCTAGTAAACGAACAACAAATGAGGAAATTTTATTAAAAGCTTTATGGAAGAACAAAATTACAGTTGGAAGTTGTCGCATTCCTTAAAAAAAAAAAAAAAATGTCTTTCAACCAACGAAAAATCCTAAGCCACAACACTATAATTTGAGAACTCGGAGCAGCAACAAGAATCCCTGAATCTTGGGAATTAAAACTACACCCTAATACCCAGAACTGCACCTGTGATGTCGTCCCTGTAGATTTGATGGAGGAACAAGTGGTCAGAGTCCATTGAACTCCATGCTTAGTCGCAGGGTAACCTGCTAGGGTGGCCAGAGCATGCAAACTTAAATAGTTGGCAACCAAAATCAATAGAAAAATAAATAAACTGTAATTGCACAAGAATTTACCCACCGTGATGGATCCCTATTACACCGAGTCTGTAAGGAAGGTAATGAGGTTGGCTGACAGTCCACCACCTGCAAACAACCACAACAAAGGTAAATTCAGATACTGAGCCATAGAAATTAGAAAATAGAGTAGCAAGGGGAGAAAGGAATTCATGTGTCCCGGTGACTTACCTGTGGATCAATTTCTAGAGCTGGAGATGCCTCTAAGAGGTGAGAAAATGAAATGGCTTCTCAGAAGTTAGCATTACTAGTGATGATGAGTGTTGGAAGAGTTACAGGGCCACCATCGGCAGAAAAATTTGGAGAGAAAAACCCTCTTCGAAGGAACAACGCAAATGAATGGGCCCCATTTGACCAACTTGTTTCACGCAGTTGATAACGTATCTGTGGTAAGAAACACGTGTCAAACTTTTTCATTCATTCTCGGATTATTTATTGAAGCGCTAGGTTCGTTCGGTGAAGTTCGTTGGTATTGATGGCGACGATGCATGGTTATTTTTGAAGGTGGAGAGCATGGCGTGGGATTCTGAATCCATTGTTACACTCCCAAGAAAACATTAGGTTGCCCATGCCATGAAGTAATATGAACAAATGTTGAAGTCTTTTCGAACCATGTTGGCGCCATCTGGTTACATCTGGTAAACCCTGGTAGGGACTACCCCCGCTTGCAGATCTTATTGGGAGTGTAGATGAATTATTCGATAGAATGTGCTACTTCTTACCTTATTTCCAAAGATTGAGATAAATAAATTAATATTCAATTAAATTCTACTAACATGTTTTTTCATGTATGCTTTTATATTGCATTAGTACACAATGGTTGTTTCGTACCAAGAAGGAATTCATCTACCCATATTAATAGGAAATATGGAATATACATAATAGCATGTGCTTTATGATGATGAGTTGGGCATGAATACATGCATAACTAATTAGTTTTGTCTACTAGGTAATTTGAGATATACATGATTTCCTGTGATTTATGATAATGAATACACTCATAACTAATGAGTTTTGTTATATGATTATTTTTTTGAAAAAAAATAAAATAATATATATATATATATATATATATATATATATATATATATATATATATATATATATATATATATATATATATATATATATAGATAATTTTATTCTAAGATTCATGTACAATGCAGAGAATGACTAGCATGCATTAGAGGAATAGATGGAACTTTTTATATGTACTTATTTTAAATATCAAAGAAAAGTGTAAGTTTGCTCAAAATATATCGTGTTAGAGAACTAAGGTATAAGCTGTCTGTAATATATTGTATTTTAATATTTATATGATGTAATATATTGTGTTTTAATATTTATATGATGAATAAATAAACAAAAGGCAATATTGATGTGATGCATAAGTTGCTTGCAATATATTGTGTTTGAATATCAATATGATGAATAAATAAAGGGAAGACAATAACTGCAGATTTCTATGGAAAGGCAACCAACCGGGCAGATTATTTGCTTGGGTCAAATGGGACACGATTGCCAAGCCCAAGAAATGGGGTGGTTGGGGAATTAAAAGACTGGACTTATTCTCCAAAGCTCTGGCGGCAAAGCTCGGCTGGCAACTTATTGCTACAAATAGTCTCTAGACCCGGGTGGCACACGCAAAATACATCTGGCCTGTGGATTTGATGGACTGGTTCAGACAACAGCATAGGGTGAACAACAGCATATCCAACATCTGGAAGGCAGTAATCAATGCTATTCCTCTCATCCGGGAAGGTATAACATGGAGAATCAAGGAGGGCAATGCAGTCTGTATAGGCACGGACCCATGGATTGGTTGTGGCAATGCGCACAGGTTGCCAACAGAGTTGTTACGGTACTTACATAACAGGGATATCACTCATATCAGGCATATTGGAGACACCAACAACTCTACCATACTTCAGCAGGCCTGGAAAACAGCTCAAGATTTGGACATTCCTATACAATGGCATCAATATTGGTATGACTATATGGAAGCACTTACCCAGGCACATATTCAGCTTACGGAAGGGCCAGATGAGATTGTCTGGGCATTTGCAAAGCACGACACTTACTCTCCCAAGGATGGATATCTAAGGTTGATGGAACCTTACAACCCCCCAGATATCAACCCTACATGGAAAACACTCTGGAAGCTCAAAGCTGCTCCTCGAACCCGTCTACTTATGTGGAATATTTTGTTTGACAAGATTCCCACAGGTCTCAATTTGATGAAAAGATCTTTCCATGGTCCTTTCTGGTGTCAACTCTGCCGTAATGATGAGGAGGTACTGAACATCTCTTCCTAAACTGCCCCATCACCAAAGAACAATGGAACTTCATCATAGCTCACTATCCATGCTTAAAAAACTGGCAAGGCAGGAACATATTGGATGCCTAGAGTTTATGGTGTGAAAACCACAATGGAAAAGCCAGAAATATGCCTCTTCTTATATGCTGGTCACTGTGGATTGCAAGAAATCAATCTATTTTTAACTACAAGATACCTCACTAGCCTGCTATCATGATCAGAACCATTGCAGATTTTGATCTCCTACCTGAGGAGGACTCCAATTCCCTCCCCGAATCATCCAGCCTGAAAACATTGACAAGTCTATACCATGGGCATATTTTGATGGTTCTGCTCAGGAGGCGGGTTGTGGTGGACGAGCGATACTTTATTTGAATGAAACCCATTGTATCAAAATAAAAATGAGATTATGGAGGTGAATAAACAATTATGCTGAATTATGTCTCATTCATTTTGCATTAGAAAAGCATTGCAGACATCTACAACTCTTTGGGGATTCCAAAATTATTTGCAATTGGTTAACTAGAGCATCTCACTGAAATGCATATTCATTGAGGCATATATTGGATGAGGCTTACAGATTGATTTGTACATTTGACTCATTTACCTGTCATCACATTTACAGGGAGCGAAACTTGGGGGTAGATTTCCTTTCCAAAGAGGCAGTGCTTAGATAGAGCAATGACTGGCTGATACAGGAAGAGATCGATGGGACGTTCCACCAGCATTATCACAGACCTTTTGTGGAGCTCCGAGACAATGGGCTATAAGCCCTTTATTTTGCATAACTCTTGTATATATTATGTTATTTATATTTCACTGCACTTGATTAACTATTCAGGACATATGGTACCAATTTTGATATTGGGATTCTCTCTCTGAGAAGAGACAGAATTCAAATTTTGTTTTAGTTTCTCTATACAGAGAACAGACACAGGAACAGATGAATTGTTATCATGACTCCCTGCGTGGAGATACATATCTGAACTCTTTTTTGTTTTTTTGAACTCGATAGGCAACTTGCCTCCATCTGCATATGCTCTAGCATCTACAAAATGTAATTCCTTATATATTAATAGAAATTAAGACTTTTTTCCAAGGGAAAAAAAGGAAAGACAATATTTATTTAATATTATAAATAAATGTTAAGAATATTTGCATGATAATTTTTTACCAATAAAGATTAAAAAAAAAACTACATTTGTTATGGTTAAATGTAATTGGTGGTGAGATGTTGAAACAAAGGCTTTGTGCATTAAAAGAGGACTAAGTATTTTTGGAAAAAGAATAATTTAAATGGAGAATCCCATATGATATTTTTAAGGCTTGTATTTCCTAATTTATTAATAAAACTAATTTTAGGAAATAAATTATAAATCAGCATGTAGAGAAGTTCTATAGTTCATTATTATTTGTAGTCGGCTTAAGATAAAACAAAGTGAGAAAATAATAATTCTTCACATACTAAATCAACATGAAGAAAATGTTGAGAATTTAGTTAAGGATAAAAGAGTAAGTATGTATGAAAATAGATCCCATACATAAAGAAAAATGGTTATAGAAGAATATGGTATATTTAATAGAAAGCAAGATTTAAGTGATATGAATAAGTGAAATAATTATATTTAAATATTTTGGTGGCAATGAAACTTCTTTTTACTTACATAACTCAAAGAATTGTAAACGTAGAAGAATAATACTAAGTTTGAACAACTATCATTAACTTACCTAAAAATTAGTCTAAATACAAGTTATAGATATATAACTTAGTCTTAAATACTAAATATTGACACCATTTCATACATAATTAGAGCTCAAAACTAAAACAATTAGGATACACACTATTATACAGGAAAATATAAAACTATTCTAAGGTGTAGTGGTAAGTAGAATGCCTATGGTCGTAATAGGATAATGAAAATCCTCATATTAGGATAAACCTACAATAGAAAGAAAAGGGTCTAATGAATATCCTCGTACATGGAATGTACTTGGTGTGCAGAGAACAATAATTTAAATCCATGCTAACTTTGTATAGGGGAAAGCATGACCTCAAAAAATCAGGAGGAGGAAGCTTCTATTAGCGGGCCATATCTAAATTCTATAGAGACCTAGAAATTGAATTAAGAAGTTTAGTCGTAAATTTTAGATTGATATATTCATTGAACGGTGTGACATACAATGCTTGTTTGAAGAGATTTACCATTAGTATTATAACAAGGAGGAGGATTAAAAAATATAACTTGTTTTCATAAATAAAAATGACTCTAAATTTAATTGTTTTTAAACCAAAAATGGGAACTGAGTTGTTACCAAAAGATAACTAGAATGACTCAGGGCAATACTAATGTTGATCTTAAAAAGGGTTAGCCCTAAGAAATTTATTACGAAAACCTGTAGAAAGGAAAGAAAAAGCTCGATAACAATCATTAAAGGGTTTGGTGGCCAAAATAAATGACATTATAGCCCTAGTATCTAAAGAAATAGAAGGTGCTAACTCTAATAACATTGGTTTAAATATGAAATAGAAGAAGCCAGAGGAAAAATAGGAATAAATGATTACTTACATGAGCGGGCCAATTATTTTCTTTGAACAAGACTTGCATCCAAAATAAACAAATCAATAAAGGAAAATTTTAGAAACCCTTGGTTTCACACAAATATTAGAACCCTGAGTAGCTTATATAACAAGAAAAACCATTGGATAATAAGAAGAGGAATGAAATCCCTATACCCAACTATTACATAAGACAAATCTTAATTGAATTGGAGAAAACAAGAAAATCCCCAAAATGATTAGAGCCAATGGTATGAACTATAGCCAAAAAGGTTGAAATTATGACTTAGGTTATTTTAAAGCAAAATTGCCTTCTCTGAAGAAAAAAAGGAAAAAAGGAGATGTGTGAAGGGAACCAAAGACAAATCAGTCATGAACCAAATATCCTTGGACAACCTATAACCTTACATCAAAATTCAACTATTGAGTGAAGGACAATTGCAAAATAAAATAGAGGAAACATTATAAAAGTAGTAATACTCATCAAGTAAGTGTTGAAACAACCTTCAAAAGGAGGGTTATGGATTACCTATTATCGGGCAATGAGGAGGCTTATTTTCATTTCAGCTACAATATCTACGAGAGAAAGCACACCAAGATAAAACCAAAACAACATCCATGCAACTTAAAACTCTAGGTGACAACAAAGAATTTGATTGACATGGAGAAATAACCACAGTTGATAGTTGGAAAGGGTAGTCAATATCAAGGTTGTACCCTCAAATTTTTCTAACCATTTCATTTCAAGGAGCGATCTGGGCCATCCATCTCTCACCTTGTCACATGGATGCATCTTAGCCCCCTCCCATTGGAAAATGCAACATAAATAGCGGTGTGACTAATAGCTCTTAATCCTTGGTGCTTTGAGGGTTAAGCAATGTTTTGTGTTCATGGTGTGCACCTCATGGTTAACACATAGAGTATGTTTGTTGAATGAATGACATGTCCTAAGTTCAAACCCATATATGTTTTTAAGTTATGCATTGTATTCCAAGGTAGTAGTAACTTGGTGTTAAGAAAAGCCTTGTCATTGTCATGAACCCAAGGTACAAGGTCCAAAAATATACTTTTATAACCCCTCTATACATATATTTAGATTACCTCAATGGGAAACCAAAACAAACACGAAGAATAATTAATTATGTAGCCATGTGACCAATTGAATATATGTAATAGTTTTCAATGTGATAACTATATATCCATAAGTCTCAAGGATCACTTATAGAAAATATTAGAAAGACAAAGAGAACATGTATTTTATAAATTAATAGTGTAGACAATTAATTTTTTTTAGTGTGTGTTTGGAGGTACATTACATGTGTTATTAGAGGTGTAGGTTACAACACTGATGCCTATGAACCAAACCATAGGTAGAATTTAATAAATCATCATTTTTCTTTACATAGTAAGGAGAAAAGAAAAGAATAGTCATGGTAGACCCATCTACAAGACCTCTTGATGCTAAAGAAGAAATTTGGGTGCAACTAGGTGGTGAGCCATTACCACACGAGGTTGAACTATTGGAGATTATCTAAGGTTTCAAAATGGAATTAAATAGTATTAATGTAGATAATGAAAACTTTTTGAAAGTTAATGTTGAGAAAGAAAGACTCAATTTTTTTTTAACTAATAAGCGAAATATGAAAATAGTAGGACCAACTATAGATGAGGAAGATAGGGAGGATTCCTACTAAAGCAAAAAAGTTGAAAGCATGGTGGAGAGTGAGGTTATTAGACCTCAAAATGGAGGAAAATGATTGAAATTTAGTGAAAATGCCACTACTAGTAACTAATTATGTAAATTAACAAAAGGTAGAATTGTAGGGAGAGTTTAAAAAATTGGACTTCCCATGTATGATGGTGAATCAGAGGAGAAAACTAAGCTAAACCTATTAAATATGAATAAATATTTTTAGGCATATGAGTATCCTAGCAGTCAAAAAGAGAGATTGGCAATTTGTCGGAAGTAAGGTAAAGAATCCCCATGGTGGGAAGAGATAAGGACTCTGCATAATATGGAGGATAAAATTGTTAGTTGGGAACATTTCGAAAATAATTTCAAAGAAAATAATTTGATGGAAACATATTTTGATAATAAAGATAAATAATTTCATGAATTAAAACATGGTCAAGTGACCATGGATTAACTACTCACTAAATTCATCCATCTCCTATGATATGTACCATATATTTGTGAGGAGAAAGGAAAAATTTAGTGATTTATCAATGATGTACTTGTTGTCACTGCAACAAACACCCTGCAAACTTTTTCCTACATCCAAATTTTGGACCCTTCTTATGGTCATGCCATCTCTCGTTTTAAGGCATTAAGGCCATGCTTAGTCATGTTTTTGAAGTGTTCAAGTCTCCCTTTAAGAATTCTAGGTGTCTAAGTGACATTCTTTTACATTCTTATCTTGTCATGTCCCCATAACGAAATTTTTCTAAGAAATCCTAGCAGCCAATGTTTATCCTTGGAGGTCAAGCATTCCATAGCTCTTTATGAAAGTGACTTTGGAGTGCCTAATGATACTAGTTGCATAGTCTCTAGAGATAGTGACTACAAAATCCTTGGTGACAGTGCTTGCATAACCATTGATGCTAGTGCTTGCACAGTTCCTAGCAACAGATGCTACGAAATCCTTATGGATAGTGACAGTGTGAGGGAACCCTTTATAGATAGCGATTTCATGCTCTTTGTTAATGGTGAGAGTGTAATTTTCAAGTCATTAAATTCACTCTTGGGTCTTTGTTTCCCAATATTCACTAAGCACATTAAAAAATCCTAATCATAATTGCATGTCTAATCCCCTATATAAATAATCCAATATGAAGCTCATCCTTATATTTATCTCTTTCCTTCGAGATCTATGTAGCATTGGAGTATAAGGAGAATTCTCTCACTGGTGGTTTCAAATGCCTCATCTTCTAGTTGTGTTTCTTCAACTATCACTTTTTCTTTTACAAGTTTCGATTTTTTTTCTTTTTCTCTTACATATGTCATTTTTCTTGTTCTATATTTTTCAAGTGTCTCATTTTCCTTCTTTTATTCTTGCATGTGTCACTTGTGATTTCTTTGTGTTTGCATGTATCACTTTTACTCTTTCATGTGTTTCTTTTGCTTGTTTTCGCACATCATAAAGGCACCATGCAACACCTTCTAGAGTCACTTCAACACACTCTCTTACACTTGTTGATGATAATTATCATTAGAACATGTGCTGGACACATTCTTATGGCATACCACACCTTTTGGTTGCAGTCAACACTTGTGTCATAAAGGTACATCTTAAGTCTCGCACTTTGAGATAAGTGTCACTTTATTTTCATTTAACTGTAGACATATTGATTTTGGGTACCATACATATTTTTGTCATATGTTTGATTATGTAGGTGTGTGTGATCATGTCCTATACTTGTTATATTCTCTTACTCCTACTATATTCTTTCACTGATCCCACACTTAGTCAATTTTGAAGTTTTATTTGTTCTCACAACTTATGCAATAGATGACCAACCTTCAACCCTCAGCCATGTGTATTTTAAACTATAAATTCCTCATATTGAGTGATGAAGTCCTCACCTCCTCGAACTATTCATTGCACAATCCTAGAAGACAACCAGATTCAACTACACATTCAGCAACCTCAGAGTATAGTCACTCCTTCTTGATGGTTACGCTTGCTCAAATAAAAAATCTTAATCAATCCTTCCATGAATTGTGTATTGTACATTCTCAATGGCTATTGGGGCCATTTATGGAGGCTTTTAATGCTCAACTACATAGTCCCTTGAGCCTCTTCCTTAGCCACTATGCATTTCCGATTCATAGTGCCCAGTCTTGTCACTCTTGTCTCATGAACTACTCAACTACGCAATGCCTGGACCATATATTGCCTCCATTACACACCTTCACTGTAGTAGGGAAATCCTTCATCCCTTGAAGTGCTCAAATATGGAATACACCGATCCTCTCCCTAAAGCACTGTGCATTGCGCAATCACAATACCTAAGCTTTCTATCCTTGCATCCTAGATTGCCCAATGCACAATTCATTTCTTACCTCTCCCTTGACATTGCACATTATGTAGTCATAGTTTCTACATCCTCAGTCCCCACCTCCTGACTTTGCGCACTACACTCAAGAAGGCCTCTTGCCTTGAGCCTTTCACATTATTCCATCACATTTTACATTTGTACAAGATAGAATAGGTGATTTCGACATTGATGTTGTCATGTCATGAGTGAATTTCATCTGTAGGTGCAATCACCTTATCATGAAAATATTATGATTAAGGAGGTTAGAAAGAAGAGGATACAAGAAGGAAACTCATGGAGATGAGACACAAAGATGCTATCATGCATGAGTAAAGGAATATTGGATGAAGATAGAGAGATGGAAACTCATGTTGACTTAGAAGATTCCAACATGTCCAGACCCTTTGGAGGGTGAAGATGAAGTACAAGGTAGATATATCATGAAGGATTGAATACATAGAAACAAAGAATAGAATTTGGCAGTAATGTGATGTTTAAAACTCTTTTCGTGGTTTTGGAAAATTCTTCAAAAATATTTTTCATTAGATTAACTAAGATTGTTTTGGTAAACTTTTAAGAATTATTTGAAAATCTATTTCAACGAAGTCCCTAAAACCATTTTTCTTGGTGAACATGGAATTTTTTTCCTTCAATGGTCGTAGAAAAACATTTTCTTTTTTCTTCTTGGTGGTATTAAAAAAACTTGTTCTTTTCAGTTGTCTATAAACTTCCCCTTTTTAGTGGTCTCTCAAATACATGTTTTAGAGGTCTAAAAAAAATTCTTTAGAAGAATTCATAAAATTATTCTTATAAAATTTTAACCAAATGTATAGTGAATATAAATGATTCATTTTGAAATTAGAACTAATATTTGCCATTAATTGGTATATGTAAATTTTTATATAAAGTTTATGTAGGGTCACCATCAACTGTCTATAACCATTACATGTAGGGTTCCACCCAATATATGTGGATTCTTTCCAATTCCATTATTTCCACCCAATTTAGCACAAACTAAAACTTTGTAAATATTAATTTTGATAAGAACATACAAATATGTAAAAATATAGGTTTGGTGGTGGAGCCAAAGCTTTGATACCACAATGTAATGTACCCAACTCCATGTTAGGGCACATTTCCATATATTTTCTCTTTTGATACTTTAAAATCTAATATACTGAAATCCTAAGGTACCCGAAGAACATGGATTCTTGAATTGATTTTCAACTTTTATTTCATTTTATATATGTCAAGAACCACACAAATGAATATAGATCATGAAAACCATAAGGAAAGTATATACATGAACAAGAAAACATATTTCTCACGCAATGTACAACATTCAAAAATATGCATAACATTATTCAATGAGAAAGAACATAGTAAACATATCATGAATAAATTAAAAGGTAGCACTCATATTCATCAATATCTACACCAAATAGCTATAGTAATTCGATGTTCCATCTAATTATAGATACTAATACTCTAAATATATTAATATGATGCCACCCCAAGTTGAGGTTTTCAAACACGAAGATGTGTGCCTAGGAATAACTTATTTCACACAAGGGATTTTTTAGTCAGTCACACAACAATATCAAGCTACTACTTCTCTTTCCCCTTTACCCTATTCATCCCAGTGAAATGAATACCCTTCTCTATAGTTTGGTCCTTAAGGCTATTGCAATACTCTCTAGAGTTAGACCAAAGATTAACTACATATGAATTTATTTATTTCAATTAGTATGAACCATTTTTTAATTCATAGTGAGGTGAAAATTTATTTTTACCTTCCATATGGAATCTCTACTATTTCAAATTTCTACTTACAAGGTATCTATAGTTGTACAAAATCTTGGAGGATTACATGTTTCACTTTCCCTTTCTAAATCCAAGAGGTGTTTGTGGGTCCAAGCATCAATAGGAACTCCTCAAACTTTCTTCAGCAAGTGATTTGTTGAAAATTTTAGCAATTTGATCACTTGTGGAGAAATGTATTAAATTAATACTCTTACACTCTAAATTATATTAAAGTAGATGGTACTCTATGTTGATATGTTTTGTTTGATCATGGGACCTGGGATTATTGGACAATTTTTTGCATAAGTATTATCAACCATAATAGCTATAGAATTTTCTTCCTTCTCATACAAATATTCATTTGTTTTCCTTATCCACATAATCCCCTTTGTTTCATATAAAATTTCTGCATACTTTCCTATATTTTTTAATTTGATAGAATAAACTATTTATGTGACCTCCTAGATATAACTATTGATCCAAGATTTACGAGATAGCCTAATGTTGACACATTGTTTTCCTTATCCCCATCAATGTTTGAATAAAAATTTCCTATTAGGTTGAAGTCATCCACAATGGAATACTTGATTCCAAAATATTGACTTCCACTGAAGTATTTGAAATCTCTTTTTTTGTAGTAGACCAATGCCACCGCACAAGTTTTTGCATAAACTTGGAAAAAAATGAAATATCCAATATAGTGGTGGTAAGAAAAATAATATTTCCTCATATGATGTCTATACTTGGTTGCATTATCAAATTCATTTATTTTCTTTGGAGTGATAGAAAGAAGGTTACACTCAATCATTCCAAAATTGTTCAACAATTATCCTTTATACTTCCTTTGAGGTATGAATATGTAATTTGGATATTGATTTACTTCTAAGCTCAAGTACTACTAGTAGAGAAGAATTTCAGGAAATAGGATGTGAGCAAGAAGTTAGGGAGATATCAATATACTGAGGTTTAAGATAAAGTCGTAGGATTTGGACCTAGATTAAAGAAATACAAGCCAAGAAGTAGAGTTGGGAGAGTTGTTGAAGCAAGAAATGTAGAATTTTGAAGATCTGAGTATTTGAGAGACCTCGAAAGTGAAATAAAATATATATATGTTTTTAAATAGATTGTTGATTGCAGGTAGCAACAAAGGAGACAAGGAGTTGTGGAAAAGAACCCTTGCAGAAGAGAGGCTATAGAAATAGAAGTTGTTCTAGCTAGGGTTGGGGGAGAGTAGGGGATAGAGGAAATCCTCAAAGAAAGGTGAAAAAAAAAAGGTGAATTTATTGAGATGTGAGCAAGTGAAACAACCAAAGGAGAAGATGAAGCTTAAGAGGTTCCCAAGGAGGTGAACCTATGATACGAAGAGGCCAATCCATAAGAGAGAATCTTGGTGAGGTGTCTTATTGAGGCTTGTTTATATCTCACAATGAGCATGGATAAGACCAGAGAGAAGGATACAGAGATAACCTTTATTGGTAATGTTAAGGATTTAGGTGAAATCCACAAGAGAATGGAAAAGGGTGTCAAAGGAGAGGTCATTGACAGAAGAAATATGAGCCAAGAGGAGTTTAAGAGAGAGATGGTTGACTTAAAAGAGAGACTTAGTGTGATAAATATGCTTCTATAGGAGATGGAGAAGGAAGGCTAGAGGTGAGGATGTGATCTAAATAAAAATATCTAATGTCATGTTTGGCATCTATATTCCAGGAAGTTGAGGCACCTGTTCAATGCTCAATTGACAAATGGAGAACTTAGAGTATTTGAGTATGGAGAGGAGGAAGCTCATTATTGTGAACCATAGCAAGGAGCATTCCATCGAGAATACAATAATGAAGAGGTTGAGGAGATATTATCTGAGATTCTGATGGACTACATGAAGTGTCTAGAGTAGAAGACAGAGATGTTGATAGAAAATGTGGTGGTAGAGACATCAAATATGGGTAGAGAACCTTGCAATTTCAAATCTGAAAAAGATTTTTTGAATGTAGGTATTATTTATTATGAATATAGACAACAATTGGCAGTTGCCATGAAGGAGGAAGAAAAAGAAAAATTGTCACTAAGAAATAAAGACAGTGAGACTTCAACAAATGAAGTAAATTGTAACATACATGTGACAATAAAAGGAATGTGATTCCTTGTTGATTTAAATTGAAGGAAGTTGAAAATGTTAAGATAATCGATATACCTTGAAAAAATGAAATTTATGTAAATGAATATGAAATTCGGTTGACAGATGGGGAGAAAAAGGCTGTTCTTGAAGAAAAAAACCAAGTTCTTCAAAGAAATGTGGAAGATGAAGGTAAGCCCAATAGAGAAGCTAGTGAACGAGACATGTTGAAATGAGTATTGAGTGATTGTAAGGGGTTTACTAATGAGGGCCAAAATTTTAAACTAAGAAATTCCAAGAAGAGGAAGAGTTCATATGGTTAGCAATGCAGGGAAATGGGGTAGCTATATACATTGTTGAAGCATGAGGAAATTCCATCAAGAGAGATAGAAGGGGATGATGGAGAGCCTTTACAAAACATTGGAAGAGGAAAATTTTTAAAATATTTCATACTGGAAGATGTGGAAAAATTATATCATAAAGGAGATTAGAGGGAATCCACACACCAAGAGGAATGGGGGCAAACAAAAGAGACTAAAAAACCTCACGTTTTTAAAGTGATAAATTGTATGTGAATGTAAGCTTTGTAGATCACAAAAATTTACTCCTAGGAAGCCAAGATGAACAAAATTCAATAGACGATGGAAAATACTTAAATATTGTCGAAAGGAAAGAAGATATGCATGTCTATGTGTGTGTGTGTGTGTGTGTGAGTAACAAGAAAAGGATAATGTGTCAGACATGTGAGCATGAAATTTTTCTTAGATATCCATGTTTATTTCATAATAGGATTTTAAAATTTTAGTATACCTATAAAAAATTATTAGGTGGATGGTAGGGGTTTAACCTCCACGAAATATCCATGAAATAAAAAAGATTAGTAATATTTACCATAGAAGGTTGAGATATATCTGAAAGGTAGTTATGGGACTTTTAATTTATCATTTAATTGAAAATAACATGAGATGAAAAATTGTTAATAATCTACTATTTTTTTTGGTAGGCTATGTGAGTCCTGAGATGACTGGCATGCCTAGACTTTGGCTTGAGTATCAAAAACCCAAGATCATATAAGACATATTGAGATGACTGACATGCCAGGACTTTGGCTTGAGTTGCCAAAACCCAAGAGAATCTAAGACATCACACTGGTCCTAGACCACAACAATCGTTAGCATGATTGGATTTTTTACCATAGTGTTTCGAACCATTGACATTTACACCATAGAGTGCCTTAAAAAACATCGTGTCACTATTTATTCTATGCAGGTTATTGATCTTTTATTACTTATTATTGCTTTATTATATTCTCATTGTTACATATTCTTTTAAATATGTATATATTTAACTCGTATATTAATTATTTCTATAATTAATAATAACAACAATAATTTAAAATATAATTATAAAAGTCAATTTTTATGATTATTTTAAATCCTAGTAATGTAAAATCATGATACAAGTATCTAGATTCTTAATACATGTTTTTAATTAATTGACAAAAACTTAAAAACAAAAGTCTTTTAGAAATAAATCTCCATCTTTTATCACTTACTATTACTTAAAATATTTCATAAATTTTCTCTTATCATCAACTTAATAAATATTAATAATTAATTAAAATTATAAAAAACCATTCCTAAATCAATACATATGTACTCAAATATACATATCTATTCAAATATAGATTTGTAAATATTATATTTCACTGACATTCAAAATATTTATAATTATACATTGTTAATTATCAAATAAAAAAGAGATGTTTAAAAAAAAAAATCACTCCTAAATGCTTTAAAAATAAGCACACACGAAAAAAAATAAAAAAATAAATCATCTATACTTATGTTGATTAATGAAAAATTTATGCATTTACTCTATATTTAATTTTTCCTTATTGAAATGAAAATATTTTTATTAAAAAAATAATTGCAAAACCAATATCAAAATATGTTTTTTTGTGAAATATTGGAAGTATTTTCTTTCTCTATTAATCATATATAGGCGAGTAACAAAAAATATCTCTGGTGCCCTCAACCTGCCCGAGGGAAACCACATCTATTGGCCACCAATTAGGATCATATGCCATCCAAAATTTAAATAGTTTAAGAATATCCATCAATGCTAAATAAGCTATTGTATCTACTATATGTTTAATCATTCTACTATCAAAGTAAATGCTATCTGACCAAATCATTATAGTAAAAAAATGCATGACTTCCTATCTAATCTACTTTCAGTCATCTGATGATTCAATGGGACTCGGGTCCTTAGTACTCGACCCAGGCATTTCATTATGCAACAGGCTTTGAATTTGTTTCTCCATTCATCCAAAACGGACATTCTGATGATATTGATGCACTTGCACAACCTGAATCTCCCTTTGAATATCCTTTAAGCTTGGTCTGTCTTATTGTGTTTGTTGTCATTCCTCTAGATTCTTGTTTTGTGTCATGGCCCTAGATAGTAGATTCTTCATCACCTAGTAGAGTTGGACTCTCTATCTAAATAGTGTTTTATCGGCCTTGAGTGTGTCCCAAATATATGATAAAGGGATCCCATTCCTCCATTAGAAGTGGCTATATCACTCCCTTGGCCTTTAGCTCTGCCTGCCATGTTGAAATTATGGCCTTAACCTATGCTGGAGTTCCTCCATGGTATGCATGCATCAGGTTCTGCATGATTTTCTCTCCAATTTTCCTGCCTCTCTTCCGCTGGGTCTCACTGATTGAGGCCATGGATGTTTTCTTTTTTTTGTCTGTTTGTTTGCAAGCATGTCGACCCCCTCTTCTCCCTGACCCCTGTTTCGCCTTCACCATTTTTCTTTCACTCAGAGTTTCTTCCAGCCACCGCCACTCACGATTTATTTCCTTATCATGAAGTAGGAGCGTCGGAATCAGAAGGGGAGGAAAATCAAATAAACCTATAAGAGTAAGATAAGCACAAACATTATAACCAAACAATATGTCAATATTGGCCTCCCACCATTCCATGTGAAGCACCATTACAGAGTATTGAGTCCGGGCTTGAGGGATATGACCTGAATTCCACTTAGTACCTTCACTTATTTCCTTAAACCTTACTATGCCTAGATGTAAGTGGTTTTCATCCCTCTTCCTCTTAATTCCCCCCCTTGGCCCAAACGGCCTGCTGGGTTCCTAGCGTAGGTGCAATGACAACCAAGTTGATGGACAAGAAGGGTTTGGGATGCTCAAGAAAAAGGATGAAAGTGGTTGACCCAGTTCCAATGCATATTACAAGCCCGCAGAGGTCTGAAGGACCTGGTTCCTCCCTCCTACCCATTTGGGCATTGAGACTACCCTGCTACCTAACTTTAAATAAATTGGTTGAGAGAATAGTGAAGAACATATCCAGGAACTCACCCTGGTCAGTCATTCAATCCTCTACCCTAGCATGTCTCTGGTTCCACTAGATTAAACTCACTATGGGATAATTACTAGCAGCACCAGGGTTTGAGTCCCCCAATTCCCAATTATTTTCCCTCTACTCCAAAGGATTATCAGGAAGGAAAGCTACGATAGGTTGCTCAAACTTGCTGACTTTGTCATGCCCCGACACCTTGTTCCTACCTTAGTGGGTCTTAAAGTCACCCAAGAACTAGACTAAGCCAGATTGGATAGACATGCAAGAGTTGTGAATCCTAGACCCCTCACTTGTTCCTTTCTATCTGTGAGAATTGTCAAGCAACCGCAGGCCCTCAGGGGAGCTTTGGCCCCTTCTTAGTCCCAGACCTTTGGTATTAACAAGAGCAGGAGAAAATTTCATGACTCAAGAGCCAAGAGCCGCCCCTAAACCTCCATGGATCCCCATTTTCCTCAACAGGGTATCATATAATGTAGAAATTAAAATACTAGACATCAACAACAGAGAACCAAACCAAATTTCTTAAGAAACATTCGAAACTGCCACCATTTGTTTCCAGACGAATGTCCATTCTTGCAACATTGACTCCATATCCAAAGTAATGCAGGCCTTAATTAAATACCAGATTCATTTCGAGGCATTGTTGGCGTCTTCCCAGTGGTGGTGGAAATCCCTCCTCTCGCGGGCAAGGTCCTCCCCATAGCTTCTAGTCTCATATCCTACTGCCAGATTCCACCTCCAACCTTGCATGCATGCTCTGTCATCCCTCATCACCTTTCTTCCTTGTTTAACATCCGACCATCCCTTTTGTTTTCCTGAGGCAGTCAACACATGTTGCATTTCTCTCTCGGTTCCTCCTATCGCGCGCATGTGGGATCCTTGTGTGGTCCGCCCACTAGCCTTGACCACTTGTCCCTCACTCATGTCCATGATCCATCATTGGATATCCTTTCCCATAACACCCCGATCTGGGGCCCTGTCTTCCTTCCCTATCCTTTTCCAAAATATCTCTCAGAGAATTCATCCCTTCTACCTAGTTTGTCTCATTCCCATGGATGTCCATTTTATTTCTCAGATTACCGCAACCCTAATTTTCCAAGAAGTTAGCTGTAGCATTCCACGAACATCGTACATGTGTCGGGATAAGGTATGCTATCTATTTAATGAGAAATCTTATTTCCTGGACTAACCTTTCATTCTCCAGCACTTGCTAATTTTTTCTGAGTCAGTACCGTACTGAATCATTTTCACGGTATATATTACCAAGGTAGAATCTCCTTCAACCACCAATTTTTGAAATATTTCTCTTCTTGCAATTTCCAACCCATGTTTGAGTGCATTGAATTCTACCTCATCATTTCTAATGATTCCACAGTCAATTGCAGATAACCAGATTGCTCGACCATGGTGATCTTTGAATATACCTCCAAATCTGGCTGCTCTAGTGTTTCCTTTAACTACTCTGTCAAAGTTCAATTTTATGAATTACTTAGGAGGGAATGTGAAGTGTGAAAGGGATTGATTGGGGGGGTTTTTAGTTTCCAAGAGTTTTCCATTAGCATTTACAAGGTCAAATTGAGCATTGCTAGGATTCATCCTTCCTGGGGTGTTTCTTCTCAGTCCTCTGGATACAATTTATCTGCTGAAATGGTTTCACGAATGTTTTGGTTTCTAATATTACATAATTCAACTACTGCCTTTTTTCATCCTTGAATACCCTCTGGTTATTTCTTTCCACACCGCCCAAAGGAAAAATCCTATAGAGATGTCCCAAGCTCAGTTGAGGATGGGGCTCTTATAGATTTTCTTTCTCCAATTTCCCATTGTTGTCTTTGTGCTTGAGGAGTCTAGATCTGAATGGCCAAAGAGGTTTTCATGATTATGCCATATTTGGTTACTAAAAGTGCATGAGTTCAAGAGGTTCTCCATCATTTACATTTGGGCCTCACACATGCAACAAGTTGGAGGTCCCTGAACCCCTCGTTTCTATAGTTGGTCCCATGTGAGAGCTTGGCCATGGAGAACCACCCAGAGGAAAAAAAGTACTTTCATCCATAACTGTCCCTTCCATATTCTTCCCCAGATGCAGAAACATTGCTGCTGCTAGTGTTCTTCTTTCAGGTGATATCCCTCCTGTATTGTAAACACACCTTTAATCCTATATCCCCATATGATGATGTTCATTCCTTTAGCTATCGTTATTCTTCCGGAATTGACCTCTTTGTCATATGTTGACCATTGGGGAGTGTCTGGTGCTATGGGCCAGTACAATATCCTTTTTCACTCTCTCCACGTTGATCTAGCATCCACTTCCCATAGTTTATTCACAATCTGGTTTGTTGGTCGATTTGTGAATAGGAATATTCACTAGGTCCTATCAAATGAAGATTTTTTCCCTCTGCTGCCAAAGATATTACTAGAACCTTACCTTATCCCCCCCTGATCTCCCAAAAGCTATGGTTCCTTTATCAAATCATTGTTTTCTGCTGCCAAGTTCCATTTGGTCGATCCCCTTGTATTCTCCTGAGTTCTTAGTCTCCCTTCTGTCGTCATCAACATTCTGTATTTCCTTTCCCAAATTAATTTGCATGAGTCATTTCCTCCTTGGATCCATCTCCACCAAAGATTTTCTCCCATGACTTGGTTTAGAATATAGGGTTCCCTAAGGCTGATACTAGTTAACCAGTTCCTAGAGAGGAGAGACCATTTCTTGACTTTTTGGGGCCCTTTCCATAGGAATTTTCTAAAGATATTTTTCATGTCATTGCATACTATTTTGGACACTGCTAGACCTGAAAGCTAGTAAATTGGGATTAACTACAGCACCTCCGTTAGGAGGATAACTCTTCCTACCATGTTAAGGGCATGAAAGGTCCAATTTTGAAGATGACCTTGAATTCGGTCAAGGAGAGCCTTCCAGTTTGACACTCGAAGGGGCTTGAGACTTATGGGGATACCCAAATATTTCAAGGGAAGGGTACCTATTTGAAATCCCATTATTCCAGCTAGGAAGGCTTGAGATTAAACAACTATGTTAAAGAAAAAGGTATCTAACTTGTTTTTATTGATCTGAGTTTCTGAAGCATTCATGAAATCTTGAAGGATAGCCAGGAGAGATCTTTCTTCTTTGAGGGTGGCCTCACAAAACATCATAATGTCATCAACAAATTTTTTATGAGTTAATGGTAGGCCATTCACCGACATTCGAAGTCCTTTAAATTGTCCTTCTTGGACCTTCACTCTGACATATCGCCCTAGGCCTTCTGCTACTAATATGAAAAAGAAAGGGTAGATTAGGTCACCTTTTTTAAGCCCTTGGGTGGCATTTAATATCTCGGTGGGGGCTCCATTGAGAAGGATGGAGAACACAGGTATCAATATAAAATACGAAATCTAATGTATCGAGTGGGGATCAAAACTAGAGGCTTTCAGGATACTCAGAAGATAGGTCCAACTCAGGTAGTTGTAGGCTTTAGACAGGTCCAACTTAATCATCATACCTTTATATTTGAGGCTCTTGAGGGAGTGGATGGCTTCTTGGTCTACCATTATGCCATCCAGGATTTGGCGGCCTTTGACAAATCCAATCTACTCTTTGGAGATTAATGCTGAGAGGATCAAGTTTGAGATGATTTACCATAATGGTTGAGAGGATTTTATATATGACATTACACAAGGCTATATACCTGAACCCCTGTTGAGTGATCACATTTAGGAATTAAAGTTATGAAAGTAGTGTTTAGGGCTGGATGTACCTTTCTCGTCCTTCTAGATTCTTCAACTACCCCCATTATGTCTTTACCTAAGATAGGCCAGGCTACTTGAAAGAATTCAATGGTAAATCCATCCAGTCCCGATGCTTTGTTTTTTTCCAGTCCTTTGACCACCTACTCCACCTCTTCCAAAGTGACAGCTCTCATGAGGGCTAGGTTCTGGTCCTTGCTGGCTAATTGAGGTATATTCCTGGTTATCCGGTCAATAGCTTATGATCTGTCAGGCAATGGTTCTAACATGATATTTTGGAAGTGGTTCACCAACATATTTTCCATCTCTTCATTTTGTACCAATCACTTTCCTCAAGGGTCTACAAGTGAGAATATTCGATTATATTACCTATGTTGTATCATGGCTTTATGGAATAAGCGGGTGTTTCTTTCTCCCTCCCGAAGCCATTGAACTTTCAAATTTTTCTTACCTAAAATCTCTTCTTGTTTCCTTCTTTCCTTAATCATAGTCAAAAGCCTACCATTTTCCTCCACTAACAAGCTCAGGCGGTCATTTATTACCATTTGTTGTTGGACTTGTTGCATCAGTACCTGGAGCTATTCCTGATCATGTTGGATGTTTCCAAATTCCTCTTTGTTCCATTTCTTAATATTTCCCTTGATCTCTTTTAGGCATAGATGGAATGTCTGCGTTAAATTTCTCCCCTATTTAGTATTCAAGGTCCACCAATCCTTTACTTTGTCAAGGAAGGATGGATCATGCACAAAAAAGGATTTAAACCAAAAAAGGCCATTTTTGTTGCCCTTATTTTAGGTCTAACTCCAACCGAATAGGCCATTGATCGGAGCCCATGCAAGGAAGAATCGAGGCTTCGTAGTAAACATCCCTTCTTATCAAGTCTTCAGGTGCCAAAAAATGATGGAACCTTCATGCTACTTGTTGGGCTCCTCCCCTTCAATCATTCCAGGCATGTGTTCCACTAATGGTTGGAATGTCGACTAGTTGTAGATCCACTTCCATGTCCCTAAACTGTTCCATTTCAAGTTCTTCTCTCCTTATCCCTCCTTTTTTCTCTGCTAGTTAAGTTATCAGATTCAAATCCCCTCCTATCAACCATAATTTTTATGTATGCATTTGACTCAGTTTCCTTATACTCTTAAGGAATCTTTCCTTCTCTCTTGGAGTGTGAGGGTCTTATACCACTGAGATAAGAATCCATTCCCTGGTTCCAATGTTGTGAAATCTACTAGTCAAAATGTGTGGCATTCCCATTAATAGTCTACCATTACCTTCGTAGAATTCCACAGTATTGAAATTCCTCCTGCACTTCCTTTTGTATCGATTTCTACTGCTTCGTATTTGGGTTTAATTTTTCTAAGAATATCCTCTATATATTCTCCTGATACCTTGGTTTCCTA
Organism: Pinus tabuliformis; assembly: GCA_031772625.1. Taxonomy (NCBI): domain Eukaryota; kingdom Viridiplantae; phylum Streptophyta; class Pinopsida; order Pinales; family Pinaceae; genus Pinus; species Pinus tabuliformis. Next base: position 1,499,150,741 of record CM062819.1, on the reverse strand, counting down.
GAGAAGCACAATCTATGGCTTCTCCTTTTTCAATCTATCTTGTAAGTATCTATGTTTGCCTCGAATGTAAAAGGTCCCTCACATTCCAAGAGATAACTATCATTGGGAAACTTTGTGGAGTTGTTGGAATACCACTGAGAGTAGTATTACCCTTCCCATATTGACCATCATTTCTCCCATTATTTTTATTGAATCTTTGTTAGGTCCCTATAATACTATTAATTCCCCCATTATTATTTTCATTGTATCCCTTATTGTTATGGTTGTGCCCCTATTGTCCCCATTGTTCCCCATAGAAGCGCACTATTGTTATTTTTGTGCCCTTATATTATTATCGTTATGTTGGCTTTAGTTATATTGTGACCCCTTCATCTTCTATATATAGAAACGAGGTTTTGTCATTTGTATCATCTAAGAGCTTTTCATTTGTGTAATGTAAAGGAGGTTTCCCCCTTGAAGAGGCTGCTTTCTAAGGCTTTGATCTATCTTTTTTATGTTTTGTGAGCTAGTTTCATAACACTTGGTATCATAGCTTTGGATTCTAGGGTTTTGCTGCTCCAAACAGGTCATCGTGGAATTTTCGTGATAACTTTTTCTCTATGAAGTTTCAGAATCTAAAAAAAAACATTTGCGCTGAAATGGTTCTGAACCTTAGGTCTGAATTTTAGATCTTGTCTCACTACTCCCGAATTACATTCGAACCAAGTGACCTTAGGAAAATCATCATAACTTTCTCTCTGGGCATAAGATTGAAATTTTGTAAGAAGTTACAGAAAGAGGATGGACTCTAGTTTTATCTATATCTTTTTTAGGTATGAAGGTTGAAAGAGTGACACGTCACACATCGTACAAGTTCGTTCTACTAAAAAATTATATAACTAGATCACCTTGGGAGATTGGGCATAACTCTTTCTTGGAGAATCCAATTTTTATCAGATTGGTTGCATTCTAAAGGGGACTCATAGGGTTACTACAGTAATCAATTTCAGACCTTGGAAATCCACAATTACAAAGATATAACAGATTCAATATCGAGCTTCTACAAATAAAGGTGTATAGTCTTTTTAAAAATTTTCATAAGTTTGGATTGAAAAATTAGTTTGAAGTTCAAAGGGAAACACCTAGTAAGAAACCTGAAAGCTCTAGCATGACTCATGAAGAAGAGGAAGAAATGAAACATGATATATCAAAATCACGAGACCAAGTGCAACAAATTTCACTCTCACAAAAGGTAACATAAGCTAAGATTGATGGTTTAAGGAAAGGTGTGGAAGCTAAGATGAATGGCGTGGAAGTTACGATGGATGGAATGGAAGCTAAGATGGATGGTATGAAAGAAAACATTGAATATTAGAAGAAATACATGGAATGTTGGAAGGAAGGTTTGACAAAGTTGCTATAGGAAAGGCTTCCTAATGGCGAAAAGGTAGTAGAGGAAACTCATAATGAGAACAAAAGAAATGTTAATCATGATTCGAAGAATGACAACATTGAATATTTGAAGAAAGACGTGGAAGGTTTGAAGGAAGGTTTGACAAAGTTGTTACGAGAAAGGCTTCTTAATGGTGAAAACGTAGTAGAGGAAACTCATGATGAGAACAAAAGAAATGTTAATAGTGATTTCATAGACTCTAACATTAGAACAAAGACCCACCATGTTCCAAAGATTAATATGAGGAAGTTTGATGGCAAGGATATTGTAACATAGATACTACAGATGGAGCAACATTTCAGTCTCCATAATGTGCAAAACACACAAAAGGTACGGATTTCAACTTTATATTTGGAACCAAATCAGTTTGTATGGTATCTATGGCTTTTCTCTCATAAACAAACCGTCACTTGGGAAATTTTTACGGAATAAATGATAGCACATTATGAGGATACATAAAGAAACACTTTTTTTAGCCAATTTATAAACCTAAAACAAAAGGGTTTAATGATGGAGCACATTGAGGACTTCAAAAAATTGAATATAAGGGTAAAATATATTCCATGGGAGCATAGGATTGATGTGTTCATACGGACTTTAAAGGATAACATTCAACATGAGGTTAGCCTTTGGGAACCTGACTCATTGGAGAAGGCATTCTGGTTCGCAAGAAAAATGGAAAGAAAAATTATGGAAACAAGGAAGCCTACCACTCACAACTATAAGGATGGAAGTGTTGTTTCCCCTAGCCTTCCACAACCTACAAGGTTGAGACCCCAACAATTGGAAGAAAAAATGGCAAAATGGCTTTGTTACAGTTGTGATATAAAATACACTAAAGGTCATAAGTGTGCCGAGAAGAAATTATTTCACATAGAATGTGAAGAGGAGGAAGAAAAGGAACAAGAAACGTCAAAAGAAGAGGATATACACCAGGAAAAAACCCTAGAGAAAGAAGAAATGAATTAGAGAATATCTTGTAATGCATTGGTCAGAATTACCACTCCTCAAACTATCAGGATAGAAGGGCATATCAAGAAGAAAAAGGTAGTAGCGTTGATTGATTCGGGCAGTACCCATAATTTTATTCATTGTAGGATAGCCAAGGAATTGAATTGCTTGCTATATCCAGCACCAAAGTGTCAAGTGATGGTTGCAAGTGGAGGACCATAAATTTCTCTAGAAAGTGCCATAATATCAAGCTATCCACGGGAGAATATGTATTGAATATCCCAATGCTTTCAATTCCAATGGGTCGTGCTAATGTTGTACTAGGAGTCCAATGGCTACAATCGTTGGGTAAAATGGTTTTTAATTTTCAGGAACTTTTCATGAAATTTTCTTCGGAAGGAAAGGAAGTTGAATTAAAAGGTATCACAAGGAAACTAGGAAGCATCATTAGCTCTAATGGAATGAAAAATATTCTAAAGAAATAACAACAAGACGTAATTACACAATTATGTTCGCTAGAGGTTCCGACATCCAAATCATCTATTTCTCCAAATCCCCAAGAAGTCTTGGGCAATTGTTGCAAGGTATTTGAGACTCCCAAATGTCTCCCACCTATTTGTGATCATGATCATGCTATTCATTTGATTCCAGGAAGTGTTCCCCCAAACATTAGGCATTACAGATATACCTATTCCCAAAAGAGTGAAATTTAATGTATGGTTGTAGAAATGCTAAAGCCTAGTATAATTCAACCTAGTCAAAGTTCTTTTTCTCCTCTAGTAGTATTGGTGCAAAAGAAGTATGGATCATGGTGTGTGTCTGGATTATAGGGAGCTCAACAAGATCACTGTTAAAGATAAATTACCCATTCCTCTCATTGATGAACTATTGGATGAATTGCATGGATCAATTTACTTCACCAAGTTGGATCTTCTTTTAGGATATCATCAAATCAGAATGAAGGGTGAAGACATTCCGAAAACAACATTTAGAACTCATGAGGGTCATTACGAATTTTTGTTCATGCCTTTTGGCCTTACCAATGCACCTTATACATTTCAAGGTTTGATGAATTCCATTTTCAAACCCTTCCTTAGAAAATTTGTGTTAGTATTTTTTGATGATATACTAATCTATAGCAAGTCTTGGAATGATCATGTTTAACAAGTTGACACGGTGCTCAAACTATTGCATGAGAAACAATTATATGAAAAAATCTCCAAATGTTTCTTTGGAGTACAGGAGCTGGAATATCTGGGTCATATTGGATCTCATGAGTTAAGGTAGACCCTAGCAAAATTAAATCAATTAAGGAATGGAAAATCCCCACATCCATAAAGAATTTGTGAGGATTTCTCAGGTTGGCAGGGTATTATCACAAATTTGTTAAGAATTATGGGACAATAACCACACCTCTAACAACATTATTGAAGAAAGATGCATTTTTACGGACTCCAGAAGCAACGAAGGCCTTTGAACATCTTAGAGAGGCAATGTGCCAAGCATCAGCCTTAGCTATGCCGAAAGAAAGACCCATTTCTTTCAAAAGTAGTCCAATGAAAGGAAAGTATTTACACAAAGCTATTTATTGGAAGGAAACATTGGCAATACTACATGCACTTAAGAAATGGCAACCCTACCTAATGGGAAGACACTTCAAGTTAAAATTAGATCATGATAGTCTTAAATACTTTTTAGAACAAAGATTATCTTTAGAAGAGCAACAAAAATGGGTCACAAAGAGGTTGGGTTATTACTTTGAAATCATCTTGTTGGCTTGATGGCACCTAACCCAAGTTCAATGTTAGTTAGCCAAACAAATCCCTACACTACTACCCCTTTCGGCAGTAGCTCGTGGAGCATGGACCGAAGTCTCACCTGAAGTAGCATGGGGGGATGTTGGAACCAAGTTTCCGCACCTTGAGATGGTCGTGATGTCGTTTTATTCCTTTTATTCTTGCTTTTGCGCAGGTTGTTAACTTCTAGGGCTCTGTCTTCCAAACCCCTTATTCATTCCTTTGATACCTCCGCAAAAGGGTATGGCTGGCCTTCACGCAGCCCTAACCTTCGATTCAGATACTTTTGCACTTCTAAGGAAGCATATTGCATAGATTGTCAAGTTATCTTAAGAATCTTACTTATCTTATTAAACAAGTATAGTTAGCATCGCGTAAATAGATGTTCTTACTTCTGTTCTATTAACCAACAAAATTACATACATTTGCCCATCATATAAGATTTATAAATGAAATTCATACATAACATGTCAAGATGCATTAACAGGAACAAAGACACAGAATTTGTAGAATACTTCTCTTTATTGATATCTTCCAAGGGATTATAGACTCTATTTACCCTACGCACATAGCTGCAGGGGTCCACACACTCAGCGGTAGACTTCCACCCTAGGCCTCTGCACACTCAGCTCTAGAGCCTCTACCTATGCTATGACCGGAAACTTAGACTTCTTACTTCAGAGCTATGACTATCTTACTCAACCCACTACTACTAAAGTGCTTAGAGCTTAGCTCTTCTTATACAATCCCATGGTCCACGGACCATGGATAGATCTTTTACAACTGACTTCAATTTATGAAAATAAGGGTGCATAACCCTTTATGACTCATGACACCTTTGCACTCCGCGACCAAAAAATGTGGAGACTTTACTATTTTATTACAAAATTCGACTCAAAACATGGGCTTTTAGCCCCAAAACTATCCTTGGGGGATCCCGTTCCCAACAGGCCCCCAACACAAACATCGTGACTTGCCCTCGAGTCACTCTACAGGTGTGAAGATCTTTGCGCGAAGCCCTTCCATCTTGATCTGTGTGACCACAACCTCAGTAGCACATTGAGCTACTGCCTACTTCACGTCCTCAACCATCTGCATGGTCACCGCTCCTGAGTTGTTGGCCTAAATCTTTTGCTGCTTCACTTGCAGAGTCGCAAGCTTGCCTTCAATAGATCATGTCACTGTGTAAGCCTCATCTAGCTAGGGCTTCAGTCTTGCCTTCAGTAGTTCTTCCTTGTGTAGCGCTGCATCTACTTGTTCCTTCAGCTGCTTGGCCTTCTGCAGCTTTGCTAGCATTTGTGCAAGCAAGACGGTTTGTGTTGTGCCCTTAACGTCATCATAACGATGTTGTAGCTCACACGCTTCTATCTCTAGTCACTAGACATTTGGGTCGTCCTGCAAGCTTGTCAGGACCTCAAACGACTGATCAAAAATTTGTGTGTAGTCTGCTACTACACTATCCATCGTTGCTACTGCTTTTGTGACAACAGTCACCCACTTCTCCTTCACTTCTAGCAAAGTTGAGGGATGGGCCTTCAACTGCAACTCTGTGATTTGCATGTTCAACTCCAACTGAACCTTCGCCATCTCAGTATGAGTGTTGCACACCACTGTAGCCAGCTTATGGATGTGCACCTTGACTGGCTCCTACTGAGGAATGGCCAATTCTGGGACCATTCGGCATGCCTCCTCGATGACCTGCATAATGCACTTGCTCTGATTGGTCACCTCGGTCTCAGCGGCGATGGAAGAATCTCGCTGTAGTGCCATTTGATTGTTGTTGATCTGCTGTTCACTGATCACCTGGAGGGTGCAGTGCTCATGGTCCCTCAGCTCTCCAATCACTCCATCCTGCAAGAGGTGGAGCGCATCACGCGGGAGCGCTGCCAGATTCAACCCTAATCCCATTAGGGTGCTGATAGTGGGCATGTCATCCTCATTCTCTGTGGTTAGAGCTCCATCAGGCAGCACGATGGTGGTGGAGGCCTTTGCACGCAACATCTTGGCAGCCTCTAAACTGTCTATCGTCAGGCTGGTAGACACCGTGAAACCCTACAATGCGCGGGTCTACAACTCCTACAACCCTGTCTAGATAGCCCCCAAGATGATCTCCTCCTATTTTTCAAATTGTTATAGGGCCTCCGCAGTGACATCCCTCATCGTGTCATGGATATCATGCAAGTCACCTTCTGTTAGGATAATATGGTCCAGTGATGTCTTGGTAGCCTTTGATTTCTTCCTAGACCCTCCTTTCTCAGGCTCCCTTGGGTGCTTGATGCGGGTGGACGTCTCATGTGGGTTTGTGTTGAGCTGCTCATCTTTCTTCTCCTCTATCTCAGGTGAAGGTGACCTTCTGCCTTTGTCAGAGCCTCGCTCTGTCCCACCTATCTGCTTTGTTGTCTGTTGCACGGCTTCGCATTCTGCCTAGGCCTTATGAGTGACCTCCTTTTTCCTCTTTTCGGCTAGCTGTGTCATATTAAGCTTGGCCTCCTCATTCTTTTTCTCCGTGGTGGACTTGCTTCATTCGACTGCCAAGTCTGTTTTAGAGCGCAATTCTATCAGCCATTGATCAAGTACTGCATGAATGGCATCATCCACTGCTAGAAAAGGTAAGCCGTACCATTTTTGTGCTGGGTCCTTTCACGCCCTGATGGATATATGATCGAAGTCTGCTTTAAATTCTACGTAGCCCTGTAGGTTGGCATACACCGTAGGTGAAAATATTGGTTTGTGATTGATGGCCATGTGGATGTTCATCTCCATAAAGATCCAGAAGATCTTGCTATCCTTGACTTGCTGTGCATCCTTGGTCACCCACATAGAAGCGTACTTCGCTGCTTCTGGGAGGTCTATGGTGCCTGAAGAGAACTAACAGTCCTCTCGTAGCTCCCACGCTACTAGCACAATTGGTAGCAAGAGCCACACATAGTGGAACATCTTACTGAGCTCCTGTGATTTGCGACAGTTGGCGAGGAACTCACCATGAAGGTAGTCCGACCAGTTGAACTGGACTCCTGCGGTGCACTGGGCTGCTAGTGCGATGACAGGCGTCGACACCTCATTGGTGCAACACTTCCTCGTCACCTTCCCTAGCAACATCAATGGGCTACCTTCACAGCAGGGTTGCGGATGCTCGATGTAACATATCTGCATGGATTTTTCACTAGTTTAAACTTTTCCTTCATATACTTTGTGAGGGCCTGCTCTCCACCTTTTCCACGAAATACCAAGGCCAAATTCTCTCTTGTATATGGCAATCGTGTTATCCTCCGAATCAATCTATCCGTGATGGGTATTGGCTCCTCTAGCCATATACACCCATCATTCACCAAGCACAGTAGCTGCTTGATGACCAATACTATCACCGGATGCGGTTGTAATGCAACACCCAAAGCAGATTGAGTAACCCTACCTTGTCTACTCCTCTGAGCCACAACCATGGCTCCAATGCACTCATTATGCTATTCGTATCAATGATGTAGTGCATCAGTTGCTCAGTTTCTAGGTGTGGGAACTTCTCGTGACCAGCTAGGTCCTAGTCCTTAGGTTTTAGTAGTGGCACCCGCACCAAGCACGGTTCATTGAAAAAAATATCATTCGGCAATAGAGGGGTTTGCAAGGGGGTCTTGCTTTCATCGATGTCTTTTGGCACCTTGGTCTTGGGCTTGCGTGGAGGGACATACTCAGGAAATCGAGTAATAGGGTCCGCACCCTAGGCTTTAACCTCCTCTGCTTCGACTCCCACTTCCTCATCATCCATCTGGATCTCTTCAATGTCTTCCTCCTCTGGCTCCAAATTTATGGCCTTACCCTTCTCTTGCGTGGTGGGATTTGGTGGGTTTCTCCTTAGTGATGCATGCATTGGTATGGTAGGCTACTTTCCCTTTTTATCCTTCACAGTCTCCTTGGTTTGGGTCGGCTTTGGTCTCAGTGTCCTTGGTGATTTAGGGACTTCGGCTAGTAATTTTGTGGCCTCTTGAGCAGCTACTTCTACCTCCATCTCAACTTCTGGCACCGACTCCTCTGCATCGGTATCTATGGATTTTGTGGGCACTGACATAACGCTTTCCAACAATGCTCGCCACATCTTTGGTATGTTTGCAAATGCTGGAGTCTCTTTCAAAGCCTCGAAGAATTCTCGATTCATGAGTGCCTGAGAGTTCAATAACTCAATTTTCAAAATGCCAAGTGTTTTTCGCTGGATAGCCACTTGTAATTTATAGGGCATTTTGAATTCAAATCCGACCGTTCCCCCCAATTTCAGTTCATTAATGCTAGTTTGGTGGTAGATTTTCAAGGATCTAAGCCATAAATTCATTCTTAAATGTCGGCCGCCCATTCCATTTTCCCACATTTCTACCATCAAATCATGAACAGTGACTTTAACGGTCACTTTCTGGCTGATCTGTGGGATTCCTCCCTAGGTAGCGCAGCCCCCTTCGCGCTACCGCGAACCCTATGACACTTCCTTCCTTCACACAATCCTCTAATGGCATAGCTCCCCAACATGGGCAGTGTATCTTATAGTCCCGCGCCTCCTTTCAGTTGCCTGGAGTGTTAGGACTGTGCTACCTTCATTTAGTCACATGGTTGGATAGCTGGTGTATGGCTTCAACCGACTACCATTCACGTTTCCAGGAAAGGGATCTCCATTCAATTTGACCAGCTGTACCGCTCCTCCATCATTAATTTCCTTAATGACATATGGCCCTAACTAGCGCATACTGAATTTCCGCAGAAATTTATCAAACTTACTGTCATATAACAAAACTAGGTCATTTACCTTAAAGGTGCACAACTTAATGTATCGATCATGCCATGCTTTTTGACAATGCTTTTGGACCTGTTGATGAAATCTAGCCAGAAATCTTTCTTCCTCAAGCTCGTCCAGTTGTGCGAGCCTTTTCTCCAGGGCTCCACGGTCCATCATACCTGTGAGCACCACTATGCATAGACTGGACACAATATATTCCATAGCCATTACCACATCAACACCATAGACAAGCTTAAAGGGGGTTTGTCCAGTCAACTTCTTGCATGTTGTTCGATAAGCCCATAGTACTGCAGGTATGCGTAGGTCCCAATCACTTTGTTGAGCATTGCAAAACTTGGTTAGCACATTCTCTAGCACTTTATTGAATGATTCCACTGTCCCATTAGCCTACAGGTGATAAGGCATGCTCTTCTGGTGATATACCTAAAATTCCTCTGTCATCGTGCTGATCATCTCATTCAGAAATTGTGTACCGTGATCACTCATTAAAATCTTTTGACAGCCAAATCAGTTAAGTACATTCTCAAAGAGGAAATTCATAGCAGTCACACCTGTGCAATCCTTCATAGGCTGTGGCTCTACCCAACGGGTCTGTTATCACCTGAATTGAACCTCAGGCTGAAGGAAGGCAATGCCAGGGTAACCACAAACCATGCTTAGCCAAGTAGCTAGCCCTACTAGGCTGGGAGAGGGCTCTCTCCGTAGGGATCTCAGCGAAGATGAATGTATCAGGAAAATGATATTAGGCTAGGTATAGTAGCAGAAGGTTTGATTTGATTTTGAAAAGGTTTTGTTGGATTAGGAGGAGTTGGACAGCTAGGGCTAGGGAATTAGGTCAAAATTGCAGGGTTTTCAATGGAGCAAGGTATGTTTTCATTAGGTCTTAGGGTTTCATTTCCAAGGTCAAGAGCATGATTTAAAGGTATAAATAAAAAGGCAACAAGGGTATGAGAATGATAAATAAATCAGTAATGATGGCTAGTAAGTTGTAGTCACTATATAATTATCTTTTTAACTAACGTAATTTTCACCTCAAAAAACATGGTTTTGAGGTGAAAATAGAGTATTTTGAGGTAATTTGTATTTCCTATGTAATTTTAAGTCACTTTATGTAATAAATGATCCTAGCTACACCAATCCATCTCTCCTTGCTACAAGACAAAGAAACACCGCAAAAATCAGTTCAAATTGAGCATTGTCTGTCGGAAAAGGAACAAAAAAGAAAAGGCATGAAAAAATAATGATTGGAAAAAGGTCAAGAAACATTAGAAAGTGGATTTTTCTAGTGAAAAATCAAAATCTACTACTATATAGAGTGTCACATTTCATTTTCAAATTCATCATTCTCATTTGGCAAAGAAGGGGTCAAAAAGTGAAGAAAATAGGAGAGGTTGATTGAGTTTTGGGCCAAGAAGAAGTGGCGCTGTGCTTATGGAGTTTGGCACTGCGTGTTTCAGGCAGTGTAGGTGGCGCTACACATTCAGGGGGTGGTGCTGCGCATACAAGATAGGCACTGTGTGTATGGGATTTTCAACAGTGCAGAATAAAACTGCATTGCGCATTCAAGAGGGCATTGCGTGCTTGTAGCAGGTGCTGCACGTTGAGCAACAAAGACCAAAAAAGCCTTTAGCTTCATAAAACCTTCCAAGAGCACCCTCTCATCTCTCAAACAAGTAAGTGCCCACACTATACCTCATCATTTAGTTGCAATTGAAGTGTTTGAAGGTAATTTACCATGATGAATGTGAAACCCTAGAATCTCCCTTAATTACACCCTAGAAACCCTAATCCCCTCTATTTCTCCCACCATCTATTACTAAATCCCTGAAATTCTCCCCTATATCATTCCATAACATTCTATACCCCCTCATCCTTCATCCCACAAGTTATGTTTTAAGAAAAAGAGGACCTAAGCCCCTCTCCCCCATTTTCATGATTCATACCCTCCCCTTCATTTTCTAGCCCACCAAATTACCTCACTTCCCTCACTCCTAATTCACTCTCACTTACTCCCTTCATCCCTTTTATAGGAGTGCAAAGCCTAAAACATTGCAAACATGGACAGAGAAGAAAGAGACTATGAGGAGGAGGAAAACATTGGTAGTGACAGTTCGACAGATAAACCTCGGCATCAGAGAAAATCACACAAGGGAGGCAGAATTATTAGGGAAGAGCCATAAAACCTTAGAGAATTGCAGGCCTCTCAGTTGGCTGTCACTTGTTTCAAACATCTAGGGTGCTATGAGCTATGTGAGTAGGTAGATAGAATTCAACACCACCCTGAGCTCACCAGGCTTTTTGTAGCCAATCTTCGGGACAATAAGGTGACTCTTGCTGGGGTGACATTTACAGTTTCACCTTCCATTATTGTGGATGCAACTAGGATTTTGAATCTAGGGGAGAAGTGGTACAAGGTACAGGACCTATATGAACACTATTATGAGCCTTATATCAAACCTCGGTACATAAATGAGGTGAAAAGACTTTTTCCTTTTAGATTTCTTGCAGACAAGTATGTCCCCATGATGAAAATCATCATGAAATATTTCTCTTGTGAGGGCAGATTTTGCAGACTCTACGCCTATCCCATCAGGCTTCTCATGCATTTTACCAGGGTGAGGATGTTAAACCTCCCTTATTTCTTATTCAGGAATATTGAGAAGATGGCCCACTTTGTATAGAAAAAGCCATACCCTCAGCAAATGAGTAGTCTTTATCATTATTCCCTGATCAAGATGATTGTGCTTCATCATTTTAGCCTCCTCAACATTTCCTGGGAGAAATTTTTTGCTCATGACATCTTTAGGGGTCCTCAAATTCCTCCACCAGTGTCTCAAGAATTACCAGGGCCTTCTAACAGTGCTCAGGTGAAGACGAATGAGAAGTCCAAAGAGATTAGAGCTACTGAGGTGCCCAAGACCTACATGACATATCGGAGGGGCACAAGGAGATTGTTTGCAACTGATAGGCAAGTGTTTTCTCCACATGATGTGGAAGGGACCTTGCCTTCTTCATCAACTCATAGGAAAATGCTTGCTCCACAAGATGTGGAAGCGGCTTTGCCTTCTTCATCAACACAGTAGGAACAAGTGCAATAGCTGCACAAAGGGAAGGAAAAGATACAGGTGGAAGATCTTGATGATGAGGAGGAAAGAGACTTTGACTTGACAGAGCATGATGGTGCAGAGCAACATTATACTCATCATGGCATGGAAACAATTGACTTAGAGGCTCAGGATGAAGAAATAATAAAGGACACCATCATACACAGAAAGGAGGCTTAAGTCCAAGCATTGATGGACAATTTGGAGAGAGCCAAGTATGTCATCACATATTTGGAACAGCAGAACAAGCAGTTGAGTGACAAGTAGGTCCTCATGGAGCTGGAACTTCTCAAGATAAAACGACAAGGTGACAAGGAGGCACTGGTCACTTTGACTCCTATTGAGAAGGAAATTGAGGATGATAGAGAGATTTGGCTTGAGAGAGTCAATTTGCACCTAGAGAAGCTGTTGTAGAAGGCCAATAGGGACAACCAGATGATCAGGCACATGGCCTACCACTACAGGACCCGAAACAAAATTTGCAACATGAGGGTCAAAAAGATGAAAGCTAGGCTAAGGTGGGCTCTAAAGGGAAAAAAAGAGGAGGATAGGCTTAGGTTTCTTGTTGAAGCTTCCTTGGCTCATCAAGATTCTTGATGATGGTGCTGCTCACCAATTTTGGTTAGGTTTGGAGGAGATTTTGTTTTTTGCAAATTTTGGAAATTGCACACATAGAAAATCTGGCTCAACATGCAGCGCCACCAGCACTGCGCTTTTCCTAGGGGCATCCAATGGAAAAATGGCTTGCATTTTTGGATTCAGAAAGAAATTTACATGCACCCTATGGATTTGCTAAGTTTTTGGGGTATAACTGGCCCACCAAAAAGTCCAAAAACACCGTAAAAATGAACTTTCTGCCACTGTTTGGACACACAGAAACAGTCTTGGAAGAATCAACTTTTGAGGGGCCAAATGAGCTTCAAATGAAGAAATTATAGGTGTTTTGGAAAGTATACTTGAATGCCTTTCTAGTGAGCTATCATGAGCTCAATTTGGATGGTGGGAAGGCCTCCACAAAGGACATGAAAGTGGTGCTACGCATAGGGAAAATTTTGCACGGGATGGCTATTTTTTTGTGTTTTGATAGTGTTCATGGATTTTCTCTCGTGGAGGATGTTTTACTATTGTAAATGCTTACTTGGCTTGTAAATATGATGGATAATTAGTAGTAGAGGGTATATTCACTAAATTAAAAGTCAATATGTGCTCAAATGAATCAATTTTTCACTTTTGGAGGCAAGTTGTTACGATGTCTATATTCCATTTTCTTGTTCAATGTTGGTTAGATTAGCTCCTCATCTTAGGGATTAGACCCTTGAGGATGGGAAGAGGTTGAAACAATTCCTATATCTTCTTCTTCTTTCTCATTGGCAGCTAGATTCTTATGCCTTGATTGTACATCATTTTGTAGTAGTTTAGGAGGAGATTAATAAAAATTGCAGCTTTTTCTTTGGGATTCATGTGGTATGGAGTTTAGTTCAGTTTCTTCTCTTGTGATAATATGTTAATATGTTTTGTGTACTTCATTAATCATTTCATAGCTTCTAAGTTAATGTTTTCAAGTTGATAGGCAGAATCCATAACATCATTGCTATGCTTTGGCGAAATATTCACCATTATATGTTTTCTACAGTTTAGGAAGAATCCATGGTAATCACATGCTCTTCCTAGCTTCTCACCAGTCTTAAAACACCTCACCCATAAAGCCCTAGAGTGCTAAACCTCATGCCTACCTTGCCCCATTGAAAACCCTACAATTTTGACCTAATTCCCTAGCCCTAACTCTCTAGCTCCTCCTGATCTAGCAAAACCATTTCAAAATCAAATGAAACCTTGTGCTACTATACCTAGCCTAATATCCTTTTCCTGATCCAGTCATATTGGCTGAGATCCTTACGGAGAGAGCCCTATCCCAGCCTAGTAGGGCTAGCTACTTGGCTAAGCATGGTTTGTGGTTACCCTGGCATTGCCTTGCTTCAACCTGAGGTTCAATCCTGGTGAGAATAGAGTCAAATACTCCGTCATGGTGATAATGTACCTCACTCCCATCTTTCCTTGGGGTTGAATGGGTCCCACAAAATCTATCGCCTAATTCTCAAAGGGTTACAATGTCAGGGTAACATGCGCATCGCTGTTGGATTCATCCAATCTTGGTCTCGCACTGTTATGTTATAGATACAGTCCAAATCATCATCACTCTCATAATCACAGACTGGTTCAGTATAGTGTGATCCTTCAGCAGGATCTAGGGATACTATTACGTAGAGCGATTTCTTCTCAAATATCATCTTCCGCTTCTTTAAATTGATTACCCTGTTCATATCAGTAGCTCAATCAATTCCTAGGAGTGCAGCGTAGGGGTTGCTATCACCCACAATTTCTTTTACTCCAAAGTAAGCTAATGCACTCACACCTTCAATATCTACCGTCACCCCTTGTAGTCACCCAATGGGGATGATCTTCTGTTGATTCACCATCCTTAGCTGAATCACATACCATTGCAGCATGGGTCTCCCCATCCTTTCCCAAGTTTGCTTCGGTAGGACGTTCACATCTAACCTTAGGTCCAAGATAACCTGATCTAGCTCATACTCTCCTATGTGCATGGTCAACCACATCTCCCGTCCTGTCCTTGTTTTATGCTTACCAAGCTTTTGTACTACCCGTGGCTCAACCGGGGTGTTTCCGACGCATCTATTTATGAGCTTCTATAGCCCCTTCACAACCTTGCTATTGTGCATTAACTTCATGTAGGTGTCCGGGAAGGTTGTAATCATAATAGGGTCCATCTCCTGATCAGTCTTATCCTTGCTTCCTGAGGTGGAGGCCTCAGTGAATATCTTCTTCGCCTCCATGAATGTTTCATGTGCATGCTCCAAATTGAACTTAGTCTCCTTCGTCGGCGCCTTACGAACCCATATACTGTCCTCGAGCTATTTCCCCTTGTCTTCTGCTATTGTGATTCCACTTTTGAGCACTATATTCAGGTTTGGATCCTCTTCATGTGGCTCAAACCTAATCATCTGTAGGTTCTAAGTTGGTGGAGGTGGTAGCACCCCTTTGTCATGTATCCTTGCTATCAGCATAGGACAATCCTCCCTTTCATGATCAAACAGAGTGCAATACTTGCACGACCGACGTGTTAGGTTATTGCAATCATCAGCATAATGTCATGGTCCTCCGCAATTATATCAGATCAACTGTCCCCTACCTCTGCTAGGTCCTCCTCCGCCTCGGCCTCATCTGTGCCCCTGAAAGCCTGTCTGTGCCATCCCCACGCTCTAGTCAGGGGTCCGCATTTCTGCATGTACCCTATAGGTGGGTGTTATATCCATCATCAACTCATAGCTTCTACAATTGTGCTCATCATGCCCTATCGACGTACAAAAGTTGCAGAACAGCTATTGCGATGTTTGCACAAACTTCTGCAACAAATGGCAATTATCTACGGCATGTTTTCCTACTACCTTACATATAGCGCAGCACAATGTAGGCCCCATGCTTAGTCCTGCCTGAGCTTCTGGCCTCAAGGGCATCAGTCCTCCTCCTACCAAGTAGTTTTCAAAAATTGGGCAGTGGTCTTTGTCGTGCCCCTAACCCTTACATTTCAGGCACCATACCTCTTCACGCACCTTTGGTCAAACTATTTTGTCCTACTTCAAACTTTCCATCTCAACGAAAAGTTTTTTCAACTATGCATGGATCTATTGGACCCCCAGGTTTGGATCTTGCATCGTTGTTTCATGCAGTCTCATTGCAATCTCCAAACCCTCTTCCTAAGTTGTTATCTTTTGTTGTGATAGCACAACCCTTAGGTGTGGTAAGACCGAAGCCACAAACGATTCGCGATGTTGTCTGTCTGTTAGGTTCATGTTAGCTTCACAGATTTTACACTTCAACCCTTGATCTAGTTCCCAAGGTGTCTCACCTTGTTGCATCATGATTTCTTTGAATACCACAATAGATTGTGCCTCAGACTTAAGCCTACTAAATTCTTTATTCAGTGTTGTCCGGATGTCTGCCACTCCAGCGTTCGGGTTATCATTAAAGTACTTGATGTACCAGGTTAGCGCGCGATCCTCCAGTGCACTAACCAGTGTCGTCTTCTTCATGTTATCATCTGTAACACCCTAAGCTTCCCATACAACTTTCACCACGAACCAAAACTGGTCTAGGTCCTCATTTCCCAAGCCTTTGAACAAAGGAAGCTTCACTGAATTTGCCATACTAATCTGTGGTTGATGTGGAGGTGGTATGGGTGAAGTTGTAGGTGATGGTGGTATGGGTGGAGGTGGTAGTCGCGGGAATCCTTGTCTTATTAACTGAATGGGACTTTGTGAAGAAGCTTGCTCTATCTCCTCTTTGTCACCTTACGGAGGTGAAATTAATGGACTATATTCAAGACACTTTTTTCCTTCATTCTTGTAAGTTTTTCCACTTCACATAGCTCCAAACATCAAGGTAGCTGCATAACCTACTTTTCACACAATAAAATTTTAATCCAGGTATTCAAAGATTTCAAGTACTTACATCACGGTCCTTTGAAAAAGCGTCGCTCTGCCTCACTGTAGCTGACTGAGGTATCGACTGCAAATTCAGTTACAAATCCTCCTATGACGCAATTGAGCCAATGATCGATAGTAAGGGTGATTTTATCCTCCGATGCTTCCAATTTTTTTACTAGCTCTGGGGTCCAAACAATAGGACCCTCAAGTTTCCACCTTCCTTGGCTATCTGATAGCTTCGCAATCCACTCGTATAGCTCAACTGGAAAGGAACATAAAAAGATCTCATGTATTTCTATATATAGGTACCTGTCCAACCACTGTTCCTTTGTCAGTTGTGGACTTCTGTTCTCCTGCACTGCAAATTCATGGATCTTCCTATCAAACCAGTCTCCAATCACTTTATTAGTTGGATTCGAGTGATACGACATCACACATCTCTTATGTAGATTCCGGTCCATGTAATGGAACCATTTGTTGGCTTAGGGGGCTTGACCCAGGTTCTGCATTAGTTAGCCAAGCAAATCCCTACACTACCTGCCCTTTCGGCACTAGCCCGCGGAGCGCGGACTGAAGTCTCACTTGAAGTAGTATGGGGGGATGCTGAAACCAAGTTTACACAACCTCATATGGTTGTGATGTCAGTTTATTCCTTCTATTCCTGCTTTCGCGCATGTCATTAAGTTCTAGGGCTCTATCTTCCAAACACCTTATTCCTCCCTTTGATACCTCTGCGAAAGGGCACGATTGGTCTTTGTGCAGCCCTAATCTTCGATTTAGATACTTTCGCACTGCTAAGGTAGCGTATTGCACAGATTGTCAAGTTATCTTAAGAATATTACTTATCTTATTAAACAAGTATAGTTAGCACCGCGTAAACAGATGTTCTTACTTGCGTTCTCTTAACCAACGAAATTACATACATTCGCGCATCATATAAGCATTATAAATGAAATTCATACATAACATGTCAAGATGCATTAACAGGAACAAAGAAACAGAATTTGCAGAATAATTCTCTTTATTGATATCTTCCAAGTGATGATAGACTTTATCCACCCTGCGCACACAACTGTAGGGGTCCACGAACTCAGCTGCAAACTTCCACCGTAGGCCTTTGCATACTCAGCTGCAGAGCCTCTACCCACACTACGACCCGAAACTTAGACTTCTTACTTCAGAGTTACGACTATCCTACTAAACCCACTACTACTAAACTACTTAGAGCTTAGCTCTTCTTATGCAATCCCATGGCCTGTGGACCATGGGTAGATCTTTTACTGCTGACTTTACTTTACAAAAATAAGCATGGACAACCCTTTATGACTCATGACACCTTCACGTCCGTGACCACAAAATGTGGAGAATTTACTAATTTATTAAAAACTTCAACTCAAAACAATGAATTTTAGCCACAAAACTATCCTTGGGGGATCCCATTCCCCACACATCTACATAAAAGGGAAGAAAAATCATCTAGTAGATGCACTCGCAAGAAAGGATGAAGATGTCAAAGAATTTGTTGATTTGCGGTAGCATCGAATGTGCTGTAGCCATCAAAATTAGAGGAGAGGCTAAAGCACATGAGATATCGAAGACCCAGAAAGGGTTTGGGTAGATTCTAACCGATTTGGGAGATATTAAAATAATTACTATTTTTAATGGGGTTCCTAAGTCTAAAATTAGAAAAAATAAAATATTATTGGATATTAATATAAAATTGGGTTAGAATGTTCCAATATAGATGGATCAAGCCAAATCTAATCTTAGCCATTGATTAGAGATTTAATATAAGCCATTAAAGGACCAATAAGAAAAGTATAAGAGGAGGCTTGAGGGTTAGTTGGAGAACACACCAGAGTGATCAGTCATTCATTTTGCTAGAGAAAGATTGCTAAGCAAAGTTGAATCAGTGATCAGTAGCGAGTGGCAGTGATTATGAGGCAGAAAGCCAGAGACAGTACTGAGAGACCAGCATAGAAGTAGAGAGAGCAAGAGCAGCATCTAGTCCAGGCAACACAAAGCCCACCAGAGGCAATGCAGAGCCCAGAGAGACTGTGTCATCCATGCAGAGGGCATACAGAGTGATGAAGAGGCTCCTAGAGGTAGTGTAGTGCCTCAGGAGGATGACGCAGAGGGTCCTGGGACTGACGCAGGTCAGTAGGAGGCTGACACAGTGGCCAGAAGGGTCAGCCCTGAGCTTCAGTTGTGCTGGAGAGGGTTTCGTGGGATAGGTTTTCTGAATAACTAGTTCTAGACATAGAGGTATTGCTTCCGTGTATTTTTATCTATCGGGTGAGCTGGTTAGGAACCCAGTTGTACTCAGATAGACTACATAATAATATAAACCTCTTAATAGCTGCACCGGTTTTCCCATATTGGTTTTTTCCGGGGACATTGGTCCAAAAATAACAATGTCACTTGTGTCCTTGTTTTCTTTCAGTTGATGATCTATGGATGTTGTGACTGTAGTGTGTTTATTTCAATATTTAAATGTATTAAATAACTTGTTATAATTAAACAAGTAGAAGAAATAAACCAGTAGAATACAAATTAATTTTCTAATGGATAGACTTAGAAAATTCAATAGCATTGCTTTGTGCCATTTCTATTATCCAACCATATTGGATAAATGAAGCAAGGGATGAATGGAAGAATGACGAAGAAGTGTGGGCACTCATTCAAAAGTGACAACAAAATCCTAGTACATCTAATAAATTTAGCTAAAAAAATGATTCATTATGGTACAAAGATCGCTTATACCTATGTTAGAATTCCCAACTCAAACAAAAGATTCTTATAGAATTGCACGACTCTCCCTTAGGATGGTACTCGGGATTTTTAAAGACTTACCACAGGGTTAAGAAGGAATATTTTTTGGATGGCCTGAAATGTGATATCCAAACTTTTGTGGAGGAATGTTTGGTTTACTAACAAAATAAAGTTGAAACGGTTAAGACCATAGGTCTATTACAACCTTTATCTATTCCAAGTCAACGTTGGGAGGAGGTTTCAATGGATTTTATCATAGGTTTACCCAAGTCTGAAGGAAAGAGTGTCATCATTGTGGTAGTTGACAGACTTATGAAGTATGCACACTTTTGTGCATTATCTCATCCATTTAAAGCCAATATAGTTTCTACTGCATTTATAGAAACAATTCAAAAGCTACATGGAAACCCAAAGATTATTTTAAGTGACAATGAGCCCATTTTCACTGGACATTTTTGGACATAATTATTTTCTTCTCTTGGTACTCAATTAGATCATAGCTTATCTTATCATCCCCAATTTGATGGGAAAAATGAAATAGTAAACAAATGTTTGGAAGGATATCTTTGTTTCTTTGTATCTGATAAAAATACATAATGGGTAAAATGTTTGCCTCTATTTGAATGGTGGTATAACACTTCCTTCCATACTGTAGCAAAAATGACCCCATTTATGGCACTTTATGGATATCACCCACCATCCATCACATCATATTTAAGGGAAAATTCTAAGGTTTAAGCAGTCGAAGATCACATCGAGCATCAACAACAAGTTCTCCATCTATTAAAGGATAACCTAACTTTGGCACAGAATAAAATGATGCAATAGGCAGATCAACATCGCAACGAAAGAAGTTTTGATGTAGGTGACTGGGTATTTCTATGGCTACAACCATATAAACAAATGTCCCTGAAGTAAGCTAAGAAGGATAATAAATTATCACCAAAGTATTATTGTCCGTACAAGGTGTTGCAAAAGATTAGTACTATGGCATACAAATTGGAGCTTCCTACACCTTCTCGAGTGCACCCAATTTTCCTTGTTTCATGCTTAAAGAAGGTTATTGGTGACAAGCTCCGAGTTCAAATAATATTTCCAGAACTCTATGAGGAAGGAAAAATCCTATTGGAACCTGATGGAGTCACAAAAACAAGAACTCAATAGTTGCGAAATCAACCAATTTTAGAGTATCTCGTCAAGTTGAAGAACTTACCCACTCACAATTCCACATGGGAGGATGAGAATTTTATACAAGAGCATCCAGAACTACTCAAGCGTTGAGGACACCACTTTTTTCAAGGAGAGGGGCATGCTAGATCCCTATAATACTAGTGATTACCCCATTACTATTGTCATTGTAGCCCTTATTATTATTGTTTTGCCCCTATTGTCCCCATTGCGCCCCATAGAATCCTACTATTGTTATTGTTGTGCCCTTATATTATTATTTTTATATCAACTTTGATTATATTGTGACCCCTTAGACTCCTATATATATAAAGGAGGTTTTGTCATTTGTATCATCCAAGAATTGTTCATTTCTGTAATGTAAAGGAGGTCACCCCCTTGAAGAGGCTGATTTCTAAGGAATTCATCTATCATTTCTGTCTTTTATTAGTTGGTTTAATAACACTCTTGCAAATTTCTTCATCCACTTGTCTTCCCTCCTTTTATTTGAATTTTCTATTCCTGTGAGCTGTCTTGTTGCACGCCTAGTTGTTTTGCCAGATCTCCTTGCCTCTGCCCTTGGTTAGCCATGTATTATTGGAATGTTTCTTTATACAACTTATTTTGGTCCTCTATCATGAATCTTTCATCTAGGTGCCTCAATTAATTCAAGAGTCTTTTTAGAACCACTTCCTTCATGCTCAACTCTTCCTTGGCAACATCAACATCCATTGCAGTGAGATCAATTGGTTCCAACTCTTCTTTCTCTCTCAAATCTCTTTTGGCTTTCCTCTTTGGGGTGGTCGCAGATTTGGTTAGATTGCTTCCCCTGTCCCTGTCTTGATTCTCTGTTGGTTTAGTCTCTTTTAAGGTTTCCCCTTCCTCTTGCAACACGTCATATCTATTATTGTTTTCCCTTTACTTCTAGTGGTTAGATCCTAAGTTCTGTTGTGTCCTTGTCTTCTTCGTTTTGTGCATGACCTATTTGAACCCCTCATTTGTTTCTTGTGGGGGGTTATTTTCCTGATCATCCTTTAGATCTTCTAGTCCACCCTATTTCAATGAGCATGCTTTGTAGAGGTGTCCATACTCATGGTACTGATTACAACAAAATGGAATGTGCTCATAATCCAGGGTTTGTTAACAAATATCTTCCTGGTACTCCAGTTCCACTATGTCGGGTATGGGCTCTAAGATATTCATATAGACACAGATTCAGGCATAGGAGGTGTATCTTCCCCTGTGTGTTGATTCTATTATTTTCACAAATCTTCCTATTGAGTTACCAATGCCTTCGCGTATTTCTGGATCCCAGAAATCCATTGGGATACCGAAGAGTTGAATCCAAACAGGGGCTGCGAGGAATTTCTCCTTGTCTGGGTTATAGCATTACTCTGAGTATCACATGAAGAGCCCTGCATTATGGTAAAAGTATGGACCATTTTAAAAAACCCTATCCTTATCTTGCAAGTTCAAGGAGATTACCATAAAGAATCCTCTCGTTCCCCATTTGAGTTCTATATGACCTTTTGGCTACCATTTCTGCTGCATCCATTTTATCAAATCCTTCTTTGTCGGCCATACTCCGATGAATTTGTATAACATCACATGGCCCTACATGTAACTGCGATATTTTTCCAATTTTATTAGTGGGATTATGAAATAGGGTTTCTCTGTTGCACAAGGTAGACATTGTCCACAACTTCTTGCCTACCATCGGACTCCAAGGCGAGGACCATTGTTAGGGCTGATAACTTGAGGGGGACTAGACTGATGGCAAGGTTTCCCACTTGATTTGTGAGTAGGTAAGCTACACTAAAAGGTGATCTCTTACCCCCCCCCTCAGGGGCTTGCATCACCTCTCTCATCTACATGCCTCACGTATTCAGGCAGAACCTCCAGTGTTTTTGAGTGTCCTATAGGTTATCAAACCCTAGCTTGCTTGCATCGAGTTCTCCGCAGACGTTCACTTTTTTTTACTAATTAGAATATATGAAAATATGTTATTTATATTAAAATATCTTATTAATAATTTACATTTAAATAATATTTTTAATATTAAATATATTAATAATCAACATTTGGAAAGCAAACAAAGCTCAAAATCTTTGTGTTGTTTTGTATTCATTGCAAAATTTGAATTTATAAGATTTGTTTAATTATTTTAAATCTTTTAGATATATATACCTTGACGGGTTTCCAATCAAGGAGACATGTGGCTATAGGTTGGAGTGTGGAGCTAGTTGGGCCTACATGAGCATCACACTCGACTTAATGGCTATTGGGAGTCGGACTCTCCCACAAGTGTTACTTAATGTAGGAATGAGGCAACAGGGTGGTCATTTGCAGCGGGTGGGCGATGAGAAGGGAGTGTTGGGGGAGGTAGAGTAGTGAGGTATTGCCATCTCAACTCAGGCACAGGGCTTGTGGTGATGGTGCAAGATGGGCTTGGGATTGAAGGGTATGCGGGGGACTAGAACTCGCAAGCTCTTTAGCCATGGGATCTGGTAGAGCAAAGGGAAAACTACAACGACAAGAATTGCAGTCTTGGAGCTAGTGTGGTGGTGGTGGGCTCTCGGTTCCCCTGCCTCACTCTAGGTCTTCTTCCGGCAAGGAATTTCTCCTCTCAAGCGGTAGTTGGGTGAAGAACGTGGGGCGTGGCTCTTCCCTAGGAGAGGCTAGTCTCGGACACAGAGTCGACCGAGGGCCACCACTCTGATGCAGAGGCAACCATATCCCCAAATCACTCCTAAGGCCACATAGAGGCCTTAACTACCTTGGACTCCATAGCGGCTCTACTGAACACTCTGCATCTCAGCATGGAAACTCTAAGGGAGTAGTACTATGACGGTCAGAATGAATTGGTGGCCTACATAAACAACCTCCAACACATGCAGAATGAACTCCTAGACTCTCTAGATGGCCTTCGATGGTAGCTTCGGTGAACACATGACCATATCCATGCATTGGAGACTCGGGTAGAGCATATTGACTACCACACATATGAGAGGGTAACATTCTTTGCAGCCCCGCCACTGTTTCCCCACAACCCTCCTCTGCCATGTGTAATTTTGGAAAATTCTCTTCTTGTGCTACTTTTGTTTCCGAAATAATCAAAGACACTAGTTGTCTTGGTTTCCTTACATACTCAATCTTGTTTAGAACAACTCTCTTGTTAGTTCTTAAGCTTGTTATTTTGCATGGTATGGTAGCAATGATGTATATAGTTCAACTCTTGATGTACGATATTTTTGAAATCTTCATAATATAATATAGTTACCTTGACTCACAAAAAAAAACTTATCATGG
This sequence comes from Pinus tabuliformis, assembly GCA_031772625.1. Classification (NCBI taxonomy): domain Eukaryota; kingdom Viridiplantae; phylum Streptophyta; class Pinopsida; order Pinales; family Pinaceae; genus Pinus; species Pinus tabuliformis. Next base: position 1,499,126,931 of record CM062819.1, on the reverse strand, counting down.
TATCATCATAACACATTATCAAAATAATAATTACAAGACATGAAAATTGTGTTTTACATTGATTGAGTGGAGAAAGGCTCTTTAGCCAATATAATATAATGTAAAGTAAACACTTTATTTCAATCAAAATAAAATAAAATAAAATAGATTTAAAAAATTAATACAAGTAAAAATGGTTTATGATATTAAAAATTTATAGTATTAATGGAGGAAATTAAACTAGCATAGATATATCTTAATTCGCTGAAGAAATTGAACATTTTGACATACAACCTTCTTTTAAGAAGAAAAAATTAAATCTTTTGATATACAAACCTCTTTTAAAACAAAAAAAAATAATATCTCCACACTTGATAAATCAAAATAAAACTTACCATCTAAATTAATTAATTAATATTTTATCTAAATTGATTGTATGGAAAAACACAATCTAGCAAAATAATTAACTTTAAATTAAATATTAAAAAGATAACGAATCTTCCTTGAAGTGCCCTATTAAAATGATTTAACCTACAATAGTTTTTCTGTTTCTCAATGCAAGTGTAACAGGCAAGGAATTTCCATAATGCATGTATTTTATATAAAATAAAAGCTGCCGTGCTCTTCAATTTTCAAGTCCATCATTAAATTTTCCTACAATTATTTTGCATGTTCGTATCCATTAGGACATTCTATAAACCTCTTCTGTAAACAAGAAAGAAGACTGAAATTCGAAGATGAAATACTTGTATATTAACATTATCTTTACGCCATCAAGATCTGATTGAAAAGTAATAATTAAGCTAGTCTTTGATCCGATTGTACTGATCTTTGAAACTCTCATATTTTGGAAAAGCTATGTGTGATCGCTTAATGGTGTGGTGATGAATTACGGTGTTACAGGACCTTCCTGCCGACAAAAGAGATGATGCTGTAAGTAGCATTGTGTACGAGGCGAGGGAAAGAGTTCGAGATCCTGTCTTTGGCTGCGCAGGAGTAGTTACTGATCTCAAGAACAAAGTATTGGAGCTGCAATCGCAATTGGTTTCCGCACAAGCAGAGGTAGCCACGATTACTCAGCAAAACGCGAATCTGTTAACTGTCATCTATGGATATCATGAAGTGTCAGAGCCCAATTTTTACATCCCTTCACTTGAAGAGAATGAAGACACCGGTATGAACATAAATAAGGAAACGCTGCAGTTATGGGAACCACTGTGATATACTGCAGTTATAGGAACCAGTATGAAGCGTACTTCTGATGACGTTCATACACTGCAGTTATGGGAACCACTGTGAACATAATTAAGAATGATTAGCTATTGCATAGTTTTAGAATAACTGTATGTGAATAATGGAAAACTAATCATAGTTCTTCCTCTACGCAATTCTGCAGAGCCTAGTATCCTCGAACTGAAGCAAAAATATGATCACGCTAAGAACTTTGAATTTTGTGCTCTTTATTTAAGTCACTGCCAGCTAAAGCTCAAGATTGTCAACACTGTGATTGCATCTGAGATTCTGTTGCAGAAGAACTTCTTTCATAGTTTTGAATTGATGAAAATCTTAGCTTTAATTATTTGTTGCTTCGATTGTGTCGCATTACTCATGGGAAACACGATGAATCGTAGTCCTCTTATGGCTTTGAACGACATGAAGAAACAATAAAACAACTATTTTCCCGTTTTGAACATACATTTGTATAACATCTACCTGAATCCACGCTAATATCGAATCTTCATTAAAAAATACAACATTCAGATATTAATATTCATTCATATACAGAGACAGAATAGCATAGATGTTGTTAAGTTTTCCCTGAGACGCATGTTTTATCAAATAGTTTGTAAGTTTTGTTTTTGTGTGTTCTTTTTTAACTAACCCCAAAAAAATAAAAATAAAGATTAAAAAGGTAAAAAAGACCACGAAAGATTAAAAAGGTAAAAAAGACCATGAAAGATTAAAAAGGTAAAAAAGACCACGAAAAAAAGGTAAAAAAGACCATGAAAGATTAAAAAGGTAAAAAAGACCACGAAAAAAATTGTAGTTTTTTAAAGGATAAGATTTTTTTTACTTTATGTAAGTTTGATCACTTTAATATGATCACTCTGACAAGTGAATTTTGTAAAAAAGAAAAGAAAAGAAAAGAAAAGAAAAGAATAATACAATTACATTTTTGAAAAAGAAAAATAGAATATGGTATATTAGAACAGTTACAATTAAATCTTTGAAATATAAAGAAAGATAGAAATTGATTAATTCAATTTGACTTGGATTTCGATGGAGGAGTTAGTTACATATTTATAATATTTTTTTGGGAAAGGCTAGTTGGGCATTAGGAGGTGTTTTCATGTAAATGTAAAACCAAAAAGTAAATTGTTTTTTATTCATTTAATTATTTATAAGTGGAGTTGGTTAAACATAAATGCTGTTATCCATAGATGGAGTTAGTTATTGATAAGTGAGTAAAGTGATTAAAAATAAACTTGCTATAAATATACTATTTATGAGAAATAGGCTAGTTATAAATAGACCTATGGTGTAAATAAACATTATGACAAAAATAGATATGTTACAAATAGCAATATTTTTGAATAAGGACAAAATGTTCATGTATCCTAATACCCTCTCAAAAACACAATTGTAATATGTACAATAAAATGGGTCCTAATAATATGTAATCATGTTAGATATCTATTTGTAGAATATGCAAAACAAATTATTGTAAAGATAATTTAAAGCAAAGAAAAATAAGTGGGAAGAAAACGCTTCTTAAAACATAATGTGTATCATGTTAGGTATGATGCAACTATGTCCTCTACCAAAAACAAATCTTCCAATGCTACTTTTGCTTGTTTAAGGTCGTTGTGATGTGATATATTTAGAGTATATTGATGGATAACTTTGGAACATTGAAGATATTATGGAAATGTCTATTTTGAATATAAACTATCTCTTATCAAGTTATACTTGTCTACATACTTTCATATCCATATCATCTCTCACTAAAATCGGATGGTCGGTGCAACATTTTAGGGAGGAGAAACTATCTTGTGAAGTAGCCATATGATGTGAGGCTTTTGAATCTACAATCCCTCTGTTAGGTGAGGATGAAATGGATACAAATGCATCTCCTTTATTTCGATCTTATAGTGGCCTATTTCCATCATTTTTCATCATTTATTCTGAATGAAATCTTCTAGATAATTTTGTTGAAGAGATTGTGACAGAAGATCAATAGCCCTTTTCAGACATGAAATTTCTGCATGATATTCATTGTTGCAAGAGTTGCATTTGGGTATCTCTTCCTTTAGTTTTCCTGCTTTGTGGTCAGAGGACTAGTCGAGGGTTATTTCTTGATCAAGCTCCTACTAGTTATTTTAGTGGTAGTCTTGCTACTTTTGGGTACCACAAGTGCATATGTTTTGAAATTCCTAAGAGCACATATATTTATAATGTTATCATTCTCTTGTATGACTGGAATTTTGCAAGTTTTCACAATGCTTAAGCTTGAAATACCAAATTAAGAGATGAGCGTAAAGTAATCCGAACCCAACATCAAGATAATAGAGAGGATTGATTGTGTCTCTTCCATGTATGTTTCACATGGATTGAGATGTTGTATAAAAGATGTGAACTTTATGAAGTTGTCCCCTAGTGTGTGAAAATATCTTAATCTTAATGTCATACTCTTGCTCTCTAGTTGGTGTCCTTGGAATTCATCTAGTTTCCTAAACAAATCATTCAAAGTGGTCTAATTGATGTAGGTGTGGAAGAATATTCTACATGAAAAAGAAGGTTCAAAGATATGTATAAACACCGATAATAGTAAATATACTTCATCCACCCTACTGAAATACTTTTATTTCATAGCTATAATGTTAGGATCAATTCCACTTCCCAAAGTAATCTTTTAAAATCCATTTCTTTCGAGTACAAGTTAATTTTTGGTTTTCAATCAAAATAATTGAATGGTATGAGGATCACTAATATAGGAAGATCCATTCAATATTTATGTCTCAATCCATTGTCACCTTTAATGAAATGTATGTGGTTCTCCTTATAATTTACCCATATATTATGATATATGTAATATTATTGCTCACTTGCACACAAGAATATAGTGGCAAAGGAAAAAATAATTATAATGGCAATCTAGCAATTTTGAGATATAAGGGAAATAATTAATGAGAGAGATTAAAATTGTGTTCTAATGAATGACTTTAGTACATATTTATTATACCATCTAGGATAGAGGAATTTCACAATAAGTTGTGGTTCATGTATTCACATGTAAAACTAGGAATAATCATCCCCTTAGTGTTAGTTAACTAGTCATAAATGAAGCTAGCTAGCCATAAATAGAGTTAGCCATGAACAAGAGACAACTCATACGTCAATAAGTGTACTCGCATGTGACTCATGCATGCATGACTTCAATTGCTAAAAATCCACCCATTATAAATAGACCACCAATTAAAAATATGCATTATATGAATAGATATTTTATAAATATATTACCAACTATAAATTGATCACTTGTTGAAAATAGACATGCTATAAATAAGAATCCTTCTAAATAGTAGGAAAATGTGCATGTAGAAAAAATAATTATATTAAACTTTATAAGAAACATCCCTTGAATCAAAATATATGGATACAAGTTTAGAAAATTAAATTTATATAAAACGATTAATAATATATTATATTCCATATATAATTTTTTCCTTTTATAAACAAAACAATTTAGAAGAAAAATATGGTATTATTATTTAGTTGGAAATTTTTATTGTTAAAATAGTGAGTAGTGGAGCTACAAAGCTAATTAAATTGTTCAACATTAATTCTATGAGGTTAAGCTACTATAGATCTGTTTTAACTATGGATTTATCAATAGTGGAGAGTGATCAAATTTGTTAAGTGCAAGCTTCTTTTAGAGTATAAAATTTGAAAGAAAGTTTGTACCTCTAGATATTTGAGCTCTCTCTTTGCTTCATAATCAATTGTGAACATGGATATCTATATATATATATATATATATATATATATATATATATATATATAATTTTTTGTTCTTTAACTAACTTTTCTGAATACATAAATAGATTTAGGCCTTGAAAATCCTCATGGACACTTGTATTATGTAGTTTTCATAGATTAACCTTGCAATTCAAACAAATATTTATTAGAGTTCTCAACAAAATTGTATCATAATTAAACTAATAGAAATTTTTAAGCCATAGAATTTCTATTTTATATTTCTTTATATAATATACACGTAGATTTGTTTAACCATATAACATATATGGATATCTAAAATTGAAATATTTTACTTATTATAGGAATTGAAATATTTTATTTATGGATCACAATGTCCTAATAAAAATGATTTTCTTATTATTATTGTGTTTTTAAACATAAGTCAATATTACTTAACTCTGAATATTCAAATATTTGTTTATGATTGTTTTGTCGTTGTTACAACACCTACCAAAATGTTTTCCTACATCTAAATTAAATTTCGGAGCCGACTTTGACCTTGCATGTTGTTATTATTAGTAGTAAGAGTCATTCCATGTGGCTTCTCTAAGTGTTCAAGTCCCTTTTAGAAGAAAACTGAAGTGTCGTCTTTTGCCATGGGAATTATCACGAATCATATAAGCAGATTTATGGTTCATTGCAAGGGGTTATTTTGGTGCCAATGAGTTATGTTTCTAAGATAGACATGTATTACACTCATTCTCAAAGTTTCATGCATTTTTGAACAAGTGTCATCATTGTCGTTGCAAAGTGTATCTTAAGTGTCACAGTTGGAGGAAGTTGTCGTATTGTCATTGTGTTGAGGGGATCATGTTGTTCTTGTGTATTGAGTGATCAATGTTGTGTCATCAATTTTACTCAATGTGTGATCAAATCCAAGATTTTTCCTTGGCACATTCACCCCACTGATCCCACACTTAGCCAAAATCTCAAATTTTCTAGCTCGAGCAACATTGCATTACTTATCACCCTAGAACTGAACAATGTGTAGTCTCAACCCTCAAGCTCAATCCTTACATCTTGGAACTGCAAAATGCTCAGTTCCCACCTCTTACAAATACACATTATGTAATCTAAGTCCTCAACCCTAGCCCCTTGAGCTCCACAACTACACAATTCAGCCTCCCCGTGGACCTTCTTTTGTGCACTACATAGTGTCAATCCTAAATCTCTTAGCATTCCTCATCAAACTTTGCAACTGCTAGGCCTCACTCCCTCCAGAATTGTGCACTCGGGAACTTCAAGCCTCAAAATTGTCTCCTTGATCTCTTCAACAACATAGTCACCCTGCCTGCGCCTCCGTGAACTGTGAACTATGTAGTCTCAAGCCTCATTCCTTAATCCAAACCTCTGTAATTGTGAATTACACAATCCCTACACGAGTCTACCAGTCGAGCAACTAGTTTGAGTTGAGTCAGTGATTTTCATGAAGCATGTTAGACTAGGAGTTTTCTGATTGATGTTATGTCGTCATGAATTGTTTCTAGTTACAAGTATTATATCTTCTCATGACATGATGACGATGAAGTATAAGAAGAATCATACCATGCTAGAAGACACTTGTGTAGTTGCAAAGGCAAGCTAGTTATTGAATGGGAATATCAAGTCACACTAGATTACGAAAATAGTTGAAGATCATAGTGAAGACTCCCTACCTTCAAGCCTTATGGAGGAGGAAGAAGAAGAACATGTGTCATATTTCTAGAAGGAAAAAAGATAGCAACATAAATATGTTGGAAGTAATGCTTCCATCTCATGTGTAGCTATCATTAGGAGTTATGAGAAGTCAATCTAGAAGTCCTTGTTTCCAATGTGTGAGTTGTAATGGTGATCTCGTTGTGTGGAAACTAGTAATTTGTGTCTTATATATTTATACCTATGACGATCAACGAAGATATCAAGGGAGATTTGTGTTGTGTGTAATCGCTCTCTGCTCTCTTATATTTTCTATCGTGGCATCAAAGCCATTACTCGCTTCACTCCCTCAACTGAGGGCTAGGAAAATGTGGGAGAACCTTAAATTTATTCATTCTATGTATATAGATGAGTTTAATGTTTGGTTTTGGTGTTTGTATGTGTATAATTATTTGTTTGTAAATCTGGAGTCCAAGCAAAATTGTGAGAAGGAACTGTAAAATTGTTGTCCAAGAGTATTATTCACGGTCTGCGGTCAAATGAATACAGATGCCGACAAGTTGATTTCTTGGCATGAAAACATCTGCATAAGGAGTTCCACAGATCCAATCATTCACAAATTTCTGTCTCTAGAACTATAAATTGCAGGTTGAGCAGACAGTTTTGGCATAGTCCTGATTCAAGATACTTTCGCCAAATTTCGTGGCCGACACAAAAGAATCCCACCAAATTCCACAGATCGGGAGAAGAGAACTTGCCAAATCGTGCACAGTGCTTGTGCGCGCAGGAGCCCACTGATACAAGTTTTGTACCTAGTACTTTCCAAGATCATAATTTCATAGGCTTTGGGTCTAACTATAATTTGGCATCAGAAACTGATATGAGGGGTGGCAACAACTCATTTAGAGAATTAAATGAAGATGATTGTCGAATCGGCTTGTTTTGAATTCTAAAGCTGCAACATTGTATGTCTTAAGTCCAAGTGTGGATTTTGATGCCCCAAAGATAGCGAACCATGCTCTCTGAGATTTGCAAGGATGCGTGAAGGGGATTTGATGGCGGATCCAGAGGAATTTGGGATAAGCGCTTCTATGACCGAGTATCGAAGATATCCATGATCATTTCAGTCAAGGAACTTATAATGCTATGAGGATGATTCTTCACAAACAGTCGCGCGGTGTTCATAGAAATCTCGAGCTTGTAAGTTGAGTAACGTACCCACGTGCTACGAAGCACGAACTATGAAGTGCACTGTGATTTCAACCCTAGATGTTCTAACAACATTTCAATGCGCTTATTTTATTGACTAGTCAATCACAGCAAGGAGCCTTATTGAAGGTTCAAGACGTGGCAACAAGAAGTCATTTTTTGCATCTGCGGGGACGAGATCCCGTCATCAGATCTCATTTTACTTGTTGCAAGCTCACTAAAATCTTTGTGGCAGAGCTTGGAAAATATGGTATAGAGGACCTGTGTAAAGGAAAGAAGCACTACCTCAAGGATAGATCTGCATGGATCTATACTAGAGAAAATCCAAATCTTTGCTTGAGTCGATGTCAATGACAAGATCCGTCATGTGTCATTTGAGCATTCAAGGAACCTCTAAGTGTGTGTTGGTATGGCAAGGCTTGGAAGTTAGTAGCAAATGAGTAGGGTATGATTCTCAATTTCATTCTTGTGGGAATCTACAACAATTGCTTCCAGCGCTTTGGGCTAGTGGGCCAAAATTTCAGTTTTGCTAAACGTTCCATGCTCAAATTTATGCACGACTCCAAAACATTAAATTAAAACGTCTATTATGAAAATGGATGCCTTGTTTGAGTTTATTTGTGTGTTTATTTGTATGTTTCTGCTAATCATTTATGTTGATTATAAAAAGGGTTGATGGTTCTTAAACTGGAATTCTTGTATGTTAGTAATTTTGGTTATAAAAAAGGTTGGTGGTTATTAAACTGGAAGCCCTTGTGTCCAAAATATTAATACTTGTTTAAGGTCAAGTTGTTTGATCAACTCTTGAGTACATTCAGTATACAGATGTCCATCCTATCATCTAACAGATAGATTGAAGCACATATATGACAAATGGTGGATGGTCCATAGGATGGTTCATTACTTGACAACTCTTATTGCGAAGCCCCTACTAGCTAAGGTTTCAATATTGTTGATGTTGCAAAGTTCATCAATGATGGTAAGAGGTGGTTATGTTTTACATGGAGCTCTATTAACAGGAAGATGTGGTGTTCAAAGAGCCGTGTTTGCAAGATTCCAGAGTGGATGTGGTTGTTGATGAAGACCACTCACACAAACATTTATTTGCTATTGCAATATGTGTTTCTAATATTATCCATGTAAGCATTAAGGGAGGGTGTTGGAAGTAGTGCTTCCATGTCATGTGTAGCTGTCATTAGGAGTTACGAGGAGTCAGTCTAGAAGTCATTGTTTCCAATGTGTGAGTTGTAATGGTGATCTCGTTGTGTCAAAGTGAGTAATTTGTGTCTTATATATTTGTACATGTGATGATTAATAAAGGTATCAAGGGATAATTGTGTTGTGTGTGATCATTCTCTTCTCTCTCTTGTATCTTCTATCAAAAGAATGACTTCAAATTCAATCCATGTCATCAATCTCATTTCATGTCTTGTCAAGGTGTCGTGTAAAAGTGTTAAATAATTCATAATCTACAATATCATTTGGGGATATGATTATGTGATTTTCAATGTTTGAGTAATTTAAAGTAAAGTGGAAGTGCAAGAGTAATAACTGAGGTTAGGAGTCACCTGATTTTTTATATATACACCCTCGTAGATCATGCAAAGGACTTTTCAACTTTTCTCCTCCCACTAGGGATTAAAAAGGAAGACAGTTCTTTTGGATGAGCAAGTGGTTGCTTTGACACTCCCCTATTGGAGCTAGTGGTGTTCATTGTACTAATGTATCTTGGAAATTTTTCTTAATACTAGAAGCTTACTGAGCCAACACACTTTCATGCTTATGGAGTAAATGTTGTAAGACTATTCTTTGAATGTTTACTGAATAAATCGAACTATTTTGGTGGATTTGGTGCTTGTCTTGTTGAAGGTTGTTTTCTGTGTTTTAACAATCATTTATTCTATGTGAACTGTTTTTCTAGTCGATCAATGATTCATATATATATATATATGCTTGTGTGTCTTTATTATATTAGTACTATTACTCTTCTCTTGAAGGCTAACTTTTATTCCCCCTCTAGTGAAAGAACATTGATACATTGTGCAACTGAACATTCAACAAGGCACACTCACGTGTTCATTCAACAATACATGTACATTACTCTCTCATGCTAAACATTGTAGCCAAGGAGAATCTCTAAGAAAAATGGTAACCAAAATTTATTTTCAGAAGAGCTCCTACACCTAATGGTGTGAAGTTTAATTAGAAATTGTTATTGGAAAGACCCCTTGTATATTGGCCCGATCCAGCACCATCAACATTCTAGTGCTAGAAGGCTACCACCTTTTTATGTATAATAACTCACCACATCCAAACAAGCAGAATTCTACACAAGGCATTAACGTTTACTTTTCCACTCCAACTCATACTCCCAAGAAAGAGGAAACCTCTCACTCTAGTCAAGGAGAAGAATTTGACGTTACTTACAATCAACTCTAGACTATCCAAGCGAATACTCATCGGTTTTCAAGAGATTTTTGTTCTCTCCTCCTTACTGCTATTCTAACTCATAAGCCTGTGAAAAGAGAAATAACTCTGAGTGGCATATTGGATTCTTCGAAGGGAGATTACTTTATCAAAACCCTTGAGTAGTCATTTGTTCCTGTAGAAGGAACAAGCCACCAAGGTAAACATACACCCATTAAGCAGAATTTAGACAATGCAGGGGAATATTTTCAGTTGTATGATTATATGTTCTTGGTTTACCTGATGATATATATTTGTATGAAAAGAAAATTAATGAAGGAGTATAGAAAAATCTAATGTGATTATATATATATATAGTGTTTAGATTTTTTTTGGGCACAGTCTGTTAATTTTTTAAGAAATTTAATAGAAAAATTCTAATCAATTGTTAGTTATGGTGGTGTTTTACTTTTAATTTTATTGTATTTTATTTTAATATTTCACTCTTCCTTATTTGATTGTCTAATAAATATACAAACTATTTGGAAATCATATATTTATCATAAATTAAATTTTACATTATTTTATCTTATTATTTTACTTTTTTATTTGAAGTAATTTTTTAGCAATTGATTAAATATTTTTATTTTTAAATATATATATTTTTAATTTATTTATTTGCTTATTTTTTTTAATAATCACCATCTTATAAATTATTGTGTAAACCATAAAATCAAAGTTCAAATCACCTTCAAGAAAAAATTACTCTTACAAGTTATTAGATCGGATGTAATTTTTACATTATGTTATTATTTGTCACCATTCAATATGTGTTTTCCTTTTATAGGTTATAAATTGATATAATGTTGTCATTTAATACAACTCAATTATTTTTAAAATTATAGCTGAAAGATTTTAGATATTTTGTTTTTTTTTTTAATAAATTTTCAGAAGTAACTAGAAAGATATCTACAGAGTCAATTTTATTGATTTATAAAGATAATTAAAAAAATGATATTAATATGAATATGTGGGAAGGATCAAAATTACAACAAAATTTTCCATCAAGCTATATTTTTCCAACTATGTCCAGCCTCATGTAAAATACATTATCAAATTCATCATGGCCGTTTTTAGCAAATGTTTTCTAAATGCATATAGAAAAATAGAATGCCAAAAATTATACAAGTTTCTACTTACATAAGAAAATTATATACTGGATCCCGGACCTCACCGGGGGCTAGCTGAAATGGTACATTTTTCATCACCTCAAGGTCCACTTTATTACGAATTTATTACTCATAAAGAAAATGCATGCTTTGAATATTGATATGAGGAATTGGGATGGTAATGATCCCATAACATGGATATTCTAAGTGAAAGAATATATTGGTCTACATCAAGTGACAATATTACAAAAAATAAATATTGCACCCATGTGCTCGACAAAGGATCAATTTCTAGGGTATTCATGGATTCATGAAAGATAAGGGAATTCCCATAACATGAGGAATTTGGATGGTAATGATCCCATAACGTGGATATTCCAAATGAAGTAATATTTTTGTCTAGATCAAGTGATAGTATTACAAAAAGTAAGTATTGCATCCATGAGTTTAGAGAAAAGATCAATTTCTAGGGTATTGATTGATTCATTAAAATTATTTAGTGGATCTTGGACCTCGTGAGGGGCTAGATCAAATGGTACACTTTTCATCACCTCAAGGTTCGCTTCATTATGGATTTAATACTCATAAAGAAAATGCATGATTTGAATCTTGATATGACGATTTTGGTTGGTAATAATCCCGTAACATGTGTATTCCACATGAAATAATATATTGGTATACATCAAGTGATAGTATTACAAAAATTAAATATTACATCCGTGTGCTTAGATAAAGGATCACTTTCTAGGGTATTGATGGATTTGTGAATGATAAGAGAATTCCCATAACATTGGGAATTTGCATGGTAACGATCCCATAACATGGATATTCCAGATGAAGCAATATATTGGTCTACATGAAGTGATAATATTACAAAAATTAAGTATTGCATCCATGCGTTTAGAGAAAATATATTAATTTATAGGGCATTGTGTTAGGGTCCAACATTTTATAGGATGAGATGACTACTTGTTGTTGAATTTTATATATGAGATGTTATAAATAATTTTTCATTCTGTAATTTATTTCAAATGGAAAAAGAAAAACTAAAAGAAAAAGAAAAAAAATGGGATATGAAATTAAGAAAAATACATATATGTGAAAAGAATAAGAAATAAAAAATAAAATATGAAAAAATATAAAAAAGAATAAAAATACCCGAGAAAAGAATAAGTGAGCAAATCTAAATGGCAATTAAAAAATGCAAAATGCATCAGTAATATCTTAGAAATTTTGAATAATTTTCTGCTAGTCAAAATGCCACAGTGAAGTAAGAAAAGTAGATTAGTTATTTTAATCACATTGTTTAAGCATGATTAGGATATATTAAATAAAATTAGTTTAGGTTAGTCAATAATCAACCACACAGTGTAGTCATGGTTGAATTAGATTAGTTAAAATGAAATTAATTAACTACAGTGTTTAAATGTGGTTGATTATGATTTAATATTAAAATAGATTGCTAATTTAAATGGAATTTCAAATTGTAAATAAAATTTTTTGATGCAAGATGTTTCATCGCTATGCAAAAAAATGGGCGCATGTGTTGATGACCATGATAGACCCCACCTGGATGAACAACGGGAGATTGTATTCAGCGCCCCCACCCCCTCTCATGTTTAATCACCAGGGGTGGTTCAAAGAGGATGTAACCTTCAATGACATGGTTGCTTCTGGGCATTTCAAACCCTCCCGCATAAAACCACTAGCCGCCGCTCCCCCTCTCTGAAAAATGCCATCCCTCTCCCGCTCATGCTGACCGTTGACCCCCTCCGCTACCGCACCACTTACATCCCTCCAAGTAGACCTCCCATCCCCACCTAGCTCCTACATCATTCCATATTCCTCCACTGCATGTCCGCAACCTCACACCTGCGGACCCCACTCCCTTTCTACCAAAACAAACTCCCGTCACTACTTCTCCCCCAATATGATATTTTCCTCTAGCCCTCTTGCCACCACATCAACATACTTTTGAGTAATAAATTCTTATCTACTCCCACCACAATGGACCTACTCCATTTTAACGGTAAATTGCCAATCATAAACTTGTTTTTCGTATATAACCCACCATAAACTTGTTACATCGCCTTCTTTCTTCGTTTCAGAATAACAGAGAATTAGAAGTTTCAGAGCACATTCAACCATACAGAGTATGCCTGAACCCCTAGCTAGTGATCCATGGCATCTATGTGGCCAGTCAATGCAACCAAGTGACTAGTCATAATTTGCATCAAGGTACAAGTTTTCACAATTTTTCCCGGGGAATTCTAAATTCCCTGTTTTTTCTATTATATCATGGAACCTAAAGGAAAATCCAAGGCATATTATCACAATCCTATCTTTCCCCCTACCATAGACTTAGATCACCAACCAATCGTAGACCAAGACTACAAAATTGCTGAAATTAGTTGTGAATTTGGCATGTTCAAGCTTCACAACTGGTTAAAACAAAATTTCTTGGACCATAATGAGGAAATGATCCTCTTGGATTCTCTCCTACTACAATTAATATTTTCCCAGACACCTCACTTCCTCGAATTCATCTCCTAGTGTCAGTTTAGTTATATCCCTAGTGGGAGGGGGATCATGGCTCAAAACAGTGACATCTTCTTCACCATCACTATTGAATCCATCTCCCAATGGTCTAATTGCCAAATTGCAATTCTCTGCACCCATTCTCAGTAGATTCTCTTATGGAATTCTACAAAAACCTAACCTTCCCATAGAGAGCCAAGTTTTTTGGGATTTTTCTCCCTCAGGATGCCCAATTACCCAAGAATAATTCCTTATACTCATCCTCTATGTTCCCTGAGATGAATAAACAAGTGATTTTAGTTATTTCATGCATACATGGCTATCACTCTTATCAGTGGGTTAGTGAGGCCATTTTTGTCTTCTTATCAATTTTTGCAACTGTTGAGAAACCCCCTATTTTCAATTACAGTGACTTCATTATAGAACCAATTCATGACTAGTTCCTCAATTTTTTTGCTAAAGCGACTTTTAAATATGCTCCAGCGTTGATTTATTTGTTTCTTTATCATCAGGCAGATATATATTCATTCCCTTTGTAGAAATTAGATGAGAAGGGTAATCCACAGTCAGTAGTACATTGGTCATCCTTGGTGAGGAAAATTTCTACTGAGTACACCTTCTTTGATTATGTTGATCAATTTTTACACATAGGATAATGTTTATTAAACCATAATATAGAGCCTAGAATATGACTAGAGATACAAAGAATTATGCATCTAATTGAGCATACTAAGACATGAGATTGATACTTAAACGAAAATTATATCAAAATTAGAGTTTATGGGTGTGAGGTTTCGCCATACAGGGTACCAAAATTTGTTACTATGAGGACCTTCTCATTGGAATACATAAGGAAGATGATTCATATGAATGATCTTCATTTTATTGTAGCGAAAAAGAAGTCTCAATTTAAAATCAAGGCATAGGTTGGACCATTTATTTGTAACACTAGAGCAGCAGGTAAGGAGGCAGATTTTCTCCTTAAGAATATGAACTTCAATTTGAGTTTTAGCTGGTTATATCACCCTTTTGGCATCATTTCGAAACTAAGAGTGGAGTAGAAAACCACTCCCTACACTCACACTTTGTTACCGAGAAAACTAGTGTATATTCAGAACTGCTAGTCCCACTAAGACGGGTAGCTATCTTAGCAACAAACAAACTAAATTCACTTGTGTTTTCCTTTACAAGAGATAGATGAGAAAGAAGTAAAGAGTACCAACCTTAGTCTTTCGCTTGGCTCCTTGCTTGTTTCCTTTCCCCTTTGACAGAATCTTGCCACTCCTTCCTTACTTGTCCCGCTTCAAAGAGCACCTGTAGAGTCAAAGCAGCATAATACCATCAAAGCATAGAGATCTATCACCATAAACAACATAGGATCAGATATATATTGACCATATAAATGCATATATCAACACAATATTCAGAGATATACAAGAACATGGAGGAAAACTCAAATAGATTTATTAATAGAAGTAGTAGAAGAGAGGATTACAACCACTTGGTCTGACCCAGCGCCATCCTCCCAGCATGAAAGCCCTCTTCACCTCATACAAAGCAAGATCACCCAACAATGTCTTCAAAGAGAAACCAATAGCACTACCTTGCAAATTACAAAACTCCAGCCTTCAATCTCTGGATCTCTGGGATGACGGATCCATATATAGATATTTGCAGAGGTGTGAGTCAGCTCTGGGTTTTTGATTAGTGTCATTCCACTGATAGTTCTTGGCTCCACTTGGAGATTTCATTGATCTCTTACTCATCCCTGGGCGAATTCTGAGAGGCAAGTGTCATATGAGAAGTTTCTAGAAGATTCCTTGATCATCCACTTAGCAAACTGTCTCTACCATTTGTCTATTCTCGCTCATCACACCCTATAGAAGGACTTTTCAGTATGCATCACACTTCCCGTGTGTAGTAGGTGAGATGCATCACACCCTGACCATGGAGCAGGTGAGATGGTCCAGTTTTGACCAGTTTTGAGTAGTTTTTCATGGAGAACTTTTGGGAGATGATGTAATCAGCTGACCTTGTTCCTTTAGGGTATGAAACAACACTTTTAGGGACTTAGAAGCCCTTGGTTTATGGAAATATAAGATTGGGGTTGTAGTGCCCAAATATGTCTATAACAGTTGCCCCCTAAAGCATGAGGTCGTAAATCTTTAGATGTCAGGTGAAATGCCTTATCATGAGGATCCGAGGTTTTTCGAATTGGAAGGTGACCTGTAGTAAGATACAACACAATACATTAACTTCGTAATATTTTCATGATCTAGCTGAGGTGGGCATTCCCATGCTCAACTTTATAAATTCATTTTCATGTACATAGGACAGACAATCCTCTGTGTAGCAGACTAATGATTCTGGTAGAGCCATCATCCTTTAGTTTGGATGATTATTTGTGCAGCAATGATGTACATTTGATGTCTTTATTTTCCTGAATATATCACAGCCTGGATGGATGAAACTAGATCCGGGGTCTTCAAAACTTGTCCAATCTTCGCCCAAAGTACAAGTCAGTCCATGTGAAAAGATGTTCTGATGTCGAACATGGAAATACATTGCCTGATTACCAGCCAATGATGTAAGTTGTTAACATGCGCGAGAGGAATCACCAATGATGACGATGACCCTCAAGGTACTACAGTACAATTCACATGGTGTGTATACATGAGTCGATGTCGAACACCATGTGAAATCTTTCAGTCGAAGGCCATTAATGTAAACCTGTCGCTGGAAGTGAGAAACTTGCCATTGAGGCATGCAAGCTTCGAAGCACTGAAAGGGTTGTTCCTAGGTCGACTTCTTGGATAATGAGCTGATGTCAACAAGAAGTGACCCGTCGTAGGAGGGCATTAATGAATCCCACATCTATGACACAGAACAGAGCAAATGATTTTGTGGAGGTGAAAATGATCTGACGATACAAGGTTCAGGGTGGTGGTCATGAAAGAATGAAGTGTGAAGGTATTGGAGCAGATGAGACACAAGCTGGGTGGGTGAATTCTCTGATCGACTTCTATTGAACATATCGATGACACTGAAATGGATTGGTAGCATTAACCCCAAAAGTGGATGGTATGGTGGACCAATAGTAATATGACCGGTGAATGGAATACCCAACCCGACTCAATCATGGTGACAGAGTGAAAGTGTCATGTTCAAGAGCGACTTGCTACCAATAAACATTCTTCAAGTTTTCTTCCCAATTTTTGCCAGTCATTTCCGACGAGTACCTCTTTATTTTTGTCAAGCTTGAGGAGGATAACATATGCTTGTTCTATAATTCGCCCTTCGGGCAAACCCGTCGCTATGTTTTAATGAGCCTAGCGACAGTGAGACTCGCAATTGTCTGAATGGACAAGTTTGTCGCTATTGTTTTAACGAGTTTAATGACAAGGATAACTTTGTTCTTTTCAATTTTAGAGAGTATAAAAAGAGACAGAAAGGAAACTCCAATATTCCTTTTCCGTATTATAATCCCTTAAGTCCGAAAAAGTATAAAACAATGCGAAAGGGATGACTTTTTGATAGTTTTAACGAGCCGAACAAGACAAATGCTCGATATTTTTGTGTAATAATCCATCAGGGCCAAAAAGATTAAAATCTAGAGGAGGGATGGCACTTCCAATCACTTCAATGAGCTGGAGATGCCAATTTCTTGGCAATCTTTTCATATTTTACGAGTCAGATGAAAAGAGCTTAAAGAAGACTCGTTTTTTGAGGAATGAGTGATATTTTCGGGTAGCAGCTAGTTCCAGGTGAGGCTTGGAACTTTTCAATCACGGCACTGTAAAGAAGATGGCTAACAGAATCACTCGTCGCAGTTGTTCCTCAAAAGGGGTAAACAATTAAATGGAGGCATATGATCGGATAAAAAAGAGTGGAGGTGATGGTAAGAACACGACCAAGGCTCAAAAGCTGATGATAATGCGATTGCAATGGTTATTTACCGAAGGTGGGTTCATTTTCTAATGAGCTTAAACTCTGGTGGAACATATGCTCATTGCTAGGTTTATTTTTTAACGAGTTTGAACTTCGCGTAAAACTTCTCGTAAATGGGTTTATTTTTTAACGCGCTTGAACTTTGCGGAAACATTGCTCGTTGCTAGGTTTATTTTTTAACGAGCTTGAACTTCGCGTGAAACTGCTCATAACTAGGTTTATTTTTTAACGAGCTTGAACTTTGAGGAAACATTGCTCGTAACTAGGTTTATTTTTTAACGAGCTTGAACTTTTTGGAAACATTGCTCGTGAGGTTTGCATGTCCCCCGCATGATGAAAAGGAGAGTCTCTTGTAACTAGATGGAAATCAGTGTGGTGAAGCAGGACGACTTCGTCCAGAATAGACGAAGGTGAATGGTGCGACAAACCAATCACATAATATGCAAGGAAACTTATCTTTACAGCTAGGTGCAGGCCCCCCAAGCTTCATCACATTCACCAGACTACTCACGGTAATTAGGTGGATGGAATGAAGGTTCAAGAGATACCAATTTCGCTCGGAATCCACTGTATTTACAGTATTTGATAGAAAATAAAAAACTGAAGGATAATTAAGGTCTTTGGAATAATCTTCATGGTAATCCAGAAGATGGGAACGATGGTGGTAATCTTCCCGTGGTGCCTCTCCTATCATCATTGACTGAATGATTCTTTCGTCTGTAGAATCTACATGCGACCAAGGATCTGAAAAGGTTCCATATTCCTTAGACCTATCTATCCAAACACTCGATGAGCATTGATTTGGGTTTACCCTCGAGGTCAAGAAAATTGATTGCTACAATATTTCTAAAATGGTGATGATCCATGCTAATAAAATGTTTGGGAATCTTCTGAATCTTTTAGATATAGAAGATATCATATTGCACGTTTCCACCGTGGCCACTTCCACCAGATTACTTGGAGGCAGTAGGGTGAAAGTACCCATCAATGTAGGGTCTTTTGGTAGGCCTACTCCGATATTTTGAAGCGATTGAGAGCTTCTGTGGATCATCAGAATGCTTCCCGCAACTTGCGAACTATTGGGGAGAAAGTTTTGTTGGTCGACGATTGTAATTACTCCTTGAAAAGGAAATGCAGTCTTTCTAAAGTATGTTGACACAACAGCAACCATAGCATAAATCCAGGGCCTTCCCAGTAGGATGTTGTAATCTAGGTTTCCATCGATAAATTCATCATCAATTTCTATTGTTTTGCCCCCCAGTTCAACTTGCAAGTTACTTAAATCCTGTACGGGGTGTACGTCCGTCCATCAAATGCTTTTAATGTTGTTGACAATCGTGACAAGGGTGGTGATCCTAGAGTTTTCTAGCAACTCATTAACATAATGCAGGTAGATGCCCCCTCATCAATGATTGTTCGATGAACAGTTTTGCTGAGGGCTTTCATTTGAATGAGGAAAGCAAGTTGAGCTAGTAACTGAGGTTCATATACTTTATGATTAAAGGCCACAAGATTGGAATCCACTAGGTTAATCCCACCTATTGCTAATAATAGAGCCTGCTTTTGGGAGGGGCAATTTTGTAGTACTTCAAGTGTCGACATAGCGGACGGTGATTGTGCCAGGTCCTCTACTATATTATAATTATGTGCTACTCTGGCATGAGGATTAAATGTCGATTTGTGTACTACTCCCTTTGGCGGCTTTATCGTTAGCTCAGGAATGATGGGTGGCACAACTTCGGTCGAAGTTGTTATCGAACTACTAGGTTGATCAGTAGCCTTGTTGTTCAACAACTATGGATTCCCGTAATCTTTATTCCTTTCAATATCAAAGCATCATTTTTCTATTTTGAAATGGACAACATAAGAACTTGGGATGGGGAAGTATTGTTACTAGCAACCAGATTAGTTTCTGGGTTCGGAAACGGATCAGTCAATACCACTGAGGTTTTTGAGTTTTTGAAGAACTTCTTAATCTCAGCTTTATGTGGACAATCTCTCATCCAATGATCCTCATCGGATATCTGACATGGCAAAGGAGGTTTTCTATTCCTAGAAGGATTTGTAGAATATTTTTCAGGAGATGCACCATCTCACTTCTTCTTTTTCCCTTTCTTTTTCTTCTTGCCCCCTGGTTGCTTCAGTTCTTTGCCCTTGTTGGTCAACATGGCATTAATCTCCGAGGCAAGAATTTCTTCATTTTCATTTTGACAAGAAACCATGTGGGCTTTCTTAGATGTAGCCTTTGTAGTTTTTGTGCTTGTTGTACCTATCACGCCATCACCGGCTTGAGAGTCTTTGTTTGATTTAGGAGGAGGAGGAACGGAAAACTCTTGTCTAGGAGCATCAGGGATTTTTTCGTAGAGCATGTCAGATTGACTATAGATCAAATCTAGATATTGCACACGAGCAATGACTTGCTCTTTAGTGATAACTCCTCCCTTTGCCACATCTTCTGTAATAGAAGGTAAGAATGACTTAATAAACCATTCAGCTAGTAGCTGATTAGGAACATATGTTTTTACCATTCTATGATGACGTTGCCACTCATGAACATGATCAGATATGTGAGTGGTTGTCGTTTGCTTGAAATTGGTAAGAAGCTTCGTTCTTGTTTCATACCTTATTGGTAATTGAAAATGGGTTAAAAAGGTGGTGGCAAGGGTGCTGAAGTTACCGAATGAAGCTCTAGGAAATTCGATGTACCATTTTGCTACTGGACCAGTTAACGTTCGCTGAAAAAGGCGAAGCCTAATCAAATCATCATTGAGAGTGTTGGACGAACACCACAGATGAAAGGTCACCACATGATTCGACAGATCTTCACCCAGATTTCCATTGAATTTAGGAATATCTGACAGAAGTTTATGAGGAATCGCCGGACACCAAGGGGCATAAGCAATTGGAACATTTGTTAGCCAATTTAGATCTGGTAACTCTAAAGTCGACAGGAAGGGCAACTGTTGATTTAGGTTCGGCGAAGCATACCCAGGATAAGATGGGATCGCCTAAGCAGCTGGTCTTTGCATACCAACATAATGTATTTGATTCTAATAACTTTGATAAGGTTGATGGGCATAACCATTATGATATGATTGATGTTAACCATTTTGAATATACGGCTGCCCATTACCCGCAAAGCTTTGCTGCTCAGGTCCTCGGTAAGCTTGTTGGAATTGCGGTTGTTGATATTGCACCAGCCATGGTTGTGAGACCATTTGCTGTTGACCAATATTGGATGTTTGACCAACATGAGGGGTTATAGTACCCGTTTGAGTCTGAGTCGCTCCAGTTAAGGAGCCACTAATCGATGATTGTGGTTGTGTCGTGGAGACAAGAGGCTGTTGTATTATGACCTAACAGACTTGAGGTTGACATACAACAGGCAACGTTTTTACTTGCGAAATCGTTACAATAGTCGCTGTAGTGGGGATATTCGACACTGGTAAACTTGGTTGCATTGAATATACAACTCTTGGCTGTTGGGGCAGTATTGGCACCCAACCACTGGATGTAATTCCAACATGTCCCGAATTCCGTTGTGAACTCTCATATGGCTGTTCTCCCGGAGGGAACAATGAAAAGGCATATTACCCCCCATATGGCGGCAATCCACTGTTCAAAGGAAAGATGGGCCTTTCGAGACTGGACTACTGAAATTCATATTGTTGCGAAGGATCAATTTGCTGAGACTCAACATAAGAAATTCCAGATATTATTCCGGACGAACAAACGAGAATAGACCATACTGTCGAAACAGTCCCTGGGTGGACTTCCTCTAGTGGTTGAGAGCTAGTTGGGACAGATGGTATACCAGTGAACATTGTCAGAGTGGTGGCAGGAGGTTCTGCTGCCGCTGTATCAGACGACACAGTCCTAGATGTCGATGGTTGTCTAGACATATCGAGTCTATCCAAAAGACTTCCTAGCGATTCTACAGGAACTTGCGATGAAGGTAGACTGTCCTTTGAAGTAGAAGGATATAGGTGGATCCCAGTTCTAAAATGCAATGGAGTACTAGATGGGAGATCCTCTGTAATTTCTTCTATAGCAATCAGTCCAGGCAGAAGAGGTAGACCGTCAGGTCCGTAAAATATTTCTGGTGTCGAAGAAGGTATAGACTCTGTAGTGACAGGTACCGGAGGGGAAACACCTTCCGAATCAACCCCAAATGGAGCTGGTTCAGGAATAGAAGTGTTTACCATTACACTAGGATCAGTTCTAATGTCCTCTTGTGACTGCGGAACTTCTTCTGTAGAAGCAGGGATACCAGAAATGGTTGGAGTAACTGGAGTCTTTGAGGGTGTTGAAACACAAGTTTCAAACAAATTAGGAGACTTTGACCCAATTAAACGAGTTCGCTTGAACCAGAATGGTTTCGTTTCTAGAGTCAAAGACGGTCGACTTGTTAGTCTCCATGAACGATGGGGTTTCGATTGACTTTCTTCCACGATTGTGGATTACTTGATCAACTCAAAATAAAAGGGGAGAATGTTATTCTGAATTTAAATGAATTTTAGACGCTTTGACACAACTTGCTTTTTCAATTTTAAGAGTCGAGAAAAAGCTAAAGATGACTCTAGTCGCCTTTGATTTTTAATGAGCTTGAAGTGACAAGTGCTCAGATGGACCTTTTCTTTTAAGGAGTTCGAAAAGGAACGAAAGTGACTTCTTTGGAAATCTAGATAGAGGGATTACCAAAGCAATTGCAAAAGTGCAGAATACTTTTTATGGTATGACAGTCAATCTTCCCGAATGCTGTGTTCAGTGCATTGCAATCGATAAGGTGGCAGACACAGCTTCCTAAGGATAAAGGATATAGCCTATTGTGGTCTCCCAATGTATACTCGACGGTACATGGGAGCACAAGTCTGTACTAGCACTTGTCGTCTCAAAGAGGAGGAATCACCCAACCTACGATGAAAGCGACAGTTACCAAGTTTTACGACACCGGAATACGTCTCTAGCCTAGACTTCTAGATGTTGTGTGTTAGGTTCCAAAGCATTTTTATGTTCATTGAATTTATTTTACAGTTGATATTTCTTAAGAAGTTTGCCTTTAAGGTTCATCGCATGATGTAGATATACAACTCCTAAATATGCAATCTAAGATGATAAACAGTCGCTTACTCTTTTTTTTGCATTGAAAATCCTAGCTACTAAGGAAAGAGAAGTGCAATCCTTTCAACATAGAGCAGAGAGCACACACTAGATGCACTGTCCTAAATCAACAAGCAGTCTAAATGTAAATGCACATGCATGTATTTGTTTTCTGCTTCCTTAATGTGTGAATGACAAAAAGAATGCTAAATACAAATCTGAATTATCTCTTCTTTCAAAGCAACAGTACTAACAATTTTCTTTTCAAAAAACGACAGGAAGGAAAGACGACACTTTGCAATTTTGAATTGAAAAGTACTTTCGACACTTGAAATACTATAAATTCATATCAAATACAAGAGTAACAGTGTAATCGACTATCAAAAAGAGGAGGATTATTTTCTTTGACTGAAAACAACACTTGCAACACTTTCAAATCAAAAGACGACAGTTCGATTAAGCTACTATTTTGTAAAGGAGAATTGTAAATGGTGAAAAATACATAAAAACATTCACAATTCTTTGTACAATCGAGGCTGAACAATGCAAAGGAAGGGTGTTTCAACAGTGGTATACTGATCATAGACAAAAAAACTCCTAAACAAAGCTGAAGACAGTGAAGAAAAAACCAAAATCTGGAGGCAGAAACAGTCGTACCTGATCATCGCACCTGTAACACAGGGAAACAAGGATGCATCTCACCTACTGCACACGGGAGGTGCGATGCATCCAATCTTCCAAGAGGAGAAAGTGTGATGGTCCAAGGACGAGACTTTAACTTGGTTTTGGGTCACAGTTTCTAGCTTAGTCCAGGGATTTAGGCTGAGCTAATGATAGTCAGTAAATACAAAGTATAGGGGCTGATCTAATGAGGTTACTTGAGCTACCTCTAGGGCACTTAGGATGTTTGCATGTTAGTTGTTCAATTCATAAACAAAACCTGGAGATTAACTAAAGCAGCGTTGATCTACTTTGCACTTACATAGCAAACGCAATTCGAAGGCTAGCTGGCTTAACTTCAGGTTCCGTCTGTAGTTTATGAAGAAAAAAAATAGAGACACGCAATCAAACTATTCACTCCCCAGTGGAGTTGCCGTTTTGTTATCGGGAAAACTAGTTTCTATTCAAAACTACTATTCCCACTAAGATGGGTAGCTATCTTAAAAACAAACAAACTAAAGTCACTTGTGTTTTCCTTTACGAGAGATAGATGAGAAAGAAGTAGAGAGTACCAACCTCAGTCTTTTGCTTGGCTCCTTGCTTGTTTCCTTTCCCCTTTGATAGAATCTCGCCACTCCTTCCTTACTTGTCCCACTTCAAAGAGCACCTGTAGAGTCAAAGCAGCATAATACCATCAAAGCATAGAGATATATCACCATAAACAACATAGGATCAAATATATATTGACCATACAAATGCATATATCAACACAATATTCAGAGATATACAAGAATATGGAGGAAAACTCAAATATCTTTATTGATAGAAGTAGTAGAAGAGAGGATTACAACCACTTGGTCTGACCCAGTGCCATCCTCCCAGCATGAAAGCCCTCTTCACCTCATACAAAGCAACATCACCCAACAATGTCTTCAAAGAGAAACCAATAACACTTCCTTGCAAATTACAAAATTCCATCCTTCAACCTCTGGATCTCTGGGATGAGGGATCCATATATAGATATTTACAGAGGTGTCAATCAGCTCTAGGTTTTTGATTAGTTTCATTCCACTGATAGTTCTTGGCTCCACTTGGAGATTTCATTGATCTCTTACTCATCCCTAGGCGAATTCTGAGAGGCAAGTGTCATATGAGAAGTTTCTAGACGATTCCTTGATCATCCACTTAGAAAACTATCTCTGCCATTTGTCTATTCTCGCTCATCACACCCTATAGAAGGACTTTTCAATATGCATCACACTTCCAGTGTGTAGTAGGTGAGATGCATCGCACCCTGAACATGGAGCAGGTGAGATGGTCCAGTTTTGACTAGTTCTCAGTAGTTTTTCATGGAGAACTTATGGGAGATGATGTAATCACCTGACCTTGTTCCTTTAGGGTATGAAACAACACTTTTAGGGACTTAGAAGCCCTTGGTTTATGGACATATAAGATTTGGGTTGGAGTGCCCAAATATGTCTATAACACACTCTTAGACCAGAGATAGAGAAGTTCATGAATCAAAGTCAATGGGAGGATAATACACTATAGGAGGGAGAATAATAGGTGATATCCATGATTTCCTCATAGATTCCAGTACCTCAAGAGAAAATATACAAGAGGCCAAGGGAGGATGATTCCCCTTTAGTGATAGAGATTGGATTCAATGAATTTATGATAGACAAGAAAAAGAAGAAGACTAATACAAAATCAGATTTTTAGGAGGATGAGGAGCATGCCACCATAGTCCTAACAGGCCCTCATGTTTCTAAAAGAGGAAAATATATCTTCACAGGGTCCCCAGCTTCCTCAACTTCCCAAGATCCTCCAGATACAACTCAAACAAAAATATTGGCTTAGGACTAGGATGAACCAAATATTTTTGCAAAATATAGAGAATTTAAGGAGAAGAATGAGATGCTTAAAGCTACCACATACCCAATTTCAGAAACAAACAACCTCTTCACAACACAGGCTTCTTTCAACCTTTTATACAGAAAAATGGAAAATGAAAATTCTATTCCTTCAAGCATAGTTTCCATTTCTATAGACTCCAGCTAATTATAGCAAATCTATTTTCTCCTCTGATGTTGAGAAGATTCACCCCATTTACCAAATAGACCTGCAAAAACAAATTGGTTAAATGTTGTACTCTACTTTGTCTGACACTACCATGAAAACCTCCAAGTTTCAAGAATCAATCAACAACATACAGTCACAATTAAAATTTGAAAAGATCTCATCTTTGGCTAAGGACACCAGGATCAAATCATTGCAGGACCTGGTAATTAAACTCGGGTACGATGCCAAATATGTAAAAGGAGCAAAAAAATCTGTGAGGAAAAATGAAGACATAGAAGCAATGAGGAGGCAACTCAAACTTCCCTCCACCGAGGATCCCCAAGCTAAGGAAGTTGGTTAGCTTTAGAAAGAAAAAGAGAAGATGTTCAATATAATAATTGAAAAAAGTAGCTATATTAAGGATATGGAAGTGGATAAGGAAGGAATACTTAAGGAAAAGGAGCAGTCATCACCACTACCTATGTTTCCTCTAATAGCAGTGCATATTTCTGTTGCAACCACAACATGAGAATTTATATCGAAAACAACAGAAGAACAAACTACAAATTCCTCAAATGAGTTGGCTAAAGCTATGGAAGACTTGTCCATCAGAGGGAAGGAAATTGAGAAATGAAAAACCCAAATTAAAAGTTTACAGGATCATAAATTAAAGATAGATAATTCAGAAATAATAGAGCTACAGAAATCTCACATGTTAACCCAAAGGATTGAGAATCTACAGAATGAGTCTGCGATGGTTCAAACACTAGCACAGGCTGAAGAATGCATATGGGTTAGATAAATGAGGCCATCACAAAAATCTGGCCTATATTTGAGATAATATTTGAATATGAGGTCTTACTACAAATATCAAAGGAATTAATGGAAGGTGTTAGAAACAACTTGGAGCAGAGGCCAGGGGAAGCCAGCACCTTAATTAAAATTTTGAATTCAAAAACCATGGACGAGTCTGCAAATTTTGAAATTGCAGATATGAGACATTATCTTGGAAGTTAGGAGAGTCCTTACTAAAAGGAACTTACAATTCGAAAACAAGTACCATCACTTGGAGACTAGCATCCAGAAGTTTCATAAGAAATTCAATGCATTACATTTGAAAGTACTGGTAGGACTAAAGGGAATTGGAGACAAGTTAGTGCCCCTACCGGATTATCAAAATAAATTGTACTCAATAGCCCAGGACAAATCAAAATTTTCAACTATTAAAGGTTCAATCATAGAAGAATATATCATGGAAGGTTTGGAATTCAATCTCCATATCATAACTAAAATCGAGCCTTTATTTACAGTCAAATGAACTTTCCAGAAATATATTGAGGTAGATGAGACTTACAAAAAGTTGGTTAAAATACCAATTCTAGATGAAGACATATGGGACCAGCTATGTCAAATTTCGGACAAAAAACCATTTTACCTTCAGTAATACAGCGACACTGTTTTAGGCACAGTCATCAGCAACAAGCCTTGAAGATAGTTCCATCTCATCACACTAGTTTCAGTTATCTATATTTTTGTTCTATTTTTGCAACCAGATTAGGATAATTTTATATAACTACTTCCCAAATCGAAGTACAAATGTTGGGATTTGTAGCAAGAAAGGACGACCGTTTGATGTAAAGTTGTTCACCGAGCTAAAGTGATCATTTTTCATTAATACAAATAGTGTTCTAGGATTCATGTGTCAGGTTTAATTGGTGATGTTTATTCTACTTGTAATTATGTAATATCTTTGTTTTTTGTATGTTTCTTTCATCTATTGTTCAAAAGAAAATTATGGGCTGAAATTGTTTAATTGCACTCTGCCTTGGATTTTAAGAAATATGCATGTTTTCCAATTGAAATAAAATAAGGAATTATTGTTTTCTCTATGGTTAATTTATTCTGAACCTTTTTCCTCCCTATCACTCCATCAAGCTTTGAAGATCCAATGGCCTGCCTACCTTTCCCTATTATTTGTAGTATGATATTCATTCCCTTGATCACTCTAAGACTTTTACTCTAGTGCCCAATGGCCTTACCTTTCATCCTGAACCAAACAATTCAAAAAACGAAACTCTGAACCTTACAACTGGCCTAAAATTCAACCACAACAATGTTAAATTTGAGAGAGAGAACCTTCTCCGAGTTTAGAAGGGTTAGCTTCTAAACTTAAAAGTGGTTTTGTGTTTACCTCTAGGTTTCTTTTATAGCCTTAAGAAATTATGGATTTCTAACATTCTGGCGACCATACTGGGGAACTTTGAACAAACCTTATTTGAATTAAATTTTTCCCTCGTAAATTTATGTTTGTGAACTTCAAGCTATTTCTAGGTTTTTTAGCTCATAAATAAATCTTGATTTAAGGTTTTTTCCACTTTGAGAGTTGTATATATCTTATATATGAATACATAATAGTAGATCTGGCTCCTAAAATAATTTACACTAGAGCTAATCCAGATCCAAATTCACCAGAAAAAATAATTAGGAGGAAACTTGTATCTAAAAGTGAATCAAGTGAAGGGCCTTTGCCTAGGGTTAATTCCCTTCCTAAAAATTTTGTCACTTTAGAAGATATAGAATTTGATCTAGCTTTTGAGCATAGTCTTTTTAGAAGTAAATATCACAACTTTGTGCCTAAAACTGTGATTGATGAAAGTTAGCTAAAACCCTATAAATCATATTCTCTTGATGATGAAATCAAACAATTTGATAAGCTTGAAGCTCTGGTTAGCTAGTTATATCAAGTAGTGCATAAATCCCTCCTTCATCAATCACCTAAACCTTCTTGTTTTTCTTTTGTTGCTTCCTCTCCAACCTCACAAATAATTCCACCTAGTTTTTCTATTCCATTTGAAATTCCCGTTGTTCATAGTACACCTATAGAGTTTCCTGTTATTTCTATTCCCATAGAGACTCCTTCTATTTCAACTGCACCTATAATAATAACCCCAGTTTTCACTACACCCATTTCATCTTCAACCAGTACCACCTCTAGATCAACACAACAAAGTGTAATTATACCCACTTTCATACCCTCCATACCCACATTGATTGTAGTCCCATCTACATGTCAAACACTAATCATGGTAGCTCAATATGATCCCTTGGTCCTACCTTCACAACTCAATGCAATGCCTCAAGATTATCAGAGTAGGATTCCTCAATTTGATAGCACTAGGATCATAACTAATCAATAGCATATTGATAAAATGAATAAATACTTAGATCTTTAAGAGATAGATGATGTTGATGTGAAAATGAGATTTTTTGCTCAAAGTCTCATCAGTGAGGTTAAAAAATGGTTTAAAGGGTTACCAACCAACTATATCCCTAACCTTACCCAATATCATGACACCTTCCTCAGAAGATGGGAAGTGAAAGAGAACCCTCTACAAATTTTCGCTGAGTATGAAAGTATCAAAAGAGCCCCAGGTGAGTCAGTCCAGGACAATTGTATCATATTTAACAATGTCTATAACTCTATCTCCACATAAATACAACCTCCTCTGGGGCTAGCGCTGATTAAATTACTGCATGGTTTTGACCTTGATATGTCTTATCAGTTAATAAAAAGAAACCTTGCAACCCTTGAGGAAATATAGAGAAATGCAGTTAGTGTTGAACCCAATATGTTAGCAAAGAGAGTTAGACTGAAAGCTAAAAGGAGAGTTACTATAAAAGACGAACAAGCTTCTTCTTCCTCTGATGTTATGTTGGATACTTTAGTAAGAATAATGGAGAAAATGATGGAGAGAATTTCTATAGATGATAGGGCTTCTCCAAGCGAAAACCAAGGTGGTCCCCAAATTAGAAATCCAAATTTTAGGAAAAGCCAACCTCAGATTAAACAAAGAGAGCAGAGAGGCCAAAATGATTAGCAACGGATTAGACCTCTATTTAAAGAAAACCACGCAGATGAGGAATCTGACATAGTAGAATATCCTGATGAAATTCAAATAAATTTGTTCGAGGAAATTGAAGTTGACCACATTTTCCTGACTGAGGAAGAGCAAAAAAATTTCTTACTCTAGCAACCAGAAGCCATTCCATTATACTCTCAAGACTATAAAAAAGGATATCATAACGCAATTATGGAAGTACATAGACAATATAAATTTAGGAGTAAAAAGGTTGTTGACACTCTGATCCAAGTGGATCTTCAGATACAATGGCATGGAAAAGCTCAAAATTCAAAGTGGCAGAAAAGAAAATATCTCGACATCAGATCGAAGTACTCATCACCTTGATTCCAACGGTGTGAATGGCACTCTAATCTGAGTCTGGATGAGGAAGTGATGGCAGAAAGAATATTTTCCTACCCCTTTGAAAAAAAAAGGCATTCTCATGGTTTTAAGCCTTTTAAAGGGGAATCTCATCAAAAAACATGTAGAGGGAAGATTACACAACCTCCGATCAGTGATCGCCGATCTATCAAGTCAGAGGAAGGTAAGTGATCGGGCGTGTTATCAGACCAGGAAGATGCGATTAGAGATTGTGATCAGCGATCAGAGTAGCGATCATATCAACAATTGGCATCGGCATCGACAATCGGTGAAGAGCTCGGGCCATAGTGATTGCAATCGACTGACATCGATATCAGCGATCGGTGGTTGGCAATCCCTGCTAATAGGGCCTTTGCTCCAGCAATGCACCGATTATGATATGGGGGCCAGACCCGACGGGTATATCAACTCGATTTGATAAATTTGAGGTCTAGGTCTTAAGGTTTCGGTTGGGTTTTTTTATTGTTTTACGTGTATTTTATGTATTATTGTTTAAAACGATGAAAAGGCTATTTTTGAAGGGTAGTTGTGCTTGCTGATTCTTCACTTCACCGACTTCTATTCTGAACTAAATGACCCCCAATTTCAGTCGCCTTTGTCCTAAAGAAGATTATAAAAGCCGATGATTGGAAAAGGCAAGAGGGAGAGGATTTTCTGGCACACAGTTCGAAGCAGCACCTGGTAGAAGGGCTGATTGATCATTTTGTCTAAATTGTACAAATTTTATATGGTTTCTTCCCCTCTCGATGCCACAGACGTAGTGGTGCTTTCCATTTGTCCATATGAGTTCTTATTTTCTCAACCATCTTTTAGAATGGAGGTATAAGCCTCTCTTTATGTAGCAGATGATTGTATTCTCTCTTTCATGCCATTTAATATCCAAAGGCCTCCCTGTTGATTGAGCAGGGCCCAGAGATGTAGTCCGACTTGGACGAGCTCCATTATCAAGTTGTTGTGTCTTCATTCATGCTTTTATGTGTTTCTGCTTTTTTTCTTGTGTACACATTAAGTTTTCTATGTTAAGCTGCAATTTTTGCATGTGATTCTTTTCATACATCTATAAGCAAAAGTATCCTGGATCAAGTGGTATCAGAGCAGGTCTTTTTAGATGTGAATTACATGTTCGTATGCTAACAAGAGACAAACTAGATAAAGAGGTTAAGGGGAATTAGAGCCTTTCAATCCTGAAGTGGGGCATGCACATCGAACGTGAGACGTTGTAGAAGATGATGCTCATCTTGAAGAGGAGCGTAATTTCCGCAAGACCTTCTATTCAACGGTAGAGAATATTAGTCAGCTAGTTTTAAGGCTAGAGAAAGTAGAGGAGAGAAACCGAGAAGGATAAGGTTCAGCACATGGGAATGGTGGAGAAGAACCCCCTCCTTCTCCTTCCAGGAGTGAAGGTTCTCCTTTCTCTCACCACCATAATCGTAGAAATTCAAAGGATGCATCTAAGAAGCCTTTCTTTAAATTAGATGTTAAATTTGATCTTCCCATTTTTAATGGTGAAAGCAATGCAGAAAAGCTTAATAATTGGATTAGGCAGATTGAGGTCTACTGCAGGGTTTAGCAGATCTTGGAGGATGAGGCAAATATTCCGTTGGTCTCTTTACAGCTGAGCAGCACTGCTCTCATTTGGTCGGAGAGAAAATTGTAACGCAGTAAGAATGTGGGTAACCTCTTTTCCTCATGGCTTGATTTTATTTCTGCGTTAAAGGAACATTTTTATCGCTTAGGATACAAGCAAAAAGCTTTGATGAATTGGTAGTATTTAAGGAAAGGCAAAGGTCAGGATGTTCAGAGTTTTATAGAGGAGTTTAGAAAGCAAGCACTTAATTTGGGTATTGCACTTGATACACCTGAAGTTGTAACTAAGTATATTGGCTCATTGCATAGCTATATTAGGCATTCATTGTTGTTATTTGAACCAACCACTACTAACTCAGCCAGCGTGAAGGCAATTCATATTGAGAATAGGGGTAAAAATGAAAAGGATGATCAGTCCAAAAAGCCACCATTCAAACCTCTTAATGGTAAATCAAAAGTGAAATGGAAAGGAAAGGAGAAGAAAGCGGCAACAACCAAAGAGGGAGAATGGTCGTATTGCAATCATTGCAAAAAGAAAGGTCGCAATGATGATCACTGTTGGAAACAACACCCAAAAAAGCATCCAAAGAAGTATGGAGGAAAAGGGAAGGAGAAGACAGTGGCAATAGCGCATCAAGACCTTGGATTATATTTGGGAGATGAAGCATTGATCACAGCCGCGGGAACAAAAGGTACTCTTACACCTCATGTCAATTATGAA
The DNA here is from genome assembly GCA_031772625.1 of Pinus tabuliformis. Taxonomy (NCBI): domain Eukaryota; kingdom Viridiplantae; phylum Streptophyta; class Pinopsida; order Pinales; family Pinaceae; genus Pinus; species Pinus tabuliformis. The sequence continues at coordinate 1,499,094,595 of CM062819.1, read as the reverse complement.
TCGCATGAAGGCACCAGTTGTATATAAGAGTCCCTTCCTAATGACTGAAAGAGAATTGAGTTGTTTCATATTATAGTTGTTGTAAATCATACTAAAGTAGAAACTTTGTTTGATACTGGATGCCAAGCAAATTTAATCGCGGAATCCCTCGTAAAGTAACATGGCTTAGAAAAAAAACAACATCTGAAACCTTACTTGCTTGGATGGATACATGATAAAGCAAAATTGAATGTCACCAAGCATTGTAAAGTCAAATTTGTGATCGCTTCTAAGCTAGTGGATGAAGTAGAACTGGATGTAATACCATTGGATATCTGTGGCATGGTGTTAGGGAGTCCATATTTGTATGATAGAAAGGTAGTCGTTTTCTGTCATAAGAACAAATACCAAAACACAAAAGATGGGGTAGAATATATAGTAAGGGCTCATCAAAATAAAATCAATGCCAGCCTTGTAAGCGCTGGACAAATGAAAAGACTAGTGAATTCTAGTAAGGGTTGCATGGTTATGGTTGTAAGGGAAAAAGAGGCAGAATTAGTTGATGCTTTCAAGGGCTGTGATCAATAACATAAACATGAATTATTTGAACTAATTTCTAATTATGATGAGTTGTTTCAGATACCGAAGGGATTACCTCCGAAGAGGGGAATCCAACATGAAATCCATTTGCAGCATGATGCTCCTTTGCCAAAGATTGGCATGTACATCATAGAAAATTTTAGGGGCGATTGTTCGCCCTTTGGCGAAATTAAGGGGTTTTAAATTTTTAGTGGGAGAATATTTTGTATCATAGTACATTTTTACAAATCACCTCAAATAGCCCACCTTATTTTAAGGGAGAGGGTAAAAAAGGTAAATTTAGCCCTTGAAATTAGGAGTTACAACCTTCCATTCACCCATTTTCAAGAATAGGTTTTATTTAAGTGAATCCATTCGCCCATTTCCAAAAATAGGTTTTATTTAAGTGAATCCTACGGGCCAAAGGCCCAAATACCATATTTATAAAAGAGGTGTGGTAAATTAATAAAAATATAAATAAATGAGAGGTATGGTAAATAAATAAAACATTTTTTATATTTACTCCATAAGTCACCTTATATACATGCAAGGGTGTAAACAAATAAAAATATAAGTAAAGTGGAGGTATGGTAAATAAATAATAAAAATATAAGTAAAGTGGAGGTATGGTAAATAAATAAAACGTCTTTTTATACTTACTCAAAAGGTATGGTAAATAAATAAAAATATAAATAAACTAGGCGCATGGTAAATAAATAAAACCTCGTTTTATATTTAGTCCATAACCCTTGTTCTATTTATGAAGGCTCAAGAAAGATGTTTTATTTAAGTGAATCCTATGGGCCAAATACCATATTTATAAAAGAGGTATGGTAAATTAATAAAAATATAAATAAACGAGAGGTATGGTAAACAAATAAAACATTTTTTTATATTTACTCCATAAGTCACCTTATATTTACGAACACTAAAAAAATGCGTTATATTTAGGTGAAACCTATGGGAAAAATATTATGGGACAAATACCATGGACTAGATTGTTATTAGTAGCATGCAAAAAAGCATTATTAACCCTAATATTAGTATTAATAAAAATAAAATGGCACATGGTATTGACCCATGGTATTCACCAAAATGGCACATGGTATTGACCCATGGTATTCACCTGGAATGTAGCCTATTTAAATGGGGGAATTAAACTAGCACAGATCCATCTTTACTCTGGATCTACTAACCCCCAAGGGGTATCAAATATTGTGATATGCAAACTATCATAGAGTGAAAAAATATTTGATCCGATCAAGAGTAAAAATGGATGTTGTAATTTAATGCAGGTTAAACATTTTAGCTTGGTTAAAATAAAAAATAAAATAAAAATCAACTATTAATTTTATTAATTTTTATAAATTACTAATAGTAATTTTTAAGCTCTAGGTTTATGATAACCCATGGTATTGACCCATGGTAATACCATGGTATTCATGTGAGCATAGACTATTTAAAGAGGAAATTCTATCATCTTAGATCCATCTTAATTCTGCGTCTACCAAGTGCTCAGAGGGATAAATAGATTTCATCCCCCTAACAGTGGTAGATGTGGAGTTAAGATGGATATAGGTTAGTTTTTATGATAATGAAGATATTAAATAGACTTAGGAAATTATATTGTAAAACCATCTTAAGGTGAATGGTTAAAGCATAGCCATTGGACAAGTATATTGTATACTTCTGTTTTAAACTGAAACAAATAGAGGGCTAAAAGGAATGGATTGATTGCACTAGTCATCCTTCTATAACTTTCCAACATATGTTGGAGTAAACAGATTGTAATTTGGATAATTTTTCTAATTGCAAACAGGAACATACTTGTGTATTTGCAGGGTGGTTACGAGGTCCCTAGAAGTGATGAATTTGAATTTTTCTTGGTTTTATATATAGTATTAGGTTTTTTCTCATGCTTTCTGTGAATGGCACGGGTGAATTTTATCCTACACCCACTAGGGTTCGGTAATTTTGATTTCAAAAGATATTTTAAAGAAATGCAATGATTTCATTTGTGTATTCAATAAACACAAGATTTTATAATTGAGTAAAATATTCACCATGCCTGGTGAGAGATTCGCCAAAAAATTATATATACATATCATATTATTGATAAAATCGCCTTCCATTTTTCCTATATACCATGGAGATTCGCCCATTTATTATATATGTAAATTTAGGGGGGGTTCTTAAAATTTTCCCTGATGTACAGGATGTTGACTATTGAGATGGAGGAAATCAAGAAACAGGTGTAGGAATTGCTGGACCGAGGGGTCATCAGGCCGAGCACTTCTCCATGTGGTTCACCAATTGTCTTAGTGCCAAAGAAAGACAACACCTAGAGGATATACGTGGATTACTGTGCGCTAAACTAAATTACGATGAAAAATCACTATCCTCTTCCACATATTGATGACTTATTAGAATTAAAGAATGTTCTTTGTTTCACAAAACTGGATTTGCATAGTGGTTATCACAAGTTCCGAATTGCGGAGCAAGACGTGTGGAAAACCGCCTTCAAAACCAAACAGGGGTTGTTCGAATGGATGCTGATGCCATTGGGGCTTTGCAACGCTCCAGCCACTTTTATGAGGGTCATGAATGATCTCTTTCAGCCTTTCATTGATGAATTTGTTCTTGTATATTTAGATGATATACTTGTCTTTAGTAAGAGTTGGGTTGAACATGTGTGTCATGTAAAGAAACTGCTTGATGTACTGAAAAAAGAAAAACTCTTTGTAAAGTTCTCAAAGTGTGAGTTCGGGAAAACCTCTTTGGGTTACCTAGGTCATATTGTTGGTCATGAGCAGTTACAAGTTGATCCCTCTAAACTTGAAGCAATTGTAAATTGGCCTAAGCCTACTAGTGTAACCAAGGTCCGTAGCTTTTTAGGTGTAGTCCAGTATTGGAGGAGATTTATTGCCAATTTCTTTGTTATTGCAGCACCTTTGCACTCATTGACAAGTGTGAAATAGGTCTTCCAATGGGGAGGAAGATAGCAGAAGTCCTTCGAAACATTGAAGGAAAATATCAGCGCAGCACCAGTCTTAGCCTTACCCGATCTCCAATAGCCATTCGAGATTGAAATCGATGCCAACGGTTATGCCATGGGAGCTGTATTGATGCAACATAAGAAGTCGATTTGTTATCATTCTGAGAAGTTTTCTCAAGCTGTGATAAAATACCCCACTTATGACAATGATATTTATGCCTTGGTGCAGAGTGTGAAAAAGTGGAAACACTACCTGATCGGCAAGCAGACCATCATCCATACGAATCATCAGCCCATGCAGTACCTTCAGTAACAAACTAGATTACAACAATCTCGTCATTTCAGGTGGATGGGTTTTCTTCAACAATTTCATCTGGTAATAAAGTATAAGAAGGGCACTAACAACAAGGTGGTTGATATGGTATCTCGCCCTCCTATTTCTGCTTCTGTTATTTTGCATAATGCTTAGTCGTCTTTTGAGAGTTATGTTGAACAATATGCTAACGATGATGACTTTAAGGACATTTATGCAAAACTAACCCATGGTTCATAGGTGGACAACTATCAGTTGTAGGGGAAACTATTGTATCACCTTGGCAATTTGTGTATTCCCATAGGGGAAAGAGTACATGTAATTCGAGAGGCCCACACATCTCTTGTGTCTGGACACTTCGGTGTTGAAAAGACTTTATGTCATGTACAAATATTTTGTTTTTGGCCTCCTATGAAAAACATTGTGACTCAATATGTAAAGGGTTGTGTGATGTGTTCTGTTTCAAAGCCCTCTAATAGAAAACTCGGGCTCTACACATCACTCCCTATTCCGAGTCGTCCATGGGAAAGTGTGTCAATGGACTTTGTAGGAGGTTTGCCTTTGTATAGGAAGAGTCATGAATATTTGTATGTTGTCGTTGATTGTTTTAGCAAGATGTCTATTATTATGCCTTGTAAAAAGTAGATTACTGCAGAGCAGATTGCTTCTTTTTTCTTTCAGCATGTTTGGGTCCATTTTGGATTACCGACATCTATTGTGTTAGATCGAGACTCTCATTTTCTCGGACAATTCTGGACCAGCTTGTGGAAGATGATGGACACCAAATTGAAAAGAAGCATGTCATTTCATCTGCAGATTGACAGACATATAGAGGTTGCAAACTGTACCGTGGTACACTTGCTATGAGGCTATTGTGGGAAGAACATCTCCCATATCTACTAAATTCCTACAACCAAGTAGTGCATTCATCTATGCAGTGTTCACCATTTGAGACATGTTTTGGCTACCTGCCAAACAACCCTTTTGATATGGTCTTTGGAAGGGAAGATGGCTCCAGTGGACGTAATGATAGGGACAAAGCTCAGCAGTTCATTTAGCAAATCCAGTAGATTCACCAAGCAGTAGAAGAGCAGTTGGAGAAAAGTCAAGCCCATTACAAGGCTTGACATGAGAAACACCGAGTCAACCACCAATTCCAAGTCGGCAACAAAGTGTGGTTCCACATCAGCAAGGACAGGATGAAGGGAGAAGGGAAGAAGTTGAGACCAATCCAGCATGGTCCATTCACCATATTGGAGAAGATTGGAAACAATGCCTTTTGTCTTGATTTGTCGATTTATATGCAGATGTACTCAGTATTGAATGTAGAGAACTTAAAGCTGTATGAGCCATCATTGATCATGGACACAAATGAGGTGCGCACAGTTCCTACAGTTAATGATTTTGCTCCAAAATATCTCGATGAGTTACAGAAAGACATCATCCTTGACAGAAGGACCAAGACTTCACAACAAGGAGATGTGGACTAGCTTCAAGTGGGTTTTAAGGGAATGCACCCTAGCAAGGCAAAATGGCTGGAGAAGGAAAAGGTGAGGGAAGAATTCCCTCACTTGCCAATTGACTAAAGAAAGCTTTTTGTGGTCCAAAAGCTCCTTAATGGGGAGGATTGATCCAAGTGGATCTTCAGACAGAATGGCATGGAAAAGCTCAAAATTCAAAGTGGAAGAAAAGCGAAAATCCTGACATTAGATCAAAGTGCTCATCACCCTGATTCCAACAGTGTGAATGACACTCCAATCAGAGTCTGAATGAGGAAGTGATGGTAGAAAGAAGACTTTCTTACCCCTTTAAAAAAGAGGCATTTTCATGGTTTTAAGCCTTTTAAAGGGGAATCTCATCGAAAAATGTGTAGAGGGTGGATTCCACAACCTCTGATTAGCGATCTCCAATCTATCGAGTCGGAGGAAGGCAAGCGATCGGGGTGTGTTATCGGAACCAGGCAAATGCAGTTAGCAATTGCGATTGATGATTGGAGGAGCGATTAGATCGACGATCGGCATAGGCATTGACAATAAGTGAAGAGCTCGAGCCGTAGTGATTGCGGTCGACAGTCGACAATCCCTGCTGATAGGACCTCTGCTTTGGCAATGCACCAATTGCAATATGGGGGCCAGAACCGATGGGTATATCAGCCTGATTTGATAAATTTGAGGTCCGGGTCTTAATGTTTTGGCCGGGTCTTTTTAGTGTTTTACAGGTATTTTATGTATTATTGTTTAAAATGATGAAACGACTATTTTTAAAGGGTAGTTGTGCTCGCCGATCCTTCACTTAACTGACTTCTATTCTAAACTAACCGACCACGAATTTCAACGGCCTTTGTCCTAAAGAAGATTATAAAAGCTGATGATTTGAAAAGGCAAGGGGGAGAGAATTTTCTAGCACACAGTTCAAGGTAGTAGCTTGTAGGAGGGCCGATTGATCATTTTGTCTGAATTGGGCAAATTTTATATGGTTCTTGCCCCTCTCGATGCCATGGACGCAGTGGTGCTGTCCATTTCTCCATCTGAGTTCTTCTTTTCTCAGCCATGTTTTAGAATGGAGGTATAAGCCTCTTTTTATGTAGCAGATGATTGTATTCTCTCTTTTCATGCCATTTAATATATAAAGGCCTCCCCATTGATCGAGTAGGGCTTGGAGATGTAGCCCGAGTTGGATGAACTCCGTTATCAAGTTGTTGTGTTTTCCTTCATGCTTTTATGTGTTTCTCCTTCTTTTCTTGTGTACACATTAAGTTTTCTATGTTAAGCTACAGTTTTTGCATCTGATTCTTTTCATACACCTATAAGCGAAAGTATCCTGCATCACACACCTCCCAAGAAGACCCAAAATTATACCCCTTCTACTAGTCAACAGAAATAGGATTCTTAGGAGGAAAATTCTAAGAAACAAGATGTAGCTACTAAAGAAATAAAAAAACCATCTACATCATCTACCATTGAAAATGAACTGGCTAAAGTAAAAAACATTATTCCCCTCACTAAATTAATCAACAAAAATGCATACAAATCACAATTCATAAAAGCCTTGAAGATAGGGGAATGGATTAACACAGTTAATTTGGCTGATGACTGACCTAAGTTATTTTTTGGGCCTGAGGTCGAAGGAAAATCTCAGGATGATAGTGTACCGCCTTTCTACATTATCTTGAACATTCATGATAAAATTATACACAATGTTATGCCTGATTATGGAGCATCACGCAACGTAATGCCTATGGTTATTATGGAGAAACTAAGCTTAAACATAACCAGGCCCTACAAATATTTACATTCATTTGATTCAAGTAAAGTAATATGCTTAGGATTTATCAAAGATTTATGTGTTACTCTTGTCCAAATACTAGCAAAGAGCTTTATAATGGACATTCTAGTAGCAAACATACCTCCTAAGTATGGAATTTTGCTCTCTAGATAATGTGGAGCAAAATTGCAAGGCACTTTACAAATGGATATGACTTATCCTACAATTCTAGTGTTTGGTCAGCCAATAATATTATACAAGGAAACCCTAATGAAGTATATGGTTAGTAGTCAAGACAAACCCAACAATTTCCCCCTATATTCAATACATTCAAACATGGATTCATTTCTCTTATACAATAATGAATGTGTAGAAAATGAAATTTCACACTTAGAAGCAAAGATCAATGATACAGAGGAAATAAAATTGGATACTAAAGAAAAAGATGTAGAGGGAGAGGCTCTTTGGAATATGGATTTCAATGGGGCTGTGAATAAGGATGGAATAGGAGAAGGTTATTTCATTGTAAATTATTCCACAAATATGACAAATGGACATGGTTACAAACTTAACTTTCGGTGCACCAATAACATAGCTAAATACGAGGCACTGATCTTAGGGATGCAAGTTTTAAAGAGATTAGGAGAAAAATGAATTTTTATGCACAAGGATTCTGAGCTAATAATCAATCAAATGAAGGGTGAATATGTTGTTAAACACCCTAGACTAAGAGCCTATAGAGATGTAGTGTTAGATTGTTTTCAATGTTTTTCTAAATATGATTTTGTTTGTTATCCCTAGAAGCCAAAATATTTTAGCTCATGCCTTGGTTTTTTGAGCCAGCACTTGCAAAATGACTTTTCACCCCGATAGGAAATATGTGGTGGAAGTGAAACACAGGCCAACCTTTCCTGATAATGTAAGATATTGGCAAGTTTTTAGTAATGATAAACAAATAGAGTAATTTTTACAAATGAAAGATGAATTTGAGTTTGTAAATATTGATATAAAAAATGATATAGATGAAAATGAAAAAGAAATAGTGTTTAATGAAATTGATGATAATCAAGAAGAACTTGAGGTTCTCCAATTAAAGGATAAAGTGTTACGAAGAAGATTGGTACCATTGGAAGATATTTTAATACTTTGATGATGTAGCCAAGAAACCAAAAATAGAACCAGTAGGAGCTGAGGTAGAAGACTGTAACATAGGAACTGCAGAGAACCCCAAAATTGTTAAATTGTCTAAATCCTTACCTCCTAAAGAAAAACAAAAATACATTGAGCTTTTTAAAGAATTATTTGACATGTTTTCCTAGAGCTATGGAGACTTAAAATATTATGATATAACTATCATTCAGTACCCTATTCCCATCAGGGAAGATCAAAATCCTTTTAAACAGAAATTGAGGAGAATAAATCGAGTCTTACTGACTTTGATAGAAAAACAAGTCAAGAAAATTTTCAATGCAAAGATCATTGTACCCCTCAGATTTTCGAAATGGGTCTTAGATCTAGTACCTACTAGAAATAAAACATGTGAAATTAGTCTTTGTTTATATTTTAGAAATATTAATAAGGTTTCTCTCAAAGATAACTATCCTCTGCCCCAAATGGATCACATCCTACAAAAATTAGTTGGTTCCAAAATAATTTCATTGTTGGATGGTTTCTTAGGATACAACCAGGTTCTGGTTCATCCTGATGATCAACATAAGACAACATTTAATACCCCATGGGGCACTTTTATCTATGTAAAAATTCCTTTTGGCCTTATGAATGTTGGGGCCACTTTCGAAAGAGAAATTGACATAGCCTTTGCTGCTAAAATTGATAGGTTCATTGTGATTTACCTAGATGATATAACTGTGTTTTCAAAGATAGATGAAGAACACTTGTTGCATTTAAGAAGAGTTTTTGAAAAGTGCATAAAATATGGTATCTCCTTAAACCATAAGAAAAATCTTTTTGGTTTAGAGGGGGGAGAACTTCTAGGTCATATCATTTTCATGGAAGTTATTAGAATTGATCGTAACAGAGTCAAAGCCATATTGAAAATTGGCCCTACCAGAAACAAGAAATAAGCTCAATCCTTCATTAGTGGGATAAGTTTTCTTATAAGATTTATTCCTAGCTTAGCTAAAACCTTAAGATCCATTACAAATATGTTAAAGAAACACATGGAAATAAAATGGAATATTGAAGCCAAGAAATCCTTGAGTGAAGTAAAGTTAGCTTTAACTACTGCTCATGTTTTGATAAGCCCTCACTTTACAAAGGATTTTATCATTTTTTCTTTTGCATGTGAGAATACTATTACAACTATTTTATTGCAGAAAAATAATGAAGGCCATGAACAACCCATAGTTCTTTTCTACAGAGCTCTAAGGGATGCATCATCGAAGTAGAACATCATGGAGAAACAAGCCTTTTCTTTGGTGAATGCATTAAAAGATTTTACAGTGTACATCCTACATTCTCATATCATTGAACTTGTCCCAAGTGTTGTGGTAAAGCATATTCTCACATAGAATGACCCTGATGGCAGAAGAGGGAAATGATTTGTCATGATCCTAGAGTAGGACATTGAGATAAAACCAACCAACATCATCAAAGGTCAAGGATTGGCGAAGCTAATGTTTGAGTGCAATTTTCATGCACTAGATATAAATTATATTGCTACACCATACAAACAAGAAGATTTGGTGACTCCACAGGTATCAGAGGGCTTTTCTACCTCACCATGGTATGCAAAAATTATATTTGCATTACAAAACTTAGAAGCTCCTCTTGGTTTAACAAAGGCAAAAGCTACGTTTCTAAAACTGAAAGCTATGAAATTTTGTTTTTTATTTTAGAATGTATATTAGAAAGATGCTGGAGTTATTTTGTTCAATTGTTTATTTAAATATGAAGCAAACATGGTCATGGAAGAGTTTCATTAAGGTGACTGTGGAGGCCATTTGTATTGGAAAACCATAGCCAAAAAAATCCTAAGCGATGCCTTTTACTAGCCTACCTTTTTTGCAGATGTGCATAAGTCACCACTTACCACTAGTGTCAAATATGTGAAGGCAAGAGAAATCTTTTTCCTTTACCCTTAAAACCCATTTCAATTGAAACTCCTTTTCAGTACTAGGGTTTGGATTTCATTGGTGAAATCCAGCCGAGGTCTTGAGGCCAACATAGATGGATCTTAATAGCCACTGATTACTTTACCAAGTGGATTGAGGCTATCCCAACCAGACAAGCCATAGACACTGTCATTATCCAATTTTTAGAAGGTAACATTGTGTCTAGGTTTGGATGCCCCCATAAGATTATCACTAACAATTTTGATACCTTTAATTCGAAGAGAATGGTTGAAATTTGTAACAAATACCACATAAGATTAGGAAACTCAACTGCCTATTACCCACAAGGAAATGGGTTAGCTGAGTCCTCCAACAAGATTTTAGTCAACATCATCAAAAAGCTACTACAGGAGAATAAAAATTCCTGACATAAAAAGTTGATTAATGTCTTGTGGACTAACCAAATTAGCACCAAAAGGTTGATTGGAATGTCTCCATTCCAACTAGTATATGGAGTTGATGATGTCTTTCCCATTTCTCTGGGAGTCCCTATGTTAAAGTTGTTACAAGAATCACAAGTGGAAATAAATGAATTACAAAGAAGGATCAACCAGACCATATAGTTGCAACAATCCCGGGAGGAGGTCTATAACAAAACTCAACTTGTTCAAGAAAATATCAAAAATATATATGACAGGAGAATGAAAGAATATGATTTCTATTTAGGCGACCTAGTACTAAAGTGGGACTCAAGCTGTGAAGACAAAGGAAAGCATGGCAAGTTTGATATTTTATGGAAAGGGCCATATAAAATTGAAGCTTTCAGAGGCAATAATGCATTTTTCTTGAAGGACTTGACCGAAGGAGCACTGGCTGGCGGACCTGTCAATGGCAGACTTCCCAAACACTAGTTTGCTCAAAGTTAAATCAATTTCATTTAGTATAATTGTACATATCATTTTACTATTCTACTGTAAGAGTTAGGGTAGCTCACATCAGAAATTGAATCTCAGAGAGAAGGACCTAAGATTATGATGATTGGTTACCCATATTTATGAATAACAACAGATGGAGCAGGTTTAGTTTTATAATAATGACAACATGCCCAATGGAGGCTAATGATCTACAATGTTCTTGACACCTCACAAGGAGGGTGCCATCCCCATTGGAGCCATTCTTAGAGCCCTATATCTTATAGGATGAGTTGACTATTTACTATCGAATTTTATATATGAGATGTTGTAAATAATCTTTCACTTTGCAAGTTGTTTCCAAAATAGAAAAAGAAAAAATAAAAGAAAAAGAAAAAAAGGGGATACAATATCAAGAAAAATACATATATGTGAAAAGAATAAAAAATCAAAATATATGAAAAAATAGGAAAAAAAAATGAAAAATGCCCCAAAAGAGAATAAGTGAGAAAATCTAAATGCCACTCAAAAAATGAAAAAAACATTAGTAATATCTAGAAATTTTGAATAATGTGTTGTTAGTCAAAATGCCACATTGGAGTAAGAAAAGTAGATTAGTTATTTTAATCACACTATTTAAGTGTGATTAGGATGGATTAAATAAAATTAGTTTAGGTTAGTGAATAATCAACCACACAATGTAATCATGATTGAATTAGATTAGCTAGAATAAAAGTAATTAACCGTAGTGTTTAAACATGGCTGATTACGATTTAATATTAAAATAGATTTCTAATATAAACACAACTTTAAATTGTAAATATTTTTTTTTGATGTGACATGTTTCATCACTATGCAATAAAATGGGTACATCTGTTAACAACCATGATCCACCTCACCCGGATCAATGGTGGGGGATCATATTCGGCCCCCTCTAGCCCCTCTGATGTTTAGTCACCGGGGGGGGGGGTCCATAAAGGTGGTAACCTTCGGTGACATGGTGACTTATGGGAATTTCGCACCCCTCAACCTAAAACCACAAACTACCCCTCCCACCCTCCGAAAAATCCCATCCCACTCCTACTCACGATGACCCTTGACCGCCTCTACTCCCGCCCCAATTACATCTCGCCAGGTGGAACTCCCATCCCCACCTTACTCCTATGTCATTCAATATTCCTCCACTGCCAGTCCGCAACCTCACACATGCGGAACCAACTCCCTTTCGACAAAAACAACCTCCCATCACTACTTCTCCTGCAATATGATGTTGTCATCTGGCCCTCCCGCCAGCACGTTAGGAGATTGCTGAGTAATAAATTCTCATCTACTCCCGCTAGAATGGATCCACTCCATTTTAATGGTAAATTGCCAATGATAAACTTATTTTTCCTATATAACCCACCATAAACCTGTTACATCACCGCCTTTCGTTGTTTCATGATAAAAAAAATTAGAAGTTTCAGTGCACAGTCAACGAAAAAGAGTATGCCCGAACAACCAGCCATTGATCCATGGCATCTTTGTGACCAGTGAACATAACTAGTCACTGCAACGAAGTTCGTAGCCATAATTTGCATCAAGATACTAGTTTTCACTATTTTTCCCATGTAATTCTAAATTCCCTTTTATTTTCTCTTATATCATGGCATCTAAATGAAAATCCAAGACCTATCATGACAATCCTATGTTGCCCCCTACCATAGACTTAGATCACCAACCACTAGTACACCAGGGCTACAAAATTGTTGAAACTAGTTGTGAAATCGACATCTTCAAGCCTCACAACTAGTTAAAACCAAATTTCTTGGAATAGAATGATGAACTGAGCTTCTAGGATTCTCTCCTACCATAATTAATCTTTCCTTAGACACCTCACTTCCCTGAATTCATCTCGTAGCATCAATTTAGGTATATCCCTAGTCAGAGGGGAGTTGTGGCTCAAAATAATGACATCCTCTTAACCATCACTACTGAATCCATCTCCCAATGCTCTAATTTCCAAATTCCAACTCTCTGCAACCATTCTCACTAGACTCCCTTATGGAATTCTACAAAAACCTAACCTTCCCACAGAGAGCCAAGTTTTTTGAGATTTTTCTCCCTCAGGATGCCTAATTACCCAAGAAGAATTCCCCATACTCATCCTCTATGTTCCTTGAGATGAATAAACAAGTGATTTCAGTTATTTCATGCATACTTGGCTATCACTCTAATGAGTGGGTTGATGAGGCCATTGTTGGCTTCTTATCAATTTTTGCAACTACTGAGAAACCCCCTATTTTCAATTACAATGAGTTCATTGTAGAATCAATTCATGACTAGTTGCTGAAGTTTTCTACTAAAGGGAATTTTAAATGTGCTTCAGTGTTGGTTTATTTCTTTCTTTATCATCATGCATATATATATTCATTCCCTTTGTAGAAATTAGATGAGCAGGGTAATCCACAATTAGTAGCCCATTGGACATCCTTGGTGAGGAAAAATTCAACTAAGTACACCTTTGATTATGTTGATAAATGTTCACACATAGTATCATGTTTATTAAACCATAATATAGAGCCTAGGATAGGACCAAAGATACAAAAAAAAAATTCATCTCAGTGAGCAGACTAAGACAGGATATTGGTACTTCTACCAAAATTATACCGAAGTTAGAGTTTATGGGTGTGAGTTACCACCATATAGGCTGTGAAAATGTGTTCCTATGAGGATCGTCTCATTGGAATACATAAGGTAGATGATTTATATGGATGATCTTCATTTTGTTTCAGCAAAAAATAATTCTTAGTTTAAAATCAAGCCACACGTTGGACAATTTATTTGTAACACCAAAGCAGCAGGTAAGGAGGTAGATTTGCTCCTTAAGAAGATGAGCTTCAAGTTGAGTTTTACCTAGTCATGTGACCCTCTTCGAAACATTTTTAAGCTGAGAGTGTAGCAAAAAACCACTCCCTACACTCACACTCCTACACTAGAGATAGAGAAGTTCATGAATCAAAGTGAGTGGGAGAAGAATACACTATAGGAGGTAGAAGAATAGGTGATATACATGGCTTCCTCACAAACTCCAGTACCTGAAGGAACAAGAGACATGAGGCCAAGGGAGGATGATTCCCATTTAGTGACAAATATTAGAGTCAAATAATTTCTTATATACAAGAAGAAGAAGAAGAAGACTAATACTAAATCAATTTTTCAGCAAGGGGATGAGGAGAATGCCACCATAGTCCTAACATGCCCTCATGTTTCTACAAGAGGAGAAGATATCTTCATAGGATTCCTAGGTTCCTCAACTTCCCAAGATCCCCTGAGATACAAGTCAAACAACATAATTGGTTCAGGACTAGGATGAACCAAATATTTTTGAAAAATATAGAGAGGATAGGAAGAAGAATGAGTTGCTTAAAGCTAACACATACACCCATTTCTGCAAACAAACAAACTCTTCACATCCCAGGCTTCTTTCAACCTTCGATACAGAAAAGGGGAAAATTTAAATTGCATTCCTTCAAGCACATGTTCCATTTCCAAAGACTCCAGATGATTATAAGAAATCTATTTTCTGCTTTGATGCTGAGAAAATTCACCCATTGTCCAAATAGATCTACATAAACAAACTGGTGAAATGTTGTACTCTACTTTGACAAACACTGCCATGACAGCTTCCAAGTTACATGCCTCAATCAACAACATACAGTCACAAATAAAAATTGAAAATATTTCGTCTTTGGCTAAGGACACCAAGATGAAATCATTTGAGGACCTGTAAATAAACTGGGGTATGATCCGAAAGATGTATAAGAAGCAGAAGAAATTGTAAGGAGGAAAAATGTAGACATAGCAACATTCAAGAAACAACTCAAACATCCCTCCACTAAGGATCCCCAAGCTAAGGAAGTTGGGGAGCTTGAGATAAAAATAAAGAACATGTTCAAGATAATAATTGAACAAAGTAGTCAAATTAAGGATATGGAAGTGGGGATGGAAAGAATGCTCAAGGAAAAGGAGCAGTCATCACAACTAGCCATACTTCATCTAACAATGGTGCCTATTTCAGTTGCAAGCACAACATGAGCATCTATATAGACAACAACAGAAGCACAAACCAAAAATTTCTCAACTGAGTTAGTTAAAGCTATGGAAGACCTATCTATCAGAGGGCAGGAAATTGAGAAATTAAAAACCCAAATTAAAATTTTACAGGATCATAAATTAAAGATAGATAATTCATACATAGAATATCTGCATAAATATCATAGCTTAACCCAAAGGATTGAGCGTTTAGAGAATGAGTATGTGATGGCTCAAACACTAGCATAGGCTAAAGAATACATATGGGTTGAGATAAATGAGGCCATCACAGAAATCTGGCTTTCCATTGAGATAATATTTGAACATGAGGACTTAGTAAAGAGATCAACGGAGTTAATGGAAGGAGTCAAAGGTAGCTTGGGATAGAGGTTAGGGGAAGCTAGCACCTTAATTAACATTTTGAAATCAAAAACCAAGCACGAGTTAACAGATTTCAAAATTGCAGATAGGACAAAGAATATCTTGGCAGTTAGGAGAGTCCTTAGTAAAAGGAACTTACTAGTACAATTGGAAAAAAAATTCCAGCACTTGGAGACTAGCATCCATAAGTTTCATAATAAATTTAATGCATTACATTTGAAAGGACTGCTAGGACTAAATGGAATTGGAGACAAGTTAGTGCCCCTACCAGATTATCAACATAAATTGTACTCAATGACGAGGGAGAAATCAAAGTTTTCAACTATCGAAGTTTCAGTCACAGGAAAAAGTTTCATGGAGGCTTTGGAATTCGATTTTCATATCAAAGATGAAATCAATTATATATTTATGGTCAAACCAACTTTGCATAAATATACAAAGGTAGATGAGACTTACAAAAAGTTAGTTAAAATGGAAATTCGACATGAAGACAGATGGGACTAGCTATGTCGAACTTTGGAGTAAAAATTGTTTTACCTTCAGTAACAGAGCAATGCTTTTTTGGGCCCATCCATCAATAATAAGCCTCGAACATAGTGCCATCTCATCATAGTTGTTTTATTTATTTATATTTTTGTTCTATTTTTACAAGCAGTTTAGGATATTTTTGCAAAAGTTCTTGAGGTTTTCACTCAAGATATTTTTTGATAATTTTGTATCAGTACTTCCCAAATTGAAGTACAAATGTTGGGACTTGTAGCAATAAAGGACTACCATTTGATGTACAGTTGTTCCCTAAGCTAAAGTGATCATTTTTCATTAATCTAGACAACATTCCATGATCCATGTATTAGGCTTAATTCGTGATGTTTATTCTACTTGTAATTATGTATTATCTTTGTTTTTCATATGTGTTTCTTTCCTCTATTGCTCAAAAGAAAAATATGGGTTGAAATTATTTAATTACACTCTAACTTGGCTTTTAATAAATATATATGTTTTCCAACTGAAATTAAATATAAATTTCTTAATTTCTCTGTGTTTAATTTATTCTGAACCTTTTTCCTCCATATCACTCCATCAAGCTCTGAAGATCCAATGGCCTCCATACCTTTCCCTATTATTTCTTGTCTGATATTCATGCACTTGATCACTCTAATACTTTGAATCAATTTCCCAATGGCCTTACTTTGTAGCCTCAACCAAACAATTCAAAAAAACAAAATTTGAACCTTACATCTAGCCTAAAATCCCACCACAACATAGTTAAATTTGACAGAGAGATCCCTCTCTCAGTTTAGAAGGGAAAGCTTCTAAGCTTAAAATTTGTTCTCTATTTACCTTTGGGTTTCTTTTATAGCCTTAAGAAACTATGGAGTGCTAACGCATTGATTGATTCATGAAAGATAAGAGGAGTCTAATCTATCTTAAACCACATTTAAAAAGGAATTGATATCACATTATAGGGATATTGAGAAAAATACATTTTTTGGTTAATTGATAAAACCTTAACAAGTAGATCTAACTATGCAGAGCATTCAACAATTCCAAAAGTTGAATTTCAGGGTAGTGAAAATTCCAAAGGATAATTTTCTGAGACCTTTCTTTATGGGAATATTAAAGCAAATCATCCAATTTGAATTACATATCATTGAAGCTAAATACCTAGAGTATGCTTTCAATCTAAAAGGGAAAGTTGGAAATAAAGTTGTGGCTACTAAAAGATTGGTTAGTGACAATTGTAGATCGTGATCCCTCTCATGATGTCACTCTAATGCTAAGGTTGACACCTCAATTAATGGATGAATGAAGAAAGAATAAACTATGTTTAAGTTGTGATAAAAGGAGTAATAGAGGGAATAAATATAGAATGAAGAAATTATTATACATAGACTATTAATGGTAGGAGGATCAAGAATTGCAATTTGCACAAGATGTAGAGGTAGAAGAGACTATACAGACAATATCTTGTCATATATTAGTGAGTGTTAGTACTCCACAAACCATCAAGATAGAAGAATATATCATAAAGAAAAAGGTAACATTGTTGATTGATTATGGTAGTACCTATACCTTCATCAATTAGAAATTGGCAAATATTATTAGTTTCTTTGTATTTCTAGTGGTTGAATTCCATGTAATGATTGTAAATGGAGGTACCATAATTTGTTTAGGGAAGTGTAATTTTACTAATATGAAATGGGTGATTATTTGTTGGATATTCCAATGATTGCAATCCAAATAGCTAGTGATGTTGATTTAATATGGATACAATGGTTTTATTCATTGGGAAATGTTTCCCTTAGCTTCTAAGATGTTTTCATGATACTTTCCTTAGAACGTAAGGGAATTGATCCTAGAGGCATCCAAGGGAAACCTTGTAAAATGATAAACTCTAATAGAATAACAAAAGTGATGAACAAGTGACATGATGGTTTAATAATAATTACACCCATTATTTGTTCAAACATCTATCTCAACTACTTTAGGTTATCTCTAAAATGTCATTAACAATCATTTCAAGATATTTGGAGAGATGTCTAAGTGTCCTCAACATTATCAAGATCATGACTGCATCATTGATCTCTAACATCAAACAGTGCCACTTAACATTAGGCATTATAGGTACCCATATACCTAAAACAATAATATTTAGTTTCTGTATTTAAGCTTCTGTGATCCATAATGAATTAAATAAAGTCTTTCGGTAGAAATCACATGAGAGAATTTTTTGGCCAACGCGTTTCAAACTGACAAGTGTGGTTCATCATCAGGACTAGACGAAGAGCCAAACCATGGAAAAGGCTTAAATAGAGAGCAATGTAGAGACATAAGTTCAAGTAATGGCTATATTTGAACAATAATGTTTAAATTATAATACTAATTTATTAATATATTAAAAGCAAATATTATTAAGTAATGACTATATTAAATGGCTAGTTTTTGAAAAATAATATTTAAATAATGATATTAGTTTATTAATTTATTAAAATATTAATATGTGACAGCTATATTAAATGGCTAGCTTTTGAAAAATAACATTTAAATTAATTTATTAAAAATAAATATTTCTAGTTTTTGAAAAATAATATTTAAACTGTGATATTAGTTTATTAATTTATTAAAAACAAATATTAATAAATAAGCGCTATATTAAACAACTAGTTTTTAAAACAAACAAATAAATAAATAAATAATCAAAGTCAAACTTCAAAGGAGGGGAGTCAAAAATTATAAAAACGAGTGAAGACCCTAATCGAGACAAGATCATTTGATAAATAAAATAAATAACGGACATAAAATAAAATAAAATAAAATAATTAATTAATGGAAAAATAAATAAAATAAAACAAAAATATACATAAGTCAATAGATATATATATATATAAATAGAAACATAAACATATATATATAAAGAAAGAAAAAATAATCAATAAATAAAACGAGGTCAACGATAAAATGTGGGGCTCAGGCCCATTAAACAAATAACAAAAACATTGAAAGGAGTTAAGAATGAATAGGATGATAAAATACATAAAAAACACGAAGGATCAAGAAAATAAACTCTAATGAAAAATAAATCAACAACAAATACTATAAAAAGGATGTCAATACCTACATAGGTAGAAGGAAAAAAAAAATAGGAGGAGAAGACAGGGATGCAACTTCTATTAATATTCCAACCATCATCTCTATTCAAATTATTGGGTCTTTTTTCAATTTCTAGGGCCTCCCTCAATTTACGGTGATGGAAATGACTAACCTTAACAGCAACTTGGGCCTCCTCAATGCAGATGTGATGCTTAGATTTATCTGCATGCTCTGCCAAAGCAGAGGGGCGGGTCCTACAATGCTTGATGTCAGTAGCATGCTCGTGAATCCTTTGATTAATCAAGCAACTAGTCTCACCAATGTACAGAGTCCCACAAGAGCATGGGATAACGTAAACACCCTTCATATCCTTGGGGTCCACTAGGTCTTTTATAGATCTAAGGGAGCTTCGGATGGTATTTAAAGGCTAAAAGGTTGAAGCCGCCTTATACTTCCTTAGGATCCTTGCAATCTTGTGAGTGGTCCCTTGGATAAAATGAAGATGAACACCAGAAAATCGATCCTTGGTGTCTTTCTTAGCACTAGGACCTTTTTCAGCTCTTAGGAAAGCCTTAGTACATTGATGTCTACTATACCCATTATTAAAGAAAACACTTAAGAGATATGCTTTCTCTTCCTTGAGATGGTTCTCATCAGAAACACTTAAAGCTCTAGTTGCTAAGGTGTTGAGAACACCAAGCTTTTGAGCTGGGAAATGATAATGGCTCTTGACATCCTCCTCTCAAGAAATGATAATGGGTCTTTCTCTCATAAGGTATATCATAAGAAAACTCATACGAAACAATTTCTTCACGCTAATTCTCATCATTTCCCAGCTCAAAATCTTGGTGTTCTTAATGCCTTAGCGATTAGAGCTTTAATAGTTTCTGACGAGAACCATCTCAAGGAAGAGAAAGCACATCCCCTAAGTGTTTTCTTTAATAACGTGTATAGTAGACACCAATGTGCTAAGGATTTCCTTAGAGCTGGAAAAGGTCCTAGTGCTAAGAAAGATACCAAGGATTGATTTTCTGGTGTTCATCTTCCTTTCATCCAAGGGACCACTGACAAGATTGCAAGGATCCTAAGGAAGCAAAAGGTAGCTTCAACCTTTCGGCCTTTAAATACCATCCAGAGCTCCCTTAGATCTATAAAATACCCAATGGAACCCAATAATATGAAGGGTGTTTACGTTATCCCATGCTCTTGTGGGACTCCCTACATTGGTGAGACTGGTCACTCGATTAATCAAAGGATTTGTGAGCATGCTACTAACATAAAGCATGGCAGGACCTGCTCCTCTACTTTGGCAGAGCATGCAGATAAATCTAAGGATCACATCTTCATTGAGGAAACCCAAGTTGTTGCTAAGGTTATTCATTTCCATCATCGTAAATTGAGGGAGGCCCTAGAAATTGAAAAAAGACCCAATAATTTGAATAGAGATGATGGTTGGAATATTAGTAGAAGTTGGGTCCCTATCTTGTCCTCCTAGTTTTTTTTTCTTTTTTTTTTTTTGCTTTGTAGGTATTGGCATCCTTTTTATAGTACTTTTTGTTGATTTATTCTTCATTAGAGATTATTTTCTTGATCTTTCTTGTTTTTTTATGTATTTTATCATCCTATTCGTTCTTAACTCCTCCTAGTATTTTTGTTATTTGTTTAATGGGCCCGAGCCCCACATTTTATTGTTGACCCCATTTTATTTATTGATTATTTTATCTTTGGATATATATATATATATATATATATATATATATATATATATATATATATATATATATATATATTATGTTTTTATTTATTTATTTATATATATATATATATATATATATATATATATATATATATATATATATATATATATATATATATATATATATATATATATATATATATTTATTTATTTATTTTGACATGTGTATATTTTTGTTTTATTTTTTTTATTTTTTTTCCATTGGTTATTTTCTTTATCAAATGATCTTGTCTCGATTAGGGTCTTCACTTGTTTTTATAATTTTTTACTCCCCTCCTTTAAAGTTTGACTTTGATTATTTATTTAATTTTTTTATCTTAAAAACTAGTTGTTTAATATAGAGGTTACTTATTAATATTTGTTTTTAATAAATTAATAAACTAATATCATTATTTAAATATTTTTTTCAGGGACTAGTGATATTTGGTTTTAATAAATTAATTTAAATATTATTTTTCAAAGACTAGCCATTTAATATAGCTGTTACCTATTAATGTTTTTAATAAATTAATGAAATAATATCATTATTTAAATGTTTTTTTTCAGAAACTAGCCATTTAATATAGTCGTTACTTAATAATATTTGTTTTTAATATATTAATAAATTAATATTATAATTTAAACATTATTGTTCAAATATAGCCGCTACTTGAAATTATGTCTCTACATTGCTCTCTATTTAAGCCTTTGCCATGATGTGCCTCTTCATCTGGTCCTGATGATGAACCACACTTGTTGGTTTGAAACGTGTTAGGCAAACAATTCTCTCGTGTGATTTCAATCGAAATACTTTGTTTAAATAATATTTAGTGTCTAATTCAATAAATTTGAGAGCATGGAATCGTTCAATTTAGCCACAATCATCTCCCTTCACTAATAATGATGGTTAAATTAAAGGATGGTTCATGGAATTCATGTTCATATTGATGCAGGAGCATCTAGCTAGGGCACCATGACTGGGTGTTGGCCTCAGCCAAGGTGGAAAGTTGTATTAGCAAATTGGTTTCTTTATGTTTAGTTTGTGAAAGTAGGATGTAGGACTTTGTTTTCCTTTTAATCTCGGTATTAGTTAAGGACAGTTTGCTCGGTTAGGGTCATTAACTTATTTTTCTTTAATCAACAGTAGATTAATAACTGCTCTATCATTTCAAAGGAAAAAGAAAAATATGTCTAATGTAAAATCTCGCAGTATGGGCAGAACCGAATACATGCATAGTTATGTAACTAATAAGAATTACAACTAAAAAAGTAACTACACAGTTCAGGTAACTGTGAACAGAGGATATAAATGTAAATGAGAAAATCATTAAAAAGGTTCAACATTTAGCATACAAGCATTGATAATAAAAGAGCAGACAATTTTATTCGAATCCATCTGTGTAATCATAACATTTTCTTTATTGCTTCCTAATTCACTGAACAATCAGAGTAATTGACACAGTACGTGCAGACTATCTTGTCTATTTTCTTTTCCTAAAGAAACAGAGTTCAGACAGCTGAGACTGTAACGAATTTCCAGAATGAGGGTTTGTAACCCATGAAGAGAAATCAACATTGAATGTATAGGAACAAACGCAAGCAATTGGGGCAAATTAAGCATATACGCACAATCATACAAGCCACATATCATTTTCTCAATTTCGAATCCGTCCACCTAAACAAATATGAGAGTGACTACAGTACTTTTGGGCCATTGAAGAAATTACGAATATAACCATGAGATAACAAACATAGTTCGAAGGCATTCAAACCAGAACGAGAGGAACAACAGTCAATAATTACCATTAAAATAGAGGTAATTCAAAGCCAACGTTTTCCCTAAAATTTCCTTTCAATTATAACATGAAAATGTCTGAATATACATAGTAGAGCTTGAATATAACCTACGAGCAGTCACAAAACCGACAAGCAACAAACCCTAGATGAGGGTTTTGGGAAACAACTCCTATTTTGCACAAATTCACAGACAACAAGCATAGAGGCTGAGAGAGCCTGCACTAAAAGTGAACCAGGATGCTGGACTATGGCTGAAAGACATCAACAATAAGCATTGAGGAAACCAAACCCTCTAACTTATTGGCCCTAACTCTAAAACCAAAAATTGGTGACGGTGACAGAGCCTACTAAGGAAGAGCCGAAGAGACTACTCCAGGCATGCCCAACTGCAAACCCTTAGCCGGCAAAAGAACCAAGACTAGACTGTGAGTAAACTGTTTATAATGGGAGAAAAAAGAAGTGCATGAATGTATATAAGGAAGGGATACATTTCCTTATCTGAAGGGTTCACAGCGTGAATAGAGCACAAGGCATTGAGCCACGAATTCCAGACATCAACTTAGACAAAGGAGCAATGACATTAGAAGTAGAACAATAGAAAGGGAAACTGAATCATGGACGGATGAAGTTGCCTGTAGTGAAGCTAAAGACAGGAGAGCGCCATCATTTTGCAGCCTGGATGCATGCCAAAACCACTGAGATTCACCAGCAAGACGACCTCATACCAGAACAGAGACTGTGGAGCAAAGACAAGTTAAACAGCTGCAGAAGAATCACAAGCGAATACTTACACAGGCAACAAAACCCTCATTGTTTACATAACAAGCCAAGACCATAAGGTGAATGCAAGAGCTAAACTTTTATGCAAAGTAACCCTCACTAGCACGCCCAACAGTTGCAGCGTAGCTGCATGCATAGGCAGCATAACCTTACTAGAGGAAACCCTTGAAAATAAGGAGCAAAGAGCAGAAATGACCAAGCAATGGTAGGAGGGAAGGTTTTTGCATGAACGAGGAGCGGGAAATGCAACCCAAGGCACAGTACATCATAATAACTACACTCATAATTGCCACCACATCAGATTCCAGAAATATCTGAGGTCAATTCATTAACTATAACCTAATCCACAATTTACTCATTATTTACATCATTTAATTAGTGATTAACCTAAACAGTGCTGGGTTGGTCCCATCATAGTGGTATCAGAACAAGGTATTGGAATTGGCTGAAGAAATGGAGTTAGGAAGGAGAGGTCATGGAAGAGGTGTTCAAAGGATAGCAAAGGAAGGACTGAGAGAGGAGATCAAGATTTGTATTGCCCATTTGGAGGCAGTTGAAGCTGGGAGAAGAAGGGATCCAAAGATAGGTGATGATAGCGAAGAGGAAGTTGTAGGGACAACAGATGGATCGGATGGAGAGGGTTCGAAAATGAGTCTGTTAAGGTCGGTCTTAATGGTAAGCAGTAAACCCAAACTAGGACTCCTGAATTATGATGGCAGCTTGTCCACAGAGGTTTTGTTGGACTGGATCAGCGAGCTAGATAAGTATTTCGAGTGTGAGGAGGTTAGTGAAGACCGCAGAGTTAAGTTCGTTGCGACAAAGTTGAAGGGACACGCAGCCCTGTGGTGGGATAGTGTCCAAACAGAGAGAAGGAGATTGAACAAGTTGCCGATCAAAAACTGGTCAAGGATGGTGGCCAAGTTGAAAGGCAGATTTCTGCCTAAAGATTACCAGATTGCACTACACAGGCAAGTGCAGAATCTGAAACAGAAAGGAATGACACTAAGGGAGTACACTGAAGAGTTTTATGGAGTGAACTTAAGGGTCGGTTATATAGAGGATACCCTGGAGAAGACAACTAGGTATGTAAATGGTTTAAGGCTAGAAATTTTAGATGAAATTAGTATTCTTTCTCCAAAGAACATTGAAGAAGCATATCAGAGTGCTATGAAAGCTGAAGAGAAAATTACTAGAAAGCAAAATGCCAGGAGAGGATGAGGAACAGGCAGAGGAAGAGGCCAGTCCTATGGCAGAGGGTGAACTGCTAGTAGTAATGAGGAAGGCAACAGTTCTAAAGCTTCTAGATCAGCAGAAAAAGGTGACAATACGAGAGGTGGTAGGCCATATCAGCGAGGTAGGGGAAATGGCCGAGGCAGAGGAGCTAGTTACCAATGTTACAGGTGTCACAAGTGGGGACACAGATCATTTGAGTGTCCTGAGGTAGACCAAGCTGGACAGAGGGGTGCATATGTCGCACAACCAGAAGAAGCAGAGGCACCTCCCCAAGAAGTAGAAAATGCTCCAGAAATAGGGGAAGCCCTGGTTTTGAACAAGGTGTTGTTAAAACTAGCCAAAGAAACCACCGAACAAACTCAGTGGAAATCTTTGTTTCGGACAGTTTGTAAATCACACGGTAAGTGCTGTAAGCTAATTATTGATAGTGCTAGTAGATGAATAATGCGAAGTGGAATTTCATATAAGCAGATATAAGGATAAGGTCATTTGTGACATAATGCCGATGGATGTATGTCACATACTGCTAGGCAGGCCATGGCAGTATGATAGGAAGGTGGTACATGACAGAAAGACAAACTGCTATAACTTTGTCAAGGATGGAATCAAGCACATGCTTGTGCCCATCAAGGAGGAAGAAACAGTAGGGAAAAGTGAGACAAGAGTATTGTTAATGAGTGGAAAACATTTTCTGAAACAAGTTGAGGACAGTGAGATGAGCTATGCTATTGTAAGGAGAGCAAAGATGGTACTGTTGCATACATAGGTGTCAGATTTACCCACAGAAATTCAACAGATGTTGCAGGAGTTTACCGATATAGTGGTGGATGACTTGCTAGATAAATTGCCCCACAAAAGAAGTATAAGTCACCATATTGACTCCATACCCGGAGCAAGTTTTCTGAATAAGGCAGCATATCAGATGAGCCCCAAAGATAATGAGGAGATTAGAAAGCAGGTGCAGGAACTGCTAGACAAAGGATTGATAAGGGATAGTTTGAGCCCTTGCACAATTCCAATGGTTCTCGCTCCCAAGAAAGGAGGAGAATAGTGGATGTGCACAGACTCGAGGGCCATCAACAAAATCACCATCTGGTATAGGTTTCCACTGCCATGGATGGATGCCATGATGGATTGCTTAAGTGGGGTAGTATATTTTTCTAAGATAGATTTGAAGAGTGGGTATCATCAGATCCAAATTCGAGAGGGGGATGAGTGGAAGATAGCCTTCAAGACTAATGAGGGACTGTATGAATGGTTGGTTATGCCATTCAGACTAAGTAATGTGCCCAGTACATTTATGCAGTTAATGAATGAAATGTTGAAAGAATACATCAAAAAATTTGTGATAGTGTACCTGGACGACATACTAATTTTTAGCAAGACAAGGGAGGAGCACCTTCGACATGTTCGGAAAGTGCTAGAAAAATTGTAGCAGAATAAGCTACTGATAAATCTAAAAAAGTGTACTTTTCTGCAAAAAGAGTTGATTTATTTGGGCTTCGTAATAGTAGAAAACGAGCTAAAGATGGATCTAGAGAAGATTGCAGTGATAGTTAATTGGCCATCCCCAAAAAGCTTATTTGAGGTACGTAGTTTTCATGGGCTGGTGAGTTTTTACTTGAAATTCATAGGAAATTTTAGTGAAATCTGCACACCTATGTTGGACACTATTAAAAAGGTTAGTCAGCCTTTTCGATGCACTGATGCAGTGGAGAGGAGTTTTCAGCTAGTAAAGAAGAATATCACAGAGAGACCGATCCTAAGATTGCCAGATTTTAAAAAGCTCTTTTAGGTTCGTTGTGATGCTAGCGGTACGACTATTGGAGCTGTACTCAGCCAGGAGGATAAACCTGTTGCATTTTTCAGTGAGAAGTTAAATGAAAGCAGGTAGAAATATTCATCCTACGACAAGGAGTTCTATGTTGTCATCCAAGCACTGAAGCATTGGAGACACTATAATTCCACACTGCAGTATGTGATGCAATAACACAAGCTGAATCACAAACATGCCAAGTGGGTGGAATATTTGCAGAGTTTCACCTTTGTGTTGAAACACATCAGCGGGCAGGCCAACAAGGTGGCGGATGCGTTGAGTAGGAGGGCCTTAGTTTTGCAGGAGAGTACTGTACAAGTGTTGGGTTTTGAGCACTTGAAAGATTTATATCAGACTAACACAGATTTTAAGGAGGCCTACAAGGCATGTCAAAATCCCTTGGTGGGAGATAATAGTCCATGGTTGGACTACAACTTGCAAGGGAAAAGGTTGTTTAGAGGAGGATAGCTATGCATTCCTGACTGCTCGATGAGAGAGAATATTGTTCGAGAGAAGCACAGTGGAGGTCTAGCCAGACATTTCGGCATAGACAAGACACTTTAGCAGCTCAGCCATTTTTAATTTTGGCCAAGAATGCAAAGGGATGTACAATGATTCGTGACCAGATGTAAGGTGTGCCAGTTAGCAAAGGGTCATAGTCAAAACATGAGACTATATACACCATTACGTGTTCCAAGTAGATCATGGGACTCAGTCAGCTTGGAATTCATCTTGGGTCTACCAAGGACACATCGGGGTTATGACTCGATGATGGTAATAGTGCACAGGTTCTTGAAAATGGCGCATTTCATCCCTTGCAGAAAAACCAGGGATGCCACTGACGTAGCCCACTTGTTCTTTACAGAGATTGTTAGGCTACATGGTTTGCCTAAGTCTATTCTTTCTAACAGGGATGTGAAGTTCACAGGGCACTTTCAGTGCACCCTGTGGAAGAAGATGGACACACAGTTGAGTTACAGTTCTGCTTATCACCCACAAACCAACGGACAAACATAGGTGGTAAACAGAAGTCTGGGAAACCTGCTACGAAGCTTAATTGGCGAGAATTTGCGTATGTGGGATCGAGTGCTTGCCCAAGCAGAGTTCACTAATTGCAACTCGCCCAATCACAACACGGGTTACAGTCGTTTTCAAATCTTGTATGACATGCATCCTTGCAGAGTGCATGAGTTGCGAGATCTCGGACAGCAAAAAAGGTGAAGAATAGATGGGGAAGATTTCTCTAATGCGATGAGAGATTTGCATGAGCGGGTGAAAATTAAATTGTAGGATAGCATCCAAAAGTATAAACAGCAAGCAGATTTGAAAAGAAGGGAAGTGCAATTCAATGTGGGAGATGAAGTCTTTCCGCATTTGCACAAGGAACACTTCCCAAGAGGTGCATACAACAAGTTGAAGTACAGGAAGATAGGTCCCTACAAAGTCCTCCAGAAATTTTCAACTAATGCCTATGAGATACAGCTGCCACCAGGGATAGGCATTTCACCTGTCTTTAATGTGGTAGACCTGTTTCCTTACACTGCTGACCCAAAAGAAGAAGACAGAACCACATGACCTACACGG
Source organism: Pinus tabuliformis (assembly GCA_031772625.1). Lineage (NCBI taxonomy): Eukaryota > Viridiplantae > Streptophyta > Pinopsida > Pinales > Pinaceae > Pinus > Pinus tabuliformis. Next base: position 1,499,066,489 of record CM062819.1, on the reverse strand, counting down.
AATACCCAGGATGGAGGAGAAACTTGGATGAGACAAATTCCTTACGTTCAACCTCCCAAGATCGAGAGAATCCTCGACACTCAGGTGGCCAAACGAACTCAGCGGAAGCAGTATCTGCAATACCTAGTCAAGTGGAAGAATCATCCTATTAAGGACAGTTTGTGGCTTGATGCCAGGCAAATTCAGCAGGCGGGTTCTTCAGTCGAAAAGCTCATGGACCGGAGTCATGATTTCTTTTTACCACTGGAGCCTGATGCAGGAGCATCCAGCTAGGGCACCATGACCGGGTGTTGGTCTCTGCCAAGGTGGAAAGTTGTATCAGCAAATTGGTTTCTTTATGTTCAGTTTGTCAAAGTAGGATGTAGGACTTTCTTTTCTTTTTAATCTCAGTATTAGTTAAGGATAGTTTGGTCGGTTAGGGTCATTAACTTATTTCTCTTTAATCAACAGTAGATTAATAACTACTCTATCATTTCAAAGGAAAAAGAAAAATATGTCTAATGTAAAATCTTGTAGTATAGGAAGAACCGAATACATGCATAGTTATGTAACTAATAAGAATTACAATTGAAAAAGTAACTACACAGTTCAGGTAACTGTGAACAGAGGATATAAATGTAAATGAGAAAATCATTAAAAAGGTTCAGCATTTAGCATACAAGCATTGATAATAAAAGAGCAGACAATTCGAATCCATTTGTGTAATCATAACATTTTCTTTATTGCTTCCCAACTCACCGAACAATCAGAGTAATCGACATAGTACGTGCAGACTATCTTGTCTATTTTTTTCTCTTCCTAAAGAAATAGAGTTCAGACAACTGAGACTGTAATGAATTTCCAGAATGAGGGTTTGTAACCCATGAAGAGAAATCAACATGGAATGTACAGGAACAAACACAAGCAATTCGAGCAAATTAAGCATATACAAATAGTCATACAAGCCACATATCATTTTCACAATTTCGAATCCATCCACCTGAACAAATACGAGAGTGACTACAGTACTTTTGGGCCATTGAAGAAATTACGAATATAACCATGAGATAACAAGCATAGTTTGAGGGTGTTCAAGCTAGAACGAGAGGAACAACAGTGAATAATTATCATTAAAACAGAGGTAATTCAAAGCCAACGTTTTCCCTGAAATTTCCTTTCAATTATAACATGAAAATGTCTGAATATACATAGCAGAGCTCGAATATAACCTATGAATAGTCACAAAACCGATGGCCAACAAACCCTAGACGAGGGTTTTGGGAAACGGCTCCTATTTTGCACAAATTTACAGACAACAAGCATAGAGGCTAAGAGAGCTTGCATTAAAAATGAACCAGGACGCTGGACTACAGCCGAAAGACATCAACGACAAGCATTGAGGAAACCAGACCCTCTAACTTATAGGCCCTAACTCTAAAACCAAAAATTGGTGATGGTGACAGAGCCTACCAAGCAAGAGCCGAAGAGACTACTCCAGGCACGCCCAACTGCAAACCCATAGCCTACAAAAGAACCAAGACCAGACTGTGAGTAAACTGTCGACAATGGGAGAAAAAAGAAGTGCATGAATGTATACAAGGAAGGGATACATTTCCTTACCTGAAGGGTTCGCAGCGTGAATAGAGCACAGGCCATTGAGCCACGAATTCTAGACATTGACTGAGACAAAGGAGCAACAACATTAGAAGCAGAACAACAGAAAGAGCAAAGTGAATCATGGATGGATGAAGTTACCTGCAGTGAAGCTGAAGACAGGAGAGCACCATTGTTTTGCAACCTGGATGCATGCCAAAACCACTGAGATTTACCAGCAAGATGACCTCATACCAAAACAGAGACTGTGGAGCATAGACAAGTTAAACAGCTGCAAAAGAATCACAAGCGAATACTTACACAGGCGACAAAACCCTCATTGTTTGCATAACGAGCCAAGACCATAAGGTGAATGCAAGAGCTAAACGTTCAGGCAAAGTAACCCTAACCAATGCGCCCAACAGTTGCAGCATAGCTGCATGCACAGGCAGCATAACCTTACCAGAGCAAACCCTCGACAACAAGGAGCAAAGAGCAGAAATGACCAAGTGATGGTAGGAGGGAAGGTTTTGGCGTGAACGAGGAGTGGGAAACACAACCCAAGGCACAGTACAACATAATAACTACGCTCATAATTGCCACCACATCAGATTCCAGAAATATCTGAGGTCAAGTCATTAACTATAACTTAATCCACAGTTTAATCATTATTTACATCATTTAATTAGTGATTAACCTAAACAGTATTGGACTGGTCCCATCACATATATATTAACACAAAGGTATTATTGACTCTGTAATGTATCAGATAGAATTAGAAGTATTGCTTACAAATTTGAGCCTCTTGAACTTTCCTATATATATACAATCTTCAAGGTTTATTTCTTAAAGAAGGTATTCAATGATAATGTTCTAGTCTATACTACTCTACCAAATTAATAAATAAAGGAATATCATAATATAACCACGAAAAATATGTTTACAAAAGGGATTAAATAGATAATCACTTCAACAATTAATGAGTACCTTGTTAAATGGAAGAACGTATGAGTGGAAGAGGATACATGGGAAGATGAGTTACTCATGTAGAAACACTCGTAGTTAGTCAAGGGTCTAGGAAAATACTTGCTTGAAGTGAAGAGGTATTCCCTAGATAAGCTCTATGTTCACTTGAAATCTTCATATTAGAACATAGATACTATGTTATATTATATCCATTATTATATTTTATGTAGGAAAAAACCCTTTTATTATAATTCCATCTATTGTCCCCTATATATACTAATGAGATATAATATTAGAAGGATCATATATAATATTTTGTTGTATTCATTTCAAAAGGAGGTTCCACCCTTTCCACCTTTAAACTGGATTGTATTCCTTGACTTCTTATAATTGTTAAGGTGCACGGTTCATAACAATTTATTCATCACTTAATTTCTTAAATACATTTAAAGGTTTAGTTGACCCTCTTTAGCTTCAAATCTATTAGTGGATGATATGTTCTGATAAAAAATATACTTGTAAAATAGCATTTAAATAATCCTATTCAAATGTTTGAAATGAACTTTGGAGCTTTGTATGAAACAATTTCTTTAGGTATTTGATGCAGCCTGGTAATTTCTTGTAGGTGTATTTAAGCAATATTGCATGTCTTAGGACTTATTTTAAGTATAGTAAAATGTGAATCCTTTTTCAAATTATCCACCCCCACCATTTTTGGATCATATTTCCTTGCTATACTAGGTAACTGAGTAGTAAACTTAATTCTTTACCACTTCCCATTTCCACTATAGAATTGGTGATGACCATAGAAAAGCTCATTGATGTCTATGTTTAGCTTTCACTCTTGAACAATAAAAGCTCCTAGGGATTTAACCACTCAATCCTTTTTCATTCCTTTCCAAAAGTAGTGGATTCTTATTACTGCAACTATTTTCTAGCAACTAGGATTTCCTACATATGTAACATATTACATTTCCCTTAATAATAACTTTCTCAATTCTTGAAAATTAGGAACACACACAATGTTTTTATTTTTAAATATTCAATAATCTCATACCCTTTACTCTTTAAAAAAAAATTCTACATCTTACTATATTAATCCTTCTTTTTACTATCAATAATTCTTATGTATAATACAATCCTCTAAAGTTCTACCCTTTATATTCATTTTATGCATAGTACTATTTGTAGTATTCATGACATATACCCTTTGCTAAACATGTCAATAAATTTATTTTCTTTTCCTCTAGTGTAAAACCACTACCCAATCCCTGCAATGTAACTATCATGTATATATGAAACATATGTTGGTGATTAGATGATTTCTTCAAGGTTTTTTTAATTGTGTACATGAGTGTTTGTGTTTTGGAGTTGGTATCCCCGAGAACACACTTTACTAATTATATATGTGTTTTTAGGATAGAAGGACTAGAAATATAATTATGATAACACATTCTTGTTAATAAAAATATATATGGTCACATAGAGATAAAATGTAAAGTGTTTGGGAGGGTTGAGACTCCATGGGTGATAAAATGGGACTCATATGATTTTCTAATCATTAGAAAATAGAACATTCATACAAATAATCTCCATTAAGTGTCATCAAAGAGTGTTAAGTGCAACATAAAAGCATGCATATAGAGAGATGGATGTTGTCACTATGAGGATTCGTTCATTCAACACTCATTCATTTGGAAAATTAACCATGGAGAGAGTTATGGGTGGGAGCATGAAAGTGTACCTGGAAGACCCATGAGTGAATCAGACTTCTTGGAAGTAACAAGGCTCTAGAAAATTGTTTTCCAACCAAGTAAGGTGCCTTGGAATGTGGGACAATAACACGAGGGACCATAGGCATAGAGAGGGGTGTGCACCACTTCGGTGGAGGTTAACAAGGAATGTGATCTTACTAGTTAGAGGTTGTTAGCTTTGGTACATTTCTTATGTGAGAAGCTATAAGGGAACCTGCAAGGTCAATGAGGGAAGTAGAACCGTTAGAGTTGTAGGACTCTATAACACGCCTCATTAGCTGATCTACAGGTTGATGGGGTATGTGAGGCTACTAGTTAGAGGTTGCAAACTTTGGTAGCTTGGTTACTTGATGGTTACTATAGATATACTAGGATTTAGGTGAGCTATCTCTGATGGATTCAAGACCCCATCTTCAAGGCAACTTGTTGTTGAGAGAAAATGAACAATGTGATCTACGGCTCAACGAAATGTTGAAGGTATACATCCAAATGGGCACAAACTAAAACATAATTATTTATCTTCTTTATTCATTTTTTTCTCGAAGGTTTTAGTGAAATGTGTCTGTGTGTTCATTTAAAGAATATAGTTATGCTAGGAACTATATGCATATATTTTTATTCCATATAAAATTCATTTAGTTATGAATTTCATCATTTAATAATTTCCCTATATAAAGGAAAATATTTCAATTATAGGCTACCATTGATATCGAAGATAGAATTAGCCCTCAATAGAGGCTAGAAAAAACTACCAAAGGTCTTAGCGATGTTCTAAGTGGTGTTAGAGCCATGGTTGCGACATTTTTCTTGTATGGTCCAAGTGAAAAAATGGTTGTATATAGGTTGTAGGTCAAGTTCTTGAAAAAATGTTGGTATGAGGAATCTTGCCATGTGTTTGTGAAATCTTTCCAAGTGGAATTGGGTACAATTATTAGGAATTTGAGGACAATAAAGATAGGGATTAAAAAATAATTAGTTTTAAACATTTATTGAATAAATTTATGATTGAAATTGGTTGAATTATGTAGCCAATCTCTGAAAATAGGATCAGTGGGGTCAAGTAAAGGCAATTGGATGGATTTTTGGTATGTAGATTTAGAATATTATATAGTCAATGATCATCAACAATACTAGATATAATGACACATGTTAACAGTGAGGCTATCTCATTGTTGACATTTAATGGGTTAGGGTGGGATTCCATGGTGAAAAGCAGTTCCCCCATTGACTATTTAGATCAGTGCTCAATCATTGCAGATTAATCATCAAGAGAAATCATTGAGCCCCCCACTGTGGTTAAACTTCAACCAAATAGAGGGTTGTGGTTGGGATTGACCCAAAACCACCCACATCAAATTAATAATGTATTTTAATTTTTTCCCCCTTTCCCCATATTTGAATCTGCTTTTGGGGGTCAACATTACCAGTTGTTTGGTTTAGGAAATTTCACATGATCATGCGATGCAGGCAAGGAAGGTGACTTGGTGGACAAATAAGTGGTCATGAGAGAGAAATATAGGCACAAGAAAAAAAAAGACATTGTCATGGAAACTTTCATGGATATTTTATGTGGACTTCCATGTCATCAAGGAATTATCATGAAATCATCTATTAGATCACCAAATAATGAACTTGGAGGAAATTTTTGAAATTTCCGCCCAAGGTGAGACAAAATAGATTTCAAGGAATGAAGAGTGGAAGGAAAAATTCATTCCAAGTTTGAAGGGTGCTAACAAAGGTTTGTCCAAGCACAATGAGACCTAAGACCCTAAAACGTGCATGTAGTTAGTTATTTCACCAACGAAGCAACATAGGTAGACAATCGTTCCATATTTCTAGAGATAGCTACAAAACACACTTATAGGAAAACGTGACCTATCTAGGGGAGCAAATCAACTAAAAATTTAGCAATTTTTTCTAAATTATTGATAATTTTATAGGCTGTCCACTTGGAAGGCATTTTTAAGAATTTAAACAACGTTTTCAGGTAGCAAAAAACAATGGAAATTGATTTTACTGATATAGACACCATCTACTTCTCAAGTAAAATATCCTGGATAGAGATTTCAAACAACAGAATGTAACAATAAAATGAAGTTAATACATAAGGATTTATGACTAAAACATTATGAATGAAAAATAAGGCATATAGTGACTTCAAAATGGGGTAATGCAGAAATGAGAGCTTACATTGGGGTGTTAAATTAGTCCATGGAAAGCTAATGGAGTACAAAACCTAGCCATAGAGCTAGATTTCTAAATTTGAGTACATGATTGTTTTGGAAATTATAAATACTATGTTGTGACAAAACAATAAGATAGGGGTAAATAAGCTAAAAATTTAAATGAGTAGAGGTGACAAAATGATACAAAAATGGGCAATAAATCTAACAGCTCATAATTTATTATTGAGGTAGGAAATTTCTTGAAATTTTCACAAAAAGATAGCACGTGGCCTATACGGCATGATCAACATGAAGAATAGGAGTATGGAGGATACTCAAGGATCATGAAGAAGAGGCAAAAACCATGAAACATAGGATGGGAACTAATGAAATACAATAAAATGGTCATGGAATGGATATGCGAAGTGTTAAAAGCCTAGAAGTGACCATGCCGAGTCTCTTAATGGAAGTCCTAAAATATAATGATAATAGTGAAAGCTCCAAAAGAGAATAGAAAAAGATCAATAATCAAGTTTTATATAGCCTAAATAAATTATAGATGAGAATCTTTCAAGAGTCTAATAATATAGAGGAAGAGCAAAATGACTGATGAGTTAATGGAGGAGGTGCTAGAGATTCAAGAAAATTTATGTGGGTTGATGTATAACCTCATCATAGGTCAAGTAAATACACTAAGAGAACCCATATTTTGTCAGGATCAAAATGTAGTTCTAGAATAACACTGCTAAGGTGGCAAAGAAGGAGAATATACCTCGACAATTCTCAAAGGAAATCTTACAAGGATTAATCGACCCACCTTTAATGGTGAGGATATGAAGGGAGAACAGGTTCCTGTTTGATTGTTGGAAATGAGAGAGTACCTAGAGTGACATGATCATTCCACCAATTTAGGCGGAATGAATTACATCTATAAATTGAAGGGGTAAGCAAATATATGGGGAATTCGCTCAAAAAAGTAGAACATTTAAATGAAAAGAATATTTCATGGAGGAAATTTAAAAAGTATTTCGAAATGAGGCACCTATTTGAACATTATTATGAAATTAAAATGTAGGAGTTCTTTGAACTTAACTTGGGGAACATGACAATGGAATAACATGGCCAGAAGTTGATAGAGTTACTAATGTATGTAGATTTCTTTAGAGATGAAAATATGAATATGGAGAGATACATGGGAGTACTACCACCATTTTAAGGTTACAAAATTAAATTTGATGAACCAATACTTTGGATGAAGCTATGATGAAGGAAAAATACCTCCATGGGAAAGTTAAAAATAAGTTAGTTTCCCAAAGGACCTGGGATGGTGGGAAAAGAAACAATATGGAACAAAGGATGAAAGGGTTCAAACCCTCATCTTTTGCAAATGGTTCTCAGGAAAAAAAACAAACAAAACTAGTTCATAATGAACTAAAGGGGAATGACTCATTGAGCAGGAAATCAAAATTTTAGCACATTAGGTGTTAGAGTTTTGATGGAGAATACGGGTTTAGGGATTTTCTACACAATGAATGAAAAATACGGACTATACATCACATCAAGGGTTTTGATATAATGGTTGGATGTGGGTGTAAGAATTTCTATAATTTATGAAACATTGGATAGTAGGAAGATTGAGCATTATGGGCACATGGTTGAAGTGGAAGGTAAGTTAAATAATCAGTCAATTGTACTTTTAATTGATTCTTAATCTATTCATAGTAATATTGATCATATGTTGGTTGAAAATTTTAACTTGAAGAACCAAGTAAGACAAGACTTGGTTATTTTAGTTATCTATAAAATGTAAAAGAAGTATAACAAAATTAGTGAAGGAATGTTCAATCAATAAGAATGGGTTATATGAAAATGCATATTTAAAAATAATACTACTAGAATCATACAAGTTCCTAATTGATATGGATTGGATGGAAGAGAATCATGCAATACTATAATTTTATAGTAAAACATCAATTTCCTAGATGAAGAAGGGAAACAAAGGTAGGTGCAATGAATACAAGTTCTAATTTATGTTTATGAAATATTAGTTATGAAATTGAGAAATAATTTTATAAAAGTGTGCCAAATTTATGTAACTAGCATGGAGGCTATGGCTAATGACAAGGCAACAAGTTTGGAGTACCACCCAATACTTGATAAATTTAAAGATTTCTTTGTCAAAATTCTATGTCACCACCTAAAAGAGACACTGAAATCTCTATAGACTTAGTACCTTGAGATACACGAGTGTCCAAAACACTATATAGGATGAGAACACCATAATAGAATGAATTACAAGCAAAACTAGAAGAGCTCTTAAGGGAAGGGTACATACACCTTATTATATCGCCCTAGATTGCCCTAGTTATTTAAAGAGAAAAAAACATGGTACACTAAGACTATACATTGAATTGTGTCACCTAAACAAGGTGAAAGTGAAAAATAAATACCAATTCATCATAATATATCAATTGTTTGACCAGCTTTACGGAGCTAAGGTATTTACTAAAATTAGTTTGAGGCTACGTCATCATTAAGGTTAGGATTAGAAGGAAATTAATAATACATCATTTTCAAATTGATATGGGCATCCTTAGTTTGTATTTATGCCATTCAGGTTATCCAATTGTCCAGGTGCTTTAATGAGTTTGATGAATGACAACTTCAACAATTATTTAGATAAGTTTTTAATTATGTTATGGCATGATATTGTTATATATTCCACATCCGAGGATGAGCATGAACAACATGTAAAGATAATATTAAATTTAATAGGAGGGAATCATTCAAATTCCAAGTTGATTAAACACTCATTTTATTAGAGAAAAAATCATTATTTGGGACACACTATTTTAGAGGAGGAGATAGTCATCGACCCAAAGAAGACTATAGCAATCAGAGTGACCAGCACACAAAAATGTGATAGAGAGAAGGTATTTCATGGGATTAGAAGGATATAACATGAAACTCATTGGTTGGTTCTCAACAATAGCTCTCCTATTAGTTATTTGCAAAAGAAAGGTGCAAAATTTGAATCTTCCCATAAATGTGAAAATACCTTTTAGCATTTAAAGAGGTTGTTAATAAGTGCACTTTTATTAAGGATTGTTGTCTAAAATGAAGACTTCCTTGTGTGCATAGATCGATGTAAAGAAGGACTTGGATGAGTTCTAATGCAATATGGGCATAAGATATGTTATGAATCTAGGAAGCTAAAAGACAACGGAAGGAACTATGGAACTCATGATTTGACACTGGTAGACATTATACATTCCCTAAATATCTCAAGGAATTACTTAATGGGAAACAGGTCTAAATTATGATATAACCAAAATAAATTAAAGAATTTGTTTGGAAAACCACACTTAAATGTTATACAAATTAGAGATCTAGAATTTTTGGCCTATTCTGATTTTGAAAGTAAGCACATGCAGGGCAAGGAGAATAATGTGTCTAGTGCACTTAGCAGAAGGGTGCATACAATGTATGCTACAAAAATGACTGGAAATTTAGATTAGCAATACATGGACATAAAAACTAGCATACAACAAGGAATATTGCAGCAAAAATACATGGATTATGAAATGGGAAAATATGGATCCCTTTTATATAAATCCATTGTTTATGAATCAAATTCTAGTGAGATGCACAAGGTACCTTATACTAGGTACCCAGGGTACCAAAATAAAATCTCAACAGTTATGAAACAATATTTGGGCCATGTATGAACAAATAAATGGTTAAATATATGGTAGGCTCTTGGGATGTGAAGACATTAAAATTGAGCATAGGTGCCCACTAGGATTGTTATAGCTAATACTCATTCCTCAGTGGAAATGGGAAACTAATTCCATTGATTCCATTACAAAATATGACTGGTACAATGTGGAAACATGGGTCCATCATGATTGTGGTGGAAAAAGTCACCAAGGTTACACACTTTAATCCAATGAATTCAACACACAAATAAACCATTGTCGTTGATATTTATATGAGGAAAATTTCCAGGTTGCATGGTGGATGCAAGGTAATTATTTTTTATAGAGATCCCAATTTTACATCTGATTTATGGATAGGTTCATTTAAGGGATATGGAACTATTTAAATTTATCAGAGAATACCATCCTAAGTACGATGGTAAAAGAAAATGAGTCCATCAAGTTACTGAAGAGATGCTGAGGATGTATGTAGTGGATAAATCATCAAAACGGGAAGAATATTTGCACTTGTTGGAGTTTTCTTATAATAATCTCTGCTAAGCATCTTTAAAGATAGTCCCATTTGAGTCCTTGTATGGAAGGAAATGAAACACACTAGTGATTTAGGATATTCCATTGGACATGCCTATTGATGGTCTAGATTTTCTTAGAGAATGGAACAAAAAGTAACAATAATTAGACACAATTTGAAGCCTTCCCATGATAGATAGAAAGTTTATGTGCAAAAGCATAGGTCAAATGGGGAATTTAAAATTGGTGATCATGTCTTCCTAAGGGTGAAGGAAAGGAACATTTCCTTGAGGTTGAGAAACTGTGGGAAGATGGAAACTATATACTATGTACCATTTTAAATCCTAGAGAGGTTGGTCTACTTTCATATGGGATTTCATTGACAACATCCATGGATGTTCATAATGTTTTTCATGTTTCATTACATAAAAGTTATGATCGTAATGCTTAAAAGTAATATGATTAACGAGAACCATGAAGGTGACTTTCAATTGAAAGAAATGTGGATTTTAGATGAGAAAGTCAAGGTACTCTGGAATCAAGCCATGATTTTGGTAAAGTTGAAGTGGACCCATTTCAATCTTACAAATGTTTCTTAAGAGCATGAGGATGTAATGGGGGAAGAATGCCCTACTATTTTTTTATAAACTTGTATATTTGTATAAATAATGCATTCACGACAGTTCCTAAATAAGGCCAAGGTGAATGTAACAACCCTAGTTGACCTCTCGAATGTAAATAACATGTATAAGTGAAGCTTTGGCTCGTAAGTTGGAACATATCAATTAAGCAAGTGAGCTGAGGATTTGTTTTCGAGGATGTTGTGCCGATGTATCTATTCTTTTGTTTTGGGGCTAGTATGCCTAAGAAAACATGTTTATAATCGTATATGTGTTTTGAGGATAAAATTCCTAGAAATGTAATTATGATAAGAAATGATTTTTAATAAAATATTTAATGGTTGCAAAATGATAAGTGTTAAAGTGTTTAGGGAGTTTTAGACTCCATCAATGATAAAAAAGGGCTCATATAATTTATTAATCATTAAAAAGGAGGACATGTGTATAACCAAGGTCTATAAAGTGGCTTGCAAGAGTCTTAAGTTTCATAAAAAAGGAATGCATATAAAATGAGGGATGCTCAATTGCAAGGATTCATTTATTGAACATTCATTAAGTTAACTAGGGAAGCATGGAGAAACATGAACATGAGTTGCGAAGGATACATGGTAAACCCATGAGATCAGTAAACCTCCTAGAAGACAATAGGCCATATAATATTCTTGTTCAGCTTAGTATGGTGCTCTGGAAAGGGATAGAATGACTTGAGGGACTACAAGTGTAGAGAAGGGTGTGCACCACTTAGTTGCAAGTTGATTAGGACTTTGAGCTTGCTAGTTGGACGTTGTTAGATTTCCTACCTTGGCTAGTTAATAATACTAAGCGCATACTAGGATTTAGTTGCATTGGTTCCCATGGAGTTGGATCCCTAGCTCGGCAGTGACCCACTATTGAGATAAAATGAATAACATGGAATATGGTAGGGTGGAATGTTGAAGTTCTAAACCGAGTTGGGCACAAACTAAAATATAATTATTTATGTTCTTTATTTATTTCCAGTGCAATGTTTTAGTGAAATGTATCTAAATGTTAATTTAAGGAATATAATTAGGATATGAATTGCTTATATAAATTTATGTTGCATCAAGAATCCATTTATTTATATATTTCATTGTCTCAGACATTCCCTAAAAAAAATAAAAAAATTCAGTTACAGGTTACGAGTGATGTCAAACAAATAATTAGACCTAAATAAATGTTAGAATAGACTAGCAAAGGGCGATGAGATATTGCAGGTGGTGCCATAACTATGGTTGCAACACCTGGATTGTATGGGATAAGCACAAAAATGAGTGCATAAAGCTTGTAATTAATGTTTCTTACAAAATTCTAGTATGAAGATGCCTTCCAAGTGTTTGTCAAAATTTCCCAAGTAGAATTAGGGAAAATGTGTAGGGATTCAAGGTAATTAAGGTCACATGTTAAAAATGTTTCAAATTTAACCCTTTCATGAATAAATTCAAGATTGAAATTGGTCAAATTATGGAGCTATTTTGTGGAACTTACACTATAAGGGCTTAAGACAAGACACTAGATAACTTTTGGCTATGCATATTCCAAATTTCATATAGCCATTCATATGTGGCAGTGTTAGAGCTAACAAAGCATGTTAATTTTAGGGCCATGTTGTGGTTGGAATTTAATTCGAAAGTGAGAGGTAGGGGGGTGGAAGTGATAACTAGCACCCCCATTGATTGTTCAAATCAACAGTAAGGCATCATAGATCAATGACTAAGAGTGACCTCATGGCCCCTATTTTTGGTAAATGTTTAACAAGATGGTTGGGTGTGGTTGGGATCAATGAAAAACCAACCACTCTAGATCAATGGTGGAGATTATAAAAGCCACCCTTGCCCCAAATTTGAAACCATTATTTGGGCATTCATGTTACCAGTAGTTTGGTGCAAGAAGTTTCACATGACCATGTGGCACACGACAGGGTATGTGACTTGGTGGACTAATTAGCAAGAGCAATAGAGACACATAGGCACATGGGAATGAATTTTGTTTACATGGAATCTTTCATGGAAAATTGATATGGCATTCCATTTTAGCATGACATTGTCATTTTTGAAGTCACCAACAAAAGGACTAAGAGGGATTTTAAAATTTGCGCCCAAAATGAGACAAATGGGACCATGAGGAATGGAAATTGGAATGTTGTCAGCATGCCAAGTGTCAAGGGAGGTGGCATAGTTTAGTTAACCCTTAATGAGAACTCAAATCCTGAAAGTACAAGTAGTTAGTTATTTCACTACGGAAGTAAGGGACTTAAAGGATGTTTTTGCATGTCTAGAGATAGTTATAAAATACAATTTTAGGAAAATATTACTTGTGCAAGGGTGTAAATCAATCAAAATTTTAGATTTTTTTAATGAAAATTTTCTAATTTTATGGGTCATCAACTTCTAGAGAATTTTTAAGAACCTAAATGAAAATTTTAGGTAGCGAGAAAGATTTATAAATAAAAGAGCTTGAAGAGAGATTTTTGGAAACATACTATATTATAAAATAAAATTAATATGGAGTTATGTTTGAATTAGTATGAATTAGGAAAATTAGGGCATATATTCACTTCAAGAGGGTACAAACTAGCAAAGAGAGCTTTGTTTGGGGTGCCAAACTAGCGACCATTTTATATGCAGCTCCGGTGCATGTATCAATGATAAAGCACCAGTGTGTTTGAATAATTTAGATGCACTAGCAAAGATATATGCGCTAAAACATCCGCCTGCCCACCTCGGCCAGTGGCCTCCACTATAAACAGATTTTTGGGATATTTTTATAGGGTCCTATTGGACGGGGATCCCCCAAGGTATGTTTTGGGGCTTAAAGCCCAGATTTTGACTAAATCTAATGTAAAGACTCCGCATTTTGTGGGCGCGGAGCACGAAATTATAAATCTATCATAGGGTTGTCCACCCTCATTTTTTTAAATGTAATGTCAATTTTAGAGATCCACCCATGTTCTACGGACCATGGGATTGTATAAATAGAGTGAGGCTCTAAGTTGTAAATAAGTAAGAGAAGTGGAAGCAATATAGATAAAGTATTGAGTCTTATTGAAGTCTACAGTCGAATCTTGGGTCATAGAGTAGGAGACGGCTCTGCAGCTGAGTGCGTAGAGGCCTAGTAGTCTGCAGCTGAGTGCAGACCCCTGTAGCTAAGTGCACAGGGCTGGTCGAGTCTGTAACCTTTGGAGAAGTAATAAAGAGAAGTTTCATATCATTTCAGTGTATCTTTTCTTGTTTTATGGATTGAGTATATTGAGTATGAATTGCATTTTTACTGTTTATATGTGCGAGCTTATATGATTATGTTGACTAAGGGAACATAAGACAAAGTATTAGTTTACACGAAGTTAACTAACAAGTATAAGAAGATAAGTAAGATCCACGTTGTAACTTGGGGAATTAGCGCAACTCGCTCCCTTAGTAGTGCAAAAACATCCCAGTCCCTCATTAGGGTTGCACAAAGGTGATAATAACATAGAGTGAAGGCCTCGTAGGCTAGGGCAGTGCGCAAAGTAACCTATGTGAGGGTATTCACAGTTGGACTAAGCTAACCCCTCAGACATCTCAAGGGTGCAGAAACTTGGTTCCAACATCCCCCCACACTGCTTCGCGTGAGACCTCAGTCCGCACTCCACGGGTTGTTGACGAAAGGGACAATAGGTCAAGGATTTATTTGCCTAATTAACTCTGAACCTGGGTCAGGCTCCCTCAAGCCAACAAATGGTTCTATTGCCAGGACCGGAATCCATATAGAGATGTCTGATGTCATATCATTGGAATACAACTAAGAAGGAAATTGAAGGTTGGTTGGATAGGATAATTCACGAGTTCACGACGCAGGAGAATAGGAATTCCTCGACTATCCAAGGAAGAGTGGTGAGACTACTACCTGTACATAGAGATCCATGAAATATTGTTCGCATCTTTCCCTATTGAGTTTTATGATTCGATCACAAAGCTAGTAGGTAGCCAAGGAAGGTGGAAGCTTAATGGTCCTATTGTGTGGACCCTACAGTTGGTGCACAAATTGGAAGCATCAGAAGATAAAATCATGCACGTTGTTGATCACTCGCTCGATCAGATTATTGGAGGATTCATTATTGAGTTTGCGGTAGATACTTCAGTTAGCTATAGTGAGGCAGATCGACACTTCCTCAAATGACCACGAGGTAAGTACGTGAAGTCTCTGAATACTTGGATTAAAATGTTGTTCTGTGAAAAGAGGGTTATGTAATTACCTTGATGTTCGAAGCTATGCAAAGTCGAAAAACCTATAGAAACGAAGGAAGTAAGGGACCAGAGAATAGCCCTTTGATTTCAGCTCTATAAGGGGACAAGGAAGAGCTCGCGAAGGTCTCTCCGCGAAGTACGATCCATTAGATAAGGCAAAGGATCCTACGCATACCACCCCCAACCACACCATCACCAGCTTCACTGCCTTCACCTCCATCTTCACCTGTACCACGTCCACCACCATCGTGAGTCAACATGGCAAGCACGATAAAATTGCCTGTGTTCAGGGGAGTAGGAAATGAGGATCTGAACCAGTTTTGGTTCGTGATAAGAGACATATGGGAAGCATAGTGAGTTACAAATGACAATATAAAGAAAGCGACACTGGTTAGTGCCCTGCAGGACCATGCGTTGACCTGGTATATTAAGCATTCTAATGAAAATCCGAATGTGGGGATCACGGATATCCAAACTACGCCAAATAAGGAATTTAGTAGGCTAAAGTCAGAAGTGTTGTCGATCATTGGGTTCAAAGAGATCAGAATGCTACTAGGCAAGAATCCTTGGGAGTTGGATCAGAGGCTGAAGTGCGCAATTCACGAAGCTAATATGACTTTGACGGATGGATACACTACTACATGTAGGGGGGTTTTAAGACAATATTTAAGACAATATTTGAGTCAATCGTCTTAACTTAAGACAAAAAGAAACTAAAATATTGTCTTAAATATTGTCTCTAAGCGGGTGTCTCAAAATATAATGTCTCAAAAGTTTGTCTCTATAAAGACAATATAGAACACATATTATTATTGTCTCTATAAAGACAATTTGATTTGTCTCTCTAGAGACAATTTCATTTGTGTCTCGTTAGGGACAATTACATCTTTGAATTTTTAGAGACAATTCCATAATTCAAACTATTGTCTCTCTAGAGACAATATAAAAAATTATTTTTTAAAAAATAAATAAATTCATTTTGAATGTCTGCTGGTCATGCCTTCCATTATGTCTATCGATCTGAATAATTCTCTTAGCCAGAATAGAAGATTCTTCAACCAAGCTTCTGTATTCTGCTCTATAACCACGAGGCCTCTTGTTTTGGCCCCATTGTAGGAGAAGATATCCTCGTTCTGCAACGCATTGCCTTGAGGGCTGGTTTTCTTGGCTAGTCTTTCTATCTTCACTCTTCTCACAAAATGGTTCCAGAATGGAGTTTACATATTCAAGAGCTTTCTGGTGGTTCCCATTACTGCTTGTCGATGACCCTCGTTTCATCCTTACTATCTTTCCTTCCAAAAGGGTACTGGGATGGATCCCATTTAAAAATCCTTCCATTCTCGAGGTTTTCTTCCTTCTTGCATAGTTTCACGTGTGTCTTTTTTCCATTACTCATCGGAATAGAATCTGTACTAGCCCCTTGATATCTGCATAGAGGAATCACAGGCGTAACGTAAATTTTTGGACACAGATTTAGTTTGCAGGTTGAACGGGACAAAATATATGCAACAGAGCTTCATTTTAGAACATATAGGCCACCTTCAATTAGACTCCAAAAGTAAATCTGGTGCACATATTCATCAGTTGTTGGAAATGCAATTGTCTTTAGTAGATAACTTGGCAGGGCTTAAAAAAGTAACATAGCCAAAAAATTGATCTGAATACTTCTTATGAACGGCTCTTAGCTTATTTCCTCCCACATTTAGGTGAAAATCAACCATGAAATACACACATTCCCTGGAACAATGCACATAAATGTTATTACCTCAATGTACAGAGTTAACAAAATGTGCATATGCCTCCAGACGCTGAGTATGCGTGTTAGTATTAGATAAAAATTCAATCCAGACAGGGTGTTAGTAGTTGAGTTCCAACATATAGTTGATCAAGACACAATGTTCTAGCTGTAGTTGATCAGCAATGCCTGCCTGTAATTGATGAAGAAATCTAAAATGTCCCAGAGTAGGATTTCTTTAGAAGGGTAAAATCACTAAAAGCATGATGCTTTAAAAATTTTAAGGCTTACTTCAGGTTTGCTTTAGAGTAGCCTATATGAAGGGTAAGTGTTTTGTTCCAACATGGATCCTTCCTCAAAGTGCATTGAGAAGTGTAGAAAGTAGCAGCAGCAAGCATTGATGGACTGTACTTGCTCATTATGTACTGAAGCAAACACAGTTCAACCAAGAAGAATGCCAGATTTTCCATCTGAATAATAGATAGTAAAACTTGTTAGTACAACAGTGTATTATTAGGAATATAATGAAGAAAAGTAATTTAAAACATGAATGCTAGTTTTTGTGAGGCACTTTTGAAAGTAGATTTGATCAATGCCACACAGGCTACTTTCAACAATATAAAAAGTGGTGTCATTCAAAACTTTACCACTTTGTTGGAATTAGTGTTGGAAATAATACTGAGAGGGGGGGTGAATCAGTATTATCAGATCAATCAAAATTTTCAATTTCATACTCAGAAACATATACGCTACTTCAATTAAGTGAACCCGCGTGTACACGCTACTGTGTCTAATGAAACTCGCGTATATCCAAAGATCTTATAATTAAGTTAGCTTAATCTTCAGTAAATGCATCAGATCATTATTAAGCATATTAACAGTAAACAGGTGCAGAATAACAGAACAGAACATCACACAAGAGCCACACACATGAACACAAAGATATAAGGTGGAAACCCAATGTGGGTGAAAACCACCTGCTGCAAGTCATCTCAATCTTCTTCTTAATAAGAAAATCCTTTTACAATATTTGTACTGGTGCAGTCTTATACCAGTACGGGAGCTACAACCCCCTTTTGCTCTTGTACTAGCCGATCCATTTACTAGTACGCAGGCTGCTACCTGCTACAATGCTCCAAAGATCTCCTTTAGCTTTTGTACTAGCTTACATACTAGTACGTAGGTGCTTGCCTACAATCTTCTCACCTCCAGGTACCACGTTTCATCAATTTTCAGACTGGATACACTGAAGCACAACACATAATCTGTAAGGCCACTTTTCATCCAATTTTCATACTGGACCCATAACTATCATTGAAGCTCAAAACAATCATCAAACCCTGAATCACTGAAACCCTGTTAACAACAGTCACCAGAACACAGAGTAGACACAGAACTCTGTAATAACCATCAGATCCATCTGCAACTTCAAATATCAAGCTTTACAATGTATACGCTACTTAGATGAATCAAACCCACGTGTATACGCGCTTTTGCCAAAGACAACCCGCGTACAGATCTAAAAATAATTTCTCATAACATGCAGCTGTACCAGACATCAGTCATACTCATAACACTTATAGAACAATACATGCGTCAGTATGTAGATCTAGAATAAGCATCATAAAGATAGTTCATTTCAAACCATTTGATCCCGATCTCTCCTTAGATCTTGTTCTCCATCAACCGGTGAGATATCTCCTTAGCTCAGATCAAGCAATGCATCATCAACCCATAACCCTGCATACTGGATCTAATGCTTCATCAGATATTCAAGACATTTCAGATGCATTTGCCTAATGATTTCCTTCTCCTTATATAGCCTTAGGCCTTGTTCAATACCAAGGGCCACAACCATAGAAATCCAATACCATCAACTTCAAAACTAGGGATCAACACGTCCGTCGAGACACCAAGGTCCAAAACCATAGGCACAACTTCCAAGGAATAACCGCCGTGGACCAAAGATAAGTTTTCCATATACACGCTCTTTTCCTGAATCAAACATGCGTGTACACGCAACTTGGGCTTAATGAACATGCGTGTATGAACTTCCTCTTCTTCTTATAGTCTGATCATCAATTCCTTGCTGCTGTCCTTCTGCACTATGATTTCTCATCAGTGTGGTTTGCCATCAAGGACAACACTTGTCTCATAATGCCAACAATCTCCCCCTTTGGACTTGATGGCAAAGCTAACTTGTCACACTTAGAACTATCATCTGATTCCTTTGAGCTGTCCTCCATCAGTCACATCTGATATCTCTTCTGAAGATTCATCCAGTTATACATAAGTGAGATATTCTTCTATGAGAGGGTTGCCATCAAGTACAACACATGCATCATAATGCCAACAATCTCCCCCTTTGGACTTGATGGCAACAACACCAAATCACTCTCCCCCTTTGACATCAAGGGCAAAGGGTGGACCAAGATATTCTCTTCCTTTGCTGAATCATTCCACTGTCCATACTCCCCCTGAGTACCTGCTGAAATCTCTGAATAATCTCCCCCTTTGTATATGCCAAGGTGTACCCATCTGTCCATGCTCCCTCTGAGTGCATGCTGAATCTCTGTACCGTTGAAGTGTGCTGTTCATGCTCTTCCTGACTGTGGGCAAGATCTGCAAAAGATGTTCTTTAAGAAGAACATGACTCTATACATCATAAAAGACCTTCCTATCACCAAAGACTCATACATACATCCATCTCTCAACTAAGTGAGGATATACAAAAATTGACTCATCCACCCAACCGAGTGGGGATACATCAAAAGTTTACATATGACAACCAATCATATTGCATCAATCATCCCAGGCATAGTGGGGAAACCAAAATAGGCCATTACATGACCTTGACACCATGAAAGAGATACCACAAAAGAGATATATGACATAGAAACGAAAGAACTAGACCAAGACTTATGAAAGTCACCAATAATCGCCAGCATCTTGTCAATCACCATTCAGATCAGCAACCAAGAGATCCTTTTGTTCTCCCTCTGATTTTGACTTTGTTCCACCTGAATCAACAACAATGTGAACTAGAACCAAAGGCTTTAAGATAATGCCAACAATGCATCATTGGAAGATTATCTGCTCCCCCTGAACCTGTGCCAGATGATCTCTATCAGACCCATATTAGACTTTCTGCAACCAACATCTGTCCCTGCTGATTTCCTTCAAAACTCCATATACGCGTCTGCATCCACATAAACAAGCGTATATACGCGGATAGGCCTTATCCAACTCGCGTATACCAATTTCCATATCAGCAACCTGTAAATGTCCTGTAGAGAATAAGTCATCAACCTATAACAAGGTATGTCTGCATCAATTCATCCCTTTGAACAGAATTCAGAGTCATTCACATGTGTGAAACCACCATAGCCATTTCATCAAGCTCTACATGATCCAAGTATCATTACTTGGGAACATCTGCATCAATCAACACATGCAAGTATCAACCTATCATTATATAGATAAGAACTCATCACCATGTCTCCAACAAAGCAACCTTGAGTAGTCATCCATGTATCAGCACTA
Organism: Pinus tabuliformis; assembly: GCA_031772625.1. Taxonomy (NCBI): domain Eukaryota; kingdom Viridiplantae; phylum Streptophyta; class Pinopsida; order Pinales; family Pinaceae; genus Pinus; species Pinus tabuliformis. Next base: position 1,499,045,661 of record CM062819.1, on the reverse strand, counting down.
TGTATCTTGAGCTTGAGCTCATTTGACAAAACTTCTTGATATCATCAACAGCAACAATCCTTATTCACAAGAGTGCCTGCATCATAACTGTATGATCTTATGCATATGACAACAGCAGTATATAAGTGACTCATCATCAAGAGAGGAAGATGTGTATTCAAGCTTTGTACTTCTCCTTGTCCTTATGAAGATTACCACGTAAGCACTATATATGCATCATCAAAGAATCAATCATAAATCTGATCTGAACATCTTCTATGTAACTTCAAGAATCATATGAGAGTTTATCATAGACAACTCACAACCACATCATAGCAAGATATATCATTTATCCATATAAGAATCATCACCAAGGATTATTAACCATAATGCCAACAATGAATTACTAAAGGCATATGCTCCCCCTCAACCAGTGCCATTTGTTAGATCTGATCATGCATATATCAGCAGTAAGCATCAAAACATCTTCATCCTCAAGTTAGGATCAAAACACTTCTAGACATCATACAAGTAACAAAACATTTCCACACATCCTCAGTAGACTGTAGCTATTAACCAATAGAGCAAATAATGGACTGAATCATATCAGATCCCTTTTCTGAGCCTGTCCCCACTACTTTTCCTCAGACTGACATATACGCGACTTTGCAGTGTCGAACTCGCGTATATACGCGACTTCCCTTTAAGGAACTTGCGTATGAGATTCAGGACATTGAAGGTTTACACTTTTAGCTCCCCCTGAGTCTGATATGTCTGTGTTGTGCTGTGTCTCAGTACATTGTGCTGACTGTACTTCCTTCTTCCTCCATATCTTCAAGTGTGATGAGGTTTTCTCCTTTCGGTGTGATGTCCATCCTTTGTTCCTGCATTCCTTTGCTATATGTCCAAGCTTGTTACATGCATAACATCTAACATGTTTCATGTTCCTTCTGTAGCAATCAGCAGCTTTGTGACCATACATATTGCAAGCAAAGCAATATCCATTAAAGTACCTTGATTGAGATGACCTGTCCGCATAATAGTCTTGAACTCTTCTTCTTCTACATCTAGCTGCAACATGTCCAAGATTATGACATACATAACATTCAATATTATTCATAGGAGGAGTAAAGGATTTTCTTTGAGGAGTCTCTTTCCTTGTTTGTTGATGGGATTGACCTTTCATCTCCTTGTTGATCATTTTGGTTTTCTCTTTAGAGTTTCTTGCCTCACCTTGTGAACTAGATTCACCTTCAACAGATTCATGGAAACCAAGACCAGTCTTTATAGCAGGGGACCTTTGACTACTAAGAATATCATCCAATACTTTAGAGCTATCTTGAAATCGTAAAAGCTTATCCTTTTCTTCTAGTTTACCTTTCAAGATATTTACCTCAACCTGAAGCTGTTCTTCCTTTTCAAGAGATTTCTTTTTCAAAACTTCTTCAGCTTTCCTTCCTTCTTCCATTTGTTCCCTTAGTTTGAGAATTTCTTTTTCTTGTTCTTCATACAGATCCTGCTGCATTTGACGAACTCGGAAGGCACATTCCAGTTGAGATTTTAAGTTGGTGACTTCGTTTTCTTGTTTTGCAACAGCTTGGAGTAGATCTGTATTCTGCTTCTTTGATTCTTCAAGATCTCCTTTTAGTGAGAGGATTGTAGCTTCAAGATTTTCATAGTAGCTGGATCTATCTTTGAGTTTCTTGATGGTTGTGCTTCTTTCGTTGACTTCTTTTCTTAATGATGTCACTTCATGCTGCAATTTTTGACATTGGTCTTCCTTGTCCTTGAGTAGCTTTCTTACCTTGTTTCCTTCTTCTAGTTGGGCCTTTAGTTTGGTAACTTCTTCTTTGAAAGCACATTCCCTTTTGTTCAATAGATCTTGTTGATATTTAACTTTGTCTGCAAGCCTTCTAAATATTGCCTCTATTTGACACTTTTCTTGCTCACCCATACAAGCATGTTCAGTAGTTTCACTATCACTTCCATCTCTTTCACAAGGAAATATAGCTGGAACATCAGGGGATAACACATTCATACCTGATAATGATTCTGAATCTGATTCTGAATCTGAAGAGCTTCTTATGCCTAATCCCCAATCGACTCTCCCACTGTCATAGATCTTCTGAGATGTCTTCTTCTTCTTATGAGCTTTCTTCTTAAGCTTCTTTCCCATTGTTCCACGGATCTCCTTCAAGCGATCAAGCTTCTACCAAAGGACCTGCTCTGATACCAATTGTTGGAAATAATACTGAGAGGGGGGGTGAATCAGTATTATCAGATCAATCAAACTTTTCAATTTCATACTCAGAAACATATACGCTACTTCAATTAAGTGAACCCGCGTGTACACGCTACTGTGTCTAATGAAACTCGCGTATATCCAGAGGTCTTATAATTCAGTTAGCTTAATCTTCAGTAAATGCATCAGATCATTATTAAGCATATTAACAGTAAACAGGTGCAGAATAACAGAACAGAACATCACACAAGAGCCACACACATGAACACAAAGATATAAGGTGGAAACCCAATGTGGGTGAAAACCACCTGCTGCAAGTCATCTCAATCTTCTTCTTAATAAGAAAATCCTTTTACAATATTTGTACTGGTGCAGTCTTATACCAGTACGGGAGCTACAACCCCCTTTTGCTCTTGTACTAGCTGATCCATTTACTAGTACGCAGGCTGCTACCTGCTACAATGCTCCAAAGATCTCCTTTAGCTTTTGTACTAGCTTAGATACTAGTACGTAGGTGCTTGCCTACAATCTTCTCACCTCCAGGTACCACATTTCATCAATTTTCAGACTGGATACACTGAAGCACAACACATAATCTGTAAGGCCACTTTTCATCCAATTTTCATACTGGACCCATAACTATCATTGAAGCTCAAAACAATCATCAAACCCTGAATCACTGAAACCCTGTTAACAACAGTCACCAGAACACAGAGTAGACACAGAACTCTGTAATAACCATCAGATCCATCTGCAACTTCAAATATCAAGCTTTACAATGTATACGCTACTTAGATGAATCAAACCCGCGTGTATACGCGCTTTTGCCAAAGACAACCCGCGTACAGATCTAAAAATAATTTCTCATAACTTGCAGCTGTACCAGACATCAGTCATACTCATAACACTTATAGAACAATAAATGCGTCAGTATGTAGATCTAGAATAAGCATCATAAAGATAGTTCATTTCAAACCATTTGATCCCGATCTCTCCTTAGATCTTGTTCTCCATCAACCGGTGAGATCTCTCCTTAGCTCAGATCAAGCAATGCATCATCAACCCATAACCCTGCATACTGGATCTAATGCTTCATCAGATATTCAAGACATTTCAGATGCATTTGCCTAATGATTTCCTTCTCCTTATATAGCCTTAGGCCTTGTTCAATACCAAGGGCCACAACCATAGAAATCCAATACCATCAACTTCAAAACTAGGGATCAACACGTCCGTCGAGACACCAAGGTCCAAAACCATAGGCACAACTTCCAAGGAATAACCACCGTGGACCAAAGATAAGTTTTCCATATACACGCTCTTTTCCTGAATCAAACATGCGTGTACACGCGACTTGGGCTTAATGAACATGCGTGTATGAACTTCCTCTTCTTCTTATAGTCTGATCATCAATTCCTTGCTGCTGTCCTTCTGCACTATGATTTCTCATCAGTGTGGTTTGCCATCAAGGACAACACTTGTCTCATAATGCCAACAATTAGCTGCCTTTAGAAACCTGAGGAGGAATACATATGGAGTGGGAACTGTAAGCTTGAAGTTTAGTTGCTTTAATATCGTAGACTCCTGCGAAGAGTTATTATCAATTGATCAGTCAATCTGAATGTTTGGAGACTATGTTGCAATCAATGACAAAGAATTATCAGTTAGAGCTAATTACCATGGCCACTATCTGTTCTGACGTGCATTCATTTGGGAAGATGCGGATGAAGTCATTGACCTGTAGCCAAGTATAAACCAGCTCTTATCAATATTGTGTTACCTATTATAATATAATTTTTGTGCTGATTCCAGCATAAAGCGTAATCTTTTGTAGGAGTAGATATTGTTGGTGTATGTACTTTTATACAGCCAACAAAGTGTTCTTTTAATTAGATATATACACACCCTTTCTTACAGATGTCAGCAAGTCATCCTACCTATGGAGGACAGACTTCTTCATATTGGCTAGCTATAAACATTGCAGCGATAGCAAGTAATGGAAAAGTCTTCCTTGCAATACTCTGAATAGAAAGGTATCTGTCAATGATGTTCACAGTGAGATACAACGTCTCTGGCATTAATTCCAATTCCATATGCACCTGAAAATTTTAAGATTTTGAAGTCAAACCTAAGAGATAGACTATATAAATCTCTTTTAGATCTAAGTTTGACAGCAAATGGAAGTTGAAACTAGCATAGGAACAAAGTTGTACCTCCACCAACCAATCAATCACAACTGCCCTCATCTTTGCGTTGATTTTAACTTGGTTTCTCATATAATTTGGAGGTATGCAACTCACGTCCTGGGCATACATGAATGCCAAATTTTAGTTAAGGAAAATAAAACTTTACCTTCACCTTAACAAGAAACTGCAATCATTGACAGAGAAACAGACCTTAATTGTCCTGTAGAATTTGTATATATCTTCAACGTATTGAACAACTGCCAATTGGTTTTCAATGTTTCCATCATCAATGCTAGGAAGCACCGGATGGGAATCCCTGAATGCATCCTAAGATACATTCATCAGGATTATTAATCATTTTTAGCTAACTTACATCATAAATAAACACAACACTAACTTGAGGCTATCAAGATCACTAATCATTTTCATCCAACTTACAACATGGCTAAACAGAAAGCTATCTTAAGGTTATAAAACTTGCTAGTAATTTGGAGTGGAAGGGGTTGGGCCGTAGCTGCTACAAGTTCTGCCTCACACCTGACAACATAAAAGATTGTAAGCCAAAGTTTCAATCTTTTAGAAATGGAACAAATTATTTCAATAAAAGTTAACAAAAAATAATAAGAAAATAACATTCTACTTACTGCACTAGTTGACAGGACAACTCAAATATTATGGCAGTGGTTTCAGAAGTGATATTAGAAGATCACCAAAAAAATTGAAATAAAGGCAAACTTTTGAAGATAATTATCACCATGTCTTCTTCAATTACCGCTCATCCATATCAGGTCCATAATGTCTTTCAATTTCACCAATTGATCTGAAATCAATTCCCTTCCCTTCATTTGCATTAAAAACATCCTTTCAAGGCAATAAGCCCAAACTTCTCAGAAGTTTTATGCATCCGTTGTACCCTTGTCCATACTGAGATGCATCTTGCACTACAGAAGCATCTGACAATGATCGACATCTTAATAACCACTACTGTGTCTTGAACTTTGTAGTGAAATTCTTCCCACTCAATGAGGATATTGAATTCAGGTACTAAAAATTCATTTAGATCCAATTGCCTAAAGGCTTTCCTATTTGATTTTATATTGCTTCTATGTGCTGAAATTATGTCCAATAAACTTTTAATTGAACTCCATGAAATTACTAAGGGTACTTATTTATGCCATTTTTTCATGGTTGTTAACTCTCTGTAGATGCCTTTTACAGCATCCCTGAAGCCCTTTTCCAACGCTGATACAGCCTACTACAGCCTACCCAACCTCTGTTTCTCACTGTTATTGCCTATTACAAATCACCCAGCCTCTGTTTCTCATTGGTTAAGGTCTATTACAAACTGCTCAACCTTTCTTTCTCCCTACCTGAGACTGTTCTAGGTTATTTGTCTGACTTCTATTTATTGTTAATCAAGGTTGATGACAAACTTCTCAAGATTGTCATTGAAGAGCCTGAATGCATAGTACATACCCACGTTGCTTGAGTGTTTGCAATTAAAAAAAGGGCCCTGTGGTCCTGTACAACCCTACTCACGCTTGTTGAGAGTTTCCTATTGTTTCCCAAGGCTTGTACAGTCCTTCCGACATGTCTAAAAGAGTTTCGAGACATTTTTTTCCTTATCTGTGAAATGTATGCAATTATTTTTCTTGTATATGACTTGTTACAGCCCTACCCACAAATTTCTATCACTGCCACAAATTTGTATCACTGCAATGAACAACTACCTCAAGAAGCCTGCATGTTGTTAATGTGATGTACACAAGCCCGAGAAAGTGTGTTTATTGTAGTACCTAAGCCTCGGTGCCATGATTAGTGTTGTTGTGGAAATTCTACAACTCTTACTACACTTCTATAGTGATTTGTGGCTGAATAAATACTAATTTTTCCTAGAAAAATAGTAATAGTAATTTTATGTTGACCCATCAAATATTAAATCACAGCATTAACTGACAAATAAAAATTCAAAACTAACTACAAACCAACTTCGGGATGTGATGTCTTCATCTTAGTGTTTGCTTGACTCTTCATTGTTGTACACATGCCAACCAATCCTTTGGTCATGCTACCCTTTCTCCAATATGTTGTAAATGCATAAAACAATCACAGAAAACTAAAAGCACCAACAATGAAACAGGGAATACCTAAAGACGAGACAGATTACCATTTTAAAAAATCATTATATCTGTCCAAATCAAAGTGACTCTTCATATTGCCAAGTGACACTTCATATTCCACTAACCTAAGCCTAATCAAAAGCAACTTAAACTAATCTAACTCATTACATAACAACAAAGCTAAGTCACATGGTTTGGGTTCAAGTATGGGTTTGGAAATGATTAGGTTCAGTTCGAATTCGAATTTTTTGATGAGGTTTGAATGACATTTGCAATTAGATTCATCTATATATATATAATGTTTAAAATGAAATATAGGATAAAATACTAAGATATCAACATCAATAAACATACAAAATGCTCTCACGAACATGGAAATTGCAAGGATAGATTACAAGCTTGAGTTGTGACATGACGTTATGAGTTTTAATCTATGGACTTGGTCAATGATCATGAGGTTCGATGAGGTTCGCCAAACCTTAAAAAAAAATTAAAGTTTGCCAAACCTAAAAAAAAATTAAGGTTCGCCAAAATTCAAACCCCAAGGTTGAAGTTCAACGAATCTTGTGACATAGCAGAAAAGTACCATTGTGGTACCACGTACTTTATAAATGTGCGTGACTAAAGTACACCCTAAAGGCTATATGGCCATCACACAAACTTTTTCATCTGTACTGAAAACAATTAGTCTAACCTTTCTTGGTCCACAAAATTCTTTCACCTTAAGGTTAATATAATTATAATTTCACACAACCCTAGTTGATTTATGCACACCATTATGTAAAAAATGCAACAAGTTTGATTTCTCCTAAAGTTGTTAACCAAAATCTTGCTAATAAATGTGAATAGACAGCTTTGTAAAAGTTAAAATGGCACTATAGGTAAGGCCATGTTCTTGTGCACAAGAAGTTGAAAGTCAGAAAATGTATGCTTCAAGTAGCACACCTCATTAGAAAATGCCTAAAGAAATGAGTGGTAGCAAGACTTTTGTTGAGCAGAGAATCACAAGGAACTTTATATCCAATATACCAGCCAAAAAAATATTGATATGCAAATCAATAGATGGTTGGTTTAGTTCTATTCATGATCATTGTGAATCATGATTGCTAAGGCTAGTCATCTAAGCGTTCTAATTAGTATCATGAAGATGACATACGGGACTCTGAATTTTTTTTGAGGATGGGGAGAAACGTTCCAAGGGTCTTTCTAATATATACCCTTTAGTTTTGCGGTATAATTGTCAAATCATCATTGGATTATTCATTTGACGGGTGCAATCATGCAATGACCAGTAAAGTTTTCAAATTAGCATAAATTGTTGAAAGAGGGAGAAATATGATGGCTTCTTTATGCGTAGTTCCTATCTTTTTGCGTCCTTCTCTGGCTCAGATTTGCTCCTGCCAATCTATCTGTGTATCCATCTCTATCTATTTATCCATCCATCCATCCATTCAACTATATGCATGTCTGGATATACATATGTAAGCCTGCAGAACTATGTTTTATAGTGTGTGCTCTCCTAAAATTTGAGATATGCGTGCACACTGCATTTATTGGGTGTGCCTTGGGAAGTATGTATCCATTTTGACTTTTTCTCCATCTCATTTGCAAGGAGAAAAGATATATCGAACTGGTTAACATTAAATAACAAGGACTTGACAATTACTGTACAATAAATAAACCATGCTCATCCTGATTCAGGGACCGAATAAATTCCCTGGTCCATTAAATCAGAGAAACATACACCAGAGAAAATTCAGGAAAACAAAAATATTCGATAATACAAAAAATTACAAGCTACACAGGCAGCATCCTCAAAACTTCCAGTGCTCTAGTTGCACCTCTGCTTTAGTTAGGTCTTTCTTAGCTTTCTTCAAATGATAAAATATTGGGCAGTCACGACTGCAATAAGGATAGGACATCAATGTAAGTATAAAAGAGATAGTAATTGTAAAAATAAAAAAAACATCCTATTAATTAAAAACAAATACATGATCACACAAATGTTACAAAATACATCCATAATGTACATTTAAATCATGTTATGAAAATGTAATACTTGAAATATAGCATTCAAAAACCTTGTGCAAAGAACATCTTGGTGCAGAGAGCCTTGGCATCGCTGACATTGTGTCCATAGTTTACCAAAGAGCATTTCTAATTCCCTCACTGACATTGATCAAATATTAGTGTCATATGATAGAAAATCTAGGTGAGAACAATAGACACAAGGCCTACTTTAAATTCTCCAAATAAAGAGTAATGGTATTAGAATACCAGCTTACCATTTACAACTGTTTTCTGATTCTGCTTCTCTTCCTTTGCAATGTGAACAAAGTGTCTAATCTTCTTTGCTGCAATGGCAACATGTAATCAGGTAACATCATGAATTTTAGTATGAAGCAACCTAACCAGACATTATTATTATAAGAAATCTAGGCAGTTTCTTACAAGGAGAGCAGGCATGGAATCATGCAACCTCATAGATTTTTCCACATCAAAAAGATGAACCCTAGTAGCTTTCTAAAGCGCCAAACTGAAATAATAACTACTCTCAATTGTGCACTACTATAAGCAAGGGAACCACATGCAGGACACCCTCTACTTGTATTAACTAAATACCTGATAGGTGTTTTACAACCAATACAACTGAGTTGTTTCTTGGCAAATTTCATAATTCCACTATTTGAAGGAGTTGATATGGAAACTGCTTGTGTGTGACTACCATGAAGAAGCTCCTTGCCTGCATTCTTCAAAATGGGCTCAAATATTCTCAACAGCAGCTACAAAGCAAAAACAGGCACTAATAAAAAACACTTAGTTGGAAAGAATTACTATCTATCCAGATATATTTGAAACACTAGTGAAATTTTCAAAAAGAGCATAAAATGCAGGTGATGATGCTTTGGTCTTTCATCTTGCTCAGTTGACTCTCCAAATAATATTGTGGATCAATAGGGATGTTATTCTCCAGTACGTAAATTGGATCCTCAGATTTCTCATATGCCTGAGCCCAAGTAAACACATTAGTCATTATATCCATAATCCCTCTGTAAATTATGCCTCCAAATAAAACATAACAAAATAATTAAAATAACCATTTTTTAGTGCAATATCGAGACTTATGCTGAGCACAGAAGGGGTTAATTATTACCTTGGCACCTTTTGCAGCCTTTATGATGACATATGGAACACGATCACCCACAGTTGGAGCAGTTGCATCATCCCTCTGTAAACCAGGGGAAACTTGGCTTTAAAACACGACATCAATTTTAAAAATCCAACAATGGACTCATTGTCAATAAAAAGAAAAATATTACAAGAGTCTTTAGATGCACTGTAGTAATAAAAATAGAGAGATAGGATTGAAATGGAACCAGAAGGCATTGCACCATACATTATACTTGTTCTGAGAAGTTATTTCTAGTATTTACCTTCCGCATGCGCTCAGCTAGTTCCACGTGTGCTGCCTTAACTGCATAGTCATCTCCAGTCTTTGTCAGACCCTGACTCAACAAAGAGATTGTTAGCACAGGAAAACAACAATGCACTTAAGAATATGCTGATAGCCTTGATAAAGGATATGACCTGCAAACATCTGCTTCTGCCGCAGCTAAACAGTAATCAATTTTTCTCAGGATGAGATTAGAAATGCAGATATATTATATATTGCCATGTTTTGATTCTCTTCAATTGTATAAGAGCCTCCCTTGACACTTCTTCCTCCCATTGCTAGCAGTAAATATTGATTGAATCCCTTCCATGTACAAAATGTAGGGAGAAGAAACATGACAGACTTAAAAAGGAAACTTCCATGGCCTGCCGCAACTAGGTATATAGTATATACTTCTAACACTTGAAACCATGAATATGTAATAAGTGACTTGCTCACAATGTAAATCTCCTCTTTCCCCTATCATATTTTCTCCATTTCGAAAGTAAAAAATGGTCAAACAAATTTGGTCATAAACATGCAGAACGATTCATTGTTCTCACCTTAGTTATCACCAAAAGTGACAAATCCATTATGTTCATTAACAAGTCAGAAATAGTGTTCTTGACATACTGCACTGCACCAGGTATGTCATGATCAATGAGTATTTTGTGAAGGCACTCTGTAACCAAGTTCTTTACCAGCAGGAAATTGTCCCTTCGCACTATTTCAATGCTTGTTGATATGGAATATTTAAAAGATCAAGAATATTTAATAATTAATAAGGCATCAAATAAATTATTTTTCTAAGAGCATTTTGATCCTTCACAAACACTAAGGCCTGTCTTTGAAACAAAAATATCAGGTTTGTCACCTTTAGTATCCATTTTGTCATAAGCATCTGGCTTTGTCCACAACAACCCAACATATCTTTTCTTGTTGATCAACAAGTATGGGTAGTATATTTTTTCAAATTCTAGTTTAATATGCTGCATAAAAGCATGTGTTAAATAACACACTGATTAGATGCCAAAGATGCACCAAACAGATGCAGATAAGCCACGGAAAAGCATAACTGATCATCTTGTCTGTGCATATTTACAAAGATCTCATGGAAGTGGAATGTCAAAAGAAGATTAATTTTAAAAAGAAAGGTGATATTAAAACATTCATCCATACAAAAACATCATTAACAACTCTAGAGGCTTTATGGATATTTAAAATTATTGACACATACCTTTGTAAATGTACCACTAATATAATCTGAGGCTTCCCTCCCTAGCATCATGACCTCTTCTACATTTGGTACACCAAACTGTATCATAGCTGAATCTGTATCTCCATATACAACCTAGATTCAAATATAAAAATGTAATATCAAGATTTACAGTAGAAATCTTGGTTACGATCAGATCATCCATTATGATTTCAAGAACTTGGACTATCACCAATACAACAAGTGTACTTCCTGTCATTACTGATCCAGTTCAAAGGTTACAAATTCCTTTAGTTGCTAAATAATAGCCTACCTCAACATTGTATTGGTAACCACCAACTATTGTGAACCTTTCTTCAACTAGCCTCTTTGTATGTTCTATCATTTGATGGCCTGACAGGTGGAAAAAAAATGAGATGATTAATGATATGAAATTTTAAAACAATACGTAAAATCGATATTGTCTGATGGAACAGAGAATGTGTCAAAAGATCAAACTGGACTTGTAATCAAAATATAATAAGAGGGCCTAAGCATATCATCTTAGTTGTACAAGTACACATGACTAATTAATGCAATTCAAGAACTCACTCTTATTTGTACAAGATTGTCAATTACAGTTCATACCCAAAACATTATGCCAGGAGGAAGAAAAGAATTACATGGATATAATTGATGCCCAAAAATAATCAATGTGAACGGCTGATACATGCATATATAGAATAAGAGAGGACTACAAGCATCTCTATCTTGTAAGTAAAATAAGCACCAATAACATTACAACTAAGAAAAACAAAGGGAGAATCAAGGTGTCCATGGATTTAATGTTTTTTTTTCCATGGAAGAACTGTGAAATTACTATAGCTTGTCACTCTCGACGAAATCTCCAAACAGGGCAATTGCCCAACAGTGGCACCAGTAAACCCATAAACTGAATTCGCATTGATCTGCAAGTGCACACAGTCAAAACTATCTTATGCATTTCACCAGCATACCTAGTTTTACTTTTATTCCATGTCCAAACCATAATTAATATAGACTTGACAAAGCTGTAATTACCTTCAAAGCCAATTGTCGGCCATCCAAGACAGCCTTTTCAAAAGGATCTTTAGCCTCCTAAACAAGATTACAGGAAGTTAAAAACTGAGATGCTAAGTGGAAAAAATACAACCATGTAATGTGAACATAGGAAGCACTTAGTTCACCACCTTTAGGTCTGCCTTGGCTCTTTTCCTAGCAGCCAGTAACTCTTCTAGGATCTCTGGGAATATGCCCTAGGTAACAGGAAAAAGAGCATTCAATTTAGCATCATCAAAAACGGTCAGCATATGATGGTTAAAAAGTAAATAATGAAATAAGTATCAGCGATCGTCGTAAAAAGTCATCTATGAAAAATAAGCCCATCCTGATCCAGCTTCAAATAAATGCCAAAGCCTACATAGATTTGTGAGTTATAAGAAATCACAAGCAAGGAGAAAGTGTATACCTTCTGTAAAGTTGGCTTCACAAAAGTCTCACCCGATGGTGTTTTATTTACGCACTCTGGCTGGAGATTAAATTTTGCAATGTCCTCTGACCTCACCAATGTTGAGAAGGATCAAGAGCCATTTTGCAATTGTTTTAGTTGATAGTGTGAATATCTCAATCCTCCAATAATATAGCTTATATGGGGATGCCTAAGGGGCAGGGTTACTTAACGGATGCCAGGCTTATTGGTCTCTGTATGCATTTCTCTTTCAGACCCAGTATAGATGTACAATTTTAGTGACATCTAAGACAATGAGAATGCTCAAGTGGCCTAATTATCATCATTCACAACTATCATGAAGGAGTAGGATGATAGGTTTTTGTTTCATATATCAGATAAGAATTCAACCATCAAATTGGGAAGATCTTACGGAAGGAGCAGGATAAGGGATTTTTGTGAAAACTGGGTAAACATTCCATTTGCATCATGAAATAGCACATATCAAATTCACATGGTAAAGCATAATCCCAAGATAGTAGTGTTTTCAAAATTGTTGTATTCATATTATCAGAATCTACCATTGCAATAAATTTCAGCAAAGATTGGATAGCAGGATTCCAATGAAAACAAATTAGGAAAGAGGCTAATCATTATATTCTTCTAGTTATCCTATTCTATAAGGTTCATGGTGAAATCACAATGTTCTCTTGTTTAAATTGTATTTTTGAATGCAGATATGGATTCAACACGTTTGAAAACCCCAAGGTTTTCCCAAGGTATATGAATTGTGGGACTCGATAACTTTTAATTACAATTTTCCTGATATCTCAACAGATTTTGAGCAAAATCAACCAGAAAAGTTGTCCAAAACAAGGCCAAAAGGTCACCCCGTTAGAATATTGTGATGGGCAATTGGAAAATCTTCATCAGTAAGCTAAGGTTCGAGTTAATTGGGTATCCTATCGGCTCATAAGTTAGGGCCTAATGGATCTCGGATATAGTAGCCTTTTATGCAATACGCTTGGTAACTGCATCCTCTGTTGCATCTCTTACCATGAATGTATGTCAGACAACTATATATTTGATGATCAAACCCTAAAACAGAGCACTTCCCATTGCGATAATGTTTATAGCTTAACCACTGTAAATCCATTTGTACATAAATCAACATTTTTATGTGCTTTGGGGTCTTTTGACATAAATCTACATGCTGACCAATTGAAAAAACAATCATGAAAGCTGATGTTAGCTTCAATTCTCTTAGGCTTTTGTGTGTAGAATAACTACTCTACCTTGTATTTGCTCTTATATACTTCCACAGTCGTTGCACGTGCGAGAAGCATGTAATGGCCCGCTGTGTACATTTCATTTGCATCACGTCTCTGAAAACCACAAAGGCCAGGAGCAAGAATTTTGACATCATATCCTAGGGTACAATATATAAAAGGTTCGTTGAATATTATCCATTGTTTAACCCGATCACCAAATAATCGGAAACATGCTTCTGCATAGGCAGTGAAATCAGTCCTACATCATGATATCATTATAACATAAAAATGAGTGATCCGTAGAGCATGAATATCAAAGTACAGAAACTTAAGTTTTGCTAATGGGGAAATCCTAATCATACACTATGTTTGGACTCAGAAATCCTCCATATTCATCCTCTAGAGACTGGGGAGTATCCCAGTGAAACAAAGTGACAGACGCTTGGATTCCTGCAATCAGCACCATTCAGAGAAAGAGATGATCAGAACCTAATAAATAGGCTACATTACATGTGAGATCAATCAAGCTACAGTAAGTGAGAATATTGGATATAACCATTCTGGAGGAGTTCATTGATGAGGTTATTGTAATAGTCTACTCCTTCCTCATTGATCTCTCCTTTTCCCTCTGCAATAATTTATACACATTTGGTTAATGGACATCATAGATATCAAATTCATCTGTGAGAATTAATAAAATTTGCTGGACATTGAGAACTGTGAATGTGTTTGGTGATTAATTTTCTCTGTTGGAGCTTACTTGGAAATATACGAGGCCACAAAATCGAGAATCTGTTGGTATTCACTCCCATATCTTTCATCAGTTTTACATCTTCCTGAAGGATATATGAAAAATTATAAAATGTTTTCTCATTTATGAATGAGATACAAAGAATTTAACCTAATCCCAATATCATTAACAACTACCATATTAGGAGCCCTGGAATTCTAAACCATTTTTTTTACTAGGCCGTAGTTAGCTATTCTATTCAAAGGAAGAAGATCAATCCATTTATGGGAGGCTTATTAGCTGATCCACTGCTACATCACCGTTTTTTCCATCAAGAATTTTGCCTGCATTGGAAAGTAAAAAGCACACATCAACATACATGTCATGATAATGAGATTCCTCAAACTATGAAATCAAAGAAGAAAAACAATCTGACCTGGTGTTCATGAAAATGAGTCCCAAATGCTTGGGCCTTTTCCACCTTCATTGGTAGCTCCTTCACGCTGCATTAATCATAAATGTAGACAACAACGTTACACGTTGATTTGGCATGGCAGGACCTTTACACATTGCATTTTCTTGATTGTAATTTAAATACCTTGAGAAGTAGAGAGAATATAGACTGAAACTAAGAATTACCAGTACCTGATAAGCAGAAGTTGCTATCCCAAACATGAAACCTAGAGGAAAGCAACTCCTCCTTACTATGTTATCACCATTAATCTCTTCCATTCTCAGCTTGGATGTATCACCAATTATAATCTTCTGTAATTGTCTGCAATGGATTTACACCATTTATATATCAATGCTCAAGAATATGATGCAGCTTAGAGTCGCTTTAGGAAGGGTACGTGTCCTGGTGTCCAAGTGCAAAAGACTGGAAGGTTTGACATCTAACTCCTGACCCATGTTGATAGCAGTTGGCAGTTAGGGAGGGTAAAGCTCACCGCAGGATCAAAATAAGCAGCATTATTAAACATTATTATTTTAACTATTTGGATAGTCAAATGTAACGAAGAACATCAACAACAACTGGCATGGAAAAAGCAGTAAAAATAGCAATTGTCCCAAAAGGTACCAAGAGAGGCTGATAGGATTATTAAATTGGAATTGTTGAATTTTTCTAGAAGATATGTTGGTTCAAGTATCTTTCTTGTTGTACTCTTTGATCCTTTGTTAATATGGAATCAATAGAATTTTCATCAGAGTAGACTACTTTGATCCAAAACACCCAAAAGAACATCATAAACCCTGAACACATCAAATATAAATGAGTAGCACAATTCCTAAGAAGAATAATGATAAGCTGTACTATGACTCCTTAGATACTAGGAGAGTAACTCCTGATACCCAAAATATTGCAATATCAAATGATCATAGACAATTGTGCATGTCAATGATCATAATAATATCATATATTTACACCAAATATATACTAATTCTCAGCCATTACTAGTGTAGTTCCAGTTCCAGGACTCCTTAAATTCATTGGAGGGCCATAACAATTACCTCCCTTCTAAGAATGCTTCATTCTAAAAGCATAAGATCCAAATTACTCAAAAAAGTATGGCAAGGATTGACAGACAAATATAGATGGAGATTATAGCTCCCAAGAATAATAATAATGATAACTTACAGAACAATTTCTAAGATACTAAGAGAATATAACCCCTAATAAGTTATAACCCAAAATATCATAATTTTATTAGATAGTATAGAACAGTAAATATGAATTGACTATAATAATCTCCTATATATACTAATTCTCAGCCATTACTCACATAGACCAAATTCCCAAGGATATCTACCCTTTTCTTATACAAGTGACCCTTATATTTGCTAGAAGACCATAACATATACCCGGCTTAATATATTCTAGTGGTTTAATGATTAACATAAACATTGAGTTTACAAATAATGACAGCCACAAAATACTAAATGTTTTATCAAGCATGCAGGAGAGGTATTTCTGCTGCCAAATCAAAACATAATTGGAGGTGACTGTGCCAAACAGATAGCAATAAATGGTTTGAAAACTTAGTACAGCTGAATGGAAATGGCATCAAACAACAAACATTCAAAATATTTCCCGGAATTCTTATTGCAAGGTCAAACAGAACACATTCAAGCGTGAACCCCTTACAAGCACAGTAACTAATTTGGATAATAACAATTAACCTACCAATAAGAAATGTCAAAAACAGTTAGGTTGCCTACAAATAGTTAACTAGGCAAATAAGAATCGTTCAAGATCCACAACAGAACTAAAACGAAAATGGTGAAGCCCCTGCTGAACAAGGGCAATTACAAGAAAGTCCTTAATAAAGCTGAAACCACAAGTAAATTGCAGGGCTCTGGAATTGTTAAAAGATTCTCCAAGGAATTAGAACAACCATTGTACCTATTTATCTTTTTGTAAGTCTATAATGCCTATATTTATTTCGTAAAGGGGACATCCTTGGACACAGAGTCCCAATCTTGAAGGATATCCTCAACATCCTGGACATGGGGAATAATGTCGTCTGCAATTGATAGGGTGACAATCGTCAAAGCCTCTCTTAAATTGTGGTATGTATGAATTGTCTTCATCCTTTATTCCCTAACAGCATAATTCTTCCCATGTAATTTATGGCAGTCAGAAAGCATTCCTCCTTGTGTAAGTCTTGCCATAACTACTCCTTCCTAGACGCATATCAGTTTTAATAAACTCTCAACCCTGTGTGTCGGTTTCAACTCTTTGGAGAAAAGCAAGGACAGAGAATCTAGTCCTGACTTCAAACACCAAAACCCAGTTTTTGTTGGTTGTACTGTGAGAGCATTTAATGAACTGTTTCACCCTGTCAACCAGAGGTTTCAATGTGTGACCAACAAAGCAAACAACACTTTCCGTTTAATAAATTTACTCTCTTATCGTACCAACAATCTTCCAATGCTACAAACAGCAATGATTTTCTCCAATCAGCAGCATGAAAATAACATATACGATACCTTCATATTTTTCCTCTTTGTTTTCTTGATGATAAATTTTTAAGAATACCGTGAATCTGAAGATACGACCTACTGCCTCCAGGTAGCAGTAATAATGAATAGCATCCAACGACAGGAGCAACAACGAACTCTACCATCATCTTTTTCCTCTTTCTTTTTTTGATGATCAAGTTTTAAGAATACCTGGAATCTGAAGAGACAACCTATTGCCTTCAGATAACATCCAACATCAATAGTAGTCATTGGATAGGAGCAACAATGAACTTGTGTAATCAGCATCTGGTCACAAAAGCCTCCAGAAAACAAACCAAAATGATGATTTTTTTAGCAGAAATGTATTCTTATTACCATTAACTACTTCTTCATGATGGTAGCAACATCATCTTCTGGAGTGGTCTCTTCAATGTCTCATATTCTAAAGCAAAAATGGTTCCCTAGTTATTTTAACTTTTCATAAAAATGTAGCAAGTTTAGCAAAAGTGGCAGATTCAATAGCAGTTGTAAGGAACCTCAAATCCGGAGAAATGCTTTGTGTGACATCATCAAATTCTACACCTAGAAGGCCTTTTCTTCAAAATTTTGCAATGAACAACCACAAAATCAGCAGCCACACCAATTGGAAAACCACACAAGTATCCAACAGATGCAAAATAGTTGTAGTAAACACAATTTATCCAGCACATAAAAAACGCAATGTCACCTCAGCATTCTTAAAGCATCATTTCATCTGTTGCAGTGTTTATGTGGCAAATGCATACAACATCCATACATTATACTATTAATCTATTCATCTGTGCAACTTACAAAATGACAGTACGATTTCCAAGCATCATAATGGCAATAAAAATACAAACAACTGCAATAATTTAATGGAAAAGCAATGTTAGTGTCTGCAATAAATTAAGCCATGCAATTCTTCTTAACTCAAACGTACAGCTCAAACATATCATTACTGATGCTGCTGCACCAATCTTCAATATGCTAGCTCCAATAAATGCCACTGATAGGCTGACAAAAGGTCTGCACATCATGACAATCAACTGTAGAAGATTTTTGTTGGAAATGATATCTCTACCATTGTGTAGTTGTGATACCACATTGATTTTGAGCATGAAGGTTTTCACAGTGAGTAATAAATGTACTATGATTTTCTGAAATGTGTTTTAACAATTAGCCTTCCATTTCTTCATCTTCGTGCTCATCATCCTCGAGTGTAAGATCACCAAGAAGCTCATCCAAAGGTACAGAAGGAACATCTTCACCATCTGTCATAGACGTTGTATCCGCTCGTTAATAATTTTCATTTCTGTACAATGCAATCTTGGATCACATCTCCTGGTCTTCCTCCAGTTCATCCAAAAACTTTTCATAGTCCTCCCATTCCTTCACATCCTCCATTCTACCTCTGGAAGATGGTTCAACCTCCATGGGCAATGTCTTAAGCTTCTAAGGCCTAGGCTTGCCCTACTTCTTCTGGCGCTTCTCTTCATAACTTTTCTTCACCAAAACCACATCTGGAAGATTAAGTCCTTTGTATTTATCTAAATCCACATCATTAGTATTTGCACCATAGAGATCAAAACCAAGAGCATAGTCACCAGGACTCAAAAGATGGCCCAGATGAGTTTTCACTGTAAAAATAGTGTCATTCTTTCCAAAGTCTAAAACATGGGCTACCTTTGCCTCTGCCAATGAATACTTGATACCACCCATAGTAGTCAAACCCATCTCAACTTCAATATCCAATACAATATATTCAGCCAACTGCCAGTTTGAAAGGAGAGGCTTAAAAGGAACCCTCCAATACTAATTCGCATCCATAAAAGCATGCCTCGAAGTAAATGGGTCAAGCAGCATAATATGGGTACTCACTTTTGTGCACAGAACAAGGGGACCTAAGTTACCCAAGTTTGCCGCAACCTTTGGAGGGAGGCAAATCAAATCCTCCTTGCAAATAGGGTAGATCTGAACAGAGAAAGTGTACTTATAATTGTATGTATTGCTCTTTGAATCCTGAGACACAAGCTGTTTGTCATTGCGATTCAAAATAGGCACCACATTGCCCAAAAAGCTCACAAACCTAACTGCATGACTTCTATTAGCAAAGAAAAAATCAACACCCTCGTGCACTTGTTTAACATTGACTGCCTGAGCAGCTGCACCGTGCTTGAGAATCAACTGTTCCAGATAGAAGAACGTTCTCCTGTGGCTAACATGCTGCCTGACTTGCACAACAGCCACGTACTAATCTGGGTTGGACTGAACCCTTGTACAGTGTTCACACATATGATCTTGCTGAACATATTCAACAACGTAAGCCTGTTCCAATATAGCCCCATTGAGCACTTCCTTCTGTATTCGCAACTTGACCTTGATTCTCTTAGAATGGGGTTCGGTCCATATGAATTCAGCATGTACAAGCCTAACCTTGTTCAAATTCTTGAGCCTCTTAATGCAAAATGTTAAGAGTTCCTTGGATTCTAATTGGGCTTTTATCCATGTTTTGGGGGGCTGTAAATACGAATTACATTCAGGGCAATGAAGGACTGTTACGTGTTTTTGTAGACCTTCTGTGATATCCACTTGGGTTCGTATACAATTAACACACATGTTTGTTGCGTTGGGTGGCATGGAAATACTGCACATACAACACAATACTCGACTCGCAGTCTACTGTACTGTAATCATATCGGCCATTGGACCCTCGACCATTTCTACACCGTTTTAGACCACGAAATGAAGGAATCTGCATCATGTTTTAGCATAGGAAATGTAAAACAAATAAGACAGAGAACAAACTTACTCCAAACACTTAAGCGATATAAGCAACACAAGATTTCAAGTATTTAAAGATAAAATGCATTAGATGTTTTTCATAAAATAAAACCCTAAAACCTACCGCTACAGACTGTAAAGGCCGAGAAGAATTAACTGCTAAATTGTTCTACCGTGATCAATTTAGAGCCTGAAATACAAAAATTTAAAAAGGCTTTTTGTAGATCCAAAAAATGTGGGTAAAGGGTTAGTTAATGCCAACCTGGCGGATAACAGACAGGTCGAATTCCACCCTGAGAACTTGAAATGCCCTGCAAACAGCGGTGGAAGGCTCTGATAAAACCTTTGAACCAAAAATGGCCACGACAGATGGGTAAATGATTTATTTTGCAGAGCAAAGAAAACTCAGCGAGAATGGAGCAAACCCTGCATCAACAATACAAGGCTGTACTGATCAGGTATCGCTCTAGATAATAAGGTCATTTGATTGGGAGATGATTGGTTCATCGCTACATTCCAGGATATGATGTGACTCGAGGATTTGAATGAAGAAGTGGAAAGCAGAGCAACAACCTCCATCATACCCTCATTCAGCTGTGCATCATCTTCATCAATAATTCATTAACAAAACACATCAGAAGAATAAGCAAATGAAGAATGGCCATCATCATAGGATCACAGTAGTAGTAGAACTTAGAAGAAGAAGAAGAAGTTAAAGCACCTCTGCCGATTCAGAAAATAAGAATAAAGAGGTGGTCGCGGGTGCAAGTGTATGCGTGAACTGAAAAGAAACCCTGATTGTCGTCCTCCAGCTCTGAAGAAACCAGAAAATCCAAAATGCCACTTTCTTCCAAGGAACTCTTCAAACCACTGTTCCAAGGCTGGCTGACAGAGGAATTCTCCAAAGCTTGAGATTTCGATAGACACAAAACCACTTGCAAAAATGAAAGCAGCTTTCAAACTATAGAGCCGCCCAAACCCTAAGCTGCGAATAAGCCATAATATTGAAAAGTGAAAATCCACTAAGATCTTGAAAACTGGAAATCCACTGAAATCGTGGGGAGGCTACCTCTTATAGAAGAAAGATTGTGGTCTTAACCAGATGTCTGGCGAGGCCAGGGGCTCGTTTGCCTTGTAACCGCTTTAGAGGCCAGAAAAGAAATCCAAATGCCTTGACTGTAGGTTTTCCAAAAGCAGCGGGTTTCCAGGTTTAGCGGGAGGAAAGGCTGGTCGGCTCCCACTTCGATTTTTCCTCGCGGCTTTTCTTACGGTTCGAAAACCAGGCTTGAAGCGGTTTCTTTGTTGATCGCAAGGCTCTCGGATGGTAAGTGGTTTTGGCTCATCGAGAGCGATGCCACTCAACTCTCCCCACGTGGCAGTGGTCAGAATCTTCAAACCACCCTTCCCCGTGCCTTATTCTCCTTGCATCTTGGTGCTCCGATATCCCTCAGTGCCATCCATTTCAACGGAAGCTTTCAACGGTCAGATCTCGTCGAGCTAGTTTGGCGGGCGAAGAGTGTGTTCACTGTTTACAAGTTTACAAGGGGAGGTTCAAAATATATTATGAAAATATATTAAATTAAATTTTAAAATTATAAGTAAAGGTTTATATATATATATATATATATATATAGAATGAGTGTTATTTTATATTATATAAAACATGTATTAAGTATAGTATAAAAATGACTCACCAAGTTTTAAGGAATGAAAAGGAATTTATATAATGTGGATTTAGTCATTTAATAAATCAGATAATAGAGCTTAATTTGTTTAATTATTATTAAAGTATTATGTTGAAATGAGTAATAAAAATTGAATTTTTTTATTTAATATTAAAATATTATGTTGAAATTGATAAGTTGTTATTTTACTTTATTATTTATTAGAAGTGTGAATATTTATATTATTATTATTTTTAATATATTGTGTGTGTGGTATTTTGAGTTAATAAGAAATTTAAGTGTATATTGATTATCGATAAAGAATTTATTGTCAAACCTATTAGACATACCAAATCATTCATGGATGGTAATGGTGGTAGTGGTTCCAAGCATTTCAAACTATAAACTAAGTATTTAACGAGTGAAAATTAAGGTGGAAGAATCCCTAGTCTAACTTGAAGATGGATGAATCCATGATAAAAGATATCAAGTGGGAACTTGATGAGATAAGACAAGATTCACAATGAAAACCATGCAAGTGATGGATAAATCACTAGGGGACAACAAGCACATCATTTCAATTGTGGGGACTTGAACCCAAGCTGCTCTAGTAAGAGCCAAGCATCTTGACCTACTGGGTTACAATGGAAGCATAAGAATGGATTAAGCCTTCATGCAGGTGGATTGAGCATAACCTAAGACTTAAATAAGGATGACCTCATGTATGTGTTCCATTTGGATAAGCACAATATGTATAGTGATCATGGAATTTTAACATGATATTGATGATTTAAATGATTGTACAAACGATAATATCTTAACATTGAATTTGACTCAAATGTCCTTGGGGAAGGAAGAATATTCAACAAGAGATTAAGGCTCAATATGACAAGACTCATTTGAAATTTAATGATATACTTAGATGACTATACCTATGATGTAATGGTTAACTTCCTAATAGAAAGAACAAGAAATGTATATTGAAAAAGTAATTGGTACCTCGATGAAAACATGACACTAATAGTACCCATGGGATAACATAATCCTGTTCAGTGTTGGACCACATCCTCACATAAATCCTAGAGGGATGTTGAACTTTTTATACAAGTAAATGAAATTAATTCATGATAAGAATGATTATAGTGTATTGTTGTTCTATATTTGATAAGTATTGAGATGATTCTCATATTAACGATGTTTCGTGATATGATGGTATGTGGTAAATTTATATAGTTCTAATGAGAGGTTAACGATGTATATGTGGTGCTTATTTAATTATTTGTTATGATAATGATGTTGAATTCTCATCATGGATATGATATGCATAGGGATCATGATGTAAATTGACATGTGGTTCATTTATTATGAGATGTCATGATATATCCTTGATGCTAATATGTTGATGTTATAACTTATGAGAGTATTTATGATGTGAAACATGGGGTAATTGTATGAAAATTTTATGACATTCAAGACTATGCAGATCTTTACTATTCAAAATGTTGTGATAACAATCACTTTTTGTTATCAGGATGAAATGAAATTGTTGGCATCTGGACTATTTCTCTGATACTATGATTATAACTAATGCATTGATTGCATGTTGAGATGTGGTGATTGACAGGAAATCCATGAATGGGATGAGAGGGATGATTTATTTGATGATCTCGTGGGCACCCATACCTACGAGGGAGAATATGTAACAGCATATGAACCGAGGACAACCGAAATCAACACTACATATGCTAATGGTTCTTTTGTATTGTATAGCTCTTGATGGATAGCTCTTGAGGGGCTATGGGAAAATCTTGAGGGGCTATGGGGGAATTAGTGCCTGATATTGGCACTAATTGTCATTCCTTCTCATATGAAAAGTCATGAGCCTAGTCAATTTTGATCTGAGGCCAGTCCTAATTTGATAGGAAGAGCTCTAAGGTAAGGTCATGAGCTATGACGTACAAGCTTTGTCGGTACCCTCAAGACTAATCAAAGTACCCAGTAACAAGGCTCCTCAATTCAAATCCACTAGCCTAGGGTTGATATATTATTATAGAACAAGCCTATAAGGTTTCTTCAAGTCAGCCTAGTTCCTCTCCTAGGCGTCTTCTTCTATCTGACACAGAATTATATCTATGCACTTGTCCCTTCAATATATCCATAAGATGCCTTGTAAAATACCTTACGGTGGACTGTTATTTCCTTTCTGATGATGATGATACCTTATTTTACAAGCTTAATACTTACTATAATATTGTCTGTAGTAGAAGCTTCCAAGGTGCTAAGTCAAGAATCTTTACTCAAGGTGATAGACTAATCCTCTTCTTGAGTTCAGGTCATAGTTATGTAGTTTCTCAACACTTACATATAATTTCTCCTCTTGCAACCTTTAACAATAGGTCTAGTCCCTTGAAATATTTGTAGAATTCTATTGTAAGTTTGTCCCTTTAGGGCTTTCAATAGTCCCAAAAGGATGTGAAATTGATCTTCCTTCAATGTGTGACAATTTGATGGAGTGAGAGGTTTATCTTCGGCAAGACTCGTATAAATATAATAATTTTTGAAGATAATTGTGTTCCTTTAGGGTGTTTGAGCTTTGGATCAAACCTTCTAAATAATCCTACTATGCCCCTATATAGTTTGGTCCTAGTATTTTTTAAAATTAGTTTCCTTGCTACCTATTAGGACTATCTATAGTCCAGAAAAGATTAGTTTAACTAGTAACTTGATCACCTTCACAAAATTTCACAAAACCTTATGATTTTCACATATTTTTAATGTGTTACAAGACCTATGAATTTGAGCACATGTCTTAGATCTTTCTCCTAGAATTCTCAACCTCGCGATGATTCAAACTCTCTAGGTTTGAATTTCTTATAAGCTGTATTGAGTTCCTTTTTGAATTTGAAGATGACAAAAATCTTGTGTGTCTATTGCAACAATCAAGCCA
Source organism: Pinus tabuliformis (assembly GCA_031772625.1). Lineage (NCBI taxonomy): Eukaryota > Viridiplantae > Streptophyta > Pinopsida > Pinales > Pinaceae > Pinus > Pinus tabuliformis. The sequence goes on along the minus strand of CM062819.1, from coordinate 1,499,020,645 downwards.
TCTAGTCTGCTTAATGAAATATCTACGTCTCATTAGTTCAATCTCATATGTGAGCTGAGTAGCCTATGATTGCAACTCTGTGGTCTTGATCTCAAACAAACATGTCTTTATTCTCCAATCTTGCATATGTTTTTCCAAAGACAATAATAACAAAAGGTCATTATTGTGAAATGATTTTTGATCTGGTATCCTCTTACCAATCAAAGGCATTCAATAGATGGTTAAAGTAGTGGTTGGGAGGAGTTCATTGTCAAAAACATCCAAGGGTTTCCAAACTAGAGAAACAAGGGAATGTGTTTGATTTATGGGCTAACGTTTGAAAATTTTCTACGAGAAGAGGAGTTGGTGGGAGTCCTTATGGCAAGGGCTTGCACCTCTTCCTTTATTTCTTAAAGTAGGCTTGAAATAAGTGATTATAGATATATGATACATATAATATGCAAAGCTCTCACAACACAATAATATTGAACATTTGCATGAGACATAACTTAATTTATTTTCAATATATTTTTGCTTTAAAAAAGGCAATATATGCTACCATGATGCAATACAATGATTCACCAACATTGGGCACCAAAAAAATGAATTGGACCCTGGATGTTACGTACGATCACAATCATCCATGATAAACTATGATTATTAGCGACTCTGTAATCAAAGGCACAATGAAGGGACAACATGTATCCATCTTGGAGGACAGTGGGGAAACCCAAAATTTTATTGATGCACAGTTGGCAGAGTGTAGAGGAATTCATAGATTGATATATATGCTGAACAACGTGGGCGACAGAGGATGCCCATGCTTCACCTCAGTTGTCTTCTTGATTGTTGGTTAGATATGTTGAGAATATGGCTGATGGGACAAATGTTGAGGATATGGTTGATGGGTCGATATTGATGTCAAAATCCTCCCTTAACCCTTTAGCCAAAAATATGTCTCCTCAAGTATCTCCAATAATATCATATGAAGAGTCACAATATTTACCTTGGAATTATGGCCCACATGACCATCTAATAATTAATTGAAATAGCAGTAGACCCCAATTTAGGGATTGGGTGGATGATATGGTGGGACTATGCTAGTGGGAAACCTAAATAAATGACTTGAAACCCCCTTGATTTTCTACCTTGATGGCATTCGTCTCCCAAATTTCTTGTTAAATACACAAGTCCTGAAAACATGACAAGGAAGATGAGAGGAAGTTGACAAGGACATTAGGTTGTCGTAGAACATCATAAAGTGCATCCACATGGATGAACATGGAATGGGAATTAAGGTCATAAAGTCATAAAGGTCACAAAGATGCATCAAAATATTTTTGGAGTGTCCCAAAGGTAAATATACAATTTTTGTCTTGTATAAAAAAATATATACATTTGTTGTGGTGATAGTATCCACAAGATTCTTAGAACTAGTGGTATAGTGTTTGGAAATGAATGAATAAGCAAGAAAAGGGGAAAAGTATCTAACAAATATGGTTAGAGTATGCATCAAATTCCCCATCCTTGAATGAAATGGTGGTTTACATAGGGCTCATGAGAGAATATGGGATGGAGGGTAGATTGGCATGGTCAGAAAATGAGAGAAGGGTTTTATCTACTAAAGGAATATGGGATGGAGGTTATGTCTAAGTTCAGGGAGGCTTTTAGCTTTTTTGACAAGGATGGAGGTGGATGTATCACAACAAATGAGCTGAAGACAATAATGCATTCTTTGGGTCGAAACCCTAATGTATATTGGAAGTGGTCCAAATGTTTTATTCAATAATCCAATCTCGAATACAATCAACCACAAAAGAGTAGTTATAATCTGCGTGAAAATGCAACATATTAAATACACCATTCCAAAATGATTTTTCTGAGGAGAATCAAAGAAATAGATGAGTCTAGCTATCCATTGCCTCCATACATAGTAAACAACAACCAGGCCCACTCTGTCTCATAGAGTGGTTTACACATTGACAATAGGAGATGCCCTTGAGAGCATCAGGATAGTCCCGAAAATCACTCAATCACCACACATGCTGAGACCCAAGAAATATAAGGAGCCCATGGTTTGGGTGTGCGTGTCCCCTAGAAACCTGTTGCGAATTAAACTGACCATGGAAGAAAAGGGGAAAGCGGTTAATGTGGAAACCAATGAGGAGGAGGAAGACATTGAGGAAATGCTTGTGGAAGAGGTGGAGGACGAAGACATGGACGTGGAAACTGAGGGCATGGACTGTCTAACCAGGTCTCCCGCGTATGTTCCTTTGCGGAAGCGAAAGGCAAGAGTGGCCAAGGACCTATATGAGAGCAAGAGATCTCTGCAGACTCCGCTGCTACCTGACAATATTATTTTTTAAGGAGTGCACTTGGGACATGTGCCAAGTCTAAATGTTAAAGTCTGGGATCTCATGGACCATGAGAAGTTCCCACACTTGGCAACCTCATAGCCCATGAGGCTGAAGAAAAAATTCTGATGGAAGTCATAGAGTTGGAGCCGCACAAGTGGTTATGCAGAGTCAAGAAAGCAGGGTTCTTAAACCTGCTGTGGGTGTCGCATTACCATTGTGCCCCGGTAACTATCTTTGTCATCAGGCAGCTACTTTTCCTGGTGCATGATGGGTGTTTGTGGCTGGAGGAGCTCATCCCCATCACAGACCACCTGATTCATAGAATTATCGAGCTCCCTTGTAAGGGGGAGGACCTCACAGATATTTCGGGGCATAAGAGCAATGACTTGGCCATTGCGGAGGCCATGAAGGTAAAATTCAAGCTGGAGAAAAAGAAGAGAGGGTACACAATCTCCAATATCAATAACAAGATGGTCAGAGTTGCCACCCAAATACTGGTTGGCAAGGTTATGCGAAAGTGTCACACGGATGAGGTGCCCACACCAGTGATAGCACTTTCCACGTAGTGCGCGGAGGGGGTCTTGTTTAACTCGTCCGAGTACTTGTGCAAGGAGTTCCTGGAGAATTTCTGTGAGGCATAGGAACAGGGGAAGACCTTCCACTATGCATGGCTTCTACTGTCCATAGTGCTGGTGGCTCGGGAATTGCCTCAGGACAACCAATTCCCCACAATTGCACGGGATCTTTCAGAGGCAGCGAAGTACACTTCGTTGTGGGCCACTAAAGACTCTCAAAGGATCCGAGACAGTAATATATTCTGGGTGCGCATGGAGATGAACATCAGAATGGGGATTAACCACAAGCCGCAATTATCGCCCACTATCTACAATAGCCTACAAAGCTTCGTGGAGCTCAAGGCAGACATCCACCATGTGTATGTCATGGCGTGCAAGGACCCTGCTAAGAAATGGAATGAAATCTCGTACTTGGCCAGGGATGATGTCATATTCATCGTACCTAAGTCATGGCCGCCACAGTGGCGCGCTCTAACCATCTCCGCATTAGAAACATAAAATTTTGCTGCACAATGGAAGAAGGAGGAGGCAAAGCTGCGGATGGCGTAGTTGGTAGAGAAAAGAAGAAAAGAGGCATCAACAACAAAGGTATAGGACGTGCGAGATGCTGCGAAGGTAGCAACAAAATAGCAGAAAGTAGCAAATAAGCAAGAACAGGTAGTAGAGAAGAAGCACAAAGGCCATAAGTTACCCTCACTTGAGGAAGAGCCTGAGATAGAGGAAGGTGATGCAGACCCAGAAACAACATCTACACAATTGAAGCACCATCGCCCGAGAGAGTAGGTGGGGCCACGAAAGAAATCAAAAGCTTCGAAGACTTCTTTCGACCAGATCACCCTCACAGAAAGAGATCTCCATGGTATAGGGGAGACGGTGTGTGACGTCACCGCGGAGGCCCTCTGGAAGTTCAGAAAGGAGAATCAAATTATGTTGGGGGGCCTTTAGGCATAGATATAGGAGTCGTAGGTGCACACTCTTTAGGTTGGTACTCTCTCGACCAGCCTTGCACTAGGAAGGGCTGCGACTGAGGAAATGATGTGCGCCCACATGACCAGCAACATAGTGCTGCCATAGGGTGCACTGGCTATAGAGAATGAGTCCGACAGGCCTATGGTTAGTGCGTTGAAGGGAGTAGGGATCAAAATGGCTCCGCTTCCTTGGGAGACACTCTATGTCCTATGGGAGGGAGTGACTACAAAACTGCGGGCTAGGGAGGGCCATGCACTACAGGTGTTAAGTGAGCAAAAAATTAATATGGAACAATTGAGCCTGCAGCGTGATGAGTTAGTGGCGTAGAACTAGAAGATGGTACAGGTGGTTGAAGAGGCCTGCCAGATGGTCCCTAAGTTGGCTATCCCAGCAAAGGCACCAGCAGAGGTGCGCATCCAAAGGTTAGTAGCAAGGGTGCGCGAAGCGTGAGAAGAGATGGCTAAGATTTAGCTGGAGCTAAACCTTCAAATAGAAGAGCTATGGCTAAGGGTGAAATCTTCAACTCCTCGATAGGTGAGGAAATAGCGCGCCAACGCCATTACATTGAGGATGGAGGAGATTACCAGTGCAATGAAGGACTACAACAAAATGTTGGAAGAGTCATTCGAGGTCCTCACCACTCTGCAGGAGGACCTGAACAACATTGCTTAGAAACAGAGGCGTGTGAGCTGCAGCAACAGTATGATGATATAAAATGGACTGTGTAGATGGTGGCCCTTACACAGAGGCTCACATGGATGCAACAGGCGAAAGCGCTTAAGGAGCAGGTAGACGCGGTGTGACACAAAGAAGAGGTTTTGAAGGTGTGCATCCAATCTTAGATCGATGAGGCATTCATCATTATAGCCTCTTGCGCAGATACAGGGAATGGATGAGCAAATGTAAGGAAGCATTTTAGATACTGCAGTGGCTGAACAATGCATGCAGGAGGTACAACGGGCAGTTGCTCAGTGCGCTATGAACCTTGCAGTGGTCCAAGCAGAGTTGGGGAGTCTCCGCACGAAGATCTCCGCACCGACAGAGTGACTCAAGGGTGAGTCATGATGCTTTTTTTGGGGGCCTGTTGGACATGGCATCCCCCAAGGCATGTTTTGGGGCTTAAAGTCTAGATTTTGACTAAATCCAATGTAAAGACTCCACGTTTTGTGGGCGCAGAGCCCAAACTTGTAAATGATTCATAGGGTTGTCCGCCCTCCTTTTTGTAAATGTAATGTTGGCTTTAGAGATCCACCCATGGTCCGCGGACCATGTGATTGTATAAATAGAGCGAGGCTCTAACCTGTAAATAAGTAAGAGAAGTGGAAGCAATATAGATGAAGAATTGAGTCTTATGAAAGTGTAGAGTTGAGTCATGAGTCATAGAGTAGGAGAAGGCTCTACAGTTGAGTGCACAGAAGCCTAGTAGTATGCAGCTGAGTGCACGGATCCCTGTAGCTAAGTGTGCAGGGCGGGTCAAGTTTGTAACCTTTGGAGAAGTAATAAAGAGAAGTTTCATATCATTTCTAGTTTTATGGATTGAGTATATTGGGTATGAATTGCATTTTTACTGTTTACATGCACGAACTTATATGATTATGTTGACTAAGAGAATATAAGATAAAGTATCGGTTTACGCGAAATTAACTAACAAGTATAAGAAGATAAGTAAAATCCACAGTGTAACTTGGGCAATTAGCACACATCGTTGCCTTAGCAGCACAAAAGCATCTGTGTCCCTCGTTAGGGTTGCGTGAAGATGATTATAATAGATCGTGGAGGCCTCATAGGCCAGGGCGGTCCGCGAAGTAACGTGTGCGAAGGTATTCACAGTTGGACTAAACCGACCCCTCAGACATCTCAAGGGTGTGGAAACTTGGTTCCATCATCCCCTCATACTACTTCGGGTAATACCTCAGTCCACGCTCTGCGAGCTCTTCCCAAAAGGGCCAGTAGTACAGGGATTTGTTTGGCTAGTTAACTCCGAACCTGGGTCAGGCCCCTTCAAGCCAATAGGTCTTGTGCAAAAAAATCCACTATAAGGTGTTTTCCTTGTAGTGTCCAAAAATATTCCTACATAATATTCCTTAGAATATACATTAGAATGTACCATTAAAAACATGCCCACCCGACACAATGCCACTGCACAGAGTTATGCTTGGCCCTTTGTGGCTCGACCTCCATCTCTTCCTTGAATGAGAATAGCATGGTTTAATTAAACTTGACGCCATCAAACTTTAAAACATCCCTCAAGTGGTTCGTTTGTAAGTGGTTGTATTGTTTCGGGGTGGCCTCGAGGTCGAATCTTGTGGGCTCCCACTTCATCATTTTGTTATAACAAGTTTGTTTTAAAATTGAATATGGTTCATATGAACCATATATTTATATATATGGTGCTAATATGAAACATGCCGATGTCTTTATCCCAACTATCACTACAATTGACTCCGTCACCAACTTAACCGTATTTAAGTTGTGAGTTTGTTGGCCACACATGGCTACTAGCTCGGTGCACCATTTGATTGGGCCATATGGTGCCTTCCCCTTGACCCATATGTGTATCGTTTGATTGGCCCACATGGTGCCTTCCCATTGACCCATATGTGTGCCTAGTTTCCTTTTACCTGCTACATGGACCATGTGGTGGATAACATGTGGTGCTTGGTGTGCCATGTGGCATTGTCAATGTCAAATTTTTATATGTTTACACAAAACTTTAGATGTCATTTGTGTTGTTGGAATCGTCTTGACGAGACCTATGAATTGGTGTTGGTTTTGTTAAGATTTAAGGACTTCAAATTTTGAGTTTTTTTGGATCCTTCTAGATCACCCTAATAACATTAAATTATGACAATATTCTTTTCTCAACAGACAACGTTTCAACTCCTTTTACTAATCCCTCCCTCCCTTTAACACGTTGAAATTGGTCTAACTTTCTAAGTACTACACTCCAAAAACATGAAAGGATTAAATCTCTTTGCGGGAGTCCAACTCTTTGTGACAGCCACTTGTAACAACTTTTATATATATAGTTTGTAATTACATATTGTGGTTTCTTACTCACAATGCTCACATGGTCACCTCAAATAGAACTTGAACACTGATAGATAGAGAATGAAATTTAAAGAATTAAACATGGACATGGTAATTCCTCGTTCCTGCTCTATCATATTCTTCAAATTTTTCAGCATACGACTTGAAAGCAACTTGTAACAATGTGATGTGGAATATTGTTGTAATTGAAGAGGACTGCATGAATCTGAGTGTTTCGCCATTAACTGAAATTATTCTTTGATCGTCAGTGCGCCATTTTTCTCTATGTTCAATGCCAATCACCAATAATAAAATAGTAAACTGGTCGAAAAATGAAAGGCATAAATGAGGGCCTTCACCGATCATCCACTGAATGGAAAAAGGACAGATAACGAGCCATTGTTTCAAATTAAGTGGGCGCCGTTATCTTTGAAAACAATTACTTTTTAAGTATTTTATAGTTTTTCTGACAATTTTTTCTATGTACTTTCGAAATATGCAGCTTGAATGGTCCTTCAATTTACGGCATTGGTCGGATGCGTGAAGGGAATGCCACAGGTGGCAACCACAAATGTTTCTTGGTTACTTCGTTGATATTTCTGTGTTCATTATTAGAGGCAATAGAATGGACAACAAATCTTGAAATTGAATTCGTAGGACAAACAAGATCCTCAGCAATTTTTTAAAAGTTACTTTGTTTCAATTTTGATAGACAAAATCAAACTTGCCTACGTAATATCTGTCTTTAATAACAAATAGGCAGTTTTTGTTATGATGGCTTCAGGGTATTAGTCGTCTTCCGTGTTGTTATCACTCAGGTTGTTCCCTTTGACTCCCAAGGGAATACGGCCGAGGTAACCACACACCAACTTTGGACTGCAGGTTCTAGCCCACCTGTAGTCAGAGAGGGCTCTCTCTTTAAGATTTAGCTTTGTTGAAAAGGGATTTTAGGCTAGGTATTTAGTTCAACTGGTTTTGTTTTGTTTTGATGGGAAAATTGATGTTTTCAAGTAGAGAGGCAGAGCATAATCTAAGGGTTTCAAAGCATTGGGCATGGAGTCGAGGAGGGGGACTGCTGCTGCATTTTTTCTTGGTCACAATAGACGGAAAATGGAGCAAGACAGCTGCGCATGAAACAATGTTTCAGGTTTAGGTGATGGAATGAAATGCTAAGTATTGTGAGGCATTTAAGAATCTCTCAATCAGCTTAACAAAGGAGGTAACAGAGCGCTACCTAGGGGCAATGAAGAATCCCTAGATAATTGGCCAACACAAGTGAATCAGGGTAAACATGAGCCAGGAGGAATTCATATTCATAACCAATTCAATCAGAGGAAAACATAAAGAAATAGCAGAAATTGAGCATAGAGTGTATTTAAACAAATTCTAAGCTATTCTTTCTTTCTGCTATTTCGATAGTGGTAAACAATAAACAAAGGTAAGATGCACTTATTGCTTCAGGTTGCAGCCCAAGAATTCCATCTTCATATCTCCAACAACATTCATTTACAACAGTCAGTTTGCTCTCCAAGCTTTCAGCAATCTTTGATTATAGAAAAACTCAGGTATACAATGCGAGTCTCTACTGAAAATTCTCAATTAACCAACCCTTGTAACAATGCAGAGGGCGGTATATATAGGAAAAAACTTTCTACAACTACTTTTATTACATCTTGACCTAAACAAGTCATAAAGAATAATTAATTTGACCTAATTCTATGAGAAATAAATGCATGAAAATATCTTTGGCCGCGCTGAGGGCTGCCATATCGAAACTAAGTAAATGATGTTGTCCTTGGTGGCTTGCTGCAGTGTTTTCTGAAATAAATGTGTATGGGTTTTTTTATCTTTGCTGTCTGGTGGCCTTGAGTGCCTTAATTGTGATTTGAGGGCAAGGATGGGCTTACGCCTCCTGACTTGACTTTTCTGAGCGACTCATCAATGTACAGGTGCTTCGAGCCCCTAAAAAATCTTCGACTGATACTCTTTGGATGTTCTTCTTCCTCTGATACTCTTTGGCAATAAATCGGGATGGTGCTCTGATGTGTTGTGGGTCTAATCACATTTAATGGCCATTGCTCGTCCTCTGTTTCCTTCAAAACTATTTTCTACTCCTTTCTTAGTGCTTCACAAAGAAAAATGGTTCATTCGGCGCCTTTCGGGCTTGCTGAGGCCTGCCTGATGAAAAGATTCCCTAAAGATTCTCCATTTCGGCCTAAAAAATCTAGCGATGAGCGCAGCGCAAATCGCTCATCAAAAACTGCCTCAGAAACTGATTCTGGGGCTCCGAAGCTGCAATTTTGCTCCTTCGCGCCAAAAAAGTGTTGATGATGTCAGCATGACGGGACGGTGTACGGCGGGTGACGTCAGCGATGACGTCAGCATGATGACGTGGCGGGATGATGTCAGCGGGTGACATCATCATGTACGAACGGTGAAGTGGCATGTACGGTGGCAGGGTATGGTGGCAGGAGGCCACGTAGGTGGACGACGTGTCGCGGTGACTGGACAGGGGGTGACGTGGTGCTTATGTCACAGGGGAGAGGGCGGTAAACGGTTTTGTGGCGCACCACCTTTGGGGAAGGGTGGTTTTGGAGGGAGGGGCTCTGCCACACCCGAGAGCTTGACGTGTGGCGGGAGTACTGCGGTAATACCGCCCATCTCCTGGATGCTAAGCTTCGGGCGGTTCGGGGATGGGAGGGCACGTCAGCCGTAGATCTACGAGGCGGATGATCCAACGGATGGAGGCGATGGTGAGTCGGCGGGGGTATACGGGCAGGGAATATGCGCGGGATATTCCGAATTTAATAAAGTGCATGGGTGGGTTTAGACTTAGGGAAAGGCGGGGTTTGAAGTTATATGGGCGGGTCAATGTATTTGCGCTCGGGACTTAGGGTAAGGGGTGAAACATGGGTTTAAAAATGAGCACGATTAATATTTTATGTACAAACTTTGGGTTAGGGGTGGAATAGAGGGATTTTTGAGGGTTTTAGGGCTAGGGAAGAGGCTTTTAGAATGACCAGGTGTCATCTAACCCCTGTTATGACTCGGATGGGCTAAAAACAGCCCCGGATGGACCATTTTCTCCCGGACTTATAAAAAATATGGCTATATTGCCAGGGAGGGGATATTTACATAGGGGAATTTTATATACAAAGTTTTAGTAGGGGAAGAGGGAAAACTGATAGGGAGTTATATACTAGAGTTAGTAGTTAATATGGATATGATAAGCAGGTGCCAAGGTCAGGGACCTTAGGCTAATTTTGAGAAAAAGTTTTGAAAAGAAATAAAATCCTTGAGTGAAACAGATCTTCACCAAGGCAACTGATATGGATGATGATGAAACTAAGAGGAATCAAGCAGATCTTGACCTCTTTGGGAAGTTAGTAAGTGACTTGGGGAATTAGAAGAAGGGGGAGTTAGTTATGTCCACCTTTGAGCTCCTTTGCATGAAAACTGCCTGCACTGTGATCTGTAAAGATAAAGCACTTTGTAACACAAAATTGATCATAAATTATCATTCTGCAACCACACAGCTACCTACCCAGCCTACCTTCCTAACATTTTTTCTTCTTTTGAATTGGGTGCACTTAGACTTGCAGACCCAGATTTACAATTTTTCTTTTGAATGATTCCTACCTAGCTCTACACTTATTTCTGCCAGGGCCCAGATTAAACAGTTGGGTCCCTTTGATTCTCTACCTATCTACAGATCTGCCAAGATTAAACTGTTTGGACAGATATCATTCTCTATATTCTACAACAGGAAATTGAAACCTAGGGAGACCAAGATTAAACTGTTTGGATCTCCCTTAAATGAGAACTCTTCAAAACTGGAACTACTCATCAAAATTGGAATACAGCAGCGGCACTTGAACTAAGCATACTTCATGTCAACTTGTGGAAATATGGAACACTGCAGCCTGCAAAGTATGACATATTTGGCATGTAAAAATGTCAATCATGAAAGATGAACACCTGCTGCAGCAGGAGGCTAACAGTGGCTCCACTTGGGGATGGCTTTTCCTTGTGAAAAGCCAAGAACAGCAGGTCAGACTGCCTTGTATTCAATTGCTGCTGTATTCTGCAAAATTCCCTTGGCTAGCTGCCTTATTAATCCTACCTACCTACCTTGACCAGCACTTACTTTGTTGTTAGGTGAAATGAAACAGCCAATGCAGCCATTTAAGCATTATGAAGATGAATGGTCTTTGCTGCTTGTGTTTGCTGTTACTTGAAATGGAGATCTTGTAATCTGATGTAGATTTGTAAATTTTTGAGAAGATCAGGTAACTGCTGGCCTTCTTTGCTAAACTAAGAAACTATTCAAAAGGATCCTGCAGTATATATACATCATTGCTGGATTGATTTAAAGAACTATACAAAAGTTTGGGATAGTTATCATGCTTCGGAATTGGGAGATGATCAACAACTTGATATTGAACCACGCAGCCTGCTAACGGAGAAGAGTAGTGATTTATCCTATTACACATCTTTCCATCAGATGGATCATGCAAAGCATGGAATGATACTTGCAATTCTTGAAAGGCTGGCTGAGATGGCACTTGACCGATTTGTGCTGACTGTTCTTTTTCTTCTTCAAAGGTCTGAGATGGCTGAAACTCACCAGGCAAAGGATCTACTTGGATGATTTGGTCACATGTTGTTGTTTCTGAGTCTTCCTCAATCTGGCATTCAGTGGCGCTTTGAGGCTGTACATCTAGATGTAATGCATTAGGAGCAAGGATTTGACTCTCCTCTAGACGGTCAATATCAGAACACAGTGATATTTGATTATTAACTGTATGATAATTCTCCCTAATAAACTAAAAAGATTCGACACAAAATGGTAAGGCTCCTTTGCTGAAATTAAAATCTTCTGCCTTTTCCTCCTTTTCTTCATAGCTGAACTAGGCACGCTGATCATTGGATTCAGGCGGCTGAGCCTGAACTGTGCTTTCTGCCAAAATAAGGTATGGCCCTTCTGCGCGGCTAACTTGGTCATTAGGCTCATAATCATCATCATACTCATCATATTTTGGCAAGCAGTTGAAAGAAGAGAAGCTATCATATTCATATAGTATATCAGGAGACTGCTCCATCATGTATGGCGGTATGAATATGTCATCTATTTTGTGGCAGGTTTGTTCATGAATATCATTACTTTCCTTTTGCAAAACAGATCTATTCTGGTGCTTGAAACATCCAACTTCTATTGTGAATATCTGCTTTAATTCCTCCGCTTTGTTTACCAAAATATCAAGTTTTTCCTCCTTTTCTGCTTTCAACCTCCTCTCCCTAACTTTTAGATTAACCTCTACATCTACTGCCATGTTCTGCATCTGTTGCATAGTGGATGGACTTCTCTCTCTCAGATGAAATTCTATTTCTGGATCAAACGCTGTTGGATAATGTAGTAGAGCCAAATCAGGGGGAGGTCTTATATTCAATGGTATATAATGATAAACTTGATTGAATCGGTTAGAAAATTGCTGAACAGATTCATTTGGAATCCTTTTTAACTGATTATATTCTTCTATGAGCATGAGGAAATTGACTTTGATCACCCATCTATCAAGGAAGATTTTGAATAGCTGCTTAAGATTTGAGATGTTTGCCTTAGGCAATGCTTTAAACCAAGTCCTAACTTCACTTTGCAAAGAAAGGGCAAACACCCTAATACTAACATCCTCATCTTCTACTTCAAAAATATTTAAATAATCTTCAAAAGCCTCGATATGCTTTTGGGCAGTAACTCCATTCTCTCCACCAAATCTTGGGAGATACATGGGATGATTTTTGGGCAGAGGATTTAGCATGGGAGGCAAAATGAGTGGCTTATATCTATCCAGAATCTTACGAGGCACGGGATTGTGTATGGGGATTAAATGGTTGGGCTTGATATGAACAGGGATAGGATGATTTGCTTTGATACTTGTTTCCTCTGTGGCTATAAGGTGACCTTCAGCAGCATTTAGAGGCTGTTGTTCTAATGTGCAAGGAGGGTTTTCTTCAATATTTTCAAAGGGAAAATCATAAAAATCAAATTTAAACGATATGCACAGCAAAATTTTATGGAAGAGAAAGAACATGACCTCTTGGATAATAATCCAGGTCAAAAGCCTCATCTGCTCATAAATTTCTTTTGGGTTCATTTCTCCAGTGGAGTCTTTATTATGAGGATGATGTGGAGTCGCCAGGTGGATATATCAACTTTGAGGGGTCTGATCTCTGCCCACCAACACATACCAGATCTAAGCATGAAATAATCCTGAGGAAAGGGAGATATTCTCGAGGGAACGAGGTTTTTTGAGATTTTTCTGATTATTTTGATTCTTTGTTTTTGGATTTTTCAAAAAAGATTTAAGCAAAAGGTAAACTGGTCAAAATTGGGGACTTACATGAATAAACAGATGATTGGTCCCCAGTGGAGTCGCTATTATGTTATCACTCAGGTTGTTCCCTTTGACTCCCAAGGGAATACGGCCGAGGTAAACGCAGACCAACTTTGGACTGCAGGTTCTAGCCCACCTACAGTCAGAGAGGGCTCTCTCTTTTAGATTTAGCTTTGTTGAAAAGGGATTTTAGGCTAGGTATTTAGTTCAATTGGTTCTGTTTTGTTTTGGTGGGAAAATTGATGTTTTCAGGTAGAGAGGCAGAGCATAATCTAAGGGTTTCAAACCATTGGGGGTGGAGTCGAGGAGGGGGACTGCTGCTGCGTTTTTTCTTGGTCACAACAGAGGGAAAATGGAGCAAGACAGCTGCACATGAAACAATGTTTTAGGTTTAGGTGATGGAATGAAATGCTAAGTATTGAGAGGCAGTTAAGAATCTCTCAATCAGCTTAACAGAGGAGGTAACAGAGCGCTACCTAGGGGCAATGAAGAATCCCTAGATAATTGGCCAACACAAGTGAATCGGGGTAAACATGAGCTAGGAGGAATTCATATTCATAATCAATTCAATCAGAGGAAAACATAAAGAAATAGCAGAAATTGAGCATAGAGTGTATTTAAACAAATTCTAAGCTATTCTTTCTTTCTGCTATTTAGATAGTGGTAAACAATAAATAGAGGTAAGATACACTTATTGCTTCAGGTTGCAGCACAAGAATTCCATCTTCATATCTCCAACAACATTCATTTACAATAGTCAGTTTGCTCTCCAAGCTTTCAGCAATCTTTGATTATAGAAAAACTTAGGTATACAATGCGAGTCTCTACTGAAAATTCTCAATTAACCAACCCTTGTAACAATGCAGAGGGCGGTATATATAGGAAAAAACTTTCTACAACTACTTTTATTACATCTTGACCTAAACAGGTCATAAAGAATAATTAATTGACCTAATTCTATCTGAAATAAATGCATGAAAATATCTTTGGCCGCGCTGAGGGCCGCCATATCAAAACTGAGTAAATGATGTTGTCCTTGGTGGCTTGCTGCAGTGTTTTCTGAAATAAATGTGTATGGGTTTTTGTATCTCTGCTGTCTGGTGGCCTTGAATGCCTTAATTGTGATTTGAGGGCAAGGATGGGCTTACGCCTCCTGACTTGACTTTTCTGAGGGACTCATTAATGTACAGGTGCTTCGAGCCCCTAAAAAATCTTCGGCTGATACTCTTTGGCTGTTCTTCTTCCTCTGATACTCTTTGGCAATAAATTGGGATGGTGCTCTGACGTGCTGTGGGTCTAATCACATTTAATGGCCGCTGCTCGGCCTCTGTTTCCTTCAAAACTGTTTTCTGCTCCTTTCTGAGTGCTTCGCGAAGAAAAATGGTTCATTCGGCGCCTTTCGGGCTTGCTGAGGGCTGCCTGATGAAAAGATTCCCTAAAGATTCCCCATTTCGGCCTAAAAAACTGCCTTAGAAACTGATTCCGGGGCTCCCAAGCTGCGATTTTGCTCCTTCGTGCCAAAAAAGTGCTGATGACGTCAGCATGACGGGACGTTGTACGGCAGGTGATGTCAGTGATGACGTCAGCATGATGACATGGCGGGATGACGTCAGCAGGTGACGTCATCATTTACAGACAGTGAAGTGGCATGTACGGTGGCAGGGTATGGTAGCAGGAGGCCACGCAAGCGGACGACGTGTCGCGGTGATTGGGCAGGGGGGTGACGTGGTGCTTATGTCACAGGGGAGAGGGCAGTAAATGGTTTTGTGGCGCACCGCCTTTGGGGAAGGGTGGTTTTGGAGGGAGGGGCTCCGCCACACCCGAGAGCTTGATGCGTGGCGGGAGTAGGGTGGTAATACCGCCCATCTCCCGGACGCTAAGCTTCGGGCGGTTCAGGGATGGGAGGGCCTGTCAGCTGTAGATCTGCGGGGCGGATGATC
This sequence comes from Pinus tabuliformis, assembly GCA_031772625.1. Taxonomy (NCBI): domain Eukaryota; kingdom Viridiplantae; phylum Streptophyta; class Pinopsida; order Pinales; family Pinaceae; genus Pinus; species Pinus tabuliformis. The sequence goes on along the minus strand of CM062819.1, from coordinate 1,499,005,400 downwards.
CAACGGCTGGCGGCGATGGTGAGTCGGTGGGGGTATACGGGTAGGGAATATGCGCGAGATATTTTGAATTTAATAAAGCGCGTGGGTGGGTTTAGACTTAGGGAAAGGCGGGGTTTGAAGTTATATGGGTGGGTTAATGTATTTGCGCTCGGGACTTAGGGTAAGGGGTGAAACATGGGTTTAAAAATGGGTGCGATTAATATTTCACGTACAAACTTTGGGTTAGGGGTGGAATAGAGGGATTTTTGAGGGTTTTAGGGCTAGGGAAGAGGCTGTTAGCATGACCAGGTGTCATCTAACCCCTGTTATGACTCGGATGGGCTAAAAATAGCCCCGGATGGACCATTTTCTCCTGGACTTATAAAAAATATGGCTATATTGCCACGGAGAGGATATTTACATAGGGGAATTGTATATACAAAATTTTAGTAGGGGAAGGGGAAAACTGATAGGGAGTTATATACTAGAGTTAGTAGTTAATATGGAGATGATAAGCAGGCGCCAAGGTCACGGACCTTAGGCTAATTTTGGGAAAAAGTTTTGAAAAGAAATAAAATCCTTGAGTGAAGGAGATCTTTACCAAGGCAACTGATATGGATGATGATGAAACTATGAGGAATCAAGCAGATCTTGACCTCTTTGGGAAGTTAGTAAATGACTTGGGGAATTAGAAGAAGGGGGAGTTAGTTATGTCCACCTTTGAGCTCCTTTGCATGAAAACTGCCTGCACTGTGATCTGATCTGTAAAGATAAAGCACTTTGTAACACAAAATTGATCATAAATTATCATTCTGCAACCACACAGCTACCTACCCATCCTACCTTCCTAACATTTTTTCTTCTTTTGAATTGGGTACACTTAGACTTGGACCCAGATTTACAATTTTTCTTTTGAATGATTCCTACCTAGCTCTACACTTATTTCTGCCAGGGCCAGATTAAACAGTTGGGTCCCTTTGATTCTCTACCTAGCCAAGATTAAACTATTTGGACAGATATCATTCTCTATATTCTACAACAGGAAATTGAAACCTAGGGAGACCAAGATTAAACTGTTTGGATCTCCCTTAAATGAGAACTCTTCAAAACTGGAACTACTCATCAAAATTGGAATAGAGCAGCGGCACTTGAACTAAGCATACTTCATGTTAGCTTGTGGAAATATGGAACACTGCAGCCTGCAAAGTATGACATATTTGACATGTAAAAATGTCAATCATGAAAGATGAACACCTGCTGCAACAGGAGGCTAACACGCGTATTACTCATTCGTGCTATGCTTCAAACTCCACCGTTAAACTTTTTAAGCTGTTGTTAATTCCGTCATATAATCGAAATGCTAGCAATACTATGTGAATGCTGTCGTAATATAATGTTGTTTTAGAAAATTAGTGACAAGAATGTTCTAATACACCAAATTTACTGCCCTTGTCTTCTGAAGATGAGCTACTTCACAAAGATCCAAACATCTGTGCATGGGCTGCTTGCAATGTCCAGAGGAGAAAGTGTTGAGAAAAAGGCGTGCCAGCACCATATGGACGATATACACAAGTTCCAGCTGATAGGCAGAGTGTTCGTAAATGGCCGGTTCATCAGACTACTCAAGGTTCGTTCCATTGCCCTAATGCAGTTTAGGCCTTGCTGCTTAACGCATACTAGCACAACAACTTATATATAATAGTTGTTGTTGTTTAGGGTTTGCTGCTTAACGTATAATAGCACAGCAACGAATAGATAGATGCTAATTTCACACACAAGCATTCACAAGAAATAATAAACGGCCGCTGATCCAATTTCCATCCCTTAGGTTAGATCTCCTCAGATCTGATGTATTGAATGTGATTACTTAAGAGGCTGTAGAATTTATATCTGAATATGAAGAATTATTGGATTTGATTATATTTATGAATTTGACTATTTGTAAGATTTATCATTGGATATCAGGAATTATGAAAAGTGTTAATCAGTGACAAAATCTTATTTTCCAACCAGATTTGTCCCGACTTCTTTATTATTTTTACTTATTTAGATAATAAGTATAAACTTATTTTTACTTATTTTTTAAAAGCAGATATTGATAGAATGATATGCTTTCAGGGAGATTCGTAACTCAACTTCTTCGGCATCCTTAACATGATTGTTGATTGCTAGATCTTCCAGAATATTCACATTTTTGGAATATTCCGGATAGATGAGGATCTCACCCCGGATTCTGTGATATTCCAACATGCGCCATCAAGTTAAGTTCTACTATCTTCTTATTTTATAACAAGTCTCTAAAAATTAGTTACTTGTGGGGAATGACTTCCTTTTCGAATTCTTATTTTCTAATTCATTTCATTGGGTCATTATATCAAACTCTTCTTTTACATTGAATTAAAATCTGTACTGTATCTTATGTTAGAGCACGTCTTTGAAAATTAATTACTTATCTTCCCTTTCAGATTCTTATCTTTCAATTCATTTCGTCCGATCTTCCATTAAATTAGAATCTCGTACTACTATTATAATATTTTTCCTCGTTCAATCTGCATTCTTCAGATTATGTATTATATAAGTTATAGTATTTTTACTTGTATTAATAAAATTTTTTCCCAAATTATACAATAAAGTATTTATTATTTTATTATTTTTCTGGGAAAGATCTCTGCCTAATTAAATTATGTAAGATCATATTTTTAACAACATTGTTTAATGTATTCTAGTAATATTCCAACATGCGCCATCGAGTAAGAGTATATTAATGTAAGAGTATATTTTTAACAACATTGTTTAGTGGATTCTGTAATATTCCAACATGCGCCATCGAGTTAAGTTCTACTATCTTCTTATTTTAAATCAAGTCTCTAAAAATTAGTTACTTATGGGGGAATGACTTCCTTTTCGAATTCTTATTTTCTAATTCATTTCATTGGGTCAGTATATCAAACTCTTCTTTTACATTGAATTAAAATCTGTATTGTATCTTATGTTATAGCGCGTCTTTGAAAATTAATTACTTATCTTCCTTTCCAGATTCTTATCTTTCAATTCATTTCGTCGGATCTTGTATTGAATTAGAATCTCTATTGGGGATTTTTGTGGTAAAATCCCAAAAACAAAATAAACAAACTGAACACAGAGGCAATGCTCTGTTTCTCTCTTTCCACAGGATCTTTTGTGCACAGGGAAGCTTAAAAAAAAAATCTCTGAGAACAGAGTATCACACATCCACAAAATGATCTGTATTCATTAAAAACATAATGCTTGATACATATTCATCCTCTTTGCTGAGAGGGATTTACCAAAAATTACATTCAACAAAACTCTGTCTCCACCTGAGAATTTACGCTGCTAGGTAAAATTCTCTTTTTCTTTTACTGCTGTAAAACCCCTTTTACATTACTACTGTAAAACTATGTTTACATATGCAGTAAAATTTTCATTACATTTACAAAAAACTTTACTCACACCATATGATTCTTCATTCGCTCGCTTGCTTCCCCTTTGTTTGGACAACACCCAAAATACATTTCAACCTCTGTTCTTTTGTTTCGCACTGTTGTGCGTTTTTACATCATACATAAAAAAAATTACAGAAGCTCTCCACGTTTTTCATATGCACTGCTGTGCATTCATATCTTTTTTTACCACAGGAAACCAACACTTCTTTTGCTGCCGCGAGCTTCACCACGAGTCAAAAAACAACATACCATTACATTTGCGCTCCCTTGTTCTTTATCTTGCACTACTGTGCATTCATTTCCTCCTTGCAAAATCAACAAAGGTCAACTCAAAGAAAATATATGCGCTCCACTGTTTTTCCATATGCACTGTTGTGCAACAACACTTAATTTTTTGCTCCTGCCTCTTTTTCAAATGGTCAATACATAATAAAAATTCAATGCTTCTCCCCCTGTTCTTTCCTGTTGCCGCAAGCTCATATCACAATGGTCAACACTCCAAAACGTTAACCCCCCTTTTTTTTAATATGTAAACCATACATAAAAAATATCACATAACGTGTATGTCAAAACAAAATAATACATGCCATAAAACTTAAGAGTTTTACCAACCCTCTGCAAATGCCATTTAATTAATTTAGTCGGCGGTCAACTAGAATTCTTTTTACTCCACGCAAAGCTTTTAATAGCTGGCTCAAATGCAACTTTGGTTGATGGACGGCGGTGGAGGATTTCGGAAGGCCTCTTTATGCTGAACTTTACGTCCCGAAATGTAAGACTTGCTGACGTATAGAGAGGACCACGTGGCTGCATTACATTGTATCGGGCTCGATCATATGGAAACTGCTTGCTGGTCGAAGGTGGTCCGATATGCTGGTGGTTTTTGCTGAGTGGTTTTGTGCTGCCGTCATTTTCCATGTCCGCCTGCAGTTGGAATTAATATTCCAACACTCCCCTTTAATTTCAACTGCTGGGCATTCAATCATACCCAAACACCTCCTCACATAGAGGGATTCACCAACACTGCTGTTACAAAGACATCTTCCTCACATAGAGGGATTCACCAATTGCTGTTACAAAAATATCTTCCTCACACAGAGGGATTCACCAACACTACTTCTGATGCAGTTCCACAAACAATCAAAGTTGTCTTCTTCTTAACAGAGGGATTCACCTGAGACTGTGCTGAAGAGCACCTTCCTCATGATAGAGGGATTCACCAGTGTATGCTAAAAAGCATTTTCCTCTTGACAGAGGGATTTACCACACTATGCTGAAAAGCATCTTCCTCTTGACAGAGGCATTCACCAAAAGACAATAGATCTTCCTCTTAACAGAGGGATTCTCCAACATGCCTTCTTTAGAGGCACTTCAATCTGTCTCTTACACTCATTTACCACATACGCGCTGCAGCGTATTGCCTTTTGTTTTCTCAACAGAACATGTGCACAAATTTCACGTTGTTGTGTTTTCTTTGCGTTACATTTCACTTGTGCTACTGCACATACCCTTCCTGTTGTTTTCACAATGAACAACAACCAAAACTTCACGTTGTTGCCTGCTCCCCTTCATTGATTACAATCGCACTGTTGCTGTGTCTCACTTGCATTTTAGATGCAAACAACAAAAACTGCATTTACATTTACTACTGTAAAGAAAAATTTCTCTTACATGCGCTGCTGCCCATTACATTTCATTTCTTCAACAAAAAACTTCATGTTGCTGCATTTTTCATATTCACACTGCTGTGTGTTTTTACTACATATTCTCCAACAACAAAAACAAGACTTACATTACCCTTTTCACTGCTGTGTGAAAAATTTCATTGCATTCTCAAACACTGGGCATTTATGCTCTGTTGCGTTTTGCCCTCTTCTCATTTTCCTCTCACTGCTTTGCGTTTTCATTGCCAATACAAAACATTTCCATCTGCTGTGTATTACACTCACTCTGTTGTGAGTATATTCTCTCATATTACATAAAAAAATTCAATTGCTATGCATTTCAATGCATGTGCTCCACAAAAAAAATTTCCATGCTGCCCCTGTTCTATGTTCTACCTTCGCACTGTTGTGCGGGTCTCCTTGCTTTGCATTACAATGCATATACAATGCATATGATTCACATCTAATTCATCTTCATCTTCACTCACACACTATTGTGCGTTCTACTGCTTTTCATTTTTCTTATCGCGCTGCTGCACTTCACATTTCAACGCTGCCCATTTTTCTTCTCCGCACTTCTGTGCATATTGCATTGCATATGTGATAAAAAAATTACATTTTTCAACACTGCTGCATATTACATTTCAGAGGGATTAACAACAAAAATTTCATTTGCGCTCTGCTGCGCTGCAATACATCCTCCACGCAATCTCCATGCCCTGCAGACTTTTCTTCTCTGCTTTTATGGCAGATTTAATTCCATATCTCTCCCCTATAACAAGATCTTCATCAAAGAATGACTGTTAAAACAGTTCAGCAATAATGATTAATAATTACAGGCTCCCCCTTAACTGTATGCATTGTTTTCTTTTAGCAAATTTTTCTTAAAAGAAACTTAGATCAGCTTGAGAGCTCAAGGGACTTTCAGGCTGTATTTCCTTCTTTCTCCATACTTGTGTAACTTTCTTCTTTTGCATGGGTCTAGATTGTGTAAGAGCCCATGATAAGTTACAATCATGTGCCATATGCCCAATGTTATGACACTTGAAACATTCTACATTGCTCATGAATAAGAATTCATGATTTCTTCTTGTAAAATTATTTCTTGGAGATTGTCGGAGACTACAACATCTATCTCTATGAAATGCTCTACAGTCTTTTGCCATATGACCAAAGTTTGAGCAAGAGTAACAATAACTATAAAATGAAATTTGGTACCTGGGAGATGGAGGTTTCCTTGATGTACTTCTGAAGCCTTGCTGCCTTGAGATTCTTTGATGATAACCATTGCCTCTTGCCTCTTTGACATCAGCTACATTTTTTCTTGGAGCTGGTTTTCTACTTGGAGTAGGATTTCTTCTATTGTAGCCTTGATCTTTCTCCTTGCCTTTGCTGGAACTAGGAGCATCACCATTTCTTTCTGGCTTCTTCACATCTCCTTTGCTTAAAGCATTTTCATTCTTGTTTGAGGGTTCACCTACATACCCGAGTCCTGATTTATCAGATGGAGATCTGTGATAGCTGAGCATGTCATCCAAGGCTTGAGAGCTCTTCATGATTTTGTTCATCCCTTCAACCTTTTTCCTGAGGAGGACAATCTCTTCTTCCAATCTTTCACATTCATTACTCTTCTTTGCAAGTTGTTCCTCAGTTTCTTCTTTGCTACGAGTAGCTTCAGCTGCTGCTATTTTAAAAGAGACGATATATGTCTTCATTTTGGAGATTTCTGCTTGACTGCTCTCCATTTTCTTTTCAGCTTCTTGTGCCTACTTCCTAGCTTCTTGTAGTTCAGACTTAAGGGAGGAGACCTCTGCCTTGTACTGTCCAATCTCTTCTACAAGCTTATTCACTCTCTTGTGCCTTTGTTCAAGTTGACTTGTCAAGACATCTTCCTACTTCTCTGCTTTATTCAACTGATTTTTCATTGAGATGACTTCTTCATGATGTTTCCTCTTGCTTTCATCAAGTTCCTTCTTAAGCTTGGCGAGCTCTTCATCCCTTTCTTTTACTTGAAGTTTGATGAGATCAACCTTCTCATTTTCAGCTTCTATGATGGGTTCAGAATTTTCTTCTTCACTGATGGTCATGGTTAGTGCTCCCTTTGCATGAAGGTCATGAAGTCTGTTCCATATATCCTTTGCTGATGAATATTTTCCTAGATTCTTCTTCACAGAATCAGGCAGTCCATCCAAGATTATTTTTGCTGCTTGTGCATTACACTCCTTGGATTCTCTATCCATCTTGCTATCATCAATCACTGATTCCCAAATTTCAATCCCTTCAGACTTTAAGAAAGCCCTCATTTTTATTTCCCATATATCAAAGTTCCCATCGAACCTTGGAACCTCAAATAGAATGCTTTCAAATAGATTGTTTTCTATTTTAGTAGAAGAGGGAGACACAACCTCAGGAGGATTGGAGGCTTTCTTCTTTGACCTTGCCATTCTTAACTATGCTTCAAATTACCTGACTGTGTTTTTTAAAATGACTCACTGTTTCTTCAACAGCAACACAGAAAAAACTTTGAGGAATACCTGGGTTCTTTTGCCTGAGACTTCACTCTGCTGGAGAAGACTTGCTGCTGCAACAAGATTCTTTCCTTCAGCTTCTTTGACACTTTTAAAGAGCCTGAACCAGCTCTGTCACCATCAAAGAGCCTGGACCAGCTCTCATACCACTGTTGGGGATTTTTCTGGTAAAATCCCAAAAACAAAATAAACAAACTGAACACAGAGGCAATGCTCTGTTTCACTCTTTCCAAAGGATCTTTTGTGCACAGGGAAGCTTCAAAAAAAAATCTCTGAGAACAGAGTATTACACATCCACAAAATGATCTGTATTCATTAAAAACATAATGCCTGATACATATTCATCCTCTTTGCTGAGAGGGATTTACCAGAAATTACATTCAACAAAACTCTGTATCCACCTGAGAATTTACGCTGCTGGGTAAAATTCTCTTTTTCTTTTACTGCTGTAAAACCCCTTTTACATTACTACTGTAAAACTATTTTTACATATGCAGTAAAATTTTCATTACATTTACAAAAAACTTTACTCACACCATATGATTCTTCATTCGCTCACTTGCTTCCCCTTTGTTTGGACAACACCCAAAATACATTTCAACCTTTGTTCTTTTGTTTCGCACTGTTGTGCGTTTTTACATCATACATAAAAAAAATTACAGAAGCTCTCTCCCCGTTTTTCATATGCACTGCTGTGCATTCATATCTTTTCTTACCACAGGAAACCAACACTTCTTTTGCTTCCGCGAGCTTCACCACTAGTCAAAAAACAACATACCATTACATTTGCGCTCCCTTGTTCTTTATCTTGCACTGCTGTGCATTCATTTCCTCCTTGCAAAATCAACAAAGGTCAACTCAAAGGAAATATATGCGCTCCACCGTTTTTCCATATGCACTGCTATGCAACAACACTTAATTTTTTCTTTTTGCTCCTGCCTCTTTTTCAAATGGTCAATACATAATAAAAATTCAATGCTTCTCCCCCTGTTCTTTCCTGCTGCCGCAAGCTCATATCACAATGGTCAACACTCCAAAACGTTAACCCCCCTTTTTTTTTAATATGTATACCATACATAAAAAAATATCACATAACGTGTATGTCAAAACAAAATAATACATGCCGTAAAACTTAAGAGTTTTACCAACCCTCTGCAAATGCCATTTAATTCTCAGCATGGCATTTAATTAATTTAGTCGGCGGTCAACCAGAATTCTTTTTACTCCACGCAAAGCTTTTAATTGCTGGCTCAAATGCAACTTTGGTTGATGGACGGCGGAGGACGAAGAAGCAAATCGGACGGCGGTGGAGGATTTCGGAAGGCCTCTTTATGCTGAACTTTACGTCCCGAAATGTCAGACTTGCTGACGTATAGAGAGGACCACGTGGCTGCATTACATTGTATCGGGCTCGATCATACGGAAACTGCTTGCTGGTCGAAGGCGGTCCGATATGCTGGTGGTTTTTGCTGAGCGGTTTTGTGCTGCCGTCGTTGTCCACGTCCGCCTGCAGTTGGAATTAATATTCCAACAATCTCGTACTAATATTATAATATCTTTCCTCGTTCAATCTACATTCTTCAGATTATATATTATATAAGTTATAGTATTTTTACTTGTACTAATAATTTTTTTTCCCAAATTATAGAATAAAGTATTTATTATTTTATTATTTCAATATTTTTCTGGGAAAGATCTCTGCCTAATGAAATTATGTAAGATCATATTTTTAACAACATTGTTTAGTGTATTCTAGTTCAATGGTTAAATCTATTTATATGTATTATAAATTCGCTTTAATTTTAGAGATCAAGCTGTAAATTTTCATTTTTTTATTTTTTCATTTCAAAAGACGGTTGACCTGATTTCTCTTTACCTATCATAAATCTATAATCTGTACTTCACATGAATATATATGTGTTTTTTTAAATGGATAAACAGGTAATTTCTACATTAAGTTTTTATAAGATGCATTGTTAAAATGTTTTAATATTTTAACTTTTATAATTCTTTCAATGTTGTTAATATTTATTATTTAAAAATTATTGATAATAAAAAATATTTCAATATCTATTATAATTAAAATATTTGAGTATTAATAATGTAATTTACATATAATAATTGACATATATATTATACTTAAAAGTAATATGTTTTTTTAATATTATATATTTTTTTTAGATAGTTGATATCAATTTTATATTAAATATTTAGAAAATTAGAAATGTCTTTAATAATGATTTATAAAAATGTATAACAATAATTTAATAACAATTATTTATTAAATTAGGTAAAAAAGTAAGAATCTTGAAACATTTATCAAACCCAAGGACACTTATTCTAATTTTATGTATGACAATAGTAACTTGGAGGAAGTGTTTCTTACAAATACCTAGGAATTGATATTCATCACAATCTCAACTCCAACTAGAGCATTCAGAAAAGGATTAATGGGGGGTGGAAAACTTATTTTGGTCTTGATATTCATCACAATCTCAACTTGAACTATAGCATTCAGAAAAAGATTAATGGAGGGTGGAAAACTTATTTTGGTCTTGAGAATAATTGTAAAACGGAAAACCTCTTAATGTGGGATAGAAAGAAGTTAATCTTTGAAACTTTAATCACTCATGTTATCTTATATGGATGCGAGGTTTGGGGTTGCAACATATATAGATAATCGTGGAGAAATATTGAGCAAATTCAGAAGCATTTTATACCCTATAACCTCAAAATTAAAAGCAATACACCCTATCCTATTCTCCTTATAGAAGTGGGTCTTTCCCCTATGGAGAGCCTAGCTATGACTAGACTTCTATTGTTCAACCACAAACTCAATAACATAGGAGACCATAGACTTCCTAAGTTTTCCACCCAAAACCACCTAAGGCTCAAACGAGGTTGGTATAGAGACACGAGCGCATGGTTAAACCATTGGTAGATCAATGAGAATATTTCATTACAAAACATTAATAACATTAAAAATATTTTTACTTCTAAGTTGAAAGAAAAATTGTGGTGTGAGAAAGATTTAGCATCTAAAAGAAAATTAAGATATTATATGGAGGTCATCAACCCCACCCTAGAAGATCAAAAGTATCTCTCTATTTTAACTAGCTCAAAGAAGAAAATTAATATAACGAAGATTAGAACTAACTCTAATGAGCTCCATAGTGAAAAAGGTGTAGTTCCTAAAACACCATGGATGGAAAGGATGTGTCATCTGTGTGAGAATATGAACATCGGGGATGAAAATCACTTCCTCTTAGAGTGCCCCACGTACAGCAACATTAGATCTCACTTTCATAATCTTTGTTGCAATACTCACATTCCTAGCCTTTTACTATGTCAATATTATAGTGAGCTCTAGAGGCTTCTCTCCAAGCTTTTTGACCATAGGAATAAAATCTTAAATCAAACTAAATAATTCATTTCTTTAGGTCCCATAAACCAAAATTTGAGGTTAACCACCATCATCATCAAATATAATTAATAAAATAAATTTATATTATAATATTTTGTATTTTTTATTTTTTAAATAAATTAAAATTTTGATATTTTAAAAAACAATTATTAATGAATAATTATAAAAAAATATAATGTGATTATATGTTAGTGGTCTATGAAACAGTAAGATATATATTTGTATGAAATAAATATTAAGAAATAAAAAAAATGTAATGTGATTATATTGTGTGGGTATTTAGAATTTTTTTTTTATATAATTTGTTGTTTTTTCAAAATTATAATTAAAAATTCTAATTATCGTTGGTTATGGTAGCATTACTTTCAATTTTATTTTATTTTATTCTACTGTTTCACTTTTCCTTATCTGGTTGTCTAATAGATGTACAAACTATTTGGAAATCATATGCTTATTATAAATAAATTATTTGGAAATCACATGTTTATTATAAATAAAATTTTACATTTTTATTGAAATTTTTTAATTTAATTTAATTTAATTTTTTTTATTTTAAGTATTTTTTGACAATTAATTAAATCTTTTTATTTTTTTAAATATTACTTTCAAGCTTATTTACCTAGTCATTGCTTTAGTCATTACGGGCGTAAAATGTATTATATAAACCATAAAATCAAAATTCGAATCCCATTCAAACCAACAAAGAAGAAGAAATACTCCTACAAAATATTAGATAGGGTTATGCTATCGTTTGCCACCATTCAATATGTGTTTTCTTTTTATAAGTTATAAAAATATAATGTTGTTATTAAATACACCAGAATTAACCTATGGCGGAAAGATTTTAGTGTTTTTTTTTCTTTGTTTTTTCTTTTTTTTAATATTTTTTTACAAGTAATGAGAAGGACATCTCCAAAGTCAATTTTATTAATTTTATTTATTTATAAACATAATTAAAAAATTGATATTAATATAGATATGTGGGAAGGATCAAACCTACATCAAAAGTTTCTATCAAGCTACATTTTTCCATCTTTCCATCTAGGCCAAGGGCTCATATAAAGTACATTATCAAATTCGTTAGGGCTCTTGTTCCTTAATGTGGTCAACATGTATATAGAAAAATAGAGAATGCCCAATATTATACAAGTTTTTACTTACATAAGAAAATTATTTAGTAGATCCAACTTAATGAGGGGCTAGTTGAAATGGTACATTTTTCATCACCTCAAGGTCCACTTTATGGGGGATTTAATACTCATTAAGGAAATGTGCGATTTGAATATTGAAATGAGGAATTTGGATGGTAATGATCCCATAACATGGATATTCCAAACGAAGATATATATTGGTCTACACCAAGTGATAATATCACAAAAAGTAAATAATACATATATTTGTTTAGAGAAAGGATCAATTTCTAGGGTATTGATGGATTTATGAAAGATAAGAGGATTCCCATAACATCAGTAATTTAGATGTTAATTATCCCATAACATGGATATTTTAAATGAAGCAATATATTGGTCTACATCAAGTGATAGTATTAAAAGAATAAATTATTGCATCCATGTGTTTAGAGAAAGGATCAGTTTCTAGGGTATTGATGGATTCATAAAAGATAAGAGGATTCTATTATATCTTAAACAACTTTTACAAAGGAATTGATAGCACATTACACGGATATTGAGAAAAATGCATTCTTTGGTCAATTGATAAAACTTGAACAAGTAGATCTAACCGTAGAGTACATTCAACAATTCCAAATGTTGAATTTTATGGTAGTGAACATTCCAAAGGAAAATATTGTGAGAGATTTATTTATGGTAACCTTAAATAAAAGAATCCAATGTTAGGTATATATCTTTGAATCTAAATCCCAAGAGAACGCTTTCAATATAAAAAGGAAAGTTGGAAATAAACTTGTCGCTATTATAGGATTGGTCATAGACAATTGTAGATCACGGTCTCTCTTTTAAAGTCACTCTAATGATAAGGTTGACACCTTAAGTAATGGATGAATTAATAAATAATAGACTATGTTTAATTTGTGACAAAAAGAGTAATAATGCACATAAATGTAGCATGAAGAAAATATTCTACATAGACTATGAATAGGAAAAAGATCAAGAATTGGAAGTGTCACGAGATATAGAGCTATAAGGGACTACTCCAATACTATCTTGTCATAGATTGGTCAGTGTTAGTACTCCACAAACCATCAAGATATAAGAATATATCAAAAAGAAAAATGTAACATTGTTAATTTATTATGGTAGTGCCCATACCTTCATCAATTAGAAATTGGTAAATATTCTTAGCTTCTTTGTATTTCCAATAGTTGAATTTCAAGTAATGATTGTAGATGGAGGTGCCATAACTGGTTTAGGGAAGTGTAGTTTTACTAATACAAAATGGGTGAGTATTTGTTGGATATTACCATGATTTCAATCCCAGTGGCTAGCGATGATGATGTAATATGGTCCAATGATTTGAACATTGGGAACAATGTCCCTTAATTTCTATGAAATTTTCATGATACTTTCCTTAGAAGGTAAGGGAATTGATCCTATAGGAATGGAAGGGAAAAAATTTATAATGATAAACTCTAATAGAATAACTAAATTGTTGAAAAAGTGACTCGGTGGTTTAATAATAAAATTAAACTCATTATTTGTTCAAACATCTATCTCATCTACTCAAGGTTATCATTAAAAAGTTATCAATAATCATTTCAAGATATTTGGAGAGATGTGTGAGGGTCCTCCACCCTCTCATGATGATGACATTAGAAATTATTTCTAACATTGAAGAGTGCCACTTAACATTAGGCCTTCTACGTATCCATATGCCTAAAACAATAATATCTAATGTTTAATTCAGTAAATGTTAGAGCGTCGAATCGTTCAATTTAGCCACAATCGTCTCTCTTAAATAATATTGATGGTTAAATTAAAGGATGGTGCATGGAATTCATGTCCAAAAATGCTAATGCAAAGATATTATGGACTTTGTAATGTGTCAGATAGCATTAGAAGTATTGCTTACAAATTCGAGCCTCTTCGATCTTCGTATGTATATCCAATCTTCAAGGATTGTTTGTTAAAGAATGTATTCAATGATAATCTACTAGTGTATACTAATCTACTAGACTAAATAAAGAAGGGAATATTATAATATAACTAAGAAAAATATGTTGAAACAAAGATTAAGTAGATAAGAACTTGAGCTACTAATGAGTACCTTGTCAAATGAAAGAACCTGCTAGTGGAATAGGGGACATTGGAAGATGATCTATTCATGTAGAAACACCCATAGTTAGTCAAGTTTTTAGTAAAATACATTTTTCAAGGGGAGAGGTATGTTAATCCCTAAATAAGCTCTATATTAACTCTAAATCCTCTTACTAGAATGCAAATACTATGTTATATTATGTCCATTATTATATTTGATGTAGGCAATAATGTTTTATTATAATTTTAACCATTTTCCCCTATATATACTAATGAGTCATAATATTATAAGGATCATGTATTATATTTTGTTGTATTTAATTCAAAAGGAGGTTCCACCCTTTCTACCATTGAAGTGGATTGTATTCGTCGACTTCTTATAATTGTTAAGGTGCATGGTTCATAAAAACGTATTCGTCACTTACTTTTGTAAATACGTTTAATGGTATAGTTGACCCTGTTTGTATTCAGATCTATTAGTGGATGATATGCTCTGATAAAATTTATATTTATAAAAAAACATTTAAATAATCCTATTAAAAAGTTTGAAATTAACTTTGGATCTTTGTATGAAACAATTTCTTTAGGTATTTGATGCAACCTGGTAATTTCTTATAGGTGTATTTATGCAATATTGCATGCCTTAGGACTTATTTTCAGTAGAGTAAAATGTGAATCCTTTATCGAATTATCCACTTCCACCATTTTTGGATCATATTGCCTTTCTATTCTAGGTAACTAAGCAATAAAATTAAATTCTTTACCACTTCCCATTTGTGCTCTAGAATTATCGACGACTATAGAAAACCTCATTGGTGTCTATTCTTAGATCTCACTCCTCAATATTCCATGCTCCTAGGGATGCAATGACCAAATCCTTTTTCATTCCTACACAAAAGTATTGGATTCTTATTACTGCAACTATTTTCTAGCAACTAAGATTTCCTACATATGTAACATATTGCATTTCCCTTAACGATAACTTTATTAATTCTATAAAATTGGGAACATATGCATTGTTTTTATTTTTAAATATTCAGTAATTTGCTACCCTATAGTTGTTAAAAAAAAATCTACATCTTCCTATTTCAATCCTTGTTTTAACTATCTATAATTCTTGTTTATAATAAAAGCCTCTAAAGTTCTACCCTTCATATTCATTCTATGCACACTAGTAGTTGTAGCATTCATGACATGTACCCCTTTGATAAACATGTAAATTTCCTTTTCCTTTAGTGTAACACCACTACTCGATCCATGCAACACAAATAGCATGTATATTTGAAACATAGTTTTGTGAGTAGATTTTTTTTTAGGGTTGTTGTGCTTGTGCACATGAGTGTTCTTGTTTTGGATATTTCATCCCCAAACATACACGTTATTAATTGAATATGTGTTTCAAGAGTAAAAGGACTGGAAATTAAATATGATAACGCATTCTTGTTAATAAAAATATATAATTGTCACATACTAATCAAATGTAAAGAGTTTGGGGGGTTGAGACTCATATGATTTTATAATCATTAAAAAGGAGAAAATACATACAAACAATCTTCATTAAGTGTCGTCAAAGAGTGTTAAGTGTAACATAAAAACATGCATACAAAAAGAGGGATGTTGGCACTATGAGGGTTCATTCATTCAACATCCATTCATTTAGCAATGGAAGCATCAAGAGAGCTATGGATGGGAGCCTGGAAGGGTACCTGGAAGATCCTCAAGAGAAGTGGACATATTGGAAGCAACATGATTGTAGAAAATTATTGTCTAACCAAGTAAGGTGCCTTGAAATGTGGCAGAATAGCACGAGGGGCCATAGGTATAGGGAAGGGTGTGTACCACTTGGGTGGAGGTTAACAAGGAATGTGATCCTTGTAGTTAGATGTTTATGTCTTTTGTTACCTTAAATGTGTGAGTGCCTGCAAGGGTACCTATAAGGCACCTAAGGGTAGTAGAACTCCTAAAGTTGTAGGACTCTAGAACACCCCTCACTAGCTTATATATAGGATGTTGGGGGATGTGAGCATGCTATTTAGAGGTTTCCCATTTTGGTAGCTTGGTTACTTAATGGTTACTATGCATGTAATAGGACCTAGATTAGCTAATTCCAATGGATTCAAAACCCCAAATTTGGGGTGACTCACTGTTGGGAGAAAATGAATAGTGTGGTCTATGGCTCAATGGAATGTTGAAGGTCTATAATTAATTGGGCACAAACTAAAGGATAAGTATTCATCTTCTTTATTTATTTCCACTGCAATGTTTTAGTGGAATGTGTCTAAATGTTAATTTAAAGAATATAATAATGCGAGGAATTATTTTCACATATTTTTATTCCATCTATCATTCATTTAGTTATGAAGTTCATCATTTCGAAATTTCCCTATATAAAGGATAAATTTCCAATTACAGGTTACCAACGATATGAGAGATAGAATTAGACCTCAACATAGGCTGGAAAAAAGCTACCAAAGGGCTGAGGGATGTTATAGGTGGTGTCAGAGCAATGGTTGCAATATTGGACTTGTGTAGGACAAGTCTAAAAATGATCTTATATAGGTGATTAGATATTGATCCAGGACTTTAATGATAGCTCAAATTTCAAAGTGTTCTAAAGAGTTTCAAACCTGAGTGACCGGATAGATCTCATCATCCTGATTCCGGCACTGTGAACAGTTCAAAAAACCCATACCATATAAAGGAGTTATCATAATTTGAATAGCCTAGTAAACTGTAATTTTTTTACATCTGACCAATATTAATTTGGTTTTTTAAAATATTAAAAAAAAGTATATTCCTTGGAATATTGCCTAGAATATTCCCGTTTGGGGTAAGCACTAAACCTTTCCTTAAACATCTTTATTTAAGTTTTGTATTGAGCACGTGGGTACTATTCAAAAAGTGGTAAGTGGCATCCCATGCACCCTAAAGGCTGGAAATGGTATTTCAAAAATTCACACGATTAACCTTAGTGGTCGACACATAGCACAGGAAAACTATTTTTCTCGCACGCTCCTGACCTGATATTGGTCGTGCAAGAATCTGCACGAGATTACACGACAACCATTCGATTGGATGGGTCACATCATCAGTGGAGATAGTCCAAGTTAGTTGGTGAGCGGATGACGCCATATCCATTGCATCGACTGGGATAGATCGACGATGGAGATTCCCTAACCACCGAGATTATACCGCCTCATATGTGCACCCAAAAAGTTATTTTAATGGATCACCTTCGACGGTCAGCCTAGTGGAGCAGAAAAATTTATGTGGAATGCTAAGTTTAATTGGATTTAGGTGCAGTTCACCAAATTTGGTGGAGTATCCCTAAGGGATATTGATTAAATGCACTCCAGGAGAAGTTTTCGACCATAGAGAGAGAGGGAAACAAGATGCTAGCTAGGCTAATTGGAGCCTTCTGAAGCCAATGGAATAGTCTAGAGAAGCTGAAGAAGTCATCTTCATAGATATTTTCACCTAGGCAGATTTTGGAGCTCAAGGCCACCATGAGTTGGAGGCAGTTGTAGGAGCTACCAATACTCATTTTCAGCAAACCAATAGCCATTCCTGACTGTAATGAGCATTCTAAATCCATTGTAGTGATTTTCAAAAGCATTTGAAGTCTTCTAAAGGCCGATATGCTACAGGGAAGTTTTAGTCACCCTAGTGCCAACCGTGGAGGAAGGCCTAGTATGGGGATCCAGTGTTCATTTTGAGCAAATGATCAATCTATTTTAGGTGTCTGATATGTGCTGGAGATAGTAGATGAGGTTTCAGTGACAATTAGAGAGTTATGATGGAGTTAGTGCTATCAACAAGCTCACGGTAGCTCAATGCACCGATTGAAGGAATCAATTCTAAGGGAGCTTAGATCTGTTTGTAGAGTGATGACAGCCATGATAGGGATATAGATTGTATTCTAAGCCCATTGGTTCAGTTCATTAACCTTTGGAGTTAAGTGTGGAACTTGTAAAAGAAACTTTGCCATAATCCCAAAGAGCCAAGTCAAGATGACAAAAGCTCAAGGAGATGTAGCCGACGATATTCGGGTGAACTCCTAGATTAAATTTGTTGTTATGTGTGGTTGTTTATTTGCTGCATTATATGGCTACTATATGTGTTTAATATCAGCAGAAAAAGATGGAATGAAAGCACTTAAAAAGTTAAAATGAAGAGACATACACTTGTTTCAAGTATTTAATTCCACAAATGTCATATATAAGCTAGATCATTTATTTGTTTAACTAAGTAGGAGGTTCTTGTAAGAATAACAAGTTAACAAACCCCCATTTTAGATCAGGTGGTATCAGAGAACATTGCTTGATTCATAGAGAAATTGGTTGCTTGATTGAAAGAGAAATAGGTTGCTTGATTGATAGAGCAATAGGTTGCTTGTTTGACTTGACAGGTGTTTAAACAGTATAAAGAATTTGACTATTTGAGTGTTTGTAAAATGACTACTGTTTGAGTTTGCAAAGTTGAAGGGAAACCTACTAATAGCTAAGTCTCAGAGAAGACAAGAACAAAGAAGAGCTGAAGGAATTCTCCTTACCCAAAGACCTCAAGGCAACCATTGAAGCACAAGAGGGTTTGTTTGCAAAAGGCTGCTTGAATAAGAGTTTGACTCCACAACCATTAGTTATTTGAAAGCTTTGTGAATTATGTTGAAGTTCTTTTGTTCATTTCTATAATGACAACTTCTACAAGTGAGTTTTCAAAATCCTCCTCCTTCACAAGATTCTTTGATGAAGACATGCAGCGAGATTTTTTCATCATGATGGATATGGTGAAACAAATGCATGAAGATGAAAGGAAGATCACAAAACTTCAAGAGAAGTTGAATTCCATGATGGAAGAGAAGCAGTTGGTTTTTGACAAATTGCAGGAAACGGAGAGCCAACTTCATATTGCAAATATGAACCTAGAAAGGATGTGTGAGTTGGAGACACATCTCCTTGTTGCCGAAGAAGCCTTGGTCAAGCATCAGTTTGAAGAAGACGTAAACAATCCTAGTTTGTCTTCAATTTCCTCTAAGAATGATTATGTTGGTTCTTTTGAAAAACATACAAAAGGCATATGGTCCAAGTTGATGTCAAAAATGGTCTATGAAGGAAAAGGATTGGGCAAACATGCACAAGGCATAGTTGAGGGAATAACGGTTGAGGAAAGGCCTAAGTATTTGGGTCTTGGCTATGGACAATCTTGTAGAGAAAGTTCCATGAAGGCAATTGAAACAGTTCCTAGAAGGAGTTTCATTTTAGCCTCTCTACCTCAAGTTTGTAAAGATTGTATTCATGGGGAATGCAATTGTTCGAAACGTACTTTGCAAGAAGAAGGTGTTCATAAGCATACACTCGAACAAGGGAGTTGTGAGAGCTCTAAAATCATTGAAGAGATTGATGGTGTTCTGAAGGGAGCCAATTCTTCATTCAATTCACCTTATCATGAAAGCAACAAAGGTGAAAGAGAAAGGTATAAATATGATTTAAATCACATTTCTTTTGATTAGGTTAAGAATAGTAAATTTCCAAATAAGCATTGGAAAAAAATTGCATGTTCCTTTTGTGGTTTGGTTAACCATAGTGTTTCTAGATGTTGGAAGAAAATGGCCACATATAGGAAACTTTTGAAGAAAAGCAGGCAAGAAGCCAAAGGTCGATTGGACAAGGAAAATTATGTTGTAAAAAAGATGAATATGTGTTGCAATTATTGCCATAAGCAAGGACATGTTTCTGAAAAGTGTTGGCTTTTGAATCCAATAATGCTTCCACGAAATTTGAAGAAGGTGGAAAACGATAATGGCAAGAATGGAAATGAAGTTTCCATAATTGATGTGTTTCAGGATGATTCACATGTTGATGTCAATGTGCAGTTAGAGGAAGCGGATTTGATGTGGATTGGTCAAAAATGGTTAGAGTTCTTATCCAATTAAAGTTTCATGTCTCTTGATTTGGTACATTTTTTTGCCAATGGAATGCAAGTTGCAGGGTTTTACCAAAAAGGTGAATGGAAAAGTTGAGTATGAGACTCACTTTATTACAACAAAATTATGTTATTTCAGCTTTGCAAGTAGATTTACATATGATTGATGATCTTGTACTTATGATTGTGCTTGAGAGAAAGTTGAAGAAGGGAATACATGCATGAGAATGGTACGTATGAACAAAGGAATGTTGATGACTTCATTATATTTGAACATGTTGTTTAAACATGCATGCAATGTCATATTGACTTGGAAAATTTGATTATGTGTCCAAGATTGAAAAATGGAGATAATGATGAAGTGTTTCACAAGAGGTGGAATTGTTGCTACTTTGAAAAAAGAATCATCAAGTTCTTTTTGTACATGCTTGACTTGGAGAGTCAGTTGTTTGGAAAGGTATGTTTTTGTCGGCTTGTGATTTAGTCGATCATTTGTACACAAGATGTAAGAGACATGATGATGATTCACATAATGTGAATTTATGTCGTCAAGTTGTTTCTTGCATTATGTTGTTTTTAACAAGATGTCAGAAGAAGATTTGCAGCAGCAAAAGTTGCCGTAGAAGTGTCTTGGTAAGAAGTGGTTTGACTTCTTGACACAGTAAAACATACTTTCATTGGCACATATGCAAATATCACTTAAGTATGCATATATTTATCATGTAATCTCACATTTGTTTGAGCCACATTGGGTTGATGATCAAGGAAGTGATGTTCAACTACCTTTTGTAAACATCTCAACAAGAATTTTGAATGAGTTCAAGGAAGACAATTCTTAATAGTAGGACAAGCGCATCTAGGAAGGGAAGTGTCAACTACCTTCGAGTTTTGGTTCAAAGGAACTTGTAATGCAAGGCAAGTGTAAGGAGGCTGAAAAGAAGAGGGTGTCATACTCTCATTTACTGTATAGATCAGTATATCAGTATTTTTGGGTCCAAAAGATTCCTAATGGGGAAGAGTGATCAAATATTGGTCTAGGACCTTAATGATTGCTCAAATTTCAAAGTGTTCAAAAGAGTGTCGAACCTAAGTGACCAGATAGATCTCATCTTTCTGATTCTAGTGTTGCGAATGGTTCAAAAAGCTGATACAGTATGAAGGAGTTATCGTAATTTGAAAAGTCCAGTAAACTGTAATTTTTGGATATTTGACCAAGATTAATTTTGTTTTTGAAAATATTTTAAAAAGGTATATTCCAAGGAATATTCCTTGGAATATTCACTAGAATATTCCCATTTGCGGTAAGCGCTAAACCTTTCCTTAAACGTCTTTCTTTCAGTTCGGTATTGAGCATGTGGGTAGTATTTGAAAAGTTGTAAGCATGCCCTAAAGGCTAGAAATGGTATTTCTAAAATTCACGCGATTAACCTTAGTGTTCGACACGTAACATAGGAAAAACACTTTTCTTGCGCGCTCTCAAACTGATATTGGTCATGCAAGAATCTGCGTGAGATTGCACGATAGTTGTTCAATTGGATGGGTCACATCGATTCTGGGAGATCGTTTAGGTTAGTTGGTGAGTGGACGACATCATATCTGTTGGATCGAGCGAGATAGATCGATAGTGGAGATTCCCTAACCACCAAGATTATACCGCCTCATATGAGCACACAAAAATTATTGTAACAGCTCACCTCTGACAGTCAACCTGGTGGAGTGGAAAAATTTAGGCAGAATTCTAAGTTTAACTGGAGTTAGGTGTAGTTGAACAAATTTGGTGGAGTATCCCTAGGGGATATTGATTAAATGAACTCCGGGAGCAGTTTTCAACCAGAGAGAGAGGGAAACAAGAGGCTAGCTAGGATATTTGGAGCCTTCTGAAGCCAATGGAATATTCCAAAGAAGTTGAGGAAGTCATCCTCATAGATATTTTCATCCAGGGAGATTTTGGAGCTCAGGGCCACTAGGAGTTGGAGGTAGTTGTAGGAGCTACCAGTACTCATTCTCAGCAAACCAATAGTCATTCCTAACTGTAATGTGCATTCTGAATCCATTGCAGGGAATTGCATAAGCATATGAAGACTTCTAAAGGCCAAGATAAGACAGAGAAGTTTCAGGCAGCCCAATGCCCACCATGGAGGAAGGCCTAGTTTAGGGATGAAATGTTCATTCTGAGCAAATGATCAGACTATTTTTGGTGTCTGATATGTGTTGGAGATAGTAGATGAGGTTTTTGTTATAGTTAAAGAGTTCTGAAGGATTTAGTGCTATCAAGAAGCTCAGGGTAGCTCAGTGCACAGATTGAAGGAATCAAGTCTAAGGGAGCTTAGATCTGTTTGCAGAGTGATGACAGCCATGAAAAGGATATAGATGGTATTCTAAGCCCATCAGCTCAGTTCAATAACCTTTGGAGTTATGTGTGGAACTTACAAAAGAAACTTTTCCATAATCCCAAAGAGCCAAGTCAAGATGACAAAAGCTCAAGGAGACATATCCCACGATATTTAGGTGAACTCCTAGATTAAATTTGTTATTATGTGTGGTTTTTTATTTGCTGCATTATATGGCTATTATATGTGTTTAATATTAGTAGAAACAAATGGACTTAAAGCACTTAAACAGATAAAATGAAGATACATATACCGGTTTCAAATATATAATTCCGCAAAAGTCATATATAAGCTAGATCATTTATTTGTTTAACTGAGTGGGAGGTTCTTGTAAGAATAACAAGTTAAAAAACCCCCATTTTAGATCAATAGGTTGTAGGTGAAGTACCTGAAAAAATGTTGATATGTGGATTCCTTCCAACTGTTTGTGAAAGCTTCCCAAGTCGAATTAGAGAAAATTATGAGGAATTTGAGGACGTTAGATCTAGGGATTAAAAAAATATCAATTTTAAACAAATTGAATAAATTTCTGGTTGAAATGGGATGAATTATGGAGTGAACCTACAACCCTAGGATTGCAGGGGTCGAATACAGGCCATTCGATGGATTTTAGGTATTTAGATTAAAAATATCAGATAGTTAATCATCATCAACAATAATAGATCTAATGACCCATGTTAATTGTGGGGCTATCTCATTTTCAAAATTTAATGAGTTATGCGGGGGGAATCCATGGTGACAAGTAGTGCACCCACTAACTGTTTAGATAAATGGTCAACCATTGTATATTAATAACCAAGAGTGATCGCGGTGGCCCCCATTGTTGTATATTTTACTGACATAGAGGGTTGTGGATTGGATTAGCTCCAAACCACCCACGTGAAATTAATTATGTAGTTCAATTATATTTCCCACTTTGCCATATTTGAAACTGTTGTTCGGTGGCTCAATTCTACCAATGGTTTCATGTAGGTAACTTCACATGATCATGCAGTCGAGGTGAGGAAGGTGACTTGGTGGACAAATAAGTGTTCGTGAGAGAGACAAATAGGCATAGCAAAAAAATTATGTTGCCATGGAAAATTGCATAGATAGTTGATGTGGAATTCCATCTCAACATGGAATTATCATGGCATCATCTATTACATCACCAACCAAAGAACTTGGAGAAATTTTTTGAAAATTTCCCCCAAAGTGAGACAAAATGGATTTTAAGGAATTAAAATTGGAAGGAAACATTCATTCAAATCTTGAAGGGAGTTTACAAAGGTTTCTTCAAGCACAATGAGAACCAAAAACCTGAAAAGTACAGGCAGTTATTTATTTCTCGAAGAAAGCAACAGACACAAAGAGGGCTTCCATTTTTCTAGAGATAGTTACAAAACACACTTATGGGAAAATATGACTTGTCTAGGGGAGTAAATCAACCTAAATTTCAGTAATTTTTTCTAAATTATTTCTAATTTTATAGGTCATCCACTTGGAAGGCATTTTTAAGGGCCTAAAAAAAATTTTCAAGTAGCAAAAAACCTTCGCAATTAATGGTGCCTATACAAACACCATCTACATCTCAGGTAGAATATCTTGGATAGAGATTTAAAACAACACAATGTAACCACAAAATGGAGTTAATATGCAGGAGTTATGACCAAAACATTATGAATGAAAAATAAGGCATATAGTCACTTCAGAATGGTGTAATGTAGAAATGAGAGCTTACATTGGGGTGTTAAAGTAGTCCATGGAAATATAATTGACTATAAAACCTAGCCATGGAGCTACATTTCTAAATTTGGGTGTATAATTATTTAGGAAATTAGAAATACTATGTTGTGACAAAACAAAAAATTGGGGGTAAATAAGATAGAAGCTTCAATGGGAACACACTAAATATTAGGACTCATATTTGGACAAACAAACGAGTGAAAAAAATATATATAAATGAGGAATACACCTAACATCTCAAAAAAAATTATGGAGGTAAGCAATTTCTTGATATTTTGAAACAAATATAACAGGTGGATTATATGGCATGACCAACATGAGAAGTAGGAGAATGGGGATACTCATGGATTCTAAAGTCAAGAAGAAGAGGTCAGAACCATGAAACTTAGCATGGGTAATACTAAAATAGAATTTGATGGTCATGAAATGGATAGGCAAAGGGTTAAGGGCATGGAAGAGACCACGAGGAATCTCTTAATGGAAATCCTCAACTATAATGCTAATAGAGAGAGATTCATAATAGATGACAAAAAATATATACTTAAGTTTTATATTCTATGTTTTAATCCTATACGGAAATTACCTGCAAACGAATTCTTAAAGCAAAAAAATATATACAATAGCGAGAACATAAAACAGATATACATAGATATCTTCCCCTAGATCCCAAAACCAAGACTACCAAATTAATTTTTATTTTTGTTCCTTTTAATTTTACAATACATATATTACATGCTGAAGGATTCATAAACCTCAATCCATTCGCCCTTGATTACAACATAATCATAGTTCCCTTGACTGGATGTACATAATACCATTGCCAGAAAATGATCATGTTGAAAACCATGTAAAAAACCCTTGCACAAAACCATGGGTAGGTCATCCCACCATATTTCACTTTTTACCTCTTCCTTGGGTGTGCCCAACTATTATTGGGTCCTCGTAAAAAAAAATTCTCTAGGCACTACCCCCCCAACAAGCCCCCTAACAAGGGGGGTGTATAGCGCCTGATTTTAGTCGTGGAAAGAACATAAAACATACCCAACATTCTCCTACTTGGTGTTTTCTTTCCACACAGGGGGTCACAAGAGAGATTTTTCATTGGTCCATCCCTATAACGCCGATTGTTTCTCTACACCAAGAAAAAATCTTAATGCTCACAGACTTCATCAATACATCTGCAAGATTCTTCAAAGTGTCCACATTTATGAGCAACACCCTTTTTTGCTCAAATATATCCCTCACAAAAGTGATACTGTGTTGGGTCCCTATAATACTAAGATTACCCCATTACTATTGTAGTTATACCCCTTATTTATATTGTTGTGCCCCTATTACCCCCATATTGTTATTTCTGTACCCCATAGAATCCCTCTATTGTTATTTTTGTGGCTTTATATTATTATTGTTAGGTCGGCTGGATTATATTGTGACTCCCTAGACTCCTATATATAGAAAGGAGGTTTTGTCATTTGTATCATCCAAGAATTGTTCATTTATGTAATGTAAAGGAGGTTGCCCCCTCGAAGAGGCTGAATTCTAAGGCGTTGATCTATCTTTTCTATCTTTTCTTGAGCTGGTTTCATAACATTTGGTATCAGAGCTTTGGATTCTAGGGTTTCGCTGCTCCAAATAGGTCATCGTGGCATTTTCGCTATAAATTTTTTTTCTGTGACGTTTCAAAAGTTGCAAAAAAAACCCATTTGAGAAGAAATGGCGCTGAACCTTGGGTCTAAATTTCAGAGCTTTGTGCACGATATTTGCGAAGATATGATCTGAGGAAGTTGGTCTTTTTGCAGACTCCTGAATTACATTCAAAACAGGTGACCTGGGGAAAATCATCATAACTTTCTCTCTGGGGATCGGATTGAAATTTCGTAAGAAGGTACAGAAAGAGAACGGACTGTAGTTTCTTGTGTGTGTGTTTCAGATTCAAAGGTTGAAACAGTGACTTGTGGCACGTCGTACAAGTTCGCTCTACTGAACCAGTCTAAAAACAAGTCACTGTGGGAGATTTCACATAACTTTTCCTTGGAGAATCCAATTTGGCTCAGACTTGTGGCATTGGAAAGAGGACGCAGAAGGCTACTACAAGTAGCAATTTCAGAATTGGATGATCTGAAATTACAGAGATACATCAGATTCAATATCAGGCTTCTATAAAGTGAAAAAAGGTGTGTAGTTTTTTTTTATTTTTTTTGTGTAAGCTTGGTTTAACGGAATTCAAAGGGCATAGTAAAGCATTATTATCGGTAACTGATGCCCGAGGAAAGAAAATGCAAACACCTAGTAAGGAACCTGAAAGCTCTAGCATGACTCATGAAGAAGAGGAAGAAATGCTACATGATATATCAAAATTACAAGAACAAGTGCAACAAATGTCACGCTCACAAAAGCTAACAGAAGCTAAGATAAGTGGCATGGAATCTAAGATAAATGGCGTGGAATCTAAGATAAATGGCGTAGAATCTAAGATAAAGGGCATGGAAGCTAAGATGGATGATTCGAAGACAGATTTGAAGAGAGACATGGCAGATTTGAAGATAGATATGAAGACAAACATGGAAGAATTGAAGAAGTTGCTACAAGAAAGGGTCACTAATGGTGAAAAGGTAGTAAAGGAAACTCATGATGAGAACAAAAGAAATGTTAATCATGATTCCATAGACACTAATGTTGGATCGAAGAATCACCATATTCCAAAAATCGATATGAGGAAGTTTGATGGCAAGGATCCCGCCACATGGATATTACAGATGGAGCAATTCTTCGATCTCAATAATGTGCAAAACGCACAAAAGGTACGTATGGCAACTGTATATTTGGAACCAAATCAGTTTGTATGGTATCAATGGCTTTGTTCTCGTAAACAATTTATCACTTGGGCAATTTTTACGGAAGAATTGATAGCACATTATGAAGATACAAAAAGCAACACTTTTTTTAGCCAATTGATAAGTCTCAAACAAAAGGGTTCAGTAATGGAGCACATTGAGGAGTTCCAAAAATTGAACATAAGGGTAAAAGATATTCCAGAGGAGCATAGGATTGATGTGTTCATAGGGTCTTTAAAGGATAATATCCAACATGATGTTCGCCTTTGGGAACCTGATTCATTAGAGAAGGCATTCAGGTTAGCAAGAAAAATGGAAAGCAAAATTATGGCAACCAGGAAGCATACCACTCACAACTATAAAGACGGAAGTGTTGTTGCCCCTAGTCTTCCACAACCTATAAGGTTGACACCACAACAATTGGAAGAAAAAAGAGCAAAAGGGCTTTGTTACAGTTGTGATAGCAAATACACTAAAGGTCATAAGTGTGCTGAGAAGAAATTATTCTACATAGATTGTGAAGAGGAAGAAGAAAAGGAGCAAGAAAGGTCAAAAGAAGAAGATATACTTCAGGAACAAAGCCTAGATGAAGAACAAATAAATCCGACCATATCTTGTAATGCATTGGCGGGAATTACCACTCCTCAAACCATCAAGATAGAAGGACAAATCAAGAAGAAAAAGGTAATAGTGTTGATTGATTCAGGAAGCACCCACAATTTTATTCATTGTAGGGTAGCAAAAGAATTGAATTGCTTCCTATATCCAGCACCAGAGTGTCAAGTGATGATTGCAAATGGAGGAACAATAAATTGCTCTGGAAAGTGCCATAATATCAAGCTATCCATGGGAGAATATGTATTGACTAGCCCAATGCTTTCCATTCCAATGGGAGGTGCTGATGTTGTACTAGGAGTCCAATGGCTACAATCCTTGGGTACAATAGCTTTTAATTTTCAAGAACTTTTCATCAAATTTTCTACGGAAGGAAAGGAAGTTGAATTAAGGGGTATTGCAGGGAAACCAGGAAAGATAATCAGCTCTAATGGTATGACAAAGCTTCTAAAAAAGGAGCAAAGAGGTGTAATTGCACAATTATGTTCGCTAGATGTTTCCACATTGGAATCATCTATTTCTCCAGATCTCCAAAAAGTCTTGGACAATCATTCCAAGGTATTTGAGACTCCCAAAGGTCTCCCACCTATGCGTGATCATGATCATGCTATTCATCTGATTCCAGGAAGTGTTCCTCCAAACATCAGGCCGTACAGATATCCCTATGTCCAAAAAAGTGAAATTGAACGTATGGTTGCAGAAATGCTAGAGGCTGGTATAATTCAACCGAGTCAAAGTTCTTTCTCAGCTCCAGTAGTATTGGTGCACAAGAAGGATGGATCATGGCGCATGTGTCCGGATTATAGGGAGCTCAACAAGCTCACTATTAAAGATAAGTTCCCCATTCCTGTTATTGATGAATTACTGGATGAATTGCATGGATCAATTTACTTCACCAAGTTGGATCTTCGTTCAGGATATCATCAAATCAGAATGAAGATTGAAGACATTCCGAAAACGGCATTTAGAACTCATGAGGGTCATTATGAATTTTTGGTCATGCCTTTTGGCCTTACCAATGCACCTTCAACATTTCAAGGTTTGATGAATTCAATTTTCAAACCATTCCTTAGAAAATTTGTGTTAGTATTTTTTGATGATATACTAATCTACAGCAAGTCTTGGAAGGATCATGTTGAACATGTTGACAGGGTGCTACAACTATTGGAGGAGAAACAATTATATGCAAAAAGATCCAAATGTTTCTTTGGAGTCCAGGAGGTGGAATATTTGGGTCATATTGTATCTCATGAAGGAGTTAAGGTAGACCCTAGCAAAATTAAAGCCATTAAGGAATGGAAAATCCCCACATCCATAAAGCATCTGCGAGGATTTCTTGGGTTGACAGGGTATTATCGCAAGTTTGTTAAGAATTATGGGAGAATAGCAGCACCTCTAACAACATTATTGAAGAAAGATTCATTTTCATGGACTCCGGAAGCAACAAAGGCCTTTGAACATCTTAAAGAGGCAATGTGCCAAGCACCGGTCTTAGCTACACCGGACTTCACAAAAACCTTTATTGTGGAATGTGATGCTTCAGGAAATGGAATTGGTGTTGTTCTAATGCAAGATGAAAGACCCATTGCTTTTGAAAGTCGTCCAATCAAGGGAAAGTTTTTAAGCAAAGCTATTTATGAGAAGGAAATGTTGGCAATACTCCATGCACTTAAGAAATGGCGACCCTACCTAATGGGAAGACACTTCAAGGTAAAAACGGATCATGATAGCCTTAAATACTTTTTAGAACAAAGATTATCCTCTGAAGAGCAACAAAAGTGGGTCACAAAGATGTTGGGTTATGACTTTGAAATCATCTACAAAAAAGGGAAGCAAAATGTGGTGGCAGATGCACTCTCAAGAAAGGATGAGGATGTGGAAGCATTGTTGTGTGCCATTTCTATTATCCAACCAGATTGGATAAACGAAGCAAGGGAGGAATGGAAGAATGACGAAGAAGTGTGGGCACTTATTCGAAAGCTACAACAAGATTCCAGTACTTCTGATACATTTAGCTGGAAAAATGATTCGTTATGGTACAAAGATCGCTTATACCTCTGTAAGAATTCCCAGCTAAAACAAAAGATTCTTATGGAATTGCACACTTCTCCCTTAGGAGGGCACTCAGGATTTTTAAAAACTTACCACAGGGTTAAGAAGGAATTTTTTTGGGATGGCCTTAAATCAGATATTCAAAAGTTTGTGGCGGAATGTTTGGTTTGCCAGCAAAATAAAGTTGAAACAATTAAGACACCGGGTCTATTACAACCTTTATCCATTCCAAGCCAACGTTGGGAGGAGGTTTCAATGGATTTTATCACAGGTTTACCCAAGTCTGAGGGAAAGAGTGTCATCATGGTGGTAGTTGACAGACTTACCAAGTATGCACACTTTTGTGCATTATCACATCCATTTAAAGCCAGTACAGTTTCTACTGCATTTATGGAAACAGTTCAAAAGCTACATGGAAACCCAAAGATTATTGTAAGTGACAGAGATCCCATTTTCACTGGAAATTTTTGGACAGAATTATTTTCTTGTCTTGGTACTCAGTTAGCTCATAGCTCATCTTATCATCCTCAATCTGATGGGAAAACTGAGATAGTAAACAAATGTTTGGAAGGATATCTTCGTTGCTTTGTATCTGATAAACAGACACAATGGGTCAAATGGTTGCCTCTGGCTGAATGGTGGTATAACACTTCCTTCCATACAGCAACAAAAATGACCCCATTTATGGCACTTTATGGGTATCAACCACCATCCATCACATCATATTTAAGAGAAAATTCTAAGGTTCAGGCAGTGGAACATCACATCGAACATCAACAACAAGTCCTCCAACTCTTAAAGGATAACCTCGTGTTGGCACAAAATAGAATGAAACAACAGGCAGATCAACATCGCAGTGAAAGAAGTTTTGATGTAGGTGATTGGGTATTCCTACGGCTACAACCATATAAGCAAATGTCCCTAAAGCAAGCTAAGAAGGATAATAAATTATCACCAAAGTATTATGGTCCGTACAAGGTGTTGCAAAAGATTGGTACTATGGCATACAAATTGGAGCTTCCTGCAGCTTCTCGATTGCACCCAGTTTTCCATGTTTCATGTTTAAAGAAGGTTATAGGTGACAAGCTCCCAATTCAAACAATATTGCCAGAACTTGACGAGGAAGGAAAAATTATATTGGAACCGAAAGCAGTCACAGAAACAAGAACTCGACAGCTACGAAATCGATCAATTTCAGAGTATCTTATCAAGTGGAAGAACTTATCCGCTGAAGATTCCACATGGGAGGATGAGAATTTTATGCAGAAGTATCCAGAACTACTCAAGCGTTGAGGACAACACTTTTTTGAAGGAGAGGGGCATGTTGGGTCCCTATAATACTAGTGATTACCCCATTACTATTGTAGTTATACCCCTTATTTATATTGTTGTGCCCCTATTACCCCCATATTGTTATTTCTGTGCCCCATAGAATCCCTCTATTGTTATTTTTGTGGCTTTATATTATTATTGTTAGGTCGGCTGGATTATATTGTGACTCCTTAGACTCCTATATATAGAAAGGAGGTTTTGTCATTTGTATCATCCAAGAATTGTTCATTTATGTAATGTAAAGGAGGTTGCCCCCTCGAAGAGGCTGAATTATAAGGCGTTGATCTATCTTTTCTATCTTTTCTTGAGCTGGTTTCATAACATACTGAATATCAATGTGCTTTGTCTTTGAATAATAAGTAGGGTTCTTAGCCAAGAAAATTGTGCTTTGCCTATAATAGTCTATCCTTATAGCTCGTTGCACCAACCTGCTACTTGAACTCAATCTTTGAAATCAAATTGCTTCCTTGCTTGCACGAGTGGAAAACATGTATTCAGCCTCTATACTTTAAATTTCCACTACATACTACCTATTACTCATCCAAGTGACTGCACCTCCAAATAGGTAACACATACCTACTTGTAGATATTCATTGATCTAGATCTCTAACCCAGACTGCATCAACAAATCCATGAATTTCCGAAACTCTGTCCAATCATGGTCTTCCTTGGTAGCGCAAACCATAATCACTAGTGCCGCGCAAATACATGAAAATGAACTTTACTCTTGTCCAATGCTTCTTCCTTGGTTTCGACATAAACCTGCTCAATACTCCCACTGCATGTGCAATGTCTGGTATGGTTCAAACCATTACGACACTAAGCTACCAACTACAATTACATATGGAACATAAGACATGTCCTCTTCCTCTTCTTGTGTCTTAAGACACTATTCAATATATAAATTTACACCTACAGGAGTAAGAACCTTCATCGATTTACTATCCTGCATATTGAACCTCAACAATATTGTCTGAGCATACTTCCTCTGGTTTACCTAGAGATTCCTCTTTTCACAATCTCATTTAATTTCCATGCAAAAAATATATTTTTCAACAACAAGATCCTTCATGTCAAATTTGGAGGAAAAATTGGTCTTCAAATGTTGGATAATTTCTTTGTCATTTTCAATGAGCAACATATCATCCACATACAAGACCAAATAAATAACACGATCACCAATTAATTTAAAATATACAGAGTGATCCATTTCACTTCTTGTGAAGCCAAGTCCCCATATACATCTATAAAAAAATTTGATATCACATCCTTGGGGACTCTTTTAAACTATACAGACACTTTTTTAACCTATGTACCAATTCTTTCCTACCTTTCACTACAAAGCCTTCTAGTTGCTTCATGTAGGATTCTTCTTGCAGATCTCGATGAAGAAATGTTGTCTTCACATCCATTTTTTATACCTCAAAATCAAAATCAACAATTGCATATAAATTAATACAATAGAAGCTAAATTGGCAACATGAGAAAAAATATAACCAAAATCAATTCACGACACCTAGGAATAACCTTTTTCTACCAACCGAGCATTATATTTCTACACCTTTCCTTCTGCATTAATCTTCTTCTTAAAAACCCAGTATCTTCCAATGGGTTTCCTTCCACCTGATAACTCCACCAAATCCCAATCCTCATTTTTGTCCAAAGTTTCCATTTCATCAACCATGGCCTCTTTCCAGAGTTTTCAATCCTTTGAATCTAATGCCGCCTAGATAGTTCTGGAATCATCATCAATAATAAATAAACCAAAATCTGAATAGAAATATGATAGACTATACCTTTCTGGTTTCCTTCTCTTTCAAACTTATTTTCTCAAAATTGGATTTTTTGGCTCTTCCTCTTTCTGATTCCTATTCTATTGTAGAGTCTAATTCTTCCTCCTTTAGCTAAAACTCTATCTTCTCATATTCCTTTGATATGACTTCATGTTTAATAATATTTTTCACTTCTCTAAACACCACATCTTGGTTTTACACAACCTTCCTTGTTTCTAGGTTTGAAATCTTATAACCTTTCGAACCATCCTTACACCCAATAAAGATGCACCTTTCATATTTACAATCCAACTTGGTTCTTCTCTCCTTTGGAACATGTACATATGCATCACAACCAAATACCATCAGATGTGAAAAAGAGGGCTTCTTACCAATACATACATCATGTGGAGTCTTATCCTCCAATGCTGATGAAGGTGGTTTATTAAACAGGTAACGTATAGTCGCCACTACCTCTACCCATAATTCTTTTCCTAACCTGGCACAATTGAGCATATTTCTTTCCTTTTCCATAAGTGTCATATTCATTCTTTCTGCAACTCCATTTTGATGAGGTGTTTATGGAGTAGTTTTATGTCATGTTGTATGACAATTCTTAGAGAAATATTAAAATTCCTTTTTTCATAACTATCCACCATTATCTGTCCTCAACACCTTGATCTTCTTCTCTATCTGATTTTCCACCAGAGCCTTAAATTCTTTAGACATTTCAAAGACTTCACATTTCTTCCTGAGGAATTAGATCCATGTGTTCCTTGAGAATTAATTTATAAATTAGACAGAGTGCAAATAGTTTCGTGCTGATGCAAGGGACATAGGTCCAAACACATGCATGTGCATAATCTCTCATATACCTTTCGCCCTCTCAACACCTGAGGGGAAACTCAACAAATTTTTCTTTCCATATCCACAATGTTCACAGAAATCGAAATTCAAAGAGAAGTTAGACATACCTTATACCATACCATTACCATGCAGTATTCGAAGGCCCTTCTCTCTAATATGTCTAAGCCTTTGATTCCATACCATGGTATTTTCTCCAGAGACCACTAGGTTTCTTGCTCCGCTTTAACAAACCACAG
The DNA here is from genome assembly GCA_031772625.1 of Pinus tabuliformis. Lineage (NCBI taxonomy): Eukaryota > Viridiplantae > Streptophyta > Pinopsida > Pinales > Pinaceae > Pinus > Pinus tabuliformis. The sequence goes on along the minus strand of CM062819.1, from coordinate 1,498,971,363 downwards.
AACTGTTGCGCCATTCAATAATAGTGCTACCGAGAAGCTTGAACAAAGTTTCAATATGAACTCCCTACATCAATACCAATTCTCCATGAATCATATTGCATGCATCTTTCTTGAACATTGTTTTTACACCTGCACCATCCATCTTTCTTACAAAAATCACATTTCTGGCCAATACAAGAATATATAGAAAACCAAGAAGTGTTCTAATCCTTCCACCTTGCAGCCTCATCTTGAATTTTCCATGGCTGATGACTCTGGCCTTCTTATCATCCCCTAAGAAGACATCACCACCATAATATTTATTGTACTCATAGAACCACTCCATATGGGCAGTAAAGTGAAAGGATTCACCTGAGTCAATCAACCATGCATCATGATCTACATTTGTAATTGAATAAGAATCCAAGTACACATCCCCACATTCATCTCAAGTGATTTTCACCTCTGCAGAAGGAGCATCATCAGATCCCTTTCCTTTCTTTAGAGCTTTACATTCAATGTAATTTTTGTAGTGCCCTTCCTTTCTGGATTTCCAACGCACCTTTACAAGTTTCTTAGAGATTTAGATCTCCCTTTAGATTTAGATCTCCCACTAGAGGAATTATTTTTCTTTATGTTCTAGGACCATCCTCATACAAAAAAGACATCTCAATTCTCGTTGTCCATGCTTTTTCGTCTAATCTCGACTGACCAAAAGGATGAGACTATTTCATCAAACATCAAGGTAGTTGTATTTTTACCTATTGCAACAACTAGACTATCCTGTGAATTTGGTAGAGAACATAAGAAATTGATGCAGTTTTCTTTTTTTGAAATTTTATAGAAATAGATAATAAATAGCTCACCATAGTATTAAAGACATTCATAACCTATGTCACCGAGTCTCCATCCTTCATCCTCAGGTTATACAACATTTTCCGCATGAACAATTTGTTCATCACAGATTTAGATTGGTACAAAATCCCTAACTTGACCAATAAATCCTTCGTCATAGATTCCCCTAATACATTCAACAATACTGAACCTGTGATACACAATCATATTGTGCTCTTCACCTTCTGATCAAACTTAGCCCAATATTCTTCTGACGTTCCTGTCAGTGTTGTGCCTGGATCTATAACAATCCACTGATCTTGGTCCATCAACATTTCCTCCATCTTGAGCTTCCACAACTCAAAACTTTGACCATTAAATTTATCAATCTCCATCTTTCCGTTATTTGTCATCTTCTTTCACCACAAGAATCAATCTTGTAGATCTCCCACTGAACAGGGTTCACCACAGGATCGATAAAAACCTCGTAGAAGTAAAGGCATCTCCTTGAAGCCAAAACAACTCGAATACCAAATGTAGGTTTTAAACCTATACAGAAATTACCTGCAAACACATTCTTAAAATAGAAAAAATATACAATGGCGAGAACATAAAAGAAATATACACAAACATTTTCCCCTATATCCCAGAATGAAAAGTACCAGATTAATTTTTACTTTTGTTCCTTTCACTGTTACAATACATATATATACATGTCGAAGCATTCGTAAACCCCAATCCATTAACCCTATTTTAGAGCATAACTGTAGTTCCCTTGACCGGATCTACAAAATACGATGGGCATAAAACCATCATGCCCAAAGCCATGTGAAGAAAGCATGCACAAAACCATGGGTAGGTCTACCCATCATATGTGTGTTCACTTGTGTCTTGGGTTTGCCCAACTACCATTGGTTCTGCATAAGAAAAAAAATCAGGGCACTACCCCGGACCTCATGTAGAGGAGCTACTGCCCCGTGCAAATGGGCCCTGCTACACCCAACGCAACGTACAACACCTTATTCTAGTAGTGGAAATAATATAATGCATACTCAACATATATAACTGAAATAAATTATAGATCAGAATAGTTCATGAGCCTAATTCTAGAAAGGAAGAGGAAAATGAATCAAGAGTTAATTGGGGAGATGCTACAGATTCAAGAAACTTTGTGCGTTGATGGATAACCTCATCATAGGTCAAGGAAATACACTATGAGAGTGCATATTTCATCGGCATCATAAAGTATTTCTAGCATATCACTAGTCAAGTTCCAAAGAAGGACACTAGACCTGAATAATTGACAAAGGAAATCTTACAAGGATTAAGCCACCTGCCTTTAATGTTGATCATAAGAAGGAAGAAGTGTTGATTTTTTGTTGTTGGAAATGAGAGAGGACCCTCAGTGACATGATTATACCTCCAATTTAGAGGCATGAATTACATATATAAATTAAAGGGGTAAGAAAATATATGGTAGGAGAAGCTTAAAGAAGTATAACATTTGAATGAAAAGAATATTCCAAAATGAAGCACCTACTTGAACATCATTGTGAAAGCAAAATGTAGGAGTACTTCAAACTTAACTAAAAGAACATGACAATGGAATAAAATGGCTATAAATTGATTGAGTTACTAATGTATGTAAATTTTTTTAGAGATGAAAAGACGAAGATACAAGATACATGTGTTTATTACCACCATTTTATGGTCACATAATTAAATTTGATGAACCAAAGACTTTGGATGAAGCTATGAGGAAGGAAGAGTACCTCTATGTGCAAGGTAAAAATAAGTCAATTTTCCAAAGGACTTGGGATGACGCAAAAAGAAACAAGATGGATTAGAGGGTAAAATGGTTCAAAACCTCATCTTTTGGGAATGATTCTCAAAAAATAAACAAACAAAACTAGTTCATAATGAACTAAAGAGGAATGACTTATTGAACAAGAAACCAATATTTTAGCCCTTTAGGTGTTAGAGTTGTGATGGAGAGCACAGGTATAAGGATTTCCCACAAAAAGAAGGAAAAATTAGGACTATACATCCAATCAAGGGTAATGATATAATGTCTAGCATGGGTATAATAATTCGAAGAATCTATGCATCATTAGATAGTTGGCGGGATGAGCATTAAGGACACATGGTTGAAGTGTAAAGTAAGTTAAATAACGAATCAATTGCAATTTTATTTTATTTTGGATCTATTCATAGTTATATGGATCCTATGTTGGTTGAAAAAATTAACTTGAATAGACCAAGTGTTGAAAGATTTGGTTAGTTCAGTTATATACAAAACCTAAAACAAGAATAACCAAACTAGTGAAGGAATGTTCCATCAATATGAATGGGTTAGATACAAATGGATATTTAAACATAATATGACTGGAATCATATAACTTCCTAATTGATATGGATTTGATGAAAACCATCATACAATACTATACTTTGATGCGGAGCAAAGGAAGGTACAAGGAATACAAGGGCCAATTTATATTTAAAAAATATTGGCTATGAAATTGAGAAATTCTTTTATAAAACTATGCCAAAATTATGCAACCTACATGGAATAAATGGCTAAGGATTAGGCACCAAGTTTGGAGAACCGCCCAATACTTGAGGAATTTAAATATTTCCATGCCAACATTCTAGGTCACTACCTAAAAGACACATTGACTTCTATATATACTTGGTTAGACCTTGAGCTACACCTGTGTCTAAAATACTATATACAATGAGTACACAATAATTGAATGAATTACAAGTATAAATAAAAGATCTCTTAAGGTAAGGGTACATACACCTTATTATATTATCGTGGGTTACCCTAGTTAATGTTTTTTTTAAAGGTTGGTACATTGATATTGTACAATGAATTTTGTCACCGAAACAAGGTCAAAGTGAAGAATAAATACACGTTTCCCATAATAGATCATTTTTTCGACTAGCTCAACAAAGCTAAGGTATTTCCTAAAATTGATCTAAGGCTACGACATCATTAGGTTAGGATTAGGAGGAAATTAATAATACATCATTTTGAACTTGATATGGGCATCATGAGTTTGTATTTATGTCATTCAGGTTATCCAATTGACCAAGTTACTTCACAAGTTTGATGAATGGCATCTTGAAAAGTTATTTAGATATGTTTTCAATTATTGTATGGGTTGATATCCTTATATGTTCCACATCCAAGAAGGAGAATGAACAACATACAAGGGTAGTACTAAGCTTACTTTGAGGGTAGCATTTAAACACCAATTTGATTAAATGCTAACTTTATTAAAGAAAAAGTATTATTTGGGTCACACTATTTTAGAGGAAGAGATAGTTGTAAACCAAAACTAAAGAAATCATAGTGTCCAACACCTAAAAATATGATAGAGGGAAGGTATTTCATGCGATTATAAGGTTGTAACAAGAGATTTATTGGAGGGTTCCTGAGATTAGCTATCCTATTACTTCTTTGCAAATTAAAGGTGTGAAATTTGAATTACCCCATAAATGTGAAAATACCTTTTTGCATTTAAAAAGGTTTTTAATAAGTGCACCAATATTGAGGATTGTTGTTTGAAATAAAGAGTTCCTTGTGTGCACAGGTACACATAAATAAGGACTTCGATGAGTTCTCATGAAATATTGGAATGAGATATGTTATGAATCTTAGAAGCTAAAAGAGAATGAAAGGAACTATACCACTCTTGATTTGAACCTATTAACCATAATACATTCCCTAAATATTTCAAGGCCTTACCTGATGGGAAAGAGGTTTGAATTGTGACCTGAACAAAATATGTTGAAGTACTTGTTTGGGAAACCACATTTAAATTCTATAGAAGTTAGATAGCTAAAATATATGGCTAATTTTGATTTTGAAAGTAAGCACATAAAGGGCAAGGAGAATAATGTGTCTAGTGCACTTAACAAAAGGGTTCATGCAATGCATACTACAACCAGGGCTAGAAATTTATATTAGCAATACATGGACATAAAAATTAGCCCACAACAAGGAAATGTATAGAGAAAACATATTGATTATGAAATGGGAAAATATGGATCCCTTTTATATAAATCAATTATTTATGAATCAAATTATTAGGGCCTAAAATGTTTAGAGTTGAGTGAGATGCATAGGGTACATTGTGCTAGGTACCTAGGGTAAAAAAATACAATCTTAGGATTTAGGAAACAATAGTTGGGCCATGTAAAAACAAATAAGTGGCTAATTACATAGATAGGTGGTTGGGATGAAAATATACATTAAATTTTGAGAATAGGTACCCTATAGGGTTGCTATACCGAATATCCATTCCTAAGTAGAAATGGGAAATGGATTCCATTACAAAAAATGCCTAGAATAATGAGGCGACATGATTTCACCATGGTTGTGGTGGAAAAAGTCACTAAGGCTACACAATTTATTCTAATGAAGTCAACACATAAAAGAAACCATTATGGTTAAGATTTATATGAGGGAAATTCCCAAGTTACATGGCAGACTGAATCTTATTATTTCAAATAGAGATCCCAAGTTTACGTCTGATTTCTGCATAGTTTTATTTAAGGGATTTGGACGTAAGTTAAATTTAGCAAAGCATACCATCTAAAGTAAAATGGTAAAACAAAATGAGTCATTCAAGTTATTGAAGACATGTTGAGGATGTATGTGACGGATAAACTATCGAAACAGGAAGAATATTTACAATTGGGGGAGTTTTCTTATAATAATGTGTGCAAAGCATATTTGAAGATAAGCCAATTTGAGTCCTTGTATGGAAGGAAATGAAACACACTAGTGATTAAGGATAGTACAGTGGACATGCCTATTGTTGGTCTAGATTTTCTTAGGGAATGGTAGGATAGATAGAAATTTTATGTAGAAAAGAATAGGTCAAATAGGGAATTTAAAATTTATGATCATACCTTCTTAAGGGTGAATTCAAGGAGCATTTCCTTGAGGTTGGGAAACTGTGTGATGATGGAAACTATATTCTATGGACTATTTGAAATCCTAGACAGGATTGGTCTAGTTTCATATAGGATTGCATGGAAAACATCAATGCATGTTCATAATGTTTTTCATGTTTCATTACCTGAGAGTTATGATCTTCATGCTTAACATGTAATATGATTAAGGTGAAGCATGAGGGTGACTTTTAGTTCCAACTAATGTGGATTTTGGATGAAAAATTGAAGGTGCTCTAGAGTCAATCCATCACTTTAGAAAAGTTGAAGTGGACCCATTTCAATCCTAAAGATACTAGATGGGGGGATGATCATTTAATGGGGGAAGAATACCCTCATAACTTTTTATAAAATTGGTGTGTATATGTATAAATAATTCACTCAAGATAGTTCCTAAATAAGGTATAGCGGAATGTAACAACATGACTTGACCTCTGCAATATAAATAACATGTATAAGTCAAGATTAGGCTAGTAAGTTTGAACATATCAATTTGCTCGATGAGTTGAGGATTTTTTTTCAAGGATATTATGCCCATGTATATCTGTGTGTTTTTCTAGACTAGTATGCTCGAGAGAACATGTTTCTAATTATATATGTGTTTTGTGACTAGAAGGCCTAGAAATGTAATTATGATAAGATATGATTTTTAATAAAAACATTTAATAGTTGCATAATGATAAGTTGTAAAGTGTTGGGGGGTGTGGGGGGTGGTTGAGACTCCATCGATGATAAAAATGGGCTCATATAATTTATTAATCATTAAGAAAGAGGAAATGCATACAAACAAGGTATACTAAGAGGCTTACAAGAGTGCTAAGTGTCATAAAAAAAGGAATTCATGTAAAAAGAGCAATTTTTTGCATTACAAGGATTCATTTATTAAACATTCATTAATTTAGCTAGGGAAACATGGAGAAAATATGGACAAGAACCGCGAAGGATACACGGTAGACCCATGAGAGAAGTAGAACTTATGGAAGCCAGAACACCCTATAGAATTCTTGTTTAGCTGAGTATGATGCCCTAGAAAGTGCTAGAACAACTTGTGGGACTCCAAGTGTAGAGAAGGGTGTGCCCCACTTAGTTTCAAGTTGATGGGGAATGTGAGCTTGCTAGTGGGAGGTTGTTAGGTTTTCTACTTTGGCTGGTTAACAATACTAAGTGTGTACTGGGATTTAGCTACATTAATTCCCATGACGTTGTAGCCCTAGTTTGGGGTGACCTATTATTGGGACAAAATGAACAACACGATATATGGAGGGGTTGAATGTTGAAGGTCTACAACTAGTTGGGCATAAATTAAAAGATAATGATTTGTATTATTTATTTATTTCCACCATAATGTTTTAGTGAAATGTATCCAAATGTGAATTTAAGCAATATAAACAGGACATCAATTATTTATATAAATTTTTGTTTCATCAAGAATTCATTTTTTTATATAATTCATTGTCTAGGAATTTCCCCCCAAAAGGGAAAATTTTCAGGTACAGGTTACTAGTGATGTCAAAGAGAGAATTAGACCTAAATCGAGGCTAGAATAAACTAGAAAAGGGCTAGGGTATTGTTTTGGAGAATTTGGTATCTACGGATAAATACTAATTCCCTAGATACGTAGTTGTATCTAGAACAATAGTTTAAAGTGTTTTAGACTTTTTCTATAAGCAATAGATAATATGAGAAGATGAGAAGACCTACTTGTAGTTCTAATTTCCTCTTGTTTCCCTTGTATCAATCCTGTCACTCCTTCCTATACATAATACACTTGAGAAGTACCCTGTAAACACAATAGAAAACAAAGAACCAATCAAAGAACACAACCTATTGAATATAAGTGAAAGGAATCAAATACAATTCACACATATAAGCATTATGAAACAATACAAACATATGGGAGAAAGGTTCAAACACTTTATTAGATAGAAGAAGTAATTAAAACCAATGGTGTCCAATTCAAAGCCATTCCTCCAGCTTGGATCCCATCCACATCACATCAAAAGCATTACAAACTTGTAGCATTACAATACTTGCTTCAAAGCCAAATCCCATAGCAGCATTATCTCCTTATAATTCAACATAATGTAGCCCGTGATCACTTATATGAGCGGTCGATTGATAGGAAGATGAAGGAGGTTTTGTCATAAATGGTGGCATTGAATGGCCTTCCATACATAGAATTAGTTCTATGGAGGAAGAGATGAGGGGATACGATGCACCTTAACTCATTCCTCATCCAATTTCGGTATCATAGGAGTTGATAAGTGAGGGAACCTTCTAGATGAATTCAAAAGATAAGAATATTCCCCAAACCCTATGTGAATTTTGCTCAATCTCGCCCAACGCAGGTGAAAGGAAGCCTAAGTGCTTTGCACAACACCCTGGCATGGACTCAACTGCTCTGCAACGCACCATTACAAGGTCTTACCTACGCTGGTCCCTCTAGAGGCTATTTATGGATGTCTTCAAGTCATGAAATTATCTGGGAAGGAGGAATTCAAATGGGTGACTTGTTTAGGGGATGTAGCAACTGAAATTAGGGTTTGATGAGCCCTAAAACATTGATCTGGATGATGGGATTGATGTACCCAAATGGATGTGTAACAACTACCCCCTAAAGTATGAAGTCAGAAAAATGCCAATGTCAAATGAAATGCTTTACGATGTGATGAGAAGGTATCGAAGTGGAAGGTGACCTGCATCAATTACAATACATATATCATGATTTTTTATTTTTACATGAATTGCTAAGGGAACGCATACCCATTCTCAGCTTATAAAATTTCATTACATGTACATAAATAGTCATCCACAGAAATAGACCCATGATCGAAATGACCATTAATGTAAAGCCATTATACATATGACTTAGTACTCTTGAAATCACAGCCCAGATGGATGAAACTAGATCCAGGGTCTTCTATCTCGTTAAGGTACTGCAGTACATTCTGCATGGTGGGAATGGATTATTTGATGTTGAACACCATACAAAGTCTTTTGTTTGAAGGCCATTGATGTCAACCTATCACCAGAAGCGAGAAACCTGCTATTGATGTATGCAAGCCTCAAGGTACTACAAGGTTGTTTCTAAGTCAACTTCTTGGATAATGTGTTGATGTTTCCAAGAAGCGACTCGTCACAGGAGGGCCTTGATGTATCCCACATCAACGACACAAAACGAGTGTAATGGGTTTTGGAGATGGAATGTGACTAACGACACAAGGTTCGGGAATGGTGGTCATGAAAGTGAAGGTTTATGGTATTGTAAAGGATGACTTCTCTTGAACATATCGGTGACACTGAATGAATTGGTAGCATTGACCCAAAACCAAAGTAATTGATGGTGTGATAGACCGTAGTATGATAACCATCAAGTAGATAACCCAACCCAAATAGTCTGAATGAATTGGCAACATTGACCCAAAACCAAAAGTGATGGATGGTGTGATAGACCATAGGTATGATAACCGTCAAGTAGATAACCCAACCCAAATAGTCATAGAGATGAAGTGAAAGTGTCATGTTTAAGAGCGACCTTCTACCATAATGTGGTTTTCCCATTTTTCCCATTTTCCCCAGTGATTGCTGACCAGTACGTCTTTATTTTTATCAAGCTTCGAGAGGATAACATATGCTTGTTGTATAATTTCACCCTTCAGGTGAATCCATCACTATTTGATGTTTTAATGAGTCCAGCGAAGGTGAAACTCGGTCTTGTCTAGATGGACAAGTTTGTCGCTATATGATGTTTTAACAAGTTTAACGACAAAGATAACTCGGTCCTTTTCATGTTTAGAGAGTTTTTAAAGGGAAAAAAAGAAAACTCCACAAGTTCTTTTTTGTAAATTAATCTCTCAAGCCTGAAAAAGTGTAAAATAATACAAGAGAGATATTGTTTCCAATCCATTAACTAAAAAGGACAAGAGCTCGACAATGTTTTCATGTTTAGAGAGTTTGAAAAGAGCTTAAAGAGGACTCCACTTTGAGGAATGAGTGGTGTCTAGGATAGCATTTGATTCCAATGATGTTAGAACTTCTCAAAACATGTTGATTTATGTGAAGAGGCTGGCTAAGAAGACCACTCATTGCAATTGTTCCTCAAAAAGGGTAAAACAACCAAGTGAAAGTGTATGGTCGGCCAAAGGGATGGTGGCAATGGGATGGAAACAACCAAGGCTCATCTGACGAAAGAGGCTGATAGAATGGCAATCGCGAGGGTTAAAAATGGAAATGGGTTCATTTTTATATAGGCTTGAACCATAGGGAACTATGCTTGGGTTCAGTTTCATGTTTACACAAGCTTGAAATGAAAAACTATGCTTGGATTTAGTTTCATTTTTACACAAGCTTAAAACAAAGAACTATGCTTGTATTCAGTTTCATTTTTAGACAAGCTTTAAATGAAGAACTATGCTTGAGATTAGTTTACATGCCGCTAGCATGATGAAAGGGAGAGGCTCCTCTAACTATATGGAAGTTGTTGTGGTGAAGCAAGATGGTTATCCAACACCTCTTTGGCTTCGTCCAGATAGGGAAAAAGGTGAATGGGGTGATTCCCTTCACATAACCTACAGGGAAACTTAACTTTACCACTAAGTGCATGCCCACCAAACTTCATTAAATTCACTTAAGTAGACTACTTGTGGCTATCAGGTGGAGGGAATGAAGGTTTGTTTACGAGATCAAGTGAAAGACTCAACTAGGATTTTACGATATCTAATCAAAGACTCGAATTGGAACTTTTCTCGAGGGGACCTTGTTTCATTTTTTAATGAGCTTGACACAACACAAAGAACTTTGCTCAAATTCCTTGTTTCATTTTTTAACGAGCTTGAAACAAGACAAGGAACTATGCTCATACTCCTTGTTTCATTTTTTAAAGAGGTCGACACAAGACAGTGAACTATCCACATATCCTTGGTTTCATTTTTTAGCGAGGTTGACACAAGACTGGGAACTATCCTCATATTCTTTGTTTCATTTTTTAACGGGGTGGAACTATACTCATATCCTTGGTTTCATTTTTTAGCGAGTTTGACACAAGACTAGGAACTATCCTCATGTACCTATTTCATTTTTTAACGATGTTGACATAGTAATAGAACTATCCTCATGGGAGTTGTTTCTTTTTTTAATGAGGTTGAGAAAGTAAAAGAACTATCCTCATACCCTTGTTTCATTTCTTAATTAGCTTGACACAAGACAAGGAACTATCATCATATCCTTGGTTTCGTTTTTTAACGAGGTTGACACAACACAAGGAACTATTCTCTGAATCGTTGTTTCATTTTTTAACGAGGTTGACACAAGACCAGGAACTATCCTCATATCCTTGATCATGACTCATTAGAGGTCATGACTTCCAAGAGGTTCTCATCAGATGGGAGAACAATGCTCTGGAAGGAGAGATATGGTTCTAATGCCCCTAGTACATAATGTAAAACATCACATAATTGATCGTCTGTTGATGTAGGCATGGAACGTGTTGCCACATAATTAACCAGTGGTGGGGATCATACCATTGGTACAAAGGGACTATTTAGGGAAGATGGTTGACTGGAATCCATATTTGGAAGGGAAATGAAAGCTGGTCAACGGTGACAATTATGCCTTCATGCAGGAACAAATCACTTGAAAGAGTGTTGAAACAATGGCTGCCATGTCATAAACATAGTTGCGCCCAAGAAGTAAATTGTAATCTAAAGGGCCTGGGACTACCATCACATTTGGATAAACGATTTTTCCTTCAAATGTAATAGGAAATTGAGGAAGGATCCTTAATGGTTGATTGGCTCCTCTATTGAAAGCCAACAGATTCTAGGTAACAGGCACAAGTGGTGGTGAACCAAGCACTTGCCAAGTAGTTGAGGAAAGGATACTCATTGATGAACTTTCATCTATAATAGTGCCGGATACAATCATATTATAAATCTATACTATGATCTAGAAAGGAACATAAGAAGGAAGATAGAATCCTGCCAATCGATTCGAATCGATGGATGTGACCAGATTACTTGAAGGGGGTATCATAGAAATGGGAGTATTAACCCCTTGAGTTATGAGAGTGGGAGGATTTTCCTCCTGTCTTGATGGAACAAGTGGATTGCCCCAAGCTCATTGGAATCTAAAGTAACAAAAAGAACTTGAGTGGTATCATATTCACTCTCTTCGAGAAAGGTACGATTAACTGAAGGTGAAATTGGATCAACTATTTCCTCAACCTATTGATTTGGGTCGGTTATAGACTCATAGGATTCACTTTCAGAGAGTGGGTTTAACGGACAGTTGATTTGAGTCAGCCATTTCATCAATTAGTGAAGGATTAGGGGAGAGTATCCTGTAACCAGATGGAAGTCATTGGGGTGAATCAGGATGGTTATTCAACACTGTTTTGGCTTCATCTAGATAGAGATAAAGGTGAATGGGGTGATTCGCTTCACATAACCTACAAGGAAACTTAATTTTTCCCTTATTCCCATGAACTTTACTACCACTAGTTGATGGTGTGTCACTAGCATGATCTACAGAAGTTGATGACACAGGATGATGTGAACTAGAAGACCATTCTTCTAAGATCTTAGGAATATCAGGATAATTTCGAAGAAGATGGTCTCCCGCACATAGTGTGCATGGATATCGAACTATGTGAGGCTTGATGGACAATTTCGCATTACATATTGCATTCAATGCAATGGTTGCTTGGTTGGCCCTCTGCTGAATTTGCTTCTTCTTCTTCTTCATCTTCCATTTCTTCTTCTTCTTAGCCACCTGGTTACTAGTACCAATACTCTCACCAGGTGAGGAGGAAGAAGGGGAGGAAGAAACAACCGAGGAAGAAGGCAAAGAGTAAAATTTAGGATCAACTGGAGGTTGATTTTGTCCAATTAGAGGTGTACTTGATTGCAAAGAACTCATGACATTTTGAACCAAGGAGGTTGAAAACAACCATACTGGCAAGCCAATGGTAAATCTCGGAAGGGACATTGTAGCCAGATGGAGCACCAATATTTCCAAAAGGAGGAAAAGGACTAAGATTCCCATCATAAGGAATTCCTTAATCGGCGGACTCCGAATTTTTCACCATATGTTTCAACCTAAGATCAACTAAAGAGTGAGCGTGGAGGATGTTATCCATGCTCAGTTAGTTTTATTTTAATCAAAGTACCATAACAAAACAAAAAGGGATAATCTAGGCTAAATGTTTACCAAGCAACTGTGAACCGTAGAATACCTCCCGGCGAACCAAGAAGTACCGGCTGGCACATTCCCCAAATGTTGTGTTCATTGTATCATAGTGTACAAGGTGGCCGACTCGGTTACCTAATAATGGATAGCAACCTATTGTTGTCCTCCCATATATACTCGAAAGTACGTGGAGGCCCAATCCATATAAGCACTTTCTAATGCAAAACCGCACAGTGAAAGCATTCCCATACACTTTGCGTTTTGTAACACCTCCCTATATACCCGAAGGTACGTAGATGAGCTACAATATACTCACATACGTGGAATGAGGTATCACGCTTGGGTATTGCAGACAAGTTAGCGACAACTGCTCTGTTTTACGATGTTGGAACATGTTTCTAGCCTAGACCTCTAAATGTTTTTCGTTAAGTGACAATGCTCAATTAGGTAAATTCAAATAAATTTTACGCTGATCTTCTTTAGAATTTGCCTTTCAAGGTTCACCACGTGATGTATGTTTGCAATTCCTAAAATGCAACTAATATGATAAGCATTATTTTCATTCAATTGAATAATGAAGACCTTAGCTAGTAGGGATAGAGCAATCAGATCTTTTGACAAAGAGAAAAGAGCACAATCTAATGAAATTTCCCTACACTATTCCTATGAGCACACAAATTTTTTTTCAATGCAACATGCATGTATTTCTTTTCGATTTCCTTAATGTGACTATCAACAAAAGGAAATATGCACATACAATTTATCAATCTTTCATAAGAACGAAGAATTTTACAATAGTTCTAATTCGAAGGAAGAGAAGACTTTCTTTCGAATGAAGATTATTCAACTATATTTTAACTTTAACTATAGATTGAAAATCACAAAGAAAACTTTATCAAAGTAGGGCTAGCAAAGGAGATAGAAACTTGTTCTCTGACACATAACATTCGTTGACCAATCAGGAAACAAACAAACAGAGGAAAGTTGGTAAAAACACATTCCAAAGGTGAAAATTTTCCATAAGGTGGATCAGCGCATGTCAAAGAGGGCCTAACTGCACTACAGAGCACTGTATCTCACTCAAGGGTGCTCTGCAGAGCATTGTCCCCAAACCAAGCCTACGATGATTCCTGAGAGGCCACTTAAGAGTCATCTAACCTCAATTTTTAACCAAAATTCAATGCAAAAGAGCTGAAATACAGTTAATGAACACAAGTAGGGTCTACAAGAATGTCATAGGAGGTGGATAAGCTATTAGGAAAGGTGATAGTTCCCCAGTGGAGTCACCAATGTGTTTTGGAGAATTTGGTATCTACAGATAAATACTAATTCCCTACATAAGTAGTTGTATCTAGAACCATAGTTTAAAGTGTTTTAGACTTTTCCTATAAGCAATAGATAAGATGAGAAGATGAGAAGACCTACTTGTAGTTCCGCTTTCCTCTCATCTCCCTTGTATCAATCCTTTCGTTCCTTCCCATACATAATACACTTGAGAAGTACCATGTAAACACAACAGAAAACAAAGAACCGACCAAAGCACACTATCTATTGAATATAAGTGAAAGGAATCAGATGCAATTTACACATATAAGCATTACGAAACAATAAAAACATATGGGAGAAAGGTTCAAACACTTTATTATATAGAAGAAGGAATTACAACCATTGGTGTCTGATTCAAATCCATTCCTCCAACTTGGATCCCATCCACATCACATCAAAAGCATGACAAACTTGTAGCATTACAATACTTTCTTTAAAGCCAAATCTCATAGTAGCATTACCTCCTTACAATTCAACATAGTCCAGCCCCTAGTCACTTAGATGAGTTGTCAATTTATAGGAATATGAAGGAGCTTTTTCCATAAATGGTGGCATTGAATGGCCTTGTCAATTTATAGGAATATGAAGGAGTTTTTTTCATAAATGGTGGCATTGAATGGCCTTCCATACTTAGAATTAGTTCCATGGAGGAAGGGATGAGACGATAGGATGCACCTTAACTCATCCCTCATCCATTAAAAGCTTATAGGAGTTGATAAGTGAGGGAACCTTCCAGATGACTCCAAAAGGTAAGAATATTCCCAAAACCCTATGTGAATTTCGCTCAATATCACTTAGCACAGGTGAAAGGGAGCCTAAGTGCTATGCAGAGCACCCTGGCATGGAATCAACTACTCTCCAGCACACCCTTACAAGGGATTGCCTGCATGTTACCGAGAATAGTGTCTATGCAGAGCTGCTAATCCCACTAAGGCTAGTAGCTACCTTAGAAACAAACAAACTAAAACTACTTTCGTTTTCCTTTATGAGAAATAGATGAGAGAAGAATAAAGGAGACCAACCTCTGTCTTGCACTTGGTTCCTTGTTTGATTCCTCTCCCTCCTGATAGATCTTTTGCTACTCGCTTCCTTGTCCACCCAGCTTCACAGGGTACCTGTAGAATCAAAGCAACATAATACTATCCAAGAACATAGATCTATTATCATAAACAATATAGGATCAGATGTACATTGACCACACAAATGCATAAAACATTAATCATACAAACATGTGGAGGAAAGCTTGAATAGCTTTATTGATAATCAAGAAAGAGCCAAGAGAATTACAACCAATTTTTTTGACCCAGCATCATCTTCTCAGAAAGAAGCCCTTCTTCACCTCATGAAAAGCTTAGATCACCCAACACTATGATCTTGCAACAAAAAACCAACAGCACTTCCTTACAAGATACAAAATTCCAGCCTCCAACCCCCAGATCTCTGGGATGAGAGATCTATATATAGATATTTGTAGAGGTGTGAGTCAGCTCTGGGTTTTTGATTAGTGTCCTCTCTCTAATAGTTCTTGATTCCACTTGGAGATCTCATTGATTTCTTACTCATCCTTGGGCGATTCTGAGAGGCAAGTGTCCTAGGGGAAGTTTCTGGAAGATTCCAGGATCATCCACTTAGCAAACTGCTTCTACCATTTGTCTACTCTTGTCCATCACACCCCATAGAAGGGGTTTTCAACATGCATCGCACTTCTTGTGTGTACAAGGTGAGATGCGTCGCACCCTGGCCATGGAGCAAGTGAGATGATCGAGTTTTGACCAGTTCTGAGTAGTTTTTCATGGAGAACTTCTGGGAGATGATGTAATCAGCTGACCTTGTTCCTTTAGGGTATGAAACAACACTTTTAGGGACTTAGCAGCCCTTGGTTTATGGACATGTTTGATTGGGGTTGTAATGCCCAAAAATGTCTATAACAGTTTCCCCCTAAAGCATGAGGTCGTTAATCTTTTGATGTCGGGTGAAATGCTTTATCATGAGGATTCGAAGTTTTTTCAAGTTGGAAGATGACCTGTAATAAGATACAATACAATACATTATATTCATAATATTTTCATGATATAGCTGAGGTGGGCATTCCCATGCTCAGCTTTATAAATTCATTTTCATGTACATGAGACAGACAATCGTCTGAGTGTAGACTGATGATTCTGGTAGAGCCATCATCCCTTAGATTGGATGATTATCTGTGCAGCAATGATGTACATTTGATGTTTTTATTTTCATGAATATATATCGCAGCCCAGATGGATGAAACTAGATCCGAGGTCTTCAATCTCGTTCGATCTTCACTCAAAGTAAAAGTCGATCCATGTGAGAGATGTTCTGGAGTCGAACATGGAAAGACATTGCCTGATTACCGGCCAATGATGTAAGTTGTTAACAGGCGCGAGAGGAATCACCAATAATGATGATGACCCTCAAGGTACTACAGTACAATTCACATGGTGTGAATAAGGGGACTTGGCGTTGAACACCACACAAAATCTTTTGGTTGAAGGCCATTGATGTAAACTTGTTGCCGGAAGTGAGAAACTTGCCATTGAGGCATGCAAGCTTCAAAGTACTGAAAGGGTTGTTCCTAGATCGACTTCTTGGATAATGAGCTGATGTCGACAAGAAGCGATCCATCCTAGGAGGGCCTTAGTGAATCCCACATCAATGACACAGAACGGAGCAAATTATTTTAATGGAGGTGAAAACAATCTGGTGATATAAGGTTCAGGGTGGCGGTCATGAAAGAATGGAGCGTAAATGTATTGCAGTGGGTGACACACAGGTGAATTCTCTGAGCGACTTCTCTTGAACATATCGGCGACACTGACATGATGGATTGGTAGCATTAACCCCAAATATGGATGGTGTGACAAAACCATGGTGACATGACCAGTGAATGGAACAACCCAACCCGACTCGGATGCGGAGTTAAAGTGTCATGTTCAAGAGCGACTTCCTATCAATAAAGTTTCTTCAAGTTTTCTTCCCAATTTTTCCCCAGTCATTGCTGACCAGTACCTCTTTATTTTTTTCAAGCTTGAGGAGGATAACATATGCTTGTTCTATAATTTTCCCTTCGGGCAAACCATCGCTATGTTTTAACAAGCCTAGCGATAGTGAAACTCGTTCTTGTCTGTATGGACAAGTTTGTCGCTATTAAGTTTTAACGAGTTTAACGACAAAGATAACTCGGTCCTTTTCAATTTTAGAAAGTCTGAAAAGGGACGTAAAGAAAACTCCAAAAACCCTTTTTCGTCACATAATACCTTGAGTCCGAAAAAGTATAAAACAATACAAAAGGGATGAATTTTCGGTACTTTTAACGAGCTGAACAAAACAAGTGCTCAATCTTTTTGTGTAATAATCCCTCAAGTCCAAAAAGATTAAAATCTAAAGGAGGGATAACACTTCCGGTCGCTTTAACGAGCTGGAGAGGCCAATGGCTCGGCAATCTTTTCATATTTTACCAGTCAGTTGAAAAGAGCTTAAAGGAGACTTGTTTTTTGAGGAACGAGTGATAGATTCGGGTAGCAAGTGTTTCCAGGTAAGGTTTGGAATTTTCCATTCACGACAGTGTCACAAGGATGGCTAACAAGATCAGTCTTTGTAGCTGTTCCTCAAAAGGGGTAAAAATTCAAGTGGAGGTGATGATGAGAACACGACCAAGGCTTCAAAGGATGAAGTAATACATTCATGATGGTTATTTACCGGAAATTGGTACATTTTTTAATGAGCTTAAACGCTAGGGGAAACACTTGCTCATTGCTTATGTTTATTTTTTAACGAGCTTGAATTCTGCGTTAAAACTACTTGAGGCGGGTTTATTTTTTAATGAGCTTGAACCCTGCAGTAACACTGCTCATGATAAGTTTGCATGCCCCCAACATAATAATGCAATTCAAGGTGCATGCCCCCCAAGCTTCATTGCATTCAACTCGGTGGTTGGAATGAAGGTTTACCTTCGAGATCTTCGAAAGACTCAACTTTGATTTTACGAGATCATAATCAAAGACTCAATTTGGAAAGGGAGCCGTTTCATTTTTTAATGAGGTTGACACAGTAAAAGAACTATCCTCATGACTCCTTGTTTCATTTTTTAACGAGATCGACACAAGATAAGAACCATCCTCGAAATCCACAATATTTACAGCATTTGATAGAAAATCGAAAACTAAAGGATGATTAAGGTCATTGGAATAATCTTCGTTGTAATCCGAGAGATGGGAATGATGGTGGTAATCTTTCCATGGTGCCTCTCCTAACATCATTGACTGAATGATTCCTTTATCTGTAGAATGTACATGTGACCAAGGATCTGAAGAGGTACCATATTCCTTAGACCAATCTATCCAACACTCGATGAGCATTGATTTGGGTTTGCCCCCCAGGCCAAGAAAATTGATTGCTACAATATTTCTAAAATGGTGATGATCCATGCTGACAAAATGTTTAGGAATCTTCCGAATCCATTAGATATAGAAGATTTCATATTGCAAGTTTCCACTGTGGCCACTTCCTCTAGATTACTCGGAGGTGGTAGGGAAAAAGTACCCATTAAGGCAGGGTCTTTTATGAGATCTACTCCGATATTTTGAAGCGAATGATTGCTTCCATGGATCATTGGAATGCTTCCCGTAACTTGTGAACTATTGGGGAGAAATGTTTGTTAGTCGACGATTGTAATTCCTCCTTGAAAGGGAAATGCAAACTTCCTGAAGTAGGTCGACACAGCTGTGGCCATGGCATATATCCAGGGCCTTCCCAATAGGATGTTGTAATCGAGGTTTCCTTCGATTACTTCAACATCAATTTCTACTATTTTGCCCCCTAGCTCAACTTGCAAGTCACTTAAAATCCCATATGGAGTGTATGATCGTCCATCAAATGCTTTTAACATTGTTTATGATCGTGACAAGGTTGGTGAGCCTAAATGTTTCCAGCAACTCATCGACATAATACATGTAGATGCCCCCTCATCAATAATTGTTCGATGAACAGTTTTGTTCAGGGCTTTCACTTGAATAAGGAAAGCTAGCTGAGCTGGTAACTGAGGGTCATATCATTTGTGATTAAAGGATACAAGATTGGAATCCGTTGGGTCAATCCCACCTATTACTGATAATAGATCCTGCTTTTGGGAGAGGCAATTTTGTGGTACTCGAGTATTGTAGCAATAATGCTACAACTCCTGGAGCTTCCTTCTCTAATTTTATCAACCCGGTAGTTCGTAATAAACTTGGAAGCGACGGTGCTGTATGCACAAGTACTAGCTCTTGTCGCAGCTGTCACTTGGTCAGCTGGCACAAGTCCGCTAGGGGCTCAAGCCAACTTCTATGAGCTCTCAGAAGAAGCTTTTTAACTGATGGACGAAAGCTAACTCAAAGGAAGCTAATCTATTTGCAAAAAGGAACTGAAAGCCAACAAGAAACGCAAACCCTAGCAAACCCTAATTCTACCAGCTAGTCTTACTGATGCAGAGATGGGGATGCAAACTACTGAAAGCGATGCCATTACTTCTACGAAGGTGAAATGCAGGTGTTTAGACTACTTTGATCTGAAGAGAACATATTTTTGTATTTTTGTTCAAGTTGTTGGGATTATTATGCATGTGCTTCTAACTGGATCTTTACTGTGCAGGGGTAGACCAAGGGGGGAAATGCTTGGAAGAGGTTAGGAAGGCTCAGAGAGGGTCTAAGGAGTCCCTAACATCCTTCCAGAGAGTTCCACAAAGTTTGGATGCCAAGCAACTGTGTTTATGGGCTTCTACAAGAAGTCTGCAGGGGTTCTACAGGATGTTTCAGAACTTCTACAGGATGTTCAGTAATTCCTACAAGATGTTCTACAATCGGATTTTTGGGTGATGGGTGAGTGGAGGAGGCTGCATGGGTGGATAGGGAGGTAGGGGAGGGGTTTGTAATGGCTTAGGGACAGAAAGATCAGATGAAGAGGGGGTGTGCAAAGCTAGGTTGTCTTGAAGAGGGCAGAGGGAATGGAAGGCAGAAGAAGGTAGAATAACGAGGGTGATAGAATGGTTGAGAGACAAGGGGTCTAATTCGGAGATGAGTAGTTGGCCTGGGCATGACTTAGAAGGACAAGAGAGTGAGGGAGTAGCGCTACGTAGTGTAAACGAAACAAATCATCCATGTCCTGCACATAACCGAAATATTATTAACCTATTCTAACTGTTTAATAAAACCAATGAACAACAACGTTATTTCTAAGGAGAATCATGCATGGCACTGAAACAAAGAAACATTGCAAGAGATCTGAACGCATGGACACTTCTACAACCGAAAGTATTACACCACAGATTGCATGAACGTGTAAACCAATGGTTTTGGTGGGCAACATTGTCTGCAATTCGAGCCCCTAGAAAGAGGTGAAAATGAGTGTGCAAGCAACCCTTTTCTGGAACCTTTATCAACTCTAATCTCCTCAATTTATTCTAAACAGCTAAAGCAACTCTATCTTCTACCAATGACCTACTTAACCACACCAAGAAATCTGATTCAACAACTGTGTTTCAAATGCATGTAGATAAAAACCATAATGCTGAAAGAAAGATAACAATACAAAGGAAGGAGGCCTTAGGCTCTCAGGTTGGGCCCAACCCCGAGAGCTATGGCTCCTTTAAGAACTCAGAACTGAACTCAAATCTGCCTGCTTTCCATTAAAAGGTAATAATCATAAGTCAAATAACATGCCAATAATGGCTACAAAAGAGCAAAACAGAGCTAGCAGCTCGTAATCCAGAATGTGCAACAAGGTTTCAAAAGTCCTTTTCGAAGGCTAAAGCCCTATCATTTATACATCTCGAGGCCCCAACCTGGCCTCCTGAATCAGTGGGGCTTGGCTAACCAAACTAAGAGTGAACTGCTACTTCCTCAAAATCCGTTTGGCTGTGTTTAAATCCAGTTGTGGTGGCTGCTGGAGCTCGGAGTTGGGGGTGAAGATCCCGAGGAAGGTCATTTAATGCTGTGGACAACCCTCCTACGAATCCTCAACCCCATCTTGGCTGTCCTCTGTCCTTATCTGCATGGTTTTGCTCCATTAAATGTCAAAAACCGTGAAATAAGCACGTGTTAGCCACCTAGGAATAGTGACTGCCCTCATTCATACAAATGACATAAATATACTAAAAAATGATGCATAAGTTATGAAAAATGAAGGATTGAGCAGAGGTAATTAGGCCAAATGAGCCCAAAATGTTACCAAATTCGGGGCTCATCATCACCCCCGAGCTAAAATGATTGCTCATCCTTGAGCAACTAATCCAACTCCTCGTCCTTCATTGCTTTCACTGCCACCCTCACATCCCAGGCCTCTGAAGTGGTCTCCTCCTCACTGGCATGGAACCCAACCTTCCTTTCCACCTCTTCCCACTGCTTTTTCTCTTCTTTTTCTGTGCTGCCTTCCATCAATCCTAACAGTAAAGGTGGGCTTAGCTTGAGGCCAATCTAGCTGGCTTGCAGGTTCTGTATGGACTTTTTGTAGAGGGGCACCCATGCTAGAGCTTCCCTCATTCGAGTTGGAGTATGGTATTCTCTGATTTTATGGTTGTGGGACAATTTGTTCCATCGCCGGGTGCAAGCATGAACACAGTTGTCCCCTAACAGTCGCTCCATATCCTCGAAATGTGCTATGGCCTGTGCCTACTGATCCATGTATTTCAATAAAGTTTGAAGGTTGGTGGCTAAGTGTTGGTGGGCCGATATCAACGCAGTGGGATCCCCTAGCTTTGCTCTGATCAGCAGTGGCTCATGTAATTCTCGGTCCATGACCTCCTTGACTTCCGCTGCCCTCTTTTCTTCATGGTTCAACCATGAGGCAAATGCCATAAATTTCATATACCCTACAATTGTGTTGGGATCCCATGTGGTCACGTTAGGAAGGGCCAAATTATGGAGATAGAACTCCGAGAGTTTGGCCTTATTCTCTGATGAACTGCTATTACATAATGCCGTGAATTGCTGGGGGTCTTGGAGCTGGGAGATACCCCTCTGTGCCAATGCATTTATCTGAAATTGCAGCCACTAGTCTCGTAGGTACAGGCCATAGGATTTGGCCGGCTGTCTGCATTCTAGAGCATCCATGGCCTAACTGGCCATGCAAGCCAGTTGTGCCTCTTTTTGCTGCAACTGCTGTTTGAGAGCTTATATCTCGATTTGTGCTTGCAGTTCCCCTTCCTGTATATGTGAGGTTGGCTCCCCAAGACCAACTTGCAGTCCTTCTCTGCCTTGATGTTCTGCTGTAGTGTCCCCTGAGGATGTGCCCTTTTCCTTCTTCAGCTCCTGTAGCTGCAGTCTAAGTTTTTTGTTCTCTTCCTGTAGGAACACCTGCTGGTAGTTTGCCACGTGTTTAGCCATAGCTAATTCCTTTCTTGCCTCCTTGAGTTGTTCCTCCAAGGGGCCTATGTCTGCCACACCTTTTGATTTAGCTATTTTCATCCACGTGTGGGTTCGTACCCTTTCTTCCTCCAACGCAAAGAAAAGTGGCACAGTGAATTTCTGTGGTATAATTTTTCCAGCTTCTAAGAAGTTATAATATGAGCTTAAACTTGGCTGGGGACTAGGCTCTAGAATATGCTCTTTCTCTTCTTCCCTTGGTGGCTCTACTTCGTCTTCCCTAGGTGGTGATGAGGGTGCCTCTCCCTCCATCCTCTCTGTCTCCTTAAGCCGGGCCAAGGTTTCCTGTAGAGCGGCCTCAGCATCCTGTAGCCGGGATTTTGAAGCCAACCGGTCCATCCTCTCCTTCCAAGTAGTCGTCCTCGGGCTCCCCCTCTCATAAGTGACTGATATCTTTCAGGGGTACCTCTCCCTTGGCGAGGTAGAAGTATCTTCTATAGTAATTGGGCTGCTGGATGGAGGTTGGGGCTTGCCCGTTTTGATTCTCACACTTCTCCTAGCTTTGAAATATAGAGGGGCCTCCCTCTTTCTCTTTTCCTTTGGCTTAGGAGGTGTACTGAGGGTGGCCAGCACGGCTGCTGCCTCCCTTGCAAGAATTTCGGCTCTCTTTTCCTTTGGTTTTCCTTTCTCAGGGCTTCCTGTAGAAGGCCCTTTATCAGCTGATTTCTGGCTTCCTGTAGAAGCCATTTTTGGTTTTCCTGTAGAAACAAGTGGTACAGTTTTAGCTTGTTTGACCATGGGGGCTTTGCTTTTTGACTTGGCTGGGGCTGATGTCGAGGTGCCTTTACTGACGTGGACCTGCTCAGTCTTGTCCACCCTACTTTGTAACCTTTTCTCCCTGGGTGTCAATGTGGATTTGTCATCCTTCTCTTCGGCAACCTTTTTCTCTTGTTTTCCTTTTTGCTCTTTCTTCGGTGCTTTGGCCGTGGGTTCTTGGCCTTTCCCTTTCTTCTCTGTGCGTACTGACTCCTTTTCCTCGCTGCTGGAGGAGGTGAGCTCCTCGGTCAACATTTGGATATCGCCATCCTTAGTTAGATTCCAGAAGGCTTCCCACGAGAGAGGGACTTTGTATGTGTGGAGTGCATCCTCCACGAGGAGCTTCATGAGCCCATGATGAGCTAACTGGTCTGGTGTGCCCTCTCGTAGTTTGGTGGCACATTCGGTCATAGACTACAAGAGAAAGTAGGGAATACTTAGTTTGCTTTCTGCAGGTAGGTCCATCTAATATCTCAATTCAGTGAGTAGCCGGTTATGGTACCCATATACAATGCTGAACCGTCCTTCGCATGTGATGTATTTCATAATTTGGAGGCTGACCTCACTCCAAATTGGCTATAAGCTAGTTCTGCGAACCCCGTTCTTATCTTCTGAGAATTGCTCCTCTGGTGGGAAGAACTCCTTTTTAGCCTTTTGGCCTAATTTCCTCTCCTCCTTGTTCCACGGTACCCCCATTGGGAGCTCAGTGACTCTACTGATGAACTGTGGGGTGAGTCTGAGACTCAAACCCCTGAAATTGACAGTGGCCACCGTTTTTTATTTTGGCTTCAGAGCACTCCTCTGCCACCTCATCATCATAACCTTGAAGTTTGTCGCAGAATGACATCCATCACGCACGAGTGAACAGTTCCACCACCTCAGGGTTCTCCCTTAGTTTCTTTGAGTCTGTCGGTTCCTTTCTGATGAATCCACCCGGCTATGTTAACCGGAGGTGGCGGGTGCGTAATAAAAGATGGCCTTTCAGATTTCTTTGGGACAGAACGTAGAATTACGCCTCTGTCACGCACACAATTCATGAAGATTATCTACAGATGAGCCTTGACAGGGGCTCAATTATAAATCACATCCTTTAGAAAACCCCACATATACCTCGACGACAATTCATGCAAAAGGAAGACGACGCTTGCAATTTTATGCTCAGACTTTTTGAAGACGTCGACTTCGCCACCCTTTTAAACCAATTGCATGGGAGGAACAGGTTCAGGCTTACCTTTTCCAATTCGCCACCTTTGACGTGAAGGGACCAATTTTCCTCGTAGCAGTGAGCTTCCTGTAGCGTAGCTTTCCTGTAGGAGTAGCACATGGGTTCTGGAGAGCACGGCAGTGGTTCTGCATCTTCTGTGCTACTACCAGACGTTCGAACAAGCCGAAGACTTGGAGTAACGAGCTTCAGAGAAATCCGGACGCTCACTCGACTTCAAAACGGCTGATGATAAATGAGTGGAGTGGCGATCCAGCCGGTAGATTTGAATCCTGGCCAAACTCGTGGTGCAGGGGTGAGCTGTCCCTGTCGGACCGTTGGACGACGTCACCTACTCATTTCACTGCAAATCTCACCGACTGCCGCATCATTCCCCGCAGGTCTGCCTCCGCCATTTCCGTTAAATTGCGCTTCTCCCTGACTGGACGCTTCTCACTTGTCCACTACCCGTTTTGCTTGCCACGACCACCACTTTCCAAATCCGACTAGACCATCTGACTGGTCGTCGTGGCCAGTTGAATGGCCATTCGACTGCTCAACCCATTCATTTTCACACTTGCAAACATTTCAAAGTATTATTCATGTAATTCGACGAAAGAAAGGGCGAGGCACTTACCTGTGTGGCCGCGACATGATTTTCAGGTTTCAGGACGATGGTGATTAGATTTGCTCCCTGTTGCTATTTGCACAGGCCCAGGGGTCCTTCCTTTTCGCAGACCGCTGATAGTTACGATGCTTATTACCTAGCTGCGGGTGGTGCATGTGCCCGCTCTATTATTGCATGTTGCAGGCGATTTAATGGTGTACACTCTAGCTGGATGAACTGCTACGGGATTCCTGTAGGATGTCCTATAGCAGTTTTTCCTCCTCGGGTGCATGCTGAACAGTGGATATGGTGGCATCACAGCCATGAATGCAGGGCCCTCGGATGGCTTTGATAAGTATTGCATGGTATCTCTGCATCTTTTTTCCATTTAAGAAGCGCTTCCTCTAATAATTCAATGTGCTGTTTTGATTGTGCAGGTATTTTCATTGCATGGCAACTGGGGTGGTAGAAGGAGGTGATAGTAGTGCGTGATGGAGAAAATGTTAGCTTGCATGCCTCTGTGCCAGACCTCGGGCATTAGATCTCCCCACACAATTAGTTCTGGGCCGTCCAAAACTTCTACAGGAAGTTTCCTGTAGAAATACAGAACTTCCTGTAGAAAGTCCTGTAGCTTCCTGTAGAAGACTAAACTGTGACCAAATCGTGCCCAGACCTTGGAGAAGATGAGTGTTTCCGGAGGGGTTGCTGGTGAGGTCACCTGGTAGCATCGTAGGGACCCTTATCTTTGAGTTGAGGGCCTCCTTTCCTTCATAGAATACCTGCAACCTCAATGCATTGCCACATTGTGAACTTGCTTTCCCTATTTTTTGTTTTTCTTTTTTTTTTTTCTTCTTTTTTTTTTTTTTTGAAAGACAGCAGGGGCACCTCCATGAGGTTTTCACCCTTACCATCTGCCTTGAGCGCCTCAAAGAGGTTTTCACTCAAGGGTCTTTTTCAAACCTTTTTTCTGAAAGATAGCAGGGGCGCCTCAATGAGGTTTTCACCCCTACCATCTGCCTTGAGCGCCTCAAAGAGGTTTTCATTCAAGGGTCTTTATTATTATTTTTTCTCTTCTTCTTCTTTTTTTTTTTTTTTTTTTTTATAGATCTTCAGGGTATGCCCAAAACAGAGGCAAAACCCTGATCTATGACCAGCACTGATTTTTCCACCGTTTTGATGAATTCTTGTCTTGAGAGAGGTTTCCTGTAGATCTTCAGTCGATGCCCATTGACAAGCATAGGGATGGCCTCCTCATCAATGGTCCGAATAAGAACAGATCCATTGTCATGACATTTTTCCACTGCATATGGTCCCAGCCATCTGGTTCTCAGCTTCCCCTTGAAATCTTTATGCCTAGAATCATACAATAGTGCCCAATCTCCCGGTTGAAATTGTTTGTCATTGAGGTGTTGGTCATGCCACACCTTCCTCTGGAGTTGAACCACTTCTGAGTGAAGAAGGGCCTGCATTCGGTGCTCGTCCAATCCATTCAGCTGCAATAACCTTTCTTGTTGGGCATGGCTGAGATCTAGGTCCAGCTGAGCTGCCATCCTCAAAGTGTTGTACTCGAATTCAATTGACAGCAAAGCTTTCTTCCCATAGACCAGCTCATAAGGTGTGAAGCCGGTTGTGGTCTTCCAAGTGGTGTTGTAAGCCCACGTGGCCTCAACCAAGTGATCTGCCCAATCTTTTCTACTGCTGCTCACCAACTTAGTCAAGATCCCTTCCAATGCTTTATTGGTGACTTCCACCTGCCCATTTTCTTGAGGATGATAGGGGGTGGAAGTCCTATGCTTGATTTTGTGATGAGCTACCAGGTCTTCAATTAAGTTGGAGGTGAACTGGCTTCCTTGATTGGTGACTAGCTCTCTTGGGTAGCCAAATTTGTAGAAGATGTTTTCTCTTAAGAACTCGGCCACCTTTTCTTCTGTCGTTGCTTTGATTGCCTTGTTTTCTGCCCACTTTGTCAGGTAGTCTGTGCACACAATGATGTAAGACCTCTGCCTCGAAGGAGGATTGATCGGACCCACAAAATCCATACCCCACTTCTCAAATGGCTCAAGAGTCACTTGAGGTTCGAGAGGCATTTCATCCCTTGGAGTCGGTTTCCCCATCCTTTGGCATCGGTCACACTGGCTGATATACCTTCTGACATCTTGATGAAGCGTGGGCCAATAGTAGCCTGCCTGTAGGATTTTGAAGGCAGTCCTCTTTGCTGCAAAATGTCCTCCGCAAGGCCCGTCATGACAGGTGAGGAGGATATCAAAGACTTCCTCCTCCCTTACACAACGCCTTAAGATCTGATCAGGGCCAAGCTTGAACAGGTTGCCCCCGATCCAAGTGAATGAGGCACTCTTCCGTATGATCCTGCTCTTCTCTCTTGAGGATAGGTGCAGAGGAAACGGTGCTGAGACAAGGTAGTTTGCTATATCAGCAAACCATGGAGAGAGTATCGAGATAGCAAACAGATGTTCATCGGGCATCTGGTCATCCACTGTTCCATCCTCCCCTGCAGGTAAATCCAATCTAGACAAAAATTCAGCAACGACATTTTCTTTACCTAGCTTGTCAACAATAGTCAAATCAAACTGCTGCAACAAAAGTAACCATCTAATAATACGGGCATTCACATCTGGTTTATTCATTAAATATCTAATTGCAGCATGATCAGTATGTACAAATGTTTGATATCCAGTGATATAATGTCAGAATTTGTTCAGTGCATGGACCACGGCCAAGAATTCCTTCTCAGTCACAGTGTAATTCAGTTCTGCCTTGGATAAGTTTTTGCTGACAAAGTAAATGGCATATGGAATTTTTTGTTCAACTTGTCCTAAGGCTGCCCCTATGGCTTTGTTCGAGGCATCAGTGTGGATGTGGAAAGGTAGGGCCCAGTTTGGACCTCTCAAGATTGGGGCAGACATCAACTTGTCCTTTAATTCATTCAGAGCCTTCTGACAATCGTTAGTCCATTTAAACTCAACATCTTTTGCCAAGAGGCCAAACAATGGCGAGGCTAGCTTGCTGAAGTCTTTAATGAATCTCCTATAATACCTTGCTAATCCTAAGAAACTTCGAACATCTCTTACCTTCTAAGGAGGTGGAACCTTCTTGATGAGAGCAATTTTGTTAGGATCCACCTGTAACCCTTGGCAAGAAATGGTATGGCCTAGCACGGTCCCTTCAGTCATCAAGAATTCACACTTTTCAGGACTAAGGGACAGGTTCATCTCAATGCACTTGGTGAGGACTTTTCCCAGATTGGACAATGCTTCCTGGAAGTTGGACCCATAAGGAGTGAAGTCATCCATATAAATTTCCACTGAATCATGGACCAGCTCAGAAAAGATGCTCAAGACGGCTCTCTGGAAGGTGTCAGGAGCATTGCATAGTCCGAAGGGAAGAACTCGGTAAGCAAAGGTACCCCAAGGACAAGTGAAGGTGGTCTTATCTTGGTCTTCTGGGCTGATTTGGATCTGGTTATACCCGCTAAACCCATCCAGGAAAGAGAAAAACTTCTTTCCTGCCAGTCCATCCAACAGTTGGTCTATGAAGGGTAGAGGAAAATGGTCTTTCTTGGTGGCCTTGTTCAGTTCTCGGTAGTCCACACAGATTCTCCACTTCCCGTTTTTCTTGGGAACCAAAACCAAAGGGGACACCCATTTGCTATCCGAGATGGGGTAAATGAATCTGGCATCCAACAGTTTTTGTAATTCCTCCTTGACGATGTCCTTAAGGGCTGGATTCATTCTCCTTTGGGGTTGCCTAAACGGTTTACAATCTTCTTTGATGTAGATGTGATGGGTACAGACCGAAGGATGAACTCCTTTCATCTCCTTATAGTTCCAAGCAAAAGCATCTAGATGGCTGGCCAACAGACTACACAGCTCATTTTCCTCGGAAGGAGATAGGGAGGAGCTGATCTTTAACGTTCTCTCAGGACCGAAATCCACATTTTTGACTCTGGGAGTGACGGGGTCGGTCACACAAAGGTCCACTAAGGTGCTGGCTTGGGCATCCTCCACCAATTCTTCTAAGGACAATGCACTGGGAGGTGGAGTCTGAATCAAGGTCTCAATCAAATCATCCTCGGTTGGGAGGCCTCCCCTAGTGGTGTCTAGGGTGCACAAAGGTGCTGAGTACACCTCATCTTCTTCTCCTTCCTCCAACCAAAGTGGTAAGTCATGCTCTAATAAGGGTTGGGCAGGAGGGTACAGGACTAGCTGCTTGGACATAAGACCATTTTTGATGGTCATGTTTCCTACACGGCAGCTTATGTAAACATTTGCAGTGGCTAACCAAGGCCTTCCCAAAATGAGAGGGTATCTAGTAAGCTTTGCCTTTGGTTGAAAAACCAAGAAGTCTGCAAGGTACTCCCAAGAGTCAACCGAGACCAAGACATCCTCTACGATCCCTTCGGGAGTCACGGTGGAGCGATCTGCTAGTTGTAGGACTGTCGAGGTCTTTCTCAAGGAACCCTGGAGGTTAAGTTTGAGCATGGTATCTCTGGTCATCACATTAATGGTAGCCCCCAGATCAATCAATGTGTGAGGTATGATGGTGCCATTGATGTGTACATCTACTACAGCACTCCCAGGATCCAGATACTTTGGGCAGATGGCCTACCCCAACATAAGATCCGACAGTTGTCCCATGACATTGATGGTTGAAGCATCTC
This sequence comes from Pinus tabuliformis, assembly GCA_031772625.1. Taxonomy (NCBI): domain Eukaryota; kingdom Viridiplantae; phylum Streptophyta; class Pinopsida; order Pinales; family Pinaceae; genus Pinus; species Pinus tabuliformis. The sequence goes on along the minus strand of CM062819.1, from coordinate 1,498,941,418 downwards.
TTTTTCGCCTGCCTGGGTGTCTGAAACACTTTTCCTTAACTAGTTTGTTGTGTATCGGTACATCTTTGATGGCTTGGAGAAGTGGTAATCTCACACACAACTGTTTGAGTTCCCCCAGAAGCTCATCCTCCTCTGGGTTGGGTTGTGTTGTGGTCGCAAGTCTCTCAGGAAAGGGTGGAATAGTCTTTGGTTCACTTTCCTGTTTATCTTCCTCATCCTCTGGGGGAGGAGGTTGGCGATCCGGAAGAGTCTTCCCCAATCGCAGATTGATCTCCTGGATCTCCATAGCGTAGGTAGGGCATGATGTTTCCCCAGTATATACCTGCTGGGCCTGTCTGTTGTTAGGGTTCGGGTTCGGTTGAGCAGGAATTTGGGGTTGCCTTGGAGGAGCAGGAGGTAATGGTTATGGTTGAGCTGGTGGTGAAGGCAAAATGGCGGGAGGAGTATTGTACTGGGGCCTCCACCCCAGTTGAGGTGCATTGCACTGAGGCTGTGTCTGGGAATGTGAGTGAAACGAAGGAGTAGTGGGCTGAGTATGGTACTGAGGTGGGTAAGACCATGGAGGAGGTATAGACCAGGAAGGATGAACAGGGGGTCACCAGGAAGGCATAGGAGCAGATTGGTTGGGGCTGTAATAGGTTTGGGGTGTCCCTTGCGTCCCCTGTTGGTAAGGTCTAGGTCCATGTGACCTTCTTTGGTTGAGGAAATAGAGAGGTTCAGCGGGCGCTTCTGTCCCTTGATACATGGCTTTAAGCCCAGGTAAGGTTGGACATTGGTTCGTGGGGTGGTCCTCCTCATAGACAAAACATACCTCAACTGAATGTAATGGACACTCATTCTTAGGGTGTTTCCTTGTACACCTAGGGCAGAAAATAGCCAAAGCCCTCTCAGCTTCCTCTTTCTTCTGCTGGATTCGGAATGTATCAATTTGCATGGCGATGGTCTGTCTCACCTCACTCTTGAGATCCTCTAATTGATTTGCAAACTCATGTTTGGAGAAAGGAATACCAGCTGAGAGGAGGTTTCCTCTACCTCTTTTCCGGGCTGCCCTAGAGTGGTTTCTAAACACAGTCTTTATGTCCTCATAAGGTAGTTGGTAAATATCTCCTCTAGCTAGCATGTGAAGGGTATCTAAGAGGTCTTCAGGGACTCCTTAGAGCAGGACAAACTTGAGGGATTCAGGGTCAAGTGTGCACCTGGCCCGTTTATAGCTGAGTTGGAACCTTTCCTCGTAATCTTCTAAAGACTCATCATTCCCCATGGTCATCCGAAAGATTTCTCCCTTGGTTTCCTTGGACCTACAGTAGTCCCTATACTTGGTATTGAAAGCTTGCTGCATCTGAGCCCAAGTGGTGATATTGTTCCCAGGTAAGCCCATGAACCAGCGTAATGCTGCATCCTTAAGGGTTGAGGGGAAGAGTTTCAGTTTCTGCTCATCTTCAGTATAGTCATAGGTTCGACAAAGGACAACAAACTCAAATAGGAAGGTATCAGGGTCTTCAGTAGTCAGTCCATGGAAGTGAGGTAAAGCGGAGGGACTAATGTTCTTCATTTTCATGTCTCCATTGGTCTCTCGGATGGGGAAGGCACCTTCAATTCTCTCATCTTCTCCCCTATTGTCAGCCATAGCTTCAGATGGAGTGGTCTCTAACTCTTCCTCTGCTATAGGATCTTCGTATATCTCAGGAGGTTCGCCTATAGGTTCTTCTGGATCACTGTCACCAAAGAAGAGAGAAGGGTGACTTAGTGATGTGGTGGGGGTGTTGGGTAAGAATTTGCCTGTTTTATCACGATTTCTACGAGGCATGAAATGAAAAGACTTCTGATTTCTTTTGTTTTTCTGGTACCTGCAAAACTATAATGGATTGAACTGCAACTAACTATCTTGCTGAAATGGAAATGCGGAATTGAAATGAAAGCATGAAAGAGCTAATCTATTTTTCTCAAATGAAATTACAGAAATGAAACGATAAGCTATGCTTGCAGAATTGAAATGCTAATCTACGCTTGCAGAAATGAAATTGCGGAATTGAAATGTTAATCTATGAAAGCAGGAAATGTCTATACTACTTTTGCAGAAAGGAAATTGCAGAATGGAAATGAAATACTACTTAGTAGAAGGCGAGAGTAGGAAAGTAGAAGAAAAGCAACAATCACTAATACTCTGACGCTTCCCCGACAACGGCGCCAAAAAGATGGTGGGCTCCAGTATTGTAGCAATAATGCTACAACTCCTGGAGCTTCCTTCTCTAACTTTATAAACCCGGTAGTTCGTAACAAACTTGAAAGCGACAGTGCTGTATGCACAAGTACTAGCTCTTGTCGCAGCTGTCACTTGGTCAGCTGGCACAAGTCTGCTAGGGGCTCAAGCCAACTTCTATGAGCTCTCAAAAGAAGCTTTTTAACTGATGGATGAAAGCTAACTCGAAGGAAGTTAATCTATTTGCAAAAAGGAACTAAAAGCCAACAAGAAACGCAAACCTTAGCAAACCCTAATTCTACCAGCTAGTCTTACTGATGCAGAGATGGGGATGCAAACTACTGAAAGCGATGCCATTACTTCTACGAAGGTGAAATGCAGGTGTTTAGACTACTTTGATCTGAAGAGAACATATTTTTGTATTTTTGTTCAAGTTGTTGGGATTATTATGCATGTGCTTCTAACTGGATTTTATTGTGCAGGAGTAGACCAAGGGGGGAAATGCTTGGAAGAGGTCAGGAAGGCTCAGAGAGGGTCTAAGGAGTCCCTAACATCCTTCCAGAGAGTTCCACAAAGTTTGGATGCCAAGCAACCGTGTTTATGGGCTTCTACAGGAAGTCTGCAGGGGTTCTACAGGATGTTTCAGAACTTCTACAGGATGTTCAGTAATTCCTACAAGATGTTCTACAATCGGATTTTTGGGTGATGGGTGAGTGGAGGAGGCTGCATGGGTGGATAGGGAGGTAGGAGAGGGGTTTGTAATGGCTTAGGGAATGAGAGATGAAATGAAGAGGGGGTGTGCAAAGCTAGGTTGTCTTGAAGAGGGCAGAGGGAATGGAAGGCAGAAGAAGGTAGAATAACGAGGGTGATAGAATGGTTGAGAGACAAGGGGTCTAATTGGGAGATGAGTAGTTGGCCTGGGCATGACTTAGAAGGACAAGAGAGTGAGGGAGTAGCATTGCGCAGTGTAAACGAAACAAATCATCCACGTCCTGCACATAACCGAAATATTATTAACCTATTCTAACTGTTTAATAAAACCAATTAACAGCAACGTTATTTCTAAGGAGAATCATGCATGGTACTGAAACAAAGAAACATTGCAAGAGATCTGAACGCATGGACACTTCTACAACCGAAAGTATTACACCACAGATTGCATGAACGTGTAAACCAATGGTTTTGGTGGGCAGCACTGTCTGCAATTCGAGCCCCTAGGAAGAGGTGAAAATGAGTGTGCAAGCAACCCTTTTCTGGAACCTTTATCGACTCTAATCTCCTCAATTTATTCTAAATAGCTAAAGCAACTCTATCTTCTACCAATGACCTACTTAACCACACCAAGAAATTTGATTCAACAACTGTGTTTCAAATGCATGAAGATAAAAACCATAATGCTGAAAGAAAGATAACAATACAAAGGAAGGAGGCCTTAGGCTCTCAGGTTGGGCCCAACCCCGAGAGCTATGGCTCCTTTAAGAACTCAGAACTGAACTCAAATCTGCCTACTTTCCATTAAAAGGTAATAATCATAAGTCAAATAACATGCCAATAATGGCTACAAAAGAGCAAAACAGAGCTAGCAGCTAGTAATCCAGAATGTGCAACAAGGTTTCAAAAGTCCTTTTCGAAGGCTAAAGCCCTATCATTTATACATCTCGAGGCCCCAAGCTGGCCTCCTAAATCAGTGGGGCTTGGCTGACCAAACTAAGAGTGAACTGCTGCTTCCTCAAAATTCGTTTGGCTGTCTTTAAATCCGGTTGTGGTGGCTGCTAGAGCTCGGAGTTGGGGGTGAAGATCCCGAGGAAGGTCATTTAATGCTATGGACAACCCTCCTACGAATCCTCAACCCCATCTTGGCTGTCTTCTGTCCTTATCTGCGTGGTTTTGCTCCATTAAATGTCAAAAAACCTGAAATAAGCACGTGTTAGCCACCTAGGAATAGTGACTGCCCTCATTCGTACAAATGACATAAATATACTAAAAAATGATGCATAAGTTATGAAAAATGAAGGATTGAGCAGAGGTAATTAGGCCAAATGAGCCCAAAATGTTACCAAATTTGGGGCTCATCAGGTACCTCAAGTGTCGACATAGCGAACGGCGATTAGGCCAGGTCCTCTACTATATTATAATTCTGTGCTACTTTTGCATGAGGATTAAATGTCAATTTGTGTACTACTCCCTTTGGAAACTTTATCATTATTTCAGGAATCATGGGTGGCACAACTTCGGTCAAAGTTGTTGTCAAACTACTAGGTTGTTCATTAGCCTTGTTATTCGACAGCTGTGGATTCCCGTAATCTTTATTCCTTGTCAAAGCATCATTTTACTGCTTTGAAATAGACAACATAAGCACTTGGGATCGCGAAGCATTTTGATTAGCAACCAGTTTGGTTCCCGGGTTTGGAAACAAATCAGTCAATACTGCTGAGGTTTTTGAACTCTTAAAGAGTTTCTTAACTTCAGCTTTATGTGGACAATCTCTTGTCTGATGATCCTCATCACATATCTGACACCCCGTAGGGGGTTTCCTTTGCCTAGAAGGGTTTACAGAAGGTTTTTGAGGAGATGACTCATCCTGCTTCTTTTTAGTCCCTTTCGTTCCTTTTCATATTCCTTAAAGGAAAAGGTCCATCTGAGCACTTGTCACTTCAGGCTCATTAAAAATCGAAGGCGACTAGAGTCATCTTTTGTTTTTTCTCAACTCTTAAAAATTGAAAAAACAAGTTGTGTCAAAGTGTCTAACATTTATTTTAATTGGAATAATGTCATTGTTCCCTCGTTGGTCTTAGAAGTTAGTCTCCCTTCATCGCAAGTTCTTGTAGGATCGTTAGGAAATCTTTTGGATAGACTAGATATCTCTAAACAACCATCGACATCCAGGACTGTGTCATCTGACGCAGCAACGGCAGAGCCTCCTGCTGCTACTCCAACGATGTTCACCGGTATACCATGTGTCCCGACAAGTTATCAACAACAAGCCGCAGTGCAATCAGGGACTGTTTTGACGTGACTACAGGCAGCAAAACTCTTGAATAGAGCTGAAAAGAATGAACACAGAAACCAAAATTTAGGAACAAGGCCTTGTCTGATCAACACACGTGTAACACAGTGAAACTGAAATGCAACACACCTACTACACTTGGGAAGTGCATTTCATTTGAAGTTCACAGAACAGACAGTGCGCTGGACCAGGGATGAGACTTTGATTGGGTTCCGGGTCACAGTTTGCAGTTCAGTTCAGGGATTTCGCCGAGCAAGTGGTAATCAGTAAATCAATCATAGGGGTAGATCTAAGGAGGTTACTAGAGCCACCACAAGAGCAATTAGAGAGCTTGTAAATCAATTGCTTAATTCATAAACAAAACTCGGAGATTGACTGAAGCAGCATTGATCTACTTTGCACTTGCATAGCAAATGCAGTTCGAAGGCTAGCTGGCTTGACTTCAAGCTCCGTCTATAAGTTTATAAAGTTAAAAAATGTAGATGAACAAACAATTTACTCGCTCCCCAGTGGAGTCGCCATTTTTGTTACCGGGAATAGTGTCTATGCAGAGCTGCTAATCCCACTAAGGCTGGTAGCTACCTTAGAAACAAACAAACTAAAACTACTTTCATTTTCCTTTATGAGGAATAGATGAGAGAAGAATAAAGGAGACCAACCTCTGTCTTGCACTTGGTTCCTTGTTCGATTCCTCTCCCTCCTGATAGATCTTTTGCTACTCGCTTCCTTGTCTACCCAGCTTCACAGGGTACCTATAGAATCAAAGCAGCGTAATACTATCCAAGAACATAGATCTATTATCATAAACAATATAGGATCAGATGTACATTGACCACACAAATGCATAAAACATTAATCATACAAACATGTGGAGGAAAACTTGAATATGTTTATTGATAATCAAGAAAGAGCCAAGATAATTACAACCAATTGTTCTGACCCAGCATCATCCTCTCATCAAGAAGCCCTTCTTCACCTTGTGAAAAGCTTAGATCACCCAACACTATGATCTTGCACCAAAAAACCAACAACACTTCCTTACAAGATACAAAATTCCAACCTCCAACCCCCAGATCTCTGGGATGAGAGATTTATATATAGATATTTGCAAAGGTGTGAGTCAGCTTTGGGTTTTTGATTAGTGTCTTCTCTCTGATAGTTCTTGATTCCACTTGGAGATCTCATTGATCTCTTACTCATCCTTGGGTGATTCTGAGAGGCAAGTGTCCCAGGAGAAGTTTCTGGAAGATTCCAAGATCATCCACTTAGCAAACTGCTTCTGCCATTTTTCTACTCTCATCCATCACACCCCATAGAAGGCATTTTCAACATGCATTGCACTTCCCGTGTGTACAAGATGAGATGCATCGCACCTTGGGCATGGAGCAAGTGAGATGATCGACTTTTGACCAGTTCTGAGTAGTTTTTCATGGAGAACTTCTGGGAGATGATGTAATCAGCTGACCTTGTTCCTTTAGGGTATGAAACAACACTTTTAGGGACTTAGGAGCCCTTGGTTTATGGACATGTTTGATTTGGGTTGTAGTGCCCAAAAATGTCTATAACACTGCACTGGTCCCTCTAGAGGCTATTTATGGATATCTTCAAGTAATGAAACTGTCTGGGAAGGAGGCATTCAAAGGGGTGACTTGTTTAGGGCATGTAGCAGCTTAAATTAGGCTTTGATGAGCCCTAAACCACTGATCTGGATGATGGGATTGATGTGCCCAAATGGATCTGTAACAGGGAAATTAAAAGTGGTGCCATAGCTATGATTTCAACATCTGGCTTGTGTGATCTAATCATAAAAATGGGTGTATAAAACATGCAATTAATGTTTTTGACAAAATGTTAGTATGAGGATGCCTTCCAAGTGTTTGTCAAAATTTTCCAAGTGGAATTTGAAAAAAAATGTAGGGATTCAAGGTAATTGAAGTCAGGTGATAAAAATGTTTCACTTATTTCTTCAAAATTTTCAAATTGTGGAGCTAGTTTACAGTACTCACACTGCAAGGTCCTAAGATAGGGCACTCGATAAATTTTGGTTATGCAAATTCAAAATTCTAGAGAGATATTAATATGTAGTAGTGTGAGATACAACAAAGCATGTTAATTTTGGGGCCATGTTTTGGTTGTATTTTAATTGGAAAGAAAGGGGTGGGGGGGTGGCAATGAGAGGTAGCACCCCCACTGATTATTCAAATCAATGGTCAACCACCATAGATCAACGAAAAAAAGTGACCACATGACTGCTCATTGTCGTCAATGTTTAAAAATATGGATGGGTTTGGCTGTGATTAAAGCAAAACCAACCACTCTACGTCAATGGTGGATAATATCAAACCCTCCATTTGTCGAAAATTTGAAACAACTATTGGGGGGTTCATGTTACCAGTAGTTTGGTGCATGTAGTTTTACACGGACATGTGGCATATGATAGGATAGGTGACTTGGTGGAATAATTATCAGCTGAAATAGAGACAAATAGGCAGATGTGAACGAATGATGTTGACATGGAATCTTTCATGGACAACTGATTTGGCATTCCATGTCAGCATGACATTGTCAGTTGTGAAGTCACCAACAAAAGGACTAAGAGAGATTTTGAAATTTGCACCCAAAATGAGAGAATAGGGACCATGAGGAATGAAAAGTGGAATATTTCCATCATGCCAAGTGTCAAGCAAGGTGACATAGATTATTTCAAGGCCAATCAGAACTAAAAGACCAAAAGTACAAGAAGTTGGTTATTTCACTAGGGAAGCAATGAAATTAAATGAACCTTTTGTATGTCTAGAGATACTTATAGAATACAATTTTAGGAAAATATCGTTGATGCAGGGTGTAAATCAATCAAAATTTTAGAATATTTTTATGAATTTGGGCTAATTTTATAGGTCATAAACTTGTAGAGAAATTTTCATGGCCTAAATGACACTTTGAGTTAGTAAGAAAGATTGATAAATATAATAGCTTGAAGAGAGCTTTTAGTCAACCTACTACAATTAGGAAACAAAGTTAATATGAAGGGGTTATGTCTCAAATAGTATGAAGGAAAAGTAGGGCATATAGTGAATTCAAAAGGGTTCAACCTAGCAACAGAATATTTGATTGGGGTGCCAAACAAGTCAGCAAAAAGCTAAGGGAAAATGGAACCCGACCATGTAGCTAGATTTGAAAATTTGAATTTATAACTATTCAAGTAATAGGAAATACTATGATATAAAAAAACCCAAAGTTTTTGGTAAATGGTATAAAATTTTCAAATGGTACAATATCCAAATCATGAGTCAAATCTAGATAAAAGATAATTTTTAGAAAGCTACGAAAATGTAGAATACATGCACCAACCTGAAATTCTTGATTAATGTAGGAAATTTCCTAAAAATTTCAAGGATGGTAATAAGAAGCCCATAAGGCAAGACTGACATGATGACCAAGAGCTTGTGGGACACTTAGGGGTCTTATATTAATGAGGATGAGTTCAAATCCATGAGACTTAACATGGGTAATGCTAAAACAAAGTCAAATGGTCATGGAAAGGATAGGCCAGATGATAGATGCCTGGAAAAGAACATGTGTAGTCTCCAAATGGAGGTGCTCAAATACAAAGCTGATAATGAGAGATTTATAAGATAATAGAAACAAATCAATAATTAGCTTTTTTAAAGCGTAAATAAATTAAATAACTAAATATATCAAGGGTTTGATTCTATAAAGGGAAAGGAAAATGACTCAATAGTTAACGAGAGAGATTCTTGATATTCAAGAAAATTTAGGAGTATTAATGGGAAGCGTAATCATACATCAAGGAAATACACTAAGAGAGCCCATGTTTCCTTGGGATTATAAAATAGACCTCGTATATAACTAGTAAGGCGACTAAGAAGGAGACCAAAGCTAGATAATTTAGAAGGAGAACTCAAAAAAATCAAACCACCTACATTTAATGGTGAGAATAATTAGCGATAAGAGGTTGAAGCTTGGTTGCAAGTATGACTTCAATGACATGATTATTCCTCCAATTTACAAGAATTAATTACCTTCTACGAATTGACGTGGGAAAGAAAATATATTGTGGGAGATGCTCAAAGAAGTACAACATTTTGATGAAAATAATATTTCGTTGAGGAAAATTAAAAATTATTCCAAAGGATGTACCTATCTAAATATTATTATTAAATGGAAATGAAATATTTCTTTGAAATCAATTTGGGGAACATGACAATGGAAACATATGACCAAAAATTCATTGAGTTACTAAGGCATGTAAATTTTATGAAAGTTGAAAAGATGAAGCTACATAGATATGTGAGTGGATTATCACAATTCTATGGTAAAAACATTAATCTGGAAAATAAAAAACATTGGATGAATCTATGTGGAAGAAAAAATATCTTTATGAGCAAGGTAAAAGAAAGTCATTTTCCCAAAGGACTTGGGGTTGGAAGCCAGGATACTACTAAGAGGCGGGGTGAATCAGTAGTGTCAGAATTTTACCAAATTAAAATTTTATTTTACTGTGTGTACATCATTAATTAATTCATCAATAAATTAAATAAGCATAACATATATTAATGTCAACAATCAAAATGGAGCACACAAGAATAAGTAACTTTCAAAACTCCTCTTCAATTCATTCATAGGGAAATCTACAACTGGTTGTTACAATTTCTCTGGCTACCAAAAATAGGAAGCTACAACTCCCTGATTTATCAGTTACAAATGAATGGAGCTACAACCCCAACTATTCTCCAGCACCCACTGGAAGGAGCACCAACCCCTAATCAGCAAGCTACAACATGCTTTAAACATTCACTTTTCCGTCATTCATAAATCTTCATACTAGGATCAATTATTGCCTTCTCTTCTTTCAAAAAAAAAAAAAATCTCAATCATCACTCAAAAATCACCTTCACCATACCAAAACCTCACTGCACTAGATGCTCTATCTAAAAAATATTTGTGCGTGTTCTTCTTTATCAAACCTGCATATAAAGAATCTGGTTTGATATTCTTGGCGTGTCTTTATTTTATTTTATTGTTTCATGTTTCCTTATTTTTTCCTTTGTCCTATTCAACTCAGTCTTCTGGACAAGTACTCCAAGTTATCTAACCTCAAAAGCCCTTCTCTATAAGTTAAATTGAGTTTGTCTTCTTATTTTTGCATTCTGGTCTTTTCAACACTTTTTAGTTGTGGTCTGTTTTTTTTCTTCAGTTAACCTTGCCTTAACTACCTAATCCACTACCAAACTAATAGTTCCACCACTTTTTGCCTTTAGCACCTTTTCTCAACTCCTTTAATTGTTTTTCCACATAGAACCGGTCTCTATTACCATTGGCTAAGACATTGGTTTCTTAGCCATGTCAATCCCTACATAGGTTGATTCTGTATGTTGCCACCTTCATTCTATTTATCATGCTTCTACAAGATGCGACCAAGGAGATAGCTCTTAGCCGCTCCAAGAGCCTTTACGACTCTTTATATACTATGCACCCAGTTCTCCAATTGCTACATGGGACACTATGTGGGCCCTTTGCCCAGAGCCCCTGATATCCCAATAATTTTCTTATGTGCACCATAATTAACTCATTGGGGTCATACCTTTGGGTTGACATGTCCATGGGGAACTCCCGATGCCTTTTATAATTGGTTATTTCTCTTCCTCTGTCGCCTAGTGCCTATTGTCCAGTGCTTCTATAGAGTTCATTTAACAATGTCGTCAGGGTAAAGCCTATGGGATGGAATATCTTGTGGGTCATCCTAACACCTTTTAAATTTTCTTCCGCTATTGTGAGTGCCAACTTGTCAATTCCTAGCATTTCCTAGCACTTATTTCTCGGAAACACCTCTCACACACCTCTTTAAATATTCTATGTTGTAGCCATCAGGATGATGTTACAATGATGTCACATATGCTATGTGTCATCCTATGATAGGTGACATGTTTCACTTAGAAACGTACAATTTAGGTACTTGAAAATGATAAAAATGACTGCCACATGTCCTGATCTAATATGGAAATTGTTGGTGTTCAGATATGAATCATACAATTCACCTAATTCCACATTATTTTTCAACCCAGGGCTTAACTAGTTATTTCAAGGATATCATGCAAGGTATATACATGCCAAAGTTTCCCTACCCAACATTGAACATTCAATCATAAACATAACAATGTGTAACATCAAGTAATAACTGTAACAAAAAATCAGAGCAACAACAAGTTAAGACTCACAACAACACACTGATAAATCATTACACAAGAAGAAAATATTATAACATAAATAAATCTATGAACACAACTAATCCAACAACACCTAATGAATAGTGTGGGACCAACTCCCTGATCAGGGTTGCAACAAGATCAAGGACTATGAAATTATTAGGAGATCAAAAATTTAATTAATCAAATATCATTACAAAGGTTTGTTGTTATAGCTCAGAATTCTCGTTTATCTCTTAGTGTTGTCTCTCCTAGCCCCATAACACTACTTATACAATTCATTTAACAACTGACAATGCCTGTGATTACGACGACTGTCTGCCTACAAATACATAGTGATTCTCAAGATACAAAAAAATATAAAGATAGCACTTGTGTTGGTCGATAAGTTGAACCACCATTACAGTTGATATCCAAAGATATTGTTGGTAGGTCGATAGTCATTATACGTTGAATCATGGTCTTGATCATCATTCCTTTCAATATGCAAGGAAGATTAAGCTAGCAAGTCGCTTTAGTTAATAATCCCCTATGAATATGATTCATCAATTAATAATTCACAAATACATGACAATAGGTATACATTTGATGTTTAGAATACAAATCGACGAAAAAGGACATGAAATGAGAAAAGGAAAGGGATAAAAAGGTGGGTAAAATGTAGGAAAATTTAGCAACCAACATCTCCCCACAACTAGTCTTTCTACATTTCCTCATGCAGATCGTCTTCTGCACAGATTTGGGTTAGAGCTACTATGTTCAGCATGGAGCCATGCAAGGTCATATTTTGTGTCCATTTCTATTGCGAAAACTTTATATCTATCTATATGAAGGACTTCATTCAACCAATCGTTGTGTTGACAGTGGTGGATCCACCAACATTCAGGGGATCACCCCGGTATGAAGTCCCAACTAGACCTCACACCATTTTGTGTGGGAGTCCCATTTGGTATGATGGTTCGATTGCCATTATCATAAATATTTTCCTCAAATCTTGCTTGTCAATACAGGAGAGTGGTCTTATTTGTCTTCGAGTAGTGAGGTTCGTGTGCCTGATGATTACTAGTATTACTTGTGTCAATGGTTCTTTCACTCTAGATGGAGAGGATCAGAGTGAGTCCTGAGTCGGTTGTGAGGAATCCCCAACTCTGTTAGGAACACACAACACAACAGGATGTGCATAGTTTCTGGAAGAGCAATCCACACCGATGAGGCAGTCACAACATACAAGGTAAGATAACACGTACAACACTCAATGGATGAGTCGACGTGAGTGCAACGGTTGTTATAGCAAGTTTATGTGAAAGGTATGTCTAATGTCTAGGGAGATAACCAACATGGGCAAGACAATGTTAACATCACATACAACACATTTTCATTAATATATATGCATTACAACAAGTGAATGAGTTCAAGTGTTAAAAATAGGTTAAAGCAACATGCATTACAAGTGTTCAAGATTAGTCTTACAACAGTGACAATACATTTGTGAAAATGTGTTGGCTTGGTAGAAGGATTCTGAATTAAGAAAAAGTTCCAAGACACATCGTTACACCATACATCACTAACCCCATGGGCAGGGCATTGGAGCCACTACTTACTCCTCAAAGAAACAATTATAGACCCTCAAGGCTATCTGGGAGGAGCTGAGGTGAAAAACCACTTTACGTGTATAAGTCAGGGGCTGTTTATAGCCAAGGGTGAAACTGACCCTTGTGGTTGTTCAATTTCCCTCATGACTACTTGACTTCCATGAATTTTCGACTTTACATGACTCTTCATAAAAAAAGTGGGTCTCTTGGACTTCCACGTTACATTACATTGATTGAAAGTATGGCCCACAATAGAGATGTGGATGACATGACACATGACAATACTCGGCATGACAGTGCTAGTACATTAGTGATGCTGCTAGTGTGCATGTCGAGCTGCAGTGTTTTTGGGTGATGGATGTCCTCATGGTGTGTCGCAGCTTCACCTCCGCATGGAAAAGTGCACAGAGTCTTAGATGGTTATTGGTTTGCTTGATGTTGCATTCACACGTTTCTTCTTGCTTGTATGTTGGTAAGCTTGACAGGTTTGTCTGTTCGCGAAAAGTGCATGTTCATCCATTCGTCCATCTGTGAACACATCTAGCATGTTTGCTCGTTCATCTGTCTGTGAACACATATTTGCATGTTCATCTATTCGTGAGCACATTTCCTTGCATGTATTGTTTTTTTGTCTGTTGGCAAACATGTCCTTCTACATGTACTCCCTATGTTCATCCCATCCTTTGTCGCACCATGTTTGTTTGTGTACCTATATCTGTAGTCGCTCACGATGAGATGACATCAAATCCATAAACATCTTAGTCTACCATGATGCATGATCATTTCCGATGCAAGTGACTAGGAGAGGAGAGAAGGTTGTGACGTGGGATGGAGGCTCTAGGCACAAATGGTGAAAACTACATGGGAGTTACTGGGTGATGGAGATGGGCAATCTGGATCGACAGTGACTGTCCGCGGGATCTGGCTTAGCTGGAGGAAAAAACTGTGTATTTTTTCAGAGGAACAATCTGGGCCACAAGAAGGTTAAGCAAGAAAAATCTATGCAATTTCCGGAAGCAATGGGTAGCAGAAGTCTAGCAGACAAAAACAGTGCAATTCCTAAAGGGAACTGGCAGCTGACTGCTGGGACACAAGTACAAAAAACTGCGTAATTCCTTAGGGGAACTGGTTGTCAGCTGTCGGGATAATGGAAGCAAAACCTATGCAACTCCTAGAGGGAACTGCCAGTCAGCTGCTGGAGCATGGTAGAAAAATTTGTGGAATTCTTGGAGGGAACTGGGAGTCGGATGTTGGGATCTACTAGCGGGAAAACTGCACTGATGCTAGGAGGTTGGCCTGCTGATCACCTCTGTAAAGTTTCTAAGCCAAGAAGACTGTAGGGTAGTAGAGGACTTGGTCATTGAAAATTGTGCAGTTTTCCAGGTGAGCAGTGAGTTGACTGACTGGTGGGCTGAATAGAAGAACTCCACAATTTTCTGAGGGACACATGGATGGGCACTAGGTGTTTGTCCAGCCTGTCTAAGCAATTTTCTCATTCAGTGAAGCAGGCAAGGTATGAAGCCTCTGCGCAATTTTTTAGGGGAGTCAATCACAGGGTGACTGCCAAGTCAAACTCTCTGGTTGACCAACGTGAAGGTTGATTGATCTGCTTGTGGGAAACGCAACTTGAAAAGGCTTACTTGGTTCTTCTGCACTACTTTGGGAGACATTCTATTGAGTCAATGGCGAGGTGAAGTTCCAGCTGTCAAAGGGGAATCTAGTCATAAAAACGTCAGAAAAATGACCAAGTGTGTGAATGAATGGAAAGGCATATATTTGATCTTGCAAACACACACTTTCATGACTTGATGACGAGATGAATCAAACCATCCAGACACGTATGCTCAACAAGACTCACCAACAGTGTGAGCGACAAGTGTGATGCTTGTGACTGATCATTGGACGATCGTGAGGACGCTTGCAGGATAACGAATATGACTTCGTGTGTGAATGTGACAGATGTTTACATAGCGAACACAACATGTACACACGAAGCGAAGACCTTGAGTATGACCAAAACATGGTCTCAGGCATGAATTTGAAATCAACATGCAAAATCTATGGGTGGAATAATCAAGGAAGTTGGGTGCAAAGACTCACACGATCTCATGGAGTGAACCTGAGTGTGTGCAGTCATCAAGAAAAATTCTCAAAGGATTCTCTGAAACTGGATGCACACCAAAATTCTGGAGGGTGTTTTAGCAGCTACAACACTTAGCAACACACTGGTAGAACTCTAGCTTCTATTTTGGTTCATTGTCATCAGAGGGCCTTGGTCTTTTGGGGATTGAATTGATGTGTAGGTTACTTTGGCTTCCCCACTTACCCCATGGACATACACGGTACACCTTTTTCCAACTCAGTCAAACACAATAAAAAGTTGAGCTTGATCACAGTGTTTCTAAATCAGGAAGGGTAGTGTAGCTCACGATTTGAATATTTTTCGAGTATAATTTTTCATCTCTGTTGTTTCTCTACTACCAACAAGCCTTGATAGTACCCTGATTAAGTCACACATGAACACACACATTTCTCCACTTCCGGCGAGCCTGGTTAGTACCCCAATGGAGTTGCATGTTTCACCTCTCTGCATAGGAAGAATTTCTCTTCTTTCGGCTTTGTCTTTTTTCAAGAGGACTATGCATAGGCACTTATTTATTTTTGGGGTAGATGAGGGATCCTGAATTATTGAGAGCAGAAGAGGTTGTTCCTTCAGAGAAGCATGTAAGACCTCTGACATAGGTTTGCTCATTTAGATTTTCACCTTCTCTATTTCTACTAGTTGGATGAGGTTGAACACACAGAGCAAAATGTTGATTACAGGCATGGGGCTTCCCAATGTGGACACAGGCTCAAGGTTGGACCAAAACGTCCCTTGCAGATGGCTTGTATTTTCCGTCAAGACTTCATCAGCCCAAGGTTATAACCAAGCATAGAGATGACGGCTACAAGACTGGCCAAGTGTTGCAGTGTCACAAGTCTCTTCATATCTCAGCCACATACTCATTCAAAATCCAGAACGTAGTAGATGGCAACACTTATTTTTGGAAACAAAAGGAGAAAGGTATTGAGAAACGCAAACAAATGAAAACAAAAATAGTAAGCGAATCAAACCAAATGAAAATTCCAATAGTGAGCAAGGAAAAAAATGAAAACAACAAGCAGTAAGCAGACTATGTACATGGCACGGGGCGTGGCCTGTCCTACTAGAAGTAGTGTTTGAGATCTTGGCCATTGACAGGAAGGTTGTTAATCCCCCCATCAAGTGATCACATATGGTATGTGTGTGGGCCAAGCTTGTCATGGACTGTGTACATACTGATCCACAGGGATTGGAACTTCGTATGTTTGCTTTTGTCTTGATGGGACTTATGCCATTTCAGAACCAAGTCACCAACAACAAAGTTAGCTTTCCCTGCAGACTTCTTATCGAACCATCTCTTGATACAATTTTGGTGGATTGTGAATTTCTCTTTTGCTTCCATTCTTTCTTCCTAAAGCTTATGAAGATTATCCATCCTATGCTGAACTAGCTGGCAAGGCTTGCCTTGAGAGTGTTGGGATAGTTGAAGTGCATGCAATTAGATATTAGGTGGAAGGATGGCTTCTTTACCATAGACTAGGATGTACGGTGAGGTATTCAGAGAATGTTTGGGTGTTAAATAGTCAGCCCATAATGAATTCTTCAGGGTGGCATGCTAGTTGCGCTGCACAAAGAAAATAGTCATTTTGATTATGCAGGTGAGGTTTTTATTCGTGGATTCTGTGAGACCATTTCCTTGCAGGTAATAGTTAGATGAGTGTTTCAGCACAATACCATTCTGTAATGCAAAATCATGAAGTTTCAAAGACAAAATGTGCATTGCATTATTAAAAACAACTGATACTAGAATGCCAAAGTGTCAGATTATGTTCTGTTGGGGGAGGTTGATGACCTCCTAGTCATTCACTCGTTTGACCAAAACTTCTTTCCACCATGTGAATTAATCAGTTGTTGTTAGAATGTAGTGGTGTTTCTTTGGCGAATGTGGGAAGATTTACCCAATGATGTCTAGGCCCCACTATTGGAATGGTTCAGTCACTGCAACAGGGTGTAGTGGGGCTACTGACCTTCGTGTTCTGCTAGTGCATTGCTGACAGATTGAGCACTTATGGACATAAGCATGTGCATCCTTGAATAATGTGGGCTAGTAGAAACTAGCTCGCATAACTTTGTGCACAGTGGTGTTTCCCAGAAATTGACCCCTGACGCGTCCGTCATGTAGATCTTGTAGTACCTTCTTTGGTTCATGTGCCTCCAGGAACCTGAGAAAAACTTTGTTACTATGATTCCTATAAAGCACTCCATGCACCGACTGATATGCTAAGGCTTTAAGGAGAAACACTTTGTTCTGTCTGATGGAAAAGTGAGAGGGTACGGTGATGTGCCAAAGGTAGTGGTGCACATCCGCGTACCAAGATGTTCCATCTTCAATGGGTGTTGCTCACCTTATATCATACATCTCAATTTTCTGCTCCTAGCCGGTGAGCTCTTCTTCACTGTCCAATCTGTGTACTACTTCAACTGCAAGTCTACAGATCCCATGTCCTGGGATTATGTGAACTAGCTTGATTTCAAGATCATACTCTTGCAAGCCAGTCATCCAGTTCAGACGTGGTTCACCGAGTTCTTGTTGTACAAGCAATGTGTGGACCGTTGGGCCAAGGACAAAGACTATGCAGTGGCTCTTCAGCAAGTAGGGCCTAAAGTGTTTCACCGCCAGGTAAACTGCATAATTTTTCTTGTCAATGGAAGGGTATTTGAGTTATGGTCCCTACATGCTTACGCTCATGAAGGAGATTAGGTGTTCATCATTCATCTCATCCTTCTGAGTGAGTACTTGAGCGAGCAAATTATTGGAGGTGAAGGTGTATAGCAGGAAATATTTCTTGAAGTCTAGGCTATAGAGTGTAGGTGCTTCTACAATAGCCTACTTGATCCATGTGAATGCATACTTTTCCCTCTTGCCCCAGCTATAGACTACATATTTCTTGATCATGTCCTGCATGGGCTTGACTATCTGTGCATAATCTAAGATGAACTTCTGAAGGAAGTTTATCTTGCCCAAGAAGGACTACATGGATTTCTTGTTCACTGGGTGAGGGATCTGTTTAATAGTCTGGACCCAGTATGCATACACCTTGATCCCACTTTTGGTAACAATGTGTCCGAGAAGGTTCCCCTCAGCCACTGTGAATACACTCTTTTTGGGATTCAAGGAAATCCCGTATCTCCAACATCGCTTGAAAATTTTGTTCATATGGCGTATGTGGTCCTCGCATATTCTTAATAACATAGTCACATCATTGAGGTATACCACTACACTCTGTCCGATGAGTCTGCGAAAAGCGATGTCCATGGCACGCTGAAAGGTTGCAGCTGCATTTACCAGCCTAAATGGCATTCATCTGTAAGCGAACGTAGCCCACTTGGTACGGAAGGTAGTCTTAAGTCTATCAGTTTCTACTACCAGAACCTGGTTGTGTCCTAAAAAACCATCGAGTAGGGAAAACATTTTTTCCCCAATTGTTTGTTTGCAAAATGTGGTCCATAGATAGCACGGGGTAGTTGTCTTTGTCCAAAGCACAGTTCACATTCTGGAAATAAACACAACCAGATTTCCCCAGATTTCTTGCATACAGGAACAAGGTTTGAAACCCACTTGGAATGACAAACTTTGTATATGATCCTTGCATCCAATAGCTTGGTGAGCTCTTTCTGTATGAGGGGTTCAAGCGATGAATGTACTTTTCTCAGTTTCTGCTGATATGGATTGACCCCTTCTTTGATCAGAATCATGTGTTGGATGATCCACGTGTCATAAGTTTTTAGATCATAATACATCCATGCGAACACATCTCGGCATTATTTCAACAAGTATACAATGGCTTTCCACTCTTGTTGTGTGCAACATGTATCGAGTTTGACGAACTTTGGATCTTGTTTTGTGCCCAGGTTGATTAGTTTGTGCATCATAGTGGAACCATGGGTCTTGCTATTCCTCACCCCCTGAAAACTTTCTTGCAAGTCATAAAGCTTTTCCAATGATGCTACACCCTTTGTGATAAGGTGGCCTTTCTTGTTACCAACTTCTGCTTGCAGAGAGTGCTCGTGCTTGTCATCATCTACCACTATATCTTTGAAGACTTTAGCATTAGCCACGAAATGAAGTATATGTTGATCAACATTAAACACGTGTAAATTAGTTATGTTATTTGGGATATATGGTTTGTACAAAGTTTCAATAGTAAATCTATTCCTAATCGGTGACATTCATGAAGCTGCGTTTTCCAGAGCATTGGAAGTTGAATTATGCATACATGGTACAACAATGATGTTAAATGACTGGAAGTTAGAGATTAGTTGCCATACATCTTGCTGGTAAATTTTGAGATGCGATGACAAATAATGAATGGCGTTATGTACCTGTCATACCACTATCTTTGAATCACCTAGCACTTTGAGCACGACCACATTGAGGCTGATGGCTTTCTACAACGCCAGCACAAGTGCCTCATACTCAACAACGTTTCTCGTGCACTCAAACTCCAAGCACCTTGAAACCAGATCCTTCATGTTGTATGGGTTGATCAAGAGATAGTCGGCCCCTGAGCCGTCCTGTGTCTTTGATCCATCAAAGTAGATGTTGCATAACTTCTCTATACACAAATCATTTGATGTGCTTGTACTGTTGCGACTACTGTTGCTATTGCTATTGATACTGTTGGTACAATGTACTATACATGTTTCATTACCATCATTTGGGCAAGGAAGGAGTCCCAAATACATGTCTGGTGGGGTTGGAGCTGGTCGTACATGATAACACCCCGACATTGTTTCCAGGAGGTAGTTGTCAAACATGTGTTCTATGAAGGCCAATGGTTCATTCTTTCCATTAAGGGGAGTAACATTGTGCTTCATATACCTCTCAGATAACACCAGGATTTGATTGCATTTTCCCTTATACAGAAGCCACATGTGCGATGAGTGTGTAGCAAAATATTCATTTAGCTTGCTAGAATAGTCTTCGTTGAGTAGTAGATTGTATGCTTCTAATATGTCCACAATGACAATGTTGATGAATTAGTGGACTTGACCGTCATGAGATAGTTGGATGATCACATCTCAAAGTTCACCAATGGTTGGTACCGATGTTTGATTAATTTGGATGATTCACTCGGATGTCTCACTCCATTGTGCATTGATCTTTTTAGCAATGGAGAGTGGCATGACGTTGTCTTCCACGCTAGAATCAACTAAGTATTTGTGAACATTGCAGTTAAAAATTTCAAATGGTAGGAGGAATGGAAGGCAACTTGAGTTTTCTTCTTCCATCCGGAGCGTGTTAAGCACAATGGAAAGTGATCTGGGAGGTGTGCTTTCTCCCTTGCTGATAGAGGTTTTGTTGTCCGTTGTTGTCTGTCCAAATGCGCGTAATAGCATGTCTCACTAACTATGGATCTTAGCTAACTCGAAAAAAATGATGTTCACTCGAGTTTTCTTGATGTCATTTACAATGTCGTAGTCCAAAGGTGCTAGACTCACCAACCTGTCTGGGGTAGAACTAATGTTTGTGTTTTCCGGCAGAGTGTTCTGCAGTTTGCTGCTCATGGACATACTCTTGTCTGTTGTTGTCTTTCTGGAATTGTTTTGTGTTTTCTGCTTTGGGGGGCTGGTGGATCAGCCTTCGCCAATAGAGGTCTCATCCTTTCTTGTACTTCCCCAAGTGTAGGGGAGCCCCTTTATCCCTAAGATTGTAACGGTCATTTTTATTTGGGGGCTACTTCTTAGTGTTTGTCTTCGGTGTTACTTGCAAGCACCGATAGGCGTTCACCACATGGCCAAAACTTGATGCTTCATCAGGTGCAATACCTTCATCATTATCAGTGTCTTCTGGATGCTCCTGCATACTATTTTCTGCATCAAATGTATGACTGTATACAGAGTTTGTGACTCGCTTCCAGTCCGAACAAGAGTTCTCAGGGTGATGCTCTTCATGGGATCAACATAACTTGGAATCTGCACACTGTTCGAGGTGGAACATAGAGCTCTGCACAGTTTTCGGACTGAACTGGTTGCTCCATGATGAACTTCTTCCTTGTCTCTGTCTGCATGGAAGGTTGCTTGCGGGTGTGTCAGTTTTCTGTTGTTTAAGCTCAGACACTTCTATTGTCAAGTTCTTGATGAGGCAAGTGACAGTTTCAATATCATTTTTCCCCTTGTCTCTACCCTTGCTTGCCATCGGTTGGGATTTTCTACTCGCGTCGTTGGAGCCCTTTTCTAGTTCATCATCTTTGATGAGTCTAATTGCGCATAGGTATTTCTTAATAGCAATAGCCTCTTCGTAGGCTTCCAATAGTGTTCGTTTCACAACTCACTTGACGAACTATGCAATGATGGTAGGTAGTGCAAACGTGTAGTAATCGACTGTGATGGAGTCATGAGGTTTGGTGTCCACTACAAATTTGTTCAATATGAGTATAAACCTCTTATTGAAATCTTTTACTTTTTTTTCCCTCCATATTCAGGCTTCCAAATTCTTTAAGTAACATAGCTCGGGTCTTGTCATCAGCAAACTTTTCAAGAAACATGCATTGAGTGCACCCCAGTTCTGTATGGAGTTTGGTGGAAGGTTGCGATACCATACAGTTGCACGACCATCCAAGGAACATGGAAACAATCTACATGCTACTTCATCACACTATACCTCAAGGGTCTGCAGCTGCAGGTAGAAGTTGTCCAAATAGTCTTTTGCATTCACTGTGTTACCAGGGTTGAACTTGACGTTCATTCTCTTTGCTCGCTTCAGCATCTTTCGAAAAGCACCCAAGAGAGTCAATGGTCCCTAAGTCATCCATTCGAAATTTTTGTCAGCCATATCTTCTTCTTTTTCGTCCTCCTCCTCTCCTTCAGAATCTAACGGTTTCATCTCTAAGTCTATTGGTTTGTCTACGCCTCCTCTGCTACCTTCCCCTCTGCCTCATGTACCGGAGTCTGATCCCAAGATCTCAAGGGTGTCTCATTCCCCTTTTCAGAAGACCAGAGATTCCTCTCCATCTTCAATAGCTTCTGCCAGACCTTCTAGTGTGGTAGGAACTACTTCTTCCAATAATGATACAACAACCCCTATGGGAGTGGCTTTTTGCTTCCTTGATGCATATGGAAGATGTTGTATGCCTAGGATCAGTTTGATTGCTTTCGCGAATTGGCGGGTGATGGGACAGATTAAGTGAAGGTGATGATATGGAATTTTGTGTTCAGTCCTAGGAGGTGAGAAGTAACCAACTGCAAAAAGCTGTGTAGGTGAGAGGGAGTGCAAGTTACTACCTTGACCATAAGGGTGATGAGTGAGTGTGAGAGGACATTCAACCATATACAATTGGCTACCCTCCTTCTAGCACCAGAAATGTTGACAGTGTTAGAACCACCAACATTCAGGGGATCACCCTGGTATGAAGTCCCAACTAGACCTCACACCATTTTGTGGGGGAGTCCCATCTGGTATGATGGCCTGGTTTCCATTATCTTAAATATTTTCCTCAACTCTTTCTTGTCAGCACAGGAGAGTGGCTTTGTTTGTCTTTGAGTAGTGAGGTCCACATGCCTAGTGATTACTAGTGTTACTTGTGTTAATGGTTCTTTCACTGTAGACGGAGAGGATGTGAGTGAGTCCCAAGTCAGTTGGGAGGAAGCCCCAGATATATTAGGAACACACAACACAACAGGACGTGCACAGCTTCCGAAAGAGTAGTCCAAATGTATGTGGTAATCAGAACATTCAAGGGAAAATAACACGTACAACACTCAACAGATGAGTCTGCGCGAGTGCAACGATTGCTATAGAAAGTTTATGTGAATGGTCTGTCTAATGTCTACGGAGGTAACTAACATGAGCACAACTTTAAGAGCACATACAACAGATTTTCATTAATATATATGCATTACAACAAGTGAATGAGTTCAAGTGTTAAACACAGGTTAAAGAAACATGCATTACAAGTGTTTAAGATCTATCTTACAACAATCACAATACATGTGTGAAAATGTGATTGCCTATTAGTAGGCTTCTGAATTAAGTGAAAGTTCCAAGACACATCGCTAGACCATACATCACTAACCCCATGGAAGGGCTGCTAGAGCCACTACTTACTCCACAAAGAAAATATTACAGACTCTCAAGGCTATGTGGGAGGAGTTGAGGTGAAAAAGCCCTTTACATGTAAAAATGAGGTGGCCTTTATATCCAAGGGTGAAAGTAACCCTTGTGGCTATTCGACTGCCCTCATGACTATTTGACTTCCATGAATTTTCAAGTTTACACTACTCTTCATACAACAAGTGGGTCTCTTGGAATTCCACGTTACATTACATTGATTGACAGTATGGCCCACGTTAGAGATATGGATGAGATGACTAATGAAAAGACTCGACATAATAGTGTTGGTACATTTGTGTTGATGCTTGTGTGCATGTTGAGCTACAATGTTACTGAGTGATGAATGTCCTCATGGTGTCTCACAGCTTTACCTCTGCGTGGCAAAGTGCATGGACTCTTCGATGGTCGTCGCTTCACTTGGTGTTGCATTCGCACATTGTTTCTTTCTTGTATGTTGGTAAGATTGACAAGTTCATCCATTCGTGAGAAGTGCATGTTCATCCATTTTTCCATCTCTGAACATATCTTGCATGTTTTCTTGTCCGTTCGTCCACAAACACATCTCTACATGTTCGTTCATTCGTGAGCACATCTCCTTGCATGCATCATTTTTTCATCCGTTGGCAAACATTTCCTTTTGTATGTACTCCCTTTATTCATCCCATCCATTGTCCTACCATGTTGTTTTGTGTACCTATATCTGCAGTCACTCATGATGCGTGATGATTTTGATTTAGGTAACTGGGAGAGGAGACAAGCTTGCGAGGTGCGATGGAGGCTCCAAGGACTGATGGTGAAAACTACAAAGTAGTCATTGGGTGATGGAGATGGGAAATTTGGATTGATAGTGACTGTTTGCAGGGTCTGGCTCAGCTGGAGTGAAAAACCGCGCAGTTTTTTAGAGGAAAAGTCCCGACTGAGGGAAGGCTGGGCAACCAAAACTTGTGTAATTTCTAGAAGGAGTGAGCAGCGGGAGTCTGGCAGCCAAAAATGTGTAATTCCTAGAGGGATGTAGCAGTTGGCTAATGGGACACTAGTACCAAAGATTGTGAAATTCCTAAGGGGAACTGGAAGTCAGCTACCGGGAGCTTGGCAGCGAAAATTGCACAATTCCTGGAGGGAACTCGCAGTTATTTGCTCGAGCTTGGCAGCAAAAAGTGCGCAATTCCTGGAGGGAACTGGAAGTTAGCTGCTGGGAGCTTCTAATAGGAAAAATTGTGCTAATGTTGGGAGGATGGCTTGTTGATCATCTTCGCACAGTTTCTGAGCTGAGCGGACTGTTAGGTAGCTGAGGGATTTCTCACCAAAACTGCATAGTTTTTCGGGTGAGCAGCCGATCGACTGACTGGTGGGATGACTAGAAAAACTATGCAATTTTCAGAGGGAGACATTGATGGGCATAGGGTGTTTGTCTGGCGTGTTTACACAATTTTCTCAATCAGTGAAGCGGGCAAGGTCTGCAGCCTCTATGCAATTTTCGAGGGGAGTCAATCCTGGGGTGACTGCCAGGTCAAACACTCGAGTTGACCAGTATGAAGGTTGATTGATCTGCTTGCAGGCAGCGCAGCTCCAAAAGGATTTCTTGTTGCTTCTGCACTGTTCTAGGTGACAGTCAGTTGAGTCGATGGCGAGGTGAAGGTCTGGTTGTCAGAGGGTAATCCAGTCATCAGAATTTTAGCAAAAGACTAAGTGTGTGAACGAGTGGAAATGTGCATATGTAATCTTGCAAACACACACTTTCATGACTTGACGAGACGCCTCAAACCATCCAGACATGTATGCTCAACATGACTAGCCAACGATGTCAGCAACAAGTGTGACGCTTGTGATTGACCATTAGATTACCATGACGGTGCTTGCACGACAATGAATATGATTTTGTGTGTGACTACAACAGATGCTTACGTAGCAAACACAACATGTACATGTGACGTGAATATCTTGAGTATGACTAGAACACGGTCGCAAGCCCGAGAGTGACATCAACATGAAAAAATTATTGGTGGAATGATCAAGCAAGGTGGGTGTGAAGACTCACAGGAGCTCACGAAGTGAACCCAAGTGTGTGCAGTCATCAAGCAAAATTCTCAAAGGAGGCCCCAAAATTGGATGCAAGCCAAAATTTTGGAGGCTGTTGCAGCCGCTACAACACCTTTTTTACCACATGAGCTGGTGTGTACTACTCATTTGGCCGGAAAACAATGGGAAACTAAAATATGTGACCCATCCATTGGGTCCCATGATGTTGAATACATGTGATATATCATGGTTTTCATGGTATTTTTTCCAAAGCCCGAATAAAATTAGGGGCCCCAAAAGGTTCGTGTATCCTTACTACTAATGACGAAAACATCCATCATTTTTAAAATTTGTCTTGGGCCTCCTCCTAGGAAGTAAAAATATTCTTTGCACACATGTTAGCACACTACTTATGTGTTGCCAGGATCTAACCCTTCCATCCTTCTATTTCCAAGAAGGTATGATTTTTGTTAAAAATATTCACAGCATGACAATGCTCTCTTCGAATTACAAGTGGCTTGTTCACTTGGTTCTCTTCGAATTTGTCAAAGGTTTTCTTCCATTTAACTTGGTTAATCTTTAAGGAGGTGAAGTATCTTAGCTAAATATCCCACCCATATGGCACTAACTGAATGATTGATCATTCCCCAAAAAATAATTGTGCATGTAGAGTGTGCACATTAAGTGTTGGTTCAAGATATTGTGACCCCTGAAGATCCACAAACATTATATTAGATCTTGGATTTCATGACGTATCTCCTTCTGGATGCTATCCAAATAGAAGAACAAGTATTATTCATGGAGTAACATAGCATACCTATGAGAAGGACGTCGGCACACCATCACCTATTATGCCAGAGCAAACATTTCATCTTTCTCAGCCGTTAGTAGTTGCACTTGCTCTTCTAATTCCTCAATCTGTTTCTCATGCTTCTCCTATTTTTGCTATGCTTTCCCTATCCAGGTCATATAATCAATTATTACTTTTTCATATTATTCCCAATTCCTCTCACTCCTTCTTGGTGGGCTTCCAAAGGGATATACCCTTGTTGAAGGCAATTTGCATTAGCCTTCCATTTCTGAATTTCTGCGGTTAACAAGAATTCCCGCGGCTCAAACAAATACAAACATGACTCGCTCTGTGCATATTTTTAGGTTGTAGGCCTATATTTAGTCTGCACTGTTGTTGAATAAGTTTTATCTCAAGGATTTACGGTAGCTCGACTGACATTCATCTTACGCTTCCTCACCCATCTCTGTAAGCATAACACTTGCTTCCTTAGCTTACTAGTTTCCATTTTTAATTGCTTATTCTCCTTAAACTGTGACTGACACCTTTCATAGATGGATATCCTCCTCTTTGTAGACTATTCAATGAATTCTTGTTTGATAACAACCTGCTCCATTGGTGTCATAGTCGGTGTTCTATTTGATGAACTCATCAACCGGCTCTTGTTTCACCCTTATTTCTTCTATCTGCTCCACAACTCAGGGGATGCCCCCCGCATCTTCTTCCACAGGTCTTGGAACCTCTATATCTTCCTTGAATGGCTCTTGAGCCACTGTAGGCCCTTGTGGAGTAGAATTTTCAATACCCTTTTCCTTTGGCTTCTCTGTTACCCAGTCATCTTCTTCCATTTGCTCAAAAATTGGTCCTAGACCTTGAAAGTTGCTATCAACAACAACATTTTCTTCCAATGGTTCTATGGAAACAACATCGGCCATAATTTCTTTGAATTTCCCTTCAGTCAACATTGGTTCTTGTGTAACAGTGTCCACCACTACTTCTTCAATTTTCCCAATTTTCCCACCATTTGACATTGGTTCTTGTGTGACAGTGTCAATGATGATTCCCGTAGCTGTCCCTAAAAATCTTAGTATCAAGGGAGAGATATTTTCTTTCACCAAGTATCTAGGGGAGAAAAATGTTGTTTCTCCTCTTGGCAAGGAAGTGAGAAGTGGAGAATGAGGGATATCCTCTTCAATTTCAATCCTTTCAATGCGTGCTACTTCAAGTCCTTCAATTGTTTCTCCTTCCCATTCATCTACTAGTTTCTCTGCACTCTCCTTCTCCTTTTCTTGTTATGCCACCTATTCTTCTATTTTAGCCACTTACCCAATAGTTGATGCTTGTTCTTGTGTAACAACATCGACTATGGATCCTGTTCCTTCCACCGATTCCTCCACCACTTTGGTAGGTGATGATGGTTCTTGTGTAACAGTGTTGGCTACAAATTCTTTAATTGTTGGCAATTGTTTCATCAATTTAATAGTCGATGTTGGTTCTTGTGTAACAACGTCACTTGTGCTTCCTTCCACTTCCATTTCTCTTGCTTCCAGCCCAGCAGTCAATGTTGGTTCTTATGTAACAGTGTCACTTGCACTCCCTTCTACCTTCATTGCTTCTACTACCAACTTAGCAGTCGATGTTGGTTCTTGTGTAACAACGTCATCTATGGTTGCTTCCTAAACTAGTTATTTTTCTATAGCTTGTTTCATAGCCAATTTTTCCAATTGTTTGGTAACCAAAATTGGTTCTTGTGTAGCAGCATCATCTATGAATTCTTCCTCTGCCACTAATTCTTCTTCCTCTCTTGTGAGCATATTGACCTCAAGTTCCTCTTCTACTAATCCAGTGAATTGTGGCCAAGCCACGGAAGTCTGTGACAGGGCATGCACCATTAGCAACCTAACAAGCCCATGGATTTTGAGGACCTACAATGGTTGACGTGACCGATGAGTAGCTTGTGCCATTAACTAAAGGTTATTCCATGTGAAATATGGCATATCTAGAGAATGCACATGATGGTATTTCAACAAGGTAGAGAGCCAACCTTCGCGAGTAATGTATCGCACAATGAAGTATGCAACTTCAGCCCATTGATGTGGCAAGGATTTTCAATCGTATCCCCTTCACTTCTAAACCACGGTTTCTCATGCCTGCAAGAATAATTCCAGAAATTATGGTAAGATTGATTTTTGGGTGAACCATTTCTTCCCTCCTTGCGGCAATCCACTTATAGTCGAGATAATTTCTTTAGTGACAGGAATGTCCAGCCCATGGATTGTGGAATAATTCCCATCCAAATTTAATGCAAATTCGAATGTAATAGCTTCATTGAATCCCTACAACCTCTAAAATATGTGTGTCATTGTTCATCTTGAAAACTGTGCCATAGATCTGGATGGCATCGGACTTGCATTTTATCTTCCAATTCATGCCTAATAGATTTCCCACCCATTCTACCAGTTGATCTGTAGAAACACTTGGAGTAGCAGCACTACAAGTAGTAGGAAAACCATTAAGGATAGTGTTAGCCGGTAAAGCTATGATGAAAGGGATTGTGGTGGCAAAGGATGCAGTGATAAGGAAATTCAGGAAAATGTTAGGGGGAAAATCCATGGTAGATAGTGGTAATAATGGAAATTATTACAATGCATTGGAAAGGGCCATAATTCAATGCAATCGTACATGGTTCAAGTTTCAATGTGTATGGATAAATGTGTAAGGTGTGGTGGTGATCAAAATAATGATTGTGGAATGTACAAGTTGGCACAAGGTTCAACAATGATAATGACAGATCATCATTTCTATTAAATATAACATCTTTAACATTAAATACGATACCTCCTCCCAACTAGGGGATGACCATCCAAGATGATGTCTAGTCATGCCATAGGTGAAATATCAATGAACCAACGAAGTCAGTCATGAACGTACCTGGCAACTTACCTTGATAGAGTAATGACCCCAGAGGAGTAACAACATCATAGGAGTAACAACACCAAATGCATACTTAGATGAAATCAACATCCGTAGAGTAACAACAGTAGGGGAGTAACAACACCATAGGAGTAAGAACACTAGTGAAGTACTGAGACGAAATCAACATCCGCAGAGTAGCAACACCAGGGGAGTAACAACACCAGTGGAGTAGTAGCACCAGTGAAGTACCTGCAAGAAAAATAATGATAGAGTAGTAACAACATTTTATATATATATATATATATATATATATATATATATATATATATTATAGATATATATATATATGTGTGTGTGTGTGTGTGTGTGTGTGTGTGTTTATTTATTTTTATTTTTTGAATTAAATAAGAGGTGCAGAGGAAGAGTTCTTTAAACTAACAATTTCAAAACCAGAATTATCAAAGAGATGTTTAATAAAGGAGTCTTTAGAAACTAAATGGTGATACAATTTGAGGTGATTTCCACTTACAATCAGGGGAGTATGTTCCTAATCTACTGCTATGAGTCTAACAGTCTCATTATCAAACACCATGTCAACCTCATATAGTCCCATCCATCTAGAGCAAAGTCGAGAGTCATAGAGAAACACCCAATCTCCTCTTTGAAACACCCTTTTCTTGATAAATTTATCATGCCATTTAGTTTGTTTCTGTTGAACTACAACAATGTTCTAGACAACTATCAAACTAATTTCATCCAACACATTTAAAAATTCTAGCTGATGTTTTCGGGCTTCTGAAATATCTAAAAAAAAAGGATATTTCACATAGAAAAGCTCGTATGGTGAAAATCTTGTTGTGTTCCACCATGTTGTTCTATACCCCCAAGGTGCCTCAAGAAGCTTTTCAGCCCAATTTCAGCAATGGTTTGCTACAATATTCATCAGGATATTCTCCAAAATTTTATTTGTACTCTCGACTTGACAATTACCCTAACGATGATATGGAGATGTCACCCTGTGCTTGATTCCATACTTATTCATAAGTCCTGCTATCAGATGTGATGTGAATTGCACCCCTCCATCTAAACTATCTCTCTAGGAGCTCTGTACCGAGTGAAAATTTCTTTGAATAAGAAGTCTAAGACAACTTATTCTGTTTCTTTCATAATAGCCTTGGCCTCTACCCACTTTGTCACATAATTCGTGCACACCAGAATTTGGACTTTTTGATGTGAAGGAAGATTGAATGGCCCAATGAAATCAGTAGCACATTTTTCAAAGGGCTCATGAGCTAGTTGAGGCTATAATGACATCTCATCTAAACAATCAGGGTATCCCATTTGATGTTAGCTATCACCCCCTCGAACATAGCTCCTTGCGTCACGAAAAATAGAGGGCCAATAGTACCACATCTATAACACCTTATGACATGTTGACTTATCTACAAAATTCCCTCCACAAGGACCATCGTGAGCAGATTTTAGGACATCATAGATGTCACATTCACTTATGCAACACCAAATTTGTTGATCAGGTCGTGTATAAAAGGGGTATCCCTCTATCCACAAATAGCGAGCACTATGATGGATAATATTTCACTACTCTCTGTATGGCAAGTGTTAAGGTACTTTTCATGTAACAAGATAGTTAGCAATATCTGCATACCACAGAGTGTGGGTAGAAATTCCAAAAATATCTTGATATAGAAAACTATCCTCTACAAATGTACCTTTATCACTAGTACCCAGTCTAGACAGAAAATCTGCAACTACATTATCTTTCCCTTGCTTATCTACAATGGGAATATCAAATTCTTGAATTAATAATAACCATATCATAATACGACCAAGAGTTATCGATTTATTCCTAAATTCCTTGGTGGTTGTATTATCAGCATGCACGAAAGTGGGATACCCTGTAATGTAATTATGAAACTTATTAGTATCATAAATAACAACCAAAAACTATGTTTTAGTTACCGTATACTTCAGTTCAGTAGGATTCAGATTCTTGTTGATGTAATAGATCATATACGGTTTCTTGTCACCATGTTGTCCCAAGACTGCCCCTACCACTATGTGAGAAGCATCTGTAGAGATATGAAACGAGAGCTTCTAGTCAGGACAATGTAATATTGGAGCTTTGAAAAGTAGTTCTTTGATTTCCATAAAGGTTGTTTCACATTCATCTGTCCACACAAACTCTGCATCCTTAGGTAACAATTGAACAAGTGGGAATGCTATCTTAGAATTTTTTCTATGAAATGTCTATAGTAGCCATCATAACTGATGAATCTATTCACCTATGTTGGTCTCTTAGATGTAGGAAAATTTAATATTACCTCTACCTTGGTAGGATCAACCCGAAATGTTGTAGCTAAAAGCAGGTGTCCCACCACTATTCCTTCTTTCATCATCATGTTATCACTTAAGTTGTTCCCAAAAGTTGTCTAGAAAGGAAATATGGCCGAGGTAACCACAAACCAATCTTTTAGATACAGATTCTAGCCAATCTGTATCCAGAGAGGGCTCTCTCCTTATAATTTAGCTTTGTTTTGAGGTATGTTAGGCTAGTTATGAAGTTTCAACGGTTTTGTTTTGAGTCTGGGTGGTGAGATTCAATAGAACAGAGATGTAAAACTGAAGAGTTCAATCCATTGGGCATGATGGAGTCAAAAGAAACGGGCTTCCTAGATTTGGTTTCTAATAGAGGAGGTACTACAGAGCAAGGTAATCAAATATGGAACAATATAAAGGCTGGAATCAGATGGAATGGAGTCAATGGGTGAAGGGCAATTAAGAATCCTTCATCATGTTGACAGAGGGAAAGTGAATGATTATGACCAAGAAGCAATTAAGAATTTCTTAGCATGTAATCAGTATGATAGAATCAGGGGAAACAAGAGCAATTAAGAATTCACTATTTATGATAATTCTGAAGAAAACATAAATAATAACAGAGATTGAACACAGAGTGCAGTCAAGCAAAGTCTGGGCTATTCTTTTTCTCTATTATTAAGATTGTGAAACACAGATGATATAGTAAACATGAAAACTGTAAAACATAAGTTATAAAATACTCATTGATCCACAAAATGATTCAGGAATTCTGTAACACAGTCCTCTGCCATCAATCCCACATCCAGAGAGTCCAGCAAGAATGGATTCCAACAACGTTTCTATTCCAAAGTTTAGTATTACAGAAAAGTCTAGAGAAATCTACACATACCCAACCTCTTCAAAACTCTAAGGAAGGGGGTATTTATACAACAAAATATGTACAACCGGTATCTCATAAAAGCTCTGAGATAATATCTAAGTTTAACCTAAAGTAATTTACAAGCAAAGTAGAAACAACTAACTGATGCTGTGCTGGAGGCAGGCCCTTTAGGGTTCAGCTCACAAGTGTATTCTGCGATAACTGTGTGCATGTGATAGTTTTTACTGCGCTTTAACTCTGATATGCTTTTCTTAGTCGGCTCTGATACTCTTTAATACTGATTTGATTTTCCTTTATTTCTCCACTGATACTCTTTAAAGCTTGATCTGATACTCTTTGACTTGTTGCGTACCCTGTTTTCTTTATTCATATCTATCAGGTGTTTAGCCCAAAATATCTTTGTATATGTTGGTTTCTCTCTTCTGGAAGCTTTGGAAATCCCTGTGTTTGCTTTAAACTGTGTTAAACAAGGGAGAAAACTGCAAAATTGTGGGTTGGCAGAGTCTGCAAGCTCGTTGCTGGAGCCTTTCTTAGTCTGGAGCGCATGGAGGCGCCTAAAAACATAACAAATGACCTTTTCATCCTTTTATTGACAAAAAGAAGTTTTGGCGGCAATTTTCGATTTGATCGGGAGCGATCACCGTTGGATGAAATGGATGGATGAGGGCCGTTGGATCACATAAGGGCGGATCAGACGGTTGAGGAGAGATCGCAATATCGCATCGGTGGAGGACAAGGGGTTTGGAGTCTTTATATGTATGTGATTTGCGATATGCGATTTGCGATATGCGATCAGATCGCATTGCAAAATCGCATAGAGGAAGGTAAGGGGTGAAGGTTTGAATGCATGCAATAATGCGATATGCGATATGGGATTTGCGATCAGATCACATTGCGGAATCGCATCGTGAAATTTTAAATGGGGAAATGGAAGCGGCGGGGTGAAAGTGCGATTTGCGATTTGCGATTAGATCGCATCGTGGAAGGTCGAATGGGTGCGGTTTTATAGGTTTAAGAGCCTGGGGTTTGGTTATTAATCAACCAGATGTTGATTAATTCCTTTGGGCACAGGGAGGGGGGTTCTTAATAAGTTTCAAGTATACTTATTAATTCCCAAAAAACATGTTTATGGTTATATTTCAACGAAGGCGGGGATATACTAAATATTGGGTCTTTTTATACCTATTACGGGGAAGGGTATAAAGCGGGATTTATATAATAAAGTTAAAAGTTAGTATGGATTTTGAAAGGAAAGTGCTAAGTATAATGTTAGGAAACTTAGGCTTTAAAGGGGAAAAAGAGTTTATACAAGAAATATGGCCAGCCCCTAAGTAAAACAGATTCTTACTTAGGCAAATGTTATGGAATGAGATGAGTGATTTAGTGATATTAAGCAGATCTTAATATCTCTGAGGGAAATTAGTAAATGATTTGGGGAGAAGTGTGAAGGGGAGTTAGTCATGCGTCACTTGAGCTGCTCCAAGGGAATCTGCTTTGCACCTATGATAGAAATAATTTTAACACTTTGAGAGACAAAATTTATCACAAGTCTCATTCTGCAACATCAAAACTGGCTACCCTGCCTACTTTGCCTAGAATTTTTTCTCCTCTTTGCTTGGGTGCACGTAGACTAGCAAACCCTTATCAACTTTTCTTTTCTTTTCATTGTAAGCCTACCTAAGTCTGCACCTATTTCTTCCAAGGGCTCAAATTAAACAGTTGAGCTCCTTTGCTTCTTTACCTTACTTATCTACCAAGCTTGAACTGTTTGGACAGATTTTATTCTCTATCTCTAAAACAAGAAATTTAAACATGAACTAGCCAAGATTAAGCTGTTTGGCCATTCATCAATTGTGGCATGAAGTTAACAAGCTACACACAATGCTTTATTTTGCAAAAATGGAATAATAGTGGCATTTAGACTTCCACACTTTCCTGGTCTTTTCTGTTTGGGGTTCATTTCATTTATTTTTGACCATTTCATTCTTTTTTCCCTTTGATTTTTCTTTTAGGGCATACCGTCTTTACATTTTTAATTTTTTTGATTTTTTCATAATATGGAAACCTTTTGCAACCAGAAAAACGTATGAACATATTAGGCACTTAACCAGTCAATCATGAGATATGAGACCTATTGGTATAGGAGCATAACACTGGCTCCACTTGGGGATGGCTTTTCCTGGTGAAAAGTCAAGAACAGTAGGTCAGATGGCCTTATGTACAATTCTTGTTGCGTTCTGAAATTCTCCTTTCCTGGTTGCTTTATTGTATACATGACAGTATACTTTAGGAGCTTAGGGCCTTCACTTCAGGCATCAACTGCAGCAAGTTACTATCCAAACCAAACTGAAATCCTACCTACTTACCCTAATCGGCTTTCTATCTACTGGTTAGGTAAAATGAAACATCCAGTGCAACCACTCAAGCAACTGTAGAAACAAATGAACTGCTTGACTGATTGTTAGTGAAACCAAAAGCATAATTCGATCAAGTACCCACAACATTGAATTTGTGACATATAAAGGCCACTACTGATATATTTTGTCGTCATAGAGAAAACGTATTGAAGCATTTGAGTTGAGAAGGACTTCCATATAATCTACTACAGGATCAACAAAAGCATAAAGTCTGGTAGTTTCTTCTAGGCCTTCATTGTCTAATTTATCAGTTGCATCCTCAACACTAAACCTTGCACCTCTTTGTTCAGTCTTTCTCTTGAAAGCATGATTATCCTCAATCTGTAAATCAGAAGGTAGTACAGTTTCCTCGTGACTTGGAGAAGGAAGATTTTGTAATAATTCTTTAGGATCTCAAAAATTATATGACTGAATTTGAGAATGCAAGAGTTTAATTTCATTTTCATATTTTTCAACAACTAAATTAAGAAAACACATTTTGATTTCATGAGAGTATTTTCTTATTTTGACCGTTATAAACACCACTCTTAAAAAATCTTCATCAAGCTGAAATTTTGATAACACCTCCCTGAATTCATCTAAAGCTTCATCAAATGAAAGATTTTCCACAACCCCTGTCATCCTGTGTCACTATTAAGGCTTTGGAATATGGATTATTTGGTAGTGGAATTTCTCTGAGATTTGAAGCTCTGGAAATTTGAACGATGGAGTCTTGAAAAAAGAAATGATTTATCAAAATGGAGTGAGAAGAATGATGCTCAAAATGTGCTTGGAGATTTTACAATTTTTTATTTTCAAAAGAGATAATTTAAAAACTACTCTAAGACTTTCTCTAAAATACAATATGCATAGGGAAACTCTATCAATTTGAAAAGAACATAATGTCTCGGATAAAAATCCAAGTTAAAAAGCCTGATCTTTTCACACAGTTCTTTCGGGTTCATTTCTCCAGTGGAGTCCTGATTGTGAAAATGATGTGGAGTCACCAAGTGGATGATTTCAACCTTGGTGTGACTGATCCCTATCCACCATAACAGATCAGATCTAAACCTATAAAACAGTTCTGAGGAAAAGGTTTAGTTTTTCTAGGAAACAAAACTTTTGAGTTTTTTATGATTATTTCGATTTTTTATGATTTTTCAAAACAACTTTTATGATTTCTTTAAGAGGCTTTTAATATGAGATTTTAAACTTTCTTAAATATTTTATTTGACAAAGGGAACTAATCAAGAATTTGAAACCAATTGTTCAAACCATAAGCTAGACCGGAGATAGACTGAAGTAGCATTTATTTACTTCTGCAATTGCAAAGCAAAAACAGTTTCAAAGGCTACCTGGCTAACTTCAGGCTCCATCTGTAGCTTATGAAATAAACAATAGTAACAAACAATTATTCAGATCCCCAGCGGAGTCGCCAATGATGTTATCACTCAAGTTGTTCCCAAAAGTTGTTTAGAAAGGGAATACAGCCGAGGTAACCACAAACCAATCTTTTAGATACAGATTCTAGCCAATCTGCATCGAGAGAGGGCTCTCTCCTTATAATTTAGCTTTTTTTTGAGGTATGTTAGGCTAGTTATGAAGTTTCAAGGGTTTTGTTTTGAGTCTGGGTGGTGAGATTAAATAGAACAGAGATGTAAAATTGAAGAGTTCAGTCCATTGGGCATGACAGAGTCAAAAGAAATGGGCTTCCTAGATTTGGTTTCTAACAGAGGAGGTATTACAGAGCAAGGTAATCAAACATGGAACAATCTAAAGGTTGGAATCAGATGGAATGGAGTCAATTGGTGAAGGGAAATTAAGAATCCTTCATCATGTTGACAGAGGGAAAGTGAATGATTATGACCAAGAAGCAATTAAGAATTTCTTAGCATGTAATTAGTATGATAGAATCATGGGAAACAGGAGAAATTAAGAATTCACTATTTATGCTAATTCTGAAGAAAACATAAATAATAATGGAGATTGAACACAGAGTGTAGTTAAGCAAATTCTGGGCTATTCTTTTTCTCTATTATTAAGATCGTGAAACACAGATGATATAGTAAACATGAAAACTGTAAAACATAAGTTATAAAATACTCATTGATCCACAAAATGATTCAGGAATTCTGTAACACAGTCCTCTGCCATCAATCCCACATCCAGAGAGTCCAGCAATAATGGATTCCAACAACGTTTCTATTCCAAAGTTTAGTATTACAGAAAAGTCTAGAGAAATCTACACATACCCAACCTCTTCAAAACTCTAAGGAAGGGGGTATTTATACAACAAAATATGTACAACCGGTATCTCATAAAAGCTCTGAGATAATATCTAAGTTTAACCTAAAGTAATTTACAAGCACAGTAGAAACAACTAACTGATGCTGTGCTGGAGGCAGGCCCTTTAGGGTTCAGCTCACAGGTGTCTTCTGCAATAACCGTGTACATCTGATAGTCTTTACTGCGCTTTAACTCTGATCTGCTTTTCTTAGTCAGCTCTGATACTCTTTAATACTGATTTTATTTGCCTTTATTTCTCCACTGATACTCTTTAAAGCTTGATCTGATACTCTTTGACTTGTTGCGTACCCTATTTTCTTTATTCATATTTGTTAGGTGTTTAGCCCAAAATATATTTGTATATGTCAGTTTCTCTCTTCTGGAAGCTTTGGAAATCCCTGTGTTTGCTTTAAACTGTGTTAAACAAGGGAGAAAACTGCAAAAATGGTGGGTCGGAAGAGTCTGCAAGCTCATTGTTGGAGCCTTTCTTAGTCTAGAGTGCATGGAGGCGCCTAAAAACATTAAAAATGACATTTTCATCCTTTTATTGACAAAAAGAAGTTTTGGCAGCAATTTTTTATTTGATCGGGAGCGATCATTGTTGGATGAAATGGATAGATGAGGGTCGTTGGATCACATAAGGGCAGATCAGATGGCTGAGGAGAGATTGCAATATTGCATCGACGAAGGACAAGGGGTTTGGAGTCTTTATATATATGTGATTTGCGATATGCGATTTACGATTTGAGATCAGATTGCATCGCAGAATCGCATAGTGGAAGGTAAGGGGCGAAGGTTTGAATGCATGCAATAATGCGATATGCGATATGCGATTTGCGATCAGATCACATTGCGGAATCGCATCACAAAATTTTAAACGGGGAAATGGAAGCGGTGGGGTGAAAGTACGATTTGTGATTTGCGATTAGATCACATCGTAGAAGGTCGAATGGGTGCGGTTTTATAGGTTTAAGAGCCTGGGGTTTGGTTATTAATCAACCAAATGTTGATTAATTCCTTTGGGCACAGGGAGCGGGGTTCTTAATAAGTTTCAAGTAAACTTATTAATTCCCAACAAACATGTTTATGGTTATATTTCAACTAGGGTGGGGATATACGAAATATTGGGGCTTTTTATACCTAATACGGGGAAGGGTATAAAGCGGGATTTATATAATAAAGTTAAAAGTTAGTATGGATTTTGAAAGGAAAGTTCTAAGTATAATGTTAGGAAACTTAGGCTTTAAAGGGGAAAAAGAGTTTATACAGGAAATATGTCCAGCGCCTAAGCAAAACAAATTCTTACTTAGGCAAATGTTATGGAATGAGATGAGTGATTCAGTGACATTAAGTAGATCTTAATAACTCTGGGGGAAATTAGTAAATGATTTGGGGAGAAGTGTGAAGGGGAGTTAGTCATGCCTCGCTTGAGCTGCTCCAAGGGAATCTGCTTTACACCTGTGATATAAATAATTTTAACACTTTGAGAGACAAAATTTATCACAAGTCTCATTCTACAACATCAAAACTGCCTACCCTGCCTACTTTGCCTAGCATTTTTTCTCCTCTTTGCTTGGGTGCACTTAGACTAGCAAACCCTTATCAACCTCTCTTTTCTTTTCATTGTAAGCCTACCTAAGTCTACACTTATTTCTTCCAAGGGCTTAGATTAAATAGTTGAGCTCCTTTGCTTCTCTACCTAACTACTTATCTGCCAAGCTTGAACTGTTTGGACAGATTTTATTCTCTATCTCTAAAACAAGAAATTTAAACATGAACTGGCCAAGATTAAGCTGTTTGGCCATTCATCAATTGTGGCATGAAGTTAACAAGCTACACACAATTCTTTATTTTGCAAAAATGGAATAGTAGTGGCATTTAGACTTGCACACTTTCCTGGTCTTTTCTGTTTGGGGTTCATTTCCTTTCTTTTTGACCATTTCATTCTTTTTTCCATTTGATTTTTCTTTTAGGGCATACCCTCTTTACATTTTTTAATTTTTTTGATTTTTTCATATTATGGAAACCTTTTGCAACCAGAAAAAGGTATGAACATATTAGGCACTTAACCAGTCAATCATGAAATATGACACCTATTGGTATAGGAGCATAACACATCATATGGCATTTCACTGTACTAAGAGAAACATTTTTTCTTAAATTTTGTAAGTAATTTCTCTAAGTTTTACAGTCCTTTTTCAAAAGAATCCCCATATTGGGTGAAGTCATCCATGTAGATTTCAACACTATCATTGACTAGATCAGAAAAAATTCCTAATATTTCCCATTGAAAGGTAGTGGGTGCATTTTAGAGACCGAATGGGAGGACTCAGTATGCAAAGGTTCCCCACAGGAGTGTGAAGGTAGTTTTATCTTGATCCTCAAGGGCTATTTTGATTTATTTGTACCCACTCAATCCGTCTAGAAAGAAGAAGAACTTCTTTCCAGCTAATGTATCAAGGACCTGGTCAATAAAGGGTAAGGGAAAATGATATTTTTGAGTTGCTTTATTTAATTCCTTGTAATCAACACAAATAACCAATTTTTCATTCTCCTTCGGAACAATGACTAGTGGGGATACCCATTAACTATCTGGGATTGGGTAAATAAATCCCACATCTAATAGTTTCTCTAGTCTGTCTTTGACAATGTTGTTTAAAGCATGATTCATTCTTCTTGGTGCTTGCCTTATAGGTCGACATTATTATTTAATGTATATGTGATTAGTACATAAGTCAACAAGGATTCCTTTCATATCTTTCTATTCCCAAGTGAAGGCTTCTTTTTGTTCTCGAAGGACTTTCAGTAACCGTTTAGACTAGGAAGGTGAAAGGTCAGGATTAACGTTTAACATCCTCTGTGGTTTGATTTCTCCAAAAACAGTGTTACGGGGTACTGTTAGCACAGTTCTAGGCTAAGACATGAGTAGGTTTTGAAATTTTTATTTTTTAGTATTAATTTTGTAAATTTCAAAAAAAAAAAATGCTACCGAAATTTCTAGTCAAGTCAAGTCAAGTGGTAGTGGTTAATCGATTTGGTTGATCAAATTAGCTAGGTGTCAGTCACAGCCATAGCCATTCGTTGCTTACTCCACTGACCTTAAATAAACTCATGTTTCAAAAATTAAAATGTGTCTATAGCATCAGTCTTATCTCTATGTTTAAATTCCAATGGTCTTTCTTTATGTTCCATGTAATGTGCTACCGAAATTTTCGGCCAGTCAGAATTAAAGCAGAAAAATTGCCAGATTTGTAAAAAATATTGTACAGCCACCTGTAGCAAATTAGCTGGACTCTCCAAAGCAGCTGAACTTCATCATTACTATCACATGCTATCTATTATGACATGAAATCTCATTTAATCATGAAGGATCACATGCATAGGAGATTGAACCAAAATTTTATCTCAAATATTCGAAGATGGAGGAAATTTCACCATTTCGAATTTTTGAATTGCAACAAAAGAGACAGTGATTGAGGTGGTTAAGAACACATCCCAGTTTTTTAAACAGCCTAATTCAAGCTAATTGCAACATCTGTTGGGTAATATTCCATACATTGAAAACTATTCGTCATAACAAGCAAGAAGATATCCATGGCATCAAATTCTAGGAAAGGTGGAAAGATTAAGAGAATCGAACCTCAAGGAGCTGAACTAGTTGATGCTAATCCAAGTGTTAGAAGATTGTTTATTCAGGTAGGATGGTATCCACTATGCACCAGGTTAGGAGGCTCACATAAAGGTGTAGCGCAAGACTTTTCTCAAACTTTCAATGGACACGAAGCTACCATCTTTGGTTTCAAATTACAGGTTTCAGAAGAGTCAATTGCAGAAGCTTTTAACCTTCCCCAGGAAGGAGAAAACTTGTTTAAGGGACAACTCATTACAAAAGTAGATCTCAATAATTTTATTAGATATCAATATAGAGATCCTAAGTGGGCAAAAGAAATTCCCAACAATTATCTTATGAAGGAATGGGAAGAAACAGTCAAACTGGTTAAGGTTTTTCTCACTTGTGAGAGAAGGTATACAGTAGTATTTCTTTACCATATGAGGTTTCTTTTTCATTTTACAAGTATGAGGACTCCTAATTTGCCCTACTTCATACTGAAGAGCTTGACCAAAATGGTAGCGAGAATTCAAACACACTAGGAAACCTCAAAATACAACCTGTATCATTAGGCAATTATCAAGGTTTTCATTGAAGAAGAATTGAAAAAGAGAAACCAACTTGGGAACATTTCTTGTTTTACAGGGCAGGCCAATCTACACCAAAACCCCAAGAAACTGCTAAATATTCTCCAACATAGGTTCAGACAAAAAGGAAATCAACTACATCAGCTGAAGGAAGTTCCAAAAGAAAGGCAAAGAAGGAAAGTGTAAGCAGAGGTACCAAAAGCAGCAAAGAGAAGCCTTTAGTTGCTGAATCTAAAAATAAAAAGGAACAAGGTGAAAGCTCTTCTGCCCAAAAAACAAAAAGCATGAAAATGATTCCTCCTGTTAGACCTTTTACTAAGGTTTGAACAAGAACTTGGAGAGGAAAACTTGCAGCTGAAGATAAATCTAAAGTGTAGGTGCTTCCTCAAATTTTGGAAGCACATAAACAACAACAAGAAAACCTAGCCAATTGATTCTGATGAGGAATTGTAGAAAGAAGCAGGGTATAAAGTCACTAGTAAAAACAAGAGGGAATAAATAAAACCAATTGATGGAGCTAGGAAGAGACATACTAGGGAAAGAAACAAATAAAAACTTAAATCAAAAGCCCTAAATAATCCTAGTTTACTGACTGAAGTAATATTCATAGAAGAACAACATGCAGAGTTGCAAACTCAGGATCCTTAAATTGCAGAAATCAGAAGATCTTTGAAGAAGAAAATAGGTAAAGCTCCCACGGCCCAACCATTAGAGTCTTCCAAAAGAAGAAAGGTCCAAAAAGAAGCAGAAAAGAAAGATACCATCATCAAAGAAGAAGCAACCAAAATCACAAGGTCAAAACCTGCTGCCAGAAATAAAACAAACTTGGATAAGCTTGCAGAGGCTGTAGCTCACATGAAATGATAGGGTAATTTTCCTTAAAAAATACCTTTTTGTAAATTAAGTCAAAGTTTTGAATGTGAAGATTGAATATCAAAATATCCAAGCATATACAGGTGTTTCTAAGTATTTTCTGTTAAAATTTTGAAGTGAAAACATTATCCTACTGGAAATTCCGAAAGCGTTTCTATTTTTTTCGCTATTACATTTATTACCAAAATTTCCAGTAGAACCTGTTTTAACAGAAATATATAGCTGTCAGCAGAAACCTCCGGGCAAGTTTTGGAAAGACAACAACCCATAACAACATGGATAAGGAAGATGATGGATATGAGATAGCTATGATGTTATTGAAGGTTGTATTTAATGAGGCCATATGGTCATTTAATAGTTAAGTCCATAAAGAGAAAAAACAACAGCAAAGTGTCATTTTTCCTCTTCTTTTCATCTACACCTGTAATTTTTGTTGCAATTTGATGGGAGATGTTTTCAATATCTAAAAGACACCTCTGTAACAAGGAAATAATGGAACCACCAATTTAGGAGAGTTGGAGTTTGGTGCCTCTCTCTCTATATATCTTTTGTAAATATCATTTCAGGGCATGTTGGTTCATTGAAGACTTGGCTTAATAAAATAGATTTTTGTACACTTCATGCTAGAGGATTTTGTGATTCAAGTTATATCTAATGTGTGGTTTGTCTATTTCCTTGTTTCAATTTTCTGAATTATAAATTTGCAGTAGCTAGTATAGTATGAGTGAGAATCATTAAGAGGATTTGATGATGACTTATCTACTATCCAATTTTCTGTAATTCATAATATTAGTTCAAGTAGAAATTGTTAGTGAAGGTTTCACAAAGGAGTTTTGAAATACTTTATATTTTTTCTTACTTTCTAACTATTATTTTCCTTGCCAAGAAACAAAGTTTGTTACAACGTTGTTTATGTAGTTGAATTGATTGTCTTAAGATACCCAGTTTCTTAGGATATCTATCAACTACCTGTTCTCTTTCCTACTCACTTAACCACACAATTTATGCTTATGACAAATTTCGAGATGCATGAAAGTTAAAGAGGAAAACAATTATTTCAAAACGCCTTCAAAAGCCATCCCACCACTCGAAAAGCCCTTTTAAATTTTGAAATAAAATCATGATGTGTAAGGCTTATTCCTTTTGCAGTCTAAGAGTAACTCCTTGCGCTAACATCTTTGGCGCCATTATCGGGGAGGCAATTTGAAGTTTACCCCTCAGTAAATGAAAAAGTTATGAGTTTGGTTCTCAGGTGTATAGTTCCAGTTATCTTTTTAGACTACTTTACACTTGGCAACTCCATTGTTGAAGTCCTCGCTCCAAGAAAGGCTAGAACCAGGGAAAACCCATATTCTCCTTTGAAAAACCAAGTTCCTGATCCTAAGAATCTAATCAAAAAAAGAGTGAGCAAAAGCTTATTTCTTCTGCTTCTGTTATTTCAGAAGCTATTCCTGAAAAAGTATAGAAAATTTTGTCTCCTGATTTTACAAAAAAATTGGTACCTCTCTCGTTTTCCAGTCAACAAACAGCCTCTACATCGAGTGTTGGTTCTTCCTCATCTACTACTCAAATTCATCTAATTTTTATTCCACAAATCCCAGTAACTCACACCATGGTAGGTCCTAATCCACCCCCTTACCGAATGGATGAAACTATTGTTGCTAGGTATGCTCCTTTACTTTTACCTCAGCCTATGAATGCATTACCTGTAGGAGATTATCTCAAATGTATGCCTAAATTTAATGCTGAAGGGGAGGTAACAACTAAAGAACATCTTGCTGATTTTTATGCTTATGTTGATAATCTGAGCATTGAGCATGAAGATGTTTGGATGAGACTTTTTGTTCAGATGATTGAGGGTGATGTAAGGAAATGGTTCAAATCTTTGACAAATGGTAGCATCACTGGAATTGAAGTCCTATATGATACATTTTTAAGAAAATTTGGTGACAAGAAAGATTTTTTGTATTATATCACAGAATTTGGTGCAATCGAAAGAAAAGGAGAATCAGTTTCTGATTTTTCTAATAGATTCAATCAAATG
The DNA here is from genome assembly GCA_031772625.1 of Pinus tabuliformis. Lineage (NCBI taxonomy): Eukaryota > Viridiplantae > Streptophyta > Pinopsida > Pinales > Pinaceae > Pinus > Pinus tabuliformis. The sequence goes on along the minus strand of CM062819.1, from coordinate 1,498,897,455 downwards.
TATAGCAAGATACCTACTAAAATCAAGCCTACTGAAGCTTTAGCCAAAATCACTTATCCTGGTGCTTTTGATCCTAACTTTTGTTTATTGTTGAGAGAAAAAATATCTACTACGCTATCACAAATGCAGGACAATGCACTAGAGGTAGAATCAAATATATTAGCAACTAATAGACTTAGAGGAGGCATTGATAGAGAAAAAAGAAAGCAAAAAGTTGAAGTTTCTGCTTCAGGAACTTCTAACATATATCCTAAGCTAGATGAGGTTACCAAGATGGTAAAATCATTGACTACTGATATTTCTAAGTTGAATATGGAAACAAAGCCACCTACTACAATAAATGTTTCATTTGATTTACCAAATAGACGACAGTTTAGAAGACCTAATGCTCCTCAAATTTTGCAGAGAGAAAGAAGAGATGTTGATGATCAAAAGGTGTAGCCTCCTTTGTCGAATTTTATATTTGAGATGAAGAAGAATTTGAAGGGTTGGAAAGAGGTTTTGAGATAAATTGTCTTAGAGACAAAGAAGGGATTATTCATCTTACACAAGTAGAGTATGAAGACTTCATGTCATATACTCAGAATAATGAACTGAGTCCTAATCATTCCATGATTCGAACTGATCATCAAATTAGATACAGTCTTAGATCAAAGAAAATTGATGACACTTCTAATCCTATTTTATAGCCAAAGAAGAATAAAGATGCGGTTAAAATTTCAACGGAAAAATGTAGCAGACTAGAAATTCCAGTAGAGTCTGATTTTCGTTCACTTGAGGTAAAAATTGCTTACAAACCACAGTCTACCTTCAATTTTGTAAATGAGATTCAGAAAATCAAGATTCATGTTCCCCTTGTAGAACTCATGAGAAATCAAGATTTAAAAAAAACTTTTATGAAAGCTTTTCAGCCTTCACCTACTGAAGTAGTCTCTAATTTTGCTAGCCTTCAAGATTATATGACCATTGTTATTTTAGGTCCATTAGTAGAAGACAAAGATGACTCTACCCCTCCATTCTATCTATCTCTGAATATTCATGAAAATATCCTGCATAATTGTCCTATGGAATCTGGAGCTTCACATAATTTAATGCCCAAGGTAGTTACGGATGAACTAGGTCTTGAGATAACTAGAGAGTACCAAGATCTCTATTCTTATGATTCCCAGAAAGTCCAATGCCTTGGTGTCATCATAGACCTTGCAGTAAGTATTTTTTAGTTACGTATGAGAGGGAAGGTAATGAATATTGTTGTAGCTGATATCCCTCTCAGATTTGGTATGTTACTTTCTAGGTCATGGATTAAAAGGTTGGGAGGAGCCTTGCAAACGCATTTAACTTATGCTATTGTTCCTGTTTTTGGACGAGAACAAAGAAGACCTTACAGAGAATCTCAACTGGCATATATCATTAGTGGCAACAAAGACCATACTAATCATCCGATATATGCTAGAACAACTGGAGTAGGTTCAAGTATTCTACATACGGATGACTCTGCCTTGCCTACAGAAAATTTTCAAATTTTAAAGTCTACTGAAAATCAATTCAGTCATGAATGATCGAAGGTATGGAAATTTTTTTTAATGACTCATGTTCGAAAGAAGGTGTTGGTGTAGGGATTGTTCGTATTTCTCCTTTGAAGGAAAGTTCCACTTTTTCTTTCAAACTTGAATTTGAGACAACTAATAATGTGGCTGAATATGAAGCTCTATTAATTGGTTTAAAAAATGCAAAAGATATGAATATATTAGAAATTTCTATTTTTGGAGATGATGAACTTATTATTCAGCAAATCAAAAATGTTTATCAAACTAAGCATCCTGGACTCAGAGATTACCGAAATGCAGTATGGGACATTGTAGAAGACTCCTTCCTAGCCTTTAACGTTTATTTTGTTTCAAGAGAAAGTAATATTATCTCTGATTCACCCTCTATTTCAACCAGCTCATTCAGAATTCCAATGCCTATAAAGTTGAAATATGAAGTGGAAGTTAGGTTTAGACCTAGCATTCCTAATAATGTTAATCATTGGAAACTTTTCGAAGATGACCAGGAGATCAGAAAATTCATTGAAGTTGCTGAAGATTTTGTTGTTCTAAATATTGATAAAGAAGAATACCTAACACAAGTTGATGTTGATCATCAAGATTCCAAAAATCTAAAAAAACAAATTTTTGATCAGCCTGTCATACAGCTGCCTACCAATCATATTCCCAAGGGGTTAATTCCACTTGAGAAACATTTTTATCATAATGATGTTGCAGTCAAGCCACTGTTAGTTGAAGCAATTGTTGAATTAGAAGATTACAACTTGGGTACAACACAAGAACCAAGGTACGTGAAGTTGTCAAAAGCGTTACTAAATGAAAGGAAGATGGAGCATCACAAGCTGTTTTGTGAATTTGTTGATGACTTTGCCTGGAAATATGAAGATCTTAAGACATTTGATAGATCTGTCATTGAGCATAGAATACCATTGAAAGATGGTACTAAATATTTCCAACAAAAGTTAAGGCAAATCAATCCACTATTGCTACTACTGATGGAAAAGGAAGTGAAGAAACTGTTGGATGCTAAAATCCTTATTCCATTGAGATACTTAGACTGGGTTGCCAATCTAGTGCTAGTAAGAAAGAAAAGTGGTGAAATCAGTTTGTGTGTAGATTTAAGAAATCTTAACAAAAGCTCCAAGAAAGATAACTATCCATTGCCGAAGATGGAGCATATTCTTCAAAAGGTAACTTGGTCAGACAGAATTTCCATGATAGATTGTTTTTCTGGGTATAATAAAATATCTGTTTGGCGAGAAGATTGATAGAAGACAACATTCACTACTCCTTGGGGTACATTCATTTATGAAAAGATGTCGCTTGGTCTCATGAATGCTGGAGCTACTTTCCAACGTGCTATGGAATTTGCATTCATTGGAGAAAAGGACAGGTTCTTGGTCATCTATTTGGATGACATTACCTTTTTTTTAGCTTCAGACCAAGAACATCTTCAACACTTGAGACAAGTATTTGTTAAATGCAGAAAATATGGTATGTCCTTGAATCTGAAGAAGTCTCATTTTTCTCTCAAAGAAGGTAAGATGTTGGGTCACATAGCTTCTAAAAGTGGAGTGACGATTGATCCAAAAAGAGTGATTGCAATTCAAGATTTAACACTTCCAAGATCCAAGAAAGAGATTCAATCTTTCCTTGGTAAGATCAATTTTTTCAGAAGATTCATCCCAAATTTTGTTGAAGTGGTGAAACATATTACTTGTAAGCTAAGGAAGGAAAAAGAAGTCAAGTGGACAGTGGAATCTAGAAATTCATTTGAGCTAATCAAAAATGCTATCATTGAAGTATCACAATTGGTAAGTCTTGAATATTCAAAACCTTTCTTAATCTTCTCATTTGCTTCTCAAGACACCATTGCTATTGTTTTGTTAGAAAAATATTCAGAAAATAAAGAAGCGTCCATAACATTTTTCTGCAGAGCTCTTAGAGATGGAGAATTAAAGTATGAAATGTTGGAAAAGCATGCTTATGCATTAGTTAAAGCTCTGAAAGCTTTTAGAGTTTATATTCTGCATGCTCAAGTGATAGCCTTTGTCCCTTGATTCGTCATTAGAGAGATACTGGCTCAGCCTAATATTGATGGAAGAGAAGTAAATGGGTGACTAAAGTTCTTGAATTTGATTTAGAGATAAAGCCTACTAAACTAATCAAAGGTCAAGGATTAGCTAAACTACTTACTGAATAAAATTGTAAAGTGTTGGGTTTGACATTCATGGATGATAATCTAGAAGGGAAAATTTCAGAATCTGTTGACAATATGATAGTAGATTCAAAGCTTGCTGATTGTATATAGTACAAAGATGTTATTTATTTTCTGAAATATTTTAAACCTCCTCCAAATTGTGATAAAAGTAGAGTGAGATATTTGAAGTTGAAAAAGATTAAGAATTGCATCAACGATAATTGTTTATATTGGAAAGATCCTACGAGCGTTTTGTTGAGATGCATTGATCCATAGGAATCTAAAAAGGTCATATTTGAAATGTACAATAGTGTTTGTGGAGTTCATCATTATTGGAGAACTACTGCATACAAAATATTGAGAGCTGGCTATTTTTGGCCTAGCTTATTTTCTGATGTATGCGCTGAGGTGAGAGCATGTGAAAAATGTCAAAGGTTCACTGGTAAAAAGCATTTGAAGTCTTTACCTCTCAAGCTCATAATTGTTTCTGCACCTTTCTAGCAATGGGCATTAGAATTGTTTGGTGAAATTCATCCACCTTCAAGTGGGCAACATCGTTGGATTCTTGTTGCTGCTAATTACTTCACCAAATGGATCGAAGCAATACCTACTAGGAATTTCACTCATAAAGTTATCATTAACTTTCTAGAAGGAATCCTAACCAGATTTGGATGTCCATCAAGACTAGTAGCAAATAATGCAACTGATTTTAAAGACACACCATTGGTAAATTTATGTGAATATTATGGTATTCAACTTACTCATTCTACAACTTACTATCCACAAGGGAATGGTTTAGCTAAATCATCTAATAAATGTTTGGTAAGAATCATCACCAAGTTGTTGTTGCAAAAAAAGAAAGCTTGGGATTCAAAACTCAAATTTGCTTTATGGGTTGATAGGGTGACAATCAAAAAGTCTATTAATACATCACCTTTTCAAATGGTTGATGGGATTGATGTCGTTTTTCCAATCCAATTAGCTATTCCTATAGCCAAAATACTACAAGATCATGAAGCTGAACTAAATGACATGACTAGAAGAATATCAGATCATAGAAGTGCAACAAAAGAGATAACAACAATATAATTTGGTAAGAAAATATCAGCAGGTTGTAAAGGAAGTCTTTGATAAATGGATTAAAAAGGAATATTTTCAGATTGTAGATCTGGTGTTGAAGTGGGATACACAGCACCAGGATCTAAGTAAGCATTCAAAATTTGATGCTTTATTGTTTGGTCCTTTCAAAATCTCAAATATCTTGCAGAACAATAATTTGAGTTGCAATATCTTGATGGGATAGAACTATATGGAGGCCCATTTAATGGGTGTTTTCTCAAAAAAAAAATTTACTAAGGCTATTGGTAGCCTGAGTTCATGGTAAATCACGGTGTGAATTCATAATAAGACTCCATAACCCAGTGAGAAGGCACTAAAACTATATAAAAAAAAATCTTAGAGCCTCACAAGGAGAGCTCTATCCCCTATGGAGCCAATGTTAGCACAGTTCTAGGCTAAATCATGAGTAGGTTTTAAACTTTCTTAACTTTTAGGATTAATTTTGTAAATTAAAAAAAAAAAAAAAAATGCTACCAGAATTTCCTGTAGCACCCGATTTTCTTGTTTAGTCAATCTCCCCTATTTTTGGGACAGTCTTTTCGTTCCTGCTTCTTTTTTTTTTTTTATGCTACCATAATTTCCAGTAGCGTCTCCCGTTTTAAAAAACATAAAAATTTGAAAACGAAACCATTTTTAATTGTCCACGTGTCATAATGGTGAAATATTTAATCCAAATCATGAGATTTCGTGATTGGATAGGTGTTGGATTGCTGAAGCCTGACCCAGGTTCAAAGGTGATTTAGCCGAACAAATCCCGGTACTACTGGCCCTTTCGGCAATAGTCCTCGAAGTGTGGACTGAGGTCAAGCCCGAAGTAGTATGAGAGGGTGCTAGAACCAGGTTTCCGCAACCGTGGAGATTTCTGATGAGTTCAAATGGTTCGACCTTGTGTGCAAGTCGCTTTGCACACTTTCTCGTACCTCATAGCCTAAGATACTGCCTTCGCGCAACCCTACTCAAGGGTTGAATGTTGTGCTTCTGCATTATTACCGAAGACATTACTAATATTCCAATGTTAATTGATTATCTTAGCCTACTTGCATGCTTTGCGTTATACTTAACATTATAAACCATTCATACAGGTGCATGCAATAAATAAATAGTATATTCGCAAATTATATCAAACATGCATTAACTCAAGAACAAATACATAGAATTATGATAAAACTTCTCTTTATTAATGATTTTCTCAGTTACAGACTCGACTCTGCCCTGTGCACTCAGCTACAGGGGTCCACGTACTCAGCTGTGGACTATTAGTCCTCTGCGCACACAGCTGCAGAGCCTTCTCCTACTCTACGACCCAAAGACACACTTCACTTAGTCACTTAGACTCTTTCCTCTCTATACTACTTCACTATCTTTTATACTTAGAGCCTCACTCTATTTATACAATTCCATGGTGAACAGACCATGGGTAGTGTTAGCCTCCTGCTGCAGCAGGTTAATCATCTTTCACGATCGACATTTTTACATGCCAAATATTTCGTACTATGCATGCTCCAATGCTCCATATTTGCTACAGATGGCCAAAGAAGTGTCTATGAGAGTGTGCTAGTCCAAGTGCCACTGCTTGTTGTAGGGAAAAGTATCCAATACGGAATGACCCTATCCCACTCTAAGGGTGATAGTACCTCAGCAACAACCAAAGCAAAGCTATCTAAGATTTCTTCTTTATGAAAGTAAAATAGGGGAGAAAGAGATCCACTAACCGATGTCTTTTGCTAATGGTTGATCCAATCTTCTCTCCTTGTTGCTTGCTCCCAGCTCCTTGTTCTTTCACTGACCCAGCTACACCAAGATCCTGCAAAAATGGCAAGAGAGGGAAACTACAAGAAGCATACATTCATAATTGATTCAAGGATTAGAATAAATCAAATACACAAGTATGACAATACATCATTGAGACACATGCATATAGAAGAACCTCAAATTCTTTATTAATGGAAGAAGTAAAGTTCAGGAAGTGATACAACCATAAGAGGCCCAATCCAGCATCACCTTCCCAGCAGAAAGAAATCTCCTCTTCACCTCCTTCAAAGCAAATCACCCAATAGTTCTAAACTCAAACCAACAGCACTTCCTTACATTCACAAGATTCCAGCCTCCCTAGACCTCATGAGAGAGATCTATATATAGGAGTTTTGGAGAAAGGATGAGTCAGCTTGAGGCTGGCATGAAGCTGACTAGTGTCCTCTCTCACTTCAGTTATTCTTCAGTTCTTGAGTCCACTTGGAGGTTCTTGCTTCCACTTGGGGATCTAGACCCTCTTACTCATCACCAGTCGAATTCCTTGATCCGAGTGTCATTTTGGAAGCTTCCTAGGCGCTGACACCTTGAGGAATGACTGTGCCACTTGTCCAAGTACGCTTAGCGCAGGTGGCCTTCTTTGTAGTTGACATTCAGTGCAGGTATAGAGTGGAGCACTTGACATTCAGCACAGATGCTCAGTGGAGCAGTTGACATGATCCAGAATTTGCTTGTTTCTGAGTGTTTTCAGGTGGAGAACTGTTATTCAGTGCTGTGGTTTGCTGACCTTGTTCCTCTAGGGGTAGGAACAACATGTTTAGGGACTTTGGATCCCTTAGATTATGGACATTTCATGCTTCATGCTGTAAGGCACAAAAATGTCTATAACAGTTGCCCCCTAAAGTATGAGGTCGTTTATCGGGTGAAATGCTTTATCAGGAGGATCTGAAGTTCATTCAATCACTGAGAGGTGACCTGTAATAAAATACAATACAATACATTATTTTTCATTCTGCTCATGATCTAGCTGAGGCGGGCATTCCCATGCTCAGCTTTATAAATTCATTTTGGTACATAGAACAGACGATCGTCTGATGGTAGACTGATAATTCTCTGCTGAAATTATCATCCTTTGAGTAGGATGATCATCTGCTGTAATGATGTACATGTCAAATGTCTTTATATTTCCTGAATATATATCGCAGCTCGGATGGATGAAACTAGATTCGGGGTCTTCAAACTCGTTCGATCTTCACTCTAAGTACAAGTCGATCCATGTGAGAATTGCGCTGAAGTCGAACATGGAAAGACATCGCTTGATTACCGGTCAATGATGTAAACTGTTAACAAGTGCGAGAGGAATCACCGATAATGATAATGACCCTCAAGGTACTGCAGTACAATTCACGTGGTGTGAATAAAGGACTTGGCGTTGAACACCACGTAAAATCTTTCGGTCGAAGGTCATTGATGTATACCTGTCGCCGGAAGTGAGAAACTTGCCATTGAGGCATGCAAGCTTCAAAGTACTGGGGGTTTTGTTCCTAGATCAACTCCTTGGATAATGAGCTGAAGTCGACAAGAAGCGATCCGTCAAAGGAGGGCCTTAATGAATCCCACATCAGTGACACGGAACGGAGCTAATGATTTTAGTGGAGGTGAAAACAATCTGTGACATATGATTTAGGGAGGCAGTCATGGATGGATGAAGGATAATGTATGGCAGTGGATGGGACACGGTTGACTCTTTCTGAACAGCATCTCTTGAACATATAACGACACTGATGCGATGGATCGGTAGCATTACCCCAAATGGATGGTTTGGCGAGACCATGGTGATGAGACCGGTGAATGAAACAACCCAACCCGATGTGGTACGGAGGAAAAGTGTCATGTTCAAGAGTGACTTGCTACCATTAAAGCTTTGAGGTTCTCCCAATTTTTCCCCAGTCATTTCTGACCAGTACCTCTTTATTTTTGTCAAGCTTGAGGAGGATAACATATGCTTGTTCTATAACCTGCCCTTCGGGCAAGCCCATCGCTATGTTTTAACGAGCCTAGAGATAGGGAAACTCGTTCTCGTCTAAAGACAAGTTTGTCGCTATTTAATCATTTTAACGAGTCTAACGACAAGGAAAACTCGGTCCTTTTCATTTTTAGAGAGTCCGAAAAGGTATAGAAAGTTAACTCCAAAATTCCTTTTTCGTCATCTAATCCCTTAAGTCCAAAAAAGTATAAAACAATACAGAAGGGATGAGTTTTCGGTACTTTTAACGAGCCGAAAAAAACAAGCGCTCGATCTTTTTGTGCAATAATCCCTCAGGTCCAAAAAGATTAAAATCTAGAGGAGGGATAGCTCTTCCGGTCACTTTAACGAGCTGGAAGGCCAAAACTCGGCAAACTTTTCATATTTTACGAGTCAGATGAAAAGAGCTTAAAGAAGACTCGTCTTTTGAGGAACGAGTGATAAACAGGGATAGCAACTGATTCCAGGTACAGGTTGGAATTTTCCAATCATGGCAGTGTCACAAGGATGGCTAAGTGAAATCACTCTTCACAGCTGTTCCTCAAAAAGGGTAAACAATCATATGGAGGTGAACGATCGGCCAAATGACGGTGGAGGTGACAGGTGCAAACACGACCAAGGCTTTTTATGGCTGATAAATTTACGATCACACAGGTTATTTACCGGAAATAGGTTCATTTTTTAGATAAAAATGAGCTTAAACTCTGGAGGAAACATTGCTCACTGCTTTTATTTATTTTTTAACGAGCATGAAGACCGCGTTAAAACTGCTCGGATCTTGCGTTTATTTTTTAATGAGCATGAACTTTATGCTAAAACTGCTCGATATACCAGTCATAAGATAAGAATGTCTCCTGAAAGATCCCATTTTTTATAGAGCTTGCGCCTTACCAAAGCTATGCTCCCTCTCATCCTTTCTTTATGCAAGTTCGGAAACGACTAATCCAAAAAAAAAAAGATAAATAACCGCTCTTTGCCTGCACTCCAAAAGGTTTGCATGCCCCCAGGTATAAAGTACAATTTCAAGGCTGCCCCTACTTATCCATCAAAACATCTATTTTAAAGGGTGAGGCTTACCTCTTTCTGGTTACCCAAAGATTGTTTCGTTAATCTTTCAAACAAAACATTTCCTTGGCACTGTCTACCGAAATAGACAAGGGTGAATGACTGTTGTCAAACACGTAACCTTGACAAAAGAATCCTATTCCAGAACAACCCCTCTTCCATCCATGGACGGGGTACGGACTAGTCATACTGTCTCGCGGAAATTCTACCTTATACCCAAGGTTTTCTCTGCCCGAAGCAGACCAGGATGCATGCCCCCTGGGTTCCAGTCCCATCTTTCCGAATCACTCGCACTCATCGGGAAGAAGGACTGGGGCTGGAGACATTTCTTGATTGAATAGACCATTTAGGGTTGGTATGTGACTATTTGCGATGCGTGATCCCGGAAATGAAAGTTGGTCTACGAGCTTGACTATTCTTCCTTCGTGTGGAAAACACATTACTCTAAAGAGTGAGGAGACTATTGCTCCCATGCAATATATATATTCTCGTCCAAGGAGTAGGTTATAATCCAAGGGTCCTTGAATGACCATCACATTCATTTGAACGGTCTTCCCTTTCAATGTAACAGGCACATTGGGGAGGATCCCTAATGGTCGACTGGTTCCTTTATCGAAACCCGAGAGATTTCTTATCTCAGGAAAAAGTGCCGAGGAACCCAGTGCTTTCCAAGCAATAGAGGAAAGGATACTCACAGATGCCCCTTCATCAATGATAGTTCCAACCATTACCATTCTGTATATTTGGACCATGATTCTGAATGGTATACTGGTTGGCAACCGGGGTCTGCCTAGTTGGTTCCAATCAAAGGACACAACCAGGTTGCTTGGTGGTGGGACCGAATACACGGCCAGATATGACCCTGACGATGTTCCTCCCTGCGATAAAGGAATGGGCGCATTGCCCTGATGCTCATCAGAGTTTGTGTTGATGAAAAGAATCTGGATGGTGTCATCCTTATTCTCTTCAGTGAGGGTGTCATTTGAAGATGAGTCTTCAGTGACGGTGTCATTTGAAGATGAAACTTCTGAAGGGAGAACCGGGTCAACTTCCATTTCGACCTTTGGACTTTCGTCCGGTCTGGATTCAGTAGGTTCATTTTTAGTGACTGACGCTTCAGCTGACCACTTGAGTGGGCCAGCTGTATTCTCAACCAACGAAGGACTTGGCATGAGTTTTTTGTATCCAGGAGGAAGTCTCAATGGTGAAACCGGACGATCTTCCAAAACTCTCTTCGCTTCTTCTAAGAAGGGACAACGGTGGATGGCGTGATCGCCTTCACACAGTCTGCAGGGGGATCTTACTCCCCCTCTTTGTCTTGAACCTTCTCTTTCGCTGGTTAACGGTAAGCATTCAACATGGCTATCAGAGGTTGATGCTCCCGAATTGTGCAAACGAGGGGACCAGTCCCTTAGTATCCGGGGAATACAGGGACAATCTCTATGGAAGTGGTCTCCTCTACATATGACACATGGCGATTTAGGCCCGGTCTATGCTGTGTGTTGATTTTTGTCAGATGTCTTTTGCTTGCCCCCAGTCGCCTTAGGCTCCTTCTTCTTCTTTTCTCTCTTCTTCTTCTCCTTCTTCTCCATGGGAGCTTGGCTTTTGCCGGCTCTACCTTGCGAAGACGAGGGATTGGAGGAAGAGTTATAGGAAGTAGAAGGCTGGTGGGCAGCTCTAGACTGATCTAACTGTTGACTCGACTGTTCAGGAACCATGGTGTTCTAAACTACATTGGTTGAGAATAGCCAAATTGGCAGGCCAATTGTCAGTCCTAGAAGCGACAATGTGGCCATGTGGGGTGCACCAACTTCTCCCCAAGAGGAGAAAGGACTAGGATTTCCATCATGGGGAATTCCTTGGTTGGGGCGTTCCATGTTCTCAACCTACAGATCAACGCAGGAATAGGAGGTGATTATGTTCCATTTAAAATAAATTTTATAACGACGCTTTAGACACAACTTGCTTTTTCACTTTTTAAGAGTCGAGAAAAAGCTAAAGATGACTCTAGTCTCCTTCGATGTTTTAACGAGCCCGAAGTGACAAATGCTCGGATGGACTTTTTCAGTTATAGAGTTTGAAAAAGGCCAAAAGAAACTGCTCTGGAGATCTAGGCAGAGGGTGTGCCAAACCTTTCGCAAAACCACAGAATACGTTTTACGGTACGGGTGGTCGATCTTAGTGAATGCTGTGTTCACTGCATTGCGATCAGTAGGGCGGCCGACACGGCTTCCTATGGATAAAGGCTTTGTTCCTATAGGGGTCTCCCAATATATACGCGACGGTACGTGGGAGCACAAGTCCGTATTGATACTTATCGCTTCACCGTGGAGGAATCACCCAACCACTCAACGCTAAGATATCACGTTTAACGATGCCGGAACACGTCTCTAGCTTAGACCTCTATGTGTTTGCGTTATGTTTCAAAGCATTGTTATGTAAATTCAATTCATTTTAAGTTGATCTTATTTAGCAGTTTTCCTTTATCGATCACCACGAGATGTATAATACAACTTCCTAAATGGAGTCTAAGATGATAAGCAAGCTTTTCAATCTTTCAACTTTGAAAATCTTAACTACTGAGGGAAAATAAAGACATCATCTTTTCACACAGATCATAGAGCACACACTAATGCACTTTTCCCTAAATCAACATACAAATTGTCAAAATGCACATGCACAATGCAGGTATTTCTTTTCTCTTTCTTAATGTTGATGTATTACAAAAAGAAAGCTGTTGTATAATTTTGAATTCAATTTCAAGTGAAAGCAAACAAGCTTTGTCCAAAATCAAAAGACACCTTAAGATTTACTTGTTTCAACACTAGAAATACATAAATTCAAACCATATGACGAAAGCAAAAGCTCAATCAGCTATGAGCAGCAAACAAACTAACTCTTAAGATCAGAACGACACTTATCACATGTCTAGATCTAAGAGGCCACAGCAAGACTAGTTCACTTTCGTTATGGGAAACTGCAAATGATGTAAGAAATACACAAAGAACAAAGACAGTTTCTTTATACAACCGAGGCGGAATAGTGGCAAGGAAAGGTGGTTTTAGATAGGTACATTGACTGATAACAGGCTGCAAAAACAGGGCAATGAACAACAGGGAACCCCAGTTGCACAAGGCAAAACTGGTTCAGCGTAGGTAGTACACTGTCAGTTTGACATTCAGCGCAGGTAGCCCCTTCGGGACCTGCGATGAAATGCAGACTGCCTTCACAGTGCCTGCAATGAAGAGAGAAACTCTCGTTTATCTCAGTTTCCAGGTTACAGATTGCTCAAAAATTCACAGTTTTTGGCCAAATCAAAAGCTATCAATCAAGTACACACTAAAGGGTAATTAGGAGGATGAAAAGCTATCACTAAGAGCTGTTCAGAGTCCTTGTGGATCAGCTCTTCAAATCATAAACATGCCCAGAAACTGAGCTAGAGTAGCTGCCCTCTACTTTGCATTTGAAAGATCCAAATGCAGTTCGATTCGGTACTCCCTGTGTTTATGAAATGAATAGCAAAAACACAAACAACCAACAAGATACGATCCCCAGTGGAGTCGCCAATTTGTTGTAGGGAAAAGTATCCAATACAGAATGACCCTATCCCACTCTAAGGGTGATAGTACGTCAGCAACAACCAAAGCAAAGCTATCTAAGATTTCTTCTTTATGAAAGTAAAATAGGGGAGAAAGAGATCCACTAACTGATGTCTTTCGCTAATGGTTGATCCAATCTTCTCTCCTTGCTGCTTGCTCCCAGCTCCTTGTTCTTTCACTGACCCAGCTACACCAAGATCCTGCAAAAATGGCAAGAGAGGGAAACTACAAGAAGCATACATTCATAATTGATTCAAGGATTAGAATAAATCAAATACACAAGTATGACAATACATCATTGAGACACATGCATATAGAAGAACCTCAAATGCTTTATTAATGGAAGAAGTAAAGTTCAGGAAGTGATACAACCATAAGAGGCCCAATCCAGCATCACCTTCCCAGGAGAAAGAAATCTCCTTTTCACCTCCTTCAAAGCAAATCACCCAATAGTTCTAAACTCAAACCAACAGCACTTCCTTACATTCACAAGATTCCAGCCTCCCTAGACCTCATGAGAGAGATCTATATATAGGAGTTTTGGAGAAAGGATGAGTCAGCTTGAGGCTGGCATGAAGCTGACTAGTGTCCTCTCTCACTTCAGTTATTCTTCAATTCTTGAGTCCACTTGGAGGTTCTTGCTTCCACTTGGAGATCTAGACCCTCTTACTCATCACCAGTCGAATTCCTTGATCCAAGTGTCATTTTGGAAGCTTCCTGGGCGCTGACACCTTGAGGAATGACTGTGCCACTTGTCCAAGTACGCTCAGCGCAGGTGGCCTTCTTTGTAGTTGACATTCAGCGCAGGTATAGAGTGGAGCACTTGACATTCAGCGCAGATGCTCAGTGGAGCAGTTGACATGATCCAGAATTTGCTTGTTTCTGAGTGTTTTCAGGTGGAGAACTGTTATTCAGTGCTGTGGTTTGCTGACCTTGTTCCTCTAGGGGTAGGAACAACATGTTTAGGGACTTTGGATCCCTTAGATTATGGACATTTCATGCTTCATGTTGTAAGGCACAAAAATGTCTATAACACTGTTGTGTTCCAATTTTGATAAGCAAATAATTTTTTGGTTTGAGGCAGTTTTTCAGTTGGAGGACTTCAAGCAAGGCTTGTCTAAACTTCCCCTTCTTCCTCTTTTCCCCAAATCACTCACTAACTTCCCCTAAAAGAGGTCAAGATCTGCTTGATACCTCTTAGTTTCATCATTCTCCATATCATTTTCCTTGGTGAAGATCTGCTTCACTCAAGGAATGTTCACACTTCTTCTATCAATCATTTTCCCCCATTGATAGCCTAAGACATCATACTTAGCGCTTTTTCTCATCATTGTCATATCAACTACTAAGTTTACTATGTAGCTCCCTGTCTATTTCCCCTTTCCCTACTAAAACTATGTATATAACTCCCCTATATACTTATCCCTTCCCCCTGGTTGAAAAATAACCATATATATCCTCGGGAATTGCTAAGTTTATCTGAAACTTAGCAAGAGCCCTCAATACCCCCTCTAACCATCTCCCAAATGCATAAGGACTCATTCCTTTGCATAGTTTCCCTTCATATGTATAAAAAAACATCTTTTGGCCTTGTTTCTACCTTTTCCAAGGCACAAACCCTTTTAAAGGCCATTAAACCCCTCTCAAAACACATAAAAATCCTCCCAGGTGCCTTTGGAATCTTCCAAGGCATGAAAAATCCCTTTTTGGGCTTCAGACCCCTTCCGATGCCTTGAAATCCCTTCAAAACATCAAAAATTTTGCCTTCGATCATAAAAGCCCGCATCACTTACCTTGGGCCTTGCTCCGATTGGAAAAGAGTTCTATTTGGACCCCCTCCGATGCGATATCGCAGTCGGAAGGGGACTCGTGTGTTAACATAAATGCATATATGGGGGTCCGATCAATAAAGGCCGATTGCGATTTTGCCGATCGGCGTATCGCATCGGCAGTCATATGTATATAATGTCCCGCCCCCAACTTGCTCCGACAGCGAAACACCGACCAAATCTCAGTCATCCATTTGGGCCCCAGACCAATGGATAATGTTTTATCGCTTCATTCCTATATATGGCTCCGACTCGGCGGAGCCGAAATATTATAAAGGCACGGCTTATAAAGTTTTTGGGTTTGTAAGGGCCCCTAGTGCAGCGAAAGGGAGGTCTCCGATATTCCGGAGCCGATAATTTATAAAGGGTAGTTTTGAAAGGGATTTCGGGTCCGTTGGACCCGTTTCAAATGTAAATCTGCCGAGATGATGGGTTCCGATGGTTTGGACCCGATCTCCATTAAAAATGCGCACAAAGGCATTTCGGGTCCGCAAGCTATATCGCTCCATCGGAAGTTTTATGTGTTGGGACCAATGGTCCACCCCGATGTGATTTAGCGCCGGCCGTCGGATCGCCCTCCTAGATCAACGGTCATGATTTGTTCGCGGCTCTCCCCATGTCCTACTGGCAGAGCCGAAATATTATATAGCTCGGCACATAGGGATTTCGGGTCTGAAAGGCCCTTTGTGCAGCTGAGTGTGACTGCTCCGATATGGCGGAGCTGAAATAACATTAAAGCATGGTATATTAGCATTTCGGGTCCACAAACCAAATTTTTGTAAGTCCACCGATATGACATCGCCGATGGGCCGGACGCGATTCCAAATAAAAGGAAGGGCCTATAGCATATCGGGTCCACGCAGTTTCGGCGATTATTTATGTGCCACCCCCCGGTCTGCCCAACGCCGATATTGTGATTTAGCGCCAGCCGGCCGAATCCAACGGCCAGAATTTAATAAAATGAACAGTTGCCGCCTGCGCCCAAATTTCATGAATTTGCATAATTTTGAAAGCATTTTTGTATTATAATAAAAGGGCCTTTTTTAAAGTTTTGTGTACAGCGCTCTCACCTGCCACAACTGCAAAAGAGCGATGCCTTCCTTGGCCATTTTGAGATCGCTCCGAGCCCAAATACTTCCAAATGCAGGGATTTCTCCTCAGCATGCCGCCAGAGCTCCTTTATTCGACCCAGTGTTGCAAATTTATCAGTTTAACGACCATTTTTGATCGGCCATGCGCCGATAGCATTCTAGGGGCCACGGAAAGAACTTGCAGCAGTTATTCTTGCATTAAATTGGTAGATAAAGGGGTGACTAGACAGTTAAAGAGTATCAGAGAGAGAAAGTGGCCTGATTCAGTGTCAAAGTGTATAAGAGGAAGTGGCAAAGAGTATCAGATCAAAATATCAGCAGCCCGAAGCAGCAAAACATTAAAGAGGCCCCCATCAAAGTCAATAAAGCAGCTCAGAGCCATCAAAGCCCACCAGATCACAGTTATGAGCATTAAAGCCACTCTACAGCAGCAGAACCGCCTAGAGGGGCAATTCAAGTGTTTAAAGCCCAGATTTTGCAGAGACAGTGTATAAAGACACATATGAGCAGCGCAGTAAGTCCCAAGGCACAGTTATTGCAGAAGTGCCAGCGCATTGCTCAAAAGACCAATAATTTATTCATTCTGATGGTTGCAGTCCCTGCACAGCTGGTAGATAGGCATTCTTTCATTTATTTGTAATAAATGTTAGGTTAGAAGCATTCATTTCTCCAGATCTTCTATCAAATCTGCTGTTGTAGATATTTTGTAGATATTTTCTCTATTTATACCGCCCTCTGGATAGTGTAAAGGGTTGGTTGGTTGTTGTTACACTAAAAAATGTCACCATGACTATTTACAGTTGGTATGGCTCTATCAACAGTCATGCTATCCTCTTAGGAAAGTCTTATGCCTCTGCTCTCCATGTCAAACTCCAAAAAGAGAGAAAGTCTTTATAAGTGTATTTATCTCTGGGTACGCAGGTTCTCTCAACCTTACCTGCGGGTACGCACCCAATGTTCACAAAAGTTGCGTACTTGTACGCTCTGTATGTAAAGGGGCAGGTGCGTCCCCCTGTAAAGGTCAAAATGCGCAAGTTTCATCTTTAAAAAGTTACTTGTGGTCATTTCTAGAGCATTCTAGAAGGTTGTTCGACGTGTATTGAGCGCCTCCAGATGGTTCATGTACCCCTACCAAAGAGGAACTTATCCCATCAATAAGGGAGCTATCCCATCCAAAGAGGGGATTATCCCATTGATGGTGGACCTGATTAACTTCCTCTTGAGCACTATAAATACAGGCATTGGGCCAGAAGGAGGGGAGGTTGGAAGCTAAACATTTGTAAGGGTAGATGCTGCAGGAATTAGGACTCCCATTTAGAAGCTTGTGAGGAGAGATTGTCATCTTTGCTTGTTCTATTTTGGAAGTGGGTGAGCTTTGTCAAAGTAAAGGAGAACTCTTGATGGACCCTAGGAGGGACTTGCACAACACCAAGGCTCAGGTTGTAATTGTTCCTTTTGTTTCCTATTAATGCAAATGAGTCCATTCTTCTCAATAACTTGTTATTTATGAGTTGTTTCATGTACTCCTTGGTCTATATGTTAAATATGTTTTATTTTATGAGATTATCAAGTGCTATTTAATCGTTTGATTGTTAGTGAATGCAGGTTTCGAAGTGAAGGAGGAGCTCATCCGGATTAGCGAGACTGGACTACTACAACAACGTTGGACTACAGGTAGGATCTAAACACTTGATTTCTTGTATGGTAAATGCATGTTTAGAGAAGGATTGCTCTTGTTTGTCTTGTTTGTCACTAGAGAGTCTTAGACTCCTAGGGAGGTCGGTTGTGTCCGCACTATCGACTCTTTCTGCCTGACAAAATGGCGACTCCGCTGGGGAATCCATTGATGTGAAAGTCTTTTCCTTTGTATGCAACTTTGATCTGAGAAAAGTCATTTATTTTCTGATTTTTGGTTGTCTAGCTGTGTATTTGGGTGGGTTAGCTTAGAGTCAATTTAGTTTTTTATTTTTCTTAGCCTTGCCAGCAGTACGCAGTCTCTGGGTTTAACACAGTGCGTACTTGTACGCACTGCGTCTTTGTGCACAGTACGTACCCGCGCCTGTGTGAACAGATGACCTACGTACCCCTGTCAATTTTGAGAAAATTTCAATTTTTGCTTTTTTCTCTTTTAGATTTTGCTTTTACTTTGTTTTTACTGCCCAGATCCATCAGTTTACTGTCAAAAATCTTCACCTAAGCTTGTTTCATTGGCATTCCTGCTCTAAGCTTTCATCAATTGGGTGTCTTGAGTCTCTTTTTGAGAAATTCTTGATTTGTTTTCCTTTGGTCATTACTTGGAGCTTTCTCTCAGTCTTTTCACAATTTTTCATCTTTTTGCTTCTGTTTTTGCAAAAAATTTCCCCCTCATTCGCCGGGGGGGGCTAAATTGTGTATGAGTGTTAATCGCCTTTGAGTGTTCTTATTTTTTGATCTTTGGAAGTCTCAGCCAATTTTCTCGACTTGCACTTGATTGGTTCTTAGATTACATTAGAATCGTCTTGTGTTTGAGAATTCTCTTGCATAGATCACATTTGCATAATTAGAATTCTCATTTTCAGAATATTAATGAAAAATTGTGCATAGATTACATTTGCATACTTTTCAAGTGAATTGTGCATAGATTACAATTGCATAGTTTACATTCTGAAAAAAGCAATCGTAGATTTAGATCAGTTTTCTTTGATTTGAATTTACATTAAAATAAAAAAAAAAAAGAAAAAATGGTTTGGAATTGATTTGTATTAGTTTTTCTTGATAAAATTAGTGCATTAGAGAAT
The DNA here is from genome assembly GCA_031772625.1 of Pinus tabuliformis. Lineage (NCBI taxonomy): Eukaryota > Viridiplantae > Streptophyta > Pinopsida > Pinales > Pinaceae > Pinus > Pinus tabuliformis. The sequence goes on along the minus strand of CM062819.1, from coordinate 1,498,878,453 downwards.
TTGTTATATTTTCTCTTAGTGATCAATTTTTTGCATTGTTGGAAGTGAATGGAAACTCTATCCTTACTTTAGTTAGGATTCATCGAATTGAAAAGGATTACATTATCATATTCGATTGCATTCAGTTGAGTCGGGTCATAACACCATTGGTTTCATATCCATTTACCCATTTGAGTAAAAACAGCCTTAATAACAGAGCGCTTAATTAAAATTCATCTAGTAATTTTTACATTTCTAGGGCTCTGAAACACCAATATAGCTTAGGCTAGTGTCTTGGAGTAGGAGAGTAATTAACTCTCAAAGATAGCAAAACCAAACAAGTAGCTTATCTTGTGGTAGGATAAATCCAACTGTTACATTTATACTCTGGGAAAGCTCCTCTTAAAGGAGAAGCACAAGACCGTGTCCGAACCAGTGAGGGGATCAATCCTCCTTCATTGGGAAAGACGCCAGATACGCACGTACTACAAACGGTAAACCTCGGATTATTGTCGAGGAGCCTGGGGTCACTTGTCTATAAACCTTGGATTATTGTCAAGGAGCCGGCAAGGGGATTGAGCTTGTTACTCTGCCCTTGCGTGCTATCGGGTCGTAGACTGTTCCCCCAGGTGTATTTGTTTCTGTTGGTGACCTTAGTGACTATTGTCTTTAGGATTCTACCCAAGGTGACGGTGGAGGGAAGATCCCACTGTACCTGGAGCAGACGTCGGCTAGACTCACTTGGATTTTCTGGGGGGTTCACTTCACTCGAGACGGTTAAAGTGGAGGAACTTGGTCCAGTCTATTCATTAAGCAGGTTACCGGGGTAACTGTTCCACCCGCCACTTCTGTACTGAATTCTGCGATGTTGGATTTCATCCCCAACTAGTGTTTTCGGTCCGAAAGGCTACTGTTTGTGTGTGGTTTGACTCCTAGATTTGATAGCGTGTGTTAACTTGTTTGTTTTTACTTTTAGAGACCATAGGTGTGAATTGTGAATTTTAATTGTTAGGTGTGAATTGTGAATTGTTAATTTTAGTTTTAAAAAATTGTTAATAAAATTCACTTAAGTTGAATATAATGGCAAATGTTCCGGACTTTACCAACCTAGGAACCCCTCCTAACGAGAATCCTAGTACTTTTCCTTACTTTGGAAATGTTGGTCCTCCTTATATGGCTACTTTGTCATTGCCTGGATTTACAATAGGTTTACCGATATGGTTATTTTCAACTTCGTTGGCCCAAAGTACTCCAATTGTTCCACCTCAACCAGATGCTTCACCTCAACAGAGTTCACCATCTCAACATCACCAACCTTCTGTTGACCCTTTACCTTCTTCGCCTAATTTTTCTTCCTCCATTTCTTCCTCTTCGCCTGGTAAAAGCCTTGATGCTAGTAACCAGGAGGCTAAGAAGAAGAAGAAAGGGAAGAAGAAGAAGAAAAAGAAGAAGCAAGATAAGAAAGAAGTCAACCAACCAACCACGACTGTAAGTGTTAGTTGTGTTGAGGAAAACTCCGACATGCATCGTAAACCCAAATACCCTTGCAGGCTTTGTAAGGGTGACCAATTCCTTGTCAATTGTCCTGGTATTCCAAAGGTCTTGGAAGTATGGTCAGAAAAATCTCATCAACTTTCCATTGATCCATCAACCAGTGATAGTCAGGTTCCTGGGAAAAAGGGTAAAGTTAGGTTTCCTTGTAAGTTATGCAAAGGGAGTCATCAAACTCACATTTGCCCTCACATGGATGAAGCCTCAACATTGTTGGAAAAACTTATTGTTCCACAGCAAGAATTTCCAACTGGTTACCGTAAACTTTCTCCCAACCTACCGTCAACTGACGAAGTGATTGATCTAAATTCAAGTACAGTCGATCACACTCTTCCATTGGAGAGTGAAACTCATGTCACTCAGGTTGATGATCCATTAGTTGATCAGGTGATCGATTCAATTTCACATTCAGTCGATCCCACTTTCCCTTTAGAAAGTTAACTTCATACCGCTCAGGTTCTTCTTGTTACATCGGATTCTTCTATGCCAGGGGGCATTTCACCTGTTTCTACAAAACCCCCTCCAAGTACTGAGGTCTTTTCCTTTGATTGGAATAGACTGACAGAACCTCGTCTTCCTTCCTCCATCCCTTTCCAAATCATTGTCAAGGCTGGTGGTAGGGACATACATCGTACTCAGGTAGATGAAGGTGCTTCTGTTAGTATTTTATCCTCAACTGTTTGGAAAGCTTTGGGTTCCCCTCAGCTTGCGCCTATTACGCAGAATCTGAAAGCTTTTAACAGAACCATTAGTGAACCTTTAGGGATCCTTCCTAATTTTTCCATTACCTTGGAAGGTAAAACTGTCTGTATTGATCTTATGGTAGTTCGGGGTCCCTTGGATTTCAATTTACTCCTTGGGCGAGACTATGTTTATGCAATGAAAGCTGTCGTATCGACACTCTTTCGCGTGATGTCTTTCCCTCACAATGGCAGTATTGTGACTGTAGACCAGCTTTCGTTCCCTAGTCTTGTTTCAACTACCAATAATATGACACCCCTAAATGTTCCTGATTCTAAAGTGGTATCTACCCTGCCACGGGTTAATTATGTGGCAACTGGTCCCATGTTTTCAGTTACCGATGTAAGTGAGCCTCTCACTGTTGATTTAGATCCGGTAATTGACATGGAAAACTCTATGGGATTACTTGAACACAATGTTCTTATCCCTTTTGAGTCCCTTGACATGTGTTCCTTCCAGAGAAGTATTCTTCCTTCTGATGAAGACCTCTTGGAAGCCATGATCAAGGTGTGTCCATTGACATGTCTTTCTTCCAGTTGGAAGCCATGATCAATGTTACGAGGAAAGTTCCTTTTACTGTGTCGACCTTGTTAAAAAATGAATCAGTGAGTGTGAGGAAAGTTCCTTTTACTGTGTCAACCTCGTTAAAAAATGAATCAGTGTGTACGAGGATAGTTTTATCCTGTATCAACCTCGTTAAAAAATGAAACAGGCTGTAGCGAGGACAGTTCCTGTTACTGAGTCAACCTCCTTAAAAAATGAATCAAGTATGAGGATAGTTCTTTTCTTGTGTCAACCTCCTTAAAAATGAAACAACTCCCTTTTCAAGGTAAATATTGAAAGTAAACCTTCATTCCATCCATCTGGTTGAATGCAATGAAGCCTGGGGGGCATGTACCTCGCTTTGCATCATTATACTGGGGGCATGCGAACTTTTTGAGCATAGTTCCTTGTCTTGTGTCAAGCTCATTAAAAAATGAAACAAGGGTAGGTTAAGTAAGTAGATTGTAGAGAGTAGTCATGAGCATAGTTCCTTGTCTTGTGTCAAGCTCATTAAAAAATGAAACAAGGATTATAGAGCATAGTTCCTTGTCTTGTGTCAAGCTCATTAAAAAATGAATCAAGGTTTTTAGAGTAGAGTTTTTTGTTAGGTATAGATTTTTAATGAATGCAATGAAGCTTCATTCCATTCACCTCATTGAATGCAATGAAGCTTGGGGGGCATGTACCTCATTTTGCGTCGTTGTGCTGGGGGCATGCGAACTTATAACAAGCATAGTTTTTCATTTCAAGCTTGCATAAACATGAAACCGAATCCGAGCATAGTTCTTTTCCTGTGTCAAGCTCGTTAAAAAATGAAACAAATCCTCCTCTACTTGAATCGAGAGTTTGACTAGATCTCGTAAATGTTAAGTTGTATATTTAGGTTAGTTATTTCAGTGTTTTTTCGAACTCATTAAAACTTACGAAAAAGTGAAAATCATGAGTACATTTTTATCATTTTTTCGAACTCGTTAAAACTTACGAAAAAGTGAAACCTTGGAGTTCTCTTTTAAGCCCTTTTCAGACTCTCAAAATATGAAAATATTGCCGAGTTTTTCTTTTTAAACTCGTTAAAACGGAACTAAAAAGATGGTCCCCTTATAGCCCTTTTCTGACCGTAAAAACAGGAAAAGATTGCTGGGTTTTTGTCGTTTCAAACTCGATACTGGAAATAAAATGACGTGTCCTTGATCGCTTTTTACTTTTCAGGTCAGAGACACTAATCATGAAAGTACTCCTTGGTCGCAAGATCAAGCGGTTCTCCCAGGTATTATTTTATACTTTTTCGGGCTTGGGGGACACAAATTTACGAAAAAGTTCAACCTGGAGTCTTCTTAAGTTTTTCAGACTCTCTAAAATTGAAAAACGCCGAGTTTCTCCTATACTGGGCTCGTTAAAATTTCACAGTAAAGGACCTGTTCAATTACAAACAGGAACGGACCACTCCTTCTTAGGGTTCAAATCAAAACTAAGTTGGACTCATCCGAAGGATGAGCTTATAATCAAGCATATGTTATCCTCCTCAAGCTTGTAAAAAATAAAGAGGTACTTGCCAGAAATGGTGGGGGAAAAGAGAGAAGAATGAACCTATTTGTTATCCTTTGTTACAGAAGAACCTTATCACCGCTCTTGAACACGACACTTTTCATTCACCTGGGTTGGGAAATCCTTTGCCTTAAAGTTGATCAAACCACTTTGAAAAACTTCAACCGTTTCTGGGTATTAACTTTGGGTCAATCGTCACCAAGCCATCTGTCGTGTCGTTATGTGTTCAAGAGGTCTCTGCAAATAAACCATTCATATGCAAATTACTTGTCATCCATTTTGACCATCCCTGAGTCAGTCCTTACAGCAACATTTCTTCAACTTGAACAATGATTTCGTGTTGTGGGCTTGCCTGCAACGGGTCGCCTTCTATCGACATCAGCACATTATCTAGAAAGATGACTTAGAGATCGTCAGTACCTTGAGGTCTGCATGCATCAATGGCAGGTTTCTCGCCTTTGACGACAGTTTACATCATTGACTTTCGATCAAAGGATTTCGTGACGTGTTCGACATCAACTCATTCATTCACATTTCATGGATTGTACTGGGTACTTTGAGAACCATTGACATCACTGGTGGTTTCTCTCACACTTGTTAACAATTTTCATCATCGACTGGTAATCAAGTGGTTTCTGCCATGTTCGACATCGACTCATTTATTCACATGGATAGAATCGTACCAATTCGGGAAGTAGAAATGAAGACCCTGGATCTTGTTTCCACCATCCAAGCTGCGAGGAGTTTTGTATTCATTATATAGTAGACTGATCATAAACAAATGGCTGCGTCCATACTGTGTCTACAAAAGTCTATAATTGTGATGTACTGCAAAATCATTCCTGTATCAGAGCAGTAGTTAGATTGTTAGTTAAAGTTTTCAATCTGAGTATGGGAATGCCTACCTCAGCGATGATATCATCTTATATATGTATTTTGTGTTGAAAATTGCAGGTTCTGACCAGGCTCTCCACGAGATAATCCTTGAAATGATAAAGCGCTTCACCCTTCCTAGATTTACAAAACCCTAATCTATTATAGGCTTCGCACTTTAGGGGGCAATCTGTTACACTAAAAAATGTCACCATGACTATTTACAGTTAGTATGGCTCTATCAACAGTCATGTTATCCTCTTAGGTAAGTCTTATGCCTCTGCTCTCCATGTCAAACTCCAAAAGGAGAGAAAGTCTTTATAAATGTATTTATCTCTAGGTACGCAGGTTCTCTCAACCTTACCTGCGGGTACGCACCCAATGTTCACAAAAGCTGCGTACTTGTACGCTCTGTATGTAAAGGGGCAGGTGCGTCCCCCTGTAAAGGTCAAAATGCGCAAGTTTCATCTTTAAAGAGTTACTTGTGGTCATTTCTAGAGCATTCTAGAAGGTTGTTCGACGTGTATTGAGCGCCTCCAGATGGTTCATGTACCCCTACCAAAGAAGAACTTATCCCATCAATAAGGGAGCTATCCCATCCAAAGAGGGGATTATCCCATTGATGGTGGACCTGATTAACTTCCTCTTAAGCACTATAAATACAGGCATTGGGCCAGAAGGAGGGGAGGTTGGAAGCTAAACATTTCTAAGGGTAGCTGCTGCAGGAATTAGGACTCCCATTTAGAAGCTTGTGAGGAGAGATTGTCATCTTTGCTTGTTCTATTTTGGAAGTGGGTGAGCTTTGTCAAAGTAAAGGAGAACTCTTGATGGACCCTGGGAGGGACTTGCACAACATCAAGGCTCAGGTTGTAATTGTTCCTTTTGTTTCCTATTAATGCAAATGAGTCCATTCTTCTCAATAACTTGTTATTTATGAGTTGTTTCATGTACTCCTTGGTCTATATGTTAAATATGTTTTATTTTATGAGATTATCAAGTGCTATTTAATCGTTTGATTGTTAGTGAATGCAGGTTTCGAAGTGAAGGAGGAGCTCATCAGGATCAGCGAGACTTGACTACTACAACAGCATTGGACTACAGGTAGGATCTAAACACTTGATTTCTTGTATGGTAAATGCATGTTTAGAGAAGGATTGCTCTTGTTTGTCTTGTTTGTCACTAGAGAGTCTTAGACTCCTAGGGAGGGCGGTTGTGTCCGCACTATCGACTCTTTCCGCCTGACAGTTGTATTGTTTTCATTATCTAGATTTGCGCTGTAAGCCTGAGAGTTTCTATAATCAAAGATGCTGGAATGCTTGTTTCTGAACTGCTGGTTGTGGATTTGATGGCTTGAAGAGTATGCTACAGATTTCGGGTGTTTCTACATGACTCAATAAGTCCTTCTCACCTCTGTTTTTTAGTTTATATGTGTCTGTATCATCTATATATCACAATCTAAGCTACAGAAAGAAAGAATAGCTCATAATTCCTTCTATGTGCTCTGTGCTCAATTTCTGTGGTTTTTACATGTTTTCCTTTGAATTAGTGATGGATATGAATACTTTATTGATCATGTTCAAGCTATTTCTCTCATTTCTGAATGCTGTTTAGGAATCCTTCATTGCTCCGATATAGTCTTCATCCACTTTCCCTCTTTGGTTGGATGAGAGATCCTTAATTGCCTCTCATCCCCTAAACCTCCATTTCATCCTTGTTCCAGCATTTAATCATTGTGCCATGCGTAGCTATCTTGCTCCATATTCCCCTCTTCTGCCAAGGAAAACGCACCCTTCAGTTCACATTCATTGACTCCATGCCCAATGGTCTGAACTTCTCATCCTTTGCATGCCAACTCTGTCTGAAGAATCAACCATCCCACCAAACTCAAACAAACCCATGTGCATCATATCTAGCCTAAAATCATCCCTTAAACAAAGCTAAATCCTAAAGAGAGAGCCCTCTCTAGCTGCTGGTAGGCTAGGACCTGTAGTCCAAAGACTAGTTTGTGGTTACCTCGGCCGTATTCCCTTGGGAGTCAAAGGGAACAACCTGAGTGATAACATAATGGCGACTCCACTAGGGACCCGAAATCATTTGTTTATTACTGTATACCCCCAATTTTGATCAGTTTGCCTTGTTTTCTGGAGAAAGTGTCTCTTTTCTTCAGAGCTTCTCATGTTTAGCTCTGATCTGTGACGGAGGACAAAGATTAGGCACTTCAAGGTTAATTCATCCACCTGGCGACTCCACTCAGAATAAAGACTCCACTGGAGAAATGAACCCAAAAGAGATATATGAGCAGATCAGGCTTTTGACCTGGATTACTATCCAAGAGGTCATGTTTTTTCTCCATAAAGTTTTGCTGTGTATATTGTATTTTAAAGACGATTCTATATCAGATTTTTATGATTTTCCTTTGGAAAATGTTGTTGAAAAGCCTCCTTGCACATTAGAGCAGCAATCTTCAAATGCTGTTGAAGATCATCATACAGCCAAGGAGGAACCAAAAATAGAGCCCAGTCTTACAGTTCCTGTATATACTCTTGTTTCTCGTAAAGTTCCTGATAGATATAAGCCTCTCATTTTGCCTGCTGTGCTTAATCCTCTGCCTGCAAATCATCCTGAGTATCTCCCTAGATTTGATGGAGAGAATGGTATTACTGCGCATAAACATATCCAGGATTTTGAAGATTATCTTAATATATTTGAAGTGGAAGATGAAGATGTTAGTCTTAGACTGTTTGCCCTTTCTTTGCAAGGCGAAGTTAGGACTTGGTTTAAAGCATTGCCTGAGGCCAGCATCTCAAATCTTCAGCAATGTTCCAAGCTCTTCCTTGATAGATGGATGATCAAAGTTAGTTTCCTCTCACTCATTCAAGACTATGATGAGTTAAAAAGGCTTCCAAATGAGTCGGTTCAGCAATTTTCTGATCGATTCAATCAAGTCTATCTCTCTATGCCATTGAATATTAGGCCTCCCCCTGATCTGGCTCTATTGCAATATCCAAGAGCTTTTGATCCAGAAATGGAATTTCGTTTGAGAGAAAGATGCCCGTCCACTTTGAAACAGATGCAGGACGTAGCCGTGGACGTGGAGGCAAATCTAAAGAGGAGGGAAAAACAACGCAAGGCAGAGCAAGAGGAAAGACTTCATAGTGTGTTACAAAAGAAAGAACAAATGATGCAGTTGATCACAATGAAAGTAGAAAGTTTAGAGCGCCAGGACACATCTGTTGTGCAAGAGGAAAGTAGTGACATTCACGAACAAACCTACCACAAATCAGATGACATATTCATAGAGCCATATATGAAGGAGGAGTCTCCTGATATACTATGTGAATATAATAGCTTCTCTTCTTTCAACTGTCTGCCCAAATATGATCTGCATGATGATGATTATGAGCCTAACAACCAAATCAACCTTGCAGAGGAATCAGATCCTATTTTGGCAGGAAGCGAGGTTCAAGTTCAGCAGCTTGAATCTCGTGATCAGCTTGCCCAGATCGGCTATGAAGTAAAGAAGGAAAGCGTAGAGTGTTTTGATTTTAGTGAAGGAACTTTACCTTTCTGTTTTGAATCTTTTCAATTTATTAAGGAGAACTATCATGAAATTAATAAGCAAGTATCAGCAAGTGTTGATATTGACCGTCTGGAGGATGATCAAATCATTGTTCAAAATGTATTGCCTCTAGTTTTGCAACCCCGAAGTGCCATTGAAAGTCAGATTAAAAAGAAGTACTCAGAAGCAACAGCGTGTGATCAAATGATCAGAATTGCTCCACTGCCGCTTTGTTTTGAGTCATCTGAATTATGTAAAGAAGAAGAGGAGCAGCCTGCGTAGAACAGTCAAGTCCTATTCGAGCCAGATTGCAATAAATTGCAAGCACCTCTGCAAGTTTTGAATGACCTATCTGCTGGCAGGCAAAATGATGAAAGAGATCAGCGCTTTTCTCCATTAGCAGGCTGCAAGGCTCAGTATCGAGTTGTTGATGATCTCCCGACTCCAAGGCATGGTAGCGATCCTGAACCTTTGTACAGTTCTTTATTTCAGCCTAGCAATTGTATATATATGTTGCAGGACAATTTTGTTCAATGTTTAAACACAGCAAAGGAGGTCAGTAGCTTCTTGATCTTCTCAAAGATTAACAAAGCCACATCAGATTGCAAGATCCCAGTTTTTCTCACCGGCAAGCACAAGCAGCAAAGCTCACTGATGTCTATTTTGCTTAAATGGCTGCATTTGTTATTTCACTTCAAATAATAGCAAAGTAAGTGCTGGTTAGGGTAGGTAGGTAGGTAGGATCAATAAGGCAGCCAACCAAGGGAATTTTACAGAATACAGCAACAATTGAATATAAGGCAGTCTGACCTGCTGTTCTTGGCTTTTCACAAGGAAAAGCCATCCCCAAGTGGAGCCACTATTAGCCTCCTGCTGCAGCAGGTTAATCATCTTTCATGATCGACATTTTTACATGCCAAATATGTCGTAATATGCATGCTCCAATGCTCCATATTTGCTACAGATGGCCAAAGAAGTGTCTATGAGAGTGTGCTAGTCCAAGTGCCACTGTTGTGTTCCAATTTTGATAAGCAAATCATTTTTTGGTTTGAGGCAGTTTTTCAGTTGGAGGACTTCAAGCAAGGCTTGTCTAAACTTCCCCTTCTTCCTCTTTTCCCCAAATCACTCACTAACTTCCCCTAAAAGAGGTCAAGATCTGCTTGATACCACTTAGTTTCATCATTCTCCATATCATTTGCCTTGGTGAAGATCTGTTTCACTCAAGGAATGTTCACACTTCTTCTATCAATCATTTTCCCCCATTGATAGCCTAAGACATCATACTTAGCGCTTTTTCTCATCATTGTCATATTAACTACTAAGTTTACTATGTAGCTCCCTATCTATTTCCCCTTCCCCTACTAAAACTATGTATATAACTCCCTTATATACTTATCCCTTCCCCCTGGCTGCAAAATAACCTTATATATCCTCGGGAATTGCTAAGTTTATCTAAAACTTAGCAAGAGCCCTCAATACCCCCTCTAACCATCTCCCAAATGCATAAGGACTCATTCCTTTGCATAGTTTCCCTTCATATCCATAAAAAACCATCTTTTGGCCTTGTTTCTACCTTTTCCAAGGCACAAACCCTTTTAAAGGTCATTAAACCCCTCTTAAAACACATAAAAATCCTCCTAGGTGCCTTTGGAATCCTTCCAAGGCATGAAAAATCCCTTTTTGGGCTTTCGGACCCCTTCCGATGCCTTGAAATCCCTTCAAAACATCAAAAATTCTGCCTCCGATCATAAAAGCCCGCATCACTTACCTTGGGCCTTGCTCCAATTACAAAAGAGTTCTATTTGGACCCCCTCCGATGCGATATCGCAGTCAGAAGGGGAGTCATGTGTTAACACAAATGCATATATGGGGGTCCGATCAATAAAGGCCGATTGCGATTTCGCCGATCGGCATATCGCATCGGCAGTCATATGTATATAATGTCGCGCCCCCAGCTTGCTCCGACAGCGAAACGCCGACCAAATCTCAGCCATCCATTTGGGCCCCAGATCAATGGCTAATGTTTTATTGCTTCATTCCTATATATGGCTCCGATTGGGCGGAGCCGAAATATTATAAAGGCATGGCTTATAAGGTTTTCGGGTCCGTAAGGGCCCCTAGTGCAGCGAAAGGGAGGTCTCCGATATTCCGGAGCGGATAATTTATAAAGGGTAGTTTGGAAAGGGATTTCAGGTCCGTTGGACCCGTTTCAAATGTAAATCTGCCGATATGATGGGTTTCGATGGTTCGGACCCGATATCCATTAAAAATTGGCACAAAGGTATTTCAGGTCCGCAAGCTATATCGCTCCATCAGAAGTTTTATGTGTTGGGACCAATGGTCCGCCCCGATGCGATTTAGCGCCGGCCGTCAGATTGCCCTCCTAGATCAACCGTCATGATTTGTTCGCGGCTCTCCCCATGTCCTACTGGCGGAGCCGAAATATTATATAGCTCGGCACATAGGGATTTCGGGTTCGAAAGGCCCTTTGTGCAACTGAGTGGGACTGCTCCGATATGGCGGAGCCGAAATAACATTAAAGCATGGTATATTAACATTTCGGTTCCGCAAACCAAATTTTTGTAAGTCCGCCGATATGACATCGCCGATGGGCCAGATGTGATTCCAAATAAAAGGAAGGGTCCGCGCAGTTTCGGCGATTGTTTATGTGCCACCCCCCGGTCCGCCCGACACCGATATTGTGATTTAGCGCCAGCCAGCCAGATCCAACGGCCAGAATTTAATAAAATGAACAGTTGTCGCCTGCGCCCAAATTTCATGAATTTGCACGATTTTGAAGCATTTTTGTATTATAATAAAAGGGCCATTTTTAAAGTTTTGTGTACAGCGCTCTCGCCCGCCACAACTGCAAAAGAGCGATGCCTTCCTTGGCCATTTTGAGATCGCTCTGGGCCCAAATACTTCCAAATGCAGAGATTTCTCCTCGGCATGCCGCCAGAGCTCCTCTATTCGACCCAGTCTTGCAAATTTATCAGTTTAATGACCATTTTTGATCGGCCATGCACCGATAGCATTCTAGGGGCCACGGAAAGCACTTGCAGCAGTTATTATTGCATTAAATTGGTAGATAAAGGGGCGATTAGACAGTTAAAGAGTATCAGAGAGAGAAAGTGGCCTGATTCAGTGTCAAAGTGTATCAGAGGAAGCGGCAAAGAGTATTAGATCAAAATATCAGCAGCCCAAAGCAGCAGAACATTAAAGAGGCCCCCATCAAAGTCAATAAAGCAGCTCAGAGCCATCAAAGCCCACCAGATCGCAGTTATGAGCATTAAAGCCACTCTACAGCAGCAGAACTGCCTAGAGGGGCAATTCAAGTGTTTAAAGCCCAGATTTTGTAGAGACAGTGTACAAAGACACATATGAGCAGCGCAGCAAGTCCCAAGGCACAGTTATTGCAGAAGTGCTAGCGCATTGCTCAAAAGACCAATAATTTATTCATTCTTATGGCTGCAGTCCCCGCGCAGCTGGTAGATAGGCATTCTTTCATTTATTTGCAATAAATGTTAGGTTAGAAGCATTCATTTCTCCAGATCTGCTATCAGATCTGTTGTTGTAGATATTTTGTAGATATTTTCTCTATTTATACCACCCTCTGGATAGTGTAAAGGGTTGGTTGGTTGTATTGTTTTCATTATCTAGATTTGCGCTATAAGCCTGAGAGTTTCTATAATCAAAGATGCTGGAATGCTTGTTTCTGAACTGCTGGTTGTGGATTTGATGGCTTGAAGAGTATGCTACAGATTTCGGGTGTTTCTACATGACTCAATAAGTCCTTCTCACCTCCGTTTTTCAGTTTATATGTTTCTGTATCATCTATATATCACAATCTAAGCTACAGAAAGAAAGAATAGCTCAGAATTCCTTCTATGTGCTCTGTGCTCAATTTATGTGGTTTTTACATGTTTTCCTCTGAATTAGTGATGGATATGAATACTTTATTGATCATGTTCAAGCTATTTCTCTCATTTCTGAATGTTGTTTAGGAATCCTTCATTGCTCCTATATAGTCTTCATCCACTTTCCCTCTTTGGCTGGATGAGAGATCCTTAATTGCCTCTCATCCCCTAAACCTCCATTTCGTCCTTGTTCCAGCATTTAATCATTGTGCCATGCGTAGCTATCCTGCTCCATATTCCCCTCTTCTGCCAAGGAAAACGCACCCTTCAGTTCACATTCATTGACTCCATGCCCAATGGTCTGAACTTCTCATCCTTTGCATGCCAACTCTGTCTGAAGCATCAACCATCCCACCAAACTCAAAAAAACCCATGTGCATCATATCTAGCCTAAAATCATCCCTTAAACAAAGCTAAATCCTAAAGAGAGAGCCCTCTCTGACTGCTGGTAGGCTAGGACCTGCAGTCCAAAGACTGGTTTGTGGTTACCTCGGTCGTATTCCCTTGGGAGTCAAAGGGAACAACCTGAGTGATAACATGTAGGTCAACATTATATTAAAGAACTAGGGCAGACAACCCTATGACTCTCTCATACTTTTTGCGCCTTGCACCCACAATTCGCAGAACTTTACAAAAAAAATTGTTCAAAACGTGGGCTTTGAACCCCAAAACATGCCTTGGGGGGATTCCATGCCCAATAGTCCCCCAACACAAACATCATGACTTGCCCTCGAGTCACTTTGTCGCCGCAGTGATCTTCGCACGGGGTCCCTCCAACTTTTCTCGAACTGCGTGGAGGTCAGCAGCGCACTGAGGTGCTACTTGCTGGATCTGCTACATGCGTTGTTCCGAGATCTCTCCATCTAGGGTGCTTCTCTGCATCAATGTGTGTATCCCCTGTATGTTCGTGAGATTTCCTTCGATGTCTGCCGTGATCGTGAGGGCCTCATTGATCCAAGGCTACACATGTGCTTTTAGGACTACCTCCTTGTGTCGTGTCATGTCTAGCTACTCCTGTAGTGCTTTAGCATGCTGCATCCTCGGAAGCTGCTAGGTGAGGACCACTGTCTGCGTAGTTCCTCTGATACTGTCATATTTTTGTTGGAGTTCTAGCACCTCTGTCTCTAAGCACTGGATGTTGGGGTCCTCCTGCAGAGTTGTGAGGATCTCAAGTGATTCTTCCAACATGCTAGTGCAGCCTCACACTACACCTCTGATCTCTTCCAATCCCGTTGTGCTAGCGCCAGCGCATTGTTATCTAACTTCCAGGGGAGTGGATGGTTGCGCTTGTAATTGCAGCTCGGCGACCTGAAGATTCAACTCCAACTAAACCTTTGTCGTTTCTTCCCTGGCCTCACAAACTCCTGGTGCTAACATGTGGATCTGCACCTCCACTGGTAGATCTACTGGGATGCCCAACTCCGGGACACTTCAGCAAGCATCGCCTATCACCTACACCAGCTGTTGATTTTTCGACACCACTTCATCATGCTACAAGTTGAGTTGTTCCATGTTTATCTTCTACTCACTAAGAACTTGGAGTGCGTGGCTCTCCCTAGTGCGCAGCTCTGCTGTTATCCCATCCTGCAATAGATATAATGTTTCACATAGAAGGGAAGCTAGATTAACCCTGAGACCTTTCATCGTGTTAGCCGATAGCCTGTCATCCTCGTTTGGTGTCACTATAGCCCCTTTCAGTAACACGTTTGTGTTTTTCGTCTGCATGTGCAACATCTTCTCTATTGCCATCGATCTAACTACGAGGTTGGTTGAAAGGGCACCAATCTGAGGAGGGTGCACCTGTAAGTCCTGAAACTGTGCTCTGAGGGCCCCCAACATAGTTTGGTGCTCCTGCATGAAATCTTGAAGCGCCTCATTTGTGACATCATGCATCATCTCACCAATTTCGTGCAGATTGCCCTTGGTTAGGGTGATCGGATCAATGGACAATTTCAAGGCCTTGACCTTCTTCCTCGGTCCTGCTCGCTCTACCGGGTGTTGGTGATTTAACTATGTGGACACGGTCTATGGATCCACGCCTCCTTCTATTTTTGCTTCCTTCACTTCCTTTCCTTTCGAAGAAGTTGCTTGGCCCTCGCCTATCTTCATGGCTGCAACCTTTGCTGCTGCTGCTGCTACAGCCTTTTCCTATTTAGTTTCCTTTTGTGCCACTTCCCGCGCTGTGCACACCTTCGCTGGTACTATTTCCTTCTGCATTTTCTCGGCCAACTGTGCAATGTACAACTTGGCATCGTCTTTCTTCTTCTGTGCTGTCAACCTATCAAGTTCTGCAATGTCTGGGGTGCACCATTCCGGAGGCCATGCCTCCAATATAATGAAAATGGAATCATCAGTGGCTACAAAGGGTCGCTTTGTCCACTACTTTGTTGGATCCTTGCGTGCCCTGATATATATGTTGTGCATGTCTGCCTTAAATTTTGTGAAACTCTGTAGAGTGTTGTAAACCATGGGCGACAACTATGGCTTACGATTGATCCACATTTAGATGGTCATCTCCATGAGCACCCAGAAGATCTTGGTGTCACGTATCCTTGTCGCATCCTTCGTGGCCCCGAGCGAAGCATATTTCTTAGCCTCCATTAAATCTTCTTTAATTGTGGGGAATTGACTGTCCTCTGGCAATTCGCCAGCTACAAGCACTATGGAGAGCAATAGCCTTTCATAGTGGAATGTTTTACTCTGCTCCTGGACTTTGTAACAATTCTCTAAGAATTCCATGCAAAGGAATTGAGACCAGTTAAGTTGGACCCCCTCCGTGCACTGCTCAACCAGTGTGGCCACCGTCGCAGGTACCTCGTCTATGCGAAACTTTCGCATAACTTTGCCTGCCAGAATTTGGGTTGCCAAGTGTACCACTTTATCCTTGATGTTGGAGATGGTGTAACCCCTCTTCTTCTTTTCCAGCTTGTACTTCGTCTTCATGGCCTCCGCGAGGGCCAAATCACTTCCCTTTCCTTCCGATATGGTTGTGGGTTCCTTTCCTTTGTATGGAAGCCGAGAAAAGTAATGAATCAGGTCTGTCATGATGGGGATGGGCTCCCCCAGCCATAAATACCCATCATGCACTAGGCAGAATAGCTGGCTGATGACGAGAATGGTTATTAGGGGGCAGTGGAAATGTGGCACCCAAAGTAGGTTCAGCATCTCGGCCGTTTCCACACCGCGCAACCACTTCTACAGCGCTAATGTTGTTACCACCCCCGTAGTGTGCTTCTTCATTAGGTTTCCAGTCTCAAGGTGAGGGAACTTCTTATGGTCAGTGAGGTCCCAATATTCAAATTTCATAGTCGGCACGCGACCCAGGTGCGTGCCTTCAAACGTAATGCCATCTAGGAGGAGCGGGGTCTGGAGCAAACTCTTGGTCTCGTCCAGGTTGTTAGGTACGTTGGCCTTCCCTTTCCGTGCGGGGACATAGGCAGGTAGTTTTGTCGCATAGTGTGTTGGTTGACTATCCATCTCCATGCCTTCGTCTTCTTCCTCTGCAATGATAAGGGCATACAGATCTTCATCTTCTTCATCTGTTTCTATAGTGATAGCTTTCCCTTTCTCCTCCATCGATAGTTTGCTGCGTAGCGGGTTCCGTGGGGACATGCATACGGGAGCCATTTCTTGTTTATCCTTCTAGGGTCTTGGTGTATGTGATGATTTCAGGATCTTTGCCATAATCCTGGCACCTTCTGGAACATCCTCCATAGGTACGGCCTGTGCAGCCTTGCAGGCGGTCTCCTCTTCTATTCCAAGACCATCCTTAGTTGTTGTTATTTTAGCTATGCTGCAATCTATCACTCACGAATTCAGGGGCTCAATCAACGCTTGGTTCTCAATATTCAAGGCTCTGCTCAATCGCTCAATTCGCATATGACCAAGTGTTGTTTGCTGGGTAGCCCTTTGTATTTTATAGCACTTTTTAAATTCGAATTCGACTGTTACCCCCAATTTCGGTTCATTAATGCTTCCTTGGCGGCAGATTTTCCCAAATCTTGCCTGTAAATCACGTCTTAAATGCCTACCACCTACTCCATTTGGCCTCAAGTCGAGCTTCCCATCATGAATAGTGACTTTAATGGTAACTTTCTGGCCAACCCGTGCATCAGCGCAACCCCCCGTGCGTAGTCGCGGACCTTGTGACTCTCTGCTTTTGCACACATCTCCAATATCACACAGCTCCTGGGCAGAATAGTTTATAGTCTCGGGTTCCCTTCCAACTACCTGGAGTGCTAAGACCGTCCTTCCCCTGGCTTGTCAAGTGGTTGCACCACCCGTGTGGAGTTCCATCCTGTCCTTCATCATGGTTCTTGAAGAATCCCTACATTGTATGGTTACTTTCAGCATCACACACTTCATCATTTGTAACACGCTACCCTGGTCACTATGCTTAGCAATATGCAGTCCAAGCCAAGGCATCATACTAATCAAGTCACGACGATAGTTCTAAAACTTGTCAGTATAATCATACACACCTTGCCTTACCATCCTAGTTTTTTCGGTGAGAAAATCTTTCTTTATCTCATCCTCCAGCTTCTTGAATTCAGCATCCACCAGCGCGCTTTTCTTTCTTAACCATAGCCTTTCTTATTCAAGTTCATGGACTCTAAGGTTTCCTGGTTGGATTTCTTCCTCAAGTCCCATGCATTATATTTCTTGTGGCTGTGTGCTCCCGCCTTTCTGGGCTTCGCGAACCATGATATCTATGGGTGCTACTATGCGCGAACTAGGCTTTGCATGCTCCATAGGGATTACAACATCTGTTCCATACATCAACTTCAGAAGTGCCTGCGTTGTTAGGGTTTTGCACATGGTCCTATAAGCCCATAGAACCGCTGCTACGAACAAGTCCCAGTCAGTGTGTTTCACATGGTGGGCCGTGTTAAGTACTTCACATACTTTGTCAAAGACTTCCATGCAGATAATCTTCGGTGTGCTTAGTCTTATCATACTTTTTCATTCGCACCATCGTCTTGCCCGCTCCTACTTGTTGGTCCTGTTTTCTATCGCAAGGATAGTGTGCATGTGTGCAGGTTGCAAACCATATGCCTGTACCCATCAGGAGAGGTGGGTGCACAGGTTGCTTCATCCATCATACCAAACTTTCGTCTGCATTTGAGGCTTTCCAAACTGCATGATCATCATCCTTCTGTATTTGTTCCAGTCCTCAAAACATTGTTGGTGCATACCCCACCACCTTGCAGGCGTAGCGCACAATACCCATTTCAGAGCATCGAACCGCTGTTGTTCTGCCACTTTTGTTTCAAATTTTTTCAGGAAATCATCCACCTCTATCAACCCGTCATACATAGGCAGATCTCTTACCTCTATTGTCGCACAGCGCAGCGACCTTGTCATCATGTTACAACTGAGCCTGGTTACCTCTTGTAACTAGTTCTGCCATCGTTCTATTTCCTCGGCCAAATCTGAGGTGCAAGAACTTTCATGCTCCCATGAAATCCTGGCATCTGCTGTTGGATTCACCGAGTCCTACCCCCGCATGGTTATCTTGTAGGTACAGTCTAGATCGTCGTCACTTTCATAGTCATGCATTGGCTTTGTGTAATGAGATGCATCCATAGGGTCTAAAGGTACCACTACATGTAGTGACTTTTTCTCAAAAATCATGTTACACTTCTTTAGATTTATCACTCCATTCATGTCAATGGCCCAATCTATTCCTAGTAGCGCAGGATAGGGATTTCTATCATCAACAATCTTTATCACTTCGAAATCTGCAAGCCTGCTCGCACCTTATATATCTACTGTTATTCCCTACAACCTCCCCATCGTTAGGATCTTTTGTTGGTTCACCATTTGCAGTTGAATAGCAGACCATTGCAATGCGGGTCTGCCAATCTGCTCCCATGTCTACTTTGGCAGGACGTTCACGTCTGATCCTAGATCCAAAATAACTTGATCCATTTAATATTCCCCGATCTGTGTGATCAATCTCATCTCCCTTCTCGTTTGCATTGTGTGCTTTCCATGCTTCTGGGGTACACATGGTTCTCCTGGTCTAGCATATCTAGTGATGAGTTCTTGCAGCCCCTTCACAGCATTGCTATTGTACAACAGCTTCATGCATGTCTCCAGAAAGGTAGTGAGCATTGATGGGTCCATTTCCAGTTCTAGTTTGTCTTTACTACCTGAAGTGGAGGCCTCCATGAAGCTCTTCTTAGCTTCCATGAATGTCTCCTTAGCATGCTCCAAATCAAATTCTAATTCCTTTGTCAGAGCCTTGCAAACCTAGGCACTCTCTTTGGGCTACTTTCCCTTGTCATCTCCCATCGTAATGCCACTTTGGAGCATGATGTTTACATTCAGGTCTTCCTCGTGTAGCTCAGACCTCATCATTTGCTGTCTTTGTGTCGAGGAAGGTTGGAGTGTTCCTTTATCGCACAACCACACTATCAGCATGGGGTAGTCCTCTTTCTCATGATCAAACTAGGTACAATATAAGCATGATGCTCTTGTCAGATTTGTACAATCGCGAACATAATGCCCTGTCCCTCTACAATTGTAAAAAATCAGTTGTGCGCGACCTCTTCCTGGTCGCATTCCACCTCAACCTTGTCCGCGCCCCTGATATTTAGTGCACGCCATCCCTGCATTTTGATTGAGGGCTCGCGTTTCAGTCTGAACTCTATAGGTAGGAGTTTGATCCATCATCAGTTCATAACTTCTACAGGTGCCCTCACCATGGCCTACTGACCTGCATAAATCACAGAACAACTGCTGGGAACTCTGCGTATACTTCTGTAACAGATGGAATTTATCTGTAGCATGCTTCCCTCCTATCTAACAAATCGTGCACCATAATGCAGACACCACACTTGGTCCTGTTTGTGCCTCTGGTCTCAATGGTGTTGGTCCTGCTCTTGTCAAGTAGTTCGCGAAGACTAGACAATGGTCCTTGTCATGTCCCTAGCCCTTACACTTTATGCACCATACCTCCTCACGCGCTTTTGGGTGAGCTATCTTGTCTTGTTTCAAACTCTGCATCTCAAGGCACAAGTTTTTCAACTACACATGGATCTGTTTGACTCCCAAGTTAGGATTTTATATCAGTGTCTCGTGCAGTCTCATCGAGATCTCCAATGCCTCGGCCTAAGTGGATAGCTTCTGCTATGACAGCACGATCCTTAGATGCGCCGTTAGTGACACTACAAACCATGTGCGGTGTTTCCCATCCATCAAGGTCATGCTGGGTTTGTGAATCATACCCTTCAGTCTCTAATCCATCTCCCAGGGCATCTCTCTTGGAAGCATCACGATTTCCTTAAATCCGATAATTGATTGTGTCTTTCATTTTGGCCTGCTAAATTCCCTGTTTAGCACAACTTGGATATCCGCGGTCCCTGCATTTGGATTGTCATTGGAATGCTTAATGTACCACGTCAGCGTGCGATCTCGTAGAGTGTTGACCAACGCTACTTTCTTTATATTGTCATCTGTGACACCCTGCACTTCCCGTACAACCTTTACCACGAACCAAAACTGGTCTGAATCCTCGTTCCCTACTCCTTTGAACACCGGCAATTTTATCGTGCTTTCCATATTGAACTGTGGTGGTGGCGGAGGTGGTGTGGGAAAATATGGGAGTGAAGATGGCTGGATTGGTGGTGGTGTAGGTGGAAGTGGCATGAGTGGAATTCATTTCCTTATCAAACTGATCGCACTTCTTGGTGAAACCTTCAAGAGCTCTTCCTTGCTTTCTCGCGGAGGTGAAATCAAGGGGTAAGTTTCTATCTCTATGCTACCTTCATTTCTATAGATCCTCCCACTTTGCATAGCCCCAAACATCAATTTATTCACATAACCTGCTTTTCACACAGTAGCATCTTAATCCAAGTGTTCAAATATTTAATGTACTTACCTCGTGGTCCTTTAAGGAAGTGTCATTCTACCTCACTATAGTTGACTGAAGTATCTACCGCAAACTCGATGATAAACCCTCCTATAATTCTATCGAGCTAATGGTCCACAGTGCGCGCAATATTATCTTCTGATGCTTCCAGTTTGCGCACCAACTCTAGATTCCACAAAATAGGTTTGTCAAGCCTACACCTTCCTTGACTCTCTGCTAGCTTCACAATCCACTTGTATAACTCAGAGGAGAAGGATGCAAAGAAAATGTCGTGGATTTCCCTATATAAGTAGCAATCTAACCATTCTTTCTTCGATAATCGCAAGTTCCTATTTTCCTGCGCCACGAACTCGTGAATCTTCCTATCCAACCACCCTTCAATTCCTTTCTCTGTTGGATTCCAGTGATACGACATCAAACATCTCTTATCCAGATCCCAGTCTTGGCAATGGAACCGTTTGTTGGCTTGTTGGGGCCTGACCCAGGTTCAGAGGTGATTTAGCCAAACAAATCTCGGTACTACTAGCCCTTTTGGCAATAATCCATGGAGCATGGACTAAGGTCTCACCCGAAGTAGTGTGGGAGAGTGCTAGAACCAGGTTCCCACACCCTAGAGATGTCTAATGAGTTCAAATGGTTTTGATGCTGTGTGCAAGTCGCTTCGTGCACTTTTCCGTACCTCACATCCTGAATATTGCCTTCGTGTAGCACTACTCAAGGGCTAAACACTGCGATTCTCCATTATTACCCAAGACCTTACTGATATTCCAATGTTAGTTGATTATTATCTTAGCCTACTTGCATGCTTTACGTTATACTTAACAATATAAACCATTCATACAGGTGCGTGCAGTAAATAAATATTATATTCGCAAATTATATCAAACATGCATTAACTCAAGAAAAGATACACAGATTTATGGTAAAACTTCTCTTTATTAATTTTTTCCTCAGTTACAGATTCAACTCCACCCTATGCACTCAGCTACAAGGGTCCACCCACTTAGCTGCAGCGGTCCACGCACTCAGCTGTAGACTACTAGGCCTCTGCGCACTCAGCTGCAGAGCCTTCTCCTACTCTACAGCCCAAAGACACACTTCACTTAGTTGCTTAGAAACTTTCTTATCTCTACTACTTTGCTATCTTTTACACTTAGAGCCTTGCTCTATTTATACAATCTCGTGGTCTGCGGACCATGGCTAGGCTGACATTACATTACAAAACTAGGGCGGACAACCCTCTGACTCTATCATCCTTTTCATGCCACAAACCCATAATTTGCGTAACTTTACAACAAAATTTGGTCTAAACTTGGGCTTTGAGCCCCAAAACATGCCTTGGGGAGATTTCATGCCCAAC
Source organism: Pinus tabuliformis (assembly GCA_031772625.1). Taxonomy (NCBI): domain Eukaryota; kingdom Viridiplantae; phylum Streptophyta; class Pinopsida; order Pinales; family Pinaceae; genus Pinus; species Pinus tabuliformis. The sequence goes on along the minus strand of CM062819.1, from coordinate 1,498,856,509 downwards.
AATAGGTCATAAACTTTAATTTAAGTCAAGTGGTAGTAGTTAGTCGATTTGGTTGACCAAATTAGCTAGGTGTCAGTCACAACCATAGGCAGTTGTTGTTTACGCCACTGATCCTAAATAAACATGTGTTTAAAAAGTTAAAACATGTCTGTAGCTTCAGTCTTGGCTATATGTTTAAATTCTGATGGCCATTCTTTCTGTTTCGCGTAATGCGTTACCAGAATTTTCGGCCAGTGCAAATTAAAGTAGAAAAATTGCCAAATTTGAAAAAAATCTCGTACAATCACCTGTAGCAGATTAGTTGGACTCTCCAAATCAACTCAACTTCTTCACTAATATTAGATGCTATATATTATGACATGAAATCTCATTTAATCATGAAGGATCATATGCATAGGAGATTGAACAAAAACTTTATCTGAAGTGCAACAAAGGAGACAGTGATTGAGGTGGTTAATAACACATCCCAATTTTTCAAGCAGCCTAATTCAAGCTAATTGCAACATCTGTTGGGTAAGCTTCCATACACATATTCTTCATAACAAGCAAGAAGATATCCATGGCATCAAAGTCTAGGAAAGGTGGAAAGCTTAAGAGAATCAAACCTCAAGTTGCTGAACTAGTTGATTTGAATCCAAGTGTTAGGAGATTGTTTATTTAGGCAGGTTGGTATCCACTCTGCACCAGGTTAGGAGGCTCACATCAAGGTGTAGCCCAAGAGTTTGCTCAAACTTTCAATGGACAGGGAGCTACCATCTTTGGTTTCCAATTGTAGTTTTCAGAATAACCAATTGCAAAAGCTTTTAACTTTCCCCAGGAAGGAGAAAAGTGGTTTAAGGGAAAACTCATTACAAAAGGAGATCTCAATACTTTTATTAGAGATGAATATAGAGATCCTAAGATGAATATAGTGATCCTAACTGGGCCAAAGGAATTCCCAACAATTATCTTAAGAATGAATGGGAATAAACAATCAAACTGGTTAAGATTTTTCTCACTCGTGAGAGAAGGTATACAAGAGTATTTCTTTACCATATGAGGTTTCTTTTTCATTTTGTAGGTATGAGGACTATTAATCTTCCCTATTTCATATTGAAGATCCTGACCAAAATGGTAGCGAGAATTCAAACACACTAGGAAGCATCATAATACAACCTAGATCATTAGGAAATTATCAAGGTTCTGGTTGAAGAAGAACTGAAGAAGAGAAACCAAACTTGGGAAAATTTCCTGTTTTACAGGGTAGGCCAACCTACACCAAAACCCCAAGAAACTACTAAATCTTATTCAACACAGGTTTAGACAGGAAGGACATCAAGTACATCAGCTGAAGGAAGTTCCAAAAGAAAGGAAAAGGAGGAAAGTGTTAGGAGAGGTACCAAAAGCAGCCAAGAGAAGCCTTTAGCTGCTCAATCTTCAAAGAAAAAGGAACAAGGTGAAAGCTCTTCTGCCCAAAAAACAAAAGGCATGAAAAAGATTCCTCCTGTTAGACCTTTTCCTAAGGTTTGCACAATAATGCGTAGAGGAAAACTTGCAGCTGAAGAGAAATCTAAAGCGCAAGTGCTTCTTGAAATTCTATAAGCACATAAACAACAACAAGAAAACCAACCTATTGATTTTGATGAGGAATTGCTGAAAGAAGAAGGGTATAAAGTGACCAATAAAAACAAGAAAGAAGAAATAAAACTAGTTGCTAGAGCTAGGGAGAAACATACTAAGGAAAGAAACAAATACAAACTAAAATCAAAAGCCCTAAATAATCCTAGTTTACTGACTGAAGTAATAGTCATACAATAACAACCTGTAGAGTTGCAGACTGAGGATCCTTCAATTGTAGAAATCAGAAGATCTTTGAGCAAGCAAAGAGGTAAAGCTCCCATGGATCAACCATCAGAGCCTTCCAAAAGAAGAAAGGTCCAAAAAGAAGCAGAAAAGAAAGAGGCCATCACCAAAGAAGAAACAACTAGAATCACAAGGTTAAAATCTGCTGTCGGGAATAAAACAAACTTGGATAAGCTTGCAGAGGTTGCGGCTCACATGAAATGAAAGGGTAACTTTCATTAGAATATAACTTTTTGCATATTAAGTCAAATTTTCGAATGTGAACATTAAAGCTCAGAATATCCAAGCATATACAGGTCTTTCGAAGTATTTTTTATTAAAATTTTGAATTGAAAATGTTATCCTACCAAACATTCCGAAAGCGTTTCGAGTTTTGTCGCTATTACAGGTATTACCGGGATTTCCGGTAAAACCTATTTTAAGAAAAATATATAGCTGTAAGCAGAAACCTCTAGGCCAGTTTTGGAAAGACAACAACCCATAACAATATTGATAAGGAAGATGATGGAAATGAGATAGTTATGAGGTTGTTGAAGGTTGTATTTAATGAAGCCATATGGTAATTTAATAGTCAAGTCCATAAAGAGAAACTCAGCAACAAAGTGTCATTTTTCTCCTTCTTCTCATCTACACCTGTAATTTCTATTGCAATTCGATGGGATATGTTTTTAATATCTAAAAGACACATATGTAACAAGCAAATAGTGGAACCACCAATTTAGGAGAGTTGGAGTCGGTGCCTCTCTCTCTATATATATGTTTCGTAAATATCATTTGAGTGGATGTTGGTTCACCTGAAGATTCAGCTTAATAAAATAGCTTTTTTTGCACTTCATGCTGGAGGATTTTGTGACTAATGTTTTATCTAATGTGCAGTTTGTCTATTTCCTTCATTAAATTTCCAGAATTATAAATTTGCAGCTAGTACAATATGAGTGAAAATGATTAAGAGGATTTGATGATGACTTATCTACTATCCAGTTTTCTGTAAATCATAATAATAGTTCAAGTATAAATTTTTAGTGAAGGTTTTAGAAAGGATTTGTGAAATAATTTATACGTTTTCTTATTTTCTAACTGTTATTTTCCTTGCCAAGAAACAAAGTTTGTTACAAGGTTGTTTATGTAGTTGAATTGACTGTCTTAAGATACTCAGTTTCCTAGGATATTTATCAGCTACCTGTTCTCTTTCCTCTGCTCCCGTATATTACTCACTTAACCATGCAATTTATGGTTGCCACAACTTGCCCAGTGCATGAGATTTGAAGAGGAACACAATCATTTCAGAAATCCTTCAGAGGCCATCCCACCACTCAAAAAACCCTATTAAATTTTGAAATGAAATCATGATGTGTAAGGCTTAATCCTTTTGTAGTCTAGGAGTAACTCCTAGTGCTAATAGGTACAATTAAAGGAATATTTTGAAGTTCAGTCCCTGGTTCAATGGCTTCCTGAATATTTCAACTCATAACAAATTATAATAGTTTGCAGGTTGAATAAGAAATGGAGTTGGGGCTACTAAGAAAGGTACTAATAGCACCATCCTCCATTTCATCCTTAAAACAGAGGGCCTCACCATTCGTAAGAATTTTTCTAATTTCTTCATTTCCAGGTTCAGGCCCATTAGTAGGTAGAGATTTTTTTATTCAGGTAAATCTTGGTTTATTTGGTGAACTTGGTTCTGTAGGGGGATAAACGATAAGCTTCTTTGTAACTTCCCCATTGGATATTACCATAGCTTGATCGACTCCCAATGTAAGAATTTCCAATCGTATATCATGGTCTTCCTGAGATTACATGATGTCCAGAAGATGGGGATTGGGTATGTAATATAGAAAGATTGACATGGTACTGCCATGAGCCTATTGAAATGGTTATATCTTCCAACTTCCCTGTCTATCTTATAGTTGATCAATCTGCCAATTCTAGGATTGTGGGAATTGGTTTAAGGTTTCACAGGCCCAAGGTAATCACATTTTCACAGGCTATGACATTAATTTTTGCCCCCAAGTCTACCAACAAGTTTGGAATATGAACCCCATTAATCTGTATTGTAAGAATTGGGTTCCCTGAATCCCCATATTTAACAAGTGTATTCTTCCCCAACATTATGTCTCATAATTTTCCCATAATTCTGATAATTAGTGGACCCTTGGGTTTTCTTCTAGGTTTCTTAGAGAAATATTCTTTGATCATTTTGGCGAAAATTAGTACGTCCCTCATAGCCTGAAATAATGCAATTTTGACAAATAAATTTTGCAATTCCCCTAAAAAAACAAATTCAGGATGAGCACTCTGTTTTCTCAAGGATAATCTCTCGAGATAAGGTGGATCAGTATGAAATCCTCTAGTAACAATTGTTTGAGAAGGGGATTGTTGTTCCATATGCTTTTGCATTGAATCATCCCTAGTTGTTCCAACAAAATTCTTAGGTATTGGTTTTGAGACTTCATTATCCATATATTTAACAATTATTGGTGAATTAAGCAAAGTCTTTCGGTAGAAATCAAATAAGAGATTTTTTTTTTGTGGAGGACCAACTTATCTTCTTGCTAAATATTTAGCCTAGAAGTTTAAGCCCCTTGTTGGCCATACATAATCCTTTGTCAAGGACTCTGCATCATTTGTTAATGAGTTAAAGAGTTTCAGGCTTGAACCCGATGACAAGCTTGTGATCTTCAATGTGGTCTCCCTCTACACTAATATCCCTATCAATGAGGCCATCAAAGTAATCAAGCACATCACAGATCCTTATATGGCTTATTTAGTTGGTATTGGTCTTACTTCTACTTTATTTTCATTCAATGAGGAATTCTATGAGAAAACTTGCGGTGTCACCATGGGTTCCCCCCTCTCCCCTATGGTAGCTAATCTATTCATGGAGGATTTTGAATCAAAAGCCTTAGCTACTTCTCGCCTTCTGCCTAAGATGTGGAAGAGGTTTTTGGATGACACTTGTGTCATCCAGTCCCATGGTAAAGAAAAGTTGGAACTATTTTTCCTCCATCTTAACAATCAATCTAGTTCTATAAAGTTCACCATGGAATTTGTATGTAATGGTAGTCTTCCCTTCCTTGATGTCTTCCTCTCAAGGAATGATGATGGCTCTTTCTCTCATCAGGTATATCGTAATAAAACTCATACAAAACAATCTCTTCATGCTAATTCTCATCATTTACCAGCTCAAAAGCTTGGTGTTCTCAACACCTTAGCAACTAGAGATTTAGGAGTTTCTGAGGAGAACCATCTCAAGGAAGAGAAAACACATCTCGTATGTGTTTTCCTTAATAATGGGTATAGTAGAAACTAATGTACTAAGGATTTCCTCAGAGCTGAAAAAGGTCATATTGCTAAGAAAGATACCAAGGATCGATTTTCTGGTGTTCGTCTGAATTTTATCCAAGGGACCACTCACAAGATTGCGAGGATCCTAAGGAAGCATAAGGTGGATTCAACCTTTAGGGCTTTAAATGCCATCTAAGCTCCCTTAGATATGTAAAATACCCAGTGGACCACAAGAATATGAAGGGTGTTTACGTTATCCCATGCTCTTGTCGGACTCCCTACATTGGTGAGACTGGTTGTTCGATTAATCAAAGGATTTGTGAGCATGTTGCTGACATCAAGCATGGCTAGTCCCACTCTGCTTTGGGGGAGCATGCAGATAAATCTAAGCATCACATATTCATTCAGGAGGCCCAATTCATTGCTAGGGTTAGTCATTTCCATCATCATAAATTGAGAGAGGCCCTAGAAATTGAAAAAAGACCTAATAATTGGAATAGAGATGATGGTTGGAATATTAGTAGAAGTTGGGTCCCTGTCTTGCCCTCCTAGTTTTTTAGGCTTCTTTTTGGGATTTATTTTGCTTGTTTGTTTATCTATGTAGGTATTGGCATCCTTTTCATAGTATTTGTTGTTGATTTATTCTTCATTAGAGTTTATTTTTCCTTCGTGTTTTTTATGTATTTTATCAACTTTTTCATTCTTAACTCCTTTTAGTGTTTTTTTTATTCGTTTAATGAGCCTGAGCCCCATATTTTATTGTTGACCCTATTTTATTTATTGATTATTTTTCTTTAGATATATATATGTGTGTGTGTGTTTATTTTTATTTATTTATTTTTATTTCTATCTTTTTATTTTTATTTTTATTTTTATTTCTATATATATATATATATATATATATATATATATATATATATATATATATATATATATATATATATATATATATATATATATATATATATATATTTACTTGTGTATATTTTTGTTTTATTTTATCCATTTTTCCATTAATTATTTTTAATTTATTTTATTTATCTACTTTTTAAAATTAATTTAAATATTATTTCTCAAATACTAGTTGTTTAATATACTGGTTACTTTCCCGATACGGGTGTTTGAGGTGGCTTTAAATATGAAGGGACAGGGGTGGGGTGAGGTAGGTCGATACCTGCCCACCCAGTACAGAACGTTAAATAAAGGTAAGGTGATGGGCTATTGGCATACGCGCAGAGCAAGGTTCGTCGGCTCTCATTCCAGCGGCTCCGGTTCACATATCAAGTCTATAGCGCTGGTCCTTCCCTCCGCACGCTCTGGCCTGCATGAGAAGGCGGTGCTCATCAATGCTACAGTTATGGAAGGAGCATCTCAAGGCACGCCAGAGGAGGATAAGGCCAGGCTATGTCTCGGGTATGCGGTGAATTCGTCTTTGATGTTCCATTCGACTCATTCTCTCGTCTCTAGCCTCATTTCTAATTTCCGACTGTTTGGTGTGAACTCTGTCATTCCTGAGGTCTCTCGGAACTTGTTGGGGAAGGTTAATTTGGTGCTTGGCGCATCCCTCTTGGCGAAGCAGCTCCTATTCTTCCTCTTGTTCCTTTCTTGGGTTTCGAATTTTTGTCTCGATGTCTTTGTCTTGTTGATTCATTATCCTGTCTCAAGCCTCGTTCCTGGTTTCGGGTTGTGGGATGTTGGCCTTGCCATTCCTGAGGCCTCTCAGGATTTGCTAGGAAGGGTTAATTAAGTGCTTAGCTTTGTTCTCTTGGCGAAGAGGCTTTAGTTCTTCTGTTGGCTCCCTTCTTGGACCTTGGGTCTCTACTGCGAAGCTTTTCTGATCTGCTGGCAAAGCTGTTGCCATCTCTCAGTCCTCACTATTTCTCTGCCTACCTGGTATCCCGCTGCTACTCTCTCCTAGATGCGTCGTCAACACCGAAGAATGGGATGCCGAAGAGGCCAGCCCCAGCGTGTGCCTTCCAGTTCGTCCTCTGATTCGCCATCCATCTCTAGTGAGCTATTTGCAGGCTGCTACCCTAGCAACCGCAGTGGGAGAGGGAGGCTCCATTCCTCAAGCTACCACCCTGGGCCTCCTTGCTCGTCTAGCTCTGTAATCTTTAGCTTTAACAGCTCTCCGAATCACCCTAGGATAACTGCTCATATCTCGGTGGTTTTCCATGAGGCTAATCAGACAGAGGAGTCTGGTTCTCATCCGGGAGGTTCGGGGGCAATCTCGGTTCCATCTTCATCCCTCCAGCTGGGAATTGGAAATGTGCCTCAGCAGGATTTGATTGTACAGGTTCGTAGTGCTCCGGATGTGGTGACGGCACTGGTTGACCCTGGCCCCTCTGATCAGAATGTGGCTGAAGAAAGGGATTTGCCAGATTATGGTTGGTGCCATCTCAAGGAAGAGCCTCCAGATGACTAGTTTGCCCGCCCCGGCCTCGTCTTCGTGCAGTGCAACCCTGACCACTAGGCAAGTTCGTAATGAAAACAGTTTTGTGGTTTTCCGGTGTTTTTTGGTATTTTTTTAATTCTGCATTATCAAGAGAATCTCAACCCGGTCCCCTGCGTGGGTCCTGAAAACCAACTCAACTATGAGCTCATTGCTTTCAGTCAGTCCTCTCATCTGCTTTTCTTGACAGTTCTGCCTCTCTTCAGAGTAGAGTTTTGACTTTGGTCACGTTGTATTTGTATATCCTTTCTTGTTAATAGATTAATCTCGTTTAGAAAAAGAAAAAATATAGTGGTTACTTATTAATATTTGTTTTTAAATAAATTAATAAACTAATTTCACAATTTAAATATTATTTTTTAAAAACTAGCCATTTAATATAGTTGTTACCTATTAATATTTTTAATAAATTAATGAAATAATGTCATTATTTAAATATTTTTTCGAAAACTAGCCGTTACTTAATGTCATTATTTAATATAGCCGTTACTTAATAATATTTGTTTTTAATATATTAATAAATTCATTTTATAATTTAAATATTATTGTTCAAATATAGCCGTTACTTGAAATTAAGGCTCTACATTGCTCTTTGTATAAGCCTTTGCCATGGTCTACCTCTTCATTTGGTCCTGATGATGAACCACACTTGTTGGTTCGAAACGCATCAGCCAAAATATTCTCTTATGTGATTTCTACCTAAAGACTTTGCTTAATTCATTATGGATCATAGAAGCTTGAATACATAAACAAACACAATTATTGGTGAAGTCTGAGTATTTACCACCCAACTAGACCATAGATTTAATTCACTACATTCAGTTGTGCCAATACTATATGTTGGAAGGTTGAGTGTCTCAACCTGTTGAGCCCCCTATTGTTTGGATTTGGGTTGGATTGAACAGGTAGTTGTGGATGAAGAGGAGGATTACTAGTGGAGGCGTTAGAAGGCAGTTGTAACTACTGTTGTGGCATAGGCAAGGAGAGTTGTCCGGAGGTAGGCGACAATTCTAGGATCATGAAGGAGTTGGACCAGATTGAGGGAACCATGGCTGCCAGGGCATTGGATATTAACAGACCTGCGACCATGAAGGTGAAAAGGGTAAAGATTGAGGCCCAAAATCAAATTATTAAAATACTGAGAGGGGTCTTGAGCCATACCATGATTCATGTTCTGTGGCTATGGTTTCCATGGTTTCCTTGATCCCATGAAGTAGAATTGATCTGTCTCTTCATTTTCTCATTGAAAAACTGCTTTCAGCCCTCGAAGAGATGGATAGGTGCTAGTGAAATAAATTTGCTCACATGTCGCATAGGTCTCAATAGCATTCAATGGGCATTCCTTCAAAGGGTTATTCTTCCTGCATTGAGAGAAGAAAATGGGCATAGCCTTCTCTACTGCCATCTGCTTCTATTTCTCCTATAAAACGTCCAACTGTGAGGACAATGTGCTCACAAGATCGGTCCTCAAGTTGTCCAACAAGTTTCCAATTTATGCTTTTTTAACTCCACTGCTAGATGTATTGACGGTTCAGATCCCCTGCCTATGCCTGACAAATCCACGTGAACACTTAATGGCCAATTCATAGATGGTGTCGAATTCTTCCTTTCATATATCTCCCTTTCCTACTATGTTCAAAAGTTCTAAAGGTTCCCCCCTTAGTGCCGGGAGTGTTGGAATTAAGACACAGATTTGGCACTATGACATAGATATTGTCCTTGATGGCAACTTTCACAGATGACATATCATAGTTTAGGGTCACAAAATGGAGAAAGAGAGGAATACGTAGGTTCTCATTAACCAAGACGCGTGTGCATGTGGGTTCACAGACCAAAAGGTGCGTATGGTATACACACGCACTTTAACGAAGGAAAAGCGCATACATGTTGGAAAACTTGGTTTTGGTCTGTGGTATTAGGTCCATGGTATTGTGATCCATGGTATTGGTCCATGGTATCTTGTCCAACATGTTGACCCCAGGTATTTCATCCAAGGTATTGATTCTAAGTGGTTTTGGACCATGGTATTGAGTAAGGCCTAAGACTATAAAAGGAGGAGAAGATCATTAGGCAAAGGCACTCATGAATTCAATATCTAATGAAGAGCAAGATCTAAATTACAGGTTATTGGGTTATGGTGCACAGCTAGATCTGAATCAAGGATGTAACTGAGCACTTGATGAAGGATAAGTTCTATTTATGGGTCAATATCTTAAGGCTTGAAGAGAAGTATCTTTGTGTGGTTTTTGATCTTTCATATTAATAATTGGCGCATGTCATAATCTGTAAATATGATGATATGGGTATATCTGATGTCTGAATAATTGAATCATCATTTACAGATCTATATGTAGGTTCGTTATAGCAAAGGGGTGTATACATGCTGGTTTGATAATTCAAAAGTGCGTATACCCAGGTTTTCCTTGATACAAGTGCGTATGCATGTAGGTTCATTACATTGAAGTAGCGTACACCTCATAAAATATGCCTTAGCTAATTCTGATTGTTGTTGCAGTGTTATGGGTTCTAGCTTGGGTTCTGGTTACTGTTACTGTATTCTGGTTACATCATTCAGAGAAGTGATTGTTTGATTCAGTTTTGGTTGGTGCAAAGGAGATTGGTTGATGCATATATATTTGACGTTTGATTGATGTTATTGATGGATCCAGTTTGAAAATTTATGAAATGTGGTCCTTGGAAAGAAAAATAAGGTTGTAGCCTTCTGTAGGTTAGCACCTATGTACTAGTATGTCAGCTAGTACAAGAGCTAGGGGGTTGTAGCTCCCTTCCAGGAGAAGCTGGAGAATGAGAGAAGATTGTAGCCTTCTGCAAGTAGAAGCCTGTGTACTGGTATAAGACTGCACTAATACAAAATATTGTCAAAAGAAGTTTCTTATTAAAAGAAAGATAGAGACGATTGCAGTAGGTGGTTTTCACCCACATTGGGTTTCCACCTTATATCTTGTGTTCATGTGTGTGACTATCTGTTTTGTTTCTACTGCTCCTGATTACTGTTTATATGGTTCTGATGAATAGATTAAAGATCAACATATGAAGAATTAACTAAATTATAAGTTTACGGGGTATACGCTAATTCCCTTATATACAGTTGTGTATACACACAAGTTTCATTAACTAAAGTAGCATATATGAATCAGAATATGGAAATCAAATATTATTGACTTGCTAATACTTATTCACCCCCCCCCTCTCAGTATTATTTCCAACAATTGGTATCAGAGCAGGTCCTTCAGAAGAAGCTTGATCGCTTGAAGGAAGATCTATCATCATGAGTAACTACTAAAGAGGGGGATCCATTAGATCTCCAATATTTGATGGGAGAAACTTCGTTTATTGGAAGGTAAGAACCACAACCTATCTTCAATCTCTTGGAACAGATGTTTGGGAAATCGTGGAAGGAGGATATACATTTCCATCAGCAATTCCTATAGATACGGAAGGTAAAAGGAAATATGAAACCAATGCCAAGGCTGTCAATACATTATTGGGGAGTTCATAACAATCAAAATTTGTCAAGGTTATGCAGCTCAAAACTACCAAAGAAATATGGGACAAGATCGTTCTAAGCTATGAAGGAGACAATCAAGTAAAACATGCAAAACTACAATCTCTCAGACTTCAATATGAAACTCTCAAAATGCACAATGATGAAAGTATAGCTCATTGCTTCCTATGTATAGATCAGATTGTTAATTACATGAAAAACTTGGGTGAAGAGATAAAAGAAGTCACTTTAGTTGAAAAGGTTTTAAGATCCTTGTCTTGTAAGTTTGAATCAAAAGTTTCTGCCATAGAAGAAAAGCAGGATCTTCAGAGTATTACTATGACACAGCTGCACTGAATCCTAACTGCTGTTGAAATGAGAAAAGGTGGTCCATCAGATATGATAGAAGCTGCATTCAACGCTTTAGGAAGAGAATAACTCAATGAATTAGGACATATTTTAGGAGGAGATGAAGAAGAAACCTTTGTTAAGAACCTTCAACGGGGTTCTGGAAGATTCAGAGGTAAACTACCTTTCAAATGTTTTTCTTGTGGAAGAGTCGGTCATTATGCTGCCAAATGTCCTCACAAGGATAAGCTTGATAAAGGTAAGGAATCAGCAAAATGGAATAGAAAACAAAGTGTAAGTAAGAAGAGCTACTATACGCATGAAGATAGTGATGGTTTATCAAATAGTGATGAATATGAAAATAGTAATGATTATAGGCTTCTGATGGCTTTAGAAGATGATGATTTCTTGGATGCTTTAGATGAAGATGATCTTTATGAAGAAATATCTAAACTGAAAATTTGTTTAGAAGAAAAGAATATGATTATAGATACTCTGACATTACAATTTGCTGAAAGGGAAAAACACAATGAAAAATTAGAATGTGAAATTGTGGGTCTAAGAAAGGATATTGAGAAAACAAAAGCTCTCAATCCTAGATTTGCTAAAGGATCAGATACCCTAAATGAAATTATCAAAGTGCAACGTTCTCCTCTGATAAAGACAAGTCTTGGATATACTGAAAAAGCACAGAAACCGTCCGCCTCCACTAAAAGTTATCTTGATGCAGTAAAGAGTAGTGAACAGTTTGGCAATCGTCAGCAAAGGCATAAAGCAAATCACCAAGTAAATTGGGGTCAATATACTTCAAGGATGAATAGAAGCTACAACCAACCTCAGGTAAATCATACTCAGCTTGCTTCAAGAATGAATGTCAATGGAAACTACAATCACCAGGTCAGTAGGTTCGATAATCACAGAAATTTCTTTAATGGCCAATGTTTTTCATGTCATAATTTTGGACACAAAGCTGCTCAATGTGTTGCCTACAAGACCATCATGACTAGAAAAGCACGAAATCAAAAGAATGTGACATGGATCATGAAAATGACCTACAATAACTTTTCGCTTCTTGAAAATGAAATAGAATGCTCTATCTGTAACAACTTCGGTCAGGAAGATTTGGAATGCAAGAGAAAATTTCGGCAAACATCGCAGAAGGAGAAAACTTCATTGGGTCCCAAAACATGGAAAAAGGAAGAACCATAAAAAGAAAGATGTGCTATAGTTTTGTATGTAGAAGGACAAGGAAATCAGTGGTACATCGACAGTGGATGCTCGAAACACATGACATGTGATAAGGAAAAACTTCAGTCATATAATGCCTTAGAAAAGGAAAAGAAGGTCTCATTTGGAAATGACACTCCTGATGTCATAAAAGGTAAAGGTTTTGTTCTCTTAAAAGAAAAGGTTAAAGCTGGGAATGTTATGTATGTTGATAGTCTAAAGCATAATTTATTGAGTGTCAGTCAAATGTATGATCAAGGAAATGAAGTAGTATTTCGATCAAACGGATGTGTTGCTCGTGAGCTTGATATAGGAGAAACAATGATCGAAGATATAAGAACTCCAAACAACCTATACATACTCAAGGGAGGACAAAAGCAATGCTACTTAAGCAAAAATGATGAACACTGGTTATGGCACAGAAGATTGGGGCATCTAAGCTTCTCTCAAATAAGAAAAGCATGCAGATTCCAGGCTGTTCGTGATCTTCTTGATATCAGCATTCCAGAAAATACAATATGAAAATCATGTCAATTTGTTAAGAAAACTAGAGTTCATTTCCCTGAGAAGGAAGGATAAGCTAGTAAGCCTCTTGAACTTGTTCATACTGATTTATGTGGTCCATCAAGGAAAAAGCCGCCTCGTGGAGAAGAATGCTTTATATTGTTCATTGATGACTTTTCCAGAATGTGTTGGATAGGACTTCTAAAGCATAAAGATGAAGCATTTGAAAAGTTCAAAGCCTTCAAAGCGTTGGTTGAAAATGAATCAGATCGCAAAATCAAATGCCTAAGGTCTGATCGAGGAGGGGAATTTACCTCAGATGAATTCTTCGACTTTTGTGAAGAACATGGAATAAAAATGGAATTCTCTACCACAAGGAATCCTCAGCAAAATGGAGTGGTAGAAGGGATGAAAAAAACTGTTCAACAAATGGCTCGTGCCATGCTAGATGAATCTGGAACTCTTGCAACCTTCTCGGGTGAAGCTGCATTTGCTACCATCACTATTCTCAACAAAACAAATGTTCGGGTAAATAGCACTCAAACTCCACATGAACTTTGATATGGTAAGACTCCTACTATAAAATACTTCAAAGTTTTTGGAAGCAAATGTTACATTAAAAGCACTAATGAGAAACATGGCAAGTTTGAACCTAGAGCAGATGAAGGCATTCTCCTTGGTTACTCTTCCCGAAGTAAAGGATATAAGTGTTATCATAAAGACTAGGGAAAATTGTTGAAAGTATTGATATTGTGGTTGATAAAGCAGGCCACAATCCAAAGCAGGTAAAAACCAAAGATTATGAAGAAGATGAGGATAATCCTTCCACATCAAATCAGACTAATTATGAAGAAGAAACCAATGAAGCACCAGAAGAACAGATAATGGTAGAAGAAAGAATTCCATCCATGTATGTTCAGAAAAATCATCCAGAGACTCAAATTTTGGGCCAGAAAGAGGCAGGGGTGTAGACAAGAAGAACTATTACAAAAGCTTCAAGTTATCTAGCATTTCTTTCCACCATTGAACCTAAAAATGTACATGAAGCATGCAAAGATGAATGTTGGGTCAAGGCCATGAATGAAGAGCTTGAGCAAATTGAAAAGAATAATACTTGGGAATTAGTTCCTAGACCTCATGATAAGAATATCATTGGAACCAAATGGATATTCAAAAACAAGCTGAATGAAAATGGAGAAGTTATTAGAAACAATTCTAGACTTGTTTGTAAAGGTTATGCTCAACAAGAAGGTATATATTTTGAAGAAACTTTTGCACTTGTTGCTAGACTTGAAGCCATAAGAATGTTCCTTGCTCTTTCTAGCTTTCAGAACTTCAAAGTATACCAAATGGACGTAGTCGTTCTTAATGGATACTTAGAAGAAGAAGTATATATTGAGAAACTAGATCGATTCATCCTTGGAAATGATCCAAAACTTGTATGCAAACTCAGAAGAGCTCTCTATGGTCTAAAACAAGCTCCAAGGGCCTGGTATTACCGTCTTGACAAATACCTCCATCAACAAGGTCTTTGAAAAGGATCAGCTGATAGCAATCTATAGACAAAGATTAACATTGATAAATTGCTAATACTTGTTGTGTATGTTGATGATATCATTTTTGGTAGCAATGAAGAATCCATGAGTCAAAACTTTTCTTTGGTAATGCAGAAAGAATTTGAAATGTCCCTGCTTGGTGAACTCAGATATTTTCTTGGTTTACAAGTTCAACAAAATAAAGATGGTTTTTTTCTATCACAAACCACGTATCTGAAGCGGATCTTGGGAAAATATGGCATGGAAGATTCTAAACTAGTATGTACCGCTATGGTAACAGGATGTAGTCTCAGTTCAAATGATGAATCAGTAGCAGTACATCAACCAACCTACAGATCCATGATTGGTAGTCTGCTTTATCTAACAGGTACCCGACCAGACATCATGCATGCAGTGGGAATAGTTGGAAGATTCCAAGAAAATCCAAAGGAATCACACCTTCAGGCAATCAAAAGGATTTTCAAATATCTTCGAGGAACACAGAACTTTGGTTTATGGTATCCTAGGGATACAGATCTTACACTTCATGCATTTACAGATGCATATTGGGAAGGAAGTGTGGATGATAGAAAAAGCACTAGTGGTGGTGCATTTTATATGGGTTCCATATTAGTATCTTGGTTCAGAAAGAAACAAAGTTCAATTTCATTATCTACATCTGAAGCAAAATATTTGGTTGCTACACCTTATTGCACACAACTCCTTTGGATGATGCAAACGTTGCAAGACATTCAGATTACATGTACTCGACCCATCTCCATTCTATGTGATAATCGAAGTGCAATTAGTATTTCAAAGAATCCAGTCATGCATTCCAAGACCAAGAACATACCTATCAAATACCATTTTCTCCATGAACAAGTGATTGAACAAAAGGTCAAATTGGAGTACATTCCCTCCAAAGAACAGGTTGTTGATATACTCACCAAACCACTGCCTAGAGAGACATTTGAATATCTCAGGCAGAAGATGGGAGTAGTTGATGCATCATCTTGTTGTTGAAACTTAACTATTTCAGAGAAAAGTGGTTGTATGCGAGTTTCATGAAGTGTATCCATGTACATACACCGGTTGCTATTGATACAGTCACGTATATGTTGGTTTGAAGAAAACAGTGGGCCAGACTCAGGATGAAAAGGGTCTGATATGGGTCTAACAATGATCATCTGGCACAGGTTCAGGGAGAGCATATACTTCTAATAATGCATTGTTGGCATTATCTTAGAAGATCTTGGTACAAATTCACAGATTCAGGTGGAACAGGTGTAGAGGGAGATCATGGATGCTGATGTGGATGGTGATTAACAGATGCTGATGATGACAGTTGCTGATAACTATCATAGTATTGTCTGAGATATTTTGTCTCTATGTCATGTATATATTTTATTATCAATGTCATCAAACGACATATTTTGTTTCCCCACTATGCATGGGATGGATGATGTAATGTTCTTGTTTTGTGATGTATGAACATTTGGTATATCCCCACTTGGTTGGGTGCATGAGTCAATCCTTCTATATCCCCACTTGGTTGGGTGGATGAGTCAATCTTGGTATATCCCCACTTGGTTGGGAGATGGATGTATGTATGAGTCTTTGGTGATAGGAAGGTCATTTATGATGTATAGAGTCATGTTCTTCTTGTAGAACATCTTTTTGCAGACCTTGCTTGTAGTCAGGGGGAGCATGGACAGCACACTTCAACATATCAGAGAATTCAACATGTACTCAGGGAGAGCATAACTGTTTTCCCTTGATGACAAATGGCGAGAGTGACATGGGGTTGCCATCAAGTCCAAAGGGGGAGATTGTTGGCATTATGACACAGATTTGGCACTATTGCACAGATGTTGTCCTTGATGGCAACTTTCACAGATGGCAGATCACAGTTCACGCTCACAGAATATGCGTGGGTTTCCATTGACCAATACATGTATAGATGTGGATTCGCAGGCCAAAAGGTGTGTATGGTGTACACACGCACTTTCACGAAAGGAAAGGTGTGTACATGTTGGAAAACTTGGTTTTGTTTTGTGGTATTTGGTCCATGGTATTGTGATCCATGGTATTGGTCCAAGTTATCTTGTCCGATGTGTTGACCCCAGGTATTTGGTCCAAGGTATTGATTCTAAGTGGTTTTGGACCATGGTATTGAGTAAGGCCTAAGGCTATAAAAGGAGGAGAAGATCATTAGGCAAAGGCACTCATGAATTGAATATCTAATGAAGAGCAAGATCTAGATTACAGGTTATTGGGTTATGGTGCACAACTGGATCTGAATCAAGGATGAACCTGAGCACTTGATGAAGGATAAGTTCTATTTATTGGTCAAGAACTTAAGGCTTGAAGAGAAGTATCTTTGTGTGGGTTTTGATCTTTTATATTAATAATTGGTGCATGTTGTAATCTGTAAATACGATGATCTGGGTATAACTGATGTCTGAATAATTGAATCACCATTTATAGATCTATACACAGGTTCATTAGAGTGAAGGCGTGTATACACACCAGATCAGCAATTCAAAAGTGCATATACGCAGGTTTTCCTTGATACAAATGCATATGCATGCAGGTTCGTCACATTGAAGTAGCGTACACCTCATAAAATATGCTTTAGCTACTTCTGATTGCTGTTGTAGTGTTCTGGGTTCTGGCTTGGCTTCTGGTTACTGTTACTATATTCTGGTTACAACATTCAAAGAAGTGATTGTTTGATTCAGTTTTGGTTGGTGCAAAGGAGATTGGTTGATGCAGATATATTTGACGTTTGATTGATGTTATTGATGGATCCAGTCTGAAAATTTATGAAACGTGGTCCCTGGAAGAAAAGAGGAGGTTGTAGCCTTCTATAGGTCAGCACCTATGTACTAGTACATCAGATAGTACAAGAGCTACGGGGTTGTAGCTCCCTTCCAGGAGAAGCTGGAGAACGAGAGAAGGTTGTAGCCTTCTGCAAGTAGAAGCCTGCGTACTGGTATAATACTGCACCAGTACAAAATATTGTAAAAAGAAGTTTCTTATTAAAAGAAAGATAGGGACGATTGCAGCAGGTGGTTTTCACCCACATTGGGTTTCTACCTTATATCTTGTGTTCATGTGCGTGACCGTCTATTTTGTTTTTACTACTCTTGGTTACTATTTATATGGTTATGATGCAGAGATTAAAGATCAACATATGAAGAAGTAACTAAATTATAAGTTTACAAGGCATACGCTAGTTTCGATATATACAGTTGTCTATACACACAAGTTTCATTAATTGAAGTAGCATATATGAATCAGAATATGGAAATCAAATATTATTGACTTGCTAATACTGATTCACCCCCCCTTCTCAGTATTATTTCCAACACAGAGAAAAATTATCTTCAATATGTCCTTATCTGGATCACTATGGCCTGGTCTCTACAAACTGTATTGGAAACGTTCCTCAAACTCCTCCATGTTCTCATTGTCTTTCTACATAATATTAAATATTTCTTTCTTAACATCTTGGGATTCACAGTAGTCTTCATATTGTTCGGGGAAATTCATCTTCATATCATCCTATGTAATAATATATTTTCCCCCTAAACCCATGAACCATCTCAAAGTTATTCCCTTCAAAGTTGCACGGGATATATTCAATTTATGGGCATCAGAAATATAGTCATACCCATGACAGACAACATCAAATTCAAACAAGAATGTATTTGGATCTTCGGAAGAACGACCATGGAATTTAGGTAATTTTTGCAAAGGAATAGGCTTCATAGGGGCAGCACCCTTGATATCTCCAATTGGGAACTCGATCGAAGAAGTTTTAGGAGCCATTAATATCTTCCACTATTCACTTGGACTCTCAACAGGGCCTGGTTGTTCTATAATGTGCAGTTCAGGTTGTTTGACAACACATCCTTGATCAAATCGTGCAGAGAATTCCCTCAAGTATTTTTCTTTTGGATTCACAATATTCAGTTCCTTTGATCGTTTGCTTTCTATTTCTTCTTCCTCAAATTGTGCTTCTGTTATTAGGGGAGGTTCTGGTTGTGAAACTAACTACCCTCTAGATCTCATATCAGATCTCACCCTAACAAAAACTCATGATGATCCTCTCGATTTATATTTTGAAATGATCTCTTGGATGTAGGTAATTCTTCCTAGATCTTTCCTTCCTCTTTTTGGGGGTCTTCCTCTACTCCTTTTATTTTTATCTATGCTGATGCACTAAGAAAATAAAAGGAAAACATTCAAGCAAGTCAAAAGCTTAGGACCTGAAGCAAGGTGAAAACTTCCGTCCCAGGATGAGAGAGTGGCCCCTAAGAAGAAAGAAAAGGAAGGAAAACAAACCAACCACAAAATCTAAGCTCAGGACCTGAAATAAGGTGAAAAAACTTCCCTTCCTAGGATGAGAGAGTGGTTCTTATGAAAGAAACAAAACAATCTAATGCTCAAGACCTAGAGTAGGGTGAAAAACTTCCCTCCCCGAGATGAGAGAGTGGTCATATGGTAAATATTGGTTGTGATTTGGCACTTTCGATAGCCTCCCCAACAACGGCGACAAAATGTTGGCTTTTAGATATGAATCATACAATTCGCCCAATTCCACATTAACTATCAATCCGAGGCTCAACTAGTTATCTAAAGGCTATCATGCAAGGTATATGCAAGCCACAGTTTCCCTACCTAGCATTGAACATTCAATCATAAACATAACAATGTGTAAGAACAAGTAATATCTATAACAACAAGTCAGTGTAACAACAGGTTAAGACTCACAACAACACACTGATAAATCATTACACAACAACAAAATAACACAACAAAAATAAATCTATGCACATAACTAATCGAACAACGCCTGGTCAGGAGAGCAAGCCCAACTCCTTGACCAGGGATGCAACAATATTAAGAACTATAACATTACTGAAATATTAAGAAATTGTATTAATGAAAATAAGTTAATAACATTATAGAGGTCTATTGTTACAACTCAGAATTATGGTGTATCTAATAACAATGGCTTTCCCAACCCCATAACACTACTTATACAATTCATTTAATAACTGAAAATTCCTAATATTAGCACAGTTTTCTTCCTACAAATACATAGCGATTTTCAAGATACAACAAAATATAAAGATAACACTTGTGCTGGTAGATAAGTTGAACCACCGTTCTAACTAATATCCAAAGATAACACTGCAAGAGCGATAGTAATTTATGTTGAATCATTGTCTTGATCATCGTTCCTTCAAATCTACAAGAAAACTTAAGTTAGCAAGTCTCTTTAGGTAATAATCCCCTATGACTACACTTCATTGATTAATAATTCACAAAGACATGACAATAGTTATACCTTTGTTGTTTAGAATACAAATCGACCAACAAGGAAACGAAATGAGTATAGTAAAGGGATAAAAATGCGGGTACAAAGTAGGCAAATTTAGCAACCAACATAAATTTCATATTGATGTCATCAACGCACGTCACCTCCTGCAATCCAATATTATGCTGCCACCTGTTGCTGCAGCGAGGAAAGAGAAAGGGTTCTCAAGGACTTGTTTTTCATTGAATTCCTTTGTTAAGTCGAAAACAATTGGGTTCAATAACTCTTCCCTGGACTCCACTCTTGTGCAGTTTGTGGTTTTCAGTCGAGTGATCCCAAGGTGGATCTTCGTCGTTGATCTATGTGATTGACTATGCATGAAACCACCTCCCTTGACCAAAAATCCTGTCTACAGGGTTGTGCACCACATTTCCAGGTGATTTCCTCCCAAGGCTTAGCCATGTCTTCCCTAAACAAACTTTCAGCCTACCAATAATCAGTGGGCTCCACCCACTAAATGCATCCTGAAACTTTTAACTTGTGCCACAATTGAAAGCTTTGGGGTGGATCCACTAGGGTGATATCACTAGAATGGTGTCATACCACTTCATCTGTTGCCAATAAGAATGGTTCTCACTCCTATGTTGTCTGCCACACCTACGTAGAGCTTCATGTAGAGGCTCCACCAGATTATCCACTATACTTTGGCAATGTTCCAAACTTGGCTACATTCTAAGGATCCTCCAAACTGCTTCTCACTCTGCAATATTTGACATGGGGCCACCAAACTTTAACTAACTATATCTTTTGATCTAGGAGGCCTTTTCAGGACTTCCATATAATGCTGGAAATATCTTTCAAAGCTTTATCCATCTGTGTGGTTTTTATCTGCTCCTGAGATTATCTTTTACTCTAGAATTGGCTCCAAAGCCTCTGCACTCTTTTGTTTCCATGTTGCTCCTTAATTCTGCTCCTGAAGACCTTCTTTGAAACTTGTGGCACCTATTGACTAGAATGAACACGTCATTTCCATCAACCTATTTCCATCAATGAGAACATATTTCAACAATCTCTCCCTTTGGCATTGATGGCAACACCAAAATCAAACAAAACACATTTTTCTCTTCTAAAAACACCCTTATCAAAACATGAGTGTTATTCCCCTTGAGATAAACTTATGTTGTTGTGGTACAACTATTGGTATTTATGTTGTGATTCATCACCACTATTTCTCCCATTATCAAAACTATTTCTCCCTTCATATCTCTCCTTCCATAGATCTCTCCCCCAATTTTTTATTTTGTTTGATTCTTCTAGATCTCCGCCACTTTGACATCAATGGAAAAGAAACCATCATTATCCCCATGTAACTATGTTTCTCTTGTCTACAATCCTTCTCTATCATGTTGATCCTTGTGAACCTGGTAGCTTCACCTTGATATGTTGATAATGCAACAATTGTCTTTCTTCCTCTTAAAGGAAGAGCTAGTGGAGGGAGGAAAGAGGCACAACTCCCAATCTTTGCCTCAAATACTCAAATTGTTCTCTAGGAAGTGGCTTGGTGAAGATATCAACAACTTTCTCTTTGGGAGGTACATACTCCAGCTTCACAATTTGAGCTACAAATTTATCTCAGAGGAAATGATACTTGATGGGGATATGATTTGTCTTGGAGTGAAAGAATGGACTCTTTGAAATGCTTATTTTACTTGTTTTATCACAAATAATGCAGATTATTTGATCATACAACACTTGTACATATTTCAAATTTTGCTTGATCTGCAATAATTGAGTACAACAAGAATTTATTGCAATATATTTTGCTTCAGTTGTAGATAAGGAAATGGAAGCTTGGTTCTTAGTCAACCATGAGACTAGACAGTCTCCAAGAAAGAAATCACCACCACTTGTGATTTTTATATCATCCACATCACATGCCCATTGAGAAACAATATAAATATTAAATGATTTTTTTGTACCTCTGGCGTACCATAAACCACAGTCCATGATCTCTCTAAGATATCTGAGAATCCTTTTGGATGCTAATAGATGGCTTTGTATGGGAGCTCCTTGAAATATTCTAACTATAGCAACAACCTGCATGATGTGTGGTCCTTAAGTTTTCAGATATAAAATACTGCCAATAAGATATATGTATAAAGTCTGGTCCATTGGTGGTGTCCCATTAGTCTTGGTAAGTTTGCAACTTTTCACCATTGGAGTGCTCACTAAACAGAATTCTTCTGTGCCAAATTTATTTAGCACTTCCTTGATATTATTTCCTTAAGAAATAAAAATTCCTTTAGGGTTTTGCATTATCTTCAATATAAGGAAATATGATAGCTCTCCAAGCATGGACATCTATAATTCAGCCTTCATATCAACTGAAAATTCATTAGTTAGCAAATATGAACCACTAACAAAGATGATACGATCAACATATACTACCACCACAATTATTTTGGAATCCTTTTCTTTGATGTATATGTTGCTCTCAGCTATGTTGAAAATAGAAAAAAGAAATGTTGAAATCAGAATCAAGGAAGAAAATCCTAATTTAATTTTGTCCTCCAATTAAATTAGGAATTAAATTGTAATTATAATTCTCATAGCAACTTGTAAGAGTTAACTAAGTCAAGTTGTCTTAGTTGGATCAGTAAATTCACATTGGGAGTCTACGTAGAGTCATGTAGAGTTATCCCTAAATTTTAGGGGCCCAGGTTGAGTTATTATTGAGTTGTAATTATTTTATTCAGTTTAACTGAGTTAAATTCAGTTAAAATAGTTCTAACTGATGGAGGAACTAATGAGAGCTCAAGTGAATTAGTTTTAATTTAATTCACATATAGTGATCAATTATATAACTATTAATTCACCCATAAATAACTCATGCATGTTAGTTATGAGAAATACCAAACTGAGATTGGATTTCAGGTACTGTGTACTATTAGTTGTAAATTCCTCTAAATTAAATAGGTGATGCATGCAATGAGAGGAAGGCCTATGGATGGATTTTACAGTTATGGATGAGGAATTTCCCAATTAAGTATGGGCTAATTTGCTAGGAAATTGTGTAAGGAAATAGGAGCTTGGAAAGCAGCAGATTTTGCTAAGTATTGGCTTGAGCTGGTTTGTTAAGCATTGAGATAGATTACACTTGTAGAAAGATTGTTCAAGTTTAAAAAGTATTTTATTTTCTTCTCAAATATTTTGATTAATGAAATATATTTTTAGTTGTCGCATTCCCTAGAAAATTATTGTATTATGTGTAATTGAAATTATTCCTTTTTTTCTTTGGGATTTCATCGATCAATTTTTGTTTCCGTTGATGAGTAGAGTAGATTCAAGTCAATTGTTTTAGCATATTAAAATCCATAGCTTGAATCTACAAGAAAATTCTACATTGTATCAAAGATGAAATTACTATAGAAGAGGAGAATACGAGTTTATTTTGTAGGAGAAATCGAATTTGCAGGATCATACTTCAAAACCAACAGGATGTCATTCTATGGATTGGGACTAAAATATGCCCCTGAGGGTAGTTCAAATTATATTTCTTGGAAGGAAATGATGGAGGCAGTGTTGGAAGACAATGCTCTGAAGGAATTCATAGATCATGATATCCTGAAGCCTCCAACATCTGATCCTAAATATCTGGCAGAGTGGAGAAATTTTGTGCCAAAAGTGAGAAGGATTATCCCAGAAGGAGTTCACAATCATATTATCTCGAACCTCCACAATAGGAAAATTCCATTTGAAGTGTGGAAGGAATTGATAGAACTATTTCAAAATAGCAGTCACCATAGGAAGCTGGCACTAAAGGACAAGCTCAAAAAGATCAAGATGGAGAAGGGCAACTCAATACCAAAGTACATGACCAAGTTCACACAATGTCGGGATGAGCTTGGAAGTGTTGGTTTTAGCATTGATGAAGATAATTTGGTGGGCCTAGAACTTCTAGGACTTCTGAAGAGCTGGCACAACTACCAAAACTCAGTTAATGGGAGGGAGAAGCTACCAGAGTGGGAGTATTTGTGGTCTAACTTGGTGCAAGAAGAGATTCAATGGAACACCAGAGATGGGACCTCATCCAAATAAGTGGAAGAGGACTTTTCATTAGTCAGTAAAGAAAATAAAGGCAAGGGAAAGAAGTCCCAAGGTAAGGAGGGCAGCAAGACGAAGGACTTGTTGAACGTCAAGTGTTTTTGCTGTCATGAGTTTGGGCACTGTGCCACGAAATGCCCACAGAAGAAAGTAGGCAAGAAGAATCCTATAGTAGGAGTAGTAGGTGAAGCTCTAACTTCACAATTTGAACTTGATTTCACTCTCATTAAATGCATGGAAATCACTGTAATGGGAATCATGTGGTATCTTGACAGTAGTGCCTCATACCATATGATGGGGAATAGAGATTTCTTCAGTGACTTGGAGGAGAAACACCTCAAGCACAACATAGAGTTTGGAGATGATGGGAGGTATAATGTGACCAGCATCAGTACTATTCCTTTTCAGAAGGAGTCTGGGTTCCCACTTAGACTCACAGATGTGATGTATGTTCCATGACTAAACAATAATCTTGTTTTCATCGCAATATTGGAAGATCATGGCTACGACGTGATTTTTAGCAAAGAAATTGTTTTCCTTAAACACATCACCATGAGACATGTGAAACAGATCAGTGTGCGAGTCAACAACCTATATTCACCTGAGGTACAAGATGCATGCAAAGCTTTGAGAATCAATGCAAAGGTAAGAGACATGGTGGTTGAGAGGGAGCATGAATGACTTCTCAACATGCTGCCTCAGAAGTAGCATTAGAAGCAGCCTCAACAAGTTGTGGAGCAACCACAATTGGAGAAGTAGAGAGGAGGTTGAGTGGAGACATCCACTCAAGAACAAACCTCAAGTATGAGGAAATGTCAATCCAAGTGAAAAGGGGAAGCACATGCAACCATACCTCCAGCTCAGAGGTGTGGAAATGTAAATAAATAGTCACAAGAGTTCATAAAATGGGAAAGATCCATTGAGGTGTTTTTGTCTCATGGATCATTACCTTTCTACGGGGGTCCCAAAGCATTCAACAGAAGGAGGATCAATTCGATTCAGATACTGAGGAGTGAAGAGGAGTTTTGAAATAAGAGAAGGAGGCTAAATGGTAGAGTCAACAGTAGCATAATTTTCCCCAATAGACAGTTGCAGTCACAGTTGATTATGTTTATTTTGTTTGGATGCATTTTAGTTTCATATGTTGCACTAGAAACAATAACAATGACAAGAGTTGCACGCAGAACATTCCAAAGGTACCATATTGGGGATAGAGTTTAATTCCTATCTTGTTGAGAGGGAGTATTTAAAATAGTAACAAGAAATGTTAAAAATAGCATCAAGGAAGAAAATCCTAATTTCATTTTTTCCTTCAATTAAATTATAATTCTAATTCTCATAGCAACTTGTAATAGATAACTAAGTTAAGTTGACTTAGTTGGATTAGTGAGTTCGATATGCGAGTCTATCTAGAGTCATGTAGAGTGATCACTAAATTTGAAGGGTCTAGGTTGAGTTATTATTTAGTTTTAACTATTTAATTGAGTTTAATTGAGTTAAATTCAGTTTAACTAGTTTCAACTTATTGAGGAGCTAGTGAGAGGTCAAGTGAATTAATTTGGATTTAATTCACATGTAGTGATCAATCAGATAACTTATAATTCACTCATAAATAACTCATGATTGTAAGTACTAAGAAATACCTAGTTCAGATTGGAGTTCAGGGACATTGTACTATCAGTTGCAAAATCATCTAAATTAAACAGGTGATGCATGCAATCAAAGGAAGGCCTATGAATGGATTGCATAGTTATAGATGAGTAATTTCCCAATTAAATATGGGATAATTCCCTAGGAAATTTCACAATTAAATAGGAGCTTGGGAAGCAACAAATTTGGCTAAGTATTAGCTTGAGCTCATTTGAGAAGTAGTGAGATATATTGTACTTATGCAAAGATTGTTCGGGTTGAACAAGCATTGTATTTTCTTCTCAGATCTTCTGATTAATGAAATATATAGATAATAGGGGTTTTTAGCAGTGGCTTTCCCTAGAAAATTATTTTTTTTATGTGTGATTGAAATTCTTCCTTTTCTACTTCTTCATTTCATCGATTAATTTTTGTTTCCTCTAATGAGTAGAACAGATTCAAGTCAATTATTTTAGCATATTATAGTCTACGATTTGAATCTACAAGAAAATTCTACAAGCTACACCTCCTTTGAATGCACACATGAGCAGGTAATTTTCTAGCTTGGAGTACCAAGTTCTAACGGCTTGCTTGAGACCATAGAAAGCCTAGTTCAGTCTACAAACATAATTTGTTTTCTTTGTCAGAGGAAAGCCTTCTGGATGCTCTATATAAACTTCCTCATGTAGCTCTCAATTAAGAAAAGTAGATTTGACAACCATTTGATATATTTTGAATTTCTTAAAGAAATTAAATGCCAAAAACATTCTTATTTCTCCTAATCTAGCAACAGGAGAAAAAGTTCATCAGAATCGAAGGCTTCTGTTTGTTCATAGCCTTTTCATACTAGTCTGGCCTTGTTTCTTACCACTTCTCCAGAGTCATTTAACTTATTCCTGAAAACCCACTTTGTGCCATTGACATTCTTGTTAGTAGGTCTTGGAAGACGCTCCTAAGTTTGATTTTTATTTTTTTGGTCCAATTCTTCATTCATATCCCTTAGGCAATGTTGATCATGACAATCTTGAACAACATCCTTTGGTTCCTCCATGGACAACATGGCAACATTCACTTGTGTAGGGTGATTTAATAGTTTCCTTCTTGTTTGAACTCCAGAATCTAATTCACCAAGAATCCTTCTTGTTTGATGGGTGATGTTTTTGTACATACCTTGGGGGATATTTGGCTTGATGAATAGAGTGATATTGCTTGCTTTCTTCTGAAACTACCTAATCATTCACATGACCAATGCTTACTCGTTCATCAACACTAGCTTTTTCAAGTTGTTTCACTTCTTGATCATCCAATTCATGCACCTTTACATCGATGCAGTCAATGATTCTCATGCTAACTCTCTTGTAGCATTCTACCAAATTTTCCATTCTGGCCTTTTGAACAGGTCTTAGTTATGGTTTTCTATTTTTGTCTACAGTTAACTATGGCTTGATTGCCTATTTCTTTACCAAACTGATAGTTCTGCCACTTTTCTCTACTTGTTTACCTATTTTTCCACCATAAAACCATGTAGAAAATCCTATAGATTCACAAGCTCATGCAATGTATTGAAGGATAGGACAAGAATCCACTTCTACTTTCAACTATTGGAAGCCTATAGATCGATGAAAACAATATGAACAAGAAGAAGATAAATCAATGGCACATAACAAAATATGTATCTGGGGAAATCCACTACTCAAAATCCCACTATCTGTATTGCATGTATCAGAAATATAAGTCAAGATACAAATCTTGTTCTCACTAGAAAATTTCCACACAAGTATGTTCAAATCTCTCAACTCACAAGAAAGCTCTTGGTCAACACTTAGCCAATTTTTCAACACTCCAAGTGCCTAATCTCTTGCATTATTCCTAGGATGAATATCCTGTATTTAAAGGGAATTCATGCTTCCAAAAGTGCACAATAAAAAAATATGATTAATCTTTGATGCATGCATGATATTTAAAGTTTAGTAAATAATACCATTGATAGTACACTGTTCCTACACTCTAGTCTAAACCGGGTCTTTCTCTGAACTGACATGCATGAGTTTCTCACGAGGGGATCTTCAATTAATTGGAGTAGCACTAATGGATGCATTAGTACACCAACTAATTGTTTGTCCTCTATTAGTTCCAAAAACAATTAAGAACTAACTTAACTGAATTTAACACAATAAACTGAGTGATCTAATTTCCAACTCAATTTAAACTCATACTGGACCCCTAAAACTTAGGGAGAACATATACATGACTACATAAATACTTCCAACCTGAAATTGGTAAGCTAATTAAGTTAATTAAAATTAATTAACCATTTACAAGTTTCTATGAGAATATAATTTGATTTTAATTCTTAGTTTAATTCAAGGACAAATTAAAATGGAATTTCTTGTTGCCATTTCTTAAGACTCCCTCTCAACAAGAAAGGGATTATCAGCTATCCCAATCCTGTCTCTATGAAACCCGAATTTACCTCTTGACAATTCCTTTGTCAAAATTTCAACATCTTGCTCCTCCATGGGAATGTACTCTAACAACAAAATCCACCTCAATACACAATCTCTGAGATGATTATATCAGATATCAATATGCTTGAACCGATCATGAAAAATTGGACTTTCAGATAGTTTGAGACAACTCTGATTATTGCAATAAATCATAGTTGGATCCATCCACTAACCAAAAAAGCCAACCATGATCTTCCTCATCCAGATGGCCTCACATGTTGTCTGACTCACAGCCATGTACTCTGCCTCTACCAAACTGAGTGCAATCGATCTGTGTTTCCTTATGTACCAAGAAATTGTCACTAACCCAATATGTTGACTGAATACTAAAGATCCCTCCTAATGTTCTCTTCTTGTCGGATGGACTCCCTGACCAATATGCATCAGTGAAGCCTTGAAGCTTCACTCCCTCTCTCCTTCTATACCTAATCCATACTAAGAAGAGCCCTTGAGGTATCTCAACACATGCTTTGTCACCTTCTAATACAACTTGGTAAGCCTAACCATTGCTTGAATAAGCTAGTTAAATGCATGTGTTTGGAACGGGTTCCCCTAAGATCCATTTTTGGGGCTAAAAGCCTATGTTTTGGGGCAGAAAGCCCGAATTTTGTATAAAGGAAGGTAACGTCTCAGAATTTTGTCGTCACAGAGCACGAAGATGTCAAGAATCAAAAAGGGTTTCCGCCCTTAGTTTAGATAGTTTTTATTGGCTTGATGAGATCCACCATTGGTCTGCGAACCATGGGATTGTATAAAAAGAAAGTCTTAGAGGAGTCTAAGATAGTAGTTCAGGAAAGTTCTAAGTAAGTTTGAGTCATTGATGAGTTTGTAACAAACTAAGAGCAAGAGTCTTAGCGTAGGAAGAGGCTCTGCAGCTGAGTGTGTAGAGGCCTAGGGTAGAAGTCCATAGCTAAGTGCATGGACCCCTGCAACTATGTGCGTAGTGCAGTTAGAGTCTGTACAAGAATTTCGAACCATAAATAAAGAGAAGTATTCTAAAATTACTGTGTATTTTACTTCTACTAATTGCACGTGATTATGTTATATTAAGTTTTGGGTTTATATTATAATGCTAATTTGTTGTGCGAATATATATGTTTCTATCTATTATATGAATGGAAATAATGATATATGTTTAGGTGAAGATAATCTTAATTGCATCGCAAAATTGGAAAACACCTACGATAATTTGGCAAATTATACAATAACAGAGTAACAAAGGCACGTAAGTGTCTGAGTCGTTGGTCAGGGTTGCGTGAAGGATGATCTATACCTTCGCGGAGGTTCTGAATGACGGAAGAGAAAGTAAATTGATAAGCCCTAAAGGCTTATCGACCTGTGTGAAGGAACAGTTTAAGGTATAAAACCAATATCACAACCATGTCAGGGTGCGAAAACTTGGTTCTTGCATCCCCCCATACTACTTCGGGTGAGACTTTGGTCCACGCTCTGTGGACTGATGCCAAAAGGGCAAGTAGTGTAGGGATTTTCTTGGTTGACTAATGCCGAACCTGGGTCAGGGCCCATAAAGCCAACAAATGGTTCCGTTGCCGAGACCAGGATGTGCATGAGAGATGTGTGATGTTGCATCACTAGAATCCAACCAAGAAAGAGATTGAAGATTGGTTGGATAGAAAGATCCACGAATTCATGGCACAGGAAAATAGGAACCCACGACTGACAAAGGAGGAGTGGTTGCATAGATATCTGGACACAGAGATACATGGGATCTTCTTCCGTTCCTTCCTAGTTGAATTATACGAGTGGATCATGAAGTTAGCGGGTAGCCAAGGGAGGTGGAGGCTTGATGGTCTAATTATCTAGACACCGGAGTTGGTGCGAAGATTAGAAGCATCTGAAGATAAGATCAGGCGTGCTATCAATCATTGGCTCGATCACACCATAGGAGGATTTGTGACAGAGTTCGCAGTTGATACTTCGGTCAGTTACAGTGAAGCAGAGCACCACTTCTTCAAGGCGCCGTGAGTTAAGTATTTGAAATTGTTAAATACTTGGATTAATATGCTCTTGTGTGAAAAGCGGGTTATGCAGTTACCTTGATGTTTGAGGCTACGTGAAGTGGAAGGAATTTTAGGGAGAGAGGAAGAAAATGTCCTAAATATAGCCTATTGATTGAACCTCCTCTAAGTGACGACGAAGAAACAACACAGGTTTCTTTACAGAGCGTCGTTCACCTGATAAGACAGGGGTTCCCGTGAATACCACATCCACCCACATTGCCTCCATCTTCAGCTCCACCACTTACACCGTCACCCACACCACCACCACCTCCACCAACATTCAGTACAGCGAATTAAATAAAGCTACCAGTGTTCAAGGGCCTAGGGAATGAAAACCCAGACTAGTTTTGGTTCGTCACTAAGTCTGTATGGGAAGCCCAGGGTATCAAAAATGATCAAATGAAGAAAGCGACATTGGTTAGTGCCTTGCAAGACCACGCACTAATGTGGTACATTAAGTACTTCATTGATAGCCCGACATCTGCATAGACAGATATCCAGATTGTGTTGAATAAGGAATTCAGTAGACCTAACTCCGAAGCGCAATCCATTGTGTGATTCAAGTATATCACGATGAAAGCTGGTGAGACACCCTGGAAGCTAGAATGAAGATTGAAGTGCACGATCCACAAAGCTAATATGAATTTGACAAATGGGAAGCACCACGAATGGTTTGTGGCCTCACTCCTGCCTCACCTAAGGGTTGCGCAATCACAACAGAAGATTGCAACCTAGGTAGAAGCTTTGGAGATTGCAATGAGACTGCATGAAACACCGATGCAAGATCTGAATCTAGGGGTTCAATAGATTCATGCCCAGTTGTAGAACCTTTTCTTAGAATTGTAGAGTCTAAAGAATGATAAGACAGTTTGGCTAGAGGTGCATGAAGAGGTATGGTGCCTAAAATACAATGGTCAGGGGCATGACAAGGACCACTACCCAGTATTCGCGAATTATGTTGTAGCAGGAGGATCGATACCTCTGAGGCTGGAAGCTCAAGCTGAGTCAAGAATAGGCCCTACACTATGGTGTGCTATATGTCAGGTAGCAGGAAAACATGTGACTGAAAATTGCCACTTGCTGCAAAATTTTGTACAGACACCGCAACAACTCTTCTGCAACTTTTATCAATCAGTGGGTAACGATGAGTGCAATTTCCATAGTTATGAGTTGATGATGGACAAAACACCCACCTATAGAGTTCAGATAGAAGCATGGCCTTCTAATCAAGGTGCTGGGGTAGCACGAATAGGCATTTAAGGGCGTGGACGAGGCCAAGGTGGAGGATGACCTGGCAAAGGTCGGGGATAGGTGATTTGCTATAATTGTGGAGGACCCAGACACTACGCATGATAATGTATTAACCTGACATGACTGTAATTCCGGTACTGTACTAATTTCAACCACGAGACTAAAGATTGTCCTGTGCTACTAGCAAGGATAAGAGAGAATGGGGCGTAGCCTCCAAAATCGACTTTGAACCTGCAGATGATGAGGGCCAAGCCTTGCGAAGTGGACCCGAACGTGAATATAGTACTATGAAGCGGAGTTACAACGAGTGAAGATAAGAGGAAATACCCTGAAGAGAGTACATGGGTCTGCAAAGCTCCCAAGAAGGAGGTTAAATTTGATATGGAATATGCACACGAAACATTTATGGAAGCAAAAAAATTCTTTGTTGAGGCCTCTACCTCAGAAAGCCAGGAAAAGCCTACTGAAGAAAAAGATCCTTCTATGCTTACTACCTTCTTAGAGACCTTCATGAAGCTGCTGCATGATAGCAAGGCTATAAAGGGATTAGAGGAATTCATAAATAGGTACGCTGTGAAAGAAAACCCTCCTAGTGAACTGCACATAGTCAGAAATATTGGTAAGAATAAGGCAAGGATGAGATGTGAGATGAGACTCTCCGTGCATATAGGACAATATGAAATGTATCAAGTTATTCTAGACCTAGGGTCGGATGCAAATGTTCTGCCTAAGCAAACATGGGAGCAGATGGGGAGACTTGGGTTGCAGTGGTCTTCGATTCAGTTAAGGATGAAAATCAGCAGAAGGTCATCCCCATGGGACGATTGCAGCGAGTGACTGTAGATATTGAAGGCATGAGAGCATTGAATGAATTTGAAGTAATAGAAATTGTGGATGACGGTAACTCCTACCCTGCGATCCTTGGGATTGATTCAGCTACTGACATGAATGGGGTGATTAACCTAAAGAAGCGAAGGATGATGTTTGAAAAGAAATCACTTCGCGTTGTAGTACCCCTAGATCCTGCAGAAGGACCATGATATACTAAACCAGTCTGAAATTATGAAAGTGATGATAATTTGGACCATATATATAAGATAACAGTGCGAGATCAAGATTGGGTGAATCCAACAGTGGATGGACATATTGCATGGGACTACGAAAGTTCCTGCACATTAGACTCAGATGAATAATTAGAGCACCAGCAAAACCGATTACATGAAGTATCTATGTTGCACTATAATATGATGACTAAATCACTACATTGTGTGTCATTGGAGGTAAGGAATCTACCCTCTTATGATGGCTTGACTAATGTGAATATGTTTTTGGATACATTTGAAATGGATGTCCGAGAGAAGCATTGCTTCTAGGCCTTGGATTGGGCACTGCACATTACGCCCGCGAGATGGTGGGGTATGTACAAGGATAGTTTCAATGACTGACATGAATATAGGAGGATGATGAGAATATGCTTTGGACAGCTAGAAGTATGGATGACAGATAAGTATGATTGGAGGAATGATCTATGCAATCACTTGGCCAAATGGACTAAATATTATGGAGCAGAGCCTCAGCCTAAATGGGTGCATATGTTCTGTCATACCCTGGATGTGATACCGATGAATTGGTACTTGGAGACAAAGCTCCACCATGGCACTGAAAAATGGGATATTTTGTGCCAAGGGTTCATAATGACGTTCAGCTTTGAAGATGGGTTTGACTGTATTGACGAAGCTCTACAAGAGGTTAAAGCAGTGATATTTATGATACCACAGGACCCTTTAGATTTTATTCAACCTAATTGGGCCACTCAGCTGAGCCACACGCTAGAATGCTATAACGTGACCATTGAAGAAGAGGACGAGGATCCGATAAAGATTAATATTCCAAAAACTGAAGGTCACCACGAAGTTGAAGGACCGTAGATAGAAAATCCAGACGTAACCGCGCTACTCAAAACTAGAGAAGTAAACATTGGCACTGAGGCGGAGCCAAAATTTTCAAATCTTGGAGACTATTGGGATGACGCAATAGTAGATAAGGTCATTGAATTGCTCCGCGAATACCAGGATTTGTTCCCTACAAAATTTTCAGACCTAAAGGGGATAATAGGGGACCTGGGCATTATGAATATCACGTTAAAACCTGACGTGAAGCCGGTTAAGAAAAGGCCTTACCATCTCAATCTGAAGTGTAAGGAGAAGGTACACTTAGAGTTGGATAACATGCTCATGACAGGCATTATTGAACCAGTATATGAATCTGATTGGGGAAGCCCAATGGTAGTACAGGAAAAGAAGAAGAAGGATGAAATAAGGATATGCGTAGATCTCATAAAATTGAATGATGCTTGTGTGCGTGATCCTTTCCCGACTCCATTCACTGATGAGGTATTGGACAATGTAGTTGGCCAGGAAGCATACTCTTTCACTGACGGGTTCTCTGTGTACCGTCATATCAAAATTGCACCTGAGGATAGAAGCAAGACGACCTTCGTGACTGAATGGGGATGTTTCCAATACACTGTAATGCCTTTTGGGTTGAAGAATGTGTCAATGATTTTTTTAGGCATAGTCATTGCGGCATTCAAGGAATTCATCCATAGATTTCAGGAAGTATACTTCGATGATTGTACAGTGTTTGGATTGGTCAAGAGCCATGTGGCAAGTCTACGCTTGATGTTAAATACATGTAGGAGATACTAGATCTTGCTCAATCTAAAGAAATGTTTGTTTTTTGTCCCCTTTGGAATCTTGTTGGTTCACGTGGTATGTAGACATGGATTGATGGTAGACCCTGCAAAGATCATGGTGATAATTAAATTGGTGGCGCTAAGGAGTGTGAAACAGTTGCGGGAAACACTAGGGAATATCGGGTACTATAGAAAGTTTATCAAGAGCTATGCCCAAATCAACGCACCTATGGAAAAATTGTTGAAGAAGGATGTAACATTCTGTTGGAATGATGAATGCCAGAAGTGCTTGGATGTGATGAAAGAGAAAATGATCACCGCACTAGTCCTAGTCTTCTCGGATTGGAAGAAGGAATTTCATGTGCATGTGGATGCATCATGTATTGCACTGGGGGAAGTATTGACAAAAGTCGGTGAGGGAGAACTGGATCATCGTATAGCGTTTGCAAGTAGGAATCTTTCTAAAGTGGAGAAAAATTATTCCACGACAGAATGTGAACGATTAGCTATGGTGTACGCGCTCCAAAATTTCAGGCACTATTTATTGGGCGGACACTTTAATATGTATACAGATCATTCAGCGTTGAGGTACCTAGTCAACAAGCCTGTGTTAGGGGGGGAATATGTAGGTGGTTGTTGTTGTTCTAGGAATATGATTTTTAAGTCATTGTGAAACCTGGACAATTGAATGTAGGGCTAGATCATCTGTCGCACATTGAAATGGAGGAAGATCCTACTAATTTAGAGGAAGGGTTGCCTAACGTGCAACGCTTTGTGGTGCACATCACGGACAGTCAATTTGAAGATATCATACACTTCCTGATGATGGGAGCAGCTCCAGAAGGTTATACAAGTCAGCAAAAGAAGGAATTTCTAGTGCGCATGGCAGACTTTTCTGTCATTGCAGGAAACTTGTATAAAATCGGATTAGACGAAATACTGCGACGTTATGTGCTTGACTTTGAATGAAGCAGCATCCTCACTAAGGCTCATGGAGGAGCTAAGGGAGGAAATTATGCAGGAAAAGCAACAACGCAAAAGATTCTACGCGCTGGGTTGTGATGGGCGACTGTACATAAGGATTCGAAAGCATATTGTAGGGCATGCAATGCATGTCAAAGGATAGGGTAGGTATCACAGAGGTATGAGCTGCCTATAAATCCGTAGGTGATGTTACACCCATTAGAGATGTGGTCGATTCACTTTGCGGGTCCAATTCAACCCCTAAGAGAGAAGACAGGTGCACGGTACATCATCACCACGACTGAGTATTTGACCATATGGGCAGAGGCACAGCCTATGAAGGACTACACAGGTGTAGAGCTATAAAAAGGGTCTCTTTCACCTCTAGTTACGTCACATTAGAATGTCAATTCGGGAACGTCTTGCTATTTCAGAAGAGTGTCTCAGTCTGAGGCTTAGCACTTGTCAGAGTAATGCTCGTAGTACAGCTACTTAAAGGCTACAAAAGTAAATGGTTGCATGTCTACAACTTAACTACTTCAAAAGGCTAAATCACACCAAGCATTGCATCAGTCGAAGGTTCGGTAGCAATAACCCATCCTTTTCATAACTGATGAGAACAAATCCGAGGTCTGGGAGCTAGGTAGCAGATGCTGGGGCTCACTACAGCCTGAGATCGTCCTTGATAGACATAAATGAAACGGCAAGTAAAGGAAATAACGATGAAATAGAACAGCACATCAGCCAAGGGTTTAGTAGCAATAACTCATCCCTTTAATAGCTGGTGGGAGCAGATCAGAGGTCTGGGAGCCAAATAGTAGATGCTGATACTCACTACAGCCTGAGTCTGTCCTTAAGAAATGGCAAGTAAATGAAACAACAAATCAGCAATCTTGAAATAGACCAGCAATTGAAATGGAACAGCAATTCAGAAATGGAACAACAACTAAATGGAACAGCAACTGGAATAAGCAATAACCAAGTTCATCAAGCTACGATTCTATCTAACCACTCCAATCAAAACATCAATCCTGCAGTCTCAAAAGATATACACATACTATAGAACAATACTACGAATTCCAACCCTAGAAACACAATGTGCTCAATCTGCTTTTGTTATTGATCTGAATAAATGCATGCGATTGCATCTCAAGATATAAACAGTAACATGCAATAATCATCTGAAATCAGACTTCTCAAGATAACTTGTCATAATGCTAAAACACAATCAGAATGAACTCTGTACTGGAGTGATAATATCCTGTAGAGATTAATCAACACTTTAATGAATTGGTAACATAATACAGTGTCAATATAAGACTTCAATTTGCAGGAACATTAAACAAGTTAAGCATAACAGAGCATGTAATATAACGTTCATAAAACACAACAGATTACCATATTACGCCTATGAACAAACCACATAGACACCACATGTAATGGTACAAGAGCAAGTGTCCTCCAGGGCCGGGCCCTTAGCCTCCAGGGGTACACCGCTTAAAATTGATCCAGGATCAAAGATAAAAGAGTAACCAAGTCTGTATTAATGCGTGAAATAAACTTACAACAAAGAAAGTCTTAACAGGACATAAAGATCATAGTCTTGATCTGTTAAAAAGGACTTACAATGGAACCCCCCCCGTAGCCAACAATGCTATCACTTATATAAAGATGATGACGGAGATATCTAGATACAGAAAATAGATAAAATAGCGATCCCTCAGGATCTAAGATCCCGAGGGATTCGTAGAATCATTAACCCAGAGTCACTTCTTTCCTTTTCTGCTCCGAGCTGGTATCTCCGCTTCCTTTTCTGGGTTGGTCCATTTTGATCTGGTCTATTTTCGGTTTCCCATCAAAGGGACAGCAGTTAGCTCCTCTTCGTCTTTCCCTTTGAGATGGCTAATTTCTGCTTTTCCTCCTTCCTGCACGTAAGAACGACAATTATCAGTTTTTCCTATTAACCTCATGTGTTTCATTATTATCTAAGTTTAAAATGCAGAAAGGCTTATATATCCTAATGAAAAAGATACTGAAATAACCATCAAAACATACCTCCTTTGAGACTCTACACACCCCCCAGCTTACCCTTTTTCATGGCCTCATGAAAACATTGTAGTTGATATGCAATGCAGTGAGTGAGTAAGCTAGAGATGTAATCTCATGTGAGGGTCTACAGCCGTGATGCGAAACTAAATAATCAAAGAAGTGGCCTGTCTGACCCTCAGGCATCTCATATAGGGCTTGGTATCTGGGTGCTGGATGCCAAATGATTGGACTCCAGAACCTATATCCTAACCAGGATGGCCCTACTCTCAAAACAATTTCGCCATAGAGGGGAAAACGGCTAGCAACAAGTCTAAAGTTCTCGTATTTAAATGGTTCTCTGAACTGAATATTCAGATTAGATACTTGATATCGAAATTTAGTTGCATCAATGGCAGGGTCCTTAATAGAGGAAAAGTATTCAAGTCCCTGCCGAATGATTGCCTCATGCATGGGTCCTAGCGCTTCAATCACTCTTGGAGCCCTCATAAGGTTTCTATGACTCCTCCATAACTGCGCTGGATCCCTAGGCTTGGCTCTTACCCAAAGATCTAATCCGTTCTCTTGTTTTTGAAAAGCGTTATAAGCTTTAAGCCATTTAATTTGATTAACTGCAAATGAGATAAATGCTTGCAATTGAATGTCCCCAACAAAAGGGCCTGGGTTCAATTCAGTCTCTTGTTCTAGTATAAGGTTATGCAAGTAAAATTCACATAATAATCTCTGCACTTTCACCCCGTAATGTTTACAGCAGTTTATGAAATCATCCATAGTGTTAATCTGTATAGGAGCGCCTGCTTTGACAGCCTTTATTTTCAATTGTAAATACCTCTCCATTAAAAATAGGGCATAATTTTTGGCAGGGGCTCTACATGCTAGAACATTATTATATAAAGAACACAAGGTATCCATTTGTTTGATAACTACATCTAATCTACGAGTTACCTTGGCAACTTTTTCTTGTTCTCTTCGCCATGCTTCGAAAGCTTGGATTTCAGATAAGTTGACGTTCCTTAGCTGCTGCTGTAATTCTTCATATTTTTCTCGGGGGACCATTTTCTCCCTGAGCTTTTCTGCTTCTTGCTGGGCCTGCTTCAAATGTTTGTGGAGGGTTCTTGTTTTCGGGTCCTTCTTCCATGCATCCGTGGAGGCCGGGAGCTTTACTTGAACTTTCTTATTACGCTGCTTCGAGTTCAGAGCCCTTATTACTCCCAATGGTGGTGCCTCCGTCTGAACCATCTTATCATCCTTTTCAATTTTAACACGAACTCCAGCCCACTGCTGTTCCTTTTCAAATGGAACAGCAGTTTGTTTTTCAGCTTCATTTGGAACAACAGTTTGGCTTCTGTCAGGGTTTTGAGCAGTGGGACGGCTTCTGGTCCTCCGCCTCCTACCCTTAAGGGGCCTTACTGGTGTGGTCAGACCTTTTCTTCTTGAAGTCCCCTTCACCCTTTGCCTTGCTTTTAGAATCCTAATCTGCTGGTGAAGCTGGGCTATTATGTTCAACAATGTCCACTTTTCCCTTCGTAATTCCCTTATTTCCATCATCCCTTCCGAAGGAATAGTAGGCTGTTCGCTATGGTTTGGATTGTGGCTAGCTTCCTGATTTTCTTCCTGAGGTAACTGTTCCAGGGTAAGAACCTTACTTGGCTCTGTTATTTCTTGGGCTGATTCCTCTTCTGCCCTTATTTCCTCCGGACTTTCCTCTGGTGGCTTCTGACTAGGAACGGGCTGTTCTTGCTCAGCATTTTCTAATATCTTTTCATTATGAATGGGCAAGTTTTCTATTTCTGCCTCTTCTTCATGCAATTCCTCAGGTGCATCTTTCTCCTGGGTTTTCTCTTCGGCATGGAGGTTTGATGGACTCAGGGGTTGTCCATATTCGCCCATATTGGTGAAAATGTCGGCCAATTCATCTTCCCTTAACGAGTCTTGTAATGGGCTCCCTTCCTGCTGTTCCATTCCTTCCTCCTGCTCGAACTGCTCAACTTCTTTCTTTTCGTCTCCTTTTTCTTCAGTTTGCTCATCTTGTTCTTCTTTTCTCCCTGCAGATTGCTCTGGCT
The DNA here is from genome assembly GCA_031772625.1 of Pinus tabuliformis. Classification (NCBI taxonomy): domain Eukaryota; kingdom Viridiplantae; phylum Streptophyta; class Pinopsida; order Pinales; family Pinaceae; genus Pinus; species Pinus tabuliformis. Next base: position 1,498,817,203 of record CM062819.1, on the reverse strand, counting down.
CCTCCTTTCCTTCTTTTGTTTCTACCTCTGTAGACTGCTATTTTCCCTCGACGTGTTCTTCTTCCATTTCTGTTTCTGCAGACTGTTCTTCTTCCTCGGCGTCTTCTTCTTCCGTTTCTGTCTCTGCAGACTGCTTTGCTTCCTCGCTGCCTTCTTCCTCTATTTCTGTTTCTGCAGACTGCTCTATTTCCTTACTGCTTTCTTCTTCTGCTTCTGTTTCTGTGGACTGCTCTGTTTCCTTACTGCTTTCTTCTTCTGCTTCTGTTTCTGCAGACTGCTCTGTTTCCTTACTGCTTTCTTCTTCTGCTTCTGTTTCTGTAGACTGCTCATCTTCGATTTCTATTGCTTGGCTCATGCTTGCCTGGGGCTTCTCCAGCCCTCCTTGTAGCCCTATGAGCCTTGCTGACTTTCTACGCTTTTCTGGTTGTTCGTGTGTACTAGCGTCATGTTTCCGCTTTTCGGGTGGTTTTTCAGATTGTTTTTCAGGTTGCACTTCTGTGCAAGTGTCCTGTTTTTGTTTCTCTGAACGTTGGGGTGTGTTATCAACTCGTTTTCATTTTTTCGAACGTCTAGATGTGGCCGTCCCTTTATTGATAACAACAATTAGTTCTTCCCAGCTGCTCTGCTGCTGGGTGAGACTATAATTTACTATCAAGCGAATTAATCCGTGGTGGCTAATAACTGATTCTACGTGCTGTGCCTTCTTCATACTTCGTGCAACATCATGCAATAGAGAATTCAACAATGCAGGCAAATTCACAGAACATTTTTGTTTTAAGACAGCTAGGAGTTTAAGATGTCGTGGTCTTACCACGTCTTTTCTACCTTCACAAGTGATGTAGCTTTGGATGATTTTTGCCAATTCCACCCATGGCTCTCCTAGCGTTGCTGGTAGCACCCCCTTTCCTCAGATTGTCAACTTCTGGCCCTCGTCCTGAAAGATTTCCAAAATCTTCTACAGCCTTTCCTTCTTTATTGTCCATACTGGTCCTGTGTCCGGTAGTCCCGTGACTCTTGCTATTATTTCGTTGGTGACTTCTATTCGCCTTCCTCTTACTGTGGAGTATTCTTCCTGTAAGTTCTGTAAAAATTCTCTTGCTACAATTTCATTAGACTCCTTCAGGCGGTTGAAATAGGTCAACCATCCTGCTCTTTTTAGGATTCTTTGGGCTGCAGCCGAAATAGTTAATGTTTCTAGTTCTCGGTAGACTGACCTTCCTCCCATAGTTTCACTGCCAATTTTCAAAGGAACAGCAGCTGTTTGTTGAAGCGCAGAGAAGCTGGTAGCATATTCCTCGTTCAAATTTAAATGCAACAGCATATGCAATGGAAATAGCTTTGAACGTCAGCTCATGCAGAAGAAAACAAAAATAGCAAAAGATCATGCCGTTGAGCTATGCTGTGCTTGAGTACAAAATTTTTTCAAATAACGGACTGACATGTACTCTAGGGAGTGAAGAGGTTACCTCCCCCCCTGCAATGTGATAGGCTTTCCCAGCCGTCAAATAAAGGAGCAGCGTCTGTTCTGCCACGAGGTCTTTATGGAACAGCTTATGGATATATGACATGTTCGCCAAAAACAGCGTAATACTAAAATCAAGGTAAAAAGTTAGATCGCTTTTAATATTATGGGGCTGCGGTGATTTGATGGAAGTTCGGGGATAAGACATTTGCCATAAATAGAAGGTGTCATGCGGTCACTGTCAGTAACTTCGTAATGATTGGCGATGATATATAGTCATGCGCTATATGGTTGGGTAATATTATATAATTTAATTATCACGGCATAAGAAGCAAAAGGATGTAATCTTCTTACCTATTGGTGTAAACATACGACTTCAATATTATTAATAGTGCTCTACTGCCGACAGGTGTCCATAACCTTGGCAGAGTTTTTTGTTTCACCCCTGGAACCATAGTCCTTTGTGTATGCGAGGAAGTGTTTGTGTAATGTCAAAATGTAGGCCACTATGCTGGCTTGGTGACCAATTAGTCATAATGCCATTCACGAGGAAGGAGCAAATAGTGGGCAGGCCGGCTCGTGGTGAGACCTCCTGTTCCAAGGGTTATTTGTTTGATATACCTTTTGGACCATTTCCCAGGTGTGGTGGCCCTAATGGGAATGCCACTTCAATTCCATCCTGATGATCATGGTTGGCCAGCTCATAATGAGACTTCCTATCCTGCAATTTGACAATTTTTAGAAATTATGTTTTGCTTCTTTTCAATAGAGAGCCTTTCCTGTTTATGCACAAAGGGTGGTTCAACACTCCTTAAGAGTAGGAATGGTGGAAGAAGTCTTAATATCCCAATAGAAAGGTATAGATCTTTTGATCCTATTGCCATATGATAATTAAAGAAAAAGAACCATCATAATACAGATAACCAATCAGAATGAAGTTAGTAGAACAATGGCAGCAAAAGATGATAAATAAGCATGTCTTTCTCCGCATCCTTTCACCAAGTCAGGGCAGTTTCTTATAAAGATAGTGATTTATGATTTACTGATTTCGGTATGCTACGTTTTTTCTTTAATCACATAAATGTATAGCCGTATTCCAAAAGACTTGAAAGAACATCAGCAATAAACATCCTTAATTTGGAGTAGAGGGACCAAGCTGTTTCAAAATCGTATGAGTAATGTTCCTTTCAAGGAAGGTCATAACAACAATTCACAGATGCTGTTCGTTTGGAGAAAGGAACAGTAGTTTCAAGGAAATGTCGTTCCGTTTTTTTAAAAAAAGATTGGTAGAAATCAAAAGTGTTGTTCCTTTTGGAAACAACAAAAACACACAAGTGTTGTTCCTTTTGAAAAAGGAACCGCAAAAATCGTAAGTTGCAAGTGTTGTTCCTTTTGGAAAAGGAACAGAAAAAATCAAAAGTGCTGTTCCTTTTGGAAAAGGAACAACAGAAATCAAAAGTGTTGTTCGTTTTGGAAAAGGAACAACAGAAATCAAAAGTGTTGTTCCTTTTGGAAAAGGAACAACAGAAATCAAAAGTGTTGTTCCTTTTGGAAAAGGAACAGCAAAAATCAAAAGTGTTGTTCCTTTTGGAAAAGGAACAGCAAAAATCACAAGTGATGTTCCTTTTGGAAAAGGAACAAAAAAAATCAAAAGTGTTGTTCCTTTTGGAAAAGGAACAGCAGAAATCAAAAGTGTTGTTCCTTTTGGAAAAGGAACAACAGAAATCAAAAGTGTTGTTCCTTTTGGAAAAGGAACAACAAAAATCACAAGTGTTGTTCCTTTTGGAAAAGGAACAGCAAAAAGTGTTGTTCCTTTTGGAAAAGGAATAGCAAAAATCACAAGTGTTGTTCCTTTTGGAAAAGGAATAGCAAAAATCACAAGTGTTGTTCCTTTTGGAAAAGGAACAACAAAAATCAAAAGTGTTGTTCCTTTTGGAAAAGGAACAACAGAAATAACAAAACATACTGCAAAAATATGTACAAAAATAATTCGATAAGTTATATACAAATTATAAAGAAAAGTAGATTTTTTTTAGTGAGTTACAGGCGAGGAAGACTTGTCTTCCTCCCCTAAGATCTCCATATCTGAATCTTGGCATAGTTGTTGGCAGAAGGACTCCCGAGTAAGTGGTTTGCGATAGAGACAGACTCGATGGCCATTTGCCTTGAAGGTATATCCAGAACCATCGATAGTAGTCAGGGTAAGGGTCCCATTGTCATGCACTTTCTGAATTTCATATGGTCCCAACCAACGAGTCTGGAGTTTTTCGGGGAAGTCCTGAAATCTAGAGTCATACAAAAGAGCCCAGTCTCCTTCATGGAAGATTTTGTTTTTAATGAGAGCATCATGCCATTTAGCTCTCTGCTGCTGTATCAGAGTAGTGTGTTGAAGTGCAAAGAGCCTAATTTCATCCAGCTCATTAATCTATTGTAGTCGATTAGTCTGTGCCTCAGTTAAATCTAAACCAACTTGTTGTGCTGTTCGTAATGTCTGGATTTCAAATTCTATAGGAAAGATAGGTTGTCTTCCAAACATTAGCTGGTAAGGTGAGTGACTAGTGGTGCTTCTCCATGTTGTTTTATAAGCCCACAGTGCTTCTGGTAGTTTGGCTGCCCAGTCGCGTCTATGTGATGCAATTGTTTTTGTTAGAATGGTCTCTATTATTCTGTTACTGCTTTCTACTTGCCCATTTGCCTGTGGGTGATATGGGGTGGTAATTTTATGTTGAACATGATAATTATTGAGTGTTGCCGCTATTCTGTTCCCAGAAAACTGTGGCCCTCCATCTGTAATTATCTCTCTAGGGAGGCCATAATGCACAAATAGATGGAGCAGGAACTGTATAACAGATTCTTATGTAGCTCTAGGCAAGGCCTCTGCTTCAACCCACTTGGTGACGTACTCTGTTGCCACCAAAATGTATGTTTTTTGGTTTGATGGTGGGTTGATTGGTCCCACGAAATCAAGAGCCCAACACTCAAATGGTTCGATGACTAACTGTGGCTTCAAAGGCATCTCATCTGAGTGACTAGGGTGTCCCGCTCTCTGGCAACTGTCACATGTTTGGATGAATTTCTTTGCATCTTTAAAAATTGTGGGCCAGTAATACCCTATTTGTAATACTTTATGTGCAGTCCTACGATCAGCGAAATGTCCACCACATGGTTGGTCATGGCATGCTTTCAATATATCAAAAATTTCTTCTTGTCTAACGCATCTTCTGATTTGCATGTCTGCCCCTGTATGAAACAAATAACCCCCAATCCAGGAAAATCTGGTACTTCCTTGGACAATTTGTTTTCGCTCATTAGGGGTTAGATGCTTTGGTAACTTACCTACTGCTAGGTAATTGGCGACATCCGCATACCAGGGTGTTTGAACAGCAATAGCAAAGAGATGCTCATCTGGAAACTGATCTTCAACTGCTGCTGCATCGACTGGTTTTGGCACTCTTGAGAGGAAATCATCTACCGGGTTTTCTTTCCCGGGTCGATCCTTGATTGTAATATCGAATTGCTGCAATAAAATCAGCCATCTAGTTATTCTGCCATTTGTGACAGGCTTATTTGCTAAATATTTTATAGCAGAATGATCTGTGTACAGGATAATAAGATATCCAGTAATGTAATGTCTGAATTTATTGATAGCATGTATAACAGCTAGAAATTCTTTTTCAGTGACAGTATAATTCAGTTCAGCAGGGGATAGATTTTTGCTAATGTAATAAATTGCATATGGTTTTCTATCCTCCTCCTGTCCAAGGACCACTCCAATGGCTGTATCTGAGGCATCCGATGATATCTGGAATGGAAAATCCCAATTTGGTCCCCGAAGAACTGGGGTTGTAGATACAAGCTTCTTCAGATCGTTGAAGGCACGTTCACATTTTTCTGTCCAAAAGAAATCAATATTACCAGTTAATGCATACAATGGTGCAGCAATACGTGAATAATGTTCTATAAATCTTCTGTAATAACCAGAGAATCCAAGAAAGCTACGTACCTCTGCTTGAGTATTAGGAGTAGGAATAAGCAAAAGTATTTGGATTTTGGCTGGGTCTACCTGAATGCCAGCTGCTGAAATGTAGTGTCCTAAAATAAGTCCTTCTGTCATCATCATGTAACATTTTTCATGGCTTAAACAAAGCCTGGTAGCTATGCAACGTTGTAGGACTTTTTCTAGTGTCTCCAATGCTGGATCAAACTCATCTCCGTATGGAGTAAAATCGTCCATATATACTTCCAGTCCTTCATTTATTAGATCTGCAAAAATGCTAAGGATAGCCCTTTGGAATGTGGCAGGGGCATTACATAAACCAAAAGGTAAAACTCGATAGGCGAATGTTCCCCAAGGACAAGTAAAAGTAGTTTTGTCCTGATCTTCAGGGGCAATCTGTATTTGGTTATGTTAGCACTTGAAATTTCACCTCAGGCTGAGAAAGGTAAACTCCAAGGCAACATCAAACCACTTAGCCTCATAGCTAGCCCTACGGGGCAGGAGAGGGCTCTCTCCGGTCTATCTCGGTAGAGATCTTCAAAGGGCGAGATAACCAATAAAGAACACTGATTTTAGGCTAGTAAACTGATAAAAGGTTTTATTTGAGATTTTTAGGATTTTGGTGGAAAATTGGGAAAAGGCAATTTTGGGTGCGGGGATTGGACACAGTTTTTGCAGGGGGTTCTTTGGGGCAAGGTAGGAAACTGTATTGATGCCTTTGAATTAAGTAAATGGATAGGAATGACCAGTGAGGAGCTAAAGAGGGCAAGAACCCTTCAAGAGTTCTCTTTAGATAGATGAAAACATAAATATTAAGCAAACTTAAAAGCAGAGCATGATAATCATGAATTCTACTTTAACACTTCATTTGCCTAATTTGCAGAAGAAAAAGTAAGAAGATGATTCACATAACAAACTTACAAGTACAAAGAGAAGCACACCATCAATACATGTAACCACAGGAATCCCAAAAAGGACTGCAAAACCCTGGTCTTTCTTCCTTTGCCAAAATTGCAGAGATACAATGAGTAATACAATAGAGCTTTCTCCCTCAAGAGTCCAACCATGAAAATGACCAAGAAAGTACATAATATAGGAAATCTAACATCTTTCCTTGCCTCTAGGGGTCGAGCTCACTATCCTAGGAGCTGTTTCAACCAATTCTAAACTGAGCACCGAAAACTAGGCAGTCAAAAAAACTTGCCTCTATAAGCTAGGAAACCAATTCATTGATTAAATTTTGCCTATCTCATGAATGAATCTTCTAGAAGAGATAAATAAGTGTCAAAATATCATAAAATTACATCATTTATAACAAGGAAGATCAAAATCTACTCCAAAAAGTCAAATCCAGTCAAAATTGCGTTTTGCTGAGCTGTAGGTGAATTTCTGTGAAAACTACCCAACACGTCGCGCCCTGATCCTGAATGCGTCGTGCGCCTTTGGAGCTGCTTTTGAGGCACTTCCAGGTGTCCAAATGAGGCAAAAGTGGACTTTTTAGAAAGTTCTGGATGTCTACTTTCCAACCCAAGTGGAATTTCTGAATTTGGTGGCAATTTGCCCCTCCAAAATTGCAATCTCCCAAGACTGCTTCCTGTGTGTCAAAAAGGTGGCAGAAAGTCATTTTTTGCTTTTTTTTTTACTTTGTGGAGGCCCAAAACTTGGTGAAATTTCTTAGCAATTGCTGAGCAAGTGTATCTTTGCGTGAAAAATCCAAAAATGCTGAGTTTTCCTGAAAAGGAGTTGCCCATTGAAAGGGTCGTGCGCGGCGCGTGACGTGTTGGTGGAGAAAACCTATTTTTTGCCCAAAAATTCACAAGTGACAAAAAATGCTCAAACTTTTTTGAAATTTGTGCTGGAGTTAAATCATTTAGCATCATGCTCCTTCAAGGAATCCTCAGCCAATATGTGGAGGGGATCGGGCCTTTTCCTTCGTTTTAGTGCTTTGGCCAACCGTCTTTGGAGCACCTTCATTCTTGCCTTGCATACGTGCATTCGGGCCCAATAGTGGTTCTTCATGTTCTGGAGCAGGTCCTTATCTTGGTTGGCCTTGGCCGGCAACCTCTCCAAATGAGCATTGACCCGGAGAAGCATACCCTCTCGCTCAACAGGTACCAAATCACCGGGTCTCTTACGAGCCAAGTTGCGGTCCTCATGAATCCTCTGCAACTCATCAAGAGTGTGCTCATCTTCCAATTGCTTGTTGCGCTGCTCCAAATATGTAGTTGTCCATTGTGCCATCTCTAACTTTTGCTGCAACAAGCGGTTCTCAGTCTCCTTTTGCTGAATGATCTCGTGAAGCTCCGTGCTAGGAGAATGGATGTCAAGATCAATGATGTCGATATCTGGATCACCTCATGGTCCCTCCTTAATCATGGGCTGCTTGCCCCTCTCTGATACCTGTGCTGCTGTCGGAAGGGAGGCCCCTTCCACCTGATGTGGAGATAACACTCGCTGAGTTGATGAAGAAGGCGAGACCCCTTCCACCTGATGTGGAGAAAAAACTCGCCGAGCTGATGCAAATAAGGCCCTGTGGCCTCTCTGATATGTGACCAATGGAGGAGAGCTGACATGTCTGGTCTCAGGGATATCATGCTGTTGTGATGGTCCTCCCTCCTCATGAACAACCTCAGGAGGTGGTGGTGGCACTGTGAAAAAATCACGAGAGATAAAATCCTCCCATGGGATACCCTGCTGAGCCAACTGATGTATGACCACAAGCTGGATCAAACCATAATGATAGATGCTCCTGTGTTGCTGTGCTGGGCTCTTTCTCTGCATAAAGGGCACCATCTTCTCAATATTCCGGCACATGAAAAATGGTATGTTCATCATCCGTACCCGTGTGAAATGCATCAACAAGAGAATATGGTACGAATACAAACATGAAAATCTGCCCTCACAGGTGAAATAGCGCATGATGAGCCTCATCAAGGGAGCATACTCATCCCTCAAAAATCTGAAAGGAAATACACCAGTCATGTGCCTCATATATGCAAGTTTAATGTAGGGCTCATACTGAAATATGTCCAATAGTTTGCGCTTGTTCCACTCTTCTCCAACATTAGGTATCCCTGTTGCTTGAGCAACCATCTCAGGTGTCAATGTAAAATCCACCCCTGCAAGGTTCACATGCCCGTCATGCAAATGAAAAACAAACAAGCGGACCAATTCCATGTGATGCTGAATTTGAGAGATCCTCTCGCAAAACTCATAACATGACAGGTGCCGAAAACATGTGACTGCAAGTGGACATGCCTGCAAATAGGTCAAAGAGGTGGGCTCCTCTCTCACATGGTGACCACTGTTACCACCCCTGTGAGGCCTCCTTTGTACCTCAACCTCTAGTGTTGACTCACTGTCATCACTTTGCTCATAGTCGGTTTCGGTTTTTGACATGGTTTCAAGAGCAAAGTGGCTGAAATGTACTGCTGCTTCTACTCAAAAATCTGTTGTTTTAATTGTTGAAATGCTATTTCAAGGGGACAAATAACACAAGGGAGATGTTAGGGAGGGGATACTTTTAAGGGAAATTAGGGAAAATATATGAAATAGGGAATTAAGGGAATGAATCATGACATATACACCATCACACAATTATAATTTGCAAGGGTTTTATGGGAGGTAGGGTTTAGAGTTATATTATTGATTTTTAGGAATAGGGTTAGGGTTTTAGGGCTTTTGGTATTTTTGGTAGGGAGATTAGGTAGAAATGATATGGGAGGTGGTAAAGGGATATGGGGAAAAAGTGGGGGTGAAAGGATGATCTTGAAAACAGCAAAACAAACCTTAGCTTTACTAGCACTTTGACATTCTTAAGCAAATACACATGGACTCCTCATTTGAAAATAATGGCTTTTAAATACATTCTCATGCTCTTTCAAGCTTTAGCAAATAATACATTTTGATGATTGGAGGCCTACCTGCAACCTTGAAGAAATTTGGGGTCGTTTTGCAGTTTACAGGTAATTTTTTGTGGATGAATCCCCAACATGTAGCGTGCGGGTTTGGACGGGTCGCGCATGCCCAACGCGTCGCGCCAATGCTTTTTTCCAACTGCGATGACTCCCTTGACGCGTCGCGCCTGCCCAACACGTCGCGTGCAGGTCTGAACAGGTCGCGCGTGGGCTCTGTCTGCAATTTCGCCCAGTTTCTCTTCAAATCGCCTTTCACTCTTGCTTTGAGGCAAATGATGACCAAATGGAGGGAGAGAGGGGCTTTATAAGCTTGATTTAAATTAATTTCCCCTCAAACCCTCTTTCTAATGTTTATAACATGACACTTTTTCAAAATTTAAATGCTGCTGACTTTATGGTTTCCTTTTGTCCTGAAATTGGTTGAACTGATGCTTTTTCTTGAAAATTTTTGCAGGGATAGCTTCTGAGGAATCTTGGCAAAGGGGACCAGGGCTGCATGCTGACTTTCGAAGAATTTTGAATTTTTACAACTTTTTACAAAAATGAGAAAATGACCTTGTCTTTAAAAACAGGGTTTTTAAAACCCAAGGTAAAAATTAGCTGTACAAGATGAAATCTTTTGAAGAAATACTTTGATAGTCATCCCTCTAGCCTGCTGGGCATTTATTGACTTTTAAAGACATGACCTCAAAGACAAATTGGACCTAAACCCTAGACCTAGGACTTTTGACCTCAAGACAAGACAAGTAACCTTGAAAGAGTTTATTCACTGAAACAACTTGATCCAGCAATGCCAAGAGGGGAATAAAGACACCAGCTCCTCCATCAGGGTTATGGCATGCCTAATGGAATGCAATGAGATGACACTGATGAGACACCTACTTATGAAAATGCAAAGAGCTTTGATCACTGATGGAGGGCTACTAGACCGACTCTAACAGGTTATACCCACTGAAGCCGTCGAGAAAAGAAAAGAATTTCTTCGCTGCCAAAGTGTCCAATACTTGATCGATGAACGAGAGAGGAAAGTGATCTTTTTGTGTTGCCTTATTTAGCTCCTTGTAGTCCATGCAGATCCTCCACTTCCCATTCTTTTTTGGTACCACCACAAGCGGGGAGACCCATTTACTATCAAAGATAGGGTAGATGAAGTTAACATCTAAAAGTTTTTGAAGCTCAGCTTTTACTACTTCTTTTAGGTGAGGGTTTAGTCTTCTCTGAGGCTGCCTAACAGGTCTTGCATCATTTTCTATGTAGATGTGGTGTGTACATAACTGCGGGTCAATTCCTTTCATATCAGGGTAATCCCATGCAAATGCTTCTTTATATTTTCTTAAAATATAGGTGAGTTTTGTTTCTTGTTCAGGTGTAAGGTCGACGTTAATGTTTAAGGTCTTTCCAGGTTCAATTTCCACAATTTTACTATGTGCAACTGAAGTGATAGGGATTGTGTGATCATGTGCATCTTTCAGAGGTTCCTCTTCTACTTCGTTATCAAATGCTGCTTTTATCATATGACACTGGGTACGAGATGTAAGTTCAGTTTGACTAATGAAATTACTGATGGCATCATCTTCTGTTTGGTCTTTGAACTCTAGTGCTTCTTGTATAGTTAATGGAGATCTGATGTTCTCGGTAAGATATGATACATGGTGCCTATTAGTTTTAACTATAGTGATACTTGGTTGTGCTGGGGGATATAGTACTAAATTCTTGATATCCGCCCCCTTGGTTATAATCATGTTCCCTTGCCGACAGCCGATATAGGCATCAGCGGTAGCGAGCCAAGATCTTCCTAAGATCAATGGATGTCCATCAAGTCGGGTTTTAGGGTTTATTATCAGAAAATCAGTTGGGTATTCCCAGGAGTCAACCGAGACCATGACATCATGTAGTATGCCTTCCGTCCTAACCACAGACCGATCGGCCAATTCTAGCAGAGTTGAGGTAGGTTCTGCAGATGTAATGCCTAGCTTTTGGCAAGTAGCAGTTGTCAATATATTGACTGCAGCTCCAAGATCAACTAAGGCATTGGTTAGGGTTTGACCATAAATTTGAACAGTTACTATTGGGTTTCCTGGGTCCTCATACTTAATAGGTGTTTCCTTTCCAGACAATAGGTCAGATAAAGTACCGACTACTTGAACTCTTGGATTATCTATTATATTGCTCCTTGGACTTTTTATGCACAATTCTTTAATAGTTTTTGCGTATATCGGGATGTCTTGAATGGCATGAAGGAATGGAATTTTTATGTACAAATTTTGTAATTCTCCCAGAATGTCAAAATTATATTGTTGTATCGGTCGAGGTATGACTAAACGTTCTGGGAACGGGGGAGAGGATGTGGTTGCTTGATTATGAGTTTTCTATCTATTCACATCCTCTTCTTGTGATAGATGTTCTCTAGGTAACTGATCTTCAATCTGAACTGTTTTATTTCCCTCTGTTTGGATAATACGCCCAGATCTTAGCTGAAGATCATTGCACTCCCTCAGGTCGGCTCCTTCTTCTGGTGTTTCTAAAATTTGAAGTGCTTGGACCGGTCTGTTATTTGGATTGGGATTGGGCTGGGCTGGGAGTTGCGGTCTTAGATTAGCCTGGGGATTTTGCTGTAAAGCTGGCAGTGTAGGTTGAGGGAGAGGGACATTTCCTACTGGCTGATTTGTTGGTCTCTGCCAGGCTGAATTTTGTGAAGTAGGGGGAGTCCATTGTGGAGGATATGGGTTGTTTTGCCAATATGGTGGGGGATAAGGAGGATTCAACCAATCGGATTGGCTCGTCTAATTTAGCCATGGATTAACAGAAGGATATGACTTTGGTGACCAGTTTGGGAATGGGGGCTGAAATTGGCTTTGCCATGTATTATACTGTTGAGCGTTATACTGGGGATACTGAAAAGAAGAAGTTGGATCTGAAAACATACCAGTTTGTTGTGGCTGCCACTGACGACACTGGTTGAGCATGTACACCGTTTCTTGTTCTTCTTTTGCCTCCTTATATACTGCTTTTAATCCAGGTAGTGAGGGACAACTTTTTGTCGAATGATCCTTTGTACAAATGGCGCATGCTTGGACTGCATCTAGTGGGCATTCCTTATGGCTATGCTTCTTCCTACATCTGGGGCAGAAGATAGATAAATTCTGTTCTGCCTCCATTTGGTTTTGCTTGGCCTGCAAAACGTCCAATTGTGTAGTCAGCGTTCCTAGTATATCAGTTTTAAAGTTTTCCAATAAATTTCTGATTTCAGCCCGTGTTACTCCTTCTGATGAAATTTTGTTTTCTCTTGCAAACCGATCATGTTCTGCTGGTTTGATCTGTGTACTGCCTCTCGAACTCCTAATACATAGATCAATTATGTCAGCAAAACTTTCCTGATAAATATCCCCTTTTCCCATAATGTTTAATGTTTCAATCCATTGTTCTTTCATGCCTCTTATTAATGTTGTTTTCAACACATTATCGGGTAAGGGTGATGATGCATAGGGAGATCTTTGCAAATTATACTGAAAACGCTCCACATATTCTTCTAATGTTTCGCTTGGTCTAGCCACCATCTAGAATATTTCATCTTTTAGTTCTCTAGACATGCAGTAATATTGATATTTTTTTAGAAAAGATCCCTTCATTTGTTCCCAATTATTTATAACCCCACCACCTAATCCCATAAACCATCTTAAAGCAGCCCCTTTCAGGGTCGAGGGAAACAGTTTTAGTTTCTGGGGGTCAGTGGTGTAGTCATATCCCCTGCATAGTACATCAAACTCAAATAAAAATGCATCCGGGTCTTCTGATGTAAGTCCGTGAAATGTATGGATATGTTGAAGGGGAATTGCTTTCATGGGGGCATTTGCTGCAGAATCCACTATGGGGTATTGTAATGTAGAGGTTTGGGTGTTTGGTGGATTTTGAGCCATTGGGTCAAATATATGCCAATAACCTTCCGGAATATCTAGAAGAGTGTTCCTTGGTTGAGCGGGAATGGATTTGACAGGATTAGTTTTAATTGCACTTCCTCTATCTGGAATTTCTATCTGAGGGGATTGGATCTCTTTAATAATAATTTTTACCACACTTCCTTTGTCTGGGCTATTCAACGGCTGAGTTATCCTAGGAGGAGATCTCGGCTCTCTAATCTCCCCTATTTCCCCTTCTCCTTCACAAAGATTACTGAAATTCCCTTCTTGCAATCGCTCTGGAATAGAGTTTTCAATTTCTTGAAAGTCTTGTTCGTCAGTTTGACTATGCACCTCAGCAAAGGCTACAGATGGTGAACCTGTGGCCTGAAGGGAGCTAGTAGGCTATCTGGAAATAACTTTCCTAGGTCCCACTAAAGGCTGAGATTCGGCTTTCTTATAGATTTCGTCTATGAATGTTGTTCGACCAAGGGTCACCGACCCCTTAACTTTTTCTGGCTTCGGCAAAGGTTTGGGATTTTTCTCCCGCTTTTTCTGCTTAGTCATGCACTCAATTTAACTACTAAATCTTTCTTAAGCAGATAGCAGCAAATCTGCAAGAAAGCGGGCAAAGGAGCAGGGCTTTTACATGCTCCTCACGTAGGTTCTTAGCTTCCGTTTTCAAAACCCAATTCTTCCCTAGCAGGTTCGTACACTACCCTGAAAAAGACAAATGGCTACACTCTTTCCCCGGCAACGACGCCAAAATGTAGAGCTATAAAAAGGGTCTCTTTCACCTCTAGTTACCTCACATTAGAATGTCAATCCGGGAACGTCTTGCTATTTCAAAAGAGTGTCTCAGTCTAAGGCTTAGCACTTGTCAGAGTAATGCTCGTAGTACAGCTACTTAAAGGCTACAAAAGTAAATGGCTGCATGTCTACAACTTAACTACTTCAAAAGGCTAAATCACACCAAGCATTGCATCAGTCGAAGGTTTGGTAGCAATAACCCATCCTTTTCATAACTGATGAGAACAAATCCGAGGTCTGGGAGCTAGGTAGCAGATGCTGGGGCTCACTACAGCCTGAGATCGTCCTTGATGAATATAAATGAAACGGCAAGTAAAGGAAATAGCGATGAAATAGAACAGCACATCAGCCAAGGGTTTAGTAGCAATAACTCATCCCTTTCATAGCTGATGGGAGCAGATCAGAGGTCTGGGAGCCAAATAGCAGATGCTGATACTCACTACAGCCTGAGTCTGTCCTTAAGAAATGGCAAGTAAATGAAACAACAAATCAACAATCTTGAAATAGACCAGCAATTGAAATGGAACAACAATTCATAAATGGAACAGCAACTAAATGGAACAGCAACTGGAATAAGCAATAACCAAGTTCATCAAGCTGCGATTCTATCTAACCACTCCAATCAAAACATCAATCCTGCAGTCTCAAAAGATATACACATACTATAGAACAATACTACCAATTCCAACCCTGGAAACACAACGTGCTCAATCTGCTTCTGTTATTGATGTGAATAAAGGCATGCGATTGCATCTCAAGATATAAACAGTAACATTCAATAATCATATGAAATCAGACTTCTCAAGATAACTTGTCATAATGCTAAAACACAATCACAATGAACTCTATACTGGAGTGATAATATCCTGTAGAGATTAATCAACAATTTAATGAATTGGTAACATAATACAGTGTCAATATAAGACTTCAATTTGCAGGAACATTAAACAAGTTAAGGATAACAGAGCATGTAATATAACGTTCATAAAACACAACAGATTACCAGATTATGCCTATGAACAAACCACACAGACACCACACGTGATGGTACAAGAGCAAGTGTCCTCCACGGCCGGGCCCTTAGCCTCCAGGGGTACACCGCTTAAGATTGACCCAGGATCAAAGATAAAAGAGTAACCAAGTCTGTATTAATGCATGAAATAAACTTACAGCAAAGCAAGTCTTAACAGGACATAAAGATCATAGTCTTGATCTGTTAAAAAGGAATTACAACAGAACCCCCCCCCCCCCCCCGTAGCCAACAATGCTATCACTTATATAAGGATGATGACGAAGATATCTAGATACAGAAAATAGATAAAATAGCGATCCCTCAGGATCTAAGATCTTGAGGGATTCACAGAATCATTAACCCTGAGTCACTTCTTTCCTTTTCTGCTCCGAGCTGGTATCTCCGCTTCCTTTTCTGGGTTGGTCCGTTTTGATCTGGTCTGTTTGCGGTTTCCCGTCAAAGGGACAGCAGTTAGCTCCTCTTCGTCTTTCCCTTTGAGATGGCTAATTTCTACTTTTCCTCCTTCCTACACGTAAGAACGACAATTATCAATTTTTCCTATTAACCTCACGTGTTTCGTTATTATCTAAGTTTAAAATGCAGAAAGGCTTATATATCCTAATGAAAAAGATACTAAAATAACCATCAAAACATACCTTCTTTGAGACTTTACAACAGGCATGATAGCAGCAAAATTTATTTTTGAGTATGTCCTGATGAGATTCGAGTGTCCAAAGATTTCGATGAGCGATCGAGGTACATACTTTATTAACGGAACAGTCAGTGCATTGACGGAGGAATTTCAGGTCTATCATCAACAAAGTAGGCCTTATTATCCATAGGTTAATGGGATGCTGGAAGCATTCAATAAGATACTAGAGAGTGTGTTGACAAAGGTTTGCAATGCTCAAAGAAATGACTAGGATGTGCGTGTACCCACAGTGCTATGGGCTTATAGAATGACTTGCAAGAAGCTGACTCAATAAATTCCTTTTAGACTCATGTATGGCATAGAAGCTGTGATGCTAATGGAATACATTGTACCTAGTCTATGCATAGCAGCATTCACAAGAATGGCGGATCACAAAGCCCTGTAAGAGAGGCTTACACAACTAACAAAACTTGAGGAGGACAAATTTATAGCTGGATTTCATCAACAGGTTCAAAAGAAGTGTGAAACGGCATGGCACGATTGGCACATCAAACTACGCACCTTCAAGATAAATGATCTAGTTTTTTTGTATGACAACAAGTTTGAAAATTTTCCAGGGAAATTTAGGAAGCACTGGCTGGGGACGTACGTCATTAAGGAGATTATCGATAGTCGAGAAGTTAAGTTGGTAAAATTGAATGGAGAAACCTTCCCAGGTGTTATCACAAAATCTGACATTGACAGGTTGTTGATCTAGTAGACTCTGAGTAACTCTTTTAAACCAATCTTTTGGGTGAGGCTTAGCCTCCTCAACCCGAGAGGGCTCTCTCACTAGGTTTAGGGTTTTCTATTAATGATTAGATGGCTAACTCTAGGAACAAAATGAACAAAAGTATAACTGGTTGGTTGGTTGAAACTATGATTAGAAAATATCTATTGGGCTATGGAGTCAAAATAGTCTTCAATGAAACAACATGATCAGTAAGATATGGAAGTCAAGGCACTTAGAGTTTAGGTTTATGAATAAAACAGTAACACAGTGAAACAACACAGTTTCCAAGCATGTGATTCACGGAAGTTGGAGCATTTTTCAATGAATTCTAAGTATCACAAGCTCATACAACTGCAAATAAGTAATTTAATAAAGCCATAAGAATATCAAACATATAAACTCTTTGTGAATCTTGAGTAGTCAAACTGATCTTAGCATTAAGTATGAAGAACACACAGTCTGCTCACGTAAAACAACTCCTTTAGCTAATAGAAATCCCAACCCTGAAGAATTCGATCTCATGCTTCATATAGAGTCTTTACAACCTTGGATTCTATGATCCATCCTTAGGAGAATTCGAATTTGACACCTATCTACTCATAAAACAAACTCTTAATTACAAACTAATAGCTAATTGTCTTTTAGGAGTCCTAATACAAATAGGAGTGAAACTCCTAAAACATGTTTCAAAAACCTTATCTAAGACATAAATACATTCTTTGACAGCTTCTAATCCATGTCTTCAACCTTTATGATGCCTCCAACATTGTTACCAACCCTGCTGGTCCATGACCTAACTGTCCATAAACTCTCTTTGAACAACCTGTGTAAAACTAGAAATTTCTGATTTTCTAAAAATATGGCTTCAAAGAAAGCTTTTTTTCTCTCAACGGGTAACACTTTTGAGGAAAGTGAGAGAGGTTATTGTATATGGAGATTTTAGGAAGAGAAGCCTCTTTCATAATTCTAAAATAATTTTTCATTTTTCCCAAAACGGATCATGAAGTAAACTACTAAAACCACAAAACAGAGTTTTTCTCTCAATGACTTTCAGTAGTTTTTTAGCGCAAGTTGGGTCATCAATTTCTCCCACCTCATAATGAATTTAATGAAGGTGAGAGATTTTTTTGTAGCTAATTATGTTAGGAGGTAAAACATCTTTCATTTTTCAAAAATGAGTTTTATATTGCTTAGGAACCCCCTTGGAAGTTGACTTCTAAAAACAGAAAAAGGAGCATACACAGCAGGGTTTTTACCTTCCACTGTAAAACACTTCTTTGATGATTCTTCCTTCCTCTTTTCAATCTGAGTCTTCATTTGTGATCTTAATATTTCCATCAGCAACACCAAAATTTGAAAACCAACAGTATTTACCTCCCAAATACATGTACGAATGGCCCAAAATTCACCTTCAACAGTTTTGTAACGCTGCACTGTTTTTATCTGAAAAATAGGTGTTGAGACAGAGCTTATATATTTTGATCCCTGATAGTTGTTACAAAAATGGATGAGTTTTTTGTAGATAAGAATTTTTATAAGAAAAACCTCTCTCATTTGTTTGAAAACCATCTTCAGTTTTCTGAAATATGCATTATAAAATCATGTATAAAACAGGAAAAATTCTGAATTCTGAAAATAGGTCTCAAAGGAAACTTCGAATCTCCAAATTGGTAGCACTTGGGGCTTTGCTTTCTACACCACTACCATCTGAGACTTCATACATGATCCCATGACTACTCGCACCCTCAAAATTTGGAACCAGTCTAGCCTTACCTCCGAAAAGCATCCATAAGTGCTAAATGATCATCTTCAGTAGTTTTGGAGATAGAATGTCAATCATCTCTTCTTGAACCGCATATGTTTCTTCTGTTCCCCCCAACTCAATATTGGACTCTTGCATCTTCTTAGATTTCCTATTTAAGGGCTTTCTAGGTTTGAAAACAAATGCTGAGACATCCTCCTCAGATTCCAATTTCTTGATTTCTTGGATGGTTTCATTTTCGACTTTCCTTGATCAGATTTTATCACATTTGCCTACACCAAAGGGGATCCTGCAATATCAATGGCTTTTAAAATATCATTTAAATCACCCTTCAAGCTGGAACCTTTGCCTGAAATCATTGTTTTCCCCTTTTCCTTTGCAATTTGGCTCCTAGTAAGTCTCCTTTGAACTAGTTTGCTGGATGACTGTTCTGGTGTTCCTCCTTTAAGCTTAGGTATCTTTCCCTTGGTAGATTTAGGAGTTTTAAGAATGATTACTAGAATTTTAACTACTAAGGTCTTGCTTGCCTATTCTTTTACCTACTTCCTTGGCTTTAATTTAGCATACCTTTTTGCCCTGGTCATTGCAGACCTGCTAGCTTTTGCTGATAAAGTTCCTTTAACCCTAGGGCTAGTGTCTACACCTTGTTTTTCTGCTCCAAAGTCACATACAAACAAAAATGAAAACCAATCTTTGTTGATCCTTTTGAGTTCATGTAGGACTATCAATTTAATTAGACCATGATGAAATAGGAAAGTTTCACATCCTTAGGATTTCAATTGTACTTTATCTGCCATCTTTCCTTCTGAATTCCTGTAACAAAACTGGCCTCATTTGAAACTCTATTGATCAGCCTCGCTTTCCAATGGTGGTCAGCCTCGCCTGAATTATGAATGAGGAAAACCTTGGTGAATGATTCCCAAATTTTATTGTTGAAAACAATTTTGTTTCAAGGGTTTGCATGCAAACTAAGACAGTGAGACTAGCCAACTTCTTTGAATTTTGAAATTATCTTTCATAATGACCCCTAAATTTGAAATGATGAGTTTGGAGAGGTGGCATGCTCGTGGACTGACTTGTGACTGACACCAAATTATGAAAATTCTAACGGGGTTTTACCGGCTTGATGTTTAACAAGATTGTTTTTACGAATCCCTACTTTTGTAGCGCGATACGAAAAGACCAATGTTTTCGTAGTGCAAAACGTAGTTTCAGGACTAATTATGAAATTTTCAAATTTGCCTTGAGCTATGAGTTTCTAACAGGTTGAGGGACTCATGAAACATAGGACAAGGGATGTTAGACTTTATTTGGACATAAAAGAAAAACTAAACCTTTGAGACTCCTAACCTAACACCTACTGATTAAACCATAAAATGACTTGTAGACCTCCTTGTAGGCCTCCTTGAAAGCAGAGTTGACACAATGATGTTTTGAGAATTTTTGGGTGATAACAACAGGGAAGGTGAATGGCAGTCAATTGAGGCCATACACCGGTGATCTAGCTAGGTGAATATATGAGGGAAGCACAGTCTTAGTGCTCTAGGAAGCTAAAAGGAAGTGCGGGACTATAAACTACATTGCCTAGGTCAGAGAGATGTGTGATTGGGGAACTACGCGGAATGAAGAAATGTCACTGAGGCCGTAGAAGCATGCAGGAAACTGTGCTACCAAAGGAAAAACCATGTAGGATAGCTGAAAAGTTATCTTTAAAGTCACTATTCATGATTTGACGATTAAAAAATAGCCAAATGGAGTGGGGGACGTCATTCAAGTGGGAATTTATGGGCAATATCTTTAAAAATCTACCGCCAATCTAGCATTAAGGAACCAATTTTTGGGGGAACGGTTGGATTTGAATACGAAAATTCCTATAAATTATAGATAGTTTCCCAGCAGAAAACACTTTTCATTATGAGAGACTTTGAGTTGTGCTATCTGATGTGCATGAACCATGCATTCTTTGAAGAACTGCTTGATTGCCCAGTGTTCGAATGATTTCCAGAATCCAACCATAAGATCATCCTTGAGATTATGCTAGGACTCGGTCCCACAAAAACCATGAGCATCCAAGAAATGACAACCGAAGGAGCTATTCCAGAGGTGGCTATGCAAATAGAGGGAGCTGCCCTCGAGGTTGCAACTGTGGAACTACTAGCTAAAGTACCTAAGTAACCATGGTCACCCAGGCTGAGGCCTACCTCGACCAAGGAGGGTCCTAAGAGCAAGAAATGTAAGTAGGCCACGACACCGCAGCCGATGCGTGCATCACCTAGAATGTACCCACATAAGGATAAGTCCACCGCGTAGGAAAATGGAAAGGTGGTTGATCTAGAGCCGAAAGAAGAGGTCGAATAAATATCCATGGATGATGGGGATATTGCTATGGAAATGGAGGATGTTGAGGTCGAGGGACCTCACCCCATTTCTAAGCTACCTGACTACATTCCTCTGTGTAGGGGAAAAACAAAGGTGCCAAAGGATATTGATGAGAGTAAGGTCACCTTGCACACACCCCTACTGCTAGACCAAACTATCTTTGAGGGACTATGCTTAAGGCGTGTCCCCCTTCTAAAATTGGAAGACTGGGACTCAGCTGACACGCAGTGTTTCCCTCATTTAGCGACAGACCAACTTATGCACTGTGCCTTCCACAGAAACAATGAAGTGACTACTTTGGAGCCGAGGAAGTGGCTGAAAGGTGTGGACAAGGCATGCCTGCTAAACCTGTTATGGATGTTGTGTTACAATCGTGCACCCATCACAATGATCGTGATCAAGCGGCTGTTGTGCTTGGTGCACGATGGGTGTCTGTGGCTACAGGAGCTGATAGCCATCACTGACATGCTGATCTATAGGATCACGTGGCTGCCGCACTCAAGAGAATACCCAACCATGGCATTTGGTGAAAAGGCTGGTGACCATGCCCTCACTAAGGAAATGAAGGGAAAATTCAAGCTAGTAAAGAAGTCAAGCGGGTACACCATCACAAGTATCTCTGACCCCACGATCAAATTAGCGACGTAGATCTTGGTGGGAAAGATCATATGAACGTGTCCCGATGATGAAGTGCTGGCACTAGTCATAGCCTTAGCGGCCCAGTGTGCAGTGGGAGTTTAATTTAACTAGGCACGCTACCTCTGCGGTGAGCTCCTCATGAACTGCCGCGAGGCGCAAGATCATAATAAGATATTCCAGTATGCATGGCTACTACTTTCCATAGTGTCAGTTGCATGGGAATTACCCAAAGATAGCTAGTTACCTCCAGTCGCATCGGACCTACCGGAGGCAACGAAGTTTGCTTTTCTGTGGGCTACGAAGGATCCTCAGCAGATCAAGGAAAGCAAGATCTTCTAGATCTTGATGGAGATGAGCATCCATATGGCCATCAACCGTAAGCCGTGGTTGTTGCTAACAATTTTGATAAGCTAAAGGAGTATGTGGAATTCAAGGCCGACTTCCACCATGTATGAATATGTGTGTGAAAGGACCCTGAACAGAAGTCGCATGACCTTCCATACCTAGCCAGAGATGACACGATTGCAGTGGTCCTCGACTGTTGGCTGGCATATTGATGCACTACCTTGAACTTGACAGTGGGATCTAGCAAGTCTACCGCACAGTGAAAAAAGGAAGAGGCCAAGCTGAAAATGGAATAGTTGGCCCCAAAGAGACGAAAGGACACCAAGGACAAGGTCGAGGTAGAGTGTGCTACTGCAAAGTAGATGGACGAACAAGTGGAGGAAGAGGAGTGCAACTCTGACCGAAGTCAGACGTCACCCTCCCCAGAGACTAAATAAGGCGATGAACAGACAGAGTAGGTAGGAGCGTGTTATCACTCAGGTTGTCCTTAAAGCTCCTTAAAGGATACGGCCGAGGTAACCACAAACCAATCTTTAGACTGCAGGTCCTAGCCTACCTGCAATCAGAGAGGGCTCTCTCTTTATAATTTAGCTTTGTTTTGGGTTGATTTTAGGCTAGTTATGATTTTCTTGGGTTTTGTTTTGATTTTGGTGGGATGGAGGTTTCTTTCAAACAGAGTTGGGATGCATAGTGTGAGAAGTTCAAACCATTGGGCATGGAGTCATGGAGTAGGCTTGCTGTTGCGTTTTCTTGGTCACAAGAGGAATACAGAGCAGGATAGCTACACATAAAACAATATCTAGCTAGAATAAAGATGGAACGAAGATCAGTGAATGAAAGGCAACTAAGTAGCTCTCATTATGCTAACAGAGGGAAGGTGAATGAACATTTATATAGGAGAAATCAAGGATTCCTAAACAACATTCATATATGAAGGAATTAGCATAAATATGAGCAAATCAGTATTCATATTCAGGACTAATTCAGAGGAAAGCATAGATAAATCACAGAAATTGAGAACATAATACAACTAAGTGAGCTCTGAACTATTCTTTCTTTCTGCTATTTAGATAGTGAAACAATGATGGCATGAAACATATAAAGTGTAAACAGAGATAAGAAACACTTATTGGGCTATGTAGAAGCGTTAGGATTCCATAGTCACTCTTCAGACATTAAAACACAACAGTCAGTTCATCTCCCAAACATTCCAGCGATCTTTTTATAGAGACTTTCAGAAAATACAATGCAAGTCTAGAGGAAGTTATCGACCAACCAAAGCTTTACATAAATACAGAGGGTTGTTTAAATAGAAAATATTTACAAACATCACTTGAACAGGTGTCAAGGGAGAAAATATCTCAAAATATCTATCAAAACAGAGCCAAAATAGATCTGTGCAATAACTGCTCCTAATGCTAAGTGGTGCTGGAAATAAATGCAATAAAATATCTAAAACAGGTGTTCATGAGGGAGCAGCCTCATCAAAATGGCTCTTTAGGGCTGCACAGGGTCCTGTAGCTTCAAAAATGGACTGAAAGAGTGCCTTGAGCCATGCGCTATCCTCTGTGTGATAACTGCGCAATTAAGGAAGCAGCGCTGCTCCAAAAACATAACTGGGTTCATGTGTTTGCCAATATCTGCTTTGAAAACCTTTATCTGTGTCTTCAAGTGGTCTTGCTGCCTTAAATGGCCAAAATCTGTGAGTTGGTGAGCCATTACAGCTCAATGATGCCTTGCTGAATCTACTGGGGTCCCTTTTGCTTCATCTGCCTTGGAAGATCTTCACTGACACACTCCGCCGCTTCCCTGATACTCTTTGACATGCACATGGTCCCTTCTTGACCTCCGAATGCCTTTGAATTGTCCAATCACCCATTTATGGCCGCTGCTCAGCCTTCTGCTGCCTTTGGAGTCGTTATCAGCCCTTGCCGATCAGCGAATGCCTCAAAAATGGTAAAAAATTGCAATCTGGATGACTAGAGGATCATTAGAGGACCGCCGATGTGAAAACCCTGCATTTAGAAGTATTTTGGGCCTGGAGCGATTTGAAAATGGCTGAGAAAAGCATCGTTCCTTTGTAATTGGGCGGGTGCAGGCACCGCATGATTAAATCTTTGAAAAAGGCCTATTTCATTAAATAGGCAGAAAAGACTTAAAAACTGCAAAATTGATGAATTTTTGGCTCTGCCGCAACACTTATTCATTTCTTTAAATCGTGGCCGTTGGATCCGGCGCGGACCAATCCAACGGCCCAGATCATATTGCTATATCGCATCGGGGCGGACCAGGGGGTGGCACATAAACCATCGCCGAAATGCACGGACTCAATATGCTATAGGCCCTTCCTTTTATTTGGAATCACGTCTGGCCCATCAGCGATGTGATATCGGCAGACTTACAAGAATTTGGTTTGCAGACCCGAAATGCTAATATACCATGCTTTATTGTTATTTCGGCTCCGCCAGTCGGAGCGATACATGGGGAGTGCTGCGATTAAATCAGGGCCATTGATCTGGGGACCCGATCCGACGGCTGGCGCTAAATCGCATCGGGGCGGACCATTGGTCCCAATACATAAAACCTCCGAAATGTCGCGGACCCAAAATGCTTATATGCCCTTTCTTTATGGAGATCGGGTCCGGTCCGTCGGCGATTTCATATCGGCGGATTTTAACAAAATCAATATGCGGACCCGAAATCCCTTAAAACTGCCCTTTATAACTTTTTAGCTCCGGAATATCGGAGCTTTCCCATTTCATTGCACAAAGGCCTCCTTTCGAACCCGATAATTTTATATGCTGCATTTTATTAAAACTTCGGCTCTCGAATAAGCAATGCTATATATGGGGCCGCGACTTAATAAAGACCGTTGATCTGAGGGCCCGAATGGACGACCGCGATTAAATCGGCATTTCGCTATTGGCGGGGACATGGGGCAGGACTTTATATTATTGCGATCGCCGAAATGGGAGATCGCCGACAAGATCTGGGCCCTTGATCTGAGCGAGGGCGATGGACGGCTGCGATGTGATATTGTTTAAAAATGCGGGTTTTTACGTTATAACATAAGTTTTATAAAAAACTTGAGTTTAAACGATAAAACAAAAAAGGGGAGTTGCGATAAAAAAGAGTATATGCGGGATATATGGGAAAATATAATGGAGGAAGCCTCCGATAGAGATATCGCATCGAGGGGGGGGGGGAATCGATCGGAGGAGGGTTTATATGTATATAAGGGGGCTATAAAGCATCGGAAGGGTTTTTTGCCTTTGAAGAAAGGTAAAATGAAATCGGAGGAAGGTTGTTAATGCATCGGAAGGGGTCCGAAGCATGGCGAGAGGGTTTTGAGCCTTGAAAAAGGGTTAAAACATGGATAATGGAGGATTTGCATAGATGAAAGGAGGGATTTTATGCATAGGAAGGGGTCCTAATGCATTTGGAAGATGGTTTGAGGGGGGAAGTGAGGGCTCTTGCTCAGTTTCAGGTAAACTTAGCAATTCCCAAATGTACTTATGGTTATTTTTCAACCAAGGGGAGGGGATAAGTATATAGGGGAGTTATAGAGATAGTTTTAGTAGGGGAAGGAAAAAGAGATAGGGAGTTACATAATAAAGTTAGTAGTTAATATGGTAATGATGAGAAAAAGTGCTAAGAATGAAGTCTTAGGCTATCAATGGGGGAAAATGACTGATAGAAGAAGTGTAAACATTCCTTTAGTGAAGCAGATCTTCACCAAGGCAGATGATATGGAGAATGATGAATCTAAGAGGTATCAAGCAGATCTTGACCTCTTTAGGGGATGTTAGTGAGTGATTTGGGAAAGAGGGAGAAGGGGAAGTTAGACATGCATTTCTTGAAGTCCTCCAACTGAAAAATCACCTTCAACTTGTGATATGATAGATATAACACTTGACAATATGAAATGGATCACAAGCCATGATTCTGCAACCACAAAGCTACCTACCCGGCCTATTCACCTAGCATTTTCTCTTCTTTTTGGTTTGGGTGCACTTGAACTAGCATACCCAGCTTTTTGTTCTTTTCTTCTTGTTGTCCTCCTATCTACAACTACTCTTATTGCATCCAGGGGCTCAGATTAAGCTGTTGAGCACCCTTGTTTCTCTACCTATCTGCAAATCTGCCAAGATTAAGCTGTTTGGACAGATGTCCATTCTCTATATTCTCCAACAGGAAATTGAAACCTAGGGAGGCCAAGATTAAGCTGTTTGGACCTCCCTATTCTTGAAAACTGATCAAAATGGATTACTCATCAAAACTGGAACACAGCAGTGGCATTTAGACTAGCACACTCTCATGGATACTTCTCTGGCCATCTGTAGCAAATATGGAGCATTGCAGCAAGCAAAGTATGAAATATTTGGCATGTAAAGATGTCGATCATGAAAGATGATTAACCTGCTGCAGCAGGAGGCTAATAGTGACTCCACTTGGGGATGGCTTTTCCTTGTGACAAGCCAAGAACAGCAGGTCAGAATGCCTTGATCCTCTGTAGTTGCTGTTAATTGAAAATTTCTTCTGTGCTAACTGTTGAATGACTAGAACTTTAACTTCTGAATGCAACACTCCTCCTTAACTGAAATACTGTGAAAAATAAAGCATCGCCTGCTTTCTTCTGCGTGCTTGATATTGCATACACTTTTGCTTGAGAACTGCCTTGTGAAATAAACACAAAAAGGGAATAAAACTGGAGCTCTTCTTTTCTTGTCTTTGAAAGGGTGCTGAAGTAAAATGAAAATCCTCCTTTCTTTTTGATACTGTTGACTTGAAGACTACAAGTTGCAAACAACTTCTTCTTAACATAAATCACTGTGATATGACAGTGCTGCTCTTGCTGTTTTGCTGAGATTACTGTAGAGACAGAGCTCAAAAATAGAGGACTTGCATTGGCTGTGTCTTCACAAACTTTGTTGCTGCTCCTCTAACAATCGGACTATTTATAAAAATAAAAACAAAAGTGCTGGTATATACAAATATCAATGTACAAAGAGATATATACAAAGCTGCGTTATGTTCAACAAAAGGGATCATGATAATGCTTCAGCATACGACCATTTACAAGGCCTTCTTCAGCAGTGATGCCCTCTACAGATTTGAGGAAATATGTGTTATTTCCCTGAACAACAGAAATAACAAATGGCCCTCTCCAAAGGAAATCAAATTTTGCATGTTTTCCCTTGTCTTCTCTTCGTGAGTCCCACCTTAGAACTTTGTTGCCAACAGAGAAATTCTCAGCCTTAGTCCTCTTATCAAACATCCTTTTGAGCTTCTCTTGCATAATTTGAGCTCTGTCATAGACTTGCTCTCTTGTCTGCTACAAATGAATTGTTTGGTTTATCCTCCTTTGTATATCATTTGGCTCAGCTTGAATCTCTTGCAGCAGCTTGATAATAGGAATGCCCAGTGATGAAGGAAATCTAGCCTCCATGCCATATACTAGCTCATAAGGGCTCATCCCAATGGATTTCTTGGTTGACAATCTGTCTGCCCATAGGGCATTTGTGAGCTTTCTATGCCAGTTCTTCTTGTTTTCTTCTAAGGAACAAGAAAAAGGTAATTTACCCAAATTTTCTCATTATATTGTTGCTCATTGTAACATTGGATTGCATGAGGATGTATTTATCATTGCATTTGCATCTTGGAGTGCCACATACCACATGAAATTTTAAAGAGAAGCATTTAAATAATTTGATAACAACATTGATGGCATGGTATATTTTGTTGATAGGTCCAATCTCAAGCCTTCATGGATTGGAAAAATAAAACTCAAGCTTCTCAGACTATCTAATTTTATCTTGCATGATATCCTCTATTTTTCCCATTTGCAGAGAAACCTATTGTCCCTTGTACATGTATGACAACAAGGTCATTCCATCCACATTTTTTATGGAAAGGTTGAGATAAGGAGGGATTCCAACAAAAAATTTGTGATGACTGGAGAGGAAGACACTACAACAAAATACCTTCTAGCAAAGGTACAAAAGAGGTTTTTAGTGTTATGAAATTGGCAAAAATTGTTTAAAAAACATTTTCTAAAACATATGTTTGTGATAGTGGAGATTATAATAGAACTTCATCACAAGTGAAAAAATATGGGTTACTAAAGATTTTAGCAGATGTTTTTTTTGAGGTGTGCTTAATGGGAAAAGTGGCACCCGTGCGCTGCATATATGAACATCACTGAGACAACATAAATAATGAAACACACTAAGGCGTTGAGTGCAAAGAACATCAATGCTTCAAATGTATACTGCCATGGTGCATATATATCAAAAAATTACTCAGTGCATTCTTTTAAGGAATGACACTGGGGAACACAAAAAATTATTGTAGACCTCGTGCTTTTATTTAAACTGGCAGTTCTGATGTGGATTGTTTGTATCAACGCACCGATGCAATAAAATTATAAAAGGATCTGTGTTGTTAAATTTAATAATTCTCTAGGGATGGAAATGATATTTTGTTGGACCGAGGCATTAGCTCTCCGAAAGCACTGGTGCATTAAGAATTGCAATGCATTGGGGCATTAATTGCAAACAATATCGTTTCCTGAAGAGCTAAATGCCCTGATGTTGTCATTTTCTGAAAAGGAACCGTTCATGCAAAAATGATGTCATCATGGTGCTTTTATATAACATAAAGCATGGCTGTGTGTTTATATTATGGAGACACCAATTTTTTGTATGAGGTTTTCTCCTTTTTGGAAACATCGACCTATGACAATGCAATTATTGTATTTTTCTAAATCCATTATTCATTGAAAAATCAACATATATTTTATAAAAATATTCATATAAATTAAAACTTTACTAGTGCATTTGTGTATGATGTTTGGATTAATTTGTTAGATTATCTAATTTCGTATCTCTTCATTATAATATTTAATCATCCATATATTTAATGAGTGGTGTAACATTTGACAATGACATTGGATAACACAATAGATTCAATTAAATGTATATTACTATATATTAATAAGAGGTTATTTGTCATACAAAATGAGACTGTTATGGGTAACTCCTTGTCTTTAAATCAAGACACCATGTACATTACATTAGAAAAATGACTCATTTCCATAGACAATTATTTCAAAAAATACAAAAGGTTGCATTGATATCCAAATAGATCATCATTCTTTGTTGTAACTATTGTTAGTGATCGAGCTACCTCCATGACTTAGGTTATTTGGATGAATGCTTTGTTCATTGCATTGATTGTTTTCATCTTCTTCGTATTGTTCCATCTGCAAACATAAAAATAAAGTGTAATGAGTATATCTACATTGGTGAGAATAATTAAAATTGGAATAAATAATATACATCAACGTAAATAGAATAACAATTTACCATAGAAAGAAGTGACTCATAAGTTGTACACATGGTTTCAAAACCAAGTGTCATGCCTTGTTGCAACAAGTCTTCTACTGTCATAGCTCCACACTTTGTTTCCTGAACATTTTAAACTCCATTATAAGTCATAGTTGTAATATAAAGAATTTTTTTGTTCTATTAATTATAAACTTAGATAATTAAAACAACATATATACTTACAAATTCCACAATTAATTTTTTATATGCCAACATATATTCAGAACTGATATTTAACCCAATTCCAATCAATTCATTCGATGGCTCTTCTTTGTATGTTAACACCTATTTGAATACATTCAAGGATGGTTGTTGTAAACCAACATAAAATATACAAACATGAAACCTTGAGTTCTTGTAAGGAAATATTAATAAATACTCACAAACATTGTTATCAACCCTTTTCTCCATTTTCATCCTGTTTTATGTGTTGAATGAGTTCCATTTTGTTTTATTTTCTACAAGAAAATATGTGAAAATAAATATGTAATGCTAACTTATTTTTTTATGTGTACAAAATAAATCATCATTACATACATTTTAAGCACTTTGATTTAGATATTGATCCTCCTGTGATACAATTATGTCCATTTCTTTGACCATCCCCTTGTACACCTTTTTGGACATTCTTACTGACATGTTTCACATATGATCTCATTGATCATTTGGGATTTTCATAATCTTCCTGAAGAAAGTAATAAACTATTTTTATATTGATATATGAAAACTATATATAACAAAATTGATATTAATAAATGAATGGTTTTTAATAATATATACATATAATTGTAGAATATCATTTTCATTAGGAATATTACGTTTTGAATAATCATTTTTTGTTGTTGTATGCTTTTTATCTTTCAAATCTAGCATGTCTAATTGACCATTACTCTATAAACACTTCCTGTAGTTTAGATATAGTTTGGTTATTGGAATCATTGGACTGATTTTTTGCATTTTAAGTGGAAAATCATCCATACGTTCGTTCCACCAAATCTCTCATAGTTTTGTAAAAAATTCCACCCCTTTCATTAACCTCCAACACCACTCCATAAGAGCTAAGGACCAATTCTTCGTCATTTACATGTTCTATAAATTTTCTTTTCTTCAAATGACATTGGTCTTTTCCTTTCTTGTTTCTCGTTGTAGAACACTAGACATATATGAATTAATAAATTGTTTAAAACATGTTATATAATATTATTAAGTATATTATTAATGAAAATTAAAAAAAACCCATATTGAATAGTATTTTTTCATTCACCTAATTCATTCTTCTACAATTTTATTATTAGGATTTAACACTCTTCTGCACTTAGATTACAAATAATCTTATCGACCTTATTCTTTTTGTGGCTTTTCATGACACACACTAACCAATACATATTAGTTAAAGCTACATATAGCTCAAGCATATTAATTTTGTAAAGAATTCACAAAGAACTTGCCTTCTCTATTTTTTTTTATGTGCTACCATTGTGTTGATCAACATTTTTGTTACTTGACACCTTCTTGGGAATTTTTTATCAATATACAACTTGTACCATTAAATACATAAGAAATTAAATAAAATACATAAATCAAACAATTCTCAGCTTAAAAGAGCTTTGGTAACGAGTGTGTTTAGGTCATTAAACACACCCGTAGTTTAATTGTTCAACACCCTCAACACGAATTGGTTTTTTCAAACAGTTTTAAATTATGACGGTATGATTTTTAATAATAAAGACACAAAATGACTTAATGCTGCTACTTGGTAGAGGCGTGTTGGTGTGTTGTACTACACTTAGGGAACCGATAAACTAATTGGATAGAAACAACATGGTTATAATATGTCAGTGTGTTTTATTACACAAGGCACATCGGTGTGTTATATTACATTAGCGCACTGTGAAACATATGTCATGTTTTAAAAAATGGACAAGGCCAATAGGGTTTGGATCTAATTCAATAAGCGACCCCCCTACTTTACATTTCAAACACCATATATATTGTAAGCACATAGACCAATTAAACCTAAAATGCCTAAAATAACAAACCCTAATTTTCAAGTGGTTGAGGGTGTTAAACCCTTAGGTGAAATTTCGTAGTCACATAAGAAAGAATAAGAAAGGTTTTAAGGTAAGTATCGGACTTTTTTACTTTTTTTTTTTCTGAATTTTAATTAAATTTAAATAGGAACAAAGATCCTAAAATATTTACTAGTAAAATCATTAGTAAATTTGTTATGGTGTAGGGTTTTAATTTTTTTTTACTATGAATTGTGGTTAAATATAACAAAAATTGTAAAAAAAAATTAATAGTAAAATCAATAGTAAAATTTAAATTTTTTGCTATGCAAGGTTTTGAGTGAATCACCATACCTTTCAAATTTTGATCTTTTCGCGATTTCCAAATATTTTGTTGCTCCATAGTACTCCCAATATGTGTCTCCTACAAATGACCTCTCTTTTAATTAAACCCTAACATAATTGCAAAGACTTTTATTAGTAAAATCAATGATAAAATTTAAAATTTTTACTATGCGGGGTTTTGAGTGAATCACCATAGATTTTAGCTTTTGATCTTCTGAATAGTTCTGCTACTCTAAAGAATTATGTTGTTGCACAATTCTCCTAGTGTGTCTCTCTTGGAAATCACTCCCTTGAAATTTCGGGAAAATAATGAAATAGTGAATAACTTTTTACTATTTAAAAGACTTTATCAAATTAGATTTCAAAAAATCTATTGTGGCTCTTTTTTAATTTAAAAAAAGAAAAGAAAAAAGAATTTTTTTCTCACTTGATCGGAACATCGGTGCATTCAATAGAAAAGAGCATTTCTGGGTTCATAACTAAAACGCACCGAGATTGCGAGAGCACCAATGTTTTTTAACTCACTAAAACGATACATTTTTTTTTTAATTTTCAAAATCCCAAAAATGGTGTGATTAATATTTTAATGGAATGGTGCGACTTGTATGTAAATGAATTGGTGTTGTGATTTTTATAAGAAAAATTACATGGTAGAATTCATTTTTATTTTCAAAAGATCGAAAACAAGTGAAAATCAGTGTTATTTTTATTTAAACGCATTGGTGCGTTTTTGTACAAGAGCACTGATATGATAACATATTTTATATTTTTTCAGAATGTCAAAAACTGGTGTGAGTATTAATTGAATGCCTCAGTGCTATTATGATTTAAATGCATCGGTGTACTTTCTTCTGATAAGTGCACCAATAGGGTTTGAAATTTATCTAAAATATTATTTTCAAATAAAATGGCATATTAATCTCTAACTATCCTTTAGGACACATACAGATGAATTATAATAGTTCATAGTACACATTTTCTACTTGAAGTCACCTTATTCTCGAAAAATGGTTAGAAAAATATATTGAAATTGAAATTGTTGTAATATGGTTCTCGAAATTAATTTTAGATATGCAAACATAATTTTATTTCAAACTTTTCTCAAATGCAACAAAAAAATTTCAATAATATCCAATGGCTAATTGTTCAAATTCTAGCTCATTCCTTATTGTTGATCAAATTCCTTCACGGATTTCTCCCTTTCCGTCTCCAATAAGTTCATATTTTATTTATATTTTTATTATCTAATTGATTTTATTTTTTAATCCATGTCAATTTCAATAAAAATGTATCCAAATTTGTAGGATCCTAATTGAGAATCGAGTTTAGATTCATAAAATATTCATCCATTTCAAAAAAAATTGGAAGCTCTTATCAGGAGAAACATATCGCAAGTAGTTGGTAGATGAAAATTGACAACCTATTCACCTTTCCAATTGGAACATGACATCTTCCAGCTACAATCTTGGACCAATGATGGTAATAACTGTTTGGTATAATGTAATTTCAACAAACCAATTTCATTGACGTTCTTACGAATATCACTGATATTGTACTAATGATGTTCAATATTTTTTGAAATTAGGATTCTATTGATGATGAGTGACCCACCTACCATCTTCCAGTGTACCATACTACAATGTCATCTTGAGAGAAGGACCCATTAATAGAAAGACTGGTAGACGAAGCACACAAATATTGGTTGACTCAACCACCTATTCCATTCTCACTACATATTGATTCACCAATTAGAAATGAATACAACAATAGTAGTTATTCATCACAAGTTGGCAATGGAGGAAATCAAATGGAGGTTGGCATGGATGATTACTTACGGGATGCGACTTCGATGGAGACAATTTTGTTAGATGAATTATAGAACAATGATCTCGGGGATGATTTTGATATCACTAATACCTTATTCAAAAGCCTGAAATATGCTTCCACCACCCCTCTCTTTGGACTTAGTGGAAAGTCAAATTCTACTTAGTTCAGGATAACAATGTTGTTTTACAACTCAAAAGCAAGGTTTTGGCATGTAAAATCCATGTTTCTTGATAATATTGAGGTAATTCACCTGCATGATCAATCAAGTCCCTTATATTTAAAGAAATTTTGTTACACAATCAACATTAAAAATGATTGATTTTAGGAATGTTAAATATTGACATTGTACAGTTATATTCCCTGCCAACTATAGGTTATTCAATGATAAATTTATTTCATGTGATAATGTCTTATCGGGTAGTTGTGATGAGGAAAAAAGTTGTTGAAAATATTGTATTTCGACTACATATCATATCATGCATGTCTAAATGATTGTATTTTATATAAAGGAGAATATGCATCCAAAGAGATATGTTCGAAATGTGGACATGAAAGGTAATAAAATTCAAGAAAAGGCGTAAATCACATGGTCCTCATAAGATATTGATGCACATACCTATAATCCAAAGTATTAAAAGCCTCTTTCCTTGCAAAGAATTAGCTATGTTGCAAGGATGGCATGCCTCAAACATAAGTGAGTCAAGACTTATGCACATCCCAATAGATTCAATATCCATGAAGCATATAGAGGATACATGGCCCAAAATAATCAGGGATGAAGTATGAAGCCTATGACTCAACATAGCCATGGATGGTGTCAACCCATATTCCCTCAAAAACACCAACTACTATGTTTGGCCTATAGTAGTGCTTGATATAAATATCCCCACATGGTTGCCTGTGAAGAATTAACATCTTATGTTGGACCTCATAGTCCCTGGTTGAAGACAAGTGAAGAATATGGATGTCTACTTGAAATAATTGGTAGATTAATTGAAATAATTATGGTAAGGGATACCTGTGTACAATGTATGAAGACCCATCACAATAGAGAGTAGTTTTACATTGTATGGAATATGTGCTTATAACATACATGATTATCTAGGATTAGAAGTATCCTCTAGTAAATTAAATTTTTATTGATTTATTTATATATATAACAATATTGTTTCGCATATATTTAATTTATTCGCTGCAATTATTCTGATCTTCATGGTCGCTAATGTGCCAACTTCTAAAAAATAAGTTTGCAAGTCTTGTAACCAAAGGGCAACATGGATGTAAATGTTGTGGATATTCTTTGAAGGATATGTGGTCTAACCACCTACAAAAGCTAGTTTATTACTGCTCCAGGGTATTCCTCCCTAAAGAACACCCTTATAGAATAGGAACATCCAATTTCAATGCTAAACCAGAGAGAACCCAAAGGCCTACAATAATGACACCAGTTGAATGACTTAGAGCATATGAGAGAGAGAAGGAGGAGTTTGTACAAATTTTTTATTCAAATGGGGAGCCTTTGTTCGATGATCTAAAATTCTTCAATACTTATGTTGAGAAATTTTCTATTGGGATGAAAATAAAATCTTTCTTTTATGACCTCCCATATTGGGAACATCTTTAGATTGCGCACTTACTAGATCCCATGCATATATTTAAAAAAAAATCATATTCTTTATGGAAGCACATATCATTAAAATAAAATGGCACATTGGTTGTTAGGAGAGATCTTATTTCTTCAAAAACTAAAAAGAAACATTAGCCAAGACAAGAAACTAGAGGAGAGGCTAGTCCCTCTTGGTCTTTCAAAGAAGGTGATGTCCCATGGATTTTGAAGAAAGATGATATTTTTTTGGCAAAGATTTAATGAGTATGAGGGTGCCTTCTTTATACAGATCTTCAATATGGCACTGCTTCACTATGGAATATGTTGGCATTATGGTACATGTGTTCTCCTTGATAGCAACCCAAACACAAGTCGGTTCAGAATTGATAAAGGGAAACTCATATTGTAACAGGTCAATTCAGAGGTAAAATAGAAATGGCATAAAAGAATAGGATGATGGAACAAAGGATTACAAACTAGAATCAAGCAATTGAAGAAAAATAATGATTTAAGTTGTATATGCTAATTCACCTAGTCCAAGTAGTGTATACAAGTAGGTTCACATAACAAGAGGAGCGTATACGTATGCAAACACTTTCACAGAAAGAAAAGCGTGTATGGGATGGAAAATTAAGGTTAAGGAATACCAAGGGTAAATACCATGGTATTAGCCCACAATATTGAGTGGAGTAAGGATTACTTGATCCCATCTAATAATACCACAGGTTCTAAGCGTTTCTTTTGTCTAAGGTCTTGAGAAGGGCTCTAATTATATAAGGAGGAGAAGATCAAAGGGCTAAGTGTGTGAGTGAAAGGGATTTTCATGAATAATTCTATCTGAAGTACATTTTGGGTTGTAAGGGCTATGTTTATGATATAAATCTGAAATATCTTGTGCAACCTTGGATACAATGTTGGAACAGGATCATAAGACTTGAAATGAATTATCATTGTATGATACGATAATGGACAATCTAGATCTAATTGCTAACACATGTTTTATACATTATATGTTGTGATCTGGGCATATCTAAAGTTTGGAATAGTTGTGAAGTTATAAGTTATAATTTGCATATATATATGCTAGTTCGCCTTGGTGAAGGCGCATATACACATTGGTTCGGCACTTCCAACTAGCGTATGCAGAAGAAAATCTTATTTTTCATAGATGACTGATATATTTCATCAGTGTTGTTGTTTTATTATTGTTTGTCAATCATGTATTCTTTAGATATAAAAGGAAAACTGATTGTATAAGGAGATAAAGTCTGGTTGATTGATTGATTGAGTTAGAAGGTTGATCTTTGCTAATATGTGTTTAGAACTTTGTAATATGACAGTAGATCTTCAAAATTTCTTTGGGCCATACAGTTTAATGTTCATAAGTTTTATGATTTAGTATCTTTAGAGGTATACACATTTTGGGTTACAGGCAGTAGCGTATACATGCAAATTGGCTTCATTGAAGTAGCATATACATTCAGACATATGAGTTTTGAGGTTGCAGTTGGTTGTGGTTAATGATGCAATATTATGGGTTCAGCGCTGTGTTCTAGTCACAATGATCTGGTTGTTCAGATTGACTGATTATTGATGTAGTTGTAGTTGATGGTTGTAGTATAGTGTTGATTGATTTTGAGCTGCAATGTTACTGATGGGTCCAGTATGAAAATTTGATGAAACATGAACTACATATTGTGTTGTTGTGTACCAGGAGTATCCAATCTGAAAATTTATGAAACATGGTCCCTGGAGGAAGAGTGAAGATAGTATCCTTTTGTAGGTCGGTGCCTACATACTGGTAAACATATCAGCTAGTACAAGAGCTAGAGGGTTGGAGGTCCCTTCCAGTAGAAGCTAGAAAACAAGTGAAGGTTGTAGCCTTCAGTAGGTAGATGCCTACGTACTGGAAAAAGTCTAAACCAATACAAAACTTGTAAACATTTTTATGATAAGAAGGCTGAAGACTAAGACGACAATAGTGGTGGTTTCTTTCCCACATTGGGTTTCCACCTAAAAATCCTAATGTTCATGTGTGCTTCTTATGTGTGTTGACTTATTCTATTCTTACTACATCTGTTTACTGCTTAGTAAATACGTCACGCTCTGATTAGTTGTTTATCAAAGTTTATTTTCTATACACTGGCTTCATTCATAGTGCAGACATAAGCTTGTTGGTTTCTGTAAAATAACATATACAGTTTGAAAAAGGAAATAATTATTGTGAAAGTTTAAATATTGATTCACCACCCCCCTCAGTATTTTTCCCAACAATTGATATCATAGAAAGTCCTTCAGAAGAAGCTTGGTCGCTTGAAGGAATATTTCTCAAGATGAGAAATCAGAAAGGAATGGGATCTATCAGAACACTAATCTTCAATGGAAATAATTTAACATTTTGGAAGACAAGAACCAGATCCTATATTTAGTCACTCGGAGCTAATGTTTGGGAAATTTTGAAAGGAGGATACCAATATCCAGCATAAGTCCCCACAGATCCAGCAGAGAGGAAAGGATATGAAAACAATGTGAAAGCCATCAATGCATTATTGGGAAGTCTATCAGAATCAGAATTCGTCAAAGTCATGCATGTCAACACAGCCAAAGAAATATGGGGAAAAATCATTCAGACTTACGAAGGATACTCCCAGGTAAGATGTGTTAAGCTCCAAACTCTCATAATTCAATATGAAACTCTCAAGTTGCATAGTCATGAAAGTATTGCTAGTTACTTTTTACAAGTAGATGAGATTGTAAATCGTATGAATAATCTGGGTGAAGAAATAAAGGAGGCTACTATAGTAGAGAAAATTTTAAGATCTCTATCTTCTAAATTTGAGTCAAAAGTATCTGCCATTGAGGAGAAGCAAGATCTACAATATGTTACTGTTGCTCAACTTCATGGAATTTTAACTGCCTTTGAAATGAGGAAAGGAGGTCCATCAAAAATCAAAGAAGTCGCTTTCAAAGGTTATTCAAAGGGAAAAGAAAATGAAGATCTCAAGGAATCAGGATATATATCAAAAGAAGATGAGGTAAAATTTGTGAAGAAACTTCAACTGGGTACCGGAAGATTCAAGGTAATCTTCCCTTGAAATGCTTTTCTTGTGGTAGAGTTGGACATTATGCTACCAAATGTCCTCATAAAGATAACCATGACAAAGGAAAGGATTCTGCAAAAGGTAATAGCAAAAAATTTTGTTAATAGAAGATGTTATTATACTCATGAAGATAGTGATGGCTTGTCTAATAGTGATGAAGGTGAATCTGAACAAGATATTAAACTACTCATGGCTTATGAAAATGATGATTTTATGGATGCCTTAGAAGTAGAATATTTTCTTGAAGAAATCACTCATCTTAAAATTTGTTTGGAAGAAAACAATATGGTCATAGACACTTTGACACGTCAACTAACTGAAAGGGAAAAGCACAATGAGATATTAGAATCTAAGAAATGGACTTTAGAAGACAAAATATTTGAATCTTAGATTTTCTAAAGGATCAAAAACCTTAGATGACATCATCAATGTTCAAAATTCTCCTCTTATAAAGACTGGTATTGGATACACTGGAGAAAAATCCCAACCAGAAAAGACTTTAGCCACCACCAAAAGCTATCTTGACGTAGCAAAAACTAGTGAACAATGTGTCAATCCTAAAAAAAGGCCTAAAGGTAATCCCGAGGTAAATCATGATCATTTTACTCCAAAGATGAAAATCAATAGAAGCACCAACCAAAAGGTGAACAATACCAAAAGACTTTATGATCACATAAAATTCTTCTTTCATGGACAATGTTTTTCATGCCATAACTTTGGTCATAAGGTTGCTCAATGTGTTACAAAACTCTCATGACTAGAGAAGCAAGAAAACAAAGGAGCATGACCGGAATCAAGAAGATCTCTTATAATAAATTTTCTTCTCTTGAAGATGAAATTGAATGTTCATTTTTGAAATAACTTTGGTCATGAAGAATCTGAATGCAGGAGCAAATTTTGACCAACATATCAAAAGGAGCAAACATCATCCAACTCCAACGTATCGAAAAAGAAGGAACTACCGTCAGAAAGATATTGCATAGCTCTGTTTGCAGAAGGACAAGAAAATAAGTGGTACATTGATAGCGGATGCTCAAAACACATGCTAGGTGATAAAGATAAATTCATTTCATTCAATTCTTTAGAAAACGAAAAGAATGTCTCTATTGGAAATGACACACCAGTTGTCATTAAGGATAAGATTATGTCTTTCTAAAAGAAAAGTTTAAAGATGGAAATGTTATGTATGTTGATGGTTTAAATAATAACTTACTGAGTGTTAGTGAAATGTGTGATCAAGGAAATTAATTTGTCTTTCAATCAAAAGAATGTGTGGTTCATGAGATTGACACGAGGAAGACCATAATCAAAGGTACAAGAACTCCAAGAAATATATATATACTAAAAGGAGGTCAAGAACAATTTTATCTAAGAAAAATAGAAGAGAACTGGTTATGGCACAGAATATTGGGGCATCTAAGCTTTTCTCAAATAAGAAAATCATGCAGGCTCAAGGTGGTTCGTGATCTTCCATATATCATCATCCCAGAAAATACCATCTACAAACCATGTCAATTCGGTAAGCAAACTAGAGTTCAATTCAATGCCAAAGAAGTATCAGCAAGTAAGCCTCTTGAACTCATTCATACTTATTTGTGTGGGCCAACAAGGAAAAAGTCATCTCGTGGAGAAGAATACTACATTTTATTCATTGATGATTTTTCTAGAATGTGTTGGATTGGTATCCTAAAGCATAAATATGAACCATTTGAAAAGTTTAAGGTCTTCAAAACTTTAGTTGAAAATGAATTACATTTAAAAATCAAATGTCTCAGTTATGACCGGGGAGGAGCATTCATATCAGATGATTTTTTTGAATTTTGTGAACAACATGGAATAAACAGACAGTTCTTTGTTGCCCGAACTCCTCAACAAAATGGCATGGTGGAAAGAATGAATAGAAGGGTTCAACAAAGGGATCGAGTTATGCTTGATGATTCTAGAACTCTTGACACCTTCTATGGTGACCCTACACATACTGCAGTAAATATTCTCAACAAAGCTCATGTATGTGTAAATAGTGATCAAACTCCATATGAACTTTGGTATGGTAAGCCTCCTACTATAAAACACCTCAGAGATTTTGGAAGCTAATGCTTCATCAAAAAGACTGATGAAAAACCTGGTAAATTTGAACCTAGAGCAAACGAAGGAATATTTCTTGTTTATTCATCTAGAAGTAAAGGATACAAATGTTATAATAAGAGACTTTGAAAAATTGTTGAATGCATTGATGTTATAATCGATGAAGCATGCAGAAATCCGAAACAAGT
Source organism: Pinus tabuliformis (assembly GCA_031772625.1). NCBI lineage: Eukaryota > Viridiplantae > Streptophyta > Pinopsida > Pinales > Pinaceae > Pinus > Pinus tabuliformis. Next base: position 1,498,777,011 of record CM062819.1, on the reverse strand, counting down.
GATATCAGCAAAGGAAGATGATAATGATGAATACGGTGAATTCTTTCCCGTATCAAATCGAAATGATATAGAGGAAGAAAGAAATGAAGAATCAGAACAAGATACATCTAAAAGGGAAAATGCTCCATCGAGTTATGTTCAACAGAATCATCTAGAATCTCAAATTCTAAGAGAAAAGTGGTTGTGGAGTATAGACAAGAAGAACTCTTGTAGGATCTCCCAGTTATATAGCATTACTATCCTCCATATAACCACAAAATGTAAATGAATCTAGCAGAGACGAATGTTGGGTTAAGTCCATTGATGAAGAACTTGACCAAATTGAAAATAATGATACTTGGGAATTAGTTCCTAGACCTCATGATAAAAATGTTATAGGAACAAAATGGATATTCAAGAATAAGTTGAATGAAAATGGAGAGGTTATTAGGAGTAAAGAAAGTCTTGTTTGTAAAGGGTATGGTCACTAAGAAGGTATACACTTTGAAGAAACATTTTCACTTGTTTCTACACTTGAAGCCATAAGAACGTTTCTTGCTTTTTCAAGTTTTCGAGAATTCAAATTTTATCAAGTGGATGTAAAATATGCATTTCTTAATGGAGATTTAGAATAAGAAGTATACATTGAAGAACCAGAAGGATTAATTTTTGGAAATGATTCAAATATGGTATGCAAACTCAAAAAGGCTTTATATGGACTAAAACAAGCTCCAAGGGTATGGTATTATTGTCTTGACAAATATCTTCAACAACAAGGCTTCACAAAAGGATATGCATATAGAAACTTATATAAAAAAATTGAGACTGATAAACTGCTAATTATTGTTGTTTATGTTTATGATATCGTCTTTGGTAGTAATCAAGAATCTATGAGTCAAAACTTTGCTATTGTTATGCAACAAGAATTTGAACTGTCTTTACTTGGAGAACTAACCTACTTTCTCGGTCTACAAGTGCAACAAACAAAAGATGTCATCTTTCTTTCACAGACAAAATATCTCAAGCACATTCTCAAGAAGTACATAATGGAAGATTCCAAACCCATTATGTACTCCAATGGTAATAGGATGTAGTCTAATTTTTAATGATGAATCTCCTATAGTGAATCAACCATAGTACAGATCTATGATTCGAAGTCTACTTTATCTAACATGTACCGAACCAGATATCATGCATGCAGTAGGAATTGTTGGAATATTCCAAGCCAATCCAAAGGAATCACATCTTTAGGTAGGAAAAAGAATATTCAAATATCTCCAAGGAACTCAAGACTTCGGTCTATGCTCCATCTTGGTGGACACAACTACTATGGATGATGCAAACATTACAAGATATTAAAATCACATGTTCTCCACCCATCTCCATTCTATGTGATAATACCAGTGCTATCGGTATTTCAAAAAAATCTAGTCATGCACTCGAAGACCAAGCACATACCCATTAAGTACCACTTTCTACGAGAACAAGTGCTTGAACAAAAGGTTAAATTGGAGTATGTTCCCTCCAAAGAGAAAGTTGTTGATATATCTACCAAACATCTTCCCAGAGAAGCATTTGAATATCTCGGAGAAAATTTGGGAGTTGTTTCTGCCTCATCCTATTGTTAAAACTAATTTTCAGAGGAATGTTTCCTATACATTGATTTCATGAAACAGAGTCATGTATATACATGAGTTTTTATGTCCATAGTAGTGTATGTTTTTCTCTGACATATGATTTAATAATATGTCTCCTTCTGTCATACTCTATCATGAATGAGTCGTTCTGGACATATGATGTAATTTGTACCCCCACTATTCATGGGAAGGATGATGTAATAATTGCAATTTTTAGTCATGTATGAACAGTTGATATATCCCCACTTGGTTGGGTGATTGATGTATGTATGAGTCATTCATGATAGGAAGGTCATACTCACATAGTTGAGCTACAGAGACATGTTATTATTTTGAAAAAAAAAAATTGCAGATTCTGCATGTGCTCAAGGGGAGCATGGAGAGTATAGTGCATCTTAGCATGTACTAAGGGGGAGAATATCTTGGTCTGCCCTTTGCCCTTGATTTCAAAGGGAGAGAGTATCTTGGTGTTTCTTGAAATATCTAACAGGTTCTATAGCTTGAAGTAATCAACACCAACATGGTTGCCATCAAGTCCAAAGGGGGAGATTGTTAGTATTATGGTACATGTGTCATCCTTGATGGAAACCCACACGCAAGTTAGTTTAGAATTGATAAAGGGAAACTCACACTGTAACAGGTCAATTCAAAGGTAACAGAGAAATGGCACAAAAGAACACGATGATGGAATAAAGGATTACAGATCAGAATCAAGCAATTGAAGAAAAAGAATGATTTAAGTTGTATATGTTGGTTCACCTAGTCCAAGTAGCGTATACAAGCAGGTTCATAGAACAAAAGGAACGTGTACGTATGCACACACTTTCATAGAAAGAAAATAACACATGGGATGGAAAATTAAGGTTACAGAATACCAGGGGTAAATACCATGGTATTAGCCCATAATATTGAGCAGAGCAATGGATACTTGATCCCATCTAAGAATACCACAGGTTTTAAGTGTTGTTTTTGTCTGAGGTCTTGAAAAGGGCTCGAAGTATATAAGGAGGAGAAGATCAAAAGGCTAACTGTGCGAGTAAAAGGGTTTTTCATGAATACTTCTTTCTGAAGTATATTTTGGGTTCTAAGGGCTATGGTTATGATATAAATCTAAAATATCTTGTGCACACTTGGATACAATGTTGGATCAGGATCATGAGACTTGAAATGACTTATCATTGTATGATCTGATAATGGAAAATCTAGATCTTATTGCTAATGCATGTTTTATCTTTTATATGTTGTGATTTGGGTATATTTTAATTCTGGAATATCTGTGAAGTTATAAGTTATTATTTGTAGATCTATACACTGGTTCTCCTTGGTGAAGGCGCCTATACATGCTGGTTCGACACTTCCAAGTAGCGTATGCAAAAAAAAAGAGCTTATTGTTTAGAGATGAATGATCTATGTGATTAGTGCTAATGTTTTACTATTGTTTTTCAATGATGTCTTCTTTAGATATGTAAAGAAAACTGATTTTATAAGGAGATTAAGTCTGGTTGATTGATTGATTGAGTTAGAAGGGTGATCTTTGCTAATATCTGTTTAGAACTCTGTAATATGACAATAGATATTCAGAATGTCTTTGGGCAGTACAGTCTATGGTTCAAAAGTTTTATGATTCTGTATCTTTAGAGGTATACACAGGTTGGGTTATAGAAACTAGCGTATACATTAAGGTTGGCTTCACTAAAGTAGTGTATACATTCTGACATATGATTTTTGAGGTTATAGTTGGTTCTAGTTGTTGATGCAGTATTTTGGGTTCATCCCTGTGTTCTAGTGACAGTGATCTGATTGTTCAGATTGACTGATTATTGATGCATTTGTATTTGATGGTTGTATTGTAGTGGTGATTGATTTTGAGCCTCAATGTTACTGATGGGTCCAATATTAAAATTTGATTAAACATGGCCTACATATTGTGTTGTTGTGTACCATGAGTATCCAGTCTGAAAATTTATGAAACGTGGTTCCTGGAAGAAGAGTGAAGGCAGTAGCCTTCTATAGGTTGATGCCTATGTATTGGTAAACATATTAGCCAGTACAAGAGCTAGGAGGTTGGAGCTCCCTTCCAGTAGAAGCTGGAAAATGAGTGAAGGTTGTAGCCTTCAGTAGCTAGATTCCCGCGTACTAGAAAAAGTATGCACCAATACAAAACTTGTAAACATTTTTATAATAAGAAGATTGAAGACTGAGACGACAATAGCAGTTGTGTTTTTCCCACATTGGGTTTCCACCAAAAAATCCTGGTATTAATGTGTGTTGCTTATGTGTGTTGATTTATTTTGTTCTTACTACATCTATTTACTACTTAGTAAATACATCATACACTGATTAGTTGTTTATCAAAGTTTATTTTCTATACGCTGGCTTAATTCATTATAAGCACAGACATACGCTTGTTGGTTTCTGTAAAATAGCGTATATAGTTTGAAAAATAAAATCATTATTGTGAATGTTTAAATATTGATTCACACCCCCCCCCCCCCCCTCAGTATTTTTCCCAACAGAAGACCATTTTTCAGGGTTGAAATTGCATGACCATTTGACCCTTTTAAGAGTACATATGTCAAAAATATTATTTTTTATTATTTTTTTTATTTTTATGCAGTGGAATATTTTATATTTATTTTTGTATAATGTACTATTTACTGTGTAGTTTCATTATCCTCTCCTTATGCGTGGGTATTTGAATCAAGACTTCGTGCAAGACCTATGATGTGCCATATCTAAATTATCTGCATTTGTACATTGGATCACATCAAAGGAGATTCATATGACTACCATTCCATGGTGGGATGAAAAAATAGATGAGATTGTTTGTATGTTTGAGAAGGAATTGTCGACAAGTTTCATGGACTTGCAAGTTCATCTTGTAATTCACTTAGTAGATGAGGTTGAATTAGTTGGGGTAGTTTCTTGTTGTTGGGTGTTCTTCTTAGAGAGGTACTCGAAGAAATTGAAAGGTTTGGTTCGACATAGGGAAAAACTCAAGGGGTCTATGATAGAGTGGTGCATATTGTATGAGAATTTCTATTATGCCAGTGAGTACATAAAGTAGATTGAAAACACACTAGGTGCAGAGATTTCGGATGACAAAAGGGATGAATATGAAGGAGAAGGGGAGGTTCTTGAAATGAATGGAAAGATGCACATGATAAATAGTAAGCAGTTTATCATTTGTGAAATTTCTACACAATAACTATTCACATTAAAGTTCATGTTAATGCATATTGTTATCACATTCGTACTATATATGTTGGTTTGATTTCATTAGTGAATTTAGAAATAGAAGACATCAGTAAATTCCATCTTTAGAATATGGAAGTGAGACTATTGTGGGTCGCATTATATGAGAAGAAGAGGAGGGAATAGTATAGTGATAGGAAAGAATTAAAACATTTTAATGGTGGAAGCATGCCTTATCCTAATCATTTAAAAGAAAATATTTCAATGACATGCCCTAAAAATTTGGTTGTTGATCAGGTTAGAGAGAAATACAGTGCATTTGGTCATTACTTGTGTGTTGAAGAGGATGCACTAGACATAGCTATTAGGTGCAACTACAATGCATGAAAATTTCAACTACAACCCCACCCATAAGGATGCATCCATGCAATTAAAGGCCTACAACCACATACATAAGACTAGCTTCGCACGGCTGTGGAAAAGTATAGAGAAAAAATAAAAAACGTTAACACAATACCTCTTCCAACCTTCTTCTACAACTTAACATACTTATTCAACACCTGTACAATTAAAAACACATCTATGATAAGCCCTATAACTCAATAATATTCCATAACAACCACTACACTTAATACTTACAATCCTCTTCAATATGCCAAGTCATCCAAACGCACATCAACTACTATATGAGGCACTAACATTTGCAACCACTATACTTGTAACTCCATTCATCAAAGAGTCCATCTGTCACTCAAGCTACCTTCAACACAATTCTCTAACAACACATGCCTAGGTTGACATCAATTCCAATTATCAACCACTACATCCAAGAGCAAATTCATCAATGCATGTTCAACATATGCATCTCCACACAAGCTACCAAGTTGAAATCAATGTCAACCATCAACTCATCATGAATGCCAACAATCTCACCCTTTTCCACTAATCGCCACCCCCATCTAAACCATAAACAACCTCTGAAGAACTGAACTCCTACTTGTCTACCCCTTTGACGTGAAGGGCAAAGGGATAAAGTCATCAAGCACTCTACTAACCAATAAGAATAGCTCCCCCTGAACACTAGCTATATTTGATCTACAAGCATCAAAAGAAATAACAACAACCATAACTCACTCTATCCTAAAGCAAGAGCAACACACTCAACTCAACAATAGAAATTAGATGTGCTTGAGTAGTAATAATCTCAATCAATAGGAATGACTACATCAGCATCACTCTCAACCAAAGAAACACCAATATATCATGAGGATCGACAACAATATAACATGAGTAGCAACACTCTTTCCATCAACATCACCAGAAACATAGGATAACCATCATCGGGTTATAATAGGCATCAAAATCAATATATCATGATTAGTAACAAAATACTAGGCATACTCCCCTTGCGCATCATGATCACCCTGCAATGAGTACTTCTATGCTAAAACTGACACCTCATAGACTATAACACCCACACTTGACTGAATACTTCACCACAAAATATAGATATTCTTAGATGTCTTACATCATTCAAGCAATCAAATCACATCAAATACTATCACTAAAACTCCATGAGCTCAATCATGGATAGTAGAGACTCCCTATCACAACCAAGGACTAATTTACACCATCGCATGCTTACATATTTTGAATGATAAAGACTAATACAATTGACATATACTTTAACGAGGCTTCATCATGAGATACAAGACTATGAAACTGACATCAACCCCACATATGACTGACAAATGAGTGTTTTCTTTAATGCACAAGTACTCATGACTATCAACCTACCAATTAATTGGGTTATATCGTTACATCACTTTTTGAAGTATTTTTGGCTCTGTGGGGCCTGACCTAGGTTCAGCATTACTTAGCCAAAAAAATCCCTATGCTATTGGCCTTTTCAGCATCAGCCCATAGAGCGTGGACCGAAGTCTCACCCGAAGCAGTATGGGGAGATGTTGGAACCACGTTTCTGCACCCTGAGATGGTCGTGATGTCGGTTTATCCCTTCTTTTCCTGTTTTCAAAAAGGTCACTAAGTTCTAGGCTCTATTAGTCTATCCCCTTATTCCTCCCTTCAGTACCTCTGCGAAGGGGTACGATTGACCTTTGCGCAACCCTAACTTGCGGTTCAAGTACTTTCGCGGTGCTAGGGCACCGTATTGTACAGATTCCCAAAGTATCTTAAGTGTATTACTTATCTTATTAAACAATCATAGTTAGCACTGCATAAACATATATCCTTACTTGCGTTCAATTAACCAATATAATTATGAACATTCACACATCACATAAGCATTGTAAATGAAATTCATACACAATAGGACAAGATGCATTAACAGGAAACAAAGACACATAATTTGTAGAATGCTTCTTTTTATTGATATCTTCAGATGATTACAGACTCTATCCACCCTGCACACATAGCTTCAAGGGTCTGCGCACCTAGCTATGGACTTCCACCCTAGGCCTCTGTGCACTCATCTACAGAGCCTCTACCTAAGCTACGACCCAAAACTTAGACTTCTCTAAAGTCTTCCTCCTTATCGCTCAAGACTTCTTACTTCTAAAGCTACTTAGATCTTACTTACTTAGCTATTTTTATACAATCCCATGGTCCGCGGATCATGGGTAGATCTTTACAGCCAACTTTACAATTTAGAAAATAATGGTGGACAACCCTTTATGACCTATGACACCTTCATGCTCCGCAACCACAAAATGTAGAGACTTTACAACTTTATTACAAATTGGACCCAAAACATGGGCTTTTGGCCCCAAAACTGTGCTTGGGGGATCCCATTCCCAACAGGCCCCCAACACAAACATCATGACTCACCCTCGAGCCACTATGCCGTCATGGAGATCTTAGCACGAAGACCTCCCAGCTCGACCTGTATGAAAACAACTTCGGTAATGTACTGTGCGACCGTCTGCTTTGCTTCTTCAACCATCTACTCAGTCACTGCTCCTGGACTGTCGACCTGAAGCTCTTGGTGAGTTTCTTGCAGAGTCGCAAGCTTTCCTTCAATAAAGGTTGTGACGGCATAAGCCTCATCTAGCCAAGGCTTTAGTCGTGCCTTCAACACTACTTCCTTGTGCTGCACTACATCCACCTACTATTTCAGCCGCTTGGCCTCCTACAGCTTTTCCAGTCTCTGTGTGAGCATGATGGTTCACGTTGTGCCTTTGACCACATCATAGCACTGCTGTAGCTCACGCGCTTCTGTCTCTAGTCGCTGGAGATTAGGGTCCTCCTGTAAGCTCATTAAGACCTTGAACAACTATTCAAAGAGTTGTGTGTAGTCCGCTACTACACTTTCAACCGCCACTATTTCCTCTATGACAAAGGTATCATGCTGCTCCTTTACTTCTAGTAAAGTTGAAGGTTGGGCCTTCAAGTATAATTTGGTGATCTACAAGTTCAACTCCAACTAAACCCTCGCCATTGCTATACGAGTGTCCCGCACCCCTATAGCCAGCTTGCGAACACGCACCTTGACTGGTTCTTTCTCAGGAATGGCCAACTCTAGGACCATTCGCCATGTCTCCTACACGACCTGAAGTATACGCTTTTTTTGATCAGTTGCCCTTGTCATGGTGGATATGGCAGAGTCTCATTGTAGTGCCATCTTCTCATTGTTAATCCACTACTCACTGATTACCTATAGAGTGCAGTACTCTCGGGCCCTCAACTCCACAATCACTCCATCCTACAATAGGTGGAGCACCTTGCGAAGGAGCGCTTCCAAATTAACCCTACTCCCTTGAGGGCACTGACAGTGGGCATGTCATCTCCATTCTCCATGGTCAGTGCTCCATCGGGTAGCACTATCACGTTCGAGACCCTTATGCACAACATCTCGGTAGCTTTTGAAGTGTCGATGGCAAGGCTGGTGGACACCGTGTTGACCTGTGATGCGCAGGTCTACAGCTCCTGCAGACCTGTCTAGATGGCCCCCAATATTAGTTGTTGCTACTGCTGAAACCGTTGTAGGGCCTCCACAGTGACATCTCACACCGTGTCTCCAATGTTGTGCAAGTCACCCTCTGTGAGGGTGATTGGGTCCAGCAATGTCTTAGTGGCCTTGGATTTCTTCCTAGACCCTCCTTTCTCTTTCTCCCTTAGATGTTTGATGTGGGCAGATGTCTCGTGCGGGTCTGCACCGTGCTACTATGTTTTCTCCTTTGTGTATTCCTTTGTTTTAGGTGAAGGCGACCTCATGCCTTTGTTAGAGCCCCACTCTATTCAACCTATTTGCTTCTCTATTTGCTAAGTGGCATCACGCTATTCCTGGGCCTTGTCAATGGCCTCCTTTCTCTTTTCAGCCAACTGCATCATCTTGACCCTGGCATCCTCCTTCTTGCACTGTATGGCAAAATTACTCCCTCCCACTGCCAAGTCTGCTGTAGTGTGCCATTATGCCGGCCAGCAATCAAGTACTGCATCAATGGCATCGTCCGTTTCCAGGTAAGGCAAGTCATACCATGTCTGCGCAGGGTCCTTCCACACCCTGATGGACACATGGTAAAAATCTGCCTTAAAATCTGTGTAGCCCTACAGGATGGTAAACACCATAGGCGACAACCGTGGTTTGCGATTGATGGCCATGCGGATGTTCATCTCCATCAAGATCCAGAAGACCTTGCTGTCCTTGATGTGTTGCACATCCTTGGTCACTGATAGTGAAGCGTACTTCGCTGTTGCTGGTAGGTCTGGCATGACCAAAGGGAATTGACTCTCCTCTAGCAGCTCCCATGCTACCAGCACAATAGAAAACAAGAGCCACGTGTAGTGGAAAGTCTTGTTAAGCTCCTGTGCCTCACAGCAGTTCGTAAGGAACTCACTGCGGAGATAGTCCACCCAATTGAACTGGACTCCTTCGATGCACTGCGATGCTAGCATGACGACACGCGCTGACACCTCATTGGCACGACAGTTCCTCATCAGCTTCCCTGCCAAAATTTGTGTGGCCACCTCTACTCTAGGTTCACTGATAATGGATATGGCATATCCACACGGCTTCTTCACCAGCTTAAACTTCTCCTTCATGGCCTCCGCAAGGGCTTTCTCACCACCTTTTCCGCCAAACATCATGGCCGAATTTTCTCCTGTGTAGGGAAACTGCGTGATCCTATGGATCAATATGTCATTGATGGGTATTAGCTCCTCTAGCCATAGACACCCATCATGCACCAAGCATAGCAACTGCTTGATGAACAATACTATAATCAAGGTGTTGTTGTAGTGCGGTACCCATAATAGGTTGAGCAGACCTGCCTCGTCTACTCCTCTGAGCCACCTCCGTGGCTCCAATGCAGTCATCTCGGTGGTTGTATTGATAATGCGATGCATCAGTTGGTCAGTCCCCAAGTGCGAGAACTTCTCATGGTTAGCCAAATCCTAGTCTTTGAGCTTTAACAAAGGAACCCACCCCAAGCATGGTCCTTCAAAAACAATCTCATCCGGTAGCAGAGGGATTTGCAAGGGACCTTGCTTTGGTCAATATCTTTTGGTGCCTCGGTCTTGCCTTTGCGCATAGGGACTTACTCAGGCAACCGAGTGAGAGGGTCAATGCCTTAAGCTTCAACTGTAGGTTTTAACCCTGTATAGAAGTTACTTGCATATGAATTCTAAGAACAGAAAATAAACAAATGTGAGAGCATAACACATAAAACACATATACACAGAGATTTTCCCCTGGATCCCAAAACCGAGGCTACCAGCGTGATTTTTCATTATGTTCCTTTCAATGTTACAATACATATATATACATTCTGAAGCATCCAATACCATGGACCAAAAGCCATCGCTTCCAAAGCCATGTGCGAAAACCATGCACAAAACCATAGGTAGGTCTCCCAACCTAATATAGGGTCCCAACCTAGTTGTGGAAAGAATATAACACAACCCAACATTCTCCCACTTGTTGTTTTCTTTCTACAAGAGAGCTTAGTCATTTATCCAACCCTCTAATGCCCATTGTTTCTCTACACCAAGAGAACTTCTCATAGCTCACAGATTTTTTCAATGCATCTGCAATATCCTTCAAAGTGTCCACCTTTACCAGCAACATCTTTTTTTCTTCTATCATATCCCTCACAAAGTGATACTGAACATCAATGTGCTTTATCTTTGAATGATAAGCAACATTCTTTGCTAAGAAAATTGCACTTTTTTTGTCACAGTCTATCTTTATAGCTCCCTATACTAACCCCATACTTGAACATAATCTCTCCAACCAAACTCTTTCCTTGCTTCCATGAGTGGCTGCCATGTATTCTCCCTTTGTAGTTGATAGTGCCACCACATATTGTTTCTTACTCGTCCAACTGACTGCATCTCCAAATAGGTTAAACACATACCCACTTCTAAATCTTATCTGATATAGATCTCCAACCCAATCTACATAAACAAAGCCAAGAATATCCAACACTCTGTCCAATCCTGGTCTTCCTAGGTAACACAAGCCATAATCACTAGTGCCACGTAAATACCTTAAAACCCATGTCACTATTGTCCAGTGCTCCTTCCCTGGTTTTGACATAAAACTACTCAATACTCCCACTACATGTGAAATGTCTGGTCTAGTAGAGACCACCGCATACATCAGGCTAACGACTGCACTTGCATATGGAACACAGGACATTTCCACTTCCTCTTCTTATGTCTTGGGACACTATTCAGCAGATAACCTTACACCGATAGGAATAGGAACCTTCACCGGTTTACTATCCTGCATATTAAACCTCTCCAATATTGTCTCCACATACTTCCTCTGGTTTAAATAGAGCTTCCTCTTTGCCCAGTCTCTTTTAATTTCCATGCCCAAAATATAGTTTGCAGCACCAAGATCTTTCATGTTGAATTTGGAGGACAATTGGGTCTTCAAATCCTGGATAATTTCTTTGTCATTTCGATCTAGCAACATAGCATCCACATACAAGACCAGATAAATAATACAGTCACCAATTAATTTAAAATACACATAGTGATCTACTTTTCTTCTAGTGAATCCAAGTCCCCATATAAATGTATCAAATTTTTTATACCACATCCTTGGTGACTGTTTTAACCCATACAGAGACTTCTTTAACTTGCATACTAGTTATTTCTTACCCTTCATCGCAAAGCCTTTAGGTTGCTTCATGTAGATCTCCTCTTCCAGATCCCTGTGAAGAAATGATGTCTTCACATCCATCTATTCTACCTCAAAATCAAAAACAACAGCAACAGATAAAAGTAATCTAATAGAAGCTACCTTGGCAACAGAAGAAAAAATATCACCAAAATCAATTCCTGACACCTAGGAATAACCTTTTGCTACCAACCAAGCTTTGTATTTCTCCACCTTTCCTTCTGCATTTGTCTTCTTCTTGAACACCCATTTGTTGCCAATGGGTTTCCTTCCAACCGGAAACTCCACCAGATCCCATGCCTCATTTTTGTGCAAAATTGCCATTTCATCAACCATGGCCTCTTTCTAGAGTTTTCCATCCCCTGAATCTACTGCTTCCTTCACAGTTCTGGGATCATCATCAGTAATAGATAAAGCAAGATTTGAGCAAAAAGTAGATGGAATATACCTTTCTGGCTGCCTTCTTTCTTGAACTGATCTTCTCACACCTGGAGTTTGTGGCTCTTCATCTTCTGATTCCTCTTTTGTTGTAGAGTCTGATTCTTCCTCCTTTAGCTCAAACTCTATCTTCTGAGGTTCCTATAGTTGGATTTCATGTTTAATAACATCTTTATCCTCTCTGAACACCACATCTCTGTTGTACACAACCTTCCTTATTACTGGGTTCCAAAGCTTATAACCCTTTAAACCATCCTTATACCCAATAAAGATGCACTTTTCAGATTTACTTTACAGTTTTGTTCTTTTCTCCTTTGGAACATGTACATATGCATCACATCCGAATACCCTCATATGTGAAAGAGAGGGTTTCTTACCAGTCCATACCTCTTGCGAAGTCTCATCCTCCAACACTGATGAAGGTGACCTATTGACTAAGTAACATGCAGTCTCCCCCTCGTCTGCCCAGAATTCATATCCTAGCCTGACACCACTAAGCATGCTTCTTTCCCTTTCCATCAGCATCTTGTTCATTCTTTCTATAACTCCATTTTTCTCAGGTGTATATGGAGTAGTATTTTGCTGTGCTATACCACACTTCTTACAAAATTGTTCAAATTCCTTACTGCAAAACTCTCCACTGTTATCTATCCTCAGCACCTTTATCTTCTCTGTCTGGTTTTCCACAAGAGCCTTAAATTCTTTAAACCTATCAAAACCTTCAAATTTCTTCTTGAGGAAATATACCCATGTATTCCTTGAGAAGTTATCTATAAATGATACATTGTACCCAAACTTACCCAATGATGGAACCTTCACAGGTCCAAACACATCACTATGCACAAGCTCTAATATCTGTTTTTCCCTCTTACCACCAGAGGGGAAACTCACCCAATTCTGCTTCCCATATACAAAATTTTCACAAAAATCAAAATCAAGAGAGCTATTAGTCATACCTTCTACCATACCTTTACCATGAAGTATTCGAAGGCCCTTCTCTCCAATATGTCTGAGCCTTTGATGCCATAACATGGTCCTTTCTCTAGAGACCACTAGATTTTCTACTTCACTTTAAGGAACCACAAAACTGTTGCACCCATCAATAACCTTGTAGCTTCTACAGAGTTCCAATCTGAACTCCTCGCATCAATACCAGTGCTCCCTAAACAATCTTGCAGGTATCTTTCTCGAACACTGTTTTTACACCTACATCATCCAGCTTGCTTACAGAAATCAGATTTCTGGCCAATGCAGGAATATGCAGAACACCCAGAAGTGTTCTAACCCTTCCACCTTTCAACTTCAACTTTACTTTTCCATGAACAATGTTTCTTGCCTTCCTATCATCCCCTAAGAAGACACCACCACCATCCTATTTCTCATACTCGCTGATGGGCCTCTAAATTAGACATAAATTAAGGCCCATGCCTCTAATTTAAAACATAAAGTAAGTCCTATGACCATTCTTCATCACATTAAACCTCTCTTTTTGTATTAGATAATTTATTTTTAACTTTAATATATTCATTAGGAAGGTTTATGAATAATTGAGTATTTGTGCCTAATATTACTTATTTTTTATGGAATATTATGAGAATATTGGGGAGATTATGAAGAGTTGGAGGAGGAGAAAATTTAGGGACTTGTTCCCTACTACTGGAGGATCAATAATAAATAATAATTCAATAAGATATTATGGAATTATGGTAAAAATTGTAGAACTCCAATGATTGAGAAAATCTAGGAATGTGTTCCAGTAATCAAGGGAGCAGATCCAACAATCAAGGGAGCAGATCCACTAATCAAGGGATTTCGGTGGGGAAAGCTTCCTCCATCCAGGGGGAATGATTCTTCATGATTTCGTATAAATACCAAGTTGAATTTGACTCTAGGGAATGATTGAGAAAATCTAGGAATGTGTTCCCTACCATTTAATTCAAATTCATAGTATTGGGGACTAGATCCACTAATCAAGGGATTTTGGTGGGGAAAGCTTCCTCCATTCATGGGGAATGATTCCTAATCATTTTTTATAAGTACCAAGTCAAATTTTCCTCTAGGGGGGGTGATTTTCATTAGTGTTATTGTGGAGAGAGCTTGTATTTTTGAAGATCCATTGTATTTTCTTGCAAGGATGTAATTATTTTGATGAAAATAATGAAGATTGGTGTCATGTTCAGCTTCTAAATCTTGTTCTCCTCCATAGGTATGTGATTTTCCTTGGCCTTGGCCATCCTAGGAGCCTCAAAGCCCTTTTGTATCATTTTCTTTCCTTCTTTGCATTGGTTATTCACATGCATCTCTAGTTTTTATTTCTTTCTACTTTTGCATTTAGTATTAATGATTTCTTCTTGTACGATTGAGTTAAATGGTTGATGTAAGTTCTTTTGAAGGATCACAAGAATTACATCATCCTTAGAAAATCTTTGTAAGTTCATAATAATCATTGAGTTTCTTGGATTAATCCTCTTATTCCCAAATCTAGATTGTTGGACCTCCTTTTTAGCAAAGAACAGTAAATTTATGCTATTTTTTAGAGCACGCTAACGAGCTTCAATCAACTTTATTCCACTTGTATTAGATCACAAAAAAATTCTAGTTCATAAAAAAAATTACCCCATTACATTTTCACTTGATTTGGTTAGGCATTTTTTATATTTACTAGTTCACAATTTCTCGAATTTCTGGAGTTTCGACTAGTAATGTTTTTTTTTATTTTTTTAGAATGGGTTAACAGAGGTATTTTTGAGTTATTCCACTTGGAATAGGGACCTAAGACATCCTAGTTAATAAAAAAAAATTTCCCATCCAATTTGGATTTGATTTTATTGGTCATTAAACCCTCACCAATTTCATCATTTCACAAGGAAACTTCTCCAAGCTTTTTAAGCGAATCCATCCATCTCCTGACTTTAATTTTGAGTTCTGATCGATCCTAGGAATTTTCCCACTCCATTCCACCCATCACACACCTTTGCTAAGCCTCCCATCAACTCCAACACCTCACATTTTTGTCTCGGCTATATCCTATAGGTTTCCTATAATTCCTACAGGATCATCCTGTAGGTTTCTAGTACATCCTATAGGTTTTCCTGAAACGACCTGTTTTGAGGTCGAATTGATGGAAAACCTCTAGCAAGTCACAAAAAGCCTCCCAAGGGTCTCCCACACCATCCAAAAATATCCTAACCCTTCCATCCAACCTTCAACATCCTTAAATTCACTTGCCACATCCCAAACAGAAATTAGTTTGCATACTTGATTTTGCATGAAAAGACAAAAAGACAAAAATAGATTTATTTCAGTCCCTTTACTTGCACATTAGTGTTGTTTGATGCTTCTTACCTCCATTCTTAGATTGTAGCGTTTGGTTCATGATAATTTAGCATTATTGCAAAGCATATTTTCTTGGTAGCTAGTTAGAAAATTGTGTGTGTTAGCATTTGATTTCAATTTATTTCGTTGTACTTTCTTTCTTGCAATAGGTTAAGGTTCCGTTTCAAACATTTCCTTTTCTACAATTAGTTTAGGATCTGACTTCACTACATGCACTCAATTACATCATGACAACAAAGGAAGGACACATTGTATGCCACACATATAGTGCCGACACCTCTTAAGTTTGTACAAACCACGGGTTGATAATTAAAGTCAATAGCCTTGGGGGATATGGACAAAACAAGTCACTGTCCTGTAAACCTACAGGATACATAACAACACCTACAGGATTGGAAGTGAGCACTTTTAAAGGAGATCCAGAGGTCAAAGAGGCTCCTCTAGAGCTTAGCATGAGCATCGTGATCATCAGCATCACCATCCAACACTTGCACATCAACATCAACTCAGCGGTAGCATGCATGTCTCTCCAACAACCATCAGGTAGGTACAGGTATGCAATATTCTTGACCTGTTCTCTTTAGCATATTATAGCTAGAAATTTATTGTCAATGCATGAGAGATGAGGTTTTATAAGCTAAGGATTGGTCAGCAGTCTCAGCAGCCTTCAATTGCAACTCATTCCTTCACTCATGCAATGTTGAAAAGTCAAATTATGAAGGGTGATGATTTCGAGGAATGAGGACAACAGTTAAAAGAAGAAATTTTTGTAAAGGCCAAGGTCACCACAACACTCCAAACCTTCCATCCACTTCATATTCACTATCTATTCATCATTCATCCATCCCATTTCATTCTTCAAAAAAAAAAAGAGAGCATCCTCTCCATTTTCATGAAATTTCCATTTGCAGGTCAGCAAGAAGGATGGTCAAAGAGCAAAGGAGGATCAAAAAAAGACCCTTGTCACTCACATTTTTATTTTACCACCCATTACCATTCATTACTCCACCATTTATGTCATTTTTTCCACTCCTTTACTTCAGTTTACAAAGGGACTATGTTTTCTACAGGATGATCTTGTAGGAATTACAGTGACCCAGAAATCCTACAAGAGTCCTAAGGAAAATAAATGGTGGAACAAGGTAGCAGAATGTTGATAAGGGTGTGGAAGACCTTGCCAAACTGGAAAAACAATCAAGAACCATCTTGAATAAGGGGAAGAAGGCAAATTAATGGTCTCAAGAAACAAAGATTTTTCTTTGCACAAATACGTTTTTTCGGCTTGTCCTTGCAAAGCATACGACCAAGATTCTTAATGCACAAGAGAGAGGCCACTAGGGCAATGGATGAGGCACAATGAGGTCACTTAGTTGCTCAGAGGATGAGCAACACTTTAAGCAAGGGGGTATGATGGGCCTCTAAATTAGACATAAATTAAGGCCCATGCCTCTAATTTAAAACATAAATTAAGGCCTATGACCATCCTTCAACACATTAAACCTCTCTTTTTGGATTAGATAATTTATTTTTAACTTTAATATATTCATCAGGAAAGTTTATGAATAATTGAATATTTGTGCCTAATATTATTTATTTTTTGTGGAATATTATGAGAATATTGGGCAGATTATGAATATTTGGAGGAGGAGATAATTTAGGGACTTGTTCCCTACTATTGGAGGATCAATAATAAATAATAATTCAATAAGATATTATGGAATTATGGTAAAAATTGTAGAACTCCAATGATTGAGAAAATCTAGGAATGTGTTCCAGTAATCAAGGGAGCAGATCCAACAATCAAGGGAGCAGATCCACTAATCAAGGGATTTCGGTGGGGAAAGCTTCCTCCATCCAGGGGGAATGATTCTTCATGATTTCGTATAAATACCAAGTTGAATTTGACTCTAGGGAATGATTGAGAAAATCTAGGAATGTGTTCCCTACCATTTAATTCAAATTCCTAGTATTGGGGACTAGATCCACTAATCAAGGGATTTTGGTGGGGAAAGCTTCCTCGATTCATGGGGAATGATTCCTAATCATTTTGTATAAGTACCAAGTCGAATTTTCCTCTGGGGGGGGGGGATTTTGATTAGTGTTATTGTGGAGAGAGCTTGTATTTTTGCAGCTCCATTGTATTTTCTTGCAGGGATGTAATTATTTTGATGAAAATAATGAAGATTGGTGTCATGTTCAGCTTCCAAATCTTTTTCTCCTCCATAGGTCTATGAGTTTGCTTGGGATTGGGCATCCTAGGAGCTTTAGAGCCCTTTTTTATCATTTTCTTTCCTTCTTTTCATTGCTTATTCACATGCATCTCTAGTTTTTATTTCTTTCTATTTTTGCATTTAGTATTAATGATTTCTTGTTCTAGGATGGAGTTAAATGGTTTATGTAAGTTCTTTTGCAGGATCAAAAGCATTATTTCATCCTTGGAAAAGCTTTCTAAGTTCATAATAATCATTGAGTTTCTTGGATTAGTCTTCTTATTCGCAAATCTAGATTGTTGGACCTCCTTTTTAGAAAAGAACAGTAAATTTTTGCTACTTTTTAGAGCATGCTAACAAGCTTAAATAGACTTGATTCCACTTCCGTTATATCACAAAAACATTTTAGTTCATAACAAAAATCACCCCATTGAATTTTCACTTGATTTGGTTATGCATTTTTTTGATTTACTAGCTCACTAGTTCTCGAATTTCTAGATTTACGACTAGTAATGTTTTTTTTATTCTTTTAGAATGGGTTAACAAAGGTATTTTTGAGTGATTCCACTTGGAATATGGACCTAAGACATACTAGTTAATAACAATATTTGTCCCATCCAATTTGGATTTTATTTGCTTGGTCATTAAACCCTCACCAATTTCATCATTTCACAAGGAAACTTCTCCAAGAGTTTTGAGCGAATCCATCCATCTCCCGACTTTGGTTTTGAATTTTGAGTGATTCTAGGAATTTTCCCACTCCATTCCACCCATAAAACACCTTTCCTAAGCCTCCCATCACCTCCAACACCTCAAATTTTTCTCTCGGATGTATCCTGTAGGTTTCCTATAATTCCTACAGCATCATCTTGTAGGTTTCCAGTACATCCTATAGGTTTTCTTGAAACGACCTGTTTTGAGGCCGAATTGATGGAAAACCTCTAGGAAGTCACCAAAAGCCTCCCAAGGGTCTCCCACACCATCCAGCCATCTCCTAACCCTTCCATCCAACCTTCAACATCCTTAAATTCACTTGCCGCATCACCAAAAGAAATTAGTTTGCATACTTGATTTTGCATGAAAAGAAAAAAAGATAAAAATGGATATATTTCAGTCCCTTTACTTTCACATTAGTGATGTTTGATGCTTCTTACCTCCATGCTTAGATACTAGCATTTGGTTCATGATAATTTAGCATTATTGCAAAGCATAGTTTCTTGGCAGTTAGTTAGAAAATGGTGTGTTTTAGCATTTGATTTCAATTTCTTTCCTTGTACTTTCTTTCTTGCAATAGGTTAAGGTTCCATTTCAAACATTTCCTTTCCTACAATTAGTTTAGGATTTGACTTCAGTACATGCACTCAATTACATCATGACAGCAAACGAATGACACATTTTATGCCACAGATATAGTGCCGACACCTCTTAAGATTGTATGAAATCCGGGTTGATAATTAAAGTTGGTAGCCTTGGGAGTTGCAACATTCTTGTTGCAATAGCAAGGCTCATCACTCGCAGAACAACTCTCTGTGGGGAGTGAAGTGAAAAGATGCACCTGAGTCAATCAACCATTCCTCATGATCTACATGTGTACTTGAAGAAGCCAAGTATACATCCCCACCTTCATCTAAGGTGGTTTTCACCTCTGCAGAAGGAGCATCATCAGATTCCTTTCCTTTGTCAGTTGCTTTAGATTTACAGTCCCTTTTTTAGTGCTTTTCCTTTCTGCATTTCAAGCACACCACCTTTACAGGTTTTCCTAGAGATTTAGATCTCCCTCTAGATTTAGATCTCCCACTCAATGAATTATTTTTGTTTCTGTTCTAGGACCATCCTCGTACAAACAAGGCATCACCATGCTGGCTCTCCATATTTTTCCATCTCATCTCCTCCATGAGCAAGGATGAGACTATTTCATCAAACTACAAGGCAATTACATTTCTACCTATTGCAATAACTAGACTATCCCACGAATCTGGTAGAGAACACAACAAACTAATGCACTTATCTTCATCTAAAATTTTAATATCAACAAACAATAATTGACTTACCACAGTATTAAATGCACTCAGATGCTCTTTCCCAGAGTCTCCATCTTTTATCCCCGGGTTTTACATCTTTTTACGTAGAAACAGTTTATTCACAAGAGACTTAGATTGGTACAAAGTCCCAAACTTGTCCCATAAAGCCTTCACTGTAGCTTCCCGTGATACAGTCAAAAATACTGAATCTAAGACACACAATTGTATTTTCTCTTTTCCTTCTGATCCAGCTTCTTCCATTCTTCATTGGACACTCCCGTTGGTTTACTATCTGGATCTACCGTGATCCATTGGTCTTCATCAACCACTAGATTCTCCATCTTGAGTTTCCATAACTCAAAACTCTGACCATTAAATTTATCGATCTCTATATTTCCACTGCTCGCCATCTTCTTTCACCACCAGAATCGATCCCATACATCTCCCACTAAACAGGGTCCACCACCGACCCAAGCGAAACCCATCAGCAACAAAGGCATCCCCTTGAAGCCAAAACTGCTCTGATACCAAATGTAGATTTTAACACCATATAAAAATTACCTGCATACAAATTCTAATAATAGAAAATAAACAAATGTGAGAGCATAACACATAAAACACATATACACAGAGATTTTCCCCTGGATACCAAAACTGGGACTACCAGCTTGATTTTTCATTATCTTCCTTTCAATGTTACAATACATATATATACATGTCGAAGCATCCAATACCATGGACAGAAAACCATCGCGTCCAAAACCATGTGTGAAAACCATGCACAAAACCATAGGTAGGTCTGCCCAACCTAATATAGGGTCCAAAAAAAAAATCCCTAGGTTGTTGCCCCGGACCTCGTAGAGGGGGACTACCCTTGCTACGCAATCAGCGGAACGAAGGGGGTTCTCTGCCCCCCCTATAACCCCCCGGTTAACTACGTGAGCTAGTTGTGGAAAGAATATAACACAACCTGGCATCAACTTCCTCCACATCTATCCCCACATCCTCATCATCCATTGGGATGTCTTCGATTTCTTCCTCCTTGTTTTCGGGAAAAGTGTCCATTCAGAACGACCCTATCCCACAGGGTTGTGACAGTGACCTCAGAAACAAACAAGGAAAACTACTCTTGTATTCTTCTTTATGAACTATAAACGAAGATGATTAAGATGAACCGACCTGTGTCTTGCACTAGTTGTTCGATCCAATCTATCCTCTCTTTGTCAGCTTCCACCGATCTACTCCCTCACTTTCCCAGCGTCACCAAGTTCCTGCAAGTTCACAGAAGAGAGAAACTACACAAAGACATAGATTTATGTTCATAAAAAGCTTAGGATCAGATTTAAGCTAAACATACAAATATAACACACATCAGATATACAAGCATGTAGGAGAAACTCAAGTAGTTTTATTGATAAAACAAGAAGATCCAGGAGGAGTTACAACCGATGAGTCCTGATCCAGCATCAGCCTCCCAGCATAGAATCCCTTCTTCACCTCCAACAAAGCATAAATCACCCAATACTCTGATATCAATCACAAAACCAACAGCAATTCTCTGCAATGTACAAAATTCCAGCCTTTGGATCTCTTGGTGAGGGATCCATATATAGATGTATGCAAAGAGGATGAGTCATCCCATGAGTTGATTAGTGGCTTCTCTCTGTCAGTTCTTGCTTCCATTTGGAGACTGAGAGCCTCTTACTCATCACTGGTCAAATTCAGTGAGGCAAGTGTCATTGGAGAAGATTCTGGAAGCTTCCATTGTCTCTCCACCTCGTTGAATGACTCTGCCACTTGTCATTTCCCGCTCAACACACCCTGGTAGTGCATTCAAGTGCGTTGCACCTAGCCAGTGTATTTGGGTGCTTTGCAACGTAGCCAGCTAGTGGAGCATCTGAATTGATCTTGATTTGACTAGTTTTGAGCAGTTTCTGGTGGAGAACTTCTGGGAGAAGCTGTAATTTGTTGACCTTGTTTCTTTAGGAGCTGGAACAACATGTTTAGGGACTTAGGATCCATTGGTTTATGGACATTTCATGCTTATAGCTGTAAGGCACAAAAATGTCTATAACAGTTGCCCCCTAAAGTATGAGGCCGTTTATCGGGTGAAATTCTTTATTAGGAGGATCCGAAGTTCTTCTGATGCTAGGGAGGAGACATGTAATAAGATACAATACAATACATTATCTTTATACTGTTTTCATGATCTAGCTGAGGCGGGCATTCCCATGCTCAGCTTTATAAATTCATATTTATGTACATAGGACAGACAATCGTCTGACGATAGACTGATGATTCTGATGAAATCATCATCCTTTTGGTAGGATGATTATCTGTGCTGCAATGCTGCACATGTCAATGTTTTTATTTTTCTTGAATATATATCGCAACCCGGATGGATGAAACTAGATCTGGGGTCTTCACTCGAAGTACAAGTCGATCCATGTGAGAAATGTTTTGAAGTCGAACATGGAAAGACATCGCTTGATTACCAGTCAATGAAGTAAACTGTTAACAAGCGCGAGAGGAATCACCGATAATGATAATGACCCTCAAGGTACTGCAGTACAATTCACGTGGTGTGAATAAAGGACTTGGCGTCGAACACCACGCAAAATCTTTCGGTCGAAGGTCATTGATGTATACCTGTCGCCGGAAGTGAGAAACTTGCCATTGAGGCATGCAAGCTTCAAAGTACTGAATGGGGTGTTCCTAGATCAACTTCTTGGATAATGAGCTGATGTCGACAAGAAGCGATCCGTCAAAGGAGGGCCTTAATGAATCCCACATCAATGACACGGAACGGAGCAAATGATTTTGATGGAGGTGAAAACGATCTGATGATATATGGTTCAGGATGGCGGTCATGAAGGAATGAAGTATAATGTATGGTAGTGGATGGAACACGGGTGACTTCTCTGGATGACTTCTCTTGAACATGTCAGCGACACTTGTGTGATGGATCGGTAGCATTTACCCCAAATGTGGATGGTATGGCGTGACCATGGTGATGTGACCGGTGAATGAAACAACCCAACCCGACTCAAGCACGGAGTGGAAGTGTCATGTTCAAGAGCGACTTGCTACCAATAAAGTTTTTTTGAGTTTACTTCCCAATTTTTCCCCAGTCATTGCTGACCAGTACCTCTTTATTTTTGTCAAGCTTGAGGAGGATAACATATGCTTGTTCTATAATTTGCCCTTCGGGCAAACCCATCGCTATGTTTTAACGAGCCTAGCGATAGTGAAACTCGTTCTCGTCTAAAGACAAGTTTGTCGTTATTAATCTTTTTAACGAGTTTAACGACAAAGATAACTTGGTCCTTTTCATTTTTAGAGAGTCTGAAAAGGTACGTAAAGGTAACTCCGAAATTCCTTTTTCATCATCTAATCCCTTAAGTCCGAAAAAGTATAAAATAATACAGAAGGGATGAATTTTTGATAGTTTTAACAAGCCGAACAAAACAAGCGCTCGATCTTTTTGTGCAATAATCCCTCAGGTCCAAAAAGATTAAAATCTAGAGGAGGGATAGCACTTCCGGTCACTTTAACAAGCTGGAAGGCCAAAACTCAGCAATCTTTTCATATTTTACGAGTCAGATGAAAAGAGCTTAAAGAAGACTCGTCTTTTGAGGAACGAGTGATAAAAGGGTAGCAGCGGATTCCAGGTAAGGTTTGGAATTTTCCAATCACGGCAGTGTCACAAGGATGGCTAGTGAAATCACTCTTCGCAGCTGTTCCTCAAATGGGTAAACAATCAAATGGAGGTGAATGATTGGCCAATGGAAAAGTGGAGGTGATGGTGCAAACACGACCAAGGCTTTAATGGCTGAAATCTTCATTCACAGTGGTTATTTACCAGAGGATAGTTCATTTTTTAATGAGCTTAAACACGGGTGGAAACACTTGCTCATGTATTATGTTTATTTTTTAACGAGCTTGAACTATGTGCTAAAACTGCTCGATAATTTTGCATGCCCCCAGCATAATAACGTAAATCGAGGTGCATGCCCCCCAAGCTTCATTGCATTCAACTCGGTGGTTGGAATGAAGGTTTACCTTTGAGATTTGGAAAGGGGATTTGTTTCATTTTTTAATGAGGTTGATACAGTAAAAGAACATTCCTCATGACTCCTTGTTTCATTTTTTAACGAGGTCGACACGAGATAAGAACTGTCCTCGATGTCCAAATCCATTAGATATAGAAGGTTTCATATTCCACTATGGCCACTTCCGCCAGATTACTCGAAGGCGGTAGGGCAAAAGTACCCATTAAGGCAGGGTCTTTTAGGAGACCTACTCCAATATTTTGGAGCGAATGATTGCTTCCATGGATCATTGGAATGCTTCCCGTAACTTGTGAACTGTTGGGGAGAAATGTTTGTTGGTCGACGATTGTAATTCCTCCTTGGAAGGGAAATGCAATCTTCCTGAAGTAGGTCGACACAACTGCGGCCATGGCATATATCTAGGGCCTTCCCAGTAGGATGTTGTAATCAAGGTTTCCGTCGATTACTTCAACATCAATTTCTACTGTTTTCCCTCCTAGTTCAACTTTCAAGTTACTTAGGATACCATATGGGGTATATGTCCTTCCGTCAAATGCTTTTAATGTCGTCGAAGATCGCGACAAGGTTGGAGATCCTAAAGTTTTCCAGCAACTCATCGACATAATGCATGTAGATGCCCCCTCATCAATAATTGTTCGATGAACAGTTTTGTTGAGGGCTTTCACTTGAATAAGGAAAGCTAGTTGAGCTGGTAACTGAGGGTCATATCCTTTATGATCAAAGGCCACAAGATTGGAATCCATTGCGTCAATCCCATCTATTGCTGATAATAAAGCTTGCTCTTGGGAGAGGCAATTTTGCGGTACCTCGAGTGTCGACAAAGCAGATGGCGATTGGGCTAGGTCCTCTATTATATTATAATTCTGTGCTATTTTTGACGAGGATTAAATGTCGATTTGTGTACTACTCCCTTTGACGACTTTATCATTTGTTCAGGAATGATGGGTGGCAAAACTTTGGTTAAAGTTGTTGTCGAACTACTAGGTTGTTCATTAGCCTTGTTATTCGACACTTGTGGATTCCCGTAATCTTTATTCCTTGCCAAAGCATCATTTTGCTGCTTTGATATAGACAACATAAGCACTTGGGATCGGGAAGAATTTTGATTAGCGACCAGTTTGGTTCCCGGGTTTGGAAACGGATCATTCAATACTACTGAGGTTTTTGAACTCTTAAAGAGTTTCTTAACTTCAGTTTTATGTGGACAATCTCTCATCCGATGATCCTCATCGCATATATGACACCCCGCAGGGGTTTTCCTTTGCCCAGAAGGGTTTGTAGAAGCTCTTCCAGGAGGTGACTCATCCTGCTTCCTTTTTCTCCCTTTCTTTTTCTTCTTGCCCCCTGGTTGCTTCAGTTGTTTTCCCTTGTCTGCCGACACGGCATTTACTTCCGAGGCAAGAAGTTCCTCATTTGCATTATGACTAGAAATCTTACAGGCCTTTTTAGGTGTAGCCTTTGTCGATCTCGTGTCTATTGCGCCAATCACGCCATCACCGGCATGAGAGTCATTGTTTGATTTAGGAGGAGGAGGAACTGAGAATTCCGGTCTAGGGGTGTTAGGTATTTTATCGTAGAGCGTGCCGGACTGCGTATAAATCAAGTCCAAATATTGCGCACGAGCGATAACTTGCTCTTCTGTGACAACTCCCCCTTTTGCCACATCTTCCGTGATGGAAGGTAGTAATGACTTAATAAACCATTCAGCTAAAAGCTGATCGGGAACATACGTTTTCACCATTTTACGATGACGTCGCCATTCATGTATATGATCATATATGTGAGTGGCCATCGTTTGTTTGAAGTTGGTAAGAATTT
The DNA here is from genome assembly GCA_031772625.1 of Pinus tabuliformis. NCBI lineage: Eukaryota > Viridiplantae > Streptophyta > Pinopsida > Pinales > Pinaceae > Pinus > Pinus tabuliformis. Next base: position 1,498,751,157 of record CM062819.1, on the reverse strand, counting down.
CGTTTCCCGTTTCGTACCTTATCGGTAACTGAAAATGGGTTAAAAAGGTTGTGGCTAAGGTACTAAAGTTGTCGAATGAAGCTCTAGGCAATTCAATGTACCATTTTGCCGCCGGACCTGTTAACGTCCTCTGAAAGAGGCGAAGTCTTATCGAATCATCATTTAGGGTGTTTGATGAACACCACAGATGAAAGGTCATCACGTGATTCGACGGATCTTCACCCGAATTTCCATTAAATTTAGGAATATCTGACGGAAGTTTATGCGGAATCGCTGGCCACCAAGAGGCATAAGCAATTGGATCATTCGTCAGCGGGTTTATATATGGTAATTCTAGAGTTGCTACAAAAGGCAACTGTTGATTCAGGTTAGGCGAAGCATACCTAGGATAAGATGGAATTGCCTGAGCAATGGGTCTTTGCATACCAGCATAATGTATTTGATGCTGGCAATTTTGACAAGGTTGATGGGCATAACCGTTATGATATGGTTGTTGATAACCGCTTTGGGAATGCGGTTGCCCATTACTTACAAAGACTTGTTGCTCAGGTCCTTGATATGATTGCTGGAATGGCGGTTGTTGAGATTGAACCAGCCCTGGTTGTTGGACCATTTGCTGTTGTCCGATACTGGATGATTGACCAAGATGAGGAGTCATAGTACTTGTTTGAGCCTGAGTCGCTCCAGATAAGGAGGCACTAACTTGAGGTTGTGATTGAGTTGTCGAGACAAGAGGTTGTTGTATTGCAACCTGAGAAACTTGGGGTTAACATACAACAGGTAGCGCTTGTACTTGCGATGCAATCACCATACCAGGTATAGTGGGAATATTCGACACAGGGTGGACTAGTTGCATTGAATATGCAACCCTTGGTTGCTGAGGCAGTATTGGTACCCAACCACTGGATGTAATTCCAGTTTGACCTGAACTTTGTTGTAAACTCCCATATGGTTGTTCTCCGGGAGGGAACAATAAAAAGGCATACTGCCCTCCATATGGTGGAAATCCAGTACTTAAAGGGTATATTGGCCTTTGAAGACACATTGGATCGATTTGTTGAGTTTCAACATAAGAAATACCAGATGATAATTCAGATGAAGAAATAGGAACTGACCATGTCGTCGAAACAGTCCCTGATTGGACTCCAGCTTGTTGTTGATAACTTGTCGGGACAAATGATATACCATTGAACATCGTTGGAGTAGCAGCAGGAGGCTCTGCCGCTGCTGTGTCGGATGACACAGTCCTGGATGTCGACGGTTGTTCAAACATATTTAGTCTATCCAAAAGATTTTCTAGCGATTCTACAAGAACTTGCAATGAAAAGAGACTAACTTTGAAGACCAACAAGGGAATGGTGATGATTATTCCGTTTAAAATAAATTTTAACACGCTTTGACACAACTTTGTTTTTTCAATTTTAAAGAGTCGAGAAAAAACAAAAGATGACTCTAGTCTCCTTCGATTTTTAATGAGCCTGAAGTGACAAGTGCTCAGATGGACCTTTTCCGTTAAGGAGTCTGAAAAGGAACGAAAGGGACTGCTCTGGAGGTCTAGGTAGAAGGAGTGCCAAACCAATCGCAAAACCGTAGAATAATTTTTAGGGTACGACGGTCAATCTTCCCAAATGCTGTGTTCAGTGCATTGCGATCAGTAGGGCGGCCGACACGGCTTCCTATGGATAAAGGTTTTATGCCTATAGGGGTCTCCCAATATATACTCGACGGTACGTGGGAGCACAAGTCCGTACTGGCACTTATCGTCTCAAAGTGGAGGAATCACCCAACCAACAGTGAGAATAACAGTTACCAGGCTTTACGATGCCGGAATACGTCTCTAGCCTAGACCTCTAGATGTTGTGCGTTAAGTTACAAAGCGTTGTTAAGTTCATTGAATTTATTTTAGGTTGATCTTTCTTATGAAGTTTTCCTTTTGGGTTCACCACGAGATGTAGATGTCATTCCTAAAATGTAGTCTAAAGATGATAAGCAAGCTTTTCTCTTTTCAGCAATGAAAATCCTAGCTACAAGGGGAAAAGAAAGACACAATCTTTTCTCAAAGAGCAAAGAGCACACTGTAAATGCACTTTTCCTAAATCAAGCCATACAAACTGTCAATATGCAAATGCACTTTTGCATGTATTTGTTTTTCACTTTCTTAATGTTGATGCCTAAAAAGAAAGTTGTTGTATAAATTTGAATTCGATTTCAAGTGAAAAACACAAACAAGCTTCTTTTCGAAATCAAAAGGTAGAGACGATTACGACACTTTATGATTTTGAAGTAAACACTTGTTTCGACACTAGAAATTCACAAATTCAAGCCAAAGGCAAAAGTAAAAGCGTAATCAACTGTCAACAGCAAATAAACTTTCTCCTAAGATCAAAATGACACTTACGACAGATCTAGATCTAAGGGCGACAGTATGACCAGTTTACTTTTGCAATGGGAAACTGTAAATGACGTAACAAATACACAAAAACAAATACAGTTTCTTTTATACAACTGAGGTGGAATTAAGGCAAAGAAAAGGGGCTTTCAGACAGACAAACACATTGATCACAGACTGCAAAAATCAGAGGCAAAACTGGAGAAAGTGAGTAAAGAACCTCAGCTAGGCAGGGCTAGGCTGATCAATGCACCCGCTACACAGAGAAACTGAATTGCAACGCAGGTAGCCCTCTCGGGAACTGCGCTGAAATGCAGAGTCTCTTCACAGAGCCTGCGCTGAAGCAGAAACGAGAATTTTCTCTGGGTTCTGGGTCACGGTTTATAATTTAATCTATGGTTTTTGGCCGGATAAAAAGCAATCAAATGTGCACAATCCGAGGGTTGATTTACAAGAGGTTTGAGAGCTATCACAAAGGGTAATCAGATCATTTGTGAGTCAAGTGTTCAGATCATAAATAGGCCCAGTGAATGGACTAGAGTAGCAGATGTCTACTTTGCATTTGTAAATGGCAAATGCAGTTCGATTCGCCACTCCTAAGTTTATGAGATGGACAACAATAGAAACACAAATAAACTAACTAGACACGATCCCCAGTGGAGTCGCCATTTTGTTTTCAGGAAAAGTGTCCATTCAGAACGACCCTATCCCACAGGGTTGTGACAGTGACCTCAGAAACAAACAAGGAAAACTACTCTTGTATTCTTCTTTATGAACTATAAACGAAGATGATTAAGATGAACCGACCTGTGTCTTGTGCTAGTTGTTCGATCCAATCTATCCTCTCTTTGTCAGCTTCCACCGATCTACTCCCTCACTTTCCCAGCGTCACCAAGTTCCTGCAAGTTCATAGAAGAGAGAAACTACACAAAGACATAGATTTATGTTCATAAAAAGCTTAGGATCAGATTTAAGCTAAACATACAAATATAACACACATCAGATATACAAGCATGTAGGAGAAACTCAAGTAGTTTTATTGATAAAACAAGAAGATCCAGGAGGAGTTACAACCGATGAGTCCTGATCCAGCATTAGCCTCCCAGCATAGAATCCCTTCTTCACCTCCAACAAAGCATAAATCACCCAATACTCTGATATCAATCACAAAACCAACAACAATTCTCTGCAATGTACAAAATTCCAGCCTTTGGATCTCTTGGTGAGGGATCCATATATAGATGTATGCAAAGAGGATGAGTCATCCCATGAGTTGATTAGTGGCTTCTCTCTGTTAGTTCTTGCTTCCACTTGGAGACTGAGAGCCTCTTACTCATCACTGGTCGAATTCAGTGAGGCAAGTGTCATTGGAGAAGATTCTGGAAGCTTCCATTGTCTCTCCACCTCGTTGAATGACTCTACCACTTGTCATTTCCCGCTCAATGCACCCTGGTAGTGCATTCAAGTGCGTTGTAACACACCTAGCCAGTGTATTTGGGTGCTTTGAAATGCAGCCAACTAGTGGAGCATCTGAATTGATCCTGATTTGACTAGTTTTGAGCAGTTTCTGGTGGAGAACTTCTGGTAGAAGCTGTAATTTGTTGACCTTGTTTCTTTAGGAGCTGGAACAACATGTTTAGGGACTTAGGATCCCTTGGTTTATGGACATTTCATGCTTATAGCTGTAAGGCACAAAAATGTCTATAACACTCCTTGGGCTCCAGATTGATGGATTTTCCCTTTTCCTGTGTGGTGGACTTGTCCTTCGATGGGTTTCTTCTCGATGATGCATGCACTGGTATTGTAGGTTGCTTGCCCTTCTTATCCTTCATGCCCTCCTTGGTTGGGGTGGGCTTTAGTCTCAGCATCCTGGGTGATTTGGGGACTTCCACTAATACTTCAGCAACCTCTGGAGCATCTTCTTCTGCCTCCATAACAATTTCTAGTACCGACTCCTCTGTTGTCATTGCTTTGGTGTCCATAGTTGTTGCAGGTGTCGACATAATGCTATTCAACAGTGCTCGTGTCATCTCTGGTAAGTTCTCAAACGCTGAACTCACTATCAGAGCCTTGAAGAATTCTCGGTTCATGCGCGCTTGAGAGCTCAAAAGCTTAATTCTCAAAATTCCAAGTGCTTTTCGTTGGGCAACCATGTTTAATTTATAGGGAATTTTGAATTCAAATACGACCGTTCCCCCCACATTCAGTTCATTAATGCCAGATTAGCGGTAGATTTTCAAGGATCTGACCCATAAATTCCATCTTAAATTTCAGCCGCCCACTCCATTTAGCCGCATTTCTACCATCAAATCATGAATAGTGACTTTAAAAGTCACTTTCCAGCCAACCAACGCGATTTATCCCTGGGTAGCGCAGTTCCCCTCACACTGCTGTGAACCCTATGGCACTTCCTTGCTTCACGTAATCCTCCAATCGCGCAGCTCCCTAACTAGGGCAGTGTAGTTTATAGTCCCACACCTCCTTTCAACTGCCTAGAGTGCTAAAATTGGAAGAATCATTCGTGTTCGACCCTCTACTTCTTCGTTCCTAAGCTTCCAGCTCCCCGCCCCCTTTGCAGTCGAGTGTTTATTCAAAGAAAGACCCTTAACCTTAGCTAACGCCAGGGAGATAAGGCGGGAGATAAGAGATAAGGCGGGAGATAAGGCGCTAACGACCCCTAACGACTTAGCCTTAACCCGCGACCCACCCTCTTTATGCTAGTCGCATGGCCGAACCACCAGTGTATGGCTTTAATCGACTGCCATTCACCTTTCCTAGGAAGGGATCTCCATTCAATTTGACCAACTGAACTACTCCACTGTCAGTAATCTTCTTAATGACACAGGGCCCTAACCAGTGTATTCTGAATTTCCCTAGAAATTTATCAAACTTGTTGTCATATAACAAAACTAGGTCATTTACCTTAAAGGTGTGCATCTTAATGTGTAGATCATGCCATGCATTTTCGTGCTGCTTTTGGACCTGTTGGTGAAATCCATCTAGAAATATTTCCTCCTCAAGCCCAGCCAGCTACGCAAGCGTCTCTTCCAAGGCTTTGCGATCCGTCATGGCCGTTAGTGCTACTATGTTTAGACTAGGCACAATTTATTCCATGGGCATCACTGCTCCAACACCATATACAAGCCTAAAGGGTGTTTGTCTAGTCAACTTCTTGCATGTCATTCGATAGGCCTATAGTACTGCAGGTATGCGTAGGTCCCAATCACTTCGCTGAGTGTTGCAAACCTTGGTCAGCGCATTTTCCAGCACTTTATTGAATGTTTCCACTGTCCCATTAGCTTACGGGTGATAAGGCATACTCTTCTGGTGATCTACCTGAAATTGCTCTGTCAGCACACTGATTGTCTCATTCAGAAAGTGCGTATCGCGATCACTCATCAAAATCTTTAGACACCCAAATTGCGTCAGTACATACTCAAAGAGGAACTTTGCAGTAGTCGCACCTGTACAATCCTATACAGGTTGTGCCTCTACCCATTGAGTCAAATACTTCGTTGCAGTGATAATGTATGTCGCTCCCATCTTCTTTCCTTGGGGCTAAGTGGGTCCCACAAAATCTATCACCCATTTTTGAAAGGGTTGTAATGTCATCTATGGATTCACAGGTAGCTCATCCCTCCGTGATGGCCAGCTAGTCCTTTGACACACATCACATGCTTTGTAGTAAGATTTTGAATCCTAATGGAGGGTTGGCCACCACAACCCTGCGCATAGACTCTACGCAGTCACTCTCCCCACATAATGTCCTCCTACAGCGCCCCCATGAGCATCCAGGAGGATATTGCTCCTTTCAAACTCCGGTACATATCATTGCAATATTTCAATGGACCCCATTTTGTACAGATGCCCAGCAATGATAGAAGAACCTGTCGCGTGCACCACTAACTCCTTCTTCTGTTGGATGGTGTATCCTTCCGAGGAAGTTCTTGTCATTAGGAAGTATATGATATCTTCAAAATGACCATCCATGACACACACTGCAAATAGCTACGCATTAGGCAATCCCTCCTCCAAATTAGTGGGCTCTTCCCCTGTTTCAATGCGCGACAGATGGTCTGGTCCCGCGTTCAGTCATCTAGGCTTCACAATAACTTCAAAATCATACTCCTGGAACAATAACAACCACCTGCAGATTCTCCCCCCCAACACAGGCTTATTAACCAGGTATTTCAATGCAGAATGATCTGTATACATCTTAAAATGGCCACCCAACAAATAGTGTCTAAACTTTTGGAGCACGTATACCATGGCTAACCCTTCGTGCTCGGTAGTGGAGTAGTTCTTCTCCACCTTAGATAACCTTCTGCTTGCGAACTCTATAGGATGTTCCAAGTCTCCTCCGCCAGCCTCCATCAGTATTGCTCCCAGCGCTATACATGATGCGTCAACATGTGCATGAAACTCCTTCTTCCAATCCTGGAAGACTAGAATCATCACGGCGACCATCTTTTCTTTTAATACATCCAAGATTTTCTTACAGTCCTCGTCCCAGCAGAATGTGACATCCTTTTTCAACAACTTCTCCATAGGCACGGTGATCTAGGCATATCCCTTGATACACTTTGTGTAATATCCAATATGTCCTAGGGTAGCGCGTAGTTGTTTCACTCTCCTCAGTGCTTCTAAGTTAAGTAGCACTGCGATACTCGTGGGATCTACCATTAGTCCCTGTCTACAAACCACATGACCCAGCAGGGTCCCAAAAGGAACACAAAACATACATTTCTTCAGGTTGAACACGATTTGGTAACTTCGACAAGTATCTAGCATCAAGCACAAACTTTCCACATGGAGTTTCACCAGCCTAAACACAGTCCAGTCATCAAATTACACTTCCATGAACTTATGAATAAATTCCTTAAACGCCGCAATGACTACGCGAGAGAAAATCGCAGGCGCATTCTTTAATCCAAAAGCCATTACAGTGTACTAAAAACAACCCCACTCAGTTGTGAAGGTCATGCTTCTCGTATCCTCTGGCGCAATTTTGATCTGATGGTACCTAGAGAACCCATCAGTGAAGGAATATGCTTCCCGGCCACCTACAATTTCCAACACTTCATCAGTGAACAAAGTCGAGAAAGGATCATGTACACAAACGTCATTCAACTTCCTGAGATCTACACATATCCTTATTTCATCCTTCTACTTCTTTTCCTGTACCACCATTGGGCTTACCCAATCAGATTCTTCTATGGGTTCAATGATGCCTATCACGAGCATCTTGTCTAGCTCGAAGCAAACCTTATCCTTATACTTTCGATTGAGATGGTAAGGTCTTTTCTTAACCGGCTTCACATTGGGCTTCAACGTGATCTTCATAACACCTAGGTCTTCGATTATCCATTTTAGATCCTTAAACTTGGTTGGGAATGAATCCTGGTATTCATGGATCAATTCAGTGACCTTATCCACTGTCGTATCATCCCAATAATCTCCAATCTTCGCGAATTTGGGCTCTTCCTCCATACCAATATTTACCTATTTCATTTTTAGTGGCGCAGTTATATCAGGATTCTCAATCTGTGGTCCTTCAACTTCGCGGTGACCTTTTGTTTCAGGGATGTTAATCTTTCGCGGATCCTCATCTTCTTCTTCAGTGGTTACGTTATAGCATTCCAGCGTGTGACTTAGCTGAGTAGTCCAATCGGGTTGAATCAGGTCCAAAGGATCCTGCGGTATCCTAAAGATTGTTGCTTTCACTTCTTGTAGTGCCTCGTCAATACAGTCAAACCCGTCTTCAAAGCTGAATGTCATTATGAATCCCTCGTGTAGAATATCCCATTCACCTATACCATGCCAGAGATCTGTTTCTAAGTACCAGTTCATCGGGATGACATCCAGGGTGTGACAGAACAAGTGCACCCATTTAGGTTGGGGCTTCACTCCATAAGCCTGAGCCCATTTGGCCATGTGCACGTGTGGATAATCCTTCCCATCATACTTGTCTGTCATTCATACCTTCGGCTTCCCAAAGTGTGTGCTCATCATCCTCCTACATTCACACCAATCATCAAGCTACCCTTGTGCGTACCCCACCATCTTGCGGGCATAGCGCACAGTGCCCAGTGCAAAGTCTGGAAGCGTTGCTTCTCTGGTACCTCCCTCTCAAATGCATCCAAAAATATATCTACATCATTTAGGCCATCATAAGTGGGCATATTTCTTACCTCTGACAACACATAGTGTAGCGACCGGGTCATCATGTTATAGCTCAGTGTGGTTACTTCATGTAACTGATTCTGCCAGCGCTCTAATTCTTCATCAGATTCCAAGGTGAAGGAACTCTCGCGATTCAATGCAATTCGTCCATTCGCTATTGGATTCACCCAATATTGGTCTCGTGGTATTATCTTATATATAGAGTTGAGATCATCATCGCTCTCATAATCGCGAACTGGTTTAGTATAGTGTGATCCTTCAGTAGGATCTAGGGGTACCATTACGCGGAGCGATTTCTTCTCAAATATCATCTTTCGCTTCTTTAGGTTGATTACCTGTTCATATCAGTAGCCTAATCAATTCCAAGGAGTGCAGGGTAGGGGTTGCTTTCATCCTCAATTTCTATTACCTCAAAGTCAGCCAACGTGCTTGCGCCTTCAATATCTATAGTCACCACTTGAAGCCACCCCATGGGGTTGATCTTTGCTGAATTGAGTTGAATTGGAGACCACTGTAGCTCGAGTCTTCCCATTCGTTCCCAAGTCTACTTCAGTAGGACGTTCGTGTCTGACCCCAGATCCAAAATAGTGTGATCCATTTCATATTCTCCTATCTGCACGGTCATCCTCATCTCTCGTCCTGTCCTTGTTTTATTCTTACCAATCTTTCATACCATGCGCGGTTCACCCAGAGTGTTTTCGGCGAATCTATTTATAAGCTCTTGTAATCCCTTCACGCCCTTTCTATCGCATAGTAGCTTCATGCAGGTCTCTAGAAAGGTCGTAAGCATAGAAGGGTCCATCTCTTGATTAGGCTTATCCTTGCTCCCTGAGGTGGAGGCCTTAGCGAAGCTCTTCTTTGCTTCCATGAACGTTTTGCGTGCACACTCCAAATCAAATTCAGCCTCCTTTGCCGGAACTTTGAAAAACCATGCGCAATTTTCAGACTATTTCCCCTTATCATCCCCTGTTGCAATTCCACTTCGAAGCACTATATTCACATTCGAATCCTCTTCACGAGGCTAAGACCTCATCATCTGCAGGTTCCAAGTTGGCTAAGGTGGTATCTCCCCTTTGTTGCATATCCGCGTTATTAGTGTAGCACAGTCCTCCGTTTCATGATCAAACAGAGTGCAATATTTTCACAACGAACACGTTGGGTTAGTGCAATCGCAGGCGTAGTTTCCTGGTCCTCTGCAATTGTAGCAGATTAGATGTCCCCAATCTCTGCCAAGTACTCCTTCACCTCGGCCTCGTCTGTGCCCCTGAAAGCCTATTCGTGCCATCCCCATGCTCCTTTCAGGGGGCCGCATTTCTTCCTGAACCCTATAGGTGGGTGTTCCATCCATCATCAATTCATAGCTTCTGCAGTTTCTCTCATCATGTCCCACCGATGTATAAAATTTGTGGAACAATTGCTATGGCGTTTCTACAAACTTCTGCAACAAATGACAATTATTTGTTATATGTTTTCCTGCTACCTAACATATAGCACTCCACAACGCAGGCCCCACACTTGGTCCTGCTTGATCTTTCGGCCTTAAAGGCATAGGTACCCTTCCTTCTATGTAGTTCACAAAGATCGGGGAATGGTCTTTGTCATGCCCCTCAACCTTGCATTTCAAGCACCATACCTCTTCGTGCACCTTCGGTCAAAATGTTGTGTCTTGTTTCAAACTATGCATTTCAAGGCAAAGATTTTGCAACCGTGCATGGATCTGCTGAACCCCTAGATTCAGATCCTGCATCAATGCTTCATGCAGTCTCATTGCAATGTCTAAGGACTTTGCCTATGTCGTTATCTTCTATTGTGACAGCGCAACCCTTACGTGTGGCAAGAGCGAAGCCACGAACCATTCGCAGTGTTGTCCATCTGTTAAGTTCATATTAGCTCCACAGATTTTACACTTCAACCTCTGATCTAATTCCCAAGGTGTCTTGCCTAGTTTCATCGCGATTTCCTTGAACCACAAAATTGACTATGCCGCGTATTTAGGCCTACCGAATTCTTTATTCAATGCGGTCTGGATATTTGCGACCCCAGCGTTTGGGTTATCATTACAGTGCTTGATGTACCAAGTTAGTGCGCGATCCTCCAAAGCACTAAACAATGTTGCCTTCTTCATGTGATCATTCGTGATGCCCTGAGCTTCCCATACATCTTTCATGACGAACTAGCACTGGTCTGGGTCCTTATTTCCCAAGCCTTTAAACAAAGGCAACTTCACTGAATTTGCCATGCGGAACTACGGTGGAGGTGGAGGCGGTATGGGTGAAGTCGCAGGTGATGGTGGTGAAGTTGGAGGTGGTGTGGGTGGAGGTGGCAGTCACAGGAATCCTTGTCTTATTAACTGAATAGCACTTCACAGAGAAGCCTGCGCTACTCCCTCTTTGTCACCCAATGGAGGTGAAATCAATGGACTATATTCAGGACCCTTTCTTCCTTCGTTCCTGTAAGTATTTTTTCTTCGCGTAGCTCATAACATCAAGGTAGTTGTATAACCTGTTTTTCACACAATAACATCTTAATCTAGGAATTCAAAGACTTCAAGTACTTACCTAGCAGACCTTTGAAAAAGTGTCGCTCTACCTTGCTATAGCTGATTGAGGTATCGACCACGAATTCAGTCACAAATCCTCCAACCATGCGATCAAGCCAATGATCGATAGCACGGGTGATCATTTCCTTAGATGCTTCCAATCTTTGTACTAACTATGGGTTCCAGACAATAGGACTGTCAAGTGTCCACCTTCCTTGGCTATCTACTAGCTTCGCGATCCAGTCATATGGCTCAACCGGAAAGGAACAGAAAAAGATGTCGTGGATTTCTTTATATAGGTATTTGTCCGGCTACTATTCCTGTTTCAATCACGAGTTCTTTTTCTCTTGTGCCAAGAATTTGTGGATCTTCCTATCCAACCAATCTTTGATCTCTTTCTTAGTTGGATTCCAGTGATACGGCATCACACATCTCTTATAAATATTTTGGTCCTGGCAATGGAACAATTTCTTGGCTGCATGGGGCCTGACCCAGGTTCAACATTACTTATACAAACAAATCCCTACACTACTAGCCCTTTCGGCATCAGCCTGCGGAGCGGGGACCGAAGTCTCACCTGAAACAGTATGGGGGGATGCTGGAACCATGTTTCTGCACCCTGAGATGGTCGTGACGTCAGTTTATCCCTTCTATTCCTGCTTTCATGCAGGTCACTAAGTTCTAGGCTCTATTATTCTAGCCCTTTATTCCACCCTTCAGTACCTCTGCAAAGGGGTATGATTGACATTTGCGCAACCCTAACCTGTGGTTCAGGTACTTTCGCGCTGCTAGTGCAGTGTATTGTGTAGATTACCAATTTATCTTAAGTGTCTTACTTATCTGATTAAATAATCACAGTTAGCGTTGCATAAACATATATCCTTACTTTCCTTCAATTAACCAATGTAATTATATACATTCGTGCATCACAGAAGCATTGTAAATGAAATTCATACATAATAGTACAAGATGCATTAACAGGAAACAAAAACATAGAATTTGCAGAATGCATCTCTTTATTGATATGTTCAGATGATTACAGACTCTATCCACCCTACGCACATAGCTGCAAGGGTCCGCAAACTTAGCTGCAGACTTCGACCCTAGGCCTCTACACACTTAGTTGTAGAGCCTCTACCTAAGCTACGACCTGAAACTTAGACTTCTCTAAAGACTTCCTCCTTATCACTCAAGACTTCTTACTTCTAAAGCTACTTAGAGCTTACTTACTTAGCTTTTTTTATACAATCCCATGGTTCGCGGATCATGGGTAGATATTTACATCCGACTTTACACTTTACAAAATAAGGGCAGACAACCCTTTATGACTTATGACACCTTCATGCTCCGTGACCACAAAATGAAAATACTTTACAATTTTATTACAAAATTGGACCCAAAACATGGGATTTTGCCCCCAAAACTGTGCTTGGGGGATCCCGTTCCCAACAATTATATATCATGAAACATTACAATGTACCAATAATGATAATTTCTATGATAGTATAGCTGATAATGTCCAATCATCTTTACCATCAACAACATTGCACTACTTCTTCCCTCCAAATTATTATACACTAGCTATCTATGATTATCAAGTGTTGTCTTAAGGGGCCTCACCCAGGTTCAGAGTTATTTGTGCCAGCCAACAAAACCCTAATTGCTAGCCCTTTCGGCAACAACCTGTATAGTAGAGGTTGCAGTCTCACCTGAAGTAGTATTGGGTGATTCTAGACCCAAGTTTCTACATCTAGAGACCGTGTGATGTGCATTCTGGAACCCTTGCAACTCAGATATGCCTTCATGCAGATCTATACCTTACTATGTTGTATTACTTTAACTCTATTCAATCGACCTCCAGGTCTTCAAGAAGGGATGTGATTGTGCTTATCATACATAAAAGAGGTAGATTCACCACTTTTACCCATTAAATAACAACCCTACATCTTCCTTCGCGTATATCTACTCTACTCAAATAGTTAGTAATAAATCTATTTAATATCTTCACAGAAACATTTCATTACACTTTTCATGCATTAGTATTAAAGATCTAAGACATTCGTGCAAAGAATACACTTTATTTCATGGAAAACAAATCATTAAGAAATGATGCGTAAAGTTAAACAATAATAAGAAGAAGGCATAGATGAAATGGATTTGGTCCAAAACAGTCTTTATGAGATTCAACATTCAATTTATAGGCTCTTCCACCCTGCGCACCTAGCTGCAGGGGCCCACGCACTCAGCGGCAGACTTGACAAGGTCTCTGGGTACTCAGCTATAGGAGCCTTCCCCTTTCACCTAAGTATAGGAAAACATAGATTTCCTGCCTTAGTTCTTTGCCCTTACACTTCTTCTTCCCCAAAAGTTATCTTTCTAGACTCGCTATGACTCAAATATTTATAGCCTTTCTATTACAATACTATGGCCTGCGACCTATGGGTAAACCTCAAAACCATCCAATCACTTACCCATATAAGGGGATAAAGCCCTTTTGACTCGTACTTAGCTACACACTCTGCCTCCCCATTTTGTGGAGACCTTACATTATTTAAAAAATTCTAACCAACAAATGATTAATTAACCAAAATTGACCCTAGGGACCTTATCCCAATAGGCCCCCAACACAAATATGGTGACTCGCCCTCAACTCACTTAGTTGGATTCTCTACTTTGTGGTGGAGAACACTAAAATCCTGCTTCAATGCTTCCAGCTCCATGATGCCTTGTACTGCAACCTGTTTTAGCTCCTAGACCAGCTTTTCTGTAGTTGGTCCCTCTATTGCAAGAGGCATGGTCCTATGAGTCTACTGCAAAGCTTTCGGTTTCTCCTGAATAGTCTGGGAAATCTGGTTGGCCTCTTCTGTCGAAGTTTGAAGCCAAGATTTTAACACTGATTTCTTTTGCTGCAATTCTTGTACTTGTTCCTGTATCAACTTCCATTCTTGTAGGTGCACGAAGAACTGGATTGGCACCAATGTGTGCATAGTCGCCCTAATCTCATCATATTTTTGCTGGACTTATCTGATTTCTATGCTTAATCTTTACAAGTTTGGGTCCTCCTACAAATTGTCCCATAACTCCATGGCATTGTTAAACATGAATTTGCATCCATTGAATCCAATCTCCAGAGTATTCATGTGCTCCTTGATGGTTGTGCTGCGCTGCTCCCTAACCTCTGGGAAAGTAGTCAGTTGTAAATTCAGTTGTAATTCTGATATCTTCATCTGGAAGTCAAATGTGACTCTACCTATCTCATATTTTGATTCTTGGACTGTCGTAGCTAGTTTCCGGATCTTCGTTGTAGCTGCGGCATCTTCCGAAATATGTATCTCAGGGCTGGAATTACATGCCTGTGTGATTGTTGTTTCCAAGCTCTGATGTCGTGCTCCTAGATCTTCCTTTTCTTTCAACGCCTAGGCCTTGTCAGTAAATATTTGTTCATTGTTTAACTTAACCTCATTGATCACTGCAAGAGCACGCTTCTCTCTAGTTCAAAGCTTGTATGAGACCCCTTGATGAAGCATATGGACAGTCTGAAGTGGAAATGCGACTAAGTTCACCCCTATGTCTTTGACCTTACCCAGTTGAGCATGGTCTTCCTCTATTTCTGCACAGACTAGTCCTTCTAGTAAGGAAATGATTCTAAGGTCCAGAGTCCTTTATATCTCATATATGCTCTCGGTCACTTGTGCTAGGCTCACTTGCACCCCACTCGCTTGTCCTATGCTTACTTGATTCCTTTCTGTTTGGATCTACAACTCACGCAAATCTTTTTGGATGCTCCCTAGCATCTCCATGTGTTGCTGCTGAAACTATTTCCATAGCTCCATTGTGGTGTCTCTGACTTTATCCCCAATTTCATCGAGGTCCCCTTCTTGAGGACTATTAGCTCAATGTGCACTTTCTTATCTAATTTGTGCTTCTTCCTTGGCCCGACAGTTGTGTCCTTTCTCCGCTTCTTCAATGTGAAGGGAGTACTCTACTCATCCCCTCTGTCTCCACCCTACTCAGATAGTGCTTTTTCCTCAGTATGTTGGGAAACTGATGCTTCAACTTCCACTATGTCCAGCTTCCTGGTGTGCTGCTTCTCAGCAAACTCTTTCACAATGCGCTCTTTTTCAGCAGTTGCCTAAGCAACAACTTCTTTCTTCCTCTACTTGACCAATGCCCATGCCACTTCCTATGCTGCTTCTTTTCATTTCTGCGTGGCTATCGTCTACGCAGAAAAGCTTTCTCTGCCCTAACTGGTACTTGCACCAACATCTGTGGGTTTTTGCCACTCCCCTAGCCAACTTCCCATAATTTCCTACACATTTGTTTTCGAAACTAAGTATGGCAACTTGTGCGATATCTGCTTAGGGTCTCGTCTGGTGTGAATAGAGACGTTATGAAAGTCGAACTTAATGTCCATGAAGGCCGGCAGTTTCTTAAACAAGGTTGGAGACAACCTTTTCTGCTAACTTATGACTATGCATAGGTCACTCTCAATCAGTATCCAAAAAAACTTTGATCCAATGATCTGATCTAGATCCTTCATCATCCACAGTGAAGCGAACGTGGCTACCTCTCGTAAACCTTCTTCCTGTAGAGGAAACTGACTATCCTTCAGCAATCACCATGCAACTAATAAAATTAGCAATAGGTTCTAGGCATAGTGAAATGCCTTGCTCTCCTCCTGTGCTTTGTGGCAGTTCACTAGGAATTATTTAAATAGGTACTGCACCCAGTTGTACTGCACCCCTTTTTCCCACTGTACAACCAATGAAACTATTGGTGCTGGAACTTCGTCCACATGACATTTCCTCATTTTCTTTCCAGCTAGAATTTGGCCAGAAAACTACACTGCTTGGTCTTGAATTGAGTGGATAGAATATCCACGGAACTTTTTGATCAACCCGAATTCATTTTTCATTCGATCTGCTAGCTCCTTTTATTTTCTCTTTCCTCCAAATTTCTTGGCTAGGTACGCCCCTTTATAGGGAAACTTCGTAATTCTATGAATGAGCACATCAGTTATAGGGATGGGTTCACCAAGCCATAAGAACCCATCATGCACCAGCGTGAGTAGCTGGCGCACATAAACAATGTTGATAATCAACCGGTGGAAGTGTGGCATGCAAATCATATGTAGTAATTTGGCCTACTCGATGTCTTTGACCCATTTCATAGGTTCCAACCTTGTGACCCCAATTTCTTCATAGTAAATATCCATCATGTACTTATTCATAGCTATGTTAGGGAAATTCTCGTGGTCAGTGAGATGCCAATCCTCCATCTTCAGCACTGGTTTGTGCGCTAAGAGCGCACCTTCAAAAACTATCTCCTCTAGCAACAACGGTGTAGAGATCATGAAATTTCATGAATGTGGGTCCTTGGTTACCTTGGCCTTCCCTTTCCGCGAAAGGATATATGTTGGGAGCCATTTAATAGGCTCGCCCTCCTCAGCATCTAATACCTCAACTCCATCGCAAAGCTCCTTTGCCTCCAAGTCCACTTGTTCCTCCGACTACCTTTCCTTATGCTCCTTCTCCTTCTGTAGAACCTTTGGGTTGTTCCTCGCTGACTACCTCACCAGTATAGGTTTCTTTCGCTTCTCCTTAGTAGTCGATTTATTTGGCCTAGGTAACCTTGGCGCCGTAGGCATAGAGGCCGTAACTTACATGGACACGAATTTAGGGCCTTCCTCTTGAGAAATAGTGGCTTCGGAACTGACTGGCTCGAACATTTTTTCAAGGATGAGCTTCTGGTTCCACTCAGGTAAGGTTGCAAATGTTGGGCTTGAAGCTAAGTCCTCCCAAACCTGCTGACTCATGTAGTGGGAACAAGAGGGCTCATGCACAATCGTTAGAATGCAAAGTGTTCTTTGGCAGACAAAAATTCCCAATTTATAGGTGGTTTTGAATTCAAACCCGATTGTTCCCTCCATTTTCTGATCATAAATGCATTTTTGGCAGCAGATTTGCAAATATTTTTTCCGTAAATGTCGCCTACCCACTCCTCTTAATGGGATTTTCATTATCCAATCGTGAATACTAATTTCAACAGCCACTTTTGGACCCAACTGCATGGCACCATCCTCCATAGTGCAACCCTTCAAGCACAACTCTTCCTGGCACACTCCTTGCTTATGTCGCACAACCTCCCTATTTTTTTTTTGTGCGAGAAGTGTAGTTTTTAGTCCTACAATCCCTTGCAGCTTCCTGGATT
The DNA here is from genome assembly GCA_031772625.1 of Pinus tabuliformis. NCBI lineage: Eukaryota > Viridiplantae > Streptophyta > Pinopsida > Pinales > Pinaceae > Pinus > Pinus tabuliformis. The sequence continues at coordinate 1,498,733,836 of CM062819.1, read as the reverse complement.
ACTAAGAATTTGCTACTTCCATGTAGTCACTGCATAGGGGAAGGATATCCTGTATACAACTTCAACTTGCTTCCATTCACTCTACCAGGGAATAGTTTGCCATATAGCTTCACACGCTAAACTGCGCAACCATCCATGATGTCCCTAACAACATATGGCCCTAACCAGTGCATTTGAAATTTCCCTGGAAAATTTGTGAACTTGCTGTGAATTAAAATGTTGGGTCCCTATAATATTAGTGATTACCCCATTACTATTGTAGTTATACCCCTTATTTATATTGTTGTGCCCCTATTACCCCCATATTGTTATTTTTGTGCCCCATAGAATCCCTCTATTGTTATTTTTGTGGCTTTATATTATTATTGTTAGGTCGGCTGGATTATATTGTGACTCCATAGACTCCTATATATAGAAAGGAGGTTTTGTCATTTGAATCATCGAAGAATTGTTCATTTATCTAATGTAAAGGAGGTTGCCCCCTTGAAGAGGCTGAATTCTAAGGCATTGATCTATCTTTTCTATCTTTTCTTGAGCTGGTTTCATAACATTTGGTATCAGAGCCAGGTTTCTAGGGTTTCACTGCTCCAAACAGGTCATCGTGGCATTTTCGCTATAACTTTTTTTTCTGTGACGTTTCAGAAGTCGCAAAAAAAATCTATTTGAGAAGAAATTGCGCTGAACCTTGGATCCGAATTCCAGAGCTTTTCGCGCGATATTTGCGGAGATATGATCTGAGGAAGTTGGTCTTTTTGCAGACTCCTGAATTACATTCAAAACAGGTGACCTGGGGAAAATCGTCATAACCTTCTCTCTAGGGATCGGATTGAAATTTCGTAAGAAGCTATAGAAAGAGAACGGACTGTAGATATTTGTATGCGAATTTCAGATCCAAAGGTTGAAACAGTGACTCGTGGCACGTCGTACAAGTTCGCTCTACTGAACTAGTCTAAAAGCAAGTCACTGTGGGAGATTTCACATAACTCTTCCTTGGAGAATCCAATTTGGGTCAGACTTGTGGCATTGGAAAGAGGACACAGAGGGCTACTACAGATCACAAATTCAGAACTAGATGATTGGAAAGTATAGAGATACATCAGAGGCAATATCGAGCTCCTACAAAGTGAAAAAAGGTATGTAGATTTTCTTAAATTTTTGCTTAAGCTTGGTTTGAAAATTTATTTTGAAGGAATTCAAAGGGCATAGCAGAGCATTATTATCGGTAACTGATGCCCCGAGGAAAGAAAATGCAAACACCTAGTAAGGAACCTGAAAGCTCTAGCATGACTCATGAAGAAGAGGAAGAAATGCAACATGATATATCAAAATTACAAGACCAAGTGCAACAACTGTCCCTTGCACAAAAAGGAACAAAATCTAAGATGGATGGTTTAAAGAAAGATGTAGAAGCTAAGATGGATGGTTTAAAGAAACGTGTAGAAGCTAAGATGGATTGTTTAAAGAAAGGCGTGGAAGCTAAGATGGATGATTTGAAGACAGACATGGACGAATTGACGATAAATATGGATACGTTGCTACAAGAAATGGTCCCTAAGGGTAAAAGGGTACTAAAGGAAACTCATGATGAGAACAAAAGAAATGTTAATCATGATTCCATAGACGCTAATGTTGGATTGAAGAATCATCATATTCTAAAAATCGATATGAGGAAGTTTGATGGCAAGGATCCCGCCACATGGATATTACAGATGGAGCAATTCTTCGATCTCAATAATGTGCAAAACGCACAAAAGGTACGTATGGCATCTGTATATTTGGAACCAAATCAGTTTGTATGGTATTAATGGCTTTGTTCTCGTAAACAATTTATCACTTGGGCAATTTTTACGGAAGAATTGATAGCACATTATGAGGATACAAAAAGAAACACTTTTTTTAGCCAATTGATAAGTCTCAAACAAAAGGGTTCAATAAGGGAGCACATCGAGGAGTTCCAAAAATTGAACATAAGGGTAAAAGATATTCCAGAGGAGCATAGGATTGATGTGTTCATAGGGTCTTTAAAGGATAATATCCAACATGATGTCCGCCTTTGGGAACCTGATTCATTAGTGAAGGCATTCAGGTTAGCAAGAAAAATGGAAAGCAAAATTATGGCAACTAGGAAGCATACCACTCACAACTATAAAGACAGAAGTGTTGTTGCCCCTAGTCTTCCACAACCTACAAGGTTGACACCACAACAATTGGAAGAAAAAAGAGCAAAAGGGCTTTGTTACAATTGTGATAGCAAATACACAAAAGGTCATAAGTGTGCTGAGAAGAAATTATTCTACATAGATTGTGAAGAGGAAGAAGAAAAGGAGCAAGAATGGTCAAAATAAGAGAATATACTCCAGGAACAAAGCCTAGATGAAGAACAAATAAATCTGACCATATCTTGTAATGCATTGGCGAGAATTACCACTCCTCAAACCATCAAGATAGAAGGACAAATCAAGAAGAAAAAGGTAATAGTGTTGATTGATTCAAGAAGCACCCACAATTTTATTCATTGTAGAGTAGCAAAAGAATTGAATTGCTTCCTATATCCAACACCAGAGAGTCAAGTGATGATTGCAAATGGAGGAACAATAAATTGCTTCGGAAAGTGCCATAATATCAAGCTATCCATGGGAGAATATGTATTGACTATCCCAATGCTTTCCATTCCAATGGGAGGTGTTGATGTTGTACTAGGAGTCCAATGGCTACAATCCTTGGGTACAATAGTGTCACATGGAATCAGTCAAAAGTGCGGACACAACAGACCTTCCTAGAAGTCTAAGACATTCTAATGACAAACAAAACAAACTAGAGCTATCCTTCTCTAAACATGCATTATGATATGAGAAATCAAGTGTTTCGTTCTTACCCTTGTCCAAACGCTGTTGTAGAAGTCCAAGGTTTGTTGATCTGGATAAGCTCCTCCTTTTCTCCAAAAACTGCAATCACCAACAGTCAAACAATTAAATAGCACCTGATTATAACATAAAACAAAGCATATTCAACATATAGACCAAGGAGTACATGAAATAACCCATAAACAACAAGTTATTGAGAAGAATGGACCAATTTGCATTAAAGGTAATCAAAAGGAACCATTACAACCTGAGCCTTGGTGTTGTGCAAGCTCCTTCCAGGGTCCACAAGAGTCTTCCTCTACTTTGACAAAGCTCACCTACTTCCAAATAGAACAAGTAAAGATGACAATCTCTCCTCACAAGCTTCTAAATGGGAGTCCTAATTCCTGCAGCATTTACCCTTAGAAATGTATAGCTTTCAACCTCTTCTCCTTCTGGCTCAATGTCTTTATTTATAGTGCTGTAAAGAGGTTATTCAGGTCCACCATCAATGGGATAATCCCCCTCTTTGGGTGGGATAGCTCCCTTATTGATGGGATAAGTTCCCCCTTAATAGAGATACATGAACCAACTGGAGGCGCATCCATTTCATCAAACCGACCTCTAGAAAGTTCTAGAAGTAACCACAAGTAACTTTTTTAAGATGAAACTCGCGCATTTTGCCTTTTACAGAGGGACGCACCTGTCCCTTAACATACAGAGCGTCCAAGGACGCACCTTTTGTGAACATGACCTGCGTCCCCGCAGGTAAGGCTAGAGAGAACCTGCGACCCCAGAGATAAACATAGTTTTTACAAGACTTTCTCTCTTCTTTGAGTTTGAGATGGATAACAGAGGCATAAGACTTGCCTAAGAGGGTAGCATGACTGTTGATTTGAGCCATACTAACCGTAAGTAGTCAAGGTGACATTTTTTAGTGTAACAGATTGCCCCCTAAAGTGCGAAGCCTGGAATAGATTGGTATTTTGTAATTCTAGGAAGGGTGAAGCGCTTTATCATTTCAAGGATTGACTTGTGGATGATCTGGTTAGAACCTGCAATTTTCAACACAAAATACATGTATAAGATTATATCATCACTGAGGTAGGCATTCCCATACTCAGATTCAAAACTTTAACTAATGGACTAACTATTCTGATACAGGAATGATCTTGTAGTACATCATTTTTATAGACTTTTGTAGACACAGTATGGACGCAGCCATCTGTTTATGATTAGTCTACATAGACAATGAATACAAAACTCCTCGCAGCCTGGATGGTAGAAACTAGATCCAGGGTCTTCACTTCTACTTCCCGAATTGGTACGATTCTAAGCATGTGATTAAATGATTTGATGTCGAACATGTTAGAAACCACTTGATTACCAGTCGATGATGTGAACTGTTAACAAGCATGAGAGAGACCACCAGTAATGTCAATGGTTCTCAAAGTACCAAGCACAACCCGTGAAATGTGAATAGATGTTTTGATGTCGAACACTTCATTGAATCCTTTGATCGAAAGTCAATGATGTAAACTGTCGTCACAGCCGAGAAACCTGCCATTGATGCATGCAGACTTCAAGGTACTGTCGATTCCTAAGTCATCTTTCTAGATAATGTGTCGATGTCGATAGAAAGCGACTCGTTGCAGGCAAGCCTGCAACACGAAATCATTGTTCAAGTTGAAGAAATGTTGCTGTAAGGACTGACTCAGGGATGGTCAAATGGATGACAAGTATTTTTGCAGATGAAAGTTTTGCTCGCAGACCTCTTGAACACATAACGACACGAAAGATGGCTTGGTGACGAATAACTCAAAGTTAATCCCCAGAACCCGGTTAAAGACTTTCAAAGTGGTTTGGTCAACTGTGAGGTAAAAGATTTCCCAACCCAGGTGAATGAAAAGTGTCATGTTCAAGAGCGGTAATAAAGTTTCTTTTGAGATAAAAGGTAACAAATAGGCTCATTCTTCTCTCTTTTCCCCCACCATTTCTGGCAAGTACCTCTTTATTTTTAACAAGCTTGAGGAGGATAACATATGCTTGATTATAAGCTCATCCTTCGGACGAGTCCAACCTAGTTTAAATTCGAACCCTAGGAAGGAGTGGTTCGTTCCTGTTTGTAATTGAACAGGTCCTTTACTGTAAAAGTTTAACGAGCCCAGTATAGGAACAACTCGGCGTTTTTCAATTTTAGAGAGTCTGAAAAAACTTAAGGAAACTCCACGTTGAACTTTTTCGTAAATTTGTGTCCCTCAAGCCCGAAAAAGTATAAAATAATACCTGGGGGAACCGCTTGATCTTGCGACCAAGGAGTACTTTCATAATAGTGTCGTTGACCTGAAAAGTAAAAAGCGATCAAGGACACGTCGTTTTATTTCCGTATCGAGTTTGAAACGACAAAAACCCAACAATCTTTTCCTGATTTTACGGTCAGAAAAGAGCTATAAGGGGACCGTCTTTTAATTCCATTTTAACGAGTGTAAAAGAAACGCTCGGCAATCTTTTCATGTTTTAGGAGTCAGAAAAGGGCTTAAAAGATGACTCCAAGGTTTCACTTTTTCGTAAGTTTTAACGAGTTCGAAAAAGGGATAAAAATGTACTCATATGGCCGACTTTCAATTTAATTTACGAGCAGGAAAAGACGGAAAGAACTCGGCATTTTCATTTGTTTTACGAGAATGAAAAATAGCAAAATAATCTCGGGATTTTCATGAGTTTAACGAGTCTTGAAAATAACTGAAATTGACTCGAGATAGGTTTCATTTTTACAAAAGCTTGAAACAGAGAAAAACTATGCTTCAAAGTAGTTTCATTTTTTCACAAGCTTGAAACAGAGAAAAACTGTGCTTGATGTCCCCTAAGCATAATTGCTAGAGCGCATGCCCCTCCAGCTTCATTTCATTCAACTAAGGTGGATGAAATGAAGGTTCAAGTACGAGATCATTTGAAAGACTTGACCTAAAACTGTAAGAAAATTATGCAAAAACTGAAATAACTAACCTAAATACTTAACATCTATAAGATCTAGTCAATCTCTCGACTCAAGTAGAGGAGGATTTGTTTCATTTTTTAACGAGCTTGACACAGGAAAAGAACTATGCTCGGCTTCGGTTTCATGTTTACGCAAGCTTGAAACGAAAAACTATGCTTGTTATAAGTTCACATGCACCCAGCATAATGACGCAAAACGAGGTACATGCCCCCCAAGCTTCATTGCATTCAATGAGGTGGATGGAATGAAGCTTTACTTTCAAAATCTTGGAAAGACTTATGGGAGTTGTTTCATTTTTTAGTGAGCTTGACACAAGACAAGGAACTATGCTCATAACTACTTTCTATAATCTACCTAACAAAAACTCTACTCTAAAAACCTTGATTCATTTTTTAACGAGCTTGACACAAGACAAGGAATTATGCTCTAAAATCCTTGATTCATTTTTTAATGAGCTTGACACAAGACAAGGAACTATGCTCATGACTACTCTCTACAATCTACCTACTTAACCTACCCTTGTTTCATTTTTTCACGAGCTTGACACAAGACAAGGAACTATGCTCAAAAAGTTCGCATGCCCCCAGCATAATGATGCAAAGAGAGGTACATGCCCCCCAAGCTTCATTGCATTCAACTGGCTGGATGAAATGAAGGTTTACTTTCAATATTTAACTTGAAAAGGGAGTTGTTTCATTTTTAAGGAGGTTGACACAAGAAAAGAACTATCCTCATACCTGATTCATTTTTTAATGAGGTTGACTCAGTAACAGGAACTGTCCTCAAACCTGATTCATTTTTTAATGAGGTTGACTCAGTAAAAGGAATTTTCCTCACACACACACTGATTCATTTTTTAATGAGGTTGACACAGTGAAAGGAACTTTCCTCACAACATCCAATTTCATTTTTTAACGAGGTTGAGAGAGGAACAAACTATCCTCGTCAACTGATTCATTTTTTAACGAGGTTGACACAGTAAAAGGAACTTTCCTCGGAACCCTGAGCATGGCTTCTAACTGGAAGAAAGACATGTCAATGGACACACCTTGATCATGGCTTCCAAGAGATCTTCATCAGAAGGAAGAACAGTTCTTTGGAAGGAACACATGTCAAGGGACTCAAAAGGGATAAGAACATCGTGTTCAAGTAATCCCATAGAGTTTTCCATGTCAATTACCAGATCTAAATCAACAGTGAGAGGCTCACTTACATCGGTAACTGAAAACATGGGATCAGTTGCCACATAATTAACCCGTGGCGGGGTAGATACCACTTTAGGATCAGGAACATTTAGGGGTGTCATATTATTGGTAGTTGAGACAAGACTAGGGAACGAAAGCTGGTCTACAGTCACAATACTGCCATTGTGAGGGAAAGACATCACGCGAAAGAGTGTTGATACGACAGCTTTCATTGCATAAACATAGTCTCGCCCAAGGAGTAAATTGAAATCCAAGGGACCTCGAACTACCATAAGATCAACACAAACAGTTTTACCTTCCAAGGTAATAGAAAACTTAGGAAGGATCCCTAAAGGTTCACTAATTGTTCTGTTAAAAGCTTTCAGATTCTGCGTAATAGGCGCAAGCTGAGGGGAACCCAAAGCTTTCCAAACAGCTGAGGATAAAATACTAACAGAAGCACCTTCATCTACCTGAGTACGATGTATGTCCCTACTACCAGCCTTGACAATGATTTGGAAAGGGATGGAGGAAGGAAGACGAGGTTCTGTCAGTCTATTCCAATCAAAGGAAAAGACCTCAGTACTTGGAGGGGGTTCTGTAGAAACAGGTGAAATGCCCCCCAGCATAGAAGAATCCGATGTAACAAGAAGAACATCAGTGGTATGAAATTTACTCTCGAAAAGGAGAGTGTGATCGACCGAATGTGAAATTGAATCGACCACTTGATCAACTAATGGATCATCAACCTGAGTGACATGAGTTTCACTCTCCAATGGGAGAGTGTGATCGACTGTACTTGAATTTAGATCAATCACTCCGTCAGTTGACGGTAGGTTGGGAGAAAGTTTACGGTAACCAGCTGGAAATTCTTGCTGTGGAACAGTAAGGTTTTCCAACAATATTGAGGCTTCATCCATGTGAGGGCAAATGTGAGTTTGATGACTCCCTTTGCATAACTTACAAGGAAACCTAACTTTACCCTTTTTCCCAGGAACCTGACTATCACTGGTTGATGGATCAATGGAAAGTTGATGAGATTTTTCTGACCATACTTCCAAGACCTTTGGAATTCCAGGACAATTGACAAGGAAGTGGTCACCCTTACAAAGCCTGCAAGGGTATTTGGGTTTACGATGCATGTTGGAATTTTCCTCAACACAACTAACACTTACAGCCATGGTTGGTTGGTTGACTTCTTTCTTATCTTGCTTCTTCTTCTTCTTCTTCTTCTTCCCTTTCTTCTTCTTCTTAGCCTCCTGGTTACTAACATCAAGGCTTTTACCAAGCAAAGAGGAAGAAATGGAGGAAGAAAAATTAGGCGAAGAAGGTAAAGGGTCAACAGAAGGTTGGTGATGTTGAGAAGGTGAACTCTGTTGAGGTGAAGCATCCGGTTGAGATGGAACAATTGGAGTATTTTGGGCCAACGAAGTTGAAAATAACCATATCGGTAAACCTATTGTAAATCCAGGTAATGACAAAGTAGCCATATAAGGAGGACCAACATTTCCAAAGTAAGGAAAAGTACTAGGATTCTCATTAGGAGGGGTTCCTAGGTTGATAAATTCCGGAACATTTGCCATTATATTCAACTTCAGTGAATTTTATTAACAATTTAAAACTAAAATTAACAATTCACAATTCACACTTAACAACTAAAATTCACAGTTCACACCTATGGTCTCTAAAAGTAAAAACAAACAAATTAACACGCGCTATCAAATCTAGGAGTCAAACCACACACAAACAGTAAGCTCTCCGGACCGAAAACACTAGTTGGTGATGAAGCCCAACCTCGCCGAATTCAGTACAGAAGTGGTGGGTGGAACAGTTACCCCGGCAACCTGCTTAATGAATAGACCGGACCAAGTTCCTCCACTTTAACCGTCTCGAAGTGAAGTGAACCCCCCGGAAAATCCAAGTGAGTATAACCGACGTCTGCTCCAGGTACAGTGGGACCTTCCCTCCACCGTCACCTCGGTAGAACCCTAAAGATTATGGTCACTAAAGTTACCAATCACAACAATTACACCTGGGGGAACAGTCTAAACTCCGACAGCACGCAAGGGCAGAGTAACAAGCTCAATCGCCTTACCGGCTCCTTGACAACAATCCAAGGTTTACCGATAAGTGACCCCTGGCTCCTCGACAATGGTTAATCCGAGGTTTACCGTTTGTAATACGTACTGTCTGGCGTCGTTCCCAACGAGGGGGGAATGATCCCCTCACTGGTTCGGACACGAGCTCGTGCTTCTCCTTTAAGAGGAGCTTTCCCAGAATGTAACTGAAACAATTGGATTTTTTCTACTCAAGATAAACTATCTGTTTGGTTTTGTAGTCTTGGAGAGTTAAGTACTCACCTACTCCAAGACCCTAGCCTAAGCTATGTTGGTGTTTCAGAGCCCTAGAAATGTAAAAATTACTAGATGAATTTTAATTAAGCGTTGTGTTATTAAGGCTGTTATTACTCAAATGGGTAAATGGAGATGAAACCAATGGTGTTATGACCCGACTCAACTGAATGCAATCGAATATGATAATGCAATCCTTTCAATTCGATGAATCCTAACTAGAGTAAGGAGAGAGTTTCCATTCACTTCCAACAATGCAAAAAATTGATCATTAAGAGAAAATTTAACAAATTCTCGAATGCACTAATTTCATCAAGAAAAACTAATGCAAATCAATTCCAAACCAATTTTTATTTTTATTTTTGTGTAAATTCAAATCAAAGAAATCTGATCTAAATCTACAATAGATTTTTTAGAATGTAAACTATGCAATTGTAATCTAAGCACAATTCACTCGAAAAGTATGCAAATGTAATCTATGCACATTTTTCAATAATATTCTGAAAATGAGAATTCTAATTGTGCAAATGTGATCTATGCAAAAGAATTCTCAAACACAAGATGATTCTAATGTGATCTAAGAACCAATCAAGTGCAAATTGAGAAAATTGGGTGAGAGTTCCAAAGATCAAAACATAAAAACACTCAAAGGCGATTAACACTCATACACAATTTAGCCCCCCCCGGCGAATGAGGGGGAAATTTTTTTGCAAAAACACAAGCAAAAAGATGCAAAATTGTGAAAGAACTGAGAGAAATCTCCAAGTAATGACCAAAGGAAAATAAATCAAGAATTTCTCAAAAAGAGACTCAAAACACCCAATTGATGAAAGCTTAAAGTAGAAATGCCAATGGAACAAGTTCAGGTGAAAATTTTTGACAGGGTACTAAAGGATCTGGGCAGAAAACACTAAGAAAAACCAAAATCTAAAAGCAATTAAAGCAAAAATGGAGTTTTCCTAAATTTTTACAGGAAGACGCAGGCAACCCATTAGAACAGGCGCGGGCCCGCTCTGTGCAAACGGAAACAGCGCGTCCAAAGACGCACTGTGCAGTACTTATAGGGTGCGTCCTTCTGGAAAAGTTAAGAAAAACCAAATCTAACTAAATCTAAAGCTAAGCCACCCAAATACTAATTCTCACAGTCAAAAACCAGAAAATAAAAATGATTTTCTCAGAGCAAAGTTCACACAAAGGAAAAGACTTTCACATTAATGGATTCCCCAGTGGAGTCGCCAATTTGTCACATGGAATCAGTCAAAAGTGCGGACACAACCGACCTTCCTAGAAGTCTAAGACATTCTAATGACAAACAAAACAAACTAGAGCTATCCTTCTCTAAACATGCATTATGATATGAGAAATCAAGTGTTTCGTTCTTACCCTTGTCCAAACACTGTTGTAGAAGTCCAAGTTTTGTTGATCTGGATGAGCTCCTCCTTTTCTCCAAAACCTACAAAGACAGAAGTGTTGTTGCCCCTAGTCTTCCACAACCTACAAGGTTGACACCACAACAATTGGAAGAAAAAAGAGCAAAAGGGCTTTGTTACAATTGTGATAGCAAATACACAAAAGGTCATAAGTTTGCTGAGAAGAAATTATTCTACATAGATTGTGAAAAGGAAGAAGAAAAGGAGCAAGAATGGTCAAAATAAGAGAATATACTCCAGGAACAAAGCCTAGATGAAGAACAAATAAATCTGATCATATCTTGTAATGCATTGGCGAGAATTACCACTCCTCAAACCATCAAGATAGAAGGACAAATCAAGAAGAAAAAGGTAATAGTGTTGATTGATTCAAGAAGCACCCACAATTTTATTCATTGTAGAGTAGCAAAAGAATTGAATTGCTTCCTATATCCAACACCAGAGAGTCAAGTGATGATTGCAAATGGAGGAACAATAAATTGCTTCGGAAAGTGCCATAATATCAAGCTATCCATGGGAGAATATGTATTGACTATCCCAATGCTTTCCATTCCAATGGGAGGTGTTGATGTTGTACTAGGAGTCCAATGGCTACAATCCTTGGGTACAATAGTGTCACATGGAATCAGTCAAAAGTGCGGACACAACCGACCTTCCTAGAAGTCTAAGACATTCTAATGACAAACAAAACAAACTAGAGCTATCCTTCTCTAAACATGCATTATGATATGAGAAATCAAGTGTTTCGTTCTTACCCTTGTCCAAACGCTGTTGTAGAAGTCCAAGTTTTGTTGATCTGGATGAGCTCCTCCTTTTCTCCAAAACCTGCAATCACCAACAGTCAAACAATTAAATAGCACCTGATTATAACATAAAACAAAGCATATTCAACATATAGACCAAGGAGTACATGAAATAACCCATAAACAACAAGTTATTGAGAAGAATGGACCAATTTGCATTAAAGGTAATCAAAAGGAACCATTACAACCTGAGCCTTGGTGTTGTGCAAGCTCCTTCCAGGGTCCACAAGAGTCTTCCTCTACTTTGACAAAGCTCACCCACTTCCAAATAGAACAAGTAAAGATGACAATCTCTCCTCACAAGCTTCTAAATGGGAGTCCTAATTCCTGCAGCATTTACCCTTAGAAATGTATAGCTTTCAACCTCTTCTCCTTCTGGCTCAATGTCTTTATTTATAGTGCTGTAAAGAGGTTATTCAGGTCCACCATCAATGGGATAATCCCCCTCTTTGGGTGGGATAGCTCCCTTATTGATGGGATAAGTTCCCCCTTAATAGAGATACATGAACCAACTGGAGGCGCATCCATTTCATCAAACCGACCTCTAGAAAGTTCTAGAAGTAACCACAAGTAACTTTTTTAAGATGAAACTCGCGCATTTTTCCTTTTACAGAGGGACGCACCTGTCCCTTAACATACAGAGCGTCCAAGGACGCACCTTTTGTGAACATGACCTGCGTCCCCGCAGGTAAGGCTAGAGAGAACCTGCGACCCCAGAGATAAACATAGTTTTTACAAGACTTTCTCTCTTCTTTGAGTTTGAGATGGATAACAGAGGCATAAGACTTGCCTAAGAGGGTAGCATGACTGTTGATTTGAGCCATACTAACCGTAAGTAGTCAAGGTGACATTTTTTAGTGTAACAAATAGCTTTTAATTTTCAAGAACTTTTCATCAAATTTTCTACGGAAGGAAAGGAAGTTGAATTAAGGGGTATTGCAGGGAAACCAAGAAAGATAATCAGCTCTAATGGCATGACTAAGCTTCTTAAAAATGATCAAAGAGGTGTAATTGCACAATTATGTTCGCTAGATGTTTCCACATTGGAATCATCTATTTCTCCAGATCTCCAAAAAGTCCTAGAAAATCATTCCAAGGTATTTGAGACTCCCAAAGGTCTCCCACCTATGCGTGATCATGATCATGCTATTCATCTGATTCCAGGAAGTGTTCCTCCAAACATCAGGCCGTACAGATATCCCTATGCCCAAAAAAGTGAAATTGAACGTATGGTTGCAGAAATGCTAGAGGCTGGTATAATTCAACAGAGTCAAAGTTCTTTCTCAGCTCCAGTAGTATTGGTGCACAAGAAGGATGGATCATGGTGCATGTGTCCGGATTATAGGGAGCTCAACAAGCTCACTATTAAAGATAAGTTCCCCATTCCTGTCATTGATGAATTACTGGATGAATTGCATGGATCAATTTACTTCACCAAGTTGGATCTTCGTTCGGGATATCATCAAATCAGAATGAAGATTGAAGACATTCCGAAAATGGCATTTAGAACTCATGAGGGTCATTATGAATTTTTGGTCATGCCTTTTGGCCTTACCAATGCACCTTCAACATTTCAAGGTTTGATGAATTCAATTTTCAAACCATTCCTTAGAAAATTTGTGTTAGTATTTTTTGATGATATACTAATCTACAGCAAGTCTTGGAAGGATCATGTTGAACATGTTGACAGGGTGCTACAACTATTGGAGGAGAAACAATTATATGCAAAAAGATCCAAATGTTTCTTTGGAGTCCAGGAGGTGGAATATTTGGGTCATATTGTATCTCATGAAGGAGTTAAGGTAGACCCTAGCAAAATTAAAGCCATTAAGGAATGGAAAATCCCCACATCCATAAAGCATCTGCGAGGATTTCTTGGGTTGACAGGGTATTATCGCAAGTTTGTTAAGAATTATGGGAGAATAGCAGCACCTCTAACAACATTATTGAAGAAAGATTCATTTTCATGGACTCTGGAAGCAACAAAGGCCTTTGAACATCTTAAAGAGGCAATGTGCCAAGCACCGGTCTTAGCTACACCGGACTTCACAAAAACCTTTATTGTGGAATGTGATGCTTCAGGAAATGGAATTGGTGCTGTTCTAATGCAAGATGAAAGACCCATTGCTTTTGAAAGTCGTCCAATCAAGGGAAAGTTTTTAAGCAAAGCTATTTATGAGAAGGAAATGTTGGCAATACTCCATGCACTTAAGAAATGGCGACCCTACCTAATGGGAAGACACTTCAAGGTAAAAACGGATCATGATAGCCTTAAATACTTTTTAGAACAAAGATTATCCTCTGAAGAGCAACAAAAGTGGGTCACAAAGATGTTGGGTTATGACTTTGAAATCATCTACAAAAAAGGGAAGCAAAATGTGGTGGCAGATGCACTCTCAAGAAAGGATGAGGATGTGGAAGCATTGTTGTGTGCCATTTCTATTATCCAACCAGATTGGATAAACGAAGCAAGGAAGGAATGGAAGAATGACGAAGAAGTGTGGGCACTTATTCGAAAGCTACAACAAGATTCCAGTACTTCTGATACATTTAGCTGGAAAAATGATTCGTTATGGTACAAAGATCGCTTATACCTCTGTAAGAATTCCCAGCTAAAACAAAAGATTCTTATGGAATTGCACACTTCTCCCTTAGGAGGGCACTCAGGATTTTTAAAAACTTACCACAGGGTTAAGAAGGAATTTTTTGGGATGGCCTTAAATCAGATATTCAAAAGTTTGTGGCGGAATGTTTGGTTTGCCAACAAAATAAAGTTGAAACAATTAAGACACCGGGTCTATTACAACCTTTATCCATTCCAAGCCAACGTTGGGAGGAGGTTTCAATGGATTTTATCACAGGTTTACCCAAGTCTGAGGGAAAGAGTGTCATCATGGTGGTAGTTGACAGACTTACCAAGTATGCACACTTTTGTGCATTATCACATCCATTTAAAGCCAGTACAGTTTCTACTGCATTTATGGAAACAGTTCAAAAGCTACATGGAAACCCAAAGATTATTGTAAGTGACAGAGATCCCATTTTCACTGGAAATTTTTGGACAGAATTATTTTCTTGTCTTGGTACTCAGTTAGCTCATAGCTCATCTTATCATCCTCAATCTGATGGGCAAACTGAGATAGTAAACAAATGTTTGGAAGGATATCTTCGTTGCTTTGTATCTGATAAACAGACACAATGGGTCAAATGGTTGCCTCTGGCTGAATGGTGGTATAACACTTCCTTCCATACAGCAACAAAAATGACCCCATTTATGGCACTTTATGGGTATCAACCACCATCCATCACATCATATTTAAGAGAAAATTCTAAGGTTCAGGCAGTGGAACATCACATCGAACATCAACAACAAGTCCTCCAACTCTTAAAGGATAACCTCGTGTTGGCACAAAATAGAATGAAACAACAGGCAGATCAACATCGCAGTGAAAGAAGTTTTGATGTAGGTGATTGGGTATTCCTACGGCTACAACCATATAAGCAAATGTCCCTAAAGCAAGCTAAGAAGGATAATAAATTATCACCAAAGTATTATGGTCCGTACAAGGTGTTGCAAAAGATTGGTACTATGGCATACAAATTGGAGCTTCCTGCAGCTTCTCGATTGCACCCAGTTTTCCATGTTTCATGTTTAAAGAAGGTTATAGGTGACAAGCTCCCAATTCAAACAATATTGCCAGAACTTGACGAGGAAGGAAAAATTATATTGGAACCGGAAGCAGTCACAGAAAAAAGAACTCGAAAGCTACGAAATCGATCAATTTCAGAGTATCTTATCAAGTGGAAGAACTTATCCGCTGAAGATTCCACATGGGAGGATGAGAATTTTATGCAGAAGTATCCAGAACTACTCAAGCGTTGAGGACAACACTTTTTTGAAGGAGAGGGGCATGTTGGGTCCCTATAATACTAGTGATTACCCCATTACTATTGTAGTTATACCCCTTATTTATATTGTTGTGCCCCTATTACCCCCATATTGTTATTTCTGTGCCCCATAGAATCCCTCTATTGTTATTTTTGTGGCTTTATATTATTATTGTTAGGTCGGCTGGATTATATTGTGACTCCTTAGACTCCTATATATAGAAAGGAGGTTTTGTCATTTGAATCATCGAAGAATTGTTCATTTATGTAATGTAAAGGAGGTTGCCCCCTCGAAGAGGCTGAATTCTAAGGCATTGATCTATCTTTTCTATCTTTTCTTGAGCTGGTTTCATAACATAAAAGCACTAAATCATCCACCTTGAAAGTGTGCAACTTAATATGCTAATCATGCCATGCTTTTTCTCATTCCATTTTTACTTGCTAGTCAAATCTGCCAAGAAAGCAGTCTTCTTCCAACTCCATTAGTTGTGCGAGCCATTCCTCTAAGGTCTCGTGATCTTCCATCTCTGTCAAAGATGCAATACACAGACTTGGCACAATATATTCCATATGCATTATCGCTTCAATTCCATAGACCAACAAAAACAGTGTTTTTCCACTAAACTTCTTGCAGGTCATCCTATATGCCCATAGAACTACGGGTACATGCACATCCCAATCATTACCCTACATGTTATAGACCTTTTTTAACGTGTTCTCCAAGATTTTTTAAAATTCTTCCTGTTGGCATTATGATACAGGTGTTGTCCATGATGGCAACTCACTCAGATGACAATTCATAGTGCAGTAGGTTAACACCCCAGAGATTGAAGAAAGTGAGTATTTTAAGAAGTATACGCTGGTTCACTTAGTCCAAGCAGTGTATACAAGCGGGTTAACAGAACAAAAGGAGCGTATACGTATACATGCACTTTCACAGGAGGAAAAGCGTGTATATGTTGGAAAACCAAGCTTTTCATCCGAGGTATTTAGTCCAAGGTATTTTGGTCCAAGGTGTAGATCCAAGGTATTTGGTTCAAGGTATTGACCCTAGGTATTTGGTCCAAGGTATTGGTCCTAAGTGGTTTTTGGTCCAAGGTATTGAGAAAGGCCTAAAACTATATAAGACGGAGAAGATCGTTAGGCCAAGGTGTGGAAGTAATGAAAATCTTATGAAGAGTGAGATCAAAAGGAAATATGCATGTTATGGGTTTATGGTGCTTTGCTTGATCTGAACTAACGATGAACCTTAGTGGTTGATGGGGGATGAGATCTAATGATGGATCAGGATCATGAGACCTAAAATGAATTATTATTATATGGTTTGATCATGGATAGTCTAGATCTGAATGCTAGTGCATGACTTACACTATAAATGTTCTAATCTAGGTATGACTGAAGTCTGGAATAGTTCTGATGTTTTAAAGTTATCATTTGTAGATCTGTACACTGGCTCGCTTTGGTAAAAGTACGTATACACACTGGTTCAACACATCAAAGTATTGTATACATTATGAAATATGATATTTGAAGTTGCAGTTGGTTATGGTTGTTGATGCAGAATTCTGGGTTCTACTCTGTTCTGGTGACTGTGTTTTGGTGACATTGTTCTGAATCATCAGATTGATTGATTGTGATGTTCTTTAGTGATGATGGGTTTTCAGTGATTGTTTGTATTGTAGTGGTGATTTATTTTGAGCTTCGGTGTTGCTGATAGGTCCAATATGAAAATTTGATGAAACAAGGCCTTCAAATTGTAGTCTTGTGTTCCAGGAGTATCCAGTATGAAAATTTATGAAATGTGGTCCCTCGAGGAAGAGAGAAGGTTGTAGCCTTCTGTAGGCCAGTGCCTACGTACTGGTAAACATATCAGCCAGTACAAGATCCAATGGGTTGGATCTCCCTTTCAGTAGCAGCTGGAAAATGAGTGAAGGTTGGAGCCTTCTGTAGGTCAACGCCTACGTACTAGTAAATGGATCGGCTAGTACAAGAGCCATGGGGTTGGATCTCCCTTCCCGTAGTAGCTAGAAAATGAGGGAAGGTTGGAGCCTTCTGTAGGCCAATGCCTACGTATTAGTAAATGGATCAGCTAGTACAAGAGCTAGGGGGTTGTAGCTCCATTCCAGTAGAAGCTGGAGAATGAGAGAAGGTTCTAGCCTTCTGTAGGTGGGTGCCTACATACTGGTATGAGTCTGCACTAGTACAAGATTGTAAATAGGTTTTTCTTATATTAAAAGAAGATAGTAGAAGGTGGCTTTTGTCCCACATTGGGTTTCCAACTTAAATATTTGTGTTCATGTGTGTTGCTTATGTGTGATGGTTTATTATATGGTTACTGCACATGGTCACTGTTTATATGGTTAATGATTTACTGATGCATTGATTAAAGATCAACATATGATGAATTAACTAAATGATAAGTTTGATGTATATACACTGGTTGCCTTAAAGACAGTTGCATGTACACGCGAGTTACCTTCATTGAAGTAGTGTATATAAATCTGTGTATGAAATGAAAAAGTTATTGATTTGACTAATACTGGTTCACGCCCCCCCCCTCCGTATTATTTCCAACATTGGTATCAGAGCAGGTCCTTTGGCAGAAGCTTGATCACTTGAACGAGATCTGTAGAAACAATGGGAAAGAAGCTAAAGAATAAAGTGCATCAAAAGAAGAAGACATCTCAAAGGAACAGTGACAACTAGAGAGACAATGGGCCATTAGGTGGAAGAAAGTATTCAGATTCAGAATTGCCTCAGATTGACGATGAACAAGCAAATGAAGTATCGGGTACAATATTTTGGTCTTCTAATGATACTTTTCTTTTTTCATGCAATATTGAAGACATTGGAAGTGATCATGAAAGAAACATAGAGGCAGAAGTTAAAATACTCGCAAATAAAATCAGAGATCAACAAGATCTATTTAACAAAAGGGAGTGTTCCTTCAAAGAAGAAGCTACCAGATTAAAAGAATAGCAGGAGGAAGGAAACAACGTAAGGAAGCAGTACAAGGAAAAGGAATATCAATGTCAAAAATTGCAGGATGAAGTGACATCATTAAGAAATGAAGTAAATGAAAAGAGTACAACAATCAAGAGAATTAAAGATAGATCCAGTTACTGTGAAAGTCTTGAAGCTAAGATCCTCTCTCTAAAAGAAGATCTTGAAAATAACTAGAATGAAGAACTACCTCAAGAAGATGAAGAACAAGAAAATGAAATTCTCGAATTAAGGCAACTAGCAGAAGAAGGAAGAAAGGCTAAAGAAATATTGAAGAAGCAATATCTGGAAAAGAAAGAGAAATATGAGGTTGAGGTAAATATCTTAAAAGGTAAATTAGAAGAAAATGATAAACTGTTACTATTTCAAGACACTACTAAGATTTTGGACAATATTCTTAGTAGTTAAAGGTCTCCTACCATCAAAACCGATCTTGGTTTTCATGAATCTGTTGAAGGTGAATCTAGCTCACAAGATGAGGCAAGGAACTCTAACGCAAAATATGAAATGCTCAACAAGGAGATGAGAGGTCAACCCCATCAACAACGAAGGAAATAAATTCTTCAAAGAAAATATTTTACTCCTAACTATGGAAGTAATAGTCGGTTATTTCCTCCGATGAATAATGTTGAATGTTTTATATGTCATAATTTTGGACATGTTGCAGTGAGATGCAGAAGTAGAATAGTTCAAGATCATGACACAGAAAGATCATCAGCTTCCAGGTGCTTTAAGGGATATTTTTTTCTTCCAATATGTTTGGTCACAAAGCCATTGACTGCTATAGAAGGAATATGAAACATGTAATATGTTATGCATGTAACAAGTTTGGACATATAGGAAAGGAATGTAGGAGAAAATTGCAGGAACCATAACAAAAGGAGAAAACATCATCACACTCAAAGATATGGAAGAAGAAGGAAGTACAATCAGAAAGATGTGGCATAGCACCGTGTACAGACATAACAGACTCAGGGGAAGATGAAAGTGTGAAACTTCAGTCTTCTAAATCTCATACAAAAGTTTCATGAAGACAACTCATGTATATACGCGAGTTCAAAGCTTCACAGTCGCGTATATGTTGGTTTGAGGAAAAAGCAGTGGGATAGACTCAGGAAAAGGGGTTTGATATGGTTCAGCCAATTATCATATCTATTTGATGATATGTGGAAATGTGTTGGTCCTCATAAGCTGTTAAAAAATTGATCTATATCTGATTGATGATGATGCCTTGATGATTCTTACTGATATTTGCAATGATTAGATCTGCCAATGAATAGTTGACATAGGTTCGGGGGGAGCATATGCTTCTAATAATGCATTGTTGGCATTATGTTAGAAGATCTTCGTACATGAAGATGCTTATATTGCTTGATCCACATAGTTTTTTTGCTTCAGGTGACTCTTTTGATGATGGACATATACAAGTTGTTGATCCTGATACTGCTGACAGATGCTGATGGTGCAGATCCTATATGGCGTATGATAGTTGTTGATGACTATCATGGTCTTGTTTAGATTAATGATCCCTGTTATAAATGTCATGTATATCATTTGATGTAAACATCGTGAAAAGAAATAATTTTTAACCCCACTATGCATGGGAAGGATGATGTAATAATTGCTATTTAAGTCATGTATAGACATTTGGTATATCCCCACTTGGTTGGGTGGATGAGTAAAAATTTGTGTATCCC
This sequence comes from Pinus tabuliformis, assembly GCA_031772625.1. NCBI lineage: Eukaryota > Viridiplantae > Streptophyta > Pinopsida > Pinales > Pinaceae > Pinus > Pinus tabuliformis. The sequence goes on along the minus strand of CM062819.1, from coordinate 1,498,713,639 downwards.
CACTTGATTGGGAGATTGATGTATATATGAGTCATCGGTGATAGGAAGGTCATACTCACTTAGTTGAGTTATAGAGTCATGTTATTCTTTTGGAAAATATTTTTGCAGACTCTGCATGTGCTCATGGGCAACATGGACGGTTTAGTGCATCTCAACATGTACAAAGGGGGAGCTTAATCAGAGAATTCAGCATGTACTTAGGGGGAGCATGGACAGCATAATGTATATCAAAGGGGGAAAATATCTTGGTTCACCCTTTGCCTTTGATGTCAAATGGGAAGAGTGTCTTGGTGTTGTTGATGCCATCAAGTCCAAAGGGGGAGATTGTTGGTATTATGATACAGGTGTTGTCCTTGATGGCAGCTCACTCAGATGACAGTTCACAGTGGCGCAGGTTAACACTTCAGAGATTGAATAAAGAGAGTATCTTAGGAAGTATACGTTGGTTCACTTTGTCCAAGCAGCGTATGTTGTGTGTGGAGCATGATTGTTCAGAGGTCTTTGTTTCAACCAGATGTATACCCCAAGAAGTTTGTACACACCTCCACGCAGGGGGGACTTGTCCTCCCGGCGGGGGTCCGGGGGGGCCGATCCCCCCCGACTGGGGGGTCCGGGAGCCAGCGGTCCCCCGGCGGGGGCTCAGGGGTAGCGCCCCCGAAGCTAAAAACAAATGTAAAATTGCCTTGTAAAAGTATAGTAATTTCTAGTCAATCTGGGCCGTTCATTAGGGGTTTTTTGCCCTAGAAGGAAACCCCTCTCTTTGTATGAGGGCATTGTATTGGAGGCTGAGATATAGATGTGTATTCTGTGAGCGAGAAACAGAGAGGTGAGACTGTGAGAGAAAACAGAGGATATTACAGCGGATTTGCTGTAGGTTGTGTCTCTTCATTTTGCTGGATAATAGAAAGGAAGGACTAGTTGTTCGGGGTGGACGTAGCCCAAACTGGGTGAACCACGTATATCTGTGTCTCTCTTGTTTTGTGCGTTTTCTGTGTTTATATTTCTGCAATATTTTATGTGTTCCATTGCTCCGTAATATATAATTTTCTAACAACTGGTATCAGAGCCATAGGTTTATTTGGCTGATAAACTCGCAGGAAAGAAGGGTTCCTGGTTTGAGTGGGAGCAATGGCGGAAGATGGTAATTTTAGGGTCGAGAAATTTAATGGCCAAAACTTCTCGCTGTGGAAGATGCAAATGGAAGATTATCTATATCAGAAAGATCTATACCCACCATTGAGTAGAAAAACAAAGATGCCTACGGGTATGAAAGACGAAGAATGGAACCTTCTTGATAGAAAGGCACTTGGAACAATACGGTTGTGCCTTGCTGCGTCAGTCGCCTTCAACATTTCGAAGGAAACCACGACAGAGGGTTTGATGCACACGTTGTCGAAACTATATGAAAAACCCTCGGCCTCAAACAAGGTATTTCTTATGAAATGGTTATTTAATATGAATATGTCGGAAGGTGGATCTGTTGCAAACCATTTAAATGATTTTAATACAGTTACAAGTCAGTTAAGTTCTATAGGGGTAAACTTTGATGATGAAGTTAGAGCTCTGTTATTCTTGTGCTCATTACCAGAAAGTTGGAATGGTTTGGTAATGGCCATTAGTAACTCCATTTCTGGATCTAGTACTTTAAAGTTTGATGATGTTGTCGGTGCTATCCTTAGCGAGCAAATGCGACGGAAAATCTCTGATGAGATATCGGGAAATGCTTTGAGTGCAGAGTCTAGAGGAAGAAAAATGGAAAGAGGAAAGAGCTCAGGATATCGCAGTAAATCAAGGAAAGGCAGATCCAAGTCCAGAGCGGGGATAGTGTGCTAGAAATGTGGAAAGAAAGGACACCTAAAGAAAGACTGTAGATCTCGAAAGGGAAAAGAAGGAGATGCATAGCAAGAAAACAATCATGAAGCAAATGTGACAAGTGAGGTGTTACAAGATGCTTTGATTCTTTCTTTCGAAAATATTACTAATTCCTGGGTGGTAGATTCAAGGGCTTCATTCCATGCCACACCTGATAAGAAATACTTTCATGACTATGTTCAAGGAGAATTTGGACATGTTCGTCTGGGTGATAATAAACCCTATAAAATTGTTGGAATGGGTAAGGTTCTTGTAAAACAGCAGAATGGAAACCAATGGCTATTAAAGGAGGTAAGGCATGTTCCAGATCTAAAGAAAAATATGGTTTCAACAAGGCAGTTAGGCGGTGAAGGTTGTGTGACAACTTTCACAGATAAAGCGTGGAAGGTCACCAAAGGAGCCCTGGTAATAGCAAAAGGCGAAAAGGTTGGTACATTGTATTTATGCAATGGTATTTCTAACTCTGTTAATGCTTTAACTTCCAAAGGAGCAGATGCAACATTATGGAATCATAGGCCCGGACACATGAGTGAAAAGGGGATGAAGATTCTTCACTCAAGGAATTTGTTGCCAGGTTTGAAGAATGTTGATTTGGACTTCTGTGAGAATTGCATTTATGGAAAACAGAAGAGAGTCAGATTTCTCAGAGTTGGGAAAGAAAAGAAGAATGAAAAATTAGAGTTTGTGCATACAGATGTATGGGGACTTGCTCAGGTATCATCTCTCAATGGCTCTCGTTATTATGTTACTTTTATTGATGATGCAACTAGAAAAACTTGGATTTATTGTATTAAGAATAAATCTTATGTATTTGATACTTTCAAGAAATGGAAAGCTTTGGTTGAGATTGAGATAGGAAAGAAATTGAAGTGTCTTAGATCAGACAATGGAAGTGAATATTGTAGCAAAGAGTTTGATAGGTACTGTTCAGAGCACGGAATTCGCAGAGAGAAGACAATTCCAAGAACACCACAAGAAAATGGTGTGTCAGAAAGGATGAACAGAACAATCATGGAGCGTGCAAGGTGCATGAGATTGCATGCAGAATTGCCTTTACAGTTTTGGGTAAATGCTGTAGATACTGCTGTTTATCTAATAAATAGAGGGCCTTCAAGTTTGTTGGATGGTGGTGTTCTGGAGGAAGCATGGACAGGTAAAAAGGTAAACTACTCTTTTTTAAAGCCTTTTGGTTGTGATGCCTTTGTCCATATTGATAAAGAAAATAGAACAAAGCTTCAGGCAAAGTCAAAGAAATGTACCTTTATTGGATATGGTGTTAATGATTTTGGTTATCGCTTATATGATTATGAAAATCACAAAATCATTAGGAACAGAGATGTAATATTCAATGAAAAGGTCTTGTATAAGAATCAGTTGCAGGAAAAGAAGCAAGAAAAAGAAAACAAGGAATACAAAGTTCTTGACGAAATCACTGAAAAAGTAAAGGTGCCTGAAAATAATAATAATCAACAACCACAACAACAGCAACCACCACAACAGCAACAGGCACCCCAAACACCTGAAAGTGGTGTTAGAAGATCTACCAGGATAAGTAGACCCCCTGAACGATACTCTCCTTCATTATATTATTTATTGTTGACTGATTCTGGTGAACCCGAATGTTATGAAGAAGCAATGCAGGTTGAAAGCAGGAAGAAGTGGGAGGTAGCCATGGAAGAAGAGATGGACTCCTTAATGCATAACCAGACTTGGGATTTAGTCAGGTTGCCTGCAGGAAAAACTACATTGAAGAATAAATGGGTTTACAGGCTGAAGGAAGAAGATGGAGGAAAACAGAGGTACAAAGCTAGACTTGTAGTGAAGGGGGTTGCACAGAAGAAAGGTATTGATTTTGATGAAATATTTTCTCCTGTTGTTAAAATGACTTCAATCAGAACTATTTTAAGTCTTGTAGCAGCTGAAGATTTGCATCTTGAGCAGTTAGATGTAAAGACAGCTTTTCTCAATGGGGATTTGGAGGAAGAGATATATATGCAGCAACCATAAGGATATGAGGTGAAAGGGAAGGAGAAACTAGTGTGCAAGTTGAAGAAGAGCTTGTATGGCTTAAAATAGGCTCCAAGGCAGTGGTATCTAAAATTTGACAAGTTTATGTCTAAACAAGGTTATAGTAGATGTCACTCTGATCATTTTGTTTATTTGAAAAAGCAAAATGATGGCAGCTATCTTATATTGTTATTGTATGTAGATGACATGCTTGTTGCAGGATCTAACATGCAGGAAATAAATGTGCTCGAAAGAAAATTGGCAAATTCATTTGCAATGAAGGATTTGGGAGCTGCAAAACAAATCCTTGGTATGAGAATAACTAGAGACAGGAAAAATCGTAAATTAACATTGTCTCAGAATGAGTACATACAAAAGGTGTTGAAAAGATTTAACATGCACAATGCAAAACCAGTTAGTACACCTTTTGCTAGCCATTTCAAACTTAGCAAGCAAATGTGCCCAAAGACCTAAGAAGACATGGATTATATGTCTAAAGTTCCATATGCATCAGCAGTTGGAAGCTTAATGTATGCAATGGTCTGCACAAGGCCCGATATTGCACATGCAGTGGGAGTTGTAAGCAGGTACATGAACAATCCAGGAAAGGAACATTGGATGGGAGTGAAATGGATTCTCAGATATTTGAAAGGTACTAGAAATCAAGCATTATGCTTTGGTGGTTCAAACATCTCCCTACAAGGATATGTTGATGCAGATATGGCAGGTGACAGAGATAACAAGAGGAGCACTACATGATATGCATTTACTGTTGGAGGAACAACTGTCAGTTGGGTTTCAAAAATCCAAAGTGTTGTTGCACTTTCAACAACAGAAACAGAGTATGTTGCTGCTACAGAGGCTAGTAAAGAAATGATTTGGTTACAAAGGTTTATGGGTGAATTGGGTAAGGAGCATGATATGGGCACGTTATACAGTGATAGCCAAAGTGCCATTCATCTTGCAAAGAACTCAACATTTCATTCCAGGACTAAACACATACAGCTCAAGTACCATTTCATACGATCAGTGTTGGAAGATGGAGGGTTGAAGCTGGAAAAGATACACACTAGCCAGAATTCTCCAGATATGCTAACAAAAGTTGTAACCAGGGAGAAACTGAGAATATGCTCAGTTTCAATTGGTCTTCAAGGATGACGATGAAGATGAGAAACAACCAGGTCCAAAGAGGAGTCATTGTCCAGCAAATGAAGCAGCGATGGAGTTTCTACAATCATTCTCCAAGTCGGAGATTGTTGTGTGTGGAGCATGATTGTTCAGAGGTCTTTGTTTCAGCCGGATGTATACCCCAGGAAGTTTGTACACACCTCCACGCGAGGGGGACTTGTCCCCCCCGCGGGGGTCCGGGGGGGCCGATCCCCCCCGGTTGGGGGGTCCGAGGGCCAGCTGTCCCCCGGCGGGGGCTCGGGGGCAGCGCCCCCGAAGCTAAAAACATATGTAAAATTGCCTTGTAAAAGTATAGTAATTTCCAGTCAATATGGGCCGTTCATTAGGCAGATGATCTGACGGTAGAACTTATGTTTAGTTTAGGGTTTTTTGCCCTAGCAGGCAACCCCTCTCTTTGTATGAGGGCATTGTATTGGAGGCTGAGATTTAGATGTGTATTCTGTGAGCGAGAAACAAAGAGGTGAGACTGTGAGAGAAAACAGAGGATATTACAGCGGATTTGTTGTAGGTTGTGTCTCTTCATTTTGCTGGATAATAAAAAGGAAGGACTGGCTGTTCGGGGTGGATGTAGCCCAAACTGGGTGAACCACGTATTTCTGTCTCTCTCTTGTTTTGTGCGTTTTCTATGTTTATATTTCTGCAATATTTTATGTGTTCCATTGCTCCGTAATATATAATTTTCTAACAGCGTACAGACATGGGTTAACAGAATAAAAGGAGAGTATATGTATACATGCACATTCACAGGAGCAAAAGCACGTACATGTTGGAAACCCAAGGTTTTGATCCGAGGTATTTAGTCCAAGGTATTGATCCAATGTTTTTGGTCCAAGGTATTGACCCTAGGTATTTGTTCCAAGGTATTAGTCTTAAGTGGTTTTTGGTCCAAGGTCTTGACAAAGGCCTAAAATTATATAAGGAGGAGAAGATCATTAGGCCAAGGTGTGGAAGTAATGAATATCCTATGAAGAGTGAGATCAAAGGAAAATATGCTTGTTATGGTTTTCTGGTGCTTTTCTTGATCTAAACTAAGGATGAACCTTAGCAGTTGATGTGGGATGAGATCTAAGGATGGATCAGGATCATGAGACCTAAAATGAATTATTATTATATGGTTTGATCATGGATAGTCTAGATCTGAATGCTAACGCATGATTTACACTGTAAATATTCTGATCTAGTTATGACTGAAGTCTGGAATAGTTGTGATGTTTTAAAGTTAGCATTTACAGATATGTATGCTGGTTCGCTTTGGTAAAGTGTGTATACACGCTGGCTCGACACATCAAAGTAGCGTATACATTATGAAATATGATATTTGAAGTTGCAATTGCTTATGGTTGTTGATGCAGAATTTTGGGTTCTGCTTTGTGTTCTGGTGAGTTTGTTTTTGTGATAGTGTTTTGAATCTTCAGATTGATTGATTGTGATTTTATTCAGTGATGATGGGTTTTTAGTGATTGGTTGTATTAAAGTGGTGATTGATTTTGATCTTCAATGTTGCTGATGGGTCCAATATGAAAATTTAATGAAACGAAGCCTTCATATTGTCGTGTTGTGCTTCAAGAGTATCCAATTTGAAAATTTATGAAACATGGTCCTTGGAGGAAGAGAGAAGGTCGTAGCCTTCTGTAGGCCGGTGCCTACGTACTAGTAAACATATCAACCAGTACAAGAGCCAGGGGGTTGGAGCTCCCTTCCAGTAGCAGCTCGAAAACGAGTGAAGGTTGGAGCCTTCTGTAGGCCAGCACCTACGTACTAGTAAATGGATCGACTAGTACAAGAGCCAGGGGGTTGGAGATTCCTTCTAGTAGTAGCTGGAAAACGAGTGAAGGTTGGAGCCTTCTGTAGGCCGACGCCTACGTACTAGTAAATGGATCAGCTAGTGTAAGATATAGGGGGGTGTAGCTCCCTTCCAGTAGAAGCTAATGAATGAGAGAAGGATGTAGCCTTCTATAGGTGGGTGCATGTGTGCTAGTATGAGTCTGGACTAGTACAAGATTGTAAACAGGTTTTTCTTATATTAAAAGAAGATAGAAACAAGTGGTTTTTGTCACGCATTGGGTTTCCACCTTAAATATTGGTGTTCATGTGTGTTGCTTATGTGTGGTGGTTTATTCTGTTACTACTGTACATGGTTACTGTTTATATGGTTAATGAAGTACTGATGCGGTGATTAAAGATCAACATATGATGAATTAACTGAATCATAAGTTTTCTAGATATACGCTCATTTCCTTAAAGACAGTTGTGTCTACACGCAAGTTACCTTCATTGAAGTAGTGTATATAAATATGGGTATGAAATGAAAAAGTTATTGATTTTACTAATACTGTTTCACCCCCCCCTCCTTAGTATTATTTCCAACACTTCCACCATTCCATTCACTTATGGGTGATAGGGTGTGCTCTTTTGGTGGTATAACTGGAATTCTTCAAGCATCACACTGATCATTTTAGTCAAGAAATGTGTGCCCCTTTCACTCATCAACCCCATAGGGCATCCAAACCATGTTAAGGCATATTCAAATAAAAACTTCGCAGTGGCGGTAGCCATACCATCCTTCACTGGCTTCGCTTCCACCCATTTGGTTAAATACTTTATTGCAATAATAATATATCATGTGACCGTCTTCTTTCCTTGTGGTTGTATTGGACCTATCAAATCAATAGCCCACTTATCAAATACCTCCAATGAAACATGAGGATTAAAGGCAATTCATCTCTCAAGGAAGGCTTTCCCATCCTTTCGAAAGCATCGCACACCTTGCAGTATGCCTTGGAATCCTTATGTAATGTTGGCCAGCATAAGCCTATGCACAAAATATTCTATGCAATTGGTACTGTTGTCGGCTTCGGGAGACCTGACCTAGGTTTAGAGATATTTGCGCCAACCAACAAAACCTTAACTACTAGCCATGTCAGCAACATCCTACATAACAAAGGCTGCAATCTCACCTGAAGCAATATTGGGGGATGCTAGAACTAGGTTTCTGTATCTGGAGATTGTGTGATTTGCATTCTAGAACCCTTGAAACTCAAATCTTCCTGAGCGTAGATTTATACCTTCGTATGGTCTATTACTGTAACTCTATTCAATTGACCTCCGAGTACCATGAAGGGATGCATTTGTGCTTATCAGACCTAAAAGAGACAGATTCACCACTTTCACCTAGTAAATAACAACCCTAGATTTGCCTTCGCATAGATCTACCCTATTCGAACAATTAGTAAAATATCTAGTTAATAGATTCATGGAAACAGTTCGTTACACTTTTCATGTATGATTATTAAAGATCTAACAGATTCACGCAAAAAATACACTTTATTTCATAGAAAACAGACCATTAAGAGACGATGCATAAACTTAAACATACATAAGAACAAGGCGCAGATGAAATGGATTTGGTCCGAAACAGTATTTATTAGATTCAAAATTCAATTTACAGACTCTTCTACCCTATGTGCCCAGTTGTAGGGGCCCGCGCAATTAGCTGCAGACTTGCAAAGTTCTCCGCGCACTCAGCTACAGGAACCTTCCCATTTCACCTAAGTACACGAAAACAGATCTTTCCTGCCTTAACACTTTTCCCTTACACTTGTTCTAGACTTGCTATGACTCAAATATTTATAACTTTTTTATTACAATACGATGGCCCGCGGCCTATGGCTGAATCTCAAAACCATCCTATCACTTGCCCATGCAAGGGGCTAAATCCCATTTAACTCTTACTTAGCTACGTGCTCCGGTTCCCCATTTCGCGGAGACTTTACATTCTTTACAAAATTCTAACCAAAAACTGATTAATTAACCAAAATTGACCCTCGAGACTCTATCCCAACAGGATATCGGTCCCGAAAAAGCAACCATTTATTGGCTTAGGGGGGCCTGAACTAGGATCAGAGTTATTTGTGTCAACCAACAAAACCCTAACTGCTGGCCCTTTCAGCAACCACTTGCATAGCGCAGGCCGCAGTCTCACTCGAAGCGGTATTGGGGGATGCAAAAACCAGGCTTCTCCATCGAGAGACCATGTGATGTGCATTTTGGAACCCTTGCAACTCAGATCTGCCTTCACGTAGATCTATACCTTCCTATGGTCTATTACTACAACTCTATTCGATTGGCCTCAAGGTCTTCGCAAAGGGATGTGATTGTGCTTATCAGACCTAGAAGAGGTAGATTCGCCACCTTCGCCTAGTAAATAACAACCCTAGATCTACCTTTGCATAGATCTACCCTATTCAAACAGTTAGTAACAGACTGTTTAATATCCTCACGGAAACAGTTCGTTACACTTTTCATTAATGAGTATTAAAGATATAACAAATTCGCATAGTGAATACGCTTTATTTCATAGAAAACAGATCATTAAGCGACAATGCATAAACCTACATAGAAATAAGAACAATGCATAGAAGTAATGGATTCGGTCCAAAATGGTATTTATTAGATTCAACATTCAATTTACAGACTCTTCCACCCAGCACACCCAGCTGCAGGGGCCTGTGCACTTAGCGCCATACTTACCAAGGTCTCTATGCATTCAGCTGCATGAACCTTCCCATTTTTCCTAAGTACAGGAAAACAAAACTTTCCTTCCTTAGCACTGTTCCCTTACACTTTTTCTTCCCCAAAAATTATCTTTCTAGACTCACTATGAATCAAATATTTATAGCCCTTCTATTACCATACCATGGCCCGTGTCCTATGGGTGAATCTCAAAACCATCCTATCACTTACCCATACAAGGGGCTAAAGCCCCTTTGACTCTTACTTAGCTCCGCGCTCCACTTCCCCATTTCGCAGAGACTTTACATTCTTTACAAAATTCTAACCAAAAACTGATTAATTAACCAAATTTGACCCTAGTAACTCTATCCCAACATCAAGTACAAATCCAATGCCAATATTCAAGGAAATCTATTCTCACATCCATGATATGTCAAAAACTCTAAAAGATACAACTTTAAATCCAATGAAGGAAAGAAGGAGAAGTTGTCTCATACTAATGTAATATTTTTCATCCATCATCATGCTTGTGAACCATGAAATGATGCAAATTGTACCAACTTTTAGATTCAGTCATCAACGTGAAGCAAACATTAGCATGTGTCTCAAATCCTCTCAATAATATTGTCAAATGTATAGTTATCAATCGCCATAGACATCAATGCTGCAACATTATATATTCTTTAAAGGAACCCCTCCAAACAACATTGTTAGTGAAATGAATATAACGCAATAGCATAATACTGAGTAATTGAATTTAGGTCTCAGTCAGCTGATTATTACAAGATTTATCTTTGCATGATATTAAGAATACCATCTATTTTAATGCTTTACACCAGCACTAGATCTCTCACTAGCCAACAAGTCATGCACACAAAACTTCAAAGGAATGCATCAACCATGAAATATGTTTTTCTCACTCTGCAACAGGTGACTTAAACAAATTAAGCTTTATTATTTTTCACTCCTATGTAATGGAGAAAAGCTATGAATTCTTTGATAAAAATATCTTCTTTGCTAATAGAATTTTTACTTAGAGGTACACACCATCAATTTCACCAATAATCTACACTAGCACCAGTTCTTTCTCAGCTCAAATTTTGACCACAACACCTAACATGAACACATTCCAAACCATCAACTTTTATTGGTGATCACAAGTGCGCAACATAATACGAACTTTACCTCCTTTTTTTTTTAATCAACAAGTATGCATACCTTCCATCTAAAGCACATGCCACAAGAATGGCGTAAGAATATGTAAGTACCCAGAAGACTTCGAAACGAGAAGATCCATTACCAAATCAAACAAAGTGCTACTGCAATTATTTTGTTCCATTACATTTGGTGAGACCAGATTAAATGTCATTTATGATTAGACCAAATCAACAAACTTAATCTCATTTTTGAAATGATCAAGACATTAACAAACTATTTGTTATGGGTGATTTCCAAGGATTGCGCCTATGGTAATTATGCATGCGTACATATTCAAATTTCCCATATCAACTTATTTGATCAATTCTACATCAATTTCTAATAATATAAATTACTAATTAGACCAAATTAGTAATGCGTTGATGCAACTACATTAGTAAATTTTGGATCAATGATTATTGAGTTCACATGATATTGGGAAGATTTCAAACAATATCCGTTGCTTTCTTTTATTATATATTTTTGGTCCATGCAAATTATTTCATAATTAAATCGAGCAATGCGTTCTACTTTGTCTCACGAGACAAAATCAAGGAACATATTGTATGATTACCATTCTAATAAACACACATGCTAATCAAATAACATGGGCGTTGGGTATCGAACTTATGGAAATCACTTATGCAATGAACTTGGTTTGAAATCAAACAAAGGAAAATTATTTCATATTTATTTCTCTTTTTAAAACTCACCATTTAATAAAATTATATATATGTAATGTATAACTTCGACCTAGGCTTTCCTCGTGTGATTTCTTTGCATCCAACAATTACATGGAGAAACTTCAATTTATTACACATTTTATGATATTCGATTATCATTTAAGGATCAACTTACTTCTTGTGCTAACTTTATCATCTTTTGTTATAGGTGCATAACAAATTCAACCTTGGGTTTTGTAGGAAAAGCCTAGAACTTTGTGCTTAGACTCACCAAATTAATATGATTTGAAAATCACAGGAATAACTTTAAGAGAATAGGACTCACACCATTTTCCAATAATACCTTATTTTTTTTAGGAACTCCAAAATTTATGTGCTTTTTCTTCACTCTCCCTCAGAGGTCGGGCTGACCTCATTTTTCTTTTTTCTCCCTCTTTCTCCAAATTCCTTTTAATTTCCCTTGGAAGTTTATTTGATGCATGCTGGAATTATTCAAATAAGGATCCTTTTTCTTCAATCTAGATTTTATGATGGCCATGGGGAGCTTACGGTCTTTGTCCATATGGCCTAAGTTAAAACAGACAAAACATCTAATATGCCTAAGAAATAACAGAAATGGCTACTTTTTACATTGAATACCTTTATGGACAAAATCATTACATAGATAACAATACCCATTAAAGAATTTTTTGTACCTAAAAACTGATGGGAATACTCTTCCTTGACTGATTGGTTGAAATTTCTCCTTGCTTTCCTGCTTGTTTTTCATGAAATTAATTGTCTTTTTGTTTCTGGAATTGGCTAAAATGTGCCCAAATTTGTGACAACAAAAACACTTTACATTTCTCATATTTTCTTTTGGCACATTATTTGCCTCTTAATTTTGATTTATGCTAGAAATTTTTCTTTGGGATCTCCAATTATTGCTTTAGTTTCTCTCTATAGACTAAATCTTCTTTCTTTTAATTCTTCTTTTAGATTCTCACAATTGTTGATATGATGTTTGAGCTGGCTCGCAATGTCCTCTTCAACTTTCCTTGCTTTTTCTAGCTAATTTTCAAGATCACAAATTTGTTCCTTGATTGCATGCTCTCTATCCTCTAGAACTTAGAGAAATTTCTTTAGATCTTTGTTTTCCAAAGTGATATTTTCAATTAGCCTTGCTTGAGATTTGTTTTCGGCCTCAAGAGTTACTAGTTTATGAAGATCTTCATCTTCAGATTTCTGCAGTAGGAAAACTCCTTCCTCACCTCTTCAAGAATCAACTTCAAAACATTGATTATCATCTTCTTCAATGACACCAAAATCATCATCACTAGATTGGCAATGAAAATTTCCATGACTTAAAACACTATTTTCCATACCTTTTACTAGCTCTTACCATTAGCTTTCGAAAAGGTATTTTAAGGTACTTCTGGAAAGGTATTTTACAGACCAAAGAGTTAGGTAAATGGGTGTAGCGCAGACACTTAAATCAGCTTCAGCCGATCTAAGATTTGGAATGTGAAAAGGTGGATAGGATCACTTTTACAACTTTTGCATTATTAATATGTGCAATTTTCCTCTGCTTATGGGCTTTGTTTGATTTAACATTTAAAATTCTAGAATTTGTGGACCCATGGTAAATTAGAACAAGAAGGAGTCAAGAATTTTATTTTACTTTCAACAATGAGAGGAAAAATATGATTATTGACTCATATCGCTAAATTTTCAAAGAAATGAAGTATTAATAAAGAGCATAAAGAAAAAGTATTTTCAATGAGAAAACGTATATTTCCCTAAGAAAGTTGAGAATTTAGGAAAATTTAATTGCTCACTTTATTATTTTACCTATATTATTAAAATAAGAAACAAACAGAAAACAACAAACTAAACTAATACTACTCCTAAGTTAATGGAACGAAACACGAATAAGTGTAATCATACTTCCAATGTAACCATTCAGTCATTTTATTTCGTACATGTATGTACATATCAAACATCAGTAAAAAAAAAACAATTATAATAAAAGAAACAAAAATAAATCTAAATTTAGTATGTACAATAATTGTTAACATATTTATTAAAAACATTTTGTTTACAATCACCTTTCCTTGAAAAGTTTCCTCCAACCAAATCTCTGTGGGATCATAAAAATAAGGATGAGTAGTTGATAGAGAATGGAAGAGATTACATGAAAGAGGAGTTGAGAAACCCTAAAATAGGTCATTAAACAAACTATTAGTAACCTTTTGTGAAAATGAAGCTTCTAAACAACTTTGAAATGGATCAGTGAAGCGTGGATGGAGGCTTAGTGCATATGTCAGAAGATCTTTAATTAGGTTAGATAGCTGATCATATTGGATCAATGCACTCACAAGTGTTGATTCATGTTGAAGATGCACTCTAGAAGGAAAAGTAAGCTGATAAAATATGACCATCAAATGGAATTGGAAGATCAAAAGTTCTTGATGGACATAATCTAAATTTTGAGATTCTTCTTTACATTCTAGTAATGCACATTGCAAATTTTCAACACTTAATTGTTTAATATGCCAGCAAATGACATCTAAAAATTGAAAAATGCAAATAGAAAAAAAATCTAAATCAAACAAATTAATGAAGGAAAAACAATGAAATCAACAAATAATTTACACTAACGTTATAAATAATGTTAGAGCACAATTGGGACAAATTTGAAACAGTTTCCTTCTCACAAGAACTAGCCAATATAGTACAATTCAAATGATCATCGGCATCAACTAGTGAAAGAGGGAAAGATTAAGGACTACGAATAAGAGTGAGAACTTGATCATCATAAGAATCATAAATTGGGATGGATTTTTGAATGGTAAAATCACGAAAATGATTAGTTGTTTGAAAATGATAATTAATTGGAACAATTTCTGAATTGGAGTTTTCTCCATTTTCAAATATGGTTTGACTTTGATCATGAGGATTTCATCAAGAGAAAGATAAGTCAACATCCTCATTGTCAAAGTAATCATCGTAAATGACTTCATGACATTCACTGAAATTCTCATCATTCCCATAAGATGCATCAAAACAAGGAGGAGTATTGAGCACATGTTCACCAATGTGAGAAGAATGACCAATAATTGTCTCTCTACCTTGATAAAAAATAATATACAATTCATTTATATCAGGTTCTCTATTTTCTGGAACAACATTAATGCACAGAGGGGTTGAATTACTATTAGAAAAATTATCAAGAAAAGGGGAGAAATGAGAGTTAGAAGCATTGAATCAAAAAAATTATTTGTTTCCAAAATCTTGTGCGTTTTCTCCATTGCAAATTTCATATTCTTGATCATTCATTTAGCTACTTAAGCTTTCTTGAAGACTGTCATTTGGCTGCCCTAAATTTTTTATTTGATAATCATGATAATATTCATAAGTTTGTGTAGTTGATTATATATTATTGTAATATTCAATCTCTTCTTGTGCTTGCCAATTTATTAACTCATTTTCTAAATTTATTCCATGTTGTTTTTCAGATTTGAAGGAAGCTGGTCCTTTAATTTTGTTGTTAGTATCCTCTTACATTTGATTATCAAAACCTTCCAAGATTTGTGATAGTGATTCATTGACATGTGGGGTTGCATCAAAGTGATTATTAATGTTATACTAAGTGTGCACCAAATGAAGAAATTTATCATACATTGCAAAGGAAACTTCATCATGATTAGTTTGCACCTCCATATAGGAATTTCTGATCATGTTAATAGAATCTGAAGAAGATTCATCAAAACTTGAAATTGTCTCATATGGATTAGGAATTCAAGGAAGGGAAAATACATATTCAAACCATTCCATCAATTCAATATCGGAAGTTTTATCTTCAACTTTGAATCCTAAGCAAACTAACTTCCAACTTTGAATCCTAAGCAAACTAATCAAAATCTAGCTATGAAAGATTCATTTCCAAACCTTCATCAATCTTCAGGTTCATGACATACTTGTTCATAATCATAACCATGAAATTCATAAAGGAACTTTGTGATAAATTGATCCCAATTGTTAATAGAGGCAACTCGAAGAGATTGACACTATCTTTTGTCTTTTCCTGATAATGTAAGTGTAAATTTTTTACATAAAATAGCTTCATCATATCACGAAAAGTAGAATTTGCAAAATTTCTAATAAAATGTAGGGCATGATAAGATGCAGAAGAATTATTATTACCGTTAAATTTTTCCTTTGACAAGTGTCTTACTATTTCAGGTGGAGTAATGGGGGATGCAAACCCAAAGATACAACTCCAAAATAGAAGTTTGGGAAGAGCCATTATGATTAAATAAAAAAATTTAAATACAAAAACTCCAAAAGACAACAAGTTGTGAGGCCCTCCTTCTAGCAGCCAAAATGTTGATGGTCAAAAATTACCTCATCAACATGTAAGGGAGACCACCCGGTCAGAGCCCCAGCTAAGATCTTATCCATTTGATGTAGCGGTTCCGACTGGTTTAATTACCCTCCCTCCCTCTCTACTAGCTTATGATATATCTATCACTTGCCAATAGAAAAAGAGAAATCTGATCCGCGCTCTTGCATAGCTCATGCAAGAGAGTGATCCTTAAGCTGAATTAATGGCTCAGCCAAGCCACTCTAAAATTTCGTCCTATGTAAGAGGACTTATAGAATACAACAATTAAAATTAGATACAGATATACTCTAATATTGATGTAACATAAAATAATTCCTAAATCCATCTTGATTGAAAGAAGGATTAGTCCCCATCTCAACCAAAAACAAGGTAAAAGGGGATAAGGGCCAGCTTTGAATTTGGAATAAAAAGGAAGTCAATGAGCAAAGGAAATTGTTCCAAGGCTTCTTACTAGTTCAAGCCACTATATGTATTCAACTATGTAATCAATAGTCACCATATATCTGGTGCACATACATCGAAATGAAAATAAAATGAATTCAAACTAAAAAGATATGATTGCATTAAGGAAATAGTTTTCATAAAACAATCATCATTAAAACAAAGATAAAGTTGACATGAAGTTGCTAAATAGTTAAAAAGTATGTCATCTTTATATATTTGAATTTGTTATTTAACTTGAGAGAAATTAGATCCATCATTAAAATATAGTTTTCAAATGATTTAAACAAGTGTATATTAAAAGAATTTACAATATTGAAAAACTTCAAAAAACACATATTTATCTCCATCAAGAATACCAACAAACTTTATCAAATGTGTGTCATCAAACAACCTGTATATCTGACAATAGTGTACAAAAATCAAAGATTTGATCAAAGCCTTTGAGTGCATAAAATTCTTAGAAAATTTCATGATAAGATGAGATTTTTAGAACTGAAATACATCTCTTTTAATCTCCACAATTCTGGTCCAAATTAGCTAATTCTCTAAAAAAAATCCCCCCCTACAATATTGTAAAAGTCCCGTTCTTTGCAGATAATTTCCTCCCCATGTTTCAAATCTGGGACTCCCATCTTGTGCTTCTCAAAACTGTTATTTAACTACAAAAATGAAGAGTAAAAATGGAGAAATGTTGAAGTTGTTGGTTCCAATCCTGCATTTTCTTCCTTGTTGATCCCCTCTTATTGCTCCAAATATTCTTTTCTTGATCTCTTCAATTGCTCCCATGCCAAAAACCAATCAAAAATAAATTAAATTGCAAATCAAAATTAGAATTACAAAATTTGGGAAAGCAAACTTCTACAATCAAAATTCAACTAAATAAATAAATAAATAATAATCAAACCTTCCCATTGATCCTTGTAAAGATATTTTTGGTGAAAGAGGACAAAATCAAATGGATCTGCAATCAACATAAGCTCTGGGAAAATGAAAATACAAAAAACGAAACTGAGAAAATTAGTTATGATTGCAAATTTGGAGCTTAATTTTCTGCTAACTTTTAGGCTCAATTAGTGACCAACCCTGGTCGTGCATCCACTTCAGATTTATTCTCTGTGATTTTATCTTTCTAATGAACCACCTTGGGCCTTATTTGGCCAAGTAAAACTCAACTCGTGAGCCACCAAAGCTGAACTATCAAAACTGTTACAATTCTGGAAAAAAATCTCCTGGGCCAAAATTAAGAAATTTTAATTAAAAATTATGATCTAAATTAAATTAATAATTTTTAATTAACTAAATCATTAAAATTAGTTATTTACAGTTATTACATTAACTACATATTTGCAATTTAATTACAATTATTAAATTAATTAATTATAATTACAAATTATAAAAGAAAAATTAATTAAAAAAATAAAAAAATAAATTAATTTGATATTAAAACAACATAGTGAAATATGTGATGGATTAAATGCATTTTGGCCCATTATATCTGATGGATTAAGTGCCTTTTGGCCCATTATATCTGATGTAATGGCCATAGTGGGAGGCATAAGGAGAGGTTTTATATATAAGAAATGGAGTGAGGGATAAGGTATTATATGGGAGGCATAAGGTGTTTCGGAACATGAATGTCTGAGGAGCCTTTTAAATTCATTACGAAAATTAAGAGTTCCAATGCCCCAAAATACAATGTCCTGAAGTTTTCATAGGTAAGATTTCAGAGGTGGTAATGAAATGGAGTTACGAAAACTTAAAGTTCTGAGATGGGGAGAGGGTTGGAGTGATGAGGGTTTCAAAGGAAAATTATTTCGAAGGTTGTTAACAATGAAACTTGTGAAATTTAGAGTTCCGAAATGGGATTTCAGAGTTGAATGATATTGGAGGTTTCGAACTTCGGAGGTGTTTTTAAATAGATCCCGAAAAATGTTTCGTTTCAAGGGTATTAAATGTCGCGAGGTTATTAAATAGGCCATGAGGGCTGTATATTTAAGAGTATTTGGAAATAAAGTTACGAAATAACAAGTGTCGAGGTCCCGGGAGTGAGGAAGCAAGGCTTGGTGAAGTGAGAGGAGAGGAGTAGAGGTTATTAAATAGGCCATGAGGGTTGTATATTTCAGAGTATTTTGAAATAAAGTTATCAAATATTAAGCGTCGAGGTCTGAGGAGTCAGGAAGTAAGTTATGGTGAAGTGGGAGGAGAGGAGAGGAGGTGGGCAATTGGAGTGGGACCCTCCTTTCTTTGTATAAACTATAGGAACCTTTAAATAAGTAATTACAGACCACTAAAACTATAACAACTTTTATAAATAAGTCTCGATGTTATAAAAAAAACTATAGCCATTTTGTAATTTGAGAATTTCAGAAGTTTCTATAATTTGGAACTTTAATTTACTTCTAAAATCTGATAACATATAATGTTATTTTTTCTACAAAATAGGTTGTGGTAATTTTTTAGGACCGTTAACAAAATAAATAAATAAGATAATAAAATATTAATATAAAATCAATATTTATAATTTATCCAAAAAAATTAAAATAATATATGTTTTGTACAATTTTTAGCCTAGGCAATAAAAACACCAAACTTCGGATAAACACCATTTACAAATTGTGTAGCCAAATGAGATGAAACTTGTACGAATGGAAATATAGTGAAAATTCAAATGCAATGAAGTAATCAAAATGGAATTCTAAAGGAAACAACAATCTCGCAAAATTGTGAGACGCTTAACCCAAAGAACATAATAAAAGGAGATTTAGCCAAAATTTATGAAAATGGTTCCCATTGTTTATTATGAAATATTATGTTTAAAATGGGGGTGTTCTCATTTCACCAAAATAAGAGGGTATTGAGGATAATATGACCAAGGAGAGGGCATGGACCAAGTTGAGGGAGCTGGAAGATAACAAGGCTAAAAGGGTTGCACTTTAGTTTAGATTGAATGAAGGATAATGTGCACCTTGCATGCCTTACTAATATGGCCAAGGTCCTTGTGCCCTTCTTTGGTTGATGAAGCAGAGCTGCTCCAAGCCACTCTCCACCACTTGATATAAAACCTTCAATCCTGGAAGAGAGGGACATTTTTCAATTCCATCATTCCCCTCGTAAACAGAGTAGAACTATTTGAAATTCAATGGGAACTCATTTATGGGGTGCCTCTTGGTGAATCTAGGGAAAAAGATAGGAAATTCTCTTTCTTCCTCCTCCTGCTTCTTTTTTATTTATATAGTGTCCATTTATAGGGTAAAGGTGTGCAACATCTCACTCTTAAAGTATTCTACCATCCTTCCTATTTCATGTTTGATGGTTGAGGTATAGGGAGAAGAGTTCAGAAAGCCTTGAATGGATCTACCTCACTTCCTTTCACCCCTAGAATGATTCTTGAATATTGTCTTGATGTCTTCATAGATTAGCTGGTAAATGTCTCGAACAAACAACATATTAAGGGTCTCCATCAAATATTCCTTAATCCCTCACAGAAGTACAAGCTTCAAGGATTCTAGGTCAAGTGTATAGTTAGATCTTATGTAGTTGAGTTGGAATCTTTCTTCATAATACTCTAAGGATTAATCTAGCCCTAGGATCATCCTAAAGATCTCCTCTTTTTTTTCCGTTGATCTAAAATAGTTCTTATATTTTTTATTAAAGTCATGCTACATTTGAGCCCATGTGTTGATGTTGCCTCCTTCCAATCTCATGACCCAACGCAAGGTTGCATCCTTGGGGGTAGAAGGGAATAACATTAGATTATCCTCATTAGAAGTATAATCATACGTCTTGCAAAGAAAAAAAAAACAAACATGAAGGTATAAGGGTCCTTAGAAGCTAGGCAATGGAATTTTGGGAGAGAAGTGGGGCTTATGTTCTTCATTTTTTCCTCCCCATTGGTTACTCTTATAGGAAAGAGCTCATTCTCTTTGTTCTTAGCCATGTTTTGGATAACTGATGTGGGTTCTTCCTCTCTTCTGGGTCCTTCTAATATTTTTGGCTTCTCACCTAAAGGATTCTCCAAATCCTCTATCGTCGGAGTAGGGGGTTCACAGTCACTAAGGAAGAGTGATGGTTGATTGCTAGAAGGGGTGGGGGTTTTGGTATAATTTTTCCTAGATTATCCCTAATCCTAGGAGACATGTAATAAGTTTGTGTTTCTTTTTGTTTTTCTTCTTCTTTTTTAATTTTTTAAGAAAAAATGATGGAAAGAAAAAGTAAAAAGGAAAAGAAATCAACTCTAAGAAGAAACATTAGACACCTCCTCGACAACGACGCGAAAAGGTGATGAGCTCTACTATTGCAACTCCCAAGGCTACTAACTTTGATTATCAACCTGGGGTTTGTACAAACTTAAGATATGGCAGTGCTATATGCACAATAGGTTAATCTCTACTCAAGTCACTTTGATGTAATGGAATAGAAAAAGGTATACAAAGAGCGCTCTATCAAATGAATTTAGATTTTCAATAAAAAGAGATTGCATGAAAGGAGAGTTTTAATCTACTTGCACAAATGAAAATGTCAATCTAGTTGCAAAAATGGAAATGCTTATCTACATTGCAGAATTGTAAATTTCAACCTAGTTGTTACAATGTGAAGGATACTCTACTTTCATAAGGTAGACATTAATCTATTAGCAGCATGTAAATTTTGAATCAAAGGGAAACCTAATCTATGCATAGGAAATAACAATGCTTGACATAGAAATCCTAGATTAAGAAGCATAAAACAAAGAAATTAAACCTAATCTACCTTGCATGAAGTAAAGAGCATGAAATCATCCTTTAATCACTACATGAAAGAGAGATTATATCAGAAAATTTCATTAGGTTACTCATAAAGTAATCATGAAAAGCATCACTATGCTATTCAATTCATGAACCTATCTACTACACTTAATTGTTGGAATGAGTTGCAGTGGTAGAAAGGCAAGTCCTAAGTGGTATTAGCTCTTGCTTAATCATGTTTTCATAGCTTAAGAGATATTATTAAGGACTAGGAGATAAAAATCAATCTTCAAGGGAAGTTTTGGTCAAGTTTGCAGAGCTTCTAGATGGTGCTACAGGATGTTATTGGATTGCTACAAGAAGTTACAGGATTTCCCTGTTTTTCTACAAGGTTGATTCTGTGAGCATTCCTAGGGATAGAAAGGTGGTTTGAGGATGGAAGAGGGTAATGGAAGGTAAAATAAGGTTTTATGGGGCCCTTTCCAAGCTTAGTACCCTGCAGGGACCCATCTTGCACAAGGAACAAACCATAAACGTACTCTAAGTGAATAGTCTTTTGAAGGGGTTGTTGAGGTACACAAGAAAGAGATTGTGGTGGGATGAGGATTGTAAATGATGATGTTAAACCTAAAAATAAAAAATAGTACCTACACACCACAAGAGTTACTCAATCCTGCCAAACAACTAGATCATGTTAACAATGCAAATTGGAAAACGTTGAAGTAACAAAGGATGAGTTGAATTTTATTTGAGATATGAATACTGCATTAAAATACAACCTATATTTTAGTCCATATGAGACATACATCCACAAGATATTATGCTTTCTATGCTTAAAGAAAAATGTTGAACCAATCACCAATTTGTAGAACACAAAGAAGCAAAAAGAAGTCTAATCAGAGACCTAACTACTGCAGAAAAAAAATAACTATATTTTTTGTTTTCAAGAAAAACATACCCAACCATATTTTCGAGAAGAGATGTGATTGAGAGACCTATAGAAGAAATTTATCATAGACAAGTCCTACTAGAAAGGAAATAATTTTTTTTTAGGAAAGTAAATGCATGAATAAAATATACAAAGGGAGAGATTACAACCACAAGGTTGGGCCCTAACCCAAGGGTACTCAAACCTCTAAAGCAAACTCACATTGAAACTAAAAAAAGGCTTATCATTAACATAAAATAGTTCTCCAATACATGATAAAACGGAATAAAATGACAAGTTCAAGCTCCTAGCTCTTAGAAATCTCTATCTTCTCAAAAATGGTGAATCCTATTTAGCCCTTGGGCTACCTTATCTATACAAAAGTGATTGAGGGGAAAACTCCTTGGAAAGAGGTTTGATTCCCTCCAAAATCACTAAAAAGGTGGATATAGCTCTCTGAGATCCCACTATCCTTGGGTTCATCAATTGTTAATAGATCCTTGAACTGCGAGTCAGTAAATATAGGGAGGAAGTTGAGTTGTAGGTGAGTAGATGTAGGGGAAAGACCTTCGACATATTCTCCAGCTGGCTCCAACATATCTCTAAATAGTAAATGTAATGTTTTCTTAGATATTGATCATCTTAGGCTAAACTATATGATAAAGATCCTTTAGTCTTCCTAATAAACACGTTATATTCAAAAAGATGTTATCAAATGAGAGGAAAGAGGTAAATATGTGTTGAAGGATGGCTAGATGGGCCTTGTTAAATACCTATTAATGAGGCCCAGAAAATATTACCCTAGCAGGAACTACACAGATAAGTACATAAAGTAGACCACACTACAGTAGGAAAGGGACCTAGACATGCCAAAGTTCATGAATATTTTCCATACCCTACGCACGAAGTTGGGCATAAAGTATTCTAAGTGGAATCTAATACTCAAGTACCATGGTTGTATGCACAAATACATTGAGGTATAAATGGTGTTCCTTGACATCTCCTCACTTGTCATAGCGTACAAATATTCTATGAGGATCAAGAAAGAATTTAAATATAAGAAATAAGACTTTGTATCTGTGAATCTAAAGTAGGGAAAAATCACCTCCAAACCACAAGAAAAAGGACAAAACCAAGGTGGATCAACCTAGGACAGCCCATCCAAACACAAGTAAATAATGACATGACAAAGATGAAGAAAGACACTGGAAAGTTGTCTGAGTTCCAAAAGAGCCCCACCGAGAACACACATGAGTGTCATGCCAAGCAGTTACTAGTGGCGGAGCTAAAATCTTTAGAATTAGATGTTTGTTATGACTCTGAGCCAGAACCCAACAATGGAAATGACAAGGGGAAGAAAATTATTGATGCAAAACCTAGTTCCACCATTGCCACCACCAAGGTCCAAAAGATTGAGCTTGAAGTTCTAGAGGAGCAAGAGCGTCTATTTTACACACAAATGTGGATAAGGGGTTCTCCACTGTAATTCATTGTCGACAGTGGGGTCTAAAGGTACCTCATCTTGGTAGAGGTCATTAACAAATTGGGCCTGCCGACCACCACACCCATATCCATATACTATTGGATGGCTCCACCAAGGAAAACATCTCTATGTTAGCCTACAATGCTTCCTTCCCTATAGCATCAAGCCCTTCATGGACAAGGTACTATGTGATGTTGCTTCTCTTCAAGTTTTTGTTATTTTATTAGGGTAACGATACTTGTGTAAGTGTTATGCTATGTATGATTCCATATGTTTCACTATTATTATTACTTTGGGTAGAAAACTATACATGATATTAAAGGTAGCCCTACCTACCACCATTTCTTTGATCCCTGCTAAGAAATATAGAAAGATCATCTTCGAGACTAGGAAATGTGTTTTCTTTATAATTCACTTTCATTGTAAGGGGAATATCATGGACACAACCATGCCCCCCAAAAGGGTTCTTCTATGTAACAGAAGTAAATTGTTAAGGTCATGGAGGAATACAGGGACATCTTCTCCTCACCCACATGAGTAACCCTACAGTGTCAGGTCAAGCATTCGATCAATATGATTCATAGAGGACCTCTACCGAATGGGTCGGTATACTGTCACTCTCTAATGAAAAACGAGGAAATCAAGATGTAGATCCATTACTTGCTACAAAAAGGGTAGATTCGACCAAGTTCCTCACCTTATGGGAGCCCAATCATACTTGTACAAAAGGAGGATGGGTACTGGAGACTCTGCATTGATTATTGGGCACTGAATAAAATCACCTCTGAGAACAGATACCTGATCCAAAGGATGATTACCATTTGGACCAGCTCAAGTGTGCCAAGTACATCAATAATACTGATTTGAAGTTTGGATATCACCAAGTCCCAATAGAACCCACACAATGTATGGAAGACTGCCTTTAAATCCAAGGAGGGCCGCTTTGAGTAGTTGGTCATGCCCTCCATGTTGACAAATGCCCCTGCAAATTTTATGAGGTTGATGCATGACATTTTTTGATTTTTCACCAACTCATTCATGGTTCTATATCTAGATGACATAGTAATATTTAGCAAGGGTTAGGCAGAGCACTTGTAACATATGCGATAGGTCCTTCAAGCCATGTGGTAACACAAACTAAGTGCCAACAGGGAGAAATGATCCATTGGAATTAACCATGTTGATTATTTGGGCTACATAATTGATGAAAAAGCTGTGCATATGGATCTAGCTAAGATCCAAGTCATCCAGGATTTGCCAACCCCAACAACTCTAACAAAGCATTGTAGCTTTTTGGGCCTTGTCAATTTCTATAGAAGGTTTGTCTTGGAATTCTCTCATGTCACTTGGACTTTGAGTTAAGTTACAATTCTAGCAGTAGTATCCCCCCATTTTTAGTTTTGGTCTTTTCATAATACATGGGACGCTTCTTCTATTATATCTTCATCTCATTTCAAGTTTCTTTTGGCCATAGTTTCATTTGCAGTAAGTGTCATTTTTTTTCTATGACCATTATCTCACATAATGACACTTTTCATACTTTACTTCCTTACTGCTTTCTACAACATGATGCTTGTATTACTAGTCTCATTTGCTAGCTTGATACTCCCATACCTGCACAATGAAGCGAATAAACATGTAAAGTTCTTTTTAATGAATATTTTCTATTTATATGTATATAATTGACAATATAGATTAATAATTTCGCAACTTTTATACATATAATAGTACTAATTTCTATACATGTAAATATGTATACCATTATATATATATATATATATAAATTTATATTTTGTAAATGCACCTATTAATACATTTAAATAAAACATCATTATATATGTCATATAAAATAAAAATAGTGGTGTTATAATATTATAATATCCAAAGTGGTGGTTATAGTATTATATAACACAACTTAATGTTAAACGTGAACTCCAAATGAAAAATGTAAGAGAAGAAATAACATCCAAACTTGTTCAAGTCCGAAACATGAACCCACACGATACCATGCCATGAAGGAAATGAGAACTTAATACCACCGGTTGTCGACCAAGGGAATACACTCATAATTTGTTTCTTGATATTTACTTATATTTCACACACTATATATATAGTCTCTCTACCCTAGTTGTGACTTCCATGTGGGATTTTTTTCCGATAAAACAAAATATATATCTTACAGTGTAATGACCAATTCATAATCCAACGAAGCATAACCAACACCTAACCATACATTCTCTCCACTTTTTGAACCACAATGCAACATGGAACAAACCAACACATAACGTTATTCTAGAATAATTATGCGATATATGTGGGATATGGTATATAGTTTGACATAGTTTTTTTCATATATTTTCTCTGTGGCCATTTTCAAAAGACTATGGCTTAAAATGATTTGGATATGCATTAATAAGATTTTGATATATAATTTTTTAGAAGTTTTTATTATACTTGTCCACAACTTTTAACGTTGTGTGGTGTTGTTGGGGAATATGTCGATGTTGGTAGGAATGTGTCAAATTAGTTGATGGCGTCCTTTTGTGAATTGAAAGAACTTGTAACAAAAAAAATTCTTATTCGTATTTTAATAAAGCGAGGATCCAAAGATTTTGGCACCATTTAAGTAAATTTCTCTCATAGTTGAGCCCTCTGGTTAGCCATATTTAGAGATAGTTATGAAACTCACATATTTGTAGAAGTTGTAGGGAATTTTGGAATGCTCTACTCAGTGGTTGTGCCATAAGGGAGGATCCTGAAATTTATGACCAACTGGTCTGCTCAATTTAGTTAAATGTCATATATCACTAGTATAAAATGATGAAATTAGTGATTAAGTGACTAGAAATGTTAGTCACCACAACTTTTTCAAGTGAAATACTATCAAGAATGAGCAATCCTAAGTGATCAACTTAAAACAACTTAACATAAATTACTAATTTAGTCCCGAGTTAAATTATACAACTAGTTAATAAGTAATAGAACTAAAAATTAGTAACGTGAATGACTAAGTTAGTCTAGGAACAAAAATAAGACTACTTAACAAGTAGTACAATAATACATATCAGTCATTTATGTTAGTTATTTTAATTGTGTCACTTCAACAATCTAAATATACAAATGATAGGGGATTCAAGGTTGTTATTATTGTACCTACAAGCGATGGTTTCGACTATCTTCATGCCTATAGATGAGGGTTCTAACCCTACTAGTGTTTTCTGAGCACTTTTGAAGCAATTTTTCTCTCGTTTTCCCGTGTTTAATTAACATTTTAGCAGGAATTTTTTATTAGGTGCATTGCCTCTTTCTTCCCAAATTTCTCTTGTAAGTTGGGTGACCATATTTTCATCAGTGTTGGGAACATCTCGATAGCATCCTGATTATATATCTAAATTGCAATATAGCCTAACCGATGTTTACTGATTTTTATCGATATTTTGATGGTATCTTAATTTTTCCAATGTTTACTAATTTTTACTAATATTATCACGATTTTTAAGATTTTTTGGTTTTTCCAACCCTTGCTGATTTTATCGTGATATGGATGCTTACAATATTGATTTCCGTAGCCTTTCAAGTACCAAGATAAAAAAATATGATGGATTTTCTATAATCACAAGCTTCATCATGGGTCCACACTTTTTCAGATTAAACTTAGATTAGAAGTTGATTCAGACTCCCATCATAAAAGAAAATCACAAGAAGTATCAACCAGGAATCACAAATAACCATTAAAATTGAAAGTCCAATTGGTTCCCCCTGTATTCTTGGATTTTACATGGTTAGAAACTTCATCAATGGTGTTATGGGTCCACATTTTTTTGCATTGAACTTAGACCTAAAGTTCATGTAGAGGACCATGATAAAAAATTCATATGGAATAGATGTAGAGTTCCAAAACGAAAGTGATAGCCTAACACGTATGCAGTTACATTTCGTGTTAGGATTTTCCAGGGTAAAAATAAAATATGAAGCTAATGATTTGATCCTTGAAACTTTTTTGAGAGAATTTTGCAATTTTCCCGCTCCTCTCGTTAAAACTTTACTCAAAAATCCTTGTTCAAGGACGTTTTCTCCACTCGATGCAACTATTTTTTGCAAAATTATAGCTGCATATTCCCTTTTTCAGATTCATTTTGAGCTATAATACTTTTGAATGTAGATGTTATATTATTTATTTCCTTGTGTTTTCTACTTAAATTTTACATGAATAAAATGGTTGGAATTAAAATTGTTTCCAGCAACTTGGAAACATTTCAAGGGTGGTTTCATAAATCTAAAATCTTCTTTGATATTATAAAGGTTCGAGAAACATAGGAAGTCATTTGTGGGGTGAATATGATATTATTCATAGCTTAGGGTTAAGTTTTACCATTAATGTGCAGATCAAATTCTGCAAATCAAGCTTTCTCATTTTTATAGACAGGTTTGATGAAACATACTCTTAACCTTTTGAGCCATATTTCAACTGAGTGGCGCATGAAAACATGAAGCTTCACAAATTTGCAAAAGGTTTCATAGAATATGTTATGTATGCATGTCAACTTCCAACACATTAGCATAAAGATTCTATGTGCATTTACTTGAGTCAAATAATTGAATTAAACATCAATGTAAAATGAATCAAGTTTAAAAAAAATGTAACAGTAGGAACAACCAACGACCAATTCTTCAGAACCTCTAATCCCCATCATTTATGCATCCATGCATTTATTAATTTGTCATAATAAAATCTATTTTGTGTGACCTATCTGCATAATTTCCCAGAATCAATAATAGAATTTAGTATAATACCATTCTTCTATGACATCAAAGTATTTTAGTACTTGTTTAGCACTAAAACATTGTATCCAGGAAACGTTACATTTCTTAATTTTTTCAATACGTAGAATACGTTTATTCAATTCAGAGGAATTGGCACATGATAAAAACATAAAGTTAGGTTTCTCTACTACTTTATCATATTTTGCAAGCCATTCCACAATACTCGTCTCTGAAGATAGTTTTAGTCCCATGGCTGAATCTAGTGTTGACGTCAGAGACTCAACTTCCTATAGATATTGATGGATCATTTAATATATTAGAGGTGGATGGTTAAGTAGGCATGTTGAACTAACGAAATTCAGAAAGAAAAATATATGTTCAAATTTGGAATATGCAATTTTAATTTCAGATTTCTTTTCTTTTGAAGAATTGTGTGTCATATGGTATGAATTTTAAAATA
The DNA here is from genome assembly GCA_031772625.1 of Pinus tabuliformis. Classification (NCBI taxonomy): domain Eukaryota; kingdom Viridiplantae; phylum Streptophyta; class Pinopsida; order Pinales; family Pinaceae; genus Pinus; species Pinus tabuliformis. The sequence goes on along the minus strand of CM062819.1, from coordinate 1,498,684,990 downwards.
TCTATTTGTTCCAAAGGAGGATTATTACATCACAGAAAAGTTGTGGGTGAAGCCTGATAGTATGAAGTTTTTCCAATATGCTATTGTTTTCTGTCAATAAAGACGAAAACAATAAAGACTCCCCCTTTTGTAGTTCCCACTTTTCAGTGAAGCAATTCACTGCAACTTCTTTAATAAAATTTTTAATTTCCAGAGCCCAGTCATCGACATCATATTGATATAATTTTCAAGGCCAATGGAGGATTGAGTAAGATGTAGATAGGAGTAAGTGCATGGAAATTTGTACTACTAACATGCTTTATAACTGCTGGTTCAAGCATTTTGTCTTGTTTTTTAAATAAATAATTTCTATATTGTTGATTTGTTACATGGTCACCACTACAAGGACTATGAATGTTGTACATGTTATATTGACTTTGGACAATGATTCATTTTGGGTTGATACATGCTGATTACAATCTTTGTACTAAGCGACATGAATTTGGTTATTCATTCCCTTGGAAAATAAATTCTCCCTACTTTTTATTTTGTCTAGTTATATATGATGTTTTTTCAACAATGCAAAAAATGTCATATCTCACATCTCTTTTAATTTTTGTGATGATTTATTTTGAATTAAAAGACATTTTTGATATTTATTACTTTATTAATGTTCTACTTTGTGATGATTTATTTTGAATTAAAAGACAGTTTTGATATTCATTACTTTATTAATGTTCTAAAGGAAGATGTTTTGATGGTTGAGTCTTTAGTATTTACTATGATCTCATAAAAATGTGAAACCATTGGAGAATGCCCTAGTGTCATGGTCAAAGGCATGTTAGACACTAACATTACTCTCGTTGATAGTTAGTTTTTGATAAGTTTTGGAAGAAATCTTTTCCATACACTAATTTTTGTTTAAATGATTATTTTATTTTGGCTAATAGAGTATTGTGCATTGTTTTTTGTATAAATATCTTTCTATAAGCAAGAGATGCTTCCTTTGCTAAAAATGCACAATGTCTTATATGGAGACTCTTATCTTGAAAATAATGACCTTCCTAATTCAAACCAAAATATTAATTGTCATGCCAACTTTGAAGCTCTAAATTTTTATAACCCTGTTGAGAAACTTGCAAAAGCTCTTCTTACTAAAATTTAGGGGAAGGCACCCTTCATTGCCTCCGGTCTTAGGCATCCCATGTTTAAAATTGGTAGTGTCAACAAATGTGAATAGGAGGCATGTTGGTATTGTTCTAGAACTAGGGATTGATGAACTTCATATTTTCTTCTCTTGTTGTGTTTATATATGAGTGAGATATTCTTGCATTTACAAGATGCATGAATGGGATTGAACTAGAGGAAGGAGAAGAGATTAGAAAAATGCGATATGAGTTTCATATTGGAAGGAAAAAGTGATATATGGGGGGGAAATGTGAGTAGGGAGGTGGTATTGTTGGCATTATGATACAGGTATGACACAAGTGTTGTCCTTGGTGGCAACTCTCTCAGATGAAAGATCACAGTATAGCAGGTAAAGAACAAGAATGAAGAAAGAAAGGTATACACAGGTTCACTATGTACCAAGTCGCATATACACGCAAGTTCACTATATACCAAGTCATGTATACATGCAGGTTCACTATATACAAGCGCGCGTATAATGTACACACGCACGTTCACAGAAGGAAATGCGCGTACATGTCGGAAAACTAAGTTTTGGTTTGTGGTATTTGGACCATGGTATTTTGGTATTGGTCCATGGTATTTGGTCTGAGGTATTGACCCCAGGTATTGGGTCCAAGGTATCGGTCCTACGTGGTTTTGGACCATGGTATTGAGAGAGGCCTAAACATATATAAGGAGAAGAAGATCATTAGGCCAAAGTGCAAGCGTGCAAGTGATGAATCTCTGATGAAGTGTGAGATCTAGTACGTTGGTTATGGGTTTGTGATGCTTTTCTTTATTTGAACCAAGGATGCACCTATGTGGTTGATGATGGATGATGGATCGGGATCATAAGGCTTGGAATGTATTATCATTATGTGGTTTGATCATGGATAGACTAGATCTGAATTATTGACGCATGTTTTATTGTATAAATGTTATGATCTGGGTATGACTAATGTCTGGAATAGCTGCAAAGTTATGAATAAATATTTGTAGATCTGTACGTGAGTTCACTTTAGTAAAAGCTCATATACACACTGGTTCGGCTCATCAGAGTAGCGTATATAGTATGAAGTATGATATTTGAATTTGCAGTTGGATCTAATTGTTGCAAAATTCTGTGGTCTGCCTTGTGTTCTGGTGACTGTGTTTTGTTGACAGGGTTTCAATGTTTCAGTGTTGGGTGATTCAGAGATTGATGATGCGGGTGTAGTTGATGGTTGTATTGCAGTGGTGATTAATTTTGTGCTTCAATGTTGTTGATGGGTCCAATATGAAAATTGGATGAAACGTGGCCTTCATATTATGGTGTTGTGCTTCAGGAGTATCCAGTACGAAAATTTATGAAACGTGGTCCCTGGAGGAAGAGAGAAGGTCATAGCCTTCTATAGGCTGGCACCTATGTACTAGTAAGTATATCGGCTAGTACAAGATCTAGGGGGTTGTAGCTTCCTTCCAGTAGAAGCTGGAGAATGAGAGAAGGTTGTAGCCTTCTGCAGGTGGGTGCTTGCATATTGGTATGAGTCTACGCTAGTACAAGATTGTAAATAGGTTTTTCTTATATTAAAGAAAGACGGCAATAGGTGGTTTTTGTCCCGCATTGGGTTTCCACCTTATATCATGGTGTTCATGTGTGTTTCTTATGTGTGATGATCTATTCTGTTTTACTGCACATGTTTACTATTTATATGGTTAATGAAGTTCTGATGCACTAATTAAAGATCAACATATAATGGATTAACTAAATCATAAGTTTACTGGATATACACTGGTTGCAATAAACATAGTTGCGTGTACACGCGAGTTCCCTTAACTAAAGTAGCGTATATGAATCTGATTATGGAAATGAAAAAGTTAGTGATTTGCCAATACTGATTCACCCCCCCCCTCTCAGTATTATTTCCAACAATTGGTATCAGAGCAGGTCCTTTTGTAGAAGCTTGATCTCTTGAAGGAAATCTGTAGAATGATGGGAAAGAAAGCGTGTCAGAAGAAGAAGACAGCTCAAAGGAACAGTGATAGCCTATCGTTAAGTGGAAGTAAGTATTCAGATTCTAAATCACCTCAGATTGAAGATGAACAAGCAAATGAAGCATCAGATAAAATCATAGATCAACAAGATCTATTTAACAAAAGGGAGAGTGCCCTCAAAGAAGAAGTTATCAGCTTAAAAGCTTAGCTGGAATGTGTCTTTAGAGTACGACAAATGTTGCAAGAGCCGAATGAAGAACAAGAAAATGAGATTCTCAAACTAAGGCAACAAGTGGAAGAAGGAACCCAGATGCGGGTGTATTGACATGCCATTAAGGCCATCCCGAGCCTCAACACCTGTTGACAAGGCCGAGGAGGATCGCAGGTACAAGACAGTGATGACAGCCAGTTTTTATTTAATGCTGAGGGCAAACGATGGTAAGGAGAGGCAGAACATGGTAGCTACTGCATTGAAGTCGAACGAGTCTGCTCCGGTCTCGAGGAGTTCGGGAGTTATGGATTTTGGTACGAGGAATATAGTATTGGCAGGGGCCTGGTTATTTAACCACATTGCCCAGACCTCCAAGGCTCAGAGAATGTCGTTTGATGCGCGCGATGGGCAGGATACTGTGCTGTAAGAGTTAATCAAAGAAACGGAGCAAAGGCTCCAGACGCTCCATTTGGATACTGTCATGCGTCGGAGAGGAGTGCCTCGTCGAGGCGGTCGTTCTGGGGTGCGCATTGTGAGGGATGAGGAGGCGCCGCATCCCATAGCTCCCATAGCGGCCAGACCCCCCTCGTCATCCAGTTCAGAGGAGGAATTCCTGTTCTTGCCGGACTCTTACCAGACTTTTCGCTTCCGAATTCCTCGAAGGATCCTTCAGTCGGACGTAATCGTTAATTTTTTTGTGTATCTCTCTGAAGCGCCCTCGGTCAGCCCCTCATGGTCTTCCCCTGCTTCTGCTAGCCTCCAGGGCAGCGAAATTCTTATGGGGGATATGCAGGGCAGAGTATATCGTATGCCCCATCCGTTGGCAGCCGCAGATCAAGTTGACCCGCCTCAGCCGGCTCCGGAACAGGACAACGCACTCCGTGATGTTTCTGTGCAGGAGATCTTGCCTCTGCGGAACCGAGATCAGAATAAAATTGAAGGACATGATTCGGTTCATCCAGGTTCGGAGGGCTAGCAGCAGGATGATGAGGAGTCGGTCATTTAGCTTGATCCGCCAAGTCCGGAGCAGAGGCAGCCACCTGTATCGCCCAGTCACCTTACCTGAACCTGTTCGGAGGTGTTTCTCAAGGTTTTTGCTCACTTGTTCATGTCTGTGTTGGTTAAACTTCCCCTTTGTTCAGTTTCTGTTATAAGCCCTATAGAGGCAGTTTGTTAAAAGTCAGAGTCAGTAAGCTTAAAATGTCTATTTTTGGCTATCCGAAACCATATGGGATCCAAGAAACTCATTTGGACATTTTTGTAATGCCAGCTCAGTGGTCTGAAAGTCTGTTTCAGTTGTCTCAGTTGTCTTTGTTAGAGGGTGGCCTCGTCCCCCTTGGATGATGTAATTTATGTAAATATTTTTCTTTCTTAATATAGAAGTAGCCTTTACCCAGAAAAAAAAAAAAACAAGTGGAAGAAGGAAGAAAGTCTGAAGAAATCTTGAAGAAGCAATATCTGGAAAAGGAAGAACAACATCAGGTTGAGGTAAATATCTTGAAAGGTAAATTAGAAGAAAAAGATAAACTATTACGATTTCAAGACAGTACTAAGATTTTGGATGATATTCTTAGTAGTCAAAGGTCGCCTGCTATCAAAACTGGTCTTGGTTTTTATGAATCTGTTGAAGGTGAATCTAGCTCACAAGGTGAGGCAAGGAACTCTAATACAAAATCTAAAATGCTCAACAAGGAGATGAGAGGTCAACCCCATCAACAACCAAAGAAAGAAAGTCTTCAAAGAAAATCCTTTACTCCTAACTGTGGAAGTGATAGATGGTTATTTCCTCCGATGAATAATGTTGCATGTTTTATATGTCATAACTTTGGGCATGTTGTAGCCAGATGCAGAAGTAGAATGGTTCAAGACCATCACATAGAAAGATCATCACATTCTAGGTACTTTAAGGGATATTGTTTTGCTTGCAATATGTTTGGTCACAAAGCCATTAATTGTTATATAAGGAATATGAAACATACAAGATGTTATGCATGTAACAAACTTGGACATATAGCAAAGGAATGCAGGAGAAGATTTTGGGCACCATACCAAAAGGAGAAAACATCATCACAGTTGAAGATATGGAAGAAAAAGGAAGTACAGTAAAAAAGATGTGGCATAGCAGAGTATACAAACATGATAGAATCAGAGGGAGTTGAAAGTGTGGAACCTCAGTGTTCTAAATCTCATATTCAAGTTCCATAAAGACAAGTTGCATGTATACGCAAGTTCGAAGTTGCACAGTCACGTATATGTTGGTTTGAGGAAAAGCAGTGGGACAGACTCAGGAAAAAGGGTCTGATATGGTTCAGTCAATTATTTGCTCTGTTTGATGATGGTTAGAATCTGTTTATGATGTGTGGAAATGTGCTAGTGCTTGATGTATATTTGATTGATGATGATGCCCTGATACTTCTTGCTGATATATGCATGATCAGATCTAACAGTGAACAGATGGAACGGGTTCATGGGGAGCATATGCTTCGAATAATGCATTGTTGGCGTTATGTTTAGAAGTCTTTGGTGATGATGCTTATGTGGCTAAAAGATTCATCTTGCTACTTATTATTGGTTGGCCAAGAGAATGGTATTGCAGGTTACAGGTCTGGATGCTGGTGACAGATGCTTATGGTGCAGATCATATATGGTGTATGATAGTTGTTGATGACTATCATGGTCCTGTTTAGATTGCTGGTCATTATTATAAAAGTCATGTATATCATTTGATGTAAAGGTCATGAAAAGACCTAATTTGTAACCCCACTTTGCATGGGAAGGATGATGTAATAATGTCTATTTCAGTCATGTATATCCCCACTTGGTTGGGTGGATGAGTCAAAATGGTGTATCCCCACTTAGTTGGGAGATTGATGTATGTATGAGTCATTGGTGATAGGAAGGTCATACTCACTTAGTTGAGTTGTAGAGTCATGTTATTCTTTTGAAAAGTAATTTTGCAGACTCGGGATGTGCTTAGGGGGAGCATGGACGGATTGATACATCTTAGCATGTACAAAGGGGGAGCTCAATCAGAGATTTCATCATGTACTCAGGCGGAGTATGGACAACAGAATGTATATCAAGGGAGAGAATATCTTGGTCTTCCCTTTGCCCTTGATGTCAGAGGGGGAGAGTGGCTTGGTGTGGTTGTTGCCATCAAGTCCAAAGGGGGATATTGTTGGCATTATGATACAGGTATGACACAAGTGTTGTCCTTGATGGCAACTCTCTCAGATGAAAGATCACAGTATAGCAGGTAAACAACAAGAATGAAGAAAGAAAGGTATACGCAGGTTCACTATATACCAAGTCGCATATACACGCAGGTTCACTATATACCAAGTCACGTATACACACAGGTTCACTATATACAAGGGCACGTATAACGTACACACGCACGTTCACAGAAGGAAAGACATGTACATGTCGGAAAACCAAGTTTTGGTCTGCGGTATTTGGACCATGGTATTCTGGTATTGGTCCATGGTATTTGGTCCGAGGTATTGACCCCAGGTATTGGGTCCAAGGTATCGGTCCTACGTAGTTTTGGACCATGGTATTGAGAGAGGCCTAAACCTATATAAGGAGAAGAAGATCATTAGGCCAAAGTGCAAGTGTGCAAGTGATGAATATTTGATGAAGTGTGAGATCTAGTATGTTGGTTATGGGTTTGTGATGCTTTTCTTGATCTGAACCAAGGATGCACCTATGCGGTTGATGATGGATGATGGATTGGGATCATAAGGCTTGGAATGTATTATCATTATGTGGTTTGATCATGGATAGACTAGATCTGAATTATTGACGCATGTTTTATTGTATAAATGTTATGATCTGGGTATGACTGATGTCTGGAATAGCTACAAAGTTATGAATAAATATTTGCAGATCTGTACGTGGGTTCACTTTGGTAAAAGCGCGTATACATGCTAGTTCAGCTCATCATAGTAGCGTATATAGTATGAAGTATGATATTTGAAGTTATAGTTGGATCTGGTTGTTGTTGCAGAATTATGTGGTCTGCTCTGTGTTCTGGTGACTGTGTTTTGTTGACAGGGTTTTAGTGTTGGGTGATTCAGAGATTGATGATGCAGATGTAGTTGATAGGTGTATTTCAGTGGTGATAAATTTTGTGCTTCAATGTTGTTGATGGGTCTAGTATGAAAATTGGATGAAACGTGGCCTTCAGATTATGGTGTTGTGCTTCAGGAGTATCCAGTATGAAAATTTATGAAACGTGGTCCCTGGAGGAAGAGAGAAGGTCGTAGCCTTCTGTAGGTTGGTGCCTACGTACTAGTAAATATATTGGCTAGTACAAGATCTAGGGGTTGTGGCTCCCTTCCAGTAGAAGCTGGAGAAAGAGAGAAGGTTGGAGCCTTCTACAGGTGGGTGCCTGCGTACTGGTATGAGTCTGTGCCAGTACAAGATTGTAAACAAGTTTTTCTTATATTAAAGGAAGACGGAAGCAGGTGGTTTTTGTCCCGCATTGGGTTTCTACCTTATATCATGGTGTTCATGTGTGTTTCTTATGTGTGATGATCTGTTATGTTTTACTGCACTTTACTATTTATATGGTTAATGAAGTTCTGATGCACTGATTAAAGATTAACATATAATGGATTAACTGAATCATAAGTTTACAGGATATACGCTAGTTGCATTAAACATAGTTGCGTGTACACGCGAGTTCCCTTAACTGAAGTAGCGTATATGAATCTGATTATGGAAATGAAAAAGTTAGTGATTTTCTAATACTGATTCACACCCCCCCCCCCCACCTCTCAGTATTATTTCCAACAAGTATACTTACTCCTCATGAGATGGGTGTTTTTCTGAAGAGGTCACATTATCCAACTTCAACGAAACTTTCTATAGTGACAAGGGAAATTTTTGGCAATGGTATTTTAGAATCCGTCAAGAGACAATTTACCAATGTAAATTCACATGCAACTTTTGCAATTGAGGAGGAGCTTGCCTCAATGAAATAATTCCATAATAGATTCACATGATTGGATTATATAATAGCTTTAGAAAGAAGTGTATTTGTATACACATATGATGGAAACATGGCCAAAGTTGTCCAAGGCCACAAGAAATAATTTAGGAAGACAATCAATCGTCATAGGTATATTGGAATGTTTTAAGTTTAAAATTCAATTCCTTAGCTTTGATACTAAATAATCTGCATTTATGAGTCATTAACTCTTTTAATTTTATGATGTTTGATGCAAACAATCTTTGTTCATGTTGATTGATGACTATGGATCTTGAAAGATATCTTGGGATACCTTTGATCATTTTCTTGAACACCAAGTCATATTTCTTTTCTTCCTTGTTTCCCAGTGTAGGAATTTACAGGGTAAGTTCCACAGAAAGAATACCAAAAGGACACCGCTCACAACCAGATCTCAAATCAATACACCAGTATTTTTGACGTGGTTAAAACCCTCAGAGTGCAAGGAGGGAAACAGTCCACGGCCTGTCCCAACGTGGGTACTATAGGCAATTTATTAATCAAAGAATGAAAATTTACATAAGCTTCTCTCATGCACGGATTACCCGAACAATGACCCTCCATGCGCTTTAAATAGAACTCATGGACCAATCGGGTGTCAAGCCACGGATCAAGTGTCGGTAATACCGAGGTGAGAGTGAACCGTCGGATCACTACATATCGTGACCGTCGGATTGTAAGTTACAAAATGTACAACGGTAAAGAAACACACTTTACCTAACTCTAACCTAACTCTATACTAGACCAAGTTGAACTTAACTATATCCTATGTGTCGGAATATCCTAACATCCCCCCTTAAGAACAACTTGGGATAGGATTGAAGGATTTACAAATATGACACAATAGGAGAAGGAAGGAGGCACTAGAGCCTATCCCCCCTTAGTGACAACTTCCTGAACTCCAAGCATATATCGAAGTTTAGTGAACTTCGCCTCTGTGAGAGCCTTTGTGAAGATGTCTGCAACCTGATCATCTGTTGGACAATATTGCACTTCAAGAACATGGTCATGAATGAGCTTTCTGATGAAGTGCATGTGTAGTTCAATGTGTTTGCTGCGCTGATGCTGGACTGGATCTTTGCATAGCTGAATGGCACTTTGATTATCACACCAAAGTGTGGTTGGATGCTGCTGCTCAAAGCCAAACTCTGATAGGATCTGACGAAGCCACAAGGCTTCCTTACTAGCTTCCACGGCACCACGATACTCTGCTTCTGCTGACGAAAGAGAAATGGCAGCCTGTTTCTTACAAGCCCATGTAATAGGTCCTGAACCAAGAGTGAAGACATAACCGGCAGTAGACTTCCGATCATCAGGGTCACCAGCCCAATCAGAATCAGTGAAACCAACTAACAGAGGAGCTGCTTTGGCACTGTAATGAATCCCAAACTGTACTGTACCTCGAACATAACGAAGTATTCTTTTAGCTGCTTTCCAATGACTTTCACGGGGGTTTTGCATAAAACGAGCAACAAGGCCAACAACAAAGGAAAGATCAGGACGAGTATGGGTTAAATACAAGAGTTTTCCGACAAGTTGACGGTATAAGGTAGCATCAACTTCAGGAGAAGTACAAGAGACTGAAAGTTTGACTCCAGACTGAAAGGGAGAAGGGGCTGGCTTACAGTCTTCCATGTGAAAATGACGAAGAATATCACAAGCATACTTGGACTGGGAAAGGAAAATACCCTCTTGGGATTGCAAGACTTGAAGACCGAGAAAATAGTGTAAGTGTCCTAAGTCTGTCATTTCAAATTTCTTTTTAAGGCTGGACTTCACATGGTTTATAAGGTTGGGATCACTACCAGTAAGAATAAGATCATCAACATAAAGAACAAGGATGATAAGAGAGTTGCCCACTTTCTTGGTGTAGACAGTATTGTCAGAATGACACCTAGAAAAGCCAGATTCTAAAAGAAAGCTATCCATTTTGGCATACCAAGCCCGAGGAGCTTGCTTGAGGCCATAAAGGGATTTCTTAAGTCGACAAACAAGGCTGGAGTCTGTTTGTATGAAGCCAATGGGTTGTTCCATATAGATTTCTTCCTGCAAGTCCCCATGCAAGAAGGCAGATTTAACATCCATCTGATGGACTTCCCATTTTAAAGAGGCAGCAAGGGAAAGAACAAGGCGGATAGAGTTCATTTTGGCAACAGGGGAGAAGGTTTCAGTGTAGTCAATGCCTTCAACCTGTGAAAAGCCCTTAGCAACAAGACGAGCTTTATGTTTATCAACTTTCCCATCTGGTCCATACTTGGTTCTGTAAACCCATTTACATCTAACAAGTTTGCGTCCCTTTGGTAGAGGAACAAGATCCCATGTATCATTTGTCATCAATGAATGATATTCTTCATTCATAGCTGCTTCCCAATGTGGATGGCCTGAAGCTTCTGCAAAAGTGTCAGGATCATGATTTACTGGAGCTTGAGCCAGTAAAGAAGAGGCTCTTTCAAACTGAGAACGTGTACGTCGCTGATCTGTAGGATCACCGGCAAGATCACCTGCTGCATCCCGAGTAGCACGGACCCATCTTGGAAGTTGAGGATCCTGAGAAGGTGGGGGAGGATTATCATCCTCGCTTTCATCATCTGAAGAAGAAATGTTTTCAAAAGTAGAAGAGATAGGAAGAGGTGGCACATCCGCCGGACTAGGCTCGCAGGCCGATTTATTTTCATCAAATTTTACATCTCTTCTAATGATAACATTTTTGGACTTAAATGGAATAAGTCTATAACCTTTTACATCTTCAGAATATCCAACAAAAGTACATTTCTCACTCTTAGGTTCTAAAGCTTTATGCTTTTCATCTGGAATATGGGCCCATGCTTCACTTCCAAACACACGAAAGTGACTTACATCTGGTTTAATGGAACTCCAAGCTTCTTCTGGAGTGATATTCTCTAGAACCTTAGTAGGAGTGCGATTGATTATATAATTTGCACAATTAATTGCTTCGGCCCAAAAACTAAGACTGAGTCCTTTAGATTGCAGCATACAATTAGCCATTTCCTTTAAGGTGCGATTTTTCCTTTCAGCTACACCATTTTGTTGTGGAGTGTATGGAACAGTATGTTGCATTTGAATTCCATTTTCGGTGCAAAAGTTGATGAATGTGTTTTTAACATATTCTCCACCATTATCAGTTCTTAGCTTAAGAATTTGATGTCCAGATTGTTTTTCAACAAAGGCTTTGAAGGCCAAAAAAGTGTTAAATACTTCGCTCTTGAGTTTTAAGAAGTATACCCAAGTGCGTCTGGAGAAATCATCAATGAAAGTTAAGAAGTACTTGCAGCCAGAGAATGAAGCAACAGGAAGAGGACCACATAAATCACTGTGCACAAGCTGTAAAGGGGCTGAGGCGTGCCAAGAGGCACGTTTGTCAAAACTGTCCCGATGATGTTTTCCGAGTACACATCCGGAACAAACACCATCTCTGCAAGATACCATAGGAAGACCTGTCACCATATTTTCTTTACATAGATGCTGAAGGGAGCGATAGTTTAAGTGACCAAATCGCTCATGCCAAAGTTTGCTCACTTCATCATTATGAGCAACAAATACTGAGGGAAGATTGGATGACCCAAAGTTGTGAAACTTATACAACCTTTTGGAATCATCAGCAAGACCAGTAGCTAGAATCTGTTTAGGATCTTTTAGATCCTTGATTACAACATCATGAGGTGAAAATTCAACAATTTTACCTTCACCTGAATGAGTTATCTGATAGACAGATAGAAGGTTGCAGGATAAGGTTGGAACACATAATACATCATTAAACTGACCATTGTCTAGATGAACAGTTCCAGTCCCTACAACATTAAGAGATCTATCATCACCAATATATATATTTTTGGTGTTACAATCATTTAAAGAAGAAAACATGGCTTGGTTTTTGGCCATGTGACAAGAGGCTCCAGAATCAATGAGCCACTCATGAGAATGAGAAGAAGAAGAAGATACATTTAATGCATAACCAGACTGAGATGATTGACAATGACATGCAGAAAGTGCCATTCCGGAAGTTGAAGTTGAAGTAGGCTCCACATGGATGTTATGTTTCTTCATTGCGGCTTCCAAGGCTTCCATCTTCTTAAAGCATTTAGATTCTAAGTGGCCATCTCGATTACAAAAGTTACAATGTCTATCAGTCTTCTTCCATTTGTTTTTATTGGTCTTATCATTTTGCTGAAATGATCTTTCATTTTGAGGCTGAGATGGTTTAGGACCATTCTTTTGAGGATATGACTTCTTAGGATTCTTTGAATTTGGTTGCTGCTGGGCGGCTAACGCTTTCGTGGAAGAGTTTCCAAGATTAAGAAGACCAAGGTGTAAGAGTTTTTCTTGTTCTCTTATTAAGGAATCACAAAAGGAGTCAAAGGAAGGGGCCTTGTAGTCTTGTCCTTGACAAATGAAAGCTTCCCTTGTAGAATGGAAAGTGGAAACAAATACAGAGTAGGCTGGTCCCAACTTAGTAAGGATGGAATAAATAAGGTTACCATCTTCTTTCTTAACTTTAACACCTTCCAAGAGATATCTAAGGGTCTTGAATTTGGACAAGAAATCTTCAATGCAAGAAAAATTATTAGGATCCAAAGTAAGCAGCTCATTTTCAAGTTGATGGGCTCTAATTTCATTTTTAATCCCAAAAACTTTAGCAAGTTTTTCTAATGCTTCATGAGGAGTCTCAAGTTCTGCAATGTGGAATCTAAGATCAGGAGAAATAGACATCCCTATCAAACCACGTGCTTGATCTTGTCTATTTTCCCATTTTGCCGCCTTGTCTTCATCTTTTGGTTTCTTCTCTTGGTTTGTGGCTATTCTGAAGAGACCTTTACTTCTAAGTAAATCTTCCATGTAGGCTACCCATTGGAAGTAGTTAGTGCTGTCAAGAATGACTTGGCATGGACTTTCCATTTTAAAAAAACCTGAAGCTGAAGATGCTGAAAGTAAGTGTTCCAATGGATAGATCTCGAAAAAATAGGTGGTTTTAAAAAAAACGGCTCTGAAAAAGGCTTCCGGATGAAGAAGTTATGGCTTTTTGAAAAAAAAATTGTTGACGTTGCCGGCAAAGTGCGCGAATGTGCGGGAATGAAAAAATCCGCCCCCACAAAATGGAGACTTGAACCCAAGACCTCTACTCTCTTAAAATAGCTTTGAACCAATTGATCTATACAAAAAATTTGAGAGAGAGAGAGAGAGAGAGGGGGGGGGGGGGGGGGGGGGCCTTGGTTTGCGTGCTTGCCTTGAGAAAGCTCTTTTTCCCTACAAAACACAAAACACAAAACCCAACACGAATATGCAAAGAAAAACGAACCTTGTGGCTCGAAGTTAGCTTTAGCCAAAAAACTAGAAATTTTAAAAAAAAATCTCAAAGTTAGCTTTAGCCGAAAAACTAAATATTTTTCTCAATGTTTCTGATTTTCCGAGATCACACTAAGGTGCAGGGAAAAGAGCATACGCATGAGAAAAATCCTTCCTTTCTGTTTCTGATTTGCCCAGATCGCACAGAGTCGCAGGGCAAAGAGCATACGCAGAAATGAAAGGTATAGATCCGGTTAAAAAAAAGGCTAAATAAACTGAGACCGAAATAAGCAGAGAGAAAATAACAGTAAACTGCAAAAGAAACACTGTATACCTCCCGATCTGAAAAATGACGCAGCTAGGGCTACCGGAAACCTTTTCGCGTGAAACGAAAGGGGTTCCTCACTGGAACAGATGCTCCGAACGCAACAGAGCAGTCCTCTCGGCCCGAAAGCAGTCAGAAACAATAGATCTAGGAAACGACAGCCACATGCAGTTCTACCGGCTTCAGATTTGGATCACCAACGGACGCGGCCCTCAAATAGCTCCGATACCATGTAGGAATTTACAGGGTAAGTTCCACAGAAAGAATACCAAAAGGACACCGCTCACAACCAGATCTCAAATCAATACACCAGTATTTTTGACGTGGTTAAAACCCTCAGAGTGCAAGGAGGGAAACAGTCCACGGCCTGTCCCAACGTGGGTACTACAGGCAATTTATTAATCAAAGAATGAAAATTTACATAAGCTTCTCTCATGCACGGATTACCCGAACAATGACCCTCCATGCGCTTTAAATAGAACTCATGGACCAATCGGGTGTCAAGCCACGGATCAAGTGTCGGTAATACCGAGGTGAGAGTGAATCGTCGGATCACTACATATCGTGACCGTTGGATTGTAAGTTACAAAATGTACAACGGTAAAGAAACACACTTTACCTAACTCTAACCTAACTCTATACTAGACCAAGTTGAACTTAACTATATCCTATGTGTCGGAATATCCTAACACCCAGTTTGGGGAATCTCAGTATCAGGACATGTTTGTTAATGTGTGTGTTTTACTTTGCAATTCAGGGAAAATTCATGATGGAAGCAACATGTATGTAGCGGTGGATCATTATCATCATTATAAGGAATTTTTTAAATGGGAGTTAATATAATGTTTAGAGTTACACATGAGGTGCATACCAGTTGGTTTACATGGGGTTTAGACCCCACCATGTCGCATACTCAAGCCTCATGGGGAGGGGTTGAGGATGGAAGCTACTTTAATGGTATTAAACTTCCCAACGACTGTCTAGGAGCCTCACATAATCCTCGTTAGAAGCATCACATCAAGCATCCCTTGTGGGTGAATAGTTATTACATCCAATAAAAGGGCTATCCCAGGCCTAGTCACAAAAGAAAGGGAGTTTATAGTTCCATGGCTAGTGATATGTTAATTAATGATATTTGGATTGGCTTAAATTATTTGTCTCTCATTCATAAATGATAAAAAATTACAAAACCTTTCATATACTCTACATGAAGATGTAAAAATCATGAAAGATATAGGTGTGGATACCTACATATTCTCAATTTCATGGCCTCGAACATTTCCAAGTAAGCTCCAATAAAGTAAATTAATCACCAAATAGATTCTTAGTTCTCAATGCTCAACAAATTTGATTAATTCTCATAGAGGAGCTTGTATGTGTGAATTCCATCAACCAAATGTTTATAAATTGTTACATAGGTAAAGGGAGAAATCAATGAGGAAGGAGTAGCCTATTACATAACCTCATCAATGAATTCCTCCAGAATGGTTATATCCAATATCGTCACTTCATGTAGCTTGATTGATCGCGCATTTAATGTAGCATGTTTATTGGTTTTGACCATTTCTTTTTCTGAATGTTGTTGGTTGTGAGAATCCAAGTGTTTGTAATGTTGTTGCACTAGGTTACTCCCCAGTCTATGGAGGATGAATATGGAGGATTTATAAGTCCGAACATAGTTTATGATCAACATTTCTTTATTATTTTATAGCAAACTTTGAGTTTTGGCACTTTGATATTTATTCTCTATGGTTAACTCATTTTTATGTTATGATATCATGATTCAAGATTGATTTCACTTCCTATTTGGAAGCATCATTCCTATTATTTGGTGATTGGGTTTAACAATAGATAATTTTCAAAGAAAATATTATGTATTTTACATCGAGGCATGATCTCAGAATTCTTACTCCTAGCTATTGCGGTTTTTAGAGACCTAATGCAGATGAAATGTACATAGTGGCCTGTTTCATGCTTCTCACCCATGCCGCTGATATGGAAGTATATATGAGCAAATACAAGGTAGAGAAGTTACTCTCCACATAAAATCCTACTAGAATTGAAGATAACATCAGATTTCATTATGGGTTCCTCAATTGGTCAACATGTAGATTTATGTCAAAAGACCTTAGAGCACATTAAAGTGTTGATTTATGCACAAATGGATTTATAGTGGCTAAGTTATAAAAATTATGGAAATGGGAAGAGATTTGTTTTTTGTTTTGAACATTGAATATAATATACTAGGTTGTCATACATTCATGGTAAGTGATGTGACACATGATATAGTTACAAGAAATACTTCATAAAATACTTATACATCTAAGATCCATTAGGCCCCAAATTATGCGGGAATAAGATACCCAATTAATGTGAACTGTAGTTTATTGATCATGATTTTCTCATTGCCCATTAGAGTAGTCTAATGAGGCAACCGTTTCACCCTGCTTGAGCCTTGAGGCAATCTTTTGGCCCTATTTTGGAAAAATATTCTAATTGCTTTTCCCTTAAATATGGTTAAAAAATTACGAAAATTGGCATTTAAAGTTGTTGTGTTCCAACTACCCCATGGATTTTCTAGTGTGTGGAATCCATTTTTTCATTGAAAAATAAAATTTAAACAAGAGAACATTGTGATTTTACCATGAACCATATGGAATAGAATAATTGGAAGAGTATGATGATTAGCCTATTTCCCCATTTGTTTTCATTGGAATATTTCTCTCTAGTCTATGTTGAAATTTATTGCAATCAATTGTAGATTTTGATGGTAAGAATGCCAAAATTTAAAAACTCTACTATATTAGGATTATGCTTTACCATTTGAATTTGGTATGTTCTATTCCATAATTAAAAAGGAGTGTCTACCCAATTTTCACATAAGTCCCATTATCTTACTCCTTTCATAAGATCTTCCCAATTTCATGGTTGAATTTTTATCTAATATCTGAAAAGAAAAATCATATCACCCAACTCCTTCCATTAGATCTTCCTAACTTGATAGTTGTGAATAATAATTGATCCACTTGAGCATTCTCATTGTCTTAGCTGTCACTTAAAATGTACATCTGTACTTGGTAATTTTGTATGTTGTCTCCCTCATTTGGGTTTTCACCGGGTCTTTGAATTCATTCCCACTTGCAATTACTTACATACGACTGCTACAATGGTTATGTATATGTGTTGAGAGTTTCCTATTGCATTCATTTACGTTGCATAGTATAACCTTGAATTCTGGTTATTAAGCTCACAAAACATGCATTGCATGACTTTTGAGGTTGATGATGAATATGATAAATTGATCATCAAAATAAATCCTCCAAGGTATGTTGTTTTTTAGTTTTCTTAATTGTTCATTGTTGTATGCTTTTGTTGGTTGTTAATATGTCATTTCAACTACTCTTATTAAAATAGGTCTCTAGGAATTACATAAATGGAGTGGTTATGTGGGTTGTGAATGATTGACTGATGATATGGATTTCCTGGTTTGCATCAGCAATGAATATTTAATTCATAAACTCTACTGTTACTTGGCATAGAGGAGGTAAAGCAATGTGTGGGAGTTGTTAACAGAACTAGTTTATCTATCATTTAACTTTACATAAGAGTCACAAAGAAATAATTCTTGGGAAGGCTTAAGTTAGCATGGGGGTGCTTCTTACGCTTGAATGAAGTCTAATAAACTAGCAGAATGCAATACTAATCATTCATCATTGGAATTTTACAAATCCTATCTGAGTTTCCTTTTTGAATCTTGATCCCTTGGCTTGTTTAGTTTTAATGGTTTTCAAGGTCTGGTTGTGTTGATATTGATTAAGTATTGCAAGAATAGTTATGTTTCCATTGATATTCATACTAACATTTATATTTGTTTTGTTTTCTTTCTAACAGTGTTTCAATTGACAACATTTCTTGTAAAAATACAACACTTGTGAATATATTCTTTAAGTATTTCCAATTTTGAGTATGAATCTTGCCTATTGAGTTCATTGAATTAGATATCAAATTGTAAATTGATTTGAATTATAATCATGCTTTGCCTTGCAGGTTGACAGTGCTAATAAGCATGACATTCTTCTAGAATTGGTACAAGTGCTAACAAGTTTTCATCTTCATTCTTAACATTTTCAAGGCTTACATATATTTTAATGGAGGATGGTTTATTGATGGTAAATTTGCAATGTGGACCATAATTTTTTTTAGTGATTCATTTGTAAACCCATGAATAAAATTGAGAGAAGGAAACTAGCATTGCTAAATCCAATGTAACCTACTTTTTTGCTATGGTCGTATTCCATATAATAGGAAAAGATGGAAACAATGTTAGATATTAATAGGTTATTGAGTATATACAACAAGTATTTTTAGATCTCTTTCTTGCCACAAACAGTTTTGGAGAGTGCCCATTTCCATTCATGAATCCCTTTCTAATTCTATCAATTTTGAGTGCAGCCCTTGGGAACAAATTCTTGCCTCATTCCTTCAATGAGGAGATCCATTGGAGTAAAGGTTGTTTCTAAACACACACTAATCTAATTAATAGCAATAGATAGGCCATGCTTCATTTCTGAAGTATTTATGGTTCTCACAAACCTTAACTACAATAATGTTGTTGTAGTTGAGGTCTAGACGAACAACACAAGGGTTTCAACTATGGTGTATGTTACTGATGAACTTATTGGGGCTCCAAATTATGACTTTTAAAGGCTTTAAAAGATCAAGATTCAACTCTATAATGTTCTGGAGTGGGATAATGACAAGAGGGGTTCCAAGCTTGTTGTTTCTATGGTTTTTATTCATAAAGAGAGGCATATACATCAAACTATTTTCACCAATCATGACTAAGAAAGAGCACGTAATGGTAGTGCAAGGTCCAACAGTGATCAAGCCATGAATGTCATGACTCTGCAGAACTCGGTCAAGGAAGGTGATTCAATTATTAATTTCAAGTGAAAAGATTGGCCAAAGGTTCTGTTTGACAATGTGTGCACTTTAACTAACATGCAATATGAAGTTTTTCATGACGCCGTTGATGCCAAAGGACATGATTCTTATCAGGTATATATTTTGACATGCCACTATGAGATAGTACATTTCTATCAAGTATTAAACTTTTTTACTCATATTTCTCTTTTCGTGTATTGATTGGACTTTATTCCTCTGTTTTTGGATGTGAAGGAGTATTATATCAGAGATATAGATGGCTTCCTAGTGAACTTCGAAGTAGAATAGTGACGATTAATCCATTGTTTGGAGGAATCCATAGAAACAAGGGTACATGAGGTATGCATATTATTTATATAAGAATTCTGAAATAATTGTTGGAAACTAGATCACCACTGAGAAGGGGGGTGAGTTAGTAGTATGAGCACTTATACATTTTTTCTCCAATTACTTAATCTTTAACCATGAATGAACTGAAACACATAAACATATATCAAAGCATCAAAACAAACATGCAACCATAAAACCAATCAACACAAGTATGTCTCATGGAAAACCCTTCCCCGGGAAAAAATCACCCTGTTGTTGTTACGCTGCTCAATTCTTTTATTAATTTGTCAAACAAATTATAGATGGATCAGCTCACTCCCATGAGCTGGAAGTGTTAGGTCCCTATAATATTAGTGTATAATACTAGTAATTGTGGCATTTTGAACAAGGTGCACACAAGCTTTATTTATTAATGATGAAGGAAATTATCTATCAGTAGTGACATTTAGACTTGAACCAGTTTCAATATTATTTCTTTTGTTTTTTTTTTCTTTGTTGGGGTTCAATCTTTTTTTGGTGGGGTGACATTTAGAAATATCAACAAGGAATCACAAATAGCCCTAAAGATTGAAAGTCCAATTGGTTCCCCCCTGTATTCTTGGATTTTACATGGTTAGAAACTTCATAAATGGTGTTATGGGTCCACATTTTTTTGCATTGAACTTAGACCTAAAGTTCATGCAGAGGACCATGATAAAAAATTCATATGAAATGGATGTAGAGCTGCAAAAAGAAAGTGATAGCCTAATAAGTAAGTAGTTACATTTGGTGCTAGGATTTTCTAGCACCAAATGTACTCCTAACGTGCTTTATAACTGTTGGTTCAAGCATATTGTCTTGTTTTTTAAACAAATAATTTCTATATTGTTGATTTGTTATATGGTCACCATTATAAGGACTATGAATGTTGTACATGTTATATTGACTTTGGACAATGATTCATTATGGGTTGATCCATGCTGAATACAATCTTTGTACTAAGCAACATGAATTTGGTTATTCATTCCCTGGGAAAATAAGTTCTCTCTAATTTTTATTTTCTGTAGTTATATATCATTCTTTTTCAACAATGCAAAAAATGTCATATCTCACATCTGTTTTAAGTTTTTGTGAGGATTTATTTTGAATTAAAAGACATTTTTGATATTCACTACTTTATTAATGTTCTAAAGGAAGATGTTTTGATGGTCGAGTCTTTAGTATTTACTATGACCTCATAAAAATGTGAAACCATTGGAGAAGGGCCTAGTGTCATGGTCAAAGGCATGTTAGACACTAACATTATTCTGGTCGATAGTCAGTTTTTGATAAGTTTTGGAGGAAACCTTTTACATACACTATTTTTCGTTAAAATTATTATTTTATTTTGGCTAATAGAGTATTGCACATTGTTTGTTGTATAAACATATTTCTACAAGCAAGATATGCTTCCTTTGCTAAAAAAGCACAATGTTTTATAAGCAAACTCTTATCTTGGAAATAATGACCTTCCTAATTCAAACGAGAATATTCCTTGTCATGCCAACTTTGAGGCTCTAAAGGTTTCTAACCATGTTGAGAAACTTGCACAAAATATTCTTACTAAAATTTGGGGGAAGGCACCCTTCACTGCCTCCAGTGTCAGGTATCCCATGTTTTAAATTGGTAGTGTCAACAAATGTGAATAGGAGGCATGTTGGTTATTTTTCTAGAACTAGGGATTGATGAACTTCATATTTTCTTCTCTTGTTGTGTTTATATATGAGTGAGATATTCTTGCATTTACAAGATGCATGAATGGGATTGAACTAGTCGAAGGAGAAGAGCTTAGAAAAATGGCATATGAGTTCCATATTGGAATGAAAAAGTGATAGATGGGGAAAAATGTGAGTAGGGAGGTGGTATACTTACTCCTCATGAGATGGGTGTTTTTCTTAATGGGTCCCATTATCCAGCTTCAACCAAACCTTTTATAGTGGCAAGGGAACTTTTTGGCAATGACATTTTAGAATCTAACAATAGACATTTTACTAATGTACATTCACATGGAACTCTTGCAATTGAGGAGGAGCTTGGCTCAATGAAATAATTCCATAATAGATTCACATGATTGGATTATATAATGGCTTCGAAAAGAAGTGTATTTGTATACACATATGATGGAAACATGGCCAAAGTTGTCCAAGGCCACAAGAAAGAATTTAGGAAGACAATCAGCCCTCATAGGTATATTGGGAATGTTTTAAGTTTAAAATTCAATTCCTTGGCTTTTATAATATATAATTTGCATCTATACGTAATTAGCTATTTTAATTTTATGATGTTTGATGCAAACAAACTTTGGTCAGGTTGATTGATGACTATGAATCCTAAATTATATCTTGGGATACCTTTGATCATTTTCTTGAACACCGGGTCATATTGCTTTTGTTCCTTGTTTCCCAGTTTGGGGAATCTCAATATCAGGACATGTTTGTTGATGTGTGCATTTTACTTTGCAATTTATGGAAAATTCTTGATGGAAGCAACATTTATGTAGCAGTGCATCATTATCATCATTATAAGGTATCTTTTAAATGGGAGTTAATATAATGGTTACAGTTACATATGAGGTGCATACCAGTTGGTTTATATGGGGTTTAGACCCCACCATGTCACATATTCAAGCCTCATGGGGAGGGGTTGAGGACGGAAGCTAGTTTAGGGGAATTAAACTTCCCAACGAGTGTCTAGGAGCCTCACACAATCCTCATTAGAAGCATCCCATCAAGCATCGCTTGTGGGTGAATATTTATTCCATCCAATAAAATGGCTATCCGAGGCCTAGTCACAAAAGAAAGGGAGTCTAGAGTTCCATGGCTAGTGATATATTAATTAATGATATTTGGACTGGCTTAAATTATTTGTCTCTCATTCATAAATGATAAAAAATTACAAATTTTTTCATATACTCTGCAGGAAGATCTAGAAATAATGAAGGATATAGGAGTGGATACCTACATATTCTCAATTTCATGGCCTCGAACATTTCCAAGTAAGCTCCAATAAAGTAAATTAATCACCAAATACATTCTTAGTTCTCAATGTTCAACAAATTTGATTAATTCTCATAGAGGAGCTTGTATGTGTGAAGTCCATCAACCAAACGTTTATAAACCATTATAGAGGTAAAGGGAGCAATCAATGAGGAAGGAGTATCGTATTACATAACCTCATCAATGAACTCTTTGAGAATGGTTATATCCAATATTGTCACTTCATGTAGCTTGATTGATCTCACATTTAATGTAGCCTATTTATTGGTTTTGACCATTTATTTCTCTGAATGATGTTGGTTGTGAGAATGCAAGTGTTTGTCATGTTGTTCCACTAGGTTACTCCCCAGTCTATGGAGGATGCGTATGGAGGATTTATAAGTCCAAACATAGTTTATGATCAACATTTCTTTATTATTTTATAGCAAAATTTGAAATTTTGCACTCTGATATGGATAACTCATTTTTATGTTATGATATCATGATTCAATATTGATTTCACTTCCTATTCAGAAGCATCTTTCCTATTATTTGGTGATTGGGTTAAATAATAGATAATTGTCAAAGAAAATTTTATGTATTGTACATCGAGGTATGATCTCAAAATTCTTACTCATGGCTATTACAGTTTTCAGAGACCTAATGCAGATGAAATGTACATAGTGGCATGTTTCATGCTTCTCACCCATGCAACTAATATGGAAGTATATATGAGAAAATACAAGGTAGAGAAGTTACTCTCCACATAAAATCCTACTAGAATTGAAGATAACATTAGATTTCATTGTGGCTTTCTCAATTGGGCAACATGTAGATTTATGTCAAAAGACCTTAGAGTGCATTGAAGTGTTGATTTATTCATAAATGGATTTACAGTGGCTAAGTTATAAGAATTATGGAAATGGGAAGAGATTTGCTTTTTGTTTTGAACATTGAATATTATATAGTTGGTTGTCATACATTCATGGTAAGTGATGTGACACATGATATAGTTACAAGATATACTTCATAAAAGACTTATACATCTAAGATCCATTAGGCCCCAACTTACGAGGGAATAAGATACCCAATTAATGTGAACCTTAGTTTCTTGATCGTGATTTTCTCATTGACCATTACAGTAGTCTAATGACGAAACTGTTTTGCCCTGCTTGAGCCTTGAGGTGACCATTTGGCCCTGTTTTGGAAAAATATTCTAATTCCTTTTCCCTAAGATATGGTTAAAAAATTAGGAAAATTGGCATTTAAAGTTGTTGAGTTCCAACTACCCCACGGATTTTCCAAGGTGTGCAATCCATTTTTTCATTCAAAAATAAAATTTAAACAAGAGAACATTGTGGTTTCACCATGAACCATACGGAATAGAATAACTAGAATAATATGATGATTAGCCTCTTTCCCCATTTGTTTTCATTGGAATATTTCTCTCTAGTCTATGTTGAAATTTATTGTGATCAATTGTAGATTTTGATGGTATGAATCTCAAAATTTTAAAAACTCTACTATATTAGGATTATGATTTACAATTTGAATTGGGTATGTGCTATTCCATAATTCAAAAGGAATGTCTAACCCAATTTTCACAAAAATCCCATTATCTTACTCCTTTCATAAGATCTTTCCAATTTCATGGTTGAATTTTTATCTGATATCTAGAAAGAAAAATCATATCACCCTACTCCTTCCATTAGATCTTCCTAACTTGATAGTTGTGAATAATAATTCATCCACTTAAGGATTCTCATTGTCTTAGCTGTCACTTAAAATGTACATCTATACTTGGTAATTTTGTATGTTGTGTCCCTTATTTGGTTTTTCACCGGGTATTTGAATTCATTCCCACTTGCAATTACTTACATACGACTGCTACAATGGTTATGTATATGTGTTGATATTTTCCTATTGCATTCATTTATGTTGCATAGTATAACCTTGAATTCTGGTTATTAAGCTCACAAAACATGCATTGAATGACTTTGGAGGTTGATGATGAATATGGTAAATTGATCATCAAAATAAATCATCCAAGGTATGTTGTTTTTGAGTTTTCTTATTTGTTCATTGTTGTATGCTTTTGTTGGTTGTTAATATGTCATTTCAACTACTCTTATTAAAATAGGTTAGGAATGACATAAATGGAGTGGTTATGTGGGTTGTGAATGGTTGAATGATGATATGGATTCCCTGGTTTGCATTAGCAGTGAATATTCAGTTCATAAACACTAGTGTTACTTGGCAGAAAGGACGTAAAGCAATGTGTGGGAGTTGTTGACAGAACTGGTTTATCTGTCAGTTAACTTTTCATAAGATTCACAAAGAATTATTCTTGGGAATGCTTAAGTTAGCATGGGGGTGATTCTTAAGCTTGTATCAAGTCTTATAAACTAGCATAATGCAATACTAATCATTCATCAATGGAATTTTACAAAGCCTATCTGAGTTTCCTTTTTGAATTTGGATCCCTTGGCTTGTTTAGTTTCAATGGCTTTCAAGTTCTGGTTATGTTGATATTGATTAAATATTGCATGAATAGTAATGTTGTCATTGATATTCATACTAACATTTATATTTGTTTTTTTATATTTCTAAGAGTGTTTCAAATGACAACATTGCTTGTAAAAATGCAACCCTTGTGAATATATTCTTCAAGTATATCCATTTGTAATATGAAACTCGGCTTTTGAGTTCATTGAATCAGATATTAAATTGTAAATTGATTTGAATTACAATCATGCTTTGCCTTGCAGGTTGACAGTGCTAATAAGCATGACATTCTTCTAGAATTGGTACAAGTGCTAACAAATTTTCATCTTCATTCTTAACATTTTCAAGGCTTACATATATTCTAATGGAGGATGGTTTATCAATGGTAAATTTGCAGCCTGGACCATAATTTGTTTTAGTGAATCATTTGTAAAGCCATGAATAAAATTGAGAGAAGGAAACTAGCATTGCTAAATCCAATGTGACCTACTTTTTTTCTATGGTCGTATTCCATGTAATTGGAAAATATGGAAACAATGTTAGATATTAATAGGTTATTGAGTATATACAACAAGTATTTTTAGATCTCTTTCTTCCACAAACAGTTTTGGAGAGTGCCCATTTCCATTCACGAATCCCTTTCTAATTCTACCGATTTTGAGTGAATCCCTTGGGAACAAATTCTTGCCTCATTCGTTTAATGAGGAGATTCATTGGAGTAAAGGTTGTTTCTAAACACACAATAATCGAATTAATAGCAATAGATAGGCCATGATTTCATTATGAAGTATTTATGGTTCTCACAAACCTTAACTACATTAATGTTGTTGCAGTTGACGTCTAGACACACAACACAGGGGTTTTAGCTATCGTGTATGTTACTGATGAACTTATTGGGGCTCCAGATGATGAATTTGAAAGGATTTAAAAGACCAAGATTCAACTTTGCAGTTTTTCGGAGTGGGATAATGATAAGAGGGGTGCCAATATTTTTGTTTCTATGGTTTTTGTTCATAAAGAGAGGCATCTGCATCAAACAATTTTCACCAATCGTGACTAAGAAAGAGCACATAATGGTAGTGCAGGGTCGAAGAGTGATAAAGCCATGAATGTCATGACTCTCTAGAACTCAGTCAAGAAAGGTGATTCGATTATTAATTTCAAGTCCAAAGACTGGCCAAAGGTTCTATTTGACAATGTGTGCACTTTAATTGACATGCAATATGTAGTTTTTCATGACACCGTTGATGCCGAAGGACATGAATCTTATCAGGTATATATTTTGACACGCTGCTTTGAGATAGTACATTTCTATCAAGTATTGAACTTTTTTACTCATATTTCAATTTTCGTGTACTGATTGGACTTTATTCCTCTGTTTTTGGATGTGAAGGAGTATTATATCAGAGATATAGATGGTTTCCTAGTGAACTTAGAAGTAGAATGGTGGCGATTAATCCATTTTTTGGAGGAGTCCATAGAAAGAAGCATCCCTGAGGTATGCATATTATTTATATAATAATTCTGAAATAATTGTTGGAAACTAAATCACTACTGAGAAGGGGGGTGAGTTAGTAGTATGAGCACTTATACATTTTTTCTCCAATTACTTAATCTTTAACCATGAATGAACTAAAACACATAAACATATATCAGAGCATCAAAACAAACATGCAACCATAAAACCAATCAACACAATGGACACAAGTATGTCTCATGGAAAACCCTTCCCTGGGAAAAAATCACCCTATTGTTGTTACGCTGCTCAATTCTTTTATTAATTTGTCAAACAAATTATAGATGGATTAACTCACTCCCATGAGCTAGAAGTGTTAGCTCCCTATAAAATTACTGTATTCCCTTATTATTATTGTCCTTGTACAACTTATTATTATTGTTGTGCCCATTTTGTCCCCATATTGTTATTATTGTGCCCCATAGAATCCTATTATTGTTATTGTTGTGCCCCTACATTATTATTGTTATATTGGTTCTGATTATATTGTGACCCCTTAGACTCCTATATATAGAGAAGAGGTCTTGTCATTTGTATCATCCAAGAATGTTTCATTTTATGTAATGTAAAGGAGGTTTCCCCCTCAAAGAGGCTACTGTTGAATTCGTTGATCTATCTCTTTCTTCTATTTTGTCAGCTAGTTACATAACAAATTCTATTAGAGGTTTGGATTCTAGGGTTTCGATGCTTCAAACAGGTGATCATGGCATTTCTAATACATTTTTTTTCTATGAAGCTTCATAATCAGAAATTAAAACCCGTTTGAGCCAAAATCGTGATGAACCTTGTGACCAATTTTGAGATATTTTCTCGCTAAGTTTTTGGAGATATGAACTAAGACAGTTAGGGTGTTTGCAGGCTCCCAAATTCGACCTTAAAAATGTCACCTTGGGAAAATCATTATAACTTTCTCTTTGACATTCCGATTCAAATTTCGTAAAATGTGACACAAAAAGGACATACTTTAATTTTTTGGTTAACGTTTTTAGAGCCAAAGGTTGAAATATTCACACGTGGCATGTCATACAAGTTTTCTCTACTGAGAAAGTCTATAATTAGGCCATTGCGGGAGATTGGGCCTAAATCTTTATTCCAAAATCTAATCGTGATCTGATTCATGGGGTTGGAAAGAGGAATCAGAGGGCTATCACAGGCAAAAATTTTGGAACTTGGAGATCCGAAATTACAGAGTTAGAGTCGTTTCAAGATCAAGCTCATAGAAAGCGGAAAGATAACTTGTGTAGTTTCTTTTTTTTTTAATTTGCATAAGTTTTTTTTTGAGAAAGTAGTTTGAAGTGATTCAAAGGGAATTTTGAAGCATAATTATCATTCATTGATGACACGAAGAAAGAAAATGGAAAAACCTAGTAAACAACTTGAAATCTCTACTATGAGACATGAAGAAGAGGAGGAAATGAAACCTAATATATCAAAACTTAGCTCTCACAAAAAGTAACTGAAGCTAAGATGGATGGTTTAAAGAATGGAATGGAAGGTAAGATGGATGGAATGGAAGCTAATAGGGATGGTATGGAAGCAAAAATTAAAGACAACATGTAAGATTTAAGGATAGATTGGACAAAGTTGCTACAAGAAATGCTTACTAATGGAAAAAGGGTAGTAAAGGAAACTCGTGATGATAACAAAAGAAATGTTAGTCATGATTTCATAGACTGTAATGTTGGATTGAAGACCCACCATGTTCAAAGATTGATATGAGGAAGTTTGATGCCAAGGATCCCGTAACATGGATACTACAAATGGAGCAATATTTCTATCTCCATAATGTTCAAAACACACAAAAGGTATGCATTGCAACTTTATATTTGTAACCCAATCAGTTTGTATGGTATCGATGCATTTTCTGTTGTAAACAAATTTTCACTTGGGAAATTTTTATAGAAGAAATGATGGCACATTATGATGATACAAAGAGAAACACCTTTTTTAGCCAATTAATGAATCTCAAACAAAAGGGTTCAATGGTGGAGCACATTAAGGACATCCAAAAATTGAATATAAGGGTAAAAGATATTCCAGAGGAGCATAGGATTGATGTGTTGATAGGGAATTTAAAGGATAACATCCAACATGAGGTTCACATTTGGGAACCCGATTCATTGGAGAAGGCATTCAGGTTGGAAAGAAAAATTGAAAGAAAAATTATGGAAATAAGGAAGCCTACCACTGACAACTATAAAGATGGAAGTGTCGTTTCCCCTAGCCTTCCACAACATACAAAGTTAACACCACAACAATTGGAAGAAAAAAGAGAAAAAGAGCTTTGTTACAGTTGTGATGGCAAATACACTAGAGGTCATAAGTGTTCTACGAAGAAATTATTTTCCATAGATTGTGAAGAGGATGAAGAAAAAGAACAAGGAAAATCAAAAGAAGAGGATACACACCAGGAAAAAACCCTAGATAAAGAAGAAAAGAATCTGACCATATCTTGTAATGCATTGGAAAAAATTACCACAACTCAAACTCTTAAGATAAAAGGACATATCAAGAAGAAAAATGTAATAGTTTTGATTGATTCGAGAAGTACCCATAATTTTATTCATTGTACAATAGGGAATGAATTGAATTTCTTCCTATATCGAAAACCAGAGTGTCAAGTGATGGTTGCAAATGGAGGAACCATAAATAGCTCTGGAAAGTTCCATAATATCAAGCTATCCATGGGAGAATATGTGTTGAATAGTATAGTGCTTCCCATTCCAATGGGTGGTGCTGATGTTGTACTTGGAGTCCAATGGCTACAATAGCTTTTAATTTTCAAGAACCTTTCTTGAATTTTTTTTCAGAAGGAAAATAATTTCAATTAAGGGGTATCATAGGGAAACCAGGAATGAAAATTAGCTCTAACGGCATGACAAATCTTCTAAAGAAAGAACAAAGAGGCATAATTTCACAATTATGTTCGCTAGAGGTTCCCACATTGGAATCATCTATTTCTCCAAATCTCCAAAATGTCTTGGACAATAATTCTAGGGTATTTGAGACTCCCAAAGGCCTCCCACCTATTCTTGATCATGATCATGCTATTCATTTGATTCCAGGAAGCGTTCCTCCAAACATCAGGCTTTACAGATATCCCTATGCCCAAAAGAGTGAAATTGAACGTATTGTTGTAGAAATGCTAGAGGTTGGTATAATTCAACCTAGTAAAATCTCTGCTCCAGTAGTATTGGTGCATAAGAAGGATGGATCATGGCACATGTGTCCGGATTATAGGGATCTCAACAAGATCACTATTAAAGATAAATTTCCCATTCCCTTCATTGATGAATTATTAAATGAATTGCATGGAGCAATTTACTTCACTAAGTTGGACCTTCATTCAGGATATCATCAAATCAGAATGAAGACTGAAGATATTCAGAAAATGGCATTTAGAACTCATGAGGGTCATTATGAACTTTTGGTCATGCATTTTTGCCTTGCCAATGCACATACATTTCAAGGTTTGATGAATTCCATTTTCAAATCCTTCCTTAGAAACTTTGTGTTAGTATTTTTTGATGATATACTAATCTACAACAAGTCTTGTAAGGATCGTTTTCAACATGTTGATAGAGTGCTCAAAGTACTGGAGGAGAAACAATTATTTGCAAAAACCTCCAAATGTTTCTTTGGAGTACAAGAGGTGGAATATTTGGGTCATATTGTATCTCATGAAGGTGTTAGGGTAGACCCTAAAAAAATTAAAGCCATTAAGGAATGGAAAATCCCCACATCCATAAAGCATCTGCGAGGATTTCTCGGGTTGATAGGGTATTATCACAAGTTTCTTAATAATTATGGGAGAATAGTAGCACCTCTAACAACATTACTAAAGAAAAATGCATTTTCTTAGACTGCAGAAGCAACGAAGGCCTTTGAGCATCTTAAAGAGGCAGCGTGCAAAGCATAGGTCTTAGTTACACCATACTTCACAGAAACCTTTATTGTGGAATGTGATGCCTCAGGAAATGGAATTGGTGTTGTTTTAATGCAAGAAGAAAGACCCGTTGCTTTCGAAAGTTGTCCGACCAAAGGAAAATATTTACACAAAGCTATTTATGAGAAGGAAATGATAGCAATACTAAATGCACTTAATAAATGATGACCTTACCTAATGGGAAGACACTTGAAGGTAAAAATGCATCATGATAGTCTTAAATACTTTTTAGAACAAATATTATCTTCAGAAGAGTAGCAAAACTTGGTCACAAAGATGTTGGGTTATGACTTTGAAATCATATACAAAAAGGGAAGCAAAATGTTGTTGCAAATGCACTCTCAAGAAAGAATGAGGATGTGGAAGCATTGATTTGTGGCATTTCTATTATCCAACCAGATTGGTTAAACGAGGCAAGGGATGAATGGAAGAATGACGAAGATGTTGGAAATAATACTGAGAGGGGGGGGGGGGGGGTGAATCAGTATTATCAGATCATTAAAACTTTTTCAATGCTCAAAAACATATACGCTACTTCAGTTAAGTGAACCCGCGTGTACACGCTGCTGTGTCTAAAGCAACTAGCGTATATCCAGAAATCTTATGATTCAGTTAGCTTATCTTCAGTAAATGCATCAGAACATTATTAACCATATTAACAGTAAACAGGTGCAGTATAACATAACAGATCATCACACAAAAGCCACACACATGAACACAAAGATATAAGGTGGAAACCCAATGTGGGTGAAAACCACCTGCTGCAAGTCATCTCAATCTTCTTCTTAATAAGAAAATCCTTTTACAATATTTGTACTGGTGCAGTCTTATACCAGTACGGGAGCTACAACCCCCTTTGCTCTTGTACTAGTCGATCCATTTACTAGTACACAGGCTGCTACCTGCTACAATGCTCCAAAGATCTCCCTTAGCTTTTGTACTAGCTTAGATACTAGTACGTAGGTGCTTGCCTACAATCTTCTCTCCTCCAGGTACCACGTTTCATCAATTTTCAGACTGGATACACTGAAGCACAACACATAATCTGAAAGGCCACTTTTCATCCAATTTTCATACTGGACCCATAACTATCATTGAAGCTCAAAACAATCATCAAACTCTGAATCACTGAAACCCTGTTAACAACACCGTCACCAGAACACAGTGCAGACACAGAACTCTGCAATAACCATCAGACCCATCTGCAACTTCAAATATCAAGCTTTACAATGTATACGCTACTTCGATGAATCAAACCCGCGTGTATACGCGCTTTTGCCAAAGACAACCCGCGTACAGATCTAAAAATAATTTCTCATAACTTGTAGTTGTACCAGACATCAGTCATACTCATAACACTTATAGAACATTACATGCGTCAGTATGTAGATCTAGAATAAGCATCATAAAGATAGTTCATTTCAAACCATTTGATCCCGATCTCTCCTTAGATCTTGTTCTCAATCAGCCGGTGAGATCCCTCCTTAGCTCAAATGCATCATCAACCCATAACCTGCATACTCGATCTCATACTTCTTCAGATATTCAAGACATTTGAGATACGCTTGCCTAATGATTTCCTTCTCCTTATATAGCCTTAGGCCTTGTTCAATACCAAGGGCCCAAACCATAGAACTCCAATACCATCATCTTCAAAACTAGGGATCAACACGTCCGTCGAGACACCAAGGTCCAAAACCATAGGCACAACTTCCAAGGAATAACCGCCGTGTACCAAAGATAAGTTTTTCCACATACACGCGCTTTTACTGAAGCCAACCAGCGTGTACACGAGACTTGGTATATAGCGAACCTGCGTATACGCGACTTGGTATATAGTGAACCTGCTTGTATATGCGACTTGGTATATAGTGAACCAGCGTGTATATATTTTCTTCATACTTGTAGACTGATCATCAATTCCTTGCTGCTATCCTTCTGCACTATGATTTGTTATCAGTGTGATTTGCCATCAAGGACAACACTTGTCTCATAATGCCAACAATCTCCCCCTTTGGACTTGATGGCAAAGCTGACTTGTTACACTTAGAACTATCATCTGATTCCTTTGAGCTGTCCTCCATTAGTCACATCTGACATCTCTTCTGAAGATTCATCCAGTTATACATAAGTGAGATATTCTTCTATGAGAGGGTTGCCATCAAGTAAAACACATGCATCATAATGCCAACAGAAGAAGTGTGGTCACTCATTCAAAAGGCGCAACAATATCCCAGTACATCTGATACATTTAGCTAGAAAAATGATTCATTATGGTATAAAGATCACTTATACCTCTGTAAGAATTCCCAACTCAAACAAAATGCTCTTCTGGAATTGCACACGTCTCCCTTAGGAGGACATTCAGGATTTTTAAAAACTTACCACAGGGTTAAGAAGGAATTTTTTTTTGTATGGCCTTAAATATGATATTCAAAAGTTTGTGGCGGAATGTTTCACTTGCCAATAAAATAAAGTTGAGACAATTAAGACCCCAGGTCTATTAAAACCTTTATACATTCCAAGTCAACGTTGGGAGGAGGATTCAATGGATTTTATCACAATTTTACCCATGTCTAATGGAAAGAGTGTCATCATGGTGATAGTTGATAGAATTACCAGGTATGCACAATTTTGTGTATTATCTCATCCATTTAAAGCCAGTACAATGCCTACTTCATTTATGGAAACGATTAAAAAGCTACATGGAAACCCAAAGATTATTGTACGTGACAGAGATCCTATTTTCACTAGATATTTTCAGATAAAATTATTTTCTTGTCTGGATACTCAGTTAGCTCATACCTCATCTTATCATCCTCAATCTGATGGGAAAATTGATCTAGTGAACAAATGTTTGGAAGGATATCTTCATTACTTTGTATCTGATAAACAGTCACAATGGGTCAAATGGTTGCCTCTGGCTATATTTATGGCACTTTATGGATATCATCCAACGTCCATCACACCATATTTAAGGGAAAATTCTAAGGTTCAAGTAGTGGAATATCACATCGAGCATCAACAAAAAGTTCTCCAACTCTTAAAGGGTAACCTCACTTTCACACAGAATAGAATGAAACAACGAGCATATCAACATCGCAGCGAAAGAGGTTTTGATGTAGGTGACTGGGTATTTCTACAACTACAACCCTACAAAAAAAAATGTCTCTCAAGCAAGCTAAGAAGGATAATAAATTATCACCAAAGTATTATGGTCCGTACAAGGTGTTGCGAAAGATTGGTATTATGGCATACAAATTGGAACTTCCTACATCTTCTCGAGTGCACCTAGTTTTCCATGTTTCATGCTTAAAGAAGATTATAGGTGACAAGCTCCCAGTTCAAACAATATTGCCAAAACTTGATGAGGAAGGAAAAATCATATTGGAACCTGAAGTAGTCACAAAAACAAGAACTCGACATCTACAAAATCATTCAATTTCAGAGTATCTCATCAACTGGAAGAACTTACCCACTGAAGATTCCACATAGGAGGATGAGAATTTTATACAGAAGCATCCATAACTACTCAAGTGTTGAGTACAACACTTTTTTAAAGGAGAGGGGCATTTTAGGTCCCTATAATACTAGTGTATTCCGTTATTATTATTGTGATTATACCCCTTATTATTATTGTTATGCCCATTTTGTTCCCATATTGTTATTATCGTACCTCATAGAATCCCACTATTGTTATTGTTGTGCCCTTACATTATTATTGTTATGTCAGCTCTCATTATATTGTGACCCGTTAGACTCCTATATATAGAAAGTAGGTCTTATCATTTGTATCATTCAAGAATTGTTCATTTTATGTAATTTAAAGGAGGTTTCTCCCTTGAAAAGGCTACTGTTAAAGTCTTTGATCTATCTCTTTCTTCTATTTTGTGAGTTGGTCACATAACAGGAAGACTAAGATTATTTCACATTATTTTGACCCTTTCATACATAAAATTGTTTCTCTCTCGAATCTATGAACTACCATATGCTGAAGGCTCCCACAATCAGTCGATCCTTTCCTAACCACCATTGGACTATATAACCAGTATTGGATCAGGAAATCTCTTCCTTCAACTAATC
This sequence comes from Pinus tabuliformis, assembly GCA_031772625.1. Classification (NCBI taxonomy): domain Eukaryota; kingdom Viridiplantae; phylum Streptophyta; class Pinopsida; order Pinales; family Pinaceae; genus Pinus; species Pinus tabuliformis. Next base: position 1,498,650,699 of record CM062819.1, on the reverse strand, counting down.
AGCCAAGTCACAATACACTGAAAGCCTCCACACCTTCACCTCCTCCATGCAAGCTCCGTTTAATATATTTTCAAATTAGACTCCTAAAACTTTCTCAACATGAGAACTACAACAACATATCATCAAAGCTCAATCAAATGATAAATCTGAAGCACAAGCTACAATCAAAACTCCAAATAAACTGTCCATGCCATCTACAAAATAATCTTCTGAAACTCTACTACAATCCACACATCAAAAACTCACTAACTTCATAATCTCATGCCTAAAGAATACTTTAGATCACTCCCGCTACAACTAAAAACTTATTCAGAAAATTTGCATAATAATTCTCACACCATTTGTAACTTATTCTCCAAGTTTTCATTCATTCCACACACTATTGTAATCAACCATAGTAACAATGAGCTATATCCAATATAAATATGAACTCAAGTGCTTAGTCAATAGTTACAGAGAACTAATGGGCATTGTTGTCATTCTTTATTTTTGGGGTTGAGGGAGTAAACACATAGGATAACATCAAAACCACTTTGGAAGCTAGGATCTAGCCCTGCCAGCTTTAGAGAGGGATCTCTCTATAGAATTTAGCTTTGTTTTATGTGAATTTTAGGCTAGTTATGACTGTACTAATTGTTTTGATTGAATGGTTTGGTTTATTTAATTGCTATAATTTCATTGGGCTATGGAGTTTGAAGATTTAACTGGATTTGGCATCAAATTTTAGAGGAGTTTCAGAGGGCAAGCTAGGTAGTAATATTTGGATCTTTCAGAATATTAATTGGATTGTCAAATAGCATAAATGTAAGATTCAGTAGAAATTAAGGAGAAATTAAGAATTCCTTAATTTGACTTCAATAGAAAAAATGAAAATTACTATCAACCAAAATAGGGTGCTCTATGTAACATGTCATATTCATCACAGTTTCTGTTAAGTAATTAAGATTTTTAGAATAATAGAGAAGGGAAAGCAATGTTTAAACATATAAAATGAAGAAACACATCACCATTTTTTACACCACATGAATCCTGTGAAAATGTCCCTATATTATTGATGCTCCAACCACTTTGAAAAATTACAATATGCATACGAAATTATATTCAGAAATCAACCCTTAATACTTCAAATAGTGAAGTATTTATACAAATAATTACAAAATCATTGTCTCAACCGACAATGTATTATTATCCTAATTCTAAACAATAAAATTTATCTCTAGCAGAACAATAGGCCACATAGATAGCTACATGGAAAGGTGGCTCTATTTTGGTGGATTCAGCTGCTGAATCAACCCGAAACTGTGTTGCGTTGATGTGATGGCTATTGTGCTGGTTGTTGTTTTTACTGCATCTAAATTACCCTTTAATCCATTAAATCAAAAATCTCTTTCCATCCTTTTTCATCCTCTATGGTTAATTTAATTACCCTCTAGTAAATCTCAACAACCTCAGTATATTTTGCAAAAGTTGGCTTCGCTATAAAAACATGTTTTACCTCATCGTGGATGTAGAAGTCATTTTCCATTGTTTCTAAAATTTCTCTTGCTGTCATACTGCCCTTTATCCCACTGAACTTGACACTGCTTCTATCCATTTCCTTCATCTTCAGAACATTGTCTTGCTGAGTGATTGATTTATCATTAATCACATATATGTTGGGAAGCCCTTTCTGGATTAATGCTTCAATTCTGTTACAAAACCTGTTCACTCCCAGCTCTAGTGTTTCACATCTTTCCTCCAATTGATCAATGAGGTTCCTTTTAGTCAAAACTTTCTTGACTTCCAAAATAGTGGCAGTCCTGTCACTAATTCCTAATTATTCAAGTTCATATTTAGACTTAGAATTCAAGAATCTGATAATGTTAGAGGCCTCTGTGGCCATATCTCCAAGCTTTTCCCTTATCTGAACAATCGTTTGTGTGGCTTTTTCTATCAATTATTTTTGTTCAAAGATGATTTGGATAGATGGCCAAATATCATTCATAGAGTCTAGAATACCCATCCAAATGGTTTCCTTGTCTTGGGCCAAGGTCTAACCGATTGATGTATCCTTTTCTACCTTCTACAACCTCTCTAATAGTCTCTGCAATTTCTGCACTTCAGCCATATTAGAGGCTTCAATTTTAGTTTTCTGTTCTTGCAGAGCTTTGAGTTGTGCCTGCAATGTCTTGATCTCTTTTGATTAGATTGACATGTTCTACAATGCCTTTCTCACATGTTCAACACTTGGAGTATGAGTGGAAGAAGTAGTTACAGTGGCTATTCCTGTTGCTGGAAGCTGAGAAATTGGTATGGAATCCAGGGGGACAAAGGCCATCTTCTCACTCTTCTGATTCTCTTTTATCATCTTTTCCATTTCCGCCTCCATCTGTCTAATATTTATATTCTTCTCTATAATCAGCTTCATCATGTCAGTCTTATGTGCCTCATTTTCATCAATGTCTTTGGTTAATGGATCTTCCGTGGCTGATAGTTTTATTTTCTTTCTTAATGTTGCAATATCCAAATTTTTCTTCCTAATGATCTCCTCTCCAACATTTATATCTTTAGGATCATATCCTATCTTGATTACCAAATATTCCAAATATTTGGTCCTATTATCCTTTGCTAAGGAGAATACCTTTTCCATTTTCAACTAATACTGAATGTTGGCAAATGAAACTTCCAACTTAGACAATGACATAGAAATATTAGTTAACGTAGAAGAAATCATCTCGCCAGTCTGCTTATGCATATCCATTTCATTAATAGGATGAATAGCTTTGGGTGCTGAACTCAAATGTAGTACTCTTGTAGTCTGCTAATGTTTTTAGATGTGGAATTTGGGCCTCAAGAAAGGCCATCTACATCTTTCCATGCTCTGTGTCAAAAACTGATAACAATATGCTTTGTGAGCATGAAGTCTGCTTCCAAAAATGATTATGGGTACTGTTCTTAAGAATCACATTCTTAAGTTTAATTTATTTGTACCTATCAAAAATAGTCTTCTCCTTTTCTCCTTGGACATTCTATGAATCTAGCTCTGTTTCCTTATGACCATGTGATGATGAAGGTCTAGTAGAATATGTAACAAATTTGCTTCTAGTAGGATGTGAGTCTGTAATTAGGATGGCAACATCCTCTTCCGTCTCTTTTTCTACATCTTTCCTAGGAGTCCATTTTGCCCTTTTCATGTAACTGATCCTGAAGTCTTTGGCCTCACTTCCTGTTGTTGATGATGATCCCTCCTCTCTTTGTCTTTTACTTGTTTTCTCCTGAGGAGTGGGAGTCTGTCAACTTGAAGTAGAAAAAACTTGTTCTTCAACTTCCTGCAAAGTATTCTTTGTCCATTTCAACTGATTTGCATAATTTTATATTTTAGGCCTTGAGGTATGGATGTAAGGAGTTTTTTTATTTTCCACTCTAAGCTTTGAAATAATACCCCAAGGGACATAATACTGTGTAAAACTCAGGCTGAATTTCATCTCTTTAAGAAGTTTGTCTGCTTCTTCACCCGTTTTCCTAGTATTGCATATAAATGGGCCCACCTGTGTCTTTATGTGAAACTGTGACTTTTTCTTAGCCACCACAAAATGAATGTCATCATAATTTAACATCTTTCTAATGTATTCCAGGGCAAAAATCCTCATGGGTAGGTATTTAGGGAGTTTTTATGGTTACAATTCACAGCCATAAACTCTGATTTCTATGTAGTTTTGGTATAAATACCAATCTACAGTCTTGGCCTATTCTATTAGATGTAAAATCCTTTTGATATCTTCACTAATTCTCATTTGTATGGAACTGTTGAGGATGTTCATGGTTGGGTGAATAAACTCCTCAATAAACTTCCTATAAGAGAATTATTTCTGCTCCTTCATAACCAATGAAGTCCAAAAAATCACCGACTACTGGTTTCTCTCATCATCTAGCTTCTGCATTGCAAAATTGAACTTTACTACTTGATAATAAAGGACCATGTAGATTAAAATGGAAGTGTAATTAAACACTTGCTTTGTGCGAAATTTCAGAAACTGTTCATGAATGCTATCAGCCAAGAATTGACTGAAATTGAATACAATGGATGGTTTACTGTTTGTGGAAAATATGGAGAGGAAACCTAAAATGGGCTCATATGTACACTGATCAGCGTAATAACCCACAATATATGAAATTATGGACATAATTTATTTAGATTGATCAGGGAATATAGAGGAAGGGTATGGAGCATTCTTCTTAGGTAATTGGGCATTTTCAGGCAAGAAGATCTCAAAAAATTGCCTCTTGTAGCAAAATCCAGCTTCTGATAAAATTGGGTGAGGGCTTCTAAGGACAAAGAGGCAATATTTTCCATAGGGGGAGCTAGCATCATTTCATTTGTATACTAGACAGTAATGGTATAGAGGATGTCACTGGATGGGGCCATGATAGCTCTTTGGGTAGCGAGATAATAGGCCTAACATTTTCTGGTGAATTCAAGGGCTTGGAAGGTCAAAGGGAAGATATAATGGGGGAGATTTGACTCCGAGAGTCCAATTTCATCAGTATTGTCTACATGCTTGTCTTCCAGCCAACAGTATAGCTCTAAAAACTCATAATCACACTGGGTTTCACTGATCGATAATCCATCTCAGCTAGAGGAATGTGATCTAAATCTATGGAGGGGGGGATTAATGGATTGAAAGTTATCTCCTTGGTCTTGCTCTTTGGAGGCATGATTGTATCAGTGAATAATTACAGTGTGAGAAAGGAAGGCTTACCGGGAATTAGGTTAATTTCAATGAATTGTCAGTGGAAAAGAGATAGAGTGTTGACAATTCTGATCCCGTTCAAGTCGAGGAAATTCTTTCAAAATGGTAGCTGTGTAAAAGATGTGAATTACAGAGAATGAGCAGTGAAAGGAAGGAAAGCGATGTTTTGAAAGCTTTTAAAAAATTATGGGCAGTTCCATTGGAGGTGGCACGAGACCGTTAAGTTTGAACAGTTACCCAGGAAGGTGAATTAAATGTCGTATGATTACTTTTGCTGGGGGAGAAATTAATTGGATAATATCTACGTGATGTGGCACAACATGAGTGGTGGAGGTGATGAAGTTGGGACCCGGTAAAGTAGATCAGGGGAAGGTGGTTTTAGAGGGGGTATAGGGTGGTAAGTAGTATCAGTCGGGGGGGTGCAAAATTCAGAGAGGGTGTCACGTAGGGATGGGACCTGGTAGGAGAAATAGTGTTTTCGGACCTCCCCCCCCACCCCTGACGGTAAAGGTAGGATAGAGAGGTGGGGGCGAAAGTGAATGAGGGCCATGGATCTTGAGGGACAGATGATCCCGATGCTCTGGCAGCAATGTCAATTAACCGTATAGGAAAAAACAAATTTGTCCATATACGTCTTTATTTGTTTGCTTTTGAACTTAGGATAAAGGTGAAATATGAAATATATGAAAACACTTTATCCATTTGTGCCTTTTTGCTTTTTGCATTGTCACTAAAACTTAGGATAAAGGGACATAGGCATATATTTATAAAACTGGCTATTTTACCTACCTTTTAACTAAACTAACATTTTTATTCTATCTAAGAGGTGCACTTAGACTAGCAAACCCACATTATTTCTTTTATGACAAAATGAAAAACTATCTAAATCTTATCACTTATTTCTCCTATTGATTCATATTAAACAGTTGGATCAATGTCATTTTATACCTAACTACTTATTTACCAAGATTAAACTATTCGGAAAATCTTTATTCTCTAGGCTAATTTACATAAATTTAAACATGTTTAACCATGATTATATTGTATGATTAAACAAATAACTAGTCATTGTGGCATTTTGAACAAGTTGCACACAATCTTTGTTTATCAATGATGAAGGAAACTATCTATCAGTAGTGGAATTTAGACTTGCAACACTTTCAATATTGTTTCTTTTGTTTTTCTTTCTTTTGGTGGGGTTCAATCTTATTTTCTTTTTTTCAATGTTTTTTTTTTTTTGTTTTTCCTCTTTTTTTATACCCTCTTTTCATTTTTTATTCTATTTTTATTTTCTTTGTAGAACATTTGCAGATGGAAAATTATTTACAATATAATATTCTTGAAATAAAATACTCATTCACCTTGAGATCCTATAAATTATAGGACCCTAACAGTGGCTCCAACTCGGGATGGCACTCTCCCTGTAAGGTGCCAAGAACATTTGATCAGTAGCCTTGAGTGTTCTATTTCAACAATATCCACACCTGATTTCTTTTGTTGTAGTACTTATGGTAACATATCAATTGAAGCTTAGGGCCTTCTCTACGGGCTTCAACTTCTCCTAATATGTCACCCAATCAAAATAATAAAAACAATGATATTTACAATTATTTGATGCTAGAAATCTTCTATTGCTAAGAGAAATAGTGCTTCATTATTCTGTCATTCACAGGTCCACCAAGTATTTTTGTCCCATCTGGATGTTTGAGAAAAAATGCATTGTGTCCTATGAAAGCATGAATGATATGAGGTCCTGTCCATAGATTATCAAATTTTCTATTCTTTCGTTTGTCCTCTCTTTTGGAATCCCACTTTAAAACTCTATCACCCAAAGTGAAATCATCTGCTTTAGTTCTTTTATCAAAAATCTTATTGATATTCTCCTGGATGACCTGAGCTTTATTATAGACCTCTTCCCTTGATTGTTGCAATTGGATTATCTTATCAATCCTCCTCTAGATGTCATTTGGCTCAACCTGCAATTCCTGAATTATCTTCAGAACTAGAACTCCCAAAGAGGATGGAAAAACAACATCTATTCTATAAATCAATTGGTATGGTGACATGCCAATTGATTTCTTCGTTATGAGTATGTCAGCCCAAAGTGAATTTATCAACTTGTTGTGCCACGAATTTTTGGTCTCTTCTAACAACCTTTTAATAATGTTTACTAGACCCTTATTTGAAGATTTTCCCAACCCATTACCCTGTGGGTAATAAGCAATTGAATGTCAGAAAGTAATATGGTATTTGTTTCACAAATCTATCATTTTCTTGGATTTAAAAGTTGTTGCACTATCTATGAGGAGCTTGTTTGGACAACCAAATCTAGACAAAATATTGATTTCTAGAAATTTGATAATAACAACATCAGTATCCAATCTGGAAGGTGTAGCCTCAATCCATTTGGTGAAGTAATCAGTTGCTCTGAGGATCCATTTATGTTGGGTAGAGAATGGTGGATGGATTTCTCCAATGAAATCCAAATCCCATTGTTGGAAAGGACCTTCAACAAATATGGGTTTCAAAGGTAGAGGCAATAGTTTTCTTTTTCCCTCAAATATTTGGCACTTATGGCATGAGATTACCTTCTTATGAACATCAGGAAAAAGGGTAGGCTAGTAAAAACTAGCTTTAAGGATCTTATTAGCAGTGGTTTTCCAGTGTAAATGTCCATCCCAATCACCTTCATGGAATTCCTTCATTCTTCTTTCTTCATCATCTTTCAATAAACACTTTAGCAAAATACCACCAGCATATTTCCAATATAAAACATTATCTATGATGCAAAATTTCATTGTCTTTAAGTTTAGAAATCTAGCCTTTGTCTTAGTTAAACTAGGAGGAGCATTTAAATTGAATAAAACAAAAATGAGGTATGCATACCAGGGTGAGGTCATAAAAGCCTCATCTAATTGTGGAGTCACCTGCTCCTCTTGATCAACTAATGTAGCTACAAAGTTGATATCCAGTGCATTAAAGTTACATTCAGCCATCAATTTGGCTAAGACTTGTCCTTTAATAATCTTGGTTGTCTTGATTTCTATTTCATACTCAAGAATGGTGGCAATCCATTTTCCTATTTTACTTTCTGGTCCATTTTTGGTTAAAATATCCTTAACCACAACATTTGGTGCATAAGAAATTATGTGAGAATGGAGGATATACACCCTCAAATATTTTATTGCCTTTATCAATGTGAATGCCTATTTTTCAATTATATTATATTTGAGTACAACATCCCTTAAATCTTGCTAAAGAAAGAAATGGGTTGTTCAAATCCATCATCATTTTTCTGTAAAAGGACAGCTGCAACAGTGTGTTTAGAAGAAAATGAAAAGATTATAAAATCCTTAATGAAATCTGGACTGATTAGGATTGGTGCTTTTGTCAATTCTTGTTTAACTTGATTAAATGATTTCATAGCCTCTCTTATCACCTGGATTAAACCTCAAGCTGAAGGAAGGCAATTCCAAGGTAACTACAAACCACACTTAGCCAAGTAGCTAGCCCTACTAGGCCGGGAGAGGGCTCTCTCCATAAGGATCTCAGCCCATATGACTGGATCAAGAAAAGGATATTAGGCTAGGTATAGTAGCACAAGGTTTGATTTGATTTTGAAGGGGTTTTTTTGGATTAGGAGGAGCCAGACAATTAGCGCTAGGGAATTAGGTCAAAATTGTAGGGTGTTCAATGGGACAAGGTAGGCATAAGGTTTAGCACTCTAGGGCTTGATGGGTGAGGTGTTTTAAGACTGGTGAGAAGCTAGGAAGAACATGTGATTGCCATGGATCCTTCCTAGACTGTAGAAAACATATAATGGTGAATATTTCACCAAAGCAGAGCAATGATGTTATGAATTTTTCCTATCAACTTGCAAACATTCACTTAGAAGCAATGAAATGATTAATGAAGTACACAAAACATTCTAACATATGATCGCAAGAGAAGAAACTGAACTAAACTTCATACCACATGGATCCCAAAGAAATAACTGCGATTTTTATTAATCTCCTGCTAAACAGCTACAAAATGATGTACAATCAAGGCATAAGCATCTAGCTGAGTCCAACCCTTTACAATGAGAAAGAAGAAGAAGATATAAGCATTATTTCAACCTCCTCCCATCCTTAAGGGTCGAATCCCTAAGATGAGGTGCTAATCTAACCAACACTGAACAAGAAACAGAAATTTAGGCATCCTAACAACTTGCCTCTAAAAGTGAGAAAATTGATTCATTTGTGCTCAAATTGACTTTTAATATAATGAATCTACCCTCTACTACTAACTATCCATCATATTTACAAGCCAAGTAATCATTTACATCATTAAAACAGCCTCCATTAGAGAAAATCCATGAACATAGTCAAAACACAGAAAAATGGCCATCCTGTGCAAAATTTATCCTACACACAACACCACTGGTCCAATGCGCAGCGCCACTTTTAGGTCCCTTTTGGAGGCCTTCTTGGCATCCCAGTTGAGCTCATGATATCTCATTGGAAATATATTCAAGTCTACTTTCCAACACACCTATAATTTTGTCATTTAAAGCTTATTTTACCCCTCAAAAGTTTATTATCCCAAGACTGCTTCTGTGTGTCCAAAAAGTGGTAGAAAGGTCATTTTTAGGATGTTTTGTGTCTTTTTGGTGGACCAGTTCTACCCCAAAAACTTAGAAAATCCATAGGGTTCATGTACTCATCATTCTAAATCCAAAAAAGCAAGCCATTTTTCCATTAGGTGCCCCTAGGAAAAGTGCAACGCCAGTGGTGCTGTGCGTTGAGCCATATTTTCTGTGTTTAGAATTTTCAAAATCTCCAAAAAAAAAAAACTCCTCCAAACATGACCAAAATTGGTGAGCAATACCATCATCAAGTATCTTGATGAGCCAAGGAATATTCAACAAGCAACCTAAGCCTATCCTCCTCTTTTTTTCCTTTTAGAGCCCGTCTTAGCCTTGCTTTCATCTATTTGACCCTCATGTTGCAAATTTTGTTCCGGGTCCTGTAGTGGTAGGCCATGTGCCTGATGATCTAGTTGTCCCTATTGGCCTTTTTCAATAGCTTCTCTAAGTGAAAATTGACTCTTTCAAGCCAAATCTCTCTATCACCCTCAATTTCCTTCTCAATTGGAGTCAAAGTGATCGGTGCCTCTTCCTCTTGCATTGCTAACTTACCCTTGTCACCTTGTCTTTTTATCTTGAGAAGTTCCAGCTCCATGAGGACCTGCTTATCACTCAACTACTTGTTCTCTTGTTCCAGATATGTGATGACATACTTGGCTCTCTCTAAATTGTCCATCAATGCTTGGATTTGAGCCTCTTTCTCCTGTATGATGATGTTCTCTATTGTTGCTTCATCCTGAGCCTCTAAGTCAATTGTCTCTATGCCATGATGAATATAATGTTGTTCTGGCTCATCATGCTCCATCAAATCAAAGTCTCTTTCCTCCTCATCATCAAGATCTTCCACCTGCATCTTTTCTTTCCCTTTGTGCAGCTGTTGCACCTGTACCTGTTGTGTTGATGAAGAAGGCAAAGCCCCTTCCACATCCTGTGGAGCAAGCATTTTCCTATGAGTTGATGAAGAAGGCAAGGTCCCTTCCACATCCTGTGGAGCAAACACTTGCCTATCAGTTGCAAAAAATATTCTTGTGCCCCTCTGGTATGTCATGTAGGTCCTGGGCACCTCAGTAGCTCTAGTCTCTTTGGCCTTCTCATCTGTCTTCACCTGAGCACTACTAGAAGGTCCTCCTGATTCTTGGGACACTGGTGGAGGAATTTGAGGACCCCTGAAGATGTCATGAGAAATAAATGTCTCCTAGGAGATGTTGAGGAGGTTAAGATGATGAATCACAATCATCTTGATCAGGGAATAATGATAAAGACTACTCATCTGTTGAGGGTATGGCTTTTCTGCACAAAGTGGGCCATCTTCTCAATATTCCTGAACAAGAAATAAGGGAGGTTTAACATCCTCACCTTGGTAAAATGCATGAGAAGCCTGATGTGATAGGTGTACAGTCTGGAAAATCTGCCCTCACAAGTGAAATATTTCATGATGATTTTCATCATGGGGGCATACTTGTCTTCAAGGAACCTGAAAGGAAAAAAGACTTTTTGCTTCATTTCTGTACCTGGGTTTGATGTAAGTCTCATAATAGTGTTCATCTAGGTCCTGTGCCTTGTACCACTTCTCCCCTACATTTGGAATCCTGGTTGCATCTGCAATAATGGAGGGTGAAACTGTAAATGTCACCCCAGCAAGAGTCACCTTGTTGTCCCAAAGATTGGCTACAAAAAGCCTGGTGAGCTCAGGGTGGTGTTGAACTCTCTATACCTGCTCACAGAAATCATAGCACCCTAGATGCCTAAAACAAGTGACAACCAAATGAGAGGCCTGCAACTCTTTGAGGTTTGATGGCTCTTCCCTAATAATTCTGCCTCCCTTGTGTGGTTTTCTCTGATGCCTAGGTCTATCTATTGAATTGTCACTGCCAGTGTTTTCCTCCTCCTCATAGTCTCTGTCTTCTCTGTCCATGTTTGCAAATTTTGAGGTTGTGCACTCCTAGAAAGGGATGAAGGGAGTGAGCAAGAGTGATTAGGAATAAGGGAATGGGAGATGACCTTGTGAGGTATTTGGTGGGCTAGGAAATGAATGGGAGGGTATGAATCATGAAAATGAGGGAGAGGGGCTTGGGTCCTTTTTTGAAGTATAGCTTGTGGGATGAAGGACAAAGGAATATAAAATGTTATGGAGTGATATAGGGGAGGGGTTCAGGGCTTTAGTGATAGGTGATGGGAGAAATAATGGGGGTTAGGGTTTCTAGGGTATAATTAAGGAAGAATATAGGGTTTCACTTTTGCCATTGTAAATTACCTTTAAAAACTTCAATTGCAAACCAATGATGAAGTACAGTGAGGAAACTTACTTTCTTGAGGGAAGAGAGGGTGATTTTTTATGTTTTTAGGTAGCTGGAGGCTTTTTGGCCCTTGCTAGCTCAACACGCAGCACCTGCTATAGGCGCGCAGCGCCCTCCTGAACGCACAACGCAGAGGTCTTTTACACTGCCAAAATCACCCTACGCGCAACACTCAGCCTGTATGCATAGCGCTCTGACTTGAACGCACAGCGCCACCTCCACTGCCCCAAACGCACAACGCCAACCTACTTAAGTGCAACACCACTTCTCCTCAGCCCAAAACTCACTCAACTTCTCCTCTCTTATTCACCTTTTGACTCCTTCTTTTCCAAATGAGAATGATGAGTTTGAAAATGAAATGTGACACCTTACATAGGAGTAGATTTTGATTTTTCATTAGAAAAACCCACTTTCTAATGTTTCTTGAACTTTTTCAAATCTCTGTTTTAATGTCTTTTCTTCATTGTTCCTTTTCAGGTGGATGATGCTCAATTTCAACTGATTTTTGCAGTGGTTCATTATCTTGTAGCAAGGAGAGATGCCTTGGTGCAGCTAGGATCGTTTATTACATAAAGTGACTTAAATTTCAAAAAAATATAAATTAACTCAAAATACTCTGTTTTCACCTGGAAAACATATTTTTTGGGGTGAAAATTACATTAATTAAAAAGATAATTGTATAATGACTATGACTTACTAGCAATCATTCCTGATTTATTTATCATCCTCATCCCCTTTCCGCCCTTTATTTACACCTTTAAATCATGCCTTTGACCTTGGAAATGAAAGCCTAAGACCTAATGAAAACATGATTTCATTTTGACCATGAAATCATGACTGAATACAACCTGAAGATGGGTCAACAAGTGTACTTTATGAGGGAGAAATTAGATTTTCTGAGGAGAAGACAACCATCAGTGGATCTGCTTGACATGACCTAATCAAATGATGTAAAAATTTCAGTATGGGACCGCTATAATGAAAATGCAAAGAGCAAATTTGATCCCTGAAGAAAGTATGTAGATGCTGACACTAACAGCCTCAATGTTCCATGTCATTTTTGAATCTCTTTTTAGCATATTTGTTATGTTTTTGAGAAGTTCTGCAAGGTTAGGGATGCATATCCTTAGGAAGTTTATTCTATCAATAAATGATTGAAGTTCCTTAATGTTTCTAGGATGGTTGATTTTCAAAATAGCTTCAATCCTTTTGGGATCAATTTTAATACCTTTCTTAGAGATGATATGACTGAGAAGTTTTCCGTCTTCAAGGCCAAAAAATGTTTTTTAGGATTTATTGAAATTGCAAACCTTCTGAATTTCTCAAATACTCTTCTCAGATGTAACAAATGCTCTTCATCATTTTTAGAATAAACATTAATGTCATCTATATAGATCACAATAAACCTACCAATTTCATCAGTAAAAACAATGTCCATTACTCTTTGAAATGTGGCTCCAACATTCATTAACCCAAAAGGCATCTTCACATACATGAAGGTACTCCATGGATTACTAAAGGTTCTTTTATCCTGATCATCAGGGTGAACTAAAACCTGATTATAGCCTGAGAAACCATCTCATAAATAAATCCTAGAAGATCCAGCTACCTTTTGCAGAATATGATCCACTTTTGGTAAAGGGTAGTTGTATTTTAGAGAAACTTTATTAAGGTTTCTAAAATCTATACATAATCTGATTTCACCTATTTTGTTCCTAGTTGGCACTATATTGGAAACCCATTTAGAGTACCTAACAGGAACTATGATTTTAGAGTCATACATTCTTGTAATTTATTTCTCAATTAAATACATCCATGCTGGATTTATTATCCAAAGCTTTTGTTTAAATGGTTTATGATCCTCTTTAATTGGAATTTTGTGTTGTATAATCTTTGTGTCATATGTTTTTAGATATTCATAGCTCCAGGCTAAAACATCACTGAATTCCTTGAATAAAGCTATGTACTTTTGTTTTTCAGCAGTTGGGAGTGATTTGGACAGCTTTATGATTTTGGGATCTTTTTCACTTCTTATATTGCATTCTTCGACTACTGCTCCTATGGGCTCAATCTTAGGCTTTTTAGATACATCATTGAAATCAAATAATTCTTCGAGTGGAACTAGCCCTCTAGGTAAAACGTTATCCTTTAACTGAAATGTTTCAAACTCTTCCTTTTTTGGATCTATGTCAAACAATTCTAATTTATTTTTAACTTTATCTATGTGTATATTTACATCTGATTTTTCTAACTTCCTTTCTATATTAGAATGTACAACTATTTGATTTTCTAATCCAGATTCCAAATCTATACTATTATCTTCAAATTCATCCTTAGATTGTAGAAATTTTCAATTTGTTTATCACTGTGAAACACCTACCAATACTTCATGTTATACGGTACAATTGGTCAATGTTTCACTTCCACTGTATATTCTCGATTAGGATAAGGCATTTTACAGGAACTGGCTGAAAAAGCCAAACTATTGGAATGATATTTTGTTTTCTAGAGATAACAGAAAGGTCATATTCCATAAATCTCTCTAGAAAATCAAGCACAACATTTCTGTATGCTCTCATTCTTGGGTGTTTAGCTGAATACTCTCCTTTAATTTATTTTATGATTAACTCAGCATCCCCTTGAATGGAGATTCTCTTGGCACCTAATTTTTTCAACAATTTCAATCCTAATATAAGGGCTTCATACTCTGCTATATTATTGGTACATTGAAAGTTGAGATTGTATGAATGACCTTTAGCATGATTGTTTCATGTGTTTACCACCCACAATCCTGCTCCAAAACCATCTTTTCTATAAGAGCCATCAAGGCTCATGTTCCAAAGAGGTTCAACAAGAGTGCTTGTTTCTATTGTTTGTGTTTGGCTTGGATCTGTTTTAAAAATCTCAATTTTTTCTTTTATCACCTCAGTGTTTTTTTTCTGCATTATTATAAAGAATGAAAGAGTCTAAGTCTGAGTGAATTGAGTAAAGAGGATAGTTGTGAGACTTCTCTTGACTACTCACCATGAATTTCATCAAAGTTTCCCTATATAATCTTCTTTGCTGCCCAAAAACTGGTATGGTGGAAAAGGTCATATCCATGTGTAGGGTTCCTTGTAATTTTTCTCCCCATGAGCGTAACAACATCATGCCATAGTTATGGGGAATATCTGCAACCACTATGTCCATTACGAGACTTTTGGCTAGGATTTGACCTAAAGTAAAACATGGGTCTTTCATGAGACCTAGACATCTTACTTTACTGGAATCAAAGGATATATAGGTCTTTTTAAGTTTTGGTAATATCAAGTCCTAACTTCTCCATAACAACTTTAGGAATTAAGTTGTTGGAAGCCCCTGAATCTAACACAACATTATGGAGGATCTTGTCAAGGATATTTAGGCTAACATAGAATGGAGGAACACCCCCTTCGTGTGGTTTTCCCTCAACTTCTGGACCAAATAAGAGTTTAGGTTGGTCATCATTCAGATTTACAGAGTCTGTGTTTTCCCCTATGTTTAGAGATTTCATCACTTGAGGTCTCTAGATATTTTTTTCATTAACTCTATTAAGGGAATAGGAATTTTCATTTTTGCTAATTCATTCTCAATGTTGAACGATGATTGAATATTAATCAGGTTTGGAAGATCACATTGATCTGTAATTTCTTTTGATATAGGATATTTTCGCTAACCTGTGGTTGGGACATCATTTTTAGTAGTTTTGGAAACATTATCAACTATGTTTTTGACGGGAGTTTCTACTTTCTTTTTTCCAGAATTATCAACAGTATTATTGGGAGAATTATATTGGGTTTTCTTAGCATCAATGTTAGAGGATTTCTTGGCAGGATTCTCAGAGTTCTTACTGTTAAGATTATCTGAATTTTTTTTTCTCCTAAGATTATACTGCCTATGAACTTCCATAATGGCATTCTCAAAACCTTCTTCATATTCATCAGATTCCTCAGAATCAATTTCAATTTGATCTAGGAGGAAAAGTTCTTACTCCTCTTGAGTGAGAAAAATAGTTTCATCATCGTTGATTCCCATCATATTTATTTGACTGTCATCTAAATCTTCAATAGTATTACCCTCATCATCAATATAGTTTTCCTGAAAAGGAGGCCGGACCGACTGGTATGGACCATTTTGTTCTCATTCTTTGATTTGGGGAACATTCCTTCTCTTGTTTTGGTTCCTATTTTGAGGAGCATTTTGGTTTTTTGTCATTTGAACTTGATCATTTATGTTTACTCTTTGCGTCATATTTTCTACTACCCTCACTAGGTTATCAATTTTGTGATCAGAGGCAGAAGGGGAAGGCTTTTCTTTAATGGTAACCCTATGTTTAGATTTTAGTTTAGCCTTCTTGGCTAAGATGTTAACTTCAACTTTTATTTCATTGACTTGAATTTCTTCCAAAGTTTTCAGCTCTCTCTCTCTCTAAGTTGATATTCCATGTCTACATCAAAACCATCAAGAAAATCAATTAAATCTAGGCCAAGGGAGGGCTTGATATCTGTAGGAATTACATTGTAAATAGTATTAAATTGTTCATAATATTCCTCCATAGTTTCATTTGGATTTCTTTTCATTCTTTTGTATTCATTCAGGATTTGAAGTGGATTTTTCTTGATTTCCCATCTAGCTAAGAAAGTTTGATGGAATGCATCAATATTGGCTATACTTCCTGCAAGTAAAATCCTAAACCATTTTTTTACATCACCTCCTAGACTCTGAGGAAACAATCTCATTTTTACATCTGCGCCATCTACTTCTTGAAGGTCAGAAACATCATTCATTATATCCACATGTTGCTGAGTAGTATGAGAACCAATGTTATCAAAGGTCATAATTTTGTACTGGTAATCTCTAGGCGTAGTATTCAACTAGACTAGTAACACCAAACTTGCATACCTACCTGCCATAGCTAGTCTGGGACATTGACTAGAAGATGGACCTCTAGTAGGTGTAGTTGTGATAACTGCAGGGATAGTAGGAATAATCATCTGAGATATTACAGGTGAAAAAGTAGAGACTATAGAATGAGTAGGACTAGGGGGTTGTAGATTAACATACTGGGAATATTGGGTGGGCAAAAAAAGCTGTTGCAACTGTTAAAGCTTAAAAATCAATAGATTCTTGAATATAAGATTCTTCAATGGCTTGGTCCAAAATCGAAACTAGACCGTCTAATTTATCAAATTGTTCTAGGTATTCTAAATCATGATCTACTTCAAGAGATTGAATTTGAGGTATATATGGTTGCAGTATAGCTTTATCAATAACAATCGGATCTACAAAACTCTCAGATTTTGATCTAAATAAGCTATGCTAGAAAGGCAAATCAAACTCTATATCTTTAATAGTTTCCAATTTCTCTGGAATGGAATTAGACATAGACAAAGGACTATTCTAGCGAAGAGAATTCAACCTAGACAAAGGACTATTACTACCCTCGCTCTCTATAAGACTCTTCATTCTCACCAATTTCTCTAGGTTATCTACAAACTTAGAAAGTTTGCGATCAGGATGAGCTCTAGTGAAAATTATTTTGGGAGAGAGATCTATTAAAATTCATCACTTAGCTAATAAAATCAAAATTTAGTAACACACTCAATATATACAAGATTACAACCTCAAATTAGGTATTTCATGTTGATATAATAGTCTTGTTTTATTGAAATATTGATTGAATACCAAGGAATAATTATTTTTCAATTTAAAAATTATTCCTCCCCAGTGGAGTCACCACGACATTTTCATTCTTTATTTTTGAGCTTGAGGGAGTAAACACATAGGGCAACATCAAAATCACTTTGGAAGCTAGGATCTATCCCTTACAACTTCAGAGAGGGATCTCTCTGTAAAATTTAGCTTTGTTTTATGTGAATTTTAGGCTAGTTATGACTGTACTAATTGTTTTGATTGAATGGTTTGGTTGATTTAATTTGTATAATTCCATTGGGCTATGGAGTCTGAAGAATTAATTGGATTTGGAATCAAATTTTAGAGGAGTTTCATAGGGAAAGCTAGGTTGTACTGTTTGGATCTTTCAGAATATTAAAGGGTTTGTGAAATAGCAGAAATGTAAGGTTCAGTAGAAATAAAGGAGAAATTAACAATTCCTTAATTTGACTTCAGCAGAAAACATGAAAATTACTAACAGCAAGAATAGGGTGCTCTACATAACATTTCCTATTCATCACAATTTCTATTAAGTAATTAAGATTTTTAGAATAACAAAGAAGGGAAAATGACGTTTAAACATAAAAATGGAAGAAACACATCACCATTTTGTACACCACATGAATCCTGTGAAAATGTCCTTGTATTATTGATGCTCCAGTCACTTTGAAAAATTACAATATGCAGAGGAAATTACATTCAGAAATCAACACTTAATACTTCAAACAGTGAAGTATTTATACAAATAATTACAAAATCATTGTCTGAACCGACATTGTATTATTAGCCTAATTCTAAACAATACGATTTATCTCTAGAAGAACAAAAGGCCACATAGACAGTTGTATGGGAAGGTGGTTTTGTTTTCGTGGATCCGGTTGTTGAATCAACTTGAAACTGTGATGCATTAATGTGATGGCTACTATGTTGGATGATGTTTTTACTGCATCTGAATTACCCTTTAATCTAGTAAATCACAAAGTTATTCCCATATTTTTTCATCTTGTATGGTTAATTTAATAATCCTCTGGTAAATCTCATCAACCTCAGTATATTTTTCAAAAGTTGGCTTCACTATAAAAACACGTTTTACCTCATTCTGGATGTAGAAGTCATTTTCCATGGTTTCTAAAAATGCTCTTGCTATCATACTGCTCTTTATCCCACTAAACTTGACACTACTTCTGGCCATTTCCTTCATCTTCAGAACATAGTCTTCTTGAGCGATCAATTTATCATTAATCACATATATGCTAGGCAACCCTTTCTGGATTAATGCTTCAATTCTATTACAAAAATTGTTCACTCCCAAGTCTAATGTTTCACATCTTTCCTCCAATTGATCAATGACGTTCCTTTTTGTCAGAACTTTCTTGACTTCTAAAATAGTGGAAATCTTGTTGCTAATTCCTAATTCGTCAAGTTCATATTTATACTTAGAATTCAGGAATCTAATAATGTTAGAGGCTTCTGTGGGAATACCTCCAAGATTTTCCCTTACCTGAACAATGGTTTCTGTGGCCTTTTCTATCAATTCTTTCTGTTGAAAGATGATTTGGATAGATTGCCAAATCTCATCCATAGATTCCAGAATACCCATCCAAAGGTTTCCTTTGCTTGGCCTAAGGTCTGACCGATTGATGTATCCTTTCCTATGTTCTCCGGCATCTCCAATAGTCTCTGTGATTTCTGCACTTCAGCCATATGAGAGGCTTCAGTTCTGGTTTTTTGTTCTTGCAGAGCTTTGAGTTGTGCCTGCAATGTCTTGATCTCTTCTAACTGGATTGACATGTTCTCCAATGTCTTTGACACCTGTTCAGAACTTGGAGTATGAGTGGAAGAAGTAGCTGTAGTGGCTGTTCCTGTTGCTGGAAGCTGAGAAATGGGTATGGCATCCAGCGGGACAATGGCCATCTTCTAACTTTGTTCTTTCTCTTTTATCTTCTTTTCCATTTCTCCATCCATTTTTCCGATCTGTATATTCTTCTCTATAATCAGCTTCATCATGTCAGGATTTTGTGCCTCATTTTCTTCAATGTCTTTGGTTAAGGGATCCTCTGTGGCTGGCAATTTTAGTTGCTTTCTTAATGCTGCAATATCTATATTTTTCTTCTTGATGATCTCCTCTACAACATTTATATCTTTAGGATCATATCCTATCTTGATTACCAAATCTTCCAAAGATTTGATCCTATTATCCTTTTCTAAGGAGGATACCTTTTCCATTTTCAACTGAGACTGAATGTTGGCAAATGAAACCTACAACTTAGACAATGACATATCAGTATTAGTTAGTGTAGAATAGATCATCTCACCAGTTTGCTTATGCATCTCCATTTGATCAATGGGATGAATATCTTTGGTGCTATACTCAAATGTAGTACTCTTGTAGTCTGTTGATGTTTTTGGATGTAGAATTTGGGCCTCAAGAAAGGCCATCTACATCTTTCGATGTTATGTGTTAAAAAGTGATAACAATCTTCTTTGTGATCTTGAAGTCTGCTTCCAAAACTGATTGTAGTTATTGTTCTTAAGAATCTCATTCTTAAGTTTAATTTCTGTGTACCTATTGTTTTGGGAAGTTTTAGTGTCTATGGATAAATGCTTAAACCCTTAGACTAGTAGCTAATTCTGGAAAAATAGTGCAAAGCATTCTATACTTTATTCTATAACCAATAGATTAAATAAGACAGTAAAGAAGCCTACCTGAAGCCTTCGCTTACTCCTTATCTCCCTTAACCAATTTTGTCACTCCTTTACGTACTTAATCCACTTGAAAAGTACCTGCACACAGACAGAAGACAAAAACTGATCAAATCATATGATAATGATCTATTGATTAAACATAGAATGGAATCAAGTACATAATACACATATGAAAGCATCAATAAACAATACAAACATATGGAAAAAGATTTGAACACTTTATTAGTAAAATGAAGAGTTACAACCCAATTTTCTTTATTCAGTGTCACTCCTCCAGTTCAATCCCATCCTCTTCTCATAACAAGCAAGACATTTTGACATCATTACAATATTTGAAACCACCTCGAGTCTCATACTAACAACATCTCCCTATAATTCAATGATTTCCAGCCCCTAATCACTTAGATGAGTTGTCCTTTTATAGGTGAATGAAGGAAGTTATGCCATAAATGGTGAAAATGAATGCCCTCCCAAACTTAGAATTTAGTTCCATGGAGGAAGGGATAAAGGGATTGATATTCCTTAACTCCCTCCCTCATCCAATTTGGAGCCCAAAGGAGTGGATAGCCTTGGAATACTTCTAGAGGCATCCTATGGATAAGAATATTCCAAACCCAAATGCATATTTCACTCAAATTTTCCTAGCGTAGGCTAAAGACGGCTCAAGTGCACTGTAATGAACCCTGGAAATGTACTGGGCTTCACTGCAGTGCACCCTGATAAAGGCATGTCTGCGCTAATCTTCTTAGAGGCAATTTTTGGATGATTTCAGTCATGGAATCTCTTGGGAAGGAGGCATTCTAATGGTTGACTTCATTTAGGGCATGTAACAATTGAATTACGGTTTGATGGGCCCCTAATATTACGGATCTGTAAGTCGGGGTTGATGTGCCCAAATGGATCTGTAACAGTTTCCCCCTAAAGCATGAAGTCGTAAATATGTATGTCGAGTGAAATGCTTTACTATGTGGAGGGGAGGTTTTGAAGTAGAAGGTGACCTACATCAATTGCAATACATATATCATGATAATTTGGTTTTTTCATGAATTTGCTGAGGGAAGGCATACCCATGCTCAGCTTATAAACTTTCATTACATGTACAAATATAATAATCTACAGATATAGACCCATGAATGGATGACCATGAATGTAAGGTCATTGTACATTTGATTTAGTACTCCTGAAAATATTGCAGCCTGGATGGATGAAACTAGATCTGGGGTCTTCAATCTCATTCAATCTTTCGCTCAAGTACAAGTCTAACCATGTGAATAGATGATCTAAAGCCGAACATGGGAAGACATCGTCTGATTACTAGCCAATGATGTAAGTCGTTAACAGATGCGAGAGGAGTCACCGATAATGATGATGACCCTCAAGGTACTATAGTAAATTTTGCATGGTGTGAATAAATGATTTGATGTTGAACACCATATAGAGTCTTTCTATCTAAGGCCATTGATGTATGCCTATCGTCGGAAGTGAGAAACCCACCATTGATGTATGCAAGCCTCAAGATACTGAAGGGGTGTTTCTAAGTCAACTTCTTGGATAATGTGTTGATGTCGAAAAGAAGTGACTCATCGCAGGAGGGCCTTGATGTATCCCACATCAACGACATGAAATTACGTAAATCATTTTGGAGATGAAAATCAACTGACGACGGAAGGTTCAGGAATGGCGGTCATGAAAATGAAGGTTTATGGTATTGCAAAAGGATGAAGTTTGAACTGAATGACTTCTCTTGAACATGTCGGCGACAATAAAATGAATTGGTAGCATTGACCCAAAACAAGGTAATCGATGGTATGATAGACCAATGGTGTGATAACCATCAAGCTAAATTACCCAACTCACATAGTCACGGTGATGAGGTGAAAGTGTCATGCTCGAGAGAAACTTGCTATCATAAAGTGTTTTCTCCTTTTTCCAATTTTCCTGAGTCATTGTTTACCAATACCTCTTTATTTTTATCAAGCTTGAGGAGGATAACATATTCTCGTTGTATAAATCCACCCTTCGGGTGAATCCATCGCTATTTGATGCTTTAATGAGTCTAGCGAAGGTGAAACTCAGTCTTCTCTAGATGGACAAGTTTGTCGCTATTTGATGTTTTTAATGAATTTAATGACAAAGATAACTCAGTCCTTTTCATGTTTAGAGAGTTTGAAAAGGGGCGAAAAGGAAACTCCAAAAGTTCTTTTTGGTAGATTAATCTCTCAAGTCCGAAAAAGCGTAAAATAAGACAAGGGACATATCATTTCCAATCCGTTAACGAGCTGGAAAGGACAAGCACTTAGAAATCTTTTCATGTTTAGAGAGTCTGAAAAGAGCTTAAAGAGGACTCCAAGGGGGTTCCTTTTTTGTTTTTAATGAAGCTCGAAAAAGAGATAAAAGTTTGCTTTGTTGTCAAAGATGTTCAATTTACATTTGAGCATGTCAAATTCTGCATGTCAGTTGTTAAACCTGCTCAAAACATGATCAAAATAGATTAAAAATATCTGTTTCATGGATAAAATGAATAAAAACTAATGTTTACTTGACTAATGTGCAAGAAATAAAGATAAAAACAAGTTTTACCATTCATTTTTACCAATTCACATTTACCCTTTGATTTTGGTGCTTTGGAGTAGTTTTTACCTCGAAGTTCGCCAACTGATTGCGAAAGATTCAGTGGACCATTCCTCGTGCCGTCCAGACTAGGTAGGAGCTATCTTTGTTCTCTTCCATTTCATATCATTCATTTTCAGTTTCAGGCAAAAATTTTGAGTTTTCGGGACCCCAAGGGTTTCAATTTTTAAACATGGGATCAGCGCACCCATTCATCATTGAAAGGTGCACTGCAGTGCACTTACCTAGAGGGATTCCTATATTGCAGCGCATTGTCACTAAGGTTGGGCTCCGCTGAGCGTAAAACCCAATTTCATTCAACTGTTTTTACCCAAAAATTCTTCTGTTTTTCGCAAGAAATGGATCCTAATTTGCCTTATGGTTGTATTTTCAGGTATTCATCAGATCAAGATGATGATTACATGGAGAGAACGAGAGCACGAAGAATAGGATATGATTGCCCTAAATAACCAGGGCATGGTTGAGGCCCTAAGGAATTGCGGGTTACTCAAATATTTCCAATTATCTAGTATGAGGTAGAAAATTGAGCTTTCGTAGTTCCTTGTTCGTTCATGGGATCCTACTGATCAGGCATTTCAAATTAGAGACAAAGAGGTCTCAATTACCATCGATGACATATACTTTCTTACCGGACTATCGAGGCAGCGTGCCCCCATCTCACTTTTTGGATTTGCCAAAGGGGGTGAATCAATGAGAGATTACATATGACAGTTCTGTCAGCCAGGTGCACAGCCTACCAGGCACGGAAATATTAACATCAAGGATGTTAGTGATTTACCATTGAGGACGATCCTCTTTACCATTGCCAAATTGGCTGGAAGCGTGACACTACATTTGGAAAATAGATCATACATGCAATATGCGTTAGAGTGTTTAGAGCCAAAAGTGTTTAACTGGTGCAAGGCAGTACTTTCATCATTGAAAGAACAACTGACCAAGGTGAAAAGAGGAAAGACAAAGAACTTTGGCTATGGGTCGATCCTGATTTCTTTCTCCTTGGAGAGAATTTGACTTATGTAGCCACAACTTGTTTCACTAGGTGTATCTGGACCTAGGGATCCACGGATGCAGAGATGGGTAGATCTTATGGCTAGGCATGATGGTCAGTCATTGATTACATTTACCCCTGCATTCTTTGAGTGGCCTGATCGACAGGATATGGCCATCGCAGAGTATCCATATTCAGGGATGGTTTTCCACGGATATCCAGACTTGATGCTACCAGTTGGAGCACAGTGGGGTGCGATAGGTAAATTGTTTGACCAAAGTGTTTTTTGATTTTAAAGTTTCTACATTTTTTTGTGTTTTTTTATTTTCTCCAAGACTAAACAAAATCATTTTTTTGTGTGTTCGGACATTGGACCTGTTCGGCCTGTGGGGCACTAATGAGAGGCAGGTGGGCCAGTAGAGAGACTTGTTGGGAGAGCAGTTCTTTGAGACTTAGATCTAGCCGAGACACTGGCTAAACTATAGGACCACATAGAGTGTTTGACCCTAGGCATTCCAGATGTCCAGATGGAGGAGTTGCCTATGCGACTACAGTGCCACACCATTGGTGTGCCAAGTCATTGGATGAGACTTTTACGCATGATAGCATAGGCTGTGACATGTTATCATGAGCAGCACTAGTCTACTTAGATGTTTTGTACATACATTTTGAGTTTTTGGGTCAGATGACCAATTTTTGTCTTGGACACAAACTATTTGTAAAAAGTTTTAAAACAACTATCTATTTTATTTTCAGAGTTTTATTATGGTTATGTGATGCAATCCTATTCAATTGATTATGTGAATTGAAAATATTTACTTTACATATGTCACAAATGTCTATTTAACATATAATTCACTAGAGAGTTAGTTAATGTGTTTAGATTTCTGGAAATATACTGATATTGAATAAACTCAAAACACCTATCCAAAATACGAACTCTAAGGAATATGCGATGAATTTTTGGGTTTCAAACAGTATAAACGCCAATAAGTTGTAGTAGAACGAGTTGTCAGTCCAGCCTAATGATGATTCAGCATATGCCAAGTGAAATGGCATCAGAGAGAAGTTCAATCAACAAGCTATACTCAATGATATTTTTCGTCGATCGACCAATACAAATCCCTCTAAAACTCACTAACTCTCTACTTGGAGTGAAAATCTCCCATGCTGCAGAGGATAGGTTCTGTATACTATGACTAGCCCCATCGATGTAACCAACAAATGGTTCCAACAAGTTCGACATCTACAACAAATGTAAAGCAGATTACTTAAGCAAATAAGAACTCTAAAAGAAAGACACACACACACATGCAATCAAAGCATATATACAGTGAGTTTTGCTACACTTAGCTAAGCATAGTAATGTTTAAGGTACAACCCGTTTTGGGGCTGCGACAATGGAATCCCATCATAGTCCACTAACTCGTAGGCACCTTTCATCAAAACACGCTTAACAATATTGTTGGAAATAATACTAAGAGGGGGGGGGGGGGTTGAATCAGTATTATCAGGTCAATTATTTTTCATTTCACAATCAGATTTGTATACGCTACTTCAGTTAGTAAATACCGCATATGTACGCAACATTAGTTAAGGAAACAAGCGTATATGAGCAGACTTGTAATTTAAATTATTCTTCAGATGTTGATGATTAATCTGTGCATCAAACCATATGAACAGTAACCAGGAACAGTAAAATAGAATAGGCAATCACACATAAGAACACAAGATATAAGGTGGAAACCCAATGTGGGTGAAAACCACCTGCTGCAATTCATCTCTATCTTCTTTCAATTAGAAACTTCTTTTTACAATGTTTTTGTACTAGTGCAGTCTTATACCAGTACGCAAGCTGCTACGTGCATAAGGCTACAACCTTCTCTCATTTTCCAGCTTCTCCTGGAAGGGAGCTACAACCCCCTTAGCTCTTGTACTAGCTGAGGTACTAGTACGTAGGTTTTGACCTACAGAAGGCTACAACCTTCTCTTTTCTTCTAGGGACCTCGTTTCATAAATTTTCAGACTGGATCCATGTATATCAATCAAACATCAAGTATATCTACATTAACCAAACTCCTTTGTACAAACAAATATTGAATCAACCAATAACTTATTAGAATGCTGTAACAAGAAAACAGTACCAGTAACCAAACTCCAATCCTGAACCCAGAATACTGCAGCAATAAACAAAAGCAGCTAAAACATATTTCATGAGATATACGCTACTTCAATATATAGAACCTGCGTGCATATGCTTCTGTATCAAGGCTATCCAGCGTATACGTTGTTTTACGTTAGCGAACCAGCGTGTATACGCGCCTCTGCTGCGCTGAACCTGCGTATAGATCTATAAAAGATAATTTATCTTTTTACTTATTCAGACATTAGTTATACCTAGATTATCATATTTATAGATCACGTCATGCATCAAACAGATCAAATATTTCACAAAGATACTTCTCTTCAAACCGCCTTAAGATCTTGACCCATCAATAGAACTTATCCTTCTCCTTGCACTCAGGTTCCTCCTTGATTCAGATCTAGTTATGCACCATAACCCAATGACAGTATTCTCGATCTTGCTCTTCATAAGATATTCAATGCTTTAGTTGATCCCTTGCCAAATGATCTCCTTCCCTTTTTATAGACTTAGGCCTTACTCACACCATGGTCCAAAACCATAGAGATCCAATACTAGGGACTCAATACCTGGGTTCAACACTTTGGATGCAATACCAAGGACCAAAACCATAGGTTCAAATATGACGGACTAAATACCATTGACCAACCATAAGTTTTCCCACATGTATGCGATTTTATTTGCATGAAAGTACGTACATACGTATATGCGCCTTTTGATTGGTACACTCGCGTGTATACGCAATTTTGTTAAGATGAACCTACGTATACATCATTTTCTTTCATTCTGAGAGCCTGAACTGTGATCTGTCCTTTAAGTGAGTTGCCATCAAGGACAACACCTGTGCCATAGTTCCAAACCTGTGCCATAATGCCAACAATCTCCCCCTTTGGACTTGATGGCAACCCCAAGTCACTCAAAAACATTCTCCCCCTTTGACATCAAGGGCAAAGGGTTATGCTCCCCCTGAATACATGCTGAATCCTATGCTTTGTTGTGCTGTCCAAGCTCCCCCTGACTGTAGGCAAGGTCTACAAGAAGATGATCTACACAAGAAACATGACTTTATACATTATAAAAGACCTTCCTATCACCAAAGTCTCATACATACATCCATCTCCCAACCAAGTGGGGATATACCAGAATTGACTCATCCAACCAACCAAGTAGGGATACACTAGAAGTTTACACATGACAAATAAGTACATTACATCATTCATCCCAGGCATAGTGGGGAAACCAAAATAGGTCGTTACATGACCTTGATAAGAAAGGATATACATGACATAGAGACAAAATATCTACCAATTAATTCTATGAAATTAATCAGCAGCATCTGTCAATCATCATTCAGATCAGCAACCATAATCTCCTTCTCCACCTGAAACCAAAACATTTGTGAATGAAAACCAAGATCTTCTAAGATAATTCCAACAATGCATTATTAGAAGAATATATGCTCCCCCTGAACCTGTGCCAGATAGTCTCTTCCAGACCTATATCAGACTCTTTCCAACCTGAGTCTGATCACACTGCTTTCCTTCAAACAATCATATACGCGACTGTATTCACATAAACCAGCATATGTACGCGGATACTCCTCATTAAAATCGCGTACAACGACTTTTCTCTGGAACAAACAAGTTTCAACAATAAGATGATGCATCAACTACTCCCAGCTTCTGTTTGAGGTATTCAAATGTCTCCCTGGGCAGTGGTTTGGTGAGTATATCAGTAACCTGTTCCTTAGAGGGAACATACTCCAACTTGACCTTTTGTTCAAGCACTTGTTCTCAGAGAAAATGATATTTGATAGGTATGTGCTTGGTCTTTGAATGCATGTCTGGATTTTTTGAAATTCTGATTGGACTTGTATTATCACATAGAATGGGGATAGGTGGAGTACAAGTGATTTGCATGTCTAGTAATGTTTGCATCATCCAGAGGATTTGTGTGCAGCAAGATGCAGTAGCTACATATTCTTCTTTAGCTGTAGATAATGCAATCGAACTCTGTTTCTTGCTGAAACAAGATACTAACCTAGGACCCATGAAGAATGCACCACCACTAGTGCTTTTTCTGTCATCCACACTTCCTGCCCAATTTGCATTTGTATATGCATGAAGTGTGAGATCTGTACTTCTAGGATACCATAAGCCATAGTTTTGAGTTCCTTGAAGATACTTAAAAATTCTCTTAACTGCCTGAAGATGATTTTCCTTTGAATTTGCCTGAAACCTTCCAACTATTCCCACTGCATGCATAATATCTGGTCGGGTACCTGTTAGATAGAGCAGACTACCAATCATGGATCTATAGGTTGGTTGATGCACTGCTGCTGATTCATCGTTTGCAATGAGGCTACATCCTGTTACCATAGGGGTACATACTGGTTTCGAATCCTCTGTCCCATATTTCTTCAAGATCTGCTTGAGATACTTGGTTTGTGATAGAAAAATGTCGTCTTTGTTTTGTTGGACTTGTAAACCAAGAAAATATGTGAGCTCACCAAGCATGGACATTTCAAACTCTTTTTGCATTACCAAGGCAAAATTTTGACTCATGTCTTCTTCATTGCTACCAAAGATGATATCATCAACATACACAACAAGTATTAGCAACTTATCATTGTCAAATTTTATATATAGTTTGCTATCTGTGGAACCTTTTGTAAAACCTTGTTGATGGAGGTACTTATCCAAGCGATAATACCAAGCCTTTGGAGCCTGTTTAAGGCCATAGAGAGCCTTTTTGAGTATGCATACAAGCTTTGGATCATTTCCAAGGATAAACCCATTTGGTTGCTCAATATACACTTCTTCATCCAAGTCTCCATTTAGAAAAGAAGACTTCACGTCCATTTGAAATACTTTGAACTTATGAAAGCTGGAGAGAGCAAGGAACATCCTTATGGCCTCAAGTTTGGCAACTGGTGCAAAAGTTTCTTCAAAGTCTATGCCTTCCTGTTGAGCATACCCTTTACAAACAGGCCTGGCCTTGTTCCTAATCACATCTCCATTTTCATTTATCTTATTTTTGAATATCCATTTTGTTCCTATGACATTCTTATCTTTTGGTCTAGGAACCAACTCCCAAGTGTTATTCTTTTCAATATGCTCAATTTCTTCCTCCATGGCCTTTACCCAGCATTCATCTTTGCATGCCTCTCTTACATTTTGTGGTTCAGTGGAGGAGAGTAATGCTAGATAACTTGAAGCTTTTGAAATGGTTCTTCTTGTTTGTACACGTGCCTCCTTTTGCCCCAAAATTTGAGTTTCTGGATGATTCTTCTGAACATACCTGGATGGAGTATTTTCTTCTATCCTTATCTATTCTTTTGGTGCTTCATGGGTTTCTTCTTCATCATGAGTCTGATCTGTTATAGAAGGATAGTCCTCATCATCTTCGAACTCTTCAGATTTTACTTGCCTTGGAATGTTTCCTTTTGCATCGACCACTACATCAATACTTTCAGCAGTTTTTCCAATTCTTTTATTGTAACACTTATATGCTTTGCTGTGGGGAGAGTAACCAAGGAGAATGCCTTCATCTGCTCTAGGTTCAAACTTGCCAAGGTTTTCATCAGTCTTTTTGATGTAGCATTTTCTCCCAAAAATTTTGAAGTATTTTACTGTGGGAGTCTTACCATACCAAAGTTAGTGAGGAGTCTGAGTGCTGTTTACTCGGATGTTTGTCTTGTTGAGAATAGTAACTGCAGCAAATGTGGCTTCACCCCAGAAGGTTGTGAGAGTTCTAGACTCATCAAGCATAGCACAAACTATTTGTTGAACCGTTCTGTTCATCCTTTCCACTACTCCATTTTGCTGAGGAGTCCTTGCAATAGAGAATTCCCTTCTTATTCCATGTTCTTTACAAAAATCCAAAACTCATTCGAGGTAAATTCCCCACCTCTATCAGACCTGAGGCATTTGATTCTGCAATCTGATTCGTTTTCAACTAAGGCTTTGAATGCTTTGAACTTTCCGAAAGCTTCGTCTTTATGCTTCATAAGTCCTAACCAACACATCCTAGAAAAGTCGTCAATGAACAATATAAAGTATTCTTCTCCTCGAGGTGACCTTTTCCTAGATGGTCCACATACATCAGTATGGACAAGTTCAAGTGGCCTACTAGCTGATCCTTCCTTCTCTGGGAAATTAGTTCTGGTTTTCTTACCAAACTGACATGATTTGCATATTGTATTGTCTGGAATTTTGATGTCTGGGAGATCACAAACCGCTTGATATTTACATGCTTTCCTTATCTAAGAGGAGCTTAGATGCCCTAATCTTCTATGCCATAGCCAGTGTTCATCATTCTTGCTAAGATAGCATTGTTGTTGTCCTCCCTTGAGTATGTATAAATTATTTGGAGTTCTTATGCCTTTCATCACTTTTTCTCCTGTATCAAGCTCACGAACAATACATCCATTTGATCGAAATATTACCTCATTTCCTTGATCACACATTTGACTGACACTTAATAGATTATGCTTTAAGCCGTCAACATACATAACATTCCCAACTTTGACCTTTTCTTTCAAAAGAACTGAACCTTTACCTTTTATGAATGTAAAGGTGTCATTTCCAAATGAGACTTTCTTTTCCTTTTCTAAGGCACTATATGATTGAATTTTTTCTTTATCACCTGTCATATGTTTCGAGCATCCACTATCGTTGTACCACTGATTTTCCTATCCTTCCACATATAAGGCTATACCACATCTTTTTGGTTGCGGTTCTTTCTTCCTCCATGTTTCGGGGCTCAATGAAGCTTGCTCCTTTTGAGTTGTTTGCTGAAACCTACTCTTGCATTCAGAATCTTCAAGACCAAAGCTGTTACAGATAGAACATTCTATTTCATTTTCAAGAGAAGAAAAATTGTTGTAGGTTCTTTTCATGATTCTAGTCACACTCCTTTGATTTTGTGCTTCTCTGGTCATGATGGTCTTGTAGGCAACGCATTAAGCTGCTTTATGTCCAAAGTTATGACAAGAGAAACATTGGCCATTGAAGAAATTCCTGCGATCATCAAACCTTCCATTGTAATAGCCATTCATTCTTGAGGTAAATTTAGAATGATTTACCTGTGGTTGGTTGTAGCTTTTGTTCATCCTTGAAGTAGACTGCCCTCAATTTACTTGGTGATTTCTGTTCATTCTTGAAGTAAATTGTCCCTGATTTACCTGGTGATCTCCATTGGGACTTTGCTGTTGATTGTCAACCTATTCGCTTCTCCTTGCAGCTTCAAGATAACTTTTGGAGGTAGATGGCTTCTATGCTTGAGATGTTTCTTTAGTATACCCAAGACCTGTCTTGATTGGAGGAGAATGTTGTACTTTGATAATCTCATCTAAAGTTTCAGATCCTTTAGCAAATCTAAGATTAAGAGCTTTCGTTTTCTTAATGTCCTTTATAAGTCCCACAATTTCACATTCTAACTTTTCATTGTGTTTCTCCATTTCAGCAAGCTGGAATGTCAGAGTATCTATAATCATATTTTTCTCTTCTAAGAAAATTTTGAGTTTAGAAATTTCTTCATAAAGACTTTCTTCATTTATATCATCCAAGAAATCATCATCTTCAAAAGCCATCAAAGGTCTATAATCATTACCTTGTTCATCTTCATCGCTATTCGAAAGTCCATCACTGTCTTCATGTGTGTAATAGCTCTTCTTACTTACATTCTGTTTTATGTTCCATCTAACTGGTTCCTTACCTTTGTCAAGCTTATCTTTATGAGGACACTCGGAAGCATAGTGACCAACTCTTCCACAAGAAAAACATTTGAAAGGTAACTTACCTCTGAATCTTCCAGAACCCCGTTGAAGGTTCTTGACAAAATTTGACTCTTCCTCTTCTTCCCACATATGTCCTGAGTCATTGTAATCTCCTTTTCCTGAAGCTTTGAATGCGGCTTCTCTATTGTCTGACGGTCCCCCTTTTCTCATTTCGTAAGCGGTTAGGACTCCGTGTAGCTGTGACATGGTAAGGCTCTGTAGATTCTGTTTTTCTTCTATGGCGGAAACTTTTGATTCAAACTTAGAAGACAAAGATCTTAGAATCTTTTCAACCAAAACAACTTCTTTTATTTCTTCACCCAAATTTTCCATACAATTAACAATCTCATTTATACGTAGGAAATAGTTAGCCACACTTTCATCATTGTACATTCTGAGATTTTCATATTGAATTCTGAGAGTTTGTAAATTTGCTCATTTTACCTGTTCATCTCCTTCATAGCTCAGAACGATCTTGTCCCATATTTCTTTTGCGGTTTTGAGCTGCATAATGTTGACGAATTCTGATTGAGATAGGCTCCCTAATAGAGTATTGACAGCCTTTGCATTTGTTTCATACTGTTTCTTACCAGCCGTATCTGTAGGAGTTGCTGATGGAAAAGTGTATCCTGTTTCCACAATATCCCAAACTTCTGTACCAAGAGATTGAAGATAGGCAGTGATTCTTACCTTCCAATAGATGAAGTTGCTTCCATCAAAAATTGGTGGCCTGATTGATGCTTCTTTTTCGTAGTTGCTCATGATGATAGATCTTCCTTCAAGCGATCAAGCTTCTTCTGAAGGACCTGCTCTGATACCAATTGTTGGAAATAATACTGAGAGGAGGGGGGTGAATCAGTATTATTAGGTCAATTATTTTTCATTTCACAATCATATTTGTATATGCTACTTCAGTTAGTAAATACCGCGTATGTACGCAACTTCAGTTAAGGAAACAAGCGTATATGAGTAGGCTTGTAATTAAATTATTCTTCGGATGTTGATCATTAATTTGTGCATCAAACCATATGAATAGTAACCAGGAATAGTAAAACAGAACAGGCAATCACACATAAGAACACAAGATATAAGGTGGAAACCCAATGTGGGTGAAAACCACCTGCTACAATTTGTCTCTATCTTCTTTTAATTAGAAAGTTATTTTTACAATGTACTAGTGCAGTCTTATACCAGTATGCAGGCTGCTACCTGCAGAAGGCTACAACCTTCTCTCGTTCTCTAGCTTATCCTAGAAGGGAGCTACAACCCCCTTAGCTCTTGTACTAGCTGAGGTACTAGTACATAGGTGCTGACCTACAGAAGGCTATAACCTTCTCTTTTCTTCTAGGGACCTCGTTTCATAAATTTTCAAATTGGATCCATGTATATCAATCAAACATCAAGTATATCTGCATTAACCAAACTCCTTTGTACAAACAAATATTGAATCAACCAATAACTTATCAGAATGCTGTAACCAGAAAATAGTACCAGTAACCAAACTCTAATCCTAAACCCAGAATACTGCAGTAATAAACAAAAGCAACTAAAACATATTTCATGAGATATATTCTACTTCAATATATAGAACCTATGTGCATACGCTTCTGTATCAAGGCTATCCAGTGTATACATTGTTTTACATTAGCGAACCAGCATGTATACGCGCCTCTGCTGCGCTGAACCTGCGTACAGATCTATAAAAGATAATTTATCTTTTTACTTATTCAGACATTAGTTATACCCAATTATCATATTTATATATCACGTCATGCGTCAAACAGATCAAAGATTTCACAAAGATACTTCTCTTCAAATCGCCTTAAGATCTTGACCCATCAATAGAACTTATCCTTCTCCTTGCACTCAGGTTCCTCCTTGATTCAGATCTAGTTATGCACCGTAACCCAATGACAGTATTCTCGATCTTGCTATTCATAAGATATTCAATGCTTCAGTTGATCCCTTGCAAAATGATCTCCTTCTCTTTTTATCGACATAGGCCTTACTCACATCATGGTCCAAAACCATAGAGATCCAATACTAGGGACTCAATACCTGGGTTCAACACTTTGGATGCAATACCAAGGACCAAAACCATAGGTTCAAATATGATGGACAAAATACCATGGACCAACCATAATTTTTCCCACATGTACACGCTTTTATTTGCATGAAAGTGCGTGCATACATATACACGCCTTTTTATCAATACACCCACATGTATACATGATTTTGTTAGGATGAACTTGTGTATACCTCATTTTCTTTCATTCTGAGAGCCTGAACTATGATCTACCCTTTGAGTGAGTTGCCATCAAGGACAACACCTATGCCATAGTGCCAAACCTATGCCCATCCATAGTGGTTCAAATTTTCCTGCTCTAAGTTTATCAGATTCCTGATCGTAAAGCAAGACTAGGTCACCTTCTGAGAAGACACAAAGCTTGACATTTTTATCATATTGCACCTTGATACATTTTTGATGTGCTTCGTTAGCCAATGCCGCATCACGACAGGTTTCATTCAGATGGATTAACTCCAAGAAACACGCTTCTTCTTCAGAAGTGTCGAGTAGTAGGTCAATCGCGAGTTTGAGAGACGAGATTTCACATTGAATTGGTAAGACTGCTTCCAAGCGACACACCAACTGAAAGGGTGTGAATCTGGTCACATTTCTCACCGAGGTTTGATATGCCCACAGAGCAAAGTACAGGATTAAATGCCAATTTCTTTTATGAACTCTAATCATTCTTTGCAACATTCCCTTAAGGAATTTGTTGATGGCCTTAACTTGTCCATTAGCTTGCGAGTAGTATGGAGTAGAACTATCATGTGGCAGTCCTAACTTGGTAGTCAACTCAACCATCATGTGATTGCGAAAGTGTGATCCATGATCTATAACTATGGCTTGTGGTACACCAAACCTGGCAACCACATTGTTGAAGAAAAATAAAGCAGTTGTTTCGCCACTGTTGTTCAATGTTGGCATCGACTCGACCTATTTGGTAAAATAGTCAACAATGACTATAATATACCGATGCCCCCCGGCCGAGGTGGGGTTACATGTCATAAAGTCAATGCCCCTTTTGGCAAATGGGCCAATAGTAATGACTGGATGCAAGGGTGAAGGTGGTAATCTGGTCTTTTGGTCATATATCTAGCATGCATGACAACATCTGACAGCAATAGTGCAATCTTTGAATATGGTTCGCCAGAAGTAACCAACACGGATAATTCTCTATGCGGTAGCATACCCAAATAAGTGTCCACCACAAGCACCTGAATGACATTCATTCAAAGCTTTCTCGGCTTCCTCATGAGTGAGGCACCTAGGTAAAATCATATCGACACCACAATGATAAAGCGTATCACCAATGATCAGATAATCTTTGGCTTGGTATCGGGTACGTCATTGTTCAGAGCGAGAGGTATAGGCTAGAAAGTTTGGGTCTAGATATAGACCAGTATATATCAATAGCATGGATCACTTGACGAGATAAGAAATAGAGACTCATCCAACATTGATGCTTCTGATGTTGAATTGTTGGAGGAGGAGGGAAGGTCGCAAAGTAACTCGATGAAAACAAGAGATTTCTTTGATTTAGATTTGATGAATTCCAAATCAAACTCCTGCAAAATAACTATCCATTTTGAATATTTGCCCCCCAACAATTTACGTGAAAAAATGTATATCATAGGGTTGCAATCTGAAATAATAGTAGTTTTACGGAGGAGGATGTAATGATGAAATCTCTGCACAGCTTGAACAGTTGCCAAGGCTAACTTCTCGACATAGGAATACTTACTTTCTGTATCGTTGAGATTACGACTCAAGTAATAAATAGGATGTTCAATTCCACTTTCTTCTTGGACTAAAACCATGCCAATGGTTGTATATGCAATGGCGAGATACGGGTAATAGTCTTTTTGATAGTTTGGGGCATACATTAATGATGCTGTAATCAGGGAATCTTTAAGAGCATCAAAGGAAGCTTGCACAACCTGATCCCAATGGAAGGGTACCCCTTTCTTTAATAAATGAGTAAAACCTTTAGCCAAATCAACATAGTTTGGAATGAACCCCCTCAAAAAGTTTTCCTTCCCTTGAAGTCTCTGTAACTTTAATAAGTTTAAAGGTGGAGGCAAGTTAAGGATTGCCTAAACCTTAATTGGATCGAGTCGAATTCCATCCTTTGAGACCATGAATCTAAGCAATCGACAAGAGCCGACACAAAACACACACTTGTGTGGATTGAGTCGTATCTTGTAGTGTCGACACAATAAAAATATTTCTCTCAAGTGTTGCGGGTGATTAGTCTGCTTTCGTGAATGAGCAGGCAAATCATCCAGATAAGGTGGGACAATGTGCTTGATTTCATGGAAGGCATAACTCATTACCCTCTCAAATGTAGCCCCTGCATTCTTCAAACCAAAAGGTAACTTTCAATAGGTAAATGTGCCCCACGAACAAATAAAATCTATTTTAGATTGGTCCTGTGGGTGGATATTGATTTGATTGTAGCCAGAAAATCCATCCATGAATGAGAAGATTTCACATCCTGCACATTCGTCAATAATCTGGTCGATAAAGTGTCTAGGATAATTGTCTTTTGGACATGCTTGATTTACATACCTATAATCGACGCACACTCAAATTGTCCCTTGTTTTTTCATAACTGGAACAATGTTAGATACCAAATCGGTAAGAGGTACAGGGAAAATGAAGCCAACATGCAAACGTTTTTCAACCTCTACTTTAAAGGCAATGACTTTCTTAGGATGAACAGGTTGGAGCCGCTGTCGTACTGGTTTGACATCAGGGTACATTTTGATCTCATGTTCAACAATGCTTGAGTCAATTCCTGGCATCTCCTTGTAAGACCATGCAAAAATTTCTCTAAATTCACGAAGGAGAGCATGGTAATTATCAAGTTCCAATGGAGAACAAGATTTGATGACATGAATGTTTTCTACAATGTTAGGCTTGGCCGAAATGTTTATAGAAATCGTTTCTTCTATGTTTGACAAATTATTCTCAGAATCTATAGTATCTACTCTAATAGAATTCGATAGGAAATCAACGATTG
This sequence comes from Pinus tabuliformis, assembly GCA_031772625.1. Taxonomy (NCBI): domain Eukaryota; kingdom Viridiplantae; phylum Streptophyta; class Pinopsida; order Pinales; family Pinaceae; genus Pinus; species Pinus tabuliformis. The sequence goes on along the minus strand of CM062819.1, from coordinate 1,498,614,017 downwards.
ATGGGTGGTTTAGCTCATTTGAATAATCTTCGATGTCATATGGAAGATGGGAATGATGATGATAATCTTTCCACATTTCCTCTCCTATCATCATTGATTGGATGATTCCTTCATCCGTAGAATGTATACGTGAAAAAGGATCCGAAGAGGTACCATATTCTAATGACCTATCTACCCATACAATTGTTGAGTGCAGATTTGGGTTTTCCGCACAAGCCCGAAATATTGATTGCTATGATGATTCAATGGGGCTTAACAACAACACCTCAATATTACTATCAACTTTAAGTTGGTTGGTAATCCTCCTTAAATTGGATGAGGTGGAGGAAATCATGTTGCAAGTCTCTACTCTTGCTACTTCCGCACAATCAGATGGTGATGAGAGGGTTAAAGTACCCATTAGGGAAAGATCTTTAAAGAGACCTACTCCAACACTTTGAAGTGACAATGGGGGTCCATGTACCAATGGAATGCTTCCCGTAGCCTGTGAACTATTGGCAAAGAAGGCTAGCTAATCAATGACTGTGATTCCTCCCTTAAAAGGGAATGCAATAGTACAAAAGTACATGGAAAACACAACATCCATAGCATATACCCAGGGCCTTCCCAGTAAAATGTTGTAATCGAGGGGTCCATCAACTACCTCAACTTCAATAGTAACCGTTTTTCCCCAAAGTTCGACTTGTAGGTTACTCAAAATTGCACATGGAGTATATTTTATTCCATCAAAAGCTTTCAACATAGTTGGTGATCGTGACAATGATGGTGAACCAAGTGTTTTCCAACAGCTCATGGCATAATGCAAGTAGATGCACCCTCATCAATAATAGTTCAGTGAACACTCTTATTGAGAGCTTTTACTTGGATTAGGAAAGCTAATTGTGCTGGTAACTATGGTGAATATCCCACATGGTTAAAAACCACAAGATTTGAATCCGTAGGATCTATTTCGGCTATTGCTGATAGTAAAGCCTGCTTTTGGGAGGGACATCTCTGCAACACCTTGAGTGTCGACATAGCGGAAGGTGATTGAGCAAGATCTTCCACTATGTTATAATTTTGAGCTGCTCGAGCCCGATGGTTGAATGTCAATTTGTGCACAACTCCCTTTGGTGGTTTTATTGTCAATTCAGGTATAATGGGTGGAACAACTTCAGAGGAAGTCAAAGTCGAAGGATTAGGTTGATCAGCGGCCTAATTATTCGACGAGGATGGATTTCCATAATCTTTATTTCTTGTTGACACAAAAACTTCGTTTTTTGGCTTTGTGATGGATAACATGATTACTTGGGATGTGGAAGCATGGTCTGTTGCAACCAAATGTGTCTTCGGGGTTGGAAACGGATCAGTCAACACTGTCGATGTGTTTGAAGTCTTTAAAAGTTTTGATACCTCAGAGCGATGTGGGCAATATCTTGTAAAATGCTCGTCAATACATATCAGACATGGATAATGAGGTTTACTTGCCAAAGTAGAGGAATCAGATGATTTCTCTGGAGGGGATTTTTCTTGTTTCTTTTTCTTTTTTCCATTTTTCTTGCTCCCTGGTTTCTTTGGATTTTTTCCTTTGTCAGATAACACAGCATTAATCTTGGAGGCAAGAGTACCTTTTGATGCATTGGTAGTTTGGTTGGAAATAGCAAGAGTTTGACCAAATGGTCTTCCTGCTGTTTGTGTGCTTGAAGAACCGATCACACCGTCACTGGCATGAGAGTCCTTACTCGATTGTGGAGGAGGGGGAACAGTGAAAGCTGGTCGAGGTGCATTGGGAATTTTATCATAAAGTGTGCCAGATTGTGTGTAAATAAAATCCAAGTATTGGGCATGAGCAATGACTTGCTCTTATATGACAACTCCACCTTTTGCCACATCCTTGGTGATTGATGGCAACAAGGATTTTATGGACCACTAAGCTGAAAGCTGATCAAGGACATATGTCTTAACCATTCAACGATGACGCCGCCACTCACGAATATGGTTTGATATATGGGTAGCAATAGTTTCTTTAAAGTTGGTTAGGAGTTCCGTTCCAGTCTCATATCTGATAGGTAACTGGAAGTGGGTCAAAAATGTAGTGGCTAAAGTGGTGAAATTATCGAAATGAGCTCTTAATGATTCAGTGTACCATTTAGCAGCTGAACCAGTAAGTGTTCTTTGGAAAAGACAAAGTCTAACCGAATCATCATTTAAGGAGTTTGATGAACACCACAAATGAAAGGCCATAACATGATTTGATGGGTCTTCTCCAGGATTTCCGTTAAATTTCGGAATGTTAGATGGTAACTGATGCAGAATTATCGACCACCAAGGTGCATATAAGATTGGATCATTAGTGAGCCGATTTAAATCTGGTAATTCTAAAGTTGCTACAAATGGAAACTATCGCTTTGAGTCAGGTTAAGCATACCCAGGATATGATGGAATTTCCTGAGCAATAGGTCTTTACATACCGACATAGGGCATCTGCATTTGGTAACCTTGGTATGGTTGTTGAACAAAACCAGTATAAAGTGGTTGTTGATAACTAGGTTGAATGTGTGGTTGTCCATAACCTGCAAATCCTTGTCAACCAGGACCTTGGTAAGCTTGAGATTGACCAAAACCAGGTTGAGCCTGTGGAACAAGTCCAAACTAGGGTTGGAATTGTTGGAATTGGGGTTGTTGAAATTGAAGCTGCCATAGTTGTTGAATCAACTGTTGTTGTTGTTGTTGTCCAGCAATGAAAGGTTGGCGAGGTTGTGAATAAACTATACCACTGTAAGCCTGGGTCAGTCCAGATAAAGGTATACTAACCTGAGGTTGTTGTTGAACTCCAAAAACAAGTGGTTGTTGTACAACAACTTAAGGAACTTGAACTTCTTGACTTGAAACATGTGAATGAAAGGTAGGAGGATCAGTTTGTACTGTTTGAGATACAACAATTTGAACTTGTGACTGTGGTACAATAGTAACAACAGGTGTAGTGGGAATAGCTGACACAGTTTGCATTGGTTGTGTTGGATACAAAAGCCTTTGTTGAACTGGTATTGTGGGTTGACATTGACAAACTCTAATTCCAGATTGACCTGAATACTATGGGATATTACCATATGGTAGTCCCCCGGAATAAGGAGGATACGATGAATAAGCATATTGCTCTCCATATGGTGGCAATCCAGTATTTAATGGATACATAGGTCTTTGTTGACCAGATTGCCCAACTTGATACTGATATGCAGGATCAAACTATTGAGTTCCCATTAGAGAAGAACCAGGTAAAATTCTGGTTGAGGACATGGGTGATGACCATGGTGTAGAAGCAACCCCTAAGTGGGTTCTAGACAATGATTGGTAACCAATCAGGATGGACGATTCACCATACAGGTGCGACTCAGGTGTGGTAGAAAACATCAAAGAGGTTACAACAGAAGATTCTGCTGCAGCTATATCAGATGATATAGTCTAAGACGTTGACCATTGTTCAGCCATAGTTAACTAACCCAAAAGTTGTCCTAAAGAATCGACGAGTACTTGAAAAGAAGCAGGATCAAATGAAGCGAAAAAATCAGGAGTATTAGGGTAAAGATAAATCCCAGTTCCAAAGTGAAATGGGGTTCCAGGTGTGGAATCTTCTTCCAATTCTTCCTCTATAACAATTAAACCTGGTGGAAGAACTTCATCGTTAGGTCTATGAAATATTTCTGGTGTTGATGAAGTTGAAGTTTCAAAAGTTATTGATGTATTAGGGGTAACCGATTGATCATATTCCAGTAAAGTAACAACTTTTGAATGTTCAAATTCGAAGTCCAGATGTTTGAGTAAATGTACAACAATTTCAGAAAGAGGTTCCTGAACAACTTCAGGTTCAGATGTAACTTTTATTTGAACTGGGATAGATTTTGGATTAACTTCTGGTTGAACTGATTCAAGTTTAGAAGTACTTTCTTGTTGAGCAATTTCAAGTTGAGGATCAACTTGTTGTTGAACAAGTTTGGTTACTGTTTCACTAGGATCAGTGCTAATGTCCTCAAGTAATTGTGAAACTGCTTCTTCAGGAATATATGTACCAGAAATGGTTGGAGTAACTGAAGTCTCTGTACTTACTGAAACACATGATTCAGGTAACTCAGATGAAGAACTAGGATTTCTTGATGTACTAGACTCAGTTAAGCGAGACCGCTTTACTCGAATTGGTGTCAGTTCAGGAGGCAAGGGAAATTTTCTCATCGTTCTTCGTGAACGATGGGGTATGGGTTGATGTTCCTCCACGATTGTTGCTTAATTTTATTATCAAAAAAGAAAAACAAAAAAGGGTATACTAAGAAAAAGGTTTACCAAGCAACTGTGAATTGCTGAATACCTCTTGGCGAACCAAGAAGTATGAGCAGGCAATATCCCCGAATGCTGTGTTTGTTGTATCACAATTTACAAGGAGGTCGAATTGGTTACTTAAGGATGGATAGAAACCTAGAGTTGTCCTCCCATATATACCCGAAGGTACGTGGAGGCCCAGTCCGTATATCCGTTGTCTAATGCAAAACTGCACAGTGAGAGCATTCCCATATACTTTACGTACTATAACACTGCCCTATATACTCGAAGGTATGTGGATGAGCTATGATACACTCATGTACGTGGAATGAGGTATCACACTCTAGATGTATTGCAGACAAGTTAGCAACAACCGCTTTGTTTTATGATGCCGGAACACGTCTCTAGCCTAGAACCACTAAATGTTCTCGTTAATGATAATGCTCCATTAGGTAAATTGATGTTTATTTTAAGTTGATCTTGTTTAGGAATTTGCCTTTCAAGTTCACCACGTGATGTATTCTGAAATTCCTAGGAATGCAACTATCATGATAAGCATTCTTTACATTCAATTGAACAATGAAAATCCTAGCTACTTAGGGATATAGCAATCATATTTCTTCTGATCAAAGAGAAAAGATCACATTCTAAATGCAAATTCCCTACACTATTCCTATCAGCACACACAAAATTTTTCAATGAAACATGCATGTATTTCTTTTCGATTTCCCTTAATGTGAATGAACAAAAAGGAAAACTAGTGCACAATCGATCAATAAACTTTTTTCATAAAAATGACGATTTTGTGACAATCTATTTTCAAGGAAAGGAAGACTTTACGACACTTTCAACGAAAATACTAATCATATGCACACATCAATCAATCGATCTTTCATGAATGGAGACTTTATGACAATTCAATTTTCGAAGGAAAAGATGATTTTACGACACTTTCTTTTGACAAAGACCAATCGACCAAAAACTAACTTTCGACTATAGATTGAAAATGACAAAGCAAATACGTAAGAAACATTTATCAATCCTATTCTAAGTAGGGCCAGCTAAGGAGATGAAAAACTATTTTCAGAGACAAGACATCATTGACATTCAACAAATCATTCAAACAGGAGGAAATTAACAAAAACTTTAGCTCCTAGATGGGAAACTGACCCTCAATGGATTAGCACATGCTGCAGTGAGAGACAGTGTGCTTCAGTGCACTGGCTCTATGCAGGAAGTGCATTACAATGCACTGTGTCGTTCATTAGGCTGCACTGGCGATAGTAAGACATTTTTGAATGCAATTTGACACAGTTTTGACTCAATTTTCAATGAAATAAGACTGAAATTCAATCAGCGACCACAAGTACAGTATGTAGAAATTTCTTAAGAGGATGATAAGATACTAATATGGATAATAGATCCCCAGTGGAGTTTCCAATTTATTTTGGGAAGTTTTAGTGTCTACGGATAAATTCTTAAACCCCTAGACTAGTAGCTAAGTCTAGAACAATAGTGCAAAGCATTCTCTACTTTATTCTATAACCAATAGATTAAATAAGACAGTAAAGAATCCTACCTAAAGCCTTTGCTTACTCCTTATCTCCCTTGACCAATTCTGTCACTCATTTCTGTACTTAATCCGCTTGAAAAGTACCTGCACACAGACAGAAGACAAAAATTGATCAAGTCATATGATAATGATGTATTGGTTAAACATAGAATGGAATCAAGTACATAATACACATATGAAAGCATCAATAAACAATAAAAACATATGGAAAAAGCTTTGAACACTTTATTAGTAAAAGGAATAATTACAACGCAATTTGCTTGATTCAGTGTCACTCCTCCAGTTCAATCCCATCCTCTCCTCATAACAAGTAAGACATTTTGACATCATTACAATATTTGAAACCAACTCAAGTCTCATACTAACAGCATCTCCCTATAATTCAATGATTTCTAGCCCCTGATCACTTAGATGAGTGGTATTTTTATAGGTGGATGAAGTAAGTTATGCCCTAAATGGTGATAATGAATGCCCTCCCAAAATTAGAATTTAGTTCCATGGAGGAAGGGATAAAGGGATCGATGTCCCTTAACTCCCTCCCTCATCCAATTTCTAGCCCAAAGGAGTGGATAGCCTTGGAAAGCTTCTAGAGGCATCCTATGGATAATAATATTCCAAACCCCAATGCATATTTCACTAAAATTCGCCTAGCACAGGCTAAAGAGGGATCAAGTGCATTGTAATGCACCCTGTAAATGTATTGGGCTGCATGCAGTGCACCCTAATAAAGGCATGCCTGCTCTGATCTTCTTAGAGGAAATTTTTGGATGATTTCAGTCATGGAATCTCTTGGGAAGGAGGCATTCTAATGGTTGACTTCATTTAGGGCATGTAACAACTAAATTAGGGTTTTATGGGCCCTAATACGACTGATCTGTAAGTCGGGGTTGATGTGCCCAAATGGATCTGTAACACCTATAAAAAACAATCTTTTCATTTTCTCCTTGGACATTCTTTGAATCTATCTTTGTTTCCTTCTGACCTTGTGATGATGAAGGCCAGTAGAAGATGTTACAAATTTGATGCTAGTCAGAGGTGAGTCTATAATTATCATGGTAGCATGCTCTTCTATCTCTTTTTCTATATATTTCATAGCATTCAATTTTTCCCTTTTCCTGTAACTGATCTTGAATTCTTTTGCCTCACTTCCTATTGTTGATGATGATCCCTCCTCTCTTGAGTAGTGGGAATTTGTAAACTTGAATTAGAAAAGAGGTGTTCTTCGACTTCCTGCAAAGTATTCTCTATCCATTCCAACTGATTTGCATATTTTTCTTTCTCAAGCCTTGAGGTATGGATGTAGGGAGTAGTTTTATTTTCTACTCTGAGCTTTGAAATAATACCCGAATGGTCATAAGACCATGTAAAACTCAAGCTGAATTTCATCTCTCTAAGAAGTTTGTTTGCTTCTTCACCTACTGTCCTGGTATTGCATATAAATGGGCCCACTTGTGTCTTTATGCGAAACTATGATTTCTTCTTAGCCACCACAAAATGAATGTCATCAGAATTTAACATTTGTCTGATATATTCCAGGCCAAAAACCCTCATGGGGAGGTATTTAGGGAGTTTGTATGGTGCTAATTCGCATCCATAAACTCTGATTTCTATGTATTTTTGGTATAAATACCAATCTCCAGTCTTCGCCTATTTCTTTAGATGTAAAATCCTTTTGATATCTTCAATAATTATATGTTGTATGGAACTGTTAAGGATGTTCATGGCTAGGTGAACAAACTCCTCAATAAACTACTTGTAAGAGAATTCTTGCTGCTCTTTCATGACCAATGAAGTCCAAAAAATTACCAGCTGTTGGTTTCCCTCATCATCTAGCTTCTGCATTGCAAAATTAAACTTGTATGCTTGATAATAAACAAACATGTAGATGAAAATGGAAGTGTAATTAAACAGCTTCTCTGTGGGAAATTTCAGAAACTATTCATGAATGCTATCAACCAAGAATTGACTAAAATTGAATACAATGGATGGTTTACTGTTTGTGGAAAATATGAAGAGTAAACATAAAATGGGCTCATATATCCACTGATCAGAATAATAACCCAAAATATATGAAATTATGGATATAATTTGTTTATCTTGATCACAGAAGATAGAGGAAGGGTATGGAGGATTTTTCTTAGGTAATTGGGCATTTCCAGGCAAGAAGATCTCAAAACGTTTGGCTCTTGTAGCAAAATCGAGCTTCTAATAAAGCTGGGTGATGGTTTCTAAGCATAAAGGGTCACTATTTTCCACAGGGGGAGCTCACATCATTTCTTTTATAGACTGGGCAATATTGGTAAAGAGGATGTCACCAGATGGGGCCATGCTAGCTCTTTAGGTAAGGACATAACAAGCCTAACATTTTCTAGTGAATTCATGAGCTTGGAAGGTCAGAGGGAAGACATAATGGGGGATATTTGACTCCCAGAGTCCAATTTCATCATTGTTGTCTACATTCTTGTCTTCCATCCAATAGTATAGCTCTAAAAACTCACAATCACATTGGGTTTCACTGATCTAATAATCCATTTCAGCTAGAGGAATGTTATCGAAATCTACGGAGGGATGGATTAATGGATTGACAGCTTTCTCTTGGGTCTTTCTCTTTGGAGGCGTGATTGTATCAATGAATAATTACAGTGCAAGAAAGGAAGTCTTACCAAGAATCATTTTAAGTTGAATGAATTGTTAGGGGAAAAGAGACAGAGTGTTGACAATTCTGATCTGGTTCAAGTCGAGGAAATTCTTTGAAAACGGTCGCTATGTAAAAGTTGTGAATTATAGAGAATGAGCAGTGAAAGGAAGGAAAGAGATGTTTTAGAATCTTTTAAACAATGATGGGAAGTTCTGTTGGAGGTGGTGTGAGACAGTTAAGTTTGAACGGTTACCAAGGAAGGCGAATTAAATGCTGAATGGTTATTTTTGTTGGGAGAACAATTAATTGGATAACGGCTAGGAAACGTGGCGCAACATGAGTGGCGGAGGTGATGAAGTAGGGACCTGGTAAAATAGATGAGGGGAAGGTGGTTTCAGATGTGGTATAGGGTGGTAAGTAGTATTGGCTGGGGGTGGGTGTGAAATTCATCGAGGGTGCCATGTAGGGATGGGGCCCGGTGGGAGAAACTGCCTTTTAGGACCCCCCAACGGTAAAGGTAGGATGGAGAGGGGGGGCGAAAGTAAATGAGGGCCATGGATCTTGAGGGATGGATGATCCCGGTACTATGAAAATGACGTCGATTAATAGTACATGACAAAATGAGTTTGTCCATATGCGCCTTTATTCGTTGCTTTTGAACTTAGGGTAAAGGCGAAATATGAAATACATGAAAACACTTTATCCATTTGGGCCTTTTTTATTTTTGCATTGTCACTAAAACTTAGGATAAAGGGACATATGCATATATTTACAAAACCAACTATTTTACCTAGCCTTTAACTAAACTAACATTTTTATTCTATCTAAGGGGTGCACTTAGACTAGAAAACCCACATTATTTCTTTTATGACAAAATGAAAAACTATCTAAATCCTATCCCTTATTTCTCCTATTTATACCTAACTATTGATTTACCAAGATTAAATTGTTTGGAAAATCTTTATTCTCTAGTCTAATTTATAGAAAGTTAAGGATGTTTAACCATGATTATACTGTATGATTAAACAAATAACTAGTCATTTGTGGCATTTTGAACAAGCTGCACACAACCTTTGTTTACCAATGATGAAGAAAGCTATCTACTGGTAGTGGAATTTAGACTTGCAACACTTTCAATATTATTTCTTTTGGTGGGGTTCTATCTTATTTTCTTTTTTTCAATGTTTTTTTTGTTTTTCCTATTTTTTTATACCCTCTTTTCATTTTTTATTCTATTTGTCTTTTATTTGGAAATGATTTGTAGATGGACAGTTATTTACAATATAAGATTACTGAGATAAAATACTCAATCACCATGATATCCTATAAATTATAGGACCCTAACAGGCATCATAACTATGTTCATGTGCTAGATTACATCTAGATTCAACTCATTGACTCAATCAACCACTAAATCCACTGGAATTTTTCATATTTTCAACTTTAATGAACTTCTAGAGGTCCCATAAAATTTTCTGGCGATAAAATAAAAATTTATGATCAAGGATGTTGCCAAAGCACAAAAAATAGCTCAACAATGTAAGGAATGTGGAGCAATTTTAGTGAAACAACCATATTCACTCCCTTGGCACTATCCTGCATAAAACTAGAGCTATAACCACTCCCTTGAGCCTTCCTTTCCAATGACTGAAGGCTAAAACCACTCCCTTGACCTATCCTCCATGAGATTGGGGCTAAAACTGAGGGAAAGCGTCAGTTCTTCAATCCCTAATATCTGCCACCTATTGGAACATCTTCTCTCGTCTCTAAACAATAATCCAAGCCATTTATATAAGTTTTCATCTCACGAATATGAAAGGAACAAGTCAATGAAATGCAACACATATTATGTAAACCTTAGAACCAAGACCAACACCTCTAGGTCCTCAAGCAACAAACACAACATCTCTAATTCTTGTAGCAGCATCTAAAACATCTATAGCATCATCACCAACTCCTGCAGTAGCAACATCAAGACATACACCTTCCTCCATCACTAGTAGAAGCACCTCCAACACAAGCAACCGCATGTCACACATGTAGCAGCATACGCAATGTCTATAAGACATGTAGAGACACATGCAACATCTACAACGACACCCCAACCACCTATAGTAGCAACATATCCAACCAACTAAATATGTCTGGAATCCATATCCTTAGTATCCACAACATCATATCCATTAGGTCTAGTCATAGGTATGTTGACATCAATGCCAACTAACAAGACCATCATTCCAAGCATCCATCACACAACACTCCTCACACATAAATATGACCAGCATCACCAAGAGTTTGTTGACATCAATGCCAAAAAACTCCCACTTTGGCATTTATGTCAACCTCAATACAACAAGTGAGGTTGACTAAACAGTCCAAAATCTCTCCCCCTCTGACATTAGTGGAAAAGGGACAAAAGAACACTGACGTATAATGCCAATATTGTGTCGAATGAGAGAAGGACTCACCCTGTCATAATTAACACCATCATTATTTGATGTAGATCATAAATAGGAATCTCAGTTATTAATCATGTATCCACCAATGCCATTCCATCTCTAAACTAAACGTGCTCCCCCTAAGCATGTAATTAAACTGTAATCACTACTTTGTTTGCTACAATGAGTCTCGTTTCCAAGTGCAAGAGAGTACTCCTCTTGACTAAGAGTCTAACTTGACTATGGAAAATATGTACAATACATATATTATTCATGGAGCATATTCTTAGTCGCAACAAGTGCATAGCACTGGCATATAAATCCTCTATTACCTATCACTAACCATGAGCCTATGGACCCAATTTTACATTATGCACCCAATGAAGTGGTGCTACATCAAAGATATACATCATCATACATTACTTGGACTCCATTGACCCATACATAATAAATAACAATACATGTTAGACACCATGGCTCACTGCATGAGAAATGCACCATAATGATGAAACAATGATAGTAGATTGATTTTACATCTGCAGACAGTGGTTCTCTCATCAATACATGCCAAAAACATAAAATGACATGAGTACATGGCATCAATGAGAATTAACTTATGCTTCATATGGTAGCAACAATGCAATACATGCTGATGAGGCTCATCAATGGGTAAATTATATGGACCTTAATACAACTCTCCAGCTTACTAAAATCAATTTTTTCTCATAATTCTTTACATGTTTTGTTATATTTTTCTTAATGAGAAGGGTAAAGATGAGATGTCATGTCTAGTGGCCTAATGTGCATTGATTGTAGGTTTTGAAGAAAATTTTGGCTAATTAAATTGCAGGAACTTGAGCGAGACAAGCAAAAGATATTTTAGTAGATGGGATCTCCCTCCATAACTCCTCACTCGAATATTCCTCCATAGAATTTCATCATCTCGCAGTTGCAGGAAGTCAAGCCATTAAGATCATTGGTAGCCAAGCTAGTGACAGTTGAATACCACTTGATCTCGAGATTGGGAGCCAAGCCTCCCTAAATTTAAGGAAGTTGTTGGTAACTTCAGTTGTATAAGTAAGAAGACCTAGAGCCTCATTAGGATTCAGATTTTTGTTCATTGTAGCCAACAAGCATTTTCGAGTTGAAACTTTGTGACTGATAACTCTTGTGTACTTTTTATATTTTAATGAAAATGAGAAGCATTCCCTTGATCCAATAATGAGTTGAATCAAAGGCCTTAAGCTCTTGGGTTAGTGCCTAGCCCTAGTAGCAGAGGTTCCTCTTTTTGTATATTTATGCTTAGTTTAAATTCATATTTAGCTGCTGAACTGCTTTTGGTGTTGTTAATTTTCAAGTATTGGTATGATTAAGTAGTTTACTTCCATTTGTGGATAGATAAAAAAATGGTATCATAGTGACAGAAGGCATTTCAGAAAATCTGGTGATAGTGTTTTTCACCTCATCTATGTCTTTTGGGATCATGACTTGAGGGAAACTTTCATACATTCCAAAAACAGAGTTCTTGCTTTGCTACATAAACTAAGGTTTCTTGATGAGTAGGTCATTATCTTTAAGTTTCTTAGGATAAGTTGAAATTGTCATTTACGATCTCTTAAGTCTTGTATTGATTTCAAAACACTTCCATTCAGGAACTTATGCATTAGATGGTAATAGTTTTGTTTTCTTCCATTTAATGAATCTTTCCCATGCATAGCTACAATTGTGTATAGATGCAGACAAGAATGTGTGTTTTTGTAGGAGATTGTACATTGCAGGGATACCTCATCTCAGTTGCCTCGTCCAAAACTTATTCACCCATGTCACCAAAATCCACTAAATTCTCAATCCAAATTCTTGTGTTATAATCAAAAATTGCCATTTCCATTAAGCAAATCCAGCCATCTTGAAATACTTTCTTGAGCTCTAGGTAGTGTTCACCCCCTTCATGCCTTATTCTCCCATTATCTACATTCCCAAGCTTCATTCCACCTTGTAAATGACTTACTAAGATTTCAGCTTGTTCCTGTAGTAAAACAGGGTATCCTGTAGGAGAACTAGGACATCCTGTAGTTTCCCTATAGGAAATCCTGTAGCAGCCTATTTTGAGCCCGAATTGAGAAAAATCATCACTGAAGCTAGGATCATGCCTCTATTTGACCTCCATTCCATCAAGATCATTCTAACCCTCTTCCTTCATACATGTATCCCGTGCCAATGAACAAGGAAAGATTAGCATTTGCATTCATAAAATGAAAAGATAAATAAAAGGGGTTATTTTTATTTCCTAATTGGCACATGCATGCAGCAGTTAATACTCCCTAGATCAGATTCCATGCTTAGTTATTTTAAATCATCACATGTGATAAACAAGGTTAAACTAGATTTATTTTGCAAGCAAAATGTGTTAATGAGTAGATAGAGGATTTCATGTTGGTTTACAAGCATCTTCCAATTCAGTCTTTCATTCTTTAAAATAGGCATCATTTCTTTTCCTTCCTTTAGGATAATTTTCCCTTCTCCAATTGGTAGTCAGACTTCTTCTGGTCAATAGAAGACTGGTTTGAGAAACTCTAGTGGTCTATCGACCCAGTTGAACAGTGACAAGAGTAGACCATTACATCTATTTGTGTATACAACACTATCACCTCTAAGTTTGGATGAACACCGGGTTGATGAAGTAATGTTGGTAGCCCCAGGAGTTGGAGAATTCTTGCTACAATACTAGCACTCATCACTTTTTGGCATCGTTGTTAGGGAGGTGTATGAGTAGATGTGATTTCTACTTTCTTTCTTTCCTTCCTTATTTCATTCTCATTCTGCAATTAGTTCAATTTAGCAAGTAGTTGCAATTGGGTTTTTCTTTCTTTCCATTCTGCAATTAGTTTCATTCAACAAGTAGTTTCAATTTGTTTTTTTTCTTTCCATTCTACAAGAAGTTCAAAAACAAAAGAAAAACCCCAAAAAAGAAAAAACTCCTTTCATGCCTCGTAGGAGTAGAGATAATTTAGAAAACATTTTTCCAAATACCCCCACTGTTATAGACATTTTTGGGCACTACAACCCCAAGCATGAAATGTCCGTAAACCAAGGGCTCCTAAGTCCCTAAAAGTGTTGTTCTAACCCCTAAAAGAACAAGGTCAACTGATTACAGCTTCTCCCAGAAGTTCTCCATGAAAAACTGCTTAGAACTGGTCAAAACAGGATCATTTCAACTGCTCCATAGGCAAAGTGCATTGCATCTCACCTAAACACACTGTGTGGGTGCGTTGCATTTCAAAAAGCCCTTCTATGGGGTGTGATGGGCGAGAAGTGACAAATGGCAGTGTCATTCCGCGAGGTGGAGAGGCATGGAAACTTCCAGAAACTTCTCCTGTGACACTTGCCTCTCTGAATTCGACCAAGGATGAGTAAGAGATCATCAATCTCCAAGTGGAAGCAAGAACTATCAGAGGGAAGACACTAATCAAATCACAAGCTGACTCATCTCCCTTGCAGTTATCTATATATGGATCCCTCATCCCAGAGATCCAGAGGTTGGAATTTTGCATATTGTAAGGAATTGTTGTTGGTTTCTTGAGACAACATCAGATTGTTGGGTGATCTAAGCTTTGTATGAGGTGAAGAGGGGCTTCTTTATTGAGAGGATGATTCTGTGTCAGAACAACTGGTTGTAACTCCCTTGGCTCTTTCTTGTTTATCAATAAAAAGCTATTCAAGTTTTCCTCCATACTCTTGTATCTTTTATGTTTGCTGCATTTGTATGGTCAATTTACATCTGATCCTAGATTGATTATGATTATAGATCCATGTTCTTGTATAGTGCCATGCTACTGTGATCTTATAGGTACTCTGTGAAGCTGGACATGCAAGGGAACAAGTATCGAAAGACTATCAAGAGAGAGAGGAATCGAACCAGGAGATTAGCGAAAGACAGAGGTTGGTCTTCTTTGTTCTTCTCTCATCTATACTTCATAAAGGAAAAACAAAAGTAGCTTTACTTTGTTTGTTTCTAAGGTAGCTATCACACCTTAGTGGGAGAAGTAGTTCTGTGTAGACACTTTTCCCTGTAACAAAATGGCGACTCCACTGGGGACGAATTAGTTTGTTTGTTTATCTTCCTTGTTGTCTATTTTATAAACTTACAGACGGAGCCTGAAGTCGAGCCAGGTAGCTTTCGAACTGCATTTGCTATGCAAATGCAAAGTAGATAAATGCTGCTTCAGTCAATCTCCGAGATTTGTTTATAAATTAAACAACTGATTTACAAACTATCTGACTGCCCTTTGTAATAGCTCTTAGATCATCCTTAGATCTACCCCTGATTGTTGCATTACTGATTACCATTTGCTCGGCCAAAACCCATGAACTGAACTGCAAACTGTGACCCGGAACCCAAGCAATGTCTCATCTCTGGCCTAGCGCAGGTACTGTTCTGTGAATCTGAAATTCAGCGCACTTCCCGAGTGTAGTAGGTGTGCTGCATTTCAAATTCCCTGTGTTACAGGTGCGCTGATCAGACTAGGCATTGTTCATTTTTGGTTTCTGTAGTTCATTCTTTTAGTT
The DNA here is from genome assembly GCA_031772625.1 of Pinus tabuliformis. Classification (NCBI taxonomy): domain Eukaryota; kingdom Viridiplantae; phylum Streptophyta; class Pinopsida; order Pinales; family Pinaceae; genus Pinus; species Pinus tabuliformis. The sequence goes on along the minus strand of CM062819.1, from coordinate 1,498,598,512 downwards.
CTATTCATGAATTTTGTTGACTATGATCAGTATATCTCTGTTTGAAACCCCTTTTCTTTGCTGTTATTCCGCCTCCTTTTTACAAAAGAACTGTAAATGTCTTTGTGTCTTTGTTGGGTCGTTTTCAGTTCTCCTTTGCAAAAGTAACGTAATTGTACTGTCATCCTTTGATTTGAAAGTGTCGCAAGTGTCGTTTTTAGGCATAGGAAAGAGTTTGATTGCTGTAGATAGTCGATTATCCTGTTACTATTGTATTTGGTCTGAATTTGTAATTTTTCTAGTGTCGAAAACAAGTATTCATTTCCAAATCGTAAGGTGTTGTGATTGCCTCCATTTTTTATTTCGAAAAGAAACTTGTTGATAACTGTTGCTTGAAAAGTAATTCAGATTTGTGCATCAACTTTCTTTTTACCATTTACATACTAAGAAAGTCTAAAACAAATAGATGCATGTGCATTTGCATTTAGACTGTTTGATTGGTTTGATTTAGGAAAGTGCATTTAGAGTGTGCTCTTTGCTCTTTGTGAAAGAATACTGTCTCTCTTTCCTTAGTAGCTAGGATTTTCATTACACGAAGAAGATGAAAGACTGTTTATCATCGTAGATTGCATTTTAGGAATTACACATCTACATCTCGTGGTGAACTTGAAAGGCGAACTTCATAAACAAGATCAACTATAAAATAAATTCAATGAATCTAACAACGCTTTGGAACCTAACGCACAACATTTAGAAGTCTAGGCTAGAGACGTATTCCGGCATTGTAAAGCCTGGTAACTATTGTTCTCACTGATGGTTGGGTGATTCCTCCACTTTGAGACAATAAGTGCCAGTACGGACTTATGCTCCCACGTACCGTCGAGTATATTTTGGGAGACCACAATAGGCTTAATCCTTTATCCATAGGAAGCCGTGTCTGCCACCCTATCGATCGCAATGCACTGAACACAACATTTGGGAAGATTGACTGTCGTACCGTAAAATGTATTCTACAGTTTTGCGATTGGTTTGGTAATCCCTCTACCTAGATTTCCAGAGCAGTCCCTTTCGTTCCTTTTAAGACTCCCTAACGGAAAAGGTCCATCTGAGCACTTGTCACTTCAGGCTCACTAAAAATCGAAGGCGACTAGAGTCATCTTTTGTTTTCTCTCGACTCTTAAAAATTGAAAAAACAAGTTGTGTCAAAGCGTCTAAAATTTATTTTAAACGGAATAATCATCACCTTTCCCTACATTGATCTCAGGTCGAGAAAATGGAATCCACCAACCAAGGAATTCCCCTTGGAGGAAATCCTAGTCCCTTCTCCTCTTGGGGAGATATTGGTGCGCCCCATATGGCCACATTGTCACTTCTAGGACTAAAAATCGGCTTGCCCGTATGGCTCTTCTCAACCTCTGTCGTTCAGAACACCGCAATTCCTGAAAAATCGAGTCAGCAACTAGACAAATCCAGAGTTACCCACCAACCTTCTACTTCCTCCAATTCTTCCTCTCCTCCTTCTTCTTCGCTTGATGGGGCTGGTAAAGCCAAAAATCAAGTACCTGAGAAGAAGAAGGAAAAGAAGAAGAAAGAGAAGAAGAAGAAGGAGCCAAAAGCGAAAGGGGGCAACCAAGCGTCGTCTAGCGAAAATCCACACACTACACCGACCAGGCCTAAATCACCATGTGTCACTTGCACAGGAGACCCTTATCATAGAGATTGTCCTTGCATCCCTCAGATCTTAAGGGACTGGTCTCCTCATTTGCAGAACCCGGTGTCGTCAACCTCTGATGATCATGTTGAAAACACACCGTCGACTAGTGAAAGTGAAGCCCCAGGACAAAAAGGAAAATACAGATTTCCTTGTAAACTGTGTGAAGGTGACCATGCCATCCACCATTGTCCCTACTTAGATGAGGCTAAAAGAGTTTTGGATGATCATCCGGTTTCACTAGTACGACTTCCTCCTGGATATAAAAAACTCTTGCCGAGTCCGTCACTAGTTGAAAAGTCGGCTGACCCGCCTAGGTGGTCGACCGAAGCATCTATCATTGAAGACAAACCATCTGAACCCATACTAGACGAAAGTCAAAAGGTCGAGGTGGCTGTTGACCCGGTCTTGCCTTCAGAGGTTCCATCTTCAGATGATACAGTCATAGAAGAGAATAAGGATGACACCGTCCAAATTCTTTTCGTAAGCGCAGACTCCAATGAACATGGGAGAAATTTACCCATTCCTTTACCGCAAGAAGGAAGCTTGTCAGAGTCGTACCCGTCCGTCTATTCGGTCCGACCTCCAAGAAACCTAGTTGTCTCCTTTGACTGGAATCAACTAGGTAGACCCCGTTTACCAGCTAGTGTACCATTCCGAATTATTGCTCAAGTATATAGAATGGTTATGGCTGGTACCATCATAGATGAAGGGGCTTCTGTGAGTATCCTTTCCTCAACTGCTTAGAAAGCGCTTGGTTCGCCATCGCTTTTGCCTGAGATGAGAAATCTAACAGGATTTGACAAAGGAACTAGTCGACCGTTAGGGATCCTTCCCAATGTGCCCATAACACTGAGAGGGAAAACCATTCACATGAACGTAATGGTAGTTCAAGGACCCCTGGATTATAATCTACTCCTTGGACGAGACTATATTTATTGCATGGGAGCCATTGTCTCATCACTCTTTAGAGTGATGTGTTTTCCGCACGAAGGAAGAGTGGTCAAGCTCGTAGACTAGCTTTCATTTCTCGGATCACACAGAGAAAATAGTCATATGCCATCCCTGAATGGTCTTTTCACAAAAGGAATGTCTCATCAATCCCCAGTCCGTCCACCTGATGAGCGCGAGTGATTCAGGGGACATGACTGAAACCCAGGGGGCATGCACCCTGGTCTGCTTCGGCAGGAAAAATTCGGGTATAGGGTAGGTTTCCGCGAGAGATATATGACTAGACTGTACCCCCGTCTGTGATTGGAAGAGGGCATTAGACTGGAACAAGATTCTCTCGTCAAATTTATGTGAGTGGATTGTCTCCCCTTTGTCTATTTCGGTAGACATCGCCGAAGAAATGTTTTGTTTGCGCTGTGAATAGAACAATCTTTGGTAACCTGAAAGAGGATTACCTTTCCTGATAAAACAAATGTTTTGTCGGTAGAACAAAAGTTAGCCTTGAAACTTTATTTTATACCTGGGGGCATGCAAACCTTTTGGCATGCAAGCGAAGAGCGACTATTTATTTTTTAAATTTGTAGGTCCTCTAACCCTTTAAACTCATAGGATTGGTCGTTTCCTAACTTGCATAAAGAAAGGATGTGGGGAAAAACTCTAAAAATTTCCGTTTTTAAATGGGACATTCTTATTATACGACTGGATTAATCGAGCAGTTTTAGCGCATAGTTCAAGCTCATTAAAAAATAAACATAAGCCATAAGCAAATGTTTCCCCCCGTGTTTAAGCTCATTAAAAAATGAACTATTTCTCGATAAATAACCATCGTGAATGTAGTACTTCAGCCTTTAAAAGCCTTGGTCGTGTTCTCATCATCACCTCGACTCTGTATTGGCCGATCATTCACCTCCATTTGATTGTTTACCCTTTTTGAGGAACAGCTACGAAGAGTGATCTCACTAGCCATCCTTGTAACACTGCCGTGATTGGAACATTCCAAACCTTACCTGGAATCAACTGCTACCCAATTTTATCACTCGTTCCTCAAAAGACAAATCTCCTTTAAGTTCTTTTCAACTGACTCGTAAAATATGAAAAGATTGCCGAGCCATTAGCCTCTCCAGCTCGTTAAAGGGACCGGAAGTGCTATCCCTCCTCTAAATTTTAATCTTTTTGGACCTGAGGGATTATTACACAAAAAGATCGAGCGCTTGTGTTGTTCGGCTCATTAAAAGTATCGAAAATTCATCCCTTCTGTATTGTTTTATACTTTTTCGGACTTAAGGGATTAGATGACGAAAAATGAATTTTGGAGTTTCCTTTACGTTCCTTTTCAGACTCTCTAAAATTGAAAAGGACCGAGTTATCTTTGTCGTTAAACTCGTTAAAACTTAATAGCGACAAACTTGTCCATAGCAGACAAGAACGAGTTTCACTATCGCTAGGCTCGTTAAAACATAGCGATGGGTTTGCCCGAAGGGAAAATTATAGAACAAGCATATGTTATCCTCCTCAAGCTTGACAAAAATAAAGAGGTACTGGTCAGCAATGACTGGGGAAAATTGGGAAGAAAACTTGAAGAAACTTTGTTGGTAGCAAGTCGCTCTTGAACATGACACTTTCACTCCACATCCAAGTCGGGTTGGGTTGTTTCATTCACCGGTCACATCGCCATGGTCCCATCACACCATCCACATTTGGGGTAATGCTACCAATCCATCATGTCAATGTCGTCGATATGTTCAAGAGAAGTCATTTAGAGAATTCACCTGTGTCTCACCCGCTACAATACATTCATACTCCATTCTTTCATGATCGCCACCCTGAACCATATGTCATCAGATCGTTTTCACCTCCATTAAAATCATTTGCTCTGTTCCGTTTCATTGATGTGGGATTCATTAAGTCCCTCCTGTGATGGATCACTTCTTGTCGACATCAGCTCATTATCCAAGAAGTCGATCTAGGAACACCTCGTTCAGTACTTTGAAGCTTGCATGCCTCAATGGCAAGTTTCTCACTTTTGGCGATAGGTTTACATCAATGGCCTTCGACCGAAAGATTTTGTGTGGTGTTCGACGCCAAGTCCTTTATTCACACCACGTGAATTGTACTACAGTACCTTGAGGGTCATTATCATTATCGGTGATTCCTCTTGCGCCTGTTAACAACTTACATCATTGGCTGGTAATCAGGCGATGTCTTTCCATGTTCGACTCCAGAACATCTCTCACATGGATAGACTTGTACTTCGAGTGAAGATCGGACGAGATTGAAGACCCCGGATCTAGTTTCATCCATCTGGGCTGCGATATATATTCAGGGAAATAAAGACATCAAATGTACACAGATAGTCATCCAATCAAAGGGATGATGGCCCTACCAGAATCATCAGTCTACACTCAGACGATTGTCTGTCCTATGTACATGAAAATGAATTTATAAAGCTAAGCATGGGAATGCCCGCCTAAGCTAGAGCATGAAAATATTATGAAGATAATGTATTGTATTGTATCTTATTACAGGTCTCCTCCCAGCTTGAAAGAACTTCGGATCCTCATAATAAAGCATTTCACCCGACATCAAAAGATTAACGACCTCATGCTGTAGGGGGCAACTGTTATAGACATTTTTGGGCATTACAACCCCAAGCATGAAATGTCCATAAACCAAGGGCTCCTAAGTCCCTAAAAGTGTTGTTCTAACCCCTAAAAGAACAAGGTCAACTAATTACAGCTTCTCCCAGAAGTTCTCCATGAAAAACTACTCAGAACTGGTCAAAACAGGATCATTTCAGCTGCTCCATAGGCAAAGTGCGTTGCATCTCACATAAACACACTGTGTGGGTGCGTTGCATTTCAAAAATCCCTTCTATGGGGTGTGATGGGCGAGAAGTGACAAATGGCAGTGTCATTCCGTGAGGTGGAGAGGCATGGAAACTTCTAGAAACTTCTCCTATGACACTTGCCTCTCTGAATTCGACCAAGGATGAGCAAGAGATCATCAATCTCCAAGTGGAAGCAAGAACTATCAGAGGGAAGACACTAATCAAATCACAAGCTGACTCATCTCCCTTGCAGTTATCTATATATGGATCCCTCATCCCAGAGATCGAGAGGCTATAATTTTGCATATTGTAAGGAATTGCTGTTCTTTTCTTGAGACAACATCAGATTGTTGGGTGATCTAAGCTTTGTATGAGGTGAAGAGGGGCTTCTTTGCTGAGAGGATGATGTTGGGTCAGAACAACTGGTTGTAACTCCCTTGGCTCTTTCTTGTTTATCAATAAAAAGCTATTCAAGTTTTCCTCCATACTTTTGTATCATTTACGTTTGTTGCATTTGTATGGTCAATTTACATATGATCCTAGATTGTTTATGATTATAGATCCATGTTCCTGTATAGTGCCATGCTACTGTGATCTTACAGGTACTCTGTGAAGCTGGACATGTAAGGGAACAAGTAGTGAAAGACTATCAAGAGAGAGAGGAATCGAACCAGGAGATTAGCGAAAGACAGAGGTTGGTCTTCTTTGTTCTTCTCTCATCTATACTTCATAAAGGAAAAATGAAAGTAGCTTTACTTTGTTTGTTTCTAAGGTAGCTATCACACCTTAGTGGGATAAGCAGTTTTGTGTAGACACTTTTCCCTGTAACACCCACCACATCAAATAGCCAACCCTCACTATTCTTCGGTGGTTGTGAGCTAGAGGACCCATTAGGGGAACAACCACCAATTTCTGAAGAGCCTATCGAGGAAGAAGAAGAGACCATTCCACAAACTTACACCATGGCTGAAAATAGAAATGAAACAAGAGACAGAGATAGAGTTGAGGGTGATTTTCACATCATAGAAACTAATGGGGATGCTAAGATGAAAAACATAAGCCCCTCTCCTCTTCCACACTTCCATGTCATGACCTCAAGAGACTCAGATACTTCTTTGTTCAAGTTTGTTGTCATATGAAAAACTTATGATTACACCTCTGATGATTAGAAGTTGAAACTATTCCCATCCACTCTAAAAGATGTAGTTCTACGCTGGTTCATGGGTTTACCTAGGTATAATATCACCACTTGGGCCTACAATACAACTTGGAAGACCACCACTGATTTCATCCCTTATGATTTCATCTATGGGAAGAAGGCCCTATTGTCCATTGAATTTGAGTACAACACCTTAAGGATGGCAACAGAATTGGATCTAGATGTCACAAGGCCACAGCAAGAGATATTTCTCTAGCTAAATGGGTTACATGAATTTAGGATGCAGGCCCTCCTGCAAACAGAAGTGACTCAAGTACAAAGAAAAATCTGGCATTACAAAAATATCAAAGACAAATTGTCTCACCAAGGAGATTGGACCCTACTGTATGACTCTCGATACAAACATTTCAAATCCGAGTTGATGACCAGATTGTTGGGACCATATGTGATAGAAAAGTTCCATGATAATGGTGTTGTTAAGATAAGAACGATCGATGAAGAAGGTATCCCTTTTCTTGTCAATGGGTATAGGCTGAAAGTCTACAAAAAGAATTGGTCAAAGAAAGAGTTCATCAGTAGCATCAACAAGGTAGCAATGGTGATTGAAGGACTCCCGGCTTCCACCTCACTAAGTTATTGAGGTCTGTTGGAGTTTTGAAAAAAAGAGAAAAAAAAAAATTAAAGAGTCCGAGGTGAAAAACTCGATGAGCCACCTAAGTCCCACTCTTAGGTTGAAAACCTCTTTGAGGTAGCCCAAGAGTGTTGAAAAAAAAAAAAGGAAAACAAAAGACAAAAGACCTATGGGTGAAAACCTCTTTTTAGGTGCCCATGGAAGGCCACCATGATGAAAACCTCCTTTGAGGGAACCTGGTTGTCTTTCACCAAATCTATATATATATATATATATATATATATATATATATATATATATATATATATATATATATATATATATATAAATGGCAGGGACCTGAAACCTGCTCATTCATAACAATTATGGTTTTTGCAGGCTTTCCAGAAGATAATGGACACAGAGATCATAGCGAAACAAGCCCCAAAAAAATCCATGTTTTTCTTCATCCATCTCTTCTCCTCCATAATCCCCATGTTCCTTCAGGCATACTCATCTTCAACAACAACAAAAATTCAAATTTCAGGCAATTTTGTGCTTTCTATAGGATTTCCTGTAATTACTACAAGAGTTTCCTGTAGTACCACGAGAAGTCCTGAAAATATACAAGAAAGGTAGTCCAATGGAAAAATTATGATATAAGCCTCTTTTAGGATAAAAAAAATAAGGCCATTGACTTCGCCACACCTCAGTCAATACCCTTCATGACCATGTCATCCCATATGTCCATCAAAAAAATAAAAAATAAAAAAATTTGAAGAAAAAAGAGAAAATAACATCAAAGAGGCATGTCACTAGAAGCCTACCTCACCTACCACTCCACGGCCATACCTTCCACTCATTCCAATACCTATTCCCCCTCCAAGTAGAGGAAGGACACAAAAATTCAAAAATAGGGTAGCTACAGGACATCCTATAGTTTTCCTGTAGAAAATCCTGTAACAGCCTATTTGGAAACAACATCAGGCTCCAGACCTAACCTTAATCACCATGAAAGAGGAGAATCATAACTACAGTCACAATGAGACTCCTCCAGAGCTCAGCAGCAATAGAGGAAGCCAAATCCTGCACATCAACAAGAAGACAACCCATCAGCAAAATAAGGTCAACAAAAACAAGAGAAAGGCAGTTAAGAAGATGTACCTGGGTCATGAGCAGCACATCAACACTAGTCTCCAACATGCATCAGCAAGGCAAATGACCAACATGTATGTTAGCTCATCAATACTCCCTAATAAGTACAAGTATGATTAAACTGTATGAATATGTAGATAGTTGATTTTATAAGCGAAGGTGGCTAGTTAACTTGGCTACCCTCAATTTGATAACAAAAATTAAAGTGGTAGTCAACGGGACACATTGAAAGGCCACATCAAAAGGGTAATAAATCAAAAAGGTGGTCAAGTTATGGTGAATAGAAGTGGGTGATGATTATGAGGAAGGGTGGCATGATTAACTAGTATTGGGACCAACGGTCCAAAAGGATAAATACGTACTCGGCCAGCCAGTACATCACTCAATGAAACCATCCATCAACAGTAATTTTCACTCACTTCCATGCAAATTATCATTTGTCTCGAGAGTTTGAGAGTGGAGATAACCTCGAGGAGCCATATAAGGAAAAGTTAGTCTCGGCCTACCTGCAGTGAGCACCTATAGGAAACACAGAGAAACTACAAGAAATAGTGAGCACCTACAAGAAACTACAGGAAAGCTACATGAAACACAAAGAATTGTCACAAATGCCATAATTGGGTGCCTAGGGCCAGTAATTCAATAATGATCATAATTAGAGCATTGAAGAGGAAGGTAGGTGCCATATCCCCTATGTTTTCATATGTAAAGATAGAAAAGAAAGAAATTGTCATTTTTTCTAAGTATTTGCAATGCACATAGAGATAGATAGAATTTTATGGAATATTGTTGGGTCCCTATAATACTAGTGATTACCCCATTACTATTGTAGTTATACCCCTTATTTATATTGTTGTGCCCCTATTACCCACATATTGTTATTTCTGTGCCCCATAGAATCCCTCTATTGTTATTTTTGTGGCTTTATATTATTATTGTTAGGTCGGCTGGATTATATTGTGACTCCTTAGACTCCTATATATAGAAAGGAGGTTTTGTCATTTGTATCATCCAAGAATTGTTCATTTATGTAATGTAAAGGAGGTTTCCCCCTCGAAGAGGCTGAATTCTAAGGCGTTGATCTTTCTTTTCTATCTTTTCTTGAGCTGGTTTCATAACATTTGGTATCAGAGCTTTGGATTCTAGGGTTTCGCTGCTCCAAACAGGTCATCGTGGCATTTTCGCTATAACTTTTTTTCTGTGACGTTTCAGAAGTCGCAAAAAAAACCCATTTGAGAAGAAATCACGCTGAACCTTGGGTCCAAATTTCAGAGTTTTTCGCGTGATATTTTCGGAGATATGATCTGAGGAAGTTGGTCTTTTTGCAGACTCCTGAATTACATTCAAAACAGGTGACCTGGGGAAAATCGTCATAACTTTCTCTCTGAGCATCGGATTGAAATTTCGTAAGAAGGTACAGAAAGAGGACGGACTGTAGTTTCTTTTATATATTTTTCAGAGTCAAAGGTTGAAACAGTGACACGTGGCACGTCGTACAAGTTCGCTCTACTGAACTAGTCTATAATCAAGTCACTGTGGGAGATTTCGCATAACTCTTCCTTGGAGAATCCAATTTGGGTCAGACTTGTGGCATTGGAAAGAGGACACAGAGGGCTACTACAGGTCACAAATTCAGAACTAGATGATCAGAAAGTATAGAGATACATCAGAGGCAATATCGAGCTCCTACAAAGTGAAAAAAGGTGTGTAGATTTTCTTAAATTTTTGCTTAAGCTTGGTTTGAAAATTTATTTTGAAGGAATTCAAAGGGCATAGTAGAGCATTATTATCGGTAACTGATGCCCCGAGGAAAGAAAATGCAAACACCTAGTAAGGAACCTGAAAGCTCTAGCATGACTCATGAAGAAGAGGAAGAAATGCTACATGATATATCAAAATTACAAGAACAAGTGCAACAAATGTCACTTGCACAAAAAGCAACAGAATCTAAAATGGATGGTTTAAGGAAAGATGTAGAAGCTAAGATGGATGGTTTAAAGAAAGGTGTAGAAGCTAAGATGGATGGCATGGAAGCTAAGGTGAATGGCATGGACGCTAAAATTGATGGCATGGATGATAAGATGGATAAGTTGCTACAAGAAATGGTCACTAATGGTGAAAGGTAGTAAAGGAAACTCATGATGAGAACAAAAGAAATGTTAATCATGATTCCATAGACTCTAATGTTGGATCGAAGACTCACCATGTTCCAAAAATCGATATGAGGAAGTTTGATGGCAAGGATCCCGCCACATGGATATTACAGATGGAGCAATTCTTCGATCTCAATAATGTGCAAAACACACAAAAGGTACGTATGGCAACTTTATATTTGGAACCAAATCAGTTTGTATGGTATCAATGGCTTTGTTCTCGTAAACAATTTATCACTTGGGCAATTTTTACGGAAGAATTGATAGCACATTATGAGGATACAAAAAGCAACACTTTTTTTAGCCAATTGATAAGTCTCAAACAAAAGGGTTCAATAATGGAGCACATTGAGGAGTTCCAAAAATTGAACATAAGGGTAAAAGATATTCCAGAGGAGCATAGGATTGATGTGTTCATAGGGTCTTTAAAGGATAATATCCAACATGATGTGCGCCTTTGGGAACCTGATTCATTAGAGAAGGCATTCAGGTTAGCAAGAAAAATGGAAAGCAAAATTATGGCAACTAGGAAGCATACCATTCACAACTATAAAGACGGAAGTGTTGTTGCCCATAGTCTTCCACAACCTACAAGGTTGACACCACAACAATTGGAAGAAAAAAGAGCAAAAGGGCTTTGTTACAATTGTGATAGCAAATACACAAAAGGTCATAAGTGTGCTGAGAAGAAATTATTCTACATAGATTGTGAAGAGGAAGAAGAAAAGGAGCAAGAAAGGTCAAAAGAAGAGGATATATTCCAGGAACAAAGCCTAGATGAAGAACAAATAAATCCGACCATATCTTGTAATGCATTGGCGGGAATTACCACTCCTCAAACCATCAAGATAGAAGGACAAATCAAGAAGAAAAAGGTAATAGTGTTGATTGATTCAGGAAGCACCCACAATTTTATTCATTGTAGGGTAGCAAAAGAATTGAATTGCTTCCTATATCCAGCACCAGAGTGTCAAGTGATGATTGCAAATGGAGGAACAATAAATTGTTCTGGAAAGTGCCATAATATCAAGCTATCCATGGGAGAATATGTATTGACTAGCCCAATGCTTTCCATTCCAATGGGAGGTGCTGATGTTGTACTAGGAGTCCAATGGCTACAATCCTTGGGTACAATAGCTTTTAATTTTCAAGAACTTTTCATGAAATTTTCTGTGGAAGGAAAGGAAGTTGAATTAAGGGGTATTGCAGGGAAACCAGGAAAGATAATCAGCTCTAATGGCATGACAAAGCTTCTAAAAAAGGAGCAAAGAGGTGTAATTGCACAATTATGTTCGCTAGATGTTTCCACATTGGAATCATCTATTTCTCCAGATCTCCAAAAAGTCCTGGACAATCATTCCAAGGTATTTGAGACTCCCAAAGGTCTCCCACCTATGCGTGATCATGATCATGCTATTCATCTGATTCCAGGAAGTGTTCCTCCAAACATCAGGCCGTACAGATATCCCTATGTCCAAAAAAGTGAAATTGAACGTATGGTTGCAGAAATGCTAGAGGCTGGTATAATTCAACCGAGTCAAAGTTCTTTCTCAGCTCCAGTAGTATTGGTGCACAAGAAGGATGGATCATGGCGCATGTGTCCAGATTATAGGGAGCTCAACAAGCTCACTATTAAAGATAAGTTCCCCATTCCTGTCATTGATGAATTACTGGATGAATTGCATGGATCAATTTACTTCACCAAGTTGGATCTTCGTTCGGGATATCATCAAATCAGAATGAAGATTGAAGACATTCCGAAAACGGCATTTAGAACTCATGAGGGTCATTATGAATTTTTGGTCATGCCTTTTGGCCTTACCAATGCACCTTCAACATTTCAAGGTTTGATGAATTCAATTTTCAAACCATTCCTTAGAAAATTTGTGTTAGTATTTTTTGATGATATACTAATCTACAGCAAGTCTTGGAAGGATCATGTTGAACATGTTGACAAGGTGCTACAACTATTGGAGGAGAAACAATTATATGCAAAAAGATCCAAATGTTTCTTTGGAGTCCAGGAGGTGGAATATTTGGGTCATATTGTATCTCATGAAGGAGTTAAGGTAGACCCTAGCAAAATTAAAGCCATTAAGGAATGGAAAATCCCCACATCCATAAAGCATCTGCGAGGATTTCTTGGGTTGACAGGGTATTATCGCAAGTTTGTTAAGAATTATGGGAGAATAGCAGCACCTCTAACAACATTATTGAAGAAAGATTCATTTTCATGGACTCCGGAAGCAACAAAGGCCTTTGAACATCTTAAAGAGGCAATGTGCCAAGCACCGGTCTTAGCTACACCGGACTTCACAAAAACCTTTATTGTGGAATGTGATGCTTCAGGAAATGGAATTGGTGCTGTTCTAATGCAAGATGAAAGACCCATTGCTTTTGAAAGTCGTCCAATCAAGGGAAAGTTTTTAAGCAAAGCTATTTATGAGAAGGAAATGTTGGCAATACTCCATGCACTTAAGAAATGGCGACCCTACCTAATGGGAAGACACTTCAAGGTAAAAACGGATCATGATAGCCTTAAATACTTTTTAGAACAAAGATTATCCTCTGAAGAGCAACAAAAGTGGGTCACAAAGATGTTGGGTTATGACTTTGAAATCATCTACAAAAAAGGGAAGCAAAATGTGGTGGCAGATGCACTCTCAAGAAAGGATGAGGATGTGGAAGCATTGTTGTGTGCCATTTCTATTATCCAACCAGATTGGATAAACGAAGCAAGGGAGGAATGGAAGAATGACGAAGAAGTGTGGGCACTTATTCGAAAGCTACAACAAGATTCCAGTACTTCTGATACATTTAGCTGGAAAAATGATTCGTTATGGTACAAAGATCGCTTATACCTCTGTAAGAATTCCCAGCTAAAACAAAAGATTCTTATGGAATTGCACACTTCTCCCTTAGGAGGGCACTCAGGATTTTTAAAAACTTACCACAGGGTTAAGAAGGAATTTTTTTGGGATGGCCTTAAATCAGATATTCAAAAGTTTGTGGCGGAATGTTTGGTTTGCCAACAAAATAAAGTTGAAACAATTAAGACACCGGGTCTATTACAACCTTTATCCATTCCAAGCCAACGTTGGGAGGAGGTTTCAATGGATTTTATCACAGGTTTACCCAAGTCTGAGGGAAAGAGTGTCATCATGGTGGTAGTTGACAGACTTACCAAGTATGCACACTTTTGTGCATTATCACATCCATTTAAAGCCAGTACAGTTTCTACTGCATTTATGGAAACAGTTCAAAAGCTACATGGAAACCCAAAGATTATTGTAAGTGACAGAGATCCCATTTTCACTGGAAATTTTTGGACAGAATTATTTTCTTGTCTTGGTACTCAGTTAGCTCATAGCTCATCTTATCATCCTCAATCTGATGGGCAAACTGAGATAGTAAACAAATGTTTGGAAGGATATCTTCGTTGCTTTGTATCTGATAAACAGACACAATGGGTCAAATGGTTGCCTCTGGCTGAATGGTGGTATAACACTTCCTTCCATACAGCAACAAAAATGACCCCATTTATGGCACTTTATGGGTATCAACCACCATCCATCACATCATATTTAAGAGAAAATTCTAAGGTTCAGGCAGTGGAACATCACATCGAACATCAACAACAAGTCCTCCAACTCTTAAAGGATAACCTCGTGTTGGCACAAAATAGAATGAAACAACAGGCAGATCAACATCGCAGTGAAAGAAGTTTTGATGTAGGTGATTGGGTATTCCTACGGCTACAACCATATAAGCAAATGTCCCTAAAGCAAGCTAAGAAGGATAATAAATTATCACCAAAGTATTATGGTCCGTACAAGGTGTTGCAAAAGATTGGTACTATGGCATACAAATTGGAGCTTCCTGCAGCTTCTCGATTGCACCCAGTTTTCCATGTTTCATGTTTAAAGAAGGTTATAGGCGACAAGCTCCCAGTTCAAACAATATTGCCAGAACTTGACGAGGAAGGAAAAATTATATTGGAACCGGAAGCAGTCACAGAAACAAGAACTCGACAGCTACGAAATCGATCAATTTCAGAGTATCTTATCAAGTGGAAGAACTTATCCGCTGAAGATTCCACATGGGAGGATGAGAATTTTATGCAGAAGTATCCAGAACTACTCAAGCGTTGAGGACAACACTTTTTTGAAGGAGAGGGGCATGTTGGGTCCCTATAATACTAGTGATTACCCCATTACTATTGTAGTTATACCCCTTATTTATATTGTTGTGCCCCTATTACCCCATATTGTTATTTCTGTGCCCCATAGAATCCCTCTATTGTTATTTTTGTGGCTTTATATTATTATTGTTAGGTCGGCTGGATTATATTGTGACTCCTTAGACTCCTATATATAGAAAGGAGGTTTTGTCATTTGTATCATCCAAGAATTGTTCATTTATGTAATGTAAAGGAGGTTTCCCCCTCGAAGAGGCTGAATTCTAAGGCGTTGATCTTTCTTTTCTATCTTTTCTTGAGTTGGTTTCATAACAAATATTGTGTAGGGTAAACTTTAAGCCTTCATAACCTAGAGAAGTTCTTGAGCTATAGCAACCCAAACCTCATACAAACAGGTTGATGGAGAGAAAATATGACAAGGGGGTTTCAACAAAAGGGAGCCCACAAGAATAACCAAAATACACGAACATCCTCCTGTAGTAAATTTTTTTACAAGGCATCAATGGTTGGGGTTCTTCGAGCTACTTAGGGGATATGATGATGATGTAGCTAGGGAATTTGCAACGTCACTCATACCTCTAGCTAGAGCAAGTGCCACTACTGTAGTGAGGTGTTTGTGAGTAACAATTACGCCTGAGAGGATTAGCAGGATCACTACACTTGCTCTAGGATTGCAGTGGAGAAAAGAGGACAAATCTAGCAGCACTCTTGCCAAGAAGAGATTTTTCTTTGAAGCAGAAGAACCAATTGAAGACAAAAATGGGGTTAGAAGGGCAAGCACTCCATGTCCTTGGAATGAAATAAGTTATCAGATAATCAAGTATGTTTCCTGTGAGATTAGACTCATTATAGTCTATGGGTACCAGTTTAGAATCCTCCATGAGATGAGATTTGGATAATAGATACCTCCTCATAGAAGACTTAGTGTGCCTTTCTTTCTTTACAATCAAATATAGACATGAGAATCAAGGTACAAGAAGGAAGACATCATCAGTTAGCACATCATGGGTTTATCAAATGCATCCTAAAAGATACTCTAAACAATTTGAGAATCCCTATTATGTGGTCAACATTTGCAGACATGAATGAAGAAGATGAAATTGAAGCCATTGAGTATGACAGAAACCCTACTAGTGAGGAAGAAGAGGGAGAACCTGAAGAAGAAGAAGAATAGCCTACAGAAGAGCTAGAAGAAGAGCCTGAAGAAGAAGAACATGAAAAAGAGGATGAAGATCCTGAAGGAGAGGAGGCAAAAATAAATGAGACAAAGGAATAACCACAAAAGGATGAGCCAAGTCCTAAACTACAGAGCAAGGAAGAAGAGGAATCTCCAAGGTTGTCTCTAGATCCCATAGAGAAGGAGGTAGTTTCTGCCTTAACTTCTCTATGTACACCTATCAAATAAAAAAGAAATAAGCAGAGGAAGACTCCCATATACTTTAGAACAAGAAAGAGTACTAGGATAAAACAACAGAGACCTCAAACCCCTACCAATATTCCCATTATCATAGAGGACTCACTAGAAAAACAAGTGAATTTAGTCCCTCTAGTAAACAGAGGTGAAGAAGGCACATCAAAACAAGCTTCGCCATGGTCACCAATCACCTATGTTAGGAGTCTTGTCACCAGGTCAATCTTAGCAAAATAAGTTAAAGAACCTTTGACCCCTTTTCAAAAAGGGAAAGGTCTCCTACATGAAACACAAACAGGCCTACAGGAAGAAAAAACAATCCTATAGGAAACCCTATCAAAACTATAGGAAACACAGAAACAAGATAACGAAGGACTACAAGGGCAAAGGGAAGCAAAAGAGGAATAAAATACCCAAAAAATAGTAAATGGAGAGTCCTAGGAGCTAAATTAATCTAGCCCACAGCCAAACCTCAGCTCCTATTATAGATTCATTGAGGGGGGCAGAGTGATACCACAAAAATTTGCCATCCCTCTATTCTTTGAACTTGAAAAGGAGAGAGAAAGGACACATCATTGGATGAAAATTGCTAAATCAAAAAGTGTAGAGGATGTAGGCCATATGGAAGAAAAGTTGATAGAAATGGGCAGAGAGTTGAGTAGAATAAGAGACAGGGAAAGAGTGATGAAATCTCAACTAGAGGTTGAGAACAAATAGCTAAGGAGACAACTATAGGAGAAGGAGAACCAACTTCCAAATATGGAAATTCTCTCCATGGAGGAACTCTAATGCAGGATGCCATCAAAATCATATGCCTTATACCTCAAAGAACAATGGTTTCAGTTTCAGATAAAAGCCCTTGCACAAAGAGGAATGATGCCTTTCCAAGACCATAGGAAGTTCATTGACCTCTCTGACCAGAGAACCCTGGAGGACAGGGCCAAGATATTTAAATTCTACCTACATAACTTGGCCCTAACAGATTTGAATGTGTGGGAACCCAATCCAAAGCCAGGGGACTTAAAACTCATGACTTTGGCATCATGGATGAATCATGAGGAGGTGAGAGCTACAAAAGTAAAAACAGAAAGATAGAGCAACCATCTCAGAAAATAGAAGAAAGATAGAGCAACGACTTCAAATTCAAACTCTTGGATGATACGAATGAGAAGACCTACTTTCTATATATAGAAGTGTAAGGGGTCACAATATAGTTAAGGTCGACATAACAATAATAATGTAAGGGCACAACAATAACAATAGTAGGCTTCTATGGGGCACAATAATAACGATAAGGGGACAATATGGGCACAAAAATAACAATAAGGGGCTACAATGACAATAATAATAAGGGAATACACTAGTATTATAGGGGCCTAACATGCCCCTCTCCTTTAGAAAAGTTTTGTCCTCAACAATTGAGTAGTTCTAGATGCTTCTGTATGAAATTCTCATCCTCCCATGTGGAAACTTTGGCTCGTAAGTTCTTCCACTTGATGAGATACTCTGAAATTGATCGATTTCATAGTTCTTGAGTTCTTGTTTCTGTGACTACTTCAAGTTCCAATATGATTTTTCCTTCCTCGTCAGGTTTTGGCAATATTGTTTGAACTGGGAGCTTGTCAACTATAACCTTATTTAAGCATGAAACATGGAAAACTAGGTGCAGTCGAGAAGTTGTAGGAAGCTCTAATTTGTATTCCATAGTACCAATCTTTTGCAAAACCTTGTACGGACCATAATACTTTGGTGATAATTTATTATCCTTCTTAGCTTGCTTGAGGGACATTTTTTTGTGTGGTTGTAGCCATAGAAATACGCATCCACCTACATCAAAACTTCTTTCGTTGCGATGTTGATCTTCCTGTTCTTTCATTCCATTTTTTACCAAAGTGAGGTTATGCTTTAAGAGTTTGAGAACTTGTTGTTGATGCTCGATGTGATATTCCACTACTTTAACCTTACAATTTTCTCTTAAATATGATGTGATGGACAATGGATGATATCCACAGAGTGCCATAAATGGGGTCATTTTTGGGGCAGTATCGAAGGAAGTGTTATACCACCATTCAGTCAGAAGCAACCATTTGACCCAATGTATCTGTTTATCAGATACAAAGCAATGAAGATATCTTTCCAAACATTTTCTCACTATCTCAGTTTTCCAATCAAATCGAGGATGATACGATGAGCTATGAGCTAACTGAGTACCCAAAGAAGAAAATAATTTTGTCCAAAAATTTCCAATGAAAATGGGATCTCTGTCACTTACAATAATCTTTGGGTTTCCATGTAGCTTTTGAATTATTTCCATAAATGAAGTAGCAATGGTGCTCGCTTTTAAGGGATGAGATAATGCACAAAAGTGTGCATACTTGGTAAGTCTATCAACTACCACCATGATGACACTCTTTCCTTCGGACTTGGGTAAACCTATGATAAAATCCATTGAAACCTCCTCCCAACATTAAATTGGAATGGATAAAGGTTGTAATAGACCTAGGGTCTTAATTATTTCAAATTTATTTTATTTGAAAACCAAACATTCTGCCACAAACTATTGAATATCAGATTTAAGGTCATCTAAAAAAAATTCCTTCTGAACCATGTGGTAAGCTTTTAAAAATCTTGAGTGCCCTCCTAAGGGAGAGGTGTGCAATTCCATAACAATCTTTTGTTTCAGTTGTGAATTCTTACAAAGGTATAAGCGATATCTATACCATAACGAATCCTTTTTCCAGCTAAATGCATCATATGTACTAGGGTCTTTTCATAACTTTTGAATCAGTTCCCACACTTCTTCATCATTCTTCCATTCATCCCTTGCTTCGTTTATCCAATATGGTTGGATAATAGAAATTTCGCAAAGAAATTCTTCCACATCCTCATCCTTTCTTGAGAGTGCATCTACAACAACATTTTTCTTCCCTTTTTTGTAGATGATTTCAAAGTGATAACCCAACATTTTTGTGACCCATTTTTTCTTCTCTTCTGAAGATAATATTTGTTCTAAAAACTATTTAAGAATATCATGATCTGTTTTTTCCTTGAAGTGTCTTATGATTAGGTAAGGTCTCCATTTCTTAAGTGCATGTAGTATTCCCAACATTTCCTTCTCATAAATAGCTTTCTGTAAATACTTTCCTTTGATTGGATGACTTTCGAAAGAAATGGGTCTTCCTTCTTGCATTAAAAAAACACCAATTCCATTTCTTGAGGCATCACATTCCACAATAAAGGTTTTTGTGAAGTTTGGCGTAGATAAGTCTAATGCTTGGAACATTGCCTCTTTAAGATGTTCAAAGGCTTTCGTTGCTTCTGGAGTCCAATAAAATGCATCTTTCTTCAGTAATGTTGTTAGAGGTGGTGCTATTCTCCCACAATGCTTAACAAACTTGAGATTATACCATGTCAACTTGAGAAATACTCGCAGATGCTTTATGGATGTGGGGATTTTCCATTTCTTAATGGCTTTAATTTTGCTAGGGTCTACCTTAACACCTTCATGAGATACAATATAACGCAAATAGTCCACCTCTTGTACTTTGTTGACATGGTGAATTTTTGCTATACCAACAAGGGAACTAACCCGATCACAGACCCAAATTAGATCTGCTTTCGTTTGGAACGGCCAGCTCCAACGGGTTTTAAAGGATCCTGTAAACTATTAAAGGTGTTGAGAGATTGCTTCCTGGAGGAAGACTTCAATTTAAATCAACAAAAGAAACAACTAACCTATATGTATGAAATCCTATTTACACTACTTCTAACTGTTCTAATCTGGCCCTAACTATCCTAATCTATCCTGTAGGAGCATAACAAAAATAGGTTAAACATCATATATAGATTCCAAATCCAAATGAATCAATCATTGGTTCACATAAGAACAAGGCTGTATTAAATCCTAATTGCAATCCGATTACTTATACTGGAATACACATTCCTTTCCATACAAATAGCACTTGCAACTAATTTTTAACAATATTTCAAATCAACAACCTTTCATGAGTTAAGCATGCTATTGAATTAAATTTGAATAACCAAGAATAACCATGAACTGTAAGTTATCAATATGCACAAATTAAAACACGTTTGTATTTATGCTAGCAACAACACACTGATTCTAAACATATGAGAGAAAAGGGAAATAAATTTGAAACAATAGGCTCCTTCTTGAACCAAACAGTCTTCTTTATTCACAATAAATCAAAGCTGTTCTCTCCAAACAAAAATCCCTCATCTCCTATTCGGAGGTAATACTTATGTAGCTGGAAATGACTCTCAATCTTACCTTAACCTTTCACCTCCCTCATCTTTTCAATTCACAAATTAGAATATACAATCGTAGAACAGTCGGTGCAACCGCTGGCACGTAAATGCCACATCTGTTGGGGCATTTCATTTCCTAAGGAAATGAATAGATGTTGATTGAGAGGAGGATGTATGCATGTCATTTCTTCATGATACGGCCTGAGACTGCATAACCTTCAGAACACACAGGTAAAACATGGAAACCTGACCACCAGCGCGTAAACCCAAATCTTTAAATAAAACATATCTGCATAAATAAACTCATCGGATCCGATCACGCATCTTTTATCTGGAGCCATACTTGATGCTTATGCATCCGTTCTTCAACCTCTCTTGCCTTCTCTCGGTCCTTGCCTGCAGAGATAACCAACATCAGCTATACTTATGCAAATATGATAAAAATGCTTAAAACACAAATATTGCCTTCATTAAGCGTTTATAACATCAAAAGGAACAAGCGTGAAAGAATCGGCCCCTGGTTTTTAATCCATGAATTGATTAAGTCCCGCAAGCGTGAATCCAATTTACATTGAAAATCGTTGCATAACACATAATCGGATCCGAAATCTAGACTTGAAATATTATAGACGGGAACCTATACCCTATCAGGTCTGCTAATTGCATCGCGCCTTATGTTTAAGTTTTGGGCTCTGCCGATTGCGAGTTGCGATTGGCCAGACCCGAAATATATATGTGCCACAGTCAATAATACCCTCGAGTCCACCACATAAGATTTCCTTTGAAAACTAGGACCGGAACACTTTATTGAAAACATAGGGAAAACACGGGAAAACCCGTGGCCAGACCATAAGGCTGGACTTGAAATGATATACACCCGGGCCTATAGTTATCGTCGGGTCGGCTTAATCGCATCGTGCCTTATGTTTAGATTCTAAACTCCGCCGATTGCGATAACCAATTTGGGGGGGAGTGGACCCAAAATATATGCGTTATGTTTAATGATCCTAGTAGGTCCCCAGTGTGAGACTTCCCTTTGAAACCGTCCCTCAGTACTTTATCGAAAAACACAAGAATACACGGGAAAACAGCCGGCAATAAGGCCGGACTTGAAATAATATGTGCCTGGGTCTATAATCATCGTCGGGTTCGGGTGATAGTGGTGTGCCTTATATATAGGCCCCGAACCCTGCCAATTGCGATATGCGACGGGGCTCCGGACCCGATATATATATAATGCGGTTAATAATGGCATCAGGGTTGGAAGACAGGTGTGCCTTATATATATATATATATATATATATATATATATATATATATATATATATATATATATAGCCTTGGAATCCCATCGGTTGCGATGTGTGATGGGTCTCCAGACATGATAATGTATATAATATAGTTAATAATGTTGTCGGGTCCAGAGTATAGTGGTGAACATTATGCATTAGTGTTGATTGCGATAGGCAAAAAAGGGTGATTTATGCATGTTTGTGAAGCATTTCCATTGTAAAGAGTTATAATGTAGATAAAGGTGCGATAGAAGGTTTTTTAGGGTTGAAAAAGTCCCGATGGAGGATATGAATGAAGGGTTGGAAAGGGTTATAGATGACTCATGCGGAAGATATTTATAAAGGGGGCTTAACCATTAAAAAAAAATGGATATTTGAATCGGCATAGAATTTGAATCCTTGGGATCAAAATGTTGGAAATAATACTGAGAGGGGGGGTGAATCAGTATTATCAAGTCAATTATTTTCTTTTTCAAACCCAGATCATATACGCTACTTCAATTAGTTAAAACAACGTATATACGCAACTACAGATAAGGAAACCCGTGTATACAATATAGACTTATAATTTAATTTATCTTATAGATGTTCATCATTAATATGTGTATCTGAATCAAATAAAAAGTAACCAGAAATAGTGAAACAAAGCAGAAGACAATCACACACAAGAACATAAGATATAAGGTGGAAACCAAATGTGGGTGAAAACCACCTGCTGCAATTCGTCTCTATCTTATTTTAATTAGAAACTTATTTTTACAATGTTTCTGTACTAGTGCAGTCTTTTACCAGTACGCAGGCTGCTACCTGCAGAGAGCTACAACCCTCTCTCGTTCTCCAGCTTATCCTGGAAGGGAGCTACAACCCCCTTAGCTCTTGTACTAGCTGGGATACTAGTACGCAGGCTACTACCTGCAGAAGGCTACAACCTTCTCTTTGCTTCCAGGGACCACGTTTCATAAATTTTCACACTGGATCCATGAACATCAATCAATCATCAAGAATTTCTGCATCAAACAATCTCCTTTTCACCAATTAGAACTGAAACAAGTAGACACTTCTCTGACAGCTATACCCAGAACACAGTAATAGTAACCACACACCAAATTATGAACCCAAAACATTGCAGCAATAAACAGAAGCAGCTAGAACACAACTCAAGAGATATACGCTACTTCAATAACCAGAAACCTGGGTGCATACACTTTTGTGTTTGGACCAACCTGCGTATATGTTGTTTTTACTCACAGAACCTATGTGTATACGTGCCTTCGCTTCAGTGAACCCGCGTACAGATCTATAAAGGATAATTCACTCTTTCAAACATTCAGACATTATTTAACCCAGATTACCAGATTTATAGATCAAGCATGCACCACATATAACAGATCAAAATCATACAAAGATACTATTATTCAAGCCTTAAGATTTTGACCCATCAATAGAACTTATCTGTCTCCTTGTACTTAGGTTCCTCCTATATTCGGATCCATTTCTGCACCATAATCCAATCACCAATATTCCATATCTAGCACATTATCAGATATTTAATAATTCAGATGATTCTTTGCTAAATGATCTCCTTCCCCTTTTATAGTCTTAGGCCTTTCACAATACCATGGTCCAAAACCATAACAAAACAATACCATGGACCCAATACTTGGGATCAACACTTCTGACGAGATACCATGGCCCAAAACCATAGGTTCAAATACCAAGGACTAAATACCACAGACCAAAAATAAGTTCTCCCACATGTACGCGCTTTTCCTTGCGTGAAAGTGTGTGTATATGCATACGCAACTTTGGAACGTCTAACCTGCGTGTATACGCGGCTTCATGAAGGTGAACCTGCGTATATATCTTTTCCTTCATTCTGAGTGCCTGAACTGTGATCTGTCACCAGAGTGAGTTGCCATCAAGGACAACACCTGTGCCATAGCGCCAAACCTGCGTCATAATGCCAACAATCTCCCCCTTTGGACTTGATGGCAACCCCAAGATCCTCAAAGTCATTCTCCCCCTTTGTCATCAAGCGCAAAGGGTTATGCTCCCCCTGAGTACATGCTAAAATCTCAGCTCTGTTGTGCTCCCCCTGACTGTAGGCAAGATCTACAAAAAGATGTTCTTCAAGAAGAACCATGACTTATTCATCATAAAAGACCTTCCTATCACCAAAAGACTCTATACATACATCCATCTCCCAACCAAGTGGGGATCATCCACCCAACCAAGTGGGGATACACCAGAAATTTACATATGACAACCAAGTACATTACATCATTCATCCCAGGCATAGTGGGGAAACCAAAATAGGCCGTTACATGACCGTAACACCATAAAAGAGACACATGACATAGAGACGAAATATCTAGAGCAAGACTTATGAAAGTCACCAATAACTGATATCAACAGCATCTGTCAATCACTATTCAGATCAGCAACCATGTTTTCCTTCTGTTCTCCCTCTACATGTGTTCCACCTGAAACCAACAACAACTATGTACTAGAACCAAAAGCTTCTAAGATAATGCCAACAATGCATTATTAGAAGATTATCTGCTCCCCCTGAAGCTGTGCCAGATGGTCTCTGTCAGACCCATATCAGACTCTTTTCAACCAGAGTTTGTCCCCACTGATTTCTTTCAAACTACCATATATGCGACTGTCTCTGCATAAACCGACGTATGTACGCAGATCCTCCTCAGGCAACTCGCATACACCCATTTTTCTCTGAAACAGACAAGTTTCAACAGAAAGATGATGCATCAACTACTCCCAACTTCTATTTGAGGTATTCAAAAGTTTCCCTGGGCAATGGTTTGGTGAGAATATCAGCAACTTGTTCCTTAGAGGGAACATACTCCAATTTGACCTTTTGTTCCAACACTTGTTCCCGGAGAAAATGATACTTGATCGGTATGTGCTTAGTCTTTGAATGCATGACAGGATTCTTTGAGATACTGATAGCACTTGTATTATCACATAAGATGGGGATAGGTGGAGTACAAGTGATTTGAAAATCCTGCAAAGTTTGCATCATCCAAAGGAGTTGAGTGCAACAAGATGCAGCAGCCACATATTCTGCTTCAGCTATAGATAATGCAATTGAGCTTTGTTTCTTGCTGAACCAAGATACTAATTTGGAACCCATAAAGAATGCACCACCACTAGTGCTTTTCCTGTCATCCATGCTTCCAGCCCAATCTGCATCCGTATAAGCATGAAGAGTGAGATCTGTATCTCTAGGATACCATAGGCCATAGTTTTGAGTTCCTTGAAGATACTTGAAAATTCTCTTTACTGCCTGAAGATGAGTTTCCTTAGGATTTTCCTGAAATCTTCCAACCATTCCTACTGCATGCATGATGTCTGGTCGGGTACCTGTTAAATAGAGCAGACTTCCAATCATGGATCTATAAGTTGGTTGATGCACTACTGCTGATTCATCATTTGCACTGAGGCTGCATCCTGTAACCATAGGGGTACATACTGGTTTCGAATCTTCCATGCCATACTTCTTCAAAATCTGCTTGAGGTACTTGGTTTGAGATAAAAATATACCGCCCTCATTTTGTTGGATTTGTAATCTAAGAAAATATGTCAGTTCTCCAAGAAAGGACATTTCGAATTCTTTTTGCATCACCAAGGCAAAACTTTGACTCATAGCTTCTTCATTGCTGCCAAAGATGATATCATCAACATACACAACAAGTATTAGCAATTTGTTATTTTCAATTTTTATATAAAGATTGCTATCTGCTGATCCTTTTGAGAAACCTTGTTGATGAAGATATTTGTCCAGACGATAATACCAAGCCCTTGGAGCTTGTTTAAGACCATAGAGAGTCTTCTTAAGTCTGCATACAAGTTTTGGATCATTTCTAAGGATGAATCCATCTGGTTGCTCAATATACACTTCTTCTTCTAAGTCTCCATTCAGAAAAGCTGATTTCACATCCATTTGAAATACTTTGAACTTTTGAAAGCTTGAGAGAGGAAGGAACATTCAGATAGCCTCAAGTCTAGCAACGGGAGCAAAAGTTTCTTCAAAGTCTATCCCTTCTTGTTGAGCATACCCTTTACAAACAAGTCTGGCCTTGTTTCTAATAAGTTCCCCATTTTCATTCAACTTGTTTTTAAAGATCCATTTTGTCCCTATGACATTCTTATCTTTTGGTCTAGGAACCAACTCCCAAGTATAATTCTTTTCGATCTGCTCAAGTTCTTCATCCATTGCCTTGACCCAGCATTCATCTTTGCATGCCTCTTTCACATTTTGTGGTTCAGTGGAGGAGAGCAATGCCAAATAGCTTTATGCTTCTACAATTGTTCTTCTTGCTTGTATACCTGCCTCTTTCTGCCCCAATATTTGAGATTCTGGATGATTCTTTTGAACGTACCTGGATGGAGTCTTTTCTTCTATCCTTATATATTCTTCTGGTGCCCCATGGGTTTCTTCTTCATCATGAATCTGATTTGATGTTGATGGATAGTCCTCATCATCTTCAAAATCTTCAGTTCTTACCTGCCTAGGAGTGTTTTCTTCTTCATCAACCACTACATCAATACTTTCAACAATTTTTCCAAGCCTTTTATTGTAACACTTGTAAGCTTTGTTGTGGGGAGAGTAACCAAGGAGAATGCCTTCATCCGCTCTAGGTTCAAACTTTCCAATATTTTCATCAGTATTTTTGATATAGCATTTTCTTCCAAAAATTTTGAAATATTTTACCGAAGGAGTCTCACCATACCAGAGCTCATGAGGAGTTTGAGTGTTGTTCACCCGGACATTTGTCTTGTTGAGAATAACAACTGCAACAAATGTGGCTTCACCCCAGAAGGTTGCGGGAGTTCCAGACTCATCAAGCATAGCACGAGCCATTTGTTGAACCATTCTGTTCATCCTTTCCACTACTCCATTTTGCTGAGGAGTCCTCGCTGTAGAGAATTCCCTTCTTATTCCATGTTCTTCACAAAAATCAAAAAATTCATTCGAGGTAAATTCTCCTCCTTGATCAGACCTGAGGCATTTGATTCTGTGATCTGATTCATTCTCCACCAAGGCTTTGAATGATTTGAACTTTTCAAAGGCTTCATCTTTGTGCTTCATAAGTCCTATCCAACACATCCTGGAAAAGTCATCAATGAATAATATAAAGTATTCTTCTCCTCGAGGTGACCTTTTCCTAGATGGACCACATACATCAGTATGGACAAGTTCAAGTGGCCTGCTAGCTGATCCTTCCTTCTCAAGGAAGTTAGTTCTGGTTTGCTTAGCAAACTGACATGATTTGCATATTGTATTGTTTGGAATTCTGATGTCTAGAAGACCACGAACTGCCTGGTATTTGCATGCTTTTCTTATTTGTGAGAAGCTAAGATTCCCCAATCTTCTGTGCCATAGCCAGTGTTCATCATTCTTGCTTAGATAGCATTGATGTTATCCTTCTTTGAATATGTATAAATTATTTGGAGTTCTTATTCCTTTGATCACCGTTTTTCCTGTATCAAGATCACGAACACTACATCCATTTGATCGAAATATTACCTCAGTTCCTTGATCACACATTTTACTGACACTCAGTAGATTATGCTTTAAGCCATCAACATACATAACATTTCCAGCTTTGACCTTTTCTTTCAACTGAACCAAACCTTTACCTTTTATGAACATAGGGGTGTCATTTCCAAATGATACCTTCTTCTCCTTCTCTAAGGCACAATATGACTGAATTTTTTCTTTATCACCCGTCATATGTTTTGAACATCCACTGTCGATGTACCATTGATTTTCCTGCCTTTCTGCATATAAGGCTATACCACATCTTTCTGGTTGCGGTTCTTTCATTCTCCATGCTTTGGCACTTGAGGCTTGCTCCTTCTGAGTTGTCTGCCGAAACCTGCTCCTGCATTCAAAATCTTCAGGACCAAAATTGTTACAAACAGAACATTCTATTTCATTTTCAAGAGCAGAAAAGTTATTGTAGGTCCTTTTCATGATCCCAGTCATACTCCTCTGTTTTTTAGCTTCTCTAGTCATGATAGTTTTGTAGGCAACACACTGAGCTGCTTTGTGTCCAATGTTATGACAAGAGAAACATTGGCCATTGAAGAAATTCCTGCGATTATCAAATCTACCAGCCAAATGATTGTAGTTTCTATTGATATCCATTCTTGTGGAAAATTGAGAAGGTTTTACCTGTGTCTGGTTGTAGCTTCTACTCATCCTTAAAGTAGGTTGCCCCTAATTTACCTGGTAGTCTTTGTTCATTCTTGAGGTAAATTGTCCCTGATTTACTTGGTGAGTAGCATTGTGCCTTTGCTGTTGATTGTCAACCTTTTCACTTCTCCTTGCTACATCAAGATAACTTTTTGAGGTCGATGGCTTCTGTGCTTGAGATGATTCTTCATTATATCCCAGACCTGTCTTGATTAGTGGAGAACGATGCACTTTGATAATCTCATCTAAAGTGTCAAATCCTTCAACAAATCTAAGATTAAGAGCTTTTGTTTTCTCAATCTCTTTTCTAAGTCCCACAATTTCACATTCTAACTTTTCATGATGTTTTTCCTTTTCAGCAAGTTGGAATTGTAGAGTATCTATGATCACATTCTTCTCTTCTAAAAAAAAAATGAGTCTAGAAATTTCTTCATAAAGACCTTCTTCATCTATAGCATCCACAAAATCATCATCTTCAAAAGCCATTAAAAGTTTATAATTATAACCTTGTTCATCTTCATCACTATTTGAAAGTCCATCACTATCTTCATGAGTGTAATGTCTTTTCTTATTTACATTCTGTTTCTTGTTCCATCTAACAAGTTCCTTACCTTTGTCAAGCTTATCTTTATGAGGAAACTTGGCAGCATAGTGACCGACTCTTCCACAAGCAAAGCATTTGAAAGGTAACTTACCTCTCAATCTTCCAGCACCCCGTTGAAGGTTCTTGACAAAATTTGATTCTTCCTCTTCTTCTGACATATGTCCTAACTCATAGTAATCTCCTTTGCCTGAAGCCTTGAATGCAACTTCTCTCCTGTCTGATGGTCCTCCTTTCCTCATTTCGTAAGTAGTTAGAATTCCGTGCAATTGTGACATGGTAAGGTTCCGTAGATTCTCTTTTTCTTCTATTGCAGAAACTTTTGATTCAAACTTAGAGGACAAAGATCTTAGAACATTTTCAACCACAACAACCTCTTTTATTTATTCACCCAAGTTTTTCATACAATTAACAATCTCATCTATATGTAGGAAATAGTTAGCCACACTTTCATCATTGTGCATTCTGAGATTTTCATACTGAATTCTGAGGGTTTGAAGTTTTGCTCATTTTACCTGTTCATCTCCTTCATAGCTCAGAACAATCTTGTCCCATATTTATTTTGTGGATTTATACTGCATAACCTTGATGAATTCTGATTGAGATAGACATCCTAATAGAGTATTGATAGCCTTTGCATTTGTTTCATATTGCTTCTTACCAGCTGGATCTGTAGGAGTTGCTGATGGAAAAGTGTACCCTGTATCTATGATATCCTAGACTTCTGTACCAAGAGATTGAAGATAGGCTGTGACTCTTACCTTCCAATAGACGAAGTTGGTCCCATCAAAAATTGGTGGCCTGATCGATGCTTCTCTCTTGTAGTTGCTCATTATGATAGATCTCCCTTCAAGCGATCAAGCTTCTTCAGAAGGACCTACTCTGATACCAATTGTTGGAAATAATACTGAGAGGGGGGGTGAATCAGTATTATCAAGTCAATTATTTTCTTTCTCAAACCCAGATCATATACGCTACTTCAGTTAGTTAAAACTGCGTATATACGCAACTACAGATAAGGAAACCTACGTATACAATACAGACTTATAATTTAATTTATCTTACAGATGTTGATCATTAATCTGTGTATCTGAATCAAATAAACAGTAACCAGAAACAATGAAACAGAGCATAAGACAATCACACGCAAGAACACAAGATATAAGGTGGAAACCCAATGTGGGTGAAAACCACCTGTTGCAATTCATCTCTATCTTCTTTTAATTAGAAACTTCTTTTTACAATGTTTCTGTATTGGTGCAGTCTTTTACCAGTATGCAGGCTGCTACCTGTAAAGAGCTACAACCCTCTCTCGTTCTCTAGCTTATCCTGGAAAGGGAGCTACAACCCCCTTAGCTCTTGTACTAGCTGGGATACTAGTACGCAGGCTACTACCTGTAGAAGGCTACAACCTTCTCTTTTCTTCCAGGGACCATGTTTCATAAATTTTCACACTGGATCCATGAACATAAATAACAATCTCCTTTCCACCAATTAGAACTGAAACAAGTAGACACTTCTCTGACAGTTGTACCCAGAACACAGTAACAGTAACCACACACCAAATTTTGAACCCAGAACACTGCAGCAATAAATAGAAGCAGCTAGAACACAACTCAAGAGATATACGCTACTTCAATAACCAGAAACCTACGTGCATACGCTTCCGTGTTTGGACCAACCTGCGTATACGCTGTTTTTACTCACAGAACCTGTGTGTATACGCGCCTTCGCTTCAGTGAACCTGCGTACAGATCTATAAAGGATAATTCACTCTTTCAAACATTCAGACATTAGTTAACCCAGATTACCAGATTTATATATCAAGCATGCGCCACATATAACAGATCAAAATCATACAAAGATATTATTATTCAAGCCTGAAGATTTTGACCCATCAATAGAACTTATCCTTCTCCTTGCGCTTAGGTTCCTCCTGTATTCAGATCTAGTTCTGCACCATAATCTAGTAACCAATATTCCAGATCTAGCACATTATCAGATATTTAATAATTCAGATGATTCTTTGCCAAATGATCTCCTTCCCCTTTTATAGTCTTAGGCCTTTCACAATACCATGGTCCAAAACCATAACAAAACAATACCATGGACCCAATACTTGGGATCAACAATTTTGAGGAGATACCATGGCCCAAAACCATATGTTCAAATGCCAAGGACTAAATACCACGGACCAAAAATAAGTTCTCCCACATGTACGCGCTTTTCCTTGCATGAAAGTGTGCGTATACGCATACGCGACTTTGGAATGTCTAACCTGCGTGTATATGCGGCTTCATGAAGGTGAACCTGCGTATATATATATTCCTTCATTTTGAGTGCATGAACTATGATATATCACTAGAGTGATTTGCCATCAAGGAAAACACCTGTGCCATAGCACCAAACCTGCATCATAATGCTAACACAAAACAGATCATTGGGGGAAGTGGAAGATCAAACTTCTAGGGGACCCATTCAAATTTTCTCCCAGAGCATGTTTAAATATGGTCGTGGTTGTGGCCACAACAAATGGCGCACCGCTGGGCAAACCTGTTATCTCTATTTCCAAATAAACCTTGGGTCAATAGAACATTAGGGTGTGAAGACAAACTTGAAGTGAAAACTATACAGATGGATAGGCATGGGTTCGACTTCAACATTAATTGCTTCAGGTGGGATAAAGACAAATAGCTTCTACTTACTGATAGGGTTTTGACAGGCATTCTCCAATGGTAGTATTATGGGATATATTGGCTTTCATTTACCTGTTTCCCACTTTCAAAAATCCTTTTGGGGCCATCACTGGTCTGTCAATACCTGTTTAGGTGTGTACGTCAGTTCTTTATTGCTCATCAAACTTGATGTAGATATGTTTATTTGCACTTTATATGAGAATTTTAGTGCTATATTTTCATATGATTGAATGGGTCGCAATCATGGATCATGCCATATTTTTAAACCACTTAAGCAAGGTTGGGCGTGCTGTGTCACCTGGTACTCTGAGCCCAACAACAGTCCCTACTCTAACCGGCTTCCTAAACAACCTGTCCTTCCAGATTGGCACAAGGACTTGACATTTCATTTTCTTTTAAATAAGTTCTTCCAGTTTCAGGCACAAGGACTAGAGCACAATTGGATTTGCCATATGGTATATGACAGTGAGGTTAGCCCATGAAACGAGGTTTACTTGTAGATAACAGGTATTGAACAATTTCGTGTGGTGGATGGGACCAATGGAGAATGACTGCAAACCTTACAGGCAAGTATAGGCTAGGTCTGAGTGGGATTTATTTAAAATGCAGTGTTCCTCCATGCCAGTCCAGCTGTAGTTACACATTTTTTTGTTTTATAAAGATGCCCCTACATGCTCCAGGTATCCAAGTTATCAACAGATCTTACCTAGCTCCCAACAGATGCTAATGAGTGGCTTCGGTTTGAATTCCACCGCTAATTTTCCAGTTCTCATAGGCTCATTGAAAGTTTGCTTGATTTGCAAGGTAACAATGCATTTAGGATCAACAGACTCATCAACAAGTTAATGAGGGAGGCAAGAGCTGAAGGTGGCAAATGAGGGCAATCTGAAGAGAGTTATAAGAGTGAAAACGAGAGTGGAGGACCGAAATCAGTTGGCTGAAAATGACTGAAATTCCAAACAGAAGGAAAATAAACTTTGCGGGAAAAACAAGAATGGAAAGGACGAAAATATAACTAAGCTAACAACAAAATGAAATGAATCCTAACCTACTCAGGAGGTAACCACCATGTGGTGGCTACTGGAAGTATCTCTTAAGATGCTGGCAATTAACAGGGAGTTTTTTAGTTTCTCCCTGTAAAGTTTTCAATCTGTAAGTTCCTTCACCAATTTTTTCCATAACTTGGAATGGGCACAGCCATAAGTGTTTGAATTTCATGTGCTTAGCCTTTGGCTCATTCAACTTGTCCCATTTCAGGACTAGCTCTCCTATTTGGTAATCTTTATCTCCTTCCAGATGGCGATCAAACCACCTCTTCGCAATCATTTGGTGATTTCTGAATTTATTTCTGGCTTTATCTCTCAATTCCTCCAACCTCACTAGTTGGTTGATACTTTCTTGATGTAAGGATGAAGGGGTTCCTCTTGAAGCTTGGGAGAGCTGTAAAGAGGGAAGGGTAATGTTTGGAGGCAAGATGGCTTCTTGTCCATAGATGAGGAAGTATGGGGAGTTTCCTAAGGCCACTTTTGCGGTGACCCTATTGGCCCAAAGGTAATTTGTTAGAGCATTGTGCTAGTTCCTATGGTTATGAGCAACAAATTTATGGATTACGCATATGAGGTTCTTATTTTGGGACTCTGCAACTCCATTTCCCTGGGGGTAATAGTTTGATGCATACCTTATGTGAATTGATTTATCAATAGCAAATTCAATCAATTTCAGTGATGAAAAGTAAGAAGCATTATCAAATATGAGAGCGTCAGGGATGCCATACCTGTTGATAATGAATTTCTCAATAAATGATATTACCTCATCTTCATTTACCTTCTAAAGCAGGATGGCTTTGGTCCATCTGGTGAAGTAGTCGGTCACTGTGAGTATATACTTATGCTGTTGTGAAGAGTTTGGAGTGATCTCACCTATGACATCTAGGCCCCATTGCTGGAATGGGTGATAAATCATAACGGGCCTGAGGGGAACGACTGGATTTCTTTCTCGTCTTGCGGCAGTTTCACATACCTTGCATTTCTGAGCATAGGCATGCGATTCTCTAAACATTGTGGGCGAATAATATCTGGTTCATAATATTTTGTGAGCAGTGGTCTCTCTGCCATAGTGACCACTTGCCGGGCCGCCGCGTATTTCTTTCAAGACATGGTTGGCATCATCCTTTTCCAAACACCTCAGCCAGATTCCATCATAATTTTTTCTGTATAATGTGTCAATGGCCAAGTGATACTGATTAGATTTCAATCTGAGCACTCTCCTCTGTGATGCATCCATGTGTTTAGGGCATGCTCCCCATGTGAGATAAAAGCGTATGTCGTAATACTACGACTCAAGATCCAAAAGGGCTTCTGATGTTTCGCACTCACACATCAGCGTCTCATTAATCCATAGGGGTTCCTCCCTTAATTCTACTTGTTCATTTTGCATGCTCCGTGCTTCTGGTTCTTCAGATGCCCCTTCTCTATCTGCCAGGGCTTTTGCTGCTAGCCTGAACAATCCCTGCCCTCCAACTATCTTTGTTGGCTTAATCTCAAGGTTGAATTCTTGAAGTGTGGTGATCCAATTCCTTCTTCGTTCACCCATTTCTTTCTACACAAAGAGGGCTCTTACGGCAGGATGGGGAAAGATTACTTTAGTCCCGGCCTTTAATAAATAAGGTCGAAAGTGTTTTATGGCTTTGAAAATAGCAAAGCCTTATTTCTCCACATCTGGGTAGTTCAGCTCTTCTCCCTGAAGGTTAGAGCTCATATAAGAAATAGGGACTTCATTGCCATCATCATTTCTTTGAGTGAGAATTGCAGCATATGAAACATCAGAAGCAAAAGTGTACAAGAAGAATTCCTTGCCGAAATTGGGGCTAAACAATGCTGGAGCTTCTGTGATGGCCTCCTTGATTTGCTGAAATGATTTCTTAGCTTCATCGCTCCACTTATACACAACGTCTTTTTTCATCATTAGCTGCATAGGACGCACTATTTCTGTGAAACCTGAGACAAATTTCCTAACGAAATTGATCTTCCCGAAGAAAGATTGCATTGCCCTTTTATTTGCAGGGGGTTGTATTCTCATGATGGTCTCTATTCTTTCAAGATCAATAACAATCCCTTCTTTAGAGAGGATATGACCCAGTAGTTTCCCTTCTGTGACTGCAAAGATGCTCTTCTTGGGATTCAACGATATTCCATACCTTCGGCATCTTTCGAAAATTTGTTTCAGGTGATAAATATGATCCCTTCTGTGATATGAATACACAGTGATGTCATCCATGTAAACCACTACTGATCTATTAATCAACCCTCGGAAAGCTATGTCCATAGCTCTTTGGAATGTGGCACCCACATTAATAAGTCCAAAAGGAATTTTACGATATGTGTAGGTGCCCCATTTAGTGTTGAAGGTTGTCTTAAGCTGATCCCCATTAGATACCAACACTTGATTATATCTTGAAAACCCATATAATAGGGACAACATTTCAGACCCAGAAATGCACTGACGAATGTGTTCCATAGAAGGGACGGAATATTTATCCTTTTTCAATGCTTTGTTCAGGTTTCTGAAATCAATACACAGCCTGATGTCTCCATTTTTCTTTCTTACTGGCACGAGATTAGCTACCCAGTGGGTGTGTCTAACTCGAAAAATAATTTTAGCATCCAGCATTTTGTTTAATTCTTTTTTCACCAACAGTTCTAGGCTTGGATGCATCTTACGAAGCTTTTGCTGGTAGGGCTTAGCCTCCTTTTCCAAAGAAATTACATGCTACATAACGCTGGTATCAAGGGTTTTTAGGTCTCCATAAGTCCATGCAATGACATCCTTGTATTCTTTAAACAACTTGACAAATGCATCCTTTTCTTGTGGAGAGAACCCTAAGCCAAAATTGACATTTTTTGGGTCTTCTTTGGTTCCAAGGTTGACTGATTCATACTTCATGGATGAGCTATGCATTTTGCAGTTAGTCGGCTTCTTGAATTTTTCATGCAGGTCATACAACTGCTCCATATTGACAACTTACTTGGGAATTACATTGGACTGATCCTTTTCGTCATCTTCTCTCTCATTCATCAGCCTGTCATGTTCCTTTTCATTAATGACTGCATTCTTGAATGTCCTCTCACAGTGCAAGAACTCAAGAATTTGCTCGTCCTCTTCGAACACTTGCCAATTTGAGATGTTATCAGGCATGGATGGTCTGAAAATCAATTCAACATAACATTTGATCTTCTTTTATCTAAAATCAGGCAGAAGTTTTGCAGCCATACCAGCCATCAGATCAACATCTTGGTTTTGCCCTCGAGGTATGTATGTGATATTAAAAGAATCAAAAATATCAATTAATCTCCATGCCTCATGCTAGTACCTTACCAAGTGTGGTGAATTGCAGTGTATCCTCTTCCTTACCTGGTCCACAATTATCTGTGAGTCACCAAAAACTTTAAGATTTTTTACCTTCATATCAATGGCTTTTCTCAGGCCCTATGGCAAGCCTTTGTATTATGTTGTGTTGTTGGTGCACGTGAACTCCAACTAGCTGGCCATCAGATGTTGGTTCTCTTGCGGGTTAATGAGAATGCTCCCAGCACCTGCACCTTCATGGCAGTTAGAGCCATCAAAATAGAGTGTCCAAAATATAGAGTCTAATGTTACATCAATTGAATTGCTTCCTATGAAACTAGTTCTATCATCTACTATATTACAGGGTGGTTCATCAGTTGGACTACAGGGGAGAGCTTCCAACTGCGTTTTTATTGTAGTTCCTTCAATTGTTTCTGCATGGAATTCTCCAAAACAGGTTTCTGTGGCACAAACATTGAAACTATAATTCCCAAGGATAGAGTTGGTAAACATTATAGGTTCATTGGGGCCATTTAGTTCCATCACCACATACCTTATGTATTTTTCTCGATCAACTCTCAGCATATCACCTTTTCCCTTCTGAGGTAGTAAGAGATGGGACCAATCAGTTGAGAAATATCCATTGAGTTTTGTTGACTAGTGCCTACTAAGCAGCATTCCATAAGCCTCAAGTATATTGACTACGACTATGTAAATGACTTGTTTGTATTGTGGTTTAGCAGCCATCGGAATCAACACATCTTTCAATTCCCCAATTACTTTCACACTTGTCCTGTCCAATTTCATAATTCGAGTTCCAGTTTTCTTCAGTATGGAATGCAGCCTTTTCACAATAAAGTAAAGCATCATAGTGGATGAGGCACTGGAATCTACTAAGCAATTGTGTACGTTCATGTTGAGGATTTAAAATGTGATAAGGAAAGGTGGAGTCATGGATTTTGATTTTCTCCCTATCATGGCTGCACTAACATCTTGGGGTTTTCGATTCATTTTACACATAGTGGCATCGATAGCTAATGGTGTTTGGGCTATTCTAGGGGTACTAATAGGTCTAGACACCAACTTCTTGGTCTAGTTGCTCGGGATGGTATGAGTCTTGCAATTCCACTCATTCATAGCTTTCAAGAGCAGATCTCTTTGCTGTGTTAATTTTAGAAAATTGAAGTATGTTATATTAGCCCTAGATTTCTTGAGATCATCCACCATATTGTAATCAACGTTATAAATAGGATAGGGCAGAGTAAACATACTAGTTTTGCCATTCTTAGGTGGGAGTTTACCATTTTGAGTCTCCCTCGTTGCAGTTGGATATGTATTGTCTTTCTCTGGATAGTTTGCAACTAGAGTATTCTTGGAATCACCAAAAGGTCTACCCTTCTCGATAGGATCTTTGGGAGTGGATGCCTTCAAAGGGTGAAAATATTTCCTGGTCTAGTCTACAGGCTTCATCACACCTAGAAGTGCCCCTTACTTCGTGTGTGGATTTCATTAGTGTGGATTTCTGCCATACTGTCTCCTTCGTCATCATCGTTCTCATTTGTATAGAAATCCCACAGTATGTTGATTTGAGATTCTTCGTCCAAGGGCTCTTCTACTTGGTATTCTTCCTCATTTTCTTGTTCTAGCTCTAGCTCCACTATAGGTTCTTCTTTGTTAATGAGCGATCTGATAAGAGCCAACTCTTGCATATTTAAATTCCCTTCATTGGGTGGAGCAGGCAGCGCAACTTGACCATGACTACCTTCTACCTTCTTACAATAGAAAGGTTTGAATGGTTTTCTTTTGTTATAATCTCCTCCAATCCCACTAGTACTCTTTCCAGAATTCCTTTTCATATCAATGATTGTGTTTGTCAGTGTTTTAGTGATCCGATGCAAACCTTCCACATCTGTGGTGCCCCTTTCTTTGCCCTCCGCCACTTTGTTATCACTCCCATTATTCTTCTTAGATGACTGAGAGGATTTCTTTCCTTCGGTCATATAATGACATGTTGTGAGACTGATCATTTCATTCTCTACTTTTATTGATTCATCGACAACACCTTGTACGGTTTGTGCATTACTTCTCTTGACGCACATCGCAGTGGGGACAGGGACAGCGGTGATGTAAAATTCCATGAGCACCTCATCAGTAGGTCTAGCATTAGTCGG
Organism: Pinus tabuliformis; assembly: GCA_031772625.1. NCBI lineage: Eukaryota > Viridiplantae > Streptophyta > Pinopsida > Pinales > Pinaceae > Pinus > Pinus tabuliformis. The sequence goes on along the minus strand of CM062819.1, from coordinate 1,498,560,762 downwards.
TAATCTATTGAACAAGGTGTTGAACTCAATGTTGAAATCCTTGACCTTTTCTTTGGCTTCCATTTTTAAACGGGATAGTTCTAAAACTAAGGCTGCAGGTGTTTTGTCATCACCAAACTTGTCTAAGAAGGCCTGCTGAAAGGCACCCCATGAGGTGATCGGTCCTATTCTCAAGCTAAAGTACCATGTGGAGGCCACACCAATCAGAGTAAAAGGGATTAAATTACATACCACATCCTCATCGGCTACCCCTAACATGCGTACAGCTAGGAAGAAAGAGTGAATATGGTTATCAGTAGTGTCTCCCCGCTCAGGGTTGAATTTAGGTAATACTCTTTCTGCATTCTTGGGTAAGGCATGCTACTACCTAGGTACGACTACGGCATCCTGTGCAAGCTAGGGAGGAAGTGCGCCTGGAGGAGGTGAAGGTTGATTCCCACCTAGAGGAGGTGGTCGAGGTTGATTCCTGCCCGGAGGGGGAAGTAGAGGTTGATTCCCACTCGGAGGGGGCACGTTAGCCATATTATAGATATGGAGGTTTTGGTTGAGGGTTTCTTTGAGGCGTTCTTTGCTAGGATTTCTTGAATCAAACTAGGGATTACCTTCAGAGGTGAATCCTCGGGAATTTCTTCCCAAGGAGAATTGATACTTTGCAATGAATCGAGCACAATGTCTTCAAGAGAAGGGGCTACATATGTCTCTTCGTTTATGTGATAAACCCTTGGATTTCTTTTTACTGTCGAAGGTAGAGACTAGAAGATAGGTAGCTGTTATAGGGAACGAGTGTAAGCCCGAGTAAGTATTATGATTGGTTGTTCCTGAGTGACAGGGTACTCCCACAGTCTCTCTTTTTTGGGTGACCCAAACATGGGACTTAGTTTTCCTTCCTCTGCTTTTTCGAAATGAGGCTTTTCCAAATTGGAGGGATCTTTTAGACCTTTACGATCCATGCATTAATCTTTTTGAATCCATACGAGGCATTTATAGATGAAATCTTGAAAAACTGTGGATGGCGGTTCAGGACCTCCTTCTTGTGCCAATTTGTTGACATGGTGATTTTTTTCTATAGCAACAAGGGGAACTAACCTGATCACAGACCCCAATTAGATCTACTTTTGTTTGGAATGGCCAGCTCCAATGCATTTTAAAGGATCCCGTAAACTATTAAAGGTGTTGAGAGATTGCTTCCTAGAGGAAGACTTCAATTTAAATCAACAAAAGAAACAGCTAACCTATATGTATGAAATCCTATTTACACTACTTCTAACTGCTCTAATATGGTCCTAACTATCCTAATCTATCCTACAGGAGCATAACAAAAGGAGGTTAAACATCATATATAGATTCTAAATCCAAATGAATCAATTACTGGTTCACATAATAACAAGGTTGTATTAAATCCTAATTGCAATTCGATTACTTATACAAGAATACACATTCCTTTCCATACAAATAATACTTGCAACTAATGTTTAACAATATTTCGAATCAGAAACCTTTCATGAGTTAAGCATGCTATTGAATTAAATTCAAATAACCAAGAATAACCATGAACTGTAAGTTATCAATATGCACAAAGCAAAACACATTTGTATTTATGCCAACAACAACACACTGATTCTAAACATATGAGAGAAAAGGGAAATAAATCTGAAACAACAGGCTCCTTCTTGAACCAAATAGTCTTCTTTATTCACAATAAATCAAAGTTGTTCTCTCCAAACAAAAAGCCCTCATCTCCTATCTGGAGGTAATACTTATGCAACTAGAAACGACTCTCATTATTTCCTTAACCTTTCACCTCCCTCGTCTTTTCAATTCACAAATTAGAATATACAATCGTAGAACATTCGGTGTAACTGCTAACACATAAAGGCCACATCTGCTGGGGTGTTTCATTTTTTGAGGAAATGAATAGATGCCGATTGAGAGGAGGAGGTATGCGTGTCATTTCTTCATGATACGTGCCGAGACCGCATAACCTTCAGAACACACAGGTAACACATGGAAACTTGACTGCCAGCACCTAAAGCCAAATCTTTAAATAAAACATATCGGCCCCTAGTTTTTAATCCATGCATTGATCAAGTCCCGCAAGTGTGAATCCGATTTACATTGAAAATTTTTGCATAACACATAACCGGATCCGAAATCCGGACTTCAAATATTATATATGGGAACCTATACCCTATCAGGTCCGTAAAATACATCGCACCTTATGTTTAAGCTTTGGGCTCTGCCAGTTGCGAGTTGCGATTGGCTGGACCTGAAATATATATGTACTGCAGTCAATAATACCCTCGGGTCTGCCATATAAGATTTTCTTTGAAAACCGGGACCAGAACACTTTGTCGAAAACACAGGGAAAATATGGGAAAACCCGTGGTTGGAACATAAGGCCGGACTTGAAATGATATACACTCGGGCCTATAGTTTTTGTCGGGTCCGCTTAATCACATCACGCCTTATGTTTAGACGCTAAACTCCACTGATTATGATAAGCGATTGGGGGGGAAGAGGACCCAAAATATATGCATTATGTTTAATGATCCCATCAGGTCCGCAATGTGAAACTTCCCTTTCAAAACTGGCCCTCAATACTTTATCGAAAAACACAAGAATACACAGGAGAACCTGCGGCCAGCCATAAGGCTAGACTTGAAATAATATGCACTCGTGTCTATAATCATCATCGGGTCCGGGTGATAGCGATGTGCCTTATATATAGGCCCTAGACGCCACCGATTGCGATATGTGATGGGGCTCCGAACCAGAAACATATATATTGTGGTTAATAAAGCCATCGGGTCCAGTAGACAGTGGTGTGCCATATATATATAGCCTTGGACCTGGCCGATTGCGATATGCAATGGGGCTCCGGACCTGATATATAGATAATGCAGTTAATAATGCCATCAGGTCTGGAAGATAGGTGCACCTTATATATATACATATAGCCTTGGAATTCCACCGATTGCAATGTGTGATGGGGCTCCAGACCCGATAATGTATATAATACGGTTAATAATGCCATCGGGTCCAGAGTATAGTGGTGAAAAGTATGCTTTACTGTTGATTGCTATAGGCGGAAAAGGGTGATTTATGCATGTTTGTGAAGCATTTCCATTGTAAAGAGTTATAATGGAAATAAAGGTGCGATAGAAGGTTTTTGAGGGTTGAAAAAGTCCCGATGGAGGATATGAATGAAGGGTTGGAAAGGGTTATAGATGACTCATGCGGCAGATATTTATAAAGGGGGCTTAACCATTAAAAAATGGAGATTTGACTCGGAACAGAGTTTAAATCCTTGGGATCAAAAAAAATCATTCGGAGAAGTGGAATATCAAACTTCTAGGGGACCCATTCAAATTTTCTACCAGAGCATGTTTAAATAGGGTGGTGGTTGTGGCCACAAAATAATATAAAGAAACATTTGGATGTTTTTGCATATAACTGTTTCTCCTCTAATAGTTTGAGCAATCTATAAACATCTTGAATGTGGTCCGTACAAGGCTTGTTGTAGATTAGTATATCATCAAAAAATACTAACAAAAATTTTCTAAGGAAGGGTTTGAAAATGGAATTCATCAAACCTTGAAATGTAGAAGGTGCATTGGTGTTGGCTTATTGGGGCCTGATCCAGGTTCGGAAGTGTTTTATCCAAACAAATCCTGCACTACCAGCCATTTTGGCAACAATCCTTGAAGCACAGACTGAAGTCTCACCTGAGATAGTATGGGAGGGTGCTAGAACCAAGTTTCCACACCCTAGGGATGTCTTGATGAGGTCTAGAGGGGTTGCAAACTGATCTGCGCACTCGCGTTACACTACACAACTGTCTGGCCCTCGCGTAGCTCTGTAACGAGGCACTTCCTAGATTCCTTATTATTATTGCAATTATTATGGATCCGATCTAATTCTTAGAGTCTTAATCAATCATTCAATAATTAGACCTAGCACATGCAACCATAAATCTTGAAGATATTCGTAAAACCATAACATAAGAATAACATACAGATCTGCGACCAGATGCACAATAATTCAGAAACACTTATCTTTATTAATCTTCTGTTTCGGTACAATCCAATTCCGCCCTGCGCACTCAGCTGTAAAGGTCCACCCACACTGCTGCAGAATATACCAAGCCTCTTTGCACACAGATTCAGAGCCTACACTAACTATTACCGACCTCGACATGGACTTATAGACTAAGAGAAATATAGTCTTTACAAACCCATAACACTTTTTGATCTTCTCCAAAATCTACCTTCTACCCTTAGAGCCGCGCTCTATTTATACATTCCCATGGTCCGCGGACCATGGTTAGGCTGACTCACTTTATAATATCTTACATTATTTTCGGGTAGACAACCCTTTGACTTGACCCATTACAATTCGTGCTCCACGCACTTCGCAGAACTTTTACAACATCAATACCCAAAATTGTGGGCTTTACGCCCCAAAACCATTATTCGGGGGATCCGCTACCTAACAGGCCCCCAACACAATCATCGTGACTCATCCCGAGTCACTCATTGGTGCGGCAAGATGTGCTGCCAAGGGGTCTCGGTGCACCATCCCTATGAGTGACGCACTACGTTCTGTTGCTCCATCCTTGCCTCCTGCAAAACTTCTTCAAGCTCCTATTCCATCGCCTCTACTAATTTGTTGAACTGATGCTGCTCATTCTGCTCTGCTCGGTTAACACAAAGCGACCCCTCATAGGATTTTAGCTCTAGCTGAGATGTCAACGGCGAGAATTTATTATGCAAGAGTAGCAAGTTTCCGATCTCTGGTCTAGTATACGCATTGTCTGCTAAAGCTTGTGTTACATTTTTCCAAGAGATATGTTGGTGTCCGCGAGGTTCCAATCTTCAAGGTGCGTCAGAGATGAACTATTAACCGGATCCCGTCATTTGTCTCAATATTCACCATCTTTCCCTTATCTTTCATGGATCGCCTGCCAGACCGTGGTTTAGGTAGCGGCATCCGGACCAGTCCTACTACTTGTCTGAGGATTTCTGGTACATCCCCTACCATCAGTATTGAGCTTGGTACGACGTCCGCAACCATCGACATTACACTATTCGAAAGGTCCTACATCTCTTTTGGCAGTGTTGAGAATCCTGGGCTTACTCCCCTATCGTCAAATCTCATCAGTTCCATACCTATTGGAAGGCACAATAGCTTAATTCCCCAGATACCATAGTTTGTTCGGTGGATGCCCTACTATGATTTGTAGGTCTGTTGAAATTCAAATTCAGCCATTCCCTCCTTTTCTGGCTCATTAATGCTATATCTATGGTAGATCGTTCAGAGTCGGGCTCGTACTTCGTATCTTAAATGCCTGTCGCCCGATCCTTTTCACCATAACTCAGACATCTTGTCATGAACAGTGACAACCCCTTCTATGCAACCGTGACCCTTGTTACCTACCAATCCTGTGCACGCCGTTGTTGTCGCAGAGCTCCCTAACAGACTGTTTTATCATCCCACGCTCTCTTGCAACTGTCTGGGGTGGTGAGACTATGCTTCAGTTAGTTAGTCAGGTAGCCGACCCCCCTGTATAGGGCTTCAAGCGACTGCCATTTACTTTCCCTAGGAAGGGTTCACCATTTAGTTTGACAAGTTGGACCGCACCTCCATCTATGACCTATTTTACCACATAGGGTCATAACCAATGCATTCTAAATTTTCCAGGAAATGTTTTTAACTTACTGTCATATAGCAATACTAAATAATTTATTTTGAATGTGCGCAACTTGATATAGCGATCATGCAAAGCTTTCTCTCATTGTTTCTGTACCTGTTGATGGAATCCTGGTAGAAACCGTTCTTCTTCAAGTTCTTCTAATTGAGCGAGCTTGTCTTCCAGAGCTCCGTGATCCACCATGCATGTCATCGCTGTGATCCATAGACTGGGTACAACGTAATCCATTGGAATAACTATTTTCGTGCCATAAACTAACCGGAACAGTGTCTGACCCCTCAATTTCTTGCACATGGTTCGGTAGGCCCATAATATGGCAGGTATACAGAAGTCCCAGTCGTTTCGCTATGCGTTACACACTTTAGTCAGCGTATGATCTAGAATTTTTTTAAGGGCTTCTACTGTTCCATTGGCTTGCAGATGATATGGCATGCTCTGCTAATGATACACCTAGAACTTTTCAGTGAGTGCGCTAATAGTTTTGTTTAGGAAGTGCATTCCGCGGTCACTCATGAGAATTTTTGGACATCCAAATCGTGTCAGGATGTTGTCAAACAAAAATTTCATAGTCGTGGCCACTGTACAGTCCTTAACTAGCTGTGCTTCCACCCATCACATCAGGTACTCAGTCATGGTGATGATGTAGTGCGCACCCATTTTCCCCTTAGGCTTTATCGTCCCTACAAAGTCTATTGCCCGTTTTTCAAATGGGTGCGGTGTCATCTGTGGATTGAGTGGCATCGCATCCCTTCGCAATGGTTTCCTAGTCCATTGACATATGTCACAGGCACGACAGTATGCTTTCGAGTCTTGATATAGGGTTGGCCACCATAGTCCGGCGCGAAGAATCTTCTGTGTGGTTGCCCGTCCCGAATAGTGTCCTCTCGCAACCCCCCCATGTGCTTCTGCAAGGATCTATCCTCGTTCAAATTCTGGTACATATCTTCGTAATATCTCGTCATTCCCAATTTTATAAAGGTGCCTAGTGATGACAAAAAACATTCCCGCTCGTATCACCAATTCTTTCTTCTGCTAGACTGAATATCCCTGTGGTGTGGTCCCTGTGGTTAACAAATGGATGATATCTTCGAAGTGGCCATTCCTGAGCCGCACTGCATAGAGTTGTGCATTAGGTAGTCCTTCCTCTAAATTTGTTGGCTCCTCGCCGGTCTCAATTCGTGACAGATGATTTGGTCTTGCATTTAAGCGTCTTGGTTTTACGATGACCTCGATGTCATACTCTTGAAAAACGAGCAGCCATCGGCATATGTGCCCCCCCAACAAAGGCTTATTCACTAAGTATTTTAGAGCGAAATGATTAGTATACATATTAAAGTGCCCACCCAGCAGATAGTGGCAGTATTTCTGAAGTGCGTATACCATCGCCAATCCTTTGCGCTTGGTAGTAGAATAGCTCTTTTCAGCTTTGGACAGCCACCGGCTTGCGAACGTGATCGGGTGATCGACACCTTCCACACCTTCCTGTGTAAGTACAATGCCCAACACGATACACGACGCATCAACATGTACATGAAATTCAATGTCCCATTTCGGAAAGACCAGAATGGGATCGGATGCCATTTTTATCTTGAGAACCTCTAGACTTTTCTTACATTCCTCATTCCAACAATATGTAGTGTCCTTTTCAACAACTATTCCATTGGTGCCATATTTTGTGCGTAGCTCTTAATGAACTTCTGTTAGTAACCATTGTGTCCCAATGTGGCACGCAATTGTTTGACACTTAACGGTGCTTCCATATTGAGTATGACAACAATCTTCGCGGGATCCACCATCAGGCCTTGTCTACAAACCACATGGCCAAGAAAATTTCCAAAGCGGATGAGGAAGGTGCACTTCTTAAGATTCAATGAAATTTGGTGCCGTCGGCAAGTATCCAACATCAACTGTAAGCTCACTATATGTTTCTTTACTAGCCCAAATACAGTCCAATCATCAAAATAAACCTCCAAAAACTTATGGATGAATTCCTTGAATGCGGCCACTACTATGCATGAAAATATCGCTGGCGCATTCTTCAACCCAAAGGGCATAATAGTGTACTGAAAACATCCCCATTCAATCGTGAAGGTTGTCTTGCTTCTATCTTCCAGTGTGATCTTGATCTGATGGTACCCTAAGAACCCATCCGTGAATGAGTACGCTTCCTGTCCACCAACATTCTCTAGGACTTCATCTGTAAATGGAGTCGGGAATGGATCATGAGCACAGGCATCATTCAACTTTTGGAGGACCACGTAGATTCGAATTTCACCCTTCGTTTTTTTCTCCTACACTATCATAGGACTCACCTAGTCAAACTCTTTCACTGGTTCAATAATTCCTGCTGCCAGCATTTTGTCCAATTCTTCGTGGACCTTTTCCTTATACTTCGGATTCAAATGGTAAGGACACTTCATAACTGGCTTCGCGTTCCATTTTAGAGTTATCTTCATCATTCCTAGGTCGCCGAGGATCCCTTTTAACTCCGTGATTTTAGTCAGGAATAAGTCTTGATATTCGTGAAGTAACTCGACGACCTTATCCACCATGGCATCATCCCAATAGTCCCCAAGCGTTGCGTACATCGGCTCCTCATCTGTACCAATATTTACCTGCTTCATTTTCAATGTCACAGTGATGTCGGGGTCCTCGATCGATGGTCCTCGAATTTCGTGACTCCCTTCAGTTTCTGGAATAGAAATATTTCAGGGGTCATCATGCTCATCGTTCGCTTGTACGTTGTAACATTCTAGGGCCTGGCTTAACTGATGAGACCATACTGGTTGAACTATTTCTCATGGTTCCTATGGTATTTTGAAAATGGCAGCTTTCACAACTTGCAGTGCATCATCAACAGTATCCACCCACTGGTCTTCAAATAAGAACATTAACAAAAATCCCTCGCGCAAGATATCCCATTTGCCCATACCATGTCGGAGTTCTGTCTCGGTATACCAGTTTCTTGGGATGACATCCACGGTATGATAAAATAAGTGTACCCATTCAAGGTGGGGCTCTTTTCCATAGGCTTTGGTCCATTTTCTGAGGTGCATGCGTAGGTCATCACGTCCATCGTACTTCTCGGTTATTCATAGTTCCAGCTTCCCAAACCTTCGCTACATCATCCTTCTGCAGTCACGCCAGTTTTTGAAATTTCCTTCATGTGTTCCCCACCAACGCATAGGTGTTGCACACAGTACCCACTTTAATACATCAAACCTTTAATGCTCTGGTACTGTACTCTCAAACTTGTTCAATAATTCATCCATCGCTATTAATCCAACATATGTTGGTAGATCTCGAGCTTGGGTGGTTATGCAACGCAGTGATTTGGTCATCATATTGCAATTTAGCATTGTCACTTCACTCAACTGATTGTGCCATCGTTCATCATCTTCGTCTGAATCCAAAAGGCAAGAATTTGTGCGTTCCCATGAGATCCTGCCATCTGCAGTCAGATTTAGCCAATCCTGGTTTTGCGTGGTTATTTTGTAGATATAATCCAGCTCCTCATCTCCTCCATTGTCGCGCACAGGTTCGGTGTAGCACACCCCTTTGACTGGATTGAGCAGAACTACTACGTGTAGGGACTTTTTCTCAAAAATAACTTTCCCCTTCTTACTATCATCCATAATCTCTATGACCTCAAAGTCCGTCTGTGTGCTCGCATGTTCGATATCCACTATTACCCCTTGCAATCTTCCCATGGGAAAATTTTTTTGTTGATTTACCATGTGTAATTGAATAGGAGACCATTATAATGCGGGCCTGCCCATGTGTTCCCAAGTTTGCTTTGGTAATACGTTTGCATCCGACCCCAGATCTAGGATTACCTGGTCCATCTCATATTCGCCAATTTGTGTTGTCAACCGCATTTCCCTCCCAGTACGCAAAGCATGTTTTCCCATCTCTTGAACTACGCACGGTTCACCCGGTCCTACGCACCTAGCAATCAGCTCTTGTAGTCCTTTAACTACATTATTATCGTGTAGCATCTTCATGCATGTCTCTAAAAAAGTAGTAAGTATAGAAGGATCCATTCTCAGCTCTGGTTGATCCTTACTACCTGAAGTAGAGGCCTCCGTGAATCTCTTCTTAGCTTCGATAAATGTTTCCTTTGCATGCTCCAGGTTAAAGTCAGGTTCCTTCGTGGGAGCCTTGCGAACCCATGTATCATCCTCGGATTTCTTTCCTCTATCTTCCCCTCTGGTTGCACCACTTCTGAGCATCATGTTCACACTGGGGTCTTCCTCGCGCGGTTCGGACCTCATCATTTGGATATTCTGAGTCGGCATAGGCTATGCTACCCTTTTCTCACGTATCTGTGCTATCAATGTGGGACAATCTATCATTTCATGATTGAACTGCTCAAAGTACAAACATGATATTCGAGTTGGGTTGGTACGGTCGCGAGCATAGTGCCGTGGTCCTACACAGTTATAACAGATTAGCTATCCGCAGCTCCTTCCTGGCCCCATTCCCCCTCGTCCTCGACCTTGCCCTTGAAATCTAGCATGCACCATCCCTGCAGCCAGATCAAGGCCTTGTGTCTCCATTTGCATCCCATAGGCAGGAGTTCGGTCCATTAACAATTCATAACTTCGACAGTTTTGCTCATCGTGGCCTACTGAGCTACAAAATTTGCAAAATAGCTGTTGGGGAGTCTATGAAAACTTCTGCAATAGATGACAACTGTCCATTGTGTGCTTTCCTCCCACCTAACAGATCGCGCACCAGAGCTTGGGCGCCACACTTCGCCCTGCCTGTGCCTCTAATATCAATGGCATTGGTCCCCCCTACCAAATTTCTCGCGAATACCAGGTAATGATCCTTATCATGGCCCTGGCCTTTACATTTTATGCACCACACTTCTTCGCGTGCTTCTGGCTGGGGTGCACTTTCCTATTTCAAACTCTGCATCTCCAAGTATAGGTTTTGTAATTGCGCGTGGATCTGTTGGATTCCCAACCCAGGATCCTGTATCGGAGTTTCGTGCAACCTCATTGCTATTTCCAATGCTTCTACCTAGGTTGAAAGCTTCTGCTGTGATAGCACCGTCCTCAGATGTGGTGTCAAAGATGCCACAAACCACGCGTGGTTTTGCGCATCCGTTAGCGTCATATTAGCCTCGCGGATGGTACTCTTCAGTCTCTGATCCAGATCCCACGGGGCTTCGCCTGGAAGCATAGTGACCTCCTTGAATCCGATGATCGACTGCATCTCCAATTTCGGTCGGCTAAATTCTTTGTTTAATGCAATCTGGATTTCTGCTATTCCAGCATTCAGATGATCATTCAAGTGCTTGATATACCATGTCAGCACGCGATCCTACAGTGCACTTACCAATGTGGCCTTCTTAATGTTATCATTCATAACTCCGTGTGCTTCCCACACTGCTCTCACCACGAACCAAAATTGATCTGGATATTTGATACCTACTCCTCTGAATACATGCAACTTGATCACACTCGCCATGCTAAACTGCTGGTTTGATGGAGGTGGTGTGGGCGAAGATGGGGGTGAAGGAGGTGACGCAAGTGGTGGTGTTAGCGGAGATGATAGCTGCGGGATGTGTTGCCTTATCAAACTGACCGCACTCCTTGGAGATGCCCAAGTGCGCTCTTCCTCGCCCACTCACAAAGGTGAAACTAAAGGATTGTTTCCTAACACTTTGATACCTTTTTCGGCCCTTCCGCTCCGTGCGTTCCACTCATTAATGAAGTCGCATCACTCATTCTTCACACAATAGCATCTTAATCCAGGTATTCAACGATTTTATGTACTTACCTCGTGGTCACTTGAGAAAACGTCTTTCTGCTTCGCTGTAGCTGACAGTCATGTCTATCGCGAATTTAGTGATAAACCTTGTTATTATCCAATCCAGCCAATGATCCATGGCTCGTGCGATCTTATCTTCAAATGCCTCTAGCCTGCGTACCAACTCTGGAGTCCACACTATGGGTTGCTCAAGCTTGAACCTTCCCTGGCTATCTTCTAGCCTTGCGATCCAATCATACAGCTCTGAAGATAAAGATGCAAAGAAGATCTTGTGAATTTCTGTATATATGTAGTGATCCAGCCACGTCTTCTCAGATATCTACAAGGTTTTGTTTTCCTGTACCACGAACTCATGAAGCTTTTGATCCAACCAATCTTCAATCTCTTTCTTCATAGGGTTCTAGTGTTCTGACATTAGACATCCTTTAGGTAGATCCCAGTCCCGGCAACGAAACCATTTGTTGGCTTATTGGGGCCTGACCTAGGTTCAGAAGTGTTTTAGCCAAACAAATCCCACACTACCAGCCCTTTCAGCAACAATCCGTGAAGCGCAGACTGAAGTCTCACCTGAGGTAGTATTGGAGGGTGCTGGAACCAGGTTTCCGCACCCTAGGGATGTCTTGATGAGGTCTAGAGTGGTCGCAAACTGATCTGCGCACTCGTGCTACACTGCATAGCTGTCTGGCCCTCATGTAGCTCTGTGACGAGGCACTTCCTAGATTCCTTATTATTAATGCGGTTATTATGGATCTAATCTAATTCTTAGAGTCTTAATCAAGCATTCAATAATTAGACCCAGCGTACGCAACCATAAATATCAAGATATGCATAAAACCATAACATAAGAATAACATACAGATCTGTGACTAGATGCACAATAATTCAGAAACAATTATCTTTATTAATCTTCTGTTTCAGTACAATCTAATTCCACCATGCACACTCAGCTATAGGGGTCCGTTCACATAACTGCGGAATCTACCAGGCCTCTGCGCACATAGCTGCAAAGCCTACACTAACTACTATCGACCTCGACACGGACTTACAGACTCAGAGCAATCTAGTCTTTACAAACCCATAACACTTTTTTATATTCTCCTAAAGCTACCTTCTACCCTTAAAGCCTCACTCTATTTATACATTCCCATGGTCCGCGGACCATGGGCAGGCCAACTTTCTTTATATTTTCTTACATTATTTTCAGGTAGACAACCTTTTGACTTGACCCATTACAATTCGCGCTCTGTGCACTTCGCGAAACTTTTACAACATCAATAACCAAATTTGTGGGCTTTAAGCCCCAAAACCATTACACGGGGGATCCGCTGCCCAACAATTGGTAAGGCAAAAAGGCATGACCAAAAATTCATAATGGCCCTCATGAGTTCTAAATGATGTCTTTAGAATGTTTTCAGTCTTCACTCTGATTTGATGATACACTAAACGAAGGTCAACCTTGGTGAAGTAAATTGCTCCATGCAATTCATCCAGTAATTCATTAGTGACCGAAATGGAAAATTTATGTTTAATAGTGAACTTATTGAGCTCCCTATTATCCGAAAAAATGTGCCATGATCCATCCTTCTTGTGCACTAATACTACTGGAGTAGAGAAAGAACTTTGACTAGGTTGAATTATACTGGCCTCTAGCATTTATGCAACCATACGTTCAATTTAACACTTTTGGGGTTAGGGATATTTGTAAGGCCTAATGTTTGGAGGAACACTTCCTGGAATGAAATGAATAGCATGATCATGATAAAAAATATATAGGATGACTTTGGGAGTCTCAAATACCTTGGAATTGTTGTCCAAGACTTTTTGGAGATCTGGAGAAAAATATGATTTCGACATGGGAACCTCTAGCGAGCATAATTGTGAAAATATGCCACGTTGTTCTTCCTTTATAATCTTTGTCATGTCGTTAGAGCTGATTATCTTGCTCGGTTTCCCTGCAATGCCCCTTAATTCAACTTCCTTTCCTTCTTAAATAAATTTCAAGAATTTTTTTTAAAAATTAAAAGCTATCATACCCAAATATTGTAGCCATTGGACTCTTACTACAACATCAGCACCACCCATTGGAATGGAAAGAATTGGACTATTCAACACATATTCTCCCATGGATAGATTGATATTATGGCACTTTCAAGAGAAATTTATGGTTCTTCTATTTGAAACCATCACTTGACACTCTGGTGCTGGATATAGGAAGCAATTCAATTCCTTCTCTATCTTACAATGAATAAAATTATGGGTACTGCCCAAATCAATCAAAACTATTACCTTTTTCTTCTTGATATGTCCTTCTATCTTGATAGTTTAAGGAGTGGTTATTATAGCCAATGCATTACAATATGGTGGGATTCATTTCTTCTTTCTCTAAGATTTTTTCCTGGAGTGTATCCTCTTCTTCTGATGTTTCTTGTTCCTTTTATTCTTCCCCTTCACAATCTATGTAAAATAATTTCTTCTTAGCACACTTATGACCTTTAGTGTATTTTCTATCACAACTATGAGAAAGTCATTTTGCACTTTTTTCTTCCAATTATTTTGGATTCAAACGTGTAGGTTGTGGAAGGCTAGGGGAAACAACACATCCATATTTATATTTGTGATTGCTAGGCTTTCTTATTGCCATAATTTGTTTTTTCAATTTTTCTTGCCAACCTGAATGCCTTATCCAATGATTCAGGTACCCAAATGCGAACCTGATGTTGGAAGTTATCCTTTAATGTCCCTATGCACACATCAATCCTATTCTCCTCTAGAATATCTTTTACCTTTATATTCAATTTTTTGAAGTCCTCAATGTGCTCCACCATTGGACCTTTTTGTTTGACATTTATCAATTGGCTAAAAAAAGTGTTTCTTTTTGTATCCTCATAATGTGCTACGATTTATTTCGTAAAAATTACCCAAGTGACAATTTTTTATGAGAGAAAAGCCATCGATACCATACAAACTGATTGGGTTCCAAATATAAAGTTGCAATGCATACCTTTTTTGTCTTTTACACATTATGGAGATCGAAATATTGCTCCATTTGTAGTGACCAAGTTACGGCATCCTTGCCATCAAACTTCCTCATATCGATCTTTGGAACATGGTGAGTCTTCAATCTAACATTAGATTCTATGAAATCATGATTAGCATTTATTTTTGTCTCATCTTTAATTTTTTTTACTACCCTTTCACCATTAGTAAGCATTTCTTGTAGCAACTTGATCAAATCTATCTTCAAATATTCAATGTTTCCTTTAAGTTTTGCTTCTATACCATCCATCATAGCTTCCATGCCATCCATCTTAGCTTCCATTCCATCCATCTTAGGTTCCACGACATTCATATTAGCTTCCATGCCATTCTTTAAACCATCCATCTTAGCTTGCATGCCTTTATTTAAACCATCCATCTTATCTTCTGTTACTTTTTGTGAGAGTGAAATTTGTTGCACTTGGTCTCGTAATTTTGATATATCATGTTCCATTTCTTCCTCTTCTTCATGAGTCATGCTAGATATATCAGGTTTCTTACTAGGTGTTTCATTTTCTTTTTTGGGGCACCAATTACTGATAATTGTGCTTCACTATGTCCTTTGAATTCTTTTAAACTATTTTTTCAAACAAAACTTATGCAAAATTTTAAAAAGACTACACATCATTTTTGGCTTTCTAGGAGCTCGATATTGAATCGGTTGTATCTCTATCATTGTAGATATCCAAGGTATGAAATTTCATCGTATTGTAGCCCTCTGAGTCTGTGTTCCAACCACATAAGTGTGATCAAGATTGGATTCTCCAAGAAATAGTTAATCCAAATCTCCCATGATGGCCTGATTATACACTAGTTCAGTAGAGCAAAATTGTACGCAGTCCCACGTGTCACTATTTCGATCTTTGGACCTGAAACCAATACATAGAAAACTACAGTCTATCATATTTCTGTAACATCTTATGAAATATTAATATGATTCCCAGAGAGAAGGTTATGACGATTTCCCTTAGGTCACCTATTTGAGATATAATTCGGGAGCCTACAAAAACCCTAACTTCCTTAGATCATATCTTCGAACATATAGCAAGACAAGACCTCAAATGTGTACCCGAGGTTCATCAAGACTTTCTAAAATGGGTATTAATTCTAGCTTCTAAAACATCGTATAAAAAACATTATAGCGAAAATTCCATGATGACCTATTTGAAGTGGTGAAACCCTAGAATCCAAACCTTTGATACCAATTGTTATGCAACCAGTTCACAAAATAAAAGAAATACAGAGAAATGACTTCAAAATTAGCCTCCTCGAGGAGGAAACCTCCTTTAAATTACACAAATGAACAATTCTTGGATGATATAAATGACAAGACCTCCTTTCCATATATAGGAGTCTAAGGGGTCACAATCTAGTCAAAGTCGACATAACAGTAATAATGTAAGGCAACAACAATAACAATAGTGGGCTTATATAGGGTACAATAATAACAATATGGGGAGAACATGGGCACAAAAATAACGATAAGGGGCTACAATGACAATAATAATAAGGGAATACACTAGTATTATAATGGCATAACAAGAAACTATAGGAGAAGGAGAGCCAATTGGAAACTATGGAAAGTCTCTCCATGGAGGTGCTCTAATGTAGGATGCCAGAAAAATCATATGCCTTATACCTCAAAGAACAATGGCTGCAGTTTCAGATAAAATCCCTTGCACAAAGAGGAACTATGACTTTCCAAGACCATAGGAAGTTCATTGACCTCTATGACCAAAGCACCCTGGAGGACAGGCCAAGATATCTGAATTCTACCTACATAACTTGGTCCTAACAGATTTGAATGTGTGGGACCCCAATACGAAAGTAGGGGACTTACAACTCATGGCCTTGGAATCATTGATGAATCATGAGGAGGCCAGAGCTACAGAAGTAAAAAGGTATTGGAAAGAGAAGAAACATAACCCCTTTTCATCAGAGCAGAACAACCCAACTCCATGGCTATCATTAGAACTCACAACCTCATTGCCAATGATCCCCATCTTGCAACAAAAAACCTAACTGCATAAGGACAAGTAGGCACTCATTGTGGGACATGTTGAGATTTCTAGGAGATGAAAACTAGGAAGCCTGCCAAAGGAGGTGGAACACCTTGCCCTACAACCTAAAGATCACAGAGTGCCATTCTCCTGACAGAATGAGGGATGCACTAGAAAGGACCCTAATGTATAAGTAAGCATTGTAGAGACTCAAATTCAACTGGATTAGCTTGAAAGTGAGTCCACCATTACTTTTGGGTATGTTAGAAGGGAAAAAGGAGGAATAAGAAAGAGAGTAGTAGGAGGAGATAGAGAAGCATGTAGGGTTTTATCCACAAGGGGAGAGGACTACAACAGAAGCCTGGAATGTTAGGGAGGCCACCAAATCAATGAAGGACATGGAAATAGATTGAGCTACTCAGAGGATGACCAACACTTTCAATAGGGGGGTGATGATGAGGCTCATGAATGGGTAAATTATATGGACCTGTTGTCGGTCATGCACCCGCCAACATGTCAGGGATCTCCCCGGTAAGAAGTCCCAACTAGATCTTAGACCGTTTCATGTAGGAGTTCTAGTAGTGGCTCGTACGATATCGCCTTTACCGCGGTTGTGAGAAGAGGCATGTAGGATTTCGTTGTTGGTAGCAAGGGTGTGACAAGCGCAACAAGTCAAAGAAAGTGCATGAATGGTTCTAACACATGGAAATTGGGGTGAGTGTGCCCCTTGGAAACGTGTGGATGCATGTGGCTTAGAAGAAATGATCTAGGAGGATCTTGTCATCAGTTTCATAGGTTTAGTTTCCTCATCAACATTCAGTGTCCATCTCACAGGATATGGTTGTTGACATGTGGTTTTCATCAATTCTGCCAGGATATGGTTGTCCACATGTGGTTGTCATCAGTTCCACCAGGATATGGTTGTCGACGTGGGTTGGTCATCCGCCTTCCAGAGTTTTTTTGTTGACAAGGGTTTGTGATCATGTGGGTTTGAATGTCACTTTGTGACAATTGGTTGTAAATGGGTTTTTACTTGATGTAAAGACTAAAACCTAGCCCTTAAAAGCTATGTTTAAAACCATGTATCATTGACCAAAAACCTATTCCTAAACCTATTACTTCAACCCTATGCTGGAAAACACCAAACCTAAGTCTAAAAGCCATAACCCTAAAGTCCTAACCTTCTCGGACTATTTCAAAACAAACCATATTAAAACAACACATTACCAAAACCTAAAGTCTACAACTCTTGGCCTTTGTAAAAAAAACCATAATACATTGAAAATCATATTAATACATTGCAAAACTTATATATCTGTCCCTAACCATAGTAGTAGCCATGTCAGAACATCGGGCCATGTGAGTAGTTGTGGCAGTTAACCCCCAGTCGGGGTTACAAATAGCGGAGTCTAACCACGCGGCAATCCACCTAACCATAACCGCCTCGGGACAAGACATGTGAACAACATCTCACCGCATAGTCAGCATTTGTCCCCGCAGTTTGGTGGACAGTTACAACCATGTGGGTAGCAGTGCTATGTGAACACTGGGTTAACTACAACCACCAACCGTCATGGAAAATGGTCAACGGAACCATCGGAGACCTAACCGTTGGGTAACATGTCTATTCACATGCGCTATCAGTGCTTCTCCACCCGGTTAGCAAACTGCTAATGGTTTCGAGCTATTATAAGGTTGAAAGTGGGCTGTTAATTCAGATTTTGGATATTTTAAATCACACCTAGGCCTAAATGTTATTTAGTGACATAATATGATAAACTAAAACCCTAATTTAACCTGTAAAGTCACCTAGTTCATCCCTAAACTTGGATGAATAAGTTTCAATGTATTTGCAGGGTTATAAAGGCAGTTTTACTAATTGAAGAGGAGGATGAGTGATTTTGACTTTTATGTGTAGATTCTGGAGGATATAGGTTGTTTTGTTTTCAGTGTAACAGGAGGATCCAGAGTCAAAATTGGGAACCGTGATAGGCGTTGGAAAGTTGGTTCAGTGAGATTTCTTGTGACAATGACCATAATTTCCTACATGCACAATTAGTCTGGTCAATTTTCTTTGTAATTGGCCTCCTCAGATTCAATCCTAATAAAGTGGTTGCCCCTCTTGAAAGCAGACCCGGAGACGTAGTCCATCACGGACGAACTCCATAATCATTCTTGCTGTCTGGTATCACTGTGTATTTGTTGTTTTCAATTCTGTTTTGCATCTTGCTTATGTTTATCATCTATCATAAAGCATTTCTTCTCAAGCAGTTCTCATGGTTTAAGCACTTTAAGTTAACATTCAGTTCACTGTTGGCATAATTAATTCTATTTCAGTTTAACATATGATCATTTTAGATCATATAATTTGGTATCAGAGTAGGTTGCGTTTGTAGAATTTGTTAGTGAATGTTAACCAGGTCAAAGTCGCAATGTGGAGAAGGAATCCTTGAGGATATTGATCCAGACATTAGAAAGCGAAGAGTCATTCATAAGTTGACCATGAATGGATATGATGCACGTGAAACACCAGAAACTAATATGAGCGATGAACAGTTTTAGCAAGAATTCTTGACTATGCAGCAGATGTTGGGAGAACGTTATGAAGATAAGAAGGTGAGATATGCAGCTTCTTCTTCAAAGACATCAAAGAAGGACAAAGGTAAAGGGAAGGCTGATAAACCTCCTTCACCT
This sequence comes from Pinus tabuliformis, assembly GCA_031772625.1. Taxonomy (NCBI): domain Eukaryota; kingdom Viridiplantae; phylum Streptophyta; class Pinopsida; order Pinales; family Pinaceae; genus Pinus; species Pinus tabuliformis. The sequence goes on along the minus strand of CM062819.1, from coordinate 1,498,541,541 downwards.
CCATCATCTCCATCATCATCATCTTCTTCTTCTTCTTCCAGTGCAAAATATGAAACATAAAAGAAACCTAAGAAAACATCTCTTTTGAAACTTGACGTCAAATTTGAGTTACCTATTTATGATGGCGAAATGAATCCTGAAAGGCTAGATAACTGGATTAAGAAGTTAGAAGTGTATTGTTGTATTTAGAACATTTCCAACGATAAAACAGAAATTCAGTTAGCTACACTTAGAATGGGGGGAACAACTTTAATCTGGTGGGAAAGTAAAACTTAGATAGATGTAAAGCGGAAAGGTAAAGTCATCTCTTCATGGTCTAAACTTTTAAAATCTCTGAGGAAACAATTCTATCCTTTAGGATACATGCAGCAAGTTGTTATTGATTGGCAACACATGAGGCAAGGTAAAGGGGAGAGTGTTAAGGAGTTTACTCAAGAGTTCAGAAAGAAAGCATTGCCTCTTGGTATTTCATTGGATACACATGAAACTTTATTAAAATACATCAGTTGTTTACATTCATATTTGCAACATTAATTGTTGATGTTTAATCCTGATGATTTTTATGAAATGTGTTTTCAAGCCATACATATTGAATCAGGTGGCAGATCATTCAAGTTTTCACCACAATCATCTAAAGAGTTGGAAATCAAGGATTCCAATGATAGTAAAGGGAAGAACAATTTGAAGAGAAAGAAATCAATGACAAATCAGAAGGAAAGACCTACTTGTTCTCATTGCTAGAGAATCGGTCATGCTGAATCTAAGTGTTGGAAACTTCATCTAGAACTTAACCCCAAAAAGTTCCTTAAGAAGAAGGATGAAAAGAAGGCAATTGCAGCAGCCCAGCAAGATCTAGGTTCCGATTCAGGTGATGGAAGGAGGATAACTGCCATAGTTTCGACAAGTAAAACTTCTGACACTGGTTCAAGTTCGAATACTATTTCATCTTCATCAAACATAAATCCTTCAAATGAGGTTAAAATAGTTGAATTATTTAACATAAGAATAACTTCCAAGCACACAAAGATAGATACAATGTTTGATAGTGGATCACAGGAAAATTTAATATCTAAATATTTAGTTAAGAACTTGGGTTTGGAAACATGAAATCATCCAAGACATTACCCTTTACGATGGCTAAATATATCAACTCAGATAAAAGTCACCAAACAGTGCCGATTAAGATTTTCCATTACAGCTAATTACATTGATGAAGTAGAATTAGATGTTGTTCCAGTAGACATATGTGGAGTTGTCTTAGGAAGTCCTTATCTTTATGGTCGTGATGCAGTATTTTACAGGAGAGAGCATAAATATCACCTTAAGAAAGATGGGGTTGAATTTATTATCAGGGAACATTAAAGTAAAAAGCACTTGAATTTAGTTGTTGCTAATAAGATGAAGCGATTCATAAGTTCAAATAATAGATTTGTAATCATGTGTGTAAAGGAACAACATAATTATCAACAGGATGTTTTTTCATGTTATGAGTCTTAGCTTAAAGATAGTTTGATCAAAGAGGTAGAAACTTTTCCAGTTCTATTTAAAGAAACCAAAAATCTTACTCATAAGGAGGGAATACAACATGAATTACAATTGATGCCTAAAACTCCTCTTCCTAATGTCAGAATGAATCAATTCAGTCCAAGTTTGGAAATTATCAGTTATAGGGATGAAGGTCATTATTGGGGAAAGTCAGTGTTAAATTTCTCTTGTATTGTGTCACCATTTCATGTTTCAAACAGTTTGGAAGCCTCTTTTTAGGTGGAGACGAAGCCCATTTATTTTCATATCAAAGCATTTTCTAAAGCAGTGTCAAAGTATCCAATACATCTAAGGGAAACTTATGCATCAGGGGAAAGTGATAATCAATGGAAACATCATTTAATGAATAAGGAAACAGTGATTCAAACAAATCAACAACCATTTCAATACTTTCAAAATCAAACTAAGTTGCAGTGGTTTTCATATAACAGTTTGATGGGTTTATTGCAGCAATTTGACTTAGTAATCAGGAATCAGGAAGGTATATCAAGTCAAGTAGATGGTTTGATGTCAAAAATGTCTTTGATTGTCTCTATCATTCTGCAATATAGAGTGTTAATACATGTCAATAGTATTGAACAATATCCTGTAGAGATTGTTTTCAAAGATGTGTATGAATCACTAATTCATGGTACTTCAGGGAAAAAGGTCAATTTCCATGTTCATAAGAGGTTGTTTAACCATCTTCGCAAGTTTTACATATTGTAGATGGATGGAAAACTTCACAGATTCAAAGTGTGCCTTGATCAACATCATCAGGGCCGTCACTTTCAGGTGATTGATCGAACTTATTGGTACATCTTTCGAACAATGTGGATAGTGAGGGAGCTCTACCCTCATTTACTATCTCTTTAAGTCAAACATTTATGGTCTAAAAGCTTTCAAGTGGAGAGGATTGATCCAAGAGGATCTTGTCAGGTCAGTTGCACAGGTTCAGTTTCGTTGTCAACATTCAATGTCCAGTGCTTTCAGCTTCGACAATGATGTTTATGGTTTAGGTTGTCCAGTGGTGTTAATGGTTTTCATGGTGTTCGAAGGATATGGTTTTGTACCTGGTCGTCGACATGGGTTTGTCGTCCATCTCGCAGGATATGGTTGTCGACATGTGGTTGTCGTTAGTTCCGCCAGGATATGGTTGTCGACATGTGGTTATCTTCAGTTCTGCCAGGATATGGTTGTCAACGTGGGTTGGTCATCTGCCTTGCACAGTTTGTTTGTCGACAAGGGTTTGTCATCATGTGGGTTTGAATGTCACTTTGTGACAATTGGTTGTAAATGGGTTTTTATTTGATGTAAAGAATAAAACCTAGCCCGAAAAAGCTATGGTGAAAACCATGTATCATTGACATAAAAATTATGCCTAAACCTATTACTTCACCCTATGGTGGAAAAAATCAAAACTAACTCTAAAAACCATAACCCTAAATTCCTAACCTTCTCGGACCATTACAAAACAAACCATATTAAAACAACACATTACCAAAACCTAAAGTCTACAACTCTCAGCCATTGTAAAAGAAACCATAATACATTGAAAATCATATTAATACATTGCAAAACTAATATATTAGTCCCTAACCGCATCAGTAGCCGCGTCGGAACAGTGGGCCATGTGAGTAGTCATGGCAGTTAACTCATAGTCGAGGTTACAAATAGCGGAGTCTAACTATGTGGGAATCCACCTAACTATAACCGCCTTGGGACAAGACATGTGAACAACAACTCACCACGCAGTTAGGGTTTCTCCCCATAGTTTGGTGGACAGTTACAGTCAGGTGGGTAGCAGTGCTATGTGAACGTCGGGTTAGCTGCAACCGCCAACCATCATGACAAACGGTCAGCGGAACCGTCGGAGCCCTAACCACAAGGTAACACATCTGTTATCGGGAAAAGTGTCTATTTAGAACGACTCTATCCCACTAAGGTGTGACAGCTACCTTAGAAACAAACAGAGAAAACTACTTTTGTATTCTTCTTTATGAACTATAAACAAAGAGGAATAGGATGAACGAACCTGTGCCTTGCGCTAGTCCTTTGATCCAATCTCTCTCCTCTTTGACAGCTTCCAGCTACCTGCTCCCTTACTTGCCCAGCGTCACCAAGTACCTGTAAGATCACAGAAGAAGGAAACTATACAAAGACATGGGTTTATACTCATAAATAACTTAGGATCAGATTTAATTTAACCATACAAATGTAACAAGCATCAACGAAACACAAGCATGGAGAAGAAACTCAAATAGTTTTATTGATATACAAGAAGATCCAGGAGGAGTTACAACCGATGATTCCTGACCCAGCATCAACCTCCCAGCAAAGAAGTCCCTTCTTCAACCCCAACAAAGCATAGATCACCCAATTCTCTGATATGTATCTCAAAACCAACAACAATTCCTTACAATGTGCAAAATTCTAGCCTCCAGATCTCTGAGATGAGGGATCCATATATAAATGTATGCAAGGAGGATGAGTCAGCTCATGAATTGATTAGTGGCTTCTCTCTGTCAGTTCTTGCTTCCACTTGGAGATTGAAAGCCTCTTACTCATCCTTGGTCGAATTCAGTGAGGCAAGTGTCATTGGAGAAGATTCTGGAAGCTTCCATTGTCTCTCCACCTCGCGGAATGACACTGCCATTTGTCATTTCCCGCTCAACGCACCCTGGTAGTGCATTTAGGTGCGTTGCAACGCACCTAGCTAGTGGACTTATGTGCTATGCAATGCACTTGGCTAGTGGAGCAGCTAAAATGATCCTGATTTGACTTATTCTTAGCAGTTTCTGGTGGAGAACTTCTGGGAGAAGTTGTAATTTGTTGACCTTGTTCCTTTAGGGGTTGGAACAACACTTTTAGGGACTTAGGAGGCCTTGGTTTATGGACATTTCATGCTTAGAGTTTTAAGGCACAAAAATGTCTATAACAGTTGCCCCCTAAAGTATGAGGCCGTTTATCGGGTGAAATGCTTTATTAGGAGGATCCGAAGTTCTTTCAATGCTGGGAGGAGACCTGTAATAAGATACAATACAATACATTATCTTCATACTGTTTTCATGATCTAGCTAAGGCGGGCATTCCCATGCTCAGCTTTATAAATTCATTTTCATGTACATAGGACAGACAATCGTCTGATGGTAGACTGATGATTCTGATAGAGCCATCATCCTTTTGGTAGGATGATTATCTGTGCTGCAATGCTGTACATTTCAATGTCTTTATTTTCCTGAATATATATCGCAGCCCGAATGGATGAAACTAGATCCGGGGTCTTCAATCTCGTCCGATCTTCACTTGAAGTACAAGTCGATCCATGTGAGAAATGTTTTGAAGTCGAACATGGAAAGACATCGCTTGATTACTAGTCAATGATGTAAATTGTTAACAAGCGCGAGAGGAATCATCGATAATGATAATGATCCTCAAGGTACTGCAGTACAATTCACGTGGTGTGAATAAAGGACTTGGCGTCGAACACCACGCAAAATCTTTCGGTCGAAGGTCATTGATGTATACCTGTCGCCGGAAGTGAGAAACTTTCCATTGAGGCATGCAAGCTTCAAAGTACTGAATGGGGTGTTCCTAGATCAACTTCTTGGATAATGAGCTGATGTCGACAAGAAGTGATCTGTCACAGGAGGGCCTTAATGAATCCCACATCAATGACACGGAATGGAGCAAATGATTTTGATGGAGGTGAAAACGATCTGATGGTATATGGTTCAGGGTGGCGGTCATGAAAGAATGGAGTATAATGTATGGTAGTGGGCGGGACACAGGTGGCCTTTCTGGATGACTTCTCTTGAACATGTCGGCGACACTTATGTGATGGATTGGTAGCATTAACCCCAAATGTGTATGGTATGGCGAGACCATGGCAATGTGACCGGTGAATGAAACAACCCAACCCGACTCGGGCACGGAGTGGAAGTGTCATGTTCAAGAGCGACTTGCTACCAATAAAGATTCTTTGAGTTTTCTTCCCAATTTTTCCCCAGTCATTGCTGACTAGTACCTCTTTATTTTTGTCAAGCTTGAGGAGGATAACATATGCTTGTTCTATAATTTTCCCTTCGGGCAAACCCATCGCTATGTTTTAACGAGCCTAGCGATAGTGAAACTCGTTCTCGTCTAAAGACAAGTTTGTCGCTATTAATCTTTTTAACGAGTTTAACGACAAGGATAACTCGGTCCTTTTCATTTTTAGAGAGTCTGAAAAGGTACGTAAAGATAAATCCAAAATTCCTTTTTCGTCATCTAATTCCTTAAGTCCGAAAAAGTATAAAACAATACAGAAGGGATGAATTTTCGATTAGCTTTAACGAGCCGAACAAAACAAGCGCTCGATGTTTTTGTGCAATAATCCCTCAGGTCCACAAAGATTAAAATCTAGAAGAGGGATAGCACTTCCTGTCGCTTTAACGAGCTGGAAGGCCAAAACTTGGCAATATTTTTATATTTTACGAGTCAGTTGAAAAGAGCTTAAAGAAGACTCGTCTTTTGAGGAACGAGTGATAAAATGGGTAGCAGCTGATTCCAGGTAAGGGTTGGAATTTTCCAATCACGACAGTGTCACAAGGATGGCTAGTGTCACTCTTCGCAGCTGTTCCTCAAAATGGGTAAACAATCAAATGGAGGTGAATGATCGGCCAATGGAAAAGTGGAGGTGATGGTGCAAACACGACCAAGGCTTTAATGGCTGAAATGCTACATTCACAGTGGTTATTTACCGGGGAATAGTTCATTTTTTAACGAGCTTAAACGCGGGTGGAAACATTTGCTCATATCTTATGTTTATTTTTTAACGAGCTTGAACTATGTGCTAAAACTGCTTGATTAATCCAGTCATATGATAAGAATGTCACATATAAAAATGGCAACTTTCAGAGTTTTTCCCCACATCCTTTCTTTATGCAAGTTAGGAAACGACTAATCCAAAAAACAGATAAATAATCGCTCTTTTCTTGCACTCCAAAAGGTTTGCATGCCCCAGGTATAAAACAGAGTTTCAAGGTTACCTCTACTTCACTTTCGCCAAAACATTTGTTTTACCGAGAGAGGCCTACCTCTTACAGGTCACCCAAAGATTGTTCTATTCGCGGCGCAAAAAAAACACTTCTTCGACGATGTCTACCGAGATAAACAAAGGTGAGCGACGATGCCCGCCAACTCACATAACTTTGACAAAAGAATCTTATTCTAGAATAACCCCTCTTCCAATCACGGACGTGGTACAGACTATTCATATTCTCCCGCGGAAACCTACTCTATACCCGAAGTTTTCCTGCCGAAGCAGACCAAGACGCATGCCCCCTGGGTTTCAGTCATATCCCTCCAAATTACTCGCGCTTATCGGGAGGACGGACTAGGGATTGAGACATTTGTTGCGTGAAAAGACCATTTAGGGATGGTATATGACTATTTGCTATGCGTGATCCGGGAAATGAAAGCTGGTCCACGAGCTTGACCACTCTTCCTTCGTGCGGAAAACACATTACTCTAAAGAGTGAGGAGACGATGGCTCCCATGCAATAAATATAGTCTCGTCCAAGGAGTAGGTTATAATCCAAGGGTCCTTGAACTACCATTACGTTCATGCGAATTGTCTTCCCTCTCAATGTTATGGGCACATCGGGAAGGATCTCTAAAGGTCGACTGGTTCCTTTATCAAAGCCTATCAGATTTCTCATCTCAAGCAAAAGCGATGGCGAACCAAGCGCTTTCCAAACAGTAGAGGAAAGGATACTCATAGAAGCCCCCTCATCTATGATGGTACCAGCCATGACCATTCTATATATTTGAACGATAATTCGGAATGGTATGCTTGCTGGTAAATGAGGTCTGCCTAGTTGATTCCAGTCGAAGGAGACAACTAGGTTGCTTGGAGGTGGGACTGAGTAGACGGCCGGGTATGGCTCTGACGAACTTCCTTCCTGCGGTAAAGGAATGGGTAGATTGCCCCCATGTTCGTCGGAGTCTATGTTTATGAAGAGAATTTGGACGGTGTCATCCTTGTTCTCTTCAGTGACTGTATCATCTGAAGATAAAACCTCTGAAGGCAAGACCGGGTCAACTGCCGCCTCGACCTTTTGACTTTCGTCTGGTATGGATTCAGTTGGTTTATCTTCAATGATAGGTGCTTCAGCCAACCACCTGAGCGGGCCAGCTGGATTCTCAACTAGTGACGGACTCGGCAAGAGTTTTTTATATCCAGGAGGAAGTCGTAACGGTGAAACCGGACGATCATCCAAAACTCTTTTAGCTTCGTCTAAGAAGGGACAATGGTGGAGGGCATGATTGCCTTCGCACAGTTTACAAGGAAATCTAGCTTTCCCTTTTTGTCCTGGGGCTTCACTTTCACTAGTTGACGGTGTGCTTTCAACATGATCACCAGAGGTTGATGACACCGGATTGTGCAAACGAGGAGACTAGTCCCTTAGTATCTGGGGGATGCAAGGACAATCTCTGTGAAAGTGGTCTCCTTTGCAAATGACACATGGTGATTTAGGCCTGGTCAGTGCAGTGTGTGGATTTTCGTTAGACGACACTCGTTTTCCCTCACTCGCCTTTGGCTCCTTCTTCTTCTTTTCTTTTTTCTTCTTTTCCTTCTTCTCCTTAGGAACATGGCTTTTAGCTTTACCAGTTCCATCAAGCGAAGAGGAAGGAGGAGAGGAAGAATTAGAGGAAGTAGAAGGCTGGTGGGAAACTCTGGACTCGTCTAATTGCTGATTCGATTGTTCAGGAATGGTGGTGTTCTGAACGACACTGGTTGAGAAGAGCCATACTGGCAAGCCAATTGTCAGTCCTGGAAGCGACAATGTGGCCATATGGGGTGCACCAACATCTCCCCAAGAGGAGAAGGGACTAGGATTTTCACCAAGGGGAATTCCTTGGTTGGTAGGCTCCATTTTCTCAACCCAAGATCAACGTAGGAAAAGGGTATGAATATTCCGTTTAAAATAAATTTTAACACGCTTTGACACAACTTGTTTTTTCAGTTTTTAAGAGTCGAGAAAAAACAAAAGATGACTTTAGTCTCCTTCGATTTTTAATGAGCCTGAAGTGACAAGTGCTCAGATGGACCTTTTCTGTTAAGGAGTCTGAAAAGGAATGAAAGGGACTGCTCTGGAGGTCTAGGTAGAGGGAGTACCAAACCAATCGCAAAACTGCAGAATACTTTTTACGGTACGGCAGTCAATCTTCCCGAATGCTGTGTTCGGTGCATTGCGATTAGTAGGGCAGTCGACACGGCTTCCTATGGATAAAGGATTTAAGCCTATAGGGGTCTCCCAATATATACTCAACGATATGTGGGAGCACAAGTCCGTACTGGCACTTATCATCTAAAAGTGGAGGAATCACCCAACCATCAGTGAGGACAACAGTTACCAGGCTTTACGACGCCGGAATACGTCTCTAGCCTAGACCTCTTAATGTTGTGCGTTAAGTTCCAAAGCGTTGTTAAGTTCATTGGATTTATTTTAAGTTGATATTTCTTATGAAGTTTGCCTTTTGGGATCACCACGAGATGTAGATGTAATTCCTAAAATGCAATCTAAATATGATAAACAAACTTTTATCTCTTTTCAGCAATGAAAATCCTAGCTACTAGGGGAAAAGAAAGACACAATCTTTTCGCAAAGAGCAAAGAGCACACTGTAAATGCACTTTCCTAAATCAAGCCAAACAGACTGCCAATATGCAAATGCACATGCATGTGTTTTGTTTTTCGCTTTCTTAATATTGATGCCTAAAAAGAAAGTTATTGTACAAATCTGAATTTGCTTTCAAGTGACAAACATAAACAAGCTTCTTTTCGAAATCAAAAGGTAGGGATGATTACGACACTTTATGATTTTGAAATAAATACTCGTTTCGACACTAGAAAGTCACAAATTCAAACCAAAGGCAAAAGTAAAAGCATAATCGACTATCGACAGCAAATAAACTTTCTCCTATGATCAAAATCGACACTTGCGACAGATCTAAATCAAAGGACGACAGTACGACTATTATACTTTTGCAATAGAAAATTGTAAACGACGCAACAAACACATAAAAACATCTACAGTTTCTTTTGTACAACTGAGGCGGAATATCAGTAAGCAAAAGGGGTTTGAAACAGTGAAATACTGATCACAGGCTGCAAAAATCAGAGACAAAACTGGAAAAAATGAAGCAAAGAACCTCAGCTGCACAAGGCTAGGCTGATCAGCGCACCTGTTACACAGAGAAACTGCATTGCAGCGCAGGTAGCCCTCTCGGGAAGTGCGTTGAAATGTAGAACCTCTTCATAGAGCCTGCGCTAGGGCAGAAACGAGAATTCTATCCAGGTTCTGGGTCACGGTTTGCAGTTTAATCTATGGTTTTTTGCTGAGTAAAAGCAATCAGTAATACACAATCAGAGGTAGATCTAAGGGGGTTCTAAGAGCTATCACAAGGGCAATCAGTTGGTCTATGAATCAGCTGTTCAAATCATAAACAAATCCAGTGAATGGATCGAAGCAGCAGATGTCTACTTTTCATTTGTTAATGGCAAATGCAGTTCGATTGCTGCTTCTAAGCTTATGAAATAAACAACAAGAGAAACACAAACAAACTAACTAGACACGATCCCCAGCGGAGTCGCCATTTTGTTATCGGGAAAAGTGTCTATTTAGAACGACTCTATCCCACTAAGGTGTGACAGCTACCTTAGAAACAAACAGAGAAAACTACTTTTGTATTCTTCTTTATGAACTATAAACAAAGAGGAATAGGATGAACCAACCTGTGTCTTGCGCTAGTCCTTTGATCCAATCTCTCTCCTCTTTGACAGCTTCCAGCTACCTGCTCCCTTACTTGCCCAGCTTCACCAAGTACCTGTAAGATCATAGAAGAAGGAAACTATACAAATACATGGGTTTATACTCATAAATAACTTAGGATCATATTTAAGTTAACCATACAAATGTAACAAGCATCAATGAAACACAAGAATGGAGAAGAAACTCAAATAGTTTTATTGATATACAAGAAGATCCAGGAGGAGTTACAACCGATGATTCCTGACCAATCATCAACCTCCCAGCAAAGAAGTCCCTTCTTCAACCCCAACAAAGCATAGATCACCCAATTCTCTGATATGTATCTCAAAACCAACAACAATTCCTTACAATGTGCAAAATTCCAGCCTCCGGATCTCTGAGATGACGGATCCATATATAGATGTATGCAAGGAGGATGAGTCAGCTCATGAATTGATTAGTGGCTTCTCTCTGTCAGCTCTTGCTTCCACTTGGAGACTGAAAGCCTCTTACTCATCCTTGGTCGAATTCAGTGAGGCAAGTGTCATTGGAGAAGATTCTGGAAGCTTCCATTGTCTCTCCACCTCGCGGAATGACATTGCCATTTGTCATTTCCCGCTCAACGCACCCTGGTAGTGCATTTAGGTGTGTTGCAACGCACCTATCTAGTGGACTTAGGTGCTATGCAACGCACTTGGCTAGTGGAGCAGCTGAAATGATCCTGATTTGACTTATTCTGAGCAGCTTCTGGTGGAGAACTTCTGGGAGAAGCTGTAATTTGTTGACCTTGTTCCTTTAGGGGTTGGAACAACACTTTTAGGGACTTAGGAGCCCTTGGTTTATGGAAATTTCATGCTTAGAGCTGTAAGGCACAAAAATGTCTATAACAACATCTGTTCACATGCACTATGAGTGCTCCTCCACCTGGTGTTTCTGGGAAAACTAGTGTCTTTTCGATCTGATAGCCCTCTAGGATTGGAAGCTATCCTAGCAAACAAACAATCAAAGAAATTTGGGATTTCTTCTATCTATGATAGATAAGAGAGAAGCAAAGGAAGTAACCTGAATCTTTTGCTTGACTCCTTGCTTGATTTCTCTCCCCCTTGACAGAGCTTGCAACTCCTCTTCGTACTTAACCACTTAGAGAGTACCTGTAGAAACACAGTAACAAAGAACTATCAAAGCATCTCAATCTATTATATAATAAGCATTGCAGAATCAGAAATACAGTGAACATACAATGGCATTCACAAATAACAACATTCACAAATACACAATTGTATGGAGGAAAACTCAAAGAACTTTATTAAATATAAGGGAGAATTACAACCTAGCTATCTAATCCAGCATCATCATTCCAGCAACAAAAACCTCTTCACCTCATGAAAAGTAAGATCACCCGACAATACAATGCTCTTTCTTAGATACAAACTATCAGCACTTCCTTGCAAATTACAAAATTCCAGTGCCTAGATCTCTCAGCTGAGCGATCCATTTATAGATGTATGCAAGGGTGTGAATCATCTCTGGGTTTTTGATTAGTGTCATTACACTTGTTGTTTTTGGTTCCACTTGGAGATTCCTTGGATCTCTTACTCATCACTGGGCGAATTCATAGAGGCAAGTGTCATAGGAGAAGTTTCTAGAAGATTCCATGAGCATCCACTTAGCAAATTGTCTCAGACATTTGTCCATTCTCGCTCATTGCATCCCACAGAAGGCCTCTTCAGTATGCATCACACCTAGCTAGTGTAGGAGTCAATATGAATGGCACCCTAACAGTGGAGCAGTCAGTATGGTCCAGTTTTGGCCAGTTATGAGTAGTTTTTCAGGTGGAACTTTTTGGGAATGATGTAATCAATTGACCATGATTCTTTAGGGTATGAAACAAGATTTTTAGGGGTGAAAGAGCCCTAGTTTATCGACATATAAAATTGGGGTTGAAGTGCCAAAATATGTTTATAACAGTTGCCCCGTAAAGCATGAAGTCGTAAATCTTTTGATGTCAGGTGAAATGCTTTATCATGAGGATCTGAGGTATTCAAACCGGAAGGTGACCTGTATAAGATACAATACAATACATCATCATCATATTATTTTCATGATCTAGTTGAGGTGGGCATTCCCATTCTTAGCTTTATAAATTCATTTTCATGTACATAGAACAGATAATTGTCTGCAGTTGCAGAATGGTGATTCTTTATATGTAGAGTCATCATCCCTGGCTTGGATGACCATCTATGTAGCTTCTATGTACATTTGATGTCTTTATATTCATGAATATATCCCAGCCCAGATGGATGAAACTAGATCCGAGGTTTTCAAACTCATTCAATCTTCGCCCGATGTACAAGTCGATCCATGTGAAAAGATGTCTTGAAGTCGAACATGGAAAGACATCGCCTAATTACCAGCCAATAATGTAAGTTGTTAACAGATGTGAGAGGAATCACCGATAATGATAATGACCCTCAAGGTACTACAGTACAATTCATGTGGTGTGAATATATGATCTGATGTCGAACACCATGCAAAATCTTTCGGTCGAAGGCCATTGATGTAAACCTGTCGCCGGAAGTGAGAAACTTGCCATTGAGGCATGCAAGCTTCAAAGTACTAAAAGGGTTGTTTCTAAGTCAACTTCTTGTATAATGAGCTGATGTCAACAAGAAGTGACCCATCATAGGAGGGCCTTAATGTGTCCCACATCTACGACACAAAATGAAGCAAATTATTCTCTGGAGGTGAAAATGATCTGACAACACAAGGTTTAGGAATGGTGGTCATGAAAAATGGAGGGTGAAGGTATTGCAGTGGATGAGGCATTAGCTGGATGGTGAATTCTGTAAATGACTTCTCTTGAACATATCGGCGACACTGAGATGGATTGGCAGCGCGGACCACAAAAAATGGATGGTGTGGAGGACCAATGGTGATATGACCGGTGAATGGAATAACCCAACCTGACTCAATCATGGTGATGGATTGAAAGTGTAATGTTCAAGAGCGACTTGCTACCAATAGAATTCTTCAAGTTTTCTTCCCTTTTTCCCCAGTCATTGCTGACCAATACCTCTTTATTTTTTTCAAGCTTGAGGAGGATAACATATTCTTGTTCTATAATTTTCCCTTCGAGCAAACCTATCGCTATGTTTTAGCGAGCCTAGTGACAGTGAAACTCATTCTTGTCTGGGTGGACAAGTTTGTCGCTATTGTTTGAACGAGTTTAAAGACAAGGATAACTCGGTCCATTTCATGTTTAGAGAGTTTGAAAAGGGATGAAAAGGAAACTCCAGTAGTTCTTTTTCATAGCATAATCCCCTAAGTCCAAAGGAGGATAAAATAATACAAAAGGGATGACTTTTCGATAACTTTAGCGAGCCAAAAAGACAAGCGCTTGAACTTTTTCATGAGATAATCCCTCAGGTCTGAAAAAGATTAAAATATATAGGAGGGATGGCACTTTCAATTAATTTAACGAGCTAGAAAGGCCAATAGCTCAATAATATTTTCATATTTAACGAGCTTGAAAAGAGTTTAAAGGAGACTCGTTTTTTACGAACAATTGGTGTTTATGGTAGCAACTGGTTCCAAGTAAGCTTGGAACTTCTTAAAACATGGTGATGTGAAGAGGGTGGCTAATAAAACCACTCATCACAGATGTTCCTCAAAAGGGTAAACAATCAAGTGGAAGCGTATGATTGGCGAAAAGGATGGAGGTGATGGTAGGAACACAACCAAGGCTCAAAAGGCTGATATAATGGCAATCACAAACGTTATTTACCGAAGGTGGGTTCATTTTTTAACGAGCTTGAACTTTGGGGGAACATATGCTCAGCGAAGTGCGGGCTCATTTTTAGCAAGCTTGAACCATGCAGAAACTATGCTTGGAGGAGGTGGGTTAATTTTTTAATGAGCTCGAAACTTGTGGAAAGTATGCTCAGATTTTAGTTTTTCATTTTATGTAAGCTAGAATCGACAAAACTAAAAAGCTAGAAAAAGCTAGAAAACTAAGGAACTACTGAGGTTAGGTAGGATGGTTTCGTCCGCGTAGCAGAAAAAAACTTCCTTTGCTTCATCCACAGAATAGACAAAGGTGAATGGTGTGTCAAACAAATCACCTAACCTAAGAAGTTAAAAAGATAAAAAGCTAAAAAAACTAAAAAGCTAAAAAGCTAAAAAGGCTAGAAAATGAGAATGGTCGTTTATAGCTTGCGTAAAAAGGTTTGCATGCCCCAGCATGATAAAAAGGAGAGTCTCTAGTAACCATATGGAAAATTAATATGGTTATGCAGGATGATTTCATCCACGAAATAGACAAAACACTTCCTACACTTCGTCCACAGAATAGACGAAGGTTAAAGGTATCTCAGACCAATCACATAACCTACATGGAAACTTATCTCTATAGTTGGGTTCATCCGCAAAATAGACAAGGGTGCATGCCCCCTAAGCTTCATTACATTCACCAGACTACTCATGGTAATTAGGTGGATGGAATGAAGGTTGAAGAAACATCATGGATATAAAAGGACCATTTAGGGATGATGGTCGACTTGGAGCTGTGCTTGAACCAGGAAATGAAAGCAGGTCAATAGTGAAATTTTTTCCTTAAAACGGGAAACACATCTTTCAGAAGAGCGTTGAAACAATAGCCTCCATGTTATAAACATAGTCACGTCCAAGGAGTAGATTGTAATCTAACGGTCCTGCGACTACCATCACGTTCAAGTGAACGGTTTTCCTTCCCAAAGTTATCGGTAACTTAGGAAGGATCCCTAACGGTCGACTGGTTCCTTTGTTAAAGCCTGAGAAATTCTGTGTAACAGGCATAAGCGATGGCAAACCAAGTGTTCCAAGCAGTTGAGGAAACGGTACTCACTGACGCACCCTAATCCATGATAGTACCTGACACGATCATTTTTCAAACTTGTACTATCATCCGGAAAGGTACATAAGAAGGAAGGTGAGATCTCGCTAGTCGATTCCAATCAAAGGAGGTGACTAGACTACTTGGAGGGGGTACCGAATAAATGGGTGGATTAACTCCTTGTGTAGCGGGAACTGGGGGATTTTCCTCCTGTTGTGAAGGAATGGACATATTTCCCCCAAGTTCATCTAACTCTGAAGTAACAAAAAGAATTTGAACGGTATCGTTCTCACTCTCTTTGGGAAGGATATGATCTTGTGAAGGTAAAACTAGGTCAGCTGCCATCTCGACTTGTTGACTTTGGTTCGGTATGGATTCAGAATATTCACTTTCAATGATAGGTGTTTCGACCGACGGTTGAGTTATGTCAGTCGGATTTTCAACTAGTAAAGGACTTGGGGAGAGTTTCTTGTATCCAAATGGAAGTCTCGGCGGTGAAGTAGGACGGTTATCCAAGGCTCTTTTCTCTTCACCCAAAAAAGTACAACGGGGAAGGGTATGGTTCCCTTCACATAACTCACATGATACTTTGACCTTTCCTTTCTGTCTGTGAACTTCACTATCACTAGTTGATGGTGTATTATCGACATGATCAACAGAGGTTGATGACACCAGTTGGTGTGAACGGGGGGGGCATTCTCTCAAGATCTGAGGAATGCATGGACAATCTTGATGAAAATGGTCTCCTCTACATATTATGCATGGAAATCTGGGTTTAGGAGCTTTAATGTGCGGATTTTCACTAGCTGATGCATCCAAATCTATGGTTGCTTGGTTTCCCCCTTGCTGAATTGGCTTCTTCTTCTTCTCCTTACCTTTCTTCTTCTTCTTAGCCACCTGGTTATTAGCATCACTACTTTCACCAAGCGAAGAGGAAGAAGGGGAGGGAGAAACAAATGAAGAAGAAGGTGAAGGGTCAACTTTAGTATCAACTGGGTGCTGATTCGATTGCTGAGGGATCACGTTATTTTGAACCACAGAGGTTGAGAACAGCCATACTAGCAGGCCAATGGTAAGTCCCAGAAGGGATAATGTGGCCATATGAGGAGCACCAATATTTCCCCAAGAAGTAAAAGGACTAGGATTCCCCTCGAGAGGGATTCCTTGATTGGTGGACTCCATTATCTCAACCTAAGATCAACGAAGGAACAGGGATGTTATTCCGAATTTAATCAATTTTAAAGACGCTTCGACACAGCTTTGCTTTTTCAATTTTTAGGAGTCGAGAAAAAGCTAAAGATGACTCTAGTCCCCTTCGATTTTTAATGAGCCTGAAGTGACAAGTGCTCAGATGGACCTTTTCTTTTAAGTAGTCGAAAAGGAACGAAAGTGACTACTCTGGAAATCTAGATAGAGGGATTACCAAACCAATCGCAAAACTGTAATATACACCTTGGTGATAAATTAAAGAGAAATTACCAAATACTTATGTACAACAGTCAATCTTTCCGAATGCTGTGTTCAGTGCATTTCAATCGATAGGGCGATAGACATGGCTTCCTATTGATAAAGGATATAAGCCTATTATCGTCTCCCAATATATACTCGACGGTACAGGGAGCACAAGTCCATGCTAGCACTTTTTGTATCAAAGAGGAGGAATCACCCAACCTTCGATGAAAACAATAGTTACTAGTATTTATGACGCCGGAACACATCTCTAGCCTAGACCTCTAGATGTGTTGCGTTAGGTTCCAAAGCGTTGTTGAGTTCATTGAAATTTATTTTAGAGTTGATCTTGTTTAGAAGTTTTCCTTTCAATGGTTCACCGCATGGTGTAGATGTCAAATTCCTAAAAATGCAATCTACAATGATAAACAATCGTTGTTTATTTTTAGCAATGAAAATCCTAGCTACTTAAGGAAAGAAGATTCAATTTCTTTCAAACAAAGAGCAAAGAGCGCACACTAAATGCACTTTCCTAAATCATTTTTCACGCATAGTATAAATTTAAATGCAAATGCATGTATTGTTTTTCGTTTCCTTTAATGTGAAAAATGCCAAAAAAGGAAAACTAAGTAGAGCAAAGATCTGGAATATTTTTACTCAAAACGACATTTCGATAAGTTCTTTTCAAAATGGAAAGGAAGAATAAACTTCGCTTTTCAATTTTGAATAGAAAAAACATTCAACACTTCAAATATCAACAAATCAAATCAAATACATGACAAAAATTTCAATCGACTATCTAGAGAAGGAAGACTTCACGACACTTTTCTTTCTTGACACAAAACGACAGTTACGACACTTTTTGTACCAAAACGACAGATCAATTTAAGCAACTTTTTGACAAAGGATTGTAAATGATGGACAAATACATAAAAACATTTACTAATCCTAATCAATGGAGGCTGATCTATCTGATGCAAGGAGGGTTCAGTAATAAGCTACTATTCATAAGCAGCAAATCAACTAAACAAAACTGAAAACAAGGACAAAAAACCCAAATTTCAAGAATGGAAATAGGTTCAGTCAGTCATCACACCTATCCTTCATAGAAACAAGTATGAATCGTACCTGCTACACTCGAGAAGTTCGATGCATACTGGTTGACAGCGACAGACAATACGATGGGCCAGAGAGCATAACTGAAGTGGGTTTTGGCTCAAATTTGCAGCTAATTTCAGTGATTTAAGCTGAGTTATGATGGACAGTAAAGTGCAAAGTACAAAGGTATGATCTTGAGAGGTTAATGAGCTATCAAAAGGGCATCTAGAATGCTTTTAAGTCAGATGTTCAATTCATAAACTAAACTGGATATTGACTGAAGTAGCATTCATCTACTTTGCAATTGCAGAGCAAGAGCAGTTCGAAGGCTATTTGGCTAACTTCAGGCTCCGTCTATACTTTACAAAGCAAACAACAATAAAAAACAAAGAAACTATTCGATCCCCATTGGAGTCACCATTTTGTTTCTGGGAAAACTAGTGTCTTTTTGATCTACTAGCCCTCTAGGATTGGCAGCTATCCTAGCAAACAAACAATCAAAGAAATTTGGGATTTCCTCTATGTATGATACATAAGAGAGAAGCAAAGGAACCAACCTGAATCTTCCGCTTGACTCCTTGCTTGATTTCTCTCCCCCTTGACAGAGCTTGCAACTCCTCTCCATACTTAACCGTTTGGAGGGTACCTGTAGAAACACAATAATAAATAACTATCAAAGCATCTCGATCTATTATATCATAAGAATTGTAGAATCAGAAATACAATGAACATGCAATGGCATTCACAAATAACAACATTCACAAATACACAATTTTATGGAGGAAAACTCAAAGAACTTTATTAAATATAAGGGAGAATTACAACCTAGCTGTCTGATCCAGCACCATCCTCCCAGCATCAAAGCCCTCTTCACCTCATGAAAAGAAATATCACCCAACAATACAATGCTCTTTCTCAGATACAAACTATCAGCACTTCCTTGCAAATTACAAAATTCTAGCCCCTAGATCTCTCAGTTGAGGGATCCATTTATAGATGTATGCAAGGGTGTGAGTCATCTCTGGGTTTTTGATTAGTGTCATTCCACTTGTTGTTTTTGGTTCCACTTGGAGATTTCTTGGATCTCTTATTCATCCTTGGGTGAATTCAGAGAGGCAAGTGTCATAGGAGATGTTTCTAGAAGATTCTATGAGCATCCACTTAGCAAACTATCTCAGACATTTGTCTATTCTCGCTCATCGCACCCCACAGAAGGCCTCTTCAGTATGCATCACACCTGGCTAGCGTAGGGGTCAGTATGCATCGCACCCTGACAGTGGAGCAGTCAGTATGGTCCATTTTTGGCCAGTTATGAGTGGTTTTTTAGGTGGAACTTCTGGGGAATGATGTAATCAGCTGACCATGATCCTTTAGGGTATGAAACAACACTTTTAAGGGTTAAAGAGCCCTAGTTTATTGACATATAAGATTGGGGTTGAAGTGCCCAAATATGTCTATAACACCCAGTTACCAAACTGCTAACGGGTTCGGGCTATTATAAAGTTGAAAGTGGGTTGTTAATTCAGATTTTGGATATTTTAAATCACACCTGGGCCTAAATGTCATTAATTGACATAATATCTTCAACTAAAACCCTAATTTAATTACTAAAGTTAGCCAGTTCATCCCTAAACTTGGATGAAGAAGTTTGAATGTATTTGTAGGGTTATAAAGTGATTTTTCTAATTGAAGATGAGGATGAGTGGTTTTGAATTTTATGTGAAAATTTTGGATGATATAGGCTGCTTTTTTCAGTGTAACAAAAGCATCCGGAGCCAGAATTGGCAATCGTGATAGGCATTGGAAAGTTGGTTTAGAGAGATTTCTTATGAGAATGACCAAAAGTGCCTGTGTGCACAATCAATCTAGTTAATTTGTTTTGTAATCAACCTCCTCAGATTCAATCCTAATAAAGCAGTTGCCCATCTTGAAAGCAGACCAGGAGACATAGTCCATCAGGGACAAATTCCGTAATCGATCTTGTTTTCTGGTATCATTGTGTATTTGTTGTTTTTAGTTCTATTTTTCATCTTTCTTATGTTTATCATCTGTCGTAAACTCTTTCTTCTCAAGCAGTTCTCACAGTTTAAGCACTTTAAGTTAACATTCAGTTCACTGTTAGCATAATCAATTCTATTTTAGTTTAACATACGATCATTTCAAATCATATAATTTGGTACGAGAGTAGGTTGCGTTTGTAGAATTTGTTAGTCAATGTTAACCATGTCAAAGTTGCAACGTGGAGAAGGAATCCTTGAGGAGATTGATCCAGAGATTTGAAAGTGAAGAGTCGTTCATAAGTCGACCATGATAGGATCTGATGCAGGTGAAATGCCATAAACTAAGATGAGAGGTAAACAGTTTCAGCAGGAATTCTTGACCATGCAGCAGATATTGGGAGAACTTTATGAAGATAAGAAGGCGAGACATGCAGCTTCTTCTTCGAAGACATCAAAGAAGGACAAAGGTAAAGGAAAGGCTGATAAACCTTCTTCACCTCCATCATCTCCATCATCATCATCATCTTCTTCTTCTTCTTCTTCCAGTGCATAATCTGAAACAAAAAAGAAACCTAAGAAAGCATCTCTTTTGAAACTTGATGTAAAATTTGAGTTACATATTTATGATGATGAAATGAATCTTGGAAAGCTAGATAACTGGATTAAGCAGTTAAAAGTGTATTGTCATATTTAGAGCATTTCTGACGATTAAATGAAAATTCAGTTAGCTACACTTAGAATGGTGGACCAACTTTAATTTGGTGGGAGAGTAAAATTCAGATAGATGTAAAGTGGAAAGGTAAAGTCATCTCTTCATGGTCTAAGTTTTGAAATGCTCTTAGGAAACAATTCTATCCTTTAGGATACATGTAGCAAGCTGTTATTGGTTGGAAAAACTTGAGGCAAGGTAAAGGGAAGAGCGTTCAAGATTTTATTCTGGAGTTAAGAAAGAAAGCATTGGTGCTTGGTATTTCATTGGATACACATGAAACTTTATTAAAATACATCAGCAGTTTACATTCATATTTGCAGCATACATTACAGATGTTTAATCTTGATGATTTTGATGAAATGTGTGTTCAAGTGATACATATTGAATCAGGTGGTAGACCATTCAAGTTTTCACCGCAATCATCCAAAGAGTTTGAAATCAATGATTCCAATGACAGTAAAGGGAAGAACAATTCGAAGAGAAAGAAATCAGCGATAGCTTAGAAGGAAAGACCAACTTGTTCTCATTGCCATAGAATCGGTCATGGTGAATCTAAGTGTTGGAAACTTAATCCAGAACTTAAGCCCAAAAAGTTCTTTAAGGAGAAGAATGAAAAGAAGGCAATTGCAATAGTGCAGCAAGATCTAGGTTCTGATTCAGGTGATGAAAGGAGGATAACTGTCATAGTTTTGACAGGTAAAACTTCTTACACTGGTTCAAGTTCAAATACTATTGCATCTTCATCAAACATAAATCCTCCAAATGAGGATAAAAGTGTTGAATTATTTAACATAAGGATAACTTCTAAGCACACAAAGATAGATACAATGTTTGAGAGTGGATCACACAAAAATTTAATATCTAAATATTTAGTTAAGAACTTGGGTTTGGAAACACAGAATCATCCAAGACCTTACCATTTAGGATGACTAAATAAATCAACTCAGATAAAAGTCACGAAAAAATGTCGACTAATATTTTCCATTATAGCTAATTACATTAATGAGGTGGAATTAGATGTGGTTCTAGTAGACATATGTGGAGTTGTCTTAGGAAGTCCTCATCTTTATGATTGTGATGCAGTATTTTACAGGAGAGAGCATAAATATCACCTTAAGAAAGATGGGGTTGAATTTATTGTTAGGGCACATCAAAGTAAAAATCACTTGAATTTAGTTGTTGCTAATCAGATGAAGCGATTAATAAGTTCAAATAAGATATTCGTAATCATGTGTGTAAAGGAACAACGTAAGAATCAACAGGATGTTTGCTCAGGTTATGAGTCTTAGCTTAAAGATATTTTGATCAAAGCGGTAGAAACTTTTCCAGCTCTATTTAAGGAAACCAAACATTCTACTCATAAGCAGGAGATACAACATCAATTAAATTTGATGCCTAAAACTCCTCTTCGTAATGTCAGAATGAATCAATCCAGTCCAAGTTTGGAAATTATCAGTTACAAGGATGCTGGTCATTCTTGGGGAAAGTCAGTTTTAAATTTCTGTTGTATTGTGTCACCATTTCATGTTTCAAACAGTTTGGAAGCCTCTTTTCAAGTGGACAGGAAGCCCATTTGTTTTCATATCATAGCCTTTTCTAAAGTGATGTCAAAGTATCTAATACATCTAAGGAAAACTTATGCATCAAGGGAAAGTGCTAATCAATGGAAACATCATTTAATGAATAAGGAAACCGTGATTCAAACAAATCAACAACCATTTCAATACTTTCAAAATCAAACAAAGTTGTAGCAGTTTTCATATAACAATTTGATGGGTTTATTGGAGCAAGTTCACTTAGTAATCAAGAATTAGGAAGGTATAGCAAGTCAAGTAGCTGGTTTGATGTCAAAAATGTCTTTGATTGTCTCTGTCATTCCATAATATAGATTGTTAATACATGTAAATAGTATTGAACAATATCCTATAGAGACTGTTTTCAAAGATGTTTATGAATCACTAATTCATGGTACTTCAGGAAAAAATGTCAATTTCCATGTTCATAATAAGTTATTTAACGATCTTCAGAAGTTGTACATACCACAGATGGATGGAACAGTTCACAGATTCAAAGTGTGCCATGATCAACATCATCATGGTCATAAATTTCAGGTGATTGATCGAATGTATTGGTACATCTTCCAGACAAGGTGGAGAGTGAGGGAGCTCTACCCTCATTTACTATCTATTTAAGTCAAACTTTTGTGGTCCAAAAGCTTTCAAGTGGAGAGGATTGTTCCAGGAGGATGTTGTCAGATCAGGTGCACAGGTTCAGTTTCATCATCAGCATTTAGTGTCTAGTGTCTTCAGCTTCAACACTGAGGTTTATGGTACAGGTTGTACAGTGATGTCAATGGTTTTCATGGTGTTTGAATGATATGGTTTTGTACCTGGTCATCGACATGGGTTTGTTGTTCATCTCGTAGGATATGGTTGTCGACAGGTGGTTGTTGTTAGTTCTGCTAGGATATGGTTGTCTACATCTGGTTGTCGACGTGGGTTGGTCATCCACCTTGCAGAGTTTGTTTGTCAACAAGGGTTTGTCGTCATGTGGGTTTGAATGTCACTTTGTGACAATTGGTTGTAAAGGGGTTTTTATTTGATGTAAAGACTAAAACCTAGCCCTAAAAATATATGGTGAAAACCATGTATCATTGACCTAAAACCTATGCCTAAACCTATTACTTCAACCCTATGGTGGAAAACATCAAACCTAAGTCTAAAAACCATAACCCTAAAGTCCTAACCTTCTCGGACTATTACAAAATAAACCATATTAAAACAACACATTACCAAAACCTAAAGTCTACAACTCTCGACCTTTGTAAAAAAAAACCATTATACATTGAAAATCATATTAATACATTGCAAAACTTATATATCAGTCCCTGACCACAACAGTAGCCGCGTCAGAACAGCCGGCCACGTGAGCAGTCATGGCAATTAACTCGCAGTCGGGGTTACAAAAAACTGTGTCTAACCGCACCAGAATCCACCTAACTGTAACCACCTCGGGATAAGACATGTTAACAACATCTCACTGCATAGTTAGGGTTTGTCCCCGTAGTTTTGGTGGACAGTTATGGTCATGCGGGTAGCAGTGCTCTGTGAACTTTAGGTTAGCCGCAACTGCCAATCGTCATGGCAAACAGTCAATGGAACCGCCAGAGCCCTAACCCTACGGTAACACATCTGTTCACATGCGCTGTCAATGCTCCTCTACCTAGTTAGAAAACTGCTAATGGTTTTGGGCTATTATAAGGTTGAAATTTGGTTGTTAATTTGGATTTTCAATACTTTAAATCACACCTAGGCCTAAATGTCATTAATTGTCATAATATCTTCAACTAAAACCCTAATTTAACGCCTAAAATCAACAATTTCATCCCTAAAATTGGATTAAGAAGTTCAAATGTATTTGCAGGGTTATAAAGGCAATTTTGCTCATTGAAGATGAGGATGAGTGGTTTTGAGTTTTATGTGTAGATTTTGGAGGATATAGACTATTTTGTTTTCAGTGTAACAGGAGCAGTCGGAGTCAGAATTGGAAACCGTGATAGGATTTGGAAAGCTCTTTCATAGATATTTCTTGTGATAGTGACCATAAGTTCTTGTGTGCACAATCAATTTGGTAAATTTGTTGTGTAATCGGCCTCCTCAGATTAAACCCTAATAAAGTGGTCGCCCATCTTGAAAGCGGACCTAGAGTCGTAGTCCATTAGGGACGAACTCCATAATCAATCTTGGTGTCTGGTATCGCTGTGTATTTTCTCTTTGCACTTTTTTTTTCATCTTGTTTATGTTTATCATCTATCGTAAATTCTTTCTTCTCAAGCAGTTCTCATGATTTAAGCACTTTAAGTTAACATTCAGTTATCTGTTGGCATAATCAATTCTATTTCAGTTTAACATATGATCATTTCAGATCAAGGGAACACACGAGTAAAGATACATCACAAACTGGAAGGTAGGTTATCCAACAATGCAAAGTGATGGTTAAACCAAAAGCACATCTTAGTAATATTGATACATACATACACAAAAAGAGTCTTTACATACATGTGTAATGAAACAACCACATATATCATTAGAGTAACCAAGATAATTGAAATACAATAACAACATATGGGTGAAACATGTCGGCTCTGTTATTTTAACAAGGAAAAGTTCCAATCATACAGTACAACCATGATCAACCACTAGTCTCGATAACAGAACATTACAGTCATTGTCACCTGCTCCTCCAAAGAGATGTACTAGCTCTGCACTAGGGATAAGTCGAGGCTTGTTACAATACTCTCCAATCTTTCTCTAAGATACTCCTATCAGAAGCTTGGGTACCCAAAATCCCTTACAATGAGTTATGAGGTTCTATAAATAGAAAAGGGTGGGCTGACCCTTGACATTCCCCTTT
This sequence comes from Pinus tabuliformis, assembly GCA_031772625.1. Classification (NCBI taxonomy): domain Eukaryota; kingdom Viridiplantae; phylum Streptophyta; class Pinopsida; order Pinales; family Pinaceae; genus Pinus; species Pinus tabuliformis. Next base: position 1,498,516,677 of record CM062819.1, on the reverse strand, counting down.
GTGACTCTTCACCTACTACATGACTATTACATTCAACTATCGACACTTGGACTTTCACTTTACAAGATGTTACATACAATCTATACATGTACCCATGTGAGATAAAATAGGCTTGAGCAAGCCATGCAAGCTATCACTAAGACTTAGAAAGTTGTGGAAAGAGCAACTTTTCGACGTCCTGATGATGATCGATGGTGGGGAACTGATGCCAAGCTTGGTCATCCTTGATGGTGTCTGCACACTCAATGGTGACATCCTGTTGTAAGTGAACTCTTGCCTCCGTTGCATCCGGGTACACTGATATGGCTCCCCCATCCAACTCATCTGATAACATGCGCATCATCGTCTTGTGTGCAGCTCGACCAACAACATACTGATGCATAGTGTTTGTGTTGATCTCCAAGTGTGTGTTGGTGATTGTGCGCATCAACGTGTCAACATACATGTTCATGTGTAGTGTTGTCTTCCGGAGTCATCGCATTTAGGTTTGTTGTAATCGACATTTCAAACCAACCTCTGTGGTTCATCATCAGGAATTAGATCCATGAGTGAATAAGTCAGAACTCGATAGGTTTTAATAGGTACGGCTAGGGTTGGGATGGGAGTGAATGTTAGCCGACAGTTTGGATAATGATATAGTTCATTTAAGTTTTTAATAACTATGTGTATAATTAATTGGTTTATTAAATTTATGATTTTTAATGATTTGTGTTTATTTAATTTATTTGGTAAATGAATTTTATTTAGATTGAGTTATGCTTAAATAACATTCATTTAAGCATAACTCAATCTAAATAAAATTCATTTACCAAATAAATTAAATATACACAAATCATTAAAATCATAAATTTAATAAACTATAATTTCTCATTTAAGCATAACTCAATCTAAATAAAATTCATTTACCAAATAAATTAAATAAACACAAACCATTAAAACCATAAATTTAATAAACCAATTAATTATACACATAGTTATTAAAAACTAAAATGAACTAGATCATTATCCCAACTGTCGGCTAACATTCACTCCCATTCCAACCCTAGTCGTACCTATTAAAACCTATCAAGTTCTGACTTATTCACTCATGGATCTAATTCCTGATGACAAACCACAGAGGTTGGTTTGAAACATCAATTCCAACAAACCTAAATGCGATGACTCCGGAAGACAACATTACAAAGAATATAGATCGCAGAAGCCTCAAATCAACAATACATGTTCATCTCTAGTCGGACTTGGTTGTTGTCTTCGCCAGGGTGATTGTGCCAATGGGTGGGATCACATGCGCACAATGATATCCATGCTCCTGAACACCCTTGTATGTGATTGATCGTACTTCTCACCCTGTCTGCTCCGTGCCAGCTGCTGGGATGGGTCCATAACCTGTATGGGTGTAGTTTCATTAGTCTGTGCATGTTGCGCCTCTTGCAGTAACTGTTCCTGCTGCAACTCCTTCTCCGTCTGTGCCACTCCTATTCTTCCTTGAGTTGTCACTTCAACACTTGCAACTCATTCTCTGCTTCTCTCTCTACCTTCGCGTGATCCTCTTGTCATGTTGTCACCTCATAATGTCAATCTCTAAAGCTGCTTTCATCGCAAGTGTATCTGCTTGGACTTGAAGCTTTGCTCAACCTTTGTGTTGTCAACAACCTTCCTCTTGCATTGGTCGCATGCACAAGTGGTACCTTCTACTGTTGTTGGTGGTGTTGCTCACTATGATGCCACTAACATTTCATCTTGATATCCTTGTCCATGAACAACTCGATCTCTTCATAGATAGGCAAGTTCATAGACACTTGGTTGACTGCATCACAAGTGCACTTTCAACGGTGTCTTTGACTCTGCTCTCTTGGAAGTCATTGTACCTATGCTGCTGAGAGGCAGATGAACACCTGTGATACCTGGAGACATAGAAAAATTCATGGTAGGAAATCTGTCCGTTGAAAACCAAAAAAAACTTAAGCACTGACATTAAACATACCTACGTGATTGTCTGTGAGGATTGCGCAATTTTCACCGGGAGGCTGGGAGACTGACTGCCAAAACTGTGCAAGGCACAGTCCGGGCTGTCGGGAGGCTAACTGACTACTAGAACTACGCAATGCACAGTCTAGCCTGGCCTACTCAGGACTGAAATTGCACAATGTGCAATTTCAATCAGCAACGACATGCAAACCAGCAAACTGAATTGGAAAGGTTTTCAGGCTAGCAAGGCACTACATCCCAGAATTGCGCAATGCAAGCCTAAATATCAGTGCTAGGCTAGACTTGTTCAATTTCTAGACAGAAGTTAGAGCCTTCACTTCCAGAAATGCGCAATGCTAGTGAGGTAAGGCAAAGTCTAGGCCAAGGCAACCCTGACCTTTCGACAAGCGACTGAAAACATGAGAAGTCTGAATTCATGGTGAAACTAAGTGTAAAAAAGAGTGCGTGATCATGCATGTTAAGAGTAAGTGAAATATTCAGAAAATGAAAAACACGCATGTGTGTGAATCAGGTCACTGCAACGACAATTATCGGTGAAAAAACAATGTCATGCATGCGACAATAGTGAGATGCAAACAAAAAATGCAATTGTGCTTCTATAGGCTAACATACATTAAAATGACAACAAGCACTCATTGAAATCAAGCAAACAACAATTACACAAAGCGAAACACAAAAAGAGACAAAGACATAGTGCAAGACATGACAACCAGACTTACCCTGAAACAACTAAGCTGAAAGTGCCGAAGACTCCTCGATGCGATGTGGGATGTCAGATTTGCAAGATCTATGTGAGGAATGAGCTCTGCAAAGTCCAATTCATAAGTTTTTATAAGATCGATGTTATGATGCACATGCCACAAATATAGGAAAAAGAGACTCTTGGCATGTCAAATACAATAAAAGACAATAAATTTGTAAACCCTTCTTACTAATCACATACATATAACTGGTAGAAGCCTCCATGAAACAAACCCAAATAAATATGCCAACATTATGCCAATAGTAATTGAAAGTTGTTCCATAGAAAAGAGACTTTCGTAAGTTATAGTTAAGAGTTCTAGGTTTTTAGGAAAAACTTACATCCATGAAAATATGGCTCCTTAGAAAACCATGGTGAAGCTATATTCCCAAGGTGAAAAACATAAGAATTTAATAATTGAAAACTCACATGATTTACAGTACCAAGAGCTCCCCACAAGTGCTTCAGAGCTATCTCAACTATATATATTATTACCTTGATTTGCCACAACACACGAATAAGATCAAAGGATCGAAAACATTGCTTCAACAACTACCTTATCAAAGGTTTTATAGGAGGAAGGGCATGTGAGGGAGTGGGAAACCTGTTGTGAAAGATATGGCTCACATTCCAAATCTTGTCAACAATCTATTTGCATACAATAGAGGTATGTCACTTGCATGTAACCTATAGCTTCTAAAAATAGATCCCTAAAATATAGGGATGCCTTTTGCATGCTGCCTTTTGCTATTTCGGGAAAAGAAGCCCATGCATGAAAATTAGCTTTGCTCGGTCCCTGAGGGAACCCGTCAACCTAAAGGCACATGCATTGGTGTGCGACCCTGGGATGATAATTTGTGCAATTTATGGGCTTATGAGAGATGGTTGTCTATCATGCATTGCGTAATTTTCTGGGTTGAGTAGGCCATTGCCTCCCATAATTGCGCAATTTCTAGGCTGAGGCCCAGTACCCTGTCCGATTGCGCAGTTTTCTGAGGGAGGACTTCCTAACTGTTCTGCACAATTTTGAAGCCCAGCACGCTACCGAGCTGATTTGAAAAATTTCTTGAGGGAAGACTGGTTCCCCTCCAAAATTGCACAATTTTCTGGGGGAGTCTCTTAGCCAGCAAAGATTCTAAGTCTGAAATGTCGGTCTGCGGGAGGGAGACAAACAAGCTGACATGCATAGGCCGACAGGCCACTACAACTTAGCTGAAGCTTGTGTGCTTGAAAGTGCAAGACATGTTACTAAGGATGGTTGGTAGGAGGCTCCAAAGTGAAGCTAAGGCAAAATTTTGGAGGATGGTTGTAGCCGATACAACAAGACCTTAATACAACTCTCCAGCTTACTAAAATCAACTTTTCTCATTATTATTTACATGTTTTGTTATTTTTTGCTTAATGGGAAGGGTAAAGATGAGATGTCATGTCTATTGGTATAATGTGCATTGATTGCAGGTTTTGGAGAAAATTTTCGCTAATTAAAGTGCAGGAAGGTGAAGGAGACACACAATAGGGATTTTAGGAGATGGGATCTCCCTCCTTAACTCCTCACTCTCTTGAATATTCCTCCATCAAATCTCATCAGCTCAGAGTTGCAAGCAGCTGAGCCATTAAGATCATTGGAAGCCAAGAAAATGATAGTTGATCTCGAGATTGGGATCCAAGCCTCCCTAAATTTAATGAAGTTGTTGGTAACTTTAGTTGTTCATTAGGATTCAGAATTTTTTTCATTGTAACCAAGAATCATTTTCGAGTTGAAACTTTGTGACCGATCACTCTTGTGAATTTTTTATATTTTAATGAAACTGAGAAGCATTCCCTTGATCCAACACTAAGTTGACTCAGAGGGCTAAAGCTCTTGTGTTAGGGTCCATCCATAGCAACAGAGGATCCTCCTCTTGTATATGTATGCTTAGATTACATTCATAGTAAGCTATTGAACTACTTGTGGTGTTGTTAATTTGGCAGTATTTGTATGATTAATTAGTTTTCCTCCATTTGTGGATAGATAGAACAGTGGTATCATAGTGACAGAAGGCATTCCATAAAAGTTGGTGATAGTTTTTCCTTATCTCTATCTGTTGGGCTCATGACTTGAGGGACATTTTCATACAATAAAAAAACAAATTTCTTGCTTTGTTGAATAAACTAGGGTTTCTTGATGAGTACGTCATTATCTTTAAGTTTCTTAGGATAAGTTGAAAATGTCATTTCTGATCTCTTAGGTCTTGTATTGATTTCAAAACAGTTCCATTCATGAACTTAGCCATTAGATGGTAATAGTTTTGTTTTCTTCCATTTAATGAACCTTTCACAAGTATAGTTGCATTTGTGTATAGATGAAGACAAGAATGTGTGTTTGTGCAGGAGCTTCTACATTGTAGGGAGACCTCATCTCGGTTGCCTCATCCAAACCTTATCCACCCGTGTCACCAAAATCCATGAAAATCTCAATTGAAATTCTTGTTTTGTATGCAAAAATTGTCATTTCCATTGAGCAAATCCAACCATCTTCGAATACTTGCTTAAGATCTCGGTAGTGTTCACCCCCTTCATGCCTTATTCTACCATTATCTACCTTTCAAAAGCTTCATTTCAGCTTCTAAACCACTTCCTAATATTTCGGCCTGTTCCTATAGTAAAACATGGGATCCTGTCGAAGAACTAGGACATCCTATAGTTTTCCTATAGGAAATCTTGTAGCAGCCTGTTTCAAGCCTGAATTGAGAAAAATCATCACCGAAGCTAGAATTAGGCCTCTACTTGACCTCCATGTCATCAAGACCATTCTAACTACTATAGGGATTAATGCACGGGTTTTTGGTGATGGAGATACCCTCAAGGATCTTCTTGGGATCCTTAGCGGACAGTCAGATAAGATGCAGTTGGCCCAAAGATACATACACATGTCCATATTAATGAAATGCGAATTGAAGTAGGAAGAAGGATTTTTACCTTAGGTCTTGGTGTGGTGTTGTTGTAGAGCGCAAAGTAGTGGAGTGGAAGATCCCTCAGCTAGCTCCAATATCAATACCTGCACATAAACAAGACGAGGCATAACATCATAGCATATAACTTCAACAATCAATACATTAATACATAGGGATATCTAACTGCATATATCTAAGCCACTCATAATCATTAACATTGCATAAACATGTAAATGAATCACAATACTAACGCCATGGAGTGGACAACACAATTGTAGGTCTATATTAATGATAGAAAAGAGTGATTACAATCATCGGTTGCATAAGCCTTCCCTTACTCCTCCATCTTGTCTCTCTCTCTCTCTTCTTAACCTCTTGAAGAGTTGATGTCTAATACTAGCTTTGATAGTCAATAGGAAATCGTTTCAAATGTTTCAACCTCTTCCAAAATGCCCCTAGCCTCAAATATATAGCATGAGAGTATAAGCCTTGCCAAATCATACATGAGTTCCTTTAGGCAAAAGAAGAGATGTTTCCATGCTTTTGTTCTCTTTCCCTATTTGTAGGCTCCATTAGGAATAGTAATTCCTCCAAATAGGGCCAATATGGATGTTTCCCCGCTTTTATGAGCTGACATAGGAGTGAATATAGGGATATTTCTTGGTCAACTTGCTCCTTTGACCCATAGAAACTCACTTAAGTTGACTAACACTCTTCCTGAGGCAAGAGATAGAGTTACCCTAGGTACTAACGCACTTGATGCATGGCTAGGAAGCTTTATAAAGTAGGTTGCTAGTTCTTGGAGAGCGTTAGTTGGACAAATAGGCCTGTGAACTTGGTCATTCTTTCAGTCATCTTGCCCTTCTCCTATGAGTTGACGAAGAGGTCATTTTCCTGTATAATAGATGCCCCCTAAAGTGTGAGATGAGAGGTAGAGAGGATGTCTGAAATACTTTATATAACTATCATTTATTCGAAAAGAGAGAGAGAGGATCGGATCTTCAGGAATACGAGAAAGATGATACGACACATATATATAAAGCTTCTAAGATCATGTCCTGAGTCGGGCATTCCCATGCTCAGTAGCCATGTTAGAGTGATTTGTGAAAAAAGAGATATGAAGATTATGTCCACCAATAAGCACAATGCAGGACTTGTGTCATAATAAGATCATTCTAATGAGTTGTCTTTGAAAAACAATATACACAACTTGGGAGAGGAAACACGGTTGAGTGATGTAAGCCTCTACCCAAGGTCTTGATTTCCACTTCACCGTAACAACATAGTTTGATACATGTGAATAAAAGCGTTGAGGTTGAACATGTACGGAATCGTCTAATTACCAGTCAATAATGGAGACTGTTAAAATATGCGAGGATGGCCACCGATAATGGTGATGGTCTCCAAGATGCACAGTAAAATCTAGCAAGTGTGAATAATGTTTTCATCATTGAACACTCATAGAATCTTTTAACCAGGAGCCAATAATGAAAACCCCTGACCAAACACAAGGAATCTTGCCACTGATGTTTGCATGTTCCAAGGAACTAAAGTGTTTCTCGGACTGCTTCCTAGATAGAGTGTTGAAGTCGATAGGAAGAGACTTGTTGAAAGGTAGGAAATAATGTGTCATACATCAGTCAACACAAAATGGGACAAGAATGATTTTTTTTTTAAGAATAGTTTGAGCATTGGGTAAAATCATTAGAGGGCATGATGGAAGGATATGCTTGATGGTTTGATGGAGGAAACAAAAGATAAAGGGTTTCCCTTGAACAATAAAAGGCATGACACATTTTTTTTAACCATGCATCACGATACTCATGAACACCAAAGAGTGTTAGGATACAAAGATGTAAGAACACCGAGGTATATAGGCTAAACTCATAGGATGGTAAGGTTCATATTGAGAGGCTATCACAAAGAAGGTTTTCCTCAGGGAGTGCCATGTTCAAGGGAGCGACTATTGTCAAAAAACTCTTTTCAAAATACTGTCATAAAGAAATTGTGTTGTCCACTTTCCCCATGTGATTAATTTAATGAGTCCAGACAGGTAAGCTTGATGGTCTTTTCATATTTCGAGAGTCTGAAAAGATCATAAAGAGCGACTCCAGGGTGGTCCCTTTGTCATAGTTTTTAATCGGGTGCGACAAAGGTTTAATAGTATACCCGAAAAGCTTCCTTTTCCATAAGTTAGTCTACTAAGTCCGGATAAATAGATAAAACTATGCTCAATAGAAGTTTTCCTCATTTTGTTACGAGTACGAGGAGACGTAGTAAACTTGATATTTGTCGTGAAATTTTAATGAGTCACGCGACGACAAACTCAATAGATCTTCATCAAATTTTAATGAGTCAAATGAAGAAAACTTGAGGTATATTTTTCATTTTAATGAGTGAGGAAAAAGAGGTAAAAGAACTGCTCATTCCTTCTTCATAGATTTAATAAGCCCAAAGAAGGGAAAAACTTGGGGATTTTTCAATTTAAGAGCGAGAAAGAGTCCCAAAAAAGAAAGTGCTCATACCATCATCGTAGGAGTTTAATGAGCCCGATGATGAAAAATCAAGGATTTTTTAGTTCAAGAGCAAGAAAAGATCCCATAAAAGAAAGCGCTCATAATGAATCGAACATGGTCATTTCTGCAATTCAGCCCTGAAAGTCCTTTCATCAAAACATGAGTAATTTTTGACAATATGTCGACATGGCGCCTGATAAATAACATAGGAAATGAACTAATTCTACTTTAATGACTTTAATTAAGATAAGTCATACCTCTAGAGTGACTATAAGGGAGTTTTTGAGCCTCCATTTTCACCATTTGCATCATTTGAGTGCTGTGAGAGTGTTCTAGAGCTAAAGAGAAGCAAATCTTCCACAAACGTTTGCGAGCAATCCAGGCAACCATTAAACTTAACGTTTATTCTAGGTAGATGGAAAAACCCTTATCCTGCATTCTTTAACCTTTTTTAGCTGCATTGGGGGTGGATTTTTAGGATTTGGGGAGGCCCTAGCTCAATAAATGTGACTAACACCCCCCTCTAGGTCTAGAGGGGTGTTAAACACCCTTCATGAGCTAGAGGAGGCATTAGTGCACTTTGGTTTCCCTAAGGAGGAGTGTTAGGGCATGAGGGCAGATTCTCAAACCCCAACCAATGATTTCTCAAGCATTTTTGCCCCATTTGCACTGATTTTTGGGTTGATTTGTGCAAGTTTTGATCCATCATTGCTAGTTTGTGGAGGGAACAAGCCCATGATCGTCAAGAATTAATTATGTGAAATGATCAACCTCACATACTTGAATTGTGCCAATGTGGTTTGATGAAATATGCAAGGCTTGACCTGATGAAAGGTCAGGAAGAGATTTTAAGGTGGATCATTCAACGTTGGGATAAACACTAAGGGGTGTTCAGGATCGGGGGTCATGATCTCTCGATCAACAAAGATGACATCTATTTTCTGACTGGTTTGTCATGTAGAGGTGCACGAGCAAACTTGACCAGGGGAAGGACCAATCCGTGATCCACCTTAGATATGATCTAGGCTTACTGTATTCCTAAGAGTGGACTTGTGAGCAACACCTCCTTATAGAGTGGATCAGATCCAAGTCTATGCAGGCCATATTATGGATGATTGTGCACTTGGTGGGGTCCAAGAGTCCCCATGTTGCAACAAAGGCCCAATTGTTGCTTGCCATTGATTGTGTCTAGCCTCAGATCTTCAACTCGTGTGAGGCAGTTCTTCGTCAGCTGAAGGCGAAGTTGATGGCATGTAAGATTCGAACCCAATAGATTTTTCGGTATGGTACTCTCATTGTATCTCTTATACTTGAGAGGGTGCCCATTATGAGACCGCAGATGAGTGTACGTTGCCTTGATCCGAGGGAGCCCAGGCAAGGATGATGGGCATCTCTCGATCCTCGCACTGGAGGGGGACCCATCTGGCATTTTTCGAAGAAGATTTCTTTGAATGGCTCAGTGGTCAGATCCTGATGATAGATGATTATGCCTATGAGGGCATGGACTTTACAGGCGATCCTGACTTGATATTTCCACCTAGTACCAATTGGGGGCCTCAAGGTAAGAAGGTTTTTTAGAGTACTTTAAAGTATTTTTTAGCTTTTGAATGTTTATGTAATGTTTTTGTTATTATGGGTGAACAAGTACTAACATGAAGCTTTTTCTTGACACAGATGTGGCACCAGTGTGACTTGCAGGCATGCCTCGCCAAGCGAGGTGAGGGGACTGGCTACCTAGAGCTGGTATGGGAGCAGCTGCCAAAGATGGGGATGATTCCCAGAGTCTCTGCGAGGTTCTTAGGAACCTCGAAGGTTTGAGTATGGGTGTTCCCCCCCTTCCCATGAGGGAGATTCTCGCTCACATGCAGCGACACATTGTTGGTGTGCCTGAGTGGTTTTTGGTTCCTCTTCAAAGGATAGCTAGAGTTGTATTGACTTTTCATGAGCAATAGGCTCTTTGAGTAGGCAAATGGCATAGCCAATGGGTGTTTATAGTGAGGCTTAGTAGCCATATTGTACTCAAAACACCGAAGTTTTGGAAAATTTTCTCATGTAAAAGACTGCATTCGATATATATATATATATATATATATATATATATATATATATATATATATATATATATATATATATATATATATATATATATATATATATATATATATATATATATATATATATATATATATATATATATATATATATATATATATATATATTGGTATTTTATGATGTAAACGTTTGTTTTAAGTGTTTTTGTAAATTTTTAACTATGTAACTCTTTATTTTCATACATGTATCTATAATGAATGAGACAAATACCAATCTAGTACATAGTTTTCCAATGAATCAGCAACTGCATTAAATTCTCGAGGAATGTGTTCATATGAAATAAACTCAAATTGACGTTCCAAGAGTCATACCCTTAAATAATGATGTAACAAGATGATGCGATAATGATTTGTGAATTACATAATGACAAGCTGAGAGTCTAACCTGACCACTAGATTGGACATGTCTCCAGATGATGCTTCAGTGAGAAGTGAAATTACAAACATATACTCAGCAATATTATTGGTGGTAGTACCAGGAAAGACTCCCCCGGAACAAAGGAGTTCTGACTCAAGTGTGTAAATGATCGAAGCAGTTGATGCAATGTGTCGTGTGTGATGTCTGACACCATCCGTGTATCCTACGTATGCTAAGGGTAATGATGAAATCTACACGATGAGAAATATGTATGAGACAAATACTCAAAAAATAGCAAAAAAATCCAATCACATCAAAAAGAAGAAAAACTTATAAATACATAGAACTACAAAGCACATGCCTAGTGTAGTACTAGGCATAAGACTTTTTTCAGATAGAGCCTGTTTCAGGGCTCATCGAGTGGGATTCCTTCATAGTCTTGAAGTTCATATGCCCCTTTTGAGAGGGCCTTGGTGATGACATATGGACCGATCCATAAGGGTTGAAGCGTTCTTGCCCCCAAGAAGTCATGTTGTTTATCATAGAGTAAAAAGAGATCATATTCTTGGTAAGATTGAGGCTTGGCCTTTTTGTTGTACTGGGCTTTGACCCGGTTCTTGTGGGCCTCAAGTGCCAATTCAACATCTTGAAGGGTTTCATCCAGTTGATTGAGGTATAGCAGGCAATCTTCTTTGGAAGTGGTGCCATGCAATAGTTCAACAACAAATTTTAGGGAAGGAATCTGACACTCGATAGGTAAAACCACTTCTAGTCCATAAGCTAGTTGGAATGGTGTAAAGCGTGTAGTGGTTTTGACTAAGTTTCGGTATGCCCACAACGCAGCATATAACATTCGATGCCATTGGGTTTTTTGATTCCCTACTTGCCGGTGGATCATGGTCTTTAAGATGCCATTAACAGATTCTACTTGGCCATTAGCTTGGGGGTAGTAGGAGAACTATTGGTCCTGGTGAAAATCGAGCAATGATGTTAACTTACACATCATGTGATTCTAAAAATGAGACCCATGGTCTATAATGATTGTGAGGGGCACATCGAAATGATAGATAACATGATTAAACAGGAATAGTGCCGCGGTTTCTCCATCGACCTAGAAGGTGGGAAGGGATTTGGCCAATTTCATGAAATAGTCCACAACCATAATAATCTAGTTCGGTCCAGTAGAGGAAGTGGGATTCCATGTGACGAATTCGATACCCATTTGGAAAAAGGGCCAACTGAGATAACCAGGTGCAGCAAGGCCGGGGGAGCATGGATTTTCTTTGTAAAAACTTGACAAGGGTGGCACGGTAGGATTATCTTGATACAATCTTTGAACAAGGTTGGCCAATAATAGCCTGCATGTAGAACGTTCTTGGTCGTAGACATGCCAAATAGATGACCGCCACATGCCCTAGCATGAAAGTCATTTAAAATGTGTTCTGCATATTCATGAGTGAGGCAAGGTTGAAGAACTATATCAGCACCATGGTGATATAAAGTATCGTTCAACACTAAATAGTGTCGGGCTTGGTGGTGGATGTGATGACGGTTTCCTGATGATAGTTCAGGTCAGAAACATTCTGCTTGGAGGTAGACAATAATGTCACCGTACCAAGGGTCAGTAGAGTCGATCAAATAGACAGATTCATCTGTTAGAGGATTGTGGGCTATCTCTTTTGGATCGACAATGGCAAGATCCAACAAAAGTTTGGTGAAGACTAAAGATTTTTTTGGCTTGGAAGTGGCAAAAACCAACTCAAATTGTTGCAGGATAACTATCCACTTGGAATATTTTCCACCAATGACTTGACGAGACAAAATGTGTCTCATGGGATTCTCCAAAGCGATGACGGTAGCCTATTGCAGCAGTATGTAATGTTGGAATCGATTGACAACAAAGACAACCGCCAAGGATAGCTTTTCCACATGTGAATATTTGAGTTCGGGCCCTGCCATACCTTTTGATAGATAACAGATCACATCCTCACTCATATCATTGTGAGTTTGGACCAACGCCATTCCAAGAGAAGATGGCGAGGCTGCTAGATATAGGAGAAATCTGCGCCCATAGTTGGGAGCACTAAGTAGTGGGGCTGATATAAGTGCCTTTTTCAAGGCATCAAATGATCATTGGGCTTGATCATCCCACAAGTATGGTACTCCCTTCTTTAGTAGGTGCATAAAGCCTTTTGTCAACTTGGCATAATTTATGATGAACCGTCGTAAGAAGTTTTCTTTCCCTTGCAAACATTGGAGCTGCAAAATGGATCATGGTTTGGGAAATTGAGTAATTACCTTTACCTTATCGGGATCAACCCTAATCCCGTGTTTTGAGACAATGAAACCAAGTAGGCATCCAGACTCGACAAAGAAAACACATTTTTGTGGATTCAGATGTATGTTATAGAACCTGCACCTAAGAAATATTGCTCATAAATGAACTAGGTGCTGAGGTCTCTCTGTGGAATGGGTTGGGAGGTAGTCCAAGAAAGCCTGAACAATATGTATGATATCATGGAATGTGTATTCTGTGGCCTGTTGAAATGTTGCTCCAGTATTCTGTAATCCAAAAGGGAGTTTTTGATATGAAAATATTCCCCAAGGGAAAATGAAGGTGGTTTTGTGTTGGTCGACTGGTTTTATGGCGATCTGGTTGTAACTTGAGAAACCATCCATAAACGAGAAGGATTCGCAACTGGCGTGGTCATCGATTATTTCATCAATGAACGATGCCAGATTATTATCTTTTGGACATGCAGTGTTCAAGTCTCAGTAGTGGATGCAAACACGGATGGTACCCTGTTTCTTATCTATATGAACGAGATTGGAAACCCATTCCGTTAAGGGAATGGGGTAAACAAAACCATCACGTAACAATTTTTCCACTTCAGTCTTGATGGCTATAGTTTGGCAGGGATGGACTGGTCAAAGCCTTTGGTAGGAAATCTTAGCATTGTCATACACCTTGATCTGATGCTTGATAATAGAAGGATCTATAATGGGAATTTCTTGATAGGACCAAGCAAATACATCATGAAATTCCTTAAAAGGGAAGGAGAAGCTTGCAATTTCCTCAGGAGTGCAATCTCCTCCACTCTAGATGTTTTCCACGATGCGTATCCTGACTGAATAATCGATGATTTCCCATGTTCCCTTCCAAGTCCATAGTTTGGAGAGTTGTATAAGGTGAGGCAATGATTTTAGGTGTGTCAAAGGACAAGATCTAAATGGGCATCGTGTTTGAATCACATATCAAAATGTGATGGTGAGAATCCTCCCAAGGTTGCTCTTCCAAACACATGATCTCTCGAATAGCTTCGTCTGAAGGTAGGACTTGATTGAGGAGATTGTTAGAAGGATCATTTATGGGAGAGGAGGTGGTACCGTTGGTCATGACCAAAGTGACTGGAGATTCAGATGCAGATTGAATGGCTTGGTAGGCCAATTCAGCTGGTGACAATGACATTTGTTCTTTGTAAGAGTCAATGTCTAAAGGGGCTGGGAGGATCCAAGGATCAGTTGGTTCATGAGGAATAGATGATACCATAGAGACTGTCTGTGGAACTACAGGCAGTGGGAGAGGAAAAAAACCCATCATGGAAGAACCCTTCAATAGACCGGTACCGATACTGATGTAAGAGTCAGGAATACCACCCACTAAGGGTACAAAGCCACTAGGTAACGGGGAGTAATCTAGGGTGCAAAAGGACAGTTGGTCCACTGTGACTATCCTTCCATCCAATGGAAATAGGATGATACAAAAGATAGTAGACATAATGGCAGTCATGGCATAAGTCCAACTATGACCGAGTAATAGATTATAGTTGAGTTTTTGATCCACGACTTCGATATCCACCATTACTGTTTTCCCACTCAAAGTTATGGGGTAGATGGTAAGGTAACCTTTTGGGATGAAAGTGTGGTTGTCGAAAGCATTAAGGGAATTCGACGGAAGTGAGAGGGTTTGAGAACCCAAAGCAAGTCAACATGAAGCCCACATGATGGAGGTTGAAGCACCTTCGTTAGTGACAGTTTGATGTATCTCTCACCCCTTCAAAAATATTTGAACATGAAATGCAAGATGGTGTGAAAAGGGAGGTTTAAATTTGTCCATGTCAAAAATTGCCAACATGGAATCCTAAGGGTCGACCCCACCAATTTTTGGAAGCAGAGCTTTCCTTTGTGCTAGAAAGGTTTGCAATACTTCGAGCACTGACATAGCTAATGGTGCTTGCGCCAAATCTTCTACAATACTGTAGTTCTAGGTAGCAAGTGCAGATGTATTATTCATTGTGCGATGAAGTGCCCCTTTTGTGGGGGAAATCACAAGATCAATAGTCGAACTTTCGATATGAAGATCAGTAGGTGGTGGTGGGTTTGTGTCTCAGGAGGATTCCTTAGCATGGGTGACTGAAGCTCCATAAGTTTTGGCTCTGGTTTGAATATCTACCATTTCAAAGGTGTAAATGGTAGATGGTACTTTACTAGCTGAAGGATGATGCAGACTGCCATTGCCCCCTTGCGGGGGTTAAGGTTGGTTTGCAATAAGATGCTACTGTTGTTGAGTAGGGAAAGTGTTTTTAAGGACTGCGGGGGTCTAGCCAGTGTCCTTTTGAGCAAGGAAATATGTGCATTCAAGGAGACGTGGACAAAAATTTGTCATATAGTTTTCCACATAGATTTTTCAAGTGAACTTGACAACTTTTTCCTTTCCACTATTTTTGTCCTTTCCACTATCAGGAGGTGCAACAACTCTCTGCTTTGGGTTGAACTACTTGATTGAATTCTCTTCAGAAGGAGTGGTCTTTTTCCTTTTCTTCTTGTTCTTACCACCATGTTTCTGTTTAGACTGCACGAAGTTTATCAGGACAGTAGGAAGAGTAGTCGATTGAGTAGCGGGGTCAACTGACAACTCGACAAAGTGACTGCTAAGTTTTTTTACAGCAGCCATGAAGGTAGTGCCGATAATACCATCAGTGTGTGCACCAAG
Source organism: Pinus tabuliformis (assembly GCA_031772625.1). Classification (NCBI taxonomy): domain Eukaryota; kingdom Viridiplantae; phylum Streptophyta; class Pinopsida; order Pinales; family Pinaceae; genus Pinus; species Pinus tabuliformis. The sequence continues at coordinate 1,498,501,035 of CM062819.1, read as the reverse complement.
TTGTTGAGTAGCGGGAGAATTGGAGTTTCTAGGGCCATTGTGAATGACATCGTATAAAGTTACAGACTGCAAATATATCAAATCTAAGTGATGTGCATGACAAATGGATTGGTCTTCTATGACTGCACCACCTAAGACAACATATGTAGCAATTTGAGGGAGAAGAGATTTGCAGAACAAATCCGCTAATACATTGTGTCGGAGGGGATCTTTGACTAGCTTCCACCTATGTCTCCATTCATGGATGTGATGAGAGATGTGGGTGGCGGTGTCAAGACGTAAAGAAGTAAGAAGTTTCATCCCAGTTTCATAGTGGATGGGTATGTTACACAAAAATATCATCACCATGATTATTTGCAGTCAGTATGGGTCTATCATCACTTGTACTGTCCTCCTAAGCAAGTCTTAGACCTCAGCTCTTCAAGTCAAGCTTTGGAAATGAGAGAAAGACATTAAAAATCAATGTAACTCTGGTTCCGCACTTTCTCTCACTGTCACCTATGGTCCCGCACCTTCTGTGTACAAAAACTGCGGACCTGCCCGCTCTGTCCCTAACGATGTAGGTGCATACCGCTGTGAAAGTCAAAAGGCACAAGTTTTATCTTAAAAAACTCACTTTGGGTTAATTCTAGAGTTTTCTAGAAGAAATTTCGACGTGGATTGTTCGCTCTGAGGTGGTTCATGCATCCCAAAAGAGAAGGAGCTAATCCCTTGATGAGAGGAGCTATCCCTTTGAAGGAGGACTTTATCCCTTTGAAGGAGGACCTAGTAACCTCCCTCCATTGCACTATAAATACAGGCATTGGGCTGGTTGCTGGAGAGGTTAGAAGCTGAACAATTTTGAGGGTAAATGCTGGTGAAATCAAGACTTCCTAGTTGAGCTTAAGAGGAGAGATCACATACTTTTTTGTCTTCATTGGGGAGTGAGTGAAACTTGTCAAAGTAGAAGAGACTTCTTGCTGGACCCTAGGAGGAGCTTGTACAGCGTCAAGGCACAGGTTGTAAAGTTCTTCTTCTTTTGAATTAATACAATCAAACTCATTTTTCTCAACAAGTATCTCATGTTATTTGTTTCATGGACTCCTTGACTTTCATGTTAAATATGTTTTATGCAATTGGCTTTTCAGGTGCTATTTAATTTGTTTGCATTGTTTGTGTTTGTAGATTCGCGACAAAGGAGCTCATTTGGATCGAAGGAGCGAGGGCATCCACAAGCTTGCATTGGACCTAAGGTAGGCCCTAAAAACACTTGTTTGCCATTGTTTATCAAAGCATATTTAGAGAAAGATAGTGTCTGGTTGGTTTGCTTGTCATTAGGTCTTCTTTAGATTCTAGGAAGGTCTATATTGTCCACAAGATCGACTTATTCCATGTGACAAAATGGCGACTCCACTGGGACTTGATTGTTTTCCTTGTTTTAACTTTGACCTGAGAAACTGTGTTTTGTTTCTGTTTTTGGCATGCTGTGTGTAAAATTGGGTAGAGTTTTTAGATCCAGGGTTATTTTTTGTTTTTCATAGCTTTGGGAGAGGACCACACCCTAGCCGTTTGACACAGTGCATACCTACCCGCAACTTGGCTTTTAGCACAGAGCGGGACCGCACCTGTGTCAACTGTGGGCCTGCGGACCCTGTCAAAATTTTGAAAAACCTAAGATTTCCTCTGTTAGTCAGCTTAGTTTTTGTTTAGAAATTGTTATCCACTACCCAGACCTGCATATAACTTGTCAAAGGCTTTCCTTAGATTGATTTTGTTAGTGTTAGGGTTTTAGGTGAAATTCCTAGGAGTTTTGCTTGTTGGGCTTGTTTTTCATTTTGGTTGTGTAGTGGCTCTGAGCTTAGAAGCTGTAGGGACTTCATATCACCTTAGTGTCTACCAGCCTTCTTAAGAGTCTGACCATTTATGAAATCTCCCCTTGTTGAGGAATCTGCTTTGAGTTTTCTCTTTACAAAACTTCTAAAAGCTTGTATTTGAAAGTTTGGATTTTCATTTTCAAAAAGAAAACAAAATTGGTTGTTCTTGACTGATTTGTGATTCTGCATAAATTAGTCCTTAGCTTATATCTAGCTAAGTAAAACATCCTTAAAAAGACTTTTAGTAGGCTTTGACTTCAAATAGGTTTTTATAATTTATAGATCTCAAAGTTAGTCATTTTCATAGTTTTGAGTGTTTTATTAAAAAATATAAAAAATCTCTTTTGGAAAAAGTTTGCTTTTTGTAGTGGTTGAGTGCTTTGAAACGAAAAAGGGAAATTTTTGTGAAATAACTAGTTGTCTCATTTTGAGTACATTGGAAAAGGAAAAAAGCTCTTCTTTTAATTTGTTTGATTGAGAAAGATTTGTGTTTACAAAGTATTTGCATTCTCAAACTCTTTCTTAGTTGAGAAGTTCATCGAAGAGAAAATGATTGTTTAGATCATCTTAGGTGCATTTTTAGTGATTTTGAGTCGAGTCTTCATACCACGAGTTTCATCTCCGCACCTTTTGACTTAAACAAAAACCAATAAAAATTAACGCTTAAAGTAAAATTCACCTAGTAACATTTTTATTTCTAGGGCTCTGATACACCAACTTAGCTTAGGCTAGTGTCTTGGAGTAGGAGAGTAATTAACTCTCCAAGACAGTAAAAAAAAACAAGTAGCTGTATCTTGTGGTAGGGAAGAAATCCAATTGTTGCATTTATGCTCTGGGAAAGATCCTCTTAAAGGAGAAGCACGAGATTGTGTCCGAACCATTGTGGGAATCAATCCTTCCTCATTGGGAACGATGCCAGATATTCACGTATTAAAAATGGTAAACCTCGAATTAACCATTGTCGAGGAGCCTGGGGTCACTTGTTGGTAAACCTTGGATTATGTCAAGGAGCCTTCAGGGGGATTGAGCTTGCTACTCTGCCCTTGCGTGCGTATCGGATCGTAGACTGTTCCCCTAGGTATATTTGTTTCAATTGGTAACCTTAGTGGCCATATTCTTTACGACTCTTCCTGAGGTGATAGTGGTGGGAAGATCCCACTGTACCTGGAGCAGACGTCGGCTAGACTCACTTGGATTTTCTGGGGGGTTCTCTTCACTCGAGATAGTTAAGTGGAGGAACTTGTGCTAGTCTATTCATTAAGCAGGTTGCCGGGGTAACTGTTCCAACCGCCATTTCTGTATTGAACTCTGCGACGTTGGATTTCATCACCAACTAGTGTTTTCAGTATGGAAAGTTACTGTTTGTGTGTGTTTGATCTCCTAGATTCTTTAGGCGTGTGATTCAAATTTGTTTGGTTCTTTAGAGACTTTAGGTGCTTTTCATTGAGATTTTACTTTGTTTGCGTGTGAAGTAGTTAAAAGTTTTCAACTATGGCTGAATTACCAGGACAGTCCCGTAGACTTCGGGGCCAGTCTCCTAAGTTTGTAAATGTGGCTGAGTTACTGAGGAAGTCCCGTAGACTTCGGGGCCAACCTCCTGAGGAAGTACCGAGCCAGCTTGAAGGCTTGAAAGTCCTCGTAACTCCTAGAGACAGTAGAGTTGGGTCACCTGAAGAAGGAGAATCTTCTTTGATAGTACATCCTGATTTTCAACCGTTAGTGGCAGATTATAATCCACAGTCAGTGTCTGTTTCTTAAATTGTTGGTAGCTTTTCATCTACTAGTGATATAGGTGAGGAACCCGAAATATCTGAGCCTGAAAGTGAATTTGCTGCTACTCCGACATCGGGGTTTGTTTCTCCAACTTCTAGTGGTCCTGGTTCACCTAGGGTAGAAATAATAATCACCCAAGATCTTCCTTCTGGACTTATTGCTATTGAAGAACTTTCTCCGAAAGAAGAAGTAGGCATCCCTATCCTTGAAAATGAACCTGTTATTGAACTAAGGGAGCGTGAATCAATTTTTTACAGTCCACCTAGGAGCAGTTCTTGGTATCTTTCTTTGACTAATTTTTTAGAAAACTCAGGGTTAAGTTTTTCACCACCTCGTGCTTCTTATCACCCAACACCTAGAGGTTATTATAGTCCGGTAAATATGTCAGGACAGTCATCCATGTTTACTTAATTGCCTGAATCCTTTTTGTACGGCGGTCCTTCTGTTCCCTCCGGGTATCAGTCCCTTTCTGGTACTTTTTCGGGAGCATCTCCTCAACCCATTCAGCAAGGGTTATTAATTGAAAGCAATGGTACTAAGCCATTGAGCATAGAAGACATTCTTATGATGTTAGGTTCTATTCCCAATCCTCAACCTCAAGGTGGTCAGTTACCGCCTGGGGGGCAACCTCAAGGTACACAATTTGCATCTGGGGGGCAACCTCAAGGACAATACATACCTATGGGACAGTACGTTCCTCAAGGTCAACCCCAGACTCAATATGTACCCCAAAGTCAACCCCAGTATCAATTTATACCTCAAGGTCAACCCCAGTATCAGTACGTGCCTCAAGTGTGTCAACCCCAAGGTCAGTACTCAAACCAAGGTTTCCAACCACCCTCCGGTCAAACGTATGTTCAAGGAACAAGAAATGTACCTTTCAATTATCAATCCTACCCTCAACCCAGTTATGGTCCTCAATATTCTCAACCTGTTATGGGTCAGTACCCTGGAATGAATATAGTGTGGGATCCATCGCAAACTCAACAGGTGTTGCAGCCAAGTGTACAGTTGTCATCTCAAACTGGACAACCCTTAGTTTCTGGTACACCCCAGCAACCAGTCCAGTCTAACATTCAAACTTCTGTACCTTCGGTAGTTTCTTAGCCTGGGCCTAGTACATCTCGTACTCTGCCTCAAACGACTACTACAACTGCCGCAACATCCGTTCAATCTACCCCACCTACTTCTGGAGTATCGACAGCTCCAGTTTCTACTGTTCCTGTATCTACTCCTCAGACATCTTTACCACCGTCTGGATCTACGATTCAAACTTCGGTTCAGATGCCTGTAGGAAAACCTGGTTTAAGTACGGTTGTCACAAGTCAACCACAATTCACTTATCAATTGTTGAAGCCCCAAAAATCGGGTCGATAACAAGGGGGATACCCACCCGGTCCGGACCTTGGTTGGCAGCTCCTTATCCGTTTGGTGTAGCAGGTCCAACTGGGGATAATCGGACCAGTTTCCCAATCTATGGGTGTCTGTGTGTAGAGTTGGAAAATGCTAATCTAAGAGTTCTAATCTAAGCTACTTTAATCTAATTCTATGCTATTGTAATCTAATGAAAACAGAACATCTAATCTATGCTAACCTGGGATGTATTTCTTCTATTATGTGATCTAAAGAGATTTCAAATAATAACTGGTAATAAAGATCATTCAACTATCATAAGAATGGAAATCAATTAAGATGAACCACTTTGCATAAAAAGTTAGGCAAAACAGTTGTGAACAACATATCGCATAATAAGTTATTCATATATCAAACATAAATAAATGACTCCACCGTAAAAAAGTGCCAAATGGTAACTCAAACATTCATGCAATAACATATAAACTACTAAAAAATGTATATCATTTTAAGAATATAAGCAGAAATGGCCAAGAGGTAAAAGTACCATTTATGACTCGTCCTACTCATAAGCTTCAAGCAACAATGATTTATCTCTACTTGTTCTAATATCTACCAAGAGTACAGAAGTGCAACATCAGTAGCAGATATCAAATGCAAACATTAATAAACCTTGATCCATTCATTCATCAAAACCTCCTCTGAGGGTGCAGAAGTGCATGTTCTGAGGACAAGTTTTTGACAAATTTCTGGACCCTTCTCTAAATGCATGAGAAGGGTTTAAATACTACTTCCTAATTCTAATAATAGTTTATTTACAAAATTTAGGATGCGGTTTTCAAATGACTGTCCTTTTTCTAATCTAATTTTTAAGAAAAAACAACATTCTAAATTAAGATACTTCTGAATCTGATCTTTAAAGCTGCATGCATTCATCATTGGTTTGAGGAGAGTCGACTGGCTAACTTCTGCTTTGAGCTGGGCTGAGAAAATGGAATCTATGAGAGCTGGAACCACTTTTTCGGCTGCATTTATGATACATTTCACAGTCATCTACTGACTATGTGGCTTCACCAAGTATGCCCAGTAACACTCCCAATTTACCCTGTTTAGTGCTTGGACCGCTTTTCCCTTTTCTTGTGCCTTCTGCTTCCATTTTGCTTCTAGTCATAGTTTATTTGGTAAATACCCCGGGGTGGTCTCTGTGATTAAATTTTCTCTGTGCAAATTTTCATTTACACAGTTGACAAGAATACTTGCTGTTGTGGCCGCTGTTTCTGCTGCTTGTTCCGCTTCCCTGATTTGATCGTCCCACTTGTTGAAGACCAACTCTTTATGATTCTCATTTATCCTGGGTGTGCCTGCTCTTTTTCCCTCGTCTTCATCCTGCCAAGCCAGGTACTCCGTCACTCGTTTGTCAATCTAATCATAGTCACTTCGCAAGTCTACCACTTGATTGGTGATTTTATCACTCAGTTCGCAATAATAATTCCACTATGATATCTTTTGTCCCAACTCTTCCTGTTGCTGCAGTAGTTGTTCATTCAAGGCAATAGACTCTGAAATAAACTCTATAAGTCTAGTGTCATCTCTGTGCATCTCTTGTACATCCTGCAAATATTTTCCCTTTTCATCCAAACTTCTTTGATAACTTATTTGCATTTGTTGGAAGTCTTCCTGCAACTTTTCAAGCTGTTTGTGTGCCTCATTATTAGCATTGGCTTGTTGCAATTGTAGTTGCAGTACCTGTATCTGATTTTCTTGCTCTTTCAACAATTGATGTACTTCTGACGCTTTGTCAATAGTCGCAGAGGCATACGCCCCTGCGATCTGAGACAGTTTGGTGAGATTTTTAGTTGGATTACTGGCAGGATCTTTCCACAAGACGTCTAATTGCTCAGTATCCTGAGAAAGTGTATTTTCTAACTTCCTCTTTTTTCTCTGCCTTCATACAACTACTTTATGTTGGGGACTATAAAATATGTCCAGTGGGGGAATTTCTTCTACATTCAGTAGAAGCTCAGAAGATGGAGCGATAGGAATATGCTCCGTTTCTGTGACATTGCTGACTATGGTTGAGCCCACTTCTTGTGCTACCTGTGTATTGCTCACAGGTGTTTTTGGGGCCTGTCCTTCAAGATTGATCAGTTCGTTGAAGGTTTCCCATTCTTTATCTAATTCTGTTGTGACGGGTGGTGCTTCAATGACGAGAGGGGGGACATCTCTTGGTGAGGAGGCGATAACTTGCTGTTGTGGAAATTCCATTGACTGAGCGGTGTCCTTAGCTGACTCTTCGCCTCTATCTTGGTTGTTTTTGGATCTTTTAGAATGCTCAGGCATCTCTTGTCCAGTCTTAGATTTAGATCCGGAAGCGCTTGAATTCCCACTAAGGCTAATGCTTGGAGTAGGTTCTCTGGCAGGTAGTTGCAGCTTTCCTAGAGGAACACTGGCTAGTCTTCTTTCCCTGTATACCATGAATCTTTGGAGGTCATCTGGAGAAAATCGTGATTGAGCTTCCCGCAAAATTTCCTGGAGTGAGCTTTTACTCTGAAATAAATCATCAAATAAATCCTTCTTTCCAACGAACACTTTTATCTTGACTGTCGTTGTGAAATCCTGGGCAACCTCATTTGGGTCAAATGGCCTTGCCAGGAATTTAAATAATTGTAGACACGTCATATTCTCTACTTCGGTGAACGCGTGACTTACATCAAACAATGAAAAGGCCCCACAAGCTACAGGAAACTGTGGCCATATGGCCTTCTTTTTGTCTTTTAGGTCTTTAGTTAGGCCACCTTCTGAACAAGTTTGATATGCAATTTCTCGAGCCAGAAGTTTGTCAGGAATATACAAAGGCAGGACATGAGGGGGGACGGTGCTTTCAAATACTCTAATATAGGTGAATCATTCTTCTCTGAACCATCTTGCAATGGGGATGATATCTATATGTGCCTCAGGTGAGCACCTCGGGGGTTCTTCATACATCATTCTATACATGGGTAAGATAAGCCCGTGACAAATCTGGTAGAAATGTGGAATGAACTGAGAATCCCATAATATCTTATGATAAACATGGATGGGTAATGGGTCCTGAGTTGTCCATTTCCAACCCATAGCAGGAAATTTAGACACATAACAAATAGAATCCATAACATATGCGGATAGGTGAAAAGGAGGATAGATCCTTTGAGACATGGATCTTTTAGACTGATAATTTATAATAACTGTGAATAGGTTATCAGAAAAGATCTTGGCCCAATCTATAATAACGACATTTGTGGCAGCATCAATCCATGGTAACCATTCAGATGAAAACTTATTGATATCTGGCATCCCAAATAATCTACAAAGCATGGCCGCAGCAAAACAATATGGAGAGGTGAGGGAACCAGTGTTGTACATACCGTTTTTATCTTTCTTGAGCGGTTCATCTTTTCTGGACCAATCTTTGGTGGTCTCTGATAGGTTTGGGTTCTCCGCCACAAATTTTTTAATGAATTGTGCATTGTAAGACGCTTGCGGTTCAGGAAGATGATACATGAGCTTTAAGTATTGTGTAGCGAATGACCCGATAAGCCCATGTCCTTGAATCTTGAACTGTCTGTCGTTCATTTTTGCATTGTCAAGTATCCACTTGATCATATCCGTATATGGGATAATTTTAGGCCTTGCTGCTATCCGATGAAGGAATGAGCACGCTAGTTCTTCTAAGGATGCTTCGGAAGAGCCCTATGAGTCTGCGATAGTGGTAACCTTCATTATTCTGGGGTTTTCTTCTTCAAGCAGTCTGTACATGCTTTCCCATGTCGATATCCCTGCGTCTCTGCTACAAGCTGTGTCTGTATATAAAGGTGCCATTTCCTTCACCTCAGAGCCCTGAGCCTTATTTTTCTTTCCCATTTCTTCCTGCGTATGGCTTGGTATCGTCCTTCGTTCTCCATTCCTGCAACTCACAAGCGAAATGGAAATGACTGATCAAGAAAGGTGATGGGAGAGTCTTAAATGCAGCAGATATATCAAATATGCCACCTTATGTGAAGTAATTCTTTGCAAAAGCACGCGTCTACATTTAATAGATGACAACTAATTCCTTTATTATCATTAAAAGCGCATGATCTTGAGTCAGATTATGGTAAGTGGCTTTTCTTAAATAGCGTGCCCAAAAGATTTGTGATGGAGTGATTTTGCGATTTGGTTCGCAATCATCGCAGATCGTGACATCGCATTATTGCACTATCGTGCTCTCACACCGACTCACAAATATAACATCGTAGAGTTGATTTGGCTTAATATCGCAACCATCGTTTTATCGCAATATCGCAACATCGCAGAAGTTTTATGCTTGCCATATTTTGTTAGCCCATTCCCTGCGATATGCGATCTTGCGATCGGGGTTATTGCAAATCGGAAAATCTTGAAGTCTTTCTCATTAGCATTACCTTATTGCGATGCGATATATTGCTTAGTACGAGAATCTTGCACATACCAGGATTATACCAAATGGAGGTGTTTTTCTTATCATTTTATGATGCGACCTTTTTAAAGATTTTTTCTTATCATAAACTTAGGTTTTAAAGTATTCAAAAGATCTTCCTAAGCTTACGATGGTAACCTTACTTTGAAGAAAGGAAACTCTTGCTTTTCCTAAATTTTAACTAAGGGTCCCCATTCATTTAGTATTTTGGACAACACTTAAATGAAAAAGGGGGGGGGGGGGGGGGGGGGGTTGTTGCTGGCCACAACAATTGGCGATTCACTTGGGAGAACCAGTTATCTCTGATTTTCTATTGAACTTTTCAAATTTTGAAAACAAAATTTTTAGAAAATTAAACTTTATTATACAAGGATAAAGCGCATTATACTCCAAACTGTCAATGACTTTTTGTTCCAACCTCTTTCTATTTTAAATATTTGCTTCCTCAGCTTGTCCTTTCATTTACATCAGCCATTACTTGGTCTTATAAAGATAAAATAAGGTCTTCCCTGTGTACCAGTTTTTTAAATATGCTCATTTGTCGTAGGTAGAGCCTCTGCTGCCAGCAGGCGTTCATAGCCTCGACAGGGTTACCTATTACCTAGTAATGATCCTTTATCCTGCTTAAGGTGATCTACAACTTTCAAAGAAAAACCCATATTGACACTTTTTTTTCTTTTTTATTCTTAAATAACAATGTCTTGGTTTGGTAGCCAAATTATGACACAGTCATTCACCTGATTTACACTTTTGCTGAACAAGTTGGCTCGTGATGAGACCCCTTGTTTTTTTATCTCAACAATCTTAAGTCGTTGCCCTGTTTTGGTGGACAGTAATGGCAAAGACAGCAAGTTATAATATTTGTTATCATGATAAGTCGGCTCGTGATGAGACCTCTTATTCTTCAAGATATAGTGTATTCTTGGGTCGTTTCTCTAAATGCTGCAATTTTCTTTAGCAGGGAGGAAGTCATTTTTTTCCTTAAGAAAGCCCTAGACGACAATAATGGAGTTTTTTGGAAATGGATTTTCTATAGGGAATCCTCATTTTGTTATTGATACCTTTCATTGTACTGATATAAAACAATTTCTTCTCTAAGATTGCTTTCGTCAAATTTTTTGAAGTTGAAACTAGTATCATATCTAGTTTAAAGTTTTTAACTGTATCTATTAATAATAAAGATCAAGTTTCCAAAAGATTTGCTATTTATACAAGCATAAGTTCAAAATCTGATAGAGAAATGGTGTCTTTAGTAAATGTCAAATGCTGTTAACCACAGGCATATTTTATTAGGGAGGAAAATATTTAAAGAAATGAGAGATAACTATTCCCTTGGATTATTTACATGATAGGGATAATTTCTTCTCTTATTTTTCCTACCAACATTTAAAAATTAAATTATCCACCTAATAACCTAGGTAAACTACCCCTACTCCTATTCTAACTATACACAGAAAAATTAACTAGGTAAAATGATATTTCTAGTGGAACCATCTTTTCATTTTTATTCCTACACGTATGTACCTTTCAAACATCAGTGTTAAGAATAAAACTTTTCTTGGACTGTGAATATTGAATGTAGGATTAGAAAGTGTAACTTCAGTCAGAATTCTGCCTGAAATTTCTTTCTTATGAAATCTTCTGTCTAATTGGATACCTGTTGGATCATAAAAATCAGGATGAATTTCTGTTATGGATTGGTGATCATGTAATAGGAAAGATGACAAGCCAAGTTGCGAATATGATTTTTTAGTTCTAATGGCCTGTAATCTACTATGCATTAAAGTCAAGCTTTTAGTAATTTCTCGTAAAAGGAAACTTTCCACATATAAATCACTAAATAAATCAATGAAGAATAGATGGAAATTTTTGGAAAGAGATTTATCAATTAACGTGAATTGCTGGCAAGTTTCCAAAAATACTTTCTTTCGTTGATGACGATTTGGATGACATAGAAGTTTCTTCTGAAAGGCTGATATTGATTGATCTTGGAATTGAAAAAGTTCTGTATTTCCTTGACACAATTTAGTTTTCCAAAATGGTAATACATCTCTCGAATGTTCTTTGATAAGGTGCTTAATATACCATAGTAATCTATCAAAAGTCTGAAAATTTAAAATACAATCCAATTTTATACAAAATGAGTGCAAGCAAAAAAGAATGCAATGATTATTTGTACAACTAATGTTATAGCAAAACTGGGATTGACTTGAAATATCTTCCTTTTCACAAGAACTGGCCAGAATTATGGGATCCAAGTAATTTCGAATTACGTCTTGTGAATCAGAAAACAAGTTATGATTGGGAATAGGCATGGGGGTTTGCTCATGATACGAATCATAGATCGGGATATTGTTTTGGATAGTAAAATCATGCAAATGATCTGTCACTTTGGAATGAGGATCGACTGATATGATTCTCGAATTAGAATATCTCTCATTATCTGAGCTCTGTTGAGTTACTTGAGATAAATCAACATCATCATCATCAAAGTAGCTATCATAAATGATTTTATAGGTTTCTCTAGATTTTTCTTTTTCATCCAATATTTTTAGAAAAGGAAGGTCAAGTCATTCTTGTTTGTAAATGACTAAAGGATGTTCTATAGTTGCCTCTTTTTCTTGAAAACCTAACGGTGATTCATTTTAATAGCCCTCTGTACTTTTTGAGATATCATTAATACTGAGGGGGAAAATTATCATCACTAAATACATCAGGATAAAGAGAAAAATGTGATTCTGAAACAATGCATTTGAAAATATCATAGTGAAAAAATTCTTGTTCATCACATTCATTGTAGACATCGGGCTTTAGATCATACCTTTGCATGTTTGTATTTTCCGAAAGAGAATTAATTTGTTGTTCTAACCTTGGCGTCTGCATTTTTTGACTTGCGATGATATTATCTAACCTTGTCTCGAAGTTGCTTTCTGGTTCCAAGGCAGGATTTCTTGCAACGTTCTCGCTTTTGTCTTCTTGCATTAGAGCAGGCATGTTTCCTAAGCTTTGGGAAGTTTCTTCATCATGAGTGATTCGCACATTCAAATTGGAATTTTCATTCCTATTAGAAGAAAATAAAACAAGACTTGGACTAATTTCTGATGGATCGGACATAGGAGGTAGGGAATGCTCAGCATAATCTGAAGATTCTTCATTCATGAGTTCATTTTCAAGATCATATTTTAGACAATCAAGATGAAATCACATATTAAAATCCCTAACAGATTCATCTTCTTTTCGTAGATACTCAATTTCATCATATACCTGATCATAATCATAGCAATCAAATTTACAAATGAAAGCCTTGACAAATTGGTCCCAGCTGTGAATTGAGGCAACTGGGAGGGTTCTACACCATTTTCTAGCTTCTGCTGTGAATGTGAGAGTAAAAATTCTGCATAAAATGCCTTCATCAATTCTTTGAACGTTCGAACTTGAAACACTTTGAATAAATTGAAGGGTATGATTAAAACCAGAAGAATTATTCTTACCATTGAATTTTACCTGAGACAAGAGTCTTACCACTTTAGGTGGAGTGTTGGAAGAGGCACGAACATGGATGCAACTCCAAATGGGAAGTTTGTGAGCAGCCATCCTAATTCAAATGTTTACGATTTCAAACCATTCCAACAGACACTATGTTCAGGCCCTCCTTCTAGCGCCAAATATGTTGAAGCCCCGAAAATCGGGTCGACAACAAGGGGGATACCCACCCGGTCCAGACCTTGGTTGGTAGCTCCTTCTCTGTTTGGTGTAGCGGGTCCAACTGGGGATAATGGGACCAGTTTCCCAATCTAAGGGTGTGTGTGTGTGCAGAGTTGGATAATGCTGATCTAAGAGTTCTAATCTAAGCTACTTTAATCTAATTCTATGCTATTGTAATCTAATGAAAAGAGCACATCTAATCTATGCTAACCCGGGATGTATTTCTTCTATTATGCGATCTAAAGAGATTTCAAATACTAACTGGTAATAAAGATCATTCAGCTATCATAAGAATGGAAATCAATTAAGATGAACCACTTTGCATAAAAATTTAGGCAAAATACTTGTGAACAGCATATCGCATAATAAGTTATTCATATATCAAACATAAATAAATGACTCCACCATACAAAAGTGCCAAATGGTAACTCAAACATTCATGCAATAACATATAAACAACTAAAAACTGTATATCACTTTAAGAATATAAGCAGAAATGGCCAAGAGATAAAAGTACCATTTATGACTGGTCCTACTCATAAGCTTCAAGCAACAATGATTTATCTCTACTTGTTCTAATATCTACCAAGAGTACAGAAGTGCAACATCAGTAGCAGATATCAAATGCAAACATTAATAAACCTTGATCCATTCATTCATCAAAACCTCCTCTGAGGGTGCAGAAGTGCATGTTCTGAGGACAAGTTTTTGACAAATTTCTGGACCCTTCTCTAAATGCATGAGAAGGGTTTAAATACTACTTCCTAATTCTAATAATAGTTTATTTACAAAATTTAGGATGCGGTTTTCAAATGACCGTCCTTTCTCTAATCTAATTTTTAAGAAAAAACAACATTCTAAATTAAGCTACTTCTGAATCTGATTTTTAAAGCTGCATGCATTCATCATTGGTTTGAGGAGAGTCGGCTGGCTAACTTCTGCTTTGAGCTGGGCTGAGAAGACGGAATCTATGACAGCTGGCACCACTTTTTCGGCCGCATTTATGATACATTTCACAGTCATTCACTGACGATGCAGCTTCACCAAGTATGCCCAGTAACACTCCCAATTTAACCTATTTAGTGCTTGGACCGCTTTTCCCTTTTCTTGCACCTTCTGCTTCCATTCTTCTTCTAGTCGTAGTTTATTTGGTAAATACCCTGGGTGGTCTCTGTGATTAAATTTTCTCTGTGCAAATTTTCATTTACACAGTCGACAAGAATGCTTGCTGTCGTGGCCACTGTTTCTGCTGCTTGTTCTGCTTCCCTGATTTGATCGTCCCACTTGTTGAAGACCAACTCTTTATGATTCTCATTTATCCTGGGTGCGCCTGCTCTTTTTCCCTTGTTTTCATCCTGCCAAGCCAAGTACTCTGTCACTCATTTGTCAATCTGATCATAGTCACTTCGCAAGTCTACCACTTGATTGGTGATTTTATCACTCAGTTCGCAATAATAATTCCACTGTGATATCTTTTGTCCCAACTCTTCCTGTTGCTGCAGTAGTTGTTCATTCAAGGCAATAGACTCTGAAATAAACTCTGTAAGTTTAGGGTCGTCTCTGTGCATCTCTTGTACATCCTGCAACTGTTTTCCCTTTTCATCCAAACTTCTTTGATAACTTATTTGCATTTGCTGGAAGTCTTCCTGCAACTTTTCAAGCTGTTTGCATGCCTCATTATTAGCATTGGCTTGTTGCAATTGTAGTTGCAATACCTGTATCTGATTTTCTTGCTCTTTCAACAATTGTTGTACTTCTGACGCTTTGTCAATAGTCGCAGAGGCATATGCCCCTGCGATCTAAGACAGTTTGGTGAGATTTTCAGTTGGATTACTGGCAGGATCTTTCCACAGGACGTCTAATTTCTCAGTATCCTGAGAAAGTGTATTTTCTAACTTCCTCTTTTTTCTCTATCTTCTTACAACTGCTTTATGTTGGGGACTATAAAATATGTCCAGTGGGGGAATTTCTTCTACATTCAGTAGAAGCTCAGAAGATGGAGCGATAGGAATATGCTCCGTTTCTGTGACATTGCTGACTATGGTTGAGCCCACTTCTTGTGCTACCTGTGTATTGCTCATAGGTGTTTTTGGGGCCTTTCCTTCAAGATTGATCAGGTCGTTGAAGGTTTCCCATTCTTTATCTAAGTCTGTTGTGACGGGTGGTGCTTCAATGACGAGAGGGGGGACATCTCTTGGCGAGGAGGCGATAACTTGTTGTTGTGGAAATTCCATTGACTGAGCGGTGTCCTTAGATGACTCTTCACCTCTATCTTGGTTGTTTTCGGATCTTTTAGAATGCTGAGGCATCTCTTGTCTAGTCTTAGATTTAGATCTGGAAGCACTTGAATTCCCACTAAGGCTAATGCTTGGAGTAGGTTCTCTGGCAGGTAGTTGCAGCTTTTCTAGAGGAACACTGGCTAGTCTTCTTTCCTTGTATACCATGAATCTTTGGAGGTCATCTGTAGACAATCGTGATTGAGCTTCCCGCAAAATTTCCTGAAGTGAGCTTTTACTCTGGAATAAATCATCAAATAAATCCTTCTTTCCAACGAACACTTTTATCTTGACTGTCATTGTGAAATCCTGGGCAACCTCATTTGGGTCAAATGGCCTTGCCGGGAATTTAAATAATTGTAGACACGTCATATTCTCTACTTCGGTGAACGCGTGACCTACATCGAACAATGAAAAGGTCCCACAAGCTATATGAAACTGTGGCCATATGACCTTATTTTTTCCTTTTAGGTTTTTAGTTAGGCCGCCTTCTGAACAGGTTTGATATGCAATTTCTCGAGCCAGAAGTTTGTGGGGAATATACAAAGGCAGGACATGAGGGGGGACGGTGCTTCCAAATACTCTAATATATGTGAACCATTCTTCTCTGAACCATCTTGCGATGGGGATGATATCTATATGTGCCTCAGGTGAGCACCTCGGGGGTTCTTTATCATACATCATTCTATACATGGGTAAGATAAGCCCGTGACAAATCTGGTAGAAATGTGGAATGAACTGAGAATCCCATAATATCTTATGATAAACATGGATGGGTAACGGGTCCTAAGTTGTCCATTTCCAACCCATAGCGGGAAATTTAGACACATAACAAATAGAATCCATAACATATGCGGATAGGTGAAAAGGAGGATAGATCCTTTGAGACATGGATCTTTTAGACCGGTAATTGATAATAGCCGCGAATAGATTATCAGAAAAGATCTTGGCCCAATCTATAATAATGGCATTTGTGGTAGCATCGATCAATGGTAACCATTCAGATGAAAACTTATTGATATCTGGCATCCCAAATAATCTACAAATCATGGCCGCAGCAAAACAATACGGAGAGGTGAGGGAACCAGTGCTGTACATACTGTTTTTATCTTTCTTGAGCGGTTCATCTTTTCTGGACCAATCTTTGGTGGTCTCTGATAGGTTTGGGTTCTCCGCCACAAATTTTTTAATGAATTGTGCATTGTAAGTCGCCTGCGGTTCAGGAAGATGATACATGAGCTTTAAGTCTTGTGCAGCGAATGACCCGATGAGCCCACGTCCTTGAATCTTGAACTGTTTGTCGTTCATTTTTGCATTGTCAAGTATCCACTTGATCATATCCGTATATGGGAGAATTTTAGGCCTTGCTGCTACCCGATGAAGGAATGAGCACGCTAGTTCTTCTAAGGATGCTTCGAAAGAGCCCTGTGAGTCTGCGACAGTGGTAACCTTCATTATTCTGGGGTTTTCTTCTTCAAGCAGTCTATACATGCTTTCCCACGTCGATATCCCTGCGTCTCTGCTACAGGCTGTGTCTGTATATAAAGGTGCCATTTCCTTCACTTCAGAGCCCTGAGCCTTATTTTTCTTTCCCATTTCTTCCTGCGTATGGCTTGGTATCGTCCTTCGTTCTCCATTCCTGCAACTCACAAGTGAAATGTAAATGACTGATCAAGAAAGGTGATGGGAGAGTCATAAATGCAGCAGATATATCAAATATGCCACCTTACGTGAAGTAATTCTTTGCAAAAGCACGCGTCTACATTTAATAGATGACAACTAATTCCTTTATTATCATTAAAAGTGCATGATCTTGAGTCAGATTATGGTAAGTGGCTTTTCTTGAATAGCGTGCCCGAAAGATTCGTGATGGAGTGATTTTGCGATTTGGTTCGCAATCATCACAGATCGCGACATCGCATTATTGCACTATTGCGCTCTCGCACCAACTCACAAATATAACATCGCAAAGTTGATTTGTCTTAATATCGCAACCATCGTTTTATCGCGATATCACAACATCGCAGATCGCAGAAGTTTTATGCTTGCCATATTTTGTTAGCCCATTCCATGCGATATGCGATCTTGCGATTGGGTTTATTGCAAATCGGAAAATATTGAAGTCTTTCTCATTAGCATTACCTTATTGCGATGCGATATATTTCTTAGTACGAGAATCTTGAACATACCGGGATTATACCCAAATGGAGGTGTTTTTCTTATCATTTTATGATGCGACTTTTTTAAAGATTTTTTCTTATCATAAACTTAGGTTTTAAAGTATTCAAAAGATCTTCCTAAGCTTACAATGGTAACCTTACTTTGAATAAAGGAAACTGTTGCTTTTCCTAAATTTTAACTAAGGGTCCCCATTCATTTAGTATTTTGGACAACAATTAAATGAAAAAGGGGGGGGTTGTTGCTGGCCACAACAGAACCGTACCAGGGACAGTACCAATTCGGTCTTGCTGTGCAGCAGCCAGTCTATCACTATCAACCGTACCCTAGGTACACTTATCAACAACCTCAACAACCCCAGTACGGTCCGGTTAATCCTGGTTTTCCGGGAGGATACAATATCCCAAACGCAATTCCTATTCCTAGTTATCCTGGATATCCTCCTCCTGGGGCTGGTCTCATGACCCAGAGTTTTAGGGATCCTAATCGGCAGTTACTGTTTATCGCAACTTTGGACTTGCCTGACTTGTTGCACCTAACGGATGATCCCATTAATTATCTTCTGTTTTGGCCGCCAATGTCGAATAAGTTGCCCAGTGACATTCCCAAGTTCGAAGGTAAATCAGGAGAGGACCCGTCGAACCATGTGATGACTTACCACCTCTGGTGTGCGTCTAACTCCATTTCATATTATTCAATCCGTCTTAGACTTTTCCAGCGCACTCTAATTGGTCTCGCGGCCAAGTGGTACATTGAGTTACTGCGAGGCACTTTTTATAATTTTAGTCAATTAGCTACCTCGTTTTTAACTCATTTTCAATTGCCAGTCCAATATGACATTGACACAGAATTGTTAACTTCATTAAAAAAATCGACATCCACTTACATTTCAGATGATATTCATGAGTGGAGATGTCGACGGCGTTTAGTGAAGGTATTTATTCCGGATCAGATATTGGCCGAGTGGTTTGTAAAATCTTTGTTGCCAAAGATCACTAAAGATGTTGCTAAAGCTGGAGTTGTTACTGAGGAGCAAGTGATTGCTCAAGCACAGTACCTTGACTTGGTCTATACTCAGTCAGGTACGTTACACGAGAAAATCCCCGATCTTCCCAAGCAAAATCAAATCGCTGCAGCTCCTTCGGGATCTCATGCCGTCGATGGTATGATTGGCATGGTTAACACTAAAAGTAAGAATAAATCTTCCAAGAATTCTTCTCCCATCATAACCTTGCCTGATTCCCTGACAGGAGATTCTTCTGCAGAAATTTCCGCCGATATTCACGTTGTAGAGTCATCTATAGCCAAATCAAAATCCGGTGGGAAGAAGAAAGGAAAGAAGAAGAATAAAATGGACAAAAGTTCAAAGGAGAAACCTGAAAAGGCGAAATCCAATGATGAAAAGCGCAAACCTCGTTATCCTTGTCTCATTTGTGACGATGAAAATTTTACAAGAGACTGCCCTCATCGTGCAGAGGTTGCGAAGATTGTCAAGGGTTCCAAAACTCCTGCTGTTTTGAAGGATCCTTTTCCGGCTCAAGACAGTAAGATGATAGGTTCATCCTCGAATGCCAATGAAGAACCCATACTGATGATGTCCCATGTTAGGATTGCGACTCGATCGCAAGATTATGGTAGTAAAAGTCCTGTTGATGGTAAAGAAGTAGAATCTTCTCATTCTAATCCATAAACCTCAGCTCCCGGTTCCGATCCACTACAGATCGAGAAACCTAATCCAGACTTGGTAATCAAACCGCCCGCTAAGGGTATACTTTGAAAGTCAGCTTTCAATCCACATGTGAGAGCGGCTCAGAATTATAACATTGTTGAGGATTTAGTTGTTTCACCCTGAGCAATGTCAGCTTTGGAAGTGCTGCAATCATGTCCAGCACAACGTAAATTACTTTTGTCGGCTATAGGAGCTGTTGACTTTCAGGACCCGAACCTAATAATTTTCGATCTGGAAAATAGTACACCGTGTTTGCCTCATCAAATGGCTTTCCAAATTCCAGTGATAGTAAAAAATAGGCCTATTCATCGGATTGTAATTGATGAGGGAGCCTCAACATGTATTATGTCGATACAGTGTTGGAGATCGCTTGGTTCTCCTTCACTAAATCAATCCCCGACGATTCTAAAAGCCTTTGATGGCTGTGGGTTTCATCCTTTTGGCATTCTACAGGATTTGCCTATAGGGGTTGAAGGAAAAACCGTTAGTCTAGATGTGGAGGTGGTTGATGCCCCTCTAGATTACAACCTTCTCTTGGGTCGAAGTTGGTCTTATACTATGACAGCGGTCGTTTCATCGATCTTTTGAGTAATAAAATTCCCACATAATGGAAAGATCGTAACAATAGACTAGCTGGCTTATTTTTCATCTGACCCAGCCTCTTCTGAGAGTATTCAGCATGTCGGTAAAACAACTATCCCGTACAAGGATGTTGGAGTAGGACTAGTTAAAGATGCCGGTTTACTGGGAACTTTTCCTTTTCCTCCGATCAACGCATTGTCTTCATTTGCAACCATTCATATGATTACATCAGACACCATTGTTTATGATGATCCTTGGATCATTCCTTCTGAATCTGAGATAGACTCATTTGGTAATGCCATGCCTTTGAGTCCATATGAAATTGCCTATGAAGCCGTGCAGTAGTTTGCCGACCCATGTTCAACTGAAAATGACTTAATGAATGTGATCCGTGAGGAATCACTTTTCACATCAACCTCGGATTTAACCACGTTTTCCGAACTTGTTCACTCTGATGAGAAAATTCATGAAATCCTATGTGTAGATGATTTACCATGGGAAGATCTCCATCACAGATCTTCGTTTTTACCTGAGGATGATCGTTTTGAAAATGAATTCTCATCAATTTTTACAACTGAATATGTCAAGGAATCTCAAAATCCAATGAAACATCCTGATTCAGAGTTAAATTTGGGAAACATCTCTCGAAATATTCCTATTGGCATTTCGGTTAAGCCCGGAATTGTTGAGAACATTCATATAGGTGCCTCGTGTATAGATGATGAAATTCAATTATATAAGGCCCTATTTCAAGAATTCTGCGACGTGTTTGCCTGGTCCTATGAGGAAATGCCAGGAATTGATCCCGCAATTGTTGTTCATGAGATCAAGACTTACCCGGATGCTAAACCCATCCGGCAAAGTTTGCGTCAGATTCACCCACGAAAATCTGCTGCAATTAAAGCAGAAGTTGAAAAACTATTGAAAGCAGGTTTCATTTATCCGATCCCGCTAATGGATTTTGTATCGAATATTGTTCTGGTTAACAAAAAGCAGGGAACAATAAGAATATGCATCGATTATAGGGACATTAATCAAGCCTGTCCAAAGGACAATTACCCAACTCCCTATATCGATCAAATTATTGATGATTGTGTCGGCAGCGAAATATTCTCCTTTATGGACGGTTTTTCAGGATACAATCAAATCAACATTCTACCTGTCGATCAACCAAAAATGGCTTTCATTTGTCCATGGGGTACATTTGCTTATTGGAAGTTACCTTTTGGACTTAAGAATGCCGGAGCAACTTTTCAAAGGGCGATGTCTTATGCGTTTCATGACATCAAGCACATTGTGCAACCCTATCTCGATGACGTGCCTGCTCATTTATTACATCGAGCTGATCACCTCGTCCATTTACGAGAAATCTTTATGAGGTGTAGGCATTATCATATTCGGTTGAACCCACACAAATGTGTCTTCTGTATAGAAACGGGTCGATTGCTGGGGTTTGTAGTTTCAAAAGCTGGCATTCGCGTTGATCCCTCGAAGGTCGAAGCTATCATCAAATTGCCTCCTCCTTCGAGTCTTCGCCAACTCCAAAGTTTGCAAGGGAAAGAAAAATTTTTACGACAATTCATTCTTAACTATGCCGAGGTTACGAAGGGTTTCACTCGGTTGTTGAAGCAAAATACTCCATTCTATTGGGATGAGATAGCTCAGAAATCTTTTGATGCACTCAAACACGCGTTGACCCATGCACCGTTGTTGCATCCTCCCAACTACAACCATGATTACTTCTCGTATCTCGCTGCCTCTCATTCCACCATTGGAATGGTCTTAGTTCAGGAAGATGAATTTGGAACTAAACATGTGATATATTACATTAGTCGAACTTTAAATCCAACTGAGCTAAAATACTCACATGTGGAGAAATTGGCATTGGTAGTCATTCAAGTTGTCCAACGTTTTCGTCACTACATTTTACTACGTAAAACTACAGTAATTTCGGATTGCAACCCTATGATCTACATTTTCACCAAGCAATTGATAGGGGGCAAGTACTCTAAATGGATCGTTATCCTGCAGGAGTTCGACTTGGAATTTGAGAAATCTAATTCTAAGAAATATTTAGTTTTTGCGGAGTTAATGTGTGACTTCCCGCATGCTGACACGGAAACTATGGCGGAGGAGCCCATTGCGGACGAATCCTTGTTTCTAATCAGCACTTTAGATCCATGGTATGGGGATATCATCGTTTATTTCCAGACCCAATCCTTTCGGCTAGAAATTTCAAGGTCAAAACGTCGAAAAATTCGATTCCAGTCCCAACAATTCAGGATTATTGGAGATACTCTTTATCGCCATGGGCAGACTCTGTTTTTCGACGTTTCTTAACTCACGAGGAAGCTGAAAGGGTTCTAAATGACTGTCACTCTGGAGCGTGTGGCGGTCATATGTCTGGGTTTGCCACAGCCCAAAAGGTATTGCGCGCTCGCGACTTCTAGCCGTCTTTATTTAAAGATTGTATTACGGCGGTCCGAAAATGCCACAACTGCCAAATTTTTTATCGTAAGATGCGCGCTCCACCTGCTCCTCTCCACCCTATAATTGTCGTTGGTCCTTTTCCCAAATGGGGTATTGATTTTATTACATGTAACCCTCACGCGACCGGGGGGCATGCGTATATCATCCTTGCGGTAGATTATTTTACCAAGTGGGCCGAGGCGATGCCTACATTTGAGGCAGACGGAAAAACAGCGGTAATTTTCGTGTTCAATCATATAATTGCTAGGTTTGGTGTCCCACAAGCAATAATCACTGATCATGGGCGCCATTTTCGAAACGTTATGATGACCGAACTTACAGGTCAGCTTGGTTTACGTCACGACAGTTCAACCCCTTATTATCCACAAGTGAATGGTCTGGTTGAATCCATCAACAAAGTTTTAGTTATCATGATCCGACGAATCATTGGGATTCATTGGTCGAATTGGCACAACATGCTATTTTCAGTGCTTTGGGCGTACTGAACTTCAGTAAAAACATCAACAGGGTTCACTCCTTTTCAACTAGTCTATGGTTTGGGAGCTGTGTTACCCATTGAATGCGAAATCCCGTCACTGCAAATGGCCATCGAGTTACTTCCAGCCACTTCCGAAGAGGAAAAGCGTTTGTTATACTTGGCTCAATTAGATGAGAATCAACGTGATGCTGCATTGGCGATTGAGACTCACGCAAAATGCATGAAAGCTCAGTATGATCGAAATGTGACCCCTCGAAATTTTTCGGAAGGAGATCTAGTCTTAGTTTATGATCAAGCTAATAATAAATTAGGCGCTGGAAAATTCGTTCCTATGTGGCATGGTCCCTATGTTGTCAAGCGAAAGCTAGCCAAAGGGGCCTACGAATTGGTAGACTTTGACGGGGACTCTTTGGGTAAACCCAGAAATGGTCATTACTTGAAGAGGTATTATGCTTAAAGGATGGGTATGGAGATTTTTAGTTAGGATAGTTTTTCTTTCTAGCTGGTGTGTTTTAGTTTAAACAGTGTGCTTAGCTTAGAGAGCGTTGTTTTTTCGTCATTATTCCTGCTTATCTTGGTTTTACTCTTGATATTGCATATTTCGATGCCTCTCCAAACATACATTGGTTTCGCTGATACACGGAACATCTCTTCCACAGCTTGGGTTATCTATTCACCCTCTAACGAGTTAGTATCTATGCATGGGGTAAGCCTCGGTCAAACAACGAACAACATTGCCGAGTATAGTGCAGTGATTGAGTTATTATCTGAATCTATTTCATTTGGGATTCGGAGTTTGATAGTGAGGTTAGATTCTGAACTCGTTGTATTACAGCTTAATAGAGTGTATGCCATTAGAAATCCAGTGTTATTAAGATTATTTTTGAGAGTGCGTCACTCGGAACGTGAATTTGATTATATTGAATATCATCATATTCCAAGATCTTTAAATACATTAGCAGATGCAATTGCTTCTCGAATGTTAAATAGACATTTGCAATAATCATACATGTAAATTTAAAACCATTCCATAATATGATTTACAAGATAAGTCGGTAATAGTGATATATATATAGGAGTGTGTCAAAAACTACATCGTCCTCGATCATAGGTTGAAAAACACCTTATGATCAACAAAAATGATAAGTACAAAAAACAAAAATGTCACATGTGCCCACAATAGGCAATCATCCTATCACTGGTGATGATCTCTATAAGAAATCACTGCACGGGCCACCTTGCAAAGGAACCTCCTAAAAGGTCCTAGGACCCCAATCACATAGCGCTGAAGTCGACGAGGAATGTCATCTATAGTGGTCTCAGGAATATCTCCTGTCAAGCACTCGAGATGACCGTCCAACTCGGCCAAAACCTCTGCTGATTCGTCCTGTGGGGCTGGCGCGGGTGCAACTAGTTGCTTCCTCTCGTAAGGTCGGAGAGCGGCTGGTCGCTGTGGACCCACATCTGCATTTGAAATTTTTTACTATCAGTTTTGAGACAATGGAAAAATAACAAAAAAAATTAAAATAGAAAAAATGTTGAAAAGGATTTTACCTGACTCATCCCACTGCTCTCCTGATGGAAGAACCATGTCTGGGTCACCACGAAAATCTATCCCAGCGTAAGGGAAGTCCTGAATAGAAAAGACCTGGTTTTCTAGCCATTGGAAATACTCAGGTTTGAATCAAGCAACCTCTGTCCTCTCGTCTGGGTGACGGGCCATAACTGCGACCCGTTGCATCAGTTTGGGCTCTCGAGGAAGCCCAGCTCCAATAGTAAGGTGCTGTGGGATTAGCATAGGAACCCTCTCCAGGCCAAAACTCATGACCAAAGCCCCATAACCAAAGGTCTTTAGTCATCCTTTCTTGGCCCTGGTCAGTTGGCCTTTCACATTGGCCAACATGGCATCGCACTAGTTGAAGATGGTGCCTCGAAAGCAGTCAACTGCCATACGCATCTGGGATCCGGTGGCAATATGTAATGCGGGAGCTCCGCAAAGTCTGGTGACAGTGAACGCAATTACCATGAGCTCAGGACGGGATATGGTCTTTATGTCTATCCCTTTGTCTCTAGCCTGGCTGTTGCAGTACTCTAGCCGGAGGCTATCGACAGACTGGCCACCTTCCCTAGCCCCAAACAGAGTGAAGTCTTCACCTCTCTTAGGGAAACCAGTCAAGAAATATATGTCCACCAGCTCGATTTCGATCTGGTGGCCACCAATGAAGAAGCACTGGTCCTGTACGCTCCACCTGTCAACTAGCCACTGTAAGAAATCCACCTGAGCCCTCATGCCAGGAATGGCCCAGAATTTGTACAAGTCGCACACCCTCAAAGCATCAAGTGAAGGCTGATGATTCCATGCGGCAACATCCACGTCCTCATGCTCTCGTTCGCGCCAATCTAGCATGATGTACTCTCTGCATCAAGTATAAGGATAAATTAAATTGCTAGAAATTGTTTTGTTTGGTCCATTTTTGAGAATTTTTGGGTTAAAAACCCTTGCGATGGGGACCGCACCCTCCGAGTTAGACACAGTGCGTGGGACCACACTTTGTCTACATGGAAGGTGCGGACCCCGAGCTTTTTCCCAATGGAGAAAAAGTCGGGGTCCGCAGGCCAGCAGTGGTAAACCTGCGGGCCCCCACGCGCGGGTTTTATGCCTAAAAGCCCTCCCAAAATTGAAATAAATGACTAAAACAAAAAATGAAATGTTTAAAAATGAAGAGTGGGATGATGTGGATTACCTGGAGAAGACAGCATTCGATTCTGACGGTTGGATTTTCCGTAATCTTCACGGGAAGTTTTTTGAGCAAAAGCACTATTTTCTCACCCAAACTCAAACGGTAAAAATGAATTGATAAAGGCCCTTTTTATAAGTTTTTTGAGTAAATAAATTGAAAATTTGTTTATGTTTCACTTTGAAAAGGTATTTTTGCGACATTTTTATCTATTTCAAACAGGTATGAGTAATGTTTGTGTTTTTGTGCAGGATAACAGATTATTCATGCGAAATCTATCATTTTCGACGAAAAAACATTTAGAGTCACCTTTAAGCTCTTTTCTGACTCCTGAAACATGAAAAGATTGCCGAGTGTTTCTTTTAAACTCGTTAAAACGGAATTAAAAGATGGTACACTTACAGCTCTTTTCCGACCGTAAAAACATGAAAAGATTGCCGGATTTTTGTCGTTTCAAATTCGATATTGGTTATAAAACGACGTGTCATTGATCACTTTTTTACTTTTTCAGGTCAAGGGAACTAATGACGAAAAGTACTCCTTGGTTGTAAAAGATAAAGCGGTTCTCTCAAGTATTATTTTATACTTTTTCGGGCTTGGGAGACACAAATTTACGAAAAAGGTCAACCCTGGAGTCTTCTTAAGTTTTTTCAGACTCTCTAAAATTGAAAAACGCCGAGTTTCTCCTATACTGGACTCGTTAAAATTTCACAGTAAAGGACCTGTTCGATTACAAACAGGAATGAACCACTCCTTCTTAGGGTTCGAATTTAAACTAAGTTGGACTCATCCGAAGGATGAGCTTATAATCAAGCAAATGTTATCCTCCTCAAGCTTGTCAAAAATAAAGAGGTACTTGCCAGAAATGGTGGGGGAAAAGAGAGAAAAATGAGTCTGTTTGTCATACTTTGTAACCACTCTTGAACATGACACTTTTATTCACCTGGGTTGGGAAATCCTTTGCCTAATAGTTGATCAAACCACATTGAAAGTCTTCAGCCGGTTTTTGGGTATTAACTTTGGGTCAATTGTCACCAAACCATCTGCCGTGTCGTTATGTGTTCAAGAGGCAATACCAATAAGCCATTCATCTGCCAAATATCTGTCATCCATCTTGACCATCCCTGAGTCAGTCCTTGCAACTAAATTTCTTCAACTTGATCTATGATTTCGTGTTGTGGGCTTGCCTACGGCGGATCGATTTCTATCAACATCAACTCATTATCTAGAAAGATGATCTAGAAATCGTTAGTACCTTGAGATCTGCATGCCTCAATGGCAGGTTTCTCGCCTTTGACGACAGTTTGCATCATTGACTTTCGATCAAAGGATTCCGTGACATGTTCGACATCAACACATTTATTCGCATCTCATGGTTTGTACTGGGTACTTTGAGAGCCATTGACATCACTGGTGGTTTCTCTCACGCTTTTTAACAGTTTACATCATTGACTCGTAATCAAGTGGTTTCTACCATGTTCGACATCAACACATTCATTCGCATGGATAGAATCGTACTGTTTTGGGAAGTAGAAATGAAGACCCTGGATCTAGTTTCCACAATCCAAGCTGCGAGGAATTTTGTATTCATTATATAATGGACTATTCATAAACAGATGGCTGCGTCCATACTGTGTCCACCTGAGTCTTTACTTGTGATGTTTTACAAGATCATTCCTATATCAGAGCAGTAGTTAGTTTTTCTAGTCAGTTTTGATCTGAGTATGGGAATGCCTACCTCAGCGATGATATGATCTCATATATATATCTTGCATTGAATGTTTTTACAGGTTCCAACCGGGCTCTCCACAAGATGATCCTCGAAATGATAAAGTACTTCACTCTTCCTAAATGATCAATGAAATCCTCATCTACTACAGACTTCGCACTTTAGGGGGCAATCTGTTACACAAAAATATCGTCACCATGATTATTTGCAGTCAGTATGGGTCTATCATCACTTGTACTGTCCTCCTAAGCAAGTCTTAGACCTCAGCTCTTTAAGTCAAGCTTTGGAAATGAGAGAAAGACATTAAAAATCAATGTAACTCTGGTTCTGCACTTTCTCTCACTATCACCTGCGGTCCCGCACTTTCTATGTACAAAAACTGCGGACCTACCCACTCTGTCGCTAACGGTGTAGGTGCGGACCCCTGTGAAAGTCAAAAGGCACAAGTTTTATCTTAAAAAACTCACTTTGGGTTAATTCTAGAGTTTTCTAGAAGGAATTTCGACGTGGATTGTTTGCTTTGAGGTGGTTCATGCATCCCAAAAGAGAAGGAGCTAATCCCTTGATGAGAGGAGCTATCCCTTTGAAGGAGTACTTTATCCCTTTGAAGGAGGACCTAGTAACCTCCCTCCATTGCACTATAAATACAGGCATTGGGCTAGTTGCTGGAGAGGTTAGAAGCTGAACATTTTTGAGGGTAAATGCTGGTGAAATCAAGACTTCCTAGTTGAGCTTAAGAGGAGAGATCACATACCTTTTTGGCTTCATTGGGGAGTGAGTGAAACTTGTCAAAGTAGAGGAGACTTCTTGCTGGACCCTGGGAGGAGCTTGTACAGCGTCAAGGCACAGGTTGTAAAGTTCTTCTTCTTTTGAATTAATACAATCAAACTCATTTTTCTCAACAAGTATCTCATGTTATTTGTTTCATGGACTCCTTGACTTTCATGTTAAATATGTTTTATGCAATTGGCTTTTCAGGTGCTATTTAATTTGTTTGCCTTGTTTGTGTTTGCAGATTCGCGACAAAGGAGCTCATTTGGATTGAAGGAGTGAGGGCATCCACAAGCTTGCGTTGGACCTAAGGTAGGCCCTAAAAACACTTGTTTTCCATTGTTTATCAAAGCATATTTAGAGAAAGATAGTGTCTGGTTGGTTTTCTTGTCATTAGGTCTTATTTAGATTATAGGAAGGTCTATCTTGTCCGCAAGATCGACTTATTCTGTGTGACAGGGTAGCTGAAAGTAATTTAAAAATTCCATCTCTAAAGTGCCAAAGGTATTGACTAACACGTGTGGTAACTCAATGTACAACTTGGATGCATTTCTAGTAACGATGCAGGGAAAGAACTGATGCCCGATACTATCATCCACCATGGAGTTAGAAATACACCATAAATGATAGGTGGTGATGTGCATACTTGGATCCTCCCCTAGTTTCTCTTCGAACTTCGGGATGTCTGTGGGAATTTTGTGCAGGATTGGATGCTAAAGTAAGTTTTGATAGATGGGGTGATTTTTGAGTTTGTACAAGTCGGGGATGTCAAGCGTTGCCAAGAAATGCAAGGTGTTTGATGCCACCTAATTGGACCAATGTGATGACAGATGACTTGAGGATCCTTGTGGTCTTCCCATCGTATTGTTCCCAATATTATACAAAGAATGCGTGGAATAATAATTTCCTTGGGGTAAATTCACATATTGTGGTTGTCCATAGGGATTGTTAGGCTGGGGGATATAAGTGGCCCCAGGATAAGGAGTACCCCCTTGACCCATTTGAGGTTGAGAGTGGGGTGCCGAGATGGATAGAGCGAGACCTTGTTGAGGGAACCCACTAACCACATAATTAGCTGTATGCCCTTGATTGAGATAAGGAGGGTCCATGTGAACCAATGACTATCCTTGTTGTCCTGTAAATGGAGGAGGAACTGTAAGATTCTCGATAGCTATGTGCATATTGGGAATGGCTCCCCCAGGCATCTGCACTTGGGGGTTGGAACTAAACAATGGATTGCAACCAAAAGTGTTGTTGAAGGGACTTGTGCTAACCGTGCTATATGGAGCACTATAAGGAGCGCTATATGTAGTGCTTGTCGTAGGTCTAGGAGCTAACACAAAAGGGGCAAAAACTATTATGTACTGGGTTCCACTCGCATTCGGTGTCACTATAGGGTTCAAACCTAGGACAATTGGTAAAGTAGGCTTTGGCATCAGAGGTGTAGTACTGACTATCAACTGGGGAAGAAGAGGTGGGCCAAAAGTGTCCACAAAATCCCACCACCCGTTAGTCATCGATGGGATGCTAGGTATAGGTTTAGCGGAAGACATAGAAGGTATAGGTGCAACTGGAATCAAGAGTGGTCCCAATAGATTCTTGATCGAAGGATTATATGGAGGAATGAAACCTTGAGTGAAGAAATCTTCCTGTAAACTTGAGTTGTGGGATGTCCAGACTGATTTAATGTGAGATCTTGGAGAATGATTAACCGAAGATGGGTAATTTGGTTCACTAGGGCTCGAAAGATCCTCTACAGTGAGTGGGGGAAGACCTAGTAGCCATCTATATTGACGAAGAGGGATAGATGTAGCCAACATGACTGATAAATTTTATCAATAGATTTTACGGTGATGTTTATTAAAGTATCGGTGATAACAAACTGGCACCTAAAAAGTAAAAAATACTCTAAAGAAGTCAATCAACAAGTAGAGGATATGAACCTTTCTAATAACCACCATTTGATAGAGATGAAACCCAATATCACAATGGATAAAAGATAGGGTTGGAAAAATGTACAGTTACAATTACTCTTGAGCTTCGCCCGAACCTCAGATTAAGGGGCCAAGTACTCTCGTGAAGACGAGCACCCTCCCAAAAACTGAAGACATAGTAGGTTCGTTTGTGTTAGGAACCTGGGAAGCCCACCCCAGTCACCTTATGTTGATCCTTAAAAAGTATGGCCACTATAATTACCTGAAATCACAGACGCTAACGGGGGGGACATAGTCACAAATAGTACGCTATGTGGGTAGGATACCTAAGTCCCCGACTCAGCTCCGATATCCCCGATACAAAGAATACCCAAAGTAGATGCAAGTGAAGGCGGGCTACCTTCATTTATAGTCCAATTTTGTCTCATATTTAGCTCCACTTTTACTGGAGTGGTCCCAGATAGTATTAGTGTAGAAGGATTTCCCTCGTTAGTGACACTAGTTTCAGTGTGTGATCTTGGGCAGTTAAATAACAACTGCCTAACCCAAGATCCTAGCCTAAACTAACATGTGTTTACTCAACAAAGAGTTTTTGATTGATTTTATTATCTAAACTTTAAATTTAATTTCTTAAAGTCTTTGGTGGGGGTGTTGACGTCTGAAGTTATGTGGGACTCCGACTCAAATTGTGCAAAAACAATGCTTTAAAGTTCACTTTCGATGAATAAGTTGATTCTACAAGGAAGGAGTCATTTATACACCAATATATATACCATGCATCTAGTATAGTAAAACACAAGCATAAACGACAGAACTACAATGCTCTCTAACAAATTCTGAAGCCAAATAAATGCAAATCTAACCAACTAAGCAAAAAACAGTAAAAAAAATTGTATTTTTCTTTTTTATGAAAAACTTTAAGCAATAAAGCTGTTTCCCTAAAATATATTTTTTTGTTCAGGAGATAGATATCAATCAAACATGCACAGCTGTAGATCCCTAATCAGTCTACAAGAAAATTCCCCAACCCCTGAGGCCAAAGAATTCGCTGCTTATTAGGAAATGGCTAGCTAACGCACTGCAACAGAGGATACAGAGAGTCAGTGACTGCACTAATGTTGTGTTTACAAGGCCACAGTGATTTATAAAGCATTGTTTACACTAGTGGGGTGCATTAGTGAGAAAATAGACTTAAAAAAGAAGGTTGTAGGGATCCGATCTAGAGATGAGCACAAAGAGAAGGGTGCTCTAGAGCCCTGAGTGGTCAGAAAGGGGATCAAGAAGTACAGGAAGGCCTGGAAGAAAGAGATATCTAGGAACTTTCTGGGAGAAAACAAGGAACTGAGTGTAGTCACTAATGGAGTGACCAATTCTGCTATAGGGATTAATGCACAAGTTTTTGGTGACATAAATACCATTAAAGATCTTCCCGGGATCCTTGTAGATAGTCAGATTAGCTACAATTGGCCCAAAGACACATACACATGTCCATATTAGTGAAATGAGAATTGAAGTAAGAAGAAGGATCGTTACGTCAGGTCTTGGTGTGGGGTTGCTGGACAATGCAAAGTAGTCGAGTGGAAGACCCCTCAGCTAGCTCCAAGATCAATACCTACACATAAACAAGACGAGGCATAATATCATAGCATATAACTTCGACAACCAATACATTAATATGCAGGGATATCGAACTACATATATCTAAGCCACTCATAATCATTAACATTACATAAAAATGTAAATGAATCACAGTTCCAATGCCATGGAGTGGACAACACAATTACAGGTCTATATTAATTATAGAAAAGAGTGATTACAATCATCAATTGCATCAGCCTTCCCTTACTCCTCCAGCTTCTCTTTTCTCTCTCTCTTCTTAACCTCTTGAAGAGATGATGTCTAATGATAACTTCGACAGTCAATAGGCAATCCTTTCAAATGTTTCAACCTCTTTCAAAATGGCCCTAGCCTCAAATATATACCATGAGAGGGTAAGCCTTGCCAAATCCTTCATGAGTTCCTTTGGGAAAAAGTAGAGATGTTTCCATGCTTTTGTGCTCTTTCCCTATTTGTAGACTCCATTAGGAATAGTAATTCCTCCAAATAGGTTGAATCTGGATGTTTCGCTGCTTTTATGAGCTAACATAAGAGTGAATATAGGAATATTTCTTGGTCAACTTGCTCCTTTGATCCTTAGAACCTCACTTATGTTGACTAACGCTCTTCTTGAGGCAACATACAGAGTTACCCTAGGCACTAATGCACCTGATGCATCGATAGGAAGCTTTATAAAGCAGGTTGCTAGTTCCCAGAGAGCGTTAGCTTGACAAATAGGCCTATGAACTTGGTCAATCTTTCAATCATCTTGCCCTTCTCCTTTGAGTTGACGAGGAGGTCATTTTCCTATATAACACTAACCCTCTTCCTTCATACATGTATCCCCTAACAAAGAAGAAGGAAAGATTATCATTTGCATTCATAAAATGAAAAGATAAATAAAAAGAGTTCTTTTTATTAACTAATTAGCACATGCATACAATAGTTAATACTCCCTAGATCAGATTCCATGCTCAGTTATTTTAAATCGTCACATGTGATAAATGGGGTTCAACTAGATTTCTTTTGCAAGAAAAATGTGTCATTGAGTAGATAGAGGATTTCATGTTGCTTTACAAGAATCTTCCAATTTAGTCTTTCATTCTTTAAAATAGGCAGCATTTCCTTTCTTTCATTTAGGATGATTTCCCCTTCTCCAATTGGTAGTTAGACTTCTTCTAGTCAATAGAAGATTAGTTTGGGAAACCCTAGTGGTCTATCTCCCTAGTTGAACAATGATAAGAGTAAACCATTACATATATTTGTGTATACAGGACTATCACCTCCAAATTTGTATGAACCTATGGTTGATGAAGTAATGTTGGTAGCCCTAGGAGTTACAACATTTTTGCTGCAATACTGGCGCTCATCACTTTTTGGCGTCGTTTTCAGGAAGGTGTCTGAGTAGATGTGATTTCCACTTTCTTTCTTTCCTTCCTTCTTTCACTCTCATTATACAATTAGTTTCATGCAACAAGTAGTTTCAATTTGGTTTTAATTTCTTTCCATTCTACAATTAGTTTCATTTAGCAAGTAGTTGCAAGTTGGTTTTGTTTTCTTTCCATTATGCAAGAAGTTCAAAAACAAAAGAAAAATACGAAAAAATAAAAATCTTCATTCATGCCTCGTAGGAGTAGAGATAGTTTCAGAACTTTTTTGCCAAATACCCTCACCACATCAAACAACCAACCTTCCCTATTCTTCAGTGGCTGTGAGCTAGAGGATCCATTAGGCAAACAACCAAATATTTTTGAGTAGGCTACCGAGGAAGAAGAGGAGACCACTCAACCCACTTACACCATGGCTGAACATAGAAGTGAAAGGGGAGTCAGCGATAGAGCTGAGGGTACTTTTCCCATTAGAGAAACTAATGGTGATGCTAAGATGAAAAGCATAAGCCCCTTTTCTCTTCCTCACTTCCATGGCCTGACCTCAGAAGACTCGAATGCTTTTTTGTTTGAGTTTGCTATCATATGCAAAACAGATGATTACACCTCTGATGATTATAAGTTGAAACTATTCCCATCCAATCTCAAAGATGTAGTGCTCCGCTAGTTCGTGGGTTTACCTGGGTATAGTATTCACCCCTTATGATCTGGTCTATGGGAATAAGGTCTTGTTGTGCATTGAATTTGAGTACAAAACCTTAAGGATGGCAACATAATTGGATCTAAATGTCACAACGCCACATCAAGAGAGATTGCTCCAGCTAAATGGGTTAGATGAATTCAGGATGCAGGCCCTCCTGCACATAGAAGTGACTCAAGTATTAAGAAAAATCTAGCATGACAAAAATATCAAACACAAATTATCTCAAGAAGGCAATTGGGCCTTGCTGTATGACTCCCGGTAAAAATATTTCAATGGCAAGTTGATGGCCAGATGCTTGGGACCATATGTGATAGAAAAGTGACATGATAATAGTGTTGTTCAGATAAGAACCGCCGATGAAGAAGGTATCCCTTTGTCTATTAGTGGGTATTGGTTGAAAGCCTACAAGAAGCCTTTCTCAAAGAAGAAGTTCATCAATAGCATTAGTAACGCAGTGATGGTGATTGAAGGAGTCTCGGCTTCCACCTCACCAAGTTCTTGTGGTCTGTTGGAGTTTTGGAAAAAAATAAAAATAAATAAATAAATAAAGAGACCTAGGTGAAAACCTGCATGAGGCACCTGAGTCCCACTCTTAGGTTGAAAACCTCTTTGAGGCAGCCCAAGAGTGTTTAAAAAAAAAAGGAAAAAAAAAAATTCCGCTGGGTGACAACCTCTTTTGATGTGCCCAGGGTAGGCCACTAGGATGAAAACCTCCTTTGAGACAACCTGGTTGTCTTTAAAAAAAAAAAAAAAAATTAATAATAATAATAATAATAAATTAATAAAGAAAGAAAGAAAAAAGAAGAAGAAGAAGAAGAAGAAAAAAAATAAAAAAAATAAAATAAAATAAAAAATAAAAAATATAAATAAATAAAATAAAATAAAATAAAAAATAAAAATTGACAGGGACCTCGAACCTGCCCATTCATAACAATTCTGGTTTTTGCAGGTTTTCAAAAAGATAATGGACACAGAGATCAGAGGGCAGTAAGCCATAAAAAATCCCCATATGTTTCTTCATCCATTTCATCTCCTCCATAATCCTCATGTTCCTTCATCCATACTCATCTTCGGCAATATAAAAATTCAAAGTTCAGGCAATTCTATGTTTTTTACAGGATTTCCTGTAATTACTATAGGAGTTTCCTGTAGTACTACAGGAAGTACCGAAAATCTACAGGAAAGGAAATCCAATGGAAAAATTATGATGTAGGCCTATTTTGGTATAAAAAAATAAGGTCACTAACTTCATCACACCTCAGCCAACACCCTTCATGACCATGTGACCCTCTGTGTCCATAAAAAGAAAAAAAGATAGAAAAATAAAAAAAATAAAAAACAAAAAAATAAAGGAAAAGGAAAAGATAACATCAAAGAGGCATGCCACCAGCAGCCTACCTCACCTACCACTCCATGGACACACATTACAGTCATTCCAATACCTATTCCCCCTCCAAGCAGAGAAAGGACACAAAAATTCAAAAAAAGGGCAACTACAAGACATCCTACAGTTTTCCTGTAGGAAATCCTGTAGTAGCCTATTTTGAAGCAGCAACAGGCTCTAGGCCTCACCTTCTGCAACATGAAAGAGGAGAATCGTAACTGCAAGCACAATGAAACCCGTCTAGAGCTCAGCAACAACAGAGGAAGCCAACCCCTGAACATCAAC
The DNA here is from genome assembly GCA_031772625.1 of Pinus tabuliformis. Lineage (NCBI taxonomy): Eukaryota > Viridiplantae > Streptophyta > Pinopsida > Pinales > Pinaceae > Pinus > Pinus tabuliformis. The sequence continues at coordinate 1,498,465,616 of CM062819.1, read as the reverse complement.
AAGAAGACAACCCATCAACAAAATAAGATCAAAAAAAGGAAAAGAAAAAGGAATTCAGGAAGATGTACCTTGATCATGAGCAACATAGCAACACCACTCTCCAACATGCATCAGCAAGGCAAAGGACCAACATGTATGTCACCTCATCAATACTCCCTCATAAGTATTAATATGACTAAACAATAGGAATATGTAGAAAGTTGATTTTATTCCCATATTCATCAAACAAAAGGCCACCATGAGCTATGACATAAGCTCTCCAAATGTAGAAGCCAAAATAAGAAGTACTAACAACATCATATACTAGTACATGCCCTTTGAACACCTTAGCCATCACCATCCCAACAATAAATATCCTGAAACAAGATCACCATGCTCCACATAGATATAGTAATAAGATCATATAATAGTAGGAACATGGAAACATATCATAGAGGTAGCATGAAATACATCCACATCATCACATTCTCTCTCCTCATGAGAGAAAAACCAAGCAACAACACCCATCATACCAAAACATCATAAGCAGCAGCAAATACTTATCCTCGTCATAGGTTAGCAACACATCATCAGTGAGGAATAAGCAAATAGATCAGTGAGAAGCAAGACATGTATACTCCATATATGATGAGTTATCATCATAACTCATCCATCCAACAATACATGAGAAGCAATATAAATCATCATCTCTCAACCATGTAAATGCATACTATAGACATCACCATTTTCTCTTCATGTAGCTACAACAAATCACTCATCCATCTAATACATATCGACAACATGCATGATTCATTTAGAAATGAAAACATAAGCAATAATATGCATAATCTAGATGAACTATATCAAACACATCATCTGATCTCCATAGAAAAAAACAAATGCATGAAAACACCTGAATATGATCTAGTAATAAAAATACTAATAGCGTATCAAAATTTCCATGCAACCATACTATCTCATCCAACATGCAATTTGTGGCAAAAACAACAAAAATCTTCCTCAACACAATGCCAACACATTCCAAATCCATTTGGAAGCATAAATGCTCCCCCTAATACTATGTAGGCCTCAAGTTTTGCTGGGAGACCCTCTCTTCTCTTTTCTCCTCCAAACATTCATGTGTTGATCCTTCTTCTTCTTTTGTGATTGCTTTAAATATTCTCCTCTCATTGGTTGGATCTCTTGAAATACAAGGGAAACATGCAATCCTTGGAGTTTTGGCCAATACTGTCACACAAAAAACATCTAATGTGACCAAGGAATATAGGAATAGGCTCATGTCTTCTATTGAACTGATTTGTATTCCTTGCACGTGCCCTACAGTCAATACCCCTATGGCCAAAATCATTGCATGAGAAGCAATAACCATAAAACTGACTATTATACCTAAAAGAGGAAGATTTCATTTATATGCATGCTTGATGTGGATTCTCCTTTTTCTGCTCCTTTTGATTAGAGATATTGATCTCTCCAATACTGCAACTTCCCGCTATCTTTCTACGAACTCCATAATTATAGCACTTTACAATTCTATTCTTCTTCTTTGGTCATCTTCTCTTATTTTTCTACTTCATGCATGGCTGGAGATTTCAAATTTTCTTGCTACTGCAAGCTGCTCTAACATTTTCATATTTTCTTATTGAAGCTTGAGCACTAGCTGAGCTACACAACTTCTTCTCTTGTAGAAATTAATTTGGCCTTCAATCATTGAATTTCTGCTTCAACTGCCATTATCTTTGATTCCTCCTCAAGATTGATGCTCAATCTCTCACTGCAATCACTAGTTATTTCATATATTTCTTTTGGGGAGGATTAATTTGTAACTGCAATAAAAGTTGAATCCTTTGCATTTTTCTCCATTTCTAAAAAATGTGATTTTCCTCGAATTTACAAATTCTCCAACCTGTCCAACATATCTTTGGCACACTCACAATGCTTCACATGCATGCTATCAAATTTTCAAATGTTATTCAAAATAATCTTTTTATCCATATCATCAAATTCATCTCTAACTCCATACTCTACTGATAGAAAAATATTTTTATCAAGAGATATAAAATATGAATCCAAATTCACTCTCCAAGTTTCAAATTTACCTTCATGAACTATAGGAATACCTTGAACAATGTAAACTTTGAAACGGGAACTGATACTGTTACCCGTTTCGTAGAGATAGCAAAAAAGTGACCTGATTTTGAAAAGGGGTGATGCAGAACGAACATGTTTTTTTTAGAGCATACTTTTTGGCACTTTAATTTTTTTATGTACATTACGTTTTAGAATCATTTTAGAATGGTAGTGATGTTCATGTTAATTTTAAAAAGCGAGTATTCTGCATCACCCCCTTTTTTTAAAAGACCTGTGTTTTGGCTTTAAATTTTCTAATGTATAAAATGTAAATAATTATTTTGTAAATTTGATCATTTTTGAAGTGGCCGTTTTCTTCACATTTTCTTGTTTTTTATTTTAATTTTAACTTTTTTTTTGTGAGGTTTTTATTGTTTTGCATTTTTAAATTAGGAGGTCGATATTTAGAATTTTCGATATTCTACATATTTATACATCCTTAATTAATTTTTGAATCCACATGAAATAATTGTTTCTAAAAAACAATATTTTTTAACAATGGACATAAAAATAACCATTTTTAACATAAATATAACTAAAAAACTACATGTTTTGATAATTTTTTGCTAGAATTGACATGTCAAAATCACAAATTTTATACGATAATTTTAACAAAAAAAGTTAAATAATAGTTTTTTTTATGAATTTCATGTCAAAAAAATAATAATAATCACTTTTTTTTTCAAAAAATAATGATTAACTTAAAATCAATGCAAAAATCACATATTACAAATATTGAACGTATAACAACCCTAATTGAGTGTTTATTCTTCTCATAAAATGTCAAAGTCAAAACATTGCAAAGCTTGATTTACAAGGATAACTTAAATTTAATGAACAATGTCACGTAATCCAAACTCTTCGTCCTCTAGAGTTTCATCATTGTCTTCTTCCACAATATTTTCTATTTCCTTTTGCTCACTTTCCTCTTCTAATGGGTCTTTGATGTCTGTGAATCTCCCAATGTATGTCTTTCCAAACATTCCATGTAATAGTAGTTGGGGTTCCTTTGCCTTTTTTACCACACGTGATTCACTAAAGTCCCCTTTATTCAACCCAATTTCTTGCATTGTATCTGGAAGAAATTGAAGAACATTAATTCTTTGCTGAATGAAATTGTATTGTACTGGATCTTTTTCAATTGCAACACAATTTCTTCCTTTTTGAAGGCAACATGCTAGCGTTCTACCTAATTATCAAGTACAAAAGAAATAATGAACTAAATTAGTACAATGACATATTAATTAAAAAATAACATATTGAAATTCAATTCCATATAATAAAACATGTCTAAGCCAGAAAATAAATCCAGAACCCAATCTCCTTCATCTGACAAATGTCTATAAGATAGTTAATAAATAATTGTGGTTTTTGATAAATGTTAACTATCTCTCCTTTTACTTTTGATTCCGGGAATCAACCAGCCACCAGCCGGGCGGGCGGCTGGTGGTTGGGTGATTCCCACTAGCCGAGCGGGCAGCTGGTGGCTGGTTCATTCCCAGAATCACTCAACCACCAGCAGGGCGGGTGGCTAGTGGCTGGTTGATTCTAGGAATCAACCAGCCACCAGCAAGCCGGGAATCAACCACCCACCAGCCGCCCACCCGGCTGGTGGCTAGTTGATTCCCGGAATCACCCAGCGACCATCCGGGCAGGCGACTGGTGGCTGGTTGATTCCGAGAATCAACGAGCCACCAGACGCCCGCCCGACTGATGGGTGGGTAATTCCGGGAATCAACCAGCCACCAGTCGGGCGACCAGCTGGTGGTTGATTGATTCTAGGAATCAACTAGCCACCAGCCGCCTGGCTGGTAGCTGGGTAATTCCGGGAATCAACTAGCCACCAGCCCAGCAGCCGGCTAGTGGCTAGATGATTCTGGGAATCAACCAGCGACCAACTGCCCGCCCGGCTGGTCGTTGGGTGATTCCCGGAATCACCCAACGACCAGCCGGGCGGCTAGCTGGTGGCTGGTTTATTCTGGAATCAACCAGCCACCAGCCGGGTGGCCATCTGGGGGCTGGTTAATTCCTGGAATCAACCAGCCGCCACGACAAGCTGGCCACTCAACTGCTGGCTGGTTGAATCCCGGAATCAACCAGCCACCAGCCGGCTGCACCAGCCACCACCCGCCCGGCTGCTGGCTGGGTGATTGTGGGAATCAAACAGCCACCAGCCGGGCGGCCGGCTAGTAGTTGGTTCATTCCGGGAATCAACCAGCCACCAGTCGGCCGCCCGGCTGGTGGCTGGGTGATTCCGGGAATCAACCAGCCACCAGTTGGGCAGCTAGCTGGTCGCTGCCGCCAAACTGGTGGCTGGTTGATTCCCGGAATGACCCAGCCACCAGCCAGGCGGGGAATCACCCAGCCACAAACTAGGCGACCGGTTAGTGGCTGGTTGATTCCGAGAATCAACCAGCCATCAACCGGGTGACTGGTTGGTGGCTAGTTGATTCCGGGAATCAACCAGCAACCAGCCGGGCAGAGCCACCGGCCGGGCGTGCGGCTGGTGGCTGGTTGATTCTTGGAATCAACCAGCCACTGGTCGGGCAGGCGGCTGGTGGCTCGTTGATTCTTGGAATCAACCAGCTACCAGCCGGGTCGCCAGATGGTTGCTCGTTGATTCCCGGAATCAACCAGCCACCAGCCGCCCGCCCGGCTGGTGGCTCTACCCGGCTGGTGGCTGGTTGATTCTCGGAATCAAATCAACCAGCCATCAACCGGCCACCTTGTTGATGGCTAATTGATTCCTAGAATCAACCAGCCACCAAACGGTCACCCGGTTGGTGGCTAGTTGATTCCCAGAATCAACCAGCCACTAGCCGGGCGGGCGGCTGCTACTAGCCGCCCAGCTAGTGGCTGGTTGATTCCGAGAATCAACCAGCCACCAGCCGCCGCCCGGCTGGTGGCTGGTTGATTCCCGGAATCAACCTGCCACTAGCCGGGCGGCCAGCTGGCGGTTGATTGATTCCCGGAATCAACCAGCCACCAACCGGTCGCCCGGCTAGTGGCAGGTTGATTCTGGGAATTAACCAGCCACCAGCTGGGCGGAGCCATCAGCGGGGCGACCCGCTGGTGGCTGGTTGATTCAGGAATCAACCAGCCACCAGCTGGTCGCCCGGCTAGTGGCAAGTTGATTCCGGGAATTAACCAGCCACCAGCTGGGCGGAGCCATCAGCGGGGCGACCAGCTGCTCGCTGGTTGATCCCTGGAATCACCCAGTCACCAGCCGGGCGGGCGGCTGGTGGCTAGTTGATTCCTGGAATCACCCAGCCACCAACCGAGCGGGCGGCTAGTGGCCGGTTGATTCCTCGAATCACCCAGCCACCAGCCGGGCGGGCGGCTGGTGGCTCGTTGATTCCTCGAATCACCCAGCCACCAGCCGGGTGGGCGGCTGGTGGCCGGTTGATTCCTGGAATCAACCAGCCACCAGCTAGGCAGGCGGTTGCTTGATTCCCGGAATCAACCAGCCACCAGCCGCATGCCCGGTTGGGGGCTGGTTGATTCCGAGAATCAACTAGCCACCAGCTGGGCCACAAGCTGGGCGGCCAGCTGGTGGCTGGTTGATTCCGTGAATCAACCAACCACCAGCCGCCCGCCCGACTCGTGGCTTGTTGATTCCCGGAATCAACCAGCCACCAACAACAAGCCACCAACCGGCCACCCAGTTGATGGCTGGTTGATTCCCGGAATCAACCAGCCACCAACCGGTTGCCCGGTTGGAGGCTGTTTGATTCCGAGAATCAACCAGCCACTAGCTGGCCGCCTGGCTAGTGGCAGGTTGATTCCAGGAATCAACCAGCCACCAGCCACCTGCAGCCACCAGCCGCCCGCCCGGCTAGTGGCTGGGTGATTCCAGGAATCAATCAACCACCAGCTGGTCGCCCGGCTAGTGGCAGGATGATTCCGGGAATCAACCAGCCACCAGCAGGGTGGAGCCACTAGCTAGGCGGGCACCTAGTTGATTCTGGGAATCAACCAGCCACTAGATGCCCGCCTGGCTGGTGGTTGGTTGATTCTGGGAATCAACCAGCCACCAGTCGTCCGCCGAGAATCAACCAGCCACCGGCCGGTCGTGCTGCTGGTGGCTGGTTGATTCCCAGAATCAACCAACCACCAGCCGGGCGGCCAGCTGGTGGCTGGTTGTTTCCCGGAATCAACCAGCCAGCAACCGGCCACCCACTTGATGGCTAATTGATTCCCAAAATCAACCAGCAACCAACCGGTCGCGGTTGGTGGCTGGTTGATTCGGGGAATCAATTAGCCATCAAGTGGGTGGCCAGTTGGTGGCTCTTTGATTCCGGGTATCAACCAGCCACCAGCTCGCCGCCCTGCAAGTGGCTGGTTGATTCCGGGAATCAACCAGCCACCAGCCGCCCTCCCGGCTAGTGGTTGGTTAATTCCTGGAATCAACCTGCCACTAGCCAAGCGGCCATCGGGTGGCTGGTTGATTCCTGGAATCAACTAGCGACCAACTGGGCTACCGGTTGGTGGCTGGTTGATTTCTGGAATTAATTAGCCATCAAGTGGGTGACCGGTTTGTGGCTGGTTGATTCCGGGAATCAACCAGCCACCATCCGGGCAGAGCCACCAGTCGGGCGGGTGACTGGTGGCTGGTTGATTCCGGGAATCAACATGCCACCAGCTGGTTGCCCGGTTGGTTGCTGGTTGATTCTCGGAATCAACTAGCCACCAGCCGCCCGCCCGCCCGGTGGCTGGTTGGTTGATTCCGGTGGCTGGTTGATTCCGGGTGGGTGGCTCGTGGCTAGTTGATTCCTAGAATCAACCAGCCACCAGCCGCGCGGGCGGCTGGTGGCCAGAATCAACCTCCCACTAGTCGGGTGGCCAGCTGGTGGTTGATTGATTCTCGGAATCAACCGGGCAGAGCCACCAGTGGCACGCGCGGCTGGTGGCTGGCTGATTTTGAGAATCAACCAGCCAGCAGCCGCCCACCCGCCCGGTGGCTGGTTGATTCCCGGAATCATCCAGCCACCAGCTGGGCGGGGGAATCACCCAGCCACCAACCGGGCGGCTGGTTGATTTCGAGAATCAATCAGCCACCAGCCGGGTGACCATCTGGTGGCTGGTTGATTCTCGGAATCAACCAGCGACCCGCCGCGCGTGCGGCTGGTGGCTCTACCCAATTGGTGGCTGGTTGATTCCCGGAATCAACCAGCCACCAACCCACCACCCGGTTGATGGCTGGTTGATTCTCGGAATCAACCAGCCACCAACCCACCACCCGGTTGGTGGCTGGTTGATTCTCGGAATCAACCAGCCACCAAACGGTCACCCGGTTGGCGGCTGGTTGATTCTGGGAATCAATCAGCCACCAACCGGGTGACCGTTTGGTAGCTGGTTGATTCCACCAACCGGGTGACCGGTTGGTGGCTGGTTGATTCTCGGAATCAACCAGCTACCAAACGGTCACCCGGTTGGTGGCTCGTTGATTCTGGGAATCAATCAACCACCAGCTGGCCACCCGACTAGTGGCAGGTTGATTCCGGCCACCAGCCGCCCGCTTGGAATCAACCAGCCACTGAAATCAACCAACCAGCCACCGGCCGGACGGGTGGTTGGTAGCTGGTTGATTCCGAGAATCAACCAGCCACCAACCAGGCAGCCAACTGGTAGCTCGATGATTCCCGGAATCAACTAGCCACCAGCCGCCCGCCCGACTGGTGGCTCTGCTCCGCTGGTGGCTGGTTGATTCCCAGAATCAACCAACCACCAACTAGACACCCACTTGATGGCTAATTGATTCCAGAAATCAACCAGCCACCAATCGGTCACCCGGTTGGTGGCTGGTTGATTCCGGGAATCAACAAGCCACCAGATGGCCGCTCGGCTAGTGGCAGGTTAATTCCGGGAATTAACCAACCACCAGCGGCCTCCCGGCTGGTGGTTGGTTGATTCCGGGAATCAACCAGCGGGAATCAACCAGGCACTAGCCGGGCGACGAGCTGGTGGCTGGTTGATTCCCGGAATCAAAGATCCACCAACTGGCCACCCACTCGATGGCCAATTCATTCCCGGAATCAACCAGCCACCAACCGCGACCGGTTGTTGGCTGGTTGATTCTGGGAATCAATTAGCCATCAAGTAGGTGGCCGGTTGCTGGCTGGTTGATTCCGGGTATCAACCAGCCACTAGTTGGCCGCCCGGCTGGTGGCTGGTTGATTCCCGGAATCAACCAGCCACCAGCTGCCCGACTGGTCGGTGGCTGGTTGGTTGATTCTGGTGGCTGGTTGATTCTGGGAATCAACCAGCCACCAGCCGGGCAGAGCCATTAGCTGCCCGGCCGGCCGGTGGCTGGTTGATTCCGGGAATCAACCAGCCACCAGCCGCCCGGCCGGCCGGTGGCTGGTTGATTCCGGGAATCACCCAGCCACTAGTCGGGCGAGCGACTGGTGGCTGGTTGATTCCCGGAATCAACCAGCCTCCGGCCGTCCGCCCGACTAGTGGCTGGGTGATTCACGGAATCAACAAGCCATCGGCCGGGCAGGCGGCTGGTCGCTGGTTGATTCCCTGAATCAACTAGCCACCAGCCGCCCGCATGGCTAGTGGCTCTGCCTGGCTTGTGGCTGGTTGATTCCGGGAGTCAACCATCCACAGCTGGCCCCCTGGCTAGTCGAAGGTTGATTCCGGGAATCAACCAGCCACCAGCCGGGCGGGTGGCTTGTGGCTGGTTGATTCCGGGAATCAACCAGCCACAAGTTGGCCGCCCGACTATTGGCCTGTTGATTCCGGGAATCAACCAGCCACCAGCCGCCCGCCCGGCTGGTGCCTCGGTGATTTCGTGAATCAGCCACCGGCCAAGCGGGCCAGGTGAGCCACCAGCCGTCTGCCCGGCTGGTGGCTGGTTGATTCTGGGAATCAGCTAGCCACCAGCTCACCCAGCTACCAGCCGGGCGGGCGGGTGTTGGCTGGTTGATTCCCGGAATCAACCAGCCACGAACAGGGCGGCCAATTGGTGGTTGGTTGATTCCTGAAATCAACCAGCCACCAACCACCCGCCCTGCTGTTGGCTCCGCCTGGCTGGTGGCTGGTTAATTCCCGGAATCAACCTGCCACTAGCTGGGCGGCCAGCTGGTGGCTGGTTGATTCCTGGAATCAATCAGGAATCAACCATCCACCAACCGGGTGACTGGTTGGTGGCTAGTTGATTCCAGGAATCAATTAGCCATCAACCGGGTGGTTGATTGGTGGCTGGTTGATTCTAGGAATCAACCCACCAGCCGGGCGGGCGGCTGGCGGCCGGTTCATTCCGGGAATCAACGAGCCACAAGCTGGCCGCCCGACTGGTGGCTGGTTCATTCTGGGAATCAACCAGCCACCAGCGGCCCATCCAGTCGGTGGCTGGTTGATTCCGGGAATCAGCCGGCTGGTGGCTAGTTGATTCCGGGAATCAACCAGTCACCAGCCAGCCACCCGGTTGGTGCCCGGTTGATTTCGGCTGGTGGCTGGTTGATTCTCGGAATCAACCGGGCACCAGCCGGGCAGCCAGCTGGTGGCTGGTTGATTCCGGGAATCAATCAACCACCAGCTGGCCACCCAACTAGTGGCAGGTTGATTCCGGCCACCAGCCAGGCGGGCAGCTGATGGCTGGTTGATTGTGGGAATCAACCAGCCACCGGAATCAACCAACCAGCCACCGGCCGGGCGGGCGGTTGGTGGCTGGTTGATTCCGCGAATCAACTAGCCACCAAACAGGCAGCCAGCTGGTGGCTCGTTGATTCCCGGAATCAACCAGCCACCAGCCACCCGCCCGAATGGTGGCCCTGCTCGGCTGGTGGCTGGTTGATTCCCAGAATCAACCAGCCACCAACTAGACACCCACTTGATGGCTAATTGATTCCAGAAATCAACCAGCCACCAATCGGTCGCCCGGTTGGTGGCTGGTTGATTCCGGGAATCAACCAGCCACCAGATGGCCGCTCGGCTAGTGGCAGGTTAATTCCGGGAATTAACCAACCACCAGCCGCCTCCCGGCTGGTGGTTGGTTGATTTCGGGAATCAACCAGCCACCAGTCGGGCGGCCAACTGGTGGCTGGTTGATTTCGGGAATCAACCAGCCACTAGCCCGGCGGCGAGCTGGTGGCTGGTTGATTCCCGAAATCAAAGATCCACCAACTGGCCACCCACTTGATGGCCAATTCATTCCCGGAATCAACCAGCCACCAACCGCAACCGGTTGTTGGCTGGTTGTTTCTGGGAATCAATTAGCCATCAAGTAGGTGGCCGGTTGCTGGCTGGTTGATTCCGGGTATCAACCAGCCACCGGCTGGCCGCCGGGCTGGTGGCTGGTTGATTCCGGGAATCAACCAGCCACCAACTGCCCGACTGGCCGGTGGCTGGTTGATTCTGGGAATCAATCAGCCACCAGCCGGGCAGAGCCACTAGCTTCCCGGCCGGCCGGTGGTTGGTTGATTCCGGGAATCAACCAGCCACCAGCCGCCCGGCCGGCCGGTGGCTGGTTGATTCCGGGAATCACCCAGCCACTAGTCGGGCAAGCGGCTGGTGGCTGGTTGATTCCTGGAATCAACCAGCCTCCGGCCGCCCGCCCGGCTAGTGGCTGGGTGATTCACGGAATCAACAAGCCACCGGCCGGGCAGGCGACTGGTCGCTGGTTGATTCCCCGAATCAACTAGCCACCAGCCTCCCGCATGGCTAGTGGCTCTGCCTGGCTGGTGGCTGGTTGATTCCAGGAATCAACCAGCCACCAACCGGTCGCCCGTTTGGCCCGGTTGGTGGCTGGCTGATTCCGGGAGTCAACCCTCCACCAGCTGGCCCCCAGGCTAGTCGCAGGTTGATTCCGGGAATCAACCAGCCACCAGCCGGGCAGGTGGCTTGTGGTTGGTTGATTCCGGGAATCAACCTGCCACCAGCCGCCTGCCCGGCTAGTGGCTGGTTAATTCCGGGAATCAACCAGCCACAAGTTGGCCGCCCGACTGTTGGCTTGTTGATTCCAGGAATCAACTAGCCAGCAGTGGTCGGCCCGGCTGGTGCCTGGGTGATTTCATGAATCAGCCACCGGCCAAGCGGGCCAGGTGAGCCACTAGCCGCCTGCCCGGCTGGTGGCAGGTTGATTCCGGAAATCAACTAGCCACCAGCTCACCCAGCTACCAGCCGGGCGGGCGGGTGTTGGCTGGTTGATTTCAGGAATCAACCAACCACCAATTGGCCGCCCTGCTGGTGGCTGATTGATTCCGAGAATCAACCAGCCACCAACCACCTGCCCTGCTGTTGGCTCCGCCTGGCTGGTGGCTGGTTAATTCCCGGAATCAACCTGCCACTAGCTGGGCGGCCAGCTGGTGGCTGGTTGATTCCTGGAATCAACCAGGAATCAACCGTCCACCAACCAGGCGACTGGTTAGTGGCTGGTTGATTCTAGGAATCAATTAGCCATCAACCGGGTGGTTGGTTGGTGGCTGGTTGATTCTAGGAATCAACCCACCAGCCGAGCGGGCGGCTGGCGGCCGGTTCATTCCGGGAATCAACGAGCCACAAGCTGGCCGCCCGACTGGTGGCTGGTTCATTCCGGGAATCAACCAGCCACCAGCGGCCCAGCCGGTCGGTGGCTGGTTGATTCCGGGAATCAGCCGGCTGGTGGCTAGTTGATTCCGGGAATCAACCAGTCACCAGCCAGCCGCCCAGTTGATTCCGGCTGGTGGCTGGTTGATTCTCGGAATCAACCGGGCAGCGAGCTAGTGGCTGGTTGATTCCCGGAATCAACTAGCCACCAACCGGCCGCCTGGTTGGTGGCTGGGTGACTACCCCGCCCGGCTGGTGGCTGGATGATTTCGGGAATCAACCAGCCACCAGCCGGCCGCCCGGCTGGTGGCTGGTTGATTCCCGGTGGCTGGTTCATTCCTAGAATCAACCAGCCACCAACTGGCCACCCGGTTGATCGCTGGTTGATTCCCGGAATCAACCATCCAGCAACTGTTCACCCGGTTGGTGATTGGTTGATTCTGTGAATCAACCAACCACCAGTTGGCCGCCCGGCTAGTGGCAGGCTGATTCCAGGAATCAAGCAGCCACCAGCCGGGCGGAGCCACTAACTGGGGGGGCGGCTGGTGGTTGATTGATCCCGGGAATCAACCAGCCACCAGTTGGCCGCCCAGCTAGTGGCTGGTTGATTCCGGGAATCAACCAGCCACCAGTTGGCCGTCCAGCTAGTGCCTGGTTGATTCCGGGAATCAACCAGCCACTAGCTGGCCGCCCGCCTGGCTGGTGGCTGGTTGATTCCGAGAATCAACTAGCCAGGAACCGCCCGCCCGGCTGGTGGCTGGTTAATTCCGGGAATCAAGCAGCCACCAGTTGGCCCCCTCGCTTGTGGATGGTTGATTCCGGGAATCAACCAACCACTAGCCGCCCAGTTGGTGGCTCGTTGATTCTCGGAATCACCCAGCCACCAGCCGGGCGGAGCCACCAACCGGGCGGGCGGCTGGTCACTGGTTGATTCCCGGAATCACCCAGCCACCAGCCGGGCAGGCAGCTGGTTGCTCGTTGATTACGGGCGGCTGGTGGCTGGGTGATTCGAGGAATCAACCAGCCACCAGCCGCATAGCCGCCCACCCGGCTGGTGGCTGGGTGACTCCCGGAATCAACCAGCCACCAGTTGCCCGCCCGGCTAGTGGCTGAGTGATTCCGGGAATCACCCAGCCACCAGCCAGGCGGGTTGCCGCGGTGGGGTGGCCCGAATCACCTAGCCACCAGCCGGGTGGGCGGGCGGGCGTGCCGCTGGGGTGGCCCGGTCTGGGCAGGCGCCACCCTGGTGGCCCGCCCACCTGCCCGGCTAGTGGCTGGGCGATTCCGTGAATCACACAACCACCAGCTGAGCAGGCGGTCAGGCCGCCGGGGTGGCACGGCTTGGGCTGGCGCCACGCCGACGGCCCGCCTGCCCACCCGGCTGGTGGCTTGGCGATTCCGAGAATTGCCCGGCCACTAGCCGCTCACCTAGCTGGTGGATGGGTGATTCTGGGAATCACCCAGCTATTGGGTGGGCGGGCCGCCCGGGTGGCGCGGCCTGGGCTGGCACCACACCAGCTGCCCGCCATCATGCCCGGTTGGTGGTTGGGGGATTTCAGGAATCACCCAGTCATGAGCCGTGCCACCCCGGCAGCCTGTCCGCCCACCCAACTAGTGGTTGGTCGATTCCCAGAATTTACCAGCCACCAACCGGGTGGGCAAGCTGGCCGCCGGTGTGGCGTGGCTGGGCTGGCGCCACCCCAGTGGCCTGCCCGGCCCACCCGGCTGGTGGCTGGGAAATTCCTGGAATCATTTTTCTTTTGTATCTAGCATGTTATGGTTGAAAACATGTTGAATTTATACTTAGGAAAGAAAAATGGTATCCTACCAAAAACATTAATGTGTTTTTTTCCTCATAAAAAACTTTGTTTGGCACATAAAAATTTGGTTTTACTAGCATTTTTTTAAAATTTTGATAATTGACCCTAACAAAAAAAGTCATTGTTCCAGTATCATCACTTTCGTTTTTAAACTATTGTTATACTAAAATTTGTCACCATGACTATTTGCAGTTAGTATGGCTCCATCAACTGTCATACTATCCTCCTTGGCAAGTCTTATACCTCTGCTCCTCATGTCAAACCCCAAGAAAGAGAGAAAGTCCTTAAAAAGTCAATTAACTCTGGTTACGTAGTTTCTCTTACCCTTACCTGCGTGTACGCACCTCAAGTTCACAATACCTGCGTACTTGTACGCTCTGTCTGTAAAGGGGTGGGTGCGTACTCCTGTAAAGGTCAAAAGGCGCAAGTTTTACTTCAAAAACGTTACTTGTGGTCAATTCTAGAGCATTCTAGAAGACGGTTTGACGTGTATTGAGCGCCTCCAGATGGTTCATGCATCCCAAAGAAAGGGGAACTTATCCCATCAAGAGGGGAGCTATCCCATTGAAAGAGGGGCTTATCCCATTGATGGTGGACCTGATTAACTTCCTCCAAAGCTTTATAAATACAGGCATTGGGCCAGAGGGAGAAGAGGTTGAAAGCTGAACATTCCTAAGGGTAGATGCTGCTGAAATTAGGACTCCCTTTTAGAGCTTGAGAGGAGAGATTCCAATCCTTTCTTAGCTTCATTTGGAAGTGGGTGAGCTGATCAAAGTAAAGGAGAACTCTTGCTGGACCCTGGGAGGGACCTGCACAACACCAAGGCACTGGTTGTAATGGTTTCTTTTGTTTCCAATTAATACAATTAAGTTCATTTTTCTCAACAAGTTGTTATATATAATTTGTTTCATAAACTCCTTGGTCTTTATGATGAATATGTTTTATTATATGAGTTATTCAGGTGCTATGTAATCGTTTGCTTGTTAGTGAATGCAGGTTTCAAAGAGAAGGAGGAGCTCATCTGGATCAGAGAGGCTTGGCTGCTGCAAACAAGCGTTGGACTAGAGGTAAGCCTTAAACACCTAGTTGCTTTTATTCTAAATGCATATTTAGGGAAAGATAGTGCTTGATTGTTTTGTTTGTCACTAGAAAGCCTTAGCTTCAAGGGAGGTTGGTTTTGTCCGCAAAATTGACTCTTTCCGCATGACAAAATGGCGACTCCGCTGGGATTCCATGGATTTGATTGATTTCTCTTTTGATTGATACTTTGATTTGAGAAAATCTGATTTCTTTCTAGTTTTTGACTGATTGACTGTGAATTTGGGTGGAATAGCTTAGGGTTAAGTTAGTTTTTATTTTTATTGATTTTGAGAGCAGTATGCACCCTCTACGTTAAGCACAGTGCGTACATGTACGCACTTTTGCTGTGTACACAGAGCGCGGCCGCACCTGTGCAAACAGGCTGCCTGCGTACCCCTGTCAAAAGCTTAGAAAATTTCAATTTTTTCTTTTTTATCTTTTAGATTTTGTTAATAGCTTGTTTTTGCTGCCCAGATCCACTGTTTACTTGTCAAAAGTTTTCATCTAAGCTTGTTTCATTAGCGTCAAGGGTTTTAGTGAAGTTCATAGAGATTCTAGCCCTAGGTTTGATTTTTGCATTGGTCCTGTAGTGACTTTGGCTTTAGAAGTTGTAAACACCTTGGATCTCCCTGGTCTTTTCAGTCTTCTTAGGAGTCGGACCTTTCGTAAAATCCACCTTTGTGAGAAACCTACCATTGTGTTGTCTCTTTGCGGAATTTCGAGAAAGTTTGTCTGTTAAAGCTGTGAATTTCATTCTTAAGAAAAAGAACAAAACTTTTTTTTTTTTTTTTGACTAATTTATGATTCTGCATGAATTAGTCCTTGGTTGGATTGTAACTGAGTAAAACGTCCTGGAATTATATTTTGTAGGCTTTTACCTCATTAGATTTGTTTTTAGATGAATTTCTCTTAGATTTGCATAGATCTTAAAATTGGTTTTCGTTTTCATAGATCTTAGATTGATTTGATTGTCATAGATCTTAAGATTGATTTTTGTTAAGTCCTTTTACATGCTTTGTTAAATAGGAAAAATACAAAAAATTTGTTTTGAAGAACGTTTGTTTCAGTAACATTTGAAGTCTTTGAAAAGAGAAAGGAAGCTTTCGTGAAATAATTAGTGGTCATGTGTTGTGTGCTTTGGAAAAGATAAAGAGATTGTTTCTTTGATTTTCATTGCCAAGAAAGTTGTCTTTATAAGTTTTGCATTCTCCAACTCTCTTAGCTAGGGAATTCATTGAAAAGAAAAGATTGTTTTGTTTCATCCTAGGTGCATCTTTTTAGTGGATTTGAGTCGAGTCTACACACCATCAGTTTCATCTCCGCTACCTTCTGTCCTAAAGAAAAGCCATAAAAATTAACGCTTAAAGTAAAATCAATGTAGTAACTTTTTATTTACTAGGGCTCTGAAACACCAATATAGATCAGGCTAGTGTCTTGGAGTAGGAGAGTAATTAACTCTCCAAGACAGCAAAACCAAACAAGTAGCTTATCTTGTGGTAGGATAAATCCAACTGTTTCATTTGTACTGTGGGAAAGCTCCTCTTAAAGGAGAAGCACGAGACCGTGTCCGAACCAGTGAGGGAATCAATCCTCCTTCATTGGGAACGACGCCAGATACGCACGTACTACAAACGGTAAACCTCGGATTAACCATTGTCGAGGAACCTGGGGTCACTTGTGGGTAAACCTTGGATTATTGTCAAGGAGCCGGCAAGGGGATTGAGCTTGTTACTCTGCCCTTGCGTGCTATCGGGTCATAGACTGTTCCCCCAGGTATATTTGTTGTTGTTGGTAACCTTAGTGACTATTATCTTTAGGATTCTACCCAAGGTGATGGTGGAGGGAAGATCCCACTGTACCTGGAGCAGATGTCGGTTAGACTCACTTGGATTTTCTGGGAGGTTCACTTCACTCGAGATGGTTTAAGTGGAGGGACTTGGTCCAGTCTATTCATTAAGCAGGTTGCCGGGGTAACTGTTCCACCCGCCACTTCTGTACTGAATTTGGCGATGTTGGATTTCATCAGCAACTAGTGTTTTCGGTCCGGAAGGTTACTGTTTGTGTTTGGTTTGATGCCCTAGATTCTTTAGGCATGTGATTCAATTTGTTTGGTTCTTTAGAGACTTTAGGCGATTTGCTTTGAGATTTTACTTTGTTTGCGTGTGCAGTAGTTAAAAGTTTTAACTGTGGCTGAATTATCGAGGCAGTCCCGTAGACTTTGGGGCCAGTCTCCTGAGGTTGTAACCGTCGCTGATTTATTGAGGAAGTCCCGTAGACTTCGGGGCCAACCTCCTGAAGATGTCCCGGGCCATTACGAAGGTTTAAAAGTCCTTGTGACTCCTAGTGGCAGTAAAGTAGGATCGCCTAAAGAAGGAGAGTCGTCATTGGTTGTTCATCCTGATTACCAAGCTTTAGAAACAGGTTATAATCCTGAAGCTATTGCAGTTTCCGAGCTTGCTGGTAGTTTTTCATCTACTAGTGATATAGGCGAAGAACCTGAGATATCTGAACCTGTTACTCCAACATCGGGGTTAGTCTCTCCAACTTCTAGTGCTCCTGATTCACCTAGGGTAGAAAGAGTCATCACCGAAAATCTTCCTTCTGGTTTGATAGCTATTGAAGAACTTGCTCCAGAAGAAGAAATAGGCATCCCTATCCCTGAAAATCAACCTACTATTGATCTAAGGGAGCGTGAATCTATTTTTTACAGTCCACCTAGAAGTACTACTTGGTATCTTTCTTTAACTAATTATTTGGACAACTTAGGGTTAAGTTTTTCTCCACCTCGTGCTCCTTATCCACCTGGAGGTCTTTATACTCCTGTAAATATGTCTGGTCAGTCGTCCATGTTTACTCAATCGCCTGAATCTTTTTTGTATGGCGGTCCTTCTGTTCCCTCTGGGTATCAGTCACTTTCTGGTACTTTTGCGGGAGCATCTCCTCAACCCATTGAACATGGGTTATTAACTGGAAACAATGGTAATAAACCGTTGAGCGTATGAGACATTTACATGATGTCAGGTTCAATTCCCAGTTCTCAACCTCAAGGTGGCCAGTTACCGCCTGGGGGGCAGCCTCAATATGCACCCCAAGGCCAACCTCAGTATCAATTTCTACCTCAAGGTCAACCCCAGTATCAGTACCTACCTCAAGGGTATCTACCCCAAGGTCAGTACTCGAGTCAAGGTTTCCAACCACCCCAAGGTCAATCTTATGTTCAAGGTATGGGAAATGTACCTTTTAATTATCAATCCTACCCTCAATCCGGTTATGGATCTCAATATCCTCAACCTGTTATGGGTCAATACCTCAGAATGAACATAGTGTGGGATCCATCGCAAGTTCAACAGGTATTGCAGCCAAGCGTACAGTTGTCATCTCAAACTGGACAACCCTTAGTTTCTGGTTCACCCCAGCAACTAGTCCAGTCTAATATTCAAACTTCTGTACCTTCGGTAGTTTCTCAGTCCGGGCCTATTTCGCCTTGTACTCCATCTCAAACGACTGCTGCAACTACCGCAACATCTGTTTCATCTACCACACTTACTTCTGGAGTATCGACAGCTCTGGTTTCTACTGTCCCTGTAACTACTCCTCAGACATCTTTACCATCGTCTGGATCCACGATTCAAACTACGGTTCAAATGCCTGTAGGACAACCTGGTTTAAGTACGGTTGTCACTAGTCAACTACAATTCACTTATCAACCGTACCAAGGGCAGTACCAATTCGGTCTTTCTGTCCAGCAGCCAGTTTACTAGTATCAACCGTATCCTGGGTACACTTATCAACAATCACAACAACCCCAGTACGGTCCGGTTAATCCTGGTTTTCCAGGAGGATACAATATCCCGAACGCGATTCCCATTCCTAGTTATCCTGGATATCCTCCTTCTGGGATTGGTCTGGTGACCCAGAGTTTTAGGGATCCTAATCGGCAATTACCGTTTATCGCAACTTTGGATTTACCAGACTTGTCGCGCCTAACGAACGATCCAATAAATTATCTTCCGTTTTGGCCGCCAATGCCAAATAAGTTGCCCAGTGACATTCCCAAGTTCGAAGGTAAGTCTGGAGAGGACCCGTCGAATCATGTGATGACATACCACCTCTGGTGTGCCTCTAATTCCATCTCGGATGATTCGATCCGCTTATGTCTTTTCCAGCGTACTATCATTGGTCTCGCGGCCAAGTGGTACATTGAGTTACCACGGGCCTCTTTTTATAATTTTAGCCAGTTAGCTACCTCGTTTTTAACTCATTTTCAGTTGCTCGTCAGATATGATAATGGCACGGAGTTATTAACTTCATTAAAACAATCGACGTCCACATATATTTCCGATCATATTCATGAATAGAGATGTCGAAGGCGGTTAGTGAAAGTTTTTATCCCGGACCAGATCTTAGCTGAATGGTTTGTTAAATCATTGTTACCAAAGATTACTGAAGATGTAGCTAAGGCCAGAGTAGTTACTGAGGAGCAAGTGATTGCTCAAGCGCAGTACCTTGACTTAGTTTATACTCAGTCAGGTACGTTACACGAAAAGATCCCAGATCTTCCTAAGTCAAATCAAACCGCTGCTGCTCCTTCGGGATCTCATGCTGCTGATGGCATGATTGGTACGGTGAACATTAAAAGTAAGAAGAAATCCTCAAAGAATTGTTCTCCTATTATAACCTTACCAGACTCCCCGACAGGAGATTCTTCTGCTGAAGTTTCCGCCGATATTCACGCTATAGAGTCATCTACGGCTAAATCAAAATCCGGTGGGAAAAAGAAAGGCAAGAAGAAGAATAAAGCAGACAAAACTCCAAAGGAGAAAACTGAAAAGTCGGAAACCAATGACGAAAAGCGCAAACCTCGTTATCCTTGTCTTATTTGTGAAGAGGATCATTTTACAAGAGATTGCCCTCATCGGGCAGAGGTTGTGAAAATCGTCAAAGGTTCCCCAACTCCTGTTGTTTTGAAAGATCCATTTCCAAAGCAGGAGAGTAAGATGATAGGTTCTTCCTTGAGTGCCAATGAAGAACCCATATTGATGATGTCTCACGTAAGGATTGCGACTTGATCGCAAGATTATGGTAGTAAAAGTCCTGTTGATGGCAAAGAAGCAGAATCTTCTCATTCTAATCCATCAACCTCAGCTCCTGGTTCCGATCCACTACAGATCGAGAAACCTAACCTGGACTTAGTAATCAAACCGCTCGCCAAGGGTATACTTCGAAAGTCTGCTTTCAATCCACATGCGAGAGCGGCCCAGAATTATAACATTGTTGAGGACTTAGCTGTTTCACCCTCAGCAATGTCGGCTTTGGAAGTGCTGCAATCATGCCCAGCACAACGCAAATTACTTTTGTCGGCTATAGGAGCTGTTGATGTTTAGGACCCGAACCTAATAATCTTTGATCTAGAAAATAGTACACCGCGTTTGCCTCATCAAATGGCTTTCCAGATACCAGTGATAGTAAAAAACAGGCCTATTCATTAGACTGTAATTGATGAGGGAGCTTCCACGTGTATTATGTCGATACAGTGTTGGAGATCGCTTGGTTCTCCTTCACTAAATCAATCCCCGACAATTCTTAAGGCCTTTGATGGCCGTGGGTTTCATCCTTTTGGCATTCTTCAGGATTTGCCTATAGGAGTTGAAGGAAAAACCGTTAGTCTGGATGTGGAGGTGGTTGATGCCTCTCTAGACTACAACCTTCTCTTGGGTCGAAGTTGGTCTTACACTATGACAGCGGTCGTTTCATCGGTCTTCCGAGTAATAAAGTTTCCACATAATGGCAAGATCGCAACAATAGACCAGCTGGCTTACTTTTCATCCGACCCAGCCTCTTCAGAGAGTATTCAGCATGTTGGTAAAACGACTATCCCTTATAAGGATGTTGGAGTAGGATTAGTTAAAGATGTCGGTTTACTGGGAACTTTTCCTTTTCCTCCAATCAACGCATTGTCTTCATTTGCATCCATTCATATGATTACATCAGAGACCATTGTTTATAACGATCCTTGGATCGTTCCTTCTGAATCTGAGATAGACTCATTTGGTGATGCTATGCCTTTGAGTCCATATGAAATTGCCTATGAGGCCGTGCAGTCTTTTACCAACCCGCGTTCAACCAAAATCGACCAAATGAATGTGGTCTGTGAGGAATCACTTTTCACATCAACCTCGGAGTTAATAGCATTTCCCGAAGTTGTGTCATCTGACAAGAAACTTCGTGAAGTCCTGTGTGTACATGATTTACCATGGGAAGATCTGCATCACAGATCTTCGTTTTTACCTGAGGATGATTGTTTTGAAAATGATTTCTCATCAATCTTTACAGCTGAATATGTCAAGGAAGCTTAGAATCCAATGAAACATCCTGATTCAGAGTTGAATTTGGGAAATATTTCTCGAAGTATTCCCATTGACATTTCAGTTAAGCCAGGAATTGTTGAGAACATTCATATAGGTGCCTCGTGTACAGATGACGAAATTCAGACATACAAGGCCCTATTTCAAGAATTTCGTGACATGTTTGCCTGGTCCTACGAGGAAATGCCAGGAATTGATCCCGCGATTGTTGTCCATGAGATCAAGACTTACCCGGACGCTAAACCCGTCCGGCAACGTTTGCGTCAGATTCACCCACGAAAAGCGGCTGCAATTAAAGCAGAAGTTGAGAAGCTGTTGAAAGCAGGGTTCATTTATCCGATCCCGTTAACGGATTGGGTATCAAATATTGTTCTGGTTAACAAAAAACAGGGAACAATAAGAATATGCATCGACTATAGGGACATTAATCGAGCTTGTCCAAAGAACAACTACCCAACACCCTATATCGATCAAATAATTGACGATTGTGCCGGCAGTGAAATATTTTCCTTTATGGACGGTTTTTCCGGTTACAATCAAATCAATATTCTACCTGCCGATCAACCAAAAATGGCTTTCATTTGTCCATGGGGGACATTTGCTTATTGCAAATTACCTTTTGGGCTAAAGAATGTCAGAGCAACTTTTCAAAGGGCGATGTCTTATGTGTTTCATGACATCAAACACATTGTGCAACCGTATCTCGATGATTTGCCCACTCATTCATTACATCGAGTTGACCACCTTGTCCATTTACGAGAAATTTTCATGAGGTGTAGGCATTATCGAATTCGGTTGAACCCACACAAATGTGTCTTCTGTATAGAAGTGGGACGATTGCTGGGATTTGTAGTTTCAAAAGCCGGCATTCGCGTCAATCCCTCGAAGGTCGAAGCTATCATCAAATTTCCTCCTCCCTCGAGTCTTCGCCAACTCCAAAGTTTGCAGGGGAAAGCAAACTTTTTACGACGATTCATTCCTAACTACGCTGAGGTTACAAAGGGTTTTACACGGTTGTTGAAATAGAACGCTCAATTCACTTGGGATGAGATAGCTCAGAAATATTTTGATGCACTCAAGCACGCGTTGACCCATGCACCGTTGCTGCATCCTCCCAACTACAACCAGGATTACTTTTTGTACCTCGCCGCCACCCATTCCACCATCGGGATGGTCTTAGTTCAAGAAGATGAATTCAGAACGGAACATGTGATATATTACCTTAGCAGACGTTAAATCCCACTGAGCTAAAATACTCACATGTGGAGAAATTGGCATTGGCAGCCGTTCAAGCAGTCCAACATTTTCGTCACTACATTTTACTCCGTAAAACTATAGTCATTTCGGATTGCAACCCTATGATCTACATTTTGACTAAACAATTGTTAGGGGGCAAGTACTCCAAATGGATTGTTATCCTGCAGGAGTTCGACTTGGAGTTTGAGAAATCTAAGTCTAAGAAATCTTTAGTTTTTGCAGAGTTAATGTGTGACTTCCCGCATGCTGACACGGAAACTGTGGCAGAGGAGCCCATTGCGGACGAATCCCTGTTTCTAATCAGCACTTTAGATCCATGGTATGGGGATATCATCATCTATCTCCAGACCCAATCCTTTCGGCCCGAAGCTTCAAAGTCGGAACGTCGGAAAATTCGATTCCAGTCCCAACAATACAAAATTATTGGAGATACTCTTTATCGACGTGGGGCGGATTCTATTTTTCGACGTTGCTTAACTCACGAAGAGTCAGAAAGGGTTCTAAATGACTGTCACTCTGGAGTGCGTGGCGGTCATATGTTTGGGTATGCCATAGCCCAAAAGGTGTTGCGCGCTGGCTACTTCTGGCCGTCCTTGTCTAAAGATTGTATTATTGCGGTCCGAAAATGCCACAACTGTCAAGTGTTCGATCGAAAGATGCGCGCTCCACCTGCGCCTCTCCACCCTATAATTGCCGTTGGTCCTTTTGCCAAATGTGGTATCGATTTTATTACATGTAACCCTCACTCAGCCGGGGGGCATGCGTATATCATCCTTGCGGTTGATTATTTTACTAAGTGGGCCGAGGCGATGCCTACATTCGAGGCAGACGGCAAGACAGCTGCAATTTTCGTATTCAATCACATAATTGCTATGTTTGGTGTCCCACAAGCGATAATCACTAACCATGGGCGCCATTTTCGAAACGTTATGATGACAGAACTTACAGGCCAGCTTGGTTTGCGTCACGATAGTTCAACTCCTTATTATCCACAAGCAAATGGTCTGGTTGAGTCCATCAACAAAGTTTTAGTTATCATGATCCGACGAATCATTGGTATTCATCGGTCGAATTGGCACAACATGTTATTTTCAGTGCTTTGGGCGTACCGAACCTCAGTGAAAACATCAACAGGGTTCACTCCTTTCCAACTAGTTTATGGTTTGGAAACTATGCTACCCATTGAATGCGAAATCCCGTCACTGCAAATGGCCATCGAGTTACTTCTAGCTACTTCCGAAGAGGAAAAGCATTTATTATACTTAGCTCAATTAGATGAGACTCGACGTGATGCTGCATTAGCGATCGAGACTCACGCAAAACGTATGAAAGCTCAGTATGATCGAAATGTGACCCCTCGAAATTTTTCGGAAGGAGACCTAGTGTTATTATATGATCAAGCTAATGATAAATTAGGTGCTGGAAAATTCGTTCCTATGTGGCATGGGCCCTATATTGTCAAGCGAAAGCTAGCAAAAGGGGCCTATGAGCTGGTAGACTTTGACGGGGACTCTTTGGGTAAACCCAGGAATGGACTTTACCTAAAGAGGTATTATGCTTAAAAGATGGGTATGGAGATTGTAGTTAGGTTAGGTTTTTCTTTCTAGCTGGTGTGTTTGTTAGTTTAGACAGTGTGCTTAGCTTAGAAAGTGTGTTTTCGTCGTTATTCTGGCTCGAGTCAGTTGGCCTTTTAAATTGGCCAACACAGTATCACACCAGTTAAAAATGGTACCTCGATAGCAATCAATTGCCATCCGCATCTGGGACCCAGTGGAAATATGCAAAGCGGCAACCCCGCAAAGTCTGGTAACTGTAAAGGCAATCACCATAAGTTCAGGACGGGATATAGTTTTGATCTCTATCCCCTTCTCCTGGTTCTGAGTGTTACACCACTTTAGTCGGAGACTAGCGATGGACTGGCCACCCGGCCTAGTCCCGAACAGAGTCAAGTGTTCGCCTCTCTTGGGCAAACCAGTGAGAAAGTAAATATCTGAGGGTTCTATCTCGAGCTGGTGCCCCCCGATATAAAAACACTGATCTTGAACATTCCACCTTTCTACCAGCCACTCTAGAAATCTCATCTGGGCCCTCATGCCAGGTATGGCCCAGTATTTGTAAAGGCCGCATGCCTTCAAAGCATCAATGGATGGTTGATGATTAATGGCGGCCAAATCAACATCTTCATGCTCTCTCTCACGCCAATCAAGCATGGTGGGCAATCTACACACCAAAAAACATCTGTTAGATTCAATAAAATCAAAAAAAATTGGTCCATTTTGAAGAAATTGGGGTTTGAAAACTCGTTTTGCGGGGTACGCACCCCACCTTTAGGAATAGAGCGTGGGTACGCGGGTTCCCTTAAGGCAAGGTGCGTACGCCCGACATTTTCCCAACTGAGAAAATGTCGGGGTACGCGGGTCACCAGTGGAACACCTGCGTACCCCGAAAGGCGGATCTTGAAACCCCAAAGCCTCCAAAAATTGAAACTAGGGCCTAAAAACAAATTCTAAACAGATGAAAATGAAGAGGAGGATGTTGTAGAATACTTGAAAGAGACGGCGTTTGGTTTCGACGGTCGGATTCTCCGCAATGTCCACGGGAAGTTTCTTTCCAAAAGCCCTTTTTCTCTCCTCAACAGTAAAATGGTAAAAATGAATTGGTAAAAGCCCTTTTTATAGGTTTTTTTGGTAAATAAATGGTAAATTTGTTTATTTTTCACCATGAAAAGGTATTTTTCAAAGTATTTTTATCTATCGTCAACAGGTATGAGTAATGTGTTGGTTTTTGTGCAGGATAAAGGATTTTCAGGGAAAATTGTCATTTTTTACAAACAAAAACATCAGAGTCATCTTTAAGCCCTTTTCTGACTCCTAAAATATGAAAAGATTACCAAGCGTTTCTTTTACACTCGTTAAAACAGAATTAAAAGACGGTCCTCTTATAGCCCTTTTCTGACCGTAAAAACATGAAAAGATTGTCAGATCTTTGTCGTTTCAAATTCGATATTGGAAATAAAACGACGTGTCCTTGATCGCTTTTTACTTTTCAGGTCAAAGACACTAATCATGAAAGTACTCCTTGGTCGTAAAGATCAAGCGGTTCTCTCAAGTATTATTTTATACTTTTTTGGGCTTGGGAGACACAAACTTACAAAAAAGGTCAACCCTGGAGTCTTCTTAAGTTTTTCAGACTCTCTAAAATTGAAAAACGCCGAGTTTCTCCTATACTGGACTCGTTAAAATTTCACAGTAAAGGACCTGTTTGATTACAAACTGGAACAGACCACTCCTTCTTAGGGTTCGAATCTAAACTAAGTTGGACTCATCCGAAGGATGAGCTTATAATCAAGCAAATGTTATCCTCCTCAAGCTTGTAAAAAATAAAGAGGTACTTGCCAGAAATGGTGGTGGAAAAGAGAGAAAAGTGAGCCTATTTGTTATCCTTTGTCTCAGAGAAACCTTATCACCGCTCTTGAACACGACACTTTTCATTCACCTGGGTTGGGAAATCCTTTGCCTCACGGTTGATCAAACCACATTGAAAGTCTTCAGTCGGGTCTTAACTTTGGGTCAATTGTCACCAAGCCATCTGTCGTGTCGTTATGTGTTCAAGAGGTCACTGCAAACAAACCATTCATCTGCAAAATACCTGTCATCCATCTTGACCATCCCTGAGTCAGTCCTTACAGCTACATTTCTTCAACTTGATTTATGATTTCATGTTGTGGGCTTGCCTATGATGGATCGCTTTCTATCGACATCAGCACATTATCTAGAAAGATGATCTAGGAATCGTCAGTACCTTGAAGTCTGCATGCATCAATGGCAGGTTTCTCGCCTTTGACGACAGTTTACATCATTGACTTTCGATCGAAGGATTCCGTGACATGTTCGACATCAACACATTCATTCACATCTCATGGATTGTATTGGGTACTTTGAGAACCATTGACATCACCGGTGGTCTCTCTCACACTTGTTAACAGTTTACATCATTGACTGGTAATCAAGTGGTTTCTACCATGTTCGACATCAACTCATTTATTCACATGGATAGAATCGTACTATTTCGGGAAGTAGAAATGAAGACCCTGGATCTAGTTTCCGCCATCCAGGCTACAAGGAGTTTTGTATTCATTATATAGTAGACTAATTATAAACAGATGGCTGCATCCATACTGTGTCTACATGAGTCTATGATTATGATGTACAGCGAAATCATTCCTGTATCAGAGCAGTAGTTAGTTTGTTAGTTAAAATTTTTGATCTGAGTATGGGAATGCCTACCTCAGCGATGATATGATCTCATATATGTATTTTGTGTTGAATATTTGCAGGTTCCAACTGGGCTCTCCACAAGATAATCCTTGAAATGATAAAGTACTTTACCCTTCCTAGATGATATGAAACCGTAATCTACTACAGGCTTCGCACTTTAGGGGGCAACCTGTTACACTAAAATTTGTCAGCATGACTATTTGCAGTTAGTATGGCTCCATCAACTGTCATACTATCCTCCTTGGCAAGTCTTATACCTCTGCTCCTCATGTCAAACCCCAAGAAAGAGAGAAAGTCCTTAAAAAGTCAATTAACTCTGGTTACGCAGTTTCTCTTACCCTTACCTGCGTGTATGCACCTCAAATTCACAATACCTGTGTACTTGTACACTCTGTCTGTAAAGGGGTGGGTGCGTACTCCTATAAAGGTCAAAAGGTGCAAGTTTTACTTCAAAAAAGTTACTTGTGGTCGATTCTAGAGCATTCTAGAAGATGGTTTGACGTGTATTGAGCACCTCCAGATGGTTCATGCATCCCAAAGAAAGGGGAACTTATCCCATCAAGAGGGGAGCTATCCCATTGAAAGAGGGGCTTATCTCATTGATGGTGGACCTGATTAACTTCCTCCAAAGCATTATAAATACAGGCATTGGGCCAGAGGGAGAGGAGGTTGAAAGCTGAACATTCCTAAGGGTAGATGCTGCTGAAATTAGGACTCCCTTTTAGAGCTTGAGAGGAGAGATTCCAATCCTTTATTAGCTTCATTTGGAAGTGGGTGAGCAGATCAAAGTAAAGGAGAACTCTTGCTAGACCCTGGGAGGGACCTGCACAACACCAAGGCACTGGTTGTAATGGTTTCTTTTGTTTCCAATTAATACAATTAAGTTCATTTTTCTCAACAAGTTGTTATATATAATTTGTTTCATAAACTCCTTGGTCTTTATGATGAATATGTTTTATTATATGAGTTATTCAGGTGCTATGTAATCGTTTGCTTGTTAGTGAATGCAGGTTTCAAAGAGAAGGAGGAGCTCATCTGGATCGGAGAGGCTTGGCTGCTGCAAACAAGCGTTGGACTAGAGGTAAGCCTTAAACACCTGGTTGCTTTTATTTTAAATGCATATTTAGGGAAAGATAGTGCTTGATTGTTTTGTTTGTCACTAGAAAGCCTTAGCTTCTAGGGAGGTCGGTTTTGTCCACAAAATTGACTCTTTCCGCATGACAGCTATATTTTGCACGAAAATTTCGTAGTAAATTTCGTAGTCACTGCCATTTTCAAAACATGTTCAAAATTGACCCCTAAAAAATAAAATCATCGTTCCAATATACACACTTTTCATTTTTAGCACTGTTTTTGATGTTTTTTCGGGGTTTTTTGTCCAGAGTTCCCGTTTTGAGTTTATAGTTCCCATTCCAAAGTTTACATTGTTCTTGCTCATCCATTTCAAAAATTTTGTGAAATTTGTGCAAAAATCTCCAAGATCCACTATCTAGCGATCAAGATGCACACAAGAGCCCCACTATGATACCAATTGTTTCAAACTAGATCACTACAGAGAGGGGGGAGGTGGGTGAATCAGTAGTGTGAGCACTTATACAATTTTTCTCCAATTATTTAATCCTTAACCATGCATGAACTAAAAAAAATAAACATAAAACAAAGCATCAAAACAAACATGCAACGATAAAACCAATCAACCCAATGGACACAAGTATGTGTGGTGGAAAGCACTTTCCCAAGCAAACAACCACCCTATTATTGTTGCACTGCTCAATTCTTTTATTAATTTCTTAAACAAATTATACATGGATCAACTCACTCCCATGAACCAAATGATTTGAATTCTCGCACAGTTTCTTGACCCTTTCAAACATGAAACTATTTCTCTCTCGGATCTATAAAATACCATCTGTTGAAGGCTCACACGATTAGTTGATCCTCTCTTAACCACCATTGGACTATCCAACAACCATTGGATTGACAAATCTCTTCCTTCTACTGAATCTGCCAAGTCATGGTCTACTCAAAACCTCCAGGCCTTCACTTCCTCCATGCGAGCCTCGTTTCATATATTTTCAATCTAGACTCCTAAAACTTGCTCAACATGAATATTGCAACAACATAGCATCAAAGCTCAATCAAATGATAAATTTACAGCACAAGCTGGAACGAAAACTCCACAAAAACTCTCCACACCATCTAGAAAACACTCTCCTCAAACTCTACTCCAGACCACACATCGAAAACTCACTCACTGCATAATCTCATGGCTCAAACATACTTTAGCTTACTGCTGCTATAACTGCAATCTGATTCTGAAAATTTGCATAATACATCTCACATAGTTTGTAGGGTCTTCTCCAAGAGTTCACTCATTCCATATGTTAGGGTCCTATAATTTATAGGATCTCAAGGTAATTGAGTATTGTATCTCAAGAATCTTATTTTGTAAATACTTGTCAATCTTGCAATGATTTCCAAATAAAAGAAAAGGAATTAAAAAATGAAAACATCATATAAATAAGAAAAAGAGAAAAACAAAAAAGATTGAAAAAGAAGAAAACATTGAAACCCACCAAAAGAAATAAAAGTCAACAAGGAATAATACTGAAAGTGTTGCAAGTCTAAATGCCACTACTCATAGATAGTTTTTCTTCATTACTGAAGAATAAAAAGTCATGTGCAGCTTGTTCAAAATGCCAAAATCACTAGCTTTCAGTTTAATCATACAGTGTAATCATGATTAGACACCACTAAATTTCTGTAAATTAAGATAGAGAATAAAGACTTACCCAACAGTTTAATTTGGGTAAATCATTAGCTAGGTAGAAAATGGCATTCATCCAACTGTTTAACCTGGATCGATAGAATAAATAAGAGATAGGTTAGGTAATTTTTTCATTCTGTATAAAAGAAAATGAAGTGTGTCTGCTAGTCTAAGTGCACCCTAGAGGAAAGAATAGAAAATGTTAGTTTAGTCATGGGTAGGTAGATTTGATCATTTTTTCAAATATATGTATATCAAATTTTTATCCTAAGTCTAAGGATATGGTGAAAGAAAAATATATGTGCTATGGTTAAAATCTTTCATATGTTTCATATTCCTTTTATCCTAAGTTGGGAAAGAAAGAATCAAAAGGTGCAAGTGGACAAAGTTCTTTTACCATTTATGGTTAATGTGCAATAGTTTGAAAGAATCGAGATTTGATCTCACACATGATCAACGAATCTCATCCGCTTTCGACCCCCCCGCTCTCCATTCCGCCTTTACACCGGGGGGGGGATCCGAAAGGTTGCTTCACTTCTTGGGCCCCATCCCTTACGTGTCACATCCTCATGATTTCGCACCCCCATCACCAAAACCATAAACTGCCCACTACCCCTAGCGGAAACCACTTTTCCCTTATCCTCTCTACAGTGCCCCACAACATTTCCTCCACCACTCTCCCTTCGCCATGTTGCATGACCGTTAAGCCAATTAAATGCTTTCCCAACCAAAATGTTGTTCTCCATTAAATTTGGTTTCTCCCGGGTAACCGTTCAAGCCCAATGGTCTCACGCCATTTCAACAGGCGATTTGCTGCAGCATTTAAAACTTGTTGAGCTTATCTATTTATCTTCTTTATTGCTCATCCTATCACTCTCTTGCATTTTATTGTTTTTTCTGTTATTGCCAGTTGTGCACAACGATCTCTCTCGGAGCAATTCCACAGCCAAATCATGACATAAAACTGACAATTCCCTTTCGTTTTCACCTAACAATCCGTTACTCTACTGTGCTCAGTAAGCTCCTCTGCAAATTCATCTTGTTCTTATATTATTGTAGTCAAGCCTCCAAAGACTAAGACTCAAGATAATCCTATTAATCATTTAATTCCCCCTTCTGTATATTTAGATCATATACCTTTAGCTGATAGGGATTACAGGATAAATGAAACTCAATATGACTATGATTTTCTTGAGTTATATTGCTAGCTGGAAGATAAACACACAAAAAAAACCAGTGAAATTAGGCTTTGGGAGTCCAACCTCCCCCATTATATTTTCCCCTTTACATTCCAAGCTCCAGAATTTACCAAAAGATGTCAAGCATGCTATGTCCCTACCGAGAGAGCCATCATTTCCCCAACAGGTGACATTCTTTTCACAATTACTACCCAATCCATTGACCAAATAATGTTGGCCCCCACTGTGGAAAACACTTTTCCTTTCTCTCTATAAGCCCTCATCTAGCTTTATCAGAAGATGGATTTTTCCACGAGAGCTAGAATATTTGAGATTTTCTTGCCAGAGAATGCCAAATTATCCAAAAAGAATCCTCGATATCATTCTTCCATCTTCCCTCATCAGGCCAAGCAAATTATATCCATGATTTCCTACATTTTAGGATATTATTCTGATCAGTGGCTAGATGACCCCATTTTAGGATTCTTCTCCATATCTTCCACAGACAGCAAGCCCTCCTTGGTGTTCAACTTTAGTCAATTCTTAGCTGATAGTATCCATGAGCAGTTCATAAAATTTACTATAGAACAAGTGTTCAATTACACCTCAATTTTGGTTTATATGTTCCTCTATTATGAGGGAGACAAATTCAATTTCACATTGCAGAAACTTGGTGATGCAGGGAACGAGTAGCCAGTAATCTTTTGCACCTCATTGGTCATGCGAGAACAAGAGGAATTCAACTATAAGTAGTTTATTGAAGATTTTATTCATCCAGTCATGAACATTCTGAACAGTGTAGTACAACCCAGGATCAGTGAGGAAATCAAGAGAATTTTTCACTCGACAGATTAAGCAAATAATGAGGATTGGTATTTATAACAAAGTTACACAGAAATCAGGGTGTATGGATTTGAATTGGCACCCTATAAACTCACCAGATACCTCCCAATGAGGATTTTTTCCCTACAGTATATCAGATAGATGCTAAGTTGGGATGACATCCACTTTGTAGTGGCCAAAAAGAAGTCACGGTTTAGAATAAAGACATAGGTGGGCCCGTTTGTGTGAAACACAAGGACAAAACATGAAGAGGTGGATAGAATGTTGAAAGAAATGAAGATCATTCTAAGATTTACATGGACTTATGACCCTAGTGGCATCCTCTCAAAGCTCAAAGTAGAGAACAAAAATACTCCTTACATTCACACTCCAAGACCAGAAATAGAGAAGTATGCCAATTAGCTGGAGTGGACAGAAAATACCTTACAAGAAGCTAAAGAACAACTTGTTTCTACTTCTAGTTTGCAGACTCCTATTCCTCAGGAAAAATTAAGCAAAAGACAGAGGGAGGAAGGATCAACATCGACAACTAGGAGTGAAGCTAAAGAATTTAGTATCAACTATAGGAAAAGAGAAAAGGTGACTCCTACAATAGAATTGGACAAAGAAAATGAGGAGAAGGCAACCATTATTATCACAGATTCACCACCTACAACCAGCAAAGTCACAACATCTCCTAAGGAACCTTCATCTTCACAAGGTCACAAGGAAACTGAGTTAGAATCACAGAATGTCCAAACAGACAAGGAGAAGACAGTATTTGATAGATACAGGGAAATTAAGCTCAGAAATGAGATTTTGAAAAATAGCACCTATAACCAATTCTGGAAATAGACTTCCAGCTCACAAAGTAGGTTGTTGTCAGTCTTTGACACCAAACATTGAAAAATGTAGATGGCTTTTCTTGAGGCCCAGATTCCATAGCCAAAATCAACAATAGACTACAAGAGCACCACTTTTGAATTCATCACAAAGGACATACATCCCATTGGTCAAATGGAGATGCACAAGCAAACTAGTGAAACGCTATCCTCCACTTTGACTAACACTACTATGCCAATTTATTGAGAAATTGTTCGCCGTAAATCACATGAAATTTCGATGTAATCACTGCTATGCCACTTTCTAAATTACAGGTTTCTTCTGCAAATGTCTAGTCACAGTTGAAAATGGAGAAAGTTTCCTCCTTAGCCAAACATAATAGGATCAATTCTCTGGAAGACTTGGTGATTAAGATAGGGTATGACCCTAAATATGTCAATATTGTTGAGGAGATTGTTAAGAAGAAGAACCTGGGCATTGCATCCTTAAGAATGTAGCTCAAGCTACTAGCCATAAAGGATCCAATAACCAAGGATATTGAAGAAAGTGAAGCACAGAAAGCAAATATGATGAAATTGATCATAGAACAAAATATAAAAATTAGGCATATGGATGCAGAGATGGAAAAATTGATAAAGGAGAAAGAAGAAAGCTAGAGGAGTTCCATTTTCCCTTGGATTCCATACCTATCTCTTAACTTCTAGCCACAGGAACAACTAGCGTAACTACTTCTTCTACTCAGACTACAAGTGCTGAACAGGTAACCAAGACATTTCAGAACATGTCACTCTATTCAAAGGAGATTGAGACTTTGTAGGGCCAACTCAAATCTTTGGAAGCAAAAAATGGCCAAAGCAGAAGCAGCTCAGGTTACTGAAATGGAGAAATCCCAAAGAGTGTTGGAGAAGTTGTAGAAGGTAGAGAGAGACATTTCAATTGATCATACCTTGGCCCAAGCCAGGGAAAGCATTTGGATGAATATACTAGATTACATGAATGAAATTTTTCCTTCTATGAAAATCATATTTGAGTAGAAAGAGATGATAGAAAAGGCTACAGAAACTATTGTTCAAGGAAGAGAAAAGTAGGGAGAAATTCCCACAGAAGTCTCTAACATAATCAATTTCTTGAACTCTAAGTCCAAGTATAAGTTGAAAGAAGTAGGGATCAATGAAAATACTGCTACTATTTTGGAAGTCAAGAAAGTCCTGACAAATATAAATCTCATTGATTAGTTGGAAGAAAGGTGTGAAACCTTGGAGCTGCAAGTAAACAGGTTCACAAACATAATTGAAGCATTAATCCGAAATGGACTACCCAACATTTAGGTTATAAATGAAAAATTAATCACTCGGGAAGATTATATCCTGAAGATGAAAGAAGTGGCTAGAAGAAACATAAAGTTCAGTGGAATTAAGGGCAGTATGACAGTAAAGGTATTTTTGGAAACTATGTCAAACGATTTCCATGTTCAGAATGAGGTAAAACACATTTTAACCATGAAGCCAATTTTTTCGAAATACATAGAGGTAGATGAAATTTACCACTTGGTAATAAAATTGATAGTACCAGATGAAAAGAGATGGAAAGAATTAGTTGATTTACTGGACTGAAGGATAATTCAGTTAGAGTAAAACAATTTCCAGCATAGTAGTCATCACGATGGTCAGTTCAGCATCACAACACTGTTTCGGGTTGACTCAGTAATCGAAACCATCAAAACAAGGCCACCTTTCCTTTTCAGTTGCCTACATGGCCTATTCTTCTACCATGATTGGACAATATTGTTTGTGGTCAGACTAATAATACACTGTCTATTTGAAAATGATTTTGTAAAGCATTTTTGTAATTTTCATTATAAATAATTCATTGTTTGAAGTACTAAGGGTTAATTTTTGAATGTAATTTGCTCTTGCATATTGTAATTTTCAAAGTAGTTGTGCAGGAATAATATAAGGACCTTTCACAGGATTCATGTGGTGTACCAAATGGTCATGTGTTTCTTCTATTTATGTGTTTGAACAATGTTTTTCCTTCTCTATTTTTATAAAAAAATTGAATTATTCAACAAAAACTATGATAAATAGGATTTGTTATTTAGAACAACCTATTTTGGTTGTTGATAATTTTAATGTTTTCCACTGAAGTCAAATGTTGGAATTCTTAATTCCTCCTTGATTTCTACTAAACCTTACACTTTTGCTCTTCTACCAACCATTTAAATTCTGAAAAGATCCAAATAGTGCAACCTAGCTTGCCCTGTGAGAACTCCTCTAAAAATTGATGCAAAACTCCAGTTTAGTTTATAGACTACATAGCCCAATGAAATTATAAAATTCAAATCAACCAAACCTTTCAAGCAAAACAAACAAGTACAATCATAACTAGCCTAAAAGTTACACTAAAACAAAGCTAAATTAAATAGAGAGATCCCTCTCTGAAGTTGGCAGGGCTAGATCCCAGTGTCCAAAGTGGTTTGGATGTTGTCCTATGTGTTTACTCCCTCAACCTCAAAAATAAATAACAGCAACATAGTGGTGACCACACTGGGGAATAATACTTTTTAATCTAAAGGATTATTATTCCTAAGTTTTGAAACAATATTTCAATAAAAAATTTGTTATATCATTACGAAATAAATGATCAGAGGTTATTATTTTGTAAATATTTAGTGTGTCATTGATTTTTTATTTTTACTTGTGTGATGATTTTTAATAGACCTAGCTCCCTAAAGAATTTTCACTAGAGCTCACGCTGACCCCAACCCTGTTGAATTCATAGATAATATAGAAAAATTGGTGAGAAAGAGAATTTTTACTGAGAGTCAAGGTAGTAATAGTCCTTTGAAGAGATTTAATTCTCTTCCTAAGAATAGTCCTTTGTCTAGGGCTAATTCTCGTCCAAAGAAATTTGAAACTATTTAGGATATAGACATTGAATTTCCTTTCCAGCATAGTTTGTTTAGATCAAAATCTGAGGCTTTTCTAGATCAGACTGTCATTGATAAAGTCCTATTGCAGCCATACATACCCCAAACCCATCTTATTGAAACGAATCCAGATCTTAAATCTCTACAGCAATTTGACAAATTACAAGGTCTAGTTTCAGTTTTGGACCAAGCTATTGAAGAAGCTTATAACGAACAACTAGTTGAATTTTATACTTTAACAGTTGCAGTAGCCTCTTTGTCTAGTCAATCTTCCCAGTCTTTTCATCTATATCCTTCCAATCCTACTCATTCCATAGTTTCAACTTCCTCACCTATGATATCTTAAACTGTTATTCCTACTATCCCTCTAGTTATCACAACTACACCTACATCAGTTCCATCATCCACTCAATCTTCCAGACTAGTTATGGTAGGTAGGTATGCACATTTGGTGCCACCAGGCTAGCTTAATTATATGCCTAGAGATTACAAGTCTAAAATTGTGACCTTTGATAACACCGGTGCTAATACTTCTCAACAACATGTGGATAGATTGAATGATGTGTTTGACCTTCATGAAGTAGATGAAGTCGATGTTAATATGAGATTGCTTGCTCAAAGTTTAGGAGGTGATGTCAAAAAATGGTTTAGGAGTTTACTTGTAGGAAGTATAGCCAACCTTGATGATTTCCAACAAAACTTTCTTAGCTGGATGGGAGGTCAAGAAAAATCCACTTCAACTCCTAAATGAATATAAAAGACTAAAAAGAAAACCAAATGAAAGTGTGGAAGAATACTGTGAACAGTTTAATACTATTTACAATGCCATTCCACAAGACATCAAGCCCTCCAATGGCCTAGCATTAATTGACTTTCCTAATGGTTTTGATGTAGACATGGAATATCAACTTAGAGAAACATACCAAACAACTTTGAAAGAAATGCAATCAAATTCTATCAGAGTTGAAGCTAACATCTTAGCCAAGAAGGCCAAAATGAAATCAGAACGCAGAGTTACCATAAAAGAAGAGCCTTCTACTTCTGTTGTTGATAATAAAATTGATAACTTAGTGAGAGTAGTGAATCAGATGATGCAAAGAGTAAACTTGAATGACCAAACTCAAGTGATAGAAAACCAAAATGCTCCTCAAAATAGAAACCAAAACTTTAGAAGGAATCTTCCCCAAATTAAACAAAGAGAAGGAAAGGGTCCAGACAAGCAGGTTCGGCCTCCTTTTCAGGAAAATTACACAAATTATGAGGGGAATATTGTTGAATATTTGGATGATAATCAAATAAATCTGATTGCAATAAATGATGATGAAACTATTTTTCTCACTCAAGAGGAGCAATAACTTTTTCTCCTAGCTCAAACTGACTAGATTCTGAAGAATCAGATGAATATAAAAAAGGTTTGAAAATTCCATAATGGAAGTCCATAGGAAGTATAAACTTAGGAGAAAAAAGAATCCAGACACTATCAACACCAAAAAATCAGATAATCCTACTAAAACGTCATCTAAAATTGATCCTAGGAAAACCATAGATAGTCTTCCTAAGAAAAATGTGGATAATTTTGGCAAGAAAAAAGTAGAAATCCCTGTCAAGAAGATAGTTGACAGTGTTTCTAAAACTACTCTAACAGATATCCCAACCACCAGTCAACAAAAAGAGCCTATGAAAAACGAAAACATAGATCAATCTAAACTTCCCAACTTGATTAAGATTCAAATGTCATTTAGCATTGAGAATGGACTAGCAAAATTGAAAATCCCTTTTCCTCTCATAGAGTTAATGAGAAAAAATATGTACAAACCCCAAGTAGTGAAAGATTTAAACATAGGGGAAAACACTAACTCTATAAACCTAAATGATGACCAGCCTAAACTCTTATTTGGACCAGAAGTTGAAGGTAAACCATAAGAATGGGGTGTTCCTTCGTTCTATGTTAGCCTAAATATTCTTGATAAAATCCTCCATAATGGTATGTTGGATTCAGGAGATTCCAAAAATTTAATGCCTAAAGTTGTTATGGAGAAATTAGGACTTGACATTACCAGACCTTATAAATACTTATACTCTTTTGATTCCAGTAAAGTGAGATGTCTAGGCCTCCTCAATGACCTGTTTGTTACTTTAGGACAAATCCTCGCTAAGAGTTTGGTAATGGATATTGTGGTTGCAAATATTCACCCTAAGTATGGCATGTTGTTGTCACGCTCATGGGGAGAACAATTACAAGGAACCCTACAAATGGATATGACCTTTTCCACCATACCAGTTTTTGGGTAGGAAAGGAGATTATATAGGGAAACCTTGATGAAGCTCATGGTGATTAGTTAAGAGAAACCTCACAATTATCCTCTTTATTCTATTTACTCAGATTTAGATTATTTCATTCTTTACAATGATGAGGATATCAATGCTGAGGTGATTAATGCTGAAAAATGAAATTCCTAAAACATACCCAACCCAATCATGAATAACAGAACTCAATACTCCTCCTAAAGCTCTTTGGAACATGAGTTTTGATGACTCTTGTAGCAAAGATAGTTCTGGAGTAGGAATTTGGGTAGTGAACACAAGAAATAGTCATTTTGCGGGTCACTCATTCAGGACTAATTTTCAATGTACCAACAACATAGCAGAGTATGAAGCCCTTATTTTAAGATTGCAATGGTTAAAAAAGTTAGGTTCCAAAAGAATTTCCATTCAAGGGGATGCTTAATTAATTATCAAACAAATTAAAGGAGAATATTCAACCAAACATCCTAGGATGAGAGCATACATAAATGTTGTGCTTGACTGTGTAGAGAGTTTTATTGATTATGACCTTTCTGCAATTCCTAGAAAACAAAACATCATTCCAAACAATCTGGCTTTTTTAGCCATATCTTGTAAAATGCCTTATCCTAATCAAGAATATGTACTGGAGTTAAAACACCGGCCAGCTATACCTGATAACATGAGTTATTAGCAGGTGTTTGGAAATGATAAACATATTGAAAGTTTTCTGCAATCCAAAGATGAATTTCAAGATGATAGTATTGATTTGGAATCTAAAGTAGATAGTCAAATTGTTGTACCTTCTAATCTAGAAAGGCAAGTAGAAAATTTAGATATAAATATACCCATAGATAAAGCTGTAAATAAACTAGAATTGTTTGAGATAGGTCCTGAAAAAGAAGAGTTTGAAACAATCCAACCTAAAGATAACAATTTTCCTAGAGGTCTAGTTCCATTAGAATAATTATTTGATTTCAATGATGTGGCTAAAAAGCCTAAGATTGAGCCCTCAGGAACAACAATTGAAGATTGTAATATAGGTACTGAAAAAGACCCCAAAATCATAAAATTGTCTAAATCAATCCCAACAGCTGAAAAACAAAAATATATTGCTTTATTCAAGGAATTTAGTGATGTTTTTTCTTGAAGCTATGAATATCTTAAAACATATGATACATAAATAATACAACACAAAATTTCAATTAAAGAATATCAGAAACCCTTTAAACAAAATCTTCGCAGAATAAATTTGGTTCTGATGCCATTAATTTAGAAGGAAATCAAAAGACTGTATGACTCTAAAATCATAGTTCCTCTTACGTACTCTAAATGGGTTTCCAATATTGTTCCAACTATGAAGAAAACGGGTGGAATCAGATTGTGCATAGATTTCAAGAACCTAAACAAAGTTTCCTTAAAGGAAAACTATCCCTTACCTAAAATGGATCATATTTCACAAAAGGTTGTTGGATCTTCTAGGATTTCTTTATTAGATGGTTTCTTAGGTTATAATCAGGTCTTAGCTCATCTAGATGATTGCGATAAAACAACGTTTACTACTCCATGGGGTACCTTCATTTTTGTAAAGATTCCATTTAGATTAATGAACGTTGGAGCCACATTTCAGAGAGCAATGTATATTGCTTTTGCTAATGAAATGGGCAGATTTATTGTGATCTATCTAGATGACATAATTGTATGTTCTAAGACTAATGAAGAACATTTGATGCATCTGAGAAGAGTATTTCAAAAATGTAGAAGGTTTGCGATTTCATTAAGTCCTAAGAAAGCAGTGTTTGTCTTTGAAGAGGCGAAATCTTCTTGGTCATATCATATCTAAGGAAGGTATTAAAATTGATCCTAAAAGGATTGAAGCTATTCTAAAAATAAATCTTCCAAGAAATATTAAAGAAGTTTAGTCATTTATTGGGAGAGTAAACTTCCTGGAAAGATTTATCCCTAACCTTGCAAAACTTCTCAAAAACATCACAAAAATGCTAAAATGAGGTTCTGAAATTAGTTGGAACATTGAATCTAGGCAGTCATTTGACGAGGTTAAACAAGCATTAACAAAGGCACCTGTCCTTATTAGTCCAAATTTTACTAAAGATTTTATCATTTCTTCGTTTGCTTCTGAACATACTATTGTAGCTATCCTTTTACAGAAAAATGATGATGGATTTGAACAACCTATTGCTTTCTTTAGCAAGGCCTTGAGGGATGTTGCTCTCAAGTATAATATAATGGAGAAATAGGCTTTCACACTGATAAAAGCAATTAAATATTTCAGAGTATATATCCTTCATTCTCATATAATTTCTTATGTACCAAATGTTGTAGTTAAAGATATTTTGACACAGAATGGACCATATGGAAAGAGAGGCAAATGGATTGCCATCATTCTGGAATATGACATGGAAATCAAGCCAACTAAGGTTATTAAAGGACAAGGATTAGCCAAATTGATGGCTGAATCTAATTTTAATGCTTTAGATATCAACTTTATAGCTAGATTGGATGATGAAGAGGAACATGCGACTCCACCACTAGATGAGGCTTTCATGAAATCACCCTGGTATGTAGACCTTGTTTATGTTTTATTTAATTTAAATGCTCCTCCTGGTCTAACAAAAACAAAGGCTAGATTTATGAAGCTAAAAGCAGTTAAATTTTGCATCATAGAAAATGTTTTATATTGGAAAGATGCTGGTGGTATTCTACTAAAGTGTCTATTGAGAGATGATGCAGAAAGAATAATGCAGGAATTCCATGAAGGTGACTGTGGTGGCCATTTGTATTGGAAAACCACTTCTAATAATATCCTTAGAGTTGGTTTTAACTGGCATACACTTTTCCCAGATGTTCATCAAAAGGTAACCTCTTGCAACAAGTGTCAAATCCTTGAGGGAAAAATAAAGCTTTTGCCTCTACCTTTGAAACCCATATCTATTGAAAGCCCTTTCCATCAATGGAGATTGGATTTCATTGGAAAAATCCATCCTCCATCCTCTTCTCAACATAAGTGGATCCTTACTCCTACTGACTACTTCACCAAATGGATTTTGGCCACTCCTTCTAGACTAGCCATAGATGTTGTTATCATCAAATTCTTAGAAACCAATATCCTGTATAGATTTGGCTGCCCAAACAAGTTTACTACAGACAATGTTGCAGCCTTTAGATCTAAGAAAATGATATATTTGTGAAACAAATACCATATCACTTTGGGGCATTCAACTACTTATTACCCATGGCGTAATGGATTGGCTGAATCTTCAAATAAAAGTTTTGTGAATATTATTAAGAAGATGTTAGCAGACAACAAAAAGTCATGGAACAACAAGCTAATAAATGCAATTTGGGCTGAAAGGCTCACCACAAAGAAATCAATTGTCATGCCACCATACTAATTGGTTTATGGAATGGATGTTGTTTTTCCATCCTCTTTGGGAGTTCTAGTCATGAAGTTAATTCAGGAATTGCAGGTTGAGCCAAATGACATTCAAAGGAGAATTGATCAGATAATCCAATTGCAGCAACCCAAGGAAGAAGTTTATAATAAGGCTTAGGTCATCCATGACAACATCAAGAAAGTTTTTGACAGAAGGACAAAGGCAGATGATTTCCCCTTGGGTGATAAAGTCTTAAAGTGGGATTCCAGAAGAGAAGATAAAGGGAAGCATTTGAAATTTGAAAATTTATGGATGGGACCTTATGTCATTTATGCTTTCAGAGGGCATAATGCATTCTTTATCAGAAATTTAGATGGGATAGAATTACCTGGTGGACCCGTCAATGGCAGGGTGCTTAAACACTATTTCTATGAGCAATAGAATTTCTCCTAGCATTTATCATTGCAAATATCATTGTCTTTGTTGTTCAGATTGGGTGACCTATTAACAAAACTTGAAGCCCACAGAGAAGGCCTTAAGATTGTATTGATTTGTTACCATAATTACTGCAACAAAGAAAGCATAGGTGGAAATTGCTGAAATAGGACACTCAAGGCTACTGATCACATGCTCTTGGCACCTCATAGGGAGAGTGCCATCCCTAGCTAGAGCCACTGTTAGGGTCCTATAATTTGTAGGACCTTAAGGTAATTGAGTATTTTACCTTAGGAATCTTATTTTGTAAATACTTGTCAATTTGCGAATGATTTCCAAATAGAATAAAAAGAATTAAAATGAAAAGAGGGTCTAAATAAGAAAAAGAGAAAAACAAAAAATATTGAACCCCACCAAAAGAAAGAAAAGTCAACAAGGAATAATACTGAAAGTGTTGGAAGTCTAAATGCCACTACTCATAGATAGTTTTGCCTCATTACTAAAAAATAAAAAGTTGTGTGAAACTTGTTCAAAATGCCACAATCACTAGATTTTAGTTTAATCATACAGCCTAATCATGAGTAAACACCTTTAAATTTCTCTAAATTAAGATAGAGAATAAAGACTTTCCCAACAGTTTAATATGGGTAAATCATTAGTTAGGTAGAAAATGACATTGATCCAATTGTTTAATCTAGATCGATAGACGAAATAAGGGATAGGTTAGGTAGTTATTTCATTATGATAAAAGAAAATGAAGTGGGTCTTCTAGTCGAATTGCACCCTAGACGAAAGAAAAAAAAATGTTAGTTTAGTCATGTGTAGGTCGATTTGATCTTTTTTGTAAATATATGTATATCTAATTTTTATCCTAAGTCTAAGGATATGGTGAAAGGAAAATATGTGCTCTATGGTTAAAATATTTCATATGTTTCATATACCTTTTATCATAAGTTGGGCAAGAAAGAATCAAAAGGCACAAGTGGACAAAGTGCTTTTGTCGTTTATGGTTAATGTGTGACAATTTGAAAGCATCGGGATTTGATCCCGCACATGATCAACAGACCTCATCTGCTTTCAGGCCCCCCTCTCCATTCCACCTTTACCATAGGGGGGTCCAAAAAGTTGTTTCACTTCCCGGGCCCCATCTCTTACATGTCGCATCCTCGTGATTTCACACCCCATCACAAAAACCATAAACCGCTTGCTACCCCCT
This sequence comes from Pinus tabuliformis, assembly GCA_031772625.1. Classification (NCBI taxonomy): domain Eukaryota; kingdom Viridiplantae; phylum Streptophyta; class Pinopsida; order Pinales; family Pinaceae; genus Pinus; species Pinus tabuliformis. The sequence continues at coordinate 1,498,423,291 of CM062819.1, read as the reverse complement.
GCGAAAACCACTTTTTCCTCATCCTCTCTACGTGCCCCGCCACGTTTCCTCCACCACTCTCCATTCACCATGTTGCATGACCGTTAAGCTAATTAAATGCTTTCTTGGCCAAAAGACCGTTCTCCATTAAATTTTGTTTCTTCCAGGTAACCGTTTAATCCGAACGGTCCTATGCCATTTCAATAGGTGATTCACTGCAACATTTAAAACTTGTTGAACCCATCTTTTTCTTTTCTTTATTGCTCATCCTGTTTCTCTCTTTCATTTTACTGTTTTTTCTGTTATTTCTAGTTCTACACAACGATCTCTCTCAAAGCAATTCTATGGCCATATCACGACATCAAACTGATAGTTCCCTTTCATTTTCACCTGACAGTCTGTTATTCTACTGTGCTTACTAAGCTCCTCTGCAAATTTATCTTGTTCTCAAATTTTTGCAGTCAGGCATCCAAAGACTAAGACTTAAGAGAAGCTTATTAATCCTTTAATTATCCATTCTATAGATTTATATCATATACCTTTAGTTGATAGGGATTACAGGATAAATGAAGCCCAATGTGACTTTGATCTTCTTGAGTTATATTTTTTGCTAGAAGATAAACACACAAACAAAACTAATGAAATTAGGCTCTAGGAGTCCAACATCCCCCATTATATTTTCCCGTTGACATTCCAAGCTCCAGAATTTACCAGAAGATGTCAAGCATGCTATGTCCCTACCCAGAGATCCATAATTGCCCCTACAAGTGACATTATTTTCACAATTACAGCCTAGTCCATTGACCAAATAATGCTAGCCCCCACTGTGGAAAATGATGCTCCTTTCTCTCTAGAATCCCTCACCCAACTTTATCAAAAGTTGGACTTTTCCACCAGAGCCAAAATATTTAAGATTTTCTTGCTAGAGAATGCCCAATTACCTATAAAGAATCCTGCATACCCTTCTTCCATATTCCCTGATCAGGCCAAGAAAATTATATCCGTGATTTCCTACATTTTAGGATATTATTCTGATCAATGGGAAGATGAGCCAATTTTAGAATTCCTCTCCATAGTTTCCACAGACAGCAAGCCCTCTTTGGTGTTCGACTTCAGTCAATTCATGGCTGACAATATCCATGATAAGTTCATAAAATTTCCTACAAAACAGGTGTTCAATTATACCTCAATTTTGGTTTATATGTTCCTCTATTATCAAGTAGACAAAGTCAATTTCATATTGCATAAAGTTGATGATGTAGGGAATGAGCAACCAGTAATATTTTGGACTTTATTGGTCATGAGAGAACAACAGGAGTTCACCTATAAGCAATTCATTGAATATTTTGTTCATCCAGCCATGAAAATTTTGAATAGTGCAGTACAGCCCAGGATCAGTCAGGAAATCAAGAGAATTTTGCACTTGACAAATTAGGCAAGGGCTTGGGATTGGTATTTATAGCAAAATTACATAGAAATCAGGGTGTATGGATGTGAATTATTGCCCTATAAACTCCCCAAATACCTCCCAATGAGGATTTTTGCCCTGGAGTATCTCAGACATATTCTGAATTCGGATGACATCCAGTTTGTGGTGGCCAAAAAGAAGTCACAGTTTACAATAAAGACACAGGTAGGCCCGTTTGTGTGCAACACAAGGACAACATGTGAAGAGGAAGATAGAATGTTGAAATAAATGAAGTTCACTTTGATTTTTACATGGTCTTATGACCCCAGTGGCATCATTTAAAAGCTCAAAGTAGAGAACAAAAATACTCCTTACATTCATACTACAAGACCATAAATAGAGTAGTATGCCAATCATCTGGAGTGGACAAAAAATACCTCATAGGAAGTTGAAGAACAACTTTTTTCTAGTTCTAGTTTGTAGACTCCCATTCCTTGGGAAAAAATATGCAAAAGACAGAGGGAGGAAGGATCATCATTAACAACTGGGAGTGAAGCTAAAGAATTCAACATCAACCACAGGAAAAGAGTAAAGGTGACTCCTAGAGTAGAATTGGACAAAGAAACTGAGGAGTAGGTTGTCATTATTATCACAGATTCACCACCTATAATCGGCAAAGTCACCACATATCCTAATGAGCCTTCATCTTCACATGGTCACAAGGAAACTGAGTTAGAATCACAAAATTTCCAAACAGATAAGGAGAAGACAATATTTGATAGATATAGGGAAATTAAACTCAAAAATGATATTTTGAAAAATAGCACCTATAACGAATTTTGGAAACAGACCTCCATCTCATAGAGTAGGTTTTTGCGATTATTTGACACGAAACATGACAAAATGTAGATGGCCTTTCTTGAGGCCTAGATTCCATAGCCAAAATCAACAGCAGACTACAAGAGAACCACTTTTGAATTCAGCACAAAGGACGTACATCCCATTGATCAAATGGAGATGCACAAGAAAATTGGTGAAATGATATCCTCCAATTTGACTAAGACTACTATGTCACTTTCTAAATTGCGGGTTTCTTTTGCAAATGTCCAGTCATAGTTGAAAATGGAGAAAGTGCCCTCCTTAGCCAAAGATAACTGGGTAAAGTCTTTGGAAGACTTGATGATTAAGATAGGGTATGAACCTAAAGATGTCAATGCTACTGAGGAGATTTTTAAGAAGAAAAACCTGGACATTGCAGCCTTAAGAAAGCAACTCAAGCTTCTAGCCACAGAGGATCCAATGACCAAGGATATTGAATAAATTGAAGCATAAAAAGAAAATAGGATGAAATTGATCATAGAACAAAATATACAGATTAGTCAGATGGAGGCATAGATGGAGAAAATGATAAAGGAGAAAGAAGAAAGCGAGAGGATGGCCATTTTCCCCCTAGATGGCATACCTATTCTCAACTTCCAACCACAAGAACAACTACCACAACTACTTCTTCTACTCAGACTGCAAGCACTGAACAAGTAACCAAGACACTTCAGAACATGTCACTCCAGTGAAAGGAGATTGAGACTTTGTAGGGCCAACTCAAAGTGTTGGAAGTACAAAAGGCCAAATCAAAAGCATCTCAGGTTACTGGAATGGAGAAATCCCAGAGACTGTTGGAGAATTTGCATAAGATAGAGAGAGACACTTCAATTGGTCAGACCTTGGCCCAAGCCAAGGAAACCATTTGGATGAATATACTAGATTTTATGAATGATATTTTGCCTTCTATCCAAATCATATTTGAGTAGATATAGTTGATAGAAAAGGTGACAAAAACTATTGTGCAGGGAAGAGAAAATCTGGGAGAAATTCCCACAGAAGCCTCTAACATAATTAGGTTCTTGAACTCTAAGTCCAAATATGATATGGAAGAAGTAGGGATCACCGATAGGACTGTTACTGTTTTGGAAGTCAAGAAATTCTTGACAAAGAGAAACCTCATTGATCAGTTGGAAGAAAGGTGTGAAACCTTGGAGCTGCAAGTAAGCAAGTTCACAAACAAAATTGAAGCATTAATCCAAAAGTGACTTCCCAAGATTTATGTTATAAATGAAAAATTAATCACTCAGGAAGATTATATCCTAAAGGTTAAAGAAGTGACTAGAATCAACATCAAGTTCAGTGGAATTAAGGGTAGTATGATAGCAAAGGCGTTTTTGGAAACTATGTCAAATGATTTCCATGTTCAGAACGAAGTAAAACACATTTTTACCGTGAAGCCAACTTTTTCCAAATACAAAGAGGTAGATGAAATTTACCATAGGGTAACGATATTGACAGTACCAGATCAAAAGAGATGGGAAGAATTGGTTGATTTACTGGATTGAAGGATAATTCAGTGACAGTAAAAAAACTACTAGCACAATATCCAACACGACAATTAGTCAACATCACAACACTATTTTCGGGTTGACTCAACAACCGAAACCATCAAAATAGGACCACCTTTCCTTTTATATTGCCTACGTGGCCTATTCTTCTGCTAGGATTAGATGATATTGTTTGTGCTCAGCCTAATAATACATTGTCGGTTTTACAATGATTTTGTAAATCATTTTTGTAATTTTCATTATAAATACTTCATTGTTTGAAGTATTAGGGATTGATTTCCGAATGTAATTTCCTTCTGCATATTGTAATTTTCAAAGTACTAGAGCATCAATAATACGAGGACCTTTCATAGGATTCAGGTGGTGTACCAAATGGTGATGTGTTTCTTCTATTTATGTTTTTGAACATTGTTTCTATTCCTTTGTTTTCCTAAAAAAATTGAATTATTCAACAAAAACTATGATAGATAGGATTTGTTATTTATAGCACCCTATTTTGGCTGTTGATAATTTTAATGTTTTCCACTGAACTCAAATATGGGAATTCTTAACTGCTCCTGGATTTCTACTGAACCTTACACTTATGCTATTCCACCATGCATTTAAATCCTTAAAAGATCCAAATAGTGTAACCTAGCTTTCCTTTGTGGGAACACCTCTAAAAATTGATGCAAAACTCCAATTTAGTTTATAGACTCCATAGCCCAATGGAATTATAACACTCAAATCAACCAAACCTTTCAAATAAAACAAACAAGTATAATCATAACTACCCTAACATTTAAAATAAAACAAAGCTAAATTAAATAGAGAGATCTCTCTCTGAAGTTGGCAGGGCTAGATCCAAGCTTCCAAAGTTGTTTTGATGTTGTCCTATGTGCTTACTCCCTCAACTTGAAAAATATAGAACGGCAACACCACACACTAGTGTAATCAACCATACTAAAAACTAGCTATCTCCAATATAAAGATGAACTCAAGTGTTCAACTCAATAATTACACAGAACTAATGGGTATCACAACTCTAGTCATATGCTAGATTACATATGGATTGAGGTCATTGACTCAATCAACCACTAACTCCACTATCATTTTTCATATTTTCAACTTTAATCAACTTCTAGAGCTCCCATGAACGTTTCTGACCATAAACCGAAAAGTTATAACAAAGGATGTCGCCAAAACTTATAAATTATCTCAACATCATGAGGAATATGGAGAAATTTTAGTGAAAATTCCATAGTCTCTCCCTTAGCACTCTCCTGCATGTGATTGGAGTTATAACCGATCCCTTGAGCCTACCCTACCAGTGACTGCAGCCTAAAACCGCTCCTTAACCCATGCTTCATGCAATTGGGGATAAAAGTAAGGGAAATCATTGGTTCTTCACTCTAGAACCTTTGCCACTTACTAGAATATCTTCTCTAGCATCTAAACACTCCTCCAAGCCACTGAGATAAGTATACAACTGATGAATAGTTGAGGAATAAGTAAATGACACGTAACATCTATTTTTCCAACCTTAGAGCCAAGACCGACACCTCCAACTCCTCAAGCAACAGCCACAACATCTATAACACTTGTACCAGCATCCACAAAATATCTAACACCTATAGTAGTATCTACAACATCTATAGCAGCATGACCAACTCTTGCGGCAACATCATCAAGACATACAACTTCCTCCATCACTAGTAGAATCACCTCCAACACAAAAAACCACATCTCACACATGTAGCAGCATATGCAATGTCTCCAATACATGTAGAGACATATGTGACATCTAGAGCAACACCCTCACCACCTATAGTAGCAACATCTCCAACCAACTCAACATGTCTGGAATCCATCTCCTTAGTAGCCACAACATCATCTTCACTAGGTCTAGTCATAGGTATTTTGACATCAATGACAAGTAACAACACCATCATGCTAATCATCCATCACACAACAGTCCTCACACATGCATATGACCAACAACACCAAGAGCTTGTTGACACGAATGCCAACACTACAATGCTAATAATAATAGCGGTATATTGTAATATTTTATAGATATATACTCATATAAAGATAAACAAATGAATAGATAGATAGGTATACACACATAGATAGACATGGATATATATAGACTCACATGTAGATATATAAATACATAGATTGTGGTATTTTTAGGTGACTTCCCTTTAATTGTTTGACAAACAAATCATATGGTTGGTTGGTGATGAGAAGTGTCTAAGATGATCCAATCTGCAGGGCATGAGACTTCAATTGTGCAGTGGTGATCATGTTGGTCTTCTCTCTAATGTCACACATATATATCATGAAAAGGGACTTGAATTTGTAAGTGTTTCTTGTAGCTAGGTTATCTTGATAGTTTTCTAATTTTCCATTTCACTGTGGGCTTGGAGCATTGATTAACTTTGTCAATACTTGGAAACCATGCCCTAAATATATAGATGAAAAATAGGTGCAATATACGACCTTAACATTTTTCTTACAAATTGCATTTCATCATGACATATAGGAATCTTTTCTTAAGAAATTATGAATTCTCGTAGTTTTGATTAATTTTGTGATGCCTTATAGGCATATTTAAATTAAGAAATTTCAATGGTTTCATGTTATTCTTCACCATATGAGCCAGCTCAGGTATAGGATAAAACGGTCTACCTTCAATACTCAAATGTGCAAGAAATTGTCAACAACACGAACACTGGGGATGTTTCCAACAATGTTCTGCTCGTGGGTGTGGAGGCCGGTGATGTGAGAGTTAATGTTCTGCATTTGACAAGTGTTTAAAACTATACATTGAAAAGATCATCACTTGGAGAGGAAAAGTTATTTTAGCCTCTTTAAGTCAATGTTAATTATGATTTTTTATAGTAAAGTTTTTTGTCGTAATTTTTTTTATCAAATCAACTGTGCCAAGAAAGGAGCACTATTGAAGAGAAGGCTGAAGGAATATTTCAATCTTATATTTACAACATATTATATTTGGAGGAGTGCTCCATCTAGACTCATCATGGACTATCTATGGAAAACATGCATTCTATTGTTATTTATCTTTGTAAACATATTATGTTGTTCCTTTATAAAACATCTTGGAAGTAATCAAAGGGGATGATGATTAGTAAGAGTGTCTAATTAGTTTTTCTACCTTTTTTCATTGTTTCCTTCCTTTTTTGAGTGTGCGATGAAGAGATATTATAGAAAATGTGTGGTTCCATTCTTCTACCATCAGAATTGTGATTTGTATGGATCCCATCTAGGGTAGTGGAGTTGAAGAATATTAACTTCCCCAAGATCTAGGAGACTTGGTGGTGTGTTACTACTACTCAAAATTTATTTTATTCCTGCAACCCTTAATAAAAAACACTTATCAAATTGTTTTTTGTGACTATTTCATGTGATTTATGTGTAAGAAGTTCTACATTTTCCTAGACTCTAAGTAGTGCCATTTGAATAGGTTTTTTCACCTTATTTGATTTTCTTTTTTCATTTCCATAATGCATTGGTTAATTTACTCAAGCTATGTAATCATTCACAAAACAACTATTATTTACTTCCTAAATTTTGTGCACCTTGGGCATATAGGGGATATAAAATACTCATATTTTTTATGGTTAGTTAATTTTGTATCATAAAAAGGTGCTATTTGATTTTAGTTTTCTTGTTTTCTATTGCAGAAAGAAAGTGAAATTATCTTTCTCGATATATCTGCATTAGGAAGCATACAAAATAATAAAAGATACATTAACATACTATTTAGTTCTCCATTACAGGCTCCTCTACTTGCTATGTTTTGAACGTTATTTAGGGATTTTCTAGTTTGGAGTAGCATTGGGTTGCATGTCCAAAAGATTGTGAATTTTTTCATTGTTTTCCTTATGTTATTTCAGTTTTTAGGCAATTCCAACTTGATGTTTTTTCTATTTAATTGCATATTGTCAACAAAACAATAACATTTTATTGGATTTAAGGCACCTCTAAGTTCTAATCATTCATTAAATTGAATTTAATTCCTCCAAACACTTTGGGAAACCTCCCAAAAGTTAGTAAGAATTATTAAAGTGAGAGGAGGTAACCAAGTTTAGAGTGAGTTTTTCATAGTTTTATCTAGACTCCCTTCAACTTTTGCAGGGTGGGAATTTCCAAGAGAAAACATTTCATATATCAATCAATTTGGTTCTTTACAAAATAACTTGAAACAATGTCAAAATTTGAAATGTTTATGGAAATACATACTAAGGATAATATAATTTTATTAATGTGCAACAAGTGACCATAAATAGGACAACATGATACAAAGTTAGAGCACAAAGGCCACTTCCAAAAACACATGATATAAGAAAAACTAGTTTATTCTGTAAAAAAACCTAAATTATACAGGTTCAGAAATAGCTAAATGTGATACAAAGTTAGACCACAAACACCACTTGTAGAAAATAATGATATAATAAAAACTAGTTTATTCTACAAAAAAACTAAATTGTACTGCCTCAAAGCATGGAGGAGGTAAACAGATAGATATTCTAGGTATTTACAAGTTTGGTGGAGAACCATACAAAAAAATTAACACGATTAGTGGGGATGATGTACATAGGAGGCGATCAACCTCCCTTAAAGGTGACAAACTAATCCTAATATAGAATATATATATATATATTTCATGTTCAATTTAAGGAATATGCAAGTCCCAAAATATAATGCAAGGAACAAAATATCAGACTTCAAGTTGAGAGAGTTATCATTTCTTATATCTCTTTAGGGCCTAGGGTGTAAGCTAATATAGTTCTTTGGTTGTCTAATTGCTGCACTTTGGTACATAATAATTGAGTTCGCATTCCCTACTAAGTTAAAACTTAGACCATAATCTAACCATCTTTAAGGCCTAGTGCCTAGGTTACTAGTCTAATTGTTAGTTGTCTAATTATTGCACTTGGGTACATAATATTGATTTCACATTTCCTGATGACTTACAATGTGACTAATAACTTAACCATCTACCTAATCTAAAGGATGACCTCATTGAATTGACATGACGAAAAATGGTGAATTCCATGGCAAGTGAATTGGGGAATTGGGAACTATATGTTTGAGTTCTAAGTCAGATACGGAAGGGGGTGTAAATGACATAGTTATAGAAAAAACTCCAAAATTCCATTTGTTTGGAATATCGAAAATTTTTGGTGGGTATGTGGAGATAACATGCGAAAAGGATAATATGTAGAATAAATAGTTGATGATGGACTTGTTTTTACTTTTTGGACTCATAAAGGAGAGACAAGGCCAAGATGCAACCAATCAATCATTAAGTTAGTAGGAGTTTTATTTCCTTTGGACCCTAAGGATCATTGCATATTCGGGCATGTTACCCACCCAAATGTATGAGTAGGCACAAGAGAAATTTTTTCTTCTATGACAAAATTTTCCAACTAGCTGTCACACATTATTTGTTATATGTTGTCATTTTATTTTCATTTTGTTTTTACAATTTATGTACACCTTGAGCTTTTTAGCATGTAAATTAGTTGGCGGGATCATGCCTAATATTTTCCTGATGGTTGAATACTAAGTTCCTTAAGTGTTCTTTTGTATTGTGACATTTTATTTTCTTTGTTTATAGAAGTCATCTAGACACATAGCGGCCACCATTGTCCAACTGAAGGAAACTTGTTTGAGTTTCTTTCTTTTCTAATGAAAAATGGCATTGGCATTGATAATGTTGAGGTATATGTCATATTAATCCTTTATAGTATACTCTTTTTTTATATTCCAGTGTTTATCATCTTTCATGTCTTTTAATTTACATTTTATCTTCTTGAATTTTCAAAAGAGGATCTCAATATTGATGGTAGGAAACAAGAATTGAAGAAAGAGGAGAACAATAACACTCAAGCGACAAATGCATAAATAGAGAAATAAGAGAACTAATCTAGTGATACCCTTAAAGTCCATATCCAGCATCAGACACACACATATAGACTGATGGTAATTTTTTTAGAGTTGGTGAATTCAACCGCAATGCTTTGGTAACACAATGATAATGTTTTGAAGTGATGAAAGAATATTTCATGTGTAAATTGTAGTCCAACCAATATTAATTTGGAAATTCATATTGTAATACGTGACATTTCATATGATATAATTTATGTGGTTGAGATTATTTATACTTGTAATTGATATTACTTAATATTGTAATTAACATATATGTAACTTTGCATTTTCATATTAGATGAACATGCACATTCTATGCCATTTTTTTAATTTATTCACAAAATCATACTAGTTAATTTATGTTGATTAATAATGAACACATAAAATTAATCTAAAACTACTAAAGTAGTACTTTATATGGATTAATGATGTACACAAATAAAAATGAATATAAACTAACTAAATTAGTCGTTTATAACAATTATTAATTAAAGTAAATGAAATGAATATAAACCACTAAATTAGTAGTTCATATAATGGATATGAAAGTACCGAAAAATGATAAATGACTACTATAAATGATAAATTTGTGATTACAAATGACGACTAAATTTTGCATATACATGAGTATTAGTGACTAATTATAGTATCTTATAACATGACCAAAATTTAGTCATATTTCTTTGGTCATTAATTGGTTTCAAATAATGACTAAAATTTGCATATATATGACTATTAGTAGCTAATTTATGGTATCCTATAAAATGACAAACATTTTAGTCATATTTCTTTGTTCATTAATTGGTTTTCTTGGGTGATCAGGTAGTAGTATATTTTATTGTGTATTTGGTCATTAATTGTTGCAATTAACAACTAAATCAATGACTAAATTAAAGACCAAATTTATGACTCAATATACTACTACATGATAAAATTGAGACAACCAATTAATGATTAAGCTAAATATGACTAAAAGTTGGTCGTGTTATAAGATATTGTAAATTTTCCACTATTGGTCACTGACTGGAATATGGTCTTTTATATGCAAATTTTAGTTTTTTTTAGTAACTACTTAGTCATTTTGTACTAGTGTTTCCTTCCAGTGAAAGAACCTTGATACATTCTGCAATTGAACACTTCACAAGGCATAGTTACTCGCTCATTCAAAATTACATGTGCATTTCTCTCTTATGCTAAATACTAAAGCGAAGGAAAATCTCTAGGTACATGGCATTTGGGCCACATTTTTGTATGGGGCTCCTACACCAAATGGTGTGAGGTCTAATTAGGACTTCATATTAGGTAGACCCCATGTATGTTAGTGAGATCTATCACCATCAAAATTTTGGTGCTAGAAGGAGGGAAGCCTTTATTTGGATGACAGTTCACTACATTGTAACAACCAACCATATATGCAAGGAACTAATGGACCAAGTTTAAATCCAACTCATATTCTTGAGATAGGAGAATCCTCTACTCAAAGTTTTGAACAAGATTTTGAAGTCACTTATGATCAATTCTGAACAATCTAGTCTATTAGTTGTCAGTTCACAAGAGCTCTTAATTTATGTCTTGTTTCTACCATTCTACCTCATAATCCAATAAATAAAGAAACAACTTTTAGTGGTGTATTGGTTTCTTTGGTGGAAGATTTGGTTATTGCAACCCTTGAAGAGTTAGTTGATTGTTTTGAAATAGCAAATCAACAATTTAACATTCTACCTAGTGAGGAAAATTTGGATGGGGATGGGGAATACTTTACGTTTTCTTATGAAGAACGACAAAGATAAGAAGAAGAGATCGGTTATAATGGGGATTTGAATGGCGATGGAGAATACTCTTCATATTCTGAAGGAGAAGAGTATGTGGAAGAAGATATAGCTGATGAATAGTTGTATTGGATGGCCCAGGGTCCACTTTCTCTTCCAGGAAATTTACATCATATGCCTAAACATCCAGAAAGGTTTCTTTCAAAGTTTGATTCTGCTAAGAAGATGAAATTTAAGGACCATAATTGATGACTTCTACACGCTTTTGCAAATGGTTGAGGTAAGTTTTGATGACGTTGTTTGTAGAATTTTTCCATACACTTTAGAAGGTAGAGAATCTATTTGGTATCATAGTTTTCTACATAATTCAATCCATAGTTGGAAGGAGTTCAAGAAGTTGTTATTGCATAATTTTGTTGATGATAAAACCCCTTCCATGTTGCTGAAAGAACTTAGGAATCTTAAGATGGGGAGAAAAGAAAAAGTGAAGTATTTTAATCAAATATTTACTCATTTATTGAAAACTTTCCCCACATATGCTCAACCGCATGATTTAATAACTACACATTATTATACAGCTACCTTGCTTACAAATATTTTCTTGTTATTTAAAAGAATTGGAAAGGATACATTGGTTTTGAACTTTTGATAAGTGTTTTATAGAGAGAAATACTTGAATTCTATTAGGGCCATTGAAGATCATGAAGATTCTAAAGACTCCAAATGTACTAGGAAGAAATATCAAGTTTCTTATACTAAAGAAAAAGAGAAAGATCCTTACTACATGGAATGTTTGGCCAAATATTTGAAGTTTCTTATTAATTAAGTATCTAAAATTAAGAGAAGATCAAATGAGTAAACCACTAAAAATAAGTTTTTCAAGAAACTTTTCTTTAAGAAGAATAACCATAATCAACCAGCTAAATTTGTTCATATTTATAATGTTGTGTTCAATGCCAAAAATTGGGGCAAAGATAACTTTTGCACTTTCCATCAAGAGAAGCATTCAAAGAAGACATGTACACAATGGAATCACAAAATGAATGTTATGGTGACTAATTTCGTAGATAAATTTTTAGAAGATGAACAATCTAAGTGAACTGAAGAAGTAAATGAATCTACCTTTACTGAGGAAAATTCCAGTGTTTGACATGTAGTGAACACATTTGGTATCATCTATAATCCTCATAAACAAATTGTTGATAAACCACCTGTGAGTGAGGCTCCTCCTTAGAAAATGATTGACTGATATAATTTGAAGAGAAAAGGACCTATTTTTGAGAAAGAGTTTAAAAAGAGATTATCGAGAAGGATTTGATAACCTCTTGATCTTGCTCAAAGTTTGAAAAATGAGTCTGGAAGTTCTCCTCCTAAAAACACCTCCACAAACAAAAAGAGTAAGTCCACCACTCATGTTGATTCTAACAAAGCTACACCACGAGATAATTTACCACAACTTGTTAGAAATGAAGGTATTAATTTTTATTTTTTTGATGATATGAAGAGACCTCATGCCTATATATCAATATTTTAGCTTGAAAAGGTAACAGGGTAGTGTGAACCAATCATCCAAGCACTTATGTCTTAGCCTCCGTTAGGTACCAAGTTTCTACTTCTCAAGTTTTCTCCGATAAGTATTGTGATATTCTCGAGCCTCTATTCAATTTTATCAATATAAATTATAATACTCTATACCCCCAATTACTTTTAAAGTTGAAATATTTAATTATAATGTCCATAATTGTCTTCTTGATTTCTGTGCATCTACAAATGTTATTCCATTATCTATTGCTAAGAAAATCAATGTTAAATGAGAAAGTGTCGATGCCTAAATCATTCATCTCGATATATCATTGGTTCAGGAAAATGGTGAACTCTATAATTTTATCATCCATTTGTCATCAAACCATAGAGTTCACTACTGAATTAATCTTGTAATTGTGGGCATACCAGAAGCCTATGGTTAGATTCTAAGTAGAGATTGGTCCAGGAAACTACAAGGGTATTTCTCAATAGAATGGACACATTCATGACTTCCTTACAAGGGTAGAAAAAAATAGATTTGACTAGAAAGTGAGCCTTACATGAAGTATACCATGATACCACTTGAGTGACATAATGAGCTAGTTGGCTTTCCTGACATCATTTTCAAAAATTGTTTCTTAGAGATTGATCACGGGTGTTATTAAGAACAACCATCACCAGTACAATCAAATACACAGTTTGGGATCCTTTCTTTCAATCCAACTGGTGCTAATGAAATTTGTAATACACATGTACATACTACTGGATTAGGAACTAGTTCCACAACTACATATATTTGGAATTTATATTTCGATGGTTCTAAGACCTAGGATGGTTCCGAAGCTAGTTGTCTTCTCATTGACCCTTGGAACAAAAGGTATATCTTGTCATTTCTCTTAGAGTTTGAGTGCACAAATAACACTTCAAAATATGACACACTCATTTTGGTGTTAAAGAAATCCATAGGCCTCAAGGTAGAGCTACTCAAGGTAATCAATTATTCAAAGATTTTTACCCATCAAGAATGGAATACCATTCACTGTGTTTTGCCTAGTCTGGAAAACTACCAATGAGAGATATGGTGAATCATTTCATTTTTCAAATCATTTAATATTATTTATGTTCCTATGATTCACAATGTTGCCGCAAATATATTATCCAATGCACTTGCTAGAATTTCACCATTAAAAGATGTTTTTTCTATTGAAATTATTTATAAGCCATTTGTGTCCAACAATGTGACTAATTTTCCCCTGTTTAATTATGAAAAATATAAACTGCACTTCATGGCCAATGCTGATGTGTTCAAATATGTGACTATTGAGGAAGATAATCATGATAAGTATTTCTAAGAAGTGGTTCAAGAATCCAAGGGAAATACTATACCCAATGCTGTGGTATCTCTTAAGAAACTTTGGTACATGAAAAGCCGTTTCATAGGACCACTAAATACAAAGGCTCATATCTCAACATTGATACATGAACACGTCAATTTTGGAACCAAAGAAGATCCAAAATATGTCAATCTTGGTACATGTTGTTCTCCTCATTAACGATTATGTTTTATTTGTATTTTCAAACAGTACTGAGATGTTTTTGCGTGGACATATGTTGATCTCAAGACTTATGATACACACATTATTCAACATGTTATTCCTATCAAACAAAGGGTAAATATTTTCCAACAAAAACTGAAAGTTCATTCAACACTTGAACCCGTGATCCAAACGGAGTAAAGGGAATTCTTGGATTCTCATATAATTTTTAAAGTTTGACATTCCACATGGGTTTCCAACCTAGTTCCAGCCATAAATAATTCCCATGAGATATGCATGTCTCTCAACTTTCACAACCTCAACTGGGCTTCAGAAAAGAACAATTACCTCATGTCATCAATGAAGCAGATACTCTAGATGGTATCTGGGTCAGAAATGTTCTCGCTACTAGATGGATTCTCAGGATATAATCCATGTGCTAGTAGTAGAATAGATCGATCAAGGACCAATTGAAGGATGGAGTGGAGAAATTTTTCATTTAAGTGCATGCCATTTGGGCTTATTAATGCTAGTGCTACTTTTTAACGGGCCATGTAAATCACATTCCATGGATTGATTAGATAGAGCGTAGTCGTCTACTTGAATGATGTAACTATGTTTTCAAAAAGCGATCACATCATATTTCTCATCTTAAGAAAAATTTTGAACGATGTCGCAATTATGGGATTTCATTGAGTATGAAAAAGAGCATCTTTGGTGTTTCTAAAGGTAATCTCTTAGGAAATATCATTTCAAAAAGCAGAATCAAATTTGATCTACAAAGCATCAAAGTTATTTACCAAATCTCTTCTCCGATAAAGAAGAAGGCAATGCAATATTTCTTGGGGAAGATCAATTTCCTATGTAAGTTCATCTTTGAATATGCATAGATTATTAAACCATTAAAACAGATGATAAATAGAGTTGTTACATTTAAATGGGATAAAAGGAAAAAATATGTCTTTTCCTATATCAAGCAAGCCATCATTGATGCTCCATCTATATATAGTCCAAATTTTGGCAAATATTTCTTATTATACAATTTTTCTTTTGATGCATCTATTATAACTGTATTAACATAAAAATACAATTAAGGAAATGAAAACCTATATCTTTCATGGGTGTTAGCTTAGATGCTCATCAACTGAATTATCCCTAAATTGATAAGTAGGCATATGAAATATACAATATTGTTAAACACTTTAGGCCTTACCTCTTGAAAGTTCATATGCTTATTTATGTGCGTCATCCAACGGTTAGTATGATATTTCTACAACAAGAACTACGAGAGAGGTGAGAGAACTAGATGACATGCTTACAAGAATATCATATTGATTTCAAGCCTATTCACATCATCAAATTGCATGGTCTGTGTTGAATTATAATCGAAGAAATGGATTCACATGAAGGAGACCCTTCTATATGGAAACAAGAAATTGAGATGTATAATATTGACCAAGTTCCTCCCACAAGTACAACCACGTCTTTTTATTTATACATACAATGATATCTAGAACATGGAACCTTTCCTTCACATTTATCAAGGAAACAAAAGAGGGTGATCCATATTAAAGCTTTATATTACCAACTTTTGTATGATATGATTTTCCAAAACAACCATAATGGTGTCTTCTTAGATGCCTAGACCCTCCAGATTTGGAAAGGGTGTTGAAGGATCTGCATGATAGACTAGCAGCTTGACACTTCGCAGGAGATACCACTATGCATAAGGGTGATGAGAGCTGGTTACTATTGGTGCACATTATTTAAGGATTCTCATGCTTATTCAAAAAAGTGCCTAGTATGTCAAAGGTGTGTTAGTTGTTATCAGAAGTCAGGCACCCCGTTAATACCAGTAGTAGTTGAGTAACCTTTTAAACAATGAGAATTAGATGATATCGATGAAATATTTACTCATTCATTAAAGCAACACCAATACATTTTAACTAAACTGATTATTTCACTCAATGGACCAAAGAAATTCCATTGAGACAAGTTAATGAGTGGGAGGTCACCCAATTTCTCAAACAAAACATCATAACTAGGTTCGGCGTTCACTTATCTTGGATAATGAAACTTATTTTTCTTCGTTAAAGCTTTATGAGTTTGCAATAGAAAATATTATTGTTTTAAAGTATGCATGAAACTACTACCGATATGGAAATGGATTGGCCTAATGAACAAACAAAAATTTGATTCAAATTATCGAGAAAACAATTTTCTCTAAATAAAATAATTGGAAAAATGATTTGGTGAATGAATTATGGGTTGGCTGTGTCACTCCCAAACCATCCTTGAAAAACTCTCCATACTTCCTTGTCTATAGAAAAGAAGTTACCCTTCTGTCGAACAATTACCTTACCACCTAACAACTTTCTCAGGAATATCAAGGAAAACCATGTCTCCTTGCTCAAAGTCAGATAGATACTCTTCTTAAGCTTGGGGAAGAAAGGTTCAAAGTAAAAGACATGTTTTCCTTAGACTAGAATCAAATCAAGTGTTGGTTTGATAAAAAGTCTATAGGGAACAAACGAAATGGTGTGGGTGACCTAGTATGAAGTCGGAAAAAGCCCACAAAGAGAATGTAAATAACATTAGGTATCAATCTTTGTGGATTGGACATTATAACATCACTTAGGAACTTAGTGAAAATTATTATAGGTTGAAATATTTAAATGGGATGACTTATCATATTTCCCTTAATGGCTGAGACCTTAAACACTACTTCTAGTACAAACCCTAGGTTACATTCCTCTCTATGTACAATTTCCGTTTTATGTCTCATGTTGTTTGTTTTTGTCATGTCTCATACCTTTTGATTTTTTTTGGTCAGTATACATAAATAATACCTTTTTTGAGAGTTCATCTATGGCTAAAATACTATGTGACGAAACAAATAAGGATTGTGACAACAGCAATTCCTGTAACTATCTATTAGTTCTACTTCCTTGTTTGGGAAAATACCTTAAGTCAAGTAATTTCCAGATGGATAATACGATACACTTAAGAGGAAATCATTAGGTAGAACCATGTCACCCACATCTATTCTAGAATCCTAATTCCTTAACTTGGTAATTAATTTACTTGGTGTTCTACATGCTAATCCAATCGAGTAGAGAAGGCAAAGGGTAAAATCAATAGCAAGAAAACCAATATCAGAGGTATATATATAACCTTTTCTTTAGGAAAAATCTCTTCTTCTCTCAATAAGTCATGATCCCTCTTGTGCACTGTGAAATAATAAGTGCCTAAGCATAGTTATATATAAAAAATAAAAATAAAGGGTGATGAAGAGGAAGGATTCCTATGTAGAGAGGTGAACCAAGTAACTTCACTGAGGTTATGAATAGGTCTGCTCATAGCGAAGCGATGTTTGTGTTCCTGTAGTTGCTCCACTAGGGTACTAAACAGGCCTGCTAGCAGCAGAGAAACACCAAAGATAAAAACTAAGACTTTGATTATCTTTAATTCATGGTTACATATTACCCTTTTATTAGATCGAAACATTTGTGAAATGGAAAAAAATATTGTCTGTTAAACCAAGAAAAGGAATGGTGGGTGCTACATATACAACCAGATTAAGTGGGGAAGCTAGGGAAACCTCCTTGATGAATGAATACATATTGAAGGGCTAAATCTTTGATGAAAGCTATTCCTATACAAATAAGCTGAAATTGGCCTAGTGTGTCTCTAAGGGTTTTTGTTGCTACAACACCCTCCAACATGTTTCTATATTCAAATTTTGGAGCCTACCTCCTATCATGTCAAGTGTTTCTCTTGGTATTCAAGTGTTTCTTCATGTTTATACACATGTTACAAGTGTCCATGTTACTTCCTAAGTGTCGTTAGATCTTTAAGAACACTTATACCACACTTTTGGGTCATAATACACTTTCTAGCCATAAAAAGACACTTTTGTGTCGTAATTTCACATACTTTATCTGTCGTACTTGGAGAATGGTTGTGAACTAGAGTTTTGATGTACACTTATTAGTATTTGGTATTTCCTAATCTTTACAAATGAGTTAAGATATGTTGTGCTTGATTTTTCTCCTAATATGTTATTCAAGATTTTACCCCTCAAGACTTAGATATTTTATGACTTTGCAAAGACTACCTTCTAGGCTAGGAAGATCACAGTGCACACTCCTAAGGCCTAGTAGAGACCCTCCTTATAAGTTGGAACTTTACCCTGCACCAAGAAGCATTCTCTCTATCACACAACACATTCCCAATTATCAGACCCTTTTCTTGTGTTTTGTGTTTGCACATTGCTCCAGCCTTAGCCTCTATCTCGAAGTTGAGAACATTGTGCACTCATAGTGGGAAGTCATACCTTGTTTTATGCCTTTTGTTTTCACTCTGCACCCTCCTTATGGACCTGGATTTCCCTCCCAGCACATAGTGCATACTTAGTGAACAATCGTATTTCCTTGGCCCTTGGAACTACAGCCCGTACCCTCCATTAGGCCTCCTTCTCATCCAACACTATGCATTGCATGGTATTGGTGATAATTGAACTCTTTTCTATCTCTTACAAGTGTGCATTGCGCCAATAAGGTCTCTTACTATTCCCCTAGTGCACTCTTGATCCATAGTCAGAAAAATTACATGAAACATGACATAATATGTTATTTTTGGCCTAATGCTTGCCTTCCATAAGTCATCTATACTTACAGGTGCTAAATATATCATGGAAAAGATGTCTGAGGATATCTATCAAGAAATGTTTCCCAAGGAAGAATATTGAAGACAAAAGGCACATAGGTACCATATTTTGAAAGTTAAAAGAACAATGGATTCTGATGATCAAAGTGATTCATGAAGACTCTGAAACTTCAAAGGATCCTTTGCAAGGTAGAAGGAAATCATTGCGCAATATCTATTATGATCATTGAATACATAATGGAATTGTTGTCACTTTTCAAAGAACTCTATGTACAAGTCACCATGGGTCAAAGTCATCAATGTTTATGACTTGTCATGTTGTATTCACATGATGATGTGGAAAATGATCATGTAATTTTTCAAATATTGTAAGTGTAAATATGTGGAAGTGCAGGAGTAACAAATGGATAAAGGATTCACATGGATAATTCCAAAAGTCATACAAAAGTCCAAATGATACATTCTAAGTCTAAGAGTCATGAGGAATTCAAAGAGTCATGGCGATAGGAAAGGTCATTCGTCTTGTTATAAAAGTATACTCATTACTCAAAGAGAGGGATTTTCGTCTTGGCTTATCCAACTAGACATTAGAGAAGAAGCTAGTTCTTTTGGAGAGTGAGTATTGGTTCAACGCTCCATTATTGGAGGTAGTGGTGTTTCATTGAATTAATGTATCTTGGAAATTTCGCGTAATATTTAAATCTCTTTGATCCAACACATTTTCATGCTTGTATCGTGAATGTTTTAATAATATTCTTTCGATGTGTGCGTTATATGGTAAAATTGATGTGTACTAAATAAATTAAACTATTTCGTTAGCTTTAGTTCTCATCTTATTGAATATGTGTTGTACTTGATTTAATGATTGTTACGTCTATGTGAACTATTTCGCTTGGTAGTTAAAAATTATTTCATATGTATGTGTGTGTGTGTGTCTTTATTAGAATAGTACTATTACTTTTCTCCTAAAGACTCAATTTTATTTCCTTCCAGTGAAAGAATCTGGAGACATTTTGCATCTCAGCACTTCATAAGGGGTACTTATTTTCTCATTCAATAGTACATGTGCATTTCTCTCTTATTCTAACTACTACAACTAATGTACATATTTAAGTACATGGAAACCAGGCCACACCTCTAAATGGGGTTCCTACACCAAACAATGCGAGGTCTAATTGGGACTTCATATCGAGGAGACCCCCTATATGTTTACGAGATCCATCAGTGTCAATAATTGGATAATATAAAAGGAAGGATTGGTTATTTCTCCATGGACGTAATCCAAGATGGGTGAACCATGTATATATGCACCTCTCTTGTTTTTTATGTTTTTCTATGTTTATGTTTCTCCAATATTTTGTGTGTTCCATTTCTATATTATTTAATTTTTAATAGGTTATTCTATCTATGATTATGTATTTAGAAAACTTGTTTAAGTACTCTAAAGAAAAATCATCCTTTGATTGAACTTGACCACTCGTGTTTGGATCCATGATCATGAGAGCTTCATAAAAATTCAAGTTCTCAACATTTACTATGGAATACATCTATAGATAACCTAGAAGACCAAGGAAGTAAGAATTTATCCCAATCTTCTCCAATATGGCAAATGGACCATATATACTTGCTTTTAACTTTTTAAATTCTCTCTTCAAACTATCCTTACTGATGTGAAGCCATACTCAATCTCAAACATAAAACTGATGATCAACCCCACGTTTTCCATGTTGGGTCATATACTGTGCTTGAATCTTATCCAAATGATTCATAAAGAAGTCGAAATGTTCAGGCACTACTTTATGAATCATGTTAATCCTTTTAATGAACTCGTGAGCTCTATCTTCCCCACTTCATTCACTGGAATCCTCATCTTTCTCAAAGACCAATTTTAACGGTGACTTCGACGACTACCAAGAGCATGAGTGAAATGGTGAAATTTAAGTAGAAAAGTGCAAATCCATATTGCATGAATGTTGAATATAATGTATGTTTTCATACCGCAACTTAGGATGCTTGTGGTAATACAATCAGATCAAATGAACTACTCTTTTGGTGACGGCCTCTGCCTATCCATCGTTTTGTGGATGGAATGTTGTAATCATCTTTGGCTTGGTGTCCATCATATTCGACGTTCTTGTCCAAAACTCTCCAAGGAATTGAGAATATTGATCTAAGATATGGATATGGTTAGTCCAAAATGGATATGGATATGGATATGGGTTGTCCTAAATGGACCCATATATGTTGAAAGAAAATTTTAGCAGTTTTCTCAATAATAATCTTCATTTTACATGGCATCAAGACACACATCTTGACAAATGTATCGAATACTACATACAAGTAGTCATGAACCTTTTCAATAAAGGAAACCACCATACAAAATCCATTGAGATACTCTCTCGATGATGAGAAGGATCAAGGAGTGGTTTATGTAAACCAAATTTTCTATTAGTGGACTTACAAATAGAGCACATCACACACCATTTTACATACTTTGTTACAATTTATTTCATTTCAGTCCAATAACAAAACCTATGAAAATGGGCCAAAGTTCTTCCTACCCCAACGTGAGAAGACACAGGAAAATTGAAAGCTTCTCGAATTACATGGACTCTTTCACCTTTAGGAATACATAACTTTCCATGATGGTAGAGTAATTTTCCTTTCAAATGACTTTTATCCACCTCTTATCCATGGGGTAGGCTATCATAAGCATCTTTAAAATATTCATCAATAGCATATTATTCAAAATATATATCATGTGGTAAAGATTCATTCTTTAGAATAACAAATGCATAAACAAGAGGTGTAAAAAGAATATATGCCACTTTGATTATTGAATGGAACATTTGAAGGAATCCCATCCACTTGATCTGAAGATCCTATTGCAACTTGGTCTATGAATGGAGATGCTATAAAGGATAATGGTGTGTATGTATGATAGTCTCCTTTCCTATTAAGTAGTTCTTCCATTCCTTGACACTTTAAACCAAGGGATACAACTCTTTGTCATATGTGGCATAGTAATAAAAAACTAGAGAGAATTTTGTGAATCGTAAAAATCTTGCTTATGATGCTACATCAATAATGAAAACATGGCATATCCACTAAAATCCATCTCAATCTTGAATGGCTAGGGTGGTGTTGATCTTTGCCTTCAAGATATCAAAAGACTTATGATGCTTTCCTCCCCACTGAAGGACTTCTTTCACACTAGTAAGGGAATGAAAAGGAGATGAAATGAATAAGAAGTTAGATACAAATCTTCTCTAGTACAAAAATACTCCCAAGAATCTTCTCACTTCTGTTGAAATTGAAAGTTTAGGCCATTTTACAATTACATCAACTTTAGAAGGATTAAGCTCAAGTTGACCTCCTCCAGTAATATGAGTTGATTACAGCAAAGAGGTTTGGCCAAATTCACATTTGGAAAACCTTACATACAATTTCTCCATATGAAAATTATCCAATACTTGGTTGACATGTTTTACATGATCACACCATTCTTTACATGATCATACCATGTTTTTCTAAACATAAGAATGCCATCTAAAGTTACAAGCAAAAACTTATCTAACATTGGCTAAAACACATCATTTATTATATGCATGAATGTATCTTGGGAATTGAAAAGCCCAAATGGAATTACCAACCACTCAAATAGTTCTTGATTGGTTTTGAAAGAATTTTTAGATACATCACTTTTTGTAATCTTTATGTGATGGCAACTACTGCAGAAATCCAACTTAGTTAAATAAATAAAGTTTTTCAATTGATCAAGGAAATTGACAGGCCTCCAAATCAGACATAAATTAAGGCCCATATAACATTTCCTAGGCACATAAAGACTATATTAAATATCTTATTGTACACTTAACAATGTTTTTTTAGCTTTAATATGTTTTTAGGAAGGTTTAGAGATAATTTCATATTATTTGGCTAATATTATTTACATTTGCAGAATGTTGAGAGACTATGGAGTAAATTATGAATGCGATAATATAGGAACTTTTTCTCTACTATAGGATTGACTAATATTAGATAATAAATGAGCTAAATATCATCAAATTATTGAAAAAATATCGAGCTCTACCAATTGAGAAAATCTATGGATGTGTTCCTTATCATTTAATGATTATTCCTAATGATGCGAACCATATCCACTTTTTGAGGGGTTTGGAGGGGAATGTTGCCTCCCTTTATGGATAATTCCTCCTCATCTATTTTTATGAGTACCAATTCAAATTTTCCTCTAGGGGAATGTATTTCTTAGACTTCTTGTTGAGAAAACTTGTTATCTAGCATCTCCACTTTCATTTGTAGTGGGATGTACTTCAATTGATTCAAATAGTGAATTTTGGTGCCATTTTTGGCTTCTAAATATTGGTTTGCTTAATAGGAATCTAAATTTACTTGGGCTTGGCCATATGAGGAGCCTAATATCGCTCTTGTATAATTTATTTATTTCCCTTGAATGTCCTTTTCGCTTGCATCTCTTATTTTTGCATTTACTATGCATGTTCCTTTTGTTGTATGTCATATTGGTTAAATGATTGAAGTGATGTTCTTTTCAGGCTATTTATAGATTCACAAGAATTGTTAATCCTTATAAAAACTTTAAAAATCCATATTCATCATTGAGCTACTTGGATTGGTTTACTAGTTCATGAATCTAGAATTTCGGAAGTCCCTTGTAGCAAAATAGTAATAATTTGTTGATATATTTTAGAACATCTTAATGAGATTCATTTGAGTTTATTCCACTTGTATTGGGTCATAAAACTTTCAAATTAATAAATAAATTTCCCCATAGAATTTTCACTTGATTAGGTTAGGCATTTGGTCAGTTAACTAGCTCACTAGTTCTTGAATTTCTAGTTTTTGGAGTAGTAATTTTCTGCTATTTTTTAGCACATCTTAACAAGGGTATTTTTGAGTGATTCCAATTGGAAAAATGTCCTAGGAAATCCTAATTAATAATAAAAAATCCATCTCATTTGTAAATTTTTATTTACTTTGGAATTCAACAATATATCCCACTCATGTAGCAATCATGCCACTCTTCTAGTAGTTGTGTAGCACTTATGAAGCATGTGTAAACTTGACCATATCTGCACTAAAAAATTGGGTTTTGTATCTTAGGATTTAATAATTACCCAAAGGCTCTAAATCCATGATTTAGGGATACAAAATACACCTTAGGACATGCATTTTTACCCCTACAACACAGCTCAACAATTTTGGTTAATGGATAAATTTATGAATTGGATAGCACAATAATGATTTCCTTGATTTCCACATGAAGTGTCTAATGAGCTCTATCAATGGATCTAATCTCTCTATAATGAAGTGATTGATTACATTCTCTTTCCTTATTGCATGTTAGATTAGTTTACTTTCTTTATTCTTAAGCTAGGGTTTATATTTCAAGTACTATTATTTCCATTCCATAGACTACATTTACTTTTCAATGTAACTTTTACATTATGCAATTAGGATAGTGTTTTATTTCATGATATTCAATTGATTGAATCATATCAATAAAATAAGGACACATTGCATGCTACATATATAGTGATGGCACCTCTTATGTTTTTACACACCCTAGGTTGAAAATTTAAATCGATAGCCCCAAGAGTTGCAACATTCTTTGTTGCAACACTGCAGCTCATCACATTTTCATGTTTTTTCATAGGATTTGTCAAATCATACATTTTACTCTTCCCTACTTGATGCATTTATACAAAATAAAAAATTTCATTAGTCATATTTCATTCCAAAAAATTTCATTGCATTATCATCCTTATTCAAAAATGTTTATACAAAAATTAAAAATTTACTTCTTTGACACCAAATCCTCCACTTGATCACATGGTGTAGTAAGAACCACATCACTATCCACTTTTACAAGTAGAAGAAGAAGATACGACAAAGAAGGTAGAAGAAATGGATGGGGATCATTACAATGAAGAACATCCTCTTGGATTTCCCATTAAAGATAATGATATCAGTGTTAATATGAAGAACATCCCTCCATCTTTCCTTTGCAACTTCCATGGTTGAGGTTAGAGGATCCAAAAACCTTTCTCTTTGAATTTTAAATCCTTTGTAGATCTTATGGTTACTTACTAATCACTCAAAATTTGATATTGTTTTTTGCAACATTGAAGGATAAATATCTTAAATGGTTCATGAGTTTAGGGAATAATCCAATACGGTCATGGAATGATATGAAAAAGATGTTTCTATAAAAATGTAAACATCATGATGTTAAATAAGAAATATTTATAATGACTCAAAAACAAGATGAGAACCTTGATTATCTAATAGAGATATTTATGTATAATGTTAAGAGGGAAAAATTACATCCTTTAGGATTTTAGGCATTAAAAGGCCTCCTTCTAAGAACAGTTAGGGATGATAGGATTCATCTCCTTCATCTCATGAGTAGAGGTGATGTATACCAATTATCATTTGAATAATTTTGTGAAACATGCAAGAACATATTAAGAGGAAGAGAAAGAGTAAGTAAATATACATAAAGATTGGTAAGTCAAGCTGAACTTGTAAATTTGCTTGATAACTTTAAAACATAAATTCTTAGCAATCTAAGCAAACAAGTAGAAATTTTAAGGATGAAATATGAGAAAACAAAAGATGTTCATATTTCTGTTGTCCATGCATAATCAAATGGTATTAAATGTTTCCCATCATCACCAAGGTTGACGGAAGTTTACCAAGAGGTCAATGGACAAGTGAATCACCAAATAAACTATGTTATGTAGCTCCCTGAAGACCATAGTAGCCTAGTCAGCCTGATATGATGCAAGAACACAATTCAAAATTTCAATCTCATGCACAACCATCTCAAAGTAATTGGAACACACCCTTTCCTTGGCAACCTTTTCTATATCAACCCAAAAACCAATCTTGGCAACAAGGTTGGAAAGGAACATATGGGAGAAATCCATAACATCCTCAATAGTTTCATAAATATCCTCTATACCCAAATCCATGTTATCCATAACATATACCTCCACCACAACCACAACCTCAACCACGTCCATCTTAAAGATCCACTCCCACTGAGCTATATGTACCAACATTTCCAAACCCACACAAGGAAGTAGCTGGACCCACTTACAATGTTGAGGTACATTACTTCCAAACAACTCCTCTTGATCTAAATGGTATTCATTTTAGATGAAGAAGAGTGTTGCACGAAAGGGATTCTATTGATTTCATTGAAGGGCAACATTCAAAAATAGAAGATTCACATGAGATCGATAAATTTCCATCATGTTTGCTTTTATATCCTCTATGTGTTCAAGAGAATAATCAACAAATCCTAAGACATTTGAATGGAATAAAAAAATAAGACATGAATACTGGTCCAAATGAGCAAGAGAACCAAGGGAATCAAAGCTATATTGAGTTTTGGTTCTAGAAAATCACCAATATGGAGCATCACTCTCTTATTCAATAGTGCTTGATATGGTCACAGTCAAAGAAGTTAGTCTCTCATATTCAGGTACATGTCAATGCATATATTTGAAGACTACACACGAGTTTGTCTATCATCTTGTTATGAACATGTCTCAATTGGAAGTATTACTATACTTGAAAGATATTTTGTTTTTTCGTAGGTTAGAGGAATTTAAAAAAAAAATGAAAAAGAGGAAAAGAAAATAAGAGAAAAAATAAAATATCAAGCGAAAAACTCCTTTGAGGCACCTGAGATTGGCTTACTAATTGAAAATGTCCTTCAGGTAGTCAGTGGGTTGGAAAAAAGAGAAAAAAAGGAAAATATCCTACGTGAAAACCTCCTTTGAGGAGCCTAGGCTAACCTACTAGTTGAAAACCTCATTGAGGCAGCGAGTATGCCTAAGAAAACAAAAAAAATGAAAAAATGAAAATAAAAACATTCTTTTCTCCATTTATCTCTCCTTGATGAATGCAGGTGCTCTCCAACCTTTGCAAGAAACAAGAACCAGTTAACACCAAAAAGAAACAAATTGCTCAAAAACCTAGTCAAATAAAGTCAAACTTGGGA
The DNA here is from genome assembly GCA_031772625.1 of Pinus tabuliformis. NCBI lineage: Eukaryota > Viridiplantae > Streptophyta > Pinopsida > Pinales > Pinaceae > Pinus > Pinus tabuliformis. Next base: position 1,498,396,025 of record CM062819.1, on the reverse strand, counting down.
TTTCTCCTCCTTTGCTCATATGCTCCAATCAGAGCAAGTCCCTGTCAATCCATAATTCTTATTTGTTTCCAACATACACCCATCATTCCCAGGAATTTCCCATTCATTTTACTTGTTGTCCTAAATGCTATAGGAAGGTTATGTTTTGCTACAATATTGCCAAAATACATAAGGCATAATTTTTTTCACCATATCTAAAAAAATATGCATATTTTTGTTAATCTGTTACATGGGGAGATGCATAAGGATGATTTTAACATTCTCAAGAAATTTCACCAAAATCTAGTGCATAATTTTCGAAAAATTTGCCTCCATCGCCTACAACCATGTTGCATTCTTCTCAAGTTTCATGCATCCATTGGCCAAGATGTTCTAGGGGGAGATGAAAAATCATGATGGAAACATGCGTAAATTTTTTTTGGCCAATCCAATCTACCATTTGTGAGATATGGATAAAAAATTTCCACTACACGAGTGTTCGAGAATTGCTACAGGAGTGACTAGAATTTCTACAGGATTTTGATCGACATAGAAAAAGAATTCAAATATTGTCTTTTTTCATCTAGCAATAGGAGGAGGGATCGAAAATAATGCTATAATCAATCCATAACACCACTTGACACTTTTCCCACCTTCATTCCCATATTTTTCCATCAAAATCATTGTCCTTCATCCCTTTTTCCACCACTTTTCATCACCACAGAACTCTCTATCACTCATCAACAACTTACTTATGGATTATCAATATTTTATCAAGAAACAATTGGAGAGAACTTTAGTCCTAGAATGGCTTCTGTGACTGATACAGGAAAACAACATTCCTATAGCAGCCCACACATACCCTACAAGACCAAATTAAAGGAACTAGATCAATAAATCTATGCATCATGAAGCATCAGAGGGCTCCAACCCCAATTTTGTACATCTACAGGGTCCTCTACAGATTAATAAAAGATCATTGTTCATCTCCAGCAACATCACTTCATCCAGCATCAACAAAACCTGTGTTAAGAATCCTCTATCAGTCAAGTACATGTCAATAAAAAATAATTTCATAATGGAGGCAATGCATAGGGAGGCAAGTATGGGAAGATAACACCTCAAATGGGAAATATCACTCATTATTCCTAAAGGAGCATGCAAAGGAAATATCTCTCAGAACATTCTCAAGAACAACTTCATCCATATCCAAAAATGTCATGCAAGCACCACAAGGTCAACACATCAGCTTCAAAACCACCAAAGGAAACTTCAACAGTCATATCAACAACCTCACTATCACTTGTAAAAACACATCCAGGGTAAGGCTCAGGTATGGAATGCTTTAAGCCTTTGCTACGAACTTACTTTAGATTGAAAAACATTACAATCATATGAAGGAAACATTTCGTAGCAGAGAAGCCTCAACCTTATCTAGCAATTAGATTTAGTTTTCCAGAAAGACACCCGAATGTGTGGGAGACGAACAAGACAAAAGTGAAGAGGACTTGAGAAAGTGTGTTGTAATCATTTAGTCATGATGGAGGACAAGGAGTGCGAAGGGGTAAGTGAGGGTCAACTCAATTAACGAAAATCATTTTGAGTTTATTTCGCAAGTAATTAAAAAAAATGAAATATTAATAATAATAATAATGAAAAGGTGGGCCCACCACCTCCTGGCATGAAAATATTAGTTGCTACAGGATTTGGGTTGTGTGTTATAGGAAGAAAAACCACTGCTACAGAAGAAACAAGGAGTGCTACATGAGCAACAAGAATGTTATAGGAATGGGAATCCACATCAAAATGGAGAGAAGGAGACCTCCAAGAACTCTAGGAGCCTAATCCATAACATGGTCTTAGATCCTACTACAAATTCATTAAGGATGGGACAATTATACCGACCAAACTTGCAATACCACTCTTCTTCAAGATGGAAGGAAAAGAGGTAGAACTCGTAGATGGATGCAAATTGCAAAATCCAAGAAGGTAGAAGATGTGGGCCTTATCGATGAAAACGTGAGACAAATGGATAAGGAATTGACTAACTTGGCTAAAGGAATTAGTCCTGAAGGAGCAACTACACTGAGAAAACAAGAGGCACAAAGAGAAACTATAGGAAAAGGAGGCACACATTTCTACCATGCCAAGTGTGTCCATGAAGGCCATCCAATCTAGGCGTCCATCCAAATCAACTTTTGTTATCAGGAAATCTAGTGTCTATTCAGAGCTGCTAGTCCCACTAAGATGGGTAGCTATCTTAGAAACAAATAGATTAAAGTCACTTGTTTTTCCTTTACGAGGGAGAGATGAGAAAGAAGCAGAGAGTACCAACCTCAGTCTTCCGCTTGGCTCCTTGCTTGTTTCCTTTACCCTTTGACAGAATCTCCCCATTGCTTCCTTACTTGTCTCGCTTCGAAGAGCACCTGTAGATTCACAGCAACATAATACCATCAAGCCATAGAGATCTTTCACTGTAAACAATATATTGTCAGATATATATTGACCATACAAATGCATATATCAACACAATATTTAGAGGTACACAAGAATATGGAGAAAAACTCAAATAGATTTATTAGTAAAAGTAGTAGAAGAGAGGATTACAGCCACTTGGTATGACCCAGCACCATCCTCCCAGCTTGAAAGCCCTCTTCACCTCACACAAAGCAAGATCACCCAACAATGTCTTCAAAGAGAAACTAGTAGCACCCCTTTGCAAATTACCAAATTCCAACCTTCAGCCTCTGGATCTCTAAGATGAGGGATCCATATATAGATATTTGCAGAGGTGTGATTCAACTCCGGGTTTTTGATTAGCGTCATTCCACTGATAGTTCTTGGTTCCACTTGGATATTTCATTGATCTCTTACTCATCCCTAGGCGAATTCTGAGAGGCAAGTTTCAAATGAGTAGCTTCTAGAAGATTCTCAGGGTCTCCACCTAGCAAACTGCTTGTGCCATTTGTCTGCTCTCGCTCATCACACCCTACAGAAGGGCTTTCCAGTATGCATCACACTTTTTGCATGTGGCGGGTGAGATGCATTGCACCCTTTGCACTAGGCAATCTGTATGGTCCTGCTTTGACCAGTTCTGAGTGGTTTTTCATGGAAAACTCCCGGGAGATGATGTAATCAGCTGACCTTGCTCCTTTAGGGTATGAAACAACACTTTTAGGGACTTAGAAGCCCTTGGTTTATGGACATATGTGATTGGGGTTGCAGTGCCCAAATATGTCTATAAAAACTGCCATTTTTCCAAAAGAACAATGAGCTAAATAAAATAATTGAAGGGAAAGAATATGGATAGGTTTCTCTGAGGATGAGCAACAGTTTCAGTAGGGGGTATGATGGGCCTCCAAATTAGACACAAATTAATTCCCATCTAACCTTTCCTAAGCACATAAACGCTATATTACATCTCTTCTTCCACACTTAATAATATCTTTTTAGCTTTGATATATTCTTAGGAATATTTAGAGATAATTTCATATTATGTTCCTAATATTATTTATTTTTGTAAAATATTGAGAGAATACAAAGTAAATTATGAATGAGATAATATAGGGACTTTCTCGCTACTTAAATATGGACCAAGATTGAATAATAATTGAACAAAATAACGTGAAATTGTTGACAAATTATGGAACTCCACTAGTTGAGGAAACCTAGGGATGTGTTCCCTGTCATTCAATGAAGATTCCTAGTGTTGGGAACCAAACCCACATTTTGAGAGATTTTGGCGGGTAAATTTGACTCCTTTCAAGGAGATTCTTCCTCATATATTTATATAAGTACCAATTTGAATTTGCATGTATGGGTATGTACTTCTTAGTTATTGTGTGGATAAAATGTGTTATTTAGCAACTCCACTTTCATTTCTAGCAGGATGTACTTGGATTGATTCAAATAATGAAGTTTGGTGTCATCTTTAGCTTCTAAATCTTGTTTTTCTTCATATGAATTTTCATTTCCTTGGGCTTGGCAATCTGAGGAGCCTCAAATCCCTCTTGTAAAATTTATTTATTTCCTTTGAATGTCCTTTTCACTTGCATCTCTTATTTCTACATTTACTATTCATGCTCCTTTTGTTGTAGGTCATCTTGGTTAAATGATTGAAGTGAGTTGTCTTAAATTTTATTTGAAGAGTCAAAATGATTATTCATCATTAAATCATCTTTGAAAATTCATATTCATCATTGAGCTACTTGGATTGGTTTACTAGTTCACAAATCTAGAATTTCAGGAAGTCCCTTGTAGAAAAATAGTAGTATTTTTCAGCTTTTTTTTTGAACATGTTAACGAGCTTCATTTCAGTTTATTCTAATTGTATTGGCTTATAAAAAAATTCAAGTTAATAAAAAAATTTACCCCATATAATTCTCAGTTGATTTGGTTAGGAATTTTGTAGGTTAACTAGCTCACTAGTCCTTGAATTTCCAGTTTTTAGAGTAGTATTTTTTCGCTATTTTCTAGCAGATGTTAACAAGGGTATATTGGAATGATTCCAATTGGAACCGAGTCCTAGGAAATCCTACTTAGAAAAAAAGAATTACCATCTCATTTACATTTGATTTACTTGGGCATTCGGGAATTTATCTCACTCCTGTAGCAATCCTGCCACTCCTATAATAGTCTTGTAGCACTCTTCTAACAATCATGTAGCACTCCTGTAGCACGTGTAAACTTAACCATATATGCTGCAAAAGCTTGGTTTTTGTCTCTTAGGCTTGAATAATGACCCCAGGGCTGTAAATACATGATTTAGGGTGACCAAATACCACTTAGGATTTTTCGTTTTACCTGTGCAAAACATCTCAACAATTTGGGTTAATGAATAGATTTATGAATTTGATAGCACAATAATTATTTCCTTTATTAACACATGAATTATCTAATGAAATCTATCAATGGATCTAACCTCTTTAGAATGTATTTATTTATTACATTTTATTTCCTTCATACATGTTATATTAGTTCACTTTCTTTACCCTTAAGATAGGGTTTCTATTTCAACAACTATTATTTCAATTCCATAGACTAGGTTTCCTTTTCAATGCAACTTTTACATTTGTGTAATTAGGCTAGTGTTTGATTTCATGTTATTCACTTCATTTCATCAAATAAATTAAATAAAGACACATTTAATGCTTCACATATAGTGCCAACACCTCATAAAGTTTGTACAAACCCCATGTTTATAATTTAGGTCAATAGCCCTAGGAGTTGCAACATTCTTGTTGCAATTCTGGGGCTCATCAGAAATCATCTATGCAATATGGAGGATATTTTTTTTTTCATTGTGATGTTGTTGAGAGCTTGAAAATCTTCTCACATTCTCCATGTGCAATATTACTTTCGCACCAACACAATTGGTGAACCACATGGGGATGAGCTAGGTTTGATGACTCCTCGGTCCAAAAAGTCTTGCACCTACTTTCTGATTTCATCAATTTCCATTGCTCACATCTTGTACATGCCCAAATTTTGAAGAGGGGCATCTTCCTCGAAATGGATCTCATTATGGATTTCCTTATTGGGGAGGAAACCCACTTGATACCTAAAAATCCTCATCATAGTTAGAGATAGTATCAAAAAAAATTTTTTGATAAGGATTACAACCTTTCAAATCATTAGATACTTCAACATATTTTTTCCTCACAACTATGAGGATACAATTTTTTTTTTAAGTTGACGAGTCTCTTCATTTATATTTTATTCAAAAGGGTTGAATCAACTTTTATGGGGTGAGCTCTAACAATATATTCCACCCCATTTTTGGTGAGATGGTACTTATTCTCATTCTTCAAAACAATAGCCTACTTATCATATAAGTATGCGGTTCCTAAGACTATGCCACAAATTTCAAGTGGGACAACATCTAAATTAGCCTCATATACCAACTTTGAGGTGATGGAAAACCTAACCCTACACTCCTTGTTGACATTGAGATTTTCATTGTCACACACACAACCAAGCGTATAGGGTTTTGGATGAGCTATCATTTCCAAAACAAAATTCATAACAATTGATTCTGATATCAAATTAACTTAGGAACCTATATCAAACAATGGATCTATTTTTTAAATCTTATATACAACTCTTATATGAAATAATTTTCTCCCTTTCCTTTCATGATCATGATATTTACTTTCAAAACTTGAAATAACATGAAAGGAACCTTTACCATGTAACCCAATGGTTATGACCTACATCTGATGACTAGAATCACTACCAAGATGTTATTGTACTATAGCAATTAACTTCTTCTTACCTTTTCTCCCAAGCATATTAAGCCTTCATTGTTGATGTAACTTCTAACAATGCTCCCCATCATTACCATTTCTCTTGCAATGGGTGCAAGAGGGATTTCATTCCTCTTTCTTTGTTGTCATTCTCTTCTTGAATTTTCCTTTCCCATTGAAATTTTCGTTCTCAGGCTTGGATGGAGGCTTCATTGCATGATCTTATTGTGAATGCTTTCCCCTACTTTCAAGATGATTCTCCTTCACGGTAGCTTAATCTAGATTGGTGGTATCAAAAAATAACAATAAATGACAAAGATAATTGCGTAAAGAATAAATGTATTTCATTAAAGTTTCTAGTGAGTCTAAAGTGACATTGAATGTCAATGCTTGCTTCCTAAAATATTCTATAAAATATTGAACATTGTAACTTTTACTGTGTCTCAAGTTGTGTCATTTGATGTTGGATTTTTGCTTGTAACCTAGTAGGTACAATTCCCTCTTAATACATAAATAAATTTTAGCCATGAAGATGTTGGGAGTGCATTATATTCTTTCCACAACTAGCCCCATGTGTGAAGTCGGTGGGTTTGAGGGGGGCGGCAACCTCCCACTACGGGGTCCAGGGTAGCGCTCCTAGAATTCCTTTTTTTTACCCTATATTAGGTAGGCAGACCTGTGTATGGTTTTGTTGAAGGGTTTTGCACATGGTTTTGGGCATGATGGTTTTATGCCCATGATATCTCGTAGACACGGTCAAGGGAACTATGGTTATGTTCTAATCCAGGGTTAATGGATTTTGGTTTCTGAATGCTTCAGCATGTATATATATGTGTTGTAAAATTGAAAGGAATATAATGAAAAATCAATCCGGTAGTCCCAGATTTGGGATCCAAGGGAAAATATCTGTGTATATATATTTTATGTTTTATGCTCTCGCTATTATTATTTTTCTATTTTTTTAAGAATTCATTTATAGGTAATTTCTGTACAGGTTTAAAACCTACATTTGGTATTAGAGTTGTTTCGGCTTCAAAGGGATGCCTTTGCTATTGAGGGGTTTTCTCAAGCCCGTGGTAGACCCTATTCAGTGGGAGATTTGTGGGATCAATTCTTGTGGTGAAAGCACATGGAAAACTGTGGAAAGATAGATATCAAGAAATTTCATGGTCAGAGTTTTGAGTTGTGGAAAATCAATATCGAGGAACTTCTAGTCTATAAAGATCAGTGGATCGTGGTAGGTACAAGTACTAAAATGACGACATCAGATGAAGACTAGATGAGGTTGAATCAAAAGGAAAAGAACACAATACAATTGTGTATCCTAGATTTAGTATTGTTGAATGTATATGGGGAAGCTAGGATGAAGGCTTTGTCGGACAAGTTAGGGACTTTGTACCAGTTTAAGAATTTGGTGAATAAACTATTCCTACGAAAAAATTTGTATAACCTACGGATGAAATATGGAGACTCAGTGAAAGAGCATCTGAACACTTTCAATACTGTGATAAGCCAGTTGGTATCTATTGATATTAAAATTTTAGATTAAGATAACTGCATCAATTTGTTGTGATCTCTACCAAATTCGTGGGATAGTCTGGTTGTTGCAATAGGTAACAATAAAACTACCTTGAAGTTTAATGAAATAGTCTCATCCTTGTTGTTGGAGGAGATGAGACGGAGAATTATAGAGAGATAGAATGGAGATGCCTTGTCTGTACGAGGATAGTCCCAAAAAAGAAAAAAAAAAAGTCTTCAAGTGGAAGATCTAAATCTAGAGGGAGATATAAATCTTCAGGAAGACTTTAAAGCTATCTTGGAAATGTGGAAAGGAAGGGCACTTCAAAAAGGACTATATATCTAAAGCTCCTAACAAAGGAAAGGGATCTAATGATGCTCCTTCTGCATAGGAGAAAACAACCTCAGATGAAGGTGGGGATGTGTACTTGGCTTCTTCTTCAAGTACATATGTAGATCATGAGGCATGGTTGATTGACTCAAGTTCATCCTTTCACTTCACTCCCCATAGGGAGTGGTTCTGCAGGTATGAGAAATATGATGGTGGTGATGTATTCTTATGGGATGACAGGAAGTATAGAATCGTTGAACACATAAAATTCAAGCTGAAGTTGCAAGGTGGAAGGATTGGAACACTTCTGTGTGTTCTGAATATTCCTCCATTGGCCATAAATTAGATTTATGTAATAAAGATGAATGATGCGGGTGTAAAAGCAATGTTCGAAAAAGAAACCAGAAAGATGGTTTTGGGAGAATTGGTACTGATGTAGGGAGTTTGGATTGGAACTTTGTACAAGCTTTTAGGTAGTACTATTATTGATGGGTGCAACAGTTCTGTGGTTCCTGAAAGTGGAGCAGGAAATCTAATGGTCTCTGAAGAAAAGACCTTGCTATTTCATCAAAGGCTTGGAAATATTGGAGATAATAGGCTTCAGATACTTGATGGTAATGGTATGGTATAAGGTATGTCTAATTTCACTCTAGATTTTGATTTATGTGAACATTGTGTATATGGGGAGAAAAATCGGGTGAGTTTCCCCTATGGTTCTAAGAGGGAGAAAGGGATATGAGAGCTTGTGCATAATGATGTGTTTGGATCTATGTTGGTTCCATCATTAGGTAAGTTTGTGTACTATGTGTCATTTACAGATGACTTCTCGAGGAATACATGGATATATTTCCTCAAGAATAAGTCTGGAGTCTTTGATAGGTTTAAAGAATTTAAGGCTCTGGTGGAAAACTAAATAGAGAAGAAGATAAAGGTGTTGAGGAGAGATAATGGTGGAGTGTTATGCAAGAAGGAATCTGAAGAGTTCTATAGGAAGTGTGGTATAGCACGGAAAAATATTACTCCATACACACATCAGGAAAATGGAGTTGTGGAAATAATGAATAGGACATTGATGGAAAATGAAACAACCATGCTCAATGGTGTCAGGTTAGGACGTGAATTTTGGGTAGAGGCAGTGGATACAACATGCTACCTGGTTAATAGATTGCATTCATTAGTGTTGGACGATAAGTCTCCACATGAGGTATGGACTGGTAACAAACCCTCTTTTTAACATCTGAGGGTATTTGGCTGTGATGCATATGTAAATGTTCCAAAGGAAGAAAGAACCAAGTTGGATAGTAAATATGAAAGGTGCATCTCTATTGGGTATAAGTATGGTTCAAAAGGTTATAAGCTTTGGAACCCACAAACAAGGAATGTTGTGTATAGCTGAGATGTGGTGTTTGTAGAGGTGAAAGATGTTACTAAACATGAATTCATACCAAAGGAACATGGGAAGATAGAGTTTGAGCTAAAGGAGGAAGAATCAGACTCTACATCAAAAGAGGAATCAGAATAGGAAGAGCCAAAAACTCCAGCTGAGAGAAGATCAGTTCGAAAAAGAAGGTAGCCAGAAAGGTACAATCCATCTGCTTTTTGTTCAAATATTTCTTTATCTATTATTGATGATGATCCCATAACTGTCAGGAAGTCAGTAGATTCAGAAAATGGAAAACTCTTGAAAGATGCAATGTTTGATTAAATGACATATTTGCACAAAAATGAGGCTTGGGATCTGGTGGAGTTGTCAGATGGAAGAAAACCCATTGGAAGAAAATGGGAATTTAAGAAGAAGATGAATGTAGAAGGAAACGTGCAGAAATACAAAGCTTGTTTGGTAGCAAAGGTTTATTCCTAGGTGTCGCGAATTGATTTCGGTGATATTTTTGTCTTGTTGCTAAGGTAACTTATATTAGATTAATTTTATCTATTGTTGCTACCTTTTATTTTGGGGTAGAATAGATGAATGTGAAGACATCATTTCTTACACAGGAATTTCAAATAAGAGATCTACATGAAACAACCTGAAGGATTTGAGGTGAAGGGTGAGAAAGAATTGGTATGCAGATTAAAAAAAATATCTATATGGGTCAAAACAATCACCAAGGATGTGGTATCAAAAATTTGATAGATATATAAGGGGACTTGGATTCACCGGAAGCCAATCAGATCACTCTGTGTATTTTAAATTAATTGGTGACCATGTTATTTATCTGGTTTTGTATATGGATGATATGTTGCTGATTGGAAATGACAAAGAAATTATCCAAGATTTTAAGACCCAATTGTCCTCCAAATTCGACATGAAAGATATTGGTGCTGTAAACTATATTTTGGGCATGGAAATTAAACGAGATCAACAAAAGAGTAAGCTCCGGTTAAACCAAAGGAAGTATGTTGATACAATATGATAGAGGTTTAATATGAAGGATAGTAAACCAGTGAAGGTTCCTATTGTTGTAGGTGTAAATTTATCTGATGAACAATGTCCCAAGGCACAACAAGAGGAAGAGGACATGTCTCGTGTTCCATACGTAAGTGAAATTGGTAGAGTGATGTAGTAAATGGTATGTACTAGACCAGACATTGCACATGCAGTGGGAGTATTGAGAAGGTTTATGTCAAAACCACGGAAGGAGCATTGAACAACAATAAAGCAGATTTTCAGGTCTTTGTGTGGCACTAGTGATTATGGACTGTACTACCAAGGGGTAACAGAATTGGACAGATCTTTGGACATCTGTGGCTTTGTTGATGTAGAAACGGTTGGGGATATGGATAAGAGAAGATCTACTAGTGGGTATTTGTTTAACCTATTTGGAGGCGCAATCATTTGGATGAGTAATAGATAGTTTGTAGTGGCACTTTCAACTATAGAGGAAAAATACATGGAAACCACTCATGAAAGCAAGGAGGAAGTTTGGTTGCAAAGATTGTGTTCAAGTATAGTGTTAGTACATTGAGCTATAAGGATAGACTGTGACATCCAAAGTGAAATTTTATTTGAAAAGAACCCTTCTTATCATTCAAAGACAAGGCAAATTGATGTTCAGTATCACTTTGTGAGGGATATGGTTGAGGAAAAAAAGTTGTTGCTGGTAAAGGTAGACATTTTGAAGAATACTACAAATGCAATGACGAAGTGTGTTCACACTAAGAAGTTTTCTTGGTGTAGAGGAAAAATGGGTGTTGCAAGGTTGGACCAATGGCTAAGATCTCTTGTGCCCCCCTGTGTGGAAAGAAAACAACAAGTGAGAGAATGTTCAGTGTGTGTTATATTCTTTCCATGACTAGCCTCACGCACGAAGTGGGGGAGTTGGAGCAGACGTGACCAGTCTCCCCTTTGTTGTGTTAGGTGTAGTAGGGGATTGGAAACCCCCCATTTTGAAGGTTTTGAGGGTGCGGAAGCCCCCATCTATGAAGTCCAAGGCAATGCCCTCAGAAATTTGTTTTGGACCCTACATTAGGTGGGCAGAGCTGCCTATGGTTTTGTGCATGGATTTTGCACATGGTTTTGGGAATGATCATAAAATTACCATGGTATCTTGTAGATCCAGTTAAGGGAACTACTATTATTTTCTAATCTAGGGTTAGTGGATTAGGGTTTTTGAATGCTTCAGCATGTATATATATGTGTTGCAACATTGAAAGGAATATAATGAAAAATCAATCTGGTAGTCCTGGATTTGGGATCCAGGGGAAAATCTCTATGTATATCTATTTTATGTTTTTAAGATCTCACCATTGTTTATTTTATGTTCTTTTAAGAATTCATTTGTAGGCAATTTATGTATATGGTTAAAACCTACAAAAGAAAGGAGTTTACCATTATGTTGACTACCTTTCTGATGTTTTCTCTTGTGCCTCCTAGGTGAAGAGAAGCTAAATCAATGTTTGATTCATCCTCTTTCATCTATTTTTTCTAGAATTACACTTTGATCTCTCTAATCTAATTGTTTATTTTTTTTGCATTATATTCTCTATTAAACATGGAAAAATCAAATCTCACATCTAAACTTAAATATGGATTTTTATAAACATTTTTTTGATAACTATTTTAATTATGAGATTGAGGGGAAGAGGAAGATATTTACCTTGAAGATGGAGATCGAGAAGGTTCTTCTCCACCTCCTTGGTGTACTAACACATTGTCATTTACTAGATATCCCTCTTTCTTTCCTTCCCTTACAATTCTCCATTCATAATCTACAAAAACCTTTTCCACCTAATCTACCATATGGTAGGAGGCCTTAAGGAAATCCTGCTCATTCTCTGTGCGTATGTTAATGTTATACACTTTCTTTTATTGTGTTACATGTTAAATATCGGCATTAAAAGACTTGAGCTTCCCTTCACCCATTTTTAGTACGGTCCTGGTAAGCATCTACTTTCAAAATTCACATCAATGAAAACTACTCTAATGCCAACATGACCCAAGATATTTTCTTCAATGGTGTTAAATATAATTTCTTAAAGAGCATGAAAATACCATAAATAAAGCATCAATAAAAAATAAACAAAAAATGAATACAATATAGACAATGCACCAATGTTTTTTAATAGAGTTCACTAACAATGTGTGAGCTATGTCTCTAGGCCTAGCTTCAAAGTTCAGAGGCCTCTATATTATCTGAGTAAAATAATTGTAGGTACATGGTAAAATACATGGAAATAACTCACTTCTCCGAGTGACCTAAATTTTGTTGCTCAGATCCCAATTTTGACTACACTAGTGGATTCCTCATGAAAATTGAGCAAAAACTTTACCAAGTTCTATAACTTCTACCTCTTGGTCTCTCAGGGAAATTTTAAGATCTCATAATAGTTAGAATATTCCCACTATAAGGAAAAGACCTTGAAGTGAAGTTTATAATAAAGGTTTTTAGTGTTATAAAACTTGCAAAAATTATCAAAAAACATTTGCTAAAATATTTGTGTCTAGGAATGAGTGATTTAGTGAAGCTTATTATGGAACTTCATTAAACTAAAAAAAATTGAACGGTTGGAGGTTTTAGTAGAAGATTTATTTTCGGTACAATTTATGGAACAAGAAGCCCCGATGCGCTACTTATAGAAATGCGTCAGGCTTCATACATAATTCAAATCACCAATGAGTCTAATTGAAAGAGCATTAGAACTTGAAATGTATACCACCCTAGTGTTTACAAGAAAAAATTCTCTCGTGCATTCAACTTAAAGAGTACCAGAACTTGAAACGCATTCTGCATCAGTGTGTATATAAAAAATTCCCTAATTGTTTTTTGATGAAGGAACGAATCTAAGGCATGCAAAAAATAATTGAAGCTTTTGTGTTTTCTCTTAAACATGCCACACTGACATGTCTTGTTTACATAAAAGCATTGGTGAGTTTGTTATATAGAGGGTTAGGTGTTGTTAATTTTAATAGTGCACCAAGAATGGAAATAATATTTTGTAGAACTAGGGGGTGTTATTTCTATGAAAGCACTGGTGCATTAAGTGTTACAATGTATCAATGCATTAATTAAAAAAATAATGGTGCTTGAAGATATGAAATCCCCAGTGATGTCCCTTTTCAAAAATGTGCCTATTATGCTAAAAGACGACGTCACATTGTTTTTATTTAAAGTAAATCACTGGTGCATTATTATGTTATGGACACACTAGTGTTCTGGTTTGAGATTTCCTCTTTTTTGGGGATATCAACCTGTGACAATGCAATTATTGTAATTTTAAAAATTCGTTATTCATGGAGAAATCAATATATATCTTATAACAATATTTATATAAATTATTATTTGATTAGTGCATTTGTATATAATGTTTGAATTAATTTGTTATATTGTTAGATTTCACATCCCATCATTAATATTTAATAATCGATATATTTAATCAGCGGTGTAACATTTCATAGTGACATTGGATAACACAATAGAATAAATTAAAATTTGTTTTATTATATATCAATAAGAGTCTCATTTTCATGCAAAATTGGATTGTTATTGGTAACCCTTTTTCTTTCAATTGGGACATTATGTCCATAATTACATTAAAAAAAAATGTCTGATTTTCACACACAATTATTTCAAAAAATAGAACAAGTTGCATTGATATCGAAATAGGTCATCATTATTCGTTGAAATTGATGTCAGTGCTCAAGCTACTTCCATTACCTTGGTTATTTGGAGGATTGTTTTGTTTATTTCATTGATTTCTTTCATCTTCTTAGTTTTTTTCCATCTGCAAACATAAAAATAAAGTGTAATGAGTGTATATACATTGGTGAGAGTAATGAAAATTGAAATCAATAATATACATCAATGTAAATTGAAAAACAATGTACCATAGCAAGAAGTGACTCATGAATTATACACATTCTTTCAAAACCAAATCTCATGCCTTCTTTCAACAACTCTTCTATTGGCGTAGTTCCATACTTTGTTTCCTGTAAGTTTTATACCCCATAATTAATAATATATTTAATATAAAGGATTTTTTTTTTATTATATTAATTATAAACTCGGAGAAGTAAAACAACATAGATACTTACGAATTCCACTATTAATTGTTTATATGACAACATATATCCATAACCATTATTTAACCCAATGTCAATCAATTATTCTGATGGCTCTTCTTTGTATGTTAGCACCTGTTTGAAGACATTGAAGGATGGATGTTGTAAAAAAACTTAAAATAGACAAAAATGAAACCTTTAGTTGTTATAAGGAAATATTAACAATTACTCACAAACTTTGAAATCAACCCTTTTCTTCCTTGTCGTCTTATTTTATGTGCTGAATGAGTTCCATCTTGTTTTCTTTTTTGCAAGAAAATACTTTAAAATTAAAATTTAATGCTAAATTATTTTTTATATGTATGAAGTCAATCATGATTACATACATTTGAAGAACGTTGTTTTTGAGATGGCTCCTCCTATGATGCAATTATGTCAATTTCTTTGACCATCTCAGCACGTTTATCATTTGAGATTTTCATAATATTCCTTAAAAAAGTAATAATCTACTTTTATAATGATATATCAAAAACAAATATAAAAAAATCCATGTTAACAAATTAATGGTTTGTTGTAATATATATGTATAATTCTAGGAAATAGTTTTATACAATTAGGAATGTTACCTTTTGAATGATACTTTTTAGTTGTCTTATGTTTTTTCTATTGCAACTATGGCATGTCTCATTGACCATTGCTATGGAAATTCTTCCTATAGTTTAGATATAATTTCATTCTTCGAATCATTGCATTTGTTTTTTTATTGTAAGTGGAAAGTATGTCTATACGTTCTTTCGACTAGATCCCTCATATTTCTATAAAAAAATCCACCTCTTTCTTTAACCTCTGGAAGCACTCCGGATGAGCTAAAAAACCAATTTATTGTCATTTATATGTTCCATAACTTTTATTTTCTTAGAATGACATTGGTCTTTTCCTTCATTATTGGTCCATGTAGAACATTAAAAATATATGAATTAATAGATTGTTTGAAACATGTTATCTAATATTCTTAAGTATATTATTAAGGAAAATTAAAGAAAGAAAAAATCATATTGAATAATATTTTTTCATTTACCTGATTTGGCATTTTGCAATTTTTCTATCAGACTTTTACACTCTTTTTCACTTAGATTAGAAATAATGTTATCATCCTTGTCCATTTTGTGGCCTTGTGTGACACACATCAACTAATACATATTACTTAAACTTACATATATTTCGAACATATTAATTTTGTAAAGAATTTATAAAGAACTTGTCTTCTTTTATTTTTTTGATGTGTTGTCAATGTCTTGATTAGTATTTTTGTTTTGTTGAACCTGTTGAGACATTTTTTTATCAATAAACACCATGTACCATTCAATACAAATCCATTAGATATATTTTCCAAAGAAATCAAATAATTTTTAGCCAAAAATGTGTTTATAACATTAAACGCATTGGGCTTTTAATTGTTCATCACCGTCATGGAAAATAATTAAAAAAAAAAAAGATAAATTAGGACGGTGTGATTTGTAAGGCTAAACACACCACACTAATTTAATGGTCCTATTAGGAATAGGCACGCCCGTGTGTTATATTACATCGGAAGAAACGATGAACACACTAGACACAATTGAAAGTGTTATAATATACCAGTGCATTGAAGTACTCATGTAGTTGTTACAGTTCATTTTGTCACCATGAAAAATAAACATCAAAATTGGATCTCTCACCATCCATCCAAGTGTCATGAAGCACTCCCTTGCAAGTCGAAAACTTATATACCTTGAATAAAGTGGAAATTCTAGATCTCTTGCAACAAAACCCTACTTTTGAACATCTGTGCAGTTTTGCTGAAGAAAAACCGCACATGTGTAATTTCTTCCACTGTAAAACTACGTAGAACTACGCTCTGTGTGTGATCAAAAACTGCACAGGTCAATCGATAAAAATTAAAAGAAAAAAGTGAGATCTAGAAACATTGTTGGGAAAATCATTCCCAATAAAAAGCCTCAAACTGATGTTTATTCGAGCCTAACCTCATTTTTGATGGAACTAATTCCCATTCTTCAAGGAGCCCTCATCCCTCTTTTAGTGGATCTCATCCTTGGACTAAGGATTTCAAGCTACTTCCTTTTGGCCTATAAATCAAGCCATAGGTGGGGTAATTGAGGGAGGCTCGTGAGAGTAAGTTTATGCTCAAGTAATCAGGTTGGAGAGCTTATCATTCTTGGAGAGGGTTGAGATCAACGGGAGGAGCTTCACAACATCAAGCCATAGGTTTTGTAGTTCCTTTCTGTTTATGAAATTAATACAAACAAGCATTTCTTCTCACTTCATTGTTTAATGGATTAATTGATCAATTTCATGGATCATTTATGTTATTAATATTTCTCCATTGGAATGATGTTATTTATATTTGTCCATTGGAATTGTTCGTTACTAGTCTCCTTGGTCACTAGTTTGAATTATTGAATCATTTATGCTGCATATGGCTTTGATCCTTTGTTGTCTCCATGTCTATAGGTCTACATTCAAGCATAGAGGTGTTGCACTAAAGCACAAAGGGGGATCTTCATCAAGTATGTCGTAATAAGGTATGAATTTCCATTTCTCACCTTGTTAGATTATGATTCAAGGAAAGATAGATTTAGGGAAGGATTTAGCTTGATTGTTTGTTTGTTTGTAGTTTCCTTTTAGTATCTAGGGACATTTCTCTTGTCCACAAGAGGGATTGTCTGCCTAACAAACTGGCAACTCCACTGGGGAACATCTTGTTCTCTTCCATCTCTTTGTTTTTAATTCTCGAACTTGTTTTGATCGCTTTATCTTAGTCTTGACAAGTTAATGATCTTCCAAATTTTGTGATTTGTTTAGATACTTTTTTTTTATTTTTTCCTTTAAGTTTCTTAACCTGCATGATTTTTGTTTAAAAATAGAGCGCATATCTGTGCAGATCTATACAGATTATCTTTAGTAACAGTGTGCATGTGCAGTGTACTATACTATCTAACTATGCATACTATGAGAATTTTTGGAAAAAAATAGCTTTTCCTCTCATTAAAGTTTGAATTTTTTTTTAAGGTTTCATTACATCTGTCTCCAACTCCCTTCAGTCTCCACGTGTTCGATCGAGTGTCATGAAGAAGCTTCCTCGAGAGTTGTCTATTTTCAAGGATTGAATGGTAGGGTTTCTCAGGAATTAGTGTTTTGATGAGATTTGCTTCTTGTGTTGCATTGAAACATGAGTCATTTTTATTCTAGTACTGAAGTTAAATATGCATTACACTTTAAGTGTTGATTTCATAACATTCAATCAAGAATTTTAATTTTAAGGATTTCTTTGGGTGTTTTGAATTTGATTTCCTTTGATCATTTCTCACAGATTTGTCTTAGTTTCTTAACAACTCTTGCATATTTTTTTCTTTAATTGTGTCTAAGTGTTAATCACCTTTAAGTATCATTATTTTTTTATCTTTGGAATTTGACCCAATTTCCTTTATTTACACTTTATTTCTTCTTTAGTTGTATTGGTGAAGGAAAATAGTCTTGTTGTTCTTTCACTGATTTGGAATCATCTTGTTTCTGTTTTGAAGAATTATCTTGCATAGATTACATTTGCATGGTTAGATTTCTCATTTCATAAATGAAAATTGTGCATAAATTACATTTTCATAGTGTTCACAAAAATTTTTCATAGATTACATTTGCATAGCTTTCAGGAAAATTGTGCATAGATTACATTGCATGTTTTGCAACTTAGAGCTTTGAATTGGATTGGAAAATTAAAAGTGGTACATTTTTTGAGTTATTATTTTAAAGAAGAACCTCTTTACTTACTCTAGCTAGAATTCAACGAAATGAAAAGATTACAAATTTCATATTTGATGCATTGGATTTTTGAGTCAAGTTATAACACCATCAGTTTCACATCCATTTACATATTGAGTAAATAATAGCTTAATAACACAACGTTAATAAAATTCATCTAGAATTTTGATTATTTTTAGGGCTTTTTCGACCTATGGTAGATTAGGTTGTAAGGCTTTGCAATAGTGAAGGAAGTAAACTTTCCAAAGCTACAAATAAACAATAGAATCTTGAGTTAGGGAGAGAAAATCCAATTAGTTCAGTTTTGCTCTAGGAAGTTATTCTTATACATGAGTTAAGCATGAGATCACGTCGGATCTGGTGAAGTGGTCATACACACTTCATTGGCTATGATAGAGTGATTTACATGTATTAAAATGGTGCTGAAAGGTACTTGGGGTCACTTGAAAGTAAACCTCCAATTGATCATGTGGAGGAGCCTTCAAGGGGATTGAGCTTGTTACTCTGCCCTTGCATGTACATCCGATCTATGACTTCCCCCCCAGGAGAAATTGTTGTAGTTGGTAAACTTAGTGACCATAATGCTAGGGCCCTACCTAAGGTGATGGTAGAGGGAAGGTCCTACTGTACCTAGAACAAATGTTGACTAGACTCACTTGGACTTTTTGCAGGGTAGTCTTTGCTCAAGATGGTTTATAGCAAAGTTACTTCCACCAGATTGTTTCATTAAGTAGGTTGTCAAGGTAACCGGTTCAAAATGCTCATATCTATAAAAAATTCACTTTGATCTCTGTGAAGTTGGATTTCATCACCAACTAGTAAATATTGATCTCTATGAAACATGTGTTTGTACGGTTTGAATACCTATATTTTTTAGTGTGTGTTACTTTGTTTGTTTTTACTTTTTACAAGACCTTAGGTTTTGATTGTGAATATTATTTAATTTTAATATTAAAAACTTATTTGGATTGAATCTAATCACTACCCATCCACATGTTATGGACCAAGGAAACCCCATTAATGAGAATCCTAGTACTTTTCCCAATCTTGGAAATGTTGGTCCTCGTTATATGGCTACATTGTCACTTCTTAGATTCACAATAGGTTTACCTGTCTGGATGTCCTAAACTTCTTTAATTTCAAATACTCCAATTGTACCAGTGCAACCGAGTTTTTCACCTCAACCGAGTTCACCATCTCAACATCACCAACCTACTATTGACCCTTTACCTTATTCACCCAACATGTCCTCCTCCATTTCTTCTTCTTCGCTTGGTAAAAGCTTTAATGCTAGTAACCAAGTGACTAAGAAGAAGAAGAAAGGGAAGAATAAGACCAAGCAAGATAAGAAAGTAGTCAACCAACCAACCATGGTCGTAACTATTGGTAATGTTGATGGAACTTCTACAATGAATCATAAGCCCAAATACCCTTGCAAGCTTTATAAGGGTGACCATTTCCTTATCAATTATCCTTGTATTCCTTAGGTTTTGGAAGTATGGTCAAATAATTCTCATCAACTTACTATTGATCCATCAACTAGTGATTCTCATATTCTAGGGAAAAATATTAAGGTGAGTTTCCTTGTAGGTTATGTAAAGGGACTCATCATAGTCACCTTTTCCCTTAAATGGATTAAGCCTTAGAATTGTTGGAAAAACATACTATTTCACAGCAACAAATTCCAACTAATTACTATAAAATTTCTCCCCATATACCATCAGTTGACAAAGTGATTGATCTAAATCCAAATACAGTCAATCCTACTATTCCATTAGAGGGTGAAACATGTATCACTCAGATAGATGGACTATTTGTTGATCAAGTGGTCAAATCAATCCCATCTTCAGTCGATCCCACTCTCCCTTTAGAGAGTTAACTTCATACCGCTCATGGTCTTCATGTTACCTCATATTCTTATACACATGGGGGAATTTCATCTATTGCTTTAGAAACCCATCCACTTAATGAGGCTATTTTTTTTACTGGAGTAGACTGACAGAACCTTGTCTTCCTTCTTCCACCCCTTTCAAAATCATTATGAAGGTTTATGGTAAGAATGTGCAATGTACACATGTATATGAAGGTGCTTCTGTCAGTGTTTTATCCTCGATCGCTTGGCAAGCTTTGGGCTCCCCTCAACTTGTGTGTGTTACACATAATCTATTAGTTTTTAACATAACCATTAGTGAACCTTTAGGGATCCTTCCTAACTTACCTATTACTCTGGAAGGTAAAATTGTTTGTATTGATCTTATGGTAGTCCAAGATCCCTTAGATTTCAATTTTCTCCTTGGGCGAGACTATGTCTATGCCATGAAAGTTGTTGTATCGACTCTCTTTCATGTGATGTCCTTCCCTCACAATGGAAACATTGTAACGATTGATCAGCTTTCATACGTTGATATTGGTTTGACTACCATTCATACAACACCCTTGAATTTTCCTTATATGGAAGTAGTACCTACCCTGCCACGGGTTAATTATGTGGCATTCTATCCCATGTTTTTAGTTACTAATGCAAGTGAGCCTCTCACTATCCACTCAACTACTTTTGACTTAGATATGGTACCTGACATGGTAAAAGAATCAATGGGGGCATTTGACTATGATTTTCGTACCCCTATTGATCCCCTTGACATTGGATCCTTCCATCGAATTATTCTTCCATATGATGAAGACCTTTTGGAAGCCATGATAAAGGGGTGTCCCTTGTCATGTGTTTCTTCCATATGGAAGCCATAAACAACCTCTTTTGAGGATAGTTCTTTTACTGTGTCAACCTCGTTAAAAAGTGAAACAACCGCTTCTGAGGATGCTTCTTTTCCTATGTCAACCTCATTAAAAAATGAAATAGGTGTCTTAAGGATAGTTCTTTTACTGTGTCAACCTCGATTAAAATGAAACAACCTCTTATGAGGATAGTTCTTTTACTATGTCAACATCATTGAAAAATGAAACAAATATTTATGAGGATGGTTCTTTTCCTATGGAAATCACATTAAAAAATGAAATAGGTCTCATGTGGATGGTTATTTTCCTGTGTCAACCTCATTAAAAAATGAAACAGGTTATATGAGGATAGTTCTTTTACTGTGTCAACCTCATTAAAAAATGAAACAAATCCTTTTGAGGATAGTTCTTTTACTATGTCAACCTCGTTAAAAAATGAAACAGGTCCTGATGAGGATAGTTCTTTTACTGTGTCAACCTTGTTGAAAAATGAAACAGATCCCCATGAGGATGGTTCTTTTACTATGCCAACCTTTTTAAAAAATGAAACAGGGTCTCATGAGGATAGTTCTTTTACTGTGGCAGCCTCGTTAAAAACTGAAATAGGTCATTTGAGCATAGTTCTTTTCCTATGTCAATCTCGTTAAAAAAGGAAACATATCCTCCCCTATTATCATTGAGTCTTTAATTAGTTCTCCTAAATGTTAAGTCGAGTATTTCTGCTCTCGTAAACAAGTCTTCATTTCATCCTCCTATTGGTAACTTGTAGTCTACTCAGTTTATTGAAATGAATTTTGGGGGGAATGTGCCCTTGCATGCATTATGCTAGGGGCATGAAAACTTATCTCAAGAACAATTTTCTCTGTTTCAAGCTTCTATAAAAATGAAACCACCTTCAAGCACAATTTTCTCTATCTCAATATTATTTCAAAATGAAACCACCCTCAAGCGCAAATTTTCTTTGTTTCAAGCTTTTGTAAAAATGAAGCCACCCTCAAGAACAATTTTTCTTTCTTTCAAGCTTGTGTAAAACTAAAACTTATCTCAAGTGCATTTCAGTTATTATTTTCAAGATTCTTTAAACACATGAAAATCTCGAGTTTCTTTTGCTATCTTTTCATGCTCGTAAAATGTACATGAAAATTTTGTGTTCTTTCCATATTTTCCTGCACGTTAATTAAATTTAAAGTCAGTAAGATGAGTATATTTTTATCACTTTTTCGAACTCGTTAAAACTTACAACATGAAAATATTTCCGACTCTTAAAACATGAAAATATTGCCTAGCACTTGATTATTCAAACTCATAAAAGTAAATGAACAATTGTCCACTCAGTATAAGTTTAACCCTTTTACGGACTAAGCCACGACTATTTACTAAAAGGGTATACGTTGAATTATTCTGCTCAACAGAGTTCTCTCTTGTATTATTTTATCCTTTTTTGGACCTGAGAGACTAAAACTGGTGAAAAAGAACCTAATGGATTCTACTTATGTTTTTCTTCTGACTCTCTAAAATTGAAAAATGTAGAGATTTGCTTTCTCCAAGCTCATTAAAACTTTGCCTAAAAGAACTGAATGATTTTCCTTTTTGTGTATTTTTCAAACTCTTAAAATAAAATGACAGCAAGCTACTCCTTTACTGGACTCGTAAAAAGTAAACAGTTTAGGACTCGTTAAGCATAATGGGACCGAACCATTCCCTCTTAGGGTTCGTTAAAAATACTATGATGGACTCTTCTGAAGGATGAGCTTACAGGACAAGCATATGTTATCCTCATCAACCTTGTAAAAAATAAATAGCTACTGGCCAGTAATGGTTGGGGAGAATTGAGAAGAAAAGCTTGTTTCTTGTATTTTATTCAGTATGTTGCTCTTCAACATGACACTTCGTCACATATATGTTCGGGTTGGGAAATCCATTTGTCTCATAGTTAATCAAACCTTATCGAAAGTCTTTAGTTGGTTTTGGGTATTATTGTTGAGTGAAATGCTGCCAAGTCATTTTGTCGTGTCTCCAATATGTTCAAGTCTAAACCTTAGTTCAAATTACCTTGCAATTTGTAGCCTTCAATCGTGTCGACCATCCTTGAGCCAGTCCTTGTAAAATATTTTCAAAACTTGACATTGAGTTTCATGTCGTAGGCTTTCCTACGATGGGTCACTTCCTATCGACTTTAGCTCATTATCTAGGAAGTTGATCTACAATCCTTCAGTACCTTGAAGCCTACATGCCTTAATGGCAGGTTTCTCGCCTTCAGAGACACGTCCTCATCATTGGCCTTCGATTGAATGATACTATGAGTGTTCGACTTCAGATCCCTTATTCACACTTCATAGATTGTACTGGGAGTACCTTGAGATCCATTGTCATTAATGGTGGTTTCTCTCGCACTTCTTAACAGTTCACAACATTGACTGGTAATCAAGTGGTTTCTACCATGTTCAACTTTAAGAAATTTACTCACATGGTTAGATTCATACTATGGATCGAGAGATGGACATCAAGACCCCAGATCTAGTTTTATCCATCCAGGTTGTGAGGATTTTTGTATTCATGATTATACAAATAGTTTTATGTTTGATGGTTGCATCCATCCTGTATTTACTTTGGAATTATGTATGTTTGTACTTTGCTGTAAGACTTTTATGTTCTGAGTATGGGAATGCCTACCTCAGTGATGATTATTATATTGCCTTGTAGTGCTTGATTGATTGTTGCAGATTTCCAACCATGATCTCTCATCCAATCCTTGATATGGTAAAGTAATTTAGTCCTCAACTTTTCTGACTTCACACTTTAGGGGGGAAATCTGTTACACTTCATTTTGTCACCATGACAAATAATAATCAAAATTAGATCTCTCACCATCCATTCAAGTGTCATGAAGCACTCCCTTGCAATTCAACAACTTATATACCTTGAGTAAAGTGGAATTTCTAGATATCTTGGTACAAAACCCTACTTTTGAGCATCTGCGTAGTTTTGCTGAATAAAAACCGCACATGTGTAGTTTCTTCAACCGCATAATTGTGCTATATGTGTGAACAAAAACTACGCAGATCAAACAATAAAAAGTAAAAATAAAAAGTGATATCTAGAAGCATTGTTGGGCGAATCATTCCCAACAGGAAGCCTCGAACTCATGTTTATTCAAGCCTAACCTTATTTTTTATGGAACTAATTCCCATTCTTCAAGGAGCCCTTATCAACATTTTAGTGGATCTCATCCTTGGACTAAGGATCTCAAACTACTTCCTCTTGGCCTATAAATCAAGACATAGGTAGGGGAATTGAGGGAAGCCGTTCAGAGTAAGTTTATGCTAGAGTAATCAGGATGGAGAGCTTATCATTCATGCATAGGATTGAGATCAATGGAGGGAGCTTCAAAACTTCAAGGCATAGGTTTTGTAGCTCCTTTATGTTTATGAAATTAATACAAACAAGTATTTCTTCTCACTTCATTGTTTAATGGATTAATTGATCAATTTCATGGATGTTCTATGTTATTAATATTTTTCCATTGGAATGGTGTTATTTATATTTGTCCATTGGAATCATGTTTGTTACTAGTCTCCTTGATCACTAGTTTGAATTATTGAACCATTTATGTTGCATATGCCTTTGATCCTTTGTTGTTTCCATGTGTATAGGTCTAGGTTCAAGCATGGAGGAGTTGCATTGAAGCACAAAGGGGTATCTTCATCAAGAATTTCGTAATAAGGTACGAATTTCAATTTCTAACCGTGTTATCTTATGATTCAAGGAAAGATAGGTTCAGGGAAGGAATTAGCTTGATTGTCTATTTGTTTCTAGTTTCCTTTTAGGATCTAGGGAGATTTCTCTTGTCCGCAAGAGGGATGTCTGCCTAGCAGTAGCCCTGGTGTGTTATGTTACACATGACGCACCACAGAACATATAGCCATTTAAAAAAAATGAAGAGGGCCGACAAGGTTTAGATCTAATTCAATAAGTGATTCCCCTACTTTGTATCTCAAACACCCTATATATAGTAAGTACATAAACCCATTAAATCTAAAATTCCTTGATTGAAAAATCCTAATTGTGATGTGGTATAAAAAGTTAAATCCCAATGTGAAATTTTGGAGGAAGAAGCAAAATTTTGGAGGAAGAAGCAAGGGTTTAAGGTAAGCATTGTTTTTTTTGTTTTTCATTAAATTTAAATAGGAATAGCGATCGTAAAAAAATTTACTAGTTAAATCTATAGTAAATTTTTTATTATATAAGGTTTTTAATTTTTTTTCTAAATTGTGAACGAATCTAACAAAAATTGTAAAATATTTTAACAGAAAAATTTAAGATTATTGTTATCTAGGGTTTTGAGTGAATCACCATACATTTCCACTTATCATATTTTGGTAGATGCAAAATATTTTGTAGATTTGATTTAATATTCTCTTGTAAATGATCTATTTTTTAACGAAACCCTAATAAAAATTGTAAATTCTTTATTAGTAAAATAAACAATAAAATTTAAAACTTACTATGGAAGTTTTTGAGTGAATCAACACACATTTTAGCTTATAATCTTCTGATAGTTCTGCTAATCCAAAGTATTTTGTTGTTGTTGCACAATTCTCCCGGTGTATCTCTCTTGAAAATCACTCCCATGAAATTTTGTGTAAAATAATGAAATGGTGAATAACTTTTTACTATTTAAAAGACTTTATGAAATTCAATTTTAAAAAATCAATTCCTGCTCGTTTTTTAATTTAAAAAAAAATAAAAAATCATGCTTTTTATTATTATTCAATTTCACTGCACATTGGTGCATTTATAAAAAAAAGTGCACCAACATTTCCGGGCAACCATATTTTTTCAACACACTGACATGATTTGATTCTTTTTCGTTTTCGAAATCCGGAAATCGTGTGATTATTCTTTTTAACGCAATAATGGGGTCTATATTTAAAACATCATTGAGATGGTTAAATTCATTTTTATTTTCTAAATTCGAGAAATAGTTGCGTACCTGATTTATTTTTTATTTAAACTTACGAGTATGCTTTTATGTGTAAGTGCAGTGATATATTAAGTTTTATTTTTATTTTTTTAGAATGCCAGAAACTGATGTGGGTATTATTTAAAAGTCTTTTTGCTCTTATTATTTAAATATACCATTGCAATTTATTTTGATTAGCACATCGGTGTGGTTTAAAACCTACTTGAAAATTTATTTCCACATAAAATCGAATATTAATCCCAAGTTATCATTTAGGACACATCCACATGAATTATAATAGTTCATAGTATACATTTTCTTCTTAAATTCGCATCGTCCTTGAAAAATTGTTTCAAAACTATATTGAAATTCATATTGTGGTTATACGGTTCTCAAGATTAATTTTATATATTCACACAATTTTGTTTTCTCAAATACAGGGACAAAACTCAATAATATCAAATTATTGATTCTTCAAATTCCATCTCATTCCATATTGTTGATCAAAGTACTTTGTAGATTTCTCTCTTTCCATCTCGTGTAAGTTGATATTTTATTTTATATTTCGATTATCTAATTGCATCTATTTTTTTTAATCCATGGCAATTTGAGTAAAAATGTGTGCAGATTATTTACAGGATCCAGATTCAAAATCGAGCTCAAATGCAAAAAATATTACTCCATATTATTTTCGAAAATGTCGGAAGTTGTTATCAGTAGCAACATATCACAAGTAGTTGGTTGATGAAAATGGATAACCTCTTCACCCTACCAATTGGAACATGGCATCTTCTAGCCACAATCCTAGATCAATGATAGTAATAATTGTTTGGTATACTAAAATATCAATAAAACAATTGCATTGTTGTTCTTACTAATATCATTAATATTGTACTAATGATGTTCAATATTTTTGGAAATTAGGATCCTAGTGATGATTAGCGACCCACCTACTGTCTTTTGGTGCACCCCACTACAAAGTAAAATTGAGAGAAGGTTGCATTAAGAGAATGACTCAGAGAGGAAGCATATAAAGAATGGTTGAATCAACCAACTATTCAATTTCCACTACATCCATATTCACCAATTAGAAATGACTACAACAATAGTTGTTTTTTTATCACAAGTTGGAAATGGAGGAAATCAAATGGAGGTTGATATCGATGATTACTTAAGGGATATGACTACCATGGAGGAAATGTTCTTATATGCATTCCATAATGATGAGGTAGGGGATGATGCTCATTGATGGGCCTCTAAATTAGACATAAATTAAGGCCCATGCCTCTAAATTAAAACATCAATTAAGGTATATGACCATCCTTCAACACATTAAACCTCTCTTTCTGCATTAGATAACTATTTTTAACTTTAATATACTCATTAGGAAGGTTTATGAATAATTGGATATTTGTGCCTAATATTATTTATTTTTGTGGAATATTATGAGAATATTGGGCAGATTATGAAGATTTGGAGGAGGAGATAATTTAGGGAGTTTCTCCCTACTACAAGAAGATAAATAATAAATAATAAGTCAATCGGATATTATGGAATTATGGCATAGATTGTGGAACTCCAATTATTGAGAAAATCTAGGAATGTGTTCCCTACCATTTAATGCATATTCCTAGTATTGGGGACCAGATCCACTAATCAAGGGATTTTGGGGGGGGAAGCTTCCTCCATTCATTGGGAATGATTCCTAATCATTTTTTATAAGTAACTAGTTGAATTTTCCTCTAAGGAGGGATTTTCATTAGCATTCTTGTGGAGAGAACTCTTATTCTTGTAGCTCCATTGTATTTTCTTGTAGGGATGTAATTCTATTGATGAAAATAATTAAGATTGGTGTCATGTTCAGCTTCTCAATCGTGTTCTCTTGCATAGGTCTCTGAGTTTGCTTGGGCATGGCCATCCTAGTTGCCTCAGAGCCTTTGTAACATTTTCTTTCTTTCTTTTCATTGCTTATTCACATGCATCTCTTGCTTTTATTTCCTTCTATTTCTGCATTTAGTATTAATAATTTCTTGTTGTAGGATTGAGTTAAATAGTTTATGTAAGTTGTTTTGCAGGATCACAAGCATAATTTCATTCTTGGAATAGCTTTGGAAGTTCATAGTAATCATTGAGCTGCTTGGATTAGTCTTCTTATTCCCAAATCTAAATTTCTAGAACTCCTTTGTGGCAAAGAAAGATAAATTTCTACTATTTTTTAGAGCATTCTAATGAGCTTCCATCTAGTTTGTTCCACTTGCATTAAATCAAAAAAAATTCTAGTTCATAAAAAATAGTACCCCACTGCATTTGTGCATGATTAGGATAGGCATTCTTTATATTTACTAGCTCACTAGTTCTCGAATTTCTAGATTTTCGACAATATTGTTTTTCTATTTTCTAGCATGGGTTAACAGATGTATTTTTGAGTGATTCCACTTAGAATGGGGACCTAGGACATCCTAGTCAATAAAAAAATTTGTCCCATCCAATTTGGATTTGATTTCCTTGGTCATTCAATGAATTATAATTTCGTATAGTAAACTTGTAACATCATGTAGTAAATCAGAGGTTCCTGTAGGAAATCATTGTAGCATCCTGTAGGAAATCACTGTAGCATCCTATAGGAAAGCCTATTTTGAGCCCAAATTGAGAAAAACCATGATTGAAGCTGGGATTAGGCCTCTACTTGGCCTCCATGCCATCAAGACCATTTTTCCCCTCTTTCTCCACACTTGTCTCCCCTGCCAAAGATCAAGGAAAGATTAGCATTTGCATTTATAAAGAAAATATATTTAAAAAAAACAAGTTCGATTATATTTACACATGCATAGAGCAATTAGTACTGTCTAGATTAGATTTCATGCTTAGGTTAGTTTAAATCATCACATGTGATAAATAGGCTTAAGTTAGGTTTCTTTTACATTTAGTTCATGATCTTTATGCAATTAGAATAGGTATCTTTCCTTGTATTTTCTTTCTTGCAATAGGTTAAGGTTCCATTCTGATCATTTAATTTTTTGCAATTAGTTTAGGATTTGACTTCAGTACATGCACCCCATTACATCATGACAGAAAAGGAAGGACACGTTGTATGCTGCACATATAGTGCCGATACCTCTTAAGTTTGTACGAACCCGGGGTTGATAATTAACATCGGTAGCCTTGGGAGTTGCAACGTTCTTGTTGCAATACCGAGGCTCATCACTTTTTGGCACCATTTCTGTGGACAATCTCAGTTTTTCAGTTTTTAATAAGTAACATAAGATCTACAAACAATTTGAAATTCAAAGAGAAAGGTTTCCAAATCCTCTGACCTTGGACCATGAAATTTTGGAAGAGAATATGGAGGGATGTTCTTCTTGTGCACACTAACATCAATGCCTTGAATGGTAAATCCAAGAGGATCTTCCTAATTCTCATAATCTCCATCCATTTATTCTACATTCTTCGCCATATTCTTCTCCTACCTACAAAAGTGAATGATGATGTGGTTCTTACTCCACCACGTGATCAAATGCGAGGTGGGTTGGTGTTGGATACTTTTTTTGTTTTTATGATTGAATGGAAACACTAATGCAATGAACTTTTCTATTTTTGAAATGAAATATGCCTAATGCAAATATTGTTTTTTTTTCAAAAAATTAAAATAAATGAATCAACTAGGGAAGAAAACAATGCATACTTTGACACCTCGCCATAAAAACAATTTGGTCAATGGATGCACGGATCTCGAGAAAAAATAAAAATGGTTGAAGGTGATGGAGGTCAATTTCTTGGAAATCATGCACTAGAATTTGCTGAAATTGCTTGGGTGGGTATCCATCATCCATAAGCATCTCCCCATGAAACAAATTTTTAAATGGATTCACGAATATCAAGAAAATGCAAAACTTGATGTAGGTTATGGAGGTTGATTTCTCGAACAATGTGCACTGGAATTTGCTGAAATTGCTTGATCATGTGACCATCATGCATATTCATCTCCCCCTGAAACAGCTTGGAAAATGGATGCATGTTTTTCAAGCTATGGAAAAAAACAAATTTCTACTCTATGTATTTTTGTATCGTGCGGTAAAACAAAGCAACCTGTAGGTTTTTAGGACAACAAGGAAACTAAATGGGTGGATGGTGGAAATAGATGAGGATGATGGATTGGCATGGCCTTGGCCTTGTTGGAGAATTTGAGCAAAGGAGGAGAAAGTCAAAATTTGACTTCTTTTGAGTAGGTTTGACTTATTTTTTCTTTTCTTTAGTGCCAACTTGTTTTTGCTCGTTGTAGATGTTGGAGAGTACATGCATTCATTAGAGAGATACATAAAGCAAATATTTTTTTATTTTTTCCTTTTTTTTTCTTCTATGCCTACTAGCCGCCTCAAGGAGGTTTTCAACTATTACGTCTGCCTAGGTGCCTCAAAGGAGGTTTTCACCTGGGATCTTTTCTTCTTTCCTCTTTTTTCATTTTTCCCAACCCATTGAATGCCTCATTGAGGTTTTCAGTCAATGAGCCAATATTAGGTGCCTCAAAGGAGGTTTTCCCCTGAGTTTTTTTCTCTTATTTTTCAATTTTTTTATTGTTTTTTATTATTTTGATTTTTTTACCCTACTCTACATGAAAAACAAAATCACTTTCAAGTATAAGAATACTTCCAATGGAGATATGTGCACATCAAGATGACAGACAAAATGATGTGTAGACTTGAAGTGTATGCTTTGACATGTACCTGGATTTCAGAGACCAAATGATTTGACGTTGATGATATCAAGAATAATTGAAAAAAAGAGTATTCCTGCAACTTGGTGATTGTCTGGAACCATATTTCAATATAGTTGTGATGCCTCTGGTCCACCTGTTGATTTGGACCATCTTGGATGTCTTCTTCTATCATGACCTTCAAGTGTTCCTCTTTTTGCTAATTGATCTCTTGAATAGATGGAGGATTTGATGGTAACCATGACGTAGCTTTCTCAATCTCTGATTTTGATGTCTGCTCTTCATCAAGTGCAACCCATGATTCTTTGATATTCTCTTTCAATTATTCTTCTTCTTGATGTAGTCCATCAATGGTATGAAGAGAATATCTTTTTCCAATACTTCTCTGAGCTATGGTGAGTACCATTGAGCTCAAGAGGAGATGTTTGGAAGTGTTGTACCTCAGCATTGTAAGTAGGTTGAGCTACTTCAATGTGTGGGTTTGGAAATGGTGGTACAGGGAGTTAAGTGGGAGTGGATATTTGATATGGATGTGATTTGGGTTGTGGTTGTGGTGGAGGTGAATGGTAGGGATAACATGGAGTTGGGTATGGAGGATATTGAGGAAAATACTGAGGATATTGTGGATATCTCCCATAAGTTCCTTGCCAACCTTGTTTCCAAGATTGGTTTTGGGGTTGAGATGGCCAATGTTACCAAGGATAAGGTGTGTTCCAATTACTTTGAGGTGGATATGCATAACCTTGAAATTGTGAATTAGGCTCTTGCATCATATCTGGCTGAATAGGTTGCCATGGTCCTCTTGGAGCTACATAACATTGCTGCATTGGCAATTGACTTGGTCCATTGTCCTCTTGGTGAACTTCCTTCAATCTTGGTAATGAGGAGAAACATTTAATATCATGTGAATCTACATGGACAACACAAACATCTTCTTTTTGCTCATTTTGTATTCTTAACATTTCTACTTGTTTGGTTAGAATGCTAAGAATTTCTGTTTTAAAGTCATCAAACAGATTTCCAAGTTTAGCTTCACTTGCCAATCTTGATGTTGATTTACTTACTCTTGCAGTTCCTCTTGATATGTATTTGCATGTTTCACAAATTTCTTCAAATGATAGTTGGTATACATCACCTCTACTCATGAGATGAAGGAGATCAATCCACTCATTCCTAATTTTTCTAAGTAAGAGGGTTTTTAGTGTGTTGGATCCTAAATGATGTATTTTTTCCCTGTTAACATTATACATGAACCCGTCTATTAGATCCTCAAGGCTCTCATGTTCTTTTTGTTTCATTTTAAAGATTTCTTCCTTCAGATCATGATCTTTATATTTTTATAGAAATATATTTTGCATATCATTCCATGATCTTATTCAATTAGTCCCTAAACTCATGAACCATTTAAGAGGTTTATCCTTCAATGTTCCTTGATACCATAAACATCAGATCATTTGGCCTCTGAAATCCAGGTACATGTCAAAACATACATTTCAAGCCTACACATTATTTTGTATGTCATCTTGATGTGAACATGGCTACATTGGAAGTATCCTTATACTTGAAATTGATTTTTTTTTTCAAGTAGAGTAGGGTAGAGAAAAAAGAAAAAAAAGTGGCGTGCCTCGGTATTGCAAGAAGAATGCTGCAACTCCTAAGGCTACCGACTTTAATTATCAACCCGGGGTTCGTACAAACATAAGAGGTATCTGCACTATATGTGCAGCATACAATGTTTCCTTCCTTTGTTGTCATGATGCAATGGAGTGCATGTATTGAAGTCAAATCCTAAACTAATTGCAGAAAATGAAATATTCGGAATGGAACCTTCACCTATTGCAAGAAAGAAAGTACAAGGAAAGGAACCTATTCTAATTGCATAAAGATCATGAACTAAATGTAAAATAAACCTAACTTAACCATATTTATCACATGTGATGATTTAAACTAACCTAAGCATGAAATCTAATCTAGAAAGTACTAACTACTGTATGCATGTGTAAATATAAAAGAACTCGTTTTTTTTAATCTTTTTGCTTTATGAATGCAAATGCTAATCTTTCCTTGATCTTTGGCAGGGGATACAAGTGTGGAGAAAGAGGGTTAAAATGGTATTGATGGCATGGAGGTCAAGTAGAGGCCTAATCCCAACTTCAATGATGATTTTTGTCAATTCGGGCTCAAAACAGGATTTCCTGCAAGATGCTATAGTGATTTCCTATAGGATCCCCTGATTAACTACAGAACGTTACATGTTTACTATACGAAATTTCAATTCATCGAATTACCAAGCAAATCAAATCCAAATTGGATGGGACAAATATTGTTACTGACTAGGATTTCCTAGGTCCCCATTCCAATTGGAATAACTCAAAAAGACCTTTGTTAACCTAGGGTAAAAGATAGAAAAACATTACAAGTCGGAAATCTAGAAATTCGAGAACCAGTGAGTTGATAAATCTAAAAAATTCCTAAACTAATCAAGTGAAAATGCAATGGGATAATTTTTCTTATGAACTAGAATTTTTTTTTATCTAATACAAGTGGAACCAACTCAATGGAAGCTCATTAGCATGTTATAAAAAATAGCAGAAATTTGTCGTTCTTTACCACAAAGGAGTTCCAGAAATCTAGATTTGGGAATAAGAAGACTAATCCAAACAACTCCATGATTACTATGAACTTCCAAAGCCTTTCGAAGGATGAAATAATGCTTGTGATCCTACAAAATAAATTACATCAACCATTTAACTTGATCCTACAACAAGAAATCATTAATACTAAATGCAGAAATAGAAAGAAATAAAAACAAGAGATGCATGTGAATAAGCAGTGAAAAGAAGGAAAGAAAATGATACAAAAGGGCTCTAAGGCTCTTGGGATGGCCAAGCCAAAGGAAAATCAGAGACCTATGGAGGAGAACAAGATTTAGAAGCTGAACATGACACCAATCTTCATTATTTTCATCAATAGAATTACATCCCCGCAAGAAAATATAATGGAGCTGCAGAAATAAGAGTTCCCTCCATAAGAACACTAATGAAAATCCCTCCCTAGAGGAAAATTCGACTTTGTACTTATAAAAAATGATTAGGAATCATTCCCCATGAATGGAGGAAGCTTTCCCACTAAAATCCCTTGATTAGTGGATTTGGTCCCCAATACTAGGAATCTACATTAAATGGCAGGAAACACATTCCTAGATTTTTTCAAACACTGGAGTTCCATAATCTGTGCCATAATTCCATAATAGCTTGTTGAATTATTATTTATTATGGATCCTCCTGTAGTAGGGAGCAAGTCCCTAAATTATCTCCTCCTCCAAATCTTCATAATCTGCCCAATATTCTCGTAATATTCCACAAAAATAAATAATCTTAGCCACAAATATCCAGTTATTCATAAACCTTCCTAATGAATATATTAAAGTTAAAAATACATTATGTAATGTAGAAAGAGAGGTTTAATGTTCTGAAGGATGGTCATAGGCCTTAATTCATGTTTTAATTTAGAGGCATGGGCCTTAATTTATGTCTAATTTAGAGGCCCATCATACCCCCCTGCTGAAGGTGTTGCTCATCCTCTGAGAAGCTTAATGACCTCATTAGGCCTCATCCATGGCCCGCGTGGCCTCTCTCTTGTGCATTAGGAATATTGGCTGAAAATTCTGCAAGGACAAATTGAAAAACATATTTGTGCAAAGAAAAATCATTTTTTCTTGAGACCATTAGCTTGCCTTCTTCCCCTTATTCAAGATGGGTTCTTGAATATTTTTCAGTTTCGCAAGGTCTTCCACATGCTTATCAACCCTCTACTACCTTGTTCTACCATTTGGACACTTCTAACACCTTCAAAGTGCATCTAGATGAGAACTAGGACAACCTGTAGTAATTCCTATCAAAACTACAGTAAACCCTATTAAAACTACAGGAAACCCTTTTTGAGCATAAATGATATTCTGAGCCTAGGATAGGCCCTCAACATGACTCCCATGCCTTTTCCCCATTTTTAGGCCTTGGACAAAAGCTGGAAGGAGATTGGAGACCTCTTGGAAAACGTCACTGCAGTTTGAGTTTTGTTTTGATGGTGAGTGCCTTATTTCCTTTTGTTGCCTTCTTCTTCTCTCTCATAGCCTAGATGACTGCCTAATGGCCTTGGAGTTCTTTGTTTTGTTTAGGTCTCTCTTAAGCTATGCCATCTTGGGGTTTAGTGTAATTTTTTCATTTCATCCTTCTTGTAGCAACATTCTGCCTTCCTGTAGTAGTTATTCCTCCTCTTTCAGGGTCTTGTAACTGTATGCGAGTGATCAGAAATAATGAAGAGGGATTGGATGATGATGCTAGGGCTCAAAGGGAGTAGTGTAGGTTTGTGAAACTGGAGAGGATGCTCTGTTTGTTTCTCTTTTCAAGAATGAAATGGGATGGACGCATGATGAATAGATAGTGAATATGAAGTGGATGGAGGGCTTGGAGTTCTGTGGTGACTTGGCGTTTGAAAAAAAAAATTTCTTTTAACTGTTGTCGTCATTCCTTGAAATCATCACTCATATGAATTATACATTATTCAAAAGCCTCAAAACTGCTTCCACCACCCCTCTCTTTAGACCTAGATGCAAGTCAAGGTCTACTGAGTTGGGGACAACAATGTTTTTCTACATTCTGAAAGCAAAGTTTGGCATCTCAAATGCATGTTTATCGATAATATTGTGGTAATTGACTTGCATGGCCGATCAAGTTCCTTATATTTTATCACACAATCAAATTTGATAATGGTCGATTTTAGAAATCTTAAATATTGACATTGTACAATAATATTCCACACAAACTATAGGATATTCAAAGATAAGTTTCTTTTGAGTGAAGAGGAAAAGTAGTTTTTGAAACTTTTGTGTGTTGATTACATATCATACCATGCATGTACGAATGACTATATTCTATATAGAAGAGAATATGGAGACAAAGGGATATGTCTGAAATATGGGCAAGATAGGTACGGTAATTCAAAAAAATGGGTAAATCACATTGTCCTTCTCATAATACATTGAGGCACATACCCATAATCCCAAGGATTCAAATACTTTTTCACTGAAAATAATTAGCTATGTTGTAGCGATGGCATGCCTCACACATAAGTGATTAGGAGTTATATGAATCTCAATAGATTCAATAGCCATGTAGGATATAGAGGCTATGTGGCTTGAAAAATTCAAGGATGAAGTACAAAGTCTACGACTTAGCATAGCCATGGATAGTGTCAACCCATATTCCACCAAAAACACCAACTGTTTTGTTTGGCTTGTAGTAGCGATCAATAACAATATCCCACGATGGTTTTCTATGAAGAAAAGACATCTTATGTTGACTCTCATAGTCCCTGATAGAATAAAAGTGAAGAACATGGATGTCTACTTACAACCATTGGTAGATGAATTTAAGGGTTTATGGTAAGGGATACATGTGTACGATGTATCAACTGCCATTGGAATAGAGAGGAGTTTTACTTTGTATGGCATATTTTCTTACACCATACATGATTATCCAGGATTAGCAGTTTTCTCTGCTAAATTACATTCATATTGATTTGTTTAGTAACAATATTGTTTCACATATTAATTTAATTCATTTCAATTATTCAAATCTTCATTGTCGCTAACTTGTTGGCTTATATACAATAATTTTGCAGGTATTGTCATAAAAGGGTATCATGAATATAAATATTGTGGTCCTTCTAGAAAGGCTAGGAGGTATGAACACCTACAAAAGCTAGTGTATGTGTAATACCCTTCTCCCACATCTACCCAAGTAACCGGCCAACCGGGGTAAACATGTGATGAGAAGTTAGTATAATATGATTCAACTCCCAATGTGTCAGTTAAGGAAGTTAAACTGATGGAACCACACCATACAAACCTTCCACATCAACAACAGAACTCACAGGAGCCATCCCAACCACTCAGGTAACCAACCCCTAGGTCCCACTGAGTTTTTAGACCATTAAACCCTGGGAATCTCCCTTGATATGGGCATGCATATGTCAAGGAGGATTTGGATGCTCCAACAACATTGGTATGCATGTGTCTAGTTACTTTTATGCCTAGTGTTGTGCCTCTGTCTGTCAGATTTGTGCCACTTTTTCAGGCCCAAAGGCTAGGTCACTACCCATAACCAATGCCACTTTTAGAACTAAAATATAACAAGCGAATAATGATACAAATGCAACTACTTGAACAAGGGCTTGATTGGAACCCTATTATCCATGACAGGAATTTCGTCAAACATGTTACAATTATGTAATCTATAGGGCTTAACAACATAACTAAGCATAAGGGTCTCATACTTATCTGATATTCTCTATGAGGCATTGTTTCCTTATCACATTAGTTGCATTATAATCTATTAGGCCATAGATACATTTTTCATTCAACAACAAGTAAAAACATGATGAGAGCCATACACAGTCATTGTCATAATACATGTTCATAACCAGCATAATAACAACAAAAATACCAAGGAAAAAGTAGCCATATAATCCACATATAAACCAATATAATAATCATGAATTAACATGGATAAATAAACTCATATTAATGATGAAAATGTCAACCCGATATGGGACTACCACATTCCACCTGATCATAGATTCGTTAAGCCAAGTATATTTGCATCTAATCACCCTTGTGCCATATTATAAGCATGAATGTGGGATCTCATCAAACACATTAAAGAAAACCATCCAGGGCCTCCAGGGGCCAAACCACCTCAACCCTCAACTAGTTATTCTACCTCACGGTCGTACATCACTCCCCATCACTAGATTGATCTCTTCCAAAGGTGTCCATGGCCCTAGAGTGTTTTTTCAACCCGAGTTCTGAGACTAATAACTCAACACATGGATGCTACTGGGCTCTAGAGCATGTATCCAAACAAAGATCAAGGACTAGTAACTCAACCCACAGATTTCTACAAGTCTCCAAAGTGTTTGTCCAACAAAGGCTCTAGTACTAATAACTCAACCCAGTGAGGTCTCCAGAGCATTTGTCCAACCAAGGCTCCAAGACTAGTAACTCAACCCACCAATGGCTCTAGAGCATTTGTCTAACCAAGGGTCGAGGACTAGTAACTCAACCTATGTTGTTACACAACTCCAGAGAATTTGTCCAACCAAGACTTTGGGACTAGTAACTCAACCCAAGCCATTTCAAGGCTTCCAGAGAATTTTTACAACTAAGGCTCCCACAACTAGTAACTCAACTCAAGCTAACGAAACATGAGAATTGACCAGAAAAAAAGAAACGAACCCACAACACCATGGCTATTCAGGAAATGGAAAGGCTAGGAAAAACCATTGTGAATCGAGGAAACCCTCCAAGCCAATTGCATATCATAACCAGGAAACCACATGAAAGTGTCATGCATGCCAAAACTAGCTAGGAGACATACATCTAACTCGGTAACTACAAGAAAAAACCACTGTAGCTGCTGGTCCTGATGTTGTCTTGTACTTTCATGCTTTTCCTTTGCCTTCTTGCTCCAGGTTCCAAGTATACCATGGTCCTCCAAGAGTGCTCCACGAAAGCTCTAAGTATCCAAGAGTATGAGAGAGAGATAATAGAAGAGATTTCCACCAAAACATGTCAAAATTTTGAGCAAAATCTTGCCAACTGGTCCTTAGAAGCCTCTTTATCAATGAGGCCTCTATTTTGTTCATTTTCCATTATTTTCCTTCAATTTCATCCTCACATGCAACCTATGATGTTTCACCATCCTTTTCTCCTAATTTCCATTGTTTTTATAAATAAATATGCCAAAAATTCCATTTTTCCTTTCCAAAGCCTTAGCCATTTCCTTTAGCCATAATAACTGAAATTAACACCTAGTATATTGTTTTTCCCACCTTTCATCTTGTAATACGTGTCCCATGACAATGGTCTTATATTTTTTTACATGTATTTTTAACTAGGGTTGTTACAGTATGACTGCTTTAGGGTATTCCTCCCATAAGAACACCCTTACAGAAGAGAAACATCCTCCTTCAATGGTAAACCAGAGAGAAACCAAAGGAATGCAATAATGACACCAGATGGATGGCTTAGAGCATATGAAATAGAGAAGGAGGAGTTTGTAGAAATGATCGATTCAAATGGGGAGTCTATGTCCGATGATCTAGATTTATTGGACACCTATGTTGATAAATTTCCCATTGGGATGAAAAGAAAACCTATCTTTAATGAGCTCCTATATCAGGAGCATCTTAAAATTTCCCACTTACTAGATCCCATGCAGATATTTTAAAATGTTTCATCTTATTTATGGAGGCACATATCACTGAAATAAAGTGACACATTGGCTGTTAGGAGAGATCTTATTTATTCAAAAACTATAAAGAAACATTAGCTATGACAAGAAACTATAGGAGAGGTTGGCTCCTCTTGGTCTCTCAAAAACAGTGATGTCGCATGGATTTTAAAGAAAGATCATATTTCTTTGGCAAAGGAAGTTATAATGAATGTCAAGATGGCTTCTTTATATGGTTCTTCACTACAAAATTTCTTCAATGTGGATGACCATTTGTGGGGGTGGAAATCGCATAACTATTTGAAGCTTCTAAGAGTACATATGTCAAAAACATGATTTTATTTTTATTTTTATTTTTATTTTTATGTAATGGGATATTTTATAATTAATTTTTGTATAATGTACTATTTACTATGTAGTTTCATTATTCTCTACTCGTGTGTGGGTGTGTGAACCATGACTTCCCCCAAGACCCACCACGTGCCATATCTAAATTATCTACATTTCCACAATGGATAACATTAAAGGAGATTCATATGGCTAGAATTCCATGATGGTGTCAAGAGATAGCTAAGATTGTTTATATGTTTGAGAAGGAATTATCAACAAGTTTCATTGAATTGCAAGCTCATCCTGTAATTCACCTAGTAAATGAGGTTAAATTAGTTGGGATCGTTTCTTGTTGTTGGATGTTCTTAGAGAGGTACATGAAGAAATTGAAAGGCTTTAGTTGACAAAGGGAATAACCTGAGGGGTCTATAGCAGATTGGTATATATCGTATGAGTCTTTATGTTATTTCAACTATTATGTGAAGAAGATTAACAACACACCAGGTGTGGCAATCTGGGATGATGAAAGAGATGAATACAAAAGATAAGGGCATCTTCTGGAACTAAATGGAAAGAGGCGCATGATAAAGAGTAAGTGCAGCCTTATCATTTGTCAAATTACTACGCAATAAACATTCAAACTAAACTTCATATTAATGCATATTTTGATCTCATACATACTAGATATTTGTTGGTTTGATTTCATCAACGAATTCAAAAATTGAAGCCATCAACAAATTCATTCTTTAAAATATGGAAGCAACACAATCGTGGGTTGCATTGTATGAAGCCAAGAGGAGGAAATGGGACAGTGAGAGGAAATAATTCAAATAGTTGATTGGTAGAAGTGTGCCTTATCCTAATCATTTAAAATAAAATATGCCAATGACATGCCCTGACAGTTGGGTTCCTCATCAAATCAGAGAGAAATACAGTGTATTTTGTCATTACCCACGTGCTGAAGAGGATCTGCTAAACATAGGGATTGGGTGCAACAAATCATTAATTATAATCTCATTATGTACAATTTTAACTTCATATTGCACCTTTGAATTGTAACATCTATATATACTTTATATTTTTAATTATGTTCAGGATTTAAGACACCTGACACTGTGATTTTTTCACTTTCTTGTAGGTGCATTTATTCCCATATATGTGGGAATATGGATGTCATTTTCTCATGGAGGATGTCAATGATGGAAGCATGACACAAGACTGTGAAGTGGAAGTCAAGTTCAACCAATCCAGTCATGCTAGCCACCGTGATCAAAACCTAATACAAGGAACATGAGGTTATGTTGGAAATATACAAGAGATCACTCAAGTGGAATTCGCTTCTGTTATCACTCAGATGTATTCCCTAGAAGTTATCAAAGAACGAATAGTCTGAGGTAACCACCAACCTAATCTTTTAGACTCAGGTTCTAGCCAACCTAAGTCCAGAGAGGGCTCTCTCTTTATAATTTAACTTTGTTTTGGGTAGGATTTCAGGCTAGTTATTAGTGCTCATGATGTATTTTTTTGATTGGGTGGTGGAATTAAGAAAATGGATGGGAAAAACAAGTATTCAAGCCATTGGGATATGGATTCAATCTAAGGGTGGCTTGAGTGGACCAGATCAATCGCCAAAGTAAGAGTTCACAGGGAAGGCTAGCACAGTAAAAATCAAATCTGTAGGTTCAAATGGATGAGGTAGTCCTAACCAGGGCAAAGGGCAATGAAGAATCCTTAACCATGATTAAGATGAAGAAAAGAACGATGATTAGTAGCAAAGGTCAATGAAGAATCCTTTACTATGGACCAAAAAGGGGGAAACTACGGAAGTAAGAGAGCAATTAAAAATTCCCAGACCAAGATAGTTTAGCAGAAAACATATAGAAAGTAAACAGTTAAAACAGAGAGCATTTAAGCTAATTCTGAGATATCATTCCTTGTTTACTTTTTAGATTTCATAATAGAAACATGTGAATATTTATAACATGACAAGAAAAAAATATTTAAACATGAAGAGATAATACTTATTTGGTTCCAACTGTGCACAAGAATCCAGTGAAATGTCTTTAGCTTTATTTCATGACCCAGCAAAACCAGTCCAGTCTTGAATACAATAGCTCCTTAGCTCGATATAAAATGTCTATAGAAATGTATTTTAATCTAGCCTAATTACTTAAATTTGTGAAGTATTTATACAAAAAATGTTACAAAATATCTCATAACAATATGAGAATTATTCTAGGAAACCAAAAATATCTTCAGCACGAAGATAGAGACAGATGGGGAACTACCTTCTTACTATCCCTTTTATTATGACTATGCTGGCTATTGTAATTCAGATTTTTCTCTTTCAGTTGCTTTATAGTTGTGTGCTGGAATCACTTTCTATCTTCTGCCTATTGATACTCTTTACTTGCTACAATTTGACTTTGTTTTACCTATTTTGCCTACCTGTCATATAGATTTACTGCAGTAACTTTATAGTAAATCTGTCAGTTTCATCCACCATTCACTGTCAAGTAATTTCATCCTTATCATCTTTCTATATATCTCATCATCTTCTGTATACTTGGCAAAATTTGGCCTATTGACGAACAAGTGCTTGACCTCATGCTCTATGAAAAATAGATTTTCTAGACTATCATATAGTACCTTTCCAGTGGGCAGAGCTTTTACCCCTGAAGTACTAGCTTGGCTGCTGGCCACCTTGATTAGTCTTTCTATGTAATCATCTTGGGTCATCAGCTTGTCATGTGTTACGATAGGACTAGGAACTCCTTTTTCCCTCAAAATACCAAACTTTGTCATAAATCTATCAATGTCTGCTTGGATGCTTTGGCACCTTTTCTCCAGATTGAGCATAAGGTTCCTCTTAGTGAGAACCTTCTTTATTTCTATGGTAGTTCCTATTCTATCTTCTTTTTCTAGTTCATCAAGTTGGTACCTATTTCTGCTGTTCCAAAATTCTATCATTCGGTTCGCTTCTTTAGGCTTATCTCCCAACTCTTCCATTGTCTTGTGGATTGCTTTTGTAGCCACTTTTACTAGTTCAGTTTGTTCAAAAATTACTTGAATAGATGGCCAAACATCATTGATAGAATCAATGATGTTGGCCCAAAGAATTTCCTTCATATCTCCAAGTGGTTGTTGCAATGTCAAGTCCTTTTCAAGGACTTTTATTCTTTCTCCCATTCTTTGATTCTTCTAAGCTTCTTCTTTTTGTTGTATCTATGCAAGTTTGCAATCAGTCTCCAAACTTGACACTTTTTCTCTAAGCTTCTTAAGCTCAGTAGCCTGGATGCTCATTTCCTCCATGGCTTTTACCAATTCAGTTGTCTTTTCTGTGGATGTCCCTATGCTTGTTGATGTACCT
Source organism: Pinus tabuliformis (assembly GCA_031772625.1). NCBI lineage: Eukaryota > Viridiplantae > Streptophyta > Pinopsida > Pinales > Pinaceae > Pinus > Pinus tabuliformis. The sequence continues at coordinate 1,498,353,236 of CM062819.1, read as the reverse complement.
GTAACTGGTAGAGTTGTAGCTAGTGGAACTATGGGTGCTAATGAAGCAGCCAATGTGGAGGGTACTGTTGTAGAGACTGTGGGGATTATTGTTTGAGGAGTGGTGGCAAACTCACTCTATTTAGAAAGTATCAAGTTATCCAACTCTTTCTCTGTTTCTTTTTTTTGTTCAGTCAGCTTAAGGACTAAGTCTATAAGCTCTTCCTCCTTCTTAGTTTCCAGTACTTCAGCGATTTGAGGATGATGAAGAGGAGGAATTTTGAGCTGCTTTTTTCAGTGCAGCTATGTCATCATTTTTCTTTTTAATAAGCTTTTCTGCAACTTTCACATCCTTGGGATCATGCCCCAGTTCTATGACTAAGTCCTCTAAGGACTTTATTTTGGTATCCTTGGCCTGTGAGGAGGCCTTCCCTAACTAGAATTGCATTGATATGTTATTCAGCGAACTTTGGAGTTGGTGAGATGCAATTGCCTTACTGGTCAAGGTGGGGTAGACCATTTCCCCAGTTTGCTTGTGTAATTCTATTTGGTCAATAAGATGGATATCCTTTGCCAATACTTCAAAGTCTGTTTTCAAATAATCTGCAATTGACCTGGGCTGCTGTGTAGTTGGCCTCATGAAAGTCATCTACATTTTACCCTCTTTCACATCAAAGGCTAACATTAGCCTTGTCTAATGAGTAGGATCCATTTTTAGGTAATGTGCATAGCTTTGGGCCTTGAATTTTTCATTCCTCGCCTTTATTTCTTTATATTTCTCTCTAATGTCTTGGCTCTGGCCAGTAGGAGCCCTGAAGGAGGATACTTCCATGCTCTATTGTCTTTCTAGCATTTGAACCTGTGAGGTGGAAGGTTCTTGTGTACCTCCTAAGGGAGTGGTCTGCCTGCTCTCTACTCTTTCTGCACCTACGGTTCCTGTTATTTCTTCAATAAACTCCTGTTCTAAAAATCGATTCAACCTTTGCCTCTTGACATAAGTCTGGGAAATAGGTATGCTAGAAGGAGTGGCCTCCTCTCTATCTCTCTTAGGATTTTTCTCCTCATTTAGAGGAGTCTGTAAAATAGGTGGATTGTTCATGATATGTTCTGGTTGAGCAAGTTCTTCTGATATCTCTAGCTATTCTGATTCCTTTGGCTGCTCTGATGGCTCTTGCTCTTGAGGTCCTTCTTCTGCTATTTGCCCACTGTGTCCCTGTGATTCCCTTTGAGATTGGGACTCTCCTGGCACCTGTACAAATGAATCTTCATCAAGTCTTCTTTCTAAATCAATCAATACATTATTGACAGCAACTTCTGTGTTATCTCGGTCTACCAAAGTGTTTTCCACCCATTCTAGTTGATTTGCATACTGTTCAATTTCAAGAATTCTATGGTGGATATAAGGAGATAATTTGTTCTTTTGTCTCCTATTGCAAATGAACTCTAAAGGGTCATAATTCCAGATAAAAAAAATATACAATTTCAATGTTTGGAGGATTTCTTCTGCTTCCTTTCCTGCTTCCCTACTGTTACATATAAAGGGGCCAAGCTTATCTTTTACACTAAGTTGAGCTTTCTTCTTGGCCTTCATAAAATGTACCTCATCTGAATTAATCATTTGCCTGTAGTACTCCAGAGAAAACAATCTCATGGTGAGGTATCTGGGCAAATTGTAGGGAGCCAACTCACATCCATATATTCTGATTTCGGTGTGGTTTTGGTATAAGTACCAATCTCCCACTCTATATTGTTTGGACAACTGTAGGACCCTCCTAATATCTGCACTGATTCTGGGGGGAGGGCTTCCTAATAACATAGTTTCCACTGGGTGCACAAAGAGATCTATGAAATCAGTATAAGAATATTGAGAGTCATGTAGGTGGATTAATGAAGTCCCGAAGACCACTGATCTAGGGTTCCCTCTGGTATCAAGCTTTTGGAGTGTGATTGGTTATTTGTGAGCTTGATAATATAGGAAAAGATGATATAAAACTAAAGAATATTTGAACACTCTTTCATTATCCATCCTCATGAATTGATCATGCATTTTATCAGCAATGAACTTAGCATAGTCAAACATGATGGCTGGGGGTTTCCCAGGAGAGTAGATGGACATAAAGGCTATAATAATTTCATCAACAAATTCACTTGTAGTCTGGCCTAACACACTGGATATCATTTCTATGATGTCTCGGCCAAGATCAGAGAATATAGTCCACATGTAAGGGGGAGGGTCCTTTGGAATGTATTGTTCTTCCCTAATGAAGGTCTGGTATAACCGAGCAAGTTTGATTGAGGTGAGTGTAGGGAATCTATTAAGAAAATCTCCAACAGAAAGAGGGGTCAGGCTTTGGCTTGGTTGTAACTATAGCATTTCATTTATGGACTCAGCAGTGATGGTAAATAATACAGAATGATCAGGGGTCATCACTGCCCTTTGGCTAGGATTATAGTTCATATGGCAGTAATGGATAATCTCTAGGAAGATATGAACTCTGGGGAATTGGTACTTGGGTAAACCTAATTCCCAAAGCCTTATTTAGTATGCATGGTTTAGGTATTGGTCTTTGTACCTACAGTATAGTTTCAAAGGGGATTCTTGGACAGAGGTATCTTTAATCTGAAAACCTTTATCTGCCAATGGGAGATGGTCTAAATCCCTATGGGGAGTATAAATTGGCACGATGTTTAACGCAATGGGAGCATCCATCCTTGGTACTTGTGGATTCAAGGACGGGGGCGAAGGGTTTTTAGTGAAATTGGGGAAAGTTGGTTTAATTCAGAGTATTTTGGAGTCACTAGCCAACTATCTTACTAAATTACTTAGTAATCTGAAGCAATTGAGTCAAGTTTTGGGAATAAAATAGGGTTTCTTAGTGAATTTGGGTAAATACCTGGTTTCAGCTTTGAACGGAGTGATGGGCGACTATGCACGGTTTGCAGGAAGCGTACGTGACTGAAAGGTGGTCTGGAGTTTCAGCAGCTTCAGCAGGTTGGCAGTTGGACGTGGGTTGATGGTTGCACATACTCTGGTGCTTGCATGGAGGTCTGAGTGGTCTTTTTCACGATAAAACTAAAAACAATGAGTTTTTTAGTTTTATTCACAAAGTCAACTATTTTGGCAGGTACACGGGGAAAGGGACACTTGGCGTTAAGTGGGTGATGTGACGTTTTGTTGTTTAGCAGGAGGCGGTATGCAGTTTCATATCGCACTGCTTTTGGGCTGGAGAATTTTTGGGGGGAGGCTGCCCGATGCCGTTCATCGAGTGCCACATAGTAGCAAGGTGAATAGTGAAACCACCCATATCAAGCGAGTAAAGTTCGGCCTTCGTAGGCCGCCCGATATCAGCGTTGACCGTTGGATCAAAAGGGATTAGATCGTATGGTGATCGAGGTAATGATTTGATATGAAGTTTAATGGAAGGGCCCGGCAGGGTTTTAATGTGGCGGGATTTAATTAATGAAGGATTATGGAGGTTTATTGACATCGGGAGTGATTTGATTGGCAAGGATAGATTATTAATTAACCACAGATTGGTCAATTAATCTCTTTTATTCGGCAATGGGTCTTGCTTATTAATTAGTCGATGATCGACTTAATTAACCCATTAATCATTATGTTAATAAGTTTTATGTTTCAAACTTCGGGGATGGGATATTAAAATTAAAGGGTTTAATAAAATATACGGGAAAGGGTTTATTTTTCGGGAATTAATATATAAATAAAATTAGAAGTTAATATGGAAAAAAGGTGGAAAAATGGATTTGCACTAAGTATAATGTGTTTTGAAATTTATTTACTTTTCACATGGAAACATTATAACTTAGGCTAAGTGCATTTTTGTGGGTTTTTCGGAAAAAAGGGGTTTTACATGGGGGTGATTACTTTCCCTAGGCAAATGGTGCTTTTACCTTAGGAAAAGGGATTTTTTAGGGGAAAATGAATGAATTGAAGGGGGTGAATGTTTATGAGGGGATTTTAGTACTTAGAACCTATAAGTTATTGGGTCGAGGGTCCGGTCCCTCCAGAAGTCAGAGAAATGCTCTGAGCCCCTTTAACTTAAGGTTTTAGGTACTTTAAGACTTTCCTTGGAAATTAGTTAAGTGAAAAATGTAGTGAATGAGGGAGGTTAATCTATTTGAATTTTTGTGCTTTGCTAAACACTCAATTATCATCCATACTTTAGAAATTTGATGATGAAATGATATGATCTAATCGAATCAATCATCATAATTCTACAACCATTCAACTACTTACCCATCTACTCATCCTACCATTTTTTCTACTCTTTATTAGGGTGCACTTAAGCTGGAAAACCCTTTATCAAAACTTTTCTTTTCTTTTACAATAGAAATCTGTCTAAGTCTATCCTTATTACATCCAAGGGCTCATGTTAAAAATTGAGCTCCTTTTATTTTCTCTACCTATCTACTTATCTGCCAAGATTAAACAGTTTGGTCAGATTTTATTCTCTATTTCTAAGCACAAAATTGAAAGCATGAAATAGCCAAGTTTAAACATTTTGACTATCCATGGATTGTGGCAAAAGTAACAAGCTGCGCACAATCTTTTTATTCTTCATCAAAGTAAATGGTAGTGGCATTTTGACTTGCACACTTTCATAGTCTTTTTTCTTTCTTGGGGTTCATTTTTCATCTTTTTTGACCTTTTTCATTCTTTTTGTCCTTTGATTTCTCTTTTACGACATACCCCATTTACATTTTTTATTTTTATTTATTTTTTGAATATGGAAAACATTTGCAGAAAGCAAAGGTATGTACATATTATAGATTTGACCTCATCCATCCAAAAATTATGACTCCTATTGGTATAGGAACATAATAGTGACTCCACTTAGGGATGGCATTTCCTAGTGAAATGTTAAGAACTAGTAGATCAATGGCCTTCTGAATTACTGTGTTTTTACTCTGCAGCTTTTCCCTTTTACTTTGCTACTTTAATGATATTTATGACAGTGAAAATTTTGAAGCTTAGGGCCTTTTCTTCGGGCTTCAACTCCAAAATTACCATCCAATCAACACTAAACTTTGTGAAAAATAAAATATGTACAAGTGATCAGTGAAATCAGTGACTGGGATCTATATAGTGCTTAAGAATTCAACCATTAACTGGTCCTCCTTCTACTTCTGCACCATCCAACTCTTTGAGAAAATAAACATTATTACCTCTGAAAGCATAAATGATATAAGGGCCTTTCCATAGGAAGTCAAACTTCCCATGTTTACCTTTATCTTCCCTTCTTGAGTCCCATTTCAAAACTTTATCTCCTAGATAGAAATCTTCTACCTTGGCTCTTTTGTCAAAAGCTTTCTTGATTCTCTCCTACACAACTTGGGATCTGATATACACTTCTTCCCTGGTTTGTTGCAAGTGAATTGTCTGGTTGATCCTCCTTTGAATATCATTTGGCTCAACTTGTGCTTCTTGGAGCAATTTCATCACTGGTGTTCCCAAGGAAGATGGGAAAACAACCTCCATTCCATAGACTAGCTGATAAGGACTGGTACCAATGGATTTCTTTGTGGTCAGCCTATCTGCCCACAAGGCATTTACTAGTTTCTTGTTCCAGGTTTTCTTGTTATCTTCCAACAATTTTTTGATGATATTCACTAAAATTTTGTTGGAAGACTCTGCTAGTCCATTTCCTTGGGGATAGTAGGCTATGGAGTGACCCAAGGTTATGTGATATTTGTTGCAGAAATCAATCATCCTCTTTGATTTAAAAGCTTCTGTGTTGTCTGTGATGATTTTGGTGGGGCAACCGAATCTGGACAGAATGTTGGCCTCAAGGAAACCTATTATGACAGTATCAGTGGCTTGTCTTGAGGGTATGGCTTCTATCCACTTTGTAAAATAATTTGTGGCAGTCAAGATCCATCTATGTTGGGTAGAGGAAGGGGGATGAATTTCACCAATGAAGTCAAGACCCCACTATTGAAATGGTGTTTCAGTAGATATAGGTTTCAAAGGTAATGGCAGTAGTTTTCTTTTTCCTTCAAAAATCTGACATTTGTGGCATGAGGTTACAAATTTCTTTACATCAGAAAACAGAGTGGTCCAGTAAAAAGTAGCTCTTAAGATCTTATCAGCTATGGTCTTCTAGTAAAGATGTCCCCCACAATCACCTACATGAAACTCCTGTAATATTTCGTCAAATTCTTCCTTTAACAAACAATTAAGAAGGATGCCTTCATGATTTTTCCAAAATAAAGCATTGTCAATTATTCAAAACTTCAAAGATTTCATTTTTAAGAACCTACTTTTAGTTATATATAACTATAGAGGAGCTTGAATATTTTGTAAAACGTATATAATGTCAGCATACCATGGTGAGTCTGTAAAGGCCTAGGTGATCTGTGGACTCGCCATCTCCTCTTCGCTATCCAATTCTGCAACGAAATTTATGTCTAGGGCCTGACAATTTGATTCAGCCATGAGCTTGGCTAAACCTTGGCCTTTGATCAATTTTGTAGGTTTATTTCTAAGTCATATTCTAATATAGTAGCTATCCACTTCCCTCTCTTTCAATCTAGTCCATCCTGTGTTAGGATGTCTTTGACTACAGCATTGGGAACATAAGCTACTATATGAGAATATAAGATATAAACTCTGAAATCTTTAATAGCTTTGGCTAGAGAAAAAGCTTGCTTTTCCATTATATTATACTTTAAAGGTGCATCTCTCAGGGCTTTAATAAAGAAGGCTATTGGTTGTTCAAAATATTGCTCATTTTTCTGCAATAGAGCTGCAACAATTGTATGTTCTGAGGTGAAAGAAAAAATGATGAAATCCCTATCAAACATTGGACTAATGAGAACTGGTGTTTGTGTTAATCCTAGATTTATATCTTCAAAAGACCTTTTATCCTCTAGAGTCCATTTAATAGTCGAATCATTCTTTAACATGTTGTTTATTAATCTAATTAGTTCAGCTAAATTAGAGATAAATCTCCTCAAAAAGTTTATTTTACCTAAAAATGCTTGTAGTTCTATGATGTTCCTAGGATGTGGTATCTGCAGAATGGCTTCAATTCTTGTTGGATCGATCTGGATACCATCTTTGGAGATTATGTGGCCTAATAATTTTCCCTCTTCCAACCCAAATAAATATTTTTTAGGATTCAGAGAAATTCCATACTTTCTACACTTGGTGAAGACTTGCCTAAGATGATCCAGGTGTTGCTAATCTGATTTAGAGAATACTGTGATATCATCTAGGTATATTACCAGGAAGCCATAGATTTCCTTAGCAAAGGATACATCCATTGCTCTTTGAAAGGTGGCCCCTGCATTTTTTAACCCAAAAAGCGTTTTCACATACATGAAAGTGCCCCAAGGAGTAGTGAATGCAATTTTTTCCTGATCATCTGGGTGGACTGGGATCTGCTTATAATCAGAAAACCCGTCTAGAAGTGGGATCCTGGTTGAACCTACTACTCTCTGTAATATGTGATCCATTTTCGGAAGAGGATAGTTATCCTTAAGTGAAACTTTATTTAAATTCCTAAGGTCAACACACAGTCTAATTTCACCAATTTTCTTTCTTGTAGGTACCAAATTAGAGACCCAATCTGAGAATCTAATTGGTGCAATAATGTTAGCTTCATACATTCTTTTGATCTCTTTTTTGATGGAAGGCAATAGAACAGGGTTAATCCTTCTAAGCTTATGTCTAAAGCCTTTTGATTTTCTTTTAAGGGAATGGTGTGTTGTATTATGCTGGTATCATAGGACTTAAGGTCCTCATAATTTCAAGCAAAAACGTCCTGGAATTCCTTTAGCGGTTTTATGTATTTCACTTTTTCATTGGGAGGTAAAGACTTTGAAAGTTTTATCATTTTGGGATCTTCTTCAGAGCCTATATTACATTGCTCAATGTCTGATTTTAAAGGTTCCATTTTAGGCTTTTTAGGGACATCATTTGAATCAAATAAGTCCTCCAAAGGAGTTAATCCTTTGGGCAAAAACATTTCTTTAAGATTGATGACTTCAGATTATTCATCGATTGCTTCATCAATTTCCATTTGTTTTAGGTTTCGAATATCTGATTTTGTAAACTTTGTGGGATGGAAATTATCTATATTTTCATCTTCTACTTCGTTAATTTCTACTTTATCAGTGTAATCAAAATCTAATGTTATGTCTGTATCTATGTTGCTATTTACAAATTCATCATCTGAATTTAGAAAATTGTTAATTTGTTGATCATTATCGGACACTTGCCAGTTCTTTAAGTTGTCAGGAATAGCAAGTCTATGCCTAACCTCATCAGTGTACTGATTGTGGGGCTGAAATGGCAACTTGCAAGTACTAGCAAACATCGCTAAACTGTGAGCTTGCATATTGTGTTTTCTTGGAATAACAGCAAGCTAGGTTTCTAGAAAAGTATTTAGTATTTCTACAATGTTTCCTCTATAAAATCCTAACCTAGGATCCCTAGTCATAGAAACAAAATTAATTTGTCTTATTACCAACTCTGAATCTCCCATAATAGAGACTCTTATGGCTCTTAACCTTTTGACCAATTTCAGACCTTACAGAAGTGCTTCATATTCAGCCATGTTGTTGGTACATTTAAAGTTCAACCTATAGGCATGACCCTCTGAATGATCATTTTCTAAGTTGTAAATCCATACTCCTACACCTAGTTTGTTTACTGACCCATCAAATTCAAGATGCCATAGAATTTCATGTTCATAATTCTTACTGTCTAGGGGAATAAAATCTTCTTTGACTAAAGTATCTAGGTCATCTTTATTATCTGAAATCTCATGAATTTGGACACTTTGATTTTCTTTTCTTCTGTTACTGTAATTTCTTTTGGTTCTGCCATGATACTGTCTGAAGTATTTTCTTGGTTAGATTCAACATTGTAAAGAATGAAAGAATCAATATCAGAATGCATTGAATATATAGGAAATTTTTGAGGCCTCTCTTGGGTACTCACTACATACTTCATCAGAGTCTCTCTATACAGTTTCTTAGGATGTCCAAAGACTGATATGGTAGCATACGACATGTCAAGTTGCAGAGATCCTTGGAGTTTAGCACCCCAAGATCTAGACAACATCATAGTATACTTAGGTGGTATATCAGCAACCACTATGTCCATAAGAATGGTCTTAGCAGGGTACTGCACTAGGGAAACACACAGGCCTTTTATAAGTCCTAGGCACTTAACTTGGCTTGAATCAAGTGAAAATAGGTCCTTATAAGGTCTAGTGATATCCAAGTTTAGCTTCTTCATAAAAGATTTAGGCATAGGATTGTGTGAAGCCCTAGAGTCTAGCATGGCATTATGTATGATTTTATCGTGGATGTTAAGGCTAAGGTAGAAGGGTGGTATCCCTCCTTCCATTGCTTTTCCATTAACATCAAGACCGAAAATTAACTCAGGTTGATCATCAAATAGATTAACAGAGTCTTCATTTTCAACGAAGTTTAAAGATTTGCTTATTTGAGATCTGTAGGTTTCATGTTTAACCAATTCTCTTAAAGGGACTAAGATTTTAAGTTTGGCCACCTCTACTCCCAAATTGGAAGGCAGAGGGGATTTGTCTGTTTGAAGATTTGAAATCTTAGCAACAAGGTTTGGAGTAGTTTGTTCTTCTTTTTCAGCGTTTGGAGTCCTTTTAATTGGATTTTCTAATATAATCTCTGGAGATTGTTCCACGGTTTCCTTGAGGGGAACTGAAGTGGAAGGTTTCTCACTAGAAGGTTGGTCATCGGTTACATCTTCAATGGTGGGACTGGGAGGGTTCTGATTTGATCTAGAAAGGATTTGTAGAGTTTTTGTAACCAAAGCAACTTTCATTTTCTTTGGCTGATTAGATATTGCTTTCTTGTTTTGGTTTGGAACATCGGTGTTCTTTTGCTCCTCAAATTGTACTGTTTATGCACTTCGAAGATAGTAGAGTCATACCCTTGCTTGTAATCAAAATATTCCCGACATTGGGTCTGTAACTATTGAAGCATGTATAATACCTGATCATCCTAAGTCAGAAAGATGGTTTCTTCATCATCTAACCCCATTAAGTTAATCTAAGTGTTTAGATCAGGGTCTTCTTGATGGGAAGTTTCAGCATAATTCTCTTGGAAAGGAGGTCCAATGTTCTGATCAAGCCCATTTTTACCAATGTTTTGTTTCTGGTTTTTCCTAAAGTTTGTATTCCTTACTGGAGGTGCCTGTTGGTTATCCCAGTGAGGTTTCCTTTCAATGACTTCTATCCTATCCGTCAATCTTTCCATTCATTTAGCTAAAGCATCCATTTTTTGATCAAAAGGTGAAGTTTCATCTTTTAGGGGTGTTCTTCTTTCGTTTCTAACCCTAGCTCTTTTGGATAGCAAATTATCTTCTACACTAGTTGCAACACTTTGCATATATTCTAGTGTAGGGGAATTCCTTTCACTAAGTTGAAAAGCCATATCTATGTCAAACCCGTCTGGAAACTTTATCAGGGCTAAGCCAGGTGGAGGTCTAAGGTCAAGTGGTATTGCGTTATACACATTGTTAAACCTAATACAGTAGTCCTGAACGGTTTTGTTTGGTCCCCTCTTGAGGTTTTCATATTCAGAAAGAATTTGAAGAGGGTTCTTTTTCTTCTCCCACCTATGTAAAAATTGCCGGTAAAAAGGTTCTAAACTATCTATGCTATTAGGAGGAAAAGGTCTAAACCATGTTCTCACTTCTCTAGCTAGAGTTTGCGCAAAAATTCTCACTTGGACATCTCCTATGTCAATTTCGTGTAGTTCAAAATAATCTATCATTTTCTTTGTGTGATGTTGTGCTGTGTAGGATCCAATGCCACCGAATAAGACAATTTTACTCTAATAATCTTTTGGTAAGGCACCTTGAGGAGCAAGCATCACAAGAGGGGCATATCTGAGTGCCATAGCTCTAAGTTGAACAGGATTGAGAACAGGAGTTGGGGTAATAGGATGATTTGGGACAACCAGGGAATTTGTAGTAACAGGGGTAATGGGTATTTGAAGGGTAGTGATAGGCTGATGGGGAAGTGAAGGTATGAATAGAGATGAGGAATGAACTTCAGAAGTGTGGGGAAATGATGGTGAGCTAAAAGAAGTTGAAGTTGTTTCAGAAAGTTCAGGGATTCTATCAGTAGTAAGGGATGATTGAGGGGAATTCAAAAGGTACTAATCAATTGACAAGTTTGCCCTTTGGACTTCAAGTTCTGTTGTAAATTCTGGATCTAGAACTGTGTCCTCAAGTTCACTCTCAGACTTGGTTCTAAATAGAGAATGGTCAAAATACTCATCAAAAGGGAGGTCTTCTATGAATAACCACTCACTAGGGCAAGAATTGGATCTAAATAAAGGTCTTGGGCTTCCTAAACTTTCTTGCCTTCTAATTATCATTAGAATAAGGTTGGGATTGTCAAATACAGGGTGAGGATTTGGATTAGGGTTGGCCCTGGTATAGTGAGTTCTCCCTGAAGCCAAATTTCGAGCTTTTTCTAATTATTCTTATTTTTTATGAATTTTTGAAATAACTTCTAATAAACCCTTTAAGAGGCTTAAAAATAAAAATTTGAATTTCTCAAAGGTTTATTAAGACTGGGGGTTTGAGTCCCCAGTATGGTCGCCACTATGTTATCACTCAGATGTCTTCCCTAGAAGTTATCAAAGAAGGAATAGTCTGAGGTAACCACAAACCTAATCTTTTAGACTCAGGTTCTAGCCAACCTAAGTCTAGAGAGGGCTCTCTCTTTATAATTTAACTTTGTTTTGGGTAGGATTTCAGGCTAGTTATTAGTGCTCATGATGTTTTGTTTTGATTGGGTGGTGGAATTAAGAAAATAGATGGGTAGAACAAGTATTCAGGCCATTGGGCTATGGAGTCAATCTAAGAGTGGCTTAACTGGATCAGATCAATCACCAAAGTAAGAGTTCACAAGGTAGGCTAGCACAGTAAAAAGTAAATTTGCAGGTTCAAATGGATGAGGTAGTCCAAACCAGGGTGAAGGGTAATGAATAATCCTTAACCAGGATTAAGATGAAGAAAAGAAGGATGATCAGTAGCAAAGGGCAATGAAGAATCCTTTACTATGGACCATAAAGGGGAAAACTACGGAAGTAAGGGAGCAATTAAGAATTCCCATACCAAGATAGTTTGGCAGAAAACATATAGAAAGTAAACAGTTAAAACAGAGAGCATTTAGGCTAATTCTGAGATATCATTCCTTGTTTACTTTTCAGATTTCATAATAGATACATGTGAATATTTATAACATGACAAGGAAACAATATTTAAACATGAAGAGATAATACTTATTTGGTTCCAACTGTGCACAAGAATCCAGTGAAACATCTTTAGCTTTATTTCATGACCCAGCAAAACCAGTCTAGTCTTGAATACAATAGATCCTTAGCTCGATATAAAATGTCTACAAAAATGTATTTTAATTCAGCCTAGTTACTTCAATTTTTGAAGTATTTATACAAAAAATGTTACAAAATATCTCATAATAATATGAGAATTATTCTAGGAAACCAAAAATATCTTCACCACGAAGATAGAGATAGATGGGGAACTGCCTTCTTGCTGTCCCTTTTATTATGACTATGTTGGCTATTGTAATTCAGATTTTGCTCTTTCAGTTGCTTTATAGTTATGTGCTGGAATCACTTTCTGTCTTCTACCTACTGATACTCTTTACCTGCTACACTTTGACTCTGTTTTACCTATTTTTCCTGGCTGTCATATAGATTTACTGCAGTAACTTTATAGTAAATATGTCAGTTTCATCCACCATTCACTGTCAGGTAATTTCATCCTTATCATCTTTCTATATATCTTGTCAGCTTCTGTATACTTGGAAAAATTTGGCCTATTGACGAACAAGTGCTTGACCTCATGCTCTATGAAAAACAGATTTTCCAGACTATCATATAGTACCTTTCCAATGGGCAGAGCTTTTAACCCCAAAGTACTAGCTTGGCTACTGGCCAACTTCTTTAGTCTTTCTATGTAATCATCTTGGGTCATCAGCTTGTCATGTATTACCATAGGACTAGGAAGTCCTTTTTCCCTCAAAATACCAAACTTTGTCATAAATATATCAATGTCTGCTTGGATGCTTTAGCACCTTTTCTCCAAATTGAGCATAAGGTTCCTCTCAGTGAGAACCTTCTTTATTTCTATGATAGTTCCCGTTCTATCTTCTATTTCTAGTTCATCAAGCTGGTACATGTTTCTACTGTTCAAAAATTCTATCAATTGGTTGGCTTCTTCAGGCTTATCTCCCAACTCTTCCATTTTCTTGTGGATTTCTTCTGTAGCCACTTTTACTTGTTCAATTTGTTCAAAAATTACTTGAATAAATGGCCAAACATCATTGATAGAATCAATGATGTTGGCCCAAAGAATTTCCCTCATGTCTCCAAGTGGTTGTTGCAATGTCAAGTCCTTTTCAGGGACTTTTATTCTTTCTCCCATTCTTTGATTCTTCTGAGCTTCTTCTTTCTATTGTATCTGTGCAAGTTTGCAATCAGTCTCCAAACTTGACACTTTTTCTCTAAGCTTCTTAAGCTCAGTAGCCTAGATGCTCATTTCCTCCATGGCTTTTACCAATTCAGTTGTCTTTTCTATGGATGTCCCTGTGCTTATTGATGTACCTGTAACTGGCAGAGCTATAGCTAGTGGAACTGTGGGTGCTAATGAAGCAGCCAATGTGGAGGGTACTGCTGTAGAGACTGTAGGGATTACAGTCTGAGGAGTGGTGGCCAACTCACTCTGTTTAGATTGTATCAAGTTATCCAGCTCTTTCTCTATTTCTTTTAGTTGTTCATTCAGCTTAAGGACTAAGTCCATAAGCTCTTCCTCCTTCTGAGTTTCCAATACTTCAGTTGTTTGAGGATAATGAAGAGGATGAATTTTGAGCTGCTTTTTTTAGTGCAACTATGTCATCATTTTTCTTTTTAATAAGTTTTTTTGTAGCTTTCACATCCTTTGGATCATGCCCCAGTTCTATGACTAAGTCCTCTAAGGACTTTATTCTGGTATCCTTGGTCTGTGAAGAGACCTTCTCTAATTAGAATTGCACTGATATGTTATTCATCGAATTTTGGAGTTAGTGAGCTGCAATTGCCTTGCTAGTCAAGGTGGAGTAGACCATTTCCCCAGTCTGTTTGTGTAATTCTATTTGGTCAAAAGGATGGATATCCTTTGCCAATACTTCAAAGTCTATTTTCAAGTAATCTTCTATTGAACTGAACTACTCTGTAGTTGGCTCCATGAAAGTCATCTGCATTTTACCCTCTTTCACATCAAAGGCTGACATTAGCCTTGTCTGATTAGTAGGAGCCATTTTTAGGTAATGTGCATAGCTTTGGGCCTTCAGTTTTTCATTCCTAGCCTTTATTTCTTTATATTTCTCTCTAATGTCTTGGCTCTTACCAGTAGCAGCCCTGGAGCAGGATACTTCCACGCTCTATTGTCTTTCTAGAATTTGAGCCTATGAGGTGGAAGGTTCTTATGTACCTCCTGAGGGAGTGGTCTGCCTACTTTCTACTCTTTCTGCACCTGTGGTCCCTGTTGTTTCTTCAGTAAACTCCTGTTTTGAAAATGGATTCAACCTTTGCCTCTTGACATAAGTCTAGGCAACAGGTCTGCTAGAAGGAGTGGCCTCCTCTCTATCTCTCCTACGATTTTTCTCCTCATTTAGAGAAGTCTGTAAAATAGGTGGATTGTTCATGATATGTTCCTACTGAGCAAGTTCTTCTGATATCTCTAGGTATTCTAATTCCTCTGGTTGCTCTGATGGCTCTTACTCTTGAGGTCCTTCTTCTACTGTTTTCCCACTGTGTTCCTGTGATTCCCTTTGAGATTGGGACTCTCCTGGAACCTGTATAAATGACTCTTCATCGAGTCTTCTTTCTAAATCAATCAATACATTATTGACAACAACTTTTGTGCTATCTCGGTCTACCAAAGTGTTTTCCACCCATTCTAGCTGATTTGCATACTGTTCAATTTCAAGAATTCTATGGTGGATATAAGGAGATAATTTGTTCTTTTGTCTCCTATTGCAAATGAACTCTAAAGGGTCATAATTCCAGATAAAACTTTGTTTCAGTTTCAGCCTTTGGAGGATTTCTTCTGCTTCCTTTCCTGCTTCCCTACTATTACATATGAAGGGGCCAAGCTGATCTTTTATCCTAAGTTGAGCTTTCTTCTTGGCCTTCACAAAATGCACCTCATTTGAATTAATCATTTGCCTGTAGTACTCCAGAGCAAACAATCTCATGGGGAGGTATCTGGGCAATTTGTAGGGAGCCAACTCACATCCATATATTTTGATTTCGGTGTGGTTTTGGTATAAGTACCAATATCCCACTCTATATTGTTTGGACAACTGTAGGACCCTCCTGATATCTACACTGATTCTGGGGGGAGGGCTTCCTAATAACATAGTTTCCACTGGGTGCACAAAGAGATCTATGAAATCAGTATAAGAATATTGAGAGTCATGTAGGTGGATTAATGAAGTCCAGAAGACCACTGATCTAGGGTTGCCTCTAGTATCAAGCTTTTGGAGTGTGATTGGGAATTTGTCAGCTTGATAATACAGGAAAAGATGATATAAAACTAAAGAATATTTGAACACTCTTTCATTATCCATCCTCATGAATTGATCATGCATTTTATCAGCAATGAACTTAGCATAGTCAAACATGATGGCTGGGGGCTACCCAAGAGAGTAGATGGACATAAAGGCTATAATAATTTCATCAACAAATTCACTTGTAGTCTGGCCTAACACATTGGATATCATTTCTATGATGTCTTGGCCAAGATCAGAGAATATAGTCCACATGTAAGGGGGAGGGTCCTTTGGAATGTATTGTTCTTCCCTAATGAAGGTCTGGTATAACCAAGCAAGTTTGATTGAGGTGAGTGTAGGGAATCTGTTAAGAAAATCTCCAATAGAAAGAGGGGTCAGGCTTTGGCTTTGTTGTAACTGCAGCATTTCATTTATGGACTCAGCAATGATGGTAAATAATACAGAATGATCGGGGGTCATCACTACCCTTTGGCTAGGATTATAGCTCATATGGCAGTAATGGATAATCTTTAGGAAGATATGAACTCTGTGGAATTGGTACTTGGGTAAACCTGATTCCCAAAGCCCTATATAGTCTGCATGGTTCAGGTTTTAGTCTCTGCACCTACAGTATAGTTTCAAAGGGGATTCTTGGACAAAGGTATCTTTAATCTGAAAATCTTTATTTGCTAATGGGAGATGGTCTAAATCCCTGTGGGGAGTAGAAATTGGCAAGATGTTTAATGCAATGGGAGGAGCCATCCTTCGTTCTTGTGGATTAAAGGATGGGGGTGAAGGTTTTTCAGTGAAATTGGGGAAAACTAGTCTAATTCAGAGTATTTTGGAGTCATTGGGCAACTATCTTACTGAATTACTTAGTAACATGAAGTAATTGAGTCGAGGATCAGGAATAAAACAGGGTTTCTTAGTGAATTTGGGTAAATACCTAGTTTCGGCTTTGAATAGAGTGATGGACGACTATGCACGGTTTGTAGGAAGCGTACGTGACTGAAAGGTGGTCTGGAGTTTCAGCAGCTTCAGTAGGTTGGCAGTTGGACATGGGTTGATGGTTGCATGTACTCTGGTGCTTGCATGGAGGTCTGAGCGGTCTTTTTCACGATAAAACTAAAAACAATGAGTTTTTTAGTTTTATTCACAAAGTCAACTATTTTTGCGGGTACACAGGGAAAGGGACACTTGGTGTTAAGTGGGGGATGTGACGTTTTTTCATTTAGCAGGAGGCGGTATGCGGTTTCATATCGCACTGCTTTTGGGCTAGAGGAGTTTTGGGGGGAGGCTGCTCGATGCCATTCATCGAGTGCCACGTAGCAGTGGGCTGAATAGTGAAAGGTAAAGGTCGGCCTTCAGAGGCCACCCGATATGAGCGTTGACCATTGGATCAAAAGGGATTAGATTGTAGAGCGATCAGGGTAATGATTTGATATGAAGTTTAATGGAGGGGCTGGGTGGGGCTTTAATGTGGTGGAATTTAATTAATGAAGGATTATGGAGGGTTGATGACATCGGGAGTGATTTTATTGGCAGGGATAGATTATTAATTAACTGCAGATCGGTTAATTAATCTCTTTTATTCAGTGGTGGGTCTTGATTATTAATTAGCCGCTAATCGACTTAATTAACCCATTAATCATTGCGTTAATAAATTTTATGTTTCAAACTTTGGGGATGGGATATTAAAATTAAAGGGGTTTAATAAAATATACGGGAAAGGGTTTATTTTTCAGGAATTAATATATAAATAAAATTAGAAGTTAATATGGAAAAAAGGCGGAAAAATGGATTTGTGCTAAGTATAATGTGTTTTGAAATTTATTTACTTTTCACATGGAAACATTATAACTTAGGCTAAGTGCATTTTTGTGGGTTTTTCGGAAAAAGGGGTTTTACATGGGGGTGATTACTTTCCCTAGGCAAATGGTGCTTTTACCTTAGGAAAAGGGATTTTTTAGGGGAAAATGAATGAATTGAAGGGGGTGAATGTTTATGAGGGTATTTTAGTACTTAGAACCTATAAGTTATTGGGCCGAGGGTCCGATCCCTCCAGAAGTTAGAGAAATGCTCTGAGTCCCTTTAACTTAAGGATTTAGGTACTTTAAGACTTTCCTTGGAAATTAGTTAAGTGAAAAATGTAGTCAGTGAGGGAGGTTAATCTATTTGAATTTTTTTGCTTTGCTAAACACTCAATTATCATCCATACTTTATAAATTTGATGATGAAATGACATGATCTAATCTAATCAATCATCATAATTCTGCAACCATTCAACTACTTACCCATCTACTCATCCTACCAATTTTTCTACTGTTTATTAGGGTGCACTTAAGCTGGCAAACCCTTTATCAAAAATTTTCTTTTTTTTTACAATAGAAATCTATCTAAGTCTATCATTATTACATCCAAGGGCTCAGATTAAACAATTGATCTCCTTTTATTTTCTCTACCTATCTACTTATCTCCCAAGATTAAACAGTTTGGTTAGATTTTATTCTCTGTTTCTAAGCACAAAATTGAAAACATGAAATAGCCAAGTTTAAACATTTTGACTATCCATGGATTGTGGCAAAAGTAACAAGCTGCACACAATCTTTTTATTCTTCATCAAAGTAAATGGTAGTGGCATTTTGACTTGCACACTTTCATAGTCTTTTTTCTTTCTTGGGGTTCATTTTCATCTTTTTTGACCTTTTTCATTCTTTTTGTCCTTTGATTTTTCTTTTAGGACATACCCTCTTTACATTTTTTTTATTTTTTTTTTTTATTTTTTTAATATGGAAAATATTTGGAGAAAGAAAAGGTATGTACATATTACAGATTTGACCTCAGCCATTCAGAAAATATTACTCCTATTGGTATAGGGACATAAAAACTTCATTACAATGTGTTATTTTTAGGTGCAAGTGGTGGAATGCCTTTTATCAGAATAATGTAAAGGAAAATCGCAATAGTAGGCTGATATTTATCAACTCTACAAAGATGTGGCATGAAGCTACAGAGCCTTATCTTCTCCCAAAACACTGCAACCAGACGTTTGTTACCCAAATGTGTTAGATAGAGGTTGGGGGTTTGTACTAAGACATGACCATAACTGAAAACATGTTTTTGAGAACAGCAATGTTATCATGCCAATCATTGAGGAAGATAATCAAGGTAACAATAATGGAGAGTGATATGCACTTGTGTTATTTCATCGTTTATATTATTTTTGCGTGTTTTTGTTTTCATTACTTCTCTGTGTAATTCCAATTCTAGCTACTCCCACTAGTGATGTCTATGCTACATGATTTACATATAAAATACATTAGCCAAATACATAAAATACAATATTTTTTATTAAATGAAAAATGCATTTACTAATATGGAAACATAACTGTCAATTAAAAAAGAAGAAGAAATTACCGGTGCACCAAAAACACAGTCATGCAACATCTTTGGGTCTCTATAAAACACAATTGCACTGTAGACGGTGTGCACCTGTCTATGACACATCATTGTTGGTTCAAAAATTTAAACTTTCATAGTGGTGCATCACATGTATGCACCAGTGTGCACATATAACATTTTTGCACCCGGATAAAATGTTCACGTTATCAAACGCATCGATATATAGTTGTATTTTTAAATACTATTTAGGCGGTTGGTTGGGTAAATATAATAGCACCGGTGAGATTAGAATATACGAAGCACACCACATTTATGATGGTTATTAAGAGGCATTTGTTTTAGTTTCAAATAGACCTGGTGACACATTTTTGTTTCTTCTTTAGATTATGTAAAATAAATATCTATTTTTTATATATTTGTGACTAAATTATTCAAGGTAGACATGTCTTTATCATTGTGAACATGATGTAATATTAGCCAGGAAAAATGTGAAAAACATGAATTTTAGTGAATATCTAGTGATAATTTAATTTGTATTATTTAAACTGTATTAATTAAATCATATTTATTATTAGAAAGAGTTAAATTTAAACTAGTACAATACCAAACAAAGAACCAAAATAGCATCCAAATCTTATATCTTTATTACTAGAAGAAAAGTTCACTTGCCTCTTTTAGTGAGAACTTCCAATAGAGAAAATCCCTAGCTACAAGTAACTTGATCACAAGCCTTGTTTTACATTTATTTATCCTCATCCTTAGAGAGATAAATTTTTAATTTAAATTGGTAATATTTTCTATAATGATTAAATTTAAATTGCTTGAAAATCTCATAACTTTAGTAATAAATTAAATTTTATAAAATACAAATCTTTAAGTTCTATTAAACCTAAATTAATTGGGCAGACATGGGTTCTACAACTCATTATGGGAGAGATGTTGTCACATAACGTTACATTTAAAAATATTAAAATAATAATTCAAATTAACAAATTAAAAATAGTAAAATAATAATTCAAATTAACAAATTATAAATAGTAATAAGAAAAGAAATTAGTGTCGGTCATAATTACAATACTTCAATTTACACCTTAATCTTATATAACTTTATATCGAGTTATATTGTAAATGAAAGTAAAAAAATAAAAAAATAGTTTTTATTATGAGGAAGAAATTTAATGAGTAAAAAATATAACTTGTTACTACAAGGAAAAAATGTAATTTTTTCACATGACAAGAAATAGTATTATTGATATTACATTATGTGTAATTCATTCTATGTTCCACTTACATGTGATATTTAAAATAAAAATATATTTATAACAAAAAATATTTTACTTACGACAATAAGTAAGATATGTCAATGTTCGTATTAAATGACATAATTTTATAGATTCTTTATATAGAGAAAACTAAAGTAATTTAAATTAATTTTTTTCTTATATTTTCACTTTAGTGAGAAAGATTGAGAGAATTTTTATTCCATTAATAGTTTCTTTTTAACTCAATGTATGAGGGATATTTGTAAAATTTTCAATATTTAATATGGATTTCAGATGTAATATTTTAGAAAATATTAATAGTAAAAATAATTAAATGTATACATACAGGAAAAAGGTATGAGGGGGCATATTTTAAGATTTTAATATGGAGAACGTGAATTATAAATAAAATATTTCAATGTCAACTAAATATATGTTATACTAGTTGTCTAGATGCCTAGAGGACCAAATATGTTTTTCACTCAAAGAGACGTTTGACTCTCAAGAGATTTGATCCCTATCCGAACTTGGTAGATTTAGAGTTAAGATGGATCTAGGTTGCAAATCGTAAAAAGTTCGACTTAACTTTTTTAAATTGAAAAATAGATTGAATTTTATAGTTAAATTGGATTTTTGAATAATTTATTACTAGTAATATTTTATATTAAAAATTGAATGAGTTAAAAAATTTCATCTTTTTAAGATCTAACTAAATTATTAAATTTAGCTTTAATTATTTTATCGTTGTGAGTATTGAAATATTTTACTGATTAAGTTAGATTAAATATCAATGAACTATCTAAGCTATAAAAAATATTTATCGCAATTTTAGAATCTTAGTTTTAACCATACTAAATTATTTTTTGCATTTTTTTTAAAGTAAGTTGCTTTACATCCAATTTCATATATAAAAGTTCGATATAAATTCACAAATACATAATCTATAATAAACATTATTTCATAAAAATAAACATCATGATGATAATCATCTAACAAACATAAACATCATCTAAGATACACATTCGAATTCACTACCATCATCTAATTATATACACTTTTAGTAGCACATATAAACATCATTAGCTAGCGTACAAATCTAATAATCTAATCGGGCATCATCATCGTGGTCACATATAACAAAACACAAATTTTAATCTAACATCGTCACCACACAAATCGTCAAATTAATATAAATATCATGTTGAATAATTGCTATCACATACACATCGATCTGCAAGCACATTAAATTAACATATCTAACATGACCTAACAATATACACATCAATGCCAAAATATAAATTAAGCACATAAAAATGAACAATATACGAGAAAGTGAAATAATTGAAAGATCATGAAGTCAAATAAGTGCAATAAAATATCCTATACAGCATATGTAGTAGTGCCTGCAACCTGGTTTGAAGTAGAAGACGATGGATTGTGAACTACTTAATGATCAAGTACATATGTCAAACTCAATTGAGCTAGAAGAATAAGAGGTGCTTGGTGTATAGTAGAAGGTGGTTGGTATCCAGGAGAAGGTGGGAAGTCTTCTCTATTTGGAGAAACATACAACAAATCCACTACCTCTCACATCTTATCATCATCAAATGACTGAAGAGCGGGTGTACTACCAGAATGATTATTGGCACCCCGACGACCATGATCTGATGGGGTAGTAGCACCAAAATAATCATCATCCCCATCCTCATGATCATGCTCATGATCATCACCCTCATCATGATGATCATCTTCATCACCCTTATCATCACCATGAGCACTCACAACTGATGGATGTGTTGATGCATGATGCCCTACGACCCTCATCACTACTAGTAAAGTACTAGCTCTGATGACATGTCGCATAAGAGACATCAAATCCCACAGAAAATCCATCTATAGATCCATGAACATCATATCCACGGTCATATCTGGAGGCCTCACAGGATGGACTCCCTACCGAACCAAAATTATAGCTAGCCTATCACATTAGTCCATCTGAAATTGTATAACAATCCTCCTCCCCCAAAAACCCATGCCCCCCCTAAGGATGTGCCTCACCCTCTTGGGCCTTGCCCATCTCCTCATCTCCTCCATCTGGCGATTGGGGAGGAAGCAAGTCCCCATCATATGAGATAATATCTACAAAATATATATTACACAAAAACAATTAGATAGTTTTAGCAAAATAATTTAAGAAAACAAGTTAAAGAATGCACTAGAATAAATTTTATTCTAATTCATTAAAACAAGAAAACAAAGCTAGATTAAATTAAAGAAAAATCTAATATTACCTCTATCATCTCGAGGCTCATCCACTATGAAGAATATTTTTGGAGACCCTCTCCAATCAGTCCACATGTATGGATACCCTGATACTACAAATGCATGGTCATCCACACGGGCCAGTAGTGCTAGTGCCTCATCTGAAATCCTGGCCGAAAAGTATGGCATGCCCCTCTCGGGCATCATTTGCCCCCACATGAACAACCTAGCCTAGGAGGGAGAAAATTAAATGTAGGCCTCCTCTTGAGAAACCTCTCAAAAAATAAACAAAATCTCTTAGAAGCAAAAGGGAAGGCCTCCCTCCCATGTATCGACAACACACAACCTTTATCTAAAGTCATGCAAAACATTCTCAAAAGAATGGTAGACCGTTTGATGCAATGAGGCACCAAAATCAAAGAATCAACATAATGCAAAAGAGGGATAATAATGTGTTTTCCATCACCACAAGAATGTGCAATTGTGCTGACTAATAAGGATAGGCAACTAGTCTCCTCTATCACAAAAGAAGAAATCTGTAGCTTTCCACCAAAGACATGAAAATGTGATGGACGAACCGCATGAGGGACAACCTATATTTAAGTGTATGTAAGTTTACTCTCAACTACAACAACATGGGGTACATCAGGGAATTGGGGAAAATCCTCCCTTCTCCTTGATAGGTCAGTGATAAAGTATATGTTCTCCTCAGTGGGCCTATACCACAACTCAAAACCAACACGGAAACCTTATTACTGGATATTCCATCGGCGGATCATATGGGCCAATAAGACAGAGTGTGGCTTCAAGGCTGTACCCTCTTACTAGTACTTCAGGAGTCTTACATTCCTCAAGAGCGCTCGTGTCACTGGAGTAATAGGGTGAGGGAATAAATCCCCCCCTCTCTCTCTTATTTGCCATGGTCGGACCATATTGTATGGGTCTTCCTGCTACTCCTGCTCCTGCTCCCTCTAGTGATGTATCTGCTACATGATTGACATATAAAATTGATCAGTCTCATACATAAAAATCAATTATTTTTATTGATTGAAATGTGTATTTATAACTATGGAAACATAACTTTTGATTAGAAAAGAATATATAATTACTGGTGTGCTCAAAACACAGTTATTCACCAGTGCCAGTGTGTTTGCAACTATAACCACACTGGTAAGGGTGCACAAATAAGTATGACGCATCGCGGGTGTTTCAAAAACTTAACTTTTCATAACACTAATGAATACTTGTGTACTAGTGCACATGTATAACCTGTTGGAACCAGTACAGTACATTCAAGTTATTGAATGCACTGAGCTATAGGAATGTTTTTAAATATTTATTTGTTGTGTTTGGTAAATATAAATGAACTGAGAGTTACGTATTGACAAAAAATATGTTTCATATTTCCCGGTGTGTTTATATTTACAAAACAAACTTGAATTATGTTCTCACACCACAATGTGGTGCACCCTATAAATTTATAGGGTGTACCGCTACGAGTGCGAGCCGAGCATATCAAGCGCACTATGCATCGAATATTTTTTGGCAAAGGAAATGAGAAATCCAACTTAATTTGCTATTCTAATCTGCTAAAAAATTAAATTAGAAAGAAACATAGAGATTACCTCGAAATTTGGTTGTTGGGGAGGCATTATGGGCACATAATAGACAAAAACAAATTTTCACTCCATGTGAAAATTTTTCAAACTCAAATAGTGAGAACGGTAGTAAAAGGTGGTGAGAAACAAAAGTACAGATGTTAGGGCACTTGCACGTGGAAAGAGCGGCACCGGTGATTTAAATCTCTTCCACACTATAGATGGTAAAAATAAAAATTACGACCAGAAGTGTTTTTCTTAATTAACGCTCTTTCGGTGTGTTTCGCTAGGTGCATCGGGATGGGCTATATCCAAAAGCATTGTGTTTTTCTCTAATCTTAAATTATCGTGGTGATTTATGGAGATGCCCCGAGGATTTACGTTACTATTACTACACCAGTGTTGTGGTTTTACAATAACGGCGATATTTTTTTAGAAATTAAAAATCATCTATCGGCACGCTTTATAAGATGCCCCAGGGCATTGTTATATGTTTACCACACCAATACATCATTTTCGAATAGCACGAGTATGTTTTACTATATGAAGGAGTCTAGTATTAGAAAATATTCAAGAACTGGTGTGTTTAGGTATTTAGCACACGGTGGTTTTTATTTTCCAAAATAAAAAAATTCTACGATCCACCATGTTATATGCAGCTCTGGTGCATGTATGGATAATAAAGCATCTGTGGCCTTGAATAATTTAGATGCACCGTCAAAGAAACATCTAATAAAACATTCACCCACCCACCTCTACCACAAATGGATTTTTGGGCTATTTTTATAGGGGTCTCCACAAAAACCTCCGCTAGAAGATCTTTACCTTGTAATGTCCAAAAGTATTCCTACAAAAAATTCCTTAGAATATACTTTGGCATCTACCATTAAAAACATGCCCACCAGACATAGTTCCACTGCACAAAGTTCTTCTTGGCCATTCATGGCTTGACCTCCATCTCCCGTTTGAATGACATTAGCATGGTTTAATTAAATTCCATGCCATTAGACTTTACAACATCCTGTTGAAGTCTAGAACTGCACTGACTCAACACTAGATGAGTTGCCTAGTCAGAAAACCGATTAGCTTCTTTTCCATTGTTGGAAGTCCTGACTGGAATTTTGGATTCAATTATCCTTCATGAGGTGATGCTCCACCAAATGCAGACTTGATTTGAGAAGACAATTTTTTTTGTGTTGTTTCTTATTTTTTTTTCTTTTTGAAAATATGAAGAGAACACAATGCATGACCTTAATTTCAATGCAATTCTTACTCTAAGCTACTGGTGTATGTATAAACCTAGAGTCAAACTTATGTTCATGAAAACAAAAGATGAATAGTAAATTTGAAATTTGAAGATTAATCAGAAAACTTTTATTGAAAGCACGACTACAAATACAAGATTTATAGTTTTTCCAAGAACAACCAAATGAATTAATCGAACGATATATATGTGAAAATAATGATCATTTGCGAGATATCAATCTACAAAAGGGATGTCTTTAATTTTCACTGCAAGTTAGTAAAAAAGAATCCTTTAAATGATTTGAAACAAACTTAATACAACCTGGAGCATCCACACACATATAACTAACAACATGTAAGTATGAATAAGGAAGATGAACAAAATGACTAATAGAATTAAATATATTAGTATAACATACCACCATAAATAAAAAATAAAAAAAGAAACAACTTATTCAATATATAACTAACAACATGTAAGTATGAATAAGGAAGATGAACCAAATAACTAATAGATTTAAATCTATTAGTATAACGTCCATTGAAATGAACTTAAAAGTACCACCATAAAGATAAAAATAAATAAAAAACAACAACTTATTCAATATAGCGCAAAAAAACATTAGATGACTAAATGTTTATACAAAAGAATGAATAACAAGTTGATTTGCAAAAGTTTCCCTTTTTATTAAATATAAGATATAACATGTTATATAAAAAGAGAAAATAATTTTGCAATTTATATATTATATATAATATATAAATAAATGTTATAACAAGACATATATCAAAAGGATCGCACAATATGTATATCAAAGACTAATAAATAGAACACAAATTTCAACCAAAATTTAACACATATTATGGTATCAATAAAAAATACTTGGATTATATATGTACATGAAATATATCAGGTAGCCAAAGGTTTAAACAAGTCATAATGTTTGTAAAATGACCAGGTCAACTAAATGATTAGTTTGACCTTCATAAAAGAAATAAGCTAGAAAAAAATAAGTCGTTAAAATATTTACAGATCAGAGAATGGTTTGCATACAGTAAAACAAATCTGACCTCCAACACAGGAAAACAATGAATATTAAAACCA
This sequence comes from Pinus tabuliformis, assembly GCA_031772625.1. NCBI lineage: Eukaryota > Viridiplantae > Streptophyta > Pinopsida > Pinales > Pinaceae > Pinus > Pinus tabuliformis. Next base: position 1,498,326,800 of record CM062819.1, on the reverse strand, counting down.
ACACTAGGCTTATGCTATGAAGCAATTGGTCCACGTAGGAGAATAATCGAAATGAAAAAAATATGTCTAGGAGAATATGCCCAACGATTTCAGATCTCTAAACCACCCCGCAATTTAGGATCGTCTGACTCTATCTAACTGCACCTACTTCACCAAACACTTTCCCAACTTCAAAAAAGATGTCGCTCCAACAAGCAATCAATTTTAAACCAAAACACAGTTTCCATTCAAAGTGGAAATGGCATATTGTAACTGCTCCTCATTTACGAATCAACTTGGTGCCTTCTATTGATACGAACATCCGCCAGATTCTATACCCTCTCCATTTTGGCATGCAACTCGGCGTATATTTTTGGAACAACAACCTTTGAACAACCTCTAGGAATTGTGGATTCATCTGTACCTTCTTCCTTTATCATCCTACAAAGACAATCAAAATGGAGATTAACAAAGAAAGATATAACTATGGCAATTTTGTTGGAAAGTTGGAGGAGACAAAGCATGAATTCACACAAAACACAAGTTGTTGCTCTTCTATTGATCACACACAACATGATGATTACAATGAACCCAGTGAAGGGTATTTAAACCTTTTCAACTAGACACTCGCCTAAAATATCTTGACATGCAACTACATGCAATCACACACTCAAAGTCGTGTATCACTTAACTCGACTTGACCCAACACTCAAAAACTCAACCACTCAATCACTTATTTATCTGACTCTCTATGTTTAGCCAACTCCTCATGCAAGAGTAATTATCTTATTTTAACACCACCCCTTAATTACAACTGCTAAACAAAAACATGACTCATGACAACTCAGACATGCCTATTGGTCTATGTCTCAGCTAGGTTTACAACACCCAAGTTTCTTCTATGAAACTCAAACACATCTTGTGCTAATGACTTAGTAAATATATTAGCCAATTGGTCACTAGATTTACAAGGCTTCAAGTGAACTTCTCCATTGCTCACAATTTCTCTAATAAAGTGAGATCTAGTATCAATATGCTTGCTCTTCTGATGAAACACACTATTCTTCGATAGTGCAATCGTTGAGGACTTGTCACAATATATTGTTGTTGATCCTTTTTGTTATTGCCATCAAATACTCTTCTTAACCACACTGCTTGACATGCTTCTGATGTTGCTGCTACATATTCTGCTTCTGCTGAGGAAAGTGTCATAATGGGTTGCTTCTTATATGCCCATGAAATCATGCCTGAACCAAGATGGAACACAAAACCAGAAGTGCTCTTCCTATCATCCAAGCTGCCTACAAAATCACTATCTGTGTATCCAATAAAATCTTTATTTTCTGTGCTTGCATACATTATGCCATAATCTCTAGTTCCTGGTATGTATCTTAGAATTCTTTTTCCTACACTCCAATGTGTGTCTTTTGGAGTCTCCATAAATATGGAAATCAAATTCACTCCTTGCATGGTATCCAGTCTTGTAGTTGTGAGATACATGAGGCTGCCAACCAATCTTTTGAATAGAGTTGGATTGACATATGATCCTTCATCATCATTGCTTAACTTTCTATCTGTTGCAACTGGTGTAGGGACAGGTTTTCAATTTTCCATCCTGAATCTTTTCAACAAATCTTTGGCATATTTGTTCTGACAAATAAAAATTCTTTTTCAGATTTCTCAACTTCTATGCTTAGAAAATATTTCATGAGACCAAGATCTGTCATCTCAGATTCTTTCATCATGGCTGCTTCAAATTCATCTATCTCAAAATCACCTGTAAAAATCATGTCATCAACATATAAGCAAACAATCAAAATCTTTCCATGCTCATTTACCTTCATGTATAAGGTAGGCTCAATGTTGCTTCTGCAAAATCCATTCTTCATCATGTAGCAGTTGATTCTGCTATACCAAGCTCTAGGTGCTTTCTTTAGTCCATAGAGTGCTTTCTTCAACCTATAAACTTTCTCTTCATTACTCTCAACTTCATATCCCAGAGGTTGCTGCACATAAATTTCTTCTTCTAGAATTCCATTCAAGAAGGCTGATTTCACATCCATCTAATATACTTTCCACTTGTTCCGAGCTATTGTGGGTAGAACTGCTCCTACAGTATCCAATCTGGCTACTGGAGTAAACATTTCTCCAAAGTCTATTCCCAAATGCTGTGAGAATCCTTTTGCTACAAGTCCAGCTTTAAATCTGTCAATTTCACCTTTTTCATTCAACTTTATCTTGTACACCCACTTCACACCAATGAGAATTTTGTCCTTTGGAAAATCAACTGAATCCCATCTATCGTTCTTTTCATTAGGTTAAATTTCTTCATCCATGGCTTGCACCCAATTTTCATCTTTGATTGCTTCTTCAAACGAGGATGGTTGGAATGACAACAATGCAAAATTTGAACTAACATCCAAATGATCATAAATATCTTTCAAACTTCTCATGTTTCTCTTACCATTGCTTGACTCATCACCTGACTGATTGTTGGGGGAATCTCGATCTATTGATCTGCTTGAAGATTCATGCTTCTCTGAAAATCTTGGAGTCCTTGTTGGTGTGGCTCTATTTGGTGTCTTCACCTATGATTCTTGCTGCTCCTTTTTTGCTACATCATCTTCTTCCATCAGTGGCACTTGTGCATCAACTGTTTTGTCTACAGTTCCATTCCATGACTCTTGTTCCTTGAACACAACATCTCTGCTAATTATGGTCTTCTTTGTGATAGGGTTATACAATTTGTAAGCTTTTGATTGCTCACTATAACCAGTGAATATGCATTTTTCACTTTTATCATCCAATTTGCCTCTTCATTCCTTAGGCACATCTGCATAAGCTACACATCCAAATACTCTAAGATGAGATATGCTGCAATACATACCTTACCATGCTTGTTCTGGTACTTTGTTCATTACATTCTTTGTAGGAGTTCGGCTGATCACATAAATAACACATGCAACTGCTTCTACCCAATACTCATTAGACAATTTTATGCCTTTCAACATGCTTCTTACGATGTTCATAATTGTCTTACTCTTTCTCTCTTCTACACCATTCTTCTGTGGTGTGTACCTGGTTGTAAACTGTCTTTTGATCCCATGTTGTTTGCAGTAATCATCGAATGCCTTTGAGTCATATTCTCCACCACAATCTGACCTCAATACCTTGATCTCTCAATCACTTTGGTTCTCTACTAAGGCTTTGAATTCTTTGAACTTTGGAAAAGTTTTAGACTTTTGCTTCAAGAAGTAAACCCAAGTCTTTTTGTTGTAGTGATCAATGAAAGTGAGGATGTAACAACTTCCACCAATTGAATGTGTCCTCATAGGTCCATACAAGTCTATATGCACTAGCTCAAGAGGTTGCTTTTCTCTTTATGCAACTCCCTTTGGAATAACTTCACAGTGTTGCTTTTCCAAGATGAAACACTCACAAGTACTATCGAGTTCTTTGATGGGAAGTAATGCTCTGACCATTTGTTTCTGCTGCAACAATCTTAAACTAGAAAAGTGCAAGTGTCCAAATCAAAGGTGCCATAACCAATAATCATCAAAACATGCAACTCTAAAAGAACTCATCTGACCACTGTAACTAAAAATTAGAGGGAAGAGTTTGTTCCTCGTCATCTACACCTTTTCTATAAGCTGCTTGCTTGGCGGCTTGTCATATATAACACATTCTTGACCTTGAAAGATAACTCTATATCCTTTCTATGTCAATTGACCAACACTTAAAAAGTTATGTTTGAGACTAGGAACATAATATACCTCTGAGATTGTCTTTGACTCCCCTTGCTTGGTTAGAATGTTGACCACTCCTTAACCATATACTTCCACAGTCTTTTTAGTCCCCAACTTTACCTCTCTTTTCATATATTGATCAAAATTTGCAACCAAATCCTTGTTACCTGTCATGTGGTTACTGCAACCACTATCTAATAGCCACACACTAGCAGAAGGTTCATGCATGGTATGCAAAGCTAGGAACATGGAGTTAATACTCTCTGTAGTGACATTAGCTCTCTGGTTCCCTTGATCAGCTATCTCTTCCTGCAATCACGAGCATAGTGACAAAATTTATTGCAATAATAGCATCTCACCTTTGATTTGTCAACTCTTTGATTATTATTGAAGCTTCTATAGTTGTTTCCATTTTCATGTTGATGCTGCCTCGACCTATGTCTCTTGAAATAAAAACCTGACTTTTGAAAGCGGTCTCTAAAGTGGAATCCTTATTTCTATTTATCCTTGCCTCATGTGATAGAAGTGATCCCATTAGCTCATCAACTATCAATGATACCAAAGCCTTGGCTTCTTCTATGGCTGCTACCACAACATCAAATTTGGTAGACAAAGATCTGAGGATCTTTTCAACCACTGTTTGATCTTTAATTTCTTCACAATGAATCTTTAACCGATTGACGACAGATATGACCCGATTCATGAAATAATCGATGTCCTCTATCTCCTTCATCTACAAACTTTCAAAATCTCTCCTAGTATTCTGCAACTTAACAATATTGACTTTGGCCATACCTGTATAGTTTGTCGCCAAAGTATCCCATGCTACCTTTGCTGAAGACGTGATCATAATCTTCTGGAACACTACTCGGTCCACTCCCTGCTGGATAAGCTGCAACGCTTGTGCATTCTTCTTCTTGTCTTTCTTCCATTATTCCCTCTCTGTATTATTAAGAGCTTGTTCTTCTTCTTCATTCTTAGGTTCTGAAAACCCAAACTGGACATAATCCCAAACATCATGTGCCTACAACATGGTTACCATCTTAATGGCCCACACATCATAATCTTTCCTTGTAAACGGTGAGAATTGGGGCTAGAAATTTGAGAAAGCCATCTTTCTCCAAAAATTTCTCTTTAGAAAACCCTATTTTTATCTTTTTGTAAGCTTTGTAAAATTCTTTTTCAAAAAAAATACCCTTTTCAATAAAAACCCTAAGTTTTTTTATTTAAAAAAAAAACTTAAAAAAACCTTTTATTATATAAAATATTTTATATAAAAATTATTTATATATATAAAATCTTTCAATAAAAAAAAAATACGCTTTTTAAATGCTCTTTGAAAAAACACTTTCAAAACACAAATTTGAAAGAGTGAGTATACAGTCCCACTTGCTTGTGACGAAGCAGTTCAAACATACACATACCCACTTTCAAACACGAAAACTGTTGACTTCGACTTTCGGCAAACATGATTTACGGCGACAGTGCTCTATATGTTTTTCGTGGGCTCTTCACAATAATAGGACTGCCACTATTATGCCGTAGATTGGTGATCAGTCACGGCTCCCTTAACCAAAAAATAAACTGATTTTGCAGACTACAGCTGTAATCTGTATTTTTTGAGTCGTGAATCCTTGCTCTGATACCAATTTGTTGGAAAGGTGGAGGAGACAAAGCATGAATTCAAACAAACCATGAGTTGTTGCTCTTCTATTGATCACACAAAACATGATGATTACAATGAACCCGGTGAAGGGTATTTAAACCTTTACGACTAGACACTCACCTAAAATATCTTGACATGCAACTACATGCAATCACACACTCAAAGTCATCTACCACTTAACTCGACTTGACTTAACACTCAAACACTCAGCCACTCAATCAATTAACTCACTCTCTATGTTTAGCCAACTCCTTGTGCAAGAGTAATGATCTTATTTTAACAAATTTTAACATTAAAATCATTTTAACAAAAATGAATACAAAAGGAATGTTCTAATGCCAAGACAACTAATTAAGAGTGTGGAATAACAGAAGTTGTTGGTGACAACGGTGGACAACGTGCAATTTTTTTTGTGTTTTTCTTTTAAAACCAATATCGTAATTCCATATGTGGTTTGAAAATATATTGGACGCATTAATTGAAAAGATGTTTAAAATGTTTAAATGAGTGTTGAATAAAAGAAAATTTTGAAATCCCCATAAAAGTTTGTGAAATTATTCATTTCATTTAAAATAATAATAATATAAAACAATATTATTATTATAATAAAGCAATAATATTTTTTTTATTTATAATAATAATAATAATAATATTTTATGAAAGCATAAAAAAAACAGTAATACGTGAAATAACAAAACAAAACAAACAACAATAAAAAAAAGGCAAAGGATAAACATATATATAATAGAATTTATTAACAATATCATTTATAAACAAAAACTTTAGTTGCAACAAAACACATAATGGGTTGAAACAAAGAGAAAGAAACAATAGTTACATAAAATGATTTCATTCTTTTTATATTTTTTTGGAAGAATGTCATTCTCGTTTATAAAATGATTGATTCATTTTCCTTGGTGCACGTGAAGTTGAGCCAAACTAACCTAAGATCCCCAGGAAAAATATTGTAAAGCAATAAAACAAACAAAATTTTGAACTAAAGTGAAATGAAAAAAGAAAAGGGTCTCCATTTATTGTTTTAACACCAAGCCAAAATAAGACCTATTGCAACTACAAGACATCCCTGGAGTGGTTCATTGGAAAGTTGTTCTATTATGCCGTGGGTGGCTTGAGGTTGAACCTTGTGGGCTCCCACTTCGGCATTTGGTTATTACAAGTTTGTTTTAAAATTGAATATATGAACCCTATATTTACATATATGGTGCCAATGTTAGACCCGTCAATGTGTTCATCCAAGTAGGTATTGTTGGAACTAATTACGCCCACCTGACAGATTAATCACTGAACATCGCCTCACCGCCATGACCCTTCCAACCTGAAGAGGCAATTAACCGACTTAGTTTTTGTATAAATTGAGATGAAGCAGAGTCTGTATGCAGAGTCATGGTTGTAACACAATAGTAGCTGCAAAGTATTCTAGTGAGTGTTGTAAGGCAGTTGTAGTTGCATACTGTTGTATTATTAAATGAGTAGTTTTTTTGTTGGTAGCAGAAGCTATGTGTGATTTATGTACGCTATGTTGACTCTAATGAGTCCTTCAGTTTGTATCAGAGTGTTGAGCGTTGCACTTTCAATTGGTATTAGAGCCACGGTTGTGAGGGCTCGACGCCGTAGTAGTTGAGGTCTAGGAGCCAGTGGGAGAAAATTCAAAAATTCTACACGTACATGTGGTGGAACTTGGTAGCCTGATCTTGGTAACATGTTGTGATATGAATATACTTGAAGGGTATAATACTTTGTTTTATTAGGTGAATCTATTGGAGACTATGTATGCCCTGAAGCTTATATGTAGTCATGTTTTACTCGAGTCCGAACTATTAGATGGATATAAAGAATTGGTTGCAGAGTTTTTAAACTTGCTGATTGGATAACTGAATTGTCTAGGGTCGTGTGAGTTGATTAGAAGCCTGGAGATGCATGTTGGCAAGTAATATATTTTTTAATGAATTATATTTCATCATTTTTTTCTTAGAGCAGATGGTAGTTTTGTTGTTGATGTTGAATGAATATTGTGTAGAGGTAATCCACGACCAGCAAACGGGTGTTCAACTCACTCTTTTTTTTGGAGGAAAGAATCCACTTGCTTAAGGCTCTTTTCCATCATTCCCCACTCCCATATGCCAAGAGAGCTACAAATTTGTACATGCACTTGGGGCTGTGGCTGTAGCAAGTATTACCCACGTAATATTATTTGAAGTTGTTAAAGTGTATGGCTAATAAGAGTGGAAATTTGTTTCAACTGTTGGGTACATGAATGAGCCACCAGCCTGCAGAACCACCCCAAGAAGGTATCATGGAAAGAAGAACTGCAACCACAGTAGTAATTAGGATCCAGTGAAGTTTGAAGTAGCTGGTTTGGTGAAAGGAGGACTGGTTAAGTGCTGAGTGCAATTTGCATGAAGCTGAGGCTCTAATTTTTGGAGAACGTGTTGTGTGATTTTTGGAAATCATCGCATAACTGACTGTGCTCTGCAACGTTTCAAAAGTAAATTGTGTGTAGCGTGGCCCTGTGTGAGGCTCACGTATAATTGCCTTGTGTGAGGAGGACTGCTCCAAATCTTAATAGAATCCAATGGTAAAGTGGAAATTGATCTGCTATGTTTTGCCCATTTAATTTATTTGCTATCCATTGTTGTTATCAAAGTTGTCATATACAGAGAATAATAGTTGTGTTCAGAATATTTATATTCTCCATCGACCTCATATTCTTCAAGATATTATTGTCCCTCACCTTGCAACTAGCACCGCTAGAAGAAGAAGGAAAAGCGTAAATGGAATTCGATGAATATGTAATTCTGCACTAGATTGCAAAGCAATTCACCATATTGAGATTTCGTGGCTTGAATCAGAAAGAAAGTATAGAAATAAACCGAGTCTCCATAAAGACGAGTGCAGTGCGAGGAGAATGATTGTGGGATCGAGTCAGCTTAGTGGGAGCGTATTCGGGCAAGTCAACCACTGCATGATTTGAGCCTCCACAAGGTAATCATTTCCTATGGTTAATTATCTATGTGGGTGCCGAGTAATATTTTCGTATTCCTATAGGAATTGGAGGTAGGATCAGTTATGTGAAGTGAAGTTCCAGCCAAAATGAGAGGGAAAGGGTTGTAGTCTGAGATGTCGATTGATTGGAGTGATGCTGTCATAGAGATCTATTAGGGGAGAACTCTCTACCTATACAATTATTCCAAAATCATAGTGAAAGTTGATCATTGTGTTGAAGATAGTAGATCTTCTCAAAATATTGAGAAGCCTTTGTCACGTTCTCACAGAAGTGGGACTCCGAGTGAAAAACCGTGTGTGTTTGTATTTATGTATCTATAAGGAGTTGAATACAAATAGTAGAAGATTATATTCTTTCAAAGGGTCATAGCAAGATTGTATCATTTCAAAGGGTCGTAGCCCTAGAGACAGCAAGTTGAAGCGATAAGATAGAGGAAAGACATCAATCATGGGTCGTAAATCACAACTGAAGAAGTTGAAGAAAATGAATCGAAAACAAAAGGAAAAGATTGTTGCCATGTTTAGAGAAATTTAGGCTGGAGCCAAGGAATTAAGAAGTGTAGCGGAAGACAAAGAAGAAATTGAGGGTGATTGGTGTAGCTTTAATCGGTTGCCACCACCTACATTTACTGGTAAATACTTTGATTTGTGGGTTATTAGAATGCTAACTTTTCTTCGAGCTAAAGACTTAGTTGAACATTGGTCTAATAGGCCATATGATGAAGTATGTGATGATTTAGCATTAAATTTTATAAAACAAGGATTGGATGAGAATTTTTTGTGGAAGGTAGCAGAAGCTAAAACTTCTAATGAAGCATGGAAGATCCTTGAAGGAGAATTTGGTGCAAGGGGGAGTAATCAAGTCGAAGACAGTAGTGTTGTTCAGCCTGTTGTAGTAGTGCTTGAAGATGAGAATGGAGATGGATATGTAGGAGTGAATCTATAGAGAGATGAAGGATTTTGTGAATCTCACTTGAAAGTGGATCACAATGTTGATGGTGTGTTACCAATAGACGTTGATTTTGTCATAGATAATGCTCCCAATGGAGAAGCATCTAGTTTAGTGGATCCAACAATTGAAATTGTTGATGTTAAATTTGATGAAGAACAATTAGCTCGTGATGAGTGGTTGCAGATAATGCAAAATAAACATCTTATTGATACACTATTATTTGGCGAGCGAATCCCACTTGCATCGGAAAGCCAAGTGAAAGAGATGAAGAGAGAGACAAAGATAGAGACAAAAATAGAGTCAAAAACAAAGAAGGTAGCCCACAAAGAGAAAACAAAGACAGAGGAAAAGCCAGAGAAAGAATAGAACCAAAATGGTTCTGCAAATATTTTTAATTCTAACATTGATTTCCAGTGTGCAGGTACACAGAATGATTATGAAGAAGAATTAAAGTTTCTTGAAGCATGGCCTGAAAAACCATGTATTGATGATGCCTTTATAGAAGTTAAAACTATGAATATTGAAGACAGTATGGATGATATTGAAAATGAAAATGAAATATTCATGTATTGGAGCCCTGAAGAGATTAAATTCTATTATGAACTTATGTTGCAGCAAAATGATAATGAAAAGATTGATGATGAAGAACAAACTATAGAAGATGACATGTGGCAATAGTCCACATATGAACAAATTTTTGAAGAAGTAAAGGACGTCCATGGACACCCTGAAATGATTTTCTATGTTTTGGAAGAGATGCAACAACAAATTAATAAACTAAAATTTGGAACCTACACCAAAAATACAAAGATACAACATTTCATAGGATATAGGATCTAGAAGAAAAGGAAAAAGAAATCGAGCAAAAGTATTGATGTCAAAGTTTTTGAATCATTGTAAGCCTCGTTGAGACTTAGACCCGCATTCATGTTTAAGTTATGTTGAGTCAAGGTTAAGTTGTCGATTGTAATTAAGGGGGAGTTTTGGAAATAATTGCGCCCACCTGACAGATTAATAACCGAACACCGCATCACTGCCATGACATGTCCTGCATCGAAGAGGCATCGCCGCCATTATCTGTTCAACGTTCGAAGAGCCATAAACGCGATACTCACTGCCATGACCCCTCGAACCTAAAGAGGCAATTAATCGACTTAGTTTTTATATAAATTGAGATGAAGCATGATCTTTATGTAGAGAGTTGGCTTATTAGGGGCCTGACCCAGGTTCAAAGTTAAGTTAGCCAAACAAATCCTGGTACTACTGACCATTTCGGCAACAGTCTGCGGAGCGTGGACTGAGGTCTCACCCGAAGTAGTATGGGAGGGTGCTAGAACTAGGTTTCCGCACCTTGGAGATGTCTGATGAGTTCAAGTGGTCCACAGTTTGACCCTGCGCAATTTTCTGGACCTCGCAGCCTAATATACTGTCTTCGTGTAGCCCTACTCGGGGCCCAAACGCTACGCTTATGCGCTATTACCCAAGACCCTACTAGTATTCCATTGTTAATTGATTATTTTAGCCTACTTGCATGTTTTAAGTTATACTTAACAACATAAACCATTCATACAGGTGCACGCAGTAAATAAACAATATATTTGCGAATTATATCAAACATGCATTAACCCAAGAATAGATACACAAAATGATAAAAAAAATTCTCTTTATTAATTCCTTCCTCGGTTACAGACTCGACTCCGCCTTGCGCACTCATCTGCAGGGGTCCACGCACTCAGCTGCGGACTACTAGGCCTCTTCACACTCAGCTATAGAGCCTTCTCCTCCTCTACGACCCAAAGACACACTCCACTCCCTTAGACTCTCTTCCTATTTCTCCACTTTTCCTATATCTCTTTACACTTAGAGCCTCGGCCTATTTATACAATCCCATGGTCCGCAGACCATGGGTAGGTCTATCTAGCTGACGTTATATTACAAAACTAGGGCAGACAACCCTGTGACTCTTTCATACATTTCGCGCTCTGTGCCTGTAATTCACGAAGCTTTACAACAAGATTGGGTCAAACCTTGGGCTTTGAGCCTGAAAACATTCCTTGGGGGTGATTCCATTCCCAACAGACCCCTAACACAAACATCGTGACTCGCCCTCGAGTCACTCTGTTGGTGCGTCGATCTTTGAATGAAGTCCCTCCAACTGTTCTTGAACTGCATGGAGGACAGCAGCACACTGAGCTGCTACTTGTTGGATCTGCTGCATGCATTGTTCTGAGACTCTATGTCTGGAGTGCTTCTCTGCATCAATGTGTGCATTCCCCTATATGTTCGTGAGCTTGCCTTTGATGTCTGCCGTGATGGTGAAGGCCTCGTCGATCCAAGGCTGGAAGTGTGCTTTGAGAACTGCCTCCTTATGTCGTGTCATGTCGACCTGCTCCTTTAGCACTTTATCCTGCTGCATCCCTGCAAGCCGTTGGGTGAGGACCACTATCTGCACAGTTCCTCAGACACTGTCATACTGTTGTTGGAGTTTTCGCGATTCTGTCTCTAAGCGCTGGATGTTGGGGTCTTCCTGCAGAGTTGTGAGGACCTCAAGTGACTCTTCTAACATGCTGGTGCATTCTCACACTGCACCTCCGATTTCCTCCAATCTTGATGTGATAGCGCTAGCGCTCTGTTCTCTAACTTCCACGGGAGTGGATGGCTGCACCTTTAACCGCGGATCGGTGATCTGAAGATTCAGCTCTAGCTGAACACTTGTCGTTTCCTCTTTCACCTCGTGGACTCCTACTGCTAACCTATGGATCTACACCTCCCCTGGTGGATCTGCTGCGATGGCCAGCTCCGAGATGCTTCCGCAAGCGTCGCCTATCACCTACACCAACTGTTGATTTTGTAACACCAATTTGTCATGTTGCAAACTGAGTTGTTCCATATTTATCTTCTACTCACTGAGGACTTGGGGCGCGCAGCTCTCCCTAGTGCGCAGCTCTGTCGTTATCCCATCCTGAAATAGATATAATATTTCACGTGGAAGGGTAGCTAGATTAACACCGAGACCTTTCATCTTGCTAACCGAAAAATTGTCTGCCTCATTTGATGTCACTAGAGCCCCTTCCGACAACACTATCATGTTCGCCATCCACGCATGCAACATCTACTCTGCTGTCGTGGATCCTACTACGAGGTTGGTTGAAAGGATACCAACTTGAGGGGGGCGTGCCTGTAACTCCTGCAACTACGCTCTGAGGTCCCCCAACATAGTCTGGTGCTTCTGCATGAAATCCTGAAGAGCCTCATTTCTGACATTGTGCACCGTCTCGTCGATGTCATGAAGATCACCCTCGGTTAGGGTGATCGAGTCAATGGACAATTTCAAGGCCTTGACCTTCTTCCCTGATCCTGCTTGCTCTGCCGGGTGTTGGTGCTTCAAATGTGTGGATGCGGTCCGTGGGTCTGCACCTCCTTCTTCTGTTTCCGCTTCCCTTGCTACCTACCCTTGCGAAGGCATTGCTTGGCCTTTGCCCTCCTTCGCGGGTGCTTCCTGTGATGATGTTGCTGCTGCGGCCTTTTCCTGCTTGGCTGCTTTCTTTGCTGCTTCTCGCACTGCTTGCACCTCAGCTGCTACTGTTTCCTTCCGCCTTTTTTCGACCAACTATGTGATGTTCAACTTGGCATCGTCTTTCTTCTTTTGCGCTGCTAACCTCTCGAGTTCTGCAATGTTTGGGGCATGCCATTCTAGAGGCCATGCCTCCAAGACATTGAAAATGGTGTCGTCAGTGGCTAAAAAGGGTAGCTTTGTCCACTACTTTGTGGGATCCTTGTGCACCTTGATATAGACGTGATACATGTCTGCTTTAAATTCTGCAAAACTCTATAGACTGTTGTAAACTGTGGGCGACAACCGCGGCTTACGGTTGATCCACATTCAGATGCTCATCTCAATGAGTACCCAGAACACCTTGTTGTCGTGTATCCTTGTAGCATCCTTGATGGCCCAGAGCGAAGTGTACTTTGCGGCCTCCAGTAATTCTCTGTCAATTATGGGGAATTGACTGTCCTCCAGCAATTCCCCAGCTACGAGCACTATGGACAACAACATCCATCCATAGTGGAATGTCTTACCCTGCTCCTGGACTTCGCGACAATTCTCTAAGAATTCCACGCAGAGGAATTCAGACCAATTAAATTGGACCCCTCGACACACTGCTTAGCCAGTCCGACCACTGCCACCGGTACCTCGTCGGCACGACACTTTCGCATAACTTTGCCTATGAGGATTTGGGTAGCTACGTGGATTGCTTCGTCCTTGTTGCTGGAGATGGCATAGCCCCTCTTCTTCTTTTCCAGCTTGTACTTCATCTTCATGGCCTCTGGAGGGCCAAACACTACCCTTTCCTTTCGATATGGTCACAGGGTCCTTTCCTTGTATGGAAGCCAGGAAACGCGATCAATCAGGTCTGCCATAACGGGAATGGGCTCCTCCAGCCATAAATACCCATCATGCACTAGGCAGAGCAGCTGCCTGATGATGAAAATGGTTATTGGGGCGTGGTGGGAATGCGGCACCCATAGTACGTTTAGCAGCCCTGCCTTCTCCACACCGCGCAACCACATCGCAGCTCTAATGTTGTCACCACCCCCACAGTGTTCTGCGTCATGAGGTTTTCAGTCTCAAGGTGGGGGAACTTCTCGCGGTCATCGACATCCCAATCTTAAAATTTCATGGTCAGTACACTGCCCAAGTGCATGCTTTCAAACATAATTCCATTTGGGAGGAGCAGGGTCTCGAGCGAAGTCTTGGTCTCGTCCAAGCCCTTGGGCACTTTGGCCTTCCCTTTTCGCTGTGGGACATAGGTGGGCAATTTTGTTGCCGAGTGCGCAGGCTGAGTATCTACCTCCATGGCTTCATCTTCTTCTTCTGCGATGAGAAGCTCCTACAAATTTTCTTCTTCTTCGTCTGTTTCTATAGTGACATCTTTCCCCTTCTCTTCCATCGACCGTTTGCTACACAGTGGGTTCCGCGGGGACACGCGTACGGGAGCCATTGCTTGCTTATCCTTGTTGGGTCTTGGCATGCGCGGTGATTTTGGGATTACTGCCACAATCTTGGCACCTTATAGAATGTCCCCCATAGTTAGGGTCTACACGACCTCCCTGGCGGTCACCTCTTCGATCCCCATACCATCCTGAGTTGTTGTCATTATAGTTGTGCTACAATCTATCACTCGGGAATTTAGGGGCTCAATCAACACTCGACTCACAATACCTAGGGATTTTCTCAATCCTCAATTCGCAAATTACCAAGTGTTCTTTGTTGGGCAGCCCTTTGCATTTTAGAGCGCTTTTTGGATTCGAATTCAACTGTCCCCCCAATTCCGGTTTATTAATGCTTTCTTGGCGACCGATTTTCCCAAATCTTGCCCATAAATCATGTCTTAAATGCCAGTCACCCACTTCATTTGGCCTCAACTCGATCATCCCATCGTGAATAGTGACTTCAATGGTCACTTTCTGGCCAACCCGTGCGGCAGCGCAGTCCCCCTGTGCAGTCGCGGACCCTATGACTCTCTGCTTCTGTGCGCATCTCCAACATCACGTAGCTCCTTGGCAGAATAGTTTATAGTCCCACGCTCCCTTCCAGCCACCTGGAGCGCTAAGACTATCCTTCCCTTGGCTAGTCAGGTGGTCACACCACCCGTGTAGAGTTTCATCCTGTCCTCCATCATGGTTCTTGGAGAGTCCCCACCTTGTATTGTTACGGTCAGTATCACACACTTCACCATTTGCAACGCGCTACCCTGGTCACTATGCTCAGCAATATGTGGTCCAAGCCAAGGTATCAGACTGATCAATTCACGACAATAGGCCCTAACCCTGTCATCGTGATTGCACACCTCCTCCCTTATCATTCTGGTCTTTTTTCCGAGAAAATCTTTCGTTATTTCGTCCTCCATCTTCTTGACTTCCGCGTCCATCAAACCGCTTTTATTTCTTAACCATACCCTTTCTTTTTCAAGTCCGTGGAGTCTAAGGTTTCCCTGTTGATTTCTTCCTCAAGTCCCATGCATTATGTTCCTTGCAGCTGTGTGATCGCTCCTTTCCAGGCTTCGTGAGCCATCGTATCCACCGGGTGCTACTGTGTGCAGACTAGGCTTCACATGCTCCATAGGGATTGTAGCATCTGCTTCATATTTCAGCTTTGGAAGTGTCCGTGCAGTTAGGGTTTTGCGCATGGTCGTATAAGCCCATAGAACTGATGGTACGCACAGGTCCCAGTCAGTGCGTTTCACATGGTGAATCGCGTTCAGTACTTCGTATACTTTGTCAAAGGCTTCCGCATGGATAATCTTTGGCGCGCTTGGTCTTATCATACTTCCTGGTCGTCGCTCGCACCATTGTCTTGCCCGCTCCTATTTGTCGATCACGCTTCCTATCGCGAGGACGATGTGCGTTCATGCAGGTTGCACACCATATGCCTGTACCCATCTGGAAAGGTGGGCACATGTGTTGTTTCGTCCGTAATATCTAGCTTTCATCCGCATCTGAGGCTTTCCAAACCACATGAGAATCATCCTTCTACATTCACGACAGTCCTCAAAACTTCTTTGATGCGTACCCACCATCTTGCGGGCGTAGCGTGGAGTGACCATTTTAGAGCATCGAACCGCTGTTGTTCTGGAACTTCTTTTTCAAATTTGTTCAAGAAATCATCCACCTCGGACAACCCATCATACATAGGAAGATCTCTTACCTCTGTTGCCATGCAGTGCAGCGACCATGTCATCATGTTACAGTTGAGTGTGGTTACCTCGTGTAACCAGTTATGCCATTGTTCTATCTCCTCGTCCGAATCTGAGGTGCACGAACTTTCGCGCTCCCACGAAATCCTGCCATCCACTGTTGGATTCACCCAGTCACGCTCTGACGCGGTTATCTTGTACATATAGTCTATATTGTCATCGCTCTCGTAGTCGCGCACTGACTCTATGTAGTGCAATCCTTCTGCAGGGCCTAAAGGTACCACTACACGCAATGACTTTTTCTCAAAAATCATCTTGCACTTCTTTAGATTTATCACTTCAGTCATGTCAGTGGCCCAATCTATTCCTAATAGTGTGGGGTAGGGATTCTTGTCATAAATAATCTCTATCACCTCAAAATCTGCAAGCACGCTCACACCTTCGATATCCACTATTATTCCCTGCAATATTCCCATGGATAAGATCTTTTGCTGGTTCGCCATTCACAATTGAATAGGAGACCATTGCAACACAGGCCTACCCATGTGCTCCCATTTCTGCGTTGGCAGGATGTTCGCGTCCGACCCTAGATCCAAAATCACTTGATCCATTTCATATTACCTGATCTACGCGGTCAATCTAATCTCCCTTCCTGTTCGCATTGTGTCCTTCCTCAGCTTCCGGACTACGCGTGGTTCTCCTGGTCCAACACATCTAGTGATGAGTTCTTGCAGTCCCTTCACTGTTTTGTTGTCGTGCAACAACTTCTTGCATGTCTCAAAAAATGTAGTGAGCAATGACGGGTCTATTTCCGGTTCCAGTTTGTATTTACTACCTCAGTTGGAGGCATCCGTGAAGCTCTTCTTAGCTTCCATGAATGTCTCCTTAGTGCTCTCCAAATCAAATTCTGGTTCCTTTGTTGGAGCCTTGCAAACCGAAGCACTCTCTTCAGGCTGCTTGCCTTTGTCATCTCCTGCCGTGATACCACTTCGGAGCATGATATTTACATTCGGGTCTTGCTCACGCGGCTCCAACTTCATCATTTGCTAGTTCTGAGTCGGGTGGGGGTTGGAGTGCTCCTTTATCGCACAACCTCGCTATCAGTGTGGGACACTCCTCCGTCTCATGATCAAACTGGGTACACTATAAGCATGATGGTCTCGTCAGATTTGTACGATCATGGGCATAATGCCCTAGCCCTCCACAATTGTAATAAATAAGATTTCCACGACCACTTGCTGGTCCCATTCCACCTCGACCTCGTTCGCGGTCGTGAAATCCAATGCCCGCCATCCCTACATTTTGATCGAGGGCACGTGTTTCAGTCTGAACTCTGTAGGTAGGAGTTTGATCCATCATCAGTTCATAACTTCTATAAGTACGCTCATTGTGGCATACTAACCTACAGAAATTACAGAAAAATTGTTGGGAGTTATGCGTATACTTCTATAATAAATGGCAGTTATCTATAGCATGCTTCCCTCCTATCTGACAAATCATGCACCATAATGCAGGTGCCGCACTCGGTCCTACTTGTGCATCTAGTCTCAATGGCATTGCTCCTCATGCCGTCAGGTAGTTCGCGAATACTGGACAATGGTCCTTGTCATGTCCCTGGCCCTTGCACTTTACACACCATACCTCCTCGCGCAATTTTGGGCGAGCCGTCCTGTCTTGTTTCAACCTCTGCATCTTAAGGCACAAGCTTTTCAACTGCGCATGGATCTATTGGACTCCCAGGTTAGGATCTTGTATCCAGGTTTCATGCAGTCTCATTGCGATCTCCAAAGCCTTGACCTGAGTGGATAAATTCTGCTATGACAACGCGTTCCTTAGATGCGGCATTAGCGATGCTACAAACCATGTGCGGTGTTGCCCATGCGACAAGGTCATGTTGGCTTCACGAATCATACACTTCAGTCTCTGATCTAGCTCCCAGGGGGTCTCGCCTCAAAGCATCGTGATTTCCTTAAATCCAATAATCGACTGTGTCTCTGATTTTGGCCTGCTAAATTCCCTGTTTAGCGCAGCTTGGATAACCGTGATCCCTGTGTTTGCGTTTTCATTGGAATGCTTAATGTACCACGTCAGTGTGGGATCCTACAAAGCGTTGATCAGTGTTGCTTTCTTTATATTGTCATCCATGACTCCCTGTGCTTCCCACAGAGCCTTTACCACAAACCAAAACTGGTCCGGATCTTCTTTCCCTACTCCTTTGAACACTGGAAATTTTATCGTGCTCGCCATATTGAACTGTGGTGGTGGCGGAGGTGGTGTGGGTGAAGATGGTGAAACTGGTGGTGGTGTAGGTGGGGGTGGTATGCGCGGAATTCATTACTTTATCAGATTGATCGCACTTCTTGGTGAAACCTTCGCGAGCTCTTCCTCGCTTTCCCGCATAGGTGAAATCAAAGGGCTAGACTCAAGTTCTGTGCTGCCTTCGTTTCTGTAGATCCTCCCACTCCGTGTAGCCCCAAACATCAATTTATTCGCATAATCTGCTTTTCACACAGTAACATCTTAATCAAAGTGTTCAAAGATTTAACGTAGTTACCTCTTGGTCCTTTGAGAAAGCGTCGTTCCACCTCGCTATAGCTGACTGAAGTATCTACTGTGAACTCGGTGATTAACCCTCCTATAATTCGATCGAGCTAATAGGCCACAGCACACGCGATCTTATCTTTCGATGCTTCTAGTCTATGCACCAACTCTGGAGTCCACACAATAGGTTTATCGAGCCTACACCTTCCTTGACTATATGCTAGCTTCGCGATCCACTCATAGAATTCAGAGGGGAAGGACGCAAAGAAAACATCGTGGATTTCTACATATAAGTAGCAATCTAACCACTCTTCCTTTGATAACCGCGGATTCATGTTTCTCTGCGCCGCGAACTCGTAAATATTTCTATCCAACCACTCTTCAATTCCTTTCTTTATCGGATTCGAGTGATACGACATCAGATATCTCTTATGCAGATCTCGGTCCCGGCAACGGAACCATTTGTTGGCTTATTAGGGGTCTGACCCAAGTTCAGAGTTAAGTTAGCCAAACAAATCACGGTACTACTGGCCCTTTCGGCAACAATCCACGAAGCGTGGACTGAGGTCTCACCCGAAGTAGTATGGGAGGGTGCTAAAATGAGGTGTCTGCACCCTGGAGATGTCTAATGAGTTTAAATGGTCCATGGTTTGACCCTGCGCGGAGGTCGCTTCACGCAGTTTCCTGGACCTCGCGACCCAATATACTATCTTTGCATATCCCTCCTTAGGGCCTCAACACTGCGCTTCTACGTTATTATCCAAGACCTTACTGGTATTCCAATCCTAATTGATTATTTTAGCCTATTCGTGTGTTTTAAGTTATACTTAACAATATAAACCATTCATACAACTATGTGCAGTAAATAAACAGTATATTTGCGAATTATATCAAACATGCATTAACCCAAGAACATATACACAAAATGATAACAAACTTCTCTTTATTAATTCCTTCATCGGTTACAGAGTCGACTGTGCCCTACGCACTCAGCTGCAGGGGTCCGCGCACTCAGCTGCGGACTACTAAGCCTCTATGCATCAGCTACAGAGCCTTCTCCTCCTTTATGACCCAAAGACACACTTCACTCTCTTAGACTCTCTTCCTATTTCTCCACTTTTCCTATATCTCTTTACACTTAGAGCATCGTTCTATTTATACAATCCCATGACCCGTGGACCATGGGTAGATCTATCCAGCCAACATTACATTACAAAACTAGGGCGGACAACCCTATCACTCGATCATACATTTTGCGCTCCGCGCATGTAATTCGCGGAGCTTTACAACAAGATTGGATCAAAACTTGAGCTTTGAGCCCCAAAACATGCCTTGGGGGGATTCCATGCCCAACACGGAGTCACAATTGTAACACAATAGTAGCTAGAAAGCATTCTAATGACTGTTGTAAGGCAGTTGTAGGCGCATACTATTGTACTATTAAATGAGTAATTTTTTTGTTAGTAACAAAAACTGTGTGATTTTTATCTACGCTATGTTGACTCTGATAAGTCCTTCAATTTGAATCAGAGCGCTCAGCGCTGCCCCTCGAAGTATAGCTATCTAAATTTTGAGATTTTTAAACTCCAAAAACAAAAACATGAAAGGAATAAAACCCTCCAAGTCTTTATGACTAAAATAAAAAGAGACACTTGTAACAATTTATATATATATATATATATATATATATATATAAGTTTCCTACCCACAATATATGGTGTATGAACTTTAAGGAATTAGACTTGGACATGGTAATTTCCCGTCCCTGCACTATCATATTCCTTACAGTTTTCAGCGTACGATTTGAAACCAACTTGTAACGATGTGATGTAGAATACTGTTGTAATTGAAGTGGAGTGCATGAATCTAATTGTTTCACCATTACCTGAAATGATCGTCGGTGCGCTTTTCCTCTATGTTCAATATCGATTACGAATAATAAAAGAGTAAATGGTCGAAAAATAAAAGGCATAAATGAGGGCCTTCACTGTCCATCCACTGAATGGAAAAAGAACAGATAACCATCAACTGTTTCAAATTAAGTGGGAGCCATTATCTTTGAAAGCAACGACCTTTTAAATATTTTATAGTTTTTCCTAGAAATTTTTCTATGTACTCTCAAAATATGCAGTCTGAATGCTCCTTCAATTTACGGCGTTGGTCAGACACGTGAAGGGAATGCCACAGGTGGCAAACACAAATGTTTCTTAGTTACTTCATTGGTATTTCTGTGTTCATTATTAGAGGCAATAGAATGGACAGCAAATCCTGAAATTGACTTCGCAGGACAAACAGGATCCTCAAAAAAATTTTAAAATTTATTTTGTTTCAATTTTGATAGACAATATGATAAATTTAATCAAGGTTAACAGCTAGTTCAAATACTATAAAATTTCGTCATAATTTATGTTTTTGAATAAAATTATATGAAACTGTGAAGATTTTGGCCAATTACCGATTGGGATAATCCGAGTTTCAAAACTTATTATAAATTCATTATTTATATGTGAATGTAATATTTTTTATTTTAAAATTTAATTTATATTTTAAAATTTTAATAGTTATGATGATAAAAGTTTTCTTTACTAGTTTAAAAATTGAATTATGATCAATTTCTCAACTTTCTAAAAATTAAAAAATTTCAAACAATTTTAAAAATCTATTCTTATTAAAAACTAGATCTTTAAAAATTTAATGATGAACCTTTGCATCAGATGGAACCCTATGCCAGAACCTTCATTACCGACGTAATATCTATCTTTAATAACAAAAAGATCGTTTGCATTATAATGGCTTCAGGGTGTTAGTCGTCTTCCGCGTATTAGTCCTTCCTGTTATGCTTCAACTCCACCGTTAAACTTTTTCTGTTTTCGTTAATTCCGTCATAAAATCGAAATGTTAGCAATACTATGTGAATGCTATTGTAATATAATGTTGTTTTAGAAAATTATTGACAAGAATGTTATTTTTATGAATTTGACGGTTTCTAAGATTTATCAGTATATATGAGGAATTATGAAAAGTGGTAATTAATGACAAAATTTTGATTTGAAAATTATTCCCGAAAAATTATAGGCAAATTAAATTAGTAGATATAGGCTGAAGCTTTTTAAACTAATCTTTGTGGTTCATCAAAAATCAGATCATAGCTAGATCTTGACTCTCTATTTAACTATTTTTCATCTTGATGATAAACCACACTGATTGGTTCCAAATGAGTCCACTAAATCTATTAATCTGATTTCTTCAAAAATTGTTTTCAAATCAAAATATAGATCACAAAAGCCTGAATTTGAATATAACAAAACCTTATTTTCCAACCCTACTTCTTTATTATATTTACTTATTTAAACAATAAGTATAAACTATCTAAGAGCAGAAATTCATAGAACCATATGTTTTCAAGGAAATTCATAACTCAGCTTCTTCACCATCCTTAACTTGATTGTTGATTGCTATATCTTCCAGAAAATTCATATACTTGAAACATTCCATATAAATGAGAACCTCACCCTGATTCTGTAAAAATTGTTACTTATCGGGAAAGGCTTCCTTTTCGAATTCTTATTTTCTAATTCATTTCATTGGGTCAGTATATCAAACTATCTTTTTACATTGAATTAAAATATGCTCTGTCTCTTTATGTTAGAGCACGTCTTTGAAAATTAATTACCTGTCTTCCTTTTCAGATTTTTTTTTTTTAAATTCGTTTCGTCGGTTCTTCCATTAAATTACGATCTCGTACTAATATTATAATCTTTTCCCTCGTTCAATCTGCATTCTTCAGATTATAGAATGGGAAGTTCCTTTTCTGGACAAATGTGAAAGGGAATGTCTATTTCAAGAATGTTTTTTTAGCCTGTTTACTCCCTCAGGGTATCTGCAAAATGTTCTCGGCAATCCTTCAGACACTAAGGAAGTTTATAGTAATTTATAAGCCATGCTCAGACATAAGGTTTAGAGTCGGAGCTTGGTGGTGCATTGTAGAGGTATATTGCTGCTGTCTAGTTTGTCATGAATCCCCTTCTTGGTAGCGTATTCAGAGAAGTCTCGGTGTTGGAGTCATTGTAGACCACCCTGTCCAGAACCAGCAGCTCTCACCCTTACCGGAAACTTTTTCGGGAACATAAAATTTTTTCACGTGACCGGATCCCTCTTCCATTTTGTGAACTAAATTTCAAAATTTCATTGGGATCCGGATAGTGTCCTTTAAATGACCTGTCTTGTATGTTGAGGTTTATAAATTTTTAGGATCATCCCTTTTAGGTCAATTTTCCGGAGTGGTGTCGTCATCTTCAGTAATGATATCTGGCCAAATAGTAGCTTTTCTGGGTTCGAGTCTGCCTTGAATTCTGGGGTTTTCTTCCCATTGTCATCTTGGCGCATTCTCGACTCTTCTAACCGCATGTCCTTGTGTCAAACCGGTTCCATCCTCACATATCTCCCCTCATCCGACATTTATATAATCCAAGTATCTCTTTTAGAGGTTATTTAGAGGCTGTTTAATTCTTGTACTAAACTGGACTTGGAAATCTAATCTTGATAAGTGCCCCGGCTGTTAATCCAAGGAGATAGATTTTTTAGAGGCGCATGGACGGTGGGTCCGATGCTTCAGCCACGGAGGCTTTGATTCGGGCCACTCTAATGGCTGAGAGGGCTTGGGAGAACGCCACGCTATCCAAGGGGTGGCAATCAACCCTCGATGACGTGGTCGTTAAACCGTCTTTGCATGGTGATGACAGGGAGAGGGAAAGGCGGTCTTCCCGGAGGAAAGACAACTCTAAACTGGAGGAAAAGGTTATACATGAGCATTCGAACCGCTATAATAAATCCCGGAACCCTGTCAAAACCTCTGCTCCGCCCTCTGCTATCAAGCTGGACAGTATTCATCTGACTGAAAGAATTGAAAGTCTATAGAATCTTGCATTGGTTGGTAGGTGGCATTTTCCGGAAATGAACGATGCAGAGATGAGGAAATGGTTAGCAGTCCATTGGAAACCAGTGATCGGATACACTCCCATTATCTCTAACCTCATGAAGGAGTGGTATTGCTTTCACTTCTTGAATGCCGCTGATGTCGAAGCTATCCTCAAGGGTCCTTGGGTTTTTAGAAGGAGTTTTCTCGCTCTTTATAGGTGGTATATTGGGTATGATCCATTGAAAAACACTCCCTCTAATAACCTGATCTGGGCAAAACTCCCAAATCTTCCCCTGGAGATGTGGTCCAAGTAGACACTCGAGGAGATAGGCAACTCAATTGGCGGATTTTTCTACGTAGATCCATGGTGTTTGGGAGAGAAAGATAAGAGAATAGCATGGATTTTCATAGAGAAGGCCTATAGGGGGGATATGGAGACCACATTGAGATAGTATGGAGAGATTTGAAAATCAGCCAAAGACTGGATTTTTGGGGCATCCCATTCAGATGCGCCGCATGCCACAAAACAGGCCACCTCATAAAAAATTGTCCTCGGCATCTGGCTCCAAAAAGCAGGGTTTTTCATTGAAAGGCAAGGACAAATTCTTCTTCTGCCAGCTTATCTGCGACAGAACTGTTGGATGAACAACATCCTTTAACTCCGGATCCTAATGGCTCCACAACGCAGCGAGTATTGTCGCAGTACTTTTCTCAGAATCCCGGAACCAGAACTGGTAGCTCGGCTAAGTTTGATTGCCCTATGATAAGCAGACCAATAGCTTTTCAATGTTCGCCAATTCCAGAACCGAGTGATGATAAATTCGTTCCCTCCCCTGAACCTCTTCAGCTTAAGGATTTCTCTCTAAGGTCCCTCCCCATTCCTATTTCATCCTCATCTCCAACACCTGATAAAAATCTTTTATCATCGAAGAAAGGAAAAGAGCCAATTGTGGTTGTCACTCCTGTAAATTCCCCAGCCTCGTCTCCAACCATTTTGTGTGACAGTGATTTAGACTTTCTTCTTAGCAAAAAATCTCTCGAGCTTGAGCCATTAACTATCCATAAACGAAGGAGTCCTGCTTCTCCTTTCATTAGCCCGGATTCAGCAAAGAATATAACTATGAGAAAGAAGCACAGGGGAGGTAGCAGACATTTTAGGGGGAGAACTACTGTTACGGACAGTGGGGTAATGAACCTATGTCTGGTCGATGTTCCCATTTATGATATGTCGAAATCTCAGCCTCTTAGAGCATGCGCGGCTGGAGAATCTTCCAAATGACATTCATAATCTCTATGAATATTAGACATCTCGGCGCAGACCTAAAATTTTTAGCGCTAAAGGATATTTTCTACTCAACTCGGCCGAAATTAATTTTAATCCAAGAAACTATGCAGAGGAGCCATGTTTCCATTTCTTGTTTTAGGAAACTGTTCCCTTCATGGTATCTGGTTGCCTCAGAGGCAAGAGTTCTGTCAGGGGGACTGGCAGCATTATGGGATCCTCAATGGATCAGAGCCAAAGCTTACAAGTGTTTCGCTGGCATCATTATCTCAGCTACTATCAGGGGAAAAGGATTCCCTATAAATATTTTAAACACCTTCACGCCTTATAAGAATAGAGCTCCTTTCTGGGAAAAGTTTTTTTCCTCAGAAATTTTTGATATTGAATATCTGGTGATTGCAGGTGACTTAAACGTAACATTAATCTCTGATGAATGCTGGGGATGTTTCAGAAAAAAGGACCCACTTGCAAACTGCATAAAGCTTGAACTTTTGAACAAGAAGCTTGTCGACATCGCCCCATCGGAAATGAAGCCAACGTGGGATAATGGTAGAGCAAAAAAGGCGTATATTGCCAAAAGGATTGACCGATTTATAGTGCATGTAAGCATTATAGATAAATTGGTCATGCCATTCTCATCAGTTGTGAATGCTTTTGTATCTGACCATAGGCCAATCCTGCTCAGCTAGCGGGAAAAAGGTTTTAGAATGGGGTACCCATTTAAATTCAATAGAACATGTTTAGAAGACCCAGCTTTTAATGATATCATCTCCAAAGCATGGAAGGATTTATCTGTTAGAGCTATGTCTCCCCCTTTTCTGACTTTTAGAGACAAGATGGCTGCTGTGAGAAAGGTGGTAAAAGAATGGCAAATTGAAAAAAGGAAAAAGGACAGGCAGGCGATTCAGGAAACTCAACGGGAGCTGGATAGCATTTTAAAATCTATGGATGCAAACTCTTGTCCTTTTAGCTTGAAATGTCGCATAAGAGAGCTCGAAAGGAAAAAACATATTTTGCTGAAGCAGGAAGAATCTTTTTGGAGGCTCAAAAGCAGGGCAATATGGCTCAAAGAAGGGGACAGGAACACAAAGTTTTTTCATAAATATGCAAACGCCAGACGCGAGAAAAACACCATATGGAAGATAAGTGATGGAAGGGGGGGATTCTTTGTCTCTCAACAAGACATCTCAAGGGAAGCTGTAAGACATTTTAAGGTCCAATACAGAAGAAGGGATGGCGGGGCTTTCCAGGACATTTTATGGGGCATCGACCTGCTTCCTCAAATGTTTGATGATGATAAAAATGAGTCACTGTTTCAGCCAGTTACAAAGAATGAACTTCTTGGACTATTGAAGGCCTTTAAAAAGGACAAATGCCCAGGCCTAGATGGCTGGACAAGAGAACTTTTTACTCATTTTTTTGATATCATTAAGCAAGATTTATTGAGAGTGGTTGAAGAATCTAGAATGACTGGCAGTATTAACCACATCACAACATCCACTCTGATTGCTCTTATTTCTAAAAAGGTGGATGCGGAATCTTTTCATGATTTTAGACCGATCTCATTATGCAACATTTCCTTTAAAATCATCACAAAAATAATTGATGAAAGAATAAAAGAAACTCTGGCCACCTTCCTCACGAAGGATCAACATGCTTTTCTAAAAGGGCAGAACATCTTGGATGCTGTGGCTAATACTCAGGTTTTCTATGATCTCAAAAAATTTAGATGCGGCCATCTTGAAAATTGAATTGCAAAAGGCCTATGATCATTTAGACTGGGGGTTTATTAGATGCTTATTGGCCAAGATTGGAATGAATCCTAGCTCCATCCGGTGGATCATGGCATGCATAGAAAATGTGAACTATGCGGTCATCTTCAATGGAATTCCCTCCCCTTATTTTCTAGCTGAAAGAGGGCTTCATCGAGAATGCCCCCTTTCGCCTCTCTTATTTATCCTGGCAATGAACTCTCTCAGCATACACATAAACAAAGCAGTATCCGAAAATAGATGCAGGCCTGTCAAGATATGCAGAAATAACTTCATATCACACAATCTTTTTGTTGATGATGTGCTCATATTTGCAATGCTTTGCAGGGTTTCGTGGATATGTTTACATGAAATTTTTGATAGATTCCAGAGAGCCATTGGGCTGATAATTAACAAGGCGAAATCCACCCTTTTTCACAATGATATCAACATGGAATTGGTGAAATGGATCTCTGAGTTGTTTGGTATAGAGACAAGATCGCTCAAGGATGGCATTAAATATCTAGGTTTTAAGCTCAAAGCTAAGGGTTACTCCAAGACTGATTGGCAATGGTTAATAGACAGATATTATAAAAAGATTTCGGCATGGGAATTCAAGAGTCTTTCTCTAGCAAGCAGAGTTATATTATCTCAAGTAGTTTTATTGCAGTTGGCTGTTTATTGGGCTCATTTATTCTATCTTCCCGCAAGCATCATTCACAAGATGAACAAGGTCTCGGCTAATTTTATTTGGGGCGGTAAGTCTGAACAGCGGAAATCCCACCTCGCCAAAATGGAAAGAATCTCTTTGCCCAAGCGCCTTGGTGGCTGGGGATTAATGGATTTAAGGGCCTTCGGCAAAGCACTCCTATGTAAATCACTCTGGAGAGGTATCTTCAGGGACAGGCCATGGAGTATCATTGTTAAATTGAAATACATGAAAGGTAAAAATCTGGAATATTGGTTCAGAACAGGATTGCTTGGATCCAGGCACGGATCTACTATTTGGCTTAGTCTTTGGAAGATTGAGTAATACTTCTTTAAGAACCTAAAGTGGAGGATCCATTCTGGTAGCAGAATCTTGATCGGTATCGATCCCGTATTGGGGGGTATTGAAGAAAATTCCATTCTTGGGAGTCTTTTATCCTTCTTTCACAGGAGTGGTATCTTTACATGGGACAAGCTCATATCCACCTGGCACAGCTCTACCCCTTTATGGAAGGATGCCAATGATCTCTATTTGCCAGAGAGCCTAGTTTTGTTATGGAATTCTGTAAAAGATGCTCTCGGGGGTCGTGGGATTCAACGCTCTGGGTCGGCTGATCACTTAATCTGGACTGCGCCAAATGCTCAACACCGGTCCGGGTAAAAGATATTTATTCTGATATGATCAATTCAAAGGTCTCTCACTCAAGCTCAAAATTTCCTATGGCCCTCTGGAAGTCGGGATTCCCCCTTAAAATACTCTGCTTCGCGTGGTTGGTGTTCAAAAATAAGAATTTGACGTGGGATAATTTAAGAAAACAAAGCTGCATGGTCCAAGCAGGTGTTCGATGTGCGAATCGGCTGAGGAGTCCAATTACCACATGTTCTTCCAATGCAAAGCTTCTATGCAAATCTGGTATGATCTGGCTATTCTATATGGTTTTCCTCATGTTGCTTTTGTTTCTATCCATGCAGCTTTCGAATGGTGGAGCGGACAAAGAGAATCATGGCGATTTCTCATTATTATTGTGCTATGGTGCACATGGAAGTGGAGGAATTGTAAGATCTTCAAAGACTCAAAGGAACCTCTTAATTCTATTCTACAACACATCATTGCCATCTATGATTCAGTTCCAGAAAGGTAGCCCAAAATAAATAATACAAACACGGAAGAAAAATAATGTTGTATCAACAGGTTCCCTAGTGCATTTTTTGCCGGAGCTAAACATCAAAATATATGTGGATGTGGTGTTCACATTTGCATGGACGAGAAGCTTCAATTTCTAATTTCTTGGAATGGAGGAACAGGCTCTAATAGGATGGCTGAGGCTAAAGCTCTAGCAGGCGTTCTTGCTTTCTGTGTTTTCTTTGATGTTCAAGCTATTTCAATCTATGGTGATTCCAGGACGATGATCGATCATGTTAACGGTGCTTGCCACATAAGGAGCTCTCACATGGCAGGCTTGATGGAAAAGATAATGTTCTTACGGGGACTCTCGATAGATTGTTCCATACAATCAATTGGTCATGAACAGAATCTCCAAGCTGATTGCCTATCCAAGGATGGTTTGCTCTTAGACTCAGGGTCATGGTCTATGGAAGTAAAGATGGATGAGAATTCTTGTTTTGTCCAGGATTTCTTTATCCCTGGTTATTAAATTTTGTTGTTTCTTTGTGTTTCTCCTGAATGGTTTTTGGCTTAAACCTTTGTTGATGCTTTGGACATGCCTTTGTCTGTCCTGTAAAGTTTTTGAGTTCAATATGTCATGGTCTGGATTGTGATGTTGTATCTGTCTCTTTATGGACCTATGATATTGTATCTGTCCTCGTTGCTTCTATCGTGGCTGCTCCATGAGCCACCCTTTTGTATCTTTTGAAGATTTTATATTGTCTCAATATAATACAATGTTGCTTTTTCTCTCTGAAAAAAAAGTTATAATTTTTTTTTTCTAAATTATAGAATAAAAGATTTATAATTTTATTATTTTAATAAAATTTTCAATATCGTTTTGGGAAAGATTTCTAACTGATTAAATTATATAATATCATCCTTTTAACAACATTGTTTAGTGTATTCTAGTTTAATGGTTAAATCCATTTATAAATATTATAAATTCATTTTAATTTTAGAGATCGAAGTTAAATCTATTTATAAATATTATAAATCCACTTTAATTTTAGAAAACAAGGTCTAAACTTGCATTTGTTTTTTTTGAATTTCAAAAACAGTTGACTTGATTTCTCTTTACCCATGAGAAATCTATCATCTGTAGTTCACATGAATATATATATATTTTGGTAAACATGTAATTTGTATTTTATATATAAAAGTTTTTATAAAATGTATTGTTAACATATTTTAATTTTTCAACTAAATAAGAAAATGTTAAATTTTTTAAATATTATTGAAATTTAATATTTAAAAATATTAATGACGGAAAATATTTTAATATCTATTATGATTAAAATATTTCAATATTAACAATATAATTTAGATATAATTATTAACAAATATATAGCTTAAAATTAAAATAATTTTTTAATATTATTTATTTTTTTAAAATAGTTGATATCAATTTTATGTCAATATTTAAAAAATAAGATTTAAAAATATATAACAATTAAGAAAAGAAGTGAGAATCTTTTTTATATTAAAATAAAAAGAAGTGAGCATCTTTTTTATATTAAAATAAGAAGGATTCATAAATATAATTAATAAAACAATTTTATATTATCTCTCATATATATATATATAGATATAGATATATATATTTATTGAAATAAATATTAATTTTTACATTAGGAAAAAAATCAATCTACCACAAATTTAATTAAGTTCCATTAAAAGTAAAAAACTGGCTCTCATGTTTTGTACTACATTATTTAATTTGATGTATTTCTTTAACTTAGGAGATTATAAGATAGATGTGTATGAAAATGTAATGTCATTATACTAGTTTAAGAGATGGTAAGATATATATTTGTATGAATGAACAAGTATAAAAAATATAATGTGATTATATGTTTTTGGAATTTACACTTTTATTTTTTCAAAAATTCAATAGGAAATTATAATTGATCATTATTTATGGTGGTGTTTCACTTTCAATTTTATTGTAAT
This sequence comes from Pinus tabuliformis, assembly GCA_031772625.1. Lineage (NCBI taxonomy): Eukaryota > Viridiplantae > Streptophyta > Pinopsida > Pinales > Pinaceae > Pinus > Pinus tabuliformis. The sequence goes on along the minus strand of CM062819.1, from coordinate 1,498,296,417 downwards.
TTATTTTAATATTTCAATCTAAATATACAAATTAACTGGAAATCATATCTTTTTTTTTTTGTAAGCTTGGTAGGACTCTCATATTTTCGTGTTTACATGTCCATTATTCACCCCCGTATGGGGAGGGTAGCACAAGATTCGAACCGAGGGTAGCACAAGATTCAAACCCAAGATCTTCGGTTTGATGAGACTTCATTACTTCATTCCATGACCATCACCACATGAGCTACCCTAAACGGACAATTGGAAATTATATCTTTATCATAAATAAAATTTTGCATTTTTTATTAAATTTGTTTATTTTTATTTTATTTTTTTATTTGAAATAATTTATCATATTTTTTTATTTAATTATTTTTTCGAGATCACCATTTTATAAACTATAATTTAAGCCATAAAATCAAAATTCAAATCTCGTTGAAACCAAACCAAAAAAAAAATTACTCTAACAAAAATGAAATACTCTTACAAAAATTACGTGAAATATAATTTTCGCTTTATTTGTGACAATTTACTATGTGTTTTATTTTATAACTTATAATTGATATAATGTTTCTATTTAATACAACTCAATTAATGTTAAAATTACATTCGAAAGGTTTTAGATTTTTTTATTTTTTTAATATTTTTTTAGAAGTAATTAGACAGACCGGTATAAAGTTAATTTTATTTATTTATAAATATCTTTGAAAAATTGATATTAATATGAATTTGTGAGAAGATCAAAATTACATTAAAATTTTCTATAAGGTATATTTTTCTTACTACTGCAAGGGCTCATATAAAATAAATTATCAAATTCATTAAGGCTCTTGTTCCTAAATGTGTTATACATGTATATAGAAAAATAAAGAAGGCTCAAAATTATACAAGTTTCTACTTACATAAGAAAATTATTTAGTGGATCCCCAACCTAGTGAGGGGTTAGTTGAAATGGTACATTTTTCATCACCTCAAGGTCCACTTTATTGGGGATTTAATACTCATGTAGGAAATGCATGATTTGAATATTGACATGAGGAATTTGGATGCTAATGATCTCATAAAATGGGTATTCTAAACGAAGCAATATATTGGTGTACATCAAGTGATATTATTACAAAAAGTAAATATTGCATAGATATGTTAATAGAAATGATCAATTTCTATGGTATTGATGGATTCATGAAATATAAGGGGATTTACATAACATGAGGAACTTGGACTGCAATGATCCCATTATATGGATATTCCAAATGAACCAATATATTTGTCTATATGAAGTGAGAGTATTACAAAAATGAAGTATTGCATCCATGTGTTTAGAGAAAGGGTCAATATCTAGGGTATTGATGGATTCATGAAAGATACCAAGATTCTATTGTATCTTAAACTAGTTTTACAAAGGAATTGATATCACATTATAGGGATATTGAGAAAAATTAATTATTCGGTCAACTGATAAAACTTTAACAAGTAGATTTAATTGTACATCGTTGGCTACTTGAATTGTTTATTGATTAAACATTCAAGTACCACATTAATTGTCAACCTGGGAAAGTCTTTTTATTGCAAAGGCTACCGCGTACTGTATGTACTTACTCCTAAAAGCATTAAAAAGCTGTAGTATACATAATCCTTACGCTAAGTTATCACTGTACTGTTAAAATGAAAGTAATTAATTAAGATTACAAATCTGAAAAGCGAAATTATGGATGCTCTGTTGGCAGAGGATCAGGACCCTATCCTCCAGGTGAGGACGTTCAACACCTGCCTCTGTAACCAGATTGCTAACACACACTGCACTCAAATTCACCGGTGAAATATCCTTGCACAACTTCAAGCAATGAATGGAACAGAGTACTAGAAAAGCGGAAATACCAAAGGTAATGCTACAGAATCCAAACAGAGTACCAACGGAAATAAACTATCACACACTTACACACTTTAACAGAAAAGTAAATGGGTGAATCTTGTGAGGAAGGTGGGCCCAGTCCCTCTCACAAGATTCCCCGTCACACAAAGACTAGATTAAGTGCTCAGAACGATTCTTTATTCATCTGCCAAAAGATTCAAATACAATGAAGTTCAGACTTGCTGATGTCTCTCAAAATCTCCCTTACAGATTACACATTAACCCCCTTCTAATGTAGATGTCTCCTCTTTATAGAGGAGACATCTATTACAATAGATCATTACAGTTCATTCAGTTAACTCATTTGATCAAAAATAAAAGTTACAGACCGCTGTTACAACAGTATAACAATATATTCTTTCTTAAGTTCTGGCTGTTACACAGCTGGTAACTGTCTTCGACCATCTTCTTGGGATCTTCACATTCCTTTGCCGTTTCCCCATGCTGTTCCTGATTTAAGCAGTGGTAACTGTGTTCTACCCACTTTAGATAGCTGTAGATCATGCCACGTCAGCGTTCTTCAGATAATAGCCGGTTGTTATTTCCAGCTGTTGCAAAATAGCCTGCTTTAGACGGTTGCTGTTGCTGACTGTAGAAACTGCGTAGTTGCTGCTTCTGGTGTTGCAGCAACTGCGTAGTTGCTGTTTCTGGTGTTGCAGCAACTGCGTAGTTGTTGTTTATGGTGTCACAGCAACTATAACTTATAATTCTTGCAGGCTTAAGACCATTACTTGACAATTTAATCAGTTTTTCCAAGATAAATATAAAGATACTCACGAATATGCAATGAACAATTAAACATATAGATATGCGGAAAGTCACTTCGTACCTTGGGGTGATTAAGTCATTATGTAATCAAAAGCTTACAACTTATGACTGAAAAGGATAATATTAAGGCAAAAATATGAGGTCAAAATAGGTCAATTCTGAGTCCTAACATCCCCCCCAACTGAAGAGATTGCATGTCCCTATGCAATGGCTACTCTGAGTCTGAGTCGGAGTACTGGGATGAACAATGTAGATTACTGAGACAATAGTTATAAGAAGTGGCATCAAACTTCTTTCTGAATCCACAGGCAGTCTGTATTTGCCTCCATGCTGCTGCTTCTTCCCTGCTGGACAATCCAAACTGTCCTTTATACTTTTCACCAGACAGCCATAAAAGTGGAAATCTAAATCTGTAACCCATCCAATTTTCAACACAGTGCTGCATGCAATTAACATAATGAGGTACCCTTGAGAGTGCCACCTGCAAATTAGGTGGGTTATAAGGGTGGTATTCCTGCCTCTCCTTGGGGCAGTTCTCCCAAAACAGTTTGTTTGCTTTGACAGCCAAGGATGCCTTAGTCTTTACATAATGCTGATAGTCTTTCAAGACCATTGTTTGCAGTTGCTTAACATGGTCCTTCATTTCAGGATCACTTACCATGCTCAGGTGTTGTGCAATAAAGGTGGTTGCGTTCTGCGGCTCAGCTCTAATCCACAGAAGACAATTCTGTTCATTATGCTGAGCTGAAACAAAGGCGCTCTGCCATGTAAGTTGATTAGCTAAAAAGGAGATAAAGGCTCTCAACTGTATCTCGCCGACTACATGTATCATATTCATATTTCTTTCCTCGGACATGCCTTCATTATGGAGATAGAGCTCGCATAACAAATGTTGATCATTTTTAGGTGCCTTTGCAAAGGTTTGCATAAACTGCTCTGACGTAACTACCTGATGAGGTCTACCTTCTTTGACAGCCTTTATCTGCAAAAATGTGAGTCTTTCTCTTAAAAATGTTGCATAATTAAAAGAGGGTTTCCTTGCAGCAAGTAGTCTTTGAAACAATTCAAACATCTGGGTCAATCTGGCTTTAAGTTCCTTGATTTCTTTATACTGGGCTCTGCACTGTTCAAGTGCTTCCCAGTTCTTGTATGCGTGACTAAACCAGATCCCTTTTTGTTGCTGGAATGCCTTGCCTTGTGACTGCTCATATTCCCTCCACCATTTTCCCTTCAATGTTTCAAAGCTATCTGTTTCTGTGCATACATCAGTAACGGAGGGAAGCTCTGTCTGTGTAAAGGCATCCACAAGGATAACCTGCTCTGTAGGAATAGTCTGGGATGATCCAACATCTTTTTCTTCATTTCTGGCTAGTGTCTCTTCTTCCTGTTGTACTGATTCATTTTGTTCCATGGTGATTTGGGTGGGCCGGGGTGAGTCTGTGCCTTTTTCCTCATTTCCTTCTTCTTCTTCTTCTTTTTCCTGATTTTCTTCTTCCTCTTTTTCCTGATTTTCTTCTTCTTTTTCTGCTTCCTGATTTTCTTCTTCTTTTTCTGCTTCCTGATTTTCTTCTTCTTCTTTTTCTGCTTCCTGATTTTCTTCTTCTTCTTTTTCCTGATTTTCTTCTTCTTTTTCTGCTTCCTTGGCAATTTGAATAGAGCTGGGTGAGTCTGATTTTTCTTCATTTCCTCCTGAAACTATTTCTTTTTCCTCCATAACAGTTTGGGTAGGCCGGGGTGAGTCCATACCTTTTTCCTGATTTTCTTGTGCAACTACTTCTTCCATAGTAATTTGGGTAGGCCGGGGTGAGTCTGTGTTTTCTTCTGCATTTCCTGATTCTTGTGCAACAACTTCTTCCATAGTAACTTGGGTAGGCCGGGGTGAGTCTGTATTCTCCTCTTTCTCATTACTTATTTCTTCCTGCATAATTTCTGGGGAGCTTGCTGGTTCTTGTGTGTCAGCAAGTCCTTCTGCTTGTTCTTGCGCAATCTTTGGAGAACTTACTGGTTCTTGTGTAGCAGTAAGTTCTTCTGTTCGGACCTGTGCAGTTTCTGGGGAACTTACTGGTTCTTGTGTGTCAGTAAGCCCTTCAGCTTTGTCTTGTGCAGTTTTTGGGGAGCTTACTGGTTCTTGTGTGTCAGTAAGTCCTTCAGTTTGGTCCTGCATCTTCTCTGAAGAGCCTGTTGGTTCTTGTGTGACAACAGGTTCTTCTGTCTGCACTTCTTCTGGAATACCTGTTGGTTCTTGTGTGACAACAGGTTCCTTTATTTCAGCAGAGGATTGCGGCATTTCCGTCTGTATAATAGCAGGCTCTTTCGTTTCATCAACAACATCAGATGCTTCCTTCATTGGCTCTGTCACTACCTTATATCCTGCCTGAGTGTATATTTCACCACAATTGGTGCACACATATTCATTATCCTTACTTTTTTCTGTTGCAGACGCTACTCGTGCTAAAACATGTAGGTTGAATTCCTTCTGATATGCTTCCTTAACCCTTATTATTTCCTCCTGATAGTCCTGAATCTGAGATTTCAGGAATTCAATTTCTTCCTGTAGGGCAGGTATGGTAGGCTGGTCCTGCGGAGCAGTAGATTCCAATGGAGGCAAAGGTTGTGTTTCATCATTCTGATCAGTATTCCCCACAGGTGGTTCTTGTGTGTCACCTGGGGTAGTGGCTGTTTCTTGTGTTGCAGCCACTTGGTCACTATTATCTTGGGTGTCGGCAGCTGGTTCTTGTGTGTCAGCTGCCTTAAAATATGATGTCACGAAGCTATGGACGCTCTGCATCTCTGCTCCCGAGGGTGAAGGAGAGGAATTTTGAGGACTGGTGGGAGTACGGATCTTTATAGTGATGGGCGGTGAATTGGGAGAATTGGGAGATTTAGCTGCTACCGATGACTGAGTTCTTCTCTTTGGTAGAGAAGCAGGGAATTCAAGCGTTTTTCTCTTTAGGCTAGCTTTCTTTAGGATGGGGACAGTAGCCGGAGTAGCAGGTGCCTTAGCTGAAACCCTGGTTCTCCTTCTTTTCGATGGGGTTTTCTTTTCCTGCTGCCTTTTTCTTTTAAGCAGGGTAATGGGGATATTGTCATCGGAGTCATCAGTAGAAATACCCAGTATGGGAATGGAAGGATTGATTCCTTTGGGAGATGGGGTTGTCCTTGTGGCATTCTCAGCATCTTGCGGGGGTGTTTGCTGGATTTGTTCAGGAATGTGCTCTGCTTGCTGAGGGTTTTCCAGAGAGGTTTGCTCGGGCATATCCTCCGTTTGTTGAGGAAGTTCTTTATCTTGCTGAGGTATGTCCTCAGCTTGGTGAAGAATTTCCTCATCTTGGTGAGGAATTTCATGTTCCAGCTGTGGAATTTGTGCCTCCTGATGGGGATTAATGGGGGGTGGAGGGTTATTTAGAGCGAGGGCTCTATTAATCAGCAATTGGGCTAAGCGGTGGTGTTTTAAGGAAACTAGAGGATGCTTTGCTTTCACAGCATAACGTGACATATTTTGGAGACAACCCAATAGATAATATGGCATGTTTATTAACTGACCATTTCTCAAGTGATTTAACAGGACAAAGTCGTGCTGGTAAATTACCTGGTAGCGGCCCTCGCACGTCAGATATTGCTTGACAAATTCAGCGACTTTCGGCCACGGTTGAGGTAACGACCGAAGTGCTACACCTTTGCCGTTGGTCTCTACGTGCTCGCCTGGTCGGAGAAAATCCTGCTGCGCATTAAGAATCAGGTGCTTTCTGCTAAACCACTGTGTGCCATTAGCTGGTAGCCCGGTAACTTCGGCTATGATTTCCTCTGTGACTCGAACTTGAATTCCCTGGACGACATAGAATCCTTCTGTTAAATTGCATGCGAATTCAAGGACTTGCTTCTCGTCAAAGTCCGGAAGTCTCCTGAAGTACTCTATCCAACCTGCTTGCAAGACAATTTGATAAATCTCCGGAAAGAGTTCAAGGACTGCTGTCGAGCCAGGCTCATGAGTAATGAGGGTTCCTCCCATAGCTGTTGTTTCAGTAACTTTCAGAGTTCAGAGTCGAGCTTCCAATTTCAGTTCAGAGTAGAACGTCGCAAATGGTAACATGTTGTGATAGGGTGGCTTTTACATATTACCGGGAGAGTTAAGGGTGGCGGTAGTTGGCGTGGTATGTCATTATGAGAGTTGCTTTGGTAATCCCCCCCCCCTACGTGTCAACGATATGATTGGAAATACAATGATTTGATAGTCCTATCAACTTCTCCGCATTATCTATCATTTAATGTCCATACATAATCATGCGTACCTTCGTATTTTACCTTTTTGATTGTTGCGTCAAAAAGTCTTGTCTTGTCTTGTGCTGGATCATAATGATTACCGCGGATCTACAAGCATGGGAATACCGGTAATTTGTAATGATAATGACGGGAAGTGATAGTAGGGTGTTGTAATCATCACAAGGAGTGGTATATTTTATCAAAATTTGTTCCTTGGGGCTGAAGTGATAAAACTGGCATTTTCGTACATGAAGTAATCTGCTGGGAAAGATATTCCGTGATCGGGAAGTGATGTTGTAGCACCGGGATTGGTGTTGCAGCCACGGAAAATTGTTGATGTGGCAACAGGGAATGATGTGAGACGTTTGTAAAAACGAGAATTGTGCTGGAGCAATAGGAATGGTGTTGCAGCAACAGAGAATGGTGTTGCAGCAATGGGAGTAGTGTTGCAGCAATGGGGAATGGTGTTGCAGCAACGGGGGTGGTGTTGCAGCAACGGGGAATGATATTGCAGTAACAGGGAATGGTGTTGGAGCAACGGGGGTGGTGTTGCAGCAACAGGGAAATGGTGTTGCAGCAACAGGGAAATGGTGTTGCAGCAATAGGAGTTCCGAGTTTGCAAAATAATTCCTTTGAAACTTTTGTTCTCAGCTACCTCCCAGGCCAAAATCTGCAAAATACTGAAATGTAATATCGCAATCCTTGGCAGGATTTATTAGTTTCTAAAAAAAAGAATATCTAACCTAAAAAATTACATAAATAATAGAAACTCAAGTGCTTTGAGGGACAACAAGCTCCCCTGGAAAAGAATACTGTTTTATTGCCATGCAAGTGACTTTAAAATCCTCTTTGGAAAGCGGCCGCTGATATAACCGAAGTTGGTAGCCATTCACTAACAGTGGTGTTCTGCTTCCATCAATTGTTAAAAGTCTAACTGTTCCATTTGGGAAAACAATATCCACTTCGTACGGCCCTAACCATATTGTTCTCAGCTTCCCTTGAAAATTCTCGAAACGTGAATCCTAAAGTAGAGCCCAGTTACCTTTCTGGAACTACTTTTGCTTGATGGTTCTGTCATGCCATCTGCTTCTTTGTTGTTGTATCACAGTTGTTTGATGGACGGCATCCAGTCTTTTCTCATCCAATTCCTGCAGCTGCTGCAACCTGGCTGTCTGTGCATTAGTTAAATCAAGGTTAACAGCTAAGGCAGTTCTTAAGGTTTTAATCTCAAACTCTACAGGAAAAATAGCATTCTTTCCAAAAACTAATTCATAGGGTGAAAAGCCTGTTGTATTCCTCCAAGTGGTTCTATAGGCCCATAGAGCCTCGGGAAACCTCTGAAACCAGTCCCTTCTATTCTCCTTTATCGTTTTTGTTAAGATGGCTTCTATGACCTTGTTGGTGCTTTCCGCCTGCCCATTTGCTTGGGGGTGGTATGGTGTGGTCATTTTATGCTTGATATGATATTTTTGGAGCGTATCTTTGAAGCCATGAGAATTGAAAGGAGGTCCTCCATCAGTGACTAATTCTCTGGGTAGTCCAAATCTAACAAAGATTTTTTCAAATAAGAATGTTAGTACCGCTTCTTCATTAGCTTTAATGAGTGCTTTGGCCTCTACCCATTTAGTCATGTAATTTGTGCATACTAAAATATAGACTCTTTGATTAGATGGAGGATTAATGGGACCTACGAAATCTAATGCCCATTTCTCAAAAGGTTCAAGAGTTACCTGGGGATTAAGTGGCATTTCATCCCTATGGTTGGGTTGGCCCATTCTTTGACAGCTGTCACAAGCCTTCACATATTTTCTAGCATCTTTAAAAAGTGATGGCCAGTAATAACCCATTCTAAGTACCTTGTGAGCTGTTCTTTTATCTGCAAAATGTCCTCCACAAGGACCATCGTGACAAGCTTTCAGTATATCATAAATCTCGTCTTCCCCAATGCATCTCCGGATTTCTTGATCTATTCCTGTGTGGAACAGACACCCGCTTATCCAGCTGTACCTAGCACTTTGCTGGATGATCTTTCTTCTTTCCCTGTGTGATAGGTGTGATGGTAATTTTCCTGCAACTAGATAATTGGCAATGTCTGCATACCAAGGTGAGTGAGCAGATACTGCAAATAAATACTCATCAGGAAAAGAATCATCTACTGGAGCATTTTCATCAGTTTTTAAACGAGAAAGGAAATCAGCAACTACATTTTCTTTACCTGGCCTATCTACAATTGTGATGTCAAATTCCTGCAACAGTAATAGCCATCTGGTGACTCGGGCATTTGTAACTGATTTATTCATTAAATACTTAATGGCCGAGTGATCAGTATGCACAAAGGTAGTGTAGCCAGTAATATAATGTCTAAATTTGTTAATAGCATAAATAACTGATATAAATTCCTTCTCGGTAACTGTGTAATTTAGCTCAGCTGGTGTCATGTTCTTGCTGATAAAATAGATGGCATAGGGGAGACTGTTTTCTTCCTGTCCCAAGACAGCTCCAATTGCTGTGTCTGAGGCATCAGAGGAGATATGAAAGGGTAATGCCCAATCAGGTCCTCTCAAAATAGGAGCTGCGGACAACTGATGTTTAAGTTTATTGAATGCATTTTCACAATCATCAGTCCACTTAAATTCAACATTTTTCATTAACAACACAAATAGAGGAGAAGCTATTTTGGAAAAATCCTTAATGAATCTTCTATAATATCCGGCATGTCCTAGAAAGCTTCTTACATCCGTTTGTGTTTTTGGGATAGGGAGGTTCTGAATTACCTGTATTTTAGCTGGATCGACTTGAATCCCTAAAAATGAAACAAAGTGACCCAATACAATACCCTGATTCATCATCATATGGCACTTTTCAGTGCTTAAAGCAAGGTGTGCTTCTATACACCGCTTAAGTACTTTTTCAAGATTTTGCAGTGCATCCTCAAAGGTCACTCCATAGGGAGTAAAGTCATCCATAAAAATTTCCAATGAATCATTTAACATATCAGAAAAGATCCCTATTACCGCTCTTTGAAATGTTGCTGGAGCATTACACAGCCCAAATGGAAGTACTCTGTAAGCAAAGGACCCCCATGGGCTAGTAAATGTGGTTTTGTCCTAGTCCTGGGGTGCAATCTTAATCTGATTATATTCACTAAACCCATCCAAGAATGAAAAGAATTTCTTACCTGCTAAATTATCCAATACCTGATCGATAAATGGTAAAGGGAAATGGTCTTTTTGGGTGGCTTTATTCAATGCTCTGTAATCCACACATACTCTCCATTTCCCATTTTTCTTGGGTACAATTACAAGTGGGGAAACCCACTCACTATCAGATATGGGGTATATAAATCCTACATTTAAGAGTTTTTGAAGTTCCTCCTTGACAATTTCTCTAAGGTTCGGGTTCATTCTTCGCTGGGGTTGGCAGACTGGCCAGAATCCCTCCTTAATATAAATACAGTGAGTGCATAGTTCAGGGGAGATCCCTTTCATGTCTGTGTAGTCCCATGCAAATGCCTCTTTATTCTCTTGGAGTAACTTTATTAATTTCTGTTTTTCATTATCAGTCAAATCAGGATTTATATTTAATGTTTTACCAGGTTCAATTTCAATTGTTGTACTTTTGGAAGGGCTGCCTACTGCTGTCTGAAATAAGTTTTCATCTTTCATGTTCTGCTGGGATTCAGATTCTAAGATTGTAGTGAAGTGATTATATGTTTCAGGGCTGACCGAAAATGGTTCAGAAATAAAGCTGCTGATTAATTCATCTTCAGTGGAGTCCTTAAAAGTCAAAGCTTGTCCAATAGTTAATATAGGTTGGGTCTCCTCATCCTCATAGTCTACCCATACAGAATTGTCACTATTAATCATGGGTGTAGCATGAGGATAGAGGGTAAGCTGTTTGGTTTCCTGTCCATTAGAGATGGTCATTGATCCAGATCTACAGCTGATGAAAGCATCTGTTGTAGCCAACCAAGGTCTCCCTAGAATCAACGGATGACCCCCCAACTTTGTTTTAGTTTGTAACACCACAAAGTCAACCGGGTAATTCCAGGATTCTACAGAGATTATAAGGTCTTCAATGACCCCTTCAAGTTTAATCGTAGAATGGTCAGCCAACTCTAAGATAGTTGGAGTTTCCCTGATAAAGTTTTTTAACTGGAGCAATTGTGCTGTTTCGAGTGTCATAATGTTTATTGCAGCTCCTAAATCTACTAGGACTTTAGAGATAAAGGTTTTTCCGACCTGGACTGTTACTGTAGGGTGACCAGGGTCGCCATACTTCACAGGATAATCTTTTTCAGTCATTAAGGTAGTTAATTCCCCCATCACATGAACTGTGAGGGGACCTTTAGCCTTCCTTCCAGGCTTTTTTATACAAATGTCTCTAATAGTTCTAGCATAAATAGGAACATCCCTTAATGCTTGCAATAATGGGATTTTAACATACAAGTTCTGTAGCTCTCCTAAAAGGTTAAAGGTAGGTTGTTCAGGTGTTTTAGCGAGAGCCAGACGTTCAGGGAATGGTGGATCTATTGTTTGATCATTATTATTAGGTGTTGATTCTACTATTTCAGCATTATTGTTAGCTGGTTTCTCTTTTCTAGCTTCTTCTTTGTCAGAGTCAGTAATATCATCTATAATGGGTTCAACAATTCTCTCTGAGCGAAGATGAATATCATTACATTGCAGGGGAGAGAGAGGCTGATTTTGAATGTCAATAACTTGCAGGGCTTTATTATTATTTGGATTGGGGTTAGGTTGCACAGGCAGCTGTGGTCTCATTGCCTGGTTATTCGGAGGAGTATTAGATGGTAAGGAAAGAGACTGTTGTTGTTGAGGAAATGGTATCTGTTGGGCTGCCCAGTTTGGATTACATTGATTAAAATATGGTTGCTGGGGAGCCCAAGGATTCCATATAGTAGGATCAGGAAAAGGAAGATTTGGTTGCTGCATAAGTGGAAAATTCATTGTATTAAAGGGTGGGTACTGCATTTGGTTCATGGGTGGGTAGTTTGTTTGAAAAGGAGAGTTATTATTCCAACGATTGAATGCTGTGTTAGAGCTCATACCTTGTCTTTGTGGCCATTGCCTCCTCTGTGTCATCAGGTACACTGCTTCAGCCTCTTCTTCGGTTGACTGCAGTGCTGCTTTGATTCCAGGCAGAGAGGGGCATTGCTATGTTTCATGGTCCTTCTCGCAGATTGTGCAGATAGGTATCTTATCCAGTGGGCATTCTCTGAGTGGATGTTTTTCTCTGCATTTGGAACAGAAAATTGCCAGAGCAGCTTCTGCTTCCACCTGTTTCTTCTTAACCTGCAGAGCATCAATTTGTGAAGCAAAAGAACTTAGCATCTCAGTTTTAAATTCTTCCAATAAGTTACCTATTTCAGCTCTTGTTTCTCCTCCACTGGCTGACTTCTGAACTCTTGAATACACATTATCTCTGCTTTTTGATCTGCATGCTGCTCCCCTTGAACATCTCATGCAGAGATTAATAATTTTATCAAAGGGTTCTTTGGAAATGTCCCCTTTTCCAAGCATGTTCAACATGTCCAGGCAGTCATCTCTTACCCCTTTCAGCAATATGTTTTTCAAAATATCTTTACTCATATTAGGATGATCAGATCGCTGCAGATTATACTGTAATCTTTCCACAAAATCTTCCAAATTCTCGTCCTCTTTCTGAACCATTTTAAACAATTCTTCCTTCCTTTCTCTTGTTCGGCAGTAGTCTTGATATTTGGCCAGAAATCCCTCTTTCATCTGGTCCCAGGTGGTGATTTCCTGAGCTCCTAAGCTCATAAACCACCTCAACGCATTCCCTTTTAGTGTTGCTGGAAACAGTTTTAGCTTCTGATTAGGACTTATATAATCATAACTTCTACATAGTATGTCGAATTCAAAGAGGAATTCATCTGGGTCTTCAGAGGATAACCCATGAAAGTTGGGTAATGCCGAGAGTGGAATGTTTTTCATGGGGGTTGTTCCTCTCAGGAGCTCACCAATAGGGAATTCCAGGGTAGAGAGCGAGTTTTCCCCTCTTCCTTCTGTTCTGTTATCCTCCATTGGTCTTTTTCCTGAATCACTTGCTTTATCTTTTGTGTCTTCTGTTTCTTCAGGTTCTTCTACCGGTTCCTCAGTGTATTCTGGTACATCTAGCTTCCTTTCAGGTCCTATTACTTCCTCCGTCTGTCGGTCTATTTGTGAGGAGTATTGGATCTGAGGTCTCCGGGAACTCGTCCTCTGTGATGTTTCGGCCTTTGAGATGATTTCGTCGATATAAGTCTTTCTTCCTCCTTTGCCGCCTGTGAAATTAGGTTTCTTGCGTCCTCTCATGCATCTGTTATTCTTAGAAAAAATCATTAATGCCTTTAGAAATCTCTAGTTGCCTTCCCCGGCAACGGCGCCAAAATGTTGGCTAGTTGAATTGTTTATTGATTAAACATTCAAGTACCACATTAATTGTCAACCTGGGAAAGTCTTTTTATTGCAAAGGCTACCGCGTACTGTATGTACTTACTCCTAAAAGCATTAAAAAGTTGTAGTATACATAATCCTTACACTAAGTTATCACTGTACTGTTAAAATGAAAGTAATTAATTAAGATTACAAATCTAAAAAGCTAAATGATGGATGCTCTGTTGGCAGAGGATCAGGACCCTATCCTCTAGGTGAGGACGTTCAGCACCTGCCTCTGTAACCAGATTGCTAACACACACTGCACTCAAATTCACCGGTGAAATATCCTTGCACAACTTCAAGAAATGAATGGAACAAAGTACTAGCAAAGCGGAAATACCAGAGGTAATGCTACAGAATCCAAACAGAGTACCAACGGAAAGAAACTATCACACACTTACACACTTTAACAGAAAAGTAAATGGGTGAATCTTGTGAGGAAGGTGGGCCCAGTCCCTCTCACAAGATTCCCCGTCACACAAAGACTAGATTAAGTGCTCAGAACGATTCTTTATTCATCTGCCAAAAGATTCAAATACAATGAAGTTCAGACTTGCTGATGTCTCTCAAAATCTCCCTTACAGATTACACATTAACCCCCTTCTAATGTAGATGTCTCCTCTTTATAGAGGAGACATCAATAGATCATTACAGTTCATTCAGTTAACTCATTTGATCAAAAATAAAAGTTACAGACCGCTGTTACAACAGTATAACAATATATTCTTTCTTAAGTTCTGGCTGTTACACAGCTGGTAACTATCTTCGACCATCTCCTTGGGATCTTAACATTCCTTTGCCGTTTCCCCATATTGTTCCTGATTTAAGCAGTGGTAACTGTGTTCTACCCGCTTTAGATAGCTGCAGATCGTGTCGCGTTAGCGTTCTTCAGATAATAGCCGGTTGTTATTTCCAGCTGTTGCAAAATAGCCTGCTTTAGACGGTTGCTGTTGCTGACTGTAGCAACTGCGTAGTTGCTGCTTCTGGTGTTGCAGCAACTGCGTAGTTGCTGTTTCTGGTGTTGCAGCAACTGCGTAGTTGTTGTTTCTGGTGTCACAACAACTATAACTTATAATTCCTGCAGGCTTAAGACCATTACTTGACAATTTAATCAGCTTTTCCAAGATAAATATAAAGATACTCACGAATATGCAATGAACAATTAAACATATAGATATGCGGAAAGTCACTTCGTACCTTGGGGTGATTAAGTCATTATGTAATCAAAAGCTTACAACTTATGACTGAAAAGGATAATATTAAGGCAAAAGTATGAGGTCAAAATAGGTCAATTCTGAGTCCTAACATACATCACAATCAACAATTCCAAAAGTTGAATTTCACGATAGTGGAAATTTCAAAGCATAATTTTGAGAGACCTTTCTTTATGGGAACCTTAAAGTAAAGAATCCAATGTGAGGTAAATATCTTTGAAGCTAAATCCATATAGCATACTTTCAATCTAGAAAGGAAAGTTGGAAATAAAATTGTGGCTGCTACAAGATTAGTCACTGACAATTGTAGATCATGATCCCTCTCATAAATTCACTCTAATGACAAGGTTTATACCTCAATTAATGGATGAATGAAGAAAGAATACACCATGTTTCAGTTGTGACAACAAGAGTAGTAAGGGGCATAAATGTAGCATGAAGAACTTATTCTACATAGGCTATTAATAGGAAGAAGATCAAGATTTGGAATTGTCACACGATGTAGAGCTAGAAGAGACTACTCCAACAATATCTTGCCATAGATTGGTTAGTGTTAGTACTCCACAAACCATCAAGATAAAAGAATATATAAAAAATGAAAAGGTAATATCATTGACTGATTATAGTAATACCCATCTTGAAAAACACAGCAAGAAATTGTCAATTTGATTTTTCCTTGATTAAATTGAGAAATTTTGAATTTCCACATCAGCACACAACTTGGATGCAGTTAACTTGTGTTGCATGGATTGTGTAACCTAGTTTACTAAGTAAATTTGAGTTGGAGGAGTTAGAGTTAAGTTATGAATTTTGGATTGTTAATTTGTAGCAATCAAAGTGAGTTATCTCAACTTGTTTTCTGTTAAATTAGTTCTAAATTTTGGAGGAACTAGTTGAAGGTAAGTTTTGCAGTGAGGCTTTAGTCAAATTCAGTGATCATCCAGTTAACTGATCAATCTAAAATAGCTAGTGCATGAAAAGAATTTAAGTTTCCCAGCTATTGTGGAGATTCCAAGGTAGTGTAACATCAGTTGTCAATTAGTCTTAAGTGTACAAGTGTTGCATGTAGTTAGATGATCAACCTTGGGAATTGCATAATCCATTTTGGAGAAATTCCTAAATAATAGGGACCTAATTTTTCAAGAATTTCACAAGGTAATAGGGGTTCAAGAAGAGGAAAATTTTGAGTAAGTATGGGTCGGAGGTTCTCAGTGAGCAGAGAGATAGGTTATGCACTTGCAGGTTGTGCTCAGCTGAGAAAAGAAATTGTAATACATCTATATTCATCAGATTAATGCAAGCATACATTGGGGTTTTTAGTAGTTTGTTTTCCCTGGGAAAAATACTATTTACATGTATCTTATTTCGTATTTCATATCAGAGATTTTTGTTCTAAATTTTGAATTAACTTTTGTCAATTAGTAGAGTAGGTTTTTGTCGTGTGATTTTGATTAAATATTCATGAGGAGTTGCAAATCTATATCATAATTTCTACATGGTATCAAATAAAGATTCACATTAGAGCAGGAATTTTGAAGTTGTTTCTCAGGACGTTCAAATTTGGAGTTTAGTGTAACAGGATCTTTTCAAAGCTGAGAATATTTCCTTCAATGAACCTAGGTTAGAGTATGCCTTGGAAGGCACCGCTAATTTTGTTTCATGGAAGGATCGCATGGAGGCAGTATTGTATGACAATGGATTTCAGAATACATCAAGACAGATGTTATAAAACCACCACATTCTGATGCTCATAATCTTTCTCAGTGGAAGAAAGATGTAATGAAGGCGAGGAGAATAATCTTGGAGGGAGTATGAGATCACATTGTCTAAAATCTCCATGGAAAAGAAACTTTGTTCAAAATGTTGAAATCATTGACAAAATTTTTCAAGAATAATAGTGACCACAGGGAGTTGGTGCTCAAGGATAAAATTCAAAGTATCAAGATGCAGAAGAATGACAATATTCCGCAGTATCTTAGCAAGTTCATACAATGTCTTGATGAACGTGTTGGGGTTAGATTTAATGTTCCTGAAGAAGACTTGGTAATCATAGCCCTTCTAGGCCTTCCCAAGGGTTGGCATAGCTATCAAGATTTGTTGAACGAGAGGGAGAAACTACTGAATTGGGAGTGCTTATGGTATGATTTGGTATAGGAGGAAATAAGGTGGAATATCATAGATGGGATTTCATCCAAGGGCAAGGGTGAAGAAAAATTTTCATTGACTATAAAGGAAAAGAATGGAAAAGGGAAGAAATCTCAATCAAAACTAGAATCCAACCAAGGGTGTAGGAAGAAAGGTTTTTCCAAAATTAAATGCTTCCATTAATCATGAATTATTGTGGAGAGGTAATCCATGACCAGAAAAGGGGTGTTCAACTCGTTGTTTTCTTTTTGGAGGAAAGAAGCCACTTTCTTAAGGATCTTTACCATCGTTCCCCACTCCCATATGCCAGGAGAGCTGCAAGTTTTTACATGCACTTGGGGCTGAGACTGTAGCAAGTATTACCTACCCAATATTATTTTAAGTTGTTAAAGTGTGTGGCTAATAAGAGTGGAAATTTGTTTCAACTACTGCGTACATGAATGAGCCACCAGCCTGCAGAGATGCCTCGAGAAGGTGTCATGGAAAGAAGCACTGCAGCCACAGTAGTAGTTAGGATCCAGTGAAGTTTGAAGTAGCCGGTTTGGTGAAAGGAGGACTAGTTAAGTGCTTAGTGCAATTCGCATGAAGCTGAGGCTCTATTTTTTGGAGAATGTGTTGTGTGATTTTTGGAAATCATTGCATAACTGACTGTGCTCTATAGCATTTCAAAACTAAATTCTGTGTAGCCTGGGCTTGTGTGGGGCTCAAGTATAATTGCCTTGTGTGCGGAGGACTGCTCCAAATCTTAATAGAATCCAACGGTAAAGTGGAAATTGACCTGCTATATTTTTCCCATTTAATTTATTTGCTATCCATTGTTGTTATCAAAGTCAACATATACAGAGAATAACAGTTTTGTTCAGAATATTTATATTCTCCATCGACCTCATATTCTTCAAGATATTATTGTCGCTCACCTTGCAACTAGCATTATTAGAAAAAGAAGGAAAAGCGTAAATGGAACCTGCTGAAAATGTAATTCTGCACCAGATCGCAGAGTGGTTCAACATATTGAGATTTTGTGGCTTGTGTTGGAGAGGTAAATCCCCTCTGCGGACAGAGGCGATCCCACTAGCCCAAAATGGGTCTAGCAACAATCAATTTCACGCTACCATGCAAGTTCCTAGTTGCAAACTGAAAGTGGATTATGAGAACCAACCTGGAGTCCAACGCTAATGTTGAAGAAGAGTTGATACTCCCGTTCCCTTGCTTCGTCAGGTCACAATCCTCACGATCCCCGCGAACGGATACCTGCACATGCAAAGAACGAAGCGAATACAAGCATAAAATCCACTAAAATACAACTATATTTCAGTCAGAAAGGAAATAGATCAAACATTGTCATCATAAACAGTAAGATCGGAACCATAATGATAATCGTTCATTAATGAATAATCAACAGAGAAAGATACAACCAAAGTTCTGACGTTGATTCTCTCCTCTGGCTGGGTGAGCAGCTATACATGTCTTGCAATAGACCTTCTCTCTCTCAGACTTCCGGTAGCATAACCTCCCTATGCTCCAAGGTTCTTACTATCACTCAAGACAAGCATTATCACAACTAGCATCACTCCAAAAACTAGCTTGTCAAATGCATGAGGACAGACTTTTATAGATGGAGTAGGGGAAGAAGATACAATGCATCAGGACACCTATTGTGGATTGGCATTATCTCCAAAAAGCCGCTATGGATAGATGACAAGGATAGATGATGACTCTCGACATCTAGAATATGAGCTTTATCCTCAAAAGACTTCATGACTTGAAGGGAAAAAATAGCTGGGCGCGCGTTTGTCAAAAATATTTACCAAACTTGGTTGGCGCGAGTGTTGTTCTAAGACAGAGTGCCAATGGTCGCACCCTCTTTTGAGGATCTCATTGATTGGCGCGGGTAATACATTGTGGACCTGCGCTAATGGAAAAAGGGCACTTTTCAGGGATATTTTGCAGGAGGTGTCTTCAGGGAACATGAAGTACATACTTAGGGGAACATAATGCAAGTGTTTTTAAGTTATGTCACTGCTCACAGGTCCTGGAATGAGTCCTCCAAAGTACGGGAAAGGGGTAACTGGGACGGTGACCAATGGTGACAAATTACTGTGTAACAGATGCCCCCTAAAGCATGAGGCCCGAGAGAGAGAGAGGGGTGAAATGCTTTACAAAAACACATGTAGCTGTCGCCGAGATTCTGCATCGAGAGATACAACTGATAGCTCAAGTACATGATATATGTGGTATGGTCGCAGCCATCCATAAGAGAGTACATAATAATCTAGATCCATATTAGGGGTGCAGCCATCTGGTTAGGATCAATGAATTGACTTAGGTATGGTCGTAGCCATCCTGTGAATGAGTCATGTAACAAGAAACACGCCTGGATTACAACAGACAAAATCCAGGGTCTTGCGCTCCATCTCGACCTGAACAACAGTACAAGTTCAAGCATGCGAATATATGAGCTGAAGTCGAACATGCATGAACATCGTCTGATTACCAGTCAATAATGAAAACTGTTAACAGATGCGAGAGGTACCACCAATAATGACAATGGCCCTCAAGGTACTATAGGTACAATCTATGGCGTGCGAATTAGTGATCTGGCGTCGAACACCCGTAGAATCATTCGATCGGAGGCCAATGATGAAAACCTCACGTCGAACACGAAGAACCTGCCATTGAGGCATGCAGGCTCCAAGGCACCGGAAGGGGGTCTCTAGATCAGCTTCCTGGATAATGAGCTGAAGTCGACAGGAAGTGACCTTGATCGAAGGTGGGCCATGATGTTTCCCACATCATCGACACGAGACAGAGAGATAATGTTGTGAATTAGGATTATGTGAGCTATCAGAGGGAGGTTGTTTTTCTGCAGAGGTCAACTTCTCTTGAACATAATGGCGGCACGATAGTGGAATTGGCAGTATTTGACATCAATGGATTAGAGGTCATGGTGACGAGGCAATGAGCAGATGAGAGGTCAAACAGGATTATCCAAATCCATGGAGGCAAGTGAAAAATGAGATGAGATATCCCCACCCAGACACGAAAGCAGACAAGTGCCATGTTCAAGAGCGACATACTACCGACACGACAATAATTATGGTTCCATTTTCCCCCGCCATTTCTGGTGAGTACCCCAATTATTTTTAACAAGCTTGATGGGGATAGCATATGCTTGTGGTACGTCATTTCGACAGAATCCGATGTCATCAGGTTTTAACTTTTTCGTAAAGTTGTGTCTCTCGAGCCCGAAAAAGTATAAAACAATGCTCGAAAGAACCGCCCGACCATTACGATCGAGGAGTACTTTTCATAAATAGTGATTTCGACCTAAAAAAGTAAAAAAGCGATCAAAACCACGTCGTTTCGTAACCATTAACGAGTCTGAAACGACAAAAACCCTGTAATCTTTTTATGTTTTAACGGTCGACAAAAAGAACTTAAAACGACCACCTCTTACTAACGTTTAACGAGTCAAGAGGAGTAACTCGGCAATCTTTTCGTCTTTAAACAGTCAAAAAAGAGCTGAAAGCGGACCTCGTCCTAGAGGAACGAGTGGTATAAAGGGTAGCAACTGGTTCCGGTAATGGTGGAACTGCTCAAAACATGTAATGGTCAAGAGGCTGGCTAATAAAACCACTCATCGTTGCGGTTCCTCAGGAAAGAATAAACAACCAAGTGAAAGCATACAATCAGCCAAAGAGATGGTGGCGATGGAATGAAACAACCAAGGCTCATCTGGCAGAATTTAGCGGATAAAAATGACAATCACGAGATGTAAATCGGGTATGGGTTCATTTTTACACAAGCTTGAACCATGGAGAACTCTGCTTGGATTCGATTTCATGTTTACACAAGCTTGAAATGAAAAACTATGCTTGTTATAAGTTCGCATGCACCCAGCATAATAACGCAAATCGAGGTACATGCCCCCCAAGGTTCATTGCATTCAACGAGGTGGATGGAATGAAGGTTCACTCTCGAGATCTATGAAAGACTAACGAGATGTTAATCAAAAGATTCGATTTATAAAGGGAGTTGTTTCATTTTTAATGAGGTTGACTTAGGAAAAGAACTATCCTCATAACCATTGTTTCATTTTTTAACGAGCTTGACACATGGAAATGAACTATGCTCCAACCAAACCTAGTTTCATTTTTTAAGGAGCTTGACACAGGAAAGGAATTGTGCTCCAACCAAACCTAGTTTCATTTCTTAAGGAGCTTGACACAAGAAAGGAACTATGCTCCAACCAAACCTAGTTTCATTTTTTAAGGAGCTTGACACAGGAAAGGAACTATGCTCCAACCAAACCTAGTTTCATTTTTTAAGGAGCTTGACACAGGAAAGGAACTATGCTCCAACCAAACCTAGTTTCATTTTTTAAGGAGCTTGACACAAGAAAGGAACTATGCTCCAACCGAACTTCATCATAATGAATAGGAAGTCGGGGCTTCCAAGAGTGCCACTCCCGGTGGAAGGACAACATCTCGGAAGTCAGGACCCAATGCCCCCAAGACACTATGCAGGACGGCGGCATCACTGGATACAGGCACAAGATAAGTGGCCACGTAGTTGATCTGTGGTGGGGCAGATGAAACTGGTGGATGAAAACTAGGAGGGGATGACAACTGCGCAGGAGGCACCCGGGGACTAACGAACGATAATTGATCGATAGTCACAATTCTTCCATTGTGTGGAAAGCAAACCACACGGAAAAGTGAAGAGACAAGGGCCCCCATGGCATATACATAGTCACGACCAAGGAGAAGATTGAAACCTAAAGCACCTTGGGTAACCGATACGTCTATATAGACGGTCTTGCCTCCCAAAGTAATAGGGAACTTTGGAAGGATCCCTAATGGTTGGCTAGTTCCTCCGTCAAAAGCCGTCAGATTCGGTGCAACTGGCACAAGCTGTGGGGGACCCAAAGCTTGCCAAGTAGTAGTGGGCATAAGATTGACAGATGCACCCTCATCCAAAACAGTGCCAAGTATCGCTTTATTATAGGCGTGTACCGTGACCCAGAAAGGCACATGGGATGGGAGGCGGGAGGTAGTCAAACGACTCCAGTCGAAGGAGACGACTGAACTACTTTGTGGGGGAATCGTATGATTGCCCCCTTGCTCTAAAGGGACCGAAGCAGGACTCTCGGGAACCGCTGGGATAGGAGAGTCATTTCCGTACTCAGGAGAATCTGAAGAGATGAGAAGAACATGGGCGTGATGCTCTTCCGAAACAGAGTGAGCGAGCGGCGGACTCGAGTCAACACTCTTTCCAACCAATGGTTGGTCTGGAACAGGCTTGGCAGAGCCAGGTTCAAGAAGAGGAGGCTGGATAAGAGAGGAATCTTGGTCGATCTCTTTGTCAGCAGGGCAACGATCTGCAGCTGCAGAGAGACGTTGATAACCAACGGGAAGTTGGGGTCAGGGAGCTGTAAGACTTTCCAAGACAACAGAGGCTTTATCCATGAGCAGACAAAGGTGAAGGGGATGATTGCCTTCACAAAGTCTACAGGGGATTCGAATCTTCCCTTTTCCCTTAACATTTCCAGCTGATAGGGTAGCATCGTCGTGAGCTCCAGAGGACGATGAGGGGCGGGCCATATCGCGAGACCATACTTCTAAGAACTTGTGAATGCCAGGACAATCACAAAGAAGATGGTCCTCCTTGCACAACCTACAAGGAAATTTGACCTTTCGCGGAGGAGCAGAAGGTGGCTCGACTTGAGTTGTACTTTTAACCTATCGCTTAGAAGTCTTCTTCTTCTTTGTCTTCTTCTTCTTCTTCTTAGCCACCTAGTTACTTGAATCCAGACTTTCGCCAGGCGAAGTAGAAGATGAGGACGCAGAAATAGGCGAAGAAGGGGAGAGGTCCACCTTGGAATCAACATGATGTTGTTCGGGTGGAGGATACGGTGGAACAGGAGTCATCACACTCGGGACTACCGAGGTCGAAAACAACCATACGGGCAAACCGATGGTTAACCTAGGCAAAGACAAAGTTGCCATATACGGAGCACCGACATTTCCAAAAGAAGGAAATGGACTAGGGTTTCCATCCGGGGAAACACCTTGGCCGGTAGACTCGGGGAAGGATGCCATTGAAAACAAGAAAGAACCTTACTCAAGCTAACACAAACAAGATCTAACTGGGTAAATGTGAATCGTGGCCGAATAAATTTTAAGACGCACGGACTTAACTTGACCTTTTCATGTTTTAAGAGTCGAGAAAAGGATGAAAAGATGACTCTAGTCTCCTTCGAATGTTTAATGAGCACGAAGTGACAAGACGCTCACTGGCACCTTTTCTTTTAAGGAGTCCGAAAAGGATCAAAAGTGACTACTCTGGAGACTCTAGGCAAAGGGTTTACCAAATAATCCGTAAAACTGCTTATACACCTTGGCATCAGATGAAAACCAAGGACTTCCCGTACGGCAGTCAATCTTCCCGAATGCTATGTTCAGTGCATTACGGCTTGTAAGGCGGCAGACACGGCTTCCTGTGGATAAAGGATGATAACCTAGTGGGGTCTCCCTTATATACGCGACGTTACGTGGGAGCTTAGTCCGTGCTAGACCACTATCGAGTCACAAGAGGAGGAATCACCCAACCGTAATGTGAAACAACAGTGACTAGGTTTAACGACGCCGGAACACGTCTCTAGCCTAGACCTCTAGAATATATGCGTTAGGTTCCAATGCGTTGTTAGATTCATTCGGTTTATTTTACAGTTGATCTTTGATTAGGTTTCGATTTTCAGGCCTTACCGTATGTAATATCTCAAAATTTCCTAGATCCAAACTATATGCCAAAATATATCATTTCATTCGATGAATGCTAACTACGAGAGAGTTGAGATCTTTCAGTCGAACAAAATGATCATAAAACAAACAATGATAACTCTAATGCAGCTAATGGCAATAAAAGAAACTTTTCTTTAAAGTCATTAATCACTAACAACAACGAAAAACTTTAATTTCCATTAACTAATATAACACAAAAGAGATTGTTCGTTTTTCTTTTATTGGCAAAATGCACTAAGTAAATTTTGAGAGATACGATACCAGAGAGCAAAAAAGCAAATTTCACTCAATGGACACAATCAAGTCTTTGAAAAGAAAGGCGATCCTTCAAACCAAAAAAAACTCCAAAATCTCAATGAGCCATGTGATCTAGGCTCAAAACAAAGCCATATGGAAATCAAGCAAAAAGAACTAAATTGCTCGAATAACCCAAAACGTTGACTAGATCAAGAGAAGACCGAAACAGAAACTGGCAAACACCCAAAGTATGCAAATGTAATCTATGCACACTTTTCATTCATATCCTGAAAATGAGAATTCCAATTATGCAAGTGTGATCTATGCAAGAGAATTCTCAAACACACGATGATTCTAATGTAATCTAAGAACCAATCAAGTGCAAACCAAGAAAAACGGGTGAGAGTTCCAAAGATCATAAACTAAAAACACTCAAAAGCGATTAACACTCATACACAATTTAGCCCCCCCCCGGGCGAATGAGGGGGAATTTTTTTTGCAAAAACAAAAGTAAAAAGATGCAAAATTGTGAAAAGATCAAGACAAACCTCCAAGTAATGATCAAAGGAAATCAAATTAATAATTTGCCTGAAAAAGACTCAAAACCAGTCAAAAAAGACTCTGATATATTCAGATGATTGAACAAAACAAGAAACCCAAGTTTGGGAGGCTGTAAACAAGCAAAATGAACAAGTTCACAGGGTTGGCGCGACTGTCAGGAAGAAAACTGCGCTAATTGAGCATTGGCGCGAGCTGTTCACTGGAAAATGGCGCCAATTGGCGCGACTGTCAGGGAAAAAGTCGCGCTAATCAAATTTTCTAGCTTAAAAATAAAAACAAGCAGTTCAGGGTCTGGTCGACAGTATTCAGACAGATCAACCAGCAA
Source organism: Pinus tabuliformis (assembly GCA_031772625.1). Taxonomy (NCBI): domain Eukaryota; kingdom Viridiplantae; phylum Streptophyta; class Pinopsida; order Pinales; family Pinaceae; genus Pinus; species Pinus tabuliformis. The sequence goes on along the minus strand of CM062819.1, from coordinate 1,498,271,752 downwards.
GAAACAACTTTAAAACCAACCCAGAAAGCTTATTTACGCCAGCAACCAATAGAAAACCAAAATACAAGACAAACTCCAAGCTGTTCGGTTCATAAACCAAACCAGAGATTGACTGAAGTGGCGTTGATCTACATCGCTAATGCAAAGCAATAACGTTTCGAAGGCTGCCTGGCTGTTCTTCAGGCTCCGTCCAAGGTTTATGAATCAAACAACAAATAGCTCCTCTCCAGTGGAGTCGCCAAATTGTTGGAGAGGTAAATCCCCTCTGCGGACAGAGGCGATTCCACTAGCCCAAAATGGGTCTAGCAACAATCAATTTCACGCTACCATGCAAGTTCCTAGTTGCAAACTGAAAGTGGATTATGAGAACCAACCTGGAGTCCAACGCTAATGTCGAAGAAGAGTTGATACTCCCGTTCCCTTGCTTCGGCGGGTCACAATCCTCACGATCCCTGCGAACGGATACCTGCACATGCAAAGAACGAAGCAAATACAAGCATAAAATCCACTAAAATACAACTATATTTTAGTCAGAAAGGAAATAGATCAAACATTATCATCATAAACAGTAAGATCGGAACCATAATGATAGTCGTTCATTAATGAATAATCAACAGAGAAAGATACAACCAAAGTTCTGACGTTGATTCTCTCCTCTGGCTGGGTGAGCATCTATACATGTCTTGCAATAGACCTTCTCTCTCTCAGACTTCCGGCAGCATAACCTCCCTATGCTCCAAGACTCTTACTATCACTCAAGACAAGCGTTATCGCAACTAGCATCACTCCAAAAACTATCTTGTCAAATGCATGAGGACAGAATTTTATAGATGGAGTAGGGGAAGAAGATACAATGCATCAGGACACCTATTGTGGATTGGCATTATCGCCAAAAAGCCACTATGGATAGATGTCAAGGATAGATGATGACTCTCGACATCTAGAAGATGAGCTTTATCCTCAAAAGACTTCATGACTTGAAGGGAAAAAACAACTGGGCGCGCGTTTGTCAAAAATCTTTACCAAACTTGGTTGGCGCGAGTGTTGTTCTAAGACAGAGCGCCAATGGTCGCACCCTCTTTTGAGGATCTCATTGATTGGCGCGGGTAATACATTGTGGACCTGCGCTAATGGAAAAAGGGCACTTTTCAGGGATATTTTGTAGGAGGTGTCTTCAGGGAACATGAAGTACATACTTAGGGGAACATAATGCAAGTGTTTTTAAGTTATGTCACTGCTCACAGGTCCCGGAATGAGTCCTCCAAAGTGCGGGAAAGGGGTAACAGGGACGGTGACCAATGGTGACAAATTACTGTGTAACATCTTGAATAAGAAAGAAAGTCCGAAAATAAACCAAGTCTCCATAAAGACGAGTGTAGTGCGAGGAGAACGGTTGTGGGATCAAATCAACTTAGTGGGAGCGTATTCAGGAAAGTCAACCACTGCATGATTTGAGCCTCCACAAGGTAATCATTTCCTATGGTCAATTATCTCTGTGGGTGCCGAGTAATATTTTCCTATTCCTGTAGCAATTGGAGGTCGGATCAGTTATCTGAAGTGAAGTTCCAGCCAAAACCAGAGGGAGAGGGTCGTAGTCCTAGCTGTCGATTGATTGGAGTGATGCTGCCACAGAGACCTATTGAAAGGGGAGAACTCTCTACCTATACAATTATTCCAAAGTCATATTGAAAGTTGATCATTGTGTTGAAGATAGTAGATGTTCTCAAAATATTGAGAAGCCTTCGTCACGTTCTCACAGAAGTGGGACTGCAAGTGAAAAACCATGTGTGTCTATATTTATGTATCTATAAGGAGTTGAATACAGATAGTACAAGATTTTATCCTTAAGGGTCGTAGCAAGATTGTATCATTTCAAAGGGTCGTAGCCCTATAGACAGCAAGTTGAAGCTATAAGACAGAGGAAACACATCAATCATGGGTCATAAAGCACGACTGAAGGAGATGAAGAAAATGAATCGAAAACAAAAGGAAAAGATCATTGCCATGTTTAGAGAAATTCAGGCTAGATTCGAGGAATTAAGAAGTGTAGAGGAAGACAAAGAAGAAATTGAGGGTGTTTGGTGTAGCTTTAATCTGCTACCGCCACCTATGTTTACTGGAAAATATTTTGATTTGTGGGTTATTAGAATGCTAAATTTTCTTCGAGCTAAAGGCTTAGTTGAACATTGGTCTAATAAGCCATATGATGAAGTATGTGATGATTTAGCATTAAATTTTATAAAACAAGGATTGGATGGGAATTTTTTGTGCAAGGCAGTAGAAGCTACAACGTCCAATGAAGCATGGGAGATCTTTGAAGCAGAATTTGGTGCAAGGGGGAGTAATCAAGTTGAAGACAGTAGTGTTGTTCAGTGTGTTGTAACAGTGCTTGAAGATGAGAATGGAGATGGATGTGTAGGAGTTAATCTACAGAGAGATGAAGGATTTTGTTAATCTCACTTGAAAGTGGATCACAATGTTGATGGTGTGTTACCAGTAGACATTTATTTTGGCATAGATAACGCTGCCAATGGAGAAGCATCTCATTCAGTGGATCTAGCAATTGAAATTTGTGATGTTAAATTTGATGAAGAACAAGTAACTCGTGACGAGTGGTTGCAGATGATGCAACATAAACGTCTTATTCATACACTGTTATTTGGCAAGAAAATCCCACTTGCATCTGAAAGCCAAGTGAAAGAGACAAAGAGGGAGACAGAGATAGAGACAGAAACAGAGTCAAAAACAAAGAAGGAAGCCCACAAAGAGAAAACAAAGACAAAGGAAAAGCCAGAGAAGGAATAGAACCAAAATGGTTCTGCAAATATTTTTAATTCTAACATTGATTTGCAGTGTGCAAGTACACAGAATGATTATGAAGAAGAATTAAAGTTCCTTGAAGCATGGCTTGAAAAACCATGTATTGATGATGCCTCTATAGAAGTTACAACTATGAATATTCAAGACAGTATGGATGATATTGAAAATGAAAATGAAATTTCCATGTATTGGAGCCCTGAAGAGATTAAATTCTAGTTTAAAAAAGATTTTTCGGTGAAGATCACATGAGACATCATTTGTCGACGCGTTTCGAACCAACCAGTGTGGTTCATCGTCAGGACAAGTTGAAGAAACAGATCCAGCTAAGCAGGTTAAATACATAGAGCAAAGCCTCCAACGGCTAAAAAGACTAACAACTACTTTTGACTAGGTCCTGGGATCAAAAACCCTATTTACTAAAAATGTTACCCTAGGGGGACCAGTCCTTTAAATAAAAATAATATTATGATAAAAAATATTAATAAATAATTAAAATATTAAAAATAATTAAACAGTTATGTTCAATTAGCACCTAAAAATAATTCCTAACAATAGTTAGTTAAAGATAAATAATTAAAAATTATATCTAAGGGAGAAAATTATTCTAGAGAGGGACCAGTCCTTTAAATAAAAATAATATTATGATAATAGTTAGATACAAATATTAATAAATAATTAAAATTTTATCTAAAATATTAAAAATAATTAAACAATTATGTTCAATTAGTAACTAAAAATAATTCAGATGATAGTTAGTTAGAGATAAATAATTAAAAATTATATTTAAGGGAAAAAAAAATTCATAAAGGGACCAATCCCTTAGAATAAATAAAATAATTATGTGATAATAATAAAAATATTTTTTTTTTTAAATGATAATAGTTAGCAATGATACATGATAATAGTTAGTTAAACATAATTAAAATTATATTTAATTATTAAATATAATTAAATATAATTAAAATTATATTAAAATTAAAATATAATTAAAATTATATTTAAACATAAATTATATTAAAATTATATTTTAATAATTAAAATTATATTATCCTAGGGGGACCAACCCCATAAAATAAAATGATTTAATGATAATATTTAATTAAAAATAAAAAAATTTGTAAGTTAAATTAGTAATTAGAAATACCTCATGATAATAGTTAGTTACAAATAAATAATTAAAAATAAGAAGGAAATAAAACAAGACCATTCATTTTTTTTTTTTTTTTTTTTTTTTTTTCAAAAGGTGGAAAAACCTATCAAACTTAGTTTGTCAAACCAACAGTGAGGACAGCCATCTCTGGCTGCTATCCGCGAATGTCAGTTGACACATCACTGTTATCAAGGAAAACCACGCCACCTGAAATAACCCGCTGGTGGTCCGTAAGGGAGCAGGCTTTCACTCCTGCCAGATGCCTCTGGGTCTTGGGCCGTTAACCTGTTTCCTTACGTCCGAGGAAGACGAGCTCTTAGCCAAGCAGAAGCAGTTTTAGGGCATACTCCAGGCCCAAACAAGACCATTCTTATATAAAAGATAGAGATGAAAAAAAATAAAAATAAATAAATAAGTAAGTAAATAAAAAAAAACAAAATAAAAATAAAAAAATAAAAAATAAATAAAAAAATAAAAAATAAAAAACAAAAAATAAAAAATAAATAAAATAAAAAATAAAAAATAAAAAATAAAAATAAAAATAAAATATAATATAATATAATAATAATAATAATAATAAAAAAATAATTCAGAATAATAATAAATAATAAAATAAATAAGTTAAGTTAAAAAAAAAGGAGAAGACTAGGTCGAGAGTGCTGGAACCCAACACCGACTGATTTTCCAACCATCATCTCTATTGAGATTACTCGACCTCTTTTCAATCTCAAGCGCCTCCCTAAATTTCCGATGATGGAAGTGCGAAACCTTAGCAATAACACTAGCTTCCTCAATACAAACATGATGATGGCAACAAAATGAACTTATGTTGTAGCAAAATGATAATGACAAGGTTGATGATGAAGAACAAACTATAGAAGATGACATGTGGCAATAGTCCACATATGAACGAATTTTTGAAGAAGTAAAGGACGTCCATGGACACCCTCAAATGATTTTCTATGTTTTGGAAGAGCTGAAACAACCAATGAATAAATTGAAATTTGGAACCTACACCAAAAATACAAAGATGAAGCAGTTCAGAGGATACAGGATTTGGAAGAAAAAGAAAAAGAAATCGAGCAAAAATGTTGATGTCAAAGTTTTTGAATCATTGTAAGCCTCGTTGAGACTTAGATCAACATGCATGTTTAAGTTATGTTGAGTCAAGGTTATGTTGTCGATTGTAATTAAGGGGGAGTGTTGGAAATAATTACGCCCACCTAACAGATTAATCACTGAACACCACATCACCGCCATGACTTGTCTTGCATTGAACAGGCGCCACCGTCATTATCTGTTCAACGTTCGAAAAGCCATCATTGTGATACTCATTTCCATGACCCTTCCAACATAAAGAGGAAGCTAACCGACTTAGTTTTTATATAAATTGAGATGAAGCATGGTTTCTATGCAGAGCGTTAGCTTATTAGGGGCCTAACCCAGGCTCAGAGTTAAGTTAGCCAAACAAATCCCAGTACTACTGGCCCTTTCGGCGACAGTCCATGGAGCGTGGACTGAAGTCTCAGCTGAAGTAGTATGGGAGGGTGCTAGAACCATGTTTTCGCACCCTGGAGATGTCTGATGAGTTCAAGTGGTCTATGGTTTGACCGTCTGCGCAGGTCACTTCGCGCACTTTCCCGGACCTCACGGCCCGATATACTGTCTTCGTGCAGCCCTACTCAAGGCTTGAACGTTACCCTTCTGTGTTATTACCTAAGACCCTACTGGTATTCCAATTTGTTAGTTGATTATTTTATCCTGCTTGAATGTTTTAAGTTATACTTAACAACATAAACCATTCATAAAGGTGTGCACAGTAAATAAACAATATATTTGCGAATTATATCAAACATGCATTAACCCAAGAACAAATACACAAAATGATAACAAACTTCTCTTTATTAATTCCTTCCTCGGTTAGAAACTCAACTCCACCCTGCGCACTCAGCTACAGGGGTCCGCGCACTCAGCTGTGGACTACTAGGCCTCTGCGCACTCAGTTGCAGAGCCTTCTCATCCTCTACGACCCAAAGACACACTTCACTCCCTTAGACTTTCTTCCAATTTCTCGACTTTTCCTATATCTCTTTACACTTGGAGTCTCACTTTATTTATACAATCCCATGGCTTTTTGACCATGGGTAGGTCTATCCAGCTGACATTACATTACAAAACTAGGGCGGAAAACCCTATGACTCTATCATACATTTCACTCACCGCACCCGTAATTCACAGAGCTTTACAACAAGATTGGGTCAAAACTTGGGCTTTAAGCCCCAAAACATGCCTTGGGGGGGATTCCATGCCGAACAGGCCCCTAACACAAACATCATGACTCGCCCTTGAGTCACTCTATCAGCGCGACAATCTTTGCATGGAGTCCCTCCAATTATTCTCAAACTGCGCAGAGGTCAGCACCACACTTAACTGCTGCTTGCTAGATCTGCTGCATGCGCTGTTCTGAGACCTCTGTGTCTGGAGTGCTTCTCTGCATCAATGTGTGCGTCCCCTGCCTGTTTGCAAGCTTTCCTTCGATGTCTGTCATCATGGTGAAGGCCTCGTCGATCCAAGGCTGGACGCGTGCTTTGAGAACTGCCTCCTTATGTCATGTTGTGTCCACCTGCTCCTTTAGTGCTTTAGCCTGTTGCATCCTTGCAAGCCGTTGGGTGAGGACCACTATCTGCGCAGTTCCTCAGACACTGTCATGATGTTGTTGGAGTTATCACGCCTTTGTCTCTAAGCGCTAGATGTTGGGGTCCTCCTGTAGAGTTGTGAGGACATTAAATGACTCTTCCAACATGTTGGTGCAGTCTCACACTGCACCTCCAATTTCCTCCAATCCCACTGTGATAGTGCTAGTGCATTATTCTCTGACTTCCGGGGGAGTGGATGGTTGCGCCTTTAACCGCAGCTCTGTGATATGAATATTCAGCTCTAGCTGAACCCTTGTCATTTCCTCTCTAGCCTCGCGGACTCCTGCTGCTAACCTGTGGATCTGCACCTTTTCTGGTAGATCTGCTGGGATGGCCAGCTCCAGGATGCTTCGGCAAGCATTGCCTATCACCTGCACCAACTGTTGATTTTGTGACACCAATTCGTCGCGTTGCAAGTTGAGTTGTTCCATATTTATCTTTTGCTCGCTGAGGACTTGGAGCGCGCGACTCTCCCTAGCGCGCAGCTCTGCCGTTATCCCATCCTACAATAGATATAATGTCTTGCACAGAAGGGCAGCTAGATTAACATCGAGACCTTTCATCGTGCTAACCAAAAACCTATCGGCCTCATTTGATGTCACTAGAGCCCCTTCCGGCAACACTATTGTGTTCGCCATCTGCGCGCGCAACATCTACTCTGCTTGGATCCTACTACGAGGTTGGTTGAAAGGGTACCAACCTGAGGGGGGCGTGCCTGTAACTCTTGCAACTGTGCTCTGAGGGCCCCCAACACAGTCTGGTGCTCCTACATGAAATCCTGAAGAGCCTCATTTGTGACATCGCGCACCGTCTCGCCGATGTCATGCAGATCACCCTCGGTTAGGGTGATCGGGTCAATGGACAATTTCAAGGCCTTGACCTTCTTCCTTGATCCTATTCGCCTTGCCAGATGTTGGTGCTTCAAATGTGTGGATGCGGTCCATGGGTCTGCACCTCCTTCTTATTCTTCTGCTTCCCCTACTACCTGCCCTTGCGAAGGTGTTGCTTGGCCTTCGCCCTCCTTCGCAACTACTTCCTGTGATGCTGCTGCTGCTGCGGCCTTTTCTTGCTAGGCTGCTTTCTGTGCTACTTCCCGCGTTGCCCTCACCTCGGCTACTGCTATTTCCTTTCGCGTTTTCTTGGCCAACTGTGTGATGCGCAGCTTGGCATCATCTTTCTTCTTCTATGCTACCGACCTCTCGAGTTCTGCGATGTCTGGGGCACGCCATTACAGAGGCCATGCCTTCAAGACATTGAAAATGGTGTCATCAATGGCTACAAAGGGTAGCTTTGTCCATTGCTTTGTCGGATCCTTGAGTGCCTTGATATAGACGTGATACATGTCTGCTTTAAATTCTACCAAACTCTGCAGACTGTTGTAAACCGTGGGTGACAACCGCGGCTTACGGTTGATCTACATTCGGATGCTCATCCCCATGAGCACCCAGAATATCTTGCTATCACGTATCCTTCTAGCATCCTTTGTGGCCCTGAGCAAAGCGTACTTTGTGGCCTCCGGTAATATTCTGTCAATTATGGGGAATTGACTGTCCTCTGACAATTCCCCAGCTACAAGCACTATGGATAGCAACAGCCATGCATAGTGCAATGTTTTACCCTACTCCTCGGCTTCGCAACAATTCTCTAAGAAGTCTATGCAAAGGAATTCGAACCAGTTAAACTGGACCCCCTCCATGCACTGCTCAGCCAGTGTGACCACCCGCGCAGCTACCTTGTCGGCATGGCACCTCCGCATAACTTTTCCTGCAATGATTTGGGTTACTACGTGGATTGCTTTGTCTTGGATGCTAGAGATGGTGTAACCCGTGTTCTTCTTTTCCAACTTGTACTTCGTCTTCATGGCCTCCGCGAGGGCCAAATCACTGCCCTTTCCTTCTGATATGGTCGTGGGGTCCTTTCCTTTATATGGAAGCTAGGAAACACGATGAATCAGGTCTACCATAATGGGTATGGGCTCCTCCAGCCATAAATACCCATCATGCACCAAGCAAAGCAAGTGGCTGATGACGAAAATGATTATTGGGGCACGGTGGAAATGCGAAACCCATAGTGGGTTTAGCAGGCTGGCCTTCTCCACACTGCACAACCACTTCCATGACTCTAATGTTGTCACCACCCCTGCGGTGCTCTGCTTCATGAGGTTTCCGGTCTCAAGGTGGGGGAACATCTCACGGTCAACGAGGTCCCAATCCTAAAATTTCATGGTCGGTATCAGGCCCAGGTGCGCGCCTTCAAACATAATTCCATCTCGGAGGAGCAGGGTCTGGAGCGAACTCTTGGTCTTGTCCAGGTCCTTCGGCACTTTGGCCTTCCACTTTCGCGGGGGGACATAGGCGAGCAATTTTGTCGCCGAGTGCGCAGGCTAAGTATCTACCTCCATGGCTTCATCTTCTTCTTCTGCGATGAGAATATCCTGCAAATCTTCTTCTTCTTCATATGTTTCTATAGTGACAGCTTTCCCCTTCTCTTCCATTGGTAGTCTACTGCGCAACAGGTTCTGCGGGGACATGCATACGGGAGCCATTACTTGCTTATCCTTACTGGGTATTGGCGTGCGCGGTGATTTCGGGATTTCTGCCACAATCCCAGTTCCTTCTGGAACGTTCCCCACAGTTAGGGCTTGCACGGCCTCCCCGATGGTGACATATTCAATCCCCATACCATCCTTAATTGCTGTCATTGTAGCTGTGCTGCAATCTGTCACTTAGGAATTCAGGGGCTCAATCAACGCTCAGCTCACAATACTCAAGGCTCTACTCAATCACTCAATTCCCAAATGACCAAGTGTTGTTTGTTGGGCAGTCCTTTGTATTTTATAGTTCTTTTTGAATTCAAATTCAATTGTTCCCCCTAATTCCGATTTGTTAATACTTTCTTGGTGTCAGATTTTCCCAAATCTGGCCCATAAATTGCATTTTAAATACCTGTCGCCCGCTCCATTTGGCCTCAAGTCGAGCATCCCATCATGAATAGTGACTTCAACAGTCACTTTTTGGCCAACCCACGCAGTAGTATAACCCCCTGTGCGCGGTCGCGGATCCTATGACTCTCTGCTTCTACGCACATCTCCAACATCGCGCAGCTCTTGGGAAGAATAGTTTATAGTCTTTCGGTCCCTTCCAACTGCCTGGAGTGCTAAGACTATCCTTCCCTTGGCTAGTCAGGTGGTCACACCACCTGTGTAGAGTTCCACCCTGTCCTTCGTCATGGTTCCCGGAGAATCCCCATCTTGTATTGTTACGGTTGGTATCATGCACTTCACCATTTGCAATGTGCTACCTTGGTCACTATGCTGAACAATATGCAGTCCAAGCCAAGGTATCAGGCTGATCAATTCGCGGAAAAAGGCTCTAACCTTGTCATCGTGATCGCACGCCTCCTTCCTTACCATTCTGGTCTTTTTGCAGAGAAAATCTTTCATTATTTTGTCCTCCATCTTCTTGACTTTCGCGTCCATCAAAGCACTTTTCTTTCTTAACCATACCCTTTCTTTTTCAAGTTCGTGGAGTCTAAGGTTTCCTTGTTGGATTTCTTCCTCAAGTCCCGGTTGTGTGATCACTCCTTTCTAGGCTTCGCAAACCATTGTATCCACGGGTGCTACTGTGCGCGGACTAGGCTTCGCATGCTCCATAAGGATTGCAACATCTGCTTCATATTTTAGCTTCAGAAGTGCCCGCACAGTTAGGGTTTTGCACATGGTCCTATAAGCCCATAGAACAGCTCATACGCGCAGGTCCCAGTGAGTGTGTTTCACATGGTGGATCGCATTCAGTACTTTGCATACTTTGTCAAAGGCTTCCATGTGGATAATCTTCGGCGTGCTTGGTCTTATCATACTTCCTGGTCGTCGCTTGCGCCATTGTCTTGCCTACTCCTATTTGTCAATCGTGTTTACTATCGCGAGGACAGTGTGTGTTCGTGCAGGTTGCGCACCATATGCCTATACCCATCTAGAAAGGTGGGCACGCGGGTTCTTTCTTCCATCATACCCAGCTTTCATTCACATCTGAGGCTTTCCAAACTGCATGAGCATCATCCTTCTACATTCGCGCTAGTCCTCAAAACTTCTTTGATGCGTACCCCACCATCTTACAGGCGTAGCGCGTAGTGCCCATTTCAGAGCATCGAACCGCTGTTGTTCTGACACTTCTTTTTCAAATTTGTTCAGGAAATCATCCACCTCGGTCAACCCATCATACATAGGCATATCTCTTACCTCTGTTGCCACGCAGTGCAGTGACCTTGTCATCATGTTACAGTTGAGTGTGGTTACCTCGTGTAACCGGTTCTGCCATTGTTCTATCTCCTCATCTGAATCTGAGGTGCAGGAGCTTTCGTGCTCCCATGAAATCCTGTCATCCACTATTGGATTCACCCAGTCCTGCTCCCGCGCGGTTATCTTGTATATACAGTCTAGATCTTCATTGCTCTCATAGTCATGCACTGGCTCTGTGTAGCGCAATCCTTCCACAGGGTCTAAAGGTACCACTACGCGCAGTGACTTTTTCTCAAAAGTCATCTTGCACTTCTTTAGATTTATCACTCCATTCATGTCAGTGGCCCAATCTATTCCTAGTAGCGCAGGGTAGGGATTGTTGTCATCAACAATATCTATCACTTCGAAATCTGCAAGCGCGCTTGTACCTTCGATATTGACCATTATTCCCTACAATCTTCCCATGGATAGGATCTTTTGTTGGTTTTCTATTCACAATTGAATAGGAGACCATTGCAAAGCAGGCCTGCCCATGCACTCCCATGTCTGCTTTGGTAGGACATTTGCGTCTGACCCTAGATCCAAAATCACTTGATCTGTTTCATATTCACTGATTTGCGTAGTCAATCTCATCTCCCTTCCTGTTCGCGTTGTGTGCTTCCCGAGCTTCTAGACTACACGCAGTTCTCCTGGTCCAACACATCTAGTGATGAGTTCTTGCAGTCCCTTCACCGCTTTGCTATTGTGCAACAGCTTCCTGCATGTCTCCAAAAATGTAGTTAGCATTGACAGGTCTATTTCTAGTTCCAGTTTGTCTTTACTACCTGAGTTCAAGGCCTCCATGAAGCTCTTCTTAGCTTCCATGAATGTCTCCTTAGCACTGTCCAAATCAAATTCTGGTTCCTTTGTTGGAGCCTTGTGAGCTCAGGCACTCTCTTCGAGCTACTTGCCTTTGTCATCTCCTGTCATGATATCACTTCAAAGCACAATATTTACGTTCGGGTCTTCCTCGCGTGGCTCAAACCTCATCATTTGAAAGTTCTGAGTGAGGGGGGCGGGGGGGTTGGAGTGATCCTTTATCGCGCAACCTCGCTATCAGTGTGGAATAGTCCTCCGTCTCATGATCAAACTAGGTACAATATAAGCATGATGGTCTTGTCAGATTTGTACAATCGTGGGCATAATGCCTTGGCCCTCTACAATTGTAATAGATCAGCTGTCTACGACCCCTTCCTGGTCCCATTCCACCTCGACCTCATCTGCGCCCTTGAAATCCAGTGTCCGCCATCCTTGCATTTTGATCGAGGGCTCGTGTTTCGGTTTGAACTCTATATGTAGGAGTCCAATCCATCATCAGTTCATAACTTCTATAGGTACGCTCATCGGGGCCTACTGACCTGCAAAAATTACAGAACAGCTGCTGGGAGTTTTGCGTATATTTCTGTAATAGATGACAGTTATCTATAGCATGCTTCCCTCCTATCTGACAAATCATACACCATAATACAGACGTCGTGCTCGGTCTTGCTTGTGCCTCTAGTCTCAATGGCATTGGTCTTCCTGCCGCTAGGTAGTTCACGAATACTGGACAATGGTCGTTGTCATGTCCTTGGCCATTGCACTTTACGCACCATACTTCCTCGCGCAATTCTGGGCAAGCCATCTTGTCTTGTTTCAAGCTCTACATCTCAAGGCACAATTTTTTCAACTGCGCGTGGATCTGTTGGACTCCCAAGTTAGGATCTTGTATCGGGGTTTCATGTAGTCTTATTGCGATCTCCAAAGCCTCGCCCTTAGTGGATAGCTTCTGCTGTGACAGTGCGTTCCTTAGATGCAGCGTTAGCGATGCTACAAACCATGCGCAATATTGCCCATCCGTCAAGGTCATGTTGCCTTCACGAATCATACACTTTAGTCTCTGATCTAGCTCCCAAGGGGTCTCGCCTAGATGCATCATGATTTCCTTAAATCCAATAATCGACTGTGTCTCTGATTTTGGCCTGTTAAATTCCTTGTTTAGCGCAGCTTGGATATCCATGATCCCTACGTTTGGGTTGTCATTGGAATGCTTAATGTACCATGTTAGTGCGCGATCTACAAAGCGCTGACCAACGTTGCTTTCTTTATATTGTTATCTGTGACTCCCTATGCTTCCCATACAGCCTTTACCATGAACAAAAACTGGTCCGGATCTTCGTTCCCTACTCCTTTGAACACCGAAAATTTTATCACGCTTGCCATATTGAACTGTGGTGGTGGCGGAGGTGGTGTGGGTGAAGACAGGGGTGAAGATGGTGAAACTAGTGGTGGTGTAGGTGCGAGTGGTATGCGCGGAATTCATTGCTTTACCAGACTCATCGCACTTCTTGGTAAAACCTTCGCGAGCTCTTCCTCGCTTTCCTACGGAGGTGAAATCAAGGGGCTAGACTCTAGTTCTGTGCTACCTTCATTTCTGTGGATGCTCCCACTCCACGTAACCCCAAACATCAATTTATTCACATAACCTGCTTTTCACATAGTAGCATCTTAATCCAAGTGTTCAAAGATTTAACGTACTTACCTCGCGGTCCTTTGAGGAAGCGTCGTTCCGCCTCGCTATAGCTGACTGAAGTATCTACCGCGAACTTAGTGATAAACCCTCCTATAATTCGATCGAGCCAATGGTCCACAGTGCGCGCGATCTTATCTTCTGATGCTTCTAGTCTACGCACCAACTCTGGAGTCCACACAATAGGTTTATCGATCCTACACCTTCCTTGACTGTCTGCTAGCTTTGCGATCCACTCGTACAACTCAGAGGGGAAGGATGCAAAGAAAACTTTGTGGATTTCTGTATATAAGTAGCAATCTAACCACTCTTCCTATGATAACTGCAGATTCCTGTTTTCCTGCGCCGCAAACTCGTGAATATTTCTGTCCAACCACTCTTTAATTCCTTTCTTTGTCGGATTCCACTGATACGACATCAGACATCTCTTATGCAGATCCCAGTCCTGGCAATGGAACCATTTGTTGGCTTATTAGGGACCTGACCCAGGTTCAGTGTTAAGTTAGCCAAACAAATCCTAGTACTACTGGCCCTTTCGGCAACAGTGTGCGGAGCACGGACTGAGGTCTCATTTGAAGTAGTATGGGAGGGTGCTAGAACCAGGTGTCCGCACCCTAGAAATGTCTGATGAGTTCAAGTGGTCCACGGCTTGACCCTCCGCGCAAGTCGCTTCACGCACTTTCCCGGACCTCGCGGCCCGATACACTATCTTCATGTAGCCCTACTCGGGGTCGGACGCTGCGCTTCTGCGTTATTACCCAAGACCTTACTGCTATTCCAATGTCAGCAGATTATTTTAGCCTACTTGCGTGTTTTAAGTTATACTTAATAACATAAACCATTCATACAGGTGCGCGTAGTAAATAAATAGTATATTTGCGAATTATATCAAACATGAATTAACCCAAGAACACATACACAAAATGATAGAAAACTTCTCTTTATTAATTCCTTTCTCGGTTATAGACTCGACTCCACTTTGTGCACTCAGCTGTAGGGGTCCGCGCACTCAGTTGCGGACTACTAGGTCTCTGCGCACTCAGCTGCAGAGCTTTCTCATATTCTACGATCCAAAGACACACTTCACTGCCTTAAATTCTCTTCCTATTTCTCCACTTTTCCTATATCTCTTTACACTTAGAGCCTCGCTCTATTTATACAATCTCATGGCCCGCGCACCATGGGTAGGTCTATCCAAGAGAGATTACATTACCAAACTAGGGCAGACAACCCTATGACTCTATCATACATTTCGCGCTCTGCGCCCGTAATTCGCAGAGCTTTACAAGAAAATTGGGTCAAAGCATGAGCTTTGAGCCCCAAAACATGCCTGGAGGGGATTCCATGCCCAACATAAAGTCACAGTTGTAACACAATAGTAGCTAGAAAACATTCTAGTGAGCGTTGTAAGGCATTTGTAGCTGCATATTGTTGTATTATTAAATGAGTAGTTTTTTTGTTAGTAACAAAAGCTGTGTGTGTTTTATGTACACTGTGTTGACTCTAATGAGTGCTTCAATTTGTATCAGAATGCTCAGGAATGCCGCTTCGGGTATAGCTAGCTAAATTTTGAGATTTTTAAACTCCAAAAACAAAAACGAGAAAGGAATAAATCTCTCCAAAGTCTTGATGACTAAAATAAAGAGAGAACATTGTAACAACTTATATATATATATATATTTCTTACCACAATATATGGTGTATGAACTTTAAGGAATTAGACTTGGACATGGTTATTCCACGTCTCTTCTCTATCATATTCCTTACATTTTTCAGCGTACGATTTGAAACCAACTTGTAACGATGTGATGTAGAATAGTCTTGTAATTGAAGTGGAGTGCATGAATCTAATTGTTTCACAATTACCTGAAATGATAGTGGGCGCGCTTTTTGTCTATCTTCAATATCGATTACAAATATTAAAAGAGTAAATGGTCGAAAAATAAAAGGCATAAATGAGGGCCTTCACTGTCCATCCACTGAATGGAAAAAGAACAGACAACCATCAACTGTTTCAAATTAAGTGGGAGCCATTATCTTTGAAAGCAACGACCTTTTAACTATTTTATAGTTTTTCCCAGAAATTTTTCTATGTACTTTCAAAATATGCCGTCTGGATGCTCCTTCAATTTACGGCATTGGTCGGACACGTGAAGGGAATGCCACAAGTGGCAAACACAAATGTTTCTTCGTTACTTCGTTGGTATTTCTGTGTTCATTATTAGAGGCAATAGAATGGACAGCAAATCCTTAAATTGAATTCGCTGGACAAACAGGATCCTCAGCAATCTTTTAAAACTTATTTTGTTTCAATTTTGATGGACAATATCATAAATTTAATAAAGATTAACAGCTAGTTCAAATACTATAAAATTTCGTCATAATTTATGTTTTTGAATAAAATTATATGAAACTGTGAAGATTTTGGCCAATTACCGATTGGGATAATCCGAGTTTCAAAACTTATTATAAATTAATTATTTATATGTGAATGTAATATTTTTTATTTTAAGATTTAATTTATATTTTAAAATTTGAATAGGTATGAAAATAATTTTTTTTTTGCTCATTTGAAAATTAAATTATGATAAGTTTTTCCATTTTCTAAAAATTAAAAATTTTAAAAATCTTTAAATTATGATAAATTTTTCCACTCTCTAAAAATTGAAAATTTTAAAAATGTTTAAATTATAATAAAATTTTCCACTTTCTATAAATTAAAAATTTTAAAAATCTATTCTTATTAAAAACTAGGTCTTTCAAAATTTAATGAAGAACCTTTGCATCCGATGGAACCCTATGCCAGAACCCTCATTACCAACTAGGTCTTTCAAAATTTAATGATGAACCTTTGCATCCGATGGAACCCTATGCCAGAACCCTCATTACCGACGTAATTTCTATCTTTAATGACAAAAAGGTCGTTTTCATTATGATGGCTTCATGGTATTAGTCGTCTTCCGCGTATTAGTCCTTCATGGTATGCTTCAACTCCACCGTTAAACTTCTTCTGTTTTCGTTAATTCCATCATAAAATCGAAATGTTAGCAATACTATGTGAATGCTATCGTAATATAATGTTGTTTTAGAAAATTAGTGCCCAGAATGTTCTGACAGAACAGATTTCCTGGCCTTCTTTTCTGAAGATGAGCTACTTCACAAAGATCCAACACATCTGTGCATGGGCTGCTTGCAATGTCCCGAGGAGAAAGTGTTTGAGAAAAATGTGTGCTAGCACCATATGGACGATATCCACAAGTTCCTGCTTATATGCAGAGTGTTCGTAAATTGCTGCTTCTTCAGACTACTCAAGGTTCGTTCCATTGCCTTAATGTAGTTTTCTTGTTTAAAATCGAAATGTTAGCAATACTATGTGAATGCTATCATAATATAATGTTGTTTTAGAAAATTAGTGCCAAGAATGTTCTGATACAACAGATTTCCTGGCCTTCTTTTCTGAAGATGAGCTACTTCACAAAGATCCAACACATCTGTGCATGGGCTTCTTGCAAAGTCCCGAGGAGAATGTTGAGAAAAATGTGTGCCAGCACCATATGGACGATATCCGCAAGTTCCTACTTATATGCAGAGTGTTCGTAAATTGCTGCTTCTTCACAGTACTCAAGGTTCGTTCCGTTGCCTTAATGCAGTTTTCTTGTTTAGTCCTTGCTGCTTAGGGCATACTAGCACAGCAACCAATAGATAAATGCTATTTTCACACACAAGCATTCACAAAAACTCAGGTAAGGCTGCACACGAACTAATAGACGGCCACCAATCTCCTCAGATCTGATATATTGAATGTGATTACTTTAAGAGGCTGTAGAATTTATATTTGAATATGACCATTATTGGATTTGATTATTTTTATGAATTTGACTGTTTGTAACATTTATCATTGTATAAGAGGAATTATGAAAAGTGGTAATTAGTGACAAAGTTTTGATTTGAAAATAATTTTTTTCAGAAGAAATCGTATTGGTAGTGTGGTTCATCATCAAGTATAAGATGAAAAATCAGATCATAGGTAGGTCTTGACTCCCTATTTAACTTACCGATATGACCTGATTTTTCATCTTGAACTGATGAAACAAGTATAAGATGAAAAATCAGATCATAGGTAGGTCTTGACTCCCTATTTAACTTACCGATATGACTTGATTTTTCATCTTGAACTGATGATGAACCACACTAGTTGGTTAAAAAATATCAGCCTAAATCTATCAATGTCATCTCTTACCAAATTTTCAAATCAAAATATAGATCACATAAACTTGAATTTGAATATAACAAAATCTTATTTTCCAAACTTAATTTCTTTATTATATTTAATTATTTAGATAATAAGTAAAACTATCTAAAAGCAAAATTTCATAGAATCATATGTTTTGAAAGAAATTTGTAACTCAACTTCTTCACCATCCTTAACTTAATTGTTGATAGCTAAATCTTCCAGAAAAGTCAGATTCTTAAAATATTCCAAATAAATAAAAACCCCACCCTAGCTTTCTATTTTATAGCAAGTCTCTAAAAATCAGTTACTTATAAGGAAAGTCTTTAAAAATTAGTTACTTATCGGAAAAGGCTTCCTTTTCGAATTCTTATTTTCCAATTCATTTCATTGGGTCAGTATATCAGACTATCTTTTTACATTGAATTAAAATATGTGCCGTCTCTTTATGTTAGAGCACGTCTTTGAAAATTAATTACTCGTCTTCCTTTTCGGATTCTTTTTCTAAATTCATTTCGTCGGTTCTTCCATTAAATTACAATCTCGTACTAATATTATAATCTTTTCCCTCGCTCAATCTGCGTTCTTCAGATTATATATTATATAAGTTATAATGTGTTTTCTCTAAATTATAGAATAAACGATTTATAATTTTATTATTTTAATAAATTTTTCAATATCGTTTTGGGAAAGATTTCTAACTAATTAAACTATATAACATCAAATTTTTTTTTTTTTACAACACTGTTCAGTGTATTGTAGTTTAATGGTTAAATCCACTTTTAAGTATTATAAATTCATTTTAATTTTAGAGATGAAGGTTAAATTTATTTATAAATATTATAAATTCACTTTAATTTTAAAAATCAAAGTCTAAACTTTCATTTATTTTTTTTGAATTTCAAAAAACAGTTTACTTGATTTCTCTTTACCCCTAAAATATGGAATTCCTGTAGTTCAGATGAATATATATATATATATATATATATATATATATATATATATATATATATTTATTTATTTATTTATTTATTGGTAAACTTGTAATCTGTATTTTATATATAAAAGTTTTTATAAAATGTATTATTAATATATTTTAATTTTTCAACTAAATAAGAAAATGGCAAATTTCATAAATGTTATTGAAATTTAATATTTAAAAATATTGATAAAAAAACATATTTTAATATATATTATGATTAAAATATCTTAATATTAATAATATATTGTAGATATAATGATTAATATATATAACTTAAAATTGAAATAATTTTTTAATATTATTTATTTTTTTAAATCGCTGATATCAATTTTATGTTGAATATTTTAGAAATAATTATTTTTTTAATAATGATTTATAAAAATATATAACAATTAAGAAAAAAAGTCAGCATCTACTTTATATTAAAATAAGACAGATTCATAAATATAATTAATAAAACAATTTTATATTATATTTTTTTGTATTTTTATTTTTTTAATAAATATTAATTTTTATATTAAAAAAAATCACCTCTACCAAAAATTTAATTAAGTTTCATTAAAAGCAAAAAAATGGCTCTCATGTTTTTGTATTAGATTATTTCTCTTTAGATCTATAGAACTTGATGTATTTCTTTAATTTAGGAGATGATAAGATATATGTGAATGAAAATGTAATGTCATTAAGATATATGTGAATGATGATAAGATATATGTGAATGAAAATGTAATGTCATTAAGATATATGTGAATGAAAATGTAATGTCATTATACTCATTTGAAAGATAGTAAGATATATATTTGTATGAATGAATAAGTACAAAAAATGTAATGTGATTATATGTTTTTGGAATTTACACTGTTATTTTTTCAAAAATTCAATAGAAAATTATAGTTGACTATTATTTATGGTGGTGTTTCATTTTCAATTTTATTGTAATTTATTTTAATATTTCGGTCTTTTTTATTTCGTTGTGTGATAAGTATACAAATTAATTGGAAATCATCTCTTCTTTTTTTCTTGTAAGCTTGGTAGGACTCTCCTATTTTCGTGTTTGCATGTTCATTATTCACCTATTGTGTGATAAATATACAAATTTGTAAGCTTGGTAGGACTTTCCTATTTTCGTGTTTACTTGTCCATTATTCAACCATTGTGTAATAAATATACAAATTAATTGGAAACCATATCTTTTTCCTTTTTTTTTGTAAGCTTGGTAGGACTCTCCTATTTTCGTGTTTACATGCCCATTATTCACCCAGCTACAGGGGAGGGTAGCACAAGATTCAGACCCAATATCTTCGGTTCAATG
The DNA here is from genome assembly GCA_031772625.1 of Pinus tabuliformis. Taxonomy (NCBI): domain Eukaryota; kingdom Viridiplantae; phylum Streptophyta; class Pinopsida; order Pinales; family Pinaceae; genus Pinus; species Pinus tabuliformis. The sequence continues at coordinate 1,498,251,776 of CM062819.1, read as the reverse complement.
AGACTTCATTCCACGGCCATGGCCACTTGAGCTACTCAAGCAAACAATTGGAATCATATCTTTATCATAAATAAAATTTTACAATTTTTATTCATTTTTTTTTTTCAAATTTATTTATTTAATTATTTTTTAGAGATCAACTTCTTATAAAATATAATTTAAACCATAAAATCAAAATTCAAATCTCATTCAATCCAAAAAAAAAAATACTCTAACAAAACTGAAATACTGTTACAAAAATTATGGGAGACAATTTTCGCTTATGTTATTATTTCTGACAATTTAGTATGTGTTTTATTTTATAAGTTATAAATTGATATAATGTTTCTATTTAGTACAACTCATTAATGTTAAATAAAAAAGATAAAAGATAAAAAATAAAAAAATGCTCTAGCAAAAATGAAATACTCTTACAAAAATTATGTAAGATAATTTTAGCTTTATGTCATTATTTGTGACAATTTAGTATGTGTTTTATTTTATAAGTTATAAATTGATATAATGTTTCTATTTAATACAGCTCAATTAATATTAAAATTACACTGGAATGGTTTTAGATTTTTATTTCTTTTAATATTTTTTTAGAAGTAATTAGAAAAACTTCAATAAAGTTAATTATATTTATTTAGAAATATAGTTAAAAATTTGATATTAATATGATATTAATATTTAGCGGATCTCCAACCTAGTGAGGGGTTAGTTGAAATGGTACATTTTTCATCACCTCAAGGTCCACGTTATTGGGGATTTAATACTCATGAAGGAAACACATGATTTGAATATTGACATGAGGAATTTGGATGGTAATGATCCCATAAAATGGGTATTCTAAATGAAGCAATATATTGGTCTACATCAAGTGATATTATTACAAAAAGTAAATATCGCATAGATATGTTAATAGAAAGGATCAATTCCTATGGTATCAATGGATTCATGAAAGATAAGAGGATTTACATAACATGAGGAACTTGGACAGTAATCATCCCATAACATGGATATTCCAAATGAACCAATATATTGGTCTATATGAAGTGAGAGTATTACAAAAATGAAGTGTTGCATCCATTTGTTTAGAGAAAGGATCAATATCTAGGGTATTCATGGATTCAAGAAAGATACCAAGATTCTATTGTATCTTAAACTAGTTTTACAAAGGAATTGATAGCACATTATAGGCATATTCATAAAAATGAATTATTCGGTCAACTGATAAAACTTTAACAAGTAGATATAACTGTACCTCGCAATCAACAATTCCAAAAGTTGAATTTCACTATAGCGGAAATTCCAAAGCATAATTTTGTGAGACATTTCTTCATGGGAACTATTAGGTTCCTATACCAATAGGAGACATAATTTTGACTGGCTAAGGTTAAGCCTTGTAATATGTACATACCTTTTCTTCCTGCAAATCTTTTCCATATTGAAAAATAAAAAATGAAAAGAGGGTATGTCATGAAAGAAAATTAAAGGACAAAAAGAATAAAAAAAAAAGTCCAAAAAAGTGAAAAATATGAACCCCAAAAAACAAAAAGAGACCATGAAAGTGTGCAAATCTAAATGCCACTACTATTTACTTTATGCAAAATAATGATTATGTGCAGCTTGTGATTCATGCCACAATCCAAGGTAATCAAACTATTTAATATTGATTATACCATGCTTTAAATTTCATGTTGATAGTTAGAGAATAAAATTTGACCAAACTGTTTAATCTTGGTAGATCATTAGATTAGGTAGAGTAAAATAAAAGGAGCTCAGCAGTTTAATCTGGGCTCTTAGTTGATATAGTGATAGAATTAGATAGTTTTCTTCGTGAAAAGAAAAGAAAAGGTTTTAATAAGGGTTTGTTAGTCTAAATCCACCCTAATAAAATCAAGAAAAAATGGTAGGGCAAGTAGATGGGTAAGTAGAAGAAAGGTCGCAGAAATATGATGATCGGGAAAAACACATATTTATCATCTCTCATCATTGGATTCAAATGTAAATGGTCAATCAAACATGAAGATGGATTTCAAAGTCAATTAAGTAACTTTCCCCATTCATTTCACCTTTTACTTAACTAATTTCCCATAAATAAAGTTTAAAGTAATTAAAACCTTTATGTCAAAGAGGCTCAGGGCATTTCTCTGACTTTTGGAGGGACCGGGCCCTTGGCTCAATGATTTAAGGATATCAAGTACTAAATTCCCCTCATAAAAATACATCCCCCCTTCAATTCATTCATTTTCATAAATAATGTTTCTTTCCTAAGGATAAAACACTTTCTGCCTAGGAAAAGCATCCCCCCCCCACATAAAGCATTTTCATATAAAAACCCACCAAAACACTTTACCCGAAGTATTAATGTTAATATGTTAGAAACATCAATTTCACAAAAAGAGCATTTACTTAGTGAATTTTCCCTTTTCTACTCATCTTCATATTAAGTACTAATTTTATTATATTAAATCCAGATAAAAAACCCATTTCCCCATATATATATATATATATATATATAGCTCATATTTGTTAATTAACCATATACCCTAGTTTGAATATAAACTATTATTCTCACCTAAAACCTTGACCAAAATCTCTAATTGGTCGATCTGTGATCAAAATTAATAATCTTGCCTTAATCCACCAATAAACCGGCCTTAATCTGCCATTAATCATAATACCGCCATATTTAAAGTGCCCGTCGAGCCCCCATTAACCTCCGTGCACAATCACACCCCGACCACCGTCTGATCTGAAGGCCCAGATCCGATGCTCCGAAACCATTTCGGCCGGGATCCTCCACCGGACGATACATGCCCGAAAAAGTTGTTTTCCACAAGACCACCCGGGTGACGTGTCAGTCAATGAGTGGAATTGGCCAGTCCCTCCTAAAAACCACCCAATACCTATAAGTGGTGAGAAATTAACCGCTTACCACCTCCCTACTATGCAACAACTTAGTCGCTATTCACCCATACTCACATGTTATAGACATATTTGGGTACTTCAACCCCAATCTTATATGTCGATAAACTAGGGCTCTTCAAACCATAAAAGTGTTGTTTCATACCCTAAAAGGACATGGTCATCTGATTACATCATTCCCCAAAAGTTCCACTTGAAAAACCATCTAGAAATGGCCCAAACTGAACCATACTGACTGCTACACTGGCCAGGTGCGATGCATACTAAGTGGTACACTGCTCAGGTGTGATGCATATTGATTAGGCCTTCAGTAGGGTGCGATGGGTGAGGATAGACAAATGTCCGAGACAATTTCCTAAGTGGATACTCATGGAATCTTCTAGAAACTTCTCTTATGACACTTGCCTCTCTGAATTCACCCAGGGATGAGTAAGAGATCCAAGAAATATCCAAGTGGAACCAATTGTAACAAGTGGAATCAATTGTAACAAGTGGAATGACACTAATCAAAACCCCAGAGATGACTCACGCCCTTGCACACATATATAAATGGATCCCTCATCTAAGAGATCCAAAGGCTGTAATTTTGTGAATTGCAAGGAAGTGCTGATAGTTTTGTATTTGAGAGAATAGCATTGTACTGTTGGTGTGATCTTTCTATTTCATGAGGTGAAGAGGGATTGATGCTGGGAGGATGATGCTATATCAGACAACTGGGTTGTAATTCTCTTTTCTATTTAATAAAGTTCCTCAAGTTTTCTTCCATATAATTGTGCACTTGTGAATGTTATTATTTGCGAATGCCATTTTATGTTCATTATACATCTGATTCTGTAATGCTTATGATATAATAGATCAAGATTCTTTGATGGTTCTTTGCAACTGTGTTTCTACAGGTACTCATCAAGTGGGATAAGTACGGAGAGAAGTTGCAAGCTCTGTCAAGGGGGAGAAAGATCAAGCAAAGGATTAAGCGTAAGTTCCAAGTTGATCCTCTCATATTTCTCTTATCTATTGTGCATAGAAGAAATTGTTGAAAAATTTTGAACTATTTCTTCTAGGGTAGCTACCAAACCTAGAGGGCTAGTCAATAAAAAAGACACTAGTTTTCCCAAAAACAAAATGGCAACTTTGCTGGGGATCGAATAGATGTTTTTTTGTTGTTGTTTTTTATTTATAAACTATAGACAGAGCCTAAAGTTAGCCAGGTAGCCTTTGAACTGCTCTTGCTTTGCAATTTCATATTAGATGAATGATGCTTCAATCAATATCTCGTTTAGTTTATGAATTAAACCTTTGACTTACAAGCATTCGAGATCCCCTTTTGGTAGCCCAGTAACCTCTCAAGACTTGCCTCTGTACTTTGCTCTTTACTATCCATCATAGCTCAGCTTAACTCACTGAAAACAACTGCAAATTTGTGCCAAAACCCACTTCAGTTGCGCTCCCTAGCCCATCGCACTGTCTGTCACTGTGAACCAGTATGAATCGCACTTCCCGAGTGTAGTAGGTGCGATGCATCCCTATTTCTATGAAGCCTAGGTGCGATGACTGACTGAACCTATTTCCATTCTAGAAATTTGGGGTTTTTGTCCTTGTTTTCAGTCTTGTTTAGTTGATTTGTTGCTTATGAACAGTGCCTCATTACTGAAGCCTACTTGCATCACATAGATTAGCCTCCATTGATTAGGACTAGTAAACGTTTTTTTGTATTTTTCCATCATTTACAATCCTTTGTCAAAAATTTGCTTAAATCAATCTGTCATTTTGGTACAAAAAGTGTCGTAACTATCATTTTGTGTCAAAAAGAGAAGTGTCGTGGATTGTTCCTTCCCTGGATAGTCGATTGAACTTTTTGTCATGTATTTGACTTGATTAGTTTATATTTGAAGTGTCGAAAGCATTTTTTCGTTCAAAATTGAAAAGTGTCGTTTAGTCTTCCTATCTATTTTGAAAAAGAAATTGTTGAAAAGTCGCTTTGAGTGAAATATTTCAAATCTTTGCTACATTTGTTTTTCCTTTTTGGCATTTTTCACACTAAGGAGAATGAAAAACAAATACATGCATTTGCATTTAATTTTTGTGTGAAAAATGATTTAGGAAAGTGCATTAGTTTGTCCTCTTTGCTCTTTGTTTGAAAGAATTCTAATCTTCTTTCCCTAGTAACTAGGATTTTCATTGCTCAAAACAAACAACGATTGTTTATCATTGTAGATTGCATTTTAGGAATTTTAAATCAACATCACGCGGTGAGCCATTAAAAGGCAAACCTTAAACAACATCAACTCTAAAATAAATCTCAATCAACCTAACAACACTTTGGAACCTAACGCAACACGTCTAGAGGTCTAGGCTAGAGAAGTGTTCTGGCATCGTAAAAACTAGTAACTATCATTTTCATTGAAGGTTGGATGATTCTTCCTCCTTGATATGACAAGTGCTAACATGGACTTTTGCAACCCATACCGTCGAGTATATAGTGGGAAACCACAATAGGCTTATATCATTTATCCATAGGAAGCTGAATCTACCACCCTATCGATCACATTGCACTGAACACAACATTCAAGAAGATTGACTGTCGTACATAAGTCCTTGGTAATTTCTCTTTAATTTATCACCAAGGTGTATATTGCAGTTTTGTGATTGGTTTGGTAATCTCTCTGTCTATATTTTCCAGAGTAGTCACTTTCGTTCCTTATCGACTCTTTAAAAGAAAAGTTCCATCTGAGCACCTGTCACTTTAGGCTCATTAAAAATCAAAGGGGACTATAGTCATCTTTATCTTTTTCTCAACTGCTAAAAATTGAAAAAGAAAAGTTGTGTCAAAGCATTAATAAAATTAATTGAATTCGGAATAACATCATTTTCCCCTTAATTTTGAGTTGATCAAGTAATCCGTAATCGTGGAAGAAATTCAATCAAAAGCCCGTCATTCGCAGAGACTAGCAAGTCAACCATCTTTGACTCCAGAAACGAAGCCATTTCGGGAAAAACGATCTTGTTTAACTGAGTCCAATTTATCTGGTTTATTTGAAACTTTTGTTTCAACATCATTAGAGACTACAGTTACTCCAATCATTTCTGGTACATCTGCCTTTAGAGAAGAAGTTCCACAGTTACAAGAGGACAATAGAACTGATCCTAGTGTAACGGTAGACACTTCTATACCCAAAATAGCTCCATCTAGAGTTGATCCAGAGACTGAAGCTCACTTACCTGAACATCTGGAAGTTGAGTTCTAGAATTCAGAAGGTGTCACCCCTCCTGTATCTGTCACTGCAGAAGCTATACCTTCTTCGGCTCTAGAAATATTTTACGGACTTGACGATCTACCTCTTCCACCTGGTTTGATTTCTATAGAGGAGATAATAGAGGATCCTCCATTCAGTACCCCATTACATTTTGGAACTAGGATTCATTTGTATCCTTCTGCTCCTAAGTTCGGTTCTTTTAATCATCCTTCATCGCAAGTTCATGTCGAATCGCTAGGAAATATTTTGGATAGACTAAACATGTCTGAGCAACCATCAACATCTAGGACTGTATCATCTGATCCAGCTATGGCAAAACGTCCTGCTACCATTCCTACAATGTTTGCTGGCATACCATCTATTCCAACTAGTTATCAATCACTAGTGGGAATCCACTTATAGGCTACTTCGGCAACATGGTCTGCTCCTATTTATTCATCCAGAGTCCCATCTGGTATTTCTTATGTTGAAACTCAACAAATTGATCCTGCATGCCAGTATCAATTTGGGCGACCAATCTTCAATGACCGATATATCCTCTGAACACTGGACTGCCACCATATCAAGGGCAATATTCTTTTTCATAGTTCCCTCCTGGGGAACAACCATATGAGAGTTTACAACAAAATATAGGTCAAACTAGAATTACATCTAGTGGTTGGGTACCAATACTACCACAACAACCAAGGGTTGTATATTCAATGCAACCGATCCAACCTGTGTCAAATATTCCCACTACACTTGCTATTGTGACTATGTTGCAAGTAAAAGCAATGCCTGTTGTGTCTCAGCCTCAAGTCTCTCAGGTTGCAATACAATAGCCTCTTGTCTCTATGGCTCAATCAGAACCTCAGGTTAGTGTTTCCTTACCTTGAATGACTCAGGCTCAAACGGGTATTATCACCCCGCATCTTGGTCACTCTTCTAGTATTAGGCAACAACAAATGGTCCAACAACCATGGCTGGCACAATACCAACAACCACAGTTCTAGCAAACCCAACCTCAGTTTGGACTTGGTCAATATCAAACCTACTAAGAACCTTAGCAACAAGTCTTTGTAGGTAATGGAGAGCCGCATTTTCAAAACGGTTATAAAAACCACACTATACTAGTTATGTCCAACAACCTTATCAAGGTTACCAACATCAGATACATTATGTGGTATGCAAAGACCTACTGCTCAGGCGATTCCATCTTATCCTCGGTATGCTTCACCTAACCTGAATCAACATTTTCTTTTCGTAGCAACCCTAGAATTTCCATATTTGAACCGGTTAACGAATGATCCAATTGCATATGCCCCTCGGTGGCCAACGATTCCTCATAAACTTCCCTCCGATATTCCTAACTTCATTGGAAATCCAGGTGAAGATCCATTAAATCACATAATGACTTTTCATTTGTGGTGCTCATCTCCCTGAATGATGATTCAATTAGGCTTCACCTTTTTCAGAGAACGCTAACTGGTCTAGTAGCGAAATGGTATGTTGAATTGCCCAGAGCTTCGTTTTACAATTTCAGCTCCCTTGCCACTAATTTTCTAACCCACTTTCAGTTAACCATTGGGTACGAAATGGGAACAGAATTCCTTACCAATTTTAAATAGACCATGGCCACTCATATATCTAATCATATTCAGGAGTAGAAATGTCATCGTCAAATGGTAAAAACATATGTCCCTGATCAGCTTTTAGCTGAGTGGTTTATTAAGTCCTTATTGCCATCTATGATCCGGATTTAGACAGGAACGCGATAGATTACAGAGATAACCATAAATACAGAGATGCGATAACCATAAATACAGAGATGCAGCAGAAATAATACTTCATTTCATTAATGGAAAATACTGAAATATGCTTACAAACAGAAATGGAAAGAAACCAGCTAGGGCGATGGTAGCTTATCTCTGAGAAGAGATGTGGCGGCTACATGCCTTTGAACTGTTTCGAACTGTGTTACAATGAGGCTCGAAGGCCTATTTATTGTTGAGAAACAATGGAAAACCCTTCACATCCCGAAACCTAACCCTAGAAGATGAAACGCCAAATTGTGGGCCCCGTTTGGGTAAATTGGTACATCAATTTCCCGGGGTCGTAACTTTGGCATACGATCTCCGTTTGACGCGTACGATAGCTCGTTAGAAAGATCTATCCAAGTACTACCACTTTGGGAGGCAACATGGGTCCATGGACCCATGTTGCCCCAGATTCCCAAAAAAACGTCGTTTAGGGCCTCAAAACGGCTCCGGAAGTCCAGGACCCGAAAAACTGCTAAAAATAGTAAACTGTGCTACAATTTAGGAAACTGAAAAAGTTGAAAGAGACAGTTGTGGGGGTCCAAATGGGATAGGTGGGTGCCCACCAACATCCACGTGGATCATTCCTGCCCCCTCAGGAAGCAATGGTCCCCATTGCGTTGAGTTCCTCCATCTGCTGAACTTGTCCTGCAATCTCTGATGTGTCCAGTGATGGTGGGAAGCATGGTTGACGATGGTCCACATTGAACATTTGGTGCAAGTGAAGGAATGGAGGAATGATGTGATCCAAAGCATTGTTCCCCACAGCCTTGGTACTGCTGTAAGGACCATGTCAGAGTGGTCTGAGCTTCTGATGGGTTCTGGTAAGGCGTTCTTTCTGTCGATGCAACCAGACTTTGTTGCCCACCTGAAACTTGTGTGGTACCCATGTGGGTGAGGAGAAGTTGTTCCTGTGTTTTGTCATGACCGTATCCCTTTGCTGCTACTGCTGCATGAGGAACCCTTTCCAGGGGTAATGGATGTAGCAACGATCTTCCCCTTATTTTGGGAATGATCCAGACAGATGAATTTCCTGGTCTGTGAGATGAGCTTGCTGCCTTTCTTAGCAGTGATCAAAGAGGTGGTGGTAGGTGGGGCTACCTCCGGTATCCTGTATAATGAATTGCCCAAAGAAATAATGACAGCGCGAGGCCTTGACTCATACACAGCATGTCGCCACCACAAGTATGGCTGGCCTAATAGTACATCACAAACATCCAGAGGTGTAACATCACACAATACCTCGTATGTGATGGGCTTGATGCTGTAGGGAAGGCGGCACTGCTGGCGAACTTTCAGATCTCGTCCTTCGTGAAGCCACCCGATACTGTACGGCTACTGGTGCGGTGTAGTCGGTAGGCCCAACCGCTTCACGACCTCTGCTGAAATGAGGTTCTTTTGGTTGCCATTGTCGACAATGAATTTTAGCGGCGAACCCTTCACCCACATCTGTGAGTGGAAAAGACGCTCCCCCTCTTCTGGATCTGCAGGTTCATTCTTCTGGATCTTGGCAGTGGCAATAGTGGCGCTGGGATCCACATCAATGATCTGCTTCCCTTTGCCATTCCCCTTGTCGGGTTCTGGCTCAGGGTCAGAACATGCATCTGATTCGGAAGCCTTCAACTCGGCCACCAGTGACTGCTTGGTCCGACACTCACTTGTGTTATGAGTGGGACTCTTGTGGAACTCACACCACTTTCCTATGTCCTTCTTCCTCTTCATGGTATTGTTCTTTTCTTGCGGCTTCAACGGGTTGTCTTGGGTCACCCTGCCTTGGCTTTGTCCTTTGGGCTTCGGATTTGCAGATCCAAAGTCTCGCTTCTTCTGTTTGAACTTTTGCTCGATTTTGACAGTGTATCGGTATGCTGTGCCGAGTGAGGAGATGTTCAAGAACCCCATCTCTTCCTGGATGTATCTGTGTAGGCAGCCGCAGTATTTGAGTACCAGATGCCGCTCAGTATCTTTGATACCCAACTGTGTGCGAAGGGTATGAAAAATGTTCGTGAACTCTGACACATCTTGGTCTCGTCCCTGCCACAGTGTGGTCCATTTGATGTATTTATCCTCATAGCTTCCAACAGGGTAGTACTGCTCCTTGATGGCATCCCGAAAGTCATTCCATGTGGGTGCGGCTGAAAATAGTGAGCCTGTACTTTCATCCTTCTGCTCGCAATAGGTTTCCCACTAGTCCTTGACGTGGGGGGCTACTTTGAGAAGAGTGAAAACAATCTTTTCCCGATTTGAAAATTCATGAACAGAAAATACCCATCTAGCAGATTTAACCATTTATCTACAGCATCTGCGTCTATTTGACCCACGAAGATGGGGATTTCAAAATTAACTTGTACCTTAAACGGTGTGGCGATTCTAGAGTCGTTGTTGGAAGCCGATGCGTCGCCTCTGGGTAGTCGCTGAAGGATCTGCACAAAGCTATCCATCATCGCATTCCTTTGCCACTCAAGCGCTTCTTCGAGTAAGATTTTGATAGGATCTCCTGCCCCCTCATCTTTCTTCTCATCTGCCATGGGAGGGCGTCGGGATTTGCGAGGTTGGTCTTGCAAAGGTTCGACCAGTTCAAGCCCTAACTCCTTATATCCCGACCTCGTTGGGGACATGCAAAGAAAAATAGAGAAAAAGCAGACCGATCTGATACCACTGATCTGGATTTAGACAGGAACGCAATAGATTACAGAGATAACCATAAATACAAAGATGCGATAACCATAAATACAGAGATGCAGCAGAAATAATACTTCATTTCATTAATGGAAATACTGAAATATGCTTACAAACAGAAATGGAAAGAAACCGGCTAGGGCGATGGTAGCTTATCTTTGAGAAGAGATGTGGCGGCTACATGCCTCTGAACTGTTCTGAACTGTGTTACAATGAGGTTCGAAGGCCTATTTATTGTTGAGAAACAATGGAAAACCCTTCACATCCCGAAACCTAACCCTAGAAGATGAAACACCAAATTGTGGGCCCCGTTTGGGTAAATTGGTACATCAATTTCCCGGGGTCATAACTTTGGCATACGATCTTCGTTTGACGCATACGATAGCTCGTTAGAAAGATCTATCTGAGTACTACCACTTTGGGACGAAACATAGGTCGCCCCAGATTCCGAAAAAAACGTCGTTTAGGGCCTCAAAATGGCTCCGGATGTTCAGGACCCGAAAAACTACTAAAAATAGTAAACTGCGCTACAATTTAGGAAACTAAAAACGCTGAAAGAGACAGTTGTGGGGGTCCAAATGGGATAGGTGGGTGGCCACCAACATCCACATGGATCAATCTATCATTAAGGACGTGGCGAAAGGAGGAGTTGTCACTGAAGAGCAAGTCATTGCTCATGGCCAATATTTAGACCTGATCTATACTCAGTCTAGCACACTTTATGACAAAATTCCTGACACTCCAAGACCAGAATTTTCCATTCCACCTCCTCCTAAATCAAATAAGGATTCTCATGTCGGTGATGGCATGATCAGTGCCTCAAGCACGTGAACCACAAAGGCTTTATCTGGTAAAGCTCTTGTAGTTTCTAGTCAGAATTCAAATGATGAACCTCTTGCCTCGGAGATTAATGTCGTTCCATCTGACAAAGGAAACAATCCAAAGCAACGAGGGGGCAAGAGGAAAGGGAAAAATAATAAGAAGAAATAGGAGAATCCAACTCCTGAAAAAGCGTTTGAGAACCCTACTGGGCAAAAGAAACCTCCTCCTCATTTTTCGTGTTTGATATGTAACGAGGAGCATCATACGAGATATTGTCCACATCGAGCTAAGGTTAAGAAATTTTTAAAGACTTCAAGTACCTCAGCCATGTTGACTGGTCCATTTCAAAACCCAAAAACTAATCTAGTTGCTATCGATCATGCTTCCACATCCCAAGTGCTTATGCTATCCATCTCAAAACATCAAAATGATGTTCTGATATCGACAAGGAATAAAGATTATGGGAATCCATCATCATCAAATAGCCAGGCTACAGATCAACCTAGTAGTTCGACAATGACTTCGTCAGAAGTTGTTCCACCCATTATTCCTGAATTAACTATAAAGTCACCAAAGGGAGTAGTACATAAATCGACATTTAATCATCATGCTCAAGCTGCACATAATTATAATATAGTGGAGGATCTGGCTCAATCACCATCCACTATGTCGACACTTGAAGTATTGTAGAATTGCCCTTCCCAAAAGTAGGCTTTGTTATCAGCAATAGGTGGGATTGATCCAACAGATTCCAATCTTGTCGCCTTTAATCATAAAGGATATACACCTCAGTTACCGGCCCAACTCACTTTCCTTATATAGGTAAAAGCCCTCAATAAAACTATTCAATGAACAATCATTGATATCGGGGCATCTACCTATATTATGTCAATGAGTTGCTGGAAAACTCTAGGTTCACCACCCTTGTCATGATCATCAATGACATTAAAACCATTTGATGGAATAACATACATGCCGTATGGGATTTTAAGTAACTTGCAGGTTGAACTGGGGGACAAAATAGTAGAAATTGAAGTCCAAGTTATTGATGGAAACCTTGATTGCAATATCTTACTGGGAAGGCCCTAGATCTATGTTTTTTTTTTTTTTTGACAAGATCGGTTGCTATATATTGATTGAAAAAAGTAATAAGGCATGAAGCCATACATAGGTTGCTTCGAGAGCACTACAAATCCAAGGAGAGAGCATGAGGTTCCTATCCTTGAATTGGTTTCTGTAACTTCTGACTAAAAAACATCTATTGCTACTATAAATCCGGATATACTGATGGCACCAAAACTTGCATTTACAGCACATAGTTAATCAATGTCAATACGACTGATATTTCTCGCTGTGGAGTCCTCTGGGCGCTGATCTGCTTCCATTGGCTTTGCGCTTGAAGATGTTGATTTTTCTTTCTGCTTTGCTTCCATGATTTCCCTTAGGATTGTCAGCGATTCCTCAGCGTGAATGCATCTATTGTTGAGTCCGTTGAACTGCTCATGAAGTGAATGAACCCGGTGGAGAAACAGGTTCATTTCTGTGCGGTATTTGGCGTGAAGACTTCTGAACTGCTCATCAAATTTGGCTTCCAGGCTCCGAATCTGTTCAGCGTGCCTGGCTTCCATATTTCGCACTTGATCTTCCAGTATTCTTTGTTGAGCTCTGACCTCTTCGAATTCGGCCTGAAGGTCGCGGCAGTGAAAGCATTGCTCAGAACGAGCCATCACTATTTGGGCTTGGGTTCTATGAGGGTCAAATCCACTGAGATGGTCAGCTGACTCCTCCTTGCTGCGGGAGAAGAAAAAGAGGGGCCGGATGATGAAGTGAGGGGTTGAAAGAAGAGAGCTGGAGGTTAGTGAAAATAAACAGAAGGGTTTCGAGCTTACAGTTCTCGCTTTCTGGATGAGAGCAGGGATATAAAAGGAAGTCTGGTTGATAGCGCTCAAGATTGAAGGGGAAAAACTTGAAGTTAGAGAGGATGAGCCAGAGAGGGGCGAACTTAAGGGGCAAGAAGGAAGGATGGGGGACGGCCAGCAAAGGTTCAGAGTATAGAGCAGAGACTGTTGAAAGAAAGGCGCTATAGCTCTCAGCTTCCCACTGAAGCTAGCCCTGAAAAAAGCCATGATATAGATTAGAGGATAGATAAACAAAGCAAGAAGAATCGATACCAGCGATGGAGTTCGTCTTCGAGTCTGGACAAGAGCGCCTTCTTCGTTCCAGCGAGGCTGCTCTTGTTCATAGCAGTGTATGACAAATATTTGCCTTCCTGTGCCCGTATTTATGGATCGGGACCAACAGTAGCCTGAATACATAACAGAGATCGGATCCTCTGCATTATTGTGATATTTTCCTATATCTCTATGACGATTCGCTGGAGCAGTGAAACCGTTCTTTCGTCCATCGCTGAGATGATTATTTTCCCTCGGGATGTCAGCTATTCTTTGGATCAAGACCTGAATGAGACTGTTTGTGCACTTCATACTCTCAATCGACTGTCCTGAGTCTGTTGTAACCATGCCCGTCACACGCTTGCTGGATTTACGCGCCTGGGCAATGTCAGGATCGGCCTGCTTCATGGCAGAGGCTGGAAAAATTCTCTGTGACTGTGCCTCAATGCACCTTCCGGTTGTCCAACTGCATTATTTGCATGTTTATCCGCTTCCCCATTGTGTGTGCGGAGGATGTGACAGAATCGGATTTTTTCAAAGTATTCGGTGAGGAGATTGATGCGTTGGATATGTTGCTGAAGATTACTGTTTGGGGATCTCCTGTAATGGTTCATGAAGCCAATGATTATTGAGGAGTCTCCTAGGACAAGAGCTTTTCTAATTCCCATGCTTCCCTGGATCTATGTTATGGTTGAAATTCTGTCTACATATTTTAGAAAGCTTGCATTTCCCTTCTAAGGAGGAATCGCAATCGTTGACCTGCTAATCTTTTTTCCCAACAGTTCACAAGCTACTGGAAGCATTCCATTGATCCATGGAAGTTCTCAATTGTTCAAAATATTAGAGTAGGTCTCCTAAAAGAGCCATCCTTAATGGGTACTTTTGCCCTCCCACCTCCATCTGGTCTTGCGGAAGTGGCCGCAGTGGAAACCTGTCATATCATATCTTCTACATCATCTAAGTTTAAGAAGAACTCCGACCATTCTGATAGTGTGGATCACCGCAAGGTATTGCCACCAACTCCCATAGAATATTTGTAGCAATCAATCTTCTGGGCCTAGGCAGCAAACCTGAATCAGCACTCAATGAGTGTTTGGATAGATAGGTCTTTAGAGTATGGTACCTCTTTCGATCCTTGGTCTCATATACATTCTACAGACGAAGGAATCATCGAATCCATGATGATAGGAGAGACGTCGTGGGAATATTACCACCATCGTTCCCACCTTCCAGATAATAATGAAGATTATTCAAGCAACCTCAATCATCCTTCAATTTTTTATTTTTTATTAAATACTGTAAATACAGTGGATTCCAAGTGAAATCTGTCGAACATTGAAGAAACTATTGCCATTAACATTTCGACCAAACCTAATGTTATAGAGAATATTCACGTTGGCAAATCTTGTTCTCCATTAGAACTAGAGATTTACTGTGCTCTCTTTCGTGAATTTAAGGATGTCTTTGCATGGTCATATGAAGAAATGCCAGACATTGACTTGAGAATCATTGAACATGAAATCAAGATGTATGTAGATGTCAAACCAGTATAACAACGGCTTTTACCTGTCCATTTGAAGAAAGCCACTGCCATTAAGGCAAAAGTTGAAAAACTTTTTCATGTTGGTTTCATTTACCCTATTCCTCTAACTGATTGGGTATCGAATATTGTTCCCGTAGTGAAAAAACAAGGAACGATTAGAGTGTGTGTCGATTATAGGGATGTAAATCACATGTGAAAAGGACAACTATCCTACACCATTCATCGACCAGATAACTGATGAATGTGCCGGATGTGAAATCTTTTCATTCATGGATGGATTTTTTGAATACAATCAAATCAATATCCGCGCACAAGACCAGTCAAAGACTGAATTTATATGTCTGTGGGACACATTCGCATATCGCAAATTACCTTTCGGTTTGAAGAATGCAGGGGAAACTTTTTAGAGGGCAATGAATTACGCCTTCCATGACATCAAACACATCGTTCAACCATATCTCGACGATCTACCGGCTCATTCGCGAAGGTGGACTAATCATCCGTAGCATTTGAGAGCCATATTTCTACATTGCCGACACTACAAGATACGACTCAATCAGCACAAGTGTGTTTTCTGTGTTGGCTCTAGTCGATTACATGGTTTTGTAGTTTCTAAGGACAGAATTTGACTCAACCCTTTTAAGGTTCAGGCAATCCTTGACATGCCTCCACCTTGAAATTTGCTTCAGATTCAGAGACTCCAAGGGAAAGCTAACTTTCTGAGGAGGTTCATTCCACATTATGCTGAACTCGCTAAAGGTTATATGCATCTTTTGAAAAAAGAAGTACCCTTCCACTGGGATCAGGTTGCATAAGCTTCCTTTAATGATTTAAAAGATTCCCTAATAAAAGCAACATTAATGTATGCTCCTAAATGTCAAAAAGACTTTAACCTGTATCTCACCACTGCAAATACAACCATCGCCATGGTTTTAGTACAAGAAGATAATGGAATTGAACATCCTATATATTATTTAAGTCGCAATCTTAATGATACAGAAAGCAAGTACTCTTATGTTGAAAAGTTGGCTTTAGCAGCTGTTCAAGTGGTAGAGAGATTTTGACTCTATGTTCTCTTTCGCAAAACTATCATTGTGTCAGATTGTAACCCTATGACCTACATTCTGTCACGTCAATTACTAGGGGGAAAATATTCCAAATGGATAGCCATTTTGCAAGAGTTTGATTTGGAATTCACCAAATCCAAATCAAAGAAATCTCTCGTCTTTGCGGAGTTACTTTGTGACCTTCCCTCATCATCCAACAATTTAACATCTAAAGCATCAATCGTGGATGAGACTCTGTTTCTGATATCGTCAAGCGATCCGTGGTATGGGGATATACTGGTCTATCTCTAAACCCAAAATTTTAATCCTAACACCTCTTGCTATGAACACTGGCATACTCAATACCAAGCCAAGGATTACCTGATCGTTGGTGATACACTTTACAATTGTGGTGTCGATACAATTCTATGAAGGTGCCTCACGCATGAGGGAGGCGAAATTTTTTTGAATGATTTTAATTCAGGTGCGTGTAGGGGGCATCTATCTAGTTACTTCTGGCCCTCTATATTCAAAGATTATGTAATTGTAGTCAGAATTTGCCACGCTTGTCAGATTTTTTATCACAAAACCAGATTACCACCTGCACCACTGCATCTAGTAGTTTCTGTTAGGCCATTCGCTAAACGGGGCATTGATTTCATGACATGTAACCCCACCTCGGCTGGGGAGCATGGGTATATTATAGTTTCTATAGACTATTTTACAAAACGGACCAAGGTGATGCCTACATTAAACAACAACGATGAAACGACTACTCTTTTATTTTTTAATCATGTAGCTTCTAGATTTGGTGTACCACAGGCTATAGTCACAAATCATGGGTTGCATTTTCGCAATCACATGATGATTGAATTGACTGCCAAATTAGGACTGTGCCATGATAGTTCTACTCCATATTGTCCGTAGGCTAACAGACAGGTTGAGGCAATCAACAAAGTCCTTAAGCACATGCTACAGAGAATGATTGGAGTCCACAAATAGAATTGGCATTTAATCATGTACTCGGTTCTGTGGGCATATAGGACTTTGGTGAGAAATTTGACCAGATTCACACCCTTTCAATTGGTGTATGGTCTGGAAGTTGTCTTACCAATTCAGTGCAAAATCTCGTCCCTCAAGCTTGCAATTGATATGCTTCCTGAAACTTCGGAAGAAGAGGCTCGTTTCTCGGAACTAATCCACTTGGATGAAACCTGTCGTGACGCCACCCTAGCTAACGAAGCACATAAGAAACATGTCAAGGCACAATATGTCAAAAATATCAAGCCCCGTGTCTTCTCAGAAGGTGACGTGGTCTTGGTTCGGGTATGAGTGATGAAGTCTTATCAGTTAATGTGTCAAATCATGGTCAACATTGGTTGTTAGATTCCGGTGCATCAAACCACATGTGTATCCATAAATAATGGTTTAAGACATATAAATCAATTGATGATGGTGTTGTGTACATGGGTAATGATGTAACATGTAACATTGTGGGAATTGGGAGCATACAACTACAAATGTTTGATGGGACAACAAAAATATTAACTGATGTGAGGCATGTACCAGATTTAAGAAAAATTTGATTTCATTAGGAGCACTTGATTCAAATGGATATAAAACTGTAATTCAAGGTGGAGTAATGAAAATTTACAAAGGTATTTTACTAGTTATGAAAGCTACGAAGGTAGCAAATCTATTTCAGTTAGAAGGAAGTACAGGGTCAGATTTTGTGTCTACGGTGTCTGAACATGACAGTAGTTCCATTCACTTATGGCATCAAAGGTTGGGGCATATGAGTGAAAGAGGGTTGAAAATTTTGGCTGATCGAAAGTTACTTCCAAATCTAAAATATGGAAAGTTAGATTTCTGTAAGCATTGTCTGTTTGGAAAACAAAGTAAACAAAAGTTTAAAATAGGGAAACATACTAGTAAAGGCATACTTGATTATATCCATTCAGATGTTTGGGGTCCAGCTCCTACAACTTCATATGGTGGTTCATCTTATTTTGTATCATTCATTGACGACTTTTCTAGGAAAGTATGGGTCTACATGTTGAAGAGGAAGTCTGATGTTTCTTCAGTTTTCAACCAGTTTAGAGCATTGGTAGAAAATAACACTGGTAGAACAATAAAATGTTTAAGAACTGACAATGGTGGTGAGTTTACTTCCAAGGAGTTTGACAGCTATTGTAAGGATGCAGGGATCGAGAGACATAAGACCACGATTTATATTCCTCAGCAGAATGGAGTTGCTGAACGCATGAACATGACTCTTCTAGAGAGAGCAAGGAGTATGTTGAGTAATGTCGGGTTGCAAAAGGAGTTGTGGATGGAAGCAGTGGCAACAAATTGTTATGTGATAAACCGATCTCCATCAACGGCGATAGGCTGCAAGATTCCGCAAGAGGTATGGAAAGGACACCCTTGTGACTATTCTAAACTCAGAGTGTTTGGTTGTGATGCATATGCTCTAGTGCCTAAACATCAGCGAACTAAATTAGATCCAAAGTCGAAAAGGTATATCTTTGTTGGGTATGGTGTTGGAACAAAGGGATATAGATTGTGGGATCCTACTACCCGCAAAATCATCATCAACAGAGATGTAAAGTTTAATGAATCCTCTCTTGTACAGTTAGATGTAGATAGTAGATTGAAACAGGATGATGTATCTGATTTTCAGCACATTCAGTTTGATAGTATTTCTAATGATAGTCATGATGACCATAGTTCAGATACTAGTCATGAACAGCTTTCAGAATCAGAACATGAACAGGGTTCAGGTATAGATCATGAACAGATTTCAGATATTGGTCATCAAGAAGTTCCTACAGATGGTAGTCATCCAATCGAGGAAGCGCCAGAAACATCATTAAGGAGGTCGACAAGAACCAAACGGCCACCGAGAAGGTATGATGATTATGTTACTTCAGTTGCATTTACTTCTAATGACGATGAAACTCTGTGCTATCAGGAAGCAATAGAAGGTTCGAAAAGTGACAAGTGGAAAGCAACCATGAAGGACAAAATGATGGCCTTAAGTAAGAATGGCACATGGGATCTGGTTGAGCTTCCGAAAGGCAGGAAAACTGTGGGGTGTAAATGGGTTTTCAAGCTGAAACGGGGTGTGAATGATACAGAAGATAGGTACAAAGCGCGGTTGGTTGCAAAAGGGTTTTCTCAGAAAGCTGGTATTGACTTTCATGAGATTTTTTCACCAGTGGTTAAAATTGTTTCAATTAGAATTGTGTTAGCATTAGTGGCTTTGCTTGATTTAGAGTTGCAACAATTAGATGTTAAGACTGCATTTCTACATGGTGACTTAGATGAGGAAATTTATATGGAACAACTAGAAGGGTTTGTTCAGCATCGCAATGAGAAATTTGTCTGCAGGCTCAGGAAGTCTTTATATGACCTAAAGCAGTCACCTCGGCAGTGGTATAAGAAGTTTGATTCTTTCATGTTGAGTCAGAAATATGTTAGAAGTGAATATGATCATTGTGTTTATTTTAAATAGTTAAATAATGGCATATTCATTATCTTAGTATTGTATGTTGACAATATGCTTTTAGCAAGCAAAAGCATAGAAGAAATCAACAGGTTGAAGGCTCAGATGGCAAGGACGTTTGATATGAAAGATCTAGGAGCAGCAAGATAGATTTTGGGCATGGAGATTGTCACAGACAGAAGCAATGGTAAGCTATGGCTATCACAACAAAAGTATATTGAGAAAATACTTTTAAGATTTGGTATGAATAACATGAAGCCTGTGTCAGTCCCTCTCGCTTCCCATTTCAAGCTTTCTTCGAGTTTATTTCCTAATTCATATGAAGAAAAGGATTATATGTCTCAAATTCCATGTGCTAATGTAGTAGGGTGTTTAATGTATGTGATGGTGTGTACGCGACCAGATATTTCACATGCAGTTGGGGTTGTCAGCAGGTACATGGCAAATCCGGGTAAAGAACACCGGTCAGCAGTGAAATGGGTGCTTCGGTATCTGAGAGGCATAAGTAGTTATTGTATCACTTAGAATAATAGTAGTGAATTTGTTTGCGTATATGTTGATTCCGATTTTGCAGGTGATTTGGATAAGAGAAGGTCAACTTCAGAGTATGTCTTTACTCTTGTAGGTGGAGCTATAAGCTGGATGTCAAAGCTATAGAACATTGTCGCTTTATCCACTACTGAAGCAGAATACAGTGTTGCTTCGCATGCTTGCAAAGAGGCGGTTTGGTTGAAAGGTTTGCTTGGTGAGTTTGGTAGGTTACAGGACAACATCAGGTTACTTTGTGATAGTCAAAGTGCAATACATTTGGCTAAGAATCCGGCCTATCATAGTAAATCAAAGCATATTCCAATTAAGTACCATTTTGTAAGACAGGTTATCACTGAAATGGGAGTCTCTCTTGAAAAGGTGCATACAAAGGAGAATTGTGCAGAAATGTTCACGAAACCAGTTTTGTTAGAGAAGCTACATTGGTGTTTGGCTTCTCTTGGCTTGAAGAAAAGATAAAATAATAATAACAGGGCATCAGGCTAATTGTTGTCAAGGTGGAGATTGTTGAGATTTTCTGTTTTGAATAAAATAGGCAAAATCTCAGTAGATGACAACAATAGGAATCAGTTCCTAGATTAGCTCCAGTTTGTTGGGAGGGAGTTAATGCATCCTAAATTTGAGTTGAGAGGATTTATGAGGCAGTTAGATTCTCTTTGCTATATAACAGGTATCCATACGGATTGTTTGGTATGAGGGTGAGAGAGTTTGTGAGGATTTGATTTATGTAATCTCCTGTTTGATTAATAAAGAATTGTCGATGCCTATGTTTGGTGGACGTAGCCCAGATTGGTTGGGTGAACCACGTTAAATTCTTGTGTCTCCTGTGCTTGATTTATTTGCTGTGTATATATTTTATAATCTGTTGTGCATCTGATCTCCAACAATTTTCACAATAACAAATTTTTATATGTGATACTTTATATAAATAACTTTCGCTATGTGCAAATATAAATGGTTAATTCTATGGTATATATTATATTAATTATACAAATATATGGATATAACTATTTTACAACATGTTATACTACAATGTGATGTAATATTACATATAATACACCACTCACTCGTTGAATTTATATAAAGTTATTACGGTTGAATTTATATAAAGTTATTACATTATTCGTAATGTGGTTTTATTTAAATAATAATAATATCAAAATACATATTTATAATACATACCCAATGTTTATAAATGTGGTTTATATATATATATATATTTACAATGTTATTTAATATATTTATAATTCATAATTATATTTATATATATAGTTAAAAAATAATTAATGATGAGTTTTTCATTAATGCAAGTGTCAATTTAATTATAAGAGATAAATAATCAATCTGACTTGATGGGCAATGTGGAAATCGAAGGTGCCACATCACTTTCTTGTGATGAGTAGGAGAGTGTTTTCATGAAAGCGAAAAAATAACAGAACGAAGCTAAAAAACCAACAAACAAAATAATAGCTATATGCAAAAAGATCAAAATCCAAGGAATCCACATAATGAATCATGAGTCTCTATCATGCCAGTATTTTTCATACTGAAAAATGGAGGGGTCACATTAATGTTATCAAGACAATAATATAATAATGGAGGTTACTTTGCCAGAGAAATTGGATACAAAATATTTGAATAAAGGATTACATGTAAATTGTTTGACAAAATGTAAAGATGAAAATCAAGTTTTTTTAAATGTAGCTAGCATAAATTTAGTAGGGGTATGTGACAAAGTGGTATAGATATTACTATCAAGCTAATAAAAAGGATGAAATTTGTGGGTACCCCGTAACCTCTATAAGTAATTGTGGATACTCGATTTGTTACGGTGGTATTACAAGTTATTTTAAAGCACATCCAGAACAACATATTTGATACCACATATTCTTAATCGAACATTAAGGTATGAAATCTATTAGATTCTCAGTAAATTATTTCTCTTATGAAAATATAATCTATACATGTATAAATTAATATATCATTAAATGATCTATATTTTTAAATATCTATTCATACATTGTAATTAAAAGTATATTTTTATAAAACTAAATATTGTAACACTCCCTAGAACCCCCTTGTACTATTTCGGGCTATAGGAGGTGTTACCTATTCATTTTATCTAATCTCCAAGGTTTGTTATCAACATGGGGTTAAAAATACTCTTTTTCCGATTTCAAAACTTAGAACAAATGAAATCATCATATTCAACTTGTTGAGAGCTTTCTAGCAATATAAATTTTATCTCAATCTAACCTCGAGATTGAAAATTATTGCCATTTGAAGTTAAGTAAATCATATAAAGCCATACCAACATTGAATTTCCATGTGGCATCTGCATAGGACCTATTTGGGTGACATGGAACTACCATATCAACATAATGTGCAGTACTGAATAATGAGTCTGTACGGGTGATTAGATTGAAAATTGTGTATGGAGTAACATGTTAAGGGGTTTTGAAACCCAACTTTTCAAACTTCAAAGTGAGCCCATTATTTAAAAAGAAAAGTAAAAGAAGTAATAGAAATTGAAAAAATAAAAAGCACTATGAACTGTACTGATGGAAAAAAGCTTAGCATTACGTGTAAATCATTATTAGAGAAAATCAACTATTCCTAAAGGCAACATGAATTAATTCCTTTATATATATATATATATATATATATATATATATATATATATATATATGCAAGGAACATTTAATATTATTAATGTAAATGGTGTTCCCCTAAAGATGGACTCACTTAGAAATATGAAATGTTGGGTTTAAAAAACTCTTAACAAGTTATTTAACACATAATTTTCAATAATGTGCGATCCATGTCATCACAAGGTTGCCTTGCGACATCCTTGTATGGAGAACACAATGTTTCCATGTCGATATAATGGGTGTCAATTTCAACAATGGGTCCGCATGTGGCATCCACATGGTCCCTATAGGGTCCTTATGGAACTACCATGTCAAATTGGGCGTGAGTCCCACCACATCCTCCTCCTTTTTATCTTCATCCTTTTTCTCATTAAAGTCGATCCATGGAAAATATGACATTTGAACATATCAATGCTTGCAAATAGGGATCCATCCTACACACATAGGTGATGGCCCTTAACACTACCAAATTGTAGATGCACAAATATAATACTTGGAAGGGAGACCTGCACGAAAGTGAGAAACTATTGATAAGCATATCTATCATGTGCAATATCAAGGCCATGCATAAGATAAATTTTCCTTGTTGGCCCTAGACCCCTAATGCTTTGTTATGAAATTCATTTGAATGAATGATCTAACATACGTGGAATTCTTCCTGCACACATAGGTAATGGCCCTCACCACTACTAGATGTTTTGATCATTGAATTTCCTACAAAGGAACTAAGGTAGGGGGAGAAAGGATATATAGGAAGTTTACAGATCTTTCTTAAGACAAGGGCATCTACCCAAAATGCCAAATTTTAGAAGGTAATGACCAAGGCCTAAGAAAAGACTTTGAAAGGTATTGTTCCATGTCAAGAAGAAGATAAAGGGGAATTAGCAAGAGCAATTTGTACCATATCCAAAATAAGAGAATGATATAGATCCAAAGGCTAAATTAACTAGGTTCAAGCACTACACACTTTGAATTATACAAATAAGTCTAACTCTAATTATTGGAGGGTAAATAGCATCTATTACTAGATAGGTATTCTTCATTCATCTTCAAGGAGGCATATAGGTTTGTATGAACATTCCTAAGAGTTATAATCTATCATGTGTTAAATAATGAATCTCATTATGTTATGGTTGGTTACTATTCTTAATTACAATAACATATAAGTGTGCATAAACCCATGGAATCATCATATCATTCATAGACGAAGTGACCATCAACTCTAACCGTATACCCATTTAAGACACAACATATAAATTGGTTTCATAACATTTAATATAACCTACAATCATGGGTATGCCAGTGAATTTCCCAATAAATAGACATATAAGATAAGTGAGAAATTATAATATAATAGGTGAACTGAGTGAAATTAAGGAGATCGATCATAATTATGTAAGCAATCCTACAAGGTGAGAACAATAAAAAGATTCAAGTAAATTAATATCACCATATATATATATAAAACAAATTTTCAACGATGAATATGTAGTGATTTTATAAGGAAACGTTTCATGAGTAATACATAACTTTACATCTATCAATAACATATGTGAAAATCCATAAGCTAATTATGCATAAACCACCATACCTATCTAAGTGTATTGTAATAGTTAGCAATGGAATGAGGGACTTTCACTCTCCACATAACCAAGGAATGACTAGACTTCCCTCTCTCTTATAATTGACAACCCTTGAGCCAAATCTAGAGTTCGAGGAAAAATGCTTGCATAGGGAAATGCACCATATAGAGCATTAGGTGGTTAATCATCCAAAGAACAAGCACTTAGTGGTATAACCATATATTCAAAAAGCACTTAGTAGTTCATTAATTAAACAACAAGTATTAAGTGGTGCATCAACCAAACAATGATCACTTAGTGGATCATAATCCAAATATCAAGCAATAAGTGTTCAATTATTCACTAAGTTGCTTGCTAATCACACAAATATAAACAAAGCATTCAATGGCCTTAAACAAATTCACAAGAATTACCACCTAGGATCACATAATACATGCTCAAGGTCACAAGAACAAACACAAAGTCAACTCTAGTGTTGCTCATCATCCACATTATGCTCCACATATTCTAGAAATTTATCCTTGCATCCTTCTATTTTTTAGGAATAGTAAGGGTTCCCTTGAACCCAAATCAAAGGGAAAGAGAAAGAACCAATCTTCACAAACAACCAACAACCATCTACCAAGAACTAATATTAGAACCAATAGAGTACAAGCCAACCAAAGGAAAATATGAACCCTAAGAGGACCACCTTTGTGTGAGGACCAAGCATTGCCAGTTAACCAGTGAATTCCTAATCAAATGATGTACATCCAAAAAAAAATATGAAACCCCAAGAGAGAGAAATCATAAACATGAGAAAGTGAGAGTACTGTGCATGTATACAATTTTATCCCACCCCGGTGTGTTCCGAGATAGAATTGACTTGGCTCTTTATTGTTGCCTTCTGAAATGTTGTCTCTTTGATCTGCAAGGGGAGAATGTGAATGGGCACTGCCCTCTCACTCCATCATTGTAATCCAATCTCATAGTTACTGTCAATAAACTCTATGAACCCTAGTTCCCCCAAACCTCATAACAATGAAATATGCGAGATAATGACTTCATGAGTTTGTAAGTGTCTTTGAAGCAATTAAGTTTGGATGGGTGATGGCATTTCAAAACAAGTGGGAAAGTAAATGGTTTACCTCTCGCAAAGGATCCATAAGACTATCTCTTTTTAAAATTTTTAAATTAATTTTAAATAATAATTTCTAAATTCTTAATTATGTATTAGAAAGTTGTTGTTATATCCCATATTGATATTGCATTCACATTTATCATTACAAGAAATAGTGGTATGTGACAAATATTGCCTATATAATTATGTTTTTTATAACAACTTATGTTTTGAGAAAAAATAAGAAACTATATAAATATTTTAAATTTTATTATCTAATTAAAAATAAAAAATTATTTTATATAAAGAATTTACTTTATATAATTTATAAGAAAAATTTATTATATCAAATCATTTTTAATAATAAATTTTGACATCTTAAACGACCACGAACCTGACTCTGATCATAGGCCTTTACTTATATCTCTTAATTTTGTCATGCATAGAGTTCCCATAGAAAATAATACTTATAGCCAAAAGAACTTAATATTTGATAGAAATAAAAATGATCTCTTTCTAAATGAATTAAAAACTAATTCGCTTCCTTTATCTAATATAGACAACATAGAAGACCTCTATCATAATTTTACTACAACCCTTTCTATTTTCATTAACAAGTTCTCAATTGAAGTTTCAAATAATAAAAGAAATAGCAAAACCAATCCATGGTATGACAAAGATTGTAAAAGTGCAAGGAGAGCAATTAAAGAAGCTATTGATGAATCTCTTAAAATGGACAAGAT
This sequence comes from Pinus tabuliformis, assembly GCA_031772625.1. NCBI lineage: Eukaryota > Viridiplantae > Streptophyta > Pinopsida > Pinales > Pinaceae > Pinus > Pinus tabuliformis. The sequence continues at coordinate 1,498,225,425 of CM062819.1, read as the reverse complement.
AAAAATATACAAAGCCCTAACTAAAAGGGAAAAGAGGCAGTACATTCGTCAAAGACAGGAGAATCTCTTACATCTCTCTAAGGTAGCTCCTAAGAAATTTTAGAGGCAAATTCTAACTAGGAAGACTAAGGATAATAATAAAATTGCTCTTCACGATTGGAATTCCTATCTTAAAAAGCTTTATGAATCTCCAAGTGTCATGGATAATTTGGAAACCCTTCTCACAACGAAAGAAGTTTTCTCTTTAGAAGACATTAAGTTTGGGGTTAATCACCTCGCTAATGGGAAAGCTAAGGACATTGAAGGTTACCAAGCAGAAGTCTTAAAAATTGGAGGTCCTGTCCTCATCCCCCACATCCACAAGCTTTTCAATCAAGCATTCAAGCAAGGGTTCCCTAAACCTTGGACTGAGAGCCTCATTATCCCTATTTTTAAAAGTGGGGATACAAATAACCCCTCTAGTTATCGAACAATTATGATCAGCCCTCTCTTAGCCAAGTTATATGGTAGTATTTTGGAAAAGAAGTTAAGCATATGGCTTGAAAGTGAAGGTAAGCGGGCTAAAGGCCAAGCAGGTTTCAGAAGGCATCACTTAACAACAGACCACCTTGTTACGCTTAGGATCATTGCGGAGGAATGTCGTAATGATAAATCCAATTTATTTTGTTGCTTTGTGGACTTTAGAAAGGCTTTCGATATGGTTCCTAGATACAACCTTTGGAATAGATTAGAAGAGCTAAAGGTTCCTCTCGAGTTGAGAGCTGCTGCTATAAGGTTATACGAGAATGTAATTGCCAAGCTAAAGAGAAATGAAGGGTGGTCGAAAGATATTAAGTGTAACATCGGAGTTAAACAAGGTTGCCCCCTCTCCCCTACCCTATTTGGCATTTATATCAATAAGCTCGAAGGCTATTTAGAGGAATCAGGATGTGATGGCACGATCTTAGCTGGGATAGTCGTCATCCTTCTTCATTATGCTAACGATATTGTTCTTTTGGCAAGGTGTCCATCTGATCTTAATAAGCAACTCAGGCTTCTTAAGGATTTCTGCTCTACCATGGGTATGACTGTTAACACTGACAAAACAAAAGTTATGATTATCAAATCCAAGAAGGACACTTACGCTAATTTTATGTATGACAATAATAACTTGGAGGAAATGTATTCTTACAAGTACCTAGGAATTGATATTCATCACAAGCTCAACTAGAACCATAGCATTGAGAAAAGGATTAATGGGGGGCGGAAAGCTTACTTTGGTCTTGAAAATAATTGTAAAATAACAAACCTTGTAATGTGGGATAAAAATAAGTTCCTCTTTGAAACTTTAGTCACTCCTGTTATCTTATATGGCTGTGAGGTTTGGGGTTGCAGCATCTCCAGAGAATCATGGAGAAAGATTGAGCAAATCTAGAAGCGTTTTATAACTTATAACCTGAAAATTAAAAGTAATACACCCTATCCTATTCTCCTTATAGAAGCAGGTCTCTCCCCTATTGAGAGCCTAGCTATGCTTAGGTTTCTGTCGTACAAACACAAAATCAGTAACATAGATGATCATAGACTTCCTAAGCTAGCTTTAAATTCTAGCCAAAACCACCGAAGGCTCAATCGAGGGTGGCATAAAGACACAAGGGCCTGGTTAAACTATTGGGAGATCAACAAAAATGATGCGTTGCAAAACATAAATAACATTAAATATATTGTTACTTCTAAGTTCAAAGAAAAAATGTGGTGTGAGAAAGACTTAGCGGCTAAAAGAAAATTAAGTTATTATAAGAAGGTCAGCAACCCCACCCTAGAAGATCAAAAGTATCTCTTTATTTTAACTAGCTCAAAGAAGAAAATTAATATAGCAAAGATTAGAACGAATTCTCATGAGCTCCATAGTGAAACAGGTCGTTGGGCAGTTCCTAAAACGCCATGGACGGAAAGGATCTGCCATATATGTGAGAATAGGAACATCGAGGATGAAAACCACTTCTTCTTAGAGTGCCTTGCGTATAACCACATTAGATCTCAGTTTCGCAATCTTTGTTACAATACTGACCTTCCTAGCCTTTTACAATGTCAAAATTATAGTGAGCTCGGGAGGCTTCTCTCCAAGCTTTTTGAGCATAGGAATAAAATCTTAAATCAAAATAGATAATTTGTTTCTTTAGGTCCGATAAACCATTATTTGGTCTCACCGGGACGTTAACCACCACCATCATCATCATCATCAATAAATCAATTTAACTAAAATTTTCAAAATAAATTTACCTTTCGTTAATCTACTATGAATAATGAATATTTTACGGTATTGCGTAGAAATTACATTAATGCAATATTGGTAAAAATCTATTCAAGCCAACCTTCTTTTACACAATTAAGCAACCAAATAAGTTAACTGCATGTATTCATAAATTTAAAAGATAAATAAATAACGGCTATATAACTTCTGTGACAGAAGGTAAGATGGAATCAAAGTTTGCACAATCTGCCGGTTTAGCCAGCAGTACTTGAACAAAAAACAGAAAAGAGTTTAGACATAAAAGCATAATCATATTTTTGCAGCATTGGTTAATAGATTAGTCTCGGCGGAACAGGGTAAACGATGAAATGTCACTAGTTTTCATTATCGAATCATGTTTCTGCATCGGTCAGGAGAATGGGCTCGGGAAAGGAGGACATCCAATGTTTTCCCTTATTAACATACAATTACTCTCTAATTAAACAGTATAGAGTGTCTCCCATAACTGCAGAGGATCTACGCCGTCTACAACGGGCGAATTCATCTCTGGCGGGATGTAGGCATTGAGCTCTGAGACTTCATGATATCCATAGATGATGCTTAAAAGATTTGCATTTTGCTCAGTAATCCTGGCTACTCCTGCTCGTGTGACAGCCACTTGCGACTGCAGCTCCGACACTTTATTTTGGAGATCATTGATTACTCCTACGCACCCAAAGACAGGATCTCGAATTCTCTCACTCGCTTCGTACACCATGCTGTTTACAGCATCGCCTCTCTTCTCGACCGGAAGATTCTGTAACACAATAATGCATCACCACACACTTAGCTTTTGCAAATCTGAGGGGGTTCAGATCAGTAGAGGAGCTTAATTATTACCTCGAATGCACACAATTATTTTATCCTCCAATTTCATTCTGATTTACAGAGCAGTATTCCAGAAATACGACTGTGAAGATTATTTATTCTATGCAAAATAACTGTAGACAAATTTAACGCAGTTGAAAATTGAAGTGTATGATAGTAAGTATTAGAGCTTTCTATTTTATATAAAATAATGGTATTGTGGGAGATGAGATCTGTAATTCCGTGCATGTTTAATACATGTAAGTTGAAGGTGTAATTTTGTTGTCAATAATGTATAGTTCAGGTAGTATAGTTGAGGTAGTTGGGAGGGTTTAATGATACTTTTTGGAGTTTAATGATAACCCTCTATCTCAATTTCACTCACAAGACATGATTGATAAATTTACCCACGACCCTAATGAGATTTTTTGGAAACCCCAAATGAAGAGATTTCTTGGGGACTCAAACAGATAGAAATTACCAGAAAGATTATGGAGTAAAGAAAAAATTGACAAAAAAATTATAGAGTAAAGAATGAAATTTCTCTAATTTAATTTGTATACACTTATAAGAGATAAAAATGAGTGGTTGGAATTTTTGTAAGAGTCATGTCACTATGTTTTTAATGGGTAAAAGATAAAGTTAATGTACACAATTATTTTGTCCTCGGATTTCGCTCTTATTTAGAGAGCAGGATTCCAGAAACTCGTGATAGGAGCGTGTAGACAAATTTAATGCAGTTGAAAATTGAAGAAGTCTATGACAGTAAGAATTAGAGCTTTCTATTTTATATAAAATAATTGTATCTTGGGAGATCAGACTTGTAATTCCGTGCATGTTTAATACATCTGAGTTTAATATGTAATTTTGTTGTCAATGATGTATAGCCTTGGTGGTTGGGAAGATTTAATGATAATCTCTCAGATTTAATCATAACCTCTCACCCAAGTTTTACTCACAAGACATGATTATGTTAAATAATCCTAAAAAAAAGTTTGAAGTACAGCTATGCCACGGCTTCTTTAGTATTGAAAAAAAAAGTTTAACATATAATTGATATTAATATTCAAAAAGAAATATAAACATATTGCACTTTATTCCAATAATTTCAAACAAATTATGTTATTTCTTACCAATTTAATATGAAATTTTATTTCAAATTATTCTTTTATATTTAAAAATTATTGAAGTAAATTTTTAACTATTTAATATTTTTAAATTTTTTTTATAATTAGAAAAAAAAAATTATATATATATGAAATAAGAATTTTATATATATATATATATAGATATATTTTAACGATATTGTAGTTTTCAAATTCTGATTCATAATTTGTAGGATATAATTATAAATATTATTGATGTCTAACTACCAATGATGTAATGTGTAAGTATCGTATATTAAAAGTAATAAAATGTAACTTAGGATTGGCTCTAAGATAGATAATGACACAGTTAGGTTGCTAGAACTCCACACGAGAGGGGATGTCTCAGGGGATGTCTTAAGAAAAATAGACATGTTTATAATACTATGTCATTTTTCTAAATTAATTGTCATTTTTTGTTATTTTACCACTATAATTAAATGTTTGTATGAGATTGTTAAAAGGATAAATTTATATATTTATTAAAGATGGTGTAAGTACACCCATGTAAGGGGTTTAGGAGGGATTCAATTTACTTAGTTAAAATGACATGGGTAAGTACAATTATCATTAGGAAAAGTGATAGTCAAACATGAAGAGAAAATTTAAGTAAAAAATGTAGTGAATTATGCAAGAAACAAAAAGTGTAAGGAAGTAGAATTTATTGCTGGCAAAATTCGAAGCTATTACTATGTGTTGAGAATAATTTTCGATATTTGGTAGTTAAGTTGGCAACTAGGCTAGTATGACTGTGAAAAGTTTTTATTGAGAAATTTATCCAAGACCGTAGCGGGATTTCTTGGAGACCCGTAATGATGGGATTTCTTGGAGAGTTGAAATGACAAATTGCTTGCTCTATCTTGATTCATAACCCTTGAACGGATTGAAATTGATTGAGAGATTATGGAGTAAAGAATGAAATCTCGTCGCTTGGTTTGTATACACTTATGGGAGATAAAAATGAGTAGCTGGAATTTTTGTAAGAGTCGTGTCACTATGTTTTTAATGGGTATTAGTATATGTTAATGGACTATATATGCCAATATGTGCTTGTTCATTATGAGGACTCGTAGCCTCATCTTAGGGGTTACTTGCAAAGGATAGTTTTGAAGCAACAAACTTTATGGTTAGGAGGAATGTCTAATGTTTGGATGTGGTTATGTAAAGAATAATAAAGATAATTGTTATGGTTACTATGATTAATATTGTGTAAATGATTTCTATGAATGTTATGTCTAATTCACTAACTATGTGTTGAAATGTTGGTTTGCATGTTTAATCCAACTTCCTTTACGATTTTAAGAATTATTTTAGATACACGTGCACATGAATATTCTGATGTGTGTATTTCTACATATTAAGATGGTATCATAGTCGAATTTGTAGTAACATGGCCCAATAATACAATTAGATACATTACAAGGTGGTATCAGAGCTCGGGTTCAACACTAGACTAATATCAACTCATATTAAGATGGTATCATAGTCGAATTTCTAGTAACATGGCCCAATAAGACAATTAGATACATTACAAGGTGGTATTAGAGCTTGGGTTCAACACTAGACTAATATCAACTAAATATCAATGCAACTTTGACAAATTTCTTGTTATAGAGTTTTCATTCACTTGGTCTTCGGAAGATTATTGTACTGAAATACAAAAATCCTATGTGAATTGGGTATGAATTCCTATGTGAATTGGGTATGAATTTGGAAAATGGTTGTGAAATTAATGAGGACACTATAGAATTAAAAAATGGAAAGGTGAGTAGATAGCTTCTATGGTTGATAAAAGAGACAAAAACTCTTTTGGCTAGCAGTTTTTAAAACATTGTAAAATATATATAAAAAAAAATGGGAGAAATTATATATAGATAATAATATAGATTGTATCCTTCATGGATAATAACAAGGTCCATAATGGTTGAGCCATGCCAACAAAGACCTTAGGGTATCAGAACATGTATATTTTTGGACCAATGCCCTCGATTACATTCAATTCTTAAATTAACAACCTAGATTCATTTACTGTTTGTCAAAAAAAATCATAACTTCAATAACATGGAAAATTTTTAACTTCATCAATGAATTTTTTCTAAAATTGATTATAAGATTTTTCTAAAAGCACCGAGAGATACAATATTACTAAAGAAAACAAAAGGTTTAAGTTTTATATAAATTACCAATAAGAAGCAATGTCTAAATTACTGAAGAGAAAATAGAAAAAGAAATGAGGATTTTAGAAAATGTTGAAAAGAAGAAATTCTTCCAGAAATATTGAAAGAAAATTTGATAACTTTTCCCAAAAGCACTAGAAATTTGACCTTAAGTAATGAGGCCAAAAACCTTGGTAGAATTTTAAAAACTAGATAAATGAATGAATTTCAATTAGTTGGGCGAGACCATTTTGGGGAATTTAAAAAAAAATACGAAAAAGATGCTTCAGTGATTTGGCTAAAGGCTATTCAGTAAATTTTCCCAAAGTCGTTCAAAAGAAGCCTATCGAAATCAACGAGAAAAAGAGATGCACTATTTTCTTTTTAAATTTCACTATTTAAGCTTTAGTGAGTTGTCCAAAAGAATCCGTTAGTGAATATTTGAAAACCATCCCTGGAGACTTTTGAGCCAACCAGTGATGATGATTTTTAGAAAGTCGTCGCTGGAAACTCTTGCGAAAATCATTGTTGAAACCTATATAGGAAATCACCCATAAAAGAATTTGATCCACCATAATTGGAGACATTCGAGAAAATTGTGGATGGAAGTACTTTGCTAGCTGTGACGGAAGGATTTCTCTAAGCATTGACGAATGATTTTGTCAACCACTGATTCAAAATTTTCCCATATCATGGATGAATGATTACATTCAACGTGGATGAAAGAATCAAGTGAGTGTTCATAAGTCTTTTCTTTAGTCCACTAATAATGTTGATAAAATGGTTGAATTAGGGGATAACAAGTGGACACCAATGCCATATTGAAATCCATATTCCATGCTAGTTCATCTAGATGTTAAATCAATAAGATGATGGTTTATTATTTAAAATAATGGTTCAGTCAAAAGCTTTTTTGGGAAATACAACAAAACTAAATAACTCCAAATAAGAATAAATTTGTTGGTTAATTCTATAATGACAATGCCTAAAGAAGTCCTAGTTAGGATTAATATCAAATTCTACACCAAATCTCCAAAAGATGAAAAATTATGGTTTTTGAATAACAAGGCACCCATAGTTAATAGTTTATTGATGTAGTTTAAGATATAGGTTTTGTTCAAAATTCTATATTTATAAAATAAAAACTAAAAAAAAAAATGTTAAAATGTGAAAATCTGAGAATTTCAAAATCATGGATAATTTGAATTATGCATCCAAATACTAATATGAATGTTGATGTGTACTCATAATCATACGTGGTCTCTACATCTGATACAAAATTTTGTCTAGTCCTTAATGGTTTTTCTTCTACATGTGGCACAAGTTAGGCTTTGCGAACTACAATGCTAGCTAAACAAGTACAAAAAGGGTGAATTATTGATTTCGAAAGGTTGTGTCTTTTCATTCAAAAAGTAGAGTGGAATGTGGGTATAATCATTGGAAATCTATGTCAGAGGAGATTATTTTTAAAAATTCATAATATTTTTATTTGTATCAATATTTTGCATAAATTAAGATGAAGAACGAACTATATCCTAATTAACTAAATATTATGCAATATTTGTAACTCTTATTATAATTGTTGCATGGAAATTTTGTAAAATTAGAGGTACAAGAAGATTTTTTTTTATTGAGAAATAAGTTCTAGAGAGATAGAGGATGCATAAGGTTCTCATAACAATGGATATGAGATCAAAGGGTTGAATATTGGCCAAAGAAATGTAGAGACAAAGTCTAATGGATATACAAGGAGAGTTGATCATATAGCGTTGGTTGAGACCATGAAGAACTTACAAAAGAATGTATGAAGCTATAGATTGGAGAACAACATGGTGATAAGAGATTAGGAGTAGAATCAAACTAATAGTCCATTGCTATAGGGTCTAAACAATCTATAGAGGAAAATTCAAAAGGAGTTCACCACAAGACATGCAAGAAATTTCAATGTATACAACATATCATAATTCTTGTCAAAGTAGATATGAAGAAAATGAGTCTAGGAACTCAAGAAGTGATATTAGCCATTTTCATTCACTAAGGATTTCAGCGTGAATATATCATTAATTCTTAAGATCAAACACTAGCCCAAGCTTTTACATTGAATACATAAAAAAGGATGATTCAGTTGCATTCTTTGTGATAAGAGCTTAGAAATATATGCCAACCTACATTTGGTGGAGATCATAAGAAACATGAAAAGGTTGAAGCATGCTTGTTAGATATGAGAAATTATTCATAACTTCATAGTTATTCATCCAATCTCAAAGGAAGGATTTATGTCCATCATGTTTATTAAAAGGTACCAATATAATGGAGCCAAGTGAATCACATCAAGCATATCAATGAGAAGAAAATTTCTTGGAATCATTTAAAGAATTTATTATAAAAGAAATACTTGTTGGAGCATCACAATGACAAGAATATTGTAATGTCCCCATCCACTTAGGAGACATAAGGAAGGGGATTCATGGGCCTAATAATGTTCCCATATGGTAAGGCAAGAAGAAATTAATTAGGGGAACACAATTGGCATAGGAGAAAACATTACAAAAGAAAAAGTGGTGAAAAGGGAACATGGGTCCTAGGCTAATGAAAAGTTATTTTTAAATTTTAAAGTGAGGAAGCCCACTAAAGTGACTTTATTAAAATAAAAGGGTAAAACATTGATAAAAGTGGTAAAACGTTGTAAGAGTGTCTCCTCATTCTTGCATTTACTTTCTTGATAAAAATAAATTTGGAGATCTCTTGGGGAAGAGTCTTGGGTTTTTGGAAACTCTAATTCTGATTTCTATTTTCACTGTTGAGACTATAAGCCCTAGCCATTTCAAGAGAGAGATCACTCATATTTCACCATCGTGGTTCAACGAAGAAGAAGATATTAGTATAAGTACGCAAATGGTGTTATGAGTTGACATTAAGCATCGAATTTTGGTATTCTATGAACCTCTTATAGGCTAAGTTACCAAGCTAGATATGTGGCATGAGTTGAGGAAGAAGGGATGAGTTTTTCTTTCACTAGAGGTCGATTTTTTCTCTTGTGTTTTCTCATTGAGTTGTTGGTGAAAGGGTGAGTTACCCACTGCTAAAGAGGTAAGTTATTACTATTGGAGGGTCATTGAGTTCTACTATGTATTTTGGGTCGATTTTCATTATCCTGAAAGGGGTCGAGGCTACTCTCTTATTGCTTGCAAAATTTGAATGATTTAAGAGGGACGAGTTTATCTTCCTAGGGGGGAATATACATGTCTTGTTGATTGAATCCATGGACTAAGTACCTTTGCATTGAGGGATGAGATCTATAATAAATTTGAGAGCCAAGGTTCATAAAGAGGGAAGTACGTATCAAATCTTTTAAAAGGAGGTATGTTTGTCATAAAGGGGAATGAATATGTTAAAGAGGTAGAGATTGATAAAGTGAGGGATAAGTTACTGATTTCTGGGTTAGTGTTTGGTGATTGGGAGGTTGAACCATGTCTACATAAGTTGTTGAAGCTTTCATGTAGCTTATATGAGTATTCTGGACCAATCTTCTATAGATAGGAATTTGGGTGAAGTACGTTATCAATTATTGTAATATTTTCATCTAATCTAGTTGCAGATAACTCCTACCACTCATATCTGTAATCTTTGAGTTTAATGCAAATCATTCATTGTTATGTGAAGTAAATTTTGGTTCTTTCAGTGGTATTATGTTGTTATCTCATATCAAATATAAATGAAAACACACTTATAGCCAAATATATCCGATTTATTTAACAAAATGTCATTGTGATACATTTAGATAAAGTTTAGAAAACTTGGTGGAAACTATAAGGTATTATGAGGGGGTATTATGCACTGGCATCACAACATGGTCTTGGGAAACCGTGTGGTTTGAAGGGAAGCCTATATTATTATTTTGATGAGTTCAAAAGATAACTGATATAAAGGTGCCACTTATAGAAGAAGTTATCAACTCAGAGAACACACCCCACTATCGGAAGAAGAAGAAAAAACTCTAGGAAAGGGGAAAGAAGAAGATGTTCCATCTAAAAAGGAAGAGATAGTCATGGGGGATAAGAAGAATCAAAAGTCCAATAACCTGATTAACATCCTAAATGATTTGGCTAAGGGTTGGAAGGTGATGGTAGACCTAATGGGGAAACTAGCCAACGACGGAGGTTCTACTGCAGTCTCATGGGGAGAGGAGTTAAAGAAGGGTCCCACTAATGGTGAAGGATCTAATAATGGAGAATCTAAACATTCGCACACAACAATCCATTGCCACCCACACATATATAGAAAATCATCTAGACCCACTATGTCACAATTGTTAAATGAGACAACAACTGGTCATGAGGAGTATAATGATTAGGACATACCTTTTGGGGAACATGTGGAAGAGTGTATGAGGATAGGATGGTATTTTCGAGTTTCCAAGTGTTTCACATATTTCTACCAACTCTAGATGAAAACAAAATCCTGAATGTGCTCAAAACGCCATGAGGCAAAACGATGGGCTTCAAAAGACACTTGAGAAAGTGTTTATCCCATGTTTTGATGGGTGATAAAAATGTTTCGCTAGACCATGGGTAGCAATTTGGACACATACTTCCATCTACATAAGATGACAGAGGATGATCCCATTAAGTTGGCCACATTTCATCTAAATGTAAAGGCCCATGAGTGGTGGTACCATGGGATAATGACCTTGGGTCATGTGAGCATAACTTCATGTTTCAAGTTTACTCAGAGACTCATATAGAGATTCATTTCAGAGAGTCGACACAACTCAAGAAAAGTAGCATTCTAGAGGCATATATCTCTAAGATTAAGATGTTAACAATTATGGTCATCGACATATCTGAGCAATGACTAGTGATGTTATTTTTTGAGGGGTTATCTGAGCCTCTATGTGATTGGATGGTTATGAGCTCACCACTCTATGAGATGTAGTTGGTAGAACCATAGATATGCAGGATGTTGTTCTAGGGAGAAAATTTCTTACCAAACCATCCTTTCCTCAAAAGAATAAAGAGACTAAACCATTTAAAAAGGAGTACAAAGGGAAATCAAAGTGAGATGAAGAGACCCTGAAGGAGCTTAGGGAGAGGAAGCTTTAGTTCAGCTATTAGGAGCCTTGGGAACCACAGCATAGATGTGTAGGAAAGGACAAACTAGGCAAGGCAAACTACATTAAAGTCTACTCAGATAGTAACAATGATGAGGACTTGGGGCAGGGACATACATAGGAACAAGGACATCTAGCAACAAGTCGGGAGTCATCCTAGGCTGGGGCTAAAGGCCTTGTTATTGGATCGATGCCAATAATTCCAAAGTAGCATGTATTAAGAATTAGGGGGGTCATGTTAGGGCATAAGGTGATAGTGTTCACTGATGGTGGGGCATCCCACAACTTTATAGATGCACTGATGGTGGATGGGAGCAAGATTTTGATGAAGGAGTTTGAGGGAATCATGGTGGTCATGTTGGGTGGTCATCAAATGGAGTGCATTAGATGGGCACAAGAGCTAAAAATAACCACTTAGACTACACATTGGCAAATTACTTCTTTGTCATGGAACCAGATACCAATGTGGTACTCGATGTTCAATGTCTTTACTCCATCAAGATATACACTAGAGATCAGAGGAGGATGAAGATGAAATTCATAAATCATGATAGCAGCACAGAAATAAAACAAACAATAAATTGCATCAAAATGTTTTAAAAGATAGAACATTACAACCTCTCAAATTAAGCAAAAATAATCAAAATTCTTACCACCTCTCAAATTAAGCAAACATAATCAAAATTCAATATATCAGATATGAGAAGAACTGGTCTGAGGGATAGAAGCTCGAGAAAATTAGCATTAATCTATTGGCTGATGTGGTAGTAAATGTTAAGCAGCAAAGCCTAAATACCAAAACTGCATTAGAGCAATGGAAGGAACCTTGAGCAGTTTGATGACGCGGCTATTTCCGAACACCCTGCGTACCGACAGGAATTTGTGGATATCGTCAAAATATGGTGCCAGCACGCATTTGTCTGAACACTTTTTTCGCCCGACTTTGCAAGCAGCACATGCAGGTGTCGTCGACGAAGTGGCGCAGCTCATCTACAAAAAAAACCAGAAATAGCCTGTATGAGAACCTTCTTATCACTGTTTTTCTAAGACAACATTATATTCGCAGAGTATTGCCTACCTTTCAATTGTTTGTTGGAATAATGAAAACAGAAGAAGTTGAACGGTGGAGTTGGAGCATAACAGGAATGAGCTACTTATAAGCCAAACGTCGGAGAACGACAAATACTTATAAGCCAAACTATCTGATGTCGGAGTTTCTTCATGTATTTTCTTTGAAGTCATGTCACACTTTCATTATGTAATTTTTTTAATAAATAGATTTTTTAACAGGAAAAAGACCTATAATAAACTTGTTAGAATAATGTCGTGAAAAACTTTAATTTTATGGTTTTAGAATATTGCATAAAATCTTAAATCGATCCAAATCTGACAAGTCAGTCCAGCAAAGAAAGTTCTGAATTTATTAGAAGATCTAAATTTTGGTGGAAATTTTGATATCCCAATCCATATGTACTGAGAAAAATCTATGAAGATATCATATCATTTTACACAAAAGTCTAAATTATAATAAAATCTTGATTCATATTTGAAATATCTGCCGACTTTCATCAAATTCATGATTTTAGATTTTTGCCGGCCAAATTTATGATTAAAAATAACTTGAGAAAGATTGCTGTGGTTCCTGTTGACCCCGTAAATTCAAATGTAAAGTTGACGGGCTATTCTATGGCCGCTAATAATGAACCCAGAAATCCTAACGAATAAACAAGAAATGTCGGTGTTTGCCCCTTGACTCATTTCCTTGACGCCCGATTTGAAACAAATCGATGGCTCCCCGCATCCCAGCGGTGCCCTTCGCAATTTGATAACATGGATGGCTGTTTCTTCTCCCCGCATCCCAGCGGTGTCCTTCGCAATTTGATAAAATGGATGGCTGTTTCTTCTCCCCGCATCCCAGCGGGGTCGCCATTGGATGGACGGTGGACGGCCTTTCATTTTATTATTAATAATTGAAATTAGAGAGGATGGTGCAAGGCTCTCACTTATGCAAACCAAATTATTATTTGATCATTGATAATTAACATTAGAGACGGAGAAAAAGGGTGGGTACCGACTATTAGACAACTATTGGCCATATACAGTAATATTCTACGTCATCACATCGTCAAGTTCCTTTGGGTTATACGATGAAAATTGTGATGAATATGACAGTCAGGAAGAAGAATTCACGATGTAATGAATTCGACTCGCACGAATTTAGGGCAGACGATGAAAATAGGAGTAGTTTATCTAAGCGGAGGAATTGCCGGGATGATTAAAAGTAGTTAGAATTGGAGTAAAAAAATATCAAAATTTTTTGTAGAGGCCGTGTTTGAATCATGTTTTTGAGGGTGGAAATGAATTCAATGCCATCAAAAACGTCTAGGACACGTAAAATTTTGACGGGATTTTCTCTAAATATGACAGGAATTTCCATAACTTTGCGGGCAATTCCTCCGGCTAATTAGACTACGGCATGAAAATATGATAGAAAAAATAGTCCGCTGGGTAATGGGGAAATTATTATTTTTATTACTAATAATAAAAATCAAAATATTTCATATATATTATATATTTTATTTTATTTTATTTTAATGTATTTCTTTTTTATAATTAAATTGGAAAGAAAAAATGTCATAACTATTTTGAAATAGCCTCTATTTGTGATTAAAATGAAAACTTTTGTGTTTATGTAAATTGTGGAAGCCCTATTGGGAAATAGATAGGTCTACCAACTTGACAAGAGATATATCATATCAGAACAACATGAAAAGTAAATCAATATAAATATACATTATTAACATAATAAAAAATATTTGAATAATGATTTGATTCTAGAATAAAAGTTTCATTCCACTTACTTTCAATACCAACAAATGCATTGTTGTAACAATATTATAGACTTCATCACTCTATGGACATAAGGCTCCATAAAAGCACTTAATCCATCAACAACCAACTACTAATCAACTCTTTGTATTATACTTGTCTTGGAGGATGATCTCATTCAACGGTTGAGATTGTTATCACATAGCTATTGGTATTGATATCTTCTTCTTCATATCAAACATCTCTATCAATTTGTCTTATCAAAACTAGGTATTGCATCCCATAGATTCATTCCTTGTCTCTATACCTTTGTTGCAATTTTTTTCTCCTCTATATATCCTCCTGGTCCCAAAAATAAGTATTTCAACCTTTATTACATGTTTGTTAACTTTGCCCCTTCATTTCAACCATCAAAATGAAGGGGCCAACAAGCCTTAATCACACTTGTAAAAGCTAGCTCATGGACCTTCTAGAATAGTATAAAATTCTTAAATTCTTGAAAATCCTTTTATCATTTAGGTAGGAGTATGTTTGGTCCTCCCGTAAACATTTGAGCTTGTTCTAGGTTTCATTCAAGTCTCATCATGTAATGTACCCCAACTTCACACTATTTTTTTTTCTTCGGTTCATTATCATCAAGTTCCTGTTGGATTAGTATCATGATTGTGTGCATTAACTCACTTCTTCCTTTTATTTGTATAAATCCATCCATTCAATGTTTTTTTACTCTGATTTCATAATGTTACTCATGCTCACATTTTCCACCTTATGCGAGAAGGATTTTATTCCAAGACACCCTCTTAATTTTGCGAAGAACAATACTCATACTTATGTAAAATGTTAAGACTTAAATGTAATAAGGTGGTTTTGCTACCTTACTTCCATACAATGCAATCCTTATGTTATTTTTTATTCCTTCTATTATCTGTTGTTTGGGCTCCTTACCTAGTTTATAGTAATGATCATTTGGCAAAAAGGCTTATGAGAGTATTTTGAACCCACGAAATTACATTTAAAAGTGGATATACCTTGCCATTACATTGATGCTTCAAACCTTATGGTTGGAAACTAATGTTCCTTACCCATGTGACAATGTGTTATGTGAAATTTGGCTAAGTGGCTTCTCCTATAGAGTTTGACCCTGACCCGAGCACATGAAGTGTCAACAAGGGATGGCGTAAATCACTTGGACTGATCCAATGGTGGGGAAACTCCTAGTCCCATTCTAGTAGACTAACCTACCTCCTGGTTGTTTCATTTTCTTCGCTCATTTGGTCGCGACGGTCTCTGTGACTAAGGATGAAGGTTTCTACCTCATGTTCTTTGGCTCCTTTGAAAATGCTCTTCCATGAATTTTACCCTGTTCCCCTCTTTGTCGGAAATTTTATCAGGTAATTTAGTGGCTTCCCAAGTGTTGTTTCCCCTTGGTGATCTATTAATTTTTCATGACGTAGTTACTGGTAAGCGATTGTCTTCTCTATTTTAAGTGTGTAAATTAGTTTTTCCTAACTACTAGTGTAATTATTATCTTTTTCAAGTTCCATTAGAAACCCCTTAGTAACTTTGACATTTTAATAATTAAGATCTTACATATATATATATATCTGTTCTGATTTTCTTTGGTTTCTCTACTCCTTTAAGTTATTAACTAGACTATGATGTAATTGCATGTAACTCTCGAAAATCTAAATTTCAACTCAATGATTAAGGGTTTCCTCCGAACCCTTGGATTATTTTGACAGTTATAAAAAGGGAATTCTATTACATCGCCCTTTAAGTCCTATGTTGTGATTTTCCATGTATTGTTCCCTGCATGACCCTAACCATTTTGCTGCTTTTCCTTGTTTCTACACGTTTACCCTCAAACTACCTCTGATCAGGTTGAACTAAATTACCAAGCCCTTTTTTCTTTATTTAGCATAAGGGTAATTTTTTTATTTATTTTACGCTAGAATCCATTCGGATTGTTCACTTGGGTTCATACGAGGGAATTTAACAAATACCCATATGGTTTCTTAGACACAAGATTCCTCCCGAGGAAGGGGAAAAGGATATCCCATTGACTTAAAAGGTGGTTGTGGAACTACGATCTAGATACAGTATAAATTGAACTTCTATTTGTGTTTTAAGTGCCTTCGATTACTAGTTATGCTTATTTATCAAAGGAGTTTTTGTACTATGATTTTAATATATTGTTTTTTGGATTGCAGAAACCCACATTTGTCACGGAGTACTTGATAGTTTGCATGGGCTTTCGTGTCATTTTTTTACAAAAAGCATACATATATTATTCGCCCATGATATGGAACAGAACCTTGATGCTTGCCATCAAGTATAATTTCATTGCAGTTAGATATATTATGTTTTCTATTCGAGTACTCAATAACTTCAATTCTTAAGTTTCCTCCT
Organism: Pinus tabuliformis; assembly: GCA_031772625.1. Taxonomy (NCBI): domain Eukaryota; kingdom Viridiplantae; phylum Streptophyta; class Pinopsida; order Pinales; family Pinaceae; genus Pinus; species Pinus tabuliformis. The sequence goes on along the minus strand of CM062819.1, from coordinate 1,498,208,697 downwards.
TTTTTTTATTATTATTAGACTATTGATCGTAATAGTTTTATGAATAGGCCATGGCAGTTATAGTAGCTAAGTGAACTAGCCCGTAATTTCATAACCCTACTCTTTTCTTTTGGGGTTTTAATGTAAACCTTGAAATTACTTACCAACTATAGAATTCTTTTCTTGTTTGCTATAAGTTCGACCTTCAACCTTATCATATGTTTATCCAATATTAACTTTTTTATTCGTCCTATACAAATTTTGTTCCGAGTACGAGGTTCCCATTAATCTTTTTTCCTTCTCATGGTAGGGTTTCCTTCCATTGTAATTGGCTTGTTATGGCAAGAGATACTTTGTCTCCCTTCGCTTGTTATGGCAAGAGATACTTTGTCTCCCTTCGTGGACCATAACTTGGTGCATTTTATCGTTGTTAAGCTATTGTACTATTCTACAATTCGGGACACTTCATGTTGGTTAATTTATTGCATTTTAATTAATTTTTTCTTTTATTAATACTCATTATCATTTTTGTAAATGATGCTTACTTGTGGTTGACTTGAGTTTATGAAACTCAATTTTAAGAATACATTTAATTTTTAAATTGGGCCTTCTATACTCAGTTTAACTATTACCAATATTTCATCAACAAATTTATATAGACTATTGAATTTAAGGCATTTTGAGTAATTTGAGTTTCTTATATATGAATTATCCATTGGACTTTCAATAAAATTTTAGATCTCATTGTTTCTATTATGCTTCATATTAGAGTTTATGCCCTTTTATTCATGGCTTATCTTGCCATAAATAGTTAACCACATATCCATTTGTAATAGCTAATGCTTCTTTAATATTATAGATTCATTAATACTTTCTAGTTGTTTATCTTCTTTAATTCTAGGGTATTTTATACCTCCCATCTTGTCAGATCATAATAGATATCTACTAGAAGACGTCAATGCATACCCGTATTATAGTTATATATTATAAAATGTTAATGAATGGGTAACACCTATAAACAATTGGATATAACATAATGTTATCTCGTGGGTTAGGTGTAATACCCCTGGAAAGACTTATTTTATGAATTTTATATATTTTATGACTTTTATTTATTTTGAGAAAATGGAAAAAGACATGTTTTGAATTATTGTTTTATTTTCTAACATAAAGAAAAAGTATAATTAATGATAATTTATGTTATAACTACATTGTAAGGCATTCCCCTCTGAATGAGCTTCCCCAAATGCCTTTTTGTCTTAATCTTAACCATTAGATCCATTGTTAAATAGTTCAAGAAAGATACGTCGTCCAATTTAATTAGAAAAATTTAAAAAACATTAAAAAACTCTTAAGTTAATTACTTAATTAGTTAATTAAAAAATTAATTAATTGTCGTTTGTCATTATGTTACCTTACCCAACCCGTCCGTCTACCCAACAGGTCCATCGTGTACATGCGGATAGCCGCGTTTGCTACAGAGAAGGGCAGGGGAAGTGCAGAGGACGGCGGGGGCGAATACCTTTGTTGTAGGAGGATCAAGAGGGTCATGGAGGATGGGGGGAGAATGCCTTCTTCTTGGCTGCATGAGGATGAGGAGGTCCAGGAGGATGAGGAGGGCCAGAATGAGGATTAATCAGTTAGCAGTTTTTCCCTGCATCCGAATCTGGCGGCCTCTACATCAGAACCGGTTATGGTGGTAGTTATTAGGTTATGGTATACATTATGGGGTTGTTGTTCTCATTTCTCATTTCATATCAGTATTTGCAGTATTTTCAACCTTCTCATATCAGTAATGGCAGTATTTGTAGCCTTCACATAGCAACCTTAAGAAGATTTGTAGTGTTTCGCCTGTTAGGTTAGTTAATTTACCTCTAGATTTCCCTTTTCATGTTGTTGATCTTTCTGTCGGCACTCATTCATTCTACCATCTGTCTTTGCTTCTTGTTTTCTATCTTTACTATTGTCAACCACTGTTTCATTTTGATTATATGCATTGTTGTTCCTAAGAACCCATAACTCACTTGTATGGAGTGTTTTCATGTACTGTTTCAGCAACATTTATTGCTTTTGTCAAATTTTTTATATAGAATTTATAGTGTAAAGAGTTGTCACAGTTTTAGCAGCTATGTTATGTTAGCAAGAATTATTGTAATGTCTACAGAAGCTATTGATGCCACTTGAATGCATGCAAAGGTAACTACCGATTTCAAATTCTCAACTTTACATCTCTCGGTGGCATGAATGCATATTTTTGGCACTCGAAAGTATTAGACAGTCTTTAAATTTTTTACTGTTTGAAAAAGAAAAAGAGAAAAATTAGGAAAGATATTGAAGGGCTTTCCATCCTATAAAACTCTGTGATTCGTTCTAGTTTGTGGGAGCTCTATTTTTACATGTTCTAATTCCACTGTACATTGTTTTTACTTGTTCTTCTAATTCAAATGTGCACCTCTCTATCTGCTAAAGAGTAACTATGCCTATAACATGTCATGGTTGGAGTTAATTAATGTATCTGATATGATTTTCTTTTACCAAGTGACAAGTCATGGTCAAATTATTTACACGCTGTCAGTTAATTCAGTGGAGAAATCATCAGATTGAAGTCTGTGTAGTATTCTGTCTGGGCTCACTAAATATTAACATAGGAAAAATAGGCTACGCTTGGTTATAACTTGGCCCCAAGCCACTAAATCCTATGGTATGATCAAACTAGAAATAAAACATACACATTGAGGCCTTAGAGATAGAGGGGAATGTGGGCTTCTACCTAGGTTCATCTTCTTGTGCAACGAAATGGGGGGCTCAGAGTTGTCCGTTTCCTAGTTGTGGGTTTTTTTATGCGACTTATTTTAAAAATGTTTGGAATATTCAAGGCTCGAGTTAATTTTCTATGTTTTGTAGGATTGTAAAAACTTTATGGAAGATAACATCAATGAATCAAAAAATAATGTTTGCAATGTTTAAGCCTCAGGTTAATTGTTTATGTTTTGTAGGATTGTTTATGCTATGCCTCAGGATAAAGATCCAGTTCTTTTCGAAAAAATATCTTCGCCAACGTATTAGGAATTGTAAAGGTATTACAAGGTACCTATTGATAAGCTTCCCTCTTCACCTGAAAGCCTATGTGTATACTTGCAACAAGCTAGAAACAACAAACAAAACAAAAAAAGTGTGTGTTTCATTTCGAACCGAACACATTTTTTTGAAATGGTTCATCATTTTAGTATTAATAACCAACAAACATATAAACGAAACATTTGATAACCTTTACAGAAATACATAATCGCTTCGGTAGATTGTCTTACAGTGGTGGTGAGGAAATTTTATAAAAAATTTGCACCCAAACAGTCCATCAGCATAACATAATTATATATGCAACTCCATCTGCACATATAATCAACAACACATCTACAATACACGTTTACAGAAGGATAAAACATCTACTAACAGGGCTTCCATGGGAGATGATCAACCATTAGAGTTTGAGAGTTATTAGGGTTTTTGACAGTTCTTTGGGAGAATTGGATAGATTTTTGTCCAAATCTGTCCCAGGTCATTTTTACACAGTCACTATTGTAAATATTTTATGGACTTCTTGTAAAATTTACGCAAAAAAATTGCTCTTACCTTATTTCCTAGGTGAGAATTATTCTCCACCTAGGATACTTAGGGAACATGGGAGTTTATTTAAATAGGTTTGGTTTCCTTAGATGGACTCATCAAAATAAGTTCTTTGAACATATAAACAGAATGAACTACCTTAGGCTAAATGATTTACTAGCTTCATAACTAATATGGGAACGTTTTAATAATTGTCAAAGGAAATGAGGACCTATGGGATATCCTAACTTTAACAAAGATTTAAACATATGTGAATGCTATATATCCTATTTGAAACAATGTGAGACTCAATGTATTGTCCTACAATTTCATTTTCTAATTGTTGGGTGTGGAGCCTGATTATGTTTTTTATTCAGAGGTATCACCGCATTGGACCCCAGTTCATAATGTGGTGACAATGCTGCCCTTAATATTTTGTGATGCAAGGGGGCTTTGGGGGAGAGGGCGGGGTGGCAGCGATCTTTAGTAGCCCCCCCCCCACCCCCGTCTGGCGAGGGATCGGGGGCAGCGCTCCCAAAGCTAAAAATAGATGTAAAATTTCGTTGTAAAATGTTGTAATTTTGTAGTCAATCTGGGCCGTTCATTAGGTGGAGATCTGGCGGTAGAATTTATGTTTTATTTTGGGTTTTTTGCCCTAAAAGGAAACCCCTCACTATATATGAGGGAATTGTATTGCGTCTATGCAGATCTATATTCTGAGTGAGAAAGAGAAAGGAGATTGTGTGAGAGCGGAGAGGGAATTACATCAGATCTTCTGTAGGTTGTATCTCTTCAGTTTGTTAGATAATATAAAAATGAAGGACTGGCTGTTTCTTCGTGGACGTAGCCCAAATTGGGTGAACCACGTATATCAGTGTCTCTCTTATTTTATGTGTTTTCTGTGTTTATATTTCTGCAATATATTTTATGTGTTCCATTGCTATGTAATATATCATTTTCTAACAACTGGCATTAGAGCCGAAGGTCTATTTGTTGGATAAAGTCATAGGAGAGAAGGGTTACTGGTTCGAGTGGGAGTAATGGTGGAATATGGTAGGTTTAGGGTCAAAAAATTTAATGTCCAAAACTACCAGCCGTGGAAGATGTAGATGGAATATTATTTGTACCAAAAAGATTTGTACCAACCATTGAGCAGAAAGGAAAAGAAGCCGACGAGTATGACAAACACATAATGGGATATTCTTGACAGAAAGGCACTTGCAACAATATGGTTATTCCTAGAGGCGTTAGTAGCATTTAATATTTCAAAGGAAACGAAAACAGAGGGTTTAATTTCGGCGTTGGCCAAAATATATGAAAAGCCCTCGGCCTCAAATAAGATATTTCTTATGAAGCGTTTATTTAATATGAAAATGTTAGAAGGTGGATTTGTTGCTGATCATTTAAACGAATTTAATACACTTACCAGTTAGTTAAGTTTTGTAGGGGTAACTTTTGATGATGAAGTTAGGACTCTGTTATTTATGTGCTCATTGCGAGAAAGTTGGAATGGTTTAGTTATGGCCATTAGTAACTATGTCTTTGGATCTAGTACTTTAAAGTTTGATGATGTTGTTGGTGAAATCCTTAGCAAGGAAATGTGAACGGAAAAGCTCCGACAAGATATCAGGTAATGCTTTGAATGAAAAGACTAGGGGAAGGAAAATGGAAAGAGGAAAGAGCCCAAGATATCACAGTAAGTCAAGGAAAGGTAGATCCAAGTCCAGATCGAGGATAGTCTGCTGGAAATGTGTGAAGAAAGGGCACCTAAAGAAAGACTGCAAGTCTCGGAAGGGAAAAGAAGGAGATGTGTAGTAAGAAAAGAATCATGAAGCGAATGTGACACATGATGTGTTGCAAGATGATTTGATTCTTTCATTTGAAAATATTATTGATGCCTAGGTGGTAGATTCAGGTGCCTCATTCCATGGTACACCTGATAGGAAACATTTTCATGATTATGTTCAAGGAGATTTTGGACAGGTTCGATTGGGTGATGATAAACCCTATAAAATCCTTGGAATGGGTTCATTTTTCATAAAATAGTAGAATGGAAATAAATGGCTATTAAAGGAGGTAAGGCATGTTCTAGATCTGAAGAAAAATCTAATTTCAACAGGGCAGTTGGGAGGTGAAGGCTGTGTAACTACTTTTACGGATAAAAATTGGAAGGTCACTAAAGGAGCCCTGGTAATAGCGAAAGGAGAAAAGGTTGGTACATTGTATTTATGCAATGGTATTTCTTATTTTGTTAATGCTTCAACCTCTACAGGATAAGATACAACATTGTGGCATCATAGGCTTGGGAACATGAGTGAGAAGGGGATGCAGATTCTTCACTCAAGAAATTTGTTACCAGGTTTGAAGCATGTTGATTTAAAATTTTGTGAGAATTGTGTTTATGGAAAACAAAAGAGAGTCAGATTCCTCAGTGTTGGGAAAGAATAGAAGAGCGAAAAATTAGAACTTGTGCATACAAATGTATGGGGACCTACTCAGGTATCATCTCTCGGTGGCTCTCACTATTATGTTACTTTTACTGATGATGCAACTAGAAAAACCTGGATTTATTGTGTTCGAAATAAATCTGATGTATTTGATACTTTCAAGAAATGGAAAGCTTTGGTTGAAAATGAGACAGGAAAAAGGTAGAAGTGTCTTAGATCAAACAATGGAGGTGAATATTGTAGCAAAGAGTTTGATAGGTACTATGCAAAGAACGAAATTCGTAGAGAGAGGAAAGATCTAAGAACACAACAAGAAAATGGTGTGTCAGAAAGGATAAACAAAACAATCATGGAGTGTGCAAGGTGCATGAGATTGCATGCAGGATTGCCTTTACAATTTTGGGCATATGTTATAGATATTGTTGTTTATCTAATAAACAGAGGGCCTTCAAGTTCCTTGGATGGTGGTATTCCAGAGGAAGCATGGACAGGTAAGAAAGTAAACTACTCATTTTTAAAGACTTTTGGTTGTGAAGCCTTTGTTCACATTAATAAAAAAATGGAACAAATCTTGAGGCAAAATCAAAGAAATGTACCTTTATTGGATATGGTGGTAATGATTTTGGTTATCGCTTTTATGATTATGGAAAACACAAAATCATTAGGAGCAGAGATGTCATATTCAATGAAAAGGTTTTGTATAAGGATCAACTATAGGAAAAGAAATAGGAAAAAGAAAACAGAGAATACACAGTGCTTGATGAGATCACAGAAAAAGTGAAGGTGCCTAAAAATCATAATGATCAACAACAAGAATAAATACAACAACCACAATATCAACATGCACGTCAAACACCTGAAAGTGGTGTTAGAAGATCTACTAGGATAAGTAGACCTCCTAAATGATACTCTCCTTCATTATATTATGTATTGATCATTGATTCTGGTGAACCGGAATGTTATGAAGAAGTAGTGCAGGTAGAAACTAGGAAGAAGTGGGAGAAAGCCATGAAAGAAGAGATGGACTCCTTAGCACATATCCAGACTTGGGACTTAATCAGGTTTCCTGCATGTAAAACAACATTATAGAATAAATGGGTTTATAGGTTGAAGGAATTAGATGGAGGTAGAAAAACGTATAAAGCTAGACTTGTGGTGAAGGGGTTTTCACAGAAAAAGGGTATAGAATTTGATGAGATATTTTCTCCTGTTGTTAAAATGGCTTCATCATAACTATTTTATGTCTAGTAGTAGCTGAAGATTTGCATCTTGAGGAGCTATATGTAAAGACAACCTTTCTCCATGGGGATTTGGAGGAAGAGATATATATGCAGTAGCCATAAGGATATGAGGTAAAAGGGAAGGAGAAACTAGTGTGTAGGTTGAAGAAGAGCTTGCATGGCTTAAAACAGGCTCCAAGACAGTGGTATCTAAAATTTGACAGGTTTATGTTTGAACAAGGTTATACTAGATGCCACTCTGATCACTGTGTTTATCTCAAAAGGAAAAATGATGGAAGCTATGTTATATTGTTATTATATGTAGATGACATGCTTGTTGCAGGTTCTAACATGCCGGAAATAAATGTGCTCAAAAGAAAATTGGCAAACTCATTTGCAATGAAGGATTTGGCTGCTGCAAAACAAATCCTTGGTATGAGAATAACTAGAGACGGGAAGAATAAAAAATTAACATTGTCTGAGAGTGAGTACATAGAGAAGGTGTTGAAAAGATTTAATATGCAAAATGCAAAACCAATTTGTATACCTTTGGCTAGCCATTCGAAACTAAGTAAGGATGTGTGTCCCAAGACTCAGGAAGAAATGGCTTATATGTCTAAAGTTTCATATACATCAACAATTGGAAGCTTAATGTATGAAATGGTCTGCACGAGGCCTGATATTGCACATGCAGTGGGAGTTGTAAGCGGCTAAATGAACAATCCAACAAAAGAACATTGGATGGCGGTGAAGTGGATTCTCAAGTATTTGAGAGGTACCATAAATCAAGCATTATGCTTTGGTGGTTCAAACATTTCTCTACAGGGATATCTTGATACAGATATGGTGGGTGATAGAGATAACAAGAGGAGGACAACAGGGTATGTGTTTATTGTAGGTTGAAAAATGTCAGTTGGGTTTCAAAACAGAAAAGTGTTGTTGCACTCTCAACAACGGAAGTAGAGTATGTTGCTGCTATAGAGGCTAGTAAAGAAATGATTTGGTTACAAAGGTTTCTAGATGAATTGGGTAAGAAGCAGGAGTTGGGTAGGTTATACAGTGACAGCCAGAGTGCCATACATCTTGTAAATAACTCTTCATTTCATTCCAAGACGAAACATATACAGCTCAAGTATCATTTCATATGGTCAATGTTGGAAGAAGGATAGTTGAAGTTGGAAAAGATATACACTAGCCAGAATCCTATAGATATGTTAACAAAAGTTGTAACCAGGGAGAAATTGAGATTGTGCTCAGTTTCAATTAGTCTTCAAGTATGATGATGAAGATGAGAAACAACCATGTCCAAATTGGAGTCATTTTCTAGCAAATGAAGGAGCAATGGAGTTGCTATAATTAGTCTCCAAGTGGGAGATTATTGGGCGTGGAGCCTGATTATCTTCTTTATTCAAAGGTATCACTGGATTGGACCCCAGTTCGTAATGCAATGGCAACACCGCCCATAATATTTGCACTAAAAGGGGGGTCTGGGGGGGTGGCAACGATCTTTAGGAGCGCCCCCCCCCCTGGTGGGGGATCAGGGGCAGCACCCTCAAAGCTAAAAATAGATGTAAAATTTCCTTGTAAAATGTTGTAATTTCATAGTCAATCTAGGCCGTTCATTAGGCGGAGATCTGACGGTAGAAGTTATGTTTAATTTAGGGTTTTTTTCCCTAGAAGGCAACCCCTTGATATATATGAGGGAATTGTATTGCGTCTATGTAGATCTGTATTCTGAGTGAGAAAGAGAGAGCAGATTGTGTGAGAGCAAAGAGGGAATTACAGTGGGTTTGCTGTAGGTTGTATCTCTTTAGTTTGTTGGATAATATAAAAAGGAAGGACTGGCTATTTCTCCGTGGACATAGCCCAAATTGGGTGAACCACGTATATTTGTGTCTCTCTTGTTTTATGTGGATTTTTTGTTTCAATGAGAGTGTGGTGTTCTATTTAAAATGGATCCCTCCTGACTTGCCATTGGTCCCTTTAATATCTACCTTATAGTGGCTAAATTTTCCTTGAAGGAACCCAATCAGATACCAATTATTTAATTCACAATTTTACTAAGAAGGGTGGGGAGAGGGGGAGGCGATGAATCGATATAATATAATTTCATACAACTTAAATTATTCAATCACAGAAAGACACCAATCACATGAGAGCATTGAACACAAGATATACGTGGAAACCCATTTTGGAGGAAAACACAGAAATTTTAATTAATTGATTTATGGAGGCACCGAGATATTACTACAATCTTTGTAGGAATCCACCTACAAGTGATACCAATCCCCTGTAATTTGCAAGCACTAACTCGCTAGAGACACTAATCTCCTCTAATTTTCAAGAACCAATTTTGGAGACACCAATCCCCTCATATTACTCGTCCAATTTATTCTTCCTCGTATATCTCGTTTTCTTTACATTCTCAAATTATATATACAAATTTCTTGTTAATCCTACTCATTTAGACTACATGGTATTCAATCTTCCGCCTTTTCTCTTTACTACAATAGTGATTTGTTATTTCTTGGTTAACTCACATACCTATCATACCTTGCACAACAATACACTCTACTTTGAACTTCTCTTTGGTGGCATGTATATCACATAGTGTTCACCCCCCTGCCCATGCACAATTTTTTCACATTGTTCCTTCGAGTTTATTTTTATTTAACACTGCATTCATATTCATTTATGATGACACCCTTTAATTTTCCCTTTTCTCTTGACTTAGAAATTTTTTGAGCCAATGTGCTTAATTTTACCTATATAATTCTCCTTTTACGTTTTAGCTATGTTCCATACAACCACATAAAATAAAACATTTGATCCCTTTTAACTTGACCATTCTCTCTTAGCATGTCCTTTGGAGAAACTAGGACAGTTGGAACATTGATTTTCCATACCAAATATTGGAGTTCTGATATCCTCCACTCTCAAATGCCCTAGTACTACTATGATTAATGGACTAAGTAGACAGATGTTAATTGATAGACTCCACATTTTGATGTCATTTTTCCCATCTCATTGAAAGAATACATACAAGAGGCTCTAACTTGCCATTCATTTTGATACTCTAGTACCCTAGTACCTACTGACGGATGAGATTTTCGCAAATAAATTTTCATAATATATTGTTTTTAGTGACTACTCTATCACATTAGGACATTCCATACTAAATTTCTCTATGATTAGTCCATTACATTACCCTAGAACCCTTACACAAGTCTCACAAGGGCTAACACCTTGCGCCATTACATTTTTTTCCCATAACCCTATATTTTTGGATTCTCGGTCAAAATTAAATACACATGAAAACCTTACCAAACATGGTCCTAGTGCAAGTTTCCAGATCTTTGGACTTGCCACATTAAACAAGTATCATGGACCAATCACTATCTGCCACATGCTACATCTTCCATGTCATCTTCCATATGTCAACCTTTGACACTACCACGTGTCACTCACAAAAGTTCCATGGGCTATCCAAAAATTCAATTTCTTCTTGCCAATTTTCGTTTACATATACTACAACGTCATAATATCTACCACTTTTCATCTACATGGAAGTGCTATGTTTCCTCCTTGCCATGCCATACCACAACCACATGATGTTCGATGAACAATACCTTGTTATGGTCCCATTCAGTACTAGTATTCATTAGCATGCTAAATATGTTAGACACTACTAATACAGTTTAATTATGGTTAATCATAAATTAGTGGGTGAGATGATGAAGACCAATTTTCACAAAAACATAAATTTATTTGGTTTTAAAGTTCTTAAATTATTTTATATATCGCACTCTGTGGGCCTTTATACTATTATAACACCTTCATTTTCATATACTAGCACCATGCATATTCTTGTATAAACACCAAACTTTGGTTAGTGTAGGCACATTGTGGAAATGCAAAATTTCATTCCATGGAAACACCAAATTTCATTAATGGGTATTGATCCTTCTCATTGTGTTGGGCATGTTGAGACCTTGTAACCGCTAAATGACTACCCATAACCTTTACAGTCATGTATCCACTGAGGACACTCCCTAAAATTGACATCAGTGGCAACATGATGTTCAACATGACATTAATTCTCATAACTCTTTGTGTATTTCTTGGAAAGGATGACAATGTTCAACAAAGTACATATCCAATGGAGATCAAAAGACAAAGCTTCGACGATTGAAAGGAGGTGGGAATTCAAGGGAGTGCCAAATGATGAATTCTTTGTACGTATTTTCGAATTGTATGAATTTTATCTATATTTCTAAAGAAATCTATCTATATAAAAACATGGAATTGTTGCTTAGATGGGACACTAGAGCATATAATCATATATTTAGAATTATACTTAATTATTCTATAGTTTTGAAACTACCATAAATGTAATGCTTATAGGTTTTGAGTAGCCCCGTTTGTTGAAATAATATAAATCTTGTTTTGGTAAAAAGAAGAAACTAATACAAAAATTAATCTTCTTTTCTAAAACCATTCCATAACCTTAGCTAAAAGAGGAGTGGTCATTATGGTTATGTTTTTCGATTAAATGTTTTTCTCACCATTTGTAAAAATTAAATGATATGATTTATATAAGTGCTTTATTATTGTAAGTAAATTTTATAAATTTGATGAGAAAGATTAGACTCCATTTTTTAGGATTTTCTATGTTTTAACATAAAATTCCATGATATTGAATGTAGAAACCTATCTTTTTGTGAGAATAACTTGTGATATGTGTGGGATTCATACACCCTTTTAAGATATAAATTCTAATCCGTTATAAAAAATTATATTGTTTTTTATATTTTTTGTATTTTTTATAATGGGTTTATTTTCATTTAATGAAATAATATTAAGGACTTTTAATATGAATAAGGGCCATTATCATTTTTGTAAAATTTAACACTTTAGTTATGAAAGAGGGTATTTCATATAATATAATCATATATCATGTCGTCAAACCTAGAAGTACAAATATTTTGAATACATTTAGGCTAATGTATGAAATGATTGCAAATTATTTAGCAACAATTATCAAGTTTGAATAATTTTCTAAAAATAAACCTTAATTGAATCTTTAGTGTTTCTTTTGTATATGTAAACTATATTCAGGTCGTTATTTCACTTCAATTGATTAGTGTTAAACATGTCACTTAGAATTATAAATTTACTACTTATCATTTTAAAAGTAAAATTCTCAAACAAAATAAAACTACTTTCACTTGTGTGTGATACCTTTTTCATTATCCCAAATTTTGTAATGTAATTATGAACATATAATTATGAGGTTCTAATCAGGGTATTTTGATTTCAATGTCTATTATATGATGTGATGTTTATTTATATTAATAAAAATGCTAGAGGGGAAGAAATGGGGGAATCAATAAATTATGATTCCTTTAGGAGGGGTAAATTGACATAACAAAAAAAAAAATACCTTTGGTCAATATTTCCATTCGTTGTAATGGTTAGTATTTCCAAGAAGCAGAAAGGTTTGGAATATGAAGGGTCAATTTGTGATTATAAAAATAAGAGGGAGGAGTAAACACAGAGTTCTTCTTCTTGGTTTATAAGTTTCTATATTTTTTCTTTTCTATTACTCCCTCATTTTCCCCTCTCCCTCATAGAAATTATAATTGGCATCAAAATTGGTGGCAACTTGTGTTAGAGGAAATGAATGTGTTGTAGTCATCTTTCTTTATGATACATGGTTTTGAGGGTTGGAAATTGTCCTAATTTTGTGTGGTATATAGAGGACTAGAATTGTCCTAATTTTGTGTGGTATATAGAGGACTAGAGAGGTTATGGTCAAGGGACTATGGATATCAAAGAAGGACAATGTTATTTTGTGTATACTTGCATGGCATTTTGTGAATGTTAGAATATTCAAAGATGGAAAGGTTAATCACTACATTTTCTTCCATGTGTGTCAAGGAGAATGACCTTCACTTTTCGTGTTAAATAAGGTCTGAATTTCAATGCGTGAAACACCCCTTTGTGAAATTCTCCTCAAGGAATCAATATCTGGAATAGGGGTGGCCAACTATGAGAAACTTTACTGCACAACTAAGCTTATGGTGGGGTACAATGTGGCTCACCCTACTTTATTTTCTAACATTTTTCTAGCTGTAATAGATAAATATTTATTTATTTGTTAATAATATTTTTGGCCTACATGGTATAGTGACATGAATGATTATTTAATTTCTCTTTTAAGAAATATTATATGTAAATGCATTTTCCCATCATCAAATTTATCATGGTTTTATATGTTATACTATTTGGATGTATCTTTCTATATGTATTAAATTTTGTAGCATTGTTGGATGAGGAAAATACACTTCCTAAATTCTTCTTTCAATAGGTCATGTTAGAATTTATGATATAACTATTTTTTAGGAGGTTCCAGAAACTAAAACTTGGACCATAGTGAGGGGGAATACTATTGATCATTTCGTCTAATTTTTATATCTTCGATCGCAAAATTTTAGGAAATAACATAAGAGGAAGTTTGAATTCCTATAGGCATCTTTAAATAGGTCATGTTAGCATTTTTCCTGTAACTTTTCTTTAGGTAGGTTCCAAAAGTCGAAGCTTGGACCATAGTTATGGGAATTCACACTTATCATCTGATTTAAATTCTGGATCTTGGGCTACAATATTTTATGAGATATGATTAGAGGAATTTGAGCTTCTTGGATGCTCCTAAAATAATGCATCAAGTAGGTCATATTGGCATTTTTTCTATATATTTACTTTTGGGAGGTTCTAGAAGATGATACTTGGACCATAGTTGGAAAAATACAGCTTATCATTTGGTAAAACTTACAGATTTTGTCATGATACTTTAGGAGATACGATTAAAGGAATTCAAGCTTCCTTGATTCTCCTAAAATCACACATCAAGAAAGTCATGTTTTTTAAGGGTGGTTCACAGACACTGAGTGGTTGCTACATCCATGGGAAAATCCAAGTAGATCAACCCCAAGGGATCTACCAGTTGGCCAAACTAGCAAGAGATAACTGCAAGGGATTCGAGGATATTTGACCCTGTGACCTCCCAACAAGCGAGGTACTTAGCAACAGGAACTCGATCAAGTGAGTTATCCCTTGGGGCTATCAAGCAGGTCATGTTCGAATTCTACTATAACTTTTAGTCTGGGAGGTTCCATTGGCTAAAAATTGGATCACAGTCAGTGAAACTCCTACTAACCATTTGGTTCAATTTTCAGAGATTGTAATGCTATAGTATAGGATATATTCCCTATGGAAATTAATATATTATTTTTTATGAAAAGTGTTCGAAGAAATGACTAAATGGTTTAACGATTCATTGCATACAAACCGTTTGATGAAATACCCCAATGAAATTTTGTTTTGTGTATGGGGATTGTATTATTGTATGTTAGCATTGTTGTATGATGGTGTTGTTGTAGCTGATCCATTCTTATTTGCATGCAAATCATTTGAAAGAATGTGTTTTATTACAATTTGTATACAAACTATTTGATAAAATACCTCAAAGAAATAAATTAAAAGTTGCATGATTGATTAGTATATTTCAGTTATTATGTTACAAGTGGAATCAAAAAAATGTTTTATAATTAATTTCATACAAAATTTTTGACAAAATATACATAATAAAATACTACTTAATTGGTGGAATACAAAGTATTTGAAGAAAGGTTTACAATAAAGTGTGTGACAAGTTATATGAGAGATGAAAATCAAATTTTGGCAAGTGTAGCTAGGATAAATTTAGTAGGGGCATATGAAATAGTGGTATCAAAGATTATTTTCATGCTTGTAAAAGGAAATTAATTTGTTGGTACCATGTAACTTCTACAAGTAATTTAGGGAACTAGATATGTTACAAAGTGGAATCAAAGATAAGGTTCAACACTAAACCTTAATGGCCTCAAGAAAAAATGAAATGATATAGTTATGTATACATGTGTATTTATATGTTTTTTTTATTTTGATGTATAGGTGGATACAATGATGTTGTTTACAGACTAAAATGAGTTTGATGAGGCAAGATAAACATGTAAGATACATAGGAACAATGATGAATTGATTCCCTAGAGGATATGAGTAGAATTACAAACGTTTATTGTTGAGTGATGTATCCATAACTATGAGGGGGGGTTTCTTAACTTATCTTTGGATAGTTTTAATATTTTTCATTCACTTTTTGAAAAGTTGTCATATGTTGATTAGTAATACCATATGAATGATAAATTATAAGAAATGAAATAGTTAATAGATGCATGTCCATTGAATATATATTAAATAATGATATGACAGATGCGTGAAGATATGACATGTGCTTACAGTAATAGACATGCATGCATAAATACTCAAAGATGTCCTCTATCATAACATAATCTAGATAACTAATAGTGGTTAAAAGTGAACATGTAACCAAGAAGAATTTGATATCATGATTGGGAATCCAATGAAGATGTTGCATGTAGTCTTATGGAATAAACGATATGGAATATAAGGTGATGATGAGAGAATAGTGCAAATGGAACCTGTGCATGTTAATCTGCATATTGTGACAATGTTGTGACTACACTTCTTAGGTTTCCTTGTGGAAGGCTAGAAACCTGGAGGAAGGAGTGTAGGGACAAGTGTTTGTGTGTGGGATATTGAGAGTACCTAGAGCCCCATATGAAGGTGAAATTCCTATAAGCCACATGGATATAAAACATCCTTGGCCATCCCATGTTGGTTACCTTGGAAGGATAGATGCATAACCCAAGGGATTGTTTTGATTATATAAGGGGGATGTACTACCTTTGATCTAGTGGGATAATGGGTGAATCTGACTCCACCGCTTCGAGGTTGTTGACGTTGATACCTTGACCTTGTTTGTTTTCAATATTTCTTATGTATCATACTATGATCTTGATAAGCTAATGTATTTATGAAATCATGGCCAAGCCTAAGAATGAACACTATTAAATAAAACAAGAGCAAAAAACCTATGGCTAAGAGAAAATACGAGCGGATATGAACAAGACTACAAAGGGGAGGGACCCCATAACTATTACATGGAAATATTTGAATTTTAAATAGAAGAAAGATATGGATAATGGATCATTAAATAAGGGGTTGACTTGGTCAATATGAATGATATGAACATTGAAGTCACCATAGTGAAAATGGCTTAAGAGGGGAGTTTCCCGTAATTGAAATTTGTGCTTTGATGATATGTTCCATAAATGACAATAATATGATGGTTGGAATGGTAAAAATATAGAAAGTGGAACCTACTAGGTTTTGGGTAATACAGTAATGTTATCTATGAATTCCAAATTCGAGTAACATTATAGTGGTATGAAGAAAATGTAGGGATTTTACTTTTGTTCATTAGTCCATGAGTAATGTCCCAATGGTTTCTAAGCTCGAGACAAGTGATTCTATACGATAATGTATATTTTTTTGGTAACGATTATGTAACTAAGGGATTGGCTTTTCCTAGTTAATATGGAAATTGTATGTAATTATTACTATATGAAAGCAAGTTTTTCATTAATACTTGGTGGGTTATGACAAAGGAAAGAAACCTTCAATGTGTAGATATTGCTTGAATATATTTTATGCATGCCATGAGTTAATATGACATGAGTAGGTCATGAGAATAATATTATGTATCATGATGCCATATATTCTTGGGGCATTGACTCCACACATGATTGTATGATACAATAAATTGCATAATTGAATGTCATGAAAAGAAATAACTTATAATATTTCTAAGCAACTTTTTGAGTAGTGGAATGAGTGGCACAAATATCTCATCCCCTAAAGAAAAGTGGAAGCTAATTGCTCGGGAATTTAGATATGTTTATCTTTCATTTTTAACCTATTGGTTTTTGAAATAAATTTTTGAATGCATTATTCAATGCCTACAATGATTGTGATGAAAAGAAATATTGAAATGGTAGCTTCATTTCAATTTATTTTCAAATCAACTAAAAGTGATTGAATTATTATGTGTATAATAATTCTGAGATCACTTGAGGGGATGTTATAAATCTTACAATGAAAATATTTTATGTATTAACATTTACCATTACTTGGATGATTGAAAATATAGATTGTAGTTGATATGGCCTTTGTTATGATAATGAAGGTTGAGTAATACGATATGATAGAGTTAAACATCATTAGAATAATATTATAAATTTGAAATCTCATTCCTATATCAAGTAAGTTTGTAAATGAAAAGAAAAAGGAAGAAAATTTGACTTAAATTATTATGATTAATCTCATGGAAACTGTATGCTTGTATTACATGTGAGATTATGATTTATCCAAGAAGGATAGATGATGGTTCTGAAGCTAAAAATCCGAGGGTGATGTTGTAGTGACATTGGAACTCTATGACATACATTGATCACCGTGAGTTATGTTATGACAAATGTGTTATGCTATTTACAAGAAGTCAGAGGGATGTCTTTGTTATAAGATTCCATAAGTTTTAACAATCTTCCTATGGGAGTAAGCCTTGCTAGGGAATGGATTTCCCAAGGGACAATGGAGGTAGGGAAGGGTATGCCTAAACTTGGAAGGTGTGTGATTGCAAACAAGGGTAAAATAAATGAATTGGTTTTCAAATATCCATGTGCATACTCATCGAAATTGTGAATGCATTAGGTGTGTACACGAAAACAATGAGATGAACTTGTTCCCTTTGGAAACATTATGAAGCAATGAACAACCATGCAAGAACTTGTTGTAATTCTTTAAGATTTAGTGGTAACTAGACCATAAAAGTGAATTACATTGTTGAAAGTGGCAACCAAGGACATGGAAAATGTTTTCAATATGGAAGTGGCGTATCACTCCTTTTGCATAAAATGGTTCTATAGATAGTAGAATACCAAGGAAAATGCTCCTTAAATGGGCAAGGGATTGTGAAACCCATTTCATTACCCCAAATTTCATAACGTAGTTAAGATCATATCATGATGGGGACGATAAAATTGATGCTATGATGTCAAATTATATCATATGATGTAATGTTTATTGTTATTAAATAAAATTCTAGAGCTTAAGAAAGGATACAACCAACAAATTATGATGCATTAGGGAGGGGAAATTTTCACATAAGAGGGAAAATATAGCTTGGGTGAATATTTCTCTTTGATGTGATAGCTAGTATTCGAAGGAAGCTAAAAGGTTGTGAAGATGAAGGGTCATTGTGTGATTATAAAAATAAGAGAGAGGAGAAAATAAGGGGTTCTTATTCTTGGTTTTTAAGCTTCAATATTTTCTCTCTTCTATTAATCTCTCATTTTTTCCCTCACTCACTAAGTAATTTGAATTGGCATGAGAATTGGCGATAACTTGTGTGACAGGAAATCAATATGTTATAGGACCTTTTCCTTGCACTAGATGGCTCTAAGGACTAGGAATGATCCTCGTTGTGTGTGGATCATAGAGAAATGACGAGGGGAGGGTCAAGTGACTACAAAGATAAGATAAGTACTCCCTTGTGCTATGCATACATTCATGGTATTTTTGTGAATGTAAGCCTAGTCAAAGATGGAAAGGATAATCTTTGAGTTTTCTTACATGTGTGTGAAGGGGAATGACCTTCACATTTGGTGTGAAAATATAGTTTGAATTTAAGTGTGTGAAATACCCCTCAGTAAAGTTTTTCTCAAGGAATAAATATCTTCCACAAGGGTGGGAAACTAAACTTATTGCACAACTAAGCCTATGATGGGGTGGAATGTGGCTTACCTTACTTCACTTTTCAATATCTTTTTGGATGCAATAAGCAAATATTTATTTTTTTGCTAATAATATTCATTACATAAATGGTTTAGGGACATGAATGCTTATTTAATTTCTCTTTTTAGCAAGTTTATATGTACATGCATTTACACTTCAACAAATTTATCATGGTTGTAGTCGTTATACTATTTTGTTGTATTTCTGTTATGTATTAAAGTTTTTAACAACATTGATTCAAGAATAAAGACTTCGTAAATTCTTTTGTAAATAGGCCATGTTGACATTTCTATTATAAATTTTCTTTTGAGATATTCCAAAAGTTGAAACTTGGAACATATTGAGGGTAAATCATATTAATCATGTGGTCCAAATTTTAGATCTTGGGGTGCAAAATTTTAGGAAATATGATCATATGAAGTGGGGCTCCCTAAATGCATCATTTAATAGGTCATTTTGGAAATTAATCTATAATGTTTCTTTTGGGAGGACCGTGAAGTAAAAACTTGGATCTTAATGAGGGGAAATTTTGATAATAATCTAGTCCAACTCTCATATATTGGAACGTGATATTTTAGGGGACAAGATCATAGGAAAAAAATCTTCTTGGATGCTCCTAAAATAATTCATTGAAGAGGTCATGTTGGGATTTCTACAATAACTTTTGTCCGGGGAGGTTCTACAAGCTGAAACTGGACCAAAGTGAGGGAAATCCTATTGATCATTTGATCCAACTTTGAAATCTTAGGTCACGAAATTTTAGGATATATGATCAAAGGATGTTGAGCTTCATGAATGCTACAGAGGCTAAAGCTTGGACGAAAATTAGGGGAACTCACATTTATTATTTGGTTGTTTTTAGATGTTGGACTATAATCATTTAGGAGATATGCATTCATAAAGTTGTTATATTAGTTTTCATGCAAATATTTTTTTATTTTTTTAAGCTTGGTAGTACCTATTTTTACTATTGATTTAACAACAAGTTACAACTAGTTTTTAATATAGTTAGTTGACCTCAACTTTCCCTATGGGAAACCATGTCTGTTGTCCACCTAACGACATGGTATGCCATCGAAAAATGAAAAGTATTAAGTCTTTATAACCAATAAATATATGACTGTATGTCTATGCTTATCCTTCTATCTACTTACATATTGGCATAACTGTAATTACAAGGAAAAGTAAAATCTATCCACATGAAAAAACTATAGAAAGAGACATCATTTTAACTATTATGCTTCCTTAGCTGAAGAAGATTCCATTGGTGCGGGATCTTTTTCAATAGACCCCAAGAGTTCAGTCAACCAAATTATGCTAGGTAGATGATTTTCAATGCGCTGGAGGTGCCCATCCTTCTTCTACATTCGGAACATGAGCTTATAGAAGTCTTGCTTATAGTTTGGGAAAGCCTGCACTGCGGTGGCCATGTTCAAAGCTATTTGTCCCAAGACCTTGCCCAAAATATGCTTCATTTACTAGTAGAGAAACAATGTTTGTTTAAAATGGGTCACTCGGACTCTTGTATGCCCTTGATTGTGCACCAAGATCCGCCAATCCTCTGCATCGATCTCCATTGATCCTACCTGGAAGTTCATATTCACCTCCCATTCCTTTATCAATTTCTGAATTTCCTCTGCTGTGCATTCGTGCTAATCTTGCGTAGCTTCATTAATGATGTTAACAGATAGCTTGTGGCCTCTCAGTTTGCCTCCAAGGTTACTGGATTAACCTTGTTCCTGTTTCCTTTATTTTTCCTATCGCAGCCTGTAGTGTCCTATCTAGGGTGCTAGACTAGGCTATATTTATTATCGACCAGGATGCTTGTATGCCCTCGATTGTGCACCAAGATCCGCCAATCCTCTGCATCGATCTCCATTGATCCTACCTGGAAGTTCATATTCACCTCCCATTCCTTTATCAATTTCTGAATTTCCTCTGCTGTGCATTCGTGCTAATCTTGCGTAGCTTCATTAATGATGTTAACAGATAGCTTGTGGCCTCTCAGTTTGCCTCCAAGGTTACTGGATTAACCTTGTTCCTGTTTCCTTATGTTTCCTATCGCAGCCTGTAGTGTCCTATCTAGGGTGCTAGACTAGGCTATATTTATTATCGACCAGGATGCGTAAACTTAGAGGCATGCGTCTAAAGTATATAGACATAAAGGATTATTAGCTAAGTGGTTATGATGGTAGGTCACAGGACTTCTTTACGGAAGACTGAGGTATGTTACCTATCACCCAAACACCTAGGTCACTCAGTTAATCTACCTAATTACCACACTGTCACTCAATTCATTGATCAAATTAAAACACTGTGCATCACTTCAAACCAAGATTTCAATCTCCTTACAGAGACATCATGCACGAAACCCCTGTTTAACAAATACTCAGCATTCACTAATATTCATGCAAGCTAAAGACATCTGGAAATTATAAACATACTTTGAAATGAAAGCAGAGTTCATAACATTGCTTTAGAGGACAACAGAGGATCGAATCCCTTACAGGATACGATTCACGATCCCAGTGATGAACTGTTCAAGCGATCTCATAAACATAAACCATACGCATTCGATTGAAATCAACAACCAATTCTAATTACTGTGCATGTCATGTAATACCCTAAGTTGCAAATGAAAAGGAAATAATAGTATACCAGTTTAATGCAGGGCCCGTCCGCGTTCCAGAGGTATACTGGACTATGTTCAACCGATTATCAAATCAACGCAACAAGACAAAGATCGTAACTGTAACTGTGTTCTTGATATTAAGTTCAAACTCTGTTTCAAATGATACAACGATTACCAATACATTGATTACACAAGACTGTATTTACATATGTGTTTACAACCCTTACATTTCGAAAACGAATGTACATTCATGATATGGCTGTTGCCGCTTTTACCATGTCGAGATTTTTAAAATGTTTCTATCCTAAACTGATTTCAAAAAGGAACAAAACTAAATCAATTTAGAATGCTTGCTGTTGCTGCCTTTGTCGCCAACATGCTATACTTTGACCATTGTTGACCGCGCATGTAGGAGGGTCGATTCTGCTGTAGGATAGGTATTCGTCCATGCTTGGACATTCTACTTTTCATCCCTACCCTTCGTTCTAGCCCAGCTGTCATGCCACATGTCAAACAATGAAGCAATTACATGATGTTGGAACTTCCTGTAGCCATTTTACCAAAAATCCCTAATTCTTTAACATAAAACTCCTAAATCAATTTCAATGCATTTTAATAACTATAGGACTATTAACTAATCAATTTCCAAGGGTTCTGAGAGATATATGATGGAAAGAAGTAGGCAAATGATATGTTTTAGGAGGAAAAAGGAGGTCATAGGATGGTACCAACATCTCTCCCCGACTTAATGAATTAGCATGTCCTCATGCTAACCCCGAAGTGCTTCCCTTGAACTCTGTCCCTGCCTGGACCTCTGCTGCCTTTAACAATGTGTCCACATTCTTTTTCACCTGGGCATCTTTCTGACCATTGAGCTCCTGCTTTAATCTTTTATATTTTTCTTTGAGGGTCTTCTTCTGGTTGTACCACTTGGTGGCCCATTTACAAATATCCGTTTGCTCAGCCTCAAGTTCACTGATTCACTCCCTTAACTTTTCATTCTTCTGCTGAGTCTCTTTACTCTGCGCTCGGAGCATCTCATTTTCTTTCTTGATAACCTTTTCTAACATATTAGCCTCCATGAGTTCTTCCTTCAATTTCTCAATTTGTTTCTCCAGTTTCTTCTGTTTCTTAATGGGAGGGGGTGAACCTTTTTCCTGCCTGTTATGGCTTTCAACTTCTATATCAGCTCCTGGTCCTGGTGGTGTGTAGTCACTACTCTCAATATCCATTGGTATAGGCGCATTGGATTCAAGCTGGTCTTCTTGTAACTGGGCTTTTGGTACTCTCCTTGTTCTTCTTGAATAAGTGGTGAAAATTTTATCTTGCTCTGCCTTCTGAGCATCTTCTTTTCTCATTTTCCTAGTCCTTATGCTGCTCACAGGTGGAGGTACCTTGCTGGCTTTGGATACTGGGATCTCTTCATCGATATCCTTCATGAAACCTGAGTTCTCCTGCAGTTCTTCTTTGTCTTCCTCATCTTTAATTTGATTAGCAGCTAAGAACTCCTTCCACGGTTTCCCTCTTCTCTGCAATTCATGCTCAATAAGAATTTTAATTAAGCCAAAGTGATATAGGCTCTTGTCCTCATTTTCCTTCTGCTTTTGTATGGTCTTCGACATCTTGGTTAAGCTTTGTAATAGAAAATATGGTAGGCTGATAACGCATTGTCTTTTCAAGTGTAGCAGTAACTTAATATGGTATAGATAGACAATACCATAACGGCCTTCAAAGGTTACGAATTTTTGGAGAATATAGACCATCTCATCCCAGGGATGCATCAACCAACTCCTTGGAACACCTTTCTTCCAGTTAACTGATGAGACTCTGGATCTAGACATAAATTGAGTCCACGATTTCTCTTTAAATTGCTTTGTTTTAAAGTACTTCTCCCCTTCTGGGCTAATCCCTATTGACTGGGCTATAGTGTCCTCTGAAACCATGAATGAGAAGTTACCTATCAGGGCTTTTTCTCCATTGAATGTGAAGGCGAATTGCTTGGTAACCTCTTCATTACTTCCATGAAATTTCTCTAAAAAGGGCAACCATTGTATCTCTCTGAGAATCGAAATGAAATCTTCATGATATTGAGAACTGTCAAACATGCTCGACTCGACCCTATTGGTCATTTTGGCAGAGGGTCATGCTCTAGCAATTTCAACAAAGAAATTTCAATTTGTTACCTGGTGTGTCACTCCCTTAATATCCAGTATGATGCTCGATCGACTGTCTTGTGACTTTGGTGGGAGTCGAAACTGAATGGTTATATTCCCCTCTTGTGGCGCTCACTGCCTTCAATCCTTGTCGAAACCAAATGGTTATATTTCCTCTTTGTGGCGCTCACTGCTTTCAATCCTTACTGTGGAAGTCACGGGAGTCAAATGCTAGCGTGAAATAACTGAGAATGATGGTGAAATAACCACTATACTTACTTCATAGTGTATTCATCCTTTGGAACAGAGGAATGGCTATACCGCTTGTATAGATGTCATCATAGGAGCGCTGGAAGCGTATATGCAATACTGGGGTATGATTTCAGGGAGTCCTCTGAATCATTTGGCTGCGTCGGGTGGTGGAATCATAATTCGGCCGTGTGGAATACAATGAATATGCCCGCTTTAACATTTGTTTCCTTCCCTTTTTCTTTTAAAACACAATCCACCACGCGTCCTGTTTCTATTGGTACTCGGCCAAATGGAAGATGTTGGTATGACTGTAGGGTGCGATTGGCATAGCAAGGTTGATATGAAAAGGGGTAATGGATTTAGAAGTATGAAATAGGTTGGGGTATGATAGATGTTAAGAATTAACAGTGAGATAAGGGATGATGGAAAATGTAGTGCCCTTGAAATCGATCATAACAGTCACAGTCATTAAAATTAACATTAAAAATTAATCTAAGAAATTAAATGTTAGGAATAAGGAACATATTACACTTTTGTTGGTTATTGTTGCATTGACATGCTGAGTAGGATTGGCATTGGCATTGGCATTGCTGACTATTCTTTGTTGTTCATCACAGGTCCCCTGAATAGATTTGAATGCAACAGGTCCCTCTGAAATCTTGAAGATGTTCATGCAACTCCTTATATGTATACAGGTTCCTTGAGCTTGGGTTTTTGATGGAGTCTTGGTGCCCAGCAACCTGTGAATCCTTGTAGAAACTTGATGAAACTTTGTTGAAGTAGCCCTGAAGTAACAATCTCTTAACAGGTCCCTTCTATGTGTCTTAAACAGGTCCCATTACTGCTGGTGTTGGTAGCATAGTCTTCTGGACAGAACAGGTCCCCCTGCATAATGTTTATAACCAGGTCCCTCTGAGATAAAACAATGACAAAACAACTTATTTATTGAAATCTGGAATGCTGGAACAAACTGCTTTGAAGATGTATAGTGAGGAGATGAGATAAGAAATACTTAAGAATTTACAATGGAGAGATAAGAGAACAAAATGCTGATGCTTCTCTCCCCGACTAAAGTTTTGACTTGTCCTCAAGTCATTACTCAGTTGATAAATCAAACAGTGAACAAAAGAAAGAGAATTCTTACCCGCCAACGAATTGGTTTTCAAATAAGAATTCGGGGTTAGAGTGTGCCAGAGGCTGGTTTTCACATCTAACCCATTGTTATTATATTTTGTTTTTATTTTTTAGTTTTTGTTTTATGGATTTTTTTTTTTAATTTTCTTTTTGAATTTCTAAATTGAAAGGAAATGAACTAAGGCAGGGATACTGCAGCTGACGGCTGCAATATCTCAACCTCTCTTTGCTGAGATACTGTTTGGAGAAAATATTGCTTGCTGATGGGCTTGGTGTATAGTTTCAGGTGATGACCATTGACAGTAAAGGAATGACCTTCTCCATCAATACTTTTGAGCTTGACTGAACCATTGTCGTAAGCCTGAATAATTTGGTATGGGCCCATCCAATGGGTGGAAAACTTGGCTTTATGATCTCTGAATTTAGAATCAAAAAGTAAAGCCCAATCACCTTCCTTGAACTGCTTCTTCTTGATATGTGCATCATGCCACTGCTTCCTTTGTTTTTGCATGAGGATTGTGGTTTCCTCTGCTTGCTGCCTCATTTCATCCAGCTGGTTTAATTGTTGAATTCTTTCTTGTTGTGCTTGGTCCAAGTCAATTTGCAAATCTGCAGCCAGTTTAAAAGTATGTATTTGAAACTCAATAGGAAGCATTACCTCTTTGCCGTACACCAATTGATATGGTGTAAATCCTGTAGTATCCTTCCACGTAATTCTGTAAGCCCAGAGTGCATCTTTGAGCTTCTCTTCCCAATTCTTCCTGTTCATTGCCACAGTTTTAGTAATGATCCCTTCCAAAGTTTTGTTTGTGGATTCCACCTGCCCATTGGCTTGTGGATGGTAAGGGGTACTTTTCCTATGCTTGATTTGGTATTTGTCTGTGATGTCCTTGACTAGCTTTGAGGTGAATTGAGTACCTTGATCAGTCACTATTTCCCTTGGTACTCCATACTTTACAAAAATCTCTTCAAAAAGGAAATTTACCACTGTGTGTTCAGTGGCTCTAACCAGTGCTTTTGCTTCAGCCCACTTTGTGACGTAATCAGTACATACTAAGATGTACTTCTTACCATTGGAGGTTGGGTTAATGGGTCCTATAAAGTCTAGAGCCCATTTGTCAAATGGCTCTAGGTGAACTTGGGGCTGAAGGGGCATCTCATCTGTAGCTGTTGGCCTGCCCATTCTTTGGCAGTTGTCACAACTCTTCACATACTTCTTGGCATCCTTAAAAATGGATGGCCAGTAGTATCCAAGAGTAAGAACTTTGAATGTTGTCCGCTTAGCTGCAAAATGCCCACCACACGGTTCATCATGGCAAGATTTTAAAATATCAATTACCTCATCATTTCTTACACATCTTCTAATGATCATATCATAACCAGTGTAAAATAAATTGCCATTAAGCCATGAATATCTAGCACTTTGTTTGACTAGTCTCTTCTTTTCCTTTGCAGTAAAGTGTGGAGGTGTCCTTCCTGTAGACAAATAATTGGCCAAATCATCATACCAAGGATTTACTATGGAAATTGCAAATAAATTTTCATCTGGAAAAGAATCTTCAACCAGAACAACCTCACCTGGATTTTGCAGTCTAGAAAGAAAATCTGCCCCCTGGTTCTCTTTGCCTGGTCTATCTAACACTGTGATGTTAAATTCCTGTAACAATAATAACCATCTGGTAACTCTGCCACTAGTTATTGGTTTATTCATTAAATGTTTAATGGCAGAATGATTAGTATGTACAAAGACCTCATAACCAGTTATATAATGTCGGAATTTATTCACAGCATATATGATGGCAAGTGTTTCCTTTTCTGTGACTGTGTAGTTTAACTCTGCAGGTGTTAGATTTTTGCTAATGAAATAAATGGCATAATTACAAGATTCCTCTTTTTGGCCTAATGAGGCACCCACTGCAGTGTCAGATGCATCTGTAAAGATATGAAATGGTAGGCTCCAATTAGGCCCTCTCAAGACTGGTGCGGTTGATAACTTCTTTTTGAGTAGTTCGAATGCTTGTTGGCAGTTCTCATTCCAGTTGAAAAGTACATCTTTGGTTAGAAGTTTAAACAAAGGTAAAGCTATTTTACTAAAATTTTCAATAAACCTTCTGTAATAACTTTCATACCCAAGGAAACTTCTTACCTCTCTTTGATTCTGTGGAATTGGCAAATCAACAATGATTTGGATCTTTGCTGGGTCAACTTTGATGCCTTGAAAAGAAATATAGTGGCCTAATACTATCCCTTCGTTTAACATCATAAAGCACTTTTCATTGCTGAGGGACAGATTAGCTTCAATACATCTTTTCAAAACTCTCTCAAGGTTTTCTAATGCATGTTCAAATGAATTGCCATATACTGAAAAATCATCCATGTAAACTTCAACACAATCATGAATTAAATCAGCGAAAATAGCTAACACAGCTCTCTGAAATGTAGCTGGAGCGTTGCAAAGTCCAAATGGAAAAACATTGTAAGCATAAGTGCCCCAAGGACAGGTGAATGTGGTTTTGTCCTGGTCTTCTGAGGCTATCCGGATCTGGTTGTAGCCATTGAAACCATCAAGAAAAGAAAATGATGATTTCCCAGCTAGGGTGTCTAACACTTGGTCAATAAATGGTAGTGGGAAATAATCTTTGAGCGTTGCTTTGTTCAGCTGTCTGTAATCAACACAAATGCGCCACTTACCATTTTTCTTGGGCACTATAACCAATGGGGATACCCACTGATTGTCAGAAATAGGATATATGAAATTAACTCTCAACAGTTTTTGCAATTCTTCTCTGACAATATCTTGGAGCATGGGGTTCATTCTTCTCTGTGGTTGCCTCACTGGTTTAATGGTGCTGTCTGTATAAATATGGTGAGTGCATGTGTCGGGGTGAATCCCATGCATATCGGTGTAGTCCCAAGCAAAGGCTTTCTGGTATTTTCTCAATAGTCGAATCAATTTCTCTTGCTGAGATGAGTCTAGGTGATTGCCTATGTTCAGAGTTTTCCCTGGACTAATTTCTATGGTCTGACTCTGTGTGTTGGTGATGGATTGAACTGGAAAAATGTCGTGAAATGTGGTTTGCAAAGATTGAATGGTGCATGTTTCCTGAAATTTTTGGGCCAAAATTACATCTGCAGCATGATATTGGTCATTTCTCAAATTTTCGGACATATCAGGTTGAGAAAGGAATAATTCTACCAAATCATTATTGTCTTGTTCTTGGAAATCATAGATTTGGTCAATGCTAAAAACAGATTGTACTTCTTCTTTATCATTAAATTTATCATCAAGCCACAAATTGTGTGTTATTGCTGGTGATTGTGCTGATGGATAAAGAGTGAGTTGTTTTCTTTCGGTCCCTCTTGAAATGATCATGTTGCCTGATCGACATCCTATGAATGCATCAACAGTCGCTAACCATGGTCTACCAAGGATGATAGGGTGCCCTCCTAAATTGGATTTGGGTTGAAGAACTAAGAAATCCACTGGATACTCCCAAGAGTCTAGTGAGACAATTATGTCCTCCAAAATCCCTTCGGGAATCACTTTAGACCTATCAGCTAGTTCTAGAACAATCGTTGTATGTTGCAAATTTATGAGCTGGAGTGTTCTCATGGTTTCAAGAGTCATGACATTGATTGCGGCCCCAAGATCTATCAAAGTGTTTGGAATTTGTATGTTGTTAATGATGGTGGTCACTTTGGGAATGCCAGGATCAAAATACTTTTCCATGGAGATGGTATTGGTCATAAGGCCTGCTAAATGTCCTATAACATGAATGGTTTGAGGATCAATCCTTTTTCTAGCAGGCTTCTTGAGGCATATGTATTTGATGGCTTTAGTATATATGGGAATGTCTTTTATAGCTTGCAGCAGTGGAATTTTATGTAGACATTCTTGAGTTCATCTAAGACATCAAACTGTGGTATAGACAATGGAGGTTTTATTTGGACCAATTGGTCTAGAAAAGGTGGATGCAGTGGTTGCATCTGCTTATCTTTGGTATCATCGTTTGGTTTTCTTTGATTTGTCATTTCATTTTTATTTTCTGTGTTTTCTTCTTGCTTATTTGTTATTGGAGAATCTTTGTGAAGTACCCTACCAGACCTCAAGTTGATATTTTGCAAGGGTAGTGTGGAATATGAGGTTCCCTCTTCTACATTGTAGGCTAGCCTCTCTGCTCTATTATTTGGATTTGGGACAGTTTGAGCAGGAATTTGAGTGGGTCTGGGAGGTTGTGAGTTAGCTGGAAGTTGCAGTTGTGGTGGATTTATTGGTGGAGGAGTAGGCAGTGCTTGTTGAGTAGGTTGAGGCTGATAAACAACTTGCTGAGGATACTGTTGGTATGGTTGAGAATGTGATGAATACGGCTGATGGTATTGCTGATATGGTTGTGAATATGGTGGGTATGATTGCGGATATGTATGATAAGATTGAGAGTACTGTTGGGATGGTCTCCATTGTTGCTGTGGTTGGTTTTGGTGCTGCCATGGCATGGGTACATTCCATGAGTTCTGTGCATACATTTGATCATTCATAGGAAATTGCAAATTTTGATTTGGAAACATACCTTGAGGTGCTGGCCTTGGCTGCCATGGTCTCTTTGTGCCCATGTAATACACATTTTCCATCTTTGCATTGGCTGCCATATTACAGTTCTGCAAAACCTTAACTTTAGGACAGTTAAACATATCATGATGTTCAGTACAGAAAGCACAAACTTGGATATTTTCTAGTGGGCAGTCTTTTAGTGCATGTTTCTTCCGGCATTTTGGGCAGAAGATAGCCATTATCTGATCTTCGTCTTCTTGTTTCTTCTTAGCTTTTAAAGTGTCAATTTGGTTCCCTAGGGTGCTTAACAGATCTGTTTTAAACTCTTCTAAAAGATTCCCTATTTCAGCCCTTGTGACACTTGTGGAGGCAGATTTTGTGACTTTGGATGACAGGGTTCTCTTTCCCATTTTAGCTTTACTCCTTGAATACTTTTCGCACAACTCAGCGATTTCTTCAAAGGGTAAGGCAGAAATGTCACCTTTGCCCATCAAGTTAATATCATCCATGTATTCCTCTCGGATACCTTTCAAGAATACTGTGCAGATCAGATCAAGAGGCATAGTTCGGTGTTTGGATTTTTGTAAGTTGTAGACAAACCGTTCTAAGTATTCCTCTAAGGTTTCATCCTCTTGTTGGCTCATTCTAAAGATATCACCTTTAGAATCTTTGGATCTACAATAACGCTGATATTTCCTTAGAAATATTCTCCTCATGCCATCCCAATCAACTATAGCATGCTCACCAAGCCTCATGAACCATCTTAAGGCTGATGCCTTTAATGTCGCTGGGAAGAGTCTAAGCCTATGGGCATCATCTGTATAGCCATATGTTCGACATACAATGTCAAACTCGAACAAGAATGAGTTTGGATCTTCCGAGGCCATACCATAAAAGTTTGGTAGCACGGATGGGGGTATGTTTTTCATTTTGATCTCATCATCTTCTTGTGGTTCATGTATAGGAAACTTAAAAGTTGACTCCTCTTCATCTCCCTGTCCTTGATGTGGTACTGATCCAGCTCCTTCCTCAGCCATTCTAATAGGTCTCTCTGTGTCAGTGTCACTTGTTTGATAGAGGAGATTAAAGAAAGATTGTTCGGTGACTGTGCTACTTTCTCCTTGTGTGGAAGATCTAGGAAAGTGCTTCTTCTGCGATTTATGTGTGAATAAAGTTTTCCTTTCAATGAGAGTAAGTCTCTGTCCTAACTTTTGTTTTTCTTCTAATGCTTGGATGACTTCCTCAGCTGGTGTTGTATTCCCTAAAGAGTCTGCTCCTGATGATGATGGGTTAGTTTTTAGATGGTGGGGGGTTTTTACGAATCTATCCTGACTGTCTCTGAATCTAGGCATAAATGAACATGATTTCTAACTGTGTTTTTGTTTGTTTTTGTTTATTGAAGTTTTTTTTTAAATCCTTTAAGTACGCCTCCCCGGCAATGGCGCCAAAATGTAGTGTCCTATCTAGGGTGCTAGACTAGGCTATATTTATTATCGACCAGGATGCGTAAACTTAGAGGCATGTGTCTAAAGTATATAGACATAAAGGATTATTAGCTAAGTGGTTATGATGGTAGGTCACAGGACTTCTTTAAAGAAGACTGAGGTATGTTACCTATCACCCAAACACCTAGGTCACTCAGTTAATCTACCTAATTACCACACTGTCACTCAATTCATTTATCAAATTAAAACACTGTGTATCACTTCAAACCAAGATTTCAATCTCCTTACAGAGACATCATGCACGAAACCCCTATTTAACAAATACTCAGCATTCACTAATATTCATGCAAGCTAAAGACATCTGGAAATTATAAACATACTTTGAAATGAAAGCAGAGTTCATAACATTGCTTTAGAGGACAACAGAGGATCGAATCCCTTACAGGATACGATTCACGATCCCAGTGATGAACTGTTCAAGCGATCTCATAAACATAAACCATACACATTCGATTGAAATCAACAACCAATTCTAATTACTGTGCATGTCATGTAATACCCTAAGTTGCAAATGAAAAGGAAATAACAGTATACCAGTTTAACGCAGGGCTCGTCCGCGTTCCAGAGGTATACTAGACTGTGTTCAACCGATTATCAAATCAACACAACAAGACAAAGATCGTAACTGTAACTGTGTTCTTGATATTAAGTTCAAACGCTGTTTCAAATGATACAACGATTACCAATACATTGATTACACAGGACTGTATTTACATATGTGTTTACAACCCTTACATTTCGAAAACGAATGTACATTCATGATATGGCTGTTGCCGCTTTTACCATGTCGAGATTTTAAAAATGTTTCTATCCTAAACTGATTTCAAAAAGGAACAAAACTAAATCAATTTAGAATGCTTGTTGTTGTTGCCTTTGTCGCCAACATGCTATACTTTGACCATTGTTGACCGCACATGTAGGAGGGTCGATTCTACTGTAGGATAGGTATTCGTCCATGCTTGGACATTCTACTTTTCATCCCTACCCTTCGTTCTAGCCCAGCTGTCATGCCACATGTCAAACAATGAAGCAATTACAGGATGTTGGAACTTCTTGTAGCCATTTTACCAAAAATCCCTAATTCTTTAACATAAAACTCCTAAATCAATTTCAATGCATTTTAATAACTATAGGACTATTAACTAATCAATTTCCAAGGGTTCTGAGAGATATATGATGGAAAGAAGTAGGCAAATGATATGTTTTAGGAGGAAAAAGGAGGTCATAGGATGGTACCAACACAGCCTCACAAGGTAGGTCTTCGAGTTCAAGATTTCGCACGAGCCATGGTGTCCTTCTCAAAACTTGATGAAATGTATCGCTGAGTGATTTTCGGTGGTATAATCCCCCATTCGCTTAATTAACGATTTCTGCTACCAACATGTTCACCTATCCAGGGACCAAAAACCCTTTGTAAAACCAAGACATGGTTCGTGCTAGCCTCTCGTGTTTCACAACAAATTTTAACAAGATTTCCAGTAATAGCCAGAGGTTCCCACCCCTTGTACAATGAAAAGTCTGTAGGATTGAGGATACGACACAACCCAGACCCATTTGCATTGATACAACCCAAGGGTTTTCTCCCCCAGGGCTGCCAGGGAGTCACTTCAACAGCAAAGACCCCCCATGCCGATTTACCCAGCACCCACCTATCCTAATTCCTCACACAGTTACGACCGCCATAATTCCAAGGCTTCGCTAAATTACCCCATATCCTATATGGGACTTCCCCGCACAGATGCGGAGCCATGGGTTCAATTATCTTAGGGAGACCAAACATAACAAACACAGGATTTTGTCCAAACCAATTGTCATATATAAACCCTCAAACCCACTCGTTCATTAGCAGGACATGCTACAGGCCTTCTAATCACCACCCCTTTCGATACAGCTAGCCCTCTTTTGCTATCCAAAAGAATCTCTTCATACAGGCAAAGGAGAGGTAGCAGACTACAATTATCCCCCGTCGGGACAGGCAGATGCCAAACTGAACAGAAATAGGGACGTGCCAAAAATTCCTACAACTTAACCCCAGTGTAAAGCATGCACTAACAAGTCTTGACCTAGACCCTCTGATCCCCACAATAACATACCCTGCTGACCCACATCGCAAATCCATAAGCCTCTCTTCATGGAGAAATCAGAAAAGGAACAAATGACATACCAAATAACCAGCACTAAGGGCAGAAGAGTGCACACCAGTGTCGACCTTTCTCCACAATTGGTAAGTCTGTTCACCACCATCCTTTGAACCAGGGCCAACATCTCTGCTCTAGACCATTGCATGGAATGAACCAAATGCTTACACCGAGAATGACTTCCCCTGCCACCACCCGCATTAATATTACTATCTCACCTGCATGAATCAACCCTGCTAGCCTTGACATGCTTGTGGAGGGTGGTGGGTTTGTCCTTCGAGGCACTTGACATTTAATTGTAGTGATTGTGCTGATGGTTTTATACATACCCCGATTGGGGATTCATGCATACACACTATTTCATGAAGTTCCCCAATGAAAATGTTGTTTTGTAGATGGGGATAATATTAATGCATGTCATCATTGTTATATGGTAGCATTGTTTTATATCATGTATGGTGATTTGCATGAAAATCATTTGAGGGATGTGTTAAATGTGTTTTATTACAATTTTCATACAAACTATTTGATAAAATACCTCAATGAAAGAAATCAAAATTTGCATGATTTAGTTGTATATTTTGGTTGAAATGTTATAAGTGGAACTAGAGAAATGTTTCTTAATTTATTTCATATAAAATATTAGACAAAATTTCTACATGAAAAAGACTAATTGGTTGTATACCAAATATTTTAATAAAGCCTTACATGTAAATAGTTTGACAAAAATTTTAGGAGATGAAAATCAAGTTTTTTCAATTGTAGCTAGCATAAATTTAGTAGGGGTATGTAACAAAGTGGTACTAAAGCATACTCTCAAGCTAGTAAAATGGAAAAAAATAATTTGGGTACCCCGTAACCTCTATAAGTCATTGGGGGAATCGAGTAAATTACAGTGGTATTAGAGCTTATTATTAAGCACATGAAGAACAAAATATTCGATACCCCCTACTCTTAATCCATCAATAAGGTACTAGATATGTTACATTATCACAAAATTTTTATTTTTGTGAAATTAAAATTTAAATATGTATAAAATAATATAGCATTAAAATGATTTTTATTTTTAAAATATTTATTCATACCTTTTAATTAAAAGTATTTTTTTATGAAAGTAGATATTGCAATGCTCCCTCCCACCCCCTTGTACTATTTCAAGTTGCACGAGGTGTTACATATTCATTTCACCTAATCTCCAAGATCTATTATGAAGATAGGATTAAAAAATACTCTTTTTCAAATGTCATCAAAACCCAAAAGAAATGTTGTCATCATGTTCAAATTGATGGGATCTTTCTGGTGATATAAATTTCATCTCAATCTGACTCCAAGATTGAATGTTATGCCCATTTTAATTTTAGCTAATCATCTAAAGCCATATCAACATTGAATCTCCTTGGTCATCCACATTACCCCTATTACCCCTATTTGTAGAAATTTTGAATAATATGACACTTATTCACAGAGATTATCCCGATTATACACTGTTGTGGAATACATGCATAACATAATCACCTCTATGTTGATCATCAATTTAGCAGCATTAGAAACAATGAAACATCAATCGCATGCACACATTAACAGAGTATGTCACCCGGGGAAAGCATACAGCTGAAAACGCCACACTATCTGTATATTATAATGATTGAGAACATGTAACAATACATAGTACAATACTCCTCACAAGTACTCAATACTATCTCCACCTGTTACACACAAAACTAGCTCAGATCCAAACAAGTCACAGGTTCAAATCTCTTACGCTGCTTTGCCTGCCTCCACTGCACAATCCAAAGTGAAAAATCACATGAGCACAAGCTACAATTGCCTTGGTATTGGCCCACACTGTGCAGTCCTCATTGGCATAACTCAATCCCATTGATTGTGCAAGATCTCATGGACAACTATAGTCACAATTGATAGCAATCTCAACCTCTAACACCTGTCTCGACTGAACTGTACATGCACTGAGTTAAATGATGTATTCTTTAGCTGCTTTATGAGTTAATAATTAGTGAATTAATTAGTATTTAATTCACACAACTCATCACTAGTGTATTCTTTAGTTAGACTAAAATACAACTAGTTCGACCAAGTCGAACTGAACACAACTCCGTTAACTCCACAATCAACTCCACCGAAACTCAACCGCATGAGTTCTAACTGAAGTCTTGCATGCAATAGCTCAACTGACCCACAAAGAAAGTGTATTTCCTTCTGACAGCTGCATGTGCCACATTTGTAGCTCAAACTGAAGTGCTCCAAGAGGATAAGATAATGTTTATAGTCCAAATATTATTATGAGACAATAATATTTGACTATTCTATTTTTACCCTGGCAGTCTAAAAATAGAAACCTGCCCATATGTCTAAAAATAGAAGTCCATCTATTTTTACCAACATGACCAATCATCCACAAATAACATACTGCAACTCATAGACCATGATCCATATGTCTAAAAATAGACATAGTCTAAAAATAGACATTGCACCAAAAATAGCCTGCTGGCCCACTTAGTGAAGGCGACTTCTTTCCACTAAGCTCCATCATCTTGTTTCATTCTCAACAAATCTGACTCCAAGATTGAATGTTATGCCCATTTTAATTTTGGCTAATCATCCAAAGCCATATCAACATTGAATCTCCTTGGTCATCCACATTACCCCTATTTGCATGACATGGCACGATCATGTCAACATAATGCATGGTCCTTGACATCATAGTGCTACCATGTGGCATTCATGTTTGGGTGACATTGTGTTCACATGTCAGCATAATGGGTGTCTATGTCAAGCATGGGTCCTTATGTGGCATCCACATGGTCCATGTCAGTTCCCCATGGCACTACCACATCAACACAGTTGTGGTGCCCAAAAAGTCTTCCTCATTTACTTTTGCATCCTTTTCTCAATACAGTTAGTCCAAGGAAAATCTGACACTTCAACATTGTATTAGCTATTACGATCCCTAGATGTTTGGATCTACATAACCATTTTTGCTTGGAGGTGATCCTTCCATATCCACATCTGGGCCTTTACGTATGCATGGACCCTTTGTCACCATCATATCCTAGATACCCCAATTATAATCCAACTTAGAGGTGATCCATCCCTAGCCACATTCACCACTTGACATTTCTTACCATTTTCAGAGCCCAATTCCCTAGATCCCAGTGGTCACTCGAAGGTAATATAGGTAAGTCACATGTGGCCTATTACAAATTTTGTTTCTCCTTCCACACTGTAGACGGCTAGATCTTAAATGCGGGCTGTGTGGAATAAGGGAAAATTATCTTGGATAGGATCCATCTTGTGCACATAGGTGATGGCCCTTGCCACCACCAGATGGTGGATGCCAAGATCTAACACTTTGAAGGGAAACCTACCTGAATACAAGAAAATTTTGAAAACAATATCTAGCCTTGTCTCATATCAGGTTCGTGAAAAAGAGAACTTTTCAGTGTTCACCCCAAACCCTCGATGCCTTATATGAAATTCATTTTACTAAATGATCTAGCCTGGGTGGGTTTCAGCCTACACACCAAGGTAATGACAATTACAACCACTAGATTCCTAGATCACAATTTTTTTTGTAGAAGCACTAATGTAGGGGAGAGAGGAAATCAAGGAATTTTACAAAGATTTCTTAACACAAGGGAATCTATATAGAATGCCAAAATTCAGAAGGTAATGGCCAAGGCCTAAGAAAAGACCCTCAAAGGTACTAGGCCACGTCAGGAAGGAGATAAAGGGGAACCAACAAGACCAATTTATGCTAGATCTATAGTAAGATAATGACATGGCCCCAAAGATGAAATTAACCAAGTTCAAGCACTTCATATGGTGAATTATGAAAAGAAGTCTAACTCCTTTGACTATTGTAGGCCAGCTAACCTCTTTAATGAGATAATTCTTCTTCATTCATCTTCAAGGATACATATAGGTTTGTGTGACCATTCATATGGATTATATATCATGTTTTAAGCAATCAATCTCATGATTTTACAATTACTTAGCATTCTTAGTTACAACAATGTATAAGTGTTCATAAACCCATCGAATCATCACATCATTCATAGACAAATTGACAATAAACTCTAACTAGATACTCATTTAAAATACAACATATAAAATAATTTCATATCATGTAAGGTAACCTACAATCATGGGTATGGGAGTAAGCTTCCCAATAAATAGACATATAAGTCCAATAAGAACTTATGAGATAACAAGTTCATTGAGTGAAATCACAAGATGAGTCACGGTTATGTAAGTGATCATGCAAGATGGCAATAGTCACATAGTTCAAGTAGTTCAAATATATAATACAACTTGTCAACCATGAATATGGAGTGATTTAAGTAAACCTTTCATGAGTAATACATAACCATACATCTATTAATAAAATACATCAAAATCCATAAACCAAATATGCATAGACCACTACACTTATTTGAGTGTATTGGAATAGCTAGCAACATAATGAGGGACTTCGACTCACCACCTAACTGAAGACTAGCTACACTTCACTCTCTCTTATCACTGAAACCTCTTAGTAAGATCTAGACTTTGTCGAAAAATACTTTCATAAGGGAAATTCACAAAATGGATTGCTCACACACTCAGGAGATGGATTCCACTAATGTGGTGGTTCTTTAACTACTCTC
Organism: Pinus tabuliformis; assembly: GCA_031772625.1. Lineage (NCBI taxonomy): Eukaryota > Viridiplantae > Streptophyta > Pinopsida > Pinales > Pinaceae > Pinus > Pinus tabuliformis. Next base: position 1,498,170,661 of record CM062819.1, on the reverse strand, counting down.
AATTAGTAAGAATCATAGTGAGTCACTTACTCTCTGAGTTTCAAATCATAGGGGTTCACCTAACTTCTAGAGGAAGTATTTTACCTAGTTCCAAGGGATTGAATCCACTATGAAGGTGTTCATTAGCCAACTAGAAAGAAATTATCAGCTCATTAACCAAACATCAGGGACTAAGTGGTTCATTATCCAAATACAAAGCATTAGTAATTTAATTAACCATTCAATAAGCACTTAATGGTTCATCAGCTAAACAACAAGCATTATGTGGTTCTGACGCGGGCAAGGCCTGCAAATACCAGGATCCTCCGACAACCATGCATATAAAACATACACCTCAATACACGCCAGAGTTTACACTAAAATTTGCGGAAGCTTGTTTCATGATGTTGTAATCTCATGATTTATAAAAACCATGCTTGGAATTAAACCCAATTCATAACTCAAATTCTTTCTATCTAAACCAATTCCAAGACAACAAAGCTTTTCAATCTGAATATACAAATGCATCTTAATCTTCTACCAATAAATTTCATTCAATTCCAACTCCCATCTTTCATTCTTATAACGCGAGAGTTTAAAATCAAAACTCAATAAAAAGATGCGGCCCTGCTACCATTTCAATCTCACATAAAAACCTTTCATCCCAAATTCAAATCTTGAAACACTTCGAACATTCCCATAAACAATCTCAAAATATATTGGCTGGATTCAATTAAAGAGTGCACCCTTACCTTTAAACTTTGATGCTTATTCCTCATATGTCTGCCCACTAACTTATTTCAAACAACAAACAGCTCGAAGTGTTTATTAACAAAACAGCTCGAATTTTTTTATTTCAGCAACTTGCATATATGGTTTTACAACACGGATTTTTAAACAACCTCCATAAACAAAGGCGCCCATATATTAAGACAGTTTCTGGCAATCATTTTCATGCTTATAACTTATATCTTACTCATTCTAGATTGCGCCCTTCAGATTCTTCAACAATCGAACTATTAGACTCATGAGATTTATCTGTTTCAAAAGACCATTGTCACAAAACATACCTGTTTATTGAAACGTTGTCATCATGGCATAAGTTTGCATCTGAATGTCTCTGCGTTTCCTCCAAGTCAACTACAACATGCACTCTTTACAGATCATTCATTTGCGTCCAAACCTGGAACAAATTCTGATAGCAAATGTCAATTGGATTTAACCTTCATTCTAAGGCAATTGCTAAACCCAACATTGATTTAAGAACTGATGTCGATTCCTATGAATCGAACCATTCAACTCAACTTATATCAATCACTGTCTTTGCAGATACAATGTGCTGCCAAATACCACGATTTCTTCTCAGAGAAAAACGTTTCCTCTGCTTCTGATGCAGAACAGAGACAAATAAAGCAGGAGAGCCAATGGCGCAGATGCTTATTCCTTCAATCGATCTCCCATTTCTGTAATAACTGCATGTCTTTTGTTGAGTTTAAAACCATTCAAACCTGCGCCTTCACGCTTCATGCTACATTCTTCACTATGGCAATTTCATAAAGTTCAGATTTAATCAAAAGCCAGTAAACCACGACTTACCAATACATCTCCAGGCTACATGTGGACTTTAACATTCAACGCATCCACATTCAGAATTCACTCCAGGTACTTTATAACATAATTTCTTCAAAACCACCTCACAGTAGATCCTTCATTTCATTTGTAGAACGTCCGGTAAAAAAACCTTTTTCAATTGACATGATTAAAATAGAACTCTGCGTTAATATTAAAACAGAACTCTGTCTCGATTTACTTCGATTAGATCATACTTCACCCGATGTATATTTAATTCTGCATTGGCTTTCAATGTAATTTCATGCAGCTTTATGACTACCGTGCGCCCTCACTACCAATCAAAACAGAAAAGAAATCGATTTATTCAACACACCCAGTTTTCCTCTGGAAATTAATAACATTGATTCTTCAGTTCATGTGTAGAGTCTCAACACACATTAATTCACACGGATTTATTATTCCAACTAACCACTGCAATTTCAATGTTATATAATATCGATTTCTGCAACTATGTGCAGAACCATATCTCAAAACTTATTAAACGCAAACATGTTCATACAGAATCGAATTCAGCATACTCATATGTATATAAAAACAAACATTCACAAAGAGCTTTCTATTCATGCCAGTTATGCAAATCTATGGCCCTTTTAAAAATTGCCCGAAGGCTTCCAAGGAGAACCCTTGCTCACTTCTCACACTCACTCACCCCTTCTCATGCCTTTGAGGCTTGATGAATTTATACAATTTTAAAAATGAACTAATTAAATGCTCAATCCCTTCAATTTCTCAACAAACCCCTAAATCTCTCAACATCCCTAAAGGATAGATCTTTATCCCTAAAATCCTTCAACTAATTAAATTCTCTCATATCCTTTTATTAAATAAAAAGATATTTACAAAAATCCTCACCTTCTCCTATTTTATTCAAATTAATTAATAAAATATTAAAAATTATCACACCCCCTTTTAACATATTTACAAAATAAAAAAACGCCCTTGATGCTCCTGCATCAGACTCCCAATGTAAGAAAATTCATGACCACCTGGTCATAAGTCTGGATATTTCCTCCTGGATCCCAAATTTTATTTTGTAATCTTCCTTTGCTTGTTAATTGCTTTACTGCTGTTGTTATCTGCTGTTGTCTTCCAGGTTTCCATATTTTGTGCTGTAATGCTCCACTTGCTGTGCTCTTGCAATCTTTCGCTGTCTTTCTCTTGTTGTCTTTCCTTTTCTTTCTTGTCGCTGCTGGTCTCTTCCGGGATTCTTTTGTCATCAGTCTTCTGATACTTTCAATCTCTCGGTCCAAATAATCTCCCGGCTGTTGATTTCTTGCTTCCTGCTGAGCTAAGATGGCTTGCTCAGTTTTTACTTTCTCTATCTGTACTATCACTTGCTGACTTCTTGCTTCTATGCTTGTTTCTGTTCTGACTGCCACCCGATCATCCATGCCCTCTTGTCTTCTGGAACAGAAAACTTCTTCTTCCTTCATTTGACTACTCAACTGAGTCAAATGTTCTGCAACAATACCTGCATTCACAAAACACTTGTTAGAACAAAAATCAGAAGGCATCAGTGCCTTGTCCTCCTTTGCCAACACTTCAGTATGCTATTCTGAATTCTCCTCCACTATCAGCACATCAGTATGCTGATTCTCTTTACCCAAAGAATTATCTGAAGAATTCTCAAGACTGTCACCCAGTCTTTCTCTCACATCATCTGCTTCAATGATATCTTTCTGCACTTGTTCACTGTACTGAACTCTTTCTTCTGCCATCTCCCTGTCATACTCTGAATTTTCCAACAAATATTCTAGCAATGCAATTTCTCTGTGACATTGCTGAAGCATAACATCACCATCACTTACAGTCCCTGCATTCATACACAACTTGTCAGTTTGAAAACTACAAGTCTCAACAACTTTAATCGTCGGTTCATATACCAGCTCTTCCAGCTGATCATCTTCTTCATTCACATGAACTTCCTCTTGTATTGTAACAGCAAAAGCATCACTGCTTTTTTCTTTAAAGTACTTATCTCCCGAGAGATTCTTTTCCATGCTTATGACAATTTCACAAGATTGCGCATCCTCTTCAACAAAACCTATAATCACATCACAACTGTCAGCTATAAAAACACAAGAGTTCACATTATGCAGCTGATCTGGATCTGCCCAGTAATTTAAGAAATCATCAATGATCTCCTCCTCTATTTGATCAATGGAAACCTCCTCTTCTAACTCAGCTGCTCTGAGTTGCATACACTTCAACTGTACATCCATCATCTGTTCGAGCTTCTTCAGCTCTTCCATTAACTGCATGTTTATCTGTCGATCTCTTTTTTGTTGTAGCTTCTACCACTTCACTTTCTTTCCCTTCAGTGGAAAGATCCATCCTCTATTCTGGTTTTCCTGCTCTTGCAGCCATTCTTCTAGTATCTGCAATTGTACCTTTATTACTGCAATGTCTCTTTCTCAAACTTCTGCAGTCATCTCATCTTTGTGGCATTCCTCTGAACCTCTTCTTTGATCCTCCATGATCATATTCTCCATGAGTTTCTCACTCACCATGAGTTCTACTAGCCTCTACGACAACAATCTCTTCTGTTGCCACTTACCTCACCAAGCTCTCCTCATTCAGTCTTTTGGTAAGTACTTGGTTCACTGCCTCTGGAACCTTTCGAGCACTCTCTCTGCTCTCTTCAGACTATCTCTTCAACTCACCTTCTTCTTCAGGACACTGCAATTGTCCTCCTTATTCAGCCTTTAGCTAAATGACAGGTTCACTGCCATCTTCTCTGCAACCATAAACTTCAATTCATAAATTTCAAATCAGAAAAGTCATCTCACCTTTAAGATCTTGCATGATCTTTTCCTCCCTGCAATCCTGTTCACTTGTGTAGTTTGCATATCAGATTTAGAAATCTGATCGTCCTTTGAGTCTTTCAACAAAAATACATTTCAATTCAACAAAACCTTCTTGTCATCATTCAGAAAATAAATATTTCAACAGAGCATTCCAGCTCTGATACCAAAATTGACGCAGGAAAGGCCTGCAAATACTAGGATCCTCCGACAACCATGCATATAAAACATACACCTCAATACACGCCAGAGTTTACACTAAAATTTGTGGAAGCTTGTTTCATGATGTTGTAATCTCATGATTTATAAAAACCATGCTTAGAATTAAACCCAATTCATAACTCAAATTCTTTCTATCTAAACCAATTCCAAGACAACAAATCTTTTCAATATGAATATACAAATGCATCTTAATCTTATACCAATAAATTTCATTCAATTCCAACTCCCATCTTTCATTCTTATAACGTGAGAGTTTAAAATCAAAACTCAACAAAAAGATGCAGCCCTGCTACCATTTCAATCTCACATAAAAACCTTTCATCCCAAATTCAAATCTTGAAACTCTTCGGACATTCCCATAAACAATCTCAAAATATATTGGATGGATTCAACTAAAGAGTGCACCCTTACCTTTAAACTTCGATGCTTATTCCTCATATGTCTGCCCACTAACTTATTTCAAACAACAAACAACTCGAAGTGTTTATTAACAAAACACCTCGAATTTTTTTATTTCAGCAACCTGCATATATGGTTTTACAACACGGATTTTTAAACAACCTCCATAAACAAAGGCACCCATATATTAAGATAATGTTTGGCAATCATTTTCATGCTTATAGCTTATATCTTACTCATTCTAGATTGCGCCCTTCAGATTCTTCAACAATCGAACTATTCGACTCATGAGATTTATCTGTTTCAAAAGACCATTGTCACAAAACATACCTGTTTATTGAAACGTTGTCATCATGGCATAAGTTTGCATCTGAATGTCTCTGCGTTTCCTCCAAGTCAACTACAACACACACTCTTTACAGATCATTCATTTGCGTCCAAAACTGGAACAAATTCTGATAGCAAATGTCAATTGGATTTAACCTTCAGTCTAAGGCAATTGCTAAACCCAACATTGATTTAAGAACTGATGTCGATTCCTATGAATCGAACCATTCAACTCAACTTATATCAATCACTGTCTTTGCAGATACAATGTGCTGCCAAATACCACGATTTCTTCTCAGAGAAAAACGTTTCCTCTGCTTTTGATGCAGAACAGAGACAAATAAAGCAAGAGAGCCAATGGCGCAGATGCTTATTCCTTCAATCGATCTCCCATTTCTGTAATAACTGCATGTCTTTTGTTGAGTTTAAAACCATTCAAACCTGCGCCTTCATGCTTCACGCTACATTCTTCACTATGGCAATTTCATAAAGTTCAGATTTAATCAAAAGCCAGTAAACCATGACTTACCAATACATCTCCAGGCTACACGTGGACTTTAACATTCAACACATCCACATTCAGAATTCACTCCAGGTACTTTATAACATAATTTCTTCAACACCGCCTCACAGTAGATCCTTCATTTCATTTGTAGAACGTCCGGTAATAAAACCTGTTTCAATTGACATGATTAAAACAGAACTTTGCGTTAATATTAAAATAGAACTCTGTCTCAGTTTACTTCGATTAGATCATACTTCACCCGATGTATATTTAATTCTGCATTGGCTTTCAATGTAATTTCATGCAGCTTTATGACTACTGTGCGCCCTCACTACCAATCAAAATAGAAAAGCAATCGATTTATTCAACACACCCAGTTTTCCTCTGGAAATTAATAACATCGATTCTTCAGTTCTTGTGTAGAGTCTCAACACACATTAATTCACACGATTTATTATTCCAACTAACCACTGCAATTCAATTTTATATAATATCGATTTCTGCAACTATGTGCAGAACCATATCTCAAAACTTATTAAACGCAAACATGTTCATACAAAATCGAATTTAGCATACTCATATGTATATAAAAGCAAACATTCACAAAGAGCTTTCTATTCATGGCCAGATATGCAAATCTATGGCCCTTTTACAAACTGCCCGAAGGCTTCCAAGGAGAACCCTTGCTCACTTCTCACACTCACTCACCCCTTCTCATGCCTTTGAGGCTTGATGAATTTATGCAATTTTAAAAATGAACTAATTAAATGCTCAATCCCTTCAATTTCTCAACAAACCCCTAAATCTCTCAACATCCCTAAAGGATAGATCTTTATCCCTAAAATCCTTCAACTAATTAAATTCTCTCATATCCTTTTATTAAATAAAAAGATATTTACAAAGATCCTCACCTTCTCCTATTTTATTCAAATTAATTAATAAAATATTAAAAATTATCACACCCCCTTTTAACATATTTACAAAATAAAAAAACGCCCTTGATGCTCCTGCATCAGGTTCTACACCCAAAAAACAAGCACTTAGTTGCATAAAAATCTATTTAGCAAGCACTTAGTATTTAATTAACTATACAACAAGTACTAAGTGGTTCATCATCCAAATAGTGAGCACATAGTGGTTCATCATCCAAACCGCAAGCACACTAAGTGTTTAGTTATTCACTAAGCTTCATACTAATCACATATATTTAAACAAATGGTTCAACGGTTTTAAACAAAGTCAGAACCTAAGGTCACATAGTATATGCTTAAGGTAATAGAGAACAAACTCAAAGTCAACTCTAGTGTTGCTCATCATACACATTATCCTCCATAGCTCCTCACCTTCTAGAAATTTAGTCTTGAACCCTTTTGTCTTCTAGGAAAAATAAGGGTTCCCTTAAACTTGAATGAGAGAAGGAGGAAGAACCAATCTCCACGCACAATTAGCAGTCAAATCCCAAAAACTAATGTACAACCCAACCAAAGATAAATATGAAGCATAAGAGGACCATCTTTGTCCGAGGACCAACCATTGCCAATTAACAATTGAGTTCTTGATCAAATTATGCCCATCCCAAAACAAATATGAAACCTCAAGAGAGATCCAACAGGAACATGAGGGAGCTAGAGCAAGAATGCGCTCCGTTGTGCGTATATATATTTTTCTTCAATAACCCAGTGTGTTCACGGAGACAATTGACATGGATCTTTAGTGTTTCTTTTGAATTGTTGGCTCTTCGACCTACAAGGGGAGAATGAGAATGGGAACTGCCCTCTCATTCCACTATCATAATCCAACCTCAGTAACCTCTACCAAGGCCAGTTCACCCAAATCTCATCAGACTGAAAATTTTGAAGTAATGGCTTTATGGGTCATTGCATTTTAAAATTGTTGGGGGTAATGAGGACATCCAATGTTTTCCCTTATTAACTTACAATTACTCTCAAATTAAAGAATAGCGAATCTTTGTTATTTATGATCTAAAACGGGCAAGTTCAGCTCTGGCGGGATGTAAGAATTGAGCTCTGAGACTTCATGATATCCATAGATGATGCTTAAAAGATCTGTATTTTTCTCAGTACACTTTATTTTGGAGATCGTTGATTACTCCTACGCAGCCAAAGACAGGATCTCGAATTCTCTACCTCGCTTCGTACACCATGTTGTTTACAGCATCGCCTCTCTTCTCGACTGGAAGATCCTGTAACACAATAATGCATCACCACACACTTAGTTTTTGAAAATCTTAGTTTTTGAAAATCTCAGGGTCTCCATACTGTTAGATTTCATTAATTTAGTATGAGGTTAATTAGTTAATCTACTTAAATAAACTTTTATTAAAAAATTCAAGTTCCTCAATAACTTTAAGATATTGCCATTATCTAAATAACTAAGTAAGTTGACCCGTTAATAAATAATTTTGAAAATTGCTTATTATTTCATTCCATATTAATAATATTATTTTGTTTTTAATTTGTATAACTTTAATAGTAATAATAAATCTATCAAATTAAATCTTACTTAATTATTAGTAATAATAGCCCCTATTTGGTTGACATGGCAGTAACATGTCAACATAACGTGTAGTTTTGATTAATGAGTCCATACAGGTGATTCGATTGAAATTTTGTATGGAATAACATGTTAAGAGTATTTTTAACCCAACTTTTAAAACTTCAAAGTGAGCCCATTATTTAAAACGAAAAGTAAAAAAAGTAAGAGAAATTAAGAAAATAATAAACACTATGAACCGTATTGATGGAATAAAACTTAGCATTACGTGTAAACCATTATTAAAGAAAATCAATTATTCATAAAGGCCACATGAATTAATTCCGTTATATCTATATCTATATATATATATATATATATATATATGCAAAGCACATTTAATATTCTCAATGTAAATGACGTTCTCCTAAATATGGACTCACTTAGAAGTTTAAAAAGTTGAGTTTAAAAAACTCTTAACAAGTTATTCAACACACAATTATCAATAATGTGTGGTCCATGTCAGCATAATGTTGCTTGTGGCATTGTTGTATGGAGAACATAATGTTGCCATGTCGACATGATGGCTGTCAATGTCAACGATGGGTCCCTATGTGGCATCCACATGGTCCCTGTAAGGTCCGTATGGCACTACCATGTCAAATTGGGCTTCATTCCCACCAAGTCCTCCTCCCTTTTCTTTTCATCATTTTTCTCATTATAGTTGTTACATGGAAAATCTAACATTTCAACATTGTATTAGTTGTTACCATCCCTAAATTCCTAGATCTACATATCAATGTTTGCTTGAAGGTGATCCAACCCTAGCCACATGTGGACCTTCACATAGGCATGGACCTTTTGTCAACCTTGTATCCTAGATCTGCCAAATCTAATCCTTCTTGGAGGTGATCAAGCCCTAGCCACATTCACCGCTTGATAGCGCTTATTATTTTCGAAGATCAGATACCCAGATCTTTATGGTCACTCAAAGGTAATATATTTGAATCACATATGGCATGTCACAAATGGTATTTCTCTTGACACACCTTATCTGCCTAGATCCCATGTGTGGGCCACATTGAATAAGGAAAAAAACTCACATATGGGATCCATCCCACACACATAAGTGATTTCCCTTAACACTACAAAATTACAGATGAACAAATCTAATACTTGGAAGGGCCCGAAAGAAAACAACTATTGAAAAGGATATCTATCATGTGTAATATCAAGGCCATGCATAAGAGAACTTTTCCATGTTGGCCTTAGACCCATGATGCCTTGTTATGAAAGTTGTTTGAATGAATGATCTAGCATAGGTGGAATTTGGCCTCCACAATAAGGTAATGTCCCTCACCACTACTAGATGTTTGGATCTTTGAATTTCCTACAAAGGAACTTAGGGAGGGGAAGAGAGGAAATAAGGGAAGTTTACAAATCTTTCTTAAGACAAGGGCATCTACCCAAAATGCAAAATTTTAGAAGGTAATGATCAAGGCCTAAGAAAATACCCTCAAAGGTATTGTTCCATGTTGGGAAGAAGATAAAGGGGAATGAGCAAGATAAATTTGTACCAAATCCATAGTAAGAGAATGACATAGTTCCAAAGGCTAAATTAACCAGGTTTAAGCACTACACACTATGAATTATACAAATAAGTCTAACTCCTCTAACTGTTGTAGACTAACTAACCTCTATAATGAGATAGGTCTTCTTCATTCATCTTCAAGGAGGCATACAAGTTTGTATGAACATTCATAAGAGTTATAGATCGTGTATTAAATAATGAATATCATTATTTTATGGTTGGTTACTATTCTTAGTTTATATAAGCATGCGTAAACCCATTGAATCATCATATCATTCATAAACGGAGTGACCATAAACTCTAAACATATACTCATTTACGAAGCAACATATAAATTGGTTTCATAACATGTATTATAACCTACAATCATGGGTATGGCAATGAACTTCCTAATAAATAGACATATAAGATAACTAAGAAATTATAATATAATAGGTTAACTTAGTGAAATTAAGGACATCAGTCATAATTATGTAAGCGATCTTGCAAGATACACAATTCAAGTAAATCAATATCACCATAGATATATAAAATGACTTGTCAATCATGAATATGTAGTGATTTAAGGAAACCTTTCATGAGTAATACATACCCTTACATCTATCAATAACATATATGAGAATCCATAAACTAATTATGCATAAACCACTTTACCTATTTGAGTGTATTGGAATAGCTAGCAATGGAATGAGGGACTTCAACCCTCCACCTAACCAAGGACTAGCTACACTGCCCTCTCTCTTATAACTAACAACCCTTGAGCCAGATTTAGAGTTCAAGGAAAAATGTTTGCATAGGGGAAATTCACCATAGAAAGCACTAGGTGGTTAATCATCCAAAGAACAAGCACTTAGTGGTATAACCAAATATTCAACAAGAAGTTAGTGTTTCATTACTTAAACAACAAGTACTAAGCAGTTCATCAACCAAACAATGATCACTCAATGGATCATAATCCAAATACCAAGCAAGTGTTCAATTATTCAGTAAGCTACATACTAATCACACAGATTTAAACAAAGCATTCAATGGCCTTAAACAAGGTCACAATAATTAAAACCTAGGATCACATAGTACAGGCTCAAGGTCATAAGAACAAACACAAAGTCAACTCTAGTGCTACTCATTATCCACATTATGCTCCACACCTTCTAGAAATTTATCCTTGAATCCTTTTGTCTTATAAGAATAGTAAGGGTTCCCTCGAACCTGAATCAAAGAGAAAGATAAAGAACCAATCTCCATAAACAATCCAAAATCATCTCCCAAGAACTAATATTAGAACCAATATAGGATAAGCCAACCAAAGGAAAATATGAACCCTAAGAGGACCACCTTTGTCTCAGGACCAAGCATTGCCAGTTAACCAATGAATTCCTAATCAAATGATGTATATCCAAAAACAAATATGAAACCCCAAGAGAGAAAAATCATAAACATGAGAAAGTGAGAGTGAGAGTGCCCTCCACTGTGCATATATATAATTTTATCCTGTCGTGGTGTGTTTTGAGATAGAATTGACTTGGCTCTTTATTGTTTCCTTCTGAAATGTTGTATCTCTAATCTGCAAGGGGAGAATGCGAATGGGCATTTCCCTCTCACTCCATCATTATAATCCAATCTCATAGTTACTACCAATAAACTCTACGAACCCCACTGCCCCCAAATCTCATAACAATGAAATCTCTCATATAATGGCTTCATGAGTTTGTAAGTTACTTTGAAATAATTAAATTTGGATGAGTCATGGCCTTTCAAAACTAGGAAAGCAAGTGGTTTTCCTCTTGCCAAAAATCCATAAAGCTATCACCTTTTTAAATTTTTATTTTATTTTAAATAATAATTTTTAAGCTTTTAAGCATGTATTAGGAAGCTATTGTTCACATTTATTATTACAAAAAGCAATGGTATGTGACAAATATTACCTACACAATTATGTTTTATATAACAATTTATATTTTGAAAAAAAGATATGACAATATATAAATATTTTAAATTTTATTATCTAATTCAAAATTATTTTATATAAAAACCTATTTAATATAATTTATAAGAAAAACTTGACATATATACAAATAAAGCATAACCCATTAGATAGAACACTGTTAATATCAAATTATTTTTAAATAATCAATTTAATTAAAATTTTCAAAATAATTTTCGACACTTTATTAATGTACTGTGAATAATGGATATTTTAGAGTATTGCGTAGAAATTACATTAATGCAATATTGGTACAAAATCTATTTAATCCAACTTTTTTTACACAACTAAGCAACCAAATAAATTAACTATATGTATTCATAAATTTAAAAGATAAACAAATAACGGCTATATAACTCCTGTGACGGAAGGTAAAATGGAATCAAAGCGTTCACAATCTGCATAATCATATTTTAGAACACAAAGAGTTTAGAGATCGAAACATAATCATATTTTTGCAGTAGATTTCATTATTCGCATACCATTATTCTTAAACACAGCAATAGCAAATCAGTCTTATTTATGTCCACAGTGGTTGTAAATGCAGAGGTCGTACGTCGTCATAATCATATTTCTGCATCGGTCAGGAGAATGGGCTCGGGAAAGGAGGACATCCAATGTTTTCCCTTATTAACATACAATTATTACTCTCAAATTAAAGATCTACGCCAATTATTTGTGTCTACAGTGGCTCCCATAACTGCAGAGGATCTACGCCGTCTAAAACGGGCGAGTTCAGCTCTGGCGGGATGTAAGAATTGAGCTCTGAGACTTTATGATATCCATAGACGATGCTTAAAAGATTTGCATTTTGCTCAGTAATCCTGGCTACTCCTGCTCGTGTGGAAGCCAATTGCGACTGCAGCTCCGACACTTTATTTTGGAGATCATTGATTACTCCTACGCATCCAAAGACAGGATCTCGAATTCTCTCCCTCGCTTCGTACACCATGCTGTTTACAGCATCACGTCTCTTCTCGACCGGAAGATCCTGTAACACAATAATGCATCACCACACACTTAGTTTTTGCAAATCTGAGGACGTTCAGATCAGTAGAGGATCCAAACACATCTTCATGCGATAAAAGATAAAGTTAATGCACACAATTATTTTGTCCTCGAATTTCATTCTTATTTACAGAGCAGTATTCCAGAAATGCGACTGTGAAGATTATTTATTCTATGCAAAAAAAACTGTAGACAAATTTAACGCAGTTGAAAATTGAAGAAGTGTATGATAGTAAGAATTAGAGCTTTCTATTTTATATAAAATAATTGTATTGTGCTTTCTATTTTATATAAAAAATTGTATTGTGGGAGATAGAGATCTGTAATTCCGTGCATGTTTAATACATCTAAGTTTAACATGTAATTTTGTTCTCAAACTTAATCTAAGTTTAACATATAATTTTGTTTTCAATAATGTGTAGACCAGCGATGGTTGCGAGGGTTTAATGATAATCTATAGTCCCAGGAATAGTTGGGAGAGTTTAATGATAATCTCTAGGATTTAATGATAACCACTCCATCAGGCTTCAGTCAGAAGACATGACTATTAAATTTACCCAAAACCCCAGCGACATGACTATTAAATTTACCCAAAACCCCAGCGAGATTTCTTCGAGACCAGAAATGATGGCTACTCAAAATTGCTGGATTTCTTGGAGACCCGAAATGACAAAATCCTTGTTCATCGGGTCATAACCCTTGAACAGATAGAAATTGCCTGAGATTATGAAGTAAAGAATGAAATCTCTATCGTTTGGTTTGTATAGATTTATAGGAGATAAAAATGAGTGGTTGGAATTTTTGTAAGAGCCACGTCACTATGTTTTTAATGGGTATTAGGATATGTTAATGGACTATATATGCTAATATGTGCTTTTTCATTATGTGGACTCATAGCCCCATTTTACGGGGTACTTGCAAAGGATAGTTTTGAAGCAACAAACTGATCTATGGTTAGGAGGAATGTTTAATGTTTGAATGTAGTTGTGTAAAGAATAATAAAGATAGTTGTTATGGTTACTATGAGTAATATTGTGTAAATGATGTCTATGGTGTTATGTCTAATTTACTAACTATGTGTTGAAATATTGGTTTGCATGTTTAATCCAACTTCGTTTACGATTTTAAGAATTATTTTAGATACACATGCACATGAATGTTCTCATATGTGTATTTCTACATAATAAGACAATTAGATACATTACAAGGTGGTATCAAAGCTCGAGTTCAACACTACACTAATATCAACTAAAGATCAATGCAACTTTGACAAATTTCTTGTTATAGAGTTTTAATTCACTTGATCCTCGGAAGATTATTGTAGTGAAATACAAAAATCCTATGTGAATTGGGTATGAATTTGAAAAATGGTTGTGAAATTAATGAGGACACTATAGAATTAAAGAATGGAAAGGTGAGTAGAGAGCTTCTATGGTGGCTAAAAATTTGTAAAATATAAAAAAATTGGGAGAAATTATATATAGATAACAATGTAGATTTTATCTTTGATGGAGAATAACAAGGTCCATGATGGTTGAAACATGCCAACAAAGCCTTTAGGGTATCAGAAGATGGATATTTTTGAACCAATGCCCTCGATTACATTCAATACCTAAGTTGACAACCTAGATTCATTTCCATGTTTATCAAGAAAATCCATTAGTTCAATGACATGGAGAATTTTTAACTTCATGAATGAATTTTTTCTAAAGTTAATTATGAGGTTTTTCTAAAAGCATGTAGAGATACAATATTACTAAAGAAAACAAAAAGTTTATGTTTCATTCAAACTACCAATGAGAAGCAAGGTCTAAATTATTGAAGAAAAAATAGAAGAAGAAATGAGGATTTTAGAAAATATTGAGAGGAAGAAATTCTTTCAGAAATGTTGAAAGAAAAATTGATAAATTTTCCCAAAAGCGCTGAAAATTTGACCTTAAGTGATGAGGCCAAAAAACTTGGTAAAATTTTCAAAAATAGATAAATGAGTGAATTTCAATTAGTTGGCTAAGACACTTCTGAGGAACTTTTTCAAAAATACGAAAAGGATGTTTCAGTGATTTGGCTAAAGGTTATTCAGTGAATTTTCCCAAAGCCGTTGAAAAGAATTCTATCAAAATCAACTAGAAGACGACCTGCATTATTTTTTTCACTATTTAAGCTTCACTGAGTTGTCCAAAAGAATCCTTTAATGAATATTTGAAAACTATCCATGGAAACTTTTGAGCAAACCAGTGTTGATGATTTTTAGAAAGTCGTCTGTGGAAACTCTTGCGAAAATCATTGATGAAACCTATATAGGAAATCCCCGATAAAAGAATTTGATCCTCCATAATTGGAGACATTCGAGAAAATTGTGGATGGAAGTACTTTACTAACTGTGACGGAAGGATTTCATTAACCATTGACGTATGATTTTGTCAACCACTGATTCAAAATTTTCCTCTATCATGGATGAACGATTACGTTGAGCGTGGATGAAAGAATCAAGTGAGTGTTGATAAACCACTGATTCAAAATTTTCCCCTATCATGGATGAATGATTACGTTGAGCGTGGATGAAAGAATCAAGTGAGTGTTGATAAGTATTTTCTTTAGTTCACTAATAATGTTGATAAAATGGTTGAATGAGGGGATAACAAGTAGACACCAATGCCATATTGAAATCCGTATTCCATGCTAGGTCATCTAGATGCTAAATCAACAAGATGATGGTTTACTATTTAAAAGAATTGTTCAGTAAAAAGGTTTTTTTTTGGAGATACAACAAAACTAATTAACTCCAAATGAGAAGAAATTTGTTGGTTAATTCTATAATGTCAAATTTTTTGGTTAATTCTATAATGACAATGCCTAAATAAGATCTAGTTATGATTAATATCAAATTCTACAGCAAATCTCCAAAAGATGAAAAACTATGGTTTTTAAATAACAAGGAATCAGTAAATAGTTTATTGATGAATTTTAAGATATAAATTTTGTGAAAATTCTAGATATGTAAAAAAAAAAAAAGTAAAATGTGAAAATTTGAGAATTCCAAAATCATCAATAATTGTTGATGTGTACTCACAACTATAGTTGGTCTTTACACCTGATACAAAATCTGGTTTACTATTTAATGGTTTTTCTTCTACATGTGGTAAAAGTTAGGCTTTGTGAACTATCGTACCATCTAAACAAGTATAAAAATGGCGAATTATTGATTTCAAAAGGTTGTCTTTTCAGTCAAAAAGTAGAGTGGGATGTGAGTATAATCATTGAAAATCTATGTTGAAAGAGGTTATTTTTAAAAATTCTTAATATTTTTATTTGCAATAATATTTTTCATAAATTAAGATGAAGAGAGAACTATATCCTAATTAATTAAATATTATGCAATATGTGTAACTCTTATTATAATTGTTGCATGGACATTTTGTAAAATTAGAGGTACAAGAAGATTTTTTGAATAAGGTTCTCATAAGCATGGATATGAGATCAAAGGGTCGAATATTGGCCCAAGAAATGTAGAGACAAAGCCTAATGGATATACAAGGAGAGTTGATCATATAGTGTTGGTTGAGACCATGAAGAACATACAAAAGAATGTATGAAGCTATAGATTGGAGAACAAAATGGTGATAAGAGATTATGAGTAGAATCAAACTAATAGTCCATCGCTATAGGGTCTAAACAATCTATAGATGAAAATTCAAAAGGAGTCCACCACAAGACATGCAAGAAATGCAACGTATGCAACATATGATAATACTTGTCAAAGTAGATATGAAGAAAATGAGTCTAGGAACTCAAGAAGTGATATTAGCCATTTTCATTCCCTAAGTATTTCAGCGTGAATATATCATTAATTCTTAAGATCAAACAGTAGCCCAAGCTTTGACATTGAATACATAAAAAAAGGATGATTTAGTTGCATTATTTGCAATAAGAGCTTAGAAATATATGCCAACCTACATTTGATGGAGATCATAAGAAACATGAAAAGGTTGAAGCATGCTTGTTGGATATGAGAAATTATTCATAGCTTCATAGTTATTCATCCAATCTCAAAGGAAATATTTATGTCCATCATGTTTAATAAAAGGTGTCAATATCATGGAACTAAGTGAATCACATCAAGCATATCAATGAGAAGAAAATTTCTTGGAATTAATGGCAGAAGTGTCCTCAGACACGTAATTTTATTAATCAGAAAAAAACAATTACATAATTGATTTTGCAAGAGTTTACACCCGAACAACTCAAACACTCTTGCAGTGAGCTATTTATAAGCTCCATGTCCTAACTACCTCTAATTATGGATCACTTATTAAATAACAAGTGTCCATTTACAATAAATGCTATTCAAACCAACTAGCTAACGAATCTCCTAAAATAGAGCCTAAGATACGACACATTTGGAGAGTCATATCTTGTTACAACAATATACGAAGTCTAATTGTCTCCATTAAATAATTAATCATTCTAGAATAATAATTATTAATTTAATTTCTTAAATTAATAATTATTTTATTTCAATTTTATAACCTATGATAATAAATTATTTTTGGATCATCTAACATTCCCCCCTATGATCCAAAGATACATTACAACAGATACCAAGTTCATCCCTGA
Source organism: Pinus tabuliformis (assembly GCA_031772625.1). Lineage (NCBI taxonomy): Eukaryota > Viridiplantae > Streptophyta > Pinopsida > Pinales > Pinaceae > Pinus > Pinus tabuliformis. The sequence goes on along the minus strand of CM062819.1, from coordinate 1,498,153,103 downwards.
ACTTAGTAAATTTTATTCTGCCAAGCGGTTTCATGAAAATGTTGGAGATCTGATCTTCGGAAGGACAATAAACTGGCTTGAGGACATCTTTGGCAATGAGAGATCTGATATGATGATACTTGGTGTCCACATGCTTTGTCTTTGAATGAAAAACTGGGTTCTTGGCAAGTTTGATGGCTGACTGGCTGTCAATGAATAATGATGTAGCTTCTGCCTGAATAATGCCCAAGTCCTACAAAATTCGGCGCAACCAAACAATTTCACATGCTGCTTCCCATGCTGAAATGTACTCTGCTTCTATTGAAGAAGTGGCCACTGTAGCTTGTTTCTTACAACTCCAAGATACTGCTGCTGACCCCATATTCATTAAATAACCTGATGTTGATGCTCGATCATCAATACTCCCAGCAAAGTCGGCTTCGGAATATCCACCAAGTACAAAATTTTTAGTCTTTGTGTAAAGAAGACCAAAATCTTTTGTTCCTTGGATATATCGAAGAACTCTTTTGGCTGCATTCCAGTGGCTGTGTCGTGGTTCCTGCATAAAACATGAAAGAATACTGACTGCATAAGATAGATCAGGATGAGTATTTGTCAAATAAATCAAGCTGCCAATCAATTGTCTGTAAGTTGTACTGTCAACCTTTTCCCCCCCTTCAAATTTTGAAAGTTTCAAGTTTTGCTCCATGGGGGTGAGAACAGGCTTGCAATCTTGCATGCCAAATCGCTGAAGAACCTCTGCAGCATACCTACTCTGAGAAATGAAAATATGATGTGGACGTTGGAAGACTTCAACTCCAAGATAGTAGTGAAGTAATCCCAAATCTGTCATCTTAAAACTTGCATGTAACTCCTTTTTCACCTGTGCAATATGATCATCATGATTGCCAGTGATGATCAAATCATCTACATACATAACAAGAATTACCAGATATTTTCCCTGATGTCGCACATACAAAGTATCATCAGATTCACTTCGTTGAAAACCAACTTTCTTAAGGTATTCATCCATCTTTGCATACCAAGCTCGGGGAGCTTGTTTTAATCCATATAAAGCCTTGATGAATTTGCAGACTTTATGTTATTGTCCTTCAACTTCAAAACCTGGTGGTTGGGTCATATACACTTCCTCCTGTAAATCCTCGTTGAGAAAAGCACTTTTCACATCCATTTGATGAACTTTCCATCCTTTTTGAGCGGCCAATGCAAGTGTTAATCGGATGGTGTTCCATTTAGCTGTTGGAGCAAAAGTTTCTTCATAATCAATGTCTTCCTGCTGCGCAAAACCCTTTGCGACAAGTCGTGCTTTATACTTTTCAAGTTCACCCTTCTGATTATACTTAATTCTATAAACCCATTTACATCCTATGGGTTTAACATTTGCTGGACAATCAACAAGTTTCCAAGTGTTGTTATCAATTACTGCTTGATATTCTTCAACCATAGCCTGTTGCCATTCTTTATGTTTTACTGCTTCTTTGTATGTGGAAGGTTCAGTAACATCATTTGCTATCAAGGCAAAATTGCCTTCACTTCTATGTGCCCTTCTGGTGCCAGTTTTATTCTGTTCATCAGGCTTTACATCTTTCAAAAGTTGAACTGCCCATTTCGGAAGTTGGTGCTCACTTGTTTGTGCTTCTGTAAAGTCCCCATCATTGTAAAGAGGATTAATATAAATTGATGTACGTCGTTCAGGTGAAGAATGTGGAGAATCACTGTCAGAAGAACTGCTGCTGCTTGGAGATGTGGATGAACTGCTAGAAGACCCAGATGATGTTGTTGATGTAGATGGACTGGATGACTCATCTTCAAAGGAAGGAAAATCAAGTTCATACCAATTTGGTGAAGTTGGTTGACTTTGCATTTTACCATTTCTTTTACTTCCTTTAGTTTCTAACTTGTGAAGAAGATTTTCAATTTCTTCAGCACTCTTACTCTCTGTTTCATCAAAAATGACATCCCTGCTCACAATGAATTTTCCATTGGTCAAAAGACGATACCCTTTCTTCTCATCAGAATAGCCAATCATTATGCATTTTAAACTTCTTGAGTCAAGCTTAGTTCGTTTTTCTTTCGGAACTAAGGCATAACACACTGAACCAAAAACTCTAAGATGTTTAACTCGAGGTTTGAAACCAAACCAAGCTTCATAAGGTGTGATTCCGTCTAAAGAAGCAGTTGGAGATCTGTTTCTTAAGTAGACAGCTGTATGAATTGCTTCCGCCCAATATGTTGGACTTAACCTCTTGAAAGTTAACATGGATCTCGCCATTCCTAACAAAGTGCGATTCATTCTTTCGACTACTCCATTTTGTTGTGGAGTGTAAACATTAGTAAGATGTCGTCTTATGCCATTTTCACTGCAATAAGTTTTGAATTCATTCGAAGTGAATTCTCCCCCATTATCTGTCCTGAGAGTACCTATCTTTTCTCTGACTTCATTTTCAACAAGTTGGCGAAAAATTTTAAACATATCAAATGCTTCTGTCTTGTTCTTCAAGAAGTAAACCCAAGTCATTCTGCCGAAATCATCAATGAATAGTAAGAAATATTTGCAACCACCAAATGAAGTTTGTAGTGGACCACAAACATCACTGTGAACTAGTTGTAGCCGCCTGTTTGCACGCCATGAACTTGTTGGAAAACTTTCTCGATTTTGTCTGCCATAAATGCAAGCTTCACATTTTGCATTTTCCCTTTTGAATGTGGGAAGTTCTTTAACCATTCCTTGTTTCTGCAATTGAGAAAGGCTCTCAAAATTCAAATGTCCATATCTTACATGCCATAGTCTTATAGGTGAAATACCTGTAGTCACTGCCCCTGCAAAATCAGAATGCCTTGGAATAACTATCCCTTTCATCCGTAATAGTTTTCCATCTTCATAACCTGTCATGACTGTTTTCAAGTTCTGTTTCACTGAATTAATCTTCACTAAACCATCTTCCATAATCACCTGATGTCCTGCTTGTCGAATCGTGACTAAAGAGAGCAAATTTTTCTTAAAACTGGGTACATACCATACATTGGAAATCATTTTTTCTCCAATGCCAGGGAGAAAAACTTTTACTGCTCCTTTGCCATAAGGAGTATGTTTTGTATCATCAGCAAGAAAAATGGAATTAAGTTGGCAATCTTGAAAATTCCAAAAAAAATCACGTCGACAAGTCATGTGCTGAGTTGCCCCGGAATCCAAGATCCAGGCATCTTCGTAGTCACTTCTAAGATAGGATGAAATTTGTGATGCTGGTGAGGAAGTAAAAACATATTCGGAGTTATCTTCATCTTGATCATTTGCAAATTGTGCTGAATGCTGCTGAAACTTGGGAATTTTATTAAGTGATGTTCGACAATCTTCAGCATAATGGCCAACTTTGTTACATCTTCGACACACAATTTGACTTAAGTCTCTTCCTCTTCCTGAAGATTGTCCTCTGCCTCTGCTTTGACTTCTATTTTGAGATTGTCCTCTACCTTGATTATTATATCCTTGTTCTTGAAAATTGCCTCTTCCTTGGTTGTTTCCTCTACCTTGAAAATTATTTCTTCCTCCTCTGTTAAAATTGTTTCCTCTACTTTGGCTTCGACCTCGATTATGTGTTGCTTGATTCTGATTCCATCTGCCTCTTCCTCGAGAACTATCTGCTGATGACTTACTAGTGCTTGCCTCTGTGAGAAAAACATCTTCACCAACTTTCTTCTTCTTCCCAAAAGTTTTATCATGTTGACTCAACATTTCACAAAGCTCATCAAACTTTAGTTTCTCTAATTTCCCAGTTACTTGTAGAGTCTCTAAAAAATGTGTATAGGAAGAAGGAAGCCCAGCAATTACAATTTTGACCATAAAGCTATCATCAATTGCGGGAAAACAAGCATTAATAATTTCTTGCCTGATATTCTTAAGTCTTGAGAGATATTCAAGAACATCACCGCCTTCAGTTAATTTTTGTTGCAACAATTTTAATTGTAGATCGACTTTCTTTGATTCAGGCTGAGTATCAAAGAGGTCTTTAAAAGTTTTCAAAGCAGTCCATGCATCTATAGCATTTTCTATATGGACATACATTTCATCATTCACAGACGATTTAATAAGAGCTAAGGCTTTAGCATTCTTGATTTCCCATTTTGCTAGTGCAGCTGCATCTGTGGGTTTATTTGGCTTAACATCTCCATCACATATTCCCTGCCATAATTCATTGTAAATGAGTGTGCTTTCGATGAGACGATGCCATGTTTTATAAGATTTGGTGCCTTCTAGTTTGTCGGAATCAGAAAACAAATTAATCAACTTAGACATTTTAGTGTTGAAGCGTCGCACCAAAAATTAGAACAGAAATGACAAGATAGTCAACACAACACACCACGCAAAAAACACGATCTATCAGGGCTTGGCCTTAACCCTCGAATAGTCGTCAAAACAGGAGACAATTGACTGAGCTTTGCACTTGGCTCTAGTCAATTTCTCAAATTTTTACAAGGCAACTTTCAAAATTTGACTTTTTACAATGGTGCTTTTGCACAATATGGTAAAAAAGAAATTACCCCCCCTCAAAGTAAAATTACTTTGAGTTACAATCTCTCCGAAAACAAATTACAACTAAAGTCTCCTTATTACTCCAAAATTTACAATCCTTAACATTTACAAATATCCCTTATTACTCCACAAAACATAAACTCCAAAATTAAAAAATCATGAGATTTCTCCAAAATACAATATGCATTATATTACAAAAAAAAAAAAAAAAACTTTATGATCCAAGCTGACAGGCTTCACTCTGGCTTCTTTTGGCTTTACATTGACAGGCTAACAGGCTTCACTCTGGCTTCTTGGTAGCTGGCTGGCTCACACTAGCTTCTTGCTCTTTCCATAACCTCTGCACGCATTGCATAATTCGGTCTATTCTTCTTGACTGGGGGAATTCTTGCAAGGTCCTTCTAATTGAATTTGACCAATCAGAAAGTTTCCTTTGGGTATATTGATCGTTGATGGTGTAGGAGAATTACAGGCCTTTTTCCAAGCTGATAGTAAAGCCTGGGTATAGTCTCTGTTGCCATCAGCTTCTACACCATTCTGCTGAACATTAAACGTAGTTGCAGAATCTGTTATGCTATTGAAATTGGTGTCATCAGCTCCTGCACGATACTGCCCAACAATAAACGAGGTTCCAGAATCAGTTATGCTATCAAAATTGATGCCATAAGCTTCTGCGCCATACTATTGAGAATAAAACGTAGTTCGAGAATCAGTTATTGGATCATTGGGGCGTATAGAACTGGCTCCTGGCAACAGAGAAGAGCCCAGTAAACTACTAGCTGATCATCTGATTCTCATAAAACTCTTGAGGAGCCGATGGCCCTCTGTATGAAATTTCCACAGGGATTTGCCTTGCCATCGGAAGCACAGTTGAAGGCATGTTTTGTATGTTTTGGGCAATTAGATGTTTCAGGAACCAGAATTTACTGTCATATAGGCTGTGCTCGAGTGGTTTTTAAGTGCACTTCGGATGCAGGAGCAGCTTATAAATATGCAACTCGAAATAGCTTGTTTGGTCAAGCTAATGTGAAGGTTAGGCTCAAGCAAGTCCCTCAACCAAAAGAAGAAGAAAACAAAGTGCAAATTTTTTACAATAATAAAAAATGATTTTTAGATTTAAAAATCTAAAATGAATAATAAAATTCCCTTTCCATTTAAACAAAAAGCCAGACAATTTCCATACCAATAATCTGTTGATCAATTCAATGGAGTTTTCCAACAACTTGTAGAGCTGGAATCTCCTCTTCACATCAGCTGCGGGTTTTGGTGTAACAACAATCGTGATCCCAACAGGAATCATTTAAAGAATTTATTTTAAAATAAATACTTGTTGGAGCATCAAAATGACAAGAATACTGTAATTTCCCCATCCACTTAGGAGACATAAGGAAGGGGATTCATAGGCCTAATAATGTTACCATATGGTAAGGCAAGAAAAAATTAATTAGGGGAACACAATTGGCATAGGAGAAAACATTACAAAAGAAAAAGTGGTGAACATGGGATACATGTCCTAGGTTAATGAAAAGTTATTTTTAAATTTTAAAGTGAGAAAACCCACTAAAGTGACTTTATTAAAATAAAAGGGTAAAACGTTGGTAAAAGTGGTAAAACTTTGGTAACAGGTTAAAAAGTTGGTAAGAGTGTCTCCTCATTCTTGCATTTACTTGATAAAAATAAATTTGGAGATCCCTTGGGAAAGAGTTTAGGATTTTTGGAAACTCTAATTATGATTTCTATTTTCACTGTTGAAACTATAATCCCTAGCAAGTTCAAGAGAGAGCACTCATATTTCACCATCATGGTTCAATGGAGAGGAAGATATTAGTAGAAGAGTACGTCAATGGTGTTATGAGTTGACGTTAAACATCAAATTTTGGTATTCTATACACCTCTTATAGGCTAAGTTACCAAACTAAATATGTGGCATGAGTTGATGAAGAAGGGATGAGTTTTCTTTCACTGGAGATCTATTGTTTCTCTTGTATTTTATCACTGAGTTTTTGGTTGAAGGGCGAGTTAACCACTACTAAAGAGGTAAGTTATTATTGTTGGAGGGTCAAGTTCTACTATGTATTTTGGGTTGATTTTTGTCATCCTCAAAGGGGTCGAGTCTACTGTCTTATTGCTTGCAAAATTTGAATGATTTAAGAGGGACGAGTTTATCTTCCTAGGGGGCATATACATATCTTTTTTATTGCGTCCATGGAAGAAGTACCTTTGCATTGAGGGATGCGATCTATAATAAATTTGAGAGCCAAGGTTCATAAAGAGGGAAGTACATATCAAAGCTTATAAAAGGAAGTAAGTCTGTCATAAAGGGAGATGAATATGTTAAAGAGGTTGAGACTAATAAAGTGAGGGATGAGTTAATGATTCTGGGTTGGTGTTTGGTGATTGGGAAGTTGAACCATGTATACATAAGTTGCTGAAGCATTCATGTAGCTTATATCAATATTGTGGACCAATCTTCTATAACTAGGAATTTGGTTGAAGCACGTTATCATTATTGTAATATTTTCATCTAATCTTATTGTAGATAACTCCTACCACCGGTATCTATAATCTTTGGGTTTAATATAAATCATTCATTATTATGTGAAGTAAATTTTGGTTCTTTCAGTGGTATTATGTTGTTATCTAATGTCAAATAGAAATGAAAACACACCTATAGCCAAATATATGCCATGTATTTGATGAAATTTCATTGTGGTACATTTAGATAAAATTTAGAAAACTCGGTGGAAACTATAAGGTATTATGACAGGTTATTATAGAGTGGCATCACAACATGGTCTTGGGCAACCATGTGGTTTGAAGGGGAGCCTATATTATTAGTTTGATGAGTTCAAAAGATAACTGCTACAAAGGTACCACTTATGGAAGAAGTTATCAAGTGAGAAACTCTGGGAAAGGGGAAAGAATTAGAAGTTCCATATTAAAAGGAAGATATAGTCATGGGGGATAAGGAGAATCAAAAGTTCGATAACTTGATTAACATCCTAAATGATTTGGCTAAGGGTTGGAAGGTGATGATAAAGCTAATGGGGAAACTAGCCAACGATTGAGGTTCTATTGAGGTCTCATGGGGAGAGAAGTTGAAGAAGGGTCCCATTAATGGTGAAGGATATAATAATGGAGAATCCAACCATGCACACACAAACATCCAAAGCCACCCACACATATATAGAAAATCATCTATACCCACTATGTTACAATTATTAAATGAGACAACAACTGGTCATGAGGAGTATAATGATTAAGACATACCTTTTGGGGAGTATCTCGAAGAGTATATGAGGATATGATGGGGCATTCAAGTTTCCACGTGTTTCACATATTTCTACCAAATCTAGATGAAAAAAAAGCATGAATGTGCTCAAAAGGCCATGAGGCAGAACAATGGGCTTCAAAAGACCCCAGAGAAAGTGTTTATCCCATGCTTTGATGGGTCGTCAAAATGTTTAGCTAGACCATGGGTTCAAAAGTTGGACACATACTTCCATCTACATAAGATGACAGAGGATGATTCCATTAAGTTGGCCACATTTCATCTAAATGGAAAGGTCCATGAGTGGTGGTACCATCCGCTAATGACCTTGGGTCATGCGAGCATAACTTCATATTTCAAGTTTACTTGAGACTCATATAGAGATTCATTTCAGAGAGTTGGCACAACTCAAGAAAACTAGCATTCTAGAGGCATATATCTCTAAGATTAAGATGTTAACAATTATGGTCACCAACATATCTGAGGAACGACTAGTGATGTTATTTTTTGAGGGGTTACCTGAGCCTCTATGTGATTGGGTGGTTATTAGCCCACCACTCTATGGGATGTAGTTAGTAGAACCAGAAATATGCAGGATGTTGTTCTAGGGAGAAAATTTCGTACCAAACCATCCTTTCCTCAAAAGATTAAAGAGACTAAACCAGTTGGTACGATAGGAAATCAAAGTTAGATGACAAGACCTTTAAAGAGCTCAAGAAGAGGAAGCTTTACTTCATCTATTAGGAGCCTTCGCAACCACGACATAGATGTGTAGAAAAGGACAAACTAGGGGAGGAAAACTATATTAGAGTCTACTTGGATAGTAACAATGATGAGGAGTTAGGGCAGGGACATACATAGGAACAAGGACATCTAGCAATAAGTGAGGAGTCATCCTAGGGTGGGCTGAAGGCCTTGTTATTGCATCCATGCCAAGAATCCCAAAGTACCATGTATTAAAGTACCATGTATTAAGAGTTAGGGGGCTCATGTTAAGGCATAAGGTGATAGTGTTCACTGATGGTCATAACTTTATAGATGCCGTGATGCTGGATATGAGCGAGATTTTGACGAAGGAGTTTGAGGGATTCATGGTGGTCATCAAATGGAGTGCATTAGATGGGTACAAGAGCTGGGACTACACATTGGCGAATGACGTCTTTGTCATGGACATACGAGATACCAATGTGGTACTCGATGTTGAGTGGCTTTACTCCATCAAGATATACACTAGAGATCAAAGGAGGATAGAGATGAAATTCATAAATCATGATGGCAGCAAAGAAATAAAACAAATAATAAATTGCATTTTAGTTTCTGAGGATACCAAACAAATAAAAAGACACATGATGTTTTAAAATACAGAACATTACAACCTCTCAAATTAAGCAGAAATAATCAAAATTCAATATATCAGATCTGAGAAGAACTGGTGATAGAAGCTCGAGCAAATTAGCATTAATCTATTGGCTGATGTGCTAGTAAATGTTAAGCAGCAAAGCCTAAATACGAAAACCGCATTAGAGGAATGTAACGAACCTTAGAACAGTTTGATGACGCGGCCATTTCCGAACACCCTGCGTACCAGCAGGAATTTGTGGATATCGTCCGGAGGAAAATATGGTGCCAGCACGCATTTTTCTGAACACTTTTTTCGCCGGACTTTGCAAGCAGCACATGCAGGTGTCGTCGACGAAGTGGCGCAGCTCATCTACAAAAAAAACCAAAAATAGCCATCATAATAACGGCCAACTATCTGATGTCAGAGTTTCTTGGAGGTCACAGTTTCATTATGTAATTTTTTTAATAAATAGATCTTTTAACAGGAAGAGGACCTATAATAAAGTTGTCGGAATAATGTCGTGAAGAATTTTGAATTTATGATTTTACAATATTACATAAAATCTTAAAGAAGTCGTCTATTTTTTAAAAAATAATATCAGTCCAGCAAAGAAAATGCTGAATTTATTAGATGATCTATATTTTGGTGGCAATTTTGATATCCTAGTCCATATAGACTCAGAAAAATCTATGAAGATATCATATGATTTTACACAAAAGTTTAAACTATAGTAAAATCTTGATTCGTATTTGAAATATCTGTTGACTTTGATCAAAGTGAAGATTTTGGATTTTTGTCGGCTAAATTTATGATTAAAAATTCTTTTACTAGAATAATAAGTTGAGAAAGATTGCTGGGGTTCCTGCTGACCCCGTAAATTCAAATGTAAAGTTGACGGGCTATTCTATGGCCTTTAAAGTTTAATAATGACCCCAGAAATCCTAACGAATAAACAAGAAACGTCGGTGTTTGCCACTTGAGTCGTTCCCGTGACGCGTCTATCGCCGCCGTAATTGTAATCCGCATTCTCACTGCATCTTTGAAAGTACATGGAAATAAAATGGGAGAACACTATAAAATTCTTGAGAGGGCGTACTTCTAAAAGTTATTGTCGCCCAATTTGAAAGGCTCTCAATCCCCATTGGGGGCAATCCCATGCCGACATCGAAACGTCAATCCGCCTGGATCCGACCTTGTCACTTAACAATTGACAATTAACGAAAAAGTGTGCGCACCGACTATTAAACGACAATTGGCGCAGACCACCTCCACTTCAACTACAGTAATAATCTACGTCATCACATCGTTTACAAGTTCCTTTGGGTCATATGATGAAAATTGGGATGACTATGAGAGAGTAACGAAGAGGAATTCACAATGTGGTGAATTCGACTCCCACAAATTTAGGGCCGAGAATGAAAATATGATGGAAAAAATAGACAGCCGGGTAACGAGGAAACATGTGAACAAATTTTTTGTCAAACAATGTGTAAATAGTTAGATTTATATCAAGTGGAGAAATATTGTCTCAATGTAAGAGGGATTGCGACACGGTGCATTGCTGCTGCTTAATGTTACTTCATGGTATTACGGGATAATCAAATACCAATTGATGTTAAAATGCGTTAATCGTATAAATAGATAGTAAGAATTCAAAATATATCTACGAGTTCAGAGAGGTGTTATGTGTGATTATATATTATTATAATTATTAATTAAATGATATAGGTACTTTGCCATAGAAATTAAAATATTTACTTTATTTCATATGGTTAGGGTTATATTTAAGTGATTCTTAGTACATGTAACCATATTAAAGAATAATATTATGGTTTATCAATATAAAATTTTAAAATACCAAATTCTATAATCAAAATATTTTATATATATTATATATTTAAAAAAGATATAGTCACTATCAATCCACCATAATCATTATAGTTAAAAAACATCAATCATAGTTAACTAGGGTGCTCATTGCCAACCATTGTCAACTATAGTTTACTCTAGTTAGCATGGTTAACCATAGTTATCCATGCTCAACGATGGTCAACAATAATTAATCCAAGTTGCCTATAGTCAACCATGGGCAACATACATCTATCATGCTTATCTTTGGTCAACCATAGTCGCCATAATCAACTTTCAAAAACCATGGTCAACCTAATGTCAACATGGTCAAGCTAATTCTCCATAGCAAACCATGGCCAATTGTAGCCATCTATTACCAACATGGATAACTATAATATGTCACAGAAAACTATGGTCAACCATGGACTATGTGGTCAAGCCGTGTTCACCGATGGTCAATTTGGTCAACCCATGTTCACCCATGGTTAAACCATGGTCACCCATAGTCAAGTTCTTAAAATCTTCAATGATATTGATATTAATGTTAATAAGGTTTAACAATAAGGTTTATGAGCAAATTTCAATAAGGCTTTATTTACAGGGCTTAAAACTCTTTAGTAATAGTAATGTTGATATTAATAAGACTTAGTCCATAGGAGCTAGCTCAATCAAATATCATCATGTCATGAAGTATCATCCAAACCATGAAATTCAAGGTTCAAATCCCCATGACTCAAACCAACAAAAGAAAAAAGATATTAATAAGGTTAAAAAAATTTAATAAGAAGAGTTTTTAATAACATTAATATCAAGGTTTATTAATAAGTTTGAATAAGGTTTTGTTAATAAGGTTTATATTTAATAATATTTCAAGTTTACTTAGTATTTATTTTTTAATAATAATAATAACAATGACAACAATAATAATAGTAGGTTCCTTAATGGTATTGATATTCATGCTTCACGTAACGTTTAATATTTATATTTAATAAGCCTTAAGGTTTATTTAATATTTAATTGGCATCATAATGTGCTAACCTAAATTGACATAGCATGTGTGGAGCAAAATATTCATGTTTAATTTTGATGAACAAAACTCAATGTTGTAATAATAATAACAAACAAAATTCTTCACTATGACAAACAAAAAATCAACATCACAATATGATGATCTGAAATGAACATGACAATGTGACAAACAAAAAACTGATGTCACACTATGGGGAGCAAATACAAATGTTACAATGTGATGACATAGTCAAGAATAGTCAACTTTTATAATCAATATTTAAATAGTTAACCATGGTCACATATAGTCGACCATATCTTTACCACAGTCAACAATAATCAATCTTGTTCACTCATAGCCATCCTCAGTCAACCTTACTTGACCATATTCAACTATAGTCAGCCACGGTTGACCAAAGTCGAACATTATCAACCCTCGTCAACCATTGTTAGTCTTGGTTAGTCATTATCAATGTTTAAAAAAGTTTAATAACAATAATAATAATAATAATATTAATAAGGTTCACTATTAATGATATTAATGATACTATTACAAATATTACTATGAAAGTTGACTATATTAATATTAATATTGTTAACATTATTTTTTTTTCCCTTGGAAAAATCTAGGCAGATCAAGCTCGAAGGGAATCTTCTAAAGCTCATCGGCCTAACTAGCAGGGCCTAAGCCCAAGGGCATAGAGGAGAATTCACCCTGTGACCTCTTGATCGACGAGGTACTTAACAACGGGGACTCAACCAGTTGAGCTAACCCTTGTGGCATATATTGTTAACATTATTTATAAGGTTCATTAATAATATTAATATTAGGAGTTGTGAGTAAGATTTAATATTTATATTTAATAAGGTTTAAGGTTTATTTAATATTCAACATTGAAATGTGATAAAAGGAAATCAAAGCATGGTTGGTCATGGTTGAATAAGGTTTACAATAGTTAATCATTATAAGCTATAACCAATTTGGTCAACCATAGTTATCTATGGTCACCATGGTTTACTATGGTTGATTTTGGTTGACAATAATGAATTATGGTACCCTATAGTTAACTATGGTCAACATGGCCAACCATCGGAAGCCATAGTTGACTCAGTTCGTGATGGTTGACCATAGTTTGCCAACCATGGTCAACCATTAACATTAGTAAACTTTCAATAGTCACAATCATCAATGGTTAAGGATGATCAACCATGGTCTACCATGGTCTACTATGGTGATCTCTAGTTGACCATAGTAAGCCATGGAAAATTATAGTTGTGACAACTTTGGTAAATTTCCTCTTACTATAAATATAATCTCTATTTCGTCAAATTAGAAATCACTGAGAAATTGGGAAACTCATTCAAGAGTTTGGGGAAGGAGAATTTGCTTGCAGAAACCTAGTTGATATTAATAACATACTGTGTGCTTCAAATTAACGGGTGTCATAATAAATTCAACCAAAAAAGGAATGGTTGGGAGCCATGCATAATTATCTAAAAAAAAATATGTAGAGAGAATCAAAATTAAATGAAGTATGTCCATGCTTGCAGACAGAGGCAATGAAGAGGGTGTGCCCACACAATCAAAAATTGGTGGATGCATCCTTTTAATGGGATGAATTAATGAAGGGGGAATTACCTTTGTGCACATAGAAGAGGTAGGTTTATCCACACATCCAAAAGAGCCACAAATACGAGAAACTAGAAGGGGAAAGTAGTGGAATTAGAAAACATGGGAGATTATTATTTAAGGAAAATGATGGTGAAAAGAAAAGGGGAAGGAAATTTTTTTTTTGACAAAGAGAGTTCTCTCTATAGCAATGCAACTGATAAAAGAACTATCAGTTCCTTACCTTGAGGTTGAGAAAACCACTAAGAGTGTCTTCTCTAAGGGCTGATGAGCCCTTTGAGGACCTTGTGCACTGATGAACCTAATTGTTATTAACTTTGCATAGGGCTACATTGTTATTTTCTTTGATAAATGCATTACATTATTTACACATTAAATTCACCCCACAACATTATAAGATTATTACAACATATGCAATTATGTAGAAAGAATAACATCATTAGTATTGCAGCGAAATAGTAAAAGGAAAATCAAAAGAAAAGCATGCACACAAAGAGCCACTATGATTGATCAGAGACTAGGGAAAAAAACCACAAGGGGGAAAACCCAAAATTCTTCTTCTTCTATTAGATATCATCAAATTTTCAGTTGTGATATATAGTACATCATCATGATATATCATAAAGCAATTCATGCCACCTAGGACCAATCCAAAGAGGTTCAGAACTTCGTTTGTGAACAATGCCGGACATATCCACAGGGGCTTCATTGGGGAAGAAATGCCATAGCACGTGCATTCATATTGGGGAATATATATTGAGGAAAAAATGACATAATATATTGAGCATATAATAGGGGGTAAAGGGTTTTTATACCGGCGGACATAAAAAATGGAACTCAAAGTTAATGAAAAAATATAAAGGGGTATAAAAAATGTTAATGGAAAAATGGATATCTACAATATCTAGTGAAAGTAGGGGTTTTTTAAATTGTGAAGGTGTATTGGGTTCGTATTAATAGGGGGTTAAATAGTGTGATTTTTAGAGGTGTTTTCCAATATGTAGTAAAATTAATGGTATTGTTTAGTATTCCACGAGTGCACGTGATATGTCAAAGGTTCATTGAGTGAAGCCCCCATGGACATATCATGCTTTCAACAAGATTATCCATATACTCCTAATGAATTTGAAGATACTACCATGTCAGATCATACTAAGCCTAATATCATCAATAGAACATTATCTCACATGAGATACAACATAGGTCACAAAAATCAAGGGTCACTACTATATTGGAAAACATACATTACTATCATTACGGTTACTTTAGATCTCTGCAAAATAGGTAAGATAATTTTCATCATGAGGGTCACTTATTTCCATAGGTCACTAATTCAAGGTGATATCATGCAATATTTCCATAGATATATACAATCGTAATGTCAATTATGTATTACCAATTCTCATCCCATCTAAACAACTGAGCTAAGACTAATATATTCTACAGTGTCGAGATAAACCATAATACTATTGTAAAACCTGTTATCCTCCACAATATCCCAAGGCTGAGAAGGGAGATCCACTAGAACAAAATGGCTAATTAATTACTAAAAAAGCGACTAAAATTTCCATATAAACGACTATTTTTCAGTCGGTGACTAGTAGTAGCTAATTTACAGTATCTTATAACGCGACCAAATTTTAGTCGTTTTTAGCTTAGTCATTTATTGGTTGTCTCAATTTTATCTTCTAGTAGTATATTTAGTCATAAATTTAGTCATTGATTTAGTCATTAATTGCCACAATTAATAACCAAATATACAACAAAATATATTACTATATGATCGCCTGAGAAACCAATTAATGACCAAAGTAATATGACCAAAATGTTGGCCGTGTTATAAGATACTGTAAATTAGCTACTAATAGTCATATATGTGCAAATTTTAGTCATCGTTTGAAACCAATTAATGACCAGAGAAATATTACTAAATTTTGGTCACGTTATAAGATACTATAAATTAGCTACTAATAGTCGTATATATGCAAAATTTAGTTCTTATTTGTAATCACAAATTTATCATTTGCAATAGTCATTTATCTTTTTTTAGTACTTTCATATTCATTATATAAACGACTAATTTAGTAGTTTATATTCGTTTCATTTACCCTCATTAATAATCATTATAAATGATTAATTTAGTCGTATATTCATTTTATTTGTGTTCATCATTAATCAATATAAACTACTAATTAAGTAGTTTTAAATTGATTTTATGTGTTCATTATTAATCAACATAAATTAATTAATATGCTCTTGCAGCTAAATTTAAAAAATGTCATACAATGTGCATGTTCATCTTATATGAAAACAAAAAGCTGCATATGTTAATTACAATACTAAACAATATCAAATGGAACTATAAATAATTTCAACCACGTAAATTGTATTATATGAAATGTTAAAGTATTACAATATGAGTTTCCAACTTAATATTAGTTGGACTACGATTTACACATGAAATGATGTTTAATCACTTCAAAACATTATCATTATGTTGCCAAGGCATTGCAGGTGAATTCACCAACTCTAGAGACTTGACCATGAATATCTATGTGTGTGTCTTATGTGGGATACTGAATCTAAGGGTATCACTATATAGGTTATCTTCTCTCTCTTTTTGCATTCCTCGCTCCAGTGTTATTGCTCTGAGCCTCTTTCTTCAATTCCTGCTTCTTACCATCAATACCGAGTTCCTTTTCTGAAAACAAAAGAAGGTACAATGTAGAGTGCAAGACATGAAATACAATGAAAACTAGAATAAAAACTAAAGTAGACTATAAAGATTTTATACGACATATAACTGAACATCAGCAATGTCAAAGCCATTTTTCCCCATACAAGAAAGAAACTCGAACAAGTTTTCTTCAGTTGGGCATTAGTGGCCACTATAATATGGCCAAATGACCTGTATAAACAAAGCAAATAAAATGTCACCATATAAAATAACACCTTAATAACTTAGTATTCAACCTTCAGTGAAAGCTTAGGCACAATCATGCCAAGTAAGTTACATGCTAAAAATCTCAAGTTGTAGATAACTTGTGAAAACAAATAGTATGAGGTGTGATGTTTATTCGCAACAACATTTCATTTTCTAATGCATGAACTTGGTCAAGTATATAAACAACATGTGCTCAAATAACAACATGAAAATAAACTTTTATGATAGTCATAAAAAATTTTAACAGAAAATGGCTACAAGGATTCCAATCAATATCATGTAATACTAATTTCATCTTCAAGCTTTGGTTGTTGTTTAAATGGACATGATACCAAGTATTTTCAATTTCATAGTTAAAAGACAAAACAAAATCAAAATAAGCATTCAAAATACAATCAAACAATAAAGAGAGTATATCACGAAATGGACATTGCAATTATAAAAAAATATGTTTACCTGTCCATCGATGTCTTATTTGGCAATCCTAAAACATTTGCTTGACCAAAATAAACATTAGTCGGTGAAAGAGTCACAACATTAAAAACCATAGGAACCCCTACTAAAAACATTTCCAAAGTCGACGGCTCAGGTGCCTCAAGGATCTCTACCAACAAATTAATCATATCCAATGCATGCTATGCATTGTCTCCCCATCCTTTTTCCAATCACATTTCCTTTAACATGCCCACAACATAGTCAAGTAACAATCAAACAAAGGCATTAACATGTGTTTTTATCTTTTATATCTATAAAATTTGACTCTTATTTGTTTCAGGAATATATTAATTCATATTTAAAGTCTTCCTGACATATGATAAGGTATCAATCAAGCATGACATCAGAAAAATCAACCTCAATGAGATCCTCAAACAGTTTCTACAATATCAATATTTTTCTTGCTATGATAGTTTCGGTAAAAAAATAAACATATATGCAAAAGAAAAATCCATATATTAGTTATCTTCAAACTTTGTAAATGGTGTATTCTTAGGTAGCTTTTTAAGATGTTCCTCCGCCTTTACCAAAACGAACTGTAGCTTGGTTAAACTCTATATCCTTTCATTCGGCATCAATTTCTGCAAGATAAATGTCAAACATTATTCTTTCCCATTTCTAAACATGCTACATATGATAAATTTAAAGTCACATAAAACCAAGAGAAAACCCTTTTCTAACCAAAACAAATAAACAAATAGTGCCTCTAATAAAAATTCATTCTAATATCATCAAATGAAAATAGAGTGGACCATTTTTGCTGCTTGACTTTACCTGTTTTTGTTATGAAAGTGCTCGGGCTTTAGGAACCAACAAATGTGAGGGAAGTTGTAAATATGAAAAAAAATTATGTTGACCTTTGTACACTTCTTGAAGCAGTCTCTTGCAACCTTTTACCCAGCCTTTGATCCATTGTAGAAACTTCATATGAACATTTGCATCATGATGAAGAGTGCCATATTCTTCTAGAAGATTAGTTGATCCAACTTCCATTGCTTTGGGCTCTGAACTAGGCCTTGAAAATTGGTTCATTCTTCCGTATAGTTGTAATTCTTGCATGGAATCATTTAGAATTCCTATGGCTCCCTTATCCCCTACAATAATAGGCAAGTTGTTTTGACATCGTGTTGCCACAAAAGTTTCAATATTTTTAGTTTTCTGGTAAGCTTGATAAGAATCACCCCAACCAGAGGGGAAAAATGTATTCATATTCATTGAACACTCTATTCCACCAAAGCTTCCAGCCAAGTTAGCTTTGCAACTCCCTGAAAACTCAATGATTTTATCAACGTCATTTCCATTGGATTGATTTGCTGATGTCCTCATAGCATGGTAAATTTTATCATCCTAGTCCAATGTTGTCTTCTGAGCAACCCTATCTATCTCATCTGACCTCTCATTAATATGAGAATTAAGAGAAGGATATTCATCTAAATTCTCTCCACTCACTTTTTTAACTTTATCCCCTTGCAATCCATAAAATATGGGTGGGCCTATATTGACTTAACGAATAGTTTGACTTTTTCCATCACCCATATCTTGTTGATCTTGGAACAACATAAATCTTATTTGTGATGGGTTTGATTTAGAATATGAAGGCATTATCCGTAATGAAATTTATGAGCGATGACCTTGAGAAAAAATAATTCCTTCAGACATAGGATGGCTTGAATTCATGACACGTGTTTGTAGCATAGGATAGCACATGAGGTGATGCCTGTTGATGAATTGACTGTTCATCCAAATCTGGAATTTGTTCTTTGGGAATGGTCTGTTGATGAGAAAATTGCTCCTTGAGATGAGACACCTTCTCATGAGGCAAAGTCTGTTGATAAACAACATCTTGAGGCAATTGTTCATTATAATTATGAGATGTTGAAGAGAGAAAATCTATGTTATTTAGTAAAGGCTATGCACGAATGTTAGTGATTTGGTACAAGGAAAGACATGGGAAGCAAGGGAATTGTGGAGATTCCCTACAACTCTTTTCCCAAATGTGACACATGAGGATGTATGCTTATTACACAACTATATTTGAGAACATGCACCAATTTGAAGGCAAGACTATTTTGGATGTAGGCGCAGGAAGTGGTAATTTGGCAATCTAGTACGCACAAGATGATGTAAGGAAAGTTTAAGTTATTGAAGCAACCAAAATGTTAGAACATGTATGTCCACATGTAATCAGAAATGGTGTTAGCCACATTGTCGATGGAAATGAAGGATCTATGGAGGATGTCATGTTTCTTGAAAAGTTGATGTCATTATCTCAGAGTGGATGGTGTATTTCTGTATACATGAATCCATGTTTCGGTGATCCATAGACATGATCAATTTTTTAGGCTAGCTATAATCATGGCATCTATGTGTACACTTAGTTCTCATTATTGTTGTTGTAGTCACATGGTGGCCTTGTTTCATGCAATAGCTACATGTTACATGTTGATGAATGAACTTAAGCATTAGCTATAGTTTAGTTATTGATTTTGGATTATGAAGTTGAGTTTGTGAATTGGAAATGTTAGAAGAGAGAATTCTCAAAGCTTCAATTTATAAATTTTATATTGTGTTGATTCTTTCACTTGTCCAATGCACTAGGGGTAAAGTGCCCCACAACCCCTAAATTGGAGACAACTATGGCCTTTAAGCATCATTGCTTCACCTACACTAGTTCTCCACACAGTACCATGTTGAGGGCTCTTAAGAGGAATAAATATATTTGGGAGTGTCCAAATGCTTGAAGAGAAAGTTTGTTCAGATTTACATGGAAAATATTGTACACACTCTCTTTGATGTTCCTTCTTTGAAGCATCATACCAAGAGAGGCAACATCATTTAGGACTTGCAATTGAAAAGCACTCTGAGAACTAATTTGGATTTTTTTGAGATAATATGGCTTGCCAACCATCGAAGCAAATTTTTGATGAGGCTTTGTTGTTGAACTCTAGAAATATAATTTTCCAATGACATGCAACATTTTGTCACATTTTTAATAGTAATAGCACAATTTCTTGCCACCTTTGAAGGGTTATGGAAAATAAATGGCATACTCTATTCACATTGCAATTGAAAAGCACTTTGAGAACTAATTTGGATTTTTCTGAGGTAATATGGCTTGCTAGCCATTGAAGGAAAACACTCTTCATTCAAAGAAGAAGATTTGATGACAAAAGATGACCCGTTTGTTGCATGTTTTGGTAGTGGCTTAATGATAGTAATGCCAACACTTCAGGAATCTGGCATTTCAAAAACACGCAGAATGTGAGCCTTTGACTTAAGATGTTGAGCATGTTCCTTGACACTTCTTTTCCACAAAGTGAGCAGTGATACAACATTCAGTTGCTTTTCAACCTCTTCTATTCCTCAGCCAATGGTCGTTGTATTGCCTTATTTTCCTAAATTAGACTTAGGCTAAGTTACAATAGAAACTTACTCAATGTTTGAGAAAGTGTCCTAAGGAAACTTTGGGTGACTTTTGCATGTCTAGACACTTAGACATGTGTTGACCTAGCTACAAACATCAACAACACAATATCCTATCTAATGGAAAATAAATCACCTAGATCGAGAATATTTAGACTCTCTTTCAAGCCTTCTTTGATCCCAAATCCCGAGTCACTCACTTCAAGAATTTGATGCTTAAACCTCCAAGATGCTTCGGCTTCCAAGTAGTTTCCTATCTATAAATAAGAATTTTTTCTTGTTTAAAAGAAATGATTTTCTGGTTAAAAATCATGATTTTTTTAAAAGATTTTTCTCTATGGTGTTTGGTGTTTGTTCAAATTATTAGAGCCAAGCAAATGAATGTTCACATAAAGTTGAGCAGTAGAATATCAATAGTAGTCTACCTAAATAAGAAGGGAATTTTGATGTCCAAGATTTAGGCACTCTTATTTTAGGCAAACATCCCCTGGAAAGTTGAGCAGTAGATTTAGGCAAACATCCTGGGCATTTAGGCACTCTTATTCCTTCTATAAAATGCTGGTAAATCTAGTACCTTACAACATGTACCTTCTAGGGGATGTTTTCCTTCCAACAATGCCAGGCTTCACTCAAATTTTGCAAAATGGTGTGAGGTTTTTTTTTTTTATGCCTCTATCACAATATGGTTGAGTATGTCAGAAATCAGATAAGAGAATCACTAAGAGACTCAGAAATTGCATAACACTAAAACAATGTAGAGGGAGAAATAGGGATGTAGAAACTTCAAAGAAAACAACCAAATTAATCATTACAAAATGAGCTAGAAAGAGGAGAAATAGCATGCCCATTAAGGGTTGAACATATATAGAATAGAATAACTCAGACCTCTTTACTATTAGCATCAAAGAAATTTCAATCTAATTGATGCATTCCAAACAACAGAAACATCCCTTTCTTTCCAGTTATTAGAGAAGGAAAAAATTAAAATCACCTGGCATTGCATCAAGAGCATCATGCATGACAACTGCTCTAAGCTCCAAATCAAAATGACTTTCAACCCTTTGTTTCATCACAATTTTTTCCACTCCCTTTGAATGACAACCTTCAAACTGTCGTGCAAGCAAGTTTCCAAGCCACCTTTCTAGCACTGGTACTATAAGTCTATACCACATATGAAAAAAAAAAATACTCTCCACATTGGAGCCCAAAATCCACATTCAGTTCCTTTCCCAACGGGGCTAGTGTTAAAGCAATAATAAATCAAATGCTTCAGATATTTACACATTCTTATTTGGGGCATAATCTGATATACTTGTAATGATACATACTAGTTAACTTCCCTACATGTGAAAATGTTGTTGGAAATAATACTGAGAGGGGGGGTGAATCAGTATTAGCAAGTCAATAATATTTCATTTCACAATCAGATTTGTATACGCTACTTCAGTTAGTGAAACCTGTGTATATACGAAACTGTAGTTAAGGAAACTAGTGTATACCTTGCAGACTTATAATTTAGTTAATTCATCAGATGTTGATCTTTAATCTGTGCATCAAAACCATATAAACAGTAACTAGGTACAGTAAAAACAGAGAAGACAATCACACAGAAGAACATAAGATATAAGGTGCAAACCCAACGTGGGTGAAAACCACCTGCCGTAATTCGTCTCTATCTTCTTTTAATAAGAAACTTCTTTTCACAATATTTCTATATTGGTGCAGTCTTATACCAGTATGCAGGCTTCTACCTGCAGAAGGCTACAACCTTCTCTTGTTCTCCAGTTTCTCCTAGAAGGGAGCTTCAACCCCCTTAGTTCTTGTACTAGCTGATGTGTTTACTAGTACGTAGGGGATGACCTACAGAAGGCTACAACCTTCTCTTTTCTTCCAGGGACCACGTTTCATAAATTTTCAGACTGGATCCATCACTAACATCAATCAAACATCAAATATATATGCATCAACCAATCTCCTTTGTACCATCCAAAACTGAATCAAACAACCACTTCTCTCAATGCTGTAACTAGAATACTATAACAGTAACCAGAACCCAAGCCAGAACCGAGAACACTGCAACAGCAAACAGAAGTAGCTAAAACATATTTTATGAGGTATGCACTACTTCATTATGCCAAACCCGTGTGCATACGCATTCTTCCCAAGGCGAACCTATGTATACGTTGTTCTTAAATGCCGAACCAGCATGTATATGTGCCTTTTCTATAATGAACATGCGTACAGATCTGTAAAAGATGATTTAACCTTTACAACTATTCAGACATCAGTTATACCTAGATCATCAGATTTACAGATTATGACATGTGCCAATTATTCAGATAAAAGATCAAACCACACAAAGATACTTCTCTTCAAGCCTTAAGATCTTGACCCATCAATAGAACTTATCCTTCATCAAGCGCTCAGGTTCATCCTTGATTCAGATCTAGCTATGCACCATAACCCAAAGACCTGTATTCTAGATCTTATTCTTCATTAGATATTCAATGCTTGAGTGTCTTTGCCTAATGATCTTCTCCTCCTTTTATAGTCTTAGGCCTTACTCAATACCATGGTCCAAAACCACTTAGAATTAATACCTTGGACCATAGAATGGAGATCGGTGGAGTACATGTGATCTGAATGTCTTGCAATGTTTACATCATCCAAAGAAGTTGTGTGCAGCAAGATGCAATAGCCACATATTCTGCTTCAGCTGTAGATAATGCAATTGAACTTTGTTTCTTGTTGAACCAAGATACTAATCTGGAACCCATATAGAATTCACCACCACTAGTGCTCTTTCTGTCATCCACGCTTCCTACCCAATTTGCATTTGTATATACATGAAGAGTAAGATCTGTATCCCTAGGATACAATAAACCAAAATTCTGAGTTCCTTGAAGATACTTGAAGATCCTTTTGACTTCCTGAAGGTGTGATTCCTTTGGATTTTCTTGGAATCTTCCAACTATTCCCACTGCATGCATGATGTCTGGTCGAGTACCTGTTAG
The DNA here is from genome assembly GCA_031772625.1 of Pinus tabuliformis. Taxonomy (NCBI): domain Eukaryota; kingdom Viridiplantae; phylum Streptophyta; class Pinopsida; order Pinales; family Pinaceae; genus Pinus; species Pinus tabuliformis. Next base: position 1,498,129,594 of record CM062819.1, on the reverse strand, counting down.
ATAAAGCAGACTGCCAATCATGGATCTGTAGGTTGGTTGATGTATTGCTGCTGATTCATCATTTGAACTGAGACTGCATCCTGTTACCATAGGGGTACATACTGGTTTAGAATCTTCCATGCCATATTTTTTCAAGATCTACTTAAGATACTTGGTTTGTGATAGAAAAATACCATCTTTATTTTATTGAACTTGTAAACCAAGAAAATATGTGAGCTCACCAAGCAGGGACATTTCAAATTCTTTTTGCATTACCAAAGCAAAGTTTTGACTCATGGCTTCTTCATTACTACCAAAAATGATATCATCAACATACACAACAAGTATTAGAAATTTATCATTGTCAATTTTTATATATAGATTGCTATCAGCTGATCCTTTTGAAAAACCTTGTTGATGAAGGTATTTGTCAAGACGATAATATCAGGCCCTTAGAGCTTGTTTTAGACCATAGAGAGCTTTTCTGAGTCTGCATACAAGTTTTGGATTATTTCCAAGGATGAATCCATCTAGTTGCTCAATATATACTTCTTCTTCTAAGTCTCCATTAAGAAAGACAGATTTTACATCCATTTGGTAGACTTTGAATTTTTGAAAACTAGAAAGAGCAAGGAACATTATTTTGGCTTCAATTCTAGCAATAGGTGAAAAAGTTTCTTCAAAATCTATACCTTCTTGTTGAGCATACCCTTTACAAATAAGTCTGGCCTTGTTTCTAATAACCTCTCCATTTTCATTCAGCTTGTTTTTGAATATCCATTTGGTTCCTATGATATTCTTATCATGAGGTCTAGGAACTAATTCCCAAGTATTATTCTTTTCAATTTGCTCAAGCTCTTCATTCATGGCCTTGACCCAACATTCATCTTTGCATGCTTCATGTACATTTTGCGGTTCGATGGAGGAAATAAATGCTAGATAGCTTGAAGCTTTTGTAATAGTTCTTCTTGTCTGCACACCTGCATCTTTCTGTCCCAAAATTTGAGTCTCTGGATGATTCTTCTGAACATACCTGGATGGAGTCTTTTCTTCTACCGTTATCTGTTCTTCTGGTGCTTCATTGGTTTCTTCTTCAGAATTAGTCTGATTTGATGTGGAAGGATAGTCCTTATCTTCTTCATAATCTTCAGTTTTTACCTGCTTTGGATTTTTGCCTGCTTCATCAACCACAACATCAATACTTTCGACAATTTTCCCAAGTATTTTATTATAACACTTATATCCTTTACTTTGGGAAGAGTAGCCAAGGAGAATGCCCTCATCTATTCTAGGTTCAAACTTGCCAAGTTTTTCATCAATCCTCTTGATGTAACATTTGCTTCCAAAAACTTTGAAGTATTTTACAGTAGGAGTCTTACCATACCAAAGTTCATGTGGAGTTTGTGTGTTGTTTACCTGAATGTTTGTTTTGTTGAGAATAGTGACGGAAACAAATGCAGCTTCACCCCAAAAGGTTGCTGGAGTTCCAGACTCATCTAGCATGGCACGAGCCATTTGTTGAACAATTCTGTTCATCCCTTCTACCACTCCATTTTGCCGAGGAGTCCTTACAGTAGATAATTCCCTTTTTATTCCATGTTCTTCACAAAAATTGAAGAATTCCTCCGAGGTAAATTCCCCTCCTTGATCAGACCTGAGGCATTTGATTTTGCGATCTGATTCATTTTCAACCAAAGCTTTAAAGGATTTGAAATTTTCAAATGCTTCATCTTTGTGCTTTAGAAGTCCTATCCAACACATTCTGGAAAAATCATCAATAAAAAATATAAAGTATTCTTCTCCATGAGGTGACCTTTTCCTTGAAGGACCACATAAATCAGTATGAACAAGTTCAAGAGGCTTGCTAGCTGATCCTTCCTTTTCTGGGAAATGTGCTCTGGTTTGCTTACCAAATTGACATGATTTGCATATTGTATTTTCTGGAATTTTGATGTCAGGAAGATCACGAACAACCTAGTATTTGCATGCTTTCCTTATTTAAGGGAAGATTAAATGCCCCAATCTTTTGTGCCATAGCCAATGTTCATCATTTTTTCTTAGATAGCACTGTTGTTGTCCTCCCTTGAGTATGTATAATTTGTTTGGAGTTCTTATGCCTTTGATCATGGTTTCTCCTGTATCAAGCCCACGAACAACACACCCATTTGATTGAAATACTACTCCATTTCCTTGATCACACATTTGACTAACACTTAATAGGTTATGCTTAAGACCATCAACATACATAACATTCCTAGCTTTAACCTTTTCTTTTAAAAGAACAGAGCCTTTACCTTTTATGACAGTAGGAGTGTCATTTCCAAACAAGACCTTCTTTTCCTTTTCTAAGGCATTATATGATTGAAGTTTTTCTTTATCACCTGTCATGGGTTTTGAGCATCCACTGTTGATGTACCATTGATTTTCTTGTCCTTTTGCATATAGGTCTATACCACATCTTTCTGTTTGCGGTTCTTTCTTTCTCCATGTTTTGGGACCCAATGAAGTTTGCTCCTTCTGAGATGTTTGCCAAAATTTACTCCTACATTCATAATCTTCATGCTCGAAGTTGTTACAGATAGAGCATTCTATTTCATTTTCAAGAGAAGAAAAGTTTTTGTAGGTCATTTTCATGATCCCAGTCACATTCCTTTGATTTCGTGCTTCTCTAGTCATGATGGTCATGTAAGAAACACATTGAGTAGCTTTGTGTCCAAAGTTATGACATGAGAAACATTGGCCATTAAATAAATTTCTGTGATTATCGAACCTACTGACCTGGTGATTGTAGTGTCCATTGACATTCATTCTTGAAGAAAATTGATATGATTTACCTGAGGTTGGTTGTAGCTTCTGTTCATCCTTGATGTAGATTGAACCCTATTTAGCTAGTGATCTTCTTTATTCCTCTGCTGACGATTGTCAAACTGTTCACTTCTCCTTGTTGCATCAAGACAAATTTTGGAGGTTGATGGCTTTTGTTCTTGAGATGCTTCTTCAGTATATCCAAGATATATCTTTGTCAGAGGAGAACGCTGCATTTTGATAATTTCATCTAAAGTTTCTGATCCTTTAGCAAATCTGAGATTGAGAGCTTTTGTTTTCTCAATATCTTTTCTTAGACCCATAATTTCACATTCTAATTTTTCATTGTGTTTTTCCCTTTAGGCAAGTTGGAATGTCAGAGTATCTATAATCATATTCTTTTCTTCCAAAAAAACTTTAAGTTTAGAAATTGCTTCATAAATACCATCTTCATCTAAAGCATCCAAGAAATCATCATCTTCAAAAGCCATCAGAAGTCTATAGTCATTACCATGTTCATCTTCATCACTCTTTGATAAACCATCGTTGTCTTCATGCGTATAATAGCTCTTCTTATTTACATTCTGCTTTCTATTCCATTTTGTTGATTCCTTACGTTTATAAATTTTATCTTTATGAGGACATTTGGCCGCATAATGACCAAATCTTCCACAAGCAAAGTAGTTGAAAGGTAGCTTACCTCTGAATCTTCCAGAACCCCGTTGAAGGTTCTTGACAAAGTTTGCTTCTTCCTCTCCTTTTGAAATATGTCTTGATTCACTAAGTTCTTCTCTTCCTGAAGCTTTGAATGTAGCTTCTCTCATATTTGATGGACCCCCTTTTCTCATTTTGAAAGCAGTAAGGATTCCATGCAGTTGTGTCATAGTGATACTCTGAAGATTCTACTTTTCTTCTATGGCAGAAACTTTTGATTCAAACTTAGAAGACAGGGATTTTAAAAACTTTTCAACTACAGTAACTTCTTTTATCTCTTCACCCAAGTTTTTCATGCGATTAACAATCTCATCTATACATAATAAGTAATAGCTATACTTTCATCATTGTGCATTTTGAGAGTTTCATATTGAATTATGAGAGACTATAGTTTTGCACGTTTTACTTGATCGCCTCCTTCATAGCTTAGAACGATCTTGTCCCATATTTCTTTGGCGGTTTTGAGCTGCATAACCTTGACAAATTCTGATTGTGACAGACTCCCCAATAATGTATTGACAGCCTTGGCATTTGTTTCATACTGCTTTTTACCTGCCGTCTATAGGAATTGCTGATGGAAATGTGTATCCTCCTTCCACGATTTCCCAAACATTTGTTCCAAGAGATTAAAGATAGGTTGTGGTTCTTACCTTCCAATAGAAAAAGTTGCTCCCATCAAAGATTGGTGGTCTAATGGATCCCTCTCTTTCGTAGGTACTCATGATGATAGATCTTCCTTCAAGCGATCAAGCTTCTTCTGAAGGACCTGCTCTGATACCAATTGTTGGAAATAATACTGAGAGGGGGGGTGAATCAGTATTAGCAAGTCAATAATATTTCATTTCACAATCATATTTGTATACGCTACTTCAGTTAATGAAACTTGCGTATATACACAACTGTAGTTAAGGAAACTAGCGTATACCCTGTAGACTTATAATTTAGTTAATTCATTAGATGTTGATCTTTAATCTGTGCATCAGAACCATATAAACAGTAACCAAGTACAGTAAAAACAGAGCAGACAATCACACACAAGAACACAAGATATAAGGTGGAAACCCAATGTGGGTGAAAACCACCTGCTGCAATTCGTCTCTATCTTCTTTTAATAAGAAACTTCTTTTTACAATATTTCTGTACTGGTGCAGTCTTATACCAGTATGTAGGCTTCTACTTGCAGAAGGCTACAACCTTCTCTCATTCTCCAGTTTCTCCTGGAAGGGAGCTTCAACCCCCTTAGCTCTTGTACTAGCTGATGTGTTTACTAGTATGTAGGTGCTGACCTACAAAAGGCTACAACCTTCTCTTTTCTTCCAGGGACCACGTTTCATAAATTTTCAGACTGGATCCATCACTAACATCAATCAAACATCAAATATATATGCATCAACCAATCTCCTTTGTACCATCCAAAACTGAATCAAACAATCACTTCTTTGAATGCTGTAACCAGAATACTATAATAGTAACCAGAACCCAAGCCAGAACCCAGAACACTGCAACAACAAACAGAAGTAGCTAAAACATATTTTATGAGGTGTACGCTACTTCATTGTGCCGAACCTGCGTGCATACACATTCTTCCCAAGGCGAACCTGCGTATACCTTATTTTGAAATGTCGAACCAGCATGTATATGCACCTTTGCTATAATGAACTTGCATACAGATCTGTAAAGATGATTTAACCTTTACAACTATTCAGACATCAGTTATACCTAGATCATTAGATTTACAGATTATGACATGTGCCAATTATTCAGATAAAATATCAAACCACACAAAGATACTTATGTTCAAGCCTTAATATCTTGACCCATCAATAGAACTTATCCTTCATCAAGCCCTCAGGTTCATCCTTGATTCAGATCCAGCTACGCACCATAACTCAAAGACCTATATTCTAGATCTTATTCTTCATTATATATTCAATGCTTGAGTGTCTTTACCTAATGATCTTCTCCTCCTTTTATAGTCTTAGGCCTTACTCAATACCATGGTCCAAAACCACTTAGAATCAATACCTTGGACCAAATACCTGTGGTCAACAGTTTGGACAAGCTACCTTGGACCAACACCATGGGTCAAAATACCATGGACCAAATACCACAGACCAAAACTAAGTTTTCCAACATGTATGCGCCTTTCCTTTCGTGAAAGTGCGTGTATATGCATACGCGCCTTTTGGTCTGTTGACCCGCGTGTATATGCGACTTGATCAATGGGGAACCTACATATACCTATTTTATTAATTCTCTGAGTCTGAACTGTGATCTACCATCTGAGTGCGTTGCCATCAAGGACAACACCTGTGTCATAGTGCCAAATCTGTATCATAATGCCAACAAATGTATATTGTAATCTGTCTACCAACTAGAAAGTATCTACATTTTTGAGTCAAAATTGGATATCTGCATCGACAACTAGTTTTGTTAGTCACAAAATTTCACAACATAAATGGAAAGAATTTCCAAAACATTACTTCTTACACTCCTTTGTTTTGAGTGTCTTCATAGGCTTTAGATTGAAATTGTAATCAAGATGAAGATAATTCAAGTTCTTTTGGTGAATAATAATTTTCAACATATTGTAACCTTGTCTACAAACTTGAAGCCCAACCTCTGCCCAATCTAGCTTAGTTGTCTGGAAAATGTTGGTAGCTTGAAGGGAATGAAACAAGTATTTCTTCTTTTGATCCTTTAGAGTCCTGTGATGAATTTCATTCAACACATAACATTTTAGGAGCTTCTAATAGGTCACACGAACCTTCATTAGATATGTGGAGGGGTTTCATGACATGAAGCATTCAAGGAATCAAATCCATGCCACATGCAACACAACTAAAGAACCCAAATAACATGAATATGTGTCATGCATCATTAAAATGCATACCATTGTTCCTTGTACCAATCAGAAACAAGAGGAATATCTTTTGCTTGTCGCATAAGACCTGATTGCATATTGAATTGATGTGGAGCAAAAAATAATGAAATACCAGCAACTGTTGTATCTGTGTAAATTGGTGTATGGTGCAACAAAGGTTCCATGCCTTCTGGAACAAAAAAATAATCGTCTTGATCCTCCTTGTAAGTTTTCCCCTCATGGATATTAGTCTTATGAAAAGAAGTTGGATGAATCAGAGGATCAAAATAAAATGTTGGTAAATCTAGATCTTAAGTTTTTATGTACATCACCATGGGACTATGATATACACAAAACTTAAATTTCTTAGGCCTATTGTTGTAGAGATGAGGAAATGAAATTCTATACTCTATCTGAAGTGGAGAGTGGATAATAAGCTTATTAATATCATTGAAATCATTCCAGTCTTCATCACCCTTCTCCATATATTGGTACAAAGGATCAAACTTTGGCCCTCCTGTTGTTAAAATAGACATGTCAGTAAAAGTTTGAACTTGATTGCAACAATAAAAGTTATGACAAGAGAAAACAAAATAGATGACCAAATATTGACCCAACAATTTCCTGGGCATTGGCTTCATAATACCTAGTATGCACATGTTCAGTTCTTTTGTTTTGAAAAATGACTCCATATCAAAGAGATAGAAATAGTTTTTATCAATCAAGTCATAAAGTAGTTGTCCTGTGAGATGATGCAAAGTTGCCATGATGGGAAGTGATAATTGCAACCTTCTATAACTAGGCCCATTTATAAGTTTTGTTTTCAACTTTTCACTAGGGGCTTGTTGACATAAAACCATGTGTATACAACAAAATCTTCTTCCTCATACAACTCCAACTGGATAGGTTCAAGAGGGTCCACATCTAACAAATTGTCTGCATAATTTAAAGGAGGTTCCTCATCATCAAATGGTGGAAAGCGCATTCTTTTAAAATGTCACTTGTCTCTTTTTTCTCTCCGCATTATGATCCACATTATACCCCACTGCAAGAAAGCTTCCAATTAGGCACAATTATTCATCATAAGACTAAAAAAGGAAAGAACATAATCCAAATGTCAAAAGAACATGAACTTTACATGTGCCATATATATGGGCTCAACAACCCATGGTATTTAATTAGCAAAAGTGATAGCCCCAGTTACGTGATAGAGTACCTTCATATCCTGAACCTGAATAGGAAACATTCATCAAATATAGAAAGCATAATGCACCAAATGCACTCCTCTATTGCCAGAATAGGAAAATAAATAATATAAATATACACAAGGATTATATTTTAGCAAAAATATATTATGATAGCGATTAGTCACTAATTTATGGGTTTCATGAGCAAGGAATTTTATTTTTAGATGGCTCCCATTGAGAGCCTCTACGATTTATCATCTAGTAATAAAAGTAAAAGAGAGTCAATGTCATGTATGAAGAACCCTTCTTGGGCATGTTACAAATGTATATAAGTCAATAAGATTGTCAAGTATCCCTCCAAGGCAAACACAAGTGATCCTTCTTCTAGTCGGCTTCAAGATGAAATATAGAACTCATGTCGCCTCACCTAAATTGGAGACACAACTCTTCATATAGTCAAGTCGGCTAATATACATGGATAGACTACTATAAATAAGAAACTCGGCCTATTCCACAGTCAAGAAATTCAGATCACATCTGAAATTCAGTGGCTAATTGCAGAGACACGTTTAGTGAAGGAGCCCATATTAGGGTACAAGAACTCGGGAAAATTACAGATATAAGTTCAGATAGAAATTTCAAAGACAAGTATTTCAGTGAAGGAGCTCAAATATATTACAGAGATAATAATAGTGAATAGTTCAGATGCAATTACAGTGAGATGTAATTACAGTGAATAGTTTGGATACTATTAGAGTGACTACAGTAAATATACGTCTCAGTGCACTTAAAGTAATGGTCTTGGTGCTATTACAATCTCAGTACAATTACAGTGGAGCCTATCATAGTCTTAGTTCTATTTCAGTGGAGATATCTCAGTGCTGCTACAACAAGTGATCTTGGTATTGCTACAACAAATAATTTCGATGCTACTAGCAGAAAAGAGGCTGAGACAAATAAGATTTGAATTCAAAGAGGAAGTAGTAGAATTCTAGAAGGATAGCCAAAATTTTTGAAGCTAAATAAGATCAAAGTGGAAGTGGAGTTGTATCTTGGTCTTGGAGTGGCACAAAGGTCCGGGTCTTGGTATTTATCAATAGGAATCTCTATAAGAAGAATATGTGTGGGTTTTCCTCTCAAAGAGTGAGAGGTTTTGGACTTGGTTAATAACCTATATTCTATGTCTCTTGTCAAGTTGGAAGGAAGAAAAAGCTTCGTAAAGGTTGGGATTTCGGGTCAAGGATAATGGCCTAGTTACAAATAGTTTTTGATGCCCAATGCTTCTTCTACTGCTATTAATGATGCCCACTGATGCTACTATTGTTCTTTTCGCACTTGTTCTCACTGTTTCTTGCTTCTATAGACTTGCCACTATACTGTTGTACCCAAATGTTGCTGCCATTTTCCCTGTGCCATGCAAATGCCTCTTCTACACTACACAAGTCTCACTACTACTGTTGTTTATCCATTTTCCGCCATCTCTTCTACTCTCTTCATGCTAATGATTATGACCACTATTGTTTCATGACCCTTACTTCTATTCAAACCTTAGATGTGTAAAATCATCAACATAGATGTTCTAGCTTCATCAACAAATTCTTGGCATACTTATCCAAGACACTACCACACTGACTCTGTAATTTCACTGTTTACTTGAGTTCCTTTAGTTCCTGAAATTTTACTTCTTGTAGACTTCAAGCATAAGCATGTTGTCACATGATTTTCTTATTACTTCATGTGTCAAATAAATCATGCTTCCAAATCAACATTTGTTAATGTTTTAACTGTGATACATATGGGGTTGTTTGCACTATGATGATCTCCCAATAGGTCTCCATATCTAGATCAACCAGGCTTGAGGGTAATGAGACACATAGTGCCATTGTTATAATATCAAATATTTTCCATGCTGTCATATCACTGCTACAAATTATGGATGGATGAATGTCTGCCTTACAATAAGAAAAAATCTTAAAAAAATTGCCTTTATACAGAATTAAGGCATACAATTAATTCTTGATACTTGTAATACTAAACAAGATCTACCACTGAGGATTCACTCTTCAGATGAGGATGATCTGGTATTGTCCTATAAACATATCATCAACTACGGATCATTTTTCATCACAGGATGAGAAGTTTGATCTTGACATCATGAAACAATTTCCATTAGTTTAATTACAAGTGCCATCCAAATATAATTTGTGAAGAGATATTACTCCATCGTCAGTGAAAAGGCCAAGTCAAATTTTGATTGTACATTCCAGTGTAGGATATGACTGAATAATTAGACAACCATTACATGACATCATTAATTGGTCAAAGACAACTTCAGATCTAACTACACTTGTTGGTACGAAACTTGTCGGTCAAAAATTTCTCTTATGTAATTTCTACTGAAAGGATTTTCTTAATTCATTATGGATCACAAAATCTTGAATACAGAAACTTCAAATCTATTTGACAAAATAGTGATTACAATTAAAACTATTCTGTTTTCAAAAGACATTCTCAAGATCCCTTTAATATCAACGTACTTCAGATGGATTCATAATTTTTAAACTTCAAGGTGAGCATTGATATAGAAATCAAGCTTGAGACTTTCAAATGCATAGTGCTCAGATAAGGTGGAAATATTATGGAGTGATGATTGGTATTCGCCATTGTACATGAGAGAAAAAAAATAGTAGCCACCTTCAATGAAACCCCAATTCCAACGAGTCCCAAAAGAAAATATTCTGAAAAACCAAAAAAAATAAAAATTCCCATAACTTCTCCAGATTAGGTTGGAACATAACTTCTCCTATACTAAACCCTGAGATGACCATAAGGGCATACATCTAGAGTGGCAGTCAAAGAAATTGTGAAAGAGACCCAACTTCCAAGCTATTTCTCTGTTTTTTGTACACCTCCAAAAATATGTGTATAACATTCTACCTGGCGAGCCGAGTTTGGGTTCTAGAAAAATTTGTGTATAACAATCTACTTGGGGAGCCAAAATTGGGTTCTGATTGAGGGATCGAGACTGATAATAAAGTGGAGTTTGTGAGAGACTTTGTAGTTTCTAGAAGGAGGTATGATTGCTGGTGTATTTGTCAGGTTCCGATCTGAATTATAGTGCTCTGTAACAATTATTTACTAGAATGTGTGCCATTTTATTGATTGTTGTCATATTATCGAGTTAAAACATTAATAAAAAATTCTCATTCCATTGACATATGGCATATATCCATGGTATTTTCTAGTTGAATGTTTGTAAAATATATGTTACCATCCTATATTATCTCATTTGGAACCAAAACAATGAAAGTACACCTACAACACTCTGACATCAAACCTTTTGAATAAATGCTTCATTGGAAACATTTCATAAACTCAGAAAACTTAGTGCTATATTGGAAAATTTCTTTTTGGGAATATTACACTTACAAGTTTAACTATGTAGACCCAGTGAATGGTTAAGAGGTATATGATGTCGATGGGAAGTTGGTTTCCTCTGTGTGCTAAAGAGGGCAAACCCAAAATTTGGTTGCATCACCACTATTAACATCTGGAGGCCTCTATTACCCTTCATTTGTAAAATAGATTGGATGTAAGGTGAAAATCAGACTTCTTGCAGCTCACGCAGTTGTCAAGGCATATGCATATTGTTGCATGAAGAGCAGGCTTGACATTACAGAATATCAGGTATTTGTACCATTTTTTCAAATGACCCAACCCTCCTTGAACAATGTTGGATTGGGCTTCTCCAAAATCATACAATTCTACATACATGTGTGCTCTCAAAGGAGTACAAGCTATTTCTGGATGGAACTCAATAAATAGCCATTGGATTAGTTGTGCTACCATATCTACATGAAGTCAGACCAATTATTCTTCAATCTAGCACTTTGGATGCAACCCCACGAAGTTTGGGCATGGAAACCCTTACACCCAAAATACTAAAGAAATGAATTCACTGTATACCAACATGTCTAGCTACGTCGTGGTTCAATTGGGAATATAATAGAGAAAAGATTCAAGGACCTGTAAATGGAAAGAAAATGATCTTCTAATTCCAACTGAGTTTTAACAATTAAAGACAATATAACATCAAACCATTTCGGAAGAAAGTAAAATTAAATTATCTAGGTAAAGCAACAGTACTTGTGAAACCTCAAGAATGCATTCCAAATAGAAGTAAGTTGGCTCCCCAATGCTTGGAATCCTTCTAGCATTTCCACATTGGATACCAATGGCCAGTGCACATTTTTGGACTCAAATGATCCACTTTCTTGCTGCAAAAGAATTGTACAAGAGGAATAAAAACAATGGTACATAATGATACAACCTCATAACTGTGCATGTAAATACATTTGATTATACTATATATTAATCATGTAAAATGTCAACCCCCATCCTAAATATACTTCAGAATACACACACAAAGGAACCCTACTAGATAATGAAAATTGGTATCTTTACCTCTGAGGCACTGCTTGACACATCTATTGATCCTTCCAACATTGACTTCTCATTTTCAGTTACTTCATCATTTCCAAAACCCCTTAGATGTCCATTAAGTTTATTTTTAACTAACTGTATAATCAAATGTTCTATTTTATCCAGATCATCAATTCTTTGATTAATTTCCTTGCCAAGATTCTGCAATTTATCAAGAAGAATATCCCGAGATGTGTAGAGTGCTTTCTATAAGGAAATATCTTTGGAATCAACTTCAGGCTCCTCAGTGATTAGAGTTTGCCATCTCAAAAACTTCTTGTAAGATGTCATTAGAGTAACGATAATTGTTTACCATTTAAGAGAATTAAACATGCATAGAGTGCATCATAATGAAATAAAGCATGTTACCAATGGTGAGATCTTAATAGAAAATGTGAATCTGATCTGAAATTATGTTAATATCCATTAACTATTTCTTTTCTCAATTAGAATAAAAAGGAAAATGGTACAGATACAAACATAGAATATATGCATGCTTTCTTTCATCCTCGACGAAATTTTTAACCCATAGCAAACAACTTAAAGAAATAACTCATGAAATGTGATATTATGTGTCACCACATTGAGCAAATTTTGCACTTTGGAATCTAAGTAAAGCAACAATACCTGTGAAACCTCAAGAATTGCTAAAACTAAAAATTCCAAATTTCTGCAATACTATACCTAAACCTACAAACACATACTGCTGATAAAAACAAAAAACATGCAAATTTGAACACTCAAAACAACATCATGGATTTTCTATTAAATCTGAAAAAAGAAGCTAAATGCTACAGCTCAAAACTCAACTCTCAAACCATAAAGTGCTTCCACTTTATAGACTAGGAAGAAAAACAGGTACAATGAATCTGAATGCATGCACAATACCACCTCTACTAGAAATATTAACTCCTAACCCTAATACACCTTCCTCACAGGGATAACCAAGCCAAATAAGGTGCACCTCTACATGCAGATAGACTAAGGCATGGAAACATGCATCCACCTAGAGATTTTTCCCCCTTCACTAAGTTAGGAATCCAAGTGCACAAGTGCCAGTACAAACTTGAACTACACCCTCTAACTATACATGCAACTTCTAAATAAAGAAAAAGACAAATTTTGAACTGAACTGCTGAATATGGAAAAATCATCTAAAACTAGAACTGGAATGCACATGCATTTTTTTGGCATCCACACGCAGGTAAAATTACACATGCATACAAAAGCATCTAAGCTACACAGGTAAAACTAACACTCCCTTTTAGAAAAGAACATGTTCTCCATTACACGAAGCCTCTCCTTGAACATCTCAAACTTCCCCTTTGCCAAGGGCTTGCTCCAGGTATCTAGAACCTGTCGATCTATAGGAATGTACTAAAAAATCATTACTCCAATTTGATCCCTATCTCTAATAAAGTGGTACCAGTACCAAATATCAATATGCTTGGACTGATCATAAAGCATTGGATTCTAAAAGATTTTTATACAACATTGATAGTCATATAAATCATAGTAGTGTCCAAAGTTTACCTTTCAAATTAAGCTAATAACTTGTGAAGTTAAATGGCTTCAAAACTAGAGGAGTTGGATGCCATGTACTCTGACTCTATTGAACTAAGTGCCATTGAAACTCACGAACCCAAACAAAAGAAACACCTTGAAGCACTCCTCCTATCACTAGCACTATCTACTCCATCAAACCTATAAACCCATGCAACATCAACTCTCCATCACCAAAATACCTTAAAATACTAGAAAACAAATTTTGGAACAACTCAATGAACCTACTCGGGCTTCACCATATACTAGCTCACAGTGTTAACTGCAAAACAAATGTCCAGTCTAGTATTCACCAGATACATGAGGAAGCCTATCTTCTCCCCATACAAATTGAATCAATCAAATCAGAATCAAAATCAAATTGGCATGGTTTCTAGAAGGAAAAAAAGGAAATTTATATGTTGGATGCAATCGTAAAAAATGTATCTAGTTCTCTAGTATTAATTGCCATATGGGATGGTGTATATAAATTCCTTTAAAGGTGATTTCCAAGATGAGATCACTGCATAATTTATTGCCTAATTCTTTGTCTGCATTTTTTTTGATATGGCATCTTAGAATACAGTCTTACACCCTCCCATTTAGAGATACATAATACATTCTTTAGTAGTCGCTAGCCATTGCTTACCAATTTTGATCAGCAACAAATATGTTTTACACCATGAAAATGTATTCGTCTAACCCTCTTACACTCACTTTGAGTGTGTGGCTATAGGGATCATCCCTTGAAACACATTAAAGTGGATTTTCTTAGAATAGGTACCTTTTTGGCTGCCTCATCATGTGATTGCCAGCTGGGTGCATTTTCTAGCAAAGGGGAATAGCCTTAGTAGATGGGGAGGCATTTCCTATCTCAGATGTAGCCCAGAAAAATAAAAAATTAGAAATTGAAAAAATTAAACATAAGAAATAAAACAAAAAAAATTACATAGGAAATAAAACAAAAATAATTATATAGAATGCCTCCCCACAATGAATTTCTGCTTTGGGAAGTGCGTCCTCCCAATTTTTTTAACCATCTAGAGAAGATTCAAGACAAAAAATGTCAGTGTTTAGCATAGAAATTTTTGAACTTGATGTTACTGTTCTAGATGCATTGAATAGTTTGGAGAAAAATTGTTATAAACTTGAAGGAAAAACAGGGCAAAGGGACCATGAAAAGTCTCCAAAACAGACCTGTGTTGACCAACCCCACCCCAAGGAAGTTACCCAGCTAAGTAGTTCAAGGATCCATTTGGGAAAATACTTATGTAGGTGCCCATTATCTCCTCTTTTATGCTCTTCCTATGCATTCCTTCTTTTGGTATTCCATCTTTCACAATATTCAACAATTTGTTTCATAATGATGTAAATTCATCCCACAAAGCATTTGGCATCATGGTTCCAAAAGGTTATTTTATTTTGGTCTTTAGCTTCTTCAAAAAGATCAATATTCAGTATTCCAAGGTGGTCCCTTGATTTTTGATAGAGATGGGTTTTTGATGAAGTAATGATATGAAGGTTTCTATTTGTTGGAGTCTGTGAATCTCAAAATATAAAGGAGGCCTAAATTGGACCCACAAACTATACATACAACTTTATAGTTTAGATGTAAACTAGTGAAGGCAACCAAAATAGTCAGACAAATTCCAATAATGGGAAAAGAGAAAAGCCCACAAATATGAAGGGAAAATAAAATGAAAGAAGGTCCTTGCAGCTTGAAGAAGGCTCAGAAGGACAACCTTGATGAAAAATTAAGAGACTCCAGAAACATGGCATACCCTCCATGCTTTGCTAAATCCCCTCATACGAAGCAACCAAAGGAAGAATATGCTAGACAACCCTAGGAATCCAGAGAAAACCCAAGTCGCATTTTAGTGGTCTTGTAACATTGAAGGTTAGCTCAACAATCCCCCATAACAAAAATTGGAGTGAAGTATTCTCTTAGATAGTCCTGTGAATTCTTGACACAAATAGGAAGGGTTGATTGAAAGGGAGGGATGAAAAGATGGAAAAAGAGATGAAGCGACCATTCTCAATTGATGAAGATGATAAAAATATAGAAAATCAACAAACAACAACTATAGAAAAGGATACCAATGCAGGCCTAGAAGTGTAGATTGAAGAATTAAACATTCCTCGGGATAAAGAAAAATCAATGAATCCTGGGATTTCTCCCTCAATAGAGGTTGTTGTCAATAAAACTCTCTTGGTAGGAATAAAGCAATATCACAATTCTGACAAGTCTGATTCTAATAAGGAGTTGTGCCACCATAAAATTTCTGGAAATAAAAAATTATGATCTACAGTTAGTCCTTGTATAACCTTCTCGAGGAATACAGATTAAAGTTGAAAAGAAAAGATGAAAACAAAAAGTAGGATCAAGGATAATTTTCCTCATTATTAATTGACATTATTTCTTCAGTGTAATTGATGTGTATCTTACATTTGTATCAATATGTATCTTATGGATATTTATGAATCATTGGATGCTTTTAAAGAAATTACTTTTATAAAATGGTCTATAAGGTCATTTCTAAGGTGAGGGCAGCAAAATGAAACACATTCTCCCTAAAATCATTTCAGAAACCCATTGTGGACTTGTTAAAGGTCAACACATATAGGATAGCATCACAAAATTATATTGGTTTGGAGAATTATATATCCGGATATGGTGAGCTCGAGTGCATTTTCACAAATAGAAACATAGTAAAAGGCTCCATAATTTGGTTTCTGTTGTGTTGGAAAAAAATTTGGCTACCCAAGTGCCAAGTTAGCAACTTAACGTAGGTAAAGAATCGAGGAAAGCTCATTTTTAGAAGTATATTGGTTTGGAGAATTATATATCATGAGCTCAAGTGAATTTTCACAAATAGAAATCTTGTAAAAGGCTTCACAATTTGATTTTTTAACTGAACAAACATAGAGATAATCAAACAACAATGGTTTTAGGAGTTCAAAGGAAAATATTTGGAACAAAACTTGGAGGTTAGCCAGGTGTCGCTTCAATAATCTCTCTAAAAGACTTGGGACATGAAACCATGTGCCTACTAGATAAAGCAGACAGAAGGGATGCTTAGGGAAAAGATCAAGAAGGATGTCAAGATAGCAATAGAGTTAAGCCAGGAGATTCGAACCAACTTATAGACCTAGTGGTTAGCTTTAAATCCTTTGCAGAGAAGAAACATAAACTTTGATTTAAAATGGTCATCTTATTGTAGAATATGGTTGTGTATTATTTTTCTGTGTGTACAGTTTTTTTTCCCAATTTCATGAGTTAATGAAGAAAACAAATATGTGTTTCTGACTATTTTCTGAGTACTTTGAATTCTTATTAGTTTGTTGTTAGTACTTTTCAGTTATCTTATTAATTTTCAGATCTAGAATAAAGAAGTAGTTTAGTGAGTTCCTTTAAGTTTCAACTTTCTAGGATTCATAGTTATGGATTTGTTTACCATTTAGTGAAAATGTTAGAAATGACATCCTTCAGTTCATGATTTTCCCATATAAGAAGTCATGTTTATATTGTACAAAGCCATTTCTGAATCTGTCAACATTTCTGAAAGACAGTAAAATCTGTGTGGTATCACATTTCAATTTATCACAGTGATTTCAGTTCACCATTAATTTGAACCTTGAGTATGAACTGCAACTACAATAAAGCATCTGTTAATTTTTTATAACATGTTCTTTGCATAGGATAGATACTTCAGCGAACCTAATTTTCATTAGCAATCACATTAGACATTATTATTATGATAATAACTGAATAAATAACATGTTATAAAAAATTAACATGGAATCAGAGCCAGGAGAAGTCAAGCCCAAGCTAGAGTTAGATGGACCAGTCATACGGATGAGAGATTCTCTATGGCACTATTTTGAGGCAGATTTTGTTGTATGGTTAGCACAGAATTTATGGCTTGGCTCAGAGGCTTATCCTCTCATGACAGTGGCACAAGAACTTCTTCACATATGATCTCATGATGGCTCCTTCCAACACGGTGTTCCTCTCTCTTCAGAGAAATCTAATGGGTTGTAAACTCACTGATAAGGTATTCTCTCTCACATGTCTAAGGCACTATAACTCGCTAGTAGGCTTGCACTCTCACTACAAGACTCCTTCCTTGTGATCTCGCTCTCAGGTACCACTATAATTGCTTACAATCTCACACTCGAGTATGACTACTATAACATTTGGTCTCGATCTCACTGAAACAGCGTATGGTTTCGACCTATTTGATCTTGTACTGGTTGGCTATCACTTCACTTTATGTATCATATGGCGTCTCTGTGTCATGTATGGCATCATCTACTTATGGTATCACTGCGTATAATATATCTGCATTATGTACAACATCCTCTGTTGGTTTTTGTGGCAAGGAACCTGATCTTGCCCTTTCTCTTCGCTTCCCTTCATTTTCTGTGGCAGTCTTCATTTTCTTAATGAAACTCAGTAAAAATGTATTGCATTGTACAATTTGGTTTGCAGAAGTATTGAATGCCTGAGAAAAGGGGTTACCTAGCTTTTGTATAGAGCCGTTGTGACTTGTAGGCTGGACCTCTTCATCACCACTCTTTATATTTCCATTTTGTGCTAAAGCATCACAACCCTTTGATATAGCTTCTGAGGTGTCTACTTCAATTTTTATCAGGCTTTGAAAACACTGGAGTAGAATGCTTTGGTTCGACTTGTCGATTTGGAAGAGCAAGGCTATCTCCAAGGTTTGCCTTGTAAGAATCCTGTTTGACATCAATGGAGATTAGAGTGTCCATACCTTGTGCCTCCGAAGTTAATCTCCTACAATAAATTGTCTCACAAGAGATCCAATATGTGCACAAGGTCACAACTTATATCTTCAGAAATATAGACTTAATTCAGAGATCGAGTCTTGAAGCATTTTGGAGCCCATATGCATAATGCCTGTTCGAAGGGTGTTTATGTCTTTATTTCAATCAATCTTGGAAGATTCCTGTGACCTACTTATGCATTTTCCAAGGTAATTAAACATAACTCTGTGGCAAGGTCAAATTCTAAAGCAGCTCATATCAGTCGCTATGATTTGTAATTGGGTCAGTATATCTCACCTAGAATAAATTTTTGTGAGCTTGAACCTGAGGTAGAAATTTCACTGAGTCTACAATACCAAGACTCATTTATAGACATATCGTACACTCATTCAAAAATTTCTGTGGAGCACTTCCGACTGAATCATGAAGAATTTTTGTGTGAGGATTAATGTTCTGGTGATTTTAAAGGCCATCTGTCCCTCCTTCTATAACTGATCTATGCATATACATTCAGCCCCTCCCTTGATCAGATATTTAGCATGCATTTCATTAAGGCAGAATATTCAATATTATTTTCTGATATATCTTGTGGACAAATTTGCATAAAAGGCTGAAAATTTAAGATGCAACCCCTTCCTCAGAAGCTTATACGTATGTATGCACTTGGCCCTGATCAAAGTTTTAATGCTAGCATAGACATCTTGATCTGAACATCTTGTTTATCTTCTTTAGGACAAATTCACAATTCTATAAGAATGTGTATTTAAGGTATGAGACTACATTTTTCTGAAGAAACATTTAGGGTGAGCTTCTAAGGAAATCATTCGTGTCAAATTCAGATTTGATTGAAGGTTCAAATTTTGGATATTGATTGTATGTCGAACTGGAGCATATCGAAAGTACTTACTTTACAGTCAATATATATAGTTAAGTATGGTTTGAGGCCTTTAAGGCTTCTCTTCAAGGTCATCTATATCAAGCGTGTCAAAATCTGAAGTACACCTCTTACGACAAGAAAAGTCAAAGAAAATCACACTAAGGCAGTTTCGGTGCAAATCACTTGGCACCTCCATACAATCAAGGATATTAGTAACAATGTACAACAATGTATTCATCCTAAGAAGCATCACCAGTAGTAGCATTTGTTGAAATGGGTTCTATAGTAGAAAAGAAGCTTTGGTCCATAAGAAGGTAAATCGGTTTTGTTATTTATTGCACACATGAGGTATTCAATCAATCATAAGGATTGATCCCTAAAATAATTTTATACAAATGCTATCATATTACTATTATATGTCGTGTGGAAGTACAGTAACAAAACATAATCATTAAAAATATTAGGAAATAAATATTGCTAATATTTTCACTTCAAAGATCAGACTGGCTTGAATCATGTAATAGCAAAAAAGGTATGCTTGGATGAGGATGGTGCCAGTCTCTTAGTATCTTCGTTCAGTCAGTCATTCTTATGAAATCAGTAATAAGGTTATATTGATATACTGTTGTTGAGGCCTGTCAGTTGAACGAGAAGATCATGTGAGAGAGTTTACTTGGGCATTGCTGAGGTTTGGTAATTGAAAGTTGTTGATATAGTTGCAGCATGATAATGTCTCATCTTAAAGATGAGGAGAAGATTGAAAAAGGTTGGATGTTCAAACGAAGTAAGTCTTCAGAGGGAGCTATGGAATCCCTGGTAGAATGGCTTGTTAGCTCTTCTTGCCTGATGATTTTTACAACAGAAAGACCATGTCATAAGACGTTGATCTTCAGAAGCTAGATGACTGAATGATTTTGGATTAATAGCAGGTTACAGATAGCCTGATGGTTATGTTTTGGGCAAAGTTACTTTTCTAATCTTCAGAGGGAGCCTATGGTTAGCTTACAACTATTGATAATGTCTATAAGAGGGAGTTGTCTTAGCCTTGATGCACTTCTTCCTAGATAAAATGGAGAAGTTTTTGATCCAAATAGAGACAACTTATGAAGGCTCTCATGTTCATGAAGATATCTCTGTTAACTATGATCTACAACACCCTACCAAAATTGCTAGATTGTCAGTATGATAAATGAAAAGAGAACCTTTAGGTGCTATATCTCTTGGAATCCACCCCTTATTTCATGGATGAATCAAGAACTAAAGTCTGGGAGCATCATTGAGGCTGAATATTTAAAGCATCAAGCATGGCTTATTATGAAGCCATTTGGGTGAGAGAGCTCTCCCCTGTAAGCGATTTGAGCACGTGTTGGAAACCACCATTGTATATTGCAGAATGTGATTTTCCTTTCACAAAATCCCATGTTCCATGATCATTCCAAGCATGTTGGCATCAAGTACCACCTTATATGAGATATAACACAGCAGGGAGCAATCAAGCTCCATCATTAGAGAATGGTTGTGCAGATTATCGACATCCTCTCTAAGCCTCTTGGCAAGGTCACGTTTATCTCCCTTTAGGTAGAGGCTGGGAGTTGTGGATAGACCCTACTATGAGGGTCTTGGTTGAACATTGAGCTCTGGGAGCTCCTAGGGGATTGGGGTACTTATTGAGCTATGAGCGACCATAGGGTGAGTAGTTCACCTTCCCCTATTGGTGCATTGTGTACAGGGTGAGTGGTTCCCCTTCCCCTGTGATACCCCACAATAATTGACATGTGTGTAGGGTGAGTGGTTCACCTTTCCCTACGATTGTAGACACATGTATGTATGGTGAGTGGTTCACCTTCCCCTACTGTTAATGACATGTGCATAGGATGGGTGGTTCACCTTCACCTATGGAATAAGAGGAGGATGAGTGGTTCACCTTCTCCTGCAGATGCCCCAGCGAGAGATACATATAGGCATTTGTTGACATGCCAGTGGGACGTGGTTCATCCTTTCCCCACATATAGGATGCTCATTCCCTACGATTATGGGTTGGCATGTCGGTGGGACGTGGTTCATCCTTTCCCCACATGTAGGATCCTACCCATAATTGATTATTGTGCCTTCAATTTGTAGGACGTGGTTTTTCCTTTCCCTACTTGTGATTGTGATGTGTGATTGTAGGATGTGGTTCATCCTTTCCCTACGTGTGATTGTGAGTAGGATGTGATACATTCTTTCCCTGCCATTGACTCAATATCATCCTACCCATGTAGTCTGGGACACATGGGAAGTACCTCTCATCTGGCAAATATTGAGTTGGGAAAAGTGGTTAGGGACCATAGCACTACCAATGGATGTATAGGGTACTACCGTACTCCCTATGAATAGGATGAATGGTGTTCTTCAACTTGACCGGGGATCAATTCTAGTTGAGGTTTTACCTCTGGAATAACTTTTGTCAGTGGCGCGTAGTAAGGTCTTGTGACTCTCTCTCGATCAATTCTTCTTCATTATTATATCAGTGTTCAACAGAGCAGAGATGAGATTCAGAGATGGTTTATGTCAGTAGGTTGATTGATGATGATAGATGGATTGGCAGGTGGAATTCTCCCTAGTTGAGAAAATTGGAAACTAGTTCCAAATTCTACTTTGGACAACTCCTTTGGTAATGATAATTGAAACATTGAATTCCTCTTTTCGAGAGGACCAAAATCGATCTAAATATTGTTAAATTTGGACAAGTAGAAGTGGGATTTTGAATTTATTCTTCCACATGAAAATTAACAAGGTCAACCTCACCTTATGTCGGCTCAATAAGCCCAAGAGTCATGTCTCTTCAACCCCATCGAATTATATATATATAGAGGAGCCCTCTCCCTCATTTGAGACACATTGACTTGCTGGAAATTATGTCTGAGGTGGCCATGGAATTGGAGGAGGTCGAAGGTTTGTTTATGGGTTATCTTCTACCCTAGAGTCATGTCTCTCCAAGCAAGACAACCGCAGGTCTAAGGAGGTTTTTTCATTGGGTGATTCTCTACACAAGGTTTGAGTTCCCTCAGATAATTAGCTGCAAGGTTTGAGGACTATTTATGAGTAAATTCTGGATCTAGTAAAGTCCGCAGGCATGCTTCAGGTTAGGACAGAGAGGCCGAGAAGGGTCAGATCAGCCACAGAAGGATCAAATCATCCATCTATGGACAACCCCTTGCTTGACAAGGGTAGCTGCAGATGAAAGGAGGGTTTCTAGGTTAATTGGATGGAACAAGGGTGAACTGTAAGAAACCCTCACTTTCCATTGTTGACAGAATGATATCATTATAGTTTTGAGTTGCTCACTAGTTCAATGGAATTCATTTTGGATCCTCAAATTGGAAAGGCATTTTGTCTCTAATCATTGTACTTTCTCTCTCTGTTGAACATTTGATATTAATAATAAGATGAATTGATCAAGGGTTTTCCCCGTCGTGGGGTTTTTCCTTGGCTTGAGCCATATTTTGTGTCCTCTTGTCTTGGCTTGTCTTCTGCACCCTTTTTTCATGTTCTTTCTTCAGTTATTATCATAATAATAATGTCTAATGTGATTGCTAATGAAAATTGGGTTTGTTGAAGTATCTATCCTATGCAAAGAACATGTTATCAAAAATTAACAACATCAGTTTTCCTCATAGAAATGTTTTCCAAGTTGACAAATGATACAACTGATATTTCGTTTATTTACTAGTTTTCTCAAAATAAAGTGGCATCAACATGTTTGCATTTAGATTCTGGATGCCAAATATTATATGTCCACGATTAATAAGAGAGATTACAAAATCTCAAATGGGAAGCAATGATGAGAACCAATGAAAGTAAAATTACATTGCAACTTCTATTGCTCTAGACCCATTATCACAGATTCAAGGCTTAGTCATTTTTTAAAGGAATGGAGAATAAGATCCTTCACTTAGAACAAATCAGAGAAAAATACCCAGTTCTTACGTAATAATTCAAGTATTGAATAAGTATGCTTTAGATGAACTAAAAATTTGGATGTCAGGACAAAGCAATGCTTAAAACCTGAGCCATGACCAAGGATGTTTTTCCCCATTACGGTTTGCGAATCTCATGCTAGTCTTGTCAGCATTGATAAATATATTTTCTTGAACTGGTGGTAATGCCAAGAAGGGTAAACAATAATAACTACTTTAGAATCTTACAAATGCACATTGACAACTCTGCCTTTTGCCTTGCACTGAATCTCATCAGTCTTAATATAGTGCCTCATAAGAAACAGAGAACTAAAACATTTGTCAAATCAGAAAGGCAGTAAAGATTCATGATCTCGGTCATTCATGTGTCTATCAACTGGCATTACCATTAACCAAATTTTTACCTAACTTGAGAGTAGATAAGTGCTAAATTTTATCCTTAGATATTTTAATAAAATAAAGCATGGTAAAATTAGAAGGAATAAAAGATCATCATAAAAAAAGAAACAAAAACAAGTTAGGCAGAATGCTAAAACCAATTTAACTATATAGAGAAACTTCACTGCTACATCTAATAAAAGAAATCAAATATAAACCAAGCATTTTGTTTAAAGCAATTTTTTGTTTGGAAGTTCTTTGAAAAACATGCCCTGCAGAGCTACACCATAAAGAGCAGATTTTCTTTGCCTTAAGTGCCAAGCTTGGGGCTTATGTAGTCACCCCGCTCCCAAGATTTTAACCCAGTCTCATCCTTTTGATTTTCACACAATTTAGGTGGGGCAGACCACAGTGAGAATGGAACCCTGATGGATGCCTCTATTGACCTCAGCAGTGAACCAATGCACCATTGGCATTTAAGGTAGTTGTCAAGGAAATAAATTTCAAAAGATAAAGTTGTTAGTAAAAGACAGTTTAAGATGAAAAAATATGATGATGCCTATATTAGATTTCAAGCTATAGTACTTGAACTGCCATATCATGAAGTATGTCTTAAATGTTAAAAATAAAAACAAGTCACAAATCAATCTAGTTGGTACAGTAATTGCCACCATCCCTATTAGAATGAGGTTCATAAATTAGTAAGTACTTATTCTTGCAGCCTTCTAGAAGAAACCTCGAAACCCTGTTCTTTGCATGAGCTCATGTGCATGCATATAGCATGCATATAGTAGCTCATAATATCAGAGGAAAAGGTGATGGCTTAAGGGATAAACCTTGATGAGTGTAGCTATCACCATGGCTAGATAGTCACCATCCCAGCCACACCACAGGGAGTAAAAGCTATTTTTTAAAATTGGAAGATGGCATTCACCCATATATTCTACAATTCCATATGATATGTTTTACTAGTAACAGAGTCTCTGATGTAGGTTTTAACCCCGTACAAAAATTACCTCATACGAATTCTAAAAAACAGAAAATAAATAATGTGAGAGTAGAACACATAAAACAAATATACACAGAGATTTTCCCATGGATCCCAAAATCGGGACTACCAACTTGATTTTTTATTATTATTTTCCTTTCAATGTTATAATACATATTTATACATGCTGAAGCATCCAATACCATGGACCGAAAACCATCGCGTCCAAAAAACATGTGTGAAAAGCATGCACAAAACCATAGGTGGGTCCGCCCATCCTAACATAGGGTCCAAAATCAAAATTTTCTGGGGCGCTGCCCCGGACCCCATAAAGTGGGGTTACGAGTAACCCTCAAATCCCCTGTTAACTACGTGGAAAGAATATAGCACAACCCAATATTTTCCCACTTGTTGTTTTCTTTCCACAGGAGGCCACAGGAGAGCTTAGTCATTTTTTCAGGCCTGAAATGCCCATTGTTTCTCTACACCAGGAGAACTTCTCAGAGCTCATAGATTTTTTCAATGCATTTGCAGTATTGTTCGAAGAGTCCACCTTTACCAGCAACACCTGTTGGTCTTCTATCATATCCCTCACAAAGTGATACTGAACATCAATGCGCTTTGTCTTTGAATGATAAGCAGGGTTCTTTGCTAAGGAAATTGCACTTTGGCTGTCATAGTCTATCCTTATAGCTCCCTGTACTAACCCCATACTTGAATACAATCTCTGCAACCAAAATGCTTCCTTGCTTACATGAGTGGCTGCCATGTATTCTGCCTCTGTAGTTGATAGTGCCACTACAGATTTTTTCTTACTCATCCAACTGACTGCACCTCCAAATAGGTTAAACACATACCCACTTGTAGATCTTCTTTGATCCAAATCTCCAACCCAGTCTGCATCAACAAAGCCATGAATATCCAACATTTTGTCCAATCCTAGTCCTCCTTGGTAGCACAAACCATAATCACTAGTGCCACGAAAATACCTGAAAACCTGATTCACTGCTATATAGTACTCCTTCCCTAGTTTTGACATAAACCTGTTCAATACTCCCACTGCATGTGCAATGTCTGGTCTAGTACAGACCATTGCATACATCAGGCTACCAACTACACTTGCATATGGAACACAGGACATGTCCTCTTCCTCTTCTTGTGTCTTGGGACACTATTCAGTAGATAACCTCACACCTACAAGAATAGGAACCTTCACCGATTTACTATCCTGCATATTAAACCTCTACAATATTGTCTTGACATACTTCCTCTGGTTTAACTAGAGCTTCCTCTTTGCTCGATCTCTTTTAATTTCCATGCCCAAAATATAGTTTGCAGCACCAAGATCTTTCATGTCGAATTTGGAGGACAATTGAGTCTTCAGATCCTAGATAATTTCTTTGTCATTTCCAACCAGCAACATATCATCCACATACAAGACCAGATAAATAACATGGTCACCAATTAATCTAAAATACACACATTGATCTGGTTTGCTTCTGGTGAAGCCAAGTTCTCGTATAAATGTATCAAATTTCTGATACCACATCCTTGGTGATTGTTTTAACCCATACAGAGACTTCTTTAACTTGCATACCAGTTTTTTCTTACCCTTCACCACAAAGCCTTCAGGTTGCTTCATGTAGATCTCCTCTTCCAGATCCTCGTAAAGAAATGTTGTCTTCACATCCATCTGTTCTACCTCAAAATCAAAAGTAGTGGTAACAGATAAAAGTAATCTAATAGAGGTTACCTTGGTAACAGGAGAAAAATATCACCAAAATCAATTCCTAGCACCTGGGAATAACTTTTTGCTACCAACTGAGCTTTGTATTTCTCCACCTTTACTTATGCATTTGTCTTCTTCTTGAACACCCATTTTCTACCAATGGGTTTCCTTCCAGCCGACAACTCCACCAGATCCCAAGCCTCATTTTTGTGCAAAGATGCCATTTCATCAACCACGGCCTCTTTCCAGAGTTTTCCATCCTCTGAATCCACTGCTTCCTTCATAGTTTTGGGATCATCATCAGTAACAAACAAAGAAAAATTTGAACAGAAAGGAGATGGACTATACCTTTCTAATTGTTTTCTTTCTCGAACTGATATTCTCACAGCTGGAGTTTGTGGCTCTTCATCTTATAATTCCTCCTCTGCTATAGATTCTGATTCTTCCTCCTTTATCTCAAACTCTATCTTCTCAGGTTCCTTTGGTTGGAATTCATGTTTAATAACATCTTTCACCTCTTTGAACACCACATTTTGGTTGTACACAACCTTCCTTTCTACTAGGTTCCAAAGCTTATAACCCTTTAAACCATCCTTATACCCAATAAAGATGGACTTTTCAGATTTACTATCCAACTTAGTTCGTTTCTCCTTTGGAACATGTACATATGCATCACATCCAAATACCCTCAGATGTGAAAGAGAGGGTTTCTTACTAGTCCATACCTCTTGTGGAGTCTTATCCTCCAACGCTGATGAAGGTGACCTGTTGACCAGGTAACATGCAGTATCCACCGCCTCTGCCCAGAATTCTTGTCCTAACCTGACACCACTGAGCATGCTTCTTGCCCTTTCCATCAATGTCTTATTCATTCTTTCTGCAACTTCATTTTGCTGAGGTGTATATGGAGTAGTCTTATGTTGTGCTATACCACACTTCTTACAGATTTCTTCAAATTCCCTGCTCCAAAAGTCTCCACCATTATCTATCCTCAATACCTTTATCTTCTTCTCTGTCTGATTTTCCATGAGAATCTTAAATTCTTTAAACCTGTCAAAGGCTTCATATTTATTCTTAAGGAAATGTATCCATGAACTCCTTGAGAAGTCATCTATAAATGATACATAGTACACAGACTTACCCAGTGATGGAACCTTCACAGGTCCAAACACATCACTGTGCACAAGTTCTAATATCTATTTCCCCCTCTTACTTCCATAGGGGGAACTCACCCGATTCTTCTTCCCATATACACAATTTTCACAGAAATCAAAATCTAGAGAGCTATTACTCATACCTTCTACCATGAATTTACCATGAAGTATTCGAAGGCCCTTCTCTCCATTATGTCCAAGCCTTTGATGCCACAACATGGTCTTCTCTCCAGAGACCACTAGATTTTCTGCTCCACTTTCAGGAACCACAAAACTATTGCACCCATCAATAACAGTGCTACCTTGTAGCTTGTACAGAGTTCCAATTTGAACTCCTTGCATCAATACCAGTGCTCCCTAAACCATTTTGCAGGTATCCTTCTCGAACATTATTTTTACAACTACATCATCCAACTTGCTTACAGAAATCAGATTTTCGGCCAATGCCGGAATATGCAGAACACTCGGAAGTGTTCTAATCCTTCCACCTTGCAACTTCAACTTTACTTTTCCGCGACCAATGATTCTAGTCTTCCTATCATCCCCTAAGAAGACATCACCACCATTGTATTTCTCATACTCGCAGAACCACTCTCTATGGGGATTGAAGTGAAAGGATGCACCTGAGTCAATCAACCATGCCTCATGATCTACATGTGTACTTGAAGAAGCCAAGTGCACATCCCCACCTTCATCTGAGGTGGTTTTCGCCTCTGCAGAAGGAGCATCATCAGATCCCTTTCCTTTATCAGGAGCTTTAGATTTACAGTCCCTTTTGTAGTGCCCTTCCTTTCCACATTTCCAGCACACCACCTTTACAGGTTTTTCTGGAGATTTAGATCTCCCAGTCGATGACTTATTTTTGTTTCTGTTCTAGGACCATCCTCGTACAGACAAGGCATCACCATTCTGGCTCTCCATATTTTTCCGTCTCATCTCCTCTGTCAGCAAGGATGAGACTATTTCATCAAACTGTAAGGCAGTTGCATTGCTACCTATTACAATAACCAGACTATCCCACAAATCTGGTAGAGAACACAACAAACTGATTCACTTATCTTCATCTGAAATTTTAATATCAACAGATGCTAACTGACTTACCATAGTATTAAATTCGTTTAGATGCTATGTCACCGAGTCTCCATCTTTCATCCTCAGGTTATACAGATTTTTCCACAGGAACAGTTTATCCACCAAAGACTTAGATTGGTACAAAGTCCCTAACTTGTCCCACAAAGCCTTCGTCATAGCTTCCCCTGATACATTTAGCAATACTGAATCTGAGACACACAATCGTATTTTGCTCTTTGCCTTCCAATCCAACTTCTTCCATTCTTCATCAGACACTCCCATTGGTTTAGTACCCATATCTACCACGATCCACTAATCTTTATCCACCAACAGATCATCCATCTTGAGTTTCCACAACTCAAAACTCTGACCATTAAATTTCTCGATCTCTATCTTTCCACTGTTCACCATCTTCTTTCACCACCAGAATCGATCTCGCAGATCTCCCACTGAACAGGGTCTACCATAGGCCCGAGCAAAACCTCTCAGCAACAAAGGAATCTCCTTGAAGCCAAAACTTCTCTGATACCAAATGTAGGTTTTAACCCCATACAGAAATTACCTGCATATGAATTAAAACACAAAAAATAAATAATGTGAGAGTAGAACACACAAAACACATATACATAGAGATTTTCCCCTAGATCCCAAAACCGGGACTACCAGCTTGATTTTTTTTATTTTTTTCCTTTCAATGTTATAATACATATTTATACATGCCAAAGCATCCAATACCATGGACCGAAAACCATCGCGTCCAAAAAACATGTGTGAAAATCATGCACAAAACCATAGATGGGTCCGCCCATCCTAACATAGGGTCCAAAATCAAAATTTTCTAGGGCGCTGCCCCAGACCCCATAAAGTGTGGTTACAAGTAACCCTCAAACCCCCTATTAACTACGTGGAAAGAATATAACACAACCCAACATTTGAGAGGAGGTTTACACACTTTAGTTGATTAAGCCCTACTACCTCAAACTATAATTTTCTTTTGGTTAAATATGAAAGAGAAAGACACATATAAAGAAATAAGCACTTTATAGATATAAAGATTTAATGCATATGGTTAAAATTGTAGTTGTCCATCAAATCCTATTATGTTAGAGGCCTTATCAAATATCTAGTTACATGATAATAACATAAACAAACTTAGTGGGTAAGAACCCAAAAATAGCTATACATGCAAGATCTCATTGATTATCATCATATCAGTCAAAAACCTAAATAATTGTTGATATCATTATCGAAGGATCTACAACTAAAAGACAAGAATGGAAAAATCATTGGAGATCTTGCCCTTGTTGGTTTGTTTAAAATGTGGCATAGAAATATTTCTTTCTCTTATGCCTTCAACATGCAAACTATAGCCCCAACAAAGCCCTCCCATGCATCAAAACCTTGAGGAGATTATTCTTCACTAACTAGAGCTTGGTCCATCTCAAAGGTTGAAATTTCAACCACAGTTTACTACCGGTCAGACCTTCAATCACTGGGTACGCACAAAGTATTCTCCAATTGAAAATCAATGGAAAGTAGGAAAGGAAAAAAAAGGTCATGGAAACGAACAACAATGAAAGAGGAATAATGGAAAGAGGCCCACGATTCTAAAGTTGTCCTCTTGTTATATACAATATGAGCTTGTACTCTCAAGTAGGGTCAAAAGTGATGGCCACTTTGATACCTTCGAGATTAATTCTTCCCCATCCCCAATCATATCAACATAAATTAGCTTTCCCTTATGGGTAAATTAGCAATTAAGCACATGTGAGCTACTACATGTACAAAGAGGGAAATGTGAGGAGAACAACCACAATACAAAAATGTTAAAGTCTCCAAGGTGACAAAATATCACAGTCAAAAGGGACATGCATGACCTGGGTGTTTTCTGCAATCAGATCAACCTCACCATGGGGAAAAGGTAGTGGATTGATAGAGATACCAACAATTGAGAAAACAACACCTGGTCGAGAATTAGAGTTTGATCTATGGTAAATAGAACGATGACTTATAAATAGATTCTTGTTTCAAAATTTCATCTTATTGTCTTATGTAGAAATTTTGTCAAATAAAGATATCTACTCCGAAGGACATGGCTATTAGAGTGTATGTGACTAGAATTTTACTTGAATTTTATTTTCATTGTCAATGAAATAGATATGATGTCTTTAGAATTTCCAATTCCTTCGATGCATCTTCTAAGTCTCTTTCTATTTGCTTGTCACTACAATAAAAGAAAATCAAGGAAGACATCTCCACCATATCGTGTATTATTGCATAATGACAATTATAACAAATGGGAGTATGATGTGAAAGTTTTGATGGAGGTTATTCCAGGAAAGACCCTTTATATTGTTGTTAATATCCAACAAAAAGCCCACTAAAATGACCTTGCATTCATAAGTATTTGTGCTTAAGTCGTTGTTGAAGAGCATTGCACACAGCTTCAAGGAAATAGTTTAGTTCCATTGAGCCTCCCAATGATGGTTGCGAAAGATCTCAGTCATATTGACTTGTCAGGATCATTGCATACTATGATTAGGGTAGAGTTGTAGGTATGCACATCAATATTAGTCATATAAGTACAATATGTAAAATTAACTATAGGAATATTAGAATGAAGTCCCTTGAAAATGGAATGCTAATATCTCTATAATTTTGAATCCACATTTGTAGCTCTTTGTAAATGAAATGAACCAAAGCAAAGATATCATGCTATTTGTGGTCGTTTAGGAACTTGTATTATGAAGGAAATTATAGAGAGTATTTTTTGTCTTCTTCCAGTTTAAATGGCTAAATTTTTTGTAGTGCATATCCTTGTCTGTAATTCATGGAAACTTGTCTTTAGTTGTATTTTCTAAACTACAATTGTAGATCATTTTGGTGACCTCTAAAGAAATCTTACTTCTATGATTCTATCTAGTCAATCATTTCACATTTTTATGTTTCTTTGCACCTTTAATGAGGTTGAAGGGGCAAACAGAATTTGAAAAGCTTTGCAGGTAAGAGATACATATATATTTTGTATGTATTTTTCTTGTTTTGATGATTTTATATGCAGGTTGTTTTTGTTGTAGATTCTGTTATCTATAGCCCGAAGAGTAATGAGGTTAATTGAGAGGTAGCATCACATGATTTTGAGGGGTTAAATGTCTTAACATATTTCACAGATTTTTCAAAGTGGACATGCCACTGTGGTAATAGTTGCAATTATCCTGGACATGACAAAGATGACATCAGTAAACCAAAGAGGGCCATAAGGAACAACACAAGGTATGGAACTGAAGCTACTAAGGATGTTAATTCCAGACTGAGGAAAGACACGATCACATCCACCTGGGGTTATGCACCCTGAAGCCAAATTCTAAATTGGAAAGGCTCTAGAAAAAGACATTCATTTCTAGTTGTAAGACCCCCTTACTGATATCTAAGTATCTCAGAACCTATTGCTTGCAATGCTAAAAAATCAAACAAACAAAATATTCATGAGTACTGCGTGAGTTAGACAATGAGGATAAATGAATGACTTTTGCAATCATTTAAGGCATATGTCATAAAAATTTTCTAACAAGCAATTGTTGATAAGCATCCACAACCCAGTACATCTAAACTAAGTTTTTGCTCGAAACTAGTATAATTGCATAGAATCCTCACCCATCTGTCAATATCCAATAAAAAAGTAATAATAAATTTTATGCCAACTAATCCCAATAACGAGTTGCATGCCACACTATTTGACCCTGGTGGGATAGTTCAGTTTGGACTAGTTGGTTAAAATAATTAATTCGTACAAATTCGAGAATTCATTTTGGTAACAGTTTGAAAGCGAGGTTTACCTGGAATCAGTAGATTCCGCAGCAGCTTAAGCAGTAGGTCCAGTTCCAGGTGCAATTGATCCGGAGCCAGTGAATGATCCAACAGCTTACTCAGCAACAAAGGTAGCAAATCCAAATCCAAGAAGCCCTGAGCAATATATAAGTGAAACGATTGATTTTGGGATTTGTAGAGATCATATAGTCCCTTATTCCCCTTGAAGTAGAGATCTCACCAACTATGACCGGGTTGTAATTCTAGTTTGATAGCCATAGAAAGGAGTTTCAGTTGACCGAGTGAAAACAGGGGCACCACCACCCATAGCACCCGATAGCACAGGCCAACATTATAAGCACCCTCAGTTTGAGCTTCCATTTAGCTAGCTATAGCCTCCTGAATGGTCCAACGCCCAAAAATATGGGCAAGGATATTTCCTCAAGGTGTGAACGTTGAGAATGTTTTCTTCCTTCCTGAAATCCGAACGAGAATGTTGGATTTAAGAAGGTGTCAGACAATGGGCTGAGTGAAATGTGCTTAACCATGGATAGCGAGCTCAACGAAATATGCTTAACCAGATAACACTCAAATGCAATAAAAATATGGAGACCCAATAATTCAATGCAAAATAACAAACCACTAAGACAAAAAGAAAGATACTTTGGGAGTACTTTCCATGCAATCCTCGTAATCATTTATCCCACTTCACCATTGAGTCTAATGCTATCAAGTTCCACTTTTGTTGCTGCAAGATTTTCTTCAAGATTAAATGAGCATAACTTATAGCTTCTGGTGGGAACCGGCTGGGAAACATCAGTATGAGGCCATTCTTGTTTTAAATCACTAGAAATGCTAAAATCTAAATATATTAATCTTTCTTTGTTGTTGGAGAATCTTAAAAATAACAAGACAAATAGATAGGAATTTTCTGATATTGCTAAATATGAGATAGTTGCCAGGGTAATTCAATTGGCGATAAGGAATTTACTGATAAGGATATACACTATGGATAACCAGTTTTTGTGTTTGTGATATTACAGACAAATTTTGTCAACAAATATTATCCTGCTTTGAAGTGGAAGTGAAAATTTCAACACTTTTATTGTACCTCTCCTACTTAAGCAAGAGTTTCTAGATAAGATGCCATTCAATTTTCTTCCTGAACCTCTGCTCTGGTATTTTGTGTGAGTGCTTTTGTAAGGACTGGAGAATGGTGGAATTCATTTGTCACTGGTTGCAAGAGAAGTATGTATTTTCCTTCCAGTTACAAGTCTTTCATCCTGTAAGATATGGCACCTTGAATTCTTGCTAAGAAAAAATGTTTCCCTAGCAGTATCGACATTTTTCAACATTTTTCCACCAAATGGCATTAGGTTGGATTCTGCCTTTTGGACCTATGCCAGTAAATGGCATATCCATTTTAGTGCTGCTGAAGCCTTTTAAATTTAGTTGGCCTCATGTTAGAATTATAAACCAAAGATGGACACTATCCATTGAAAATTGAAAAGGCATCAACTCATTAAGCCAACTAAACCATCACCAGAATATAGCTCAGATCTTTAGGGGGGCAGTAGACCTCTCTTCTCCAGGGGTATATGATATGTAGGGATACTTGGGTCCTATAAGGTATATGCGCATTATTGTGTTTAGGATTGCTCGTTTTGGAATCTTGGGCATTTATCTCTTTTAAATTGAGATTGAATAATGTTAAATATGTGATCAATACCATTGAAATCACTTCATTAACTCGCTCCTTGTTTCAAGGGAGTAGTTAGTAATTGTTGGTTGTTAGTTAGGATTATGTGTATAAATTTTAAATGTGAACAATTCCTACCGAGACTGGAATAGAATTCTTCTGATTCTTGAAATCTGGTGAATATGTAACCATTATATCTTCTTGATATAAATGAGTCGTATGGATAACAAAGGTTAAGGACATTTCCTCAATCTGTGGCTTGGTTTTCATGAGGTGAGTAGAGTACCAATAGAATACTATCGTGTCAAAGAAATATTCTAATAGGAATTCCACGAAATATAATTTCTTAATGGAAAGAGGATTTGGCACCATAGTTTGATTTGCCACAAAGAAAAAGAAAGACGAACTGTCTAACTGTTTAACCTACAAATTTTAAATGAACCCTTGTTCTAGCCCAAAATGGTAAAATATGTTTCAATGTATTCTCGATTTCTTGAATCTCAAAAACAAATGTAGGTTCGAATAATGTGAATATACTATATGTTCCCATCTCATAATAACTCTCTAAGACATAATAATGTCAACAAAAGGTATATTTTCAGATCTTCAAGAAATCTTCCACAAGAGAACGAATGAATAATTGGATTACTTGACAGGGAAAAAGGAGAAATATGTACCATGTTTGAGCATTTTGAGGAGAGAATGAGAAGAAATGTAGGCCTGCTCAAATGAATCAAGCATAGGGCCATCCATAGCAGGTGATCCCATGCCCCCTACCCCTAAAAATGTCCTTTGCAGTCTCTCCATTGTTGCTTCTGCTTCTTCTTACGCTACTGAAATGAACCTGTTGCCAAAATCCCAAAACCTCTCTCTCCACAAATTATACGGAAATGAATAGGGCCATCTGTAGTAGGTGGTCCCATGCCCCCTGCCCCTAAAAATATCCTTTGCAATCTCTCCATTGTTGATGCTTCTACTTCTTCTTATGCTACTAAAATGAACCTGCTACCAATATCCCAAAACTTCTCTTTGTGGAAATTGCCATCCATAGCAAGCGGTCCCATGCCCCTTGCCCCTGAAAATATCCTTTTCAATCTCTCCAGTGCTGCTTTTTCTGCTTCTTATGCTACTGAAATGAACCTGCTACCAAAATCCCAAAACCTCTCTCTCGACAAGTGAAAATTATACAGAAATGAAAGAAGGGTCCACATGACGGAAAAATATGTGACCGTGGAGAATGCTAAGGGGAATTAAATTTCATTAAATAAAATGTTGTGTCTTTTCTTTTGTTTAATAGGAGGCATTTCTGATTATAAATAATTGTTATAAATAATTATTAATGGTATGAAAATTGTTAGGTCTTTATGTCATCACCAAATATTATTTGAGGGGATTTTGGTGGATTTATCAAAAGTGAATTAGGGTGATATCAAAATAATTTTTTGTAGAAATTTTGAATAATTTAACACATATTCACAGAGATTATCCTGATCATACAATTATAAGCGGAACATGTATAATACATAATCTCCTCTACATTGATCATCAATTTACAGAAGCAGAAACATTCACAGGCACACATAGAAGCATCAATCAAACTCATTAACACAGTATGTATCCCGCGGAAAGAATCTCGCTAAAAACCCCAACTATCTGTATATTATATTGATTGAATCATGTAACATTACAAAGTACAATGCTTATCACAAGCAATCCAGTACCAGCTCCACCTGTTACACACAATACAGCTCAGATCTGATCTCCAAATCTCCCCCGCTGCTTGCCTGCCTCCACTGCTCAATACCTGCTCAAGAACTGATGAGAATGACTTCCCAAACTCGTATTTCACCTCAAAATAATCACTCACACTTTTTTGGATGTGAGTAAAGGCTACAATACTGGGAAAATACGTGAGCAAACTCATTGGCATACTCAATACCTTGATTGTGCAAGATCTGGTGCACAGCTATAGTCACAACTGATAGCAATCTGATTCTCTACCACCTGTCCCTGTTGAACTGAACATGCACTGACATGTAACTGAGTTAAATGATGTATTCATTAGTTGCATCAGGAGTTAATAATTAGTTTAACAACTCATCATTAGTCTATCTGCAGTTAGACTAACTACAACTAGCTTAACCAAGTCAAACTGAACACAACTCCATCAACTCCACCAAACTCAACTGATTGAGTTCTAACTGAAGTCATGCATGCAACAACTCAACTGACCCACAAAGAAAAGCGTATTTCCTTCTGACAGCTGCAAGTGCCACCTCTGTAGCTCAAATTGAAGTGCTCCAAGAGAATAAGACAAAGTTTATAGTCCAAATATTATTATGAGACAATAATATTTGACTTTTCTATTTTTGACAGCCAGTCTAAAAGTAGACTTTGATCACTCACACTATGATCACTCACACTTTCATCAAAAATAGAAGTCCATCTATTTTTCCCAACTTGACCAATCATCCATAAACAGCAACCTGCAATCCATAGACATGATCCATATGTCTAAAAATAGACATAGTCTAAAAATAGACTTGCGCCAAAAATAGCCTGCGGGCCCACTTAGTGAAGGCAACTCTTTTCACTAAGCTCCATCATCTTGTTGCACTCTCAACAAGCATTTCTTGTTGCACACTTTTCAACACTCCCTCTCAACAAGAAAGGCTTCCTCTCAAACCCGATCCTGTAACTCTGGAATGTTCTCCATGCAACACATCTGGTCGGTCCACTTGCTCTGTCATCAAAGTCTCTGACTGCTATTGCCTCTGTCGACTGAAACTCTGCATCTCTGTGCTCTTCAGTATCTGACTGCTCTAGCCTCTGTCACTTTGAACTCTGACTGCATCCGTGCTGCTGCTGGTTCTATCTCCCAGCATTGCATCCGCACTGCACCTCCCAACTGACCTCCCTATTGGGATAGAAACACCCTCTGATGCTGAAGCTCTACCTGCTGCTGACAAGTGCTCCCTCTCTGACATCTGCGCTACTGCAACATCTCCATGCATCTCGCACCATTGCACACCTCTCTGTGCCACCTAGCACTAT
This sequence comes from Pinus tabuliformis, assembly GCA_031772625.1. NCBI lineage: Eukaryota > Viridiplantae > Streptophyta > Pinopsida > Pinales > Pinaceae > Pinus > Pinus tabuliformis. The sequence continues at coordinate 1,498,092,515 of CM062819.1, read as the reverse complement.
GCAAAACACTTGTGCCTCTTGCATTGCTACAGCCTGCTAGCTATGCGTTGTCCTGGGATTCCCTGCACTGTCGCTCTCTCTGCCGCTCCATCTGCATCTGTCTCTACCCAATCAGTCAGTTCCTGCTACTACACATCGGGGCTCCCTTAGCAAGGTCTCATCCAAGAGGCTGGGTACCTCAAGGATCCTGCCCCTCCTCCTTGGGACAATCAATCCACATCACCCCACCTCCTACCTGGAGGTATGGCTGCATGCGATCCCTCAGCCCACCTGCCTTGAAGTTTCCCCCTACTGGAGGTCTCTGGATGAGTAGATGTCTCTACTCGATCTCCTCTCAGCTTCCCCTGTTGTGGCTCCTCCACAATCTCCTGAAGCTGCTGCACCAATCGTGGCTCCTCCATAATCGTCTGAGACTTCTTCTGGCTCTGCATGTTGAGAGGTAATATATGCTCCCTCTCAACCACCAAGTCTCCATCAGTTGCCTCACTGCTCAAGGCTTTGGATGCATCTTGAACCTCAAGAGCATACAGGTTCTTGACCCGTGAACCAATCTACTTCACCTGTCTAGTGATGATGTGTCTGAGGAAAACCTTTCCCTTACTAAAGACCAAATCATAGCCTCTGTCTTCCAACATCGCGATCGACACCAAGTTTGTCTTCAGTCTTGGTACATACTTGACATCAGTTAAGGTAAGGCGAGCTCCATGCTCCCTCTGAAAAATAACCGTGCCTACACCTGAGACACTATACTTCTCATCATTACCCATCCCTATGAGTATCTGGAGATCTTTCTCCTCCAAAGTACTGAACAAACTTTTGTCACCGGTCATGTGGAAAGAAGCTCCACTATCCAGAAACCAACCACTTCCCACCATGGATGAAACCATGCATGCGAAGAGTGTGAAGTCCAACTCAAACTGTGAAGCAAGTGAGGCTGCCTCACCTTCAGATCCTTCCCCGGATCCCTTCTTGGACTTCTTCTTTGGGCAATTAGTAGCATAATGACCCAACTCATGACAACGAAAGCATCTCACCTTCGCCTTGTCAACCTTCTTCCCATCATTGGAAGAACTGGATTCAGAAAGAGAAACCTTCCCCTTCCCCTTCTTCGCCTTACTCGCTAAGGCACAGTTCTCCTCATCCTACATGGATGAAGAACCGTCTCTGGTGCTCCGTCTAATCTCCTCTTGCACAAGATCTGACCACAGTCTTTCCCATCCTGGCAATTTCTCCCGACCATTGACAGAGTCCTGATAGGAATGCCAACTCTTCGGAAGACCAAGGAGAGCCAATCTCACCAAATCCTCATCATCAACAGTAACCCCCACACTTCCCAGCTCATCTCGACACTGAGTGAACCTCGTGAGATACTTGGGCATACTGTCACCCTTCTCGCATTTGATGTTTCTGAGTTTATCTTTGAGCGCCAGCTTCCTCTGATCGCTCTTGCTTTGGAATAATTATGTTAATGATTTCCACATCAAATATGGAGTAGCCTCTCCATGGAGGCTGGACATAATGTGATCCTTCACGCCCTCCAACAGAATCCTTCGACATATTGCGATCTTCTTTTGCCAAGCATCAGCTTGAGTTGCATCAGTAGGCTTTGGGATATCTGTATCTATGAACTCCTTCAGCCCATTATCATCCAATACTGCCTCCATCCTGTCCTTCCATGCAATATAGTTTGAGTTGCCCTCAAGAGCATACTCCAATCGCAATCCGGTGAAAGACATTGCTACGTTGTCACCAAGAAAACACTGCTGCAAATTCGAATTCCACCAGCAACCAACTCAACCGCCTCGAATCTAAGATTCGTGAGAACACAATATTTCTCGTACAGAGATTGACTGTATGGGCATTCACCGGATATCTCACCTTCCAAAGGAAGGATGAATCCAGAGGCTACCTGGCCCGATTACAAACTCTGCCTGAAGAAATAGAATGTAAACACTTCCTGAATAGTAGATCTGATGATCAATCCTCGCTTGATATCCTGTAAAAATATCTTCTACAAATCAAGCAGCTCCGATACCATGTAGAAATTTCCTGCAACAAATTCTCTACAAATCTAGCTCCCATACCATCTAGAAACTTTTTCTACAAATCATCTAGCTCTGATACCATGTAGAAATTTTGAATAATTTAACACATATTCACAGATATTATCCTGATCATACAATTATAAGCGGAACATGTATAATACATAATCTCCTCTACGTTGATTATCAATTTACAGAAGCAGAAACATTCACAGGCGCACATAGAAGCATCAATCAAACTCATTAACACAGTATGTATCCCGGGGAAAGAATCTCGCTAAAAACCCCAACTATCTGTATATTATATTGATTGAATCATGTAACATTACAAAGTACAATGCTTATCACAAGAAATCTAGTACCAGCTCCACCTGTTACACACAATACAACTCAGATCTGATCTCCAAATCTCCCCCGCTACTTGCCTGCCTCCACTGCTCAATACCTGCTCAAGAACTGATGAGAATGACTTCCCAAACTCGTATTTCACCTCAAAATAATCACTCACACTTTGTTGGACGTGAGTAAAGGCTACAATACTGGGCAAATACGTGAGCAAACTCATTGGAATACTCAATCCCTTGATTGTGCAAGATCTGGTGCACAACTATAGTCACAACTGATAACCATCTGATTCTCTACCACCTGTCCCTGTTGAACTGAACATGCACTGACATGCAACTGAGTTAACTGATGTATTCATTAGTTGCATCATGAGTTAATAATTAGTTTAAGAACTCATCATTAGTCTATCTGCAATTAGACTAACTACAACTAGTTTAACCAAGTCAAACTGAACACAACTCCATCAACTCCACAATCAACTCCACCAAACTCAACTGATTGAGTTCTAACTGAAGTCATGCATGCAACAACTCAACTGACCCACAAAGAAAATAGTATTTCCTTCTGACAGCTGCATGTGCCACCTCTGTAGCTCAAACTGAAGTGCTCCAAGAGAATAAGACAAAGTTTATAGTCCAAATATTATTATGAGACAATAATATTTGACTTTTCTATTTTTGACAGCCAGTCTAAAAATAGACTTTGATCACTCACACTTTCATCAAAAATAGAAGTCCATCTATTTTTCCTAGCTTGACCAATCATCCATAAACAGCAACCTGCAATCCATAGACATGATCCATATGTCTAAAAATAGACATAGTCTAAAAATAGACTTGCGCCAAAAATAGCCTGCGGGCCCACTTAGTGAAGGCGACTCTTTTCACTAAGCTACATCATCTTGTTGCACTCTCAACAAGCATTTCTTGTTGCACACTTTTCAACATTTGTTGTGGTTAAAAAGTGTAGAAAAATAGTAATTTTATGGTAATGATCAATCATCATTTCCAATTAATTGTTTGGTTTAATAAGGATAACTAATTTATGGAGATTTTTTTATGGTGTTCAATAGAGGGAGTCAACATAGGAAAGGTAATACTTTGGCTCTCGCATGTTTTAGGAAATTGCTATCTCTTAGTCCATAAACATTAGGGGTGAAAAAATAACATAGGTTCTAGAGCTAAGTTTGTTCCAACTTAGTTATATCTTGAACCACAAATTGGTGTTGACCTCATGGATGTGATAGAAATTTGGTGGCTTGTAGGGTAGTCTTTTCATGAAATAAGAAGGGTAGACATCAAAATAAGCTTTGTGGTAAAAATGTATAGTGAAGTAGTAATGTCATAGGATTAATGATCATTTCCAGTGACATGTTTGTTTTAGTAAGGATAACTAAGCTATCCAGATTTTCCATGATGTTAATAGAGGGAGTCAAGATGGGAAAGGCGATAGTTTGGCTCCCACATGCTTTAGAAATTGATCTCTTTGTCCATAAACATTAGAGGTGGAAAAACATCCTAGGCTCTAGATCTAAGTTTTCTCCAAATTAGCTATATCTTGAACCACAAATTGTTGTTGACCTCATATATATGATAGAAATTTGGTGGCTTGTAGGGTAGTCTTGTCATGAAATAATTTTTTCAGTTATTATCTAGTCATATTTTTTAATCCTAGACTACATTAGTCATTTAAGTTAGTCACTTTTGGTTTAGTCACTTGTTGTCTAGTCGTATATTTTATCCCTAGACTAAATTAGTCATTTAAGTTAGTCATTTTTAGTTCGGCCACTTAAAATTGCTCAAATTTAGTAGTATTTGTTACACTAAAAAATGTCACCATGACTATTTACAGTTAGTATGACTCAATCAACAATCATGCTACCCTCTTAGGCAAGTCTTATGCCTCTGCTATCCATCTCAAACTCAAAGAAGAGAGAAAGTCTTGTAAAAAATGTGTTTATCTCTGGGGACGCAGGTTCTCTCAAGCCTTAGTTGCGGGGACGCTCACAATGTTCACAAAGGCTGCGTCTTTGGATGCTCTGTATGTTAAGGGACAGGTGCGTCCTTCTGTAAAAGGAAAAATGCGCAAGTTTCATCTTAAAAAAGTTACTTGTGGTTACTTCTAGAACCTTCTAGAGGTCGGTTTGATGAAATGGATGCGCCTCCAGTTGGTTCATGTATCCCTATTAAGGAGGAACTTATCCCATCAATAAGGGAGCTATCCCACCCAAAGAGGGGGATTATCCCATTGATGGTGGACCTGAATAACCTCTTTACAGAACTATAAATAAAGGCATTGAGCCAGAGGGAGGAGAGGTTGAAAGCTATACATTTCTAAGGGTAAATGTTGTAGGAATTAGGACTCCCATTTAGAAGCTTGTGAGGAGAGATTGCCATCTTTGCTTGTTCTATTTGGAAGTGGGTGAGCTTTGTCAAAGTAGAGGAAGACTCTTGTGGACCCTGGAAGGAGCTTGCACAACACCAAGGCTCAGGTTGTAATGGTTCCTTTTGATTACCTTTAATGCAAATTGGTCCATTCTTCTCAATAACTTGTTGTTTATGGGTTATTTCATGTACTCCTTGGTCTATATGTTGAATATGCTTTGTTTTATGTTATAATCAGGTGCTATTTAATTGTTTGACTGTTGGTGATTGCAGGTTTTGGAGAAAAGGAGGAGCTCATCCAAATCAACAAAGCTTGGACTTCTACAACAGCGTTTGGACAAAGGTAAGAACGAAACACTTGATTTCTCATATCATAATGCATGTTTAGAGAAGGATAGCTCCAGTTTGTTTTGTTTGTCATTAGAATGTCTTAGACTTCTAGGAAGGTCGTTTGTGTCCGCACTTTTGACTGATTCCGTGTGACAAATTGGCGACTCCGCTGGGGATTCCATTGATGAGAAAAGTCTTTTCCTTTGTGTGAACTTTGCTTTGAGAAAATTGGTTTATTTTTCTGGTTTTGGCTCTGTGATTCTGTCTCTGGGTGGGTTAGCTTAGGATTAGTTTTATTTTGGTTTTTCTTGAGTTTTTCAGAAGGACGCACCCTCTGAGTGCTGCACAGTGCGTCCCTGGACGCACTTTTGCTGTGTGCACAGAGCGGGCCCGCACCTGTGCTAACGGGTTGCCTGCGTCCCCTGCCAAAATTTGAGAAAATTCCATTTTTTACACTTTTTGCTCTTAGATTTTGTTTTTTCTTAGTTTTTTCTGCCCAGATTCATTAGTCCCTTGCCAAGAATCTTCACCTGAACTTGTTCCATTGGCATTTCTACTTTAAGCTTTCATCAATTGGGTGTTTTGAGTCTCTTTTTTGAGAAATTCTTGATTTGATTTCCTCTGGTCATTACTTGGAGGTTTCTCTCAGTCTTTTCACAATTTTGCATCTTTTTGCTTTTGTTTTTGCAAAAAAATTTCCCCCTCATTCGCCGGGGGGGGCTAAATTGTGTATGAGTGTTAATCGCCTTTGAGTGATTTTATGTTTTGATCTTTGGAACTCTCACCCAATTTTCTCAACTTGCACTTGATTGGTTCTTAGATTACATTAGGATCATCTTGTGTTTGAGAATTCTTTTGCATAGATCACATTTGCGTAATAAGAATTCTCATTTTCAGAATATGAATGAAAAATGTGCATAGATTTCATTTGCATACTTTTCAAGTGAATTGTGCTTAGATTACCATTGCATAGTTTACATTCTGAAAAATCAATCGTAGATTTAGATCAGCTTTCTTTGATTTGAATTTACAAAATAAAAACAAAAAAAAAAAATGGTTTGGAATTGATTTGCATTAGTTTTTCTTGATGAAATTAGTGCATTGGAGAATTTGTTATATTTTCTCTTAGTGATCAATTTTTTGCATTGTTGGAAGTGAATGGAAACTCTCTCCTTACTTTAGTTAGGATTCATCGAATTGAAAGGATTGCATTATCATATTTGATTGCATTCAGTTGAGTCGGGTCATAACACCATTGGTTTCATCTCCATTTACCCATTTGAGTAATAACAGCCTTAATAACACAACGCTTAATTAAAATTCATTTAGTAATTTTTACATTTCTAGGGCTCTGAAGCACCAATATAGATCAGGCTAGTGTCTTGGAGTAGGAGAGTAATTAACTCTCCAAGACAGCAAAACCAAACAAGTAGCTTATCTTGTGGTAGGATAAATCCAATTGTTACATTTACACTCTGGGAAAGCTCCTCTTAAAGGAGAAGCACGAGCTCGTGTCCGAACCAGTGAGGGGATCCATCCTCCCTCGTTGGGAACGACGCCAGACAGTACGTATTACAAACGGTAAACCTCGGATTAACCATTTTCGAGGAGCCAGGGGTCACTTGTCGGTAAACCTTGGATTATTGTCAAGGAGCCGGCAAGGGGATTGAGCTTGCTACTCTGCCCTTGCGTGCTGTCGGAGTTTAGACTGTTCCCCCAGGTGCATTTGTTGCGGTTGGTAACCTTAGTGACCATTATCTTTAGGATTCTACCCAAGGTGACGGTGGAGGGAAGATCCCACTGTACCTGGAGCAGACGTCGGCTATACTCACTTGGATTTTCTGGGGGGTTCACTTCACTCGAGACGGTTAAAGTGGAGGAACTTGGTCCAGTCTATTCATTAAGCAGGTTGTCGGGGTAACTGTTCCACCCACTATTTCTGTACTGGATTCTACAAGGTTGGGCTTAATCACCAACTAGTGCTTTCGGTCCGGAAAGCTACTGTTTGTGTATGGTTTGACTCCTAGATTTGATAGCGCATGTTAATTTGTTTGTTTTTACTTTTAGAGACCATAGGTGTGAATTGTGAATTTTAATTGTTAGGTGTGAATTGTGAATTGTTAATTTTAATTTTAAATTGTTAATAAAATTCACTGAAGTTGGATATAATGGCAAATGTTCCGGAATTTATCAACCTAGGAACCCCTCCTAATGAGAATCCTAGTACTTTTCCTTACTTTGGAAATGTTGGTCCTCCTTATATGGCTACTTTGTCATTACCTGGATTTACAATAGGTTTACCGATATGGTTATTTTCAACTTCGCTGGCCCAAAGTACTCCAATCGTTCCACCTCAACCGGATGCTTCACCTCAACAGAGTTCACCATCTCAACATCACCAACCTTCTGTTGACCCTTTACCTTCTTCACCTAATTTTTCTTCCTCCATTTCTTCCTCTTCGCCTGGTAAAAGCCTTGATGCTAGTAACCAGGAGGCTAAGAAGAAGAAGAAAGGGAAGAAGAAGAAGAAGAAGCAAGATAAGAAAGAAGTCAACCAACCAACCGTGGCTGTAAGTGTTAGTTGTTTTGAGGAAAACTCCGACATGCATCGTAAACCCAAATACCCTTGCAGGCTTTGTAAGGGTGACCACTTCCTTGTCAATTGTCCTAGTATACCAAAGGTCTTGGAAGTATGGTCAGAAAAATCTCATCAACTTTCCGTTGATCCATCAACCAGTGATAGTCAGGTTCCTGGGAAAAAGGGTAAAGTTAGGTTTCCTTGTAAGTTATGCAAAGGGAGTCATCAAACTCACATTTGCCCTCACATGGATGAAGCCTCAACATTGTTGGAAAAAATTACTGTTCCACAGCAAGAATTTCCAACTGGTTACCGTAAACTTTCTCCCAACCTACCGTCAACTGACGGAGTGATTGATCAAATTTCAAGTACAGTCAATCACACTCTTCCATTGGAGAGTGAAACTCATGTCACTCAGGTTGATGATCCACTAGTTGATCAAGTGGTCGATTCAATTTCACATTCGGTCGATCACACTCTCCTTTTTGAGAGTAAATTTCATACCGCTGATGTTCTTCTTGTTACATCAGATTCTTCTATGCCGGGGGGCATTTCACCTGTTTCTACAGAACCCCCTCCAAGCACTGAGGTCTTTTCCTTTGATTGGAATAGACTGACAGAACCTCGTCTTCCTTCCTCCATCCCTTTCCAAATCATTGTCAAGGCTGGTGGTAGGGACATACATCGTACTCAGGTAGATGAAGGTGCTTCTGTTAGTATTTTATCCTCAACTGTTTGGAAAGCTTTGGGTTCCCCTCAGCTTGCGCCAATTACGCAGAATCTGAAAGCTTTTAACAGAACCATTAGTGAACCTTTAGGGATCCTTCCTAAGTTTTCTATTACCTTGGAAGGTAAAACTGTTTGTGTTGATCTTATGGTAGTTCGAGGTCCCTTGGATTTCAATTTACTCCTTGGGCGAGACTATGTTTATGTAATGAAAGCTGTCGTATCGACACTCTTTCGCGTGATGTCTTTCCCTCACAATGGCAGTATTGTGACTGTAGACCAGCTTTCGTTCCCTAGTCTTGTCTCAACTACCAATAATATGACACCCCTAAATGTTCCTAATTCTAAAGTGGTATCTACCCTGCCACGGGTTAATTATGTGGCAACTGGTCCCATGTTTTCAGTTACCGATGTAAGTGAGCCTCTCACTGTTGATTTAGATCCGGTAATTGACATGGAAAACGCTATGGGATTACTTGAACACGATGTTCTTATCCCTTTTGAGTCCCTTGACATGTGTTCCTTCCAAAGAACTATTCTTCCTTCGGATGAAGACCTCTTGGAAGCCATGATCAAGGTGTGTCCATTGACATGTCTTTCTTCCAGTTGGAAGCCATGATCAAGGATGTTGTGAGGAAAGTTCCTTTTACTGTGTCAACCTCATTAAAAAATGAATCAGTGAGTGCGAGGATAGTTCTTTTCCTGTGCCAACCTCGTTAAAAAATGAAACAGGTGTCCACGAGGATAGTTTGTTCCTGTCTCAACCTCGTTAAAAAATGAAACTAGATGCAACGAGGATAGTTTTTTCCTGTGTCAACCTCGTTAAAAAATGAAATAGGCTGTAGTGAGGATAGTTTCTTCTAGTCTCAACCTCGTTAAAAAAATGAAACTGGAAGTCATGAGCATAGTTCCTTGTCTTGTGTCAAGCTCATTAAAAAATGAAACAAGGAGTAGCGAGGATAGTTTTTTCTTGTATCAACCTCGTTAAAAAATGAAACAAGGAGTCCGAGGAAAGTTCCTTTTACTGTGTCGACCTCGTTAAAAAATGAATCAGTGAGTACAAGGATAGTTTTTTCCTGTATCAACCTCGTTAAAAAATGAAACAGACTAGGGTGAGGATAGTTTCTTCTAGTCTCAACCTCGTTAAAAAATGAAATAGGAGGTCATGAGGATAGTTCTTTTACTGAGTCAACCTCATTAAAAAATGAATCAGCTAGATTTTAGGATATTTAGGTAGATTGTAGAAGCTAGGGTTTTGAGGATAGTTCCTGTTACTGAGTCAACCTCGTTAAAAAATGAATCAGGTATGAGGACAGTTCCTGTTACTGAGTCAACCTCGTTAAAAAATGAATTAGGTATGAGGATAGTTCTTTTCTTGTGTCAACCTCCTTAAAAATGAAACAACTCCCTTTTCAAGTTAAATATTGAAAGTAAACCTTCATTTCATCCAGCCGGTTGAATGCAATGAAGCCTGGGGGGCATGTACCTCACTTTGCATCATTATGCTGGGGGCATGCGAATTTTTTGAGCATAGTTCCTTATCTTGTGTCAAGCTCGTTAAAAAATGAAACAAGGGTAGGTTAAATAGGTAGATTGTAGAGTAGTTATGAGCATAGTTCCTTATCTTGTGTCAAGCTCGTTTAAAAAATGAAACAAGGGTTTTGAGGATAGTTCTTTTCTTGTGTCAACCTCCTTAAAAATGAAACAACTCCCTTTTCAAGTTAAATATTGAAAGTAAACCTTCATTTCATCCAGCCGGTTGAATGCAATGAAGCCTGGGGGGCATGTACCTCGCTTTGCATCATTATGCTGGGGGCATGCGAACTTTTTGAGCATAGTTCGTTGTCTTGTGTCAAGCTCGTTAAAAAATGAAACAAGGGTAGGTTAAGTAGGTAGATTGTAGCGAGTAGTAATGAGCATAGTTCCTTGTCTTGTGTCAAGCTCATTAAAAAATGAATCAAGGATTTTAGAGCATAGTTCCTTGTCTTGTGTCAAGCTCGTTAAAAAATGAATCAAGGTTTTAGAGTAAAGTTTTTGTTAGGTAGATTGTAGAAAGTAGTTATGAGCATAGTTCCTTATCTTGTGTCAAGCTCGTTTAAAAAATGAAACAAGGGTTTTGAGGATAGTTCTTTTCCTGTGTCAACCTCACTAAAAAATGAAACAACTCCCACAAGTCTTTCCAAGATCTGGAAAGTAAAGCTTCATTCCATCCACCTCATTGAATGCAATGAAGCTTGGGGGGCATGTACCTCATTTTGCGTCATTATGCTGGGGGCATGTGAACTTATAACAAGCGTAGTTTTTCATTTCAAGCTTGCATAAACATGAAACCGGATCCGAGCATAGTTCTTTTCCTGTGTCAAGCTCGTTAAAAAATGAAACAAATCCTCCTCTAATTAAGTCGAGAGTTTGACTAAACCTCATAGATGTTAGGTTGTATGTTTAGGTTAGTTATTTCAGTGTTTTGTATAATTTTCTTACAGTTTTAGGTCGAGTCTTTCAAATGATCTCGTAACTCAACCTTCATTTCATCCAACTGGTTGAATGAAATGAAGCTGGGGGGCATGCGCTCTAGCAATTATGCTTAGGGGGCATCAAGCACAGTTTTCTCTCTGTTTGAAGCTTGTGTAAAAATGAAACTACTTTGAAGCATAGTTTTTGTCTGTTTCAAGCTTTTGTAAAAATGAAACCTATCTCGAGTCAATTTCAGTTATTTTCAAGACTCGTTAAACTCATGAAAATACCGAGATTATTTTTCTATCTTTCATTCTCGTAAAAAAAATGAAAATGCCGAGTTCTTTCCGTCTTTTCCTGCTCGTAAATTAAATTGAAAGTCGGCCATATGAGTACATTTTTATCATTTTTTCGAACTCATTAAAACATACGAAAAAGTGAAAACCATGAGTACATTTTTATCATTTTTTCGAACTCGTTAAAACTTACGAAAAAGTGACACCTTAGAGTCATCTTTTAAGCCCTTTTCTGACTCCTAAAAAATGAAAAGATTGCCGAGCGTTTCTTTTACACTCGTTAAAACGGAATTAAAAGACGGTCCCCTTATAGCTCTTTTCTGACCGTAAAATCAGGAAAAGATTGCCGGGTTTTTGTCGTTTCAAACTCGATACGGAAATAAAACGACGTGTCCTTGATCGCTTTTTACTTTTCAGGTCAGTGGCACTAATTATGAAAGTACTCCTTGGTCGCAAGATTAAGCGGTTCCCCCAAGTATTATTTTATACTTTTTCGGGCTTGAGGGACTCAAATCTACGAAAAAGTTCAACTTGGAGTCTTCTTAAGTTTTTCAGACTCTCTAAAATTGAAAAACACCGAGTTTCTCCTATACTGGGCTCGTTAAACATTTCACAGTAAAGGACCTGTTCAATTACAAACAGGAACGAACCACTCCTTCCTAGGGTTCGAATCAAAACTAGGTTGGACTCATCCGAAGGATGAGCTTATAATCAAGCATATGTTATCCTCCTCAAGCTTGTTAAAAATAAAGAGGTACTTGCCAGAAATGGTGGGGGAAAAGAGAGAAGGATGAACCTGTTTGTTACCTTTTGTCTCAAAAGAAACTTTATTACCACTCTTGAACACGACACTTTTCATTCACCTGGGTTGGGAAATCTTTTACCTCACAGTTGATCAAACCACTTTGAAAGTCTTTAACCGAGTTCCGGGGATTAACTTTGAGTTATTCGTCACCAAGCCATCTGTCGTGTCGTTATGTGTTCAAGAGGTCTGCAAGCAAAACTTTCATCTGCAAAATACTTGTCATCCATTTGACCATCCCTGAGTCAGTCCTTACAGCAACATTTCTTCAACTTGAACAATGATTTCGTGTTGCGGGCTTGCCTACAACGAGTCGCTTTCTATCGACATCGACACATTATCTAGAAAGATGACTTAGGAATCGACAGTACCTTGAAGTCTGCATGCATCAATGGCAGGTTTCTCACCTTTGACGTCAGTTTACATCATTGACTTTCGATCAAAGGATTCCGTGAAGTGTTCGACATCAAAACATCTATTCACATTTCACGGGTTGTGCTTGGTACTTTGAGAACCATTGACATTACTGGTGGTCTCTCTCACGCTTGTTAACAGTTTACATCATCGACTGGTAATCAAGTGGTTTCTAACATGTTCGACATCAAATCATTTAATCACATGGCTAGAATCGTACCAATTCGGGAAGTAGAAGTGAAGACCCTGGATCTAGTTTCTACCATCCAGGCTGCAAGGAGTTTTGTATTCATTATCTATGTAGACTAATCATAAACAGATGGCTGCGTCCATACTGTGTCTACAAAAGTCTATAAAAATGATGTACTGCAAGATCATTCCTGTATCAGAGTAGTTAGTCCATTAGTTAAAGTTTTGAATCTGAGTATGGGAATGCCTACCTCAGTGATGATATAATCTTATACATGTATTTTGTGTTGAAAATTGCAGGTTCCAACCAGGACATCCACAAGATAATCCTTGAAATGATAAAGTGCTTCACCCTTCCTAGAATTACAAAACCCTAATTTATTCCAGGCTTCGCACTTTAGGGGGCAATCTGTTACACTAAAAAATGTCACCATGACTATTTACAGTTAGTATGGCTCAATCAACAGTCATGTTACCCTCTTAGGCAAGTCTTATGCCTCTGCTATCCATCTCAAACTCAAAGAAGAGAGAAAGTCTTGTAAAAAATGTGTTTATCTCTGGGGACGCAGGTTCTCTCAAGCCTTAGCTGCGGGGACGCTCACAATGTTCACAAAGGCTGCGTCTTTGGACGCTCTGTATGTTAAGGGACAGGTGCGTCCTTCTATAAAAGGAAAAATGCGCAAGTTTCATCTTAAAAAAGTTACTTGTGGTTACTTCTAGAACCTTCTAGAGGTCGGTTTGATGAAATGGATGCGCCTCCAGTTGGTTCATGTATCCCTATTAAGGAGGAACTTATCCCATCAATAAGGGAGCTATCCCACCCAAAGAGGGGGATTATCCCATTGATGGTGGACCTGAATAACCTCTTTACAGCACTATAAATAAAGGCATTGAGCCAGAGGGAGGAGAGGTTGAAAGCTATACATTTCTAAGGGTAAATGCTGCAGGAATTAGGACTCCCATTTAGAAGCTTGTGAGGAGAGATTGCCATCTTTGCTTGTTCTATTTGGAAGTGGGTGAGCTTTGTCAAAGTAGAGGAAGACTCTTGTGGACCCTGGAAGGAGCTTGCACAACACCAAGGCTCAGGTTGTAATGGTTCCTTTTGATTACCTTTAATGCAAATTGGTCCATTCTTCTCAATAACTTGTTGTTTATGGGTTATTTCATGTAATCCTTGGTCTATATGTTGAATATGCTTTGTTTTATGTTATAATCAGGTGCTATTTAAATGTTTGACTGTTGGTGATTGCAGGTTTTGGAGAAAAGGAGGAGCTCATCCAGATCAACAAAGCTTGGACTTCTACAACAGCGTTTGGACAAAGGTAAGAACGAAACACTTGATTTCTCATATCATAATGCATGTTTAGAGAAGGATAGCTCCAGTTTGTTTTGTTTGTCATTAGAATGTCTTAGACTTCTAGGAAGGTCGTTTGTGTCCGCACTTTTGACTGATTCCGTGTGACAGTATTTCACTTGAAATAATTGTGGTGACTAATGTTTATAGTCACATAGTCATTAATTTCATCATTTTCTATTAGTGATCAAAGGAGGTAACCTCAAACTAAGCTTTCAGTTTGGTAGCTAGCCCTACCAAAACAAAGAGGGCTCTCTCTATGAAATCACAACCAAAGGTTGACTGGGATGTAAAGAATATTAGGCTAGGTATGCTATGATTAGTTAGGTTTTGATTTTTTAGGGTTTTGATGTTGGATTAGGGATGAAAACCAGGTAGCTACATCAAAGTATGAAATGGTTACCGTAGAAAATATATGGAGGATCAAGGCAGTAATAATTTTGTGATGGCTTTAGGGTTTTGTCGGTGTAGTGTAGGGTTTGAAAGAGTAAGAAGGTCTTAATGAGCATGTGCACCATGAATTCATTAGTTAGGAAGAAAAATTACACAAAATGACTTTCCCATCAAAACAGAGCTTACATGAAAAGAATTATGCTTATAACCTTTAAGGAAAATCACTGAAGAAATAAGGTATGGAAAGGAGAGATGTATATCATTCATATAAAACTATAATAGAGAAAATACATCATCACAAAATCACTGCACATGAATTCCTAGATAATAGCTGCAACTGCTCCTTTGATTTCCTGAATAAAGAGTTAAAGTACAAGCTACAAGTGCTCCAACCTCTGATTTCCAACCCTCCAAATGACTAAGAAAGTGATACATATAGACCAAAACAACATCTCCCTTCTCTTAGGGGTAAAATCCATGAGTGGTGGAACAATTCCCAAAATATCTCTAACCACAACCTAATGACTAGGGAGGTTAACAAACTCTGCTCTTAATAGAAAAATCGATACATTTGACCATAAAAGACATCTACAAGCATGTATCTACTTCACATTCACTATAACCAACCTATTTACACCTATTTACATCATCACAACATCAAGAATGACAAATTACATCAGTGGAGGTTGAATTTGGACTAAGTCAACCGAGGAAAGTGGCTTTCAGGTGAAAACGCAATGAATTCAAGCAAAAGCATAGCGTGTGAGGAGAAAACGCAATGAAATTGGTAGAAGTCACTTTTGGAGGCATTCTTGAGGTCCAAATCAGGATATTTATGTGTCATTGGAAATATGTGGATGGCTAGTTATCATTTGACTCATCAAGCAAGTCATTTGGACACTCCATGATAGAGAAAAATGCATTTTCCCAAGACTACTCCCAGAAGTGCAACAAAAACGTAACAAAAACACAATGCCATATTGCAGGGCACTTTTGACTGCCTTCTTGAGATCCAAATGCAGATCTGAAGGTACCATTGGAAATATTAGGATGTCTGTCTATCAATAGAGTACTTAAGAATGAAAATGGCCTCTCTAAGATTTAGAAAAATGCATTCTCCCAAGGTCACTCTAGAAGTGCAACAACTCTCTTGTAGCCACTATATTTTGGGAATTTCTCTGAAATCATAACACCTGTGTATAAAATGAAGGAGGTTTTTTTTCCTTGCTCTATTATTGACTAAAACATCTTTCACCTTTCTAAAATTCATCTCTTTTGGTCAGAAATATACTTTGAAGGAAAATTGTCCCTATGTGTAGCAAATGATTTGTCTCTTGGAATGATTTTCTTGAGAAATGATGGAGACATAATGCTATGTGCTGAAATGGGATCATACTTGGATATTTTCAGTCCTTTATACTTACTTTGATCAATGGGTGTGGTCTCTACATCCATTATGTAGACCTAGCTCAATAGGAAAGGAAATTAGGGCTTAGTGCTAGAAAACAGGGGATTTAGGGAAGTTTTAGGAATGGAGGGAGATGAAGGGTTTTGAGGGTGTCTAAATTCTTGGGAAAATTTAAGGGGGTAGGGATAAATGTTAGGGAGTGTAGGGAGGTGTAATTTCAGGGAATGAGTGAGGGGTAGGGGTCCAAAATGTTTAAACACAGTCCTAGCCCAGGAAAGTATAGTCTAGGCTAGGGTTTGTTGGAAAATGATGATTTTGAGGTATCGGAGTGAGCGAAAATGTCTATAGATGTATATGGAAGGTGGGAGAGGAAAATTAAGCTTAATTTTTAGGGTTTGTCTCAATAATTTCATCAAATAGACTATGAAACCAAGCAAACCCTAGGAGAGGGAAATATGATCTTTCTAAGCATGAAATGGTGGTGGAAAGGAATCACTTGTTTGAGAGTGAAAATGAGTTTTTTTGGTGGAGATATGTCTTATAAATTTGGAATGAGCAAATGAGAAGCTCATTTTGGTCTTTTATAGTTTGGAAATCAATTTTCTCCTTTGGTGATGTAGTGGCCCCAACATGTCCTTTCACATTCTGATTTGATTTGCCAATGAACCGTAGCCTTACAATTTTTTGCATATATTACATCTTTATGAAGATAAAAACATACTTCAGAAACCTTTATTGAAGACTTTTCACTATTACTACTCCTTTAAATGATGATTTTGATGGTGAAATGACCAATTTTCATGATTTTAACCCTATGACCTAATAATGGAATAACATGGAAATATGTTGAATGATGACTATGGGACTCTTTCAACAATGAATTACGTGACCATGATGATGTCCATTTACCATGGAGGTTAAAGGAGTAGTAATAACCTAACTGACGTAACGAGTGACGGAATTTTATTTGAAGACCTACTAAAACATAAAAATTTGACCTAGGACCCTAACAAAAAACTTTGTAAGAGAATATTTGATCACTAGCGAATGATAGGACTCATAGACACTAACAAGACCAAGGATAATATTGTAGAGAAACCAATCATAATGTGGTATTGTAGCTAGAAATGCAGAGGTATACATACATGATACTAAGATGCAGAAAATATGATGCAAAGAAAGAGAATGCAAACTATATCTCATAAATGTCAATATGCAATGTGGAGGTGCTATACTAAAACTACAAGTTAACACAAATATTATATGCTTAGAAAAAGGTACAGGAACAATGCAAGAAGAATCATATATAATGTTGAGAAGCATAAACGAACTATGTAACACACCATACATAATTGTTCAAAGATATATCAATTCCTTTTGGAAAGACACCACTGTGCACATAAATGTTTTGATGTGACTTCGTGTAATTCTAATACAGAGGATGAGATCCAATTGAAAGGGAAATGGTACATGAGTGATACAAAAGATTTGTTGTGATGCATAAAATATTGTTGTAGACATTTTGGATCGTAGGATATCCACACCACTGTAATGAGAACAAACCATAACGATCCATTGTGAATTACTTTACAACGTATGTGTCTCACATGAAATATATATCCATCCTCAACAAAATCAATACAAACCACAGTTACTATTGGTCTTAGGAACATAAGCAAGTCGTTCAAATCATGGAGCCACTAAGATCTGTAATAACTAAGTAATTTCAATTCTAGAAAAATAGTGATATGACCCACTAGAGCCATAGTCGTTGAGAACAAAGAATGATCCTTAGAAATAGAAATGATTTCTGTGTCATAGATATGTGTGCAACCGAGAAAATTCGAATCTAAAGATGAAAACTTGACAATATAAATATCTTTCCTCTCAGAATTGTGAGCCAAAAGATGTGAACCTCAGATGGATGCAACATTTATTTCAGAGATGTGATTGTGAAGTCTTGAGATATAACGGAAACCCAAAAGATACCTACAAACTCTCAGAATCATAACTTCATGTAAATTCATCAACATAATGAGAATATTTATAGATGTTTCCACGAACAAGTCGACATGAAGTTTCAAAGTCAACAATGATTTCTTAGTGGGAAACCCCTTTAAAGCTAATTTAAATTCAAATAATATTTTATGTTTGAGTGTCTTCAAAATTCCTTTCTCCAAATCAATTAATCATATAACTCTTCTCTTTCAATTGACTTATTTTTCACCAATTCAAATTCCCTTTTAGGGCTTAAGGGTTCCTCTCGGGGTGTTTGGATTTCCCATAGGAAATTTGTCCTGAAGCTATCCACTTTGCAACACTCCCTCTCATCTAGGGAGAGATTTTCATGTGCATCGTATGACTTATCTCATCATACCTTCACCATAACATATCTCAAATGAAAACATCTCAATCATAATAAAGGGATACAATTGTATCATCGATAAGACCTATTTCATGTCGTCATATATAAGAAGAGTAATGCTCAATAAAAAGTAGGGGATATCAATCTTGAAACCCTGCCAATCTTCAATTTGAATTAAATCACCTCCAAAATATCCATCTCATCATATCTCATACTTTGACCATCAACTAAACAATCTTAATCTAAAGTACAAGAAGAAGAATCATCATAGGGAAGCAAAAAACTCCCATCCTATATCCAATAATTAGTATTATCATGAAAAATAGAATGATCATCGTAAACAAGTCATATTTCATCTTCAAATATCTTGCTTATCTCTATATGTTGAACACTATTAAATGTGAAGAAGAATGTGACGTCATATGGGATCCCAACTCAACCCACAACAACATCGGAGAGCTCAACTCAATTTTGAACAACATCAAGGATCCCTACTTAACCTGGAACCACATTGGGGAGCCCATCTCAACCTGAAATATCTATCAGCGGGGAGTAAATGCTACCACCCACGAAGCTCGTCATCAAGGAGCAAATGATACCACTTGGAATCCAATGAAAATGAGGAAGGTGATATGGGACATTGTCACCTCATGTTTGTGACAATGTGGAAGGTACTATGGGACACTCTCACCCCATGTCATCTCACATAGGGGAGCATTCGACTACAATCCTATATCCAAATACAATGGGTGAGATCAGACCTACCATAATGCATAGGGATCACACTTTATCCCAACGTCCCTGATAATAGATGAGATCAACTTACCTTGATAAGGATCACACACTACCCTAGTGTCCCTGATCTTCTCATCTTGACCTTTGAGAGTCAGAAGGTATAACGCTTGCATCCACCAACTTGGGTGAGATCCACACCTACTACAAGGGGTGGGGATCACACTCTATCCAAAGTCCCTCATCACATTGGCCAAATGGAGAGGTTATCCCACAAAGTGGGTAGGATTCTAACTATAGCATAATATGAATAAGGGAGATCATATATCTGTATACACCCTATTTGTAACAATCTTAGGTTAAAAGTTCATATAATAATGTTAATAAAGAAAAAATAAGATGAAGGTGATGGGACACATATTCCACGTTGAATGTTGGGCAAAGAATCCTAGCGAGAAACACTTCGTGTTTATTATGGATAGGGAAATTGGCAAAGGAATTAGAAAAGGCTTTCAAAAGGAAAAAAAAGAATTATTGGCATTTTATTTATGAAAATAAAGGAAATTAGGAGAAAAGGGAGGTGAAAGGTCACAGGTTGCATGTGAGGAGGAAATTGAAGGAAAACACAGGAAAAATGAAGAAATTATAGGCATCAATAATAAAAAGACATCAGGCCATATGTTTGAGGACTTTTGTCAATTTAGTTTTGGAATTGGTTCAGAGAGAAGGAGAACACCAAAGAGAAGAGAGAATGCAAGAAATAAAATGAAGGAAAAGGAAAGGAAGGAAGGAAAAGGAAAGCAAAGGAAGGAAAATAAAGGAAGGATCAAGCAAGGAAGAGTTGGATCAAGTGCCTTCGATAGGAATTCTTTCATGTAATCGGTTTCATGTATGATTTCCTAGCTAGTTTTGGCATGTAGGGTACATGCATGTGTGTATTTGGTTCATTTTTTGTCTTAGGCATGGTTTTTTCAAAGTTTGATATTGGTTTCATCCTTTCCTTTCCATTTATGAATAGCCATGTTGTGATGGGATTTATTCTTGATTGAGCTTTGAATTTCCAGAAGGTTTTGGATCTAGGTGAGGTGGTCTCTGGAGAATCCCAAGGGTTTGGGGTGGAGATGGTTTTCTATGGGAAGCCCTCAATAGGTGGGTAGAGACATGAATATTCCTCAAGAGATGGTGAAGGAACATTGAGGTGTCCAAGCTCATTTTGGTTTCTTTATCTCAGGACCGGTTTAGGTGAGATCACGATAGAGTGAGGGTGGAGGTCGTTTAACCTCTTAATTCCATTGGTTTTTAGGGATTGGTTTATCCAGTGACATCCCACATTCATGCTTGGAATATGGAACGGGTGTGATTGGCTGAAAGAAAATTTTGGTTCAACCCAATCTATGGTCGGGTGGTATGGAAGCCCCTAACTTTGTTGGCTTTTGCATATGTTAATAAGAGTTAACTTCCTCTTGTACTTTATGACTAAATGTACTTGTTAATATGTGTCTTTAATGGTTGTTCTCTCATTATTATTATCCTGGTTATATGTTGGTTATAAGGATTGTTTTATGACAGATTCAAATTGTGGATCTTATCATGTTTGACTCGTAAGTGAATGGTTATTGAAAGCATTACCTAATAGGCATTATTAAAACTACTATGAGAGGGCCCTAGACCTTTTTTATGATTCTCAGATAAGTTTCATATATCTATGTCCAGATATGCATTCATCACATGTAGATTGCATGCTCACCATGTGTTTGACGGAATGATTCTCATGGTTAAACATGGTTAGATCAAGTCCTTATCTAAGTTTTATGTTGAAGGCTTTGTCCTTGTGTCATTTATCTTTTTTGAAAGTCATATCAAGTTCTGGGCAGTTGTCTGGATCCTAGCCCTAAAAAAGTGGTTTATATTTCATGGTTGCATGCACAGAACGATGAAGTTTAGACTGTATCCAATGGGAGGTAGAGTTATCCATGCCACCAGAGGGTTACAATTGTTGGATTGCTTTGTTATGCAACAAAATGGGAGTCCAAATCACTAAAAAAGAGAGTTAACTCAGGATTTGGGCACCTCGAGTGGTTTTTTAGCTCCTGGGGGTCTTGTAGCACCTAAGGGAAGTCAGTAAAGTTTTAGGTTGTTGATTCCACTTCCTTAATTGTACTTAGGAGGTTGAGCCATGTCATATTAGCCCTCCACTCATGTTTACCTCGACAAGCTGGTGAAAGTGGGTGAATGTGGGAGGTGGCATTAGAGAGTGGTATGAGAGCATGGTTCAAAAACTTAAACCAGATGGACTAGATGCATGTGGTTATGCATGCATTGTCATGGTTATGGTTGTCATGCATGAGGTCATGGAATGCAGTTGGAATTTTCATACATGATCTTGGAATATTTATGTGATTATGATTATACAGATGAGATAAGCCTCCTTTGAACATCAATTAGATATGATTTTGGTTATGGTATCTATTTGGTTTATTTGACATGGTATACTTGTAGGAAGAACATAATCAAATATGAAGAGAAAAATAGTGGACTATAGTTCATGTGAATCTCCTTACATATCAGTTGGACAATAAGGATATGATTATTATCCTAATATAGAAAATACATTGAGAAGTTTGAAGGAAAAGATCAAAAGTTGCAAGGAATACAATGACAGGTTGGTTGAGGCTCAGGAAATGCTTGCAAGGGCTCAGGAAAGCAAGAAGAGGTCAATTCGGTCATCCTTTAGAGTTTGTGATACTTGCATAGAAAAAGAAGAGAATACTAATGGGGCATATGGTAGAAAGTCTCAGTTAAAATACAGGTTGGATAGAGGGGACACAATCAAAGGTGGCATATCAATGGGTAGACCTGAGAGGAGGACTAGTATGCATGGGTTTCATCTTAGTTCCTCATCTAGGATACATCATCATCATCATCACTACCAACATCCTTATAGGATGAATGAGTATTTTCCATAGGAGTTCATGAAATTCAAACTTCAAACATTTGATGGAGAGACGAAGAAGTGAGAAGATGCAGAGGCATGGTTTCTTGGGATGAAGGAATTCTTCAGATTGGATAAATATTTAGAGAACATGAAAGCCAAGATAGCTACCTTCATTATTAAAGGTAAAACATATATTTGGTGGGAAGAAGTGGATAATGTTAGAGGCATTCGAGAACAAGAGTTGATTTGGGATGAGTTTGAGAGACCCTTCAAGAAGAAGTACCTATATGACAGATATTATGATGAAAGAGATAAGGATTTTTATGAGCCACATATGGGTTATATTATAGATGATGAGTATACTAGTAGGTTCTTGAAGCTTTTGAGGTATGTTCCTTACCTCAAGGATGAGAAAGAAAATATTCCATGGGGGCTTCATTAACAAAGAAATACTATATCACGTGCGTTCATATTGGGGCACAAAAAATGTGAAAAAACTAAAATAGTATATTGACTATATAATAGGGGCTAAAAGGGATTTTTAATTTTATATTATAATATATATACTATAGTTATTGTTTATTCGATATATTGGTGGAGTGGAGGAAAACTTATAAACAGGAGTATGCAAACTTTTCCTCTGCAATTTCGACTACTCCAAAGGGAAGCAAATTGAGCCAAAAAAAGATAATGTAGAGTACGCCGAGTTGGGGCAAGGAGGGTAGAAAGTATTTTGAAAGCAGAAGCAAGGACCCTACCGCTACTACTTCATATCAGAAGGCAGAGACTAGTTGTCTACCTAGAAGAAATGTTGGAAGTGGGTTCTCTAACTGGAATTTGGGATGTTTTTGTTGCTTATGATGTTGGTAGTGGTAATGGGCTTGGTCTAGTGGCCCATTCATTGTTTACTACAGAAGACCCATAAATATAAAATCTCTCTTGAATTTGTAGGTGATGCATTAAATTCCCCTGCCAATGCTTGTCTATAGATTCACCACTTCAACATCGTTATTACGCAATTCCCCCTTCCTATTCATAGTTGATTGTATTCCAAGCACAAACATTTCCTCTAGAGTATCGACTACTCCAAAGGGAAATGAACCTCAAGTTGAGGAAAGAAATAGGAGAAGTATTCTGGGAGACCACAATGAACTTTTCCTCTAGAATATCGAGAGATCGTAGCAAACATAGGGTTAACTTCTAAGAAAATCAACAAGGAAACATTCATCAATTTGTGGCGTCAAAGCAAGTGATTCATTGTTGGGTTTCAATACAGTTTAAACTGTAACAAGATCGACTATGGCATATGCATTAGGAGGTTATCCAATGTAATGAATACCACTTGCCCAAATTTTGTAATAATTTGTTTAATCGAGTCATCGAGATATTTATGTCATAGTTTGTAAGAGAGTTAAGAAGTTAGCAGTCATCTAAAATTTTATCACTTACATGTAAATGAGTCTAAAAGTAGTAATGTATCCTTCATTAATAATCATCTAGCTCTGGGCTTTGAAAATATCCTTAAGGAGACTAGTGCAAAACAAACCCCCTTTTGATTGTATGTGCTTACTCTCCATTGTCACCTTTATTATGGCAGGGGAAGGAAAGGAGCTTGTCTCTATTCTAATCCAAGTTTTCAAATCCACCCTTCTTTTCTCAACACGGTTGGAATAGGATTGATTAGTCTCAGAGCTTACGTCAAATATACAGTATAAGTGCATATTCTTCTACTAAGAAACAACTTAAGATTTATCCAATTACCTGAACTAACTACCATAAGATGTTAGATGAGGACAACTTGCATTTGAAAGATGTGCTACTGTTAGGCCCCTATACTACTAGTGTAACCCCTTATTGTTATTAGTACAACCCACTTATTATATTGATGTACCCATGTAGTGCCCATATTGTTACTATTGTGCCACATAGAAGCCCACTATTGTTGTTATTGTGCCCTTACATTATTATTGTTATGTCGGCTCTGATTATGTTATGACCCCTTAGACTCCTATATATAGAAAGGAGGTCTTTTCATTTGTATCATCCAAGAATTGTTCATTTATGTAATGTAAAGGAGGTTTCCCCCTCAAAGAGGCTAAATTCTAAAGCGTTGATCTATCTTTTCTATCTTTTCTTGAGCTGGTTTCATAACATTTGGTATCGGAGCTTTGGATTCTAGGGTTTCGCTGCTCCAAACAGGTCATCGTGGAATTTTCGCTATAACTTTTTTTCTGTGATGTTTCAGAAGTCGCAAAAAAAACCCATTTGAGAAGAAATCGAGCTGAACCTTGGGTCTAAATTTCAGAGCTTTTCGCGTGACATTTTTAGAGATATGATCTGAGGAAGTTGGTCTTTTTGCAAACTCCTAAATTACATTCAAAACAGGTGACCTAGGGAAAATCGTCATAACTTTCTCTCTGGGGATCAGATTAAAATTTAGTAAGAAGGTATAGAAAGAGGACAGACTGTAGTTTCTTGCATGCATTTTTAAGATCCAAAGGTCGAAAAAGTGACACGTGGAACTTCATACAATTTCGCTCTTCTGGAAAGGTCTATAATCAGGTCATCTTGGGATATTGTGCATAACTCTTTGTTAGAGAATCCAATTTGGATCAGACTGGTGGAATTGGAAAGAGGACACAGAGGGCTACTATAGGTCACAATTTCAGAACTTAAAGATCCAAAAGTACAGAGTTACAGTCGTTTCAAGGTCGAGCTCCTAAAATCAAGAAAAAGAAAGATGAGGAAGTTTGATGGCAAGGATCCGGTAAATTGGATACTTCAGATGGAGCAATATTTTGATCTACATGGTGTAAAAATGTTACACAAGGTATGTATTGCATCTTCATATTTAGAACCAGATCAATTTTTATGGTACGAAGGGCTTTGTTCTCGTAAACAACTTGTTATGTGGTCAATTTTCACGGAGGAAATGATAGCACATTATGAGGGTACAAAGAGCAACACCTTCTTTAGAGCAACACCACAACAATTGGAAAGAGTAAAAGGGCTTTGTGACATAGTGGAAAGCAAAATTATGGAAACCGGGAAGCATACCCCTCACAACTATAAATATGGAAGTGTTGTTTCTCCTAGCATTCCACAACCTACAAGGGTTACACCACAACAATTGGAAGAAAAAAGAGAAAAAGGGCTTTGTTACAATTGTGATAGCAAATGCACTAAAGGTCATAAGTGTGCTGAGAAGAAATTATTTTACATATAATATGAAGAGGAGGAAGAAAAGGATCAAGAAACATCAAAAGAAGAAGATATATGCCAGGACCCCACCCCAGAGAAAGAAGAAATGAATCAGACCATATCTTGTAAAGCATTTGCAAGAATTACCACTCCTCAAACTCTCAAGATAGAAGGACATATCAAGAAGAAAAAGGTGCAAGAAGTGAAAGATCACATCGAGAAAGAAGAAATGAATCCAACCATATCTTGTAATTCATTGTTCGAAATTACCACTCCTCAAACTATCAAGATAGAAGGACGTATCAAGAAGAAAAATGTTCAAGAAGTGAAATATCACATCGAGCATCAAGAAATGAATCCGACCATATCTTGTAAAGGATTCGAAGAAATTACCACTCCTCAAACTCTAGAGATAGAAGGGCATATCAAGAAGAAAAAGGTTCAAGCA
Source organism: Pinus tabuliformis (assembly GCA_031772625.1). NCBI lineage: Eukaryota > Viridiplantae > Streptophyta > Pinopsida > Pinales > Pinaceae > Pinus > Pinus tabuliformis. The sequence continues at coordinate 1,498,067,119 of CM062819.1, read as the reverse complement.
GAGAAAGATCACATCGAGCATCAACAAAAATTTCTCCAACTTTTAAAGGATAACGCCACTTCAGTGCAAAATCAAACGAAACAATAGGTAGATCAACATCGTAGTGAAAAATGTTTTGATGTAGGTGATTGGGTATTTTTACTGCTACATCTCAAGCAAGCTATTTATGGGAAGGAAATGTTGGAAATACTACATGCACTTAAAAAAATGGTGACCTTACCGAATGGGAAGACTCTTCAAGGACGAGGATGTGGAAGCATTGTTTTGTGCTATTTCTATTATCCAACCTGATTGGATAAACGAAGCAAGGGATGAGTGGAAGAAGGACGAAGAAGTATGGCCATTTATTCAAAAGTTGCAAAAGATCCCAATTCAAACAATATTGCCAGAAATTGAGGAAGAAGGAAAAATCATATTGGACCTTGGAGCAGTCATAGAAACAAGAACCCGACAGCTACGAAATCGATCAATTTCAAAGTATCTCATCAAGTGGAAGAACTTACCCGCTGAAGATTCCACATGGGAGGACAAGAATTTTATACAGAAGCATCAAGAACTACTCAAGCGTTGAGGACAACGCTTTTTCAAGGAGAGGGGCATGTTAGGCCCCTATACTACTAGTGTAACCCCTTATTTTTATTAGTACAACCCACTTATTATATTGATGTACCCATGTAGTTCCCATATTGCTACTATTGTGCCACATAGAAGCCCACTATTGTTGTTATTGTGCCCTTACATTATTATTGTTATGTCGGCTCTGATTATGTTATGACCCCTTAGACTCCTATATATAGAAAGGATGTCTTTTCATTTGTATCATCCAAGAATTGTTCATTTATGTAAAGTAAAGGAGGTTGCCCCCTCGAAGAGGCTGAATTCTAAGGAATTGATCTATCTTTTCTATCTTTTCTTGAGCTGGTTTCATAACAGCTACTTTCACTTTTCGGTGTTTTGTAATGATCGGTCCTAAGGAAGACCTAACCAGACTAATTAAATGCTAGAATACAAATCCAGATATGGAAGCTTGAATAAATCACTATGAATAGTGAACTTAAAAGAGGCTAAAGTTTTCATTTTCATAATTATATGTTGTTGTATATTCCCTTATTGACTTGTTGTGAATAATGGGTATTCAATAGGTACTATGTTTCCTTGACATCATCCCTTTCCCTTTTGTGTGGAAGCTCAGGCTTATTAATAGTATTTTTTCCATGCTATTAGTGTAGTTTTAGTCTAGTTTAACTAACATGTAGTGTTAGTATAGTGTCTCCTTGATATAATCCCTTCTTTATGTATGTTTATGTTAGATGATCTAGATATGCCTTTTGTGTTGTATTTATAATGTTTATACAATAATGGATGGTTAATCAAGTTCATAACATGGAACAACATAATGGATAGTTAATAAGGATCATGAACATGCATGATTCGATAATTACCATGATAAGTTATGTTCATCCTTACACATGGGGGCATAGGCTCTATTTATATGTGAAATGCTTATCAATAACTCATGGAAACATCTTTGTTTCACTGGTATTAGTGTGCATTTCTTTTCCCAATTAATCACTTGTGACAAGTACAAAAGTAAGTAGGAAGAATTACAAAACCCCTTCATCAACCACCTCTCCTCTCTATTTGTTTGAGGTTATACACCAATGGTGGAATTCTGAGGTGAACAAGAGGATTTGTACTATATATCCTCAGTTGGAAAAGCCTCTGTTGGGTGTTATGTAAAAGGAAATACCCATGCCTCAAAGTGGAAATCATTAATAGGATAACATATATGACATCAACAATACGTATAGACAAAATTTTCATATCTTTGTCCATTTTTTATTTTAGAAAATTTGATTATATATCACTTATAAAAGGGCAACTAAATAAGAGAGTAACTCAAAAAGGACACTGTAATAAGTAAATCATTCACTTACTGCTTTACATTTTTTTCATGGAATATCACTTTATTCCATCCAATGAACTAGATGTAAATACAATGAGCCAACAATTGGATTACTGGATGGTGTTTAGTATTTCCATTACAATACATTTGAAGAAATTTAAACTACCTTGAAACTGGGTGTCTGACTCCCTAAATCATGTAGATTAACACCTTTCAAATTTTTTTATAATCCTAAACTACAAAGTGCCTTTTCTTTTATAACTAGAGTTGCTTGTAACTGATTGTGGGCATTTTTCACAATCATTCCAATGTGCTTGAGATCTCTTTCTAGAGTTGTCTTCCTGAATCACCTTTCGGATAAGCATGAAAACTGAAGTAGTGTTTCCTAGTGATCATATATTCATTCAGTGCACAATGGAATCCCTTTAGTTTTCCATATAAGTTTACATAAAGTTGATTTTTAGGTAATTTTGAGCTATAAACTATCCTTCTCACATTTTCATCTTTCCCATTGTCAGGCTAGGCAGTAACTCCTCAACCAAAAATTGATTCACGCTTATTCCTTCAGGTAGGTCTTCATTAAATATATGAGGGAGAGACTGTGCAGTTCATCTCCCGATGACTATTCATATTACTTATTTATCTATTTACATTATATTCACCCAATCATGAGGATTAGGTGTCAACATTCCCCCTCTTAATTTGAAGGGATGTTGGTGAGTCCAAGCATCATTCTGAATTGTTCAAGCTTTTCTCTTCCAAGCGCTTTGGTGAAGATGTTTGCAATTTGCTCATTTGTCGAACAGTGACGAAGATGGATTGTTTTGGCCTCAACATGATGTCGAATCAGATGATATTTAGTATTTGTGTGCTTCGTTCGATCATGGAACTTTGGGTTCTTGGCCAACTTTATTGCAGAGGTATTGACAATCATGAGTGGAGTTGATTGTACTTGTTTTACCTGCAAATCTTCAAGAATTTTCCTGAGCCACACAGTTTCTTTTGTTGCTTCAGCTGCTGCCACGTATTCTGCTTCTGTTGTGGAATCTGTTGGAACTGATTGTTTGTGTGATCTCCTGGAGACAGCTCCTAATCCAAGACTCATAGCATATCCTGAAGTAGATACCCCAGTGTCATTGTATCCATCGAAGTCTGAATCAGAGTATCCAATCAAGCTGAAGTCGTCCACCTGTGTATACTTGATTCTAAAGTCTTGAGTTCCCTTCAAGTACCTTAGAACTCTTTTTGCAGCAGACCAATGTCCCTCACAAGGCTTTTGCATAAACCTGGAGAGGATTCCAACAACAAGTGAAATGTCTGGTCTGGTTGTAGTTAGGTAGTTGAGACTTCCTACAAGTTTTCTATACTTTGTTGCATCCTCAAATTCTTTTCCTTCAATAGATGTGAGATTTAAGTTTTGTTCCATTGGAGTAGTAAGAGGATTGCATTCTGTCATGCAAAACCTGTTCAACAGATCTCCAATGTATTTCTTTTGAGAAAGAAATATGGACTTCGGATGTTGGGTTACTTCAATACGAAGATAGTAATGAACATAGCCCAAATCATTCATTTCAAAACTTTTTCCCAATTCCTTCTTTATGGATGCAATGTAGCTTAATTGTTCCCTATCATCAAAAGATCATCTACATATACCACAAGATATACAATTGTTTTGCCAACTTTCTTGACAAATAAAGTTGCGTCATCAAGATCAAAATGTTTGAAATTGAGTTTCAGAGGATGCTCAGTTAGTTTTTCATACCATGCTCATGGTGCTCGTTTGAGGCCATACAAGGACTTCACAAGCTTGCATACTTTATGTTCATGTCCTTTCATAGCAAGTCCTTCAGGGTGAGACATAAAAACATTCTCTTTTAGATCTCCATTTAAGAAAGTAGTTTTTACATCCATTTAATGGACTTTCCAATCGTTTTGAGATGCTAGTGCAAAGAGTGTCTAGATGGTAGCCTATTTTGCTGTGGGGCCAAAAGTATCCTCATAATAGACCCCTTCCTTCTGTGAAAAACCTTTCTCCACAAGCCTAGCTTTGTGCTTGTCAAGTGAGCCATAAGCTTTATACTTGTTCTTGTAGACCCACTTGTACCCTATTGGTTCCGTTCCTAATGGACGATCAACCAGCTTCCAAGTGTCGTTCTTTATGAGGGCATCATACTCCTTTTGCATCACTTCTTTCCATTCATCATGAGAAGCATATTCTTTGAAGGAATTTGGTTCAAAATCTATAGACAACTTCAATTCACAATCATAAGAAACATCCATATCAACAGGTGAATTAGAGTCATCCACATCACCTCCATTTTGTCGGTTTGAATTTCTAGTTCCTGTCTTTCCAACCTCATCAAGATGAACATTTTCAAGTGTCTTTGTCAGCCACTTTGGGGGACCTTTCTCAGATGGTCCAGGCTGCTCCATTGATTGAGTTGGGACTAAATCAAGATTGAGTCTCCCAATTCTATCAATCATATCACTTAAAGCATCATCTTTTGTTGGAGTTTCATGCGAGGGAGAGTGTTCTTCAGAAGAAGATTCCACATGTTGATCTAGTATAGGAATCCCCCTTCAAGATGTGGAATTTGATTATCAAATTCTTGAAATGATTTTTCTTTTGCGAATCTATCCAAGCGATCAAGTTGCCTCTCAACAACAATGTCAGTTTTGTATGATTCAAGAAAAATTACATCTCTAGATACAACAAAATTCTTATTTACTTCATCATAGAGATGGTATGCTTTGGAGGTGTTTGAATACCCTAGAAAGATACACTTATGACTTCTAGCACTAAGTTTGTTTCTATGTACCTTTGGTATCAAGGCATAACAGGTGGAACCAAAGACCCTGAGATGCTTTACTGAAGGAACATGTCTATACCACATTTCATATGGAGTCTTGTTTCTTATAGCATTAGATGGACATCTATTCTTTATATATGCAACACATAGAATAGCATCAGCCCAAAACATTATCTTTACATTTTTGAAGAAGAGCATGGATTGTACCATATTTAAGATTGTCTTATTCATTCTTTCAGCTACACCATTCTGTTGGGGATTATAAGGTACAATTGTTTGATGCTTGATGCCATGTTGGCGAAGCTAGTTTTCAAATTCATTTGATGTGTACTCTTTTCCATTATTAGTGCAAATAGACCCAATATGAGGTTGTGCATCATTTTCAATCCATTTATGAAAATTCTTGAATGTTTGAAAAGCATCAGATTTGTTCTTCAATAAATAAACCCAACACATTCTTGTGTAGTCATCAATAAATTTCATGATATATTTATTTCCATTTGCAGAAGGAACAGACATTGGACCACATAAATCTAAATGAATGAGTTCAAGTTTTCTATGTGCTCTTGAATGTGAATCATGAAAAGAATGTTTGCTATGCTTTCCTAGAATGCAAGCATAACATTGCTTAAGTTTCCTAGGAATTGTAGGCAAACCAGCAACACCATTTTTCTTCAACAAGCAGAGACTGTCATAGTTCAAATGTCCAAATCTAGCATGCCATAATAAAATTGATGGAAGTGTACCTTCTTCATGATGAGAACTGCATGAGAAATGTTCTACACGAGCAGATTTTCCTTGCAGCTTGAGAAGCCTTTCTTCTTCTATTCCCCTCATGAAAAGTGAGTGGTCAGATGCTTTTCTTACCTCAAGCTTGCCATCAAACATATGAATAGAGTGACCTTACTGGCAGATGTGGACCAAGGACAATAAGTTTCTCTTGAGCTGTGGGAGATATAGAACATGATGCAGAAGAAAGTCTGGAAGACCAGATAGTTTAAGCCTGATTGTGCAAAGCCCTGATGGATTGATTTTTGATTGGTCAGCAAAGTATACTGCTCCATCAACGTTGTCAGTGAAATCTTCAAAAAAATCTTTTCTATGAGTCATGTGGTAGGTTGCTCCTGAATCAAGGAACCAATCATTTTTCCAAGAAGCAAGTGAAGCATTAAATAAATCTTCATTTACTCCAATATTACATTGTGCCACAACATAGTGAGCGGATTCAGGTGCTTTACCTTTGTCTGTATCATCAGTTTTACCTTTCTGTTGGTTTCTTTTCTGCTCAATTTTGTCCCACGGTAGGTTGAATGTAGAGGCATCATGTGATCCATTCCTTTTGCAGTGAATGCAGTGAAAATCTGCCTTTTCTCCTTGAGAGTGTTTGCCCCCCATTTCCTCTAAAATATCTTCCTCTTCCTCTTGAATGCATACTGTAACAAAAAAAATACTTCTACTGGCAAAAATTTTACTCTTAATGGAAAAAAAATATAGTTCTGACGTGACTGGACAACAAACGCAAAATGACAGCAAATGCCAATACCCCAGAGATATATATCAGCTTTTTCTTTTGGTAATATGCACTATTCAAAATATATGTGGGTTTCTTCTTCCTTCTTTTTTTTTTACATTGATTAACCAATGCCGCCCTTCAAAAAATTTTAACACACAACTGTGATTTTAAAACATGCACAAAATCAAGCAGTGTACCAAAACTGGAAGAAATCTTGTCAGCGTACCAAAACAGTCATTGTATAGGCAACATACTAAAATAGTTCAAGATACTAGTAGCGTATCACAAAATCAGGCAGCCTATATACCAGCAGCATATCATAAAATCAGGCAGCGTATATACCAGCAGTATACCAAATCAGGCAGCGTAAAGGCAGCGTTAACATATTGTAATGAGAGCAGCTTGAATATAATGCCAAAAACTTCAGTACCTACACAAAGTGGGGCAGCGTTCAATATATATGCAGCTTTCAACATACAACACCAGGACAACGTTGAATATTTAGGCAACGTTTAGCAGACTTCACACTTAGGATAACATCACACATACAAAACTTTTTTTTTTATTCAAAACAAAAACATTTAACCAAAAGCTTTGATTCTCACATGCAGGTTATCAAGCTATGAAGCACGCATGTGTGCTTTGATTCTCACACGCAGATGAAGCACGTTATCACGCAGGTGTGATTTGATTCTTACATGCAAGTTATCAAGCACGCGGGATTACGGTTCCATCTCAAGTAGTTCCCTTGTACACAGTGCCAAATCTTCCCTCACCAAACTTGTTCTTACCATGAAAATTTTCTATTGCAGTTACCAATGTTTTCATTTCAAACACTGTGAAAACATTGGACAGGCTAGGAATCAGTTGCAGATCTTCTCCAACTCATGAGTCTTCGCAAGAAAAAAAAAACGATAGCAGGTCAAACGTTCAGGCTACTGCATGGAGTAGGTCACTACGTGAAGCAGCGTTCACTGTGTGGAGCAGCATTCTGGTCATTTCGTGCTAATAACGGTTCAGGCTACTGCGTGGAGCAGGTCACAACGTGGAGCAGTGTTCAGGCTACACAAATAGTAATTGGGACAGCGCTTTTGAATGGAGCAGCACATTGTATGAACATCGCTTTTAAATGGAGAGAAGAGGAGCATAATAGGGAGTTAGAAAGGACATAAAAGCTAAAACAGAGTTGGCTCTGATACCATGTTAGGCTCGGCAGTAACTCCTCAACCAAAAATTGATTCAAGCTTATTCCTTTAGGTAGGTCTTCATTAAATACATGAGGGAGAGATTGTTCAGTTCATCTCCTGATGACTGTTCATATTACTTATTTATCTATTTACATTATATTCACCCAATCATGAGGATTAGCTGTCAACATCCACTTAAACAATTCATTCATAGTTTGTTCAATAAATGCATCCTGATGTGTAAGAACCCTCCACAATAATTTTGATGAGTTTATAAAAGTGATCACCCATCGTTCTCCTCTCTATCTTCTTCAACCTAGATTCAACTATTATAGATTCAAGGCCATCCTGAAGGTTTTGCAATTTTTTTTATTCAATCAGCCATAGCACCTCATTTGGATATACTCTAAGACTTACAATTAGTAAACATATCTAATATTTAATTTTGAAGTTGTACCATTAATCCTCCAACCTCAAGGTTTTATCTAAAAGCCACTAAAATGTATTAGTGTCATTTCCAAGTATTATAAATTAAGAAATTAGGTCATGTCCTTTACTATGAGCCAATAATAGTGAAGCTCATTTTACTAATCGCATGCTTAAAACTAATCTCTGCCTTACACCTATAATTCCACCAATCATGGCAAGATGAGACCTAAGAATGGTCAATCTGAAAAATCCAAAATAACTATTTCACTACCCAACAACTTGGCTTGACAGAGCCAAAGAAAAACATTGTTGGTGCTCCCTTATTGTCCTTACTCTTTTATTATGATGTCCCTAAAATATAGTCAATGTTTATAAGCTGGAATATTTTTTTGGACAGGGTCCCTTGGTTCAAAGTTTGTTAATTTTTGTTAAATATTGTAAAGTCTCCACATTTTGAGGAGTAGAGCGCATGTAGCACAGGTTGATAGGAGTCATAGGGGCCTTAGGAATGCCAAAGCCCCTTAGTTTGTTATAGTCAAGCTATTTTGAGACCCGCCCATGGTTCACAAACCATGGTATTATAGTGAAGAAGAATATAAAAGGAAGTCATAGAAGATTCATAGGATAGCTAAGTAAGAATAGTGCATGAGTTGGGTTAGATTTTATCTATTATATACTTGGACGAAAGGGAATGCTCCTGCAACTGTGAGCATGGAGACCTTGGTAAGTCTGCAATTGAGTCCGCAGGCCCCTGCAGCTATGTGCACAGGGTTGGAAGAAGTTGTAATTTAAGATTTGAAGCATAATGAAGGCTTATTTTGAATAACTATCTATGTATCTACGTATTACAATTTTATCTTTGAATTTATTATATTTTTTATCTGTTGAATGCATTTAATCATGAAAAGTACTTAATAGATTCGGAAAGACATAGATCTATTTATATGATGTTATGCATGTTTAGTGCAATGGGTGATGAACATAAACCTGCTAACTGTTAATTATTGTAAATTCCAGGTTTCAAGGGTTAGGGTTCTTAAAGGTCAAGATAAATCCCTAAGTTTGGAAAGAAAACATCACATTGTCCTCTGGATGCAGACACCCGGTTCTAGCATCCCCCAATACTACTTCGGGTGAGACTGCAGTTTGCGCTATGCGGGTTGTTGCTAAAAGTGCTGGTAGTGTAGGGTTTTGTTGGTTAGCACAACTAACTCTGAGCCTGGGTCCAAGCTCCCTCAAGCCAACAAATGGTTCTATTGCCATGACCAAGATCTATCTGAGGAATGTGTGATGTGGCATAAGTGGATATCGACTAATAATGAGATTGAGAAGTGGATATATTGGAAGTTGAACGAGTTTGAAGCTCAAGAAAATAGGAATCTATGCCTATCAAAAGAAGAGTGGTTGTAGAGACATCTGTATACATAGGAACACAAAGTTTTCTTTGGCTCTTTTCCATGTGAATTGTATGAATGGTTGGCTAAATTGGCAGATGGTCAACCTACCTAGAAGTTGGATTGCCATATTGTGTGGACACCAGAGTTAGTAAAGTGCCTGGAAGGATCAAATTACAAGGTTACGAAGGTTGTTTATTACTGGATCGATAGTATTTCGAGTGGACTTATTACTGAGTTCGTGATTGATACCTCTACCATTTATAGTGAATCTCAATGTTGGGTTTCCAAAGGACCAAGAGGTAAGTATCTCAAGGCTTTGAAGACTTGGACTAAAATGATATTGTGCAAAAAATGGGTTATGCCGCTAAATTTATGTTTAGAAGAGGCTCGATGGGAGCTACACGAAGTGGGAAACAATTCATAAAATATCTAGATACAATTGCTGAGTACAGTCCTCTGTTTGGAGCATCCGATAGCGAAGAACAAAGAAATAGTCCAAAAACACCCAAGGTTGTGCTGCAATGTGTATATCAGGGCACTGTGGGAATACCACATCCATCCACTTCACCTTCGCCATCACCTCCACTCCACACACCTACGCCTCCACCTCCACCTCTGCTATTCAGTATGGCAAACACTATGAAGATGCCTATATTTAGGGGTTTGGGGACTGAATAGCGTGATCAATTTTGGTTTGTAGCAGATGCTCTGTGGAAGTCACAAAAGATAAAAGATGACGATATGAAGAAAGCGCAGTTGGGCATGGCATTGCAAGATAGGGCACTGAGTTGGTATATTAAGTATAGTAAGACTCATCCAGTTGTGTCATTAAAAGACACAAAATATGCGCTAAAAAGAATTCAGAAAGCCAAAGTCTCAAGCCGAGAATGCAAATAAGGTTAAAGAAATTAAGCATAAGGTAAATGAATCTGCATGGGATATTGATTAGAGGCTAAAATGCATACTGCAATAGGCTAATCTACAGATCTTAGACAAGCAACATAAGGATTGGTATATTGCTTCGTTATTACCTCATTTGAGATTACCATTGTCACAACAAAAGCTTGGATCGCAGGCTGAAGCACTGGAAATTCGTATGAAGTTGGAGGCTTCGCCTATTAAGGATATGAACCTGGGAGTGTAGCAGATTCAGTCGCGTTTGGTTAGCCCACATATGGAGTTGCATGATCTTAAAAAGGGGAAGGAGTTCCAAAATTAGACTCGTGCTAAATTATGGTGCTTAAAGTGCAAATGAAATGGTCATGACAAGGATCATTGCCCAGTATATCATAACTATCTAATTATGGGAGGTCATATGCCCCTAAAGTCAAAGAATTCCATTGGATAAAGTAACAGTGTAGTGCCATGGTGCGCTATCTACCAAATAATAGGAAAACACTAAACTGACAATTGCCATTTGTTGCAGAAGTTCGTGTAGACTCCCCAACAACTATTATGCATTTTTTGTAAGTTTGCAGGCCATGATGAGCTAAATTTCCAAAGCTATGAGTTAATTATGGATAGAACTCTGACATATAGAGTACAGGATGAGACCCGTTTGTAGAAGGATAAAGGTGCACTTGCAGTGTGCAAAGGATTCCAGGGATGAGGAAGAGGACGAGGGGGAGGAGCTGGAAGAGGTTGCAGATAGATTACTTGTTACAATTGTGGGGAATCAGACCACTTTCTACGAGATTGTCAGAACGTGACACACCCCTCTTGTCTGTATTTCCAACCATTTGATCACGTAATAGATGATTGCCCTGTACACATCGCGAAGATGCAAGAGAAGAAGAACTAGCATCCCATTCAGAACATCCAGATGACGATGTCAAAACCACACAAGGATGAACCTAGCGTTAATATAGCTATGCAAAATGGTATATCTATTGGGGAAGATAAAGTTGTAGGAAAACAATCAGAAGAGAATACATGGGTCCATAGTTTTGCTAACAAGGATAATGAATTTTATGTGCACAATGCAAAAGAAAAATTTATGGAAGTGAAAAAGAGCTTTGCGGATTCAGGAGCTTCCACGTCAAAGAATCATAATACACGAACAAAAAATCCTGAAGAAGTCATTGCTACATCGGAAACAAATCCTTTAGTATTGACATCCTTCATACATACCTGCATGAAGCTATTAAGGGACCAAAAAGTGGTGGAGGGACTGAAAGAGTAATAAAGAACTGCGCTGGCAAGGGTAAGTGGCTTCCTGAACAACGCGCAGTGAATAAAGTAGACAAAATTAAGAAAAGGACTGGACGTGAGATGAGATTGTCTGCAAAAATTGGAGAATTTTGAAATGGTCTAGGTGACCCAAGATTTGAGATCTGATGTGAATTTTTTTCCTGAACATACCTGGGAAAGAATGGGAAATTCGGCGCTACAGTCGTCCCCAATTCAACTTTGAATGGAAAACCAACAAAAGATTATTCCTATGGGACATTTATATGGAGTAATTGTAGAAATTGAAGGGGCGTGCGCTATAGTTGACCTTGATGTATTCAAAATAGTGGATGATAATAATCCTTCTCAACGCTGCTTGGAATCGATTGGGTGTTTCATAGGAAAGCGGTCATCAACTTGAAGAAGCACAAAATGACGTTTGAGAAGAAGGAACTGCGAGTCATTGTTCTGTTGGATCCAGCTTGGGGTGCACGATATATTGAACTAGTCGCAGATTACTATGAGGAGGATGATATTGAAAATATCTAAAAGCTTACCGTGTGGAATGAGGATTGGATCAATCCTGTCGTGGATGGAAGAATTACTTGGGAAAGGGACAACTCCTGCAACTCAGATTTAGATGAGAATCTTGAGCATTAGTAGAATAGATTGCATGAAGTATCAAAGCTACGATGCAACAAAATTACTAAATCACTCCAATGTATATCCACTAAGGTACAAAATTTACCATATTATGATGGCTTAGAAGATGTAAAGTTTTTTCTTGATAGATTTTAAAGGGATGTACCAGAGGAGAATCCGTTCTAGGAATTGGACATCACACTAAGAGATACACCTGCTAGATGGTGGGGTACACATAAGAACAATTTTGCAGACTGGAAGGAGTACCAAAGGATGATGAAGTTGCGATTTGGATATGAAAATACCTGTATTTCTTAAAAATATACAGGGAAGGATGATCCGCGAGAGCATCTGGATCATTGGACGAAAGTATGGGGAGAAGAACCACAACCTAAATGGGTACATATATTCCGCCATACCTTGGATACTATTCAGATGAATTGGTATTTGGAAACATAACTACAACATGGAACCATGGAGTAGGATGTTTTGAAGGAAAGTTTTCTGCTAACATTCAGTTTTGAGGACGAATTCTAATGTATTGATGAAGCATTATAGGAAATCAAGGCTGCAATTTTTAGAATCCCTGTAGAACCTATCACATGGGTACAACCTGACTTGAGTCCACAGTTGTACCATGCTCTATATTGCTACAATGTTACCGTAGAAGAAGGTGAGAAAGATCCTAGGAATATCAATATCCCTGAGTCAGAGGGACAATGCGATATCACCGGGCCTAAGGTAGAGGTTCTTCACACTTCAAAACCATTGAAGAACAAGCAAGTGAACATTGGGTTGGAAGTGTAGATGAAGTTCATGAAGATAGGTAATTAATGGGATGTGCACACAGTTGACAAGGTCATGGAGCTAATATGGGAATATCAGGACTTGTTTCCAACAAAATTCTCTAACCTAAAAGGGATAATAGGTGATCTAGGTGTTATGAAGATCAATCTGAAGCTAGATGTGAAGCCAGTAAAGCAGTGCCCATAGCAATTGAATCCTAAATACAAAGAGAAGGTGCGAAAAGAGCTGGATAAGATGCTCGCAGCAGGAATTATTGAGCTTTTAAAAGAATCAGACTGGGTTAGTCCTATGGTGGTTTAGGAGAAGAAGACAAAGGGAGAAATCAGGATTTACATAGATCTCAGGAAGTTGAAATATTCTTGTGTACATGATCCATTCCCTATGTCGTTCACAGATGAAATCTTGGAAAACATTGGTGGTAAAGAAGCATACTATTTTACAGATGGATTCTTGGGATATCACTAGATCAAGGTCACATCAAAAGATTGAATTGAGACTACCTTCACCATAGAATGGGGCTCTTTCCAGTATATAGTTATGCCCTTTGGACTTAAGAATTCCCTTGTGATCTTTTCTAGGGTGGTAGTCGTTGCCTTTAAGGAATTTATTCACAAATTTTTGGAGGTCTACTTTGATGATTGGACGGTGTTTGGGTTAGTTAAAAATCATGTTTCAAGTCTTCGTCTAATGTTGGATACTTGTAAGAAGTATCAGATCTTCCTAAATCCGAAGAAGTGTGTATTTTCCGTACCATATGGAATACTTTTGGGCCACGTTGTTTGTAAGCAAGGGTTGATGGTGGACCCTGCTAAAATCATAGTGCTTATCAACGTGGGGCCTCCTAGGAATGTAAAACAACTACGTGCTACATTGGGCCATATAGGATACTATAGAAAGTTCATTAAGGCATATTTGCAAGTCACTGCGCCCATGGAGAAATTATTGAAGAAAGATGTGGCATTTTGTTGGGATGATGATTGCCAGCAAAGCTTAGATGTTTTGAAGGAAAAGATGGTTACAACACCTATTCTAGTATTCCCCGATTGGAAGAAATAATTCCATGTACATGTGGACGCATCCTACATAGTGCTAGGACTAGTTTTAACCCAACCAGGCACAGGGGATATCGACCATCCAATTGAATTTGCGAGAAGAAATTTGTCTAAAGTAGGAAATAATTATTCCACCATGGAGCATGAAGGGTTGGCAATGGTATATGCACTCCAGAAATTCAGGCACCATTTGTTGGGTGCACACTTCAAAATGTATATAGACCATTCAAATTTGAAGTACCTGGTCAACAAGCCTGTGTTGGGGAGAAAATTTGTAGGTGGTTACTGTTATTTCAAGGTGGGGATTAAATGTGGTTACTACTATTTCAGGAGGTGGTTACTACTATTTTCGTAGCTGGTTATTTCTATTTCAAGAGGGAATTAAATGTTGGGCCTGATCACCTTTCGCAGATTGAGAATGGCGAAGAACCTACAGGTCTTGATAAAGGATTGCCTAACACACAAATCTTTGTTGTGTGCATTGCAGATGAACAATTTACGGATATCATCCAATTCATATCTAGAAGTGTAGCCCATGAAGGATATACAACACAGCTGAAGAAGTAATTGGTGGTCAGAGCTGCAGATTTTTCCGTAATTGTAGGGCACTTGTATAAAATGGGGTTGGATGAAGTTCTCCGTAGGTATGTACCTGTTGACAATGTTGGAAATGCGAACATGTCAAGGGATCTCCCCGGTAACAAGTACCAATTAAACCTCAGACTGTTTGGTGTAGGATTCCCAGTAGTGGGTCATATGGTAATTCCTTGACCATGATTTTGCACAGAGGCAAGTAACATAACTCTGTTGGTAGCAAGGGTGTGACAACTGCAGTGAGTCAAGGAAGGTGCATGAGAGGTTCTAACACACGGGGGTTGAGATGAGTGCACCCCTTGGAAACCTGTAATAGTACTCAACTTAGAAGGGAACACACGAGCGAAGATACATCACAACATCGAAGGCAAGTTAGCGAAAAATCCAAAGTGATGGTTAAACCAACAACACATTTCAGAAAGATTAATACATAATTATATAGAATAGTCCATACATGCATGCATAATAAAATCAATACATAAATCATTTAGAGTAAACCAGATAGCATAGAATACAATACAACATATGCATGAAACATGTTGGCTCTTATTATATAAAGAAGTGTAAGTTCGAGTCATACAATACATCCATGTCCAACCACTAGTTCCAATAGTGGAACGCTATAACCACATTTGCCTGCTCCTCCAAAGAGATGTACTAGCTCTACGCAGTGGAGAAGCCAAGGCTCATTACAATACTATCCAAGCTCTCTCCAAGAGAGTCTTAATGGAAGTTGGGATGACCCTTGACATTCCCCGTTGTGACATTTCAACTACCCTCATGACTATTCACCTAATCTATGATTGTTACATCCAACTATCACAACATGAATTACACTTGACATGACTTTACATTACAATGTACATGTACCCATGTGAAACAAAATGGCTTGATCAAGCCAAGCAAGACATCACTCTGAATTAGACAACCATGGATGTCAAACTCCTCAACATCCTCATGTTGATCGACAATAACATACTGATGCCAAGAGTGGTAGTCCTTGATGGTGTCTATGTGCGTCATGGTGAAATCTATCTGAAACCTGACTCTTGCCTCCATAGCAGCCGGGTACACTACTCAGGCTCCTCTATCCAACTCATCTGAAAGCATGCACATCACTGTCTTCAATGCGTCCAGACTAGCAACATACTTGTGCATGATGTTTGCACTGATGGGAAAGTCTGGGCTGGTGGCAATGCACATCAACTCGTCGAAGTACAAGTCAAGCTCTAGTCGGACCTGTTTCTTTGTCTTTGCCTGGGTGAGAGTCCCAATGGGTGGGATTGCATGTGTGCGCACCACAACATCAATACTCTTGAATACTCATGCATGGGAATATTATGTGCTAGTGATGCACTACGGGAGCTCTTCATAGATCTGGATCTAACTCTAAATATGTGCTTTTAGCTCAACCGCATTGGCCCTCTCCATCTTAGGCAAGTGAAGCGGGGCTCCCTTGTATTTCATATTCCATGTTCGCATGTCATTAACAATAGCATGCAAGTTATTTAAATATGTTCTCTTTGAGCACATCACTGCTGCCATCTCTTGAGATGGATGACTGCCTTATGAATGGTACCAAAATTGGAGTACAACACTTACATAATCGTGTCAAAGGACAATACTTCATCTAGTATTTCCTTCTTCAGTTAAGCTCGGGCGGACGCTGTCACCAAGTCTCCTCTTTTCTTGGCCATCTATAGTTTCTTCACCATTCGATTCTCAGCTATCAGAAATTGAAGACTTGAGCTAATGGCTTCGACATACACTCTAGTTGTATCAGCCAAGCCTGCTGGATTTTTGCGAACATTAGTCACAATCATTCATTCTTCAACTTGCGCAGGATATGTATGATCCTCTGGAGTTGACACTCTGCGAGACTGCACAACTCTATGTTGAGATTCATCAAATGAGATGTTGTGCATCTCTCCTTTCGGTAGATCACCAAGGATCTCAGTGCCCCCTTGGTCACTTGAGACTTTATCATCATCTAGATGCAGTGAAGTGGGTAAGTTGATCTCTTGGTGATGAGGCATGAGGTCGGTGTCCTGTTCCAACTCTTGTTGCTCCATGTCTGCATCCAACTGTTGAAGTTCTTGTTCCATCTCATGAGTGAAGTCTTGCTCCTACGATGGTTCACCCTGTTTTCCTAATGCCAGTTGTCCTGATAAATCAACTACTTGTACGGGCGTTGCTTCATCTGTTTGCACATGTTGTACCCCCTGCCGTATCTGTTGTTGTTGTGCTTCCCTCCCCTGTTTGCACAACTCTTGTTCCTTTTGGAGTTTCTCCCTCAGCTCATGAAACTCCTTCTCTGCTTCTCCCATTCTTCTCTTATCCCTCTGCCTCTACGGGTTTCGCATGTCACGATGATGCCTCTTTGTTTCTATAGCCATAGCTGATTTCTCTACTAATGGATCTACTTGCAACTTGTTACTTTTCTCTTCCTCCATGTGATCAACAATCTTCCTCTTACCTTTGTCCTGCATTGCTATGATTGCCTCTGTTGCTACTACTACTACTGGTGCTCTCTGAGGTGGTGCTTCATGTTGCTTCTCTAACCACTCCATAGCAAAGTTGACCTATTGATTAGGTCTGGAGAAACTATAGCAATATCTCCATGGGTCCTCCTTAGCCCAATGAAATTCCCAGTGGTTCCAGTTGAACTGAACTCTCGTGCAGTGATCCTTCAAAATACAATGTGGGTCATACAGATTGTAACTTCGGAGGTTGAATGGATACTTCTTCATTTGTTTTTCTTCGACATCCACTTGCTTGATACTCCGTATCTCATATAACCCAATCCACAATGGAAGAGTGGGCCAAGTTTCCTTCTTCTCCTAGTGGAATATAGTTTTTAATCCTGCCGAGATGTGATAAGCTACTTCCTGCATGACAAGTATGTCCAAGGAAAACTTTGGTAGAACACACGGAAGCTTCTCCGCACTGAACATTCAGATGAAGGTGCCAGATGGTGAGACATACCATTTAGCATTTTCTAAAATTGCCTCCATTGCTTCCTTTGACATGCAGGGTGGATCCTATTTTAATATCATCTTGTAGACTTAGGTGACAAAATGATCGGACAACTATGTGATTACTCCTCTGAAGCTGCATTTGGACAACAACTTGAAATATGTGTTCACAACAGTCTCTGTCAGTTACCATGCCCACTGCAAGCCCGAGAACTCCTCTTGGGCACAGATTTCATCTAAGATGTAGGCAGACATGTAAATCTCTGCATGCATACCTCTGGGTGACTGTTGGGCCTTTGTTACTTGTTCCTTCAACTGATGAGCTAGCATGCCAGACTAGTTACATGGTTTTCCCTCTCTAGCTAGTTGGTCTAACGTGATCACCCAACTCTGTGGGAAGGTTTTCATGCTTTCTTGGCCATACAGTCAACATGAAAATATGACCAAGTATTGATACGCCTTCTGTAGTATCTTCGTCTTATAGATCTGGTTGGGTGTCAACCTGAATCGAGCCAGCTCCTTTACCCAGTTCTTCAGAATGTCTCTAGAGTTAGCACTGATGTTGGGTAAGCTGAAGGGAGTCTTCATGATAGTCACAGGCTCTAACATCTGATACATCTCATCATAGTCTTATGCCCAGAAGGTTGCAATATTTGTCCCACTGACACTGCTCAAGGTCATCGTCTCGGGATCAGTGTGAGAGACGATCCAGTGTATCATGTCTGTGCATGGGAACGCGGGGTATGTGCATGCAATCCGGTACAAGACGAGAATGTTCACATACACCTAACGGTCTTTGAGGTCTTCCTCAAAAGTACTGCGAATGCCTCATTAACCTCTTGCCACTTCAGTTCGATGACATTGTCTAGAAATAGTTTGGTATCTCCATAGATCAGTAGACTAGAGGACACTCGCTCAACTACTGCTCCATATGCATTTCTGTAAGTGTCCTGTGATCCTGCTCTCTTTGAAGCCATTTATCTTGTACTACTAATAGGCAGATGAAGAGTTGAAAGATCTGGAGACAAGTAACATGCATGGAAAGAAATATGTCAGTGAAAACCAAAGGAAATTCGGGGAATGACATAGCAAATACTTGGGGAACTGATAGGCAAGATTGCACAATTTCTTCTGGGAGGCTGGTGAATGGGTACCAAAACTGCACAGAAGGCAGTCAAGGCTATTTGGGAAGGTAGAATATCTGATGAATTTACATAATGAGTAATCCATACTGGCTAATGGCTGTTGGGATTGCACAATGTGCAATTCCAGCTGGGAGTGACTATAGGCTCAGGTACTGTACTACACAATTTTCTGGACCAACAGTCATTGTGCCTTAGAAAAGTGTAAAAGAGTCTTGGAGGATAGTGCCTGGATAAAAATACACATTTATGGAGAGGAAGGCAAAACCTTCCTTCCCCAGCTTGAGCAATGCTGTCTTGATGAAGGCAAAGTCTGGGCTAAGGCTGGCCAGACTCGTTGACAGGAAACTGAAAGAAAATATGCAAGTGTATGCATGGTGACACTAATTGAAAGAAAAAGTGATTGTCATTGCATGCAAACACGAATGAAAGATTCAGTAAACGGATCAACATGCATGTGGGTGAAGCGAGTCACCAAATCAGCGAACGTTCATGCAAAATAGTTTCATGCATGTGACAGGAGTGAGATAGAACTGAAAACTGAAACAATTCTAGGACAATCTATTATACATGTAAATGACAGAAAGTGTTCAAATAAATCAATCAAACAACACTCACACAAGCGAAAACATAAAAATCGACAGAAATGATGAAAAAGACAAGTTGAGGCCACTGACCCGTGAATAGCTGAGCTGGATGTCTCAAAGAGTCCTGGATATACTATGGGATGTCAGAGCTCGAAGTTCGATGTGAAAGAATGAGCTTTGTTGCGTTGAATAAATAAGTTTTGAGCTCATGACACACATGCCACAAATCTAGGAAAAAGCGATACTTGGAGGAAAGTTGCTAAACGAACTTTGCATGTAACTTCTAGCTGCTAAAAATGGCTCCCTGAATCATGGGATGCCTTTTGCATGTTTCCTTTTTCTATTTCAAGAAAAGGCAAGTCATGCATGCAAGTCAAGTTTCCTTGGTCTTGGTTGGAATTGGTCAACCCACCTGCTCAACTACTTGAAGGAAATGTGCATTTCTGGATGGGAGCTAGGCTGGCTACCCAAGAGATTTGCACAATTTCTAGGCAGAGCAGCTGACTGCTGCCTAGGTTTGTGGAAATTTTGGGGTAAGCAACCTTGCTGGGAAAAATTGTGAAATTTTCACTGTGAGGGTTGACTCGTAGAATTGCAAAATTTTGGAGCCTGCTAGGCTGCCAGACAGTATTGCACAATTTCTGGAGGTAAGGCTAGTTTCCCTCCAGAATTGTGCAATTTCTTGGGGGAGTTGCTCAGCCTGCAGCTGGACCATGTCCGGATGAACAACCTGTGAGGGGAATGCATCAAGCTATGATCGATAGGCTTCCTTTATTCCAAAAACACTGAAGCTTGTATACTTGATGACACAAGAAAAGGTGCTATGAAAAGTTGGTAGGGAGGCTCCAAAATGATGCTAAGGCAAAATTTTGGAGGGTGGTTGTAGCCACTACAACACTTGGAGATAGGCTGGTAGAACTATAGCTCTCTAAATGGACCTTGTTTGTGAAAAGGAAGTCTAACATATCCGGAAGTATTGTTCAGTTCTCAACTCATCTTGGTTTCATAGTAGCTTGATTGTAAGAAGTAGCATTTGCCAAGCTCTTGGTTGATTGACACACATTCCAAGCCGAGGCAACATAGTTGTTTCAATTGGGGTTGAGGGGTATATTATTGCACAAGAAGTATAGTTGTCAGAGTCTTAGTCTCATCTCTGGTGTTGCTCCACTGCTAGCAGGCCTAAACAGTACCTCGATGGAGTGACATAGGAACACAAGCATGGCTCCACTTCCAGCGAGCCTGGTCAATACCCTGGTGGAGTTACTTGTATCACCTCTCTGCACACGAAGCCTTTATCTTCTTTCACCTTATTCATCTTCATTTTGAATTTTTCTTACTTTTTGTTTTTTTCAACTGTGCATATCACTTATTCATTTCATAGGCGGACGAGGGATCCTGACTTATTTAGAGCAAAAGAGGTTTTTCCAATAGAGAAGTAGTTTATTATACCTCTGATGTGTCTGTTAAGGTTTTCCCCCTCACCTTACTCTACTTGACTGAGCGGACAAGGGTTAACACAAAAACAACTGACTAGAGTAGGCGACACTAGCTAGCATGCAAGCGTCATGTTTTCACCAAGGTTCACTTTGAATAATATATATTTTCCTTCGGCATATCATGGACTAAAAGTAACAAGTTCTTCATATAGAGGCAAGATGACAGATAACCAAGTAGTGATAGTTATACAAGCCCTCTTGTAGTTTACCCAGCTCGTTTTAGGAGTCACACATGGTTTCATGTGAAGTTGACCCATGAACGAAACAAGCGAACTAACAAACAAACAAAAAAAAGTAAGAGTAGAAGCGAAAGCGAAAGAAAAGCTAGTAAGAAAACAAGCAAGCAAGCAAACTGACTGAAAGAAAACACTACTCCTACTCCTAAGCTAACGATGCATGGGCCTGATCACGTGAAGTTATATTTCTAATGTAGCCATTGGCGTAGTAGTTGACCCATGTTGGTGAAGGCTTGGTATGCGAGAAACCAAGTTGTACGAACCAGCAAGTAAGAAAGATATAACAATGAAGACAACCACACATCGTGTTTCAAAGTGCCCACAGGACATAAGTGAGTACAAGTGCATGGCAAGCATTTTGTGGACTTGTCATGAAGCTGTGCGACATTGCATGAAACTTTGAAGCATAAGCACACTCGTTTCTGGGACATGCAAGCAAACGAAAGAAACAAAGATAACTTCTGTCGTGCACATGCACTTGCAGTGTAAGAGTTCTCCAATGCATGAGTGATAGGATCCTGTAGTTCGAGTGGATGAAGTATGATTTTTGTGTGATATGGATCTTCAATGCATACAGATGAGTGATGAGGAGCCTTGGGTGATTGAATAGCTTCCTGATCAGAAGTAAGACTAACCCCAAGAGAGAAAGGACCTAACATAACCATCAGATCAGGCTAAAGTGCCTCGATAGTCTTGGGTGTTTCAACTTCATAATCAGGTAGATCATCATAAACCGGTGGCTTGGAAACATCAACTGTGATAGAGTCATGATCGTGATCAAATATGGAAGAAAATGGATCACGATCACCATGATCAGAAAAATCAATAAGCTCATCAACATCCTCATGGTCAGATGAATCAAATATAGGGGTAGATGAAAAGTGAACAAACTCATTCGATGTGTTTCCGGAAAATATAGATGAAAGGTCAAGTGGATTTTCAATGAATAACTTATCCTCTCCATTGTCGAATGATGGACCAACATCCAGTGTGTCTTGTGAGTTATCGACAATGGGTTCATCTATGGATGGAGATATACATGCAAAATCATGGATGGCAGGTTCACCAAAAATTTCAAGAATGAATGGAGGAGGCTTGGACAGAAGGGAGTCATCCTTCGCCAAGTGTTGATGCTCAAGCTCCCACTCATACTCTTCATGAATGACAGTGCATGTTGGTTGTGTAACACCAACTCTGTCAATGGCTTGTTCCTCATTCACAATAAGTGAAGAGTCCGGAATGGAAGAACACAAGATAGTATCATCTGGAGGAATAGCTGAGTGTGAAGACAGATGTTGTGGAACAGAATTCATATGAGAAATAGAAGGACTCACAACCAAATTTGCATGAAAATTAAGTGAAGTAATGTTGGGAGGATGTGAAAGCTGAACAGGTGTGTGAGCATGATCCTCAACATCACTCGACAGTGGTGGAGTTGTTTGATGTGGGGATGATAGACAACCACTCATGACAGTGACTACATCCGGTTGAGATTGTGCAGCGCCGCGGGGCTTGATTTCAAACCTCTTCTTGGGACGAGTAGATTTCATAATGAAATACTCGAATTGGTCCCAAAGATAGAGAAATTTCATCTGGCTCCTTGGAGATAGAAACTGCAAGTTACAGAAGTGCTGCCAAAAATCCGTAATCGATTCATGCGGATTGTTCTATTGTTGGAACAGTTTTTGGTTAAGATGGTCTGGATCAAAATGACAAAAAGTGTCTTCAATGAGATCACAGAAGTTCTCAAGTGAGTGCACACTGTCAACTAGTAGGCTGAACAACCATCAAAGTAGAGATTCACGAATTGTGTATGCAAGCAACGAGTTGTCCTGTGTGTTAGAACACCCATCTTCCTCATGAAGCATGGAAAGAAAGTCATGTAGGTACTTAGGCTAGGCCACTTCGCCTTCACCATCATACATGTAAGTGGAAAAGTGATCAAAAAACTCCCTCGTGATGGTGACATCTTCATGATTCGAAAAAAATCACGAAAGGAGAAGAGTGCAAGAATCCATGAAAGATATGCAAAGGTTAAAAACCAGATTAAGGGACACATCTTGTCACATGGCCCTCCTTCTAACATAAGAAATGTTGATAGTGCTGGACTCTCCAACCTGTCAGGGGATCTCCCCGGTAAGAAGTCCCAATCAGGCCTTAGACTGTTTGGTGTAGGAGTCCAAAGTGGGTTGTATGGTAATGCCTTGACCACGATTTCATATAGAGGCAAGTAAGATAACTTTGTTGGTAACAAGGGTGTGACAGTTGCAGTGAGTCAAGGAAGGTGCATGAGAGGTTATAACATGTGGGGGTCGAGATGAGTATGGCCCTTGGCAACATGTAATAGTACTCATATTGGAAGGGAACACACGAGCGAGGATACATCACAACATGGAAGACAAGTTAGCAAGAAATCCAAAGTGATGGTTAAACCAACAACACAGTTTAGAAATATTCATACATACTTATACAGAATAGTCCATACATGCATGTGTAAACAAACCAATACATATATCATTTAGAGTAAACCATATAGCATAGAATACAATACAACATGTGCATGAAACATGTTGGCTCTTATTATATAAAGAAGTGTAAGTTCCATTCATACAATACATCCATGTCCAACCACTAGTTTCAATAGTGGAATGTTACAACCACATCTGCATGCTCCTCCAAAGAGATGTGCTAGCTTCGCGTAGTGGAGAAGCCAATGACCATTACAATATTGTCGAAGATCTCTCCAAGATAGTCTTATCGGAAGCTTTGCTGACCAAAAGCCTTTACAATGAGTTATAAGGGACTATTTATAGCAAAGGGTGGGGTGTCCCTTGACATTCCTTCTTGTGACAGTTCAACTACTGTCATGACTCTTCATCTACTCTATCACTGTTACATCCAACTATCACAACTTGACTTACACTTGACATGACTTTACATTACAATGCATATGTACCTATGTGAACAAAATGGCTTGACCAAGCCAAGCTAGACATCACTCTAACTTAGACAGCCATGGAAGTCCAACTCCTCAACATCCTCATGCTGATCAACAGTAACATACTAATGCCAAGATCGGTAGTCCTTGATGGTGTCCATGTGCTCCACAGTGACATTTGTCTGAAACCTGACTCTCGCCTCCATAACACCTGGGTACACTACTTGGGCTCCTCTGTCAAATTCATCTGAATGCATGTGCATCATTGTCTCCAATGTGGCTGGACCAAAAACATACTTGTGCATGATATTTGTACTGATGGGAAAGTCTGGGTTCGTGGAAATGCACATCAACTCATCGAAGTATGAGTCAAGCTGTAGTTAGACCTGTTTCTTTTTCTTCGCCTGGGTGAGAGTCCCAATATATGGGATCGCATGTGTGTGCAACACAACATCCATACTCTTTAATACTCGTGCATGGGAAGCTTGTATACTAGTGATGAGCTGCGGGAGCTCTTCATAGTTCCGGATCTGACTCCGGAGATGTGCTTTGAGCTCGACTGCATTGGCCCTCATCTTCTTAGGAAAGTTAAGTGGGACTCCCTTGTATTTCATCATCCATGTTTGCATGTCATCAACAGTAGCATGCAAGTTCATCATGATAAGTGCTCTTCTAGCACATCGCTTCTACCATCTGTTGAGATGGATGACTACCTTATGCATGGTACCAAAATTGGAGTTCGATGCTCACATAACCGTGTCAAGGGACAATACTTCATCTAGTATTTCCTTCTTCAGTTGAGCTTGGGAGGACGCTGTCACCAACTCTCCTCCTTACTTGGCCATCTCTAGTTCCTTCGCCATTCACTCATTCTAAGCTATCAGAAAGAGAACTCTTGAGCTAGTGGCTTCGGCATACACTCTCTTTGCATCGACCAAGGCTACTGCATGTTTGTGCACATCAGTCACCATCACTCGTTCCTAAGCTTGCGCAGGA
Organism: Pinus tabuliformis; assembly: GCA_031772625.1. NCBI lineage: Eukaryota > Viridiplantae > Streptophyta > Pinopsida > Pinales > Pinaceae > Pinus > Pinus tabuliformis. Next base: position 1,498,042,243 of record CM062819.1, on the reverse strand, counting down.
GATGTATGATCCTCTGGATTTGACACTCTGCGAGACAACACAACTCTATGTTGAGATTTGTCGAATGAGATGTTGTGCATCTCTTATTCTGGCTGATCACCAAGGATCTCAGTGCGCGCTTGGTCACTCGAGACGTTCTCATCATTTGGATGCTGTGAAGTGGGTAAGTCGACCTCTTGGTGATGAGGCATGAGGTCAGTGTCCTGTTCCAATTCTTGCTGCTCCATGTTTGCATCCAACTGTTGAAGTTCTTGTTCTATCTCAAGAGTGAAGTCTTGCTCTTGCGATGGTTCACCCTCTTTTCCTGATTCCGGTTGTTATGATGAATCAAATACTTGTACGGGCGTTGTTTCATCTGTTTGCACATGTTTTGACCCCTCCTGTATCTATTGCTTACGTGCTTCCCTCTCCTATTTGCGCATTCAGGTTCCTTTCAGAGTTGCTCCCTCAACTCATGCAACTCCTTCTCTACTTCTTCCATTCTTCTCTTATCCCTCTGCCTCTGTGCAATTCACATGTCACTCCAATGTTTGCCTCTATAGCCATATATTCCTTCTCTACTAATGGATCTTCTCAGAACTTGTAGCTTTTCTCTTCCTCCATGCGATCGACAATCTTCCTCTTACCTTTGTTGCACACTGGTATGCTTGCCTCTGCTGCTACTGCTACTGTTGGTGTTCTCTGAGATGCTACTTCATGTTTCTTTGCTAAGTACTCCATAGAGAAGCCGACCTTTTCATTGGGTCTTGAGAAACTATAGCAATATATCCATGGGCCCTCCTCAACCCAATGAAATGCCACGTGGATCTGATTGAATTGAACTCTTGTGTAGTGATCCTTCACAATACAATGCGGGCCATATGGATTGTAACTTTAGAGTTCGAATGGATACTTCTTCATTTGTTTTGCTTCGACATCCACTTGCTTGATTCTTTGGATCTCATATAACCCAATCTGCAACGGAAGAGTGGGCCAAGTTGCCTTCTTCTTCTGGTGGAATCTAGTTGTCAATCCTGCCGAGGTGTGATAAGCTACTTCCTGCATGACAAGTATGTCCAAGGACGGTAGAACATGAGGAGGCTTCTCCGCACAAAAAATTCGGATGAAGGTGCCGGACAGTGAGGCATACCAATCAACAATGTCTAACAGTGCCTCAATTTCTTCCTTTGACATGCAGGGTGGATCATGTTCAAATATCATCTTGTAGACTGAGGTGACAAAATAATCAGACAACCATGTGATTACTCCTCTGAAGCTAAATTTAGACCACAACTTGAAATATGTGTTCACAACAGTCTTCGTCGGTGACCATGCCCACTCCAAGCCCGACAACTCGTGTCCAACACAGATTCCATCTAAGATGTAGGTGGACATGTAAATCTCTGCATGCATACCTCCGGGTGACTATCGATCCTTTGTTTCTTGTTCTTTCAGCTGATGAGCCATCATGTAAGACTAGTTACATGGTTTTCCCTTTCTAGCCAATTGGTCCAACGTGATAACCCAAATCTGTGGGAAGGTTTTCATGCTTTCTTGGCCATACAGTCGACATGCAAATATGACCAAGTATTGATATGCCTTCCCCAGTATCTTCGTCTTATTGATCTGTTTGGGTGTCAACCTGAATTGAACTGGCTCCTTTACCCAGTTCTTCAGAATGTCTCTAGAGTTAGCACTATTGTTGGTTAAGCTGAAGGGAGTCTTCATGCTAGTCACGGGCTCTGACATCTTATACATCTCATCATCGTCTTGTGCCAAGAGGGTTGTAAGCTTCATCCCACTAACACTACTCAAGGTCATTGTGTCGAGATCAGTGTGAGAGACGATCCAGTGTATCATGTTCATGCATGGGAACGCGGGGTATCTAATACAATCCTGTACAAGATGAACTTATGAATGTTCACATACACCTGATGGTCTTCGAGGTCTTCTTCAAAAGTGCCTGTGAATCCTTCATTAACCTCTTGTCACTTCATTTTGATGTCCTTATCTAGAAACAATTTAGTATCTCCATAGATCGGTAGACTAGAGGGCGATCGCTCAACTGCTACTCCAACTGCATTTCTGTTAGTTTCCGGTGATCCCGCTCTCTTGGAAGCCATTGATCCTGTATTGCTAAGAGAAAAATGAACACCGGAAAGATCTAGAGATAAGCAACATGCATGGCGAGAAATATGTCATGAAAACCAAAGAAAATTCGGGGAATGACATAGCACATACTTGGGGAACTGATAGGAAATATTGCACAATTTCTTTTGGGAGGCTATGTGAGTAGTTGCCAAAACTGTGAAAAAGGTAGTCTGGGCTATCTGGGAGGCAACACCAGCTGCTGGATTTTTGAATTCAAAATCCAAACTGGTTGCTGTATTTGCGCAATGCGTAATCTAGATTGGCTGCTGGTTCCTGGGATTGCGTAATGCGCAATTCTAGCTAGGAGTGATTGCAAGCTCAAGAACTGCATTGCACAATTTTTTGGGCCAACAATCACTGTCCCTCAGAAATGTGGAAAATAGTCTTGGAGGATAGTGCTTGGACATAAATAAGAATTTCTAGAGAGGAAGTCAAAGCCTTCCCCCTAGATTACGCAATGCTATCTTGGTGAAGGAAGAGTCCGGGCCAAGGTTGGTAAGACTCGCTGATGGGAAATTGAAAGAAAATATGCAAGTGAATGCATGGTGACACTAAGTGAAATAATAAGTGATTGTTAGTGCATGCAAACATGAATGAAAGATTCATTGAACAGATCAACATGCATGTGGGTGAAGCGAGTCGCTGAATCGGCGACCGTTTGTGCAAAATAGTTTCATGCATGCGACAACAGTGAGATAGAAAGGAAAACAGAAATACTGCTTGGACAAGCCAGTATACATGTAAACAACAACAAACATTTAATGAAACCAAGCAAGAATCACTCACACAAGCGAAAACATAAAAAGCGACAGAAATGATAAAAAAGACAATTTGAGGCCACTTACCCATGAATAGCTGAGTTGGATGTGTTGAAGAGTCCTGGTTGTTCTGTGGGATGTCAGAGCTCCAAGGTTGATGTGAAAGAATGAGCTCTGAAGCATCGAGTAAATACGTTTTGAGCTCATGACGCACATGCGACAAATCTAGAAAAAAGCGACACTTGGAGGAAGCTTCCTAAACGAACTTTGCATGTAACCTCCAACTACTAAAAATAGCTCCCTGAATCATGGGATGCATTTTTCATGTTGCCTTTTCCTATTCCAAGAAAAAGAAACACATGCATGCAAGTCAAGTTTCCTTGGTCCCGGGTGTAACTGGTCAACCCAATTGGTCGTGCATGAAGCTGCTGAACTGCTTGAAGGAAATGTGCATTTCTAGCTGGGAGTTGGGTTGGCTACCCAAGAGATTTGCACAATTTCTGGGCAGAGAAACTAACTACTGCCCAGGTTTGTGCAAATTCTGGGTTGAGTAGCACTGCTAGGGAAAATTACGGAATTTTCACTATGAGGGTTGACGGACAGAATTGCGCAATTCTGGAGCGTAGCAAGCTGCCAGACAAGATTGCGCAAGTTCTGGAGGGAAGGGTGGTTGTCGTCCAAAATTGCGCAATTTCTTGGGGGAGCTGCTCAGCCTACAGCTTGACCAAGTCTGGATGAACAACCTATGAGTGGAATGCATCAAGTTGTGATTGACAGGCTTCCTTTATGCAAGAAAAACACTGAAGCTTTTATACTTGACGAAGCAAGACAAGTTGGTATGAAAAGTTGGTAGGGAGGCTCCAAAACGATGCTAAGGAAAAAAATTTGAGGGTGGTTGTAGCCACTACAACAGTACCGAATTATGAAATAAAAAGTTTCCTCGCTGAAGTGCATGACAGAGTTGTTGGAGGACATTATGCTAGAAGAGTGACTGCGCAGAAGATCCTATGAGCTGGGTTGTGGTGGCCAACTATGCACAAAGATTCCAAGAAGTACTGTCAGGCATGCAATGTTTGTCAGAGGACTAGGAAGCCGTTGTGAAGGGATGAATTACCTCTAAAAGCGCAAGCCTCATTACAAGCATTTGAAAAATGAGAAATATATTTTGTCAGAGCTATTCAACCACCAAGAAAGAAGACAAGAGCACACTACATCATCACGACGACTGAATACTTCACCAGGTGGGATGAGGTGCAACCTGTGAAGGATTGCATCACAGCTATAGCTACGAAGTTTATATTTGAGTACATATTTTCTAGGTTTGGATTTCCTAATATTTTGATGAGCGATAGGGGTTCACATTTTCTGAATGAAATGATTGCGGCTTTTCTTGAATAATTCCAGATGTATCATCAGAAAAGCATGTTGTATCATCCTCAAGCGAATGGAATAGTGGAGTATTTCAATAAGATCTTAGAGAATGCATTGATGAAGATATTTAATGTGAATAGGAATGATTGGGATATGCGCAAACCATCTATTCTTTGGGAATATAGAACTACCTATAAGAAGTTGATTGGACAAACACCATTTCGACTAGTTTATGGACAAGAAGCGGTGATGCTAATGGGGTACATAGTTCCCAGTTTGAGGATTGTTGCAATCATAGAGAGGGAAGATCGGTATATAATGGAGGAATGCCTCACACAGATACTTGAGTTAGAAGAAGATTTCTTCTTGGTAGGTTTTCGTTGGGTAGCGGAGGTCCCGCATAACAATTTTGGGTTTGATAACCTAGAAATTAGGATAAGATATTGTAAACCTCCGAAATATTTGGAGCGCGAAATGTAAAAGGTCAAGTCAAAGGGTTGTCCGCCGAAGAAATAATATAGAATTAAGTCGGTCCGTGGACCATAGAAAGGTATAAATAGAGTGAGGCTCTATGGGTAGAAGGCAGTTTTTGTTGGGTATGAAATATTGTATCTGATATGTAATGGGTTTTTGAGAAGGAAAGTTTGAAAGCGTCTGTAAGTCTGAGTTGAGGGTATTGGGTAGTGGATAGAGGCTCTATAGCTGTGTGCACAGAGGCCTGGAAGAGTCCGCAGCTGTGTGCGCAGATCTGGATGTATTGGTGATAAAGTGGAAATAAAGATAAGTTGCTTCTGAAATTCCGTGTTAAATCTGAATTATTGCAAATCTAGCTATTGTATGGTTAATGTAACTATTTGATTTATGCGCATATGCTTATGTTATGAATATATGTGAATCTGTGGTTACTCTGAATGCGTGAACTGGTTAACTCTGATAAATGTTTGCTTAAAGACCCTAAAAAGTAGATTGAATCTATAAACAACACATTAATAAGTAGTAAGGATTATCCTGAGCCCGGATCTGCGTGAAGCAGAGTAGCGCGAAGCTACAAAATGGTGCGCGAAACCTCCAAACCACATCTAGACATCCCAAGGGTGTGGAAACCTAGTTCTAGCACCCTCCCCTACTACCTCGGGTGAGACCTCAGTCTACACTTTGCGGGCTATTGCCAAAAGGACCGGTAGCTGCGGGATTTGTTTGGCCAAATACTTCTTCCGAACTTGGGTCAGGCCCATATAAGCCAACAATTTTCATCAGCAATTACAGAAGGCTCGAGAAAAGGCATGGCATGATCACCACATTAAGAAGTGCACCTTTAAAAATGGAGATTTAGTGTTGATGTATGATAGAAAGTTTACTAAGTTCCCAGGAAAGTTTTAGATGCATTGGTTGGGACCATACATAGTCAAGGATATTACGGATGGTGGTGCAGTTCAGCTCGCGAAGCTGAATGGGGAGCTATTTCCAGGAAGAATCAATGGGAGCTAGTTGAAGTTGTATAGGGGCGATCCCTCCCCTGCGTAATGACTATATGGATGCAGGACAATCTTAGTACTTTAGGCAGTTGCAAGGAAGTGAAGAAATATAAACTACGTTTTCGGGAGAAACTTGTGGCAAAAATATTGGGCTGCACAATGGTTAGGAGAAACATGCAAATGGGAGTTGCGACAAGGAAGTTGTGCTAGCAAGGTGGGTCCTGCGCAACCTAACCAGAAAATGAAAGTTGGAAACACTATACATGACTGGATGGCTATTTTTCTGTTAAAGGGAGTAGGAGGAAAGCATTTAAGGAGCATATCTTTGGAAATCTGCCACCAAAGGGAATTAATGAGGGAGATTTGGGGGGAATCGATGGATTTGAATTCAAAAATGGGTATAGATACAACATCCTGCTCCACATTCGAACACTTTGCTTCCAAAGAGATTACCTTTCTAATTTGTGCTTACGTTTGAGCACAGATGATTGCTACATGTTTGGGCGAGATGGACAAGAGATAGAGAGGGAATTCTCGCAACAAGGGCTTGGGTTTGAGGTAGATTTGTCTGAGTGTTAGAAGAAACTATTCTGGGAGAGCATTGAAAAATGACCGCAACACCACTAGTGCCTACCACAACGCCTAGGTCACTGAGGCAAAAACCTACTGCCTCTGCGAAAGGAAAGAAGAAGGAAAAGAAGCCACAACAGGTGTCGGTTTGGCAATCGCCATGTAAAAACCCAACTGAGGTTAAACATAAGGGTCGTATGGATAAGAATAAGCAGTCGACGGAACCCTTGGATCTGGATGAAGAACAATTGACTATGGGGGTTGAATATATCAACGCAGACGGCGCAGAGCCAATTTCTATTCTACCACCTTATGTACCCCCTATAAAATCCACTGCCAAGGTGACTAGGGACCCTGACTCATTGAAATATAAGGTATTCACACCATTTATGCGGGAGGAAGTACGTGTTGAGGGTAGCTTGTTGGCCCACATACCAATCCTGAATATGGAGGAATGGAATTTGGGCAACCATGCGATGTTTCCGCAGTTAGAACCCATCAAATTCTTGAAATCAGTTTACTACGAGGAAGTAGGAGTCACAAGGCTTAAGCCAATGAAGTGGGCAGCCTAGATTGAACACACGCGGTTTCTCAACATGCTATATGTTCCACATTTCAGCCGCAGCATAATTAATACCATTTGTGTGTGTCAATTGTTCGCACTCGTTCATGATGGGTGCCTTTGGCTGGGAGGGCCCATTCTAATTGACGAGATGATGGTCCATAGAATCACCACACTACCTTATCAGGGTATGAACCCTGTAGACACTTTTTTAGGGAAGTCGTAGGAGAAGAACCTCTTAGACCAGATGAAGAGTGACTTCAGGTTGGTAAATAAGTCGCAAGGATACACCATTAGCTCCATCTCGGATGGAGCCATACAATTTGATGCACAGATTTTGGCAGGAAAAATAATGTGGAAGTGTCGTGCCAATGAAGTGTCGGCACTAGTAGTATCTTTAGATACGTAGTGTAGCCAAGGGGTCCAATTCAATGGGCTAAGTACCTCTATTAGGAGTTCTTGGAGGATTTTTGTGAATCGTAGAAGGATGGAAAGGTGTTCCACTACACATGGTTACTACTATTAATCGTGTTGATAGCCTGGAGGATGCTTGAGGATAGCCAGTTCCCAACGGTGGATCCATACTTGTGCAAGGCTATGAAATTCGTCTCACTATGGGCAATGAAGGATCTGTTCCATAGTGATTGAAACAAAGATGTTCTGGGTATTGTTTTAGTTAAAGCTACGAGTGGTGATCAACCAATGACCACGGTTGTCACCCAATGACCACGGTTGTCACCCAACCTACATGTGCATACAAAAATATAGTAGACTTCAAAGCATATTTTCACAATCTGCCGATATGCCTGAAGAGGTATGTCGCAGGAACATGGCACAAGTTGTCATATTTAGTTAGGGAGGATGATATTATGGGGATCATCAGCAAATGGCCGAGTGATTGGCTCACCCCATCTGACAAAGCTGCAAGAATAGGTAAGGCTGTAGAAGGAGAAACGGGGAAAACAACATCTGTAACAATGACCAAGAAAGACAAAGAAAAAGAAGCACATAAGGCTTCTAAGAAAGAAAAAGAAGCTCAAAAGGCTTCCAGAAAAGAGAAGGAAGTGCACAAGGAAAAATATGTGCACGCAGCAACATTGCAGGTCATCATTGACCTCAAGGAACGTGATACAAAGCACACTGATGTAGAGGTCAAAATCGTAGATGAAGAAGACGAGGGCACAAACCCCTATCTCGGATCAGAGGAGTTAGAGTCTCGATTATAACCCTATTTTCCACTCCATTATAGTGAGAGAAACCCAAGATCAATTTACCTCCGTTTTTTGGCTTAAATGCATCCCCTTTCACCTTTTATTTTACTTATGTGAGATTTATCCCATCATAAAAGGGTCAAATTACATAATTGAGAAATTTGTCATAGTTATTTTGCCAAAATATTATAATTATGAGATAATATTTATTTCATAATTGAGATAATTGAGAAAAAACTCATAATTATGAAAAATGTTTCTAGAGTTTTCCATTCCCAATGAGATCAACCTGACCCACTTGTGCTTGAGTTGGTTAAGGGGCCATTATTGTAGAAGTTTCCTAACTTCTCAAGCCCCTAGGTGTCTAGATACATTCTCTTGGAGGATGGAATGAGCCTTTATAATCTCACCAAGAGGGAAAGGGGAAATGTGTCAAAAATATAGTGCGAGAGCTCTACCGCCTTGGGAGAGGAGGCCATACTGCAAGTTCGAGGAGAGGATCTTCTTTGTTTTGATGGTATACATTTGATGTAGTTCCATTTATATAGTTAATAAAAATTTGTGTTCCCTTCCTTACATGAATTTTTGTTTAGTATATTATATGATCGTATCTATTGCTTTTGATCTAACGATATTCTGAGGAAGATCAACTGTCTTCCTTGTTTATTTGTGCTTATGTGCAGAGATAGAGATCTGATGTAAATGTGTTGGATCGCTAGAGTGGAGCGCAATATCTGCATCGAACTCAAAACCATTTGCCGACATGCAAGGATTCTAGGTGTGATCTCTCATCTATAGCATAGATATGATTTCTTGCTACATGCATGACCATTTGGATTGAGGGGCCATTATTAGATTGAATTAGCCATTATATTTTTCTTTCTGGTGATCTCAATCTAACATGAGATCACAGAGCAATAGCTTCTTGCAGATCTAGCTGCAACAGAATTGGTGCTCTCAATGAGAGCATTTTTATTTTTCCCTCTTTGTTTGAGATCTCCACTTCCTCTTTATGTTTTTTGGTTTTATCTTGTTCCCATTGAGTTCTTTGTACTCTTTTGGATCCATTTTGATCTCCTTTTATTTTACTTGCTTCAGATCTAAGCTGATCTTAGATCTAGAGTTTTATTTTTGTTTTTTGTATGAGAGAATAACAAATCCGAGAATTAAAATCAAATTCTGGAATTTTTTGTAAAGAATTTGATTTAAATAACCATATATATATGCATTCTTCTCATATTTTTACCCCAAAACAAAAAATAAAAAATCACTGGAAATGGACTCCGTATGAGGAAGTTATGGCCAATTGAAAATTTTGCAGTTTGTGCTTCTTTCGCCCTTGCACACAGTCGTTTTTTCTTTTTATTTTTGTTCTTTTCTATACATAATTAAGTGAAAATAACTATATATATGTAATCTTCTTGATTTTTTACCTCAAAAAAAAGAAAAAAACTGAAACAGAGATTGTATGAGGAAGATATGGCTGATTGAAAAATCAGCCTGCTTTCTATCCGTTTTCCCAACTTTTGGGTTTTCTTTCAGCGTATTTTCTTGATTTTTCAGGTGTGTTGTTCAAAAAATTCTACTATTTGTTGGATCTATTTATTTATTTTTATTATGGATGCTAATATCTATCATATATGATCCATTTATTATCTATTGGTTGGGATCATCCATTTCTTGGGTTCTTCAAAGTTTCCTTTGAAGAATTCTTTGTGTGCTTTGGTTGAGGACTAATGTTCTCATCTCTAGATCTCTGTTTTAGATATGTTTGGATGCTTTTGGTAACTACTTAGATCTCATTCATGTCCCACTTTGGTTTTTTGTTAGCTTTGTGTGGCTTGGTCACTTGTTTTAAAGTTACCTATTGTCTCTCTTGTTTGTTTTCGTCACAATTGGTGGTATTGTGATTGGTTGTGTAGTTGGCATCTAGGAAAGTTCTTTTGAGTGTGTTTTCATTTCTTTGTATCACTCTCATATGATATTTTTTAGGCCTTTCTATCTCTAGGGTCTGGTTTTTACCTTTGTAGAACATTGGCCTTTGTTGAGCCATTATACTACAACCCTAGTTTGATGACATTCCCCCCCTTTTTCACTTTTGTCTTTCAATTTGATTGCTTTTAGCTTGTTTCTTTCATTGGGAATTGTTTTTCATAGTTGTGACGCTTCTGGAGTGATTTTTTTCTTTCTTAGGAATATTTTCCTTTGGTTTCTTTTCAAATTGTTTTGGTTTGCCTTCCTGGTTTATTTTGGGTCATTAATTCACAAAATTTGGGATAATTTTCATTCAAGAAGATTTAGAGGTTCATCATAATAGGCATTGGTGTGTTAGAGGGCTCTTACCCTGCTGTTGTTAGCATTCATTGAATTGAAAATTGAAAATTTCATATAGCTGCACCAGGGTGACTAATTAAGAGTCATTCACACCATCTCAGTTTCACACTGCATCCCTCCTGTGTAAACAATAGCCACTAAATCAACGCGATAATAAAATTAACTAGATTCATATTTTATTTTCACCCGTAGTACAAAAACACTAGCTTAGGCTAGGGTCTTGGAGATAGGAGTGTGAGTTAACTACTCCAAGTCTACAAAATTAACTTAGCATATTGCACTAGGGAGTTAAATCCAGTTGCAGTAGTGTGGTCTGGGAAGCCCTCCTCACAAAAGGGTCAAGCACGAGGTCACACTTGGGCTAATTGAATTGACATAACCCCTTTCTCTTAGTTTCAGGTGGCGCAATATAGCAAAATATCCACGCCTACAAATAGTGTCATTATCACTTGGGGACCACTTGGGAGACAACTCTTAAGGGGTTTCGGTCTTAGCTCCTTTTGGGGTTAAGTTTCCTACCCTTGCATGTGGATTTGTCATGCGAATGTCCACCAAGGCCATGTTATTGTACGTGGTGACCATAGTGGCCTATTTTCTTAGGGCTTATACACAGGTGCAGGGCAGGGTTCGTCTTCTCTATACCTGGGATGGATATTAGTCATACTCTCTCAGTCCTCTCGGAGGGTGCCCTACGACTAATAAGGGAACTTGCACTGAGTTTGCAGATAGAAGGGATGGGAAGCAGGTCGCTACTATAACTGTTCCACTGCCAGCTTCTTTGTATTTTTGTTTGCGTCTGTTATCTTCTAGGAAGTTTATAGTGTGTACTGTTCAGTCCAATTCAGTAGTTTTGGCCTTAGGGTGTTTCCACTAACATAATTATACTCAAATCATAAGTTACCACCCTGGCTGAATTTGTTCATCGACAGTCATGTCGTATTCATGGTTTGCCTCCTGAACGAGGTGGACTTCTTACCCCTACACGGAGAGTACCCATTGGTGTTCAATACTTAGACCACCACATTGTCATGGATTCTATACCTGGTCCTTCTGGTACTGATTTGGTTTCTATCAAGATTTTGGCATATGACTTTGACGCTCCTGCCAACCCACCTTTGACTGATCCATTGGGACCTAAGTTATTGCGGTTGAACCCTAATGGTTCCACACCTGTCTACATTCACATGCCTTTGTCTATACTTTACCCTATGGCTGAGTCTGAGACATCCTTACATTCTGCATCAACAATGTCAACTTCCATGACATCATTTCCACCTCTTAGTGTGGTTATACCCACTCCTCTGTCAACACCTATTACTACTCCTTAGGGCATTCCACCAATTTTTCCTATGACTTTTGCAATTTTTTTGAACGTTTCCATGCCCACACCATCTCCTATGCCGACTATGGCACCCTAGCCTAGTTAGTCAGTAGGTTTAGGAATATTTACCCTGCATTTTGCCCAACTAAATGTTCATGACCCTCGGTTAGTCATGTTATGTCCAATAATATGTGGGGAGGATCATCCATTGTCCCTAGTCAACCTAGGGGCAAAACCGCTTTTATTCTATCACAGGCTTGGTATAGTTCACTTCTTCAAGGGGCACCACCTACCAATACTTTTAGTAGGGGGGTTAGTTTACCTAGAGGCAACCCTATTTCTAGTACTGTTTCTCACATAGGGTAACCTCCTTATGTCGGTCCTACTGCGCGGAGTGGTCCTTTTCCTATACCCGGTACAACCCCATCAGTAGCCATGCTTTTGGGGGTCCTTTTCTCTCTGGTGGTACTTACCCTAGGGGAAAAAATCCATTTACTAGTCATGTTGTCCCACAACAGTCCTATGTCAGGGAGAACCCTTTTCTTCACCAGCAGCTGCATCTTTCCACTCATATGGGGGGACCACATGGTTGGTCACAGGCCTCTCCCTCCTATGACCCATTTAGTGAGGTCAAAAATCCTTTCTTATCTTCCCTTGATTTACCAAATTTGGAAAAACTAACTAATGGCCCCATACGTCATGATCCTTGGTGGCTAATATGCCCACGAAATTACCATCTGATATTCCAAAGTTTGAAGAAAATCCTTGGGAGAATCCATCCATGCACATTACCAATTATCATTTGTGATGTTCATTTAATTCTTTAGTGGATGACTATGTTAAAATTCTCTTTTTCCAACGTACGTTGATCGAGGATGCCACAAAATGGTACATTGAGTTAGATATTGCATCCTACGGTGACTTTGACTCCCTTGCTCAAAATTTCTTGACACACTTCCAGTTACCTACTCGGTATGATATCGATTCTGACCTCTTGTCCAATTTCAAGCAAGACGATGCCACATTAATTTCTGATCATTTTCATTAGTGGCGTCGTCACAAGAGGTTGGTGAAAACCAAGTTACTTGATGAGATCTTACTTAAATGGTTCATTCGATCTCTCCAACCTCAGATTGCCAAGGATGTGTTAATGTTTCAAGCCCTTACTGAGGAACAAGCTATTTTAGCTACCCAATAGTTGGATCTTATCTATTCACAGTTAGGTACGCTTTATGAAGTGTTGCCTAACACCCCTAGAATTTCCATTGACTCTCTAAAACATGCTCCTGGCCCATATGTCGATGGTGTGATTGGGTTTGTTTCTGATTCCATGAGCCCACTTGCTGCCCAACTTGGGCAATTGATTATTATGTCTCAAGCCCAACAACTGCATTAGGCTCTACTAAAGAACCTACTCTTGAGCTGTCCACCGATGTTCTCACGGTGAAGTCCAGTCAATCAAAGAACAATCAACAATCTGGTGGTAAGAAGAATAATAAGTGAAATAAAAAAAAAGAATCAAAATGCTTTGGAGTCTCAACCCAACCCTTAGAGTGAGGGAGAGGGCACTAGTGAATGTCATCATAATGTCAAGTTCCCTTATAAAATTTGTCAAGGTGACCATCTTACTCATGAATTCCCTCGAATGGATGAGGTCCATAGGATTGTTTCACCACTGTCTACTCAACAAATTGTTGTTTTAACCCATGCATTCCCTGTGCAACCCCAACAACAAATGGTTTCTCAACCTTCTCACCCTTTACAAGTGGGAAATGAGGGGTCATCTTCACGTAATTCATTCATCTTCATGTGCAAGGAAGATCTTAATGTGCCCACATGAGCCAAGTCTTATGATGTTCTTGAGTCAAGGCCCCCATCTAAGGAATCATCAACTCCACTACCATCCACTAGACCTCTCACTCTAGATAAGCTTGTGGAACCCGTGTTTCGCCCTCCCAAGGGTCTTCCTTGGAAGACAACACACAATCCTTTTGCCAAGGCTGGTCAACACTACAATATTGTTGAAGATCTAGCACAGGTTCCTTGTGCCATGTCTACCTTGGAGGTATTTCAAAATTGTCCTCAGCAGAGCAAAACCTTGTTGTCTTCCATTGGTGGATTTGACCTATTTGACTCTAGTCTCATTTTATTTAACACTGATAAAGCACTCCTCACCTTTCCCATTAGATTTCTTTCCAAATCATCATGCATGTTTCCCATAAGAATATTCATCACACTTTGGTGGATGAAGGCTCTTCCATATGTGTCATGTCAGCATCATGTTGGAAGACTATAGGCTCTCTGATGTTTGCCATGTCCAACACGACTCTCCAAGCTCTTCATGGACACAATTCTATCCCACAGGGAGTTCTTCCAAAATTTTTCATTGAGTTAGGAGGGAAAATTGTCCATGTTGATGTCGACGTTATCGATGCCACATTATATTACAACCTACTTCTTGGCCGTAGTTGGTTTTATGCAATGACCATGGTCGTCTCCTCTGTTTTTTGCTTGCTTTGATTTCCTCATGAAGACAATATTGTTACTATAGATCAACTTTACTTCTGTGTGCCATCTGCTCATATTTCCACCACTGGAAATTCCGTAGCACTTGCAGGAGACTTTCAGGTGTGTTGTTCAAAAAATTCTACTATTTGTTGGATCTATTTATTTATTTTTATTATGGATGCTAATATCTATCATATATGATCCATTTATTATCTATTGGTTGGGATCATCCATTTCTTGGGTTCTTCAAAGTTTCCTTTGAAGAATTCTTTGTGTGCTTTGGTTGAGGACTAATGTTCTCATCTCTAGATCTCTGTTTTAGATATGTTTGGATGCTTTTGGTAACTACTTAGATCTCATTCATGTTCCACTTTGGTTTTTTGTTAGCTTTGTGTGGCTTGGTCACTTGTTTTAAAGTTACCTATTGTCTCTCTTGTTTGTTTTCGTCACAATTGGTGGTATTGTGATTGGTTGTGTAGTTGGCATCTAGGAAAGTTCTTTTGAGTGTGTTTTCATTTCTTTGTATCACTCTCATATGATATTTTTTAGGCCTTTCTATCTCTAGGGTCTGGTTTTTACCTTTGTAGAACATTGGCCTTTGTTGAGCCATTATACTACAACCCTAGTTTGATGACATTCCCCCCCTTTTTCACTTTTGTCTTTCAATTTGATTGCTTTTAGTTTGTTTCTTTCATTGGGAATTGTTTTTCATAGTTGTGACGCTTCTGGAGTGATTTTTTTCTTTCTTAGGAATATTTTCCTTTGGTTTCTTTTCAAATTGTTTTGGTTTGCCTTCCTGGTTTATTTTGGGTCATTAATTCACAAAATTTGGGATAATTTGCATTCAAGATGATTTAGAGGTTCATCATAATAGGCATTGGTGTGTTAGAGGGCTCTTACCCTGCTGTTGTTAGCATTCATTGAATTGAAAATTGAAAATTTCATATAGCTGCACCAGGGTGACTAATTAAGAGTCATTCACACCATCTCAGTTTCACACTGCATCCCTCCTGTGTAAACAATAGCCACTAAATCAACGCGATAATAAAATTAACTAGATTCATATTTTATTTTCACCCGTAGTACAAAAACACTAGCTTAGGCTAGGGTCTTGGAGATAGGAGTGTGAGTTAACTACTCCAAGTCTACAAAATTAACTTAGCATATTGCACTAGGGAGTTAAATCCAGTTGCAGTAGTGTGGTCTGGGAAGCCCTCCTCACAAAAGGGTCAAGCACGAGGTCACACTTGGGCTAATTGAATTGACATAACCCCTTTCTCTTAGTTTCAGGTGGCGCAATATAGCAAAATATCCACGCCTACAAATAGTGTCATTATCACTTGGGGACCACTTGGGAGACAACTCTTAAGGGGGTTTCGGTCTTAGCTCCTTTTGGGGTTAAGTTTCCTACCCTTGCATGTGGATTTGTCATGCGAATGTCCGCCAAGGCCATGTTATTGTACGTGGTGACCATAGTGGCCTATTTTCTTAGGGCTTATACACAGGTGCAGGGCAGGGTTCGTCTTCTCTGTACCTGGGATGGATATTAGTCATACTCTCTCAGTCCTCTCGGAGGGTGCCCTACGACTAATAAGGGAACTTGCACTGAGTTTGCAGATAGAAGGGATGGGAAGCAGGTCGCTACTATAACTGTTCCACTGCCAGCTTCTTTGTATTTTTGTTTGCGTCTGTTATCTTCTAGGAAGTTTATAGTGTGTACTGTTCAGTCCAATTCAGTAGTTTTGGCCTTAGGGTGTTTGTACTAACATAATTATACTCAAATCATAAGTTACCACCCTGGCTGAATTTGTTCATCGACAGTCACGTCGTATTCATGGTTTGCCTCCTGAACGAGGTGGACTTCTTACCCCTACACGGAGAGTACCCATTGGTGCTCAAGACTTAGACCACCACATTGTCATGGATTCTATACCTGGTCCTTCTGGTACTGATTTGGTTTCTATCAAGATTTTGGCAGATGACTTTGACGCTCCTGCCAACCCACCTTTGACTGATCCATTGGGACCTAAGTTATTGCGGTTGAACCCTAATGGTTCCACACCTGCCTACATTCACGTGCCTTTGTCTATACTTTACCCTATGGCGGAGTCTGAGACATCCTTACCTTCTGCATCAACAATATCAACTGCCATGACATCATTTCCACCTCTTAGTGTGGCTATACCCACTCCTCTGTCAACACCTATTACTACTCCTTAGGGCATTCCACCAAATTTTCCTATGACTTTTGCAATTTTTTTGAATGTTTCCATGCCCACACCATCTCCTATGCCGACTATGGCACCCCAGCCTAGTCAGTCGGTAGGTTTAGGAATATTTACCCCGCATTTTACACAACTAATTGTTCGTGTCCCTCAGTTAGTCATGGTTATGTCTAATAATATGTGTGGAGGATCATCCATTGTCCCTAGTCAACCTAGGGGCAAAACCGCTTTTATTCTATCACAGGCTTGGTATAGTTCACTTCTTCAAGGGGCACCACCTACCAATACTTTTAGTAGGGGGGTTAGTTTACCTAGACGCAACCCTATTTCTAGTACTGTTTCTCACATAGGGTAACCTCCTTATGTCGGTCCTACTGCGCGGAGTGGTCCTTTTCCTATACCCGGGTACAACCCCATCAGTAGCCATGCTTTTGGGGGTCCTTTTCTCTCTGGTGGTACTTACCCTAGGGGAAAAAATCCATTTACTAGTCATGTTGTCCCACAACAGTCCTATGTCAGGGAGAACCCTTTTCTTCACCAGCAGCTGCATCTTTCCACTCATATGGGGGGACCACATGGTTGGTCACAGGCCTCTCCCTCCTATGACCCATTTAGTCAGGTCAAAAATCCTTTCTTATCTTCCCTTGATTTACCAAATTTGGAAAAACTAACTAATGGCCCCATACGTCATGATCCTTGGTGGCTAATATGCCCACGAAATTACCATCTGATATTCCAAAGTTTGAAGAAAATCCTTGGGAGAATCCATCCATGCACATTACCACTTATCATTTGTGATGTTCATTTAATTCTTTAGTGGATGACTATGTTAAAATTCTCTTTTTCCAACGTACGTTGACCGAGGATGCCACAAAATGGTACATTGAGTTAGATATTGCATCCTACGGTGACTTTGACTCCCTTGCTCAAAATTTCTTGACACACTTCCAGTTACCTACTCGGTATGATATCGATTCTGACCTCTTGTCCAATTTCAAGCAAGACGATGCCACATTAATTTCTGATCATTTTCATTAGTGGCGTCGTCACAAGAGGTTAGTGAAAACCAAGTTACTTGATGAGATCTTACTTAAATGGTTCATTCGATCTCTCCAACCTCAGATTGCCAAGGATGTGTTAATGTTTCAAGCCCTTACTGAGGAACAAGCTATTTTAGCTACCCAATAGTTGGATCTTATCTATTCACAGTTAGGTACGCTTTATGAAGTGTTGCCTAACACCACTAGAATTTCCATTGACTCTCTAAAACATGCTCCTGGCCCATATGTCGATGGTGTGATTGGGTTTGTTTCTGATTCCATGAGCCCACTTGCTGCCCAACTTGGGCAATTGATTATTATGTCTCAAGCCCAACAACTGCATTAGGCTCTACTAAAGAACCTACTCTTGAGCTGTCCACCGATGTTCTCACGGTGAAGTCCAGTCAATCAAAGAACAATCAACAATCTGGTGGTAAGAAGAATAATAAGTGAAATAAAAAAAAAGAATCAAAATGCTTTGGAGTCTCAACCCAAACCTTAGAGTGAGGGAGAGGGCACTAGTGAATGTCATCATAATGTCAAGTTCCCTTATAAAATTTGTCAAGGTGACCATCTTACTCATGAATTCCCTCAAATGGATGAGGTCCATAGGATTGTTTCACCACTGTCTACTCAACAAATTGTTGTTTTAACCCATGCATTCCCTGTGCAACCCCAACAACAAATGGTTTCTCAACCTTCTCACCCTTTACAAGTGGGAAATGAGGGGTCATCTTCACGTAATTCATTCATCTTCATGTGCAAGGAAGATCTTAATGTGCCCACATGAGCCAAGTCTTATGATGTTCTTGAGTCAAGGCCCCCATCTAAGGAATCATCAACTCCACTACCATCCACTAGACCTCTCACTCTAGATAAGCTTGTGGAACCCGTGTTTCGCCCTCCCAAGGGTCTTCCTTGGAAGACAACACACAATCCTTTTGCCAAGGCTGGTCAACACTACAATATTGTTGAAGATCTAGCACAGGTTCCTTGTGCCATGTCTACCTTGGAGGTATTTCAAAATTGTCCTCAGCAGAGCAAAACCTTGTTGTCTTCCATTGGTGGATTTGACCTATCTGACTCTAGTCTCATTTTATTTAACACTGATAAAGCACTCCTCACCTTTCCCATTAGATTTCTTTCCAAATCATCATGCATGTTTCCCATAAGAATATTCATCACACTTTGGTGGATGAAGGCTCTTCCATATGTGTCATGTCAGCATCATGTTGGAAGACTATAGGCTCTCTAATGTTTGCCATGTCCAACACGACTCTCCAAGCTCTTCATGGACACAATTCTATCCCACAGGGAGTTCTTCCAAAATTTTTCATCGAGTTAGGAGGGAAAATTGTCCATGTTGATGTCGACGTTATCGATGCCACATTATATTACAACCTACTTCTTGGCCGTAGTTGGTTTTATGCAATGACCATGGTCGTCTCCTCTGTTTTTTGCTTGCTTTGATTTCCTCATGAAGACAATATTGTTACTATAGATCAACTTTACTTCTGTGTGCCATCTGCTCATATTTCCACCACTGGAAATTCCGTAGCACTTGCAGGAGACTTTCAGGTGTGTTGTTCAAAAAATTCTACTATTTGTTGGATCTATTTATTTACTTTTATTATGGATGCTAATATCTATCATATATGATCCATTTATTATCTATTGGTTGGGATCATCCATTTCTTGGGTTCTTCAAAGTTTCCTTTGAAGAATTCTTTGTGTGCTTTGGTTGAGGACTAATGTTCTCATCTCTAGATCTCTGTTTTAGATATGTTTGGATGCTTTTGGTAACTACTTAGATCTCATTCATGTTCCACTTTGGTTTTTTGTTAGCTTTGTGTGGCTTGGTCACTTGTTTTAAAGTTACCTATTGTCTCTCTTGTTTGTTTTCGTCACAATTGGTGGTATTGTGATTGGTTGTGTAGTTGGCATCTAGGAAAGTTCTTTTGAGTGTGTTTTCATTTCTTTGTATCACTCTCATATGATATTTTTTAGGCCTTTCTATCTCTAGGGTCTGGTTTTTACCTTTGTAGAACATTGGCCTTTGTTAAGCCATTATACTACAACCCTAGTTTGATGACATTCCCCCCCTTTTTCACTTTTGTCTTTCAATTTGATTGCTTTTAGTTTGTTTCTTTCATTGGGAATTGTTTTTCATAGTTGTGACGCTTCTGGAGTGATTTTTTTCTTTCTTAGGAATATTTTCCTTTGGTTTCTTTTCAAATTGTTTTGGTTTGCCTTCCTGGTTTATTTTGGGTCATTAATTCACAAAATTTGGGATAATTTGCATTCAAGAAGATTTAGAGGTTCATCATAATAGGCATTGGTGTGTTAGAGGGCTCTTACCCTGCTGTTGTTAGCATTCATTGAATTGAAAATTGAAAATTTCATATAGCTGCACCAGGGTGACTAATTAAGAGTCATTCACACCATCTCAGTTTCACACTGCATCCCTCCTGTGTAAACAATAGCCACTAAATCAACGCGATAATAAATTAACTAGATTCATATTTTATTTTCACCCGTAGTACAAAAACACTAGCTTAGGCTAGGGTCTTGGAGATAGGAGTGTGAGTTAACTACTCCAAGTCTACAAAATTAACTTAGCATATTGCACTAGGGAGTTAAATCCAGTTGCAGTAGTGTGGTCTGGGAAGCCCTCCTCACAAAAGGGTCAAGCACGAGGTCACACTTGGGCTAATTGAATTGACATAACCCCTTTCTCTTAGTTTCAGGTGGCGCAATATAGCAAAATATCCACGCCTACAAATAGTGTCATTATCACTTGGGGACCACTTGGGAGACAACTCTTAAGGGGGTTTCGGTCTTAGCTCCTTTTGGGGTTAAGTTTCCTACCCTTGCATGTGGATTTGTCATGCGAATGTCCGCCAAGGCCATGTTATTGTACGTGGTGACCATAGTGGCCTATTTTCTTAGGGCTTATACACAGGTGCAGGGCAGGGTTCGTCTTCTCTGTACCTGGGATGGATATTAGTCATACTCTCTCAGTCCTCTCGGAGGGTGCCCTACGACTAATAAGGGAACTTGCACTGAGTTTGCAGATAGAAGGGATGGGAAGCAGGTCGCTACTATAACTGTTCCACTGCCAGCTTCTTTGTATTTTTGTTTGCGTCTGTTATCTTCTAGGAAGTTTATAGTGTGTACTGTTCAGTCCAATTCAGTAGTTTTGGCCTTAGGGTGTTTCCACTAACATAATTATACTCAAATCATAAGTTACCACCCTGGCTGAATTTGTTCATCGACAGTCATGTCGTATTCATGGTTTGCCTCCTGAACGAGGTGGACTTCTTACCCCTACACGGAGAGTACCCATTGGTGTTCAATACTTCGACCACCACATTGTCATGGATTCTATATCTGGTCCTTCTGGTACTTATTTGGTTTCTATCAAGATTTTGACATATGACTTTGACGCTCCTGCCAACCCACCTTTGACTGATCCATTGGGACCTAAGCTATTGCAGTTGAACCCTAATGGTTCCACACCTGTCTACATTCACGTGCATTTGTCTATACTTTACCCTATGGCTGAGTCTGAGACATCCTTACATTCTGCATCAACAATGTCAACTGCCATGACATCATTTCCACCTCTTAGTGTGGTTATACCCACTCCTCTGTCAACACCTATTACTACTCCTTAGGGCATTCCACCAATTTTTCCTATGACTTTTGCAATTTTTTTGAACGTTTCCATGCCCACACCATCTCCTATGCCGACTATGGCACCCTAGCCTAGTTAGTCAGTAGGTTTAGGAATATTTACCCTGCATTTTGCCCAACTAAATGTTCATGACCCTCGGTTAGTCATGTTATGTCCAATAATATGTTGGGAGGATCATCCATTGTCCCTAGTCAACCTAGGGGCAAAACCGCTTTTATTCTATCACAGGCTTGGTATAGTTCACTTCTTCAAGGGGCACCACCTACCAATACTTTTAGTAGGGGGGTTAGTTTACCTAGAGGCAACCCTATTTCTAGTACTGTTTCTCACATAGGGTAACCTCCTTATGTCGGTCCTACTGCGCGGAGTGGTCCTTTTCCTATACCCGGGTACAACCCCATCAGTAGCCATGCTTTTGGGGGTCCTTTTCTCTCTGGTGGTACTTACCCTAGGGGAAAAAATCCATTTACTAGTCATGTTGTCCCACAACAGTCCTATGTCAGGGAGAACCCTTTTCTTCACCAGCAGCTGCATCTTTCCACTCATATGGGGGGACCACATGGTTGGTCACAGGCCTCTCCCTC
Source organism: Pinus tabuliformis (assembly GCA_031772625.1). Classification (NCBI taxonomy): domain Eukaryota; kingdom Viridiplantae; phylum Streptophyta; class Pinopsida; order Pinales; family Pinaceae; genus Pinus; species Pinus tabuliformis. The sequence goes on along the minus strand of CM062819.1, from coordinate 1,498,020,457 downwards.
CTATGACCCATTTAGTCAGGTCAAAAATCCTTTCTTATCTTCCCTTGATTTACCAAATTTGGAAAAACTAACTAATGGCCCCATACGTCATGATCCTTGGTGGCTAATATGCCCACGAAATTACCATCTGATATTCCAAAGTTTGAAGAAAATCCTTGGGAGAATCCATCCATGCACATTACCACTTATCATTTGTGATGTTCATTTAATTCTTTAGTGGATGACTATGTTAAAATTCTCTTTTTCCAACGTACGTTGATCGAGGATGCCACAAAATGGTACATTGAGTTAGATATTGCATCCTACGGTGACTTTGACTCCCTTGCTCAAAATTTCTTGACACACTTCCAGTTACCTACTCGGTATGATATCGATTCTGACCTCTTGTCCAATTTCAAGCAAGACGATGCCACATTAATTTCTGATCATTTTCATTAGTGGCGTCGTCACAAGAGGTTGGTGAAAACCAAGTTACTTGATGAGATCTTACTTAAATGGTTCATTCGATCTCTCCAACCTCAGATTGCCAAGGATGTGTTAATGTTTCAAGCCCTTACTGAGGAACAAGCTATTTTAGCTACCCAATAGTTGGATCTTATCTATTCACAGTTAGGTACGCTTTATGAAGTGTTGCCTAACACCCCTAGAATTTCCATTGACTCTCTAAAACATGCTCCTGGCCCATATGTCGATGGTGTGATTGGGTTTGTTTCTGATTCCATGAGCCCTCTTGCTGCCCAACTTGGGCAATTGATTATTATGTCTCAAGCCCAACAACTGCATTAGGCTCTACTAAAGAACCTACTCTTGAGCTGTCCACCGATGTTCTCACGGTGAAGTCCAGTCAATCAAAGAACAATCAACAATCTGGTGGTAAGAAGAATAATAAGTGAAATAAAAAAAAAGAATCAAAATGCTTTGGAGTCTCAACCCAACCCTTAGAGTGAGGGAGAGGGCACTAGTGAATGTCATCATAATGTCAAGTTCCCTTATAAAATTTGTCAAGGTGACCATCTTACTCATGAATTCCCTCGAATGGATGAGGTCCATAGGATTGTTTCACCACTGTCTACTCAACAAATTGTTGTTTTAACCCATGCATTCCCTGTGCAACCCCAACAACAAATGGTTTCTCAACCTTCTCACCCTTTACAAGTGGGAAATGAGGGGTCATCTTCACGTAATTCATTCATCTTCATGTGCAAGGAAGATCTTAATGTGCCCACATGAGCCAAGTCTTATGATGTTCTTGAGTCAAGGCCCCCATCTAAGGAATCATCAACTCCACTACCATCCACTAGACCTCTCACTCTAGATAAGCTTGTGGAACCCGTGTTTCGCCCTCCCAAGGGTCTTCCTTGGAAGACAACACACAATCCTTTTGCCAAGGCTGGTCAACACTACAATATTGTTGAAGATCTAGCACAGGTTCCTTGTGCCATGTCTACCTTGGAGGTATTTCAAAATTGTCCTCAGCAGAGCAAAACCTTGTTGTCTTCCATTGGTGGATTTGACCTATTTGACTCTAGTCTCATTTTATTTAACACTGATAAAGCACTCCTCACCTTTCCCATTAGATTTCTTTCCAAATCATCATGCATGTTTCCCATAAGAATATTCATCACACTTTGGTGGATGAAGGCTCTTCCATATGTGTCATGTCAGCATCATGTTGGAAGACTATAGGCTCTCTGATGTTTGCCATGTCCAACACGACTCTCCAAGCTCTTCATGGACACAATTCTATCCCACAGGGAGTTCTTCCAAAATTTTTCATTGAGTTAGGAGGGAAAATTGTCCATGTTGATGTCGACGTTATCGATGCCACATTATATTACAACCTACTTCTTGGCCGTAGTTGGTTTTATGCAATGACCATGGTCGTCTCCTCTGTTTTTTGCTTGCTTTGATTTCCTCATGAAGACAATATTGTTACTATAGATCAACTTTACTTCTGTGTGCCATCTGCTCATATTTCCACCACTGGAAATTCCGTAGCACTTGCAGGAGACTTTCAGGTGTGTTGTTCAAAAAATTCTACTATTTGTTGGATCTATTTATTTATTTTTATTATGGATGCTAATATCTATCATATATGATCCATTTATTATCTATTGGTTGGGATCATCCATTTCTTGGGTTCTTCAAAGTTTCCTTTGAAGAATTCTTTGTGTGCTTTGGTTGAGGACTAATGTTCTCATCTCTAGATCTCTGTTTTAGATATGTTTGGATGCTTTTGGTAACTACTTAGATCTCATTCATGTTCCACTTTGGTTTTTTGTTAGCTTTGTGTGGCTTGGTCACTTGTTTTAAAGTTACCTATTGTCTCTCTTGTTTGTTTTCGTCACAATTGGTGGTATTGTGATTGGTTGTGTAGTTGGCATCTAGGAAAGTTCTTTTGAGTGTGTTTTCATTTCTTTGTATCACTCTCATATGATATTTTTTAGGCCTTTCTATCTCTAGGGTCTGGTTTTTACCTTTGTAGAACATTGGCCTTTGTTGAGCCATTATACTACAACCCTAGTTTGATGACATTCCCCCCCTTTTTCACTTTTGTCTTTCAATTTGATTGCTTTTAGTTTGTTTCTTTCATTGGGAATTGTTTTTCATAGTTGTGACGCTTCTGGAGTGATTTTTTTCTTTCTTAGGAATATTTTCCTTTGGTTTCTTTTCAAATTGTTTTGGTTTGCCTTCCTGGTTTATTTTGGGTCATTAATTCACAAAATTTGGGATAATTTGCATTCAAGATGATTTAGAGGTTCATCATAATAGGCATTGGTGTGTTAGAGGGCTCTTACCCTGCTGTTGTTAGCATTCATTGAATTGAAAATTGAAAATTTCATATAGCTGCACCAGGGTGACTAATTAAGAGTCATTCACACCATCTCAGTTTCACACTGCATCCCTCCTGTGTAAACAATAGCCACTAAATCAACGCGATAATAAAATTAACTAGATTCATATTTTATTTTCACCCGTAGTACAAAAACACTAGCTTAGGCTAGGGTCTTGGAGATAGGAGTGTGAGTTAACTACTCCAAGTCTACAAAATTAACTTAGCATATTGCACTAGGGAGTTAAATCCAGTTGCAGTAGTGTGGTCTGGGAAGCCCTCCTCACAAAAGGGTCAAGCACGAGGTCACACTTGGGCTAATTGAATTGACATAACCCCTTTCTCTTAGTTTCAGGTGGCGCAATATAGCAAAATATCCACGCCTACAAATAGTGTCATTATCACTTGGGGACCACTTGGGAGACAACTCTTAAGGGGGTTTCGGTCTTAGCTCCTTTTGGGGTTAAGTTTCCTACCCTTGCATGTGGATTTGTCATGCGAATGTCCGCCAAGGCCATGTTATTGTACGTGGTGACCATAGTGGCCTATTTTCTTAGGGCTTATACACAGGTGCAGGGCAGGGTTCGTCTTCTCTGTACCTGGGATGGATATTAGTCATACTCTCTCAGTCCTCTCGGAGGGTGCCCTACGACTAATAAGGGAACTTGCACTGAGTTTGCAGATAGAAGGGATGGGAAGCAGGTCGCTACTATAACTGTTCCACTGCCAGCTTCTTTGTATTTTTGTTTGCGTCTGTTATCTTCTAGGAAGTTTATAGTGTGTACTGTTCAGTCCAATTCAGTAGTTTTGGCCTTAGGGTGTTTCCACTAACATAATTATACTCAAATCATAAGTTACCACCCTGGCTGAATTTGTTCATCGACAGTCATGTCGTATTCATGGTTTGCCTCCTGAACGAGGTGGACTTCTTACCCCTACACGGAGAGTACCCATTGGTGTTCAATACTTCGACCACCACATTGTCATGGATTCCATATCTGGTCCTTCTGGTACTTATTTGGTTTCTATCAAGATTTTGACATATGACTTTGACGCTCCTGCCAACCCACCTTTGACTGATCCATTGGGACCTAAGCTATTGCGGTTGAACCCTAATGGTTCCACACCTGTCTACATTCACGTGCATTTGTCTATACTTTACCCTATGGCTGAGTCTGAGACATCCTTACATTCTGCATCAACAATGTCAACTGCCATGACATCATTTCCACCTCTTAGTGTGGTTATACCCACTCCTCTGTCAACACCTATTACTACTCCTTAGGGCATTCCACCAAATTTTCCTATGACTTTTGCAATTTTTTTGAATGTTTCCATGCCCACACCATCTCCTATGCCGACTATGGCACCCTAGCCTAGTTAGTCAGTAGGTTTAGGAATATTTACCCTGCATTTTGCCCAACTAAATGTTCATGACCCTCGGTTAGTCATGTTATGTCCAATAATATGTGGGGAGGATCATCCATTGTCCCTAGTCAACCTAGGGGCAAAACCGCTTTTATTCTATCACAGGCTTGGTATAGTTCACTTCTTCAAGGGGCACCACCTACCAATACTTTTAGTAGGGGGGTTAGTTTACCTAGACGCAACCCTATTTCTAGTACTGTTTCTCACATAGGGTAACCTCCTTATGTCGGTCCTACTGCGCGGAGTGGTCCTTTTCCTATACCCGGGTACAACCCCATCAGTAGCCATGCTTTTGGGGGTCCTTTTCTCTCTGGTGGTACTTACCCTAGGGGAAAAAATCCATTTACTAGTCATGTTGTCCCACAACAGTCCTATGTCAGGGAGAACCCTTTTCTTCACCAGCAGCTGCATCTTTCCACTCATATGGGGGGACCACATGGTTGGTCACAGGCCTCTCCCTCCTATGACCCATTTAGTCAGGTCAAAAATCCTTTCTTATCTTCCCTTGATTTACCAAATTTGGAAAAACTAACTAATGGCCCCATACGTCATGATCCTTGGTGGCTAATATGCCCACGAAATTACCATCTGATATTCCAAAGTTTGAAGAAAATCCTTGGGAGAATCCATCCATGCACATTACCACTTATCATTTGTGATGTTCATTTAATTCTTTAGTGGATGACTATGTTAAAATTCTCTTTTTCCAACGTACGTTGACCGAGGATGCCACAAAATGGTACATTGAGTTAGATATTGCATCCTACGGTGACTTTGACTCCCTTGCTCAAAATTTCTTGACACACTTCCAGTTACCTACTCGGTATGATATCGATTCTGACCTCTTGTCCAATTTCAAGCAAGACGATGCCACATTAATTTCTGATCATTTTCATTAGTGGCGTCGTCACAAGAGGTTAGTGAAAACCAAGTTACTTGATGAGATCTTACTTAAATGGTTCATTCGATCTCTCCAACCTCAGATTGCCAAGGATGTGTTAATGTTTCAAGCCCTTACTGAGGAACAAGCTATTTTAGCTACCCAATAGTTGGATCTTATCTATTCACAGTTAGGTACGCTTTATGAAGTGTTGCCTAACACCACTAGAATTTCCATTGAGTCTCTAAAACATGCTCCTGGCCCATATGTCGATGGTGTGATTGGGTTTGTTTCTGATTCCATGAGCCCACTTGCTGCCCAACTTGGGCAATTGATTATTATGTCTCAAGCCCAACAACTGCATTAGGCTCTACTAAAGAACCTACTCTTGAGCTGTCCACCGATGTTCTCACGGTGAAGTCCAGTCAATCAAAGAACAATCAACAATCTGGTGGTAAGAAGAATAATAAGTGAAATAAAAAAAAAGAATCAAAATGCTTTGGAGTCTCAACCCAAACCTTAGAGTGAGGGAGAGGGCACTAGTGAATGTCATCATAATGTCAAGTTCCCTTATAAAATTTGTCAAGGTGACCATCTTACTCATGAATTCCCTCAAATGGATGAGGTCCATAGGATTGTTTCACCACTGTCTACTCAACAAATTGTTGTTTTAACCCATGCATTCCCTGTGCAACCCCAACAACAAATGGTTTCTCAACCTTCTCACCCTTTACAAGTGGGAAATGAGGGGTCATCTTCACGTAATTCATTCATCTTCATGTGCAAGGAAGATCTTAATGTGCCCACATGAGCCAAGTCTTATGATGTTGTTGAGTCAAGGCCCCCATCTAAGGAATCATCAACTCCACTACCATCCACTAGACCTCTCACTCTAGATAAGCTTGTGGAACCCGTGTTTCGCCCTCCCAAGGGTCTTCCTTGGAAGACAACACACAATCCTTTTGCCAAGGCTGGTCAACACTACAATATTGTTGAAGATCTAGCACAGGTTCCTTGTGCCATGTCTACCTTGGAGGTATTTCAAAATTGTCCTCAGCAGAGCAAAACCTTGTTGTCTTCCATTGGTGGATTTGACCTATCTGACTCTAGTCTCATTTTATTTAACACTGATAAAGCACTCCTCACCTTTCCCATTAGATTTCTTTCCAAATCATCATGCATGTTTCCCATAAGAATATTCATCACACTTTGGTGGATGAAGGCTCTTCCATATGTGTCATGTCAGCATCATGTTGGAAGACTATAGGCTCTCTGATGTTTGCCATGTCCAACACGACTCTCCAAGCTCTTCATGGACACAATTCTATCCCACAGGGAGTTCTTCCAAAATTTTTCATCGAGTTAGGAGGGAAAATTGTCCATGTTGATGTCGACGTTATCGATGCCACATTATATTACAACCTACTTCTTGGCCGTAGTTGGTTTTATGCAATGACCATGGTCGTCTCCTCTGTTTTTTGCTTGCTTTGATTTCCTCATGAAGACAATATTGTTACTATAGATCAACTTTACTTCTGTGTGCCATCTGCTCATATTTCCACCACTGGAAATTCCGTAGCACTTGCAGGAGACTTTCAGGTGTGTTGTTCAAAAAATTCTACTATTTGTTGGATCTATTTATTTATTTTTATTATGGATGCTAATATCTATCATATATGATCCATTTATTATCTATTGGTTGGGATCATCCATTTCTTGGGTTCTTCAAAGTTTCCTTTGAAGAATTCTTTGTGTGCTTTGGTTGAGGACTAATGTTCTCATCTCTAGATCTCTATTTTAGATATGTTTGGATGCTTTTGGTAACTACTTAGATCTCATTCATGTTCCACTTTGGTTTTTTGTTAGCTTTGTGTGGCTTGGTCACTTGTTTTAAAGTTACCTATTGTCTCTCTTGTTTGTTTTCGTCACAATTGGTGGTATTGTGATTGGTTGTGTAGTTGGCATCTAGGAAAGTTCTTTTGAGTGTGTTTTCATTTCTTTGTATCACTCTCATATGATATTTTTTAGGCCTTTCTATCTCTAGGGTCTGGTTTTACCTTTGTAGAACATTGGCCTTTGTTGAACCATTATACTACAACCCTAGTTTGATGACATTCCCCCCCTTTTTCACTTTTGTCTTTCAATTTGATTGCTTTTAGTTTGTTTCTTTCATTGGGAATTGTTTTTCATAGTTGTGACGCTTCTGGAGTGATTTTTTTCTTTCTTAGGAATATTTTCCTTTGGTTTCTTTTCAAATTGTTTTGGTTTGCCTTCCTGGTTTATTTTGGGTCATTAATTCACAAAATTTGGGATAATTTGCATTCAAGAAGATTTAGAGGTTCATCATAATAGGCATTGGTGTGTTAGAGGGCTCTTACCCTGCTGTTGTTAGCATTCATTGAATTGAAAATTGAAAATTTCATATAGCTGCACCAGGGTGACTAATTAAGAGTCATTCACACCATCTCAGTTTCACACTGCATCCCTCCTGTGTAAACAATAGCCACTAAATCAACGCGATAATAAAATTAACTAGATTCATATTTTATTTTCACCCGTAGTACAAAAACACTAGCTTAGGCTAGGGTCTTGGAGATAGGAGTGTGAGTTAACTACTCCAAGTCTACAAAATTAACTTAGCATATTGCACTAGGGAGTTAAATCCAGTTGCAGTAGTGTGGTCTAGGAAGCCCTCCTCACAAAAGGGTCAAGCACGAGGTCACACTTGGGCTAATTGAATTGACATAACCCCTTTCTCTTAGTTTCAGGTGGCGCAATATAGCAAAATATCCACGCCTACAAATAGTGTCATTATCACTTGGGGACCACTTGGGAGACAACTCTTAAGGGGGTTTCGGTCTTAGCTCCTTTTGGGGTTAAGTTTCCTACCCTTGCATGTGGATTTGTCATGCGAATGTCCGCTAAGGCCATGTTATTGTACGTGGTGACCATAGTGGCCTCTTTTCTTAGGCCTTATACACAGGTGCAGGGCAGGGTTCGTCTTCTCTGTACCTGGGATGGATATTAGTCATACTCTCTCAGTCCTCTCGGAGGGTGCCCTACGACTAATAAGGGAACTTGCACTGAGTTTGCAGATAGAAGGGATGGGAAGCAGGTCGCTACTATAACTGTTCCACTGCCAGCTTCTTTGTATTTTTGTTTGCGTCTGTTATCTTCTAGGAAGTTTATAGTGTGTACTGTTCAGTCCAATTCAGTAGTTTTTGCCTTAGGGTGTTTCCACTAACATAATTATACTCAAATCATAAGTTACCACCCTGGCTGAATTTGTTCATCGACAGTCATGTCGTATTCATGGTTTGCCTCCTGAACGAGGTTGACTTCTTACCCCTACACGGAGAGTACCCATTGGTGTTCAATACTTCGACCACCACATTGTCATGGAATCTATATCTGGTCCTTCTGGTACTTATTTGGTTTCTATCAAGATTTTGACATATGACTTTGACGCTCCTGCCAACCCACCTTTGACTGATCCATTGGGACCTAAGCTATTGCGGTTGAACCCTAATGGTTCCACACCTGTCTACATTCACGTGCATTTGTCTATACTTTACCCTATGGCTGAGTCTGAGACATCCTTACATTCTGCATCAACAATGTCAACTGCCATGACATCATTTCCACCTCTTAGTGTGGTTATACCCACTCCTCTGTCAACACCTATTACTACTCCTTAGGGCATTCCACCAATTTTTCCTATGACTTTTGCAATTTTTTTGAATGTTTCCATGCCCACACCATCTCCTATGCCGACTATGGCACCCTAGCCTAGTTAGTCAGTAGGTTTAGGAATATTTACCCTGCATTTTGCCCAACTAAATGTTCATGACCCTCGGTTAGTCATGTTATGTCCAATAATATGTGGGGAGGATCATCCATTGTCCCTAGTCAACCTAGGGGCAAAACCGCTTTTATTCTATCACAGGCTTGGTATAGTTCACTTCTTCAAGGGGCACCACCTACCAATACTTTTAGTAGGGGGGTTAGTTTACCTAGAGGCAACCCTATTTCTAGTACTGTTTCTCACATAGGGTAACCTCCTTATGTCGGTCCTACTGCGCGGAGTGGTCCTTTTCCTATACCCGGGTACAACCCCATCAGTAGCCATGCTTTTGGGGGTCCTTTTCTCTCTGGTGGTACTTACCCTAGGGGAAAAAATCCATTTACTAGTCATGTTGTCCCACAACAGTCCTATGTCAGGGAGAACCCTTTTCTTCACCAGCAGCTGCATCTTTCCACTCATATGGGGGGACCACATGGTTGGTCACAGGCCTCTCCCTCCTATGACCCATTTAGTCAGGTCAAAAATCCTTTCTTATCTTCCCTTGATTTACCAAATTTGGAAAAACTAACTAATGGCCCCATACGTCATGATCCTTGGTGGCTAATATGCCCACGAAATTACCATCTGATATTCCAAAGTTTGAAGAAAATCCTTGGGAGAATCCATCCATGCACATTACCACTTATCATTTGTGATGTTCATTTAATTCTTTAGTGGATGACTATGTTAAAATTCTCTTTTTCCAACGTACGTTGACCGAGGATGCCACAAAATGGTACATTGAGTTAGATATTGCATCCTACGGTGACTTTGACTCCCTTGCTCAAAATTTCTTGACACACTTCCAGTTACCTACTCGGTATGATATCGATTCTGACCTCTTGTCCAATTTCAAGCAAGACGATGCCACATTAATTTCTGATCATTTTCATTAGTGGCGTCGTCACAAGAGGTTGGTGAAAACCAAGTTACTTGATGAGATCTTACTTAAATGGTTCATTCGATCTCTCCAACCTCAGATTGCCAAGGATGTGTTAATGTTTCAAGCCCTTACTGAGGAACAAGCTATTTTAGCTACCCAATAGTTGGATCTTATCTATTCACAGTTAGGTACGCTTTATGAAGTGTTGCCTAACACCCCTAGAATTTCCATTGACTCTCTAAAACATGCTCCTGGCCCATATGTCGATGGTGTGATTGGGTTTGTTTATGATTCCATGAGCCCACTTGCTGCCCAACTTGGGCAATTGATTATTATGTCTCAAGCCCAACAACTGCATTAGGCTCTACTAAAGAACCTACTCTTGAGCTGTCCACCGATGTTCTCACGGTGAAGTCCAGTCAATCAAAGAACAATCAACAATCTGGTGGTAAGAAGAATAATAAGTGAAATAAAAAAAAAGAATCAAAATGCTTTGGAGTCTCAACCCAACCCTTAGAGTGAGGGAGAGGGCACTAGTGAATGTCATCATAATGTCAAGTTCCCTTATAAAATTTGTCAAGGTGACCATCTTACTCATGAATTCCCTCGAATGGATGAGGTCCATAGGATTGTTTCACCACTGTCTACTCAACAAATTGTTGTTTTAACCCATGCATTCCCTGTGCAACCCCAACAACAAATGGTTTCTCAACCTTCTCACCCTTTACAAGTGGGAAATGAGGGGTCATCTTCACGTAATTCATTCATCTTCATGTGCAAGGAAGATCTTAATGTGCCCACATGAGCCAAGTCTTATGATGTTCTTGAGTCAAGGCCCCCATCTAAGGAATCATCAACTCCACTACCATCCACTAGACCTCTCACTCTAGATAAGCTTGTGGAACCCGTGTTTCGCCCTCCCAAGGGTCTTCCTTGGAAGACAACACACAATCCTTTTGCCAAGGCTGGTCAACACTACAATATTGTTGAAGATCTAGCACAGGTTCCTTGTGCCATGTCTACCTTGGAGGTATTTCAAAATTGTCCTCAGCAGAGCAAAACCTTGTTGTCTTCCATTGGTGGATTTGACCTATCTGACTCTAGTCTCATTTTATTTAACACTGATAAAGCACTCCTCACCTTTCCCATTAGATTTCTTTCCAAATCATCATGCATGTTTCCCATAAGAATATTTATCACACTTTGGTGGATGAATGCTCTTCCATATGTGTCATGTTAGCATCATGTTGGAAGACTATAGGCTCTCTGATGTTTGCCATGTCCAACACGACTCTCCAAGCTCTTCATGGACACAATTCTATCCCACAGGGAGTTCTTCCAAAATTTTTCATCGAGTTAGGAGGGAAAATTGTCCATGTTGATGTCGACATTATCAATGCCACATTATATTACAACCTACTTCTTGGCCGTAGTTGGTTTTATGCAATGACCATGGTCGTCTCCTCTGTTTTTTGCTTGCTTTGATTTCCTCATGAAGACAATATTGTTACTATAGATCAACTTTACTTCTGTGTGCCATCTGCTCATATTTCCACCACTGGAAATTCCGTAGCACTTGCAGGAGACCACCCTGCTCAACTCTAGAGTGTCAGAGTTGGGCTCTTCAAAATCTCATCTCTTATGGGAGTTTTTCCTCAACTCCCTCCACTGCCCACCAATCCTTCTACTTCTACCATAGCTCTTATGCATATGATCTCTTCTGGAACCCGTGGACCCCATAGACCTCATGATCCTTGGGTGGTGCCACTTGATTCTATGGAAGTTGATCAAACTAGTGAGCATCATCTTCCACCTCTTGTCGAAGAGATTTCCTCTTTGGTAGTCTTGTCAATACCTCCTGACGCGGGTCAGAAACTCCATCCCAATATGGAATATGATCAGGATCTTTTACCCACACTATTTATCCCTTCACTTGTTCCCCATGACTCCCTCGATGACAAAACCCCCTAGCTAGTCAACTTGGAGGTAATGGATTCATAGATTGATCATCTAAGGGAGTTTACGCCTCTTCATGCCTCTAAGATCCCTGATGTGGAACGAGTGTAGCTTGGCACTTCAAATATTGAATCGACTCAGGGGGTATCTCCTCGGCCTTCGCTGGAATTCCCCCCCATGGACCGAGTCAAGTCTTTGGATTCTAATGTTGCACTTTCCAATGAATTTTTGAACTCCTTACCACCTGTTGACGAGCGTATTATACCAGATTTATGTCTTGATCTGCCCTTATGTCCTTAGGTTGATTTTTAGAGTGCAGTTATGTTAGACTATCTCTGGCATGGTCAACCTTTCCGGATTGGGCTGTTTGACTTCCTTTTCTATAACCCCACATCAATGAGCCATATGGTACCTTTATCCTCCATGCATTTGCGTATAGAAACCCTTGGCCTGTGCCCAGTTGTGGGCACACCTTAGTGTGACCTATTGGACTGTGTTACGCTTTTACATATTGTACATAGGAGTGTGATCCTTTATCTCTTTTTTGTTTTAGAGTGTGATGCGAGTATTTGTCATGCCTTATTTATGCGAAAAATCCAAAAAATTATAAATAAATTATATGGTCTTGCTTTTACCTTATCCATGTTTATTTACTTCATTATGTGATTTAACCATGGGTCTAGTCTTTCTGGATGGTTTTTATAGGATAGGGTGGTGTTTCTATTATGACATCCATTGGGCTTGAGGTATGTTTCCTCTTCCTAGAATATAGGGGTAGGTCATATATCACCATAACTGTTGCATTTTGACCATCAGTGCCATCATTATGCCTTAGGTCCAACCCCGTCAAGTTGCGACTTTAGCCACTCTCCTTTATGCATGTCGTAGCTTGGCAATAGAGCTTACCCGATCATGGATACCCTAGTTAGCACCTTTTTTCCGAGATGGTGTCCATGCGGTCATTTTTTACTCCTTGGAATTCCTTGTTCTGACCCGCCATGACCTAGAATTTGAGCCTCATTTCCTCTTCTTCGTCATATTTCGGGATTTACCCTAGGAGGATTCCACCACATTTATCCCTTGTGATTTCAATTTTTTATCAACCTACCTTTGCATGATTAGCCTTGGTTTCTGTCTTCCATCATCATAATCTACTTGGCCTACCATCCACTTTCACTTGGTTTTTACCCTTTCTTGGAGGGACCGCTGCAATGAGTGGTCCTATTAGCCAACCTCTTGTCCTCATTAATTCATGAGAAGTTCCAATATTACCGGAACCATTTGCTACCCTCTATACCACTTGTTCCTCTAAGAGGAGTTTTATTTAAGCTCTTTTCAGACTCCTTAATTTAGAAAAGATTGTCTAGTGAACTTGTGTACTTCATGCTCGTTAAAGTACCTAAAGTTTCATCCACCCAATATAAGTTTAACCTTTTTCTGGACTAGGATAGACTAGTTACGAAAAAGGAATACCCTAGTCTACTTTGGCTAGGAGGTGCCCCTTTGTATAATTTTATCTCCTTTTTAGGCTTGGGGGACAGCTTTACAAAAAAGGAACTTATAAAAAAGAGAAGGGGAGGAACATATTTTTCCATTATTAATCAAAATGGCAATGTTATTTGTGCCACCCTTGAAAATGATGCCTTTCTGTCCTATTATCTTACTGTTGGGTTTTAGATTGCCTAGGAGCCATACCATCCATATGAGTCTATATACTCCTCCGACTGGTTACTCTTCCAGTCATATGGAGCGTGCTTCGATGCCACCTACATCATTTCATGATATCACCTGGTGCTCATTAGTCATGCTGCCAAGTCACTCTTGTGTTGTGCCACTATGTGTTCAAGGGAAGTCTCAGCCTGTGTCAGCCATATGTAGTAGCCTATTGACCTTTTTGAGTTGGCCATCCTTGTGTCAGTTGTACTTCACCACTTCATGACTTCATCCATTCATCACATCATCCTGGTATGTTCCGTGTCGATTGATGGGGGAGACATTATGGCCCTCCTTCAACGGATATTCTCCTGTCAACTTCAACTCATTATCCAGGAGCTTGATCTAGGAACTAGTAGTACCTTGGAGCTTGCAGACCTCAGTGGTAGGATTCTTCATGATCAACAATGGGTTTTCATCATTGGCTCCTGATTGATCGAGTTCACTAGTGTTCGACATCAGCTCATCTATTCACACTTAGTGGACTGTACTAGGTACCTTGGGGTCCATTTTCCTCATTGGTGGATTCACTCACGTCTGTTACTAGTTTACCTCAGTGGCTGGTAATCAGGTGATTTCTACCATGCTCAACTGTAGCTCATCTATTCGCATGGTGTAGATTCGTACCATCGGGGTTATGTTGAAGACCCTAGGTTAGGGACATCTCACTCTTATATGGTATCCTTCCCAGGCTGCATTGGAGTTATGTATCATTTATGTACTTTGAGGGCTATCTTGAGACACTTCTTTGTTTGTCATGTGTCCATAGTCCTATTGATGTATACTGTGACATAGATCCATGATTGTATTTATTAGTGGATATGCTCTATCTGTTGAGTCACATGGATCCATTATGAATGCCTTCGTGGCCATGTTCTAGCATTTCATTTCATGGATCCGCAGTTTATTTTTTGGCAGCCATGTTCCGTATCTTTTTATGACCGAGCATGGGTATGCCTGCCTTGGGGATGTTATCAAGCATAGATGAGACTTCAACACTTGAGTTCCTCCAATCCAACTTCGTAGTCTTGGCTCCTTCCTCCAATTTTGAACATTGAGTATTATTATAATGCATTTCAGCCATCATTTTCTCTTCTGACCTCATGCATTAGGGGGAATCTACTGTAATCCTATTTTCCACTCCATTATAGTGAGAGAAACTCAATATAAACTTACCTTAGTTGTTTGGCTTAAATGCATCCCCTTTCACCTTTTATTTTACTTATGTGAGATTTGTCCCATCATAAAAGGGTGAAATTACATAATTGAGCAATTCCTCATAATTATTTTGCCAAAATATCATAATTATGAGATAATATTTATTTCATAATTGAGATAATTGAGAAAAAGATCATAATTATGAAAAAGGTTTGTAGAGTTTTCCATTCCCAATGAGATCAAATTGACCCACTTGTGTATGAGTTGGTTAAGGGTCCATTATTGTAGAAGTTTCCTAACTTCTCAAGCCCCTAGGTGTCTAGATACATTCTCTTGGAGGATGGAATGAGCCTTTATAATCTCACAAAGAGGGAAGGGGGAGATGTGTCAAAAATATAGTGCGAGAGCTCTGCTACCTTGGGAGAGGAGGCCATACTACAAGTTGGAGGAGAGGGTATTCTTTGTTTTGATGGTATACATTTGTTGTAGTTACATTTATATGGTTAATAAAAATTTGTGTTCCCTTCCTTACATGAATTTATGTTCAATATATTATATGATCGTATCTATTTATTTTGATCTAATGATCTTATGAGGAAGATCAATTGTTTTCCCTGTTTATTTGTGCTTGTGTGTAGGGATATTGATCTATTACAGATGTGTTGGATCTCTCGAGTGGAGCGCAAGTTCTGCATCGAACTGAAAACCCTTCATCGACATGCGAGGATTCTAGGTGTGATCTCTCATCTATAACATAGATCTGTTTGCTTGCTGCATGCATGACCATTTTTATTGAGGGGGCATTATTAGATCACATTAGCCATTATATTTTGATGTCTGGTGATCTCAATTGGGCATGAGATCATGGAGCAATAGCTCCTTACAGATCTAGCTGCAACAGTATCCCTTTACGACTAGGAAGAGGCAGAATCAAAGTTCCATGGGACCTCGCAAGAAGTAGAAGTCCGCTAAGTCTATGAGTACGACACCATTGGTCCTCACAGAGGGGGACCTTGATGAGATAGGTGATGTTGTCTACTCTTCCACTGAAAATGTATGGGGACACATCAAGGATCGGTACAACCAGGTATTGGACAAAGTACAACAGGGTCTAAAGGAATTGTAGGTCTAGACAAGTGCTATTGATTATTGACGAGATAAAAACTGACAATCCACAGATTTTTGCAGAGAAAGTGTAGGCATTGTAGGCCCGTGATGGGGTGATGCAGCGCAATCAATAGTTAGAGGCAACCCTTACCCAAGTATGCAGCACACTCCTTGAGCTCCAAATTCTAGTAGAGGCAGCCTAAGAAGAGAAAATTCACATGTTAGCTGTTGCGGTGAAGGAATCCAAGGAAGAAATTGGAAAGGTATGATTTGAGTTGCAGCTACATATTTCATCACTTCAACTGAAGCTGCAACCAACTACTCCTTCTAAAGTCAAAGAGCAGCACGAGGATGCTATGAAAGTAGATATAACCACTCTGGTTACTGCAGTCAAGGAATGCAACCAATTGTTTGAGTAGACGATGGAGATCTATACCTTGCTACAGGACAATCCACACTTGTTGAGGATCAAAGATGACATCCACAAAAAACAACTGTAGTTTTGTGAGATTAGGGTGATAATGTGGACTCTAGCACCTGTGCAGAGGTTCATTGGGCTTCAAGAAGGGAAATTCATACTAGTCTAGATTGATGAGTTGCATCAGAAGGCCTTTATTATTTCCTCACAGAAGTAGCCATAGGTCGATGAGGCAAGCTAACTGTCACAAACATTCTAGAGCAAGTTAAAATCTCTTCAATGGATGCAGAGAACCATGATCCTTACAGTCGGAGGTCCAACCACAAAGAAATTGGTCAAATAATTTCGCCAGGCCACCACAAAGGGAGCAACAGATCTTCAAGCATTGAAGATAGAATTTAGAGGCCTTCAAGCAAATGTTGAGGTAACACCACTAGAGTAACACGAGATGAGTCACGACATTGTGTTGGGGGCTTGTTGGGATGGGGTCCCTTGGGTCAAATTTTGTTAAGTTTTGTTAAATATTGTAAAGTCTTCACATTTTGAGGAGTGGAGGGCACGTAGTGTAGGTCGATAGGGATTAAAGGGGATTTAGGAAGGTGAAAGCCCCTTATTTTGTTAGAGTCAAATTGTTTTGAGACCCGCCCATGGTTCGTGGACGATGATATTGTAATGAAGAAGAATATAAAAGGAAGCCATAGAAGAGTCATAGGATAGCTAAGAATAGTGCATGAGTTGGGTCTAATTTTATCTATTATGTACTTGGGCAAAGGGGAAGGCTCTTGCAACTGTGTGCGCGAAGAACTTCGTAATTCTGTAGCTGAGTGCGTGGGCCCCTACAGCTGTGTGCATAGGGTTGGAAGAAGATGTAATTGAAGATTTGAAGCATAATAAAGGCTTATTTTGAATTATAGTTTTATCTCTGAATTTACTATATTTTTGATCAGTTGAATGCATTTAATCAGGAAAAGTACTTAATATATTTGCGAAGACGTAGATCTATTTATTTATATGATGTTATGCTTGTTTAGTGCAATGGTCGAAGAACATAAATCTGCTAATTGTTAATTACTATAAATTCCAGGTTTCAAGGATTAGGGTCGCCCTGTGTTATGCTTGTTTAATTTAATCTTAAAGTTTGCAATCTCCAATTTGGATATGATCCTTTCTTCCATGGAAATCCACTGAAATTAAATTAATAAATTACTACTCAATCCATGTCATGTTAGTGAAAGCTCAAATATGAATATTGTTGGCTTGAGGGGGCTTGGACCCAGGTTCAGAGTTAGTTGTGAGGCTACGCGGGTTGTTTCCGAAAGGGCCAGTAGTGTAGGGTTTTTCTGGTTAGCACAACTAACTCTGAACCTGGGTCCAAGCCCCCTCAAGCCAACAATATTCATATTTGAGCTTTCACTAACCTGACATGGCTTGAGTAGTAATTTATTAATTTAATCTTAAAGTTTGCAATCTCCAATTTGGATATGATCCTTTCTTCCATGGAAATCCCCCTTGGTCGACATTACATTCCTTTATCTCCACTAGAGTCATAATCCTTGCTCTCCAATGTTTGTATAACTTGAATCTGATTGACCAAATATACTTTCTTGTTCATTTCCCTTCTTCTATGACTTCAATTTAATTAACTACATTACATAGATATACAAATAACACATAACCAACCCTAACTTATGAATTTTTATTAATATCATATTCGTAGTATGACAAAGATAATTGAACAATTGTATAAAACAATATACTTAACTATTTTTGTCAACAAAGATTCAAATATTCATTAATAACTATGCATTTAACATCAATTTCAAACTAGACAATTGATGATAAAATTATTCATTGTTGAAGGTTGATTATGATTATGCTTCTCTTTTGGGGTTTTACCCTTGGACACGATAGCTGGGGAGAGTATCTCTCTTGTACTTAGTTTCACATGATATCAATATTATATTCTTGGTCAATGCTCTAGCTCTTCCTCTATTTCCCTGGCATGATCTCTCTCAAATATATTTACAACCACTATTGCATAAAAATTATAATCACACTACTAAACCCCAATATATTATAATCACACTCCTAAATCCCAATAGCATGTGGGAGACTTAGAAGAAACAGGGTGATTTTGTCGATCTAATGTATGTGATCTAATTACTACTATCCAACCTTATAATTTGTATAGCAGATCCTAGTTCAACTTATATTTTATTAGATAAAAAATATGACTATGCAAAAAAGTTCCATCAAAACATTCTATCATTCAATAAATAACAATTATAATCACACTACTAAACCCCAATATATTATAATCACACTCCTAAATCCTAATAGTATGTGGGAGACTTAGAAGGCACATGATGCTTTTGTCAATCTAATGTATGTGATTTGATTACTACTATCCAACCCTATAATTTGTATAGCAGATCCTAGTTCAACTTATCTTTTATTAGATAAAAAATATGACTATGCAAAAAAGTTCCATCAAAACATTTTATCATTCAATAAATAACAGATCAAACTTTCAAACTGTAATTTGTCTTTTGAGAAGTTGGGCATTCCAAAGCACATACTACAAAACTTCCAACAAATGAGTATTCTAATATTATGAATGTGACAATGAAAACAATTGAAAAATGTTGCATTTCTTCCAAAGGTATCTCCATCCATGAATGCACAATCATATATGCCTATATGGAGGCACAAATAGACTCATGCTATATAGTCACTAATTCCAACTACTCGAAACTAAATGAAGCAATCTCTTCAGTGACATCTACTAACTCTTCACCTTCGACCTCTTTTGTTTCATATTCCTCTTCTTCATCAGTGGGCTCTCCATCACGTAATTCGTGCCTATATAATTTCTCTTCATCATGGATACTTTTCCATTCATTAACCCAACCCTTTCATTCCTCTTGCAATCTCTTATGTTTCTCCCTTTCTTACTCACTCAACAACAATGAAACATCCTCATCTTTAGCCTCATACTTCTTGCTATAATTTTTCAAATTCTTAGAAATATCCTCCTCTTTATCCCACCTTACAAGAGAGGGTTACATTGGATGCCATAATAGCTGATATAAATGATCTTTGGGAATGTGGTACAAAAAATTTCCATTGAAAGGCTATATGTAAAATCCATTTTCCATTTCATGAACAATTGTGACAGTTGTTGTAGGATACCTTTGTTAAACATATGTAACTGCGGAAAAATTCCACTTTCGTCAGATCACCTTATGGATAAAATAATTTCATTTAATTCCTCTTTTCGAGAGGACCAAAATCGACCTAAAGATCACTTATATTGGATAAGGGAAAGTGTACTTATGAAGAAAAGCCACATGTGCATATTAGATAAGGTTGGCCCTAAACAAAAGTGGACCATCTTGAAAGGATATAAGTACAAGTGTACTCAACCTCATTTATACATAATGATGAGACAATATTCTATATTATTTTTGTCTCACATAGGTCTGAGGCTCATTTACAGAGGATTAGGTTAGCTCTGAGTTGAAATTATAGGGTTTGAAGCTCTCATTTCAGGTCTAGGGATTTGGGCCACAGTTGCAGGCACAACACAAAAGTATCCGAACTATAGTTTCTCTCTCAGAGGCTGATGCATGTGACAGTAGCCCTCTAGTTGCATGGACAACTCACTATGCATGTGACTAGGAGTCATGGTTTCCGTAGTCCATATCTGACCCAAGTCGCTCGCTTGCCAGGCTTAAGGGAGCGACTGGGAAACCATAGTTACTTGCATATCTCCTCCTCTATGTGACTAGGAACTGGATGATGAAATATCAGTCTTCCGAATATTTCACTCAGTGACCACAATGTTTGGAAGTTGACTTCATGCAATGACAATTCATTATAGACTTCAAAATCATATTTTTGAGTATTAACATTATTCAGTTTAAATAATGGATGTTGTAGTTGTTTTATTAGATAATTACATAGATGAAGATATGGATCGGTGTAATATCTTTTTCTGAATCATTTGATGGCAATCTAAGAAGAATAAATTGAAATGGTTTTACCCATAGTTGGTTTTTCCCTTGTCCCCGACCTATCCTAGTGTCTCCATGCGTGAATCCTTTTCTTCTATTGTTCCTTTCTATTTTGTTACATTGATGACGATGATATTGTTCTTTCTACATAGTTTCATATGATCTGAATAAGGTTATGATGTTATGGGGTGAACTTAGTGTGTTAGTGAAGAAATCCAAGTATCAAAGCAAATAAAAATATAACCCTAAGAAGAATTAACAGGGTATCATAGCTTGGGTTGAATAAAAGTCATGGAGATGACCCCCATGGAGACACCTTTGATGGAAGAAAGAGAAGGTGGATGAGACCTAAAAGAATTCTAGGGTTTGAAGATAATCTTAGGAAAGTTTTGTATTAGGGTTTTATGAATATTATGAGGTTATGGTTTGATAGAAACCCTAATTTATGGAAAATATATGAGATATGAAACCTCTCATGGTCAATGTGAAGATATTCAAGCACCTGTGACCTATTTGATAAAGCCCTAGATGGGATAGTCTCTAGTAGGCCTCGTTATTGCTAAAGTTGATTGAAAGAAACATTTTTATGTGGAAAATTCATAGTGATGGCTCTTAAAGGTTGGTTCAAGAGGGAGAGGATCACCTCTCATTGAAGATAAGTTTTCTTGATTTATGGTGCTCCTTTACGTCTTTACCTTTGTTTAGACTTATATATCTGATTATTTTTTAATAATTACTTATACTTCCTGCATGTATATTTGACTATTTGGATGATTCTAACCTCCTTGATGATATGTAATAAGAGGATCCTTCTTGAATATCATTTGAGATGTAGGAAAGAAAATCTAAAGCTGGAAAAGGTAAAGAGGCACATGTTGAAAACATGTCTAAGTGATACAGGCTGCCTATGTCAAATGAAAACGTGCACATGTATTTGAATACTATAAGGTATGCATGGTATATTGTTTCAATATTATGTTTCAACTGCAATATTGGATGGAAAGGTAAAACCTAAGGTATGTTGCAAAAATCTCCTTCTCAAATGGCTCATGCATGAATATAAAAGTGATTTTGATTCCTACTTCTTATGATGAAATGGTACACTTGGTATTGAACAAGTATCTTACTCCTTGATCATGATGAACTTCTTAATTATATGATGCTACTTAATGTTGGTATTTGATATAGTAGTATACTTGATCTTTGGATAGCATCTATCATTTTGGATATCTTGATCACATAAAGAATGTTAGCACCTTGATTCTAGTAGATGGTAACTTGACACTACTTGTTTGTGAAAAGAACAACAACCATGATAATAGAAGTATAACAATGATATTGATATTCAGTATCTCTTGTTGGCCATGGTTAAGTTTTGATGTGCTTAGTCATTATGGCATATGGTAAAATTGAATGTCCTAACTTAATGGATTGGGTTATGTGACAAAGCATTAATGTTGTGATCATGATTCTTGAAGTATGCTCCTATTAGCTATTTGGCACTAATCCTTGATGAAATATTGATGCCATGATGTCATGGTGAAGTAGTTTATGCTAACATATATGACCATGATGAATATGTGGATATGGTTTGACTTTATGATCTAATAGATCTGTTGATGTATGATAGCATTATAGGCAGGTTGGTGGCATGAATGAAGATGACTTAAGTGGGTTCCCATTTAGAGGGATAACCTCTCCATAAGATCCCTTCTCCTATTTTCATTTGCATTATATACTTTTTACTATTGAACTATGATTTATGGGCACAAATAGACAAATATCTAACATTGTTGATCTGCTGCAATGTTTTGATGTGAGGAGAGAGGGTTTTCTCTTACTATAAGCCTCAGCCATATAGAAGAAAGCCTATAGGTGTGATTGTAGCCTCCCAGGCACACAGAAGTTGTAACACCCTCCTCCCACATCTACCCAAGCAACCGACCAGCTGGGGTAAACAAGGGACAAGAGGCCACTATGATATGATTCAACCTCCTAAGTCATGTTAAGGAAGTGGAAATAATAGAAACACACCATACATACATTCAACATCAACATTAGGACCCTCAGGAACCAATCCAACATTTCTGCCAACTAGCCCTTGGGTCCCATTGAGATTTTGGACCACTTGACCTTTGGATGCTCTCATGCTATGGGCATGCCAGCATAAAGGGACCTCTAACACTCTCACATACCTACAAGTGAGCATCCATGAACTATTTTTCATAGTGCATTGCTAGCATCCTCGGGATTTGAGCCAATTTTTCAAGCCCAGAGCCGAGGTCACTGCCCATAATTGAATGAAATCTTCACAATAGTAAAATAACAGAGAAATGATAGTAAAAATGAAATTACTTGAATAAGACCTTGATTGGACCCCTACTAGCCATGACAAACATTTCGTCAAACATATCACAAATATGTAATCTAAAATTGTAAATAATAGATCTGAGCATAAGGGTCTCATACTTAGCTGAGAATGACTAAGAAACATTGATGCCTCATCTCATCAACTACCATTTCATCTATTAGGTCATAGATACATTGTTCATTCATTTACGAGTAAAAACATGATGAGAGCCATACATAGATACTGTCATTAAACAAATATTTAACCAACATAATAGTAGAAGAAATACCAATGAAATCATAACCATATAAACCACATATAACCAGTATAATACTCATAGAATTACAAGGATAAATAACCTCATAATGATGATGCAAAATCCAAACTGAGGATGGAACTTCCACGTTCCACTGGACCGTAGAATGGTTGAGCCAAATATCTCTTCATCCATTCACCCCCGTGCCATATTCCAAGCATGAATGTTTGATATGATAGAACACATCAATAAAAAACCATCCATGGCTTTCAGAGGCCATCCACCTCAACACATTAAACAATGATTCCACCTCACGGTCGAACATCACAAAACCATCATCAGATTGGTCTCTATCCAATACTTCCATGGCTTCCAGATCACTTGTCCCACCAAGGCTTCCAGAACTACTAACTCAAACAACAAATTTTACTGGGCTTCCAGAGAATTTGTCCAACTATGTCTTCCAAGACTAGTAAATCAACCCACCAAGGGCTTCCAAAACGTTTTTCCAACCAAGGCTTCTAGGACTAGTAAGTCAACCCATGATGTTACAGGGCTTCCATAGAATTTTCCCAACTAGGGCTTCCATAACTAATAAATCAACCCATGCTAAGGAAACATGAGAACCAACCAAAACAAACCAAGGAAAACAAATCCACAATCACCATGCCTATCTAGGAAATGGCAAGGCTAGGCAATCCACTGTCAATCCCATCCATACTCGATGCCAATGATGGATCACAACCAACAAACCACATGCATATGCCATGCATGCCAAAATTATTGAGGAAAACATACAGGTAAGTCGACACCTGCAAGAAAAATCCGTTATATCTATTGATCCTGATGTTGTCTTGTGTTTTCCTGCTCTTCCTTTTCCTTCTTCCTCCAAAAATTTAAGTGTGCCACACCCTCCAAGAGTTCTCCAAGAAAACCCTAAGTATCTAAAAGTATGAGAGAGCTCCAAAATTGAACTAACAAATGGTTACCAACTTATCCTCAAAATCCTTTCTGTGAATGAGGCCTCTATTTTCTTCATTTTCAATTATTTTCATTCATTTTACTCCTCACATGCAACATGTGACATTTCACCTCCCTCTTCTACTAATTTCCATTATTTTCATAAGTAAATGTGCCAAAAATTATATTTTTCCTTTCTGAATCCTTAGCCATTTCCTTTGTAAATTTCCTTAGACATTAATAACCAAATTGTTACCGGGAAAAGTGTCTATTTAGAACTGCTCTATCCCACTAAGGTGTGACAGCTACCTTAGAAACAAACAGAGAAAACTACTTTTGTATCTCCTTTATGAACTATAAACAAAGAGGAATAGGAAGAACCAACCTGTGTCTTGCGCTAGTCCTTTGATCCAATCTCTCTCCTCTTTGACAGCTTCCAGCTACCTGCTCCCTTACTTGCCCAGCTTCACCAAGTACCTGTAAGATCACAGAAGAAGGAAACTATACAAAGACATGGGTTTATATTCATAAATAACTTAGGATCAGATTTAAGTTAACCATACAAATGTAACAAGCATCAATGATACAAAAGCATGGAGAAGAAACTCAAATAGTTTTTATTGATATACAAGAAGATCCAGGAGGAGTTACAACCGATGATTCCTGACCCAGCATCAACCTCCCAGCAAAGAAGTCCCTTCTTCACCCCCAACAAAGCATAGATCACCCAATTCTCTGATATGTATCTCAAAACCAACAGCAATTCCTTACAATGTGCAAAATTCCAGCCTCTGGATCTCTGGGATGAGGGATCCATATATAGATGTATGCAAGGAGGATGAGTCAGCTTGTGATTTGATTAGTGGCTTCTCTCTGTCAGTTCTTGCTTCCACTTGGAGATTGAAAGCCTCTTACTCATCCTTGGTCGAATTTAGTGAGGCAAGTGTCATAGGAGAAGATTATGGAAGCTTCCATTGTCTCTCCACCTCGCGGAATGACACTGCCATTTGTCATTTCCCGCTCAACGCACCCTGGTAGTGCATTTAGGTGCGTTGCAACGCACCTAGCTAGTGGACTTAGGTGCTATACAACGCACTTAGCTAGTGGAGCAGCTGAAATGATCCTGTTTTGACTTATTCTGAGCAGTTTCTGGTGGAGAACTTCTGGGAGAAGCTGTAATTTGTTGACCTTGTTCCTTTAGGAGTTAGAACAACACTTTTAGGGACTTAGGAGCCCTTGGTTTATGGACATTTCATGCTTGGAGCTGCAAGGCACAAAAATGTCTATAACAGTTGCCCCCTAAAGTATGAGGTCGTTTATCGGGTGAAATGCTTTATTAGGAGGATCCGAAGTTCTTTCAATGCTGGGAGGAGACCTGTAATAAGATACAATACAATACATTATCTCCATACTATTTTCATGATCTAGCTGAGGCGGACATTCCCATGCTCAGCTTTATAAATTCATTTTCATGTACATAGGACAGACAATCGTCTGATGGTAGACTGATGATTTTGATAGAGCCATCATCCTTTTGGTAGGATGATTATCTGTGCTACAATGCTGTACATTTCAATGTCTTTATTTTCCTGAATATATATCGCAACCCGGATGGATGAAACTAAATCTGAGGGCTTCAATCTCATCCGATCTTCACTCGAAGTACAAGTCGATCCATGTGAGAAATGTTTTGAAGTCGAACATGGAAAGACATCGCTTGATTACCAGTCAATGATGTAAACTGTTAACACGCGCGAGAGGAATCACCGATAATGATAATGATCCTCAAGGTACTGCAGTACAATTCACATGGTGTGAATAAAGGACTTGGTGTCGAACACCACGCAAAATCTTTCGGTCGAAGGTCATTGATGTGAACCTGTCGCCGGAAGTGAGAAACTTGCCGTTGAGGCATGCAAGCTTCAAAGTACTGAATGGGGTGTTCCTAGACCAACTTCTTGGATAATGAGCTGATGTCGACAAGAAGTGATCCGTCACAGGAGGGCCTTAATGAATCCCACATCAATGACACGGAACGGAGCAAATGATTTTGATGGAGGTGAAAATGATCTGATGATATATGGTTCAGGGTAGCGGTCATGAAAGAATGGAGTATAATGTATGGTAGTGGGCGGGACACAGGTGGCCTTTCTGGATGACTTCTCTTGAACATATCGGCGACACTGATGTGATGGATTGGTAGCATTAACCCCAAATGTGGATGGTATGGCGTGACCATGGTGATGTGACTGGTGAATGAAACAACCCAACCCGACTCGGGCACAGAGCAGAAGTGTCATGTTCAAGAGCGACTTGCTACCAATAAAGATTCTTTGAGTTTTCTTCCCAATTTTTCCCCAGTCATTGCTGACCAGTACCTCTTTATTTTTGTCAAGCTTGAGGAGGATAACATATGCTTGTTCTATAATTTTCCCTTCGGGCAAACCCATTCGCTATGTTTTAACGAGCCTAGCGATAGTGAAACTCGTTCTCGTGTAAAGACAAGTTTGTCGCTATTAACCTTTTTAACGAGTTTAACGACAAAGATAACTCGGTCCTTTTCATTTTTAGAGAGTCTGAAAAGGTACGTAAGGGTAACTCCAAAATTCCTTTTTCGTCATCTAATCCCTTAAGTCAGAAAAAGTATAAAACAATACAGAAGGGATGAATTTTTGATTAGCTTTAATAAGCCGAACAAAACAAGCGCTCGATCTTTTTGTGCAATAATCCCTCAGGTCCAAAAAGATTAAAATATAGAGGAGGGATAGCACTTCCCGTTGCTTTAACGATCTGGAAGGCCAGAAATCGGTAATCTTTTCATATTTTACGAGTCAGAAAAGAGCTTAAAGAAGACTCGTCTTTTGAGGAACGAGTGATAAAATGGGTAGCGGCTGATTCCAGGTAAGGTTTGGAATTTTCCAATCACGGCAGTGTCACCAGGATGGCTAGTGAAATCACTCTTCGCAGCTGTTCCTCAAAATGGGTAAACAATCAAATGGAGGTGAATGATTGGCCAATGAAAAAGTGGAGGTGACGGTGCAAACACGACCAAGGCTTTAATGGCTGAAATACTACTTTCACGGTGGTTATTTACCAGGGGATAGTTCATTTTTAACGAGCTTAAACGCAGGTGGAAACATTTGCTCGGTCCAGGTTTATTTTTAACGAGCTTGAACCTCGCGGTAAACACTGCTCAATTAATCCAGTCATATGATAAGAATGTCTCATATAAAACGAAAACTTTTAGAGTTTTTCCCCACATCCTTTCTTTATGCAAGTTAGGTGACGACTAATCCTACGAGTTTAAAGGGTTAGAGGTCCTAAAAATTTAAAAAATAAATAGCCGCCCTTCGCTTGCACTCCAAAAGGTTTGCATGCCCCCAGGTATAAAATAGAGTTTCAAGGTTACCTCTACTTCTTTCCGCCAAAACATTTGTTTTACCGAGAGAGGCCTACCTCTTACAGGTCACCCAAAGATTGTTCTATTCGCAGCGCAAACAAAACACTTCTTCGGTGATGTCTACCGAGATAAACAAAGGTGATTGACGATGCCTGCCAACTCACATAACTTTGACAAGAGAATCTTATTCCAGAATAACCCCTCTTCCAATCACGGACAGGGTACAGACTAGTCATATTCTCCCGCGGAAACCTACCCTATACCCGAAGTTTTCCTGCCGAAGTAGACTAGGACGCATGCCCCCTGGGTTTCAGTCATATCCCTCCGAATTACTCGTGCTAAGCGGGAGGACGGACTGGGAATTGAGACATTTCTTGCGTGAAAAGACCATTTAGGGACGGTATATGACTATTTGCTATGCGTGATCCGGGAAATGAAAGCTGGTCCACGATCTTGACCACTCTTCCTTCGTGCGGAAAACACATCACTCTAAAGAGTGAGGAGACAATTGCTTCCATGCAATAAATATAGTCTCGTCCAAGGAGTAGGTTATAATCCAAGGGTCCTTGAACTACCATTACGTTCATGTGAACTGTTTTCCTTCTCAATGTTATTGGCACATCGGGAAGGATCCCTAAAGGTCGACTGGTTCCTTTATCAAATCCTGTCAGATTTCTCATCTCAGGCAAAAGCGATGGCAAACCAAGCGCTTTCCAAGCAGTTGAGGAAAGGATACTCACAGAAGCCCCCTAATCTATGATGGTACCAGCCATAACCATTCTATATATTTGAACGATAATTCGGAATGGTACACTTGCTGGTAAACGGGGTCTGCCTAGTTGATTCCAGTCGAAGGAGACAACTAGGTTGCTTGGAGGTGGGACCAAATAGACGGCCGGGTACGGCTCTGACGAACTTCCTTCCTGTGGTAAAGGAACGGGTAAACTGCCCCCATGTTCGTCGGAGTCTGTGTTTATGAAGAGAATTTGGACAGTGTCATCCTTGTTCTCTTCAGTGACTGTATCATCTGAAGATGAAACCACTGAAGGCAAGACCGGGTCAACTGCCGCCTCGACCTTTAGACTTTCGTCTGGTATGGATCCAGATGGTTTATCTTCAACGATAGGTGCTTCAGCCGACCACCTGAGCGGGCCAGCTGGATTCTCAACTAGTGACGGACTCGGCAAGAGTTTTTTATATCCAGGAGGAAGTTGTAACGGTGAAACCAGATGATCATCCAAAACTCTTTTAGCTTTGTCTAAGAAGGGACAACGGTGGACGGCATGATTGCCTTCGCATAGTTTACAAGGAAATCTAGCTTTCCCTTTTTGTCCTGGGGCTTCACTTTCACTAGTTGACGGTGTGCTTTCAACATGATCACCAGAGGTTGACGACACCGGGTTGTGCAAATGAGGAGACCAGTCCCTTAATATCCGAGGGATGCAAGGACAATCTCTGTGAAAGTGGTCTCCTTTGCAAATGACACATGGCGATTTAGGCCTGATCGGTGCAGTGTGTGGATTTTCGTAAGACGACACTCGTTTTCCCCCATTTGCCTTTGGCTCCTTCTTCTTCTTCTCTTTCTTCTTCTTTTCCTTCTTTTCCTTAGGAACTTGACTTTTGGCTTTGCCAGCCCCATCAAGCGAAGAGGAAGGAGGAGAGGAAGAATTAGAGGAGGTAGAAGGCTGATGGGCAACTCTGGACTCGTCTAATTGCTGATTCGATTGTTCAGGAATAGTGGTGTTCTGAACGACAGAGGTTGAGAAGAGCCATACTGGAAAACCAATTGTCAGTCCCGGAAGTGACAATGTGGCCATATGGGGTGCACCAACATCTCCCTAAGAGGAGAAGAGACTAGGATTTCCACCAAGGGGAATTCCTTGGTTGGTAGGCTCCATTTTCTCAACCCAAAATCAACGTAGGAAAAGGGTATGAATATTCCATTTAAAATAAATTTTTAACACGCTTTGACACAACATGCTTTTTCAATTTTTAAGAGTCGAGAAAAAACAAAAGATGACTCTAGTCTCCTTCGATTTTTAATGAGCCTGAAGTGACAAGTGCTCAGATGGACCTTTTTCGTTAAAGAGTCTGAAAAGGAATGAAAGGGACTGCTCTGGAAGTCTAGGTAGAGGGAGTACCAAACCAATCGCAAAACTACAGAATATTTTTTATGGTACGGCAATCAATCTTCTCGAATGTTGTGTTCAGTGCATTGCGATCAGTAGGGCGGCCGACACGGCTTCCTATGGATAAAGGATTTAAGACTATAGGGGTCTCCCAATATATACTCGACGGTACGTGGGAGCACAAGTCCGTACTGGCACTTATCGTCTCAAAGTGGAGGAATCACCAAACCATCAGTGAGGACAACAGTTACCAGGCTTTACGACGCCGGAATACGTCTCTAGCCTAGACCTCTAAATGTTGTGCGTTAAGTTCCAAAGTGTTGTTAGGTTCATTGAATTTATTTTAAGTTGATCTTTCTTATGAAGTTTGCCTTTTGGGTTCACCACGAGATGTAGATGTAATTCCTAAAATGCAATCTAAGGATGATAAACAAACTTTTATCTCTTTTCGGCAATGAAAATCCTAGCTACTAGGGAAAAGAAAGACACAATCTTTTCACAAAGAGCAAAGAGCACACTGTAAATGCACTTTCCTAAATCAAGCCAAACAGACTGTCTATATGCAAATGCACATGCATGTATTTTTTTTTCACTTTCTTAATATTGATGCTAAAAAGAAAGTTGATGTACAAATCTGAATTTGCTTTCAAGCGACAAACACAAACAAGCTTCTTTTCGAAATCAAAAGGTAGAGATGATTACGACACTTTATGATTTTGAAATAAGTACTCGTTTTGACACTAGAAAGTCACAAATTCAAACTAAAGGCAAAAGTAAAAGCATAATCGACTATCAACAGCAAATAAACTTTCTCCTATGATCAAAATCGACACTTGCGATAGATCTAAATCAAAGGACGACAGTACGACTATTATACTTTTGCAATGGAAAACTGTAAACGACTCAACAAACACATAAAAACATCTACAGTTCTTTTGTACAAATGAGGCAGAATATCAGTAAGGAAAAGGGGTTTGAAACAGTCATATACTGATCACAGGCTGCAAAAATCAGAGACAAAACTGGAAAGAATGAAGCAAAGAACCTCAACCGCACAGGGCTAGGCTGATCAGCGCACCTGTTGCACAGAGAAACTGCATTGCAGTGCAGGTTGCCCTCTCGGGAAGTGCGTTGAAATGTAGAACCTCTTCACAGTGCCTGCGCTGGGGCAGAAACGAGAATTCTATCCGGGTTCTGGGTCACAGTTTGCAGTTTAATCTTTGGTTTTTGGCCGAGTAAAAGCAATCAGTAATGCACAATCAGGGGTAGATCCAAGGAGGGTCTAAGAGCTATCACAAGGGCAATCAGATAGTCTATGAATCAGCTGTTCAAATCATAAATAGATCCAGTGAATGGATTGAAGTAGCAGATGTCTACTTTGAATTTGTTATGGAAAATGCAGTTTGATTGCTACTTATAAGTTTATGAAACAAACAACTAGAGAAACACAAACAATCTAATTAGACAATCTCCCCAGTGGAGTCGCCATTTTGTTACCGGGAAAAGTGTCTATTTAGAACTGCTCTATCCCACTAAGGTGTGACAGCTACCTTAGAAACAAACAGAGAAAACTACTTTTGTATCTCCTTTATGAACTATAAACAAAGAGGAATAGGAAGAACCAACCTGTGTCTTGCGCTAGTCCTTTGATCCAATCTCTCTCCTCTTTGACAGCTTCCAGCTACCTGCTCCCTTACTTGCCCAGCTTCACCAAGTACATGTAAGATCATAGAAGAAGGAAACTATACAAAGACATGGGTTTATATTCATAAATAACTTAGGATCAGATTTAAGTTAACCATACAAATGTAACAAGCATCAATGATACAAAAGCATGGAGAAGAAACTCAAATAGTTTTTATTGATATACAAGAAGATCCAGGAGGAGTTACAACCGATGATTCCTGACCCAGCATCAACCTCCCAGCAAAGAAGTCCCTTCTTCACCCCCAACAAAGCATAGATCACCCAATTCTCTGATATGTATCTCAAAACCAACAGCAATTCCTTACAATGTGCAAAATTCCAGCCTCTGGATCTCTGGGATGAGGGATCCATATATAGATGTATGCAAGGAGAATGAGTCAGCTTGTGATTTGATTAGTGGCTTCTCTCTGTCAGTTCTTGCTTCCACTTGGAGACTGAAAGCCTCTTACTCATCCTTGGTCGAATTCAGTGAGGCAAGTGTCATAGGAGAAGATTCTGGAAGCTTCCATTGTCTCTCCACCTCGCGGAATGACACTGCCATTTGTCATTTCCCGCTCAACGCACCCTGGTAGTGCATTTAGGTGCGTTGCAACGCACCTAGCTAGTGGACTTAGGTGCTATCCAACGCACTTAGCTAGTGGAGCAGCTGAAATGATCCTGTTTTGACTTATTCTGAGCAGTTTCTGGTGGAGAACTTCTGGGAGAAGCTGTAATTTGTTGACCTTGTTCCTTTAGGAGTTAGAACAACACTTTTAGGGACTTAGGAGCCCTTGGTTTATGGACATTTCATGCTTGGAGCTGCAAGGCACAAAAATGTCTATAACACAAATGAAGACCCACACTAGGATGTCTTGCCCAACATTCCTCTTGGAATAAGTGTCCCATTAACTGTGATTACTATTTTTCCTTTATTAACTTTTATTACATGGAATTTTCACTAGGGTTGTTACAAAACTATCTCCCTTGGGCGAACACCATCCTCAGTGTTCAACAACACATATAATCACAAAAATGTTGTAAGAAAAATATACTACCAACGGAGTTTTATAACTTAGCTCGATGCAATATTTACAATGATCAAATTGCTGAGAAGCAAACCAACATTGAAACATAACAAACGTAACATCATAATGACATGATACCCATACCACTTATTGGAGCTTTATAACATAGCTCATGGTGGTATTTACATCCATATACATATGTACATATAGCAACATCACCAAAACATATACCAAAACATATACCAAAACATATACCAAGACGTATACCAAAACCACTTTGCTTCAACTAGAAATCAATGAAGGATACATGGTCTGCATCTGATTTTCCATCTCCCATGTAGCTTCATTGTGCGCAAAGTGCTTCCATTACACCTTAACCTGCTTGATTTCTTAGTTATGGAGAATGAGCACCTTTTTATGAAATATGCACTGAGCCTCTAACTGGAATTCTTCATCTGGCTCCACCTACAATATAGACCATTCAATCACATCATCAACATCTCTAACATACTTCTTAAGTAATGACACATGGAAAACATCACCAGCTTTCACTGTCGAAGGCAATGCAAGTCGCCATGCTACTCGCCTAATCCTCTCAATAATACTGAAGAGTCCACAAAACCGTGGTGCCATCTTCACACGTGATCCAATACATAAGAAATTATTCTTTGGTTTGATGTGTAAGTACACCTATTACCCAACCTAGAACTCCTTGAAAAACTTGTTTAGATGTGCATAGCTCATCTTCATTTCATGTGCTTCCTTTAAATTCTTCTTGATCACCTGCATTTCCTGTTCCATGTCTGCCAACATGTCTGGCCCAATCAACACCCTATTAACTAGATCACTCCAACTGACAAGAGTATTGCAACTCTACCCATACAATGCCTCAAATAGACTCATCCTCAAATATTCTTGATACCCATTGTTGTAAGAAAACTCTACCAATGGAAGGTACTCTTCACACTTTCATTGCTAATGCATCACCTACATCATCAACATTTCCTTCAATATCCTGTTTACCCTCTCTGTTTGTCCATTTGTCTGTGGATGACAAACTTTACTGAAGGCCAACTCTGTGCCCAAACCTGAAAATAAATCCTTTCAAAACTTCGAAGTGAACTTCACATCCTTGTCTAACACAATCTTCCTCAGAACACCATGCAATTTGACCACATCTCTCATGAATACCTATGCTACATCTCTAGCTGAGAATGTAGACTTCACTGGAATGAAATGTGCAACCTTTCTCAACCTGTTCACAATAACCATGATGGAATAATGTTGTCTCACTCTCCTCAATAAACTTGTGATTAACTCCATGGAAATGACTTCCCATTTCCACTTTGGAATGACAATTGGTTGTAGCAGTCCACCTGGATGTTTACATTCCCTTCACACACTGAAAATCAAAACACCTAGCCACAAACTCTGCTACATCCCTCTTTAGGTTCATCCAATACTAAAATCAATTCATTGTTGTGAGTGCCTTCTGATAACTTGGGTGATACAAATATGGTTTCACATGAAACTCCCTCAATATCACCTTCTTGATCTCACTACTGTCTCACATATATATCCTGCCTGTGAACCTAACCCACATCTTGTGCACCTTCACCTGTACCTATGTATGTTCCTGTATATGTACATGTACTATCTCCTGTACTTGTACCTATACCTATACTCTACTGCAACCTATGCATAATATCCATATATATGACATCCTGCTAACCTGCCTGAATGATCCTATTGTGTAATTTTGTTCCATAGGAGCTCATAGCTGCTAAGTGATTTACCTATATTTTCCTGCTAAGAGAATCTACCAATCTGTTCTCTTTTCCTTTAATGTACTTGATATGAAAATTGAACTCATTGATTGTACCTAACCACCGATCCTACCTACCATTCAGATTGGGTTGGTCAAATAGATACTGCAAACCACTGTGATCACTCATCAATGTAAACCTCCTACCCAAAAGACAATGTCTCCACATCTTCAATGTATATTTAATCGATGCCAACTCAATATCATGTGTGGGGTAGTTATTCTCGTGCTCATTCAGTTTTCACAAATCATATCATATCATCTATCCATCCTGCATAAGGAGTCCACCAAGTCCTTTATTGCAAGCATCTGTGCATACTACAAACTCTTTGTTCAGCTCTGCAAACTTTAACACTAGTTCATGTGTCAACAGATGCTTAATTTGCTCAAAAGTAGCCTCACACTCCTCTATCCATTCGAAATTCTTACCTTTCCTCTGTAATGATGTGATAGGATAAGCAATATGTGAGAAGTTCCTGATGAACCTCCTATAATAGCCTACCAACCCCATGAAATATCTCACCTCATCTACATTCCTAGGATCTACCCACTCCATGATGTCCCTTATCTTTTTTGGATCTACTGCAATGTCCTCCTTAGCAACAACATGTCCCAAGTAGTGTACTTCAGTCTAAAAGAAACTACACTTGTTGAGCTTGGCATACAACTTATGCTCTCTCAACAACCTCAACACTGCTTCTAAATGCTCAACTTGCTCTTTCTCATTTTTAGAGTATAATAATATGTCATCAATAAACATAATAAGAAACTTGTCCGAATATAGATCCAACAAACTATTCATAAAGCACATAAATGAAGCTAGAGCATTAGTTAAGTGAGAAGGAACTACAACAAAATCATAATTCCCATACATCATCCAGAAGGTTGTCTTGTAAATGTCCTCCTCTTTGATGCATACCTGATGATATCCAAATCTCAAATCAATATTCAAGAACATTACTTCTCTCTTCAACTGATTGAACAAATCATCAATCCTCGACAACATATATCTATTCTTAATTTTCATTTTGTTCAACTGCATGTAGTCAATGCATAATCTGAGAGTACCATCTTTCTTCTTCATAAACAAGATCGGTGCACCCCATGGTGACAAAATTTCCTTAATGTATCCCTTGTCTAACATTAACTTCAAGTATAGATTCAACTCTACCAACTCAGGTGTGCTCATCCTATGAGGTGTGTTTGATGCTGGAGGTGCCTCTGGCACCAACTCAATAGAAAAGTCTACCTCCCTGTGAGGTGGCAACTCTAAAACATCTTCAGGAAATACATCCTTGAGCTGCTGTAGAACTGGGTACCTGTTCAAAAAATCTACATCCACAACTTCCTTACCCTTGTCACTAGAAATGTGCACTGCGAATAACACACACCCTTTTCTGTGACTATGTTTCTCTTACATAGTTGTCACCATCCTAAATGATGTGGATTTCTTCTTACCCTCTAAAACTCTTGGTTCCCCATTTTCATACAAGCACTCAATAGCTTTGTCATAACAATCCACCTTGGTTCTATGATGGTACAACCAATCCGTGCCCTATAAAATATTGTATGATCTCAATGGTAATACATTCAAATGTGTTGTGGTAGGCAAACCATTCAAATCAATTGCACAAGCTCTTACCCAATGATGAACTCGCTTCTTTGTACTTGTAGCCAACTGCACTAACCAATATTCTACATGCAATTCCTTACTCAAACCACACTCATCCACCAAGTCAGAACTAACTTAGATATAATCAGATCCGGGGTCAATAAAAATAGAAATAACTTGATCACAAAGCTTACCGTCCATCTCAATGATAGATGTCTTATGGTATGCCTGTTTTTTGTCCAATGTTGCATAAATATGATGAAAACTCTGGCCAACATCCCCAACAGTCTGTGCATCTTGTGCACTATATATCTGAGGCCTACCACCTTGAATCTACGGACAATCTCTCCTATGATGATCTTTGCCACAAGTCCATCACTCTATAGGTTTCGAGCCTACATCCTTGTTTTGCTCCTCAGATCGATGCCCCAAGCCTTTGTCAGATGCATTGAAACTCTTAGGTGGTGCAACATTCTCCTTATTACCCGAATACTGTGATCTTACTCTCTTCTTGTCCCATTTTCCTTTGTTCTTTGCATTTCCTTTCCTGTCTGGATTAGTCTCAAATCTGCACTTCAATTTTTCATAGCAATGCTTTAGGTTTGGGATGGCATCCTCTAATGATTTAGGCTCATCGAACTCAATCCTATCTTTGAACTCCATTGGTAACACATTATTGAATCTCTGAATCTTGGTCTTATCCTCCATGAGGCAAGGCACATACCTTAGTAGCTCCAATAACTTGCCAGTGTACTCATCATTTGTCATAGACCCCATCTTTAGTTCATATAATTCCTTTCCCTATCATCAAAGTATCTCTTTGATGGGTACTTCCTTTTGAATAGCTGCTCAGACTCATTCTAAGTCAACTCCTCCTATACACCTTTGACATTCTTCACATGTTCCCACAAAATGTTTGCTTTACCTTTGAGACTGAATGTAGCTACTTTGGATTTCATGTTCTATGAATAGTGATGCAACCTGAAGAAATTCTTCATACCATGCAACCATTCCTCTGCATCTTGTGATTTCTTGATCTCTCCAACAAATGTTGGTGATTTTTCTTTCTTATACTCACATGGAAAGTATCCCCTATCACTCCTCCTGTATAGATGATAATGATATCGATCATCATGACTATCAAAACCAGAACTAGAATGGTACATGTGTCTATCCCCTCTCCTATATGGAGTGTCCAGCAGTATTCCATCTCTAACCATGTCATCTTTATTTGACCTATGGCCACCATGCGACCTAATACCATATGCCTCATTAGTTTTGTCCTCCTCCTCATGGTTGATCTGAAGTAGTCCATGTTGCTGTAAATATGACAAGATCTAAAGTATCACTGCATTTACCTCTTGTAGATTCTCATGTACCTGTAAAATTATGTCATTATCTGCCTTATAACTCCTTATTTCTTCCTTTAAGCTTCTCAGTGTATCTGCTAAATCAGAAGAGTTCCCAACACCATACTACTCATCTGATTCACAGGGAGAGTCTTTGTAGCCTACCATCTTAATAGCCATTTCATATTTCTTCTTGTAAGGCATATCATGTCAGCTAAACCAAATCACAATACACCAACGTACCTTAATATTGCTCGAGGAGGATAACTTGTCTACAAGATCAACAAATCAACATAATACATGTATAACGTAATCACAAAAACATATAGAAACATAACACATACGTATATATCCATGCAACCATCATTCTAGCTAGGGTCTAGTCATTAATGCATGACCATATCAACAACGCATAACACGACCTCATGCATGAAAAAAACCGCTACATCATTGTATACTTGATCACATGCAAACATTAACATGCATAAGAAATGTGTAACCAACCACACACATGCATAAACACATGTAATCAAGCATAAAAGAACAATACTTGTAACCGAACCTACCAAAATGATACATGTAACCAAGCATACAAAATGATGCATGTAAGCAACATACAACAACATGTAACCAGTCATACACTCATAAAGATGCACTCCATAATAACAAAATCAACTTCCACATCACGACATCACTACAACCATGATCAACATCATGAAAATGCAACAAGCATATGAAATGCAAGTTTAATAGACACACATGCAATCAACATGCATGCATGACTACACACATCCCATTCATTCCAAGGGGTGAACCATGCTCTGATACCACTCTATAACACCCTCCTCCCACATCTACCCAAGAAATTGGCCAGTTGGGGTAAACATGCGACAAGAGGCCAATATGATATGACGGAACCTCCTAAGTCACATTAAGGAAGTGGAACCAATGGAAACACACCATACAGACACTCAACATCAACATTAGGACCCTTAGGAACCAATCCAACCTTTCTACCAACCATCCCCTGGGTCCCACTAAGATTTTGGATCACCTGACCTCTAGACACTCTCATGTTATGGGCATGCCAATTTCCAGGGACCTTTGGATGCTCTCACAGGCATGCAATCTAGTGCCCGGGGACTATTTTGCATAGTTTTCTGCCAATTTCCCCAATATTTGAGCCACTTCTTTCAGGCCCAAAGCACAGGTCACTGCCCAAAATTGAATGACATATCTAGAACAATAAAATAACAGAGAAATGACAGTACGCATGCAATTACTTTAATAATACCTTGAAAATACCCCTACTAGCCATGATAGACATTTTGTCAAACATATCATGAATATGTAATCTACAAGTGTAAATAACAGATCTCAGCATAGGGGTCTCATACTTAGTTGAGAATCGCTAAGAAACATTGATGCCTCAACACATCAACTACCATTTCATCCATTAGATCATAGATACATTGTTCATTCATTTATTAGTAAAAACACGATGAGAGTCGTACATATGTATCGTCATAAAACAGATATATATATATATATATATATATATATATATAGATATAGATATAGATATATATATAACTAGCATAATAGCAACATAAATACCAATGAAATCACAACCATATAAACCACATATAACCAATATAATACTCATATAATTACAAGGAGATATTGACGATGCAAAATCCAAACCCGGGATGGGAATTCCACATTCCACACGTTCATAGAATGACTAAGAAAAATCTCTCTTTAGTCATTCACCCCC
Organism: Pinus tabuliformis; assembly: GCA_031772625.1. Lineage (NCBI taxonomy): Eukaryota > Viridiplantae > Streptophyta > Pinopsida > Pinales > Pinaceae > Pinus > Pinus tabuliformis. The sequence goes on along the minus strand of CM062819.1, from coordinate 1,497,981,852 downwards.
GTGCCATATTCCAATCATGAATGTGGGATCTAATATAACAAATCAATAAAAAACTATCGAAGGTTTCCAAAGGCCATCCAACTCACCCCATCGAACATAAATTCCACCTCATGCTCTAACATCCCAAAGCCATCATCAAATTGGTCTGCATCCAAGCCTTCTAGGGTTTCCATAGTGCTTTTCCAACCAAGGCTTCCATGACTAGTAATTCAACCCACATATTCTACTAGGAATCTAGAGAATTTGTCCAACCAGGGCTTCTAGGATTAGTAACTCAACCCACTAAGGGCTTCCAGAGCATTTTTCCAACCAAGGCTTCCAGTACTAGTAACTCAACCCAAGCTGTTACAGAGCTTCCAGAGCATTTGTCCAATGAGGGCTTCCAGGACTAATAACTCAACCTAAGCTGAGGAAACATGAGAACCAACCAAAGAAAACAAGGAAAACAAATCCATAATCACCATGGATATCCAAGAAATGGAAAGTCTAGGCAATCCACTATCAATCCCAACCATCCTCTATGCCAATGAAAGATCACAACCAACAAACCACATGCATATGCCATGCATGCCAAAACTAGTGAGGAAAACATACATGTGGCTCAGTAGCTACAAGCAAAATTTGTTGTAGCTGCTGATCCCAGTCTCCTCTTGCACTTTCCTTCTCTTCCTTTGCCTTCTTGCTCCAAAAGACCAAGTATGCCACACCCTCCAAGAGTTCTCCAAGGAAACTCTGTGTATCCAAGAGTATGAGAAAGTGAGACTAATGAGAGAGATTCAAAACTGAACTGACAAAAGGCTACCAACTTATTCTCAGAAGCCTTTTTATGAATGAGGTCTCTATTTTCTTCATTTTCCATTATTTTCTGTCATTTTCCTCCTCATATGCAACCTGTGACCTTTCACCTCCCTTTTCTCCTAATTTCCATTATTTTCATACATAAATGTGCCAAAAATGCCATTTTTCCTTTCCAAAGCCTTAGCCATTGCCTTTTCCAATTTCCTTAGCCATTAATAACCAAATGAACAGCCACACTAGGATGTCTTGCCCAATATTCAGATTGGAATAAGTGTTCCATCAACCATGGTCATTATTTTTCCTTTATTAACTTTCATTACATGGAATTTTCACCAGGGTTGTTACAAAAGTGAACTCAAGGGTGTGACTGAGGCACTGAGATAGTTATGGGAAAATATAACCACAATTGCACAGTTATAGTTCTTCAGAGAGTGACTGAGAAGCCTCTATCACTCACATAACATCTTTAAGGGTGCGATTGTAGTCTCACAACCATGTAGAGGAAGGCCTATGGTTGTGACTATACCTGCAGGAAACAAAAATGAAGTTTTGTGCATGAAATTACATTTCCACCTCAAATATGTGAGTTCTATAGTCATGAAGTAGACAATAGAATAATATGTGAACACTAAAGTTTGAATGTTTGCTATAATATGAATATATAGAGCTAGCTTGTGTTTGCAAGTGATTAGCACATGCATATAGATATGTCGTTATACTTGAAGTTTGTGCTACAAGAATTTGACATGATTTGGCTAATTGATATAGATGAGCAGTGTTTGGATATTTGACATAATTCTTGATAATTACTTAAGAACTTTGACTTTCTATATTTTGGACTATAGATATCACTATGATAACAAAATTGAGATTTGGCCTAATGAGTAATGATTTGACTTGACGACTGAGGATTTTCATTGATAATAATGCTATGTGGGCATAGTGACCTTCAGTGGCTAATATTAGTGTTTTATAATATCATCCTAATTTTTCTTAGCACAATGGTTGAAGTATTGACAAATGTGATTCAGTATGAAGTAACCTCACGATAAATGGATGGAACCTACATGAATTATTCTTGGTGTATGCATTTTGATATAGTGACTTATATTACGATCATAAGGATGACTTGATGAAGTTTGGTTTGATATTGCTTATGAAAACTATTATAAATCTGATATGAAAATATATGATAATAGAAATAAAACCAAGAAATAACAAGATCTGAATATAGATAGAAATGATTCTTTCTTGATATCAAACCCTTGAGATAGGGCAACACCATACATTCACTCCTTAAGGAAGGAGAACACTCCACAAACCATATGCTTGTCCATATAATATTCCTTGATATCTCTCAATGGGGAGTCTCTAGCCTTTATGTAGGCCTCATACATACAATACCATGAGTCATTACCATGATTCCCTCAATACCATGTATCTAATACAATGGGCTTATTATATTATTGCTAACTGCTTCTGGTCCCTTACATGATACAAATTAACCACATTATTCCCTTGGGTACCTCCCTCAGTACCCCATACTATCCCCCCTAGGTATACTGCATTCCACCCCCCTTAAACATGTTTCATCCCCGAAACATAAGAAGAACACAAATAATAAGAGCTACTCAAAAAAGTAGTCCACTGTTACCATGCACGCGCATCTAGCCATCCAAGAGAAAGGTGAACCCTCGATCTAGTTGGTGCCTCGCTCGCTTGAGATGGAAGTTGACCGTGGTAGCTCTTTTGTGTTGATGTGTAGTAGGTGGATCGTCGCCCCTCTCTATCTGTCATGTCATCCTTGTGGCTAATCCATTGCCATCTTGTAGGTTGTTTTCTTGTGGGGTGATGTGGGTGGTGATATGCCAAAGTTTTAACCAACAATGTATCTTTCTTTAATTCACCACCTAATGCACCCTGATTGGTATCTGGTACATGTTGTGGCACCTGTTGTTGTTTTTTATCTTCCAATATTACTTCAACCACGAATTCCGTACCTGTAACATTTTTTGCTTCATCTTCCTTGGACTCTACCTGTTTTTCTCATACCCAGTTTGATGTTTGTGTTTCGTTGCCAACCGTCAAGGGCTCATCATCTGATGTGTCAGTCCCTGGAACATCTTCTACTTTAGCCTCCTTGGCCTCTACTTATTTATTGATGGAAATATCCTGTAATGCAATTTTCTTCTTTTTATAGCAGAGCTTCAGGAATTTTTTCTACACATTAATATTGATAGTACCCACAGATTCCATCCAAGGGTATCCCAAAACAACATCCATGTTATCCATATCTGAAGTATAAAAATCACAATGCAGTACATACTTATCCATAAAAAGCTTCAAAGCTTTAGAAACTTGAACATCCTCATTATCAACCTGTGCGTTTTCAATGTGTTTTGCCAGAACTTGCAATTTTTTATCAAATTAACATTGATAAAATTATGTTTGCAGCTAAGATTTATAGACACAATGATCTTCTCCTGCTGAATACATCGATGAACCTACAATAAGGAGATACCAGTAGAAAATAACCCCTTACATGTCCCATTCTCCTGTTTTCTAGCCTGGGACCATTTGTCTAAAAGGACTTTTTCGAATTCTTCATCTGAAAGCATAGAAAATTTTAGGGGCGAATGTTCGCCCTTTGGCGAAATTAAGGGGTTTTATATTTTTAGTGGGCGAATATTTTGTATCATAGTACATTTTTACAAATCACCTCAAATAGCCCACCTTATTTTAAGGGAGAGGGTAAAAAAGGTAAATTTAGCCCTTGAAATTAGGAGTTGCAACCTTCCATTTGCCCATTTTCAAGAATAGGTTTTATTTAAGTGAATCCTATGGGCCAAAGGCCCAAATACCATCTTTATAAAAGAGGTATGGTAAATTAATAAAAATATAAATAAATGAGAGGTATGGTAAATAAATAAAACATTTTTTATATTTACTTCATAAGTCAATTTATATACATGCAAGGGTGTAAACAAATAAAAATATAAGTAAAGTGGAGGTATGGTAAATAAATAAAACGTCTTTTTATACTTACTCGAAAGGTATGGTAAATAAATAAAAATATAAATAAACTAGACGCATGGTAAATAAAACCTCTTTTAATATTTAGTCCATACCCCTCGTTCTATTTATGAAGGCTCAAGAAAGAGGTTTTATTTAAGTGAATCCTATGGGCCAAATACCATATTTGTAAAAGTGGTATGGTAAATTAATAAAAATATAAATTAACGAGAGGTATGGTAAACAAATAAAACATTTTTTTATTTTTACTCCATAAGTCACCTTATATTTACGAACACTCAAAAAATGCGTTATATTTAGGTGAAACCTATGGGAAAAATACTATGGGACAATACCATGCAAAAAAATATTATTAACCCTAATATTAGTATTAATAAAAATAAAAATGGCACATGGTATTCACTTGGAATGTAGCCTATTTAAATGGGGGAATTAAACCAGCATAGATCCATGTTTACTCTGGATCTACTAACCCCCCCGAGAGGTATCAAATATCGTGATATGCAAACTAGCATAGAGTGAAAAAATATTTGATCCAATCAAGAGTAAAAATGGATGTTGTAATTTAATGTATATTAAACATTTTAGCTTGGTTAAAATAAAAAATAAAATAAAAATCAACTATTAATTTTATTAATTTTTATAAATTACTAATAGTGATTTCTAAGCTCCACGTTTATGATAACCCATGGTATTGACTCGTGGTAATATCATGGTATTCATGTGAGCATAGACTATTTAAAGGGGAAATTCTATCATCTTAGATCCATCTTAATTCTGGTTCTACCAAGTGCTCAGAGGGATAAATAGATTTCATCCCCCTAAGAGTGGTAGATGTGGAGTTAAGATGGATATAGGTTGGTTTTTATGATAATGAAGATATTAAATAGACTTAAGAAATTATATTGTAAAAACATCTTACGGTGAATGGTTAAAGCATAGATATTGGACAAGTATATTTGTATACTTCTGTTTTAAACTGAAACAAATCTAGGGCTAAAAGGAATGGATTGATTGCACTAGTAATCCTTCTATAACTTTCCAACATATGCTGGAGTAAACAGATTGTAATTTGGGTAATTTTTCTAATTGTAAACAGGAACATACTTGTGTATTGGCAGGGTGGTTACGAGGTCCCTAGAAGTGATGAATTTGAATTTTTCTTGGTTTTATATATAGTATTACGTTTTTTCTCATGCTTTTTGTGAATGGCACGGGTGAATTTTATCCTACACCCACTAGGTTATCGATATGTAATTTCGGTAATTTTGATTTCAAAAGATATTTTAAAGAAATGCAATGATTTCATTTGTGTATTCAATAAACACAAGATTTTATAATTGAGCAAAATATTCGCCATGCCTAGTGAGAGATTCGCCAAAAAATTATATATACATATCATATTATTGATAAAATCGACTTCCATTTTTCCTATATACCATGGAGATTCGCCCATTTATTATACATCTAAATTTAGGGGGGGTTCTTAAAATTTTCCCTGTCTAAAAGGTTGTACAACTTCTTGCTTGCAACTGATCTAAACCATTTGGCAGCCTCATCTTCCATATTAGTTGCTATGAAAAATTTCCAATTTTTTGCCCATAATGACTTTTTTTTCTATTAATTATTCAATAGTAGGACCATTATCTTTTCCTGTAAAATATAGAATTGCCATGAAGAGGGTTTTGAAAACAAACCACTTAATTGGCGAAAATTTGAAATGGCCACAATTCAGTCAATATGGCTCAGAATCCCTATTATGACCTATTTTCAGAAATGGAATAACCATTCTGCATCTTCCCATGTGATAGAAATCCTGGTCTAGGCATTGGAATTTCATATTCGTGTTGCAATTGACCCAACGTCGCAAAAATTTCTAAAAAAAAGAGCTGATTTTAAATTAGCGATATCTCCCTCCTCCGGACTTCGATTTGACTGATTTTTTTTTGGAAATTGGATACTTTTTTGCAAAGGACCCAAATCTGCAATTAGATTCTGCAAACATTGACCCAACACATACAGATCTGATTTGCAAACTCGTCGCCCCGAAAAATGTCTACAACACAGCTCATTTTTAAATCAACTATATCTCCCTCATCTAGACTTTGATTCGGCCAATTTTTTTTTCAAATTGGGTATTTTTTCGCAAAAAACACAGATCTACAATTAGATTCTACAAATTTTGCACCAAAGTATATAGATCGGATCTGCAAACTTGCCGCCCAAAAATGTTCCTACAAAAAAAAAAAATCTACTTTGCCCAAGAAAGCGCTCTGATACCACTTGTTATAGATCTGATCTGAAAATATATGATAATAAAAATAAACCCAAGAAATAACAAGATCTGAATATAGATAGAAATGCTTCTTTATTGATATCAAACCCTTGAGGTAGGGTAACACCATACATTCACTCCTTAAGGAAGGAGAACACTCCACAAACCATATGCTTGTCCATATAATATTCCTTGACATCTCTCAATGGGGAGTCTGTAGCCTCTATATAGGCCTCATACATACAATACCATGGGTCATTACCATGGTTCCCTCAATACCATCTATCTAATACAATGGGCTTATTATATTATTGATAACTACTTGTGGTCCCTTACATGATATGGGTTAACCACTTTATTTACTACTATGGCCCCTCTCATTATTACATTATTCCCTTGGGTACCTCCCTCAGTACCCCATACTATCCCCCCTAGGTATACTATATGTATCCCCCCTAGGTATACTACAAAAACTTGTTGACATGATAATAGATGAAGTCATGACAGGATGAGAGCCCTGCCTATCACCTGGTCCAAAGAATCTGATGTTGTGATATTGTGATGATTTTGATATTGGTTCTGATCTGGCATCTAAAAGTTGATAAGCTGACTTAGTTTATTTGATTGTAAAATATTGTCATTATAAGCATATTGGTTTGGAAAAGTATTATGTTTGCATATAGAACTATGTGAAGCAAGATCCTCGATCTTAATATGTCCACATTGACAATTATCTAGTCAAGCCAAGACGATGTGTTGATCCAAAGCTCTACTTCAGAAGTGTTCCAAGGTATGACTTTGATTTGGTTTTGGTTTTTTATACTGATGGTCTACTATTGACATGTAATGAGCCTCTGATGATCTAAGTAAGAGGGATATGACTTCTGAACCTCAAAATGATGAATCATGGCATGATGAATCAATTTCTGAAATTGGGAAAGTATAATCTATATTGTGAAGCTATTGAAGAAGTATTGGAAAATGGAAATGCAAATCCTTGGACACTCCAATTGAATTTCAATATGTGGTGAAATTTTTTTGTTGAACTCATCTTGGCAACCAACAATTTATTGAAGCACTGATGTTCCATTTTGAACACCCGTCCATATATATATAATGTGTATAGAATCTGAATGAGTTCATGATTGAACACCTTCACTCACATAGATTTCCCACAGAGCATCCTTCTAGCTATTTGCATGGGATGATCAATTTTTTGTTTGAGACATTACTTCTGTGCTATATGACTACTTGGATGTACTAATGATGATTAGGATTATTATTGATGAGATGAAAAAATTTGGATGTTTCCTTAGTATGAGATCTCCCATGATATCCTAGATGAGGGTCCTGTAGTACGATTGAGGTTGAGTACGATTTTTATAGCATGTCTAGCTATGAGGTAGGATGAAGAAGTTATTTGGAGAGATGATTGAGAAAGTTCTAGATATGACATGGATACATTGCGATAAAAAGTAGTGGGATCCAATTGGAAGAGAACCCCATATATATCTGGGACTGAAACACCTTCATATATTAAGACAGTGTTGACGTACGAGACAAACTTAGGTGTGGTTGGAACCTCCTTGAGGGAGAGGATGTAAAGTCTCCCTTTTGTGATATATAGTTATATTTTGTTCTAACATGATATTTTATTTAATGTCTTGTATGAATAGGAGAAAACTACTATTGAGACGTGCTGATTACCAGATATGAGAATGATGATATGTTTTTTGATCTATAAAGAGAATCTCTAATTGAGGACACCGATGGTCTATGTAGAGTGTACCCCAGTTGGCATCATATCCACAAGCAAGGCTTGCTGGGAATAACTCTCCCCGTATGGCCAATGGGTTGAGAGTGTACTTGGGGGTGTACAATCCAGGTCGATTATGAAGTGGGTGTTCTACCACATGATTGCTTAAACTCATCTACAGGAAGAGCAACATGCAATAGGATTGGGTTGATATTTTCTCCCCTATGTGGTTTCAGGTTGAGATTGAGCTCCCCAGTGTGATTTCAAGGTTGAGATGCACTCCACTGTGTATTTGGATATCCTATTTCTTAATATGGGGTTGTAGAAGTAGCTCCCCCATGAGATTTTGGGTCAAGATGTGCTCCTTGATGTGGTTCTAGGTTGAAACCTGCTCCTGGATGGTATGTTCTCTGATGATGATACAAATCACAGATTTAGGTCCCCGCTGATATCCCCAGGTAGTAGACGCTGGCAGATATTTTGGGTAGTGGCCCAATGGAAAGAGGGTGGTAGATTGGGCTCCCTTTCGATGTCAAATTTTTTCTTCTTTTAGATTCGAGAATGTTCATCACATGAGTAGGAACAATCATGAGATAAGAAGGAGTAAGAAAGATATGAATCTAAATGATCAGCAATGATACGAGACGATGAGATACCTTAGATTGGATATGATGATAGGATGACATGTTGATTGATGGTTAGATATTGGCAGGTAGAATTCTCCCTAGTTGAGAGGGAGTGGTAAAAATATGTAATTGTGTTAAAATTCCACTTTGGTCATCTCACCTAATGGAGATAATGATTGTAATTAATTTCTCTTTTCGAGAGGACAAAAATTGACCTAAATATCACTCAAATCAGATAAAGGAAAGTGTACTATGAAGAAATGCCTATAACAACCCTAGTGAAAATTCAATGTAAAAATATATAAATACCATAGATGATGGGACATGTATTCCAAGATGAATGGTGGGCAAGACATCCTGGTGTGTGTTCATTTTGTTGTTTATGGATAAGGAATGTGGCAAAGGCAATGGCTAAGGATTTGGAAAGACATGAGGCATTAATTGGCATTTTATTTATGAAAATAATGGAAATTAGGAGAAAAGGAGGTGAAGGGTCTCAGGTTGCATGTGAGGAGGAAAATGAAGGAAAATAATGGAAAATGAAGAAAATAGAGGCCTCATTAATAAAAAGGCTTCTGAGGATCAGCTAAAAGGACTTGGTCAGAGTAAGATTTTGTTAGTTTAGCATTGGAGCTCTCTCATTATTCTCTCTCCCTCTCATACTCTTGGACGCTTAGAGTTTTCTTGGAGCACTTTGGCATTGGAGCAAGAAAGGCAAAGAAGACAAGAGGAAGCAAAGATCAAGTAGGGAAAGGCAAGATCAAGCAGCTACAATAGGCTTCATTGCAGGTATCAACTTTCATGTCTATTTCCTTCCTAGATTTGGCATGCATGGGATTGCATGTGTTTCTTTTCTACCATGGCATGGGTCTTTCCAGGTGTGACAGTATTTTCAGCCTAGCCTTTTCCATTTCCTGATAGCTTTGATGAGATGGGTTCTCTCATGCATTTTGTGGGGGATGGTTGGATTAGATTCGAAGATGAGTGGGGTGGATCTCTGAATTGACAAACACATGGTGGTAGTGGTCCCTGAACCGGACTGAGGATGCAGGAAGCCACTGGCCAGTAACCCTTGAACCAGACTGTGGGTTGTGGTAAAGCCAGATTATGTGTCTCGGTGGGCCTACGAGTCCTTTCCGATGAATGGCAGGATATACGGTAAAGCCAAGAGGTGGATTTTCTCTCCGTTGGTCCTAGTGATTCCGGGATGGAATGCACTATAAATATTGGAGAGTATGTCTCAGTCTAGGGCCTAGTGATCCCTGGATAAGACTGTGGATGCACGGTAAAGCCTGAGAGACTAAGAGGAACTCAAATTCATCACGTTATAGGCAGAGAACTCTAGTGGCATACACATTGATTGGTGTTTTTGACATGTTCTATGAGTCCCACATTCATGCTTGGAATATGGAAGGGGGTTATTGGTTGCAGAGATACTTGGCTCAGCCAATCTATGGTCGAGTGGAACATGGTAGTCCCATCACCGGTTGGTTCATTGCATTTATTAATGAAAAATTAATTCCCTTGATTTTCATGTGCAAATGTACTGATGTATATATGGATTTTGATGGCTGATATGTTTATTGTATTTCTATTCCTATTATGTTCTTTATATGCACATTTACCCTGGATATAATGATTGCAATTAATTTCTTTTTTTGAGAGGACCAAAATCGACCTAAATATCACTCAAATCAGATAAGGGAAAGTGTATTATGAAGAAATGCCAACATGTGCATATTTGATAAGGTCCACTGTAAAGAAAAATGGACCATATTGAAAGGATATAAATACAATTTTCCTCTACCTCAGTTAGACACAATGATGAGACACTCTTATATATATTTTTTGGCTCGCACAAGTTAGCAGCTTGTCTGCGAAGGATCAGGTTCGCTCTAAAGTGAAATTGCAGGGTCTAAAGCTTGCATTTTAGATCTAAGGTTTTTGGCCACAATCACAGGCACAACATAAAAGGATCCTGATGACATTCTCTCTATCAGAGGCTCATGCATGCGATTAAAGACTTCTAGTTGCATAAACAACTCACTATTCTTGCGACCGAGCGTTAGGGTTTCCGCAGTCCAGATATTACCCTAGCCACTCGCTTGCTAGGCTTAAGAGAGTGACTAGGAAGCCATAGTTGCTCGCATATCTCCTCTTTCGTGCGACTAGGAACTAGAATTTAAAATCACAGTCTTCCAAAGATTTCAGTTAGTGACCATAGGGTTCAGTGGTTGACTGCAGACAATGACAATTCATTATATACATCAGAATCAGATTTTTGAGTATTAGCATTATTGGGTTCAATTCATGGATGTTGTAGTTGTTTTGTAACATATTTTCATAGATGAATATATGGATCATTGTACTCTATTTTTCTCAATCATTTGATCACAATCTAAGAATAAGAATTTGCAAGGGTTTTCCCCATAGTGGGTTTTTCCATGGTCCCCGACCAATCTTGGTGTCTCTATGTGTGAATTATTTTCTTCTATTGTTCCTTTCTATTCCATTGCATTGATGATGATGATATTGTTATTTCTACATAGTTGCATATGATCTGACTAGTGTTATGATGTTATCGGGTGAACTTAATGTGTTAATGAAGAAATTCATTTATCAAAGAAAAGAACAATATAGCCCTAAGAAAAATTAACAAACTTCTAGTGGAATCCCACTCATTATCAGTTGCCATAAAATGTTCTCCAATTTCCATTGTCTCAAGTTCATCAAAATTTTAGAATTCAAGGAGAACATTTAAGGTTCTGAGCCATGCAAGAATAATAAATGGTCTAATGGGGGACCCGTCAAGAAAATTTGCTTATTTTCCTTTAATGTTAGCCATATTGGAAACTCGTTCCATGTTATTAGGGCTCCTTGTTTAATAGAAACTAACATATGGCTTGGGTCTATCCCCATGGCTAGTAGAAAGCCTATGCCCTTTGGTATCCCAAGTGAATCCAATGACATTTTCATTCTTGTTCTCTAATTCCATCACCTTTATGTGGATATCTCTTCCATTTATTTGGAAAAGTTAAGAAGTTGTGTATGTACTTTTATTCATCTTTATATAATGGTCCACTTTGACTACTAAAGTCCCCATTTCTTTGCCAATACATTTTTCAATCACTTACACTGAATAGATTTTTTTGACTTAGCTCGTCCCTTTTAGGGTTTTATACAAGACTCACATTTGCAAGTTGGTTACAACCACCTCCCTCTTTTACAAACAAGGGCTGGTATTGGATTTGTTAGTGAACAACTAAAATCCATTACATTGTCAACTTTAGGGGATTTATTATCTAGTAGACTCATGGTATTTGTATCTTAAACATTGATGGTATTTTTCCCAATGTGGGCAAAGTATTTGTCATCTCTGCCACTAGCCCATCTGAATATAGGCCAAGACACACCAGTAACACCACTAGTTCCACCAGTAACAAAAGCATCAACACTTACTTTGAACTCTCTCAATACTTCATTGGTCCTTGTGTTAAGGGTGGCCCTCTTTGTATCTTGAGTATTACTTGGCTCTTGGATGCTGTAAGTAACCAAAAAATTTTCACTAGGAGAAAAATATACCAACTTGAGTTGTGGATGTGCAAAGTGCATTAGGTGGTTAAAGGTTGTACTACCTCCCCAAATAGTTGCTTCCAACCTATGCATTGTTTCTAGGTATGTTCAAAGAGATGACCATTGGATAGAGCTCTCAATCCAACATCTACATCAGTAGACTCGATCTAGATTGAGTTGTCTAGGATCATTCCAATAAGATTTTGTGTCAATGTTCAAATGGATAACAAATCAATCATGTCCTTTCTCATATGTTATCCACTTTTTGTAAATTTTCCCCCTGTGTATAGGCTATTGTTTCTAGAGGAATCCATTCGTTTGATACTTTCATATATTTATCAAAATCATCAAACATGTTCACAACAAATATGTGGCATTTTTCCAAGTTATGTCTATTTGTTTGATATTTTTGTTTTTGTGCTTCCTAAGTTGTATTGTACTCTATGAAGCAATATCCCTGAGTCTTATGGGTTTTGATATGGAGCTGCATCCAATGCCCCTCTCCCTCATTGTACCAACTTGCCCAAAGATCTTGCCAACAATACTTTCAAGTTTCTCAAACTTATCTAGAGGAACAATCGGGAGATTTTCTAGACTTTAAAACTATAATGTTGCATAACCTAGTCTGGATCTCTAGTGAATATTCCTCTTCCTCCTCATCCTCATTTTTGATGTCCAAATCTTCACCCATAGGAAGTTGTATTGAATCCAATTCAACATTGGAAAAATTGATGTTGATTTGTTGGATATTGTTACCCAGGCAATGGGGAGGCACTGACACAAGCATCTCAATTGTATCCATATTTCTTTCTAAGCTCTCTTACTATTGTTGGACTCAATATCGAAGCCTATATGAGGGAAGGAAATGCATGCATAGCTGGATGCATGTGTGATACTTTTGAGACACATAGAAATTTCAACTTATCTTAGTACAACCTTGTGAGTGATCTCCAACTATTCAAGCATTTAGGAGATCTCAAGAAACCCCTAAGTAATGAAGTTTCAATGTAGAATCCAAGTATTGAACATAGATTAACCCAATCTGTTAAATGACCTCCACTTATTCAAGAGATTCCAAACAACCCCTTGTTAATGAAGTTTTTAGGGTCGAATGCATTTTCATGCAGGGAAGACGAGAAAACTGAGATCTAAAAATCACAATGCTTATGCATCTATCAATATAGTGATCATCTTCTTCTTCCCCTCGAAATGTTAGTTTTGAATTTCAAAATTGGTATTGCAAAGGGAACAATAAATACTTATGGAATTCTAGATCTTTTTAATTTTTCTAATTTTTGTTAATAATATACATGCGAAGATATTCATAAAGGGAAATGGCTGATAGATCTCTTTTTTTAATTTCTATTAATTTGTAAAAAAATGAGAAGGAAGTTTGTTCATTTTTGTATTGTGACACTAATTATGCATTATTTCCATTGAGAATCTTGTTGTTCATTATGAAGAATTACTTTTTTTCCAATTTACTTTTAAGTCTCAGTATGTTTAAATAAACCTAGATCCATCTTAAATCAATCTACTAAACATATATAAAATATCTTTTTACTATAAAAGAGGTTTACACATCATATTTTATCCCTCTTGATGCATGGTAGATTCAAAATTAAGATGGATATATGTTGGGTTAATTATAATTATAATTATTAATTTATGTTATTAATTTATTTTATTTTTTACACCATAAGGTGTTTCTTTGGGAAAAACTCCCCTTTGTGCCACTTTGTACCTTCTTGCACTATTGATTTTTGCATTAGATGATGGAATTGATATTCCTCATTTGATTGTGTTCGGTGGAGGTAAGTTACTAAGTTTTTTAAATAGTGGGAGGCCTTTATTCTCTAAGTCATAATACTAGTTGTATTTCTACAATGTTAATTTCCTCACCATAGCAATGGTTGGAATTGCCCTATTATCACTTAAAAAAAAAAATTCTAAAATTTTGGACAACTGGTATGGTTCCAAAGTTTTATGTTAGTCTTGGTCAAGTCATTTTTATTGTTTTGTTTAGGAAGTCTAAATCATAGAGTGGAGTCTTGTTCCCATTATCAAATAAGGTCAACAATCTTGTTTTACCTATCATTGATCCCACATTATTTCAAAAGTGTCATGTGTTAAGGTTGTTTCAAAATTGACATGCGCTACGAAATTGCCTAGGAGTTTTCGTAGCGCAAAACTCAGAAAATACACTATGTGCACTACAAAATCGGGGATTTGTAGTTAGGAGTTTTCGTAGCGCAAAACCCAGAATTTGCACTGGATGTGCTACGAAATCGGGGATTCATGCCAAATCTTGTCTAGCTATCAAATCCATCAAAATCCGTTAATGTTTCATCATCAGGTGTCAGTCCATGAACCTTGCTTATCACATGCAGCCATTCACTCTCATCATTAGATTCGTTAGGGGTTTTGTATGCACTCTTTTCAAATTTCAAAAAGGGTAAGGTAAGGTGAATTGGTCTTGGTATTTTTCATGTTCCTTTCATGCATAAGAGACAATTGGCAAGCTCAGGGACGACATTCACCAGAATTCTTTGAAAGCTCAAGTGAGGCAGTTCTTCGTTTCAACTCAAGCGAGGCAGTGTTCAAACTAAGACAGTGCAAGTTTTTTCAAGTCTCCTTGCAGGGGTCTCACAGAAATGTCTGAAGAAAAGAAAAATCATAGATCAAGCCGGTGTCTTAGAGCTGAGCCTGAAGGCTTAGATGTTCTCACGAGGAATAGAGAGGTTGAACATGCATTCAAACAGGTGGGCTACTGGAGATTCTGTGAAAAACTTCAGGGAGGTCACATTCAAGTAACCAAGGATTTTGCCTTTAATTTCACCGGCTTGAATTCAAAGGTTGGAGTGCTAGAAATACCAGTTTCTCCTGAGGTTATATCTACAGTCACAGAGATTCCTAGAGGCCAGGAGAGATGGTTTAAGAACTTCAAATTTGAAATGGCACCTTGCAAGGAATTTCTGAAGCCAGAATACATAGACTCAGACTTAACCAAATCAGTGCCTAGAAGCTATGTAAAAGATTCATATGCCAACTTACTTTCATGCATCCAAAGATATTTTACCTGTGAAGGGAGGTACCATAAGGTGTACTCTTACCATTTTAAGCTTTTATTACATTTCACTGGAAAAATATCTTTAGACCTTCCTTTTTATCTATTTCATAGCTTAGGCAAGATGTCTGATAAGATTCAATTGAAGAAAGAAGCTTGTGAAACCTCGTTGTTCCATCATGGTTTGATCAAATTGATTGTTTTACATGAGCTTTAGAAGATAGGTAGAGAATGGTCTGCTTTCTTGTTTATGACAGGCTTTAGAACTGAAACAGGCCTTAGCCCTAAGGCTAAGGAAATATCTTCATGAGCAGTAAGTCATCAGGAGGAAGCAAGATCAAGTAGGTTTGTGAAATTGAAAGCTAGAAAGCAGGTGAAGGAGCCTATGACACCACTAATGGTTCAAGATACCCCTCAACAGTCACAGAAGAAAAAAATTCAGATCAAGGAAGTGGTACAAGAGCAGTCTATTGATAAAACAGTCCAAAGAAGAGTAACCAGAAGTCAATTAGCCAAGGAAAAGGGGAAAATAGTGATTATTGATGAAAGCCCAGCTTCAAAGGGAAGTTTGAATGATCTCCTCCAGGCTATCGACATAGAAGAGTCCCCTCTGGTCGTTATTTGAAGCAGGTAAGAACAAAACAAAAAGAGTTAAATCTTCTAAAAAACTCCAATTTGATGATCAGGTCTCAGAGTTTGTTTTCAAGCCAAGAAGGCCTATGACTAGACATTTAAGAAGGTTACAAGAGGTAGAGCTAGAGGTAAGTGAGACAGGAGAGGTAGCAGAGTTCCTTGAAGAGCCTGTGGTTCCATTAGTACAATCATCACTAGTGCACAAAGATGACAGAAACAAGGCAGTTATCACTCATGAAGAAGAATATAGCTTTGAGGAGGTCAAAAAGAAATTGGTGTCTGCCAATCTTGAGATTGCCCAACTCAAGGAAAGGGCAAGGAAACATGCAGTTGAAAAAGCAAATTTCAAAAGAGTAATAGCCAGTTGGGAAGATGGAAAAGTTCCAAGATATGAAGTAGTGGGCAGTCATGCTCAATATTTCACTTGGACTGTCCTTGCAATAAAGGAAGCAAGATATATCAAAAGGATCAATGGAAAATTAAGAACTAAAATCTGGATGATGAAAAGACAAATTGAAGATTTGAAGATTCAACTGAGTGAACCTGAAGGACAGCCTCAACATAAATGAACCAGACAGTAAGTGAAGAAGTTTTGACACAATTTTGATGTGAAACTTACCTTTTTGAAGATTGAAGATTGTTTTTGGATGGACAATGTCAGTTTTGTATGGCTCATTAGCATATGGTGAAACCATTAAAAATCCCAAGAATGACAAAAACTGTGTGTTTTTGATTCACACAACAGTTTCGTAGCGCGCTACGAAACTGCTGTAGCTGCCAGTTTTGTTTTTGTGGATCAATCTTGAAATGAAAGGGGGATTATTTTGAAAGTATGCTACTACAGAGACATAAGAAGACCACCTAAGAAGTTTTGAACCTTAAGCAAAGGCAAATTCAAGAAATGAGAGACATATAGAAACCCCAAACTCTGTGCTACGAAAATAGCAGTCATTTCGTAGCTCAGACAGTTTGTCATGCTTCAGGCAACATTCAAGAGGTTTTTGTCTTGGCACGAGTATAGGAGAAAGATCTGTAGTTAATTCAATGCATCACATGTGATTAAAGGAGACAATATGGTTAGCAAACTTCGAAGAACCTCCTTGGAGACCAAAGCAGAAATACAGGGGCAGTTTCCTAATATCCAAGAACAGTCAAAGGACAAGCAATCAAAGGCCAGCATGGAGTTTAAAGTCATCACTTAAGCCAAATTTGAAGAGGGACAGTTGTCAAAGAATGAGTTTATTTCATAGTCAAGGTTGTTGCCAGCATAATAAGGAGTTACACTCCTAGTTGTATTAGGTCTCTAGGACTGCTAGTTAACAACTAGTTGTAATTAATAGTTTGTTTAAGTATCAATAGGTGTCAGGTCAAGTAAAATTCGAATTCCCCTCATGCTAGAGGAAGGAATCCAAGATTGTAATGAACTCTATATATGCCAAGAGATGGAATTTTTTGAGAAAAACACTCATATTGTGTCATTGTAGAAGACTATGTTTTTTATGTAATACAGAGTTTGGCTTTACTACTCAGGATTCAGAAGAGAGTTCAATGCTTGATTGTCTTATGATTGTCCTCATTTCCTCATTTTCAGTGGTATGAATGTATGTTACTTAGAACTCATTGGCAATGCTCTAACTTCCTTCATGCATTTGTAGATTGTGTTTCCTACATGTTCTTATGTGTTATTGATATATTGAACTCTTGATGCCCTGACTTCCATGTTAAGCTAATATTGTTGTCATACTAAACATTTTCTAACTCCATAAGCCCAATGGATGTTTATTGATTATGTTCAACCATTCATACTCCTTTACTTGTTTCATAGAGTTAGCCATCTAATCTTTTACTAAAATCTTTAACCTAGTGAGAGATCCCTCTCAAGTTGGGGAGGCTAAGCCTCAGCCAAAAGTTGGTTTGAAATAGTTACTCAAGGTCTTCCTGATTAGCAGCCTATCAGGAGAAGGTTCTGTGATAACAGGTCCAATCATTTTATATCTACCTCATGCTCGTCTACGAGTTTTCCTTGTAGACTATGTTGAAGCTCCAGGCACTGATTCTATTCGATTCTCCGAAGTTCATGGTATTTTTTCGATCTCTGCTACGGTGAATTCCTTGGCTTTATCTTCATGCTTACTATAGGTGGAGGATGTTCAATTTCTTTTCTGCCTTATTTCTCTGGAGCTCTGGTATCTGAGAGAGCTAGAGTGAAGCTGGGCAATGGTGGGTTGCACCGTGTTTTGGAATAGACCTTGGTGACCTTATGTTTTATTCCATATGCACCACAAGACCACAAATATGCCCAACAAAGTACCATTTATCCCACCATAGAAAATTCCACTAACCCCCAATTTACAACTTCCCTTTTCCCAGTCGACCCTGAAATCACAACTAGAGGCTTAAAATAAGGAGTTCTAAATAGCATGTGGAAGAAATGTGCTGAGAATCAACATAGAAATTCTCTAAATATGGATACATCCCGTAGGAAAATTTTGACATACTATAGGGACCTGGTATAGACGTTGGCACTTGGGGCCTAGGGAAACCTCTAAACATTGAAGAAGTTCAAGTGGCACCTCCACAGGCAATGTGCGTCAAAATCAAAGTGCATTATATTGGCTTGTGGTGCATGGACCTTGTGTTTTTGGAAGAAATATAAGAAATATCAGCAACTAGAAATTGTCCATTTCAACCTTCATTTTAAACAGTAGAGTTATAGAAAAATTGGGGGAGCCAACAATTATTTAAGATTGAGGGGCTATTATTTAATGTTAAGAAGTTATTATGAATCTATTCTATTTAGCTATAGGTTTTCACTTGGGTTGTTTTGATACATGTTGTTGTTTAGTAGATTTAAAGTATGTTTTTTAGGGTTTCAAACATGAAGAAATATGAATACATGGACATCTCGCCACCTGTTCTCTAGAGCATTAGTTTCTTCAGCTGCAATTAAATTTTCTTGGTAATGAAATCTCTATTGTTTTAGTGTCAAGCTCCACTCTTTCTCTGCATCTTTGGACATGAAGCAATTGGGTATCCACTTTGTTCTAGCCATAAATTTTTATATTTGACATAATAACTCAAACTAGAATGTCGTATTTCATGGAAAGAATTTCTCGGTGACTAATTGCTGGCCAATTGTGGAAATGGTTGAGATAGAGTTGTTGAAAGTGTTGGAGAATGTGTAATTAACCTCAATCTTAGTGACAAGGTACCTCTAGTATTTACGGAAGTATTTCATAAGAGAGAAACATGTGTGATTTCCTGAGAATTAAAAATGAGAGAGGGGTTTTGATAAATGATGCAAATTCAAGGTTTTGCATCAATGGGAAACCAATTTACAACTTCCTAGGCAAATCAACTTTCAACCAACACACTATTTTTCATGAGGGATGTGTGGCCAAAATTAATCCTAAAGCTCCTATTGACAAAGTTTGTATTTTAAGTTGTGTTGTTTCTACAGGTAAATTACTTAGTATTTTTCTAATAATTTGTTTACATATACATGTTTAGTATCAACCATATTTAGGACTATAGTTTTCCATATTCACTAAGAAGTTACATATATTCTAACTTAAACACCCAAACAGATTGATCACTGCAGATGTTCATACCTCTTCTTTTGTGAAAATAGAGTTCCAAACCCCACTCATGATTATCTCCCTACCATATTAAATATTACCTCCTCGGGTTTCTTTCCTTCTTTGACTTTGAGTAGGAAATTTCTTATTGGGATTCACCTTTCCCCTAATACATTGCATACCTTCTTTTTTACAAGAGACCTTGCTTGCCATATTCACAAATTTTGTGTGATATTTTCCGATATAGTCTCTAGTAAGAATCTAGATTTCCCAATTCATATGGTTTATAATAAGATTTTTTTGTCCTGTACTCTTCTACACCCAAATTCCTAGGCCTCCATATTTCCTTGATGCCCAAAAAATTGGCTCAACATTCCTCTAATGTGACCACAGACATCTCTAAACACCGTGTCTCCCACTCCCCTTAGTTTGCGTGCAAGGCATGGCTTTCACTTCAATGTTCTCCTTCCCTCGACTCCTCGTACCGTCTAAGGTCTGGGTTTACCTTGCACTATCACCATGCTCATAAACATTACCCTGCCCCTCCAAGGATTGGGTTTCTCTTGGACTGTGGCCATGCTCATAAACACTCACCTATCCCTCAAACTTCTAGGTTTCTCTTGGATGCTCCACAAAAATTGAATGTTACTCAATTGAGACTCTAAAATGTTTTATAAAGTGGGTTATTCAATTATAGACAAATGAAGGGAAATGAAAAACTTGAACCAATTGACATTTAATTATGTTTTAAAAAGTGCTTGGTTCAATGTTGGGGATGATTTACTGGCTAGACCATTAATAAAATTATCCATGTAATGGTTTCTTTGGTCAAAAGTATTGTTTAAAATCCATTTCTTTTGTGGAATCAGGGATGGGTGCTACTTTGAGTGTAGGCAAACCCAAGAAGGGTTCAACAATAGCAATTTTTTGCCTTGGGAGGGTTGGGCTTTGATGAGCCTCTAAATTAGACATAAATTAAGGCCCATGCCTCTAATTTAAAACATAAATTAAGACCTATGACCATCCTTCAACACATTAAACCTCTATTTTTGCATTAGATAATTTATTTTTAACTTTAATATATTCATTAGGAAGGTTTATGAATAATTGAATATTTGTGCCTAATATTATTTATTTTTTGTGGAATATTATGAGAATATTGGGCAGATTATGAAGAGTTGGAGGAGGCGATAATTTAGGAGCTTGTTCCCTACTACTGGAGGATCAATAATAAATAATAAGTCAACAAGATATTATGGAATTATGGCACAAATTGTGGAACTCCAATGACTGAGAAAATCTAGGAATGTGTTCCACTAATCAAGGGAGCAAATCCATTAATCAAGGGATTTCGGTGGGGAAAGCTTCCTCCATTCATGGGGAATGATTCTTAATCATTTCGTATAAGTACCAAGTCAAATTTTCCTCTAGGAAATGATTGAGAAAATTTTGGAATGTGTTCCCTTCCATTTAATGCAAATTCCTATTATTGGGGACTAGATCCACTAATCAAGGGATTTTGGTGGGGAAAGCTTCATCCATTCATGGGGAATGATTGCTAATCATTTTTTATAAGTACCAAGTCAAATTTTCCTCTAGAGATATTTTCATTAGTGTTATTGTGGAGAGAGCTTGTATTCTTACACCTATATTGTATTTTCTTACAGGAATGTAATTCAATTGGTGAAAATAATGAATATTGGTGTCATGTTCAGCTTTTAAATCTTGTTCTCCTCCATAGGTCTCTGAGTTTCCTTCGGCTTGGCCACCCTAGGAACCTCAGAGCCCTTTTGTATCATTTTTTTCCCTCTTTTCATTGCTTATTCACATGCATCTCTTGTTTTTGTTTCTGTCTATATTTCTGCATTTAGAATTAATGATTTCTTGTTGTAGGATTGAGTTAAATGGTTTATGTAAGTTCTTTTACATGATCACAAGCATTATTTCATCTCTCTTGTTTTTGTTTCTTTCTATCTCTGCATTTAGAATTAATGATTTCTTGTTGTAGGATTGAGTTAAATGGTTTATGTAAGTTCTTTTACAGGATCACAAGCACTATTTCATCCTTGGAAAAGCTTTTGAAATTCATAGGAATCATTGAGTTCCTTGGATTAGTCTTCTTATTCCCAAATCTAGATTGTTGGACCTCCTTTTTAACAAAGAACAGTAAATTTCTGCTATTTTTTAGAGCATGCTAATGAGATTCAATCGAATTGATTCCACTTGAATTAGATCACAAAATCATTCTAGTTCATAACAAAAATTACCCCATTGCATTTGCACTTGATTTGGTTAGGAATTTTTTAGATTTACTAGCTCACCAGTTCTTGAATTTCTAGATTTTCGACTAGTAATGTTTTTTATTTTTTTGCATGGGTTAGAAAAGGTATTTTTGAGTGATTCCAATTGGAATAGTGGCCTAATACATCCTAGTTTATAACAATATTTGTCCCATCCAATTTGGATTTGATTTGATTGGTCATTAAACCCTCACCAATTTCATCATTTCACAAGGAAACTTCTCTAAGCTTTTTGAGCAAATCCATCCATCTCCCAACACTGGTTTTGAGTTTTGAGTGAGCCTAGGCATTTTCACACTCCATTCCACCCATCTAGCACTTTCCCTAAGCCTTGAATCACCTCCAACACCTCACATTTTTCTCTCTGCTATATCTTGTAGGTTCACTGTAATTCCTGCAGGATCATCCTGTAGGTTTCTAATACATCTTGTAGGTTTTCCTGAAATAGCATGTTTTGAGTCCGAATTGATGGAAAACCTCTAGGAAGTAACCAAAATCCTCTAAGGCTCTCCCACACCATCCAACCATCTCCTAACCCTTCCATCCAGCCTCCAACATCCTTAATTCACCTGCCACATCACCAAAAGAAATTAGTTTGCATACTTGATTTTGCATGAAAATACAAAAAGAGAAAAAATATTTATTTCAGTTCCTTTACTTACACATTAGTGATGTTTGATTCTTCTTACTTCCATTCTTATATAGTAGCATTTGGTTCATGATATTTTATCATTATTGCAAAGCATAGTTTCTTGGCAATTAATTAGGAAATGGTGTGATTTAGCATTGAATTTCCGTCTCTTTCCTTGTACTTTCTTTCTTGCAATAGGTTAAGGTTCCATTTCAAAAATTTCATTTTTTGCAATTAGTTTAGGATTTTACTTCAGTACATGCACTCCATTACATCATGAAAGCAAAGGAAGGACACATTGTATGCCACACATATAGTGCCGACACCTCTTACGTTTGTATGAACCCCAGGTTGATAATTAAAGTCGGTAGACTTGGGAGTTGCAGCATTCTTGTTGCAATACTGAGGCTCATCAGGCTTGCTCTAAGTATTCTCTCTTTATGTTTCTTTGTGTGATTCTTAGTGTATATTGTTGTTATACAATATGAAAACTTTTCCTTTAAGGACCAATATTATCAACATATTGTTTAATCTCTGTTAATCTTTTTATCTAGATTTCACTATGCATGTTTCTATTTACTTACAAAATGGTTTGGTTGATTTTTTATGGCTGACTCAACTATGACCAAACAAATCATCCTTTGATTGGTTTATTTCCTGTGGGGGTAACAACTTTCTTCCATTTTGACTATGCTTAGAAATGTAATAATGAACTAAACCAACCTAGATTTATGAAAATGGATCGACGCTAAGAAATAGGTAGAGAGAATGGAGTAATGAGTGGAGGGAAATGTTTTGGATGGGTTGAGTGAATTTCTTTGTTGAGTTAAACTTTGTTTGTGAAAATGAATTAGGTTGTCTGATAGAGTAGAGTGAATGGTGTAGTACCTCTTATTTACATAATGTTGATTGTTAGAGAGGAATATTTTTTCCATGTCATATCCTTAAGTATTTAATTTTATTTTTGTTATAGTTGTTGTTGCTTAGGGACAAGGGAAACCTTAGAAGATTGAAGTTCAAGTGGCACCTCGGTAGGAAATGGAAATCAAAATCAAAGTGCATTGCACTATCTTGTGCTGCACAAACCTTTTATTTTGGGAAGAAAAGATAAGTTATAAGAAATATCATAAACTAGAATTTGTTCATCTCAACCTTCATTTTAAACACAAGTGGTATAAAAAAACTAGGGGAGCCACCACTTATTTAATATTGAGGGGCTATTATTTAATGTTAAGGGGTTATGATGAATTGATTCTATTTTTCTAGAGTTTTGAACTTGAGTTTTTTTTATCCATGTTGTTGTTTAGTAGACTTGAAGTATGTTTTTTAGGGTTTCAGACACAGAAATATGCACACATGGACATATCCCCCACATGCAATCTAGAGCATTAGCTTCTTCGACTGCAATTAAATTTTATTGGTAATGAAATCTATATTTTCAGAGGGTCAAACTCCACTCTTTCCCTACATGTTTGGGCATGAAGAAGTTGGGTATCCACTCTCGTCTAGCCCTGAATTTATGTATTTGACATAATAATTCAATTAGGAATGTAGTATTTCATGGAAAAAAGTTCCTGGTGATTAAGTGTTGGGAAATTGTGGCAATGGTTGAGACAAAGTTGTTGAGAGTGTTGGAGAAGGGTAACTAAACTCAAGTCAGGTGATAAGGTGCTTCTACTATTTACTAGAGAATGCAGGTAATGGAGAGAATGCAAGTTAGAAGAGAGAAACATGTGTGATCTCCTAAGAATTAACACTAAGAGAGGGGTTATGATAAATGATGGAAAGTCAAGGTTTTCCATCAATGGAAAAATAGCTTACCACTTCCTTGGTACATCGAATTTCAACCAATACACTGTTTTACATGAGGGATGTGTGGCCAAAATTAACCCTAAGGCACTTACTGACAAAGTTTGTATTTTAAGTTGTGTTTCTATAGGTAAATTACTTACGGTCTTTTTCTAATATATTTTTTTAATTTACATGTTCAATATTAGCCATATTTAGGACTATAGCTATCCAAATTCACTAAGAAGTTACATATATTGTAACTTAAATGCCAAAAAATATTTGTCACTCATATGTCCATACCTCTTCTTTTGTGAAAACAAAGTTCTAGACCTCTCTCATGATTATCTCCCTACCATATTAAAGATTACCACCTCAAGTTTATTTCCTTATTTTAATTTGGGCAAGAAAATTATTATCTCGATTCACCTTTCCCAATAAGTTGGATAACTTCTTTTTTCCAAGATACCTTGCTTGCCATATTCACAAATTCTATACGAGATTTTCCAATAAATATGGTATCTAGTAAGCATATAGCTTTCCACTTTCATATGGTTTATAATAAGATTTTTTTTTTCCTTCAATTCTCCCACATTGTTATTACATTCACATCTACCATTACAAAAAGCAATGGTGAAACAAAGGGACGTGACAAATACAACCTATACAATTATGTTTTATATAGCAAGCTATGTTTTGAGAAAAGATAAGAAATATATAAATATTTTTAAATTTTATTAGGAAATTAAAAATTATTTCATATAATTCATTATATATAATTAATTGGACAACTTTAACAACATGCATACTAGTACAACTCATTCAGAAATTATTTCGTACAACTCATTCAGAAATTATTTCATATAATTCATTTTATATAATTAATTGGACAACTTTAACAACATGCATACTAGTACAACTCATTCAAGTGTCACATGAGATTATTTTTAATTAATTAATTTAATTGAAAATTCCAAAATAAATATCAACATTTCATTATTTTGCTATGAATAGTTTGGAATATTAGGTGCATAGGACATTTGTTTTCTCTTGTGAGTGTTGAAATGACGTAGATATACATTTCCTGGATCTATTGATTCTTAATAGGTTTGTCCTGCTCGTATTTGTTGGAGAATCCATCTTGCTGAAGTATCAAGTCCACATTTCCTGGATCTATTGATTCTTAACAGGGTTGTCCTGCTCGTATTTGTTGTAGAATCCATCTTGCTGTGTACTAAGTATCAAGTTTACGG
The DNA here is from genome assembly GCA_031772625.1 of Pinus tabuliformis. Taxonomy (NCBI): domain Eukaryota; kingdom Viridiplantae; phylum Streptophyta; class Pinopsida; order Pinales; family Pinaceae; genus Pinus; species Pinus tabuliformis. The sequence goes on along the minus strand of CM062819.1, from coordinate 1,497,956,541 downwards.
CGATGTATTAAGTATCAAGTCTATGGTGATTAAGAGTCAGGTTTATGTAAAATTTTCTCTTTAATAAATGAAAGAAAATTCAGAATAAATTTTTACTAGTTAAAAATATATTTAATCAAACTCTCTTTTATACAATTAAGGCAATTTGAGTATCAAGTGTACCGTGATTAAGAGCCATGTTTATGTAAAACTTTGTCTTTAATAAATGAAAGAAAATTCAAAAGAAATTTCTACTAGTTAAAAATATATTCAATCAAACCCTCTTTTACACAATTAAGACAACCTGAGTATCAAGTCTATGGTGATTAAGAGTCATGTTTATATAAAACTTTCTCTTTAATAAATGAAAGAAAATTCAAAATAAATTTCTACTAACTAAAAATATATTCAATCAAACTCTTTTTACACAATTAAGGCAACCTGAATATCAAGTCTACGGTGATTAACCGTCATGTTTATATAAAACTTTCTCTTTAATAAATGAAAGAAAATTCAAATAAATTTCTACTAGCTAAAAATATATTCAATCAAACCCTCTTTTACACAATTAAGGCAACTTGAGTATCAAGTCTTACGGTGATTAAGAGTCATTTTTATGTAAAACTTTGTCTTTAATAAATGAAAGAAAATTCAAAATAAATTTTTACTGGCTAAAAATATATTCAATCAAATCCTCTTTTACACAATTAAGGCAACCTGAGTATCAAGTCTACGGTGATTAAGAGTCATGTTTATGTAAAACTTTCTCTTTAATAAATGAAAGAAAATTCAAAATAAATTTTACTAGCTAAAAATATATTCAATCAAACCCTCTTTTACACAATTAAGGCAACATGAGTATCAAGTCTACGGTGTTTAAGAGTCATGTTTATGTAAAACTTTCTCTTTAATAAATGAAAGAAAATTCAAAATAAATTTCTACTAGCTAAAAATATATTCAATCAAACCCTCTTTTACATAATTAAGGCAACTTGAGTATCAAGTCTACCGTGATTAAGAATCATGTTTATGTAAAACTTTCTCTTTAATAAATGAAAAGAAATTCAAAATAAATTTCTACTAGCCAAAAATATATTCAATCAAACCCTCTTTTACACAATTAAGGCAACTTAAATATCAAGTCTACCGTGTTTATGTAAAACTTTCTCTTTAATAAATGAAAAAAAAAATCAAAATAAATTTTTACTGGCTAAAAATATATTCAATCAAACCCTCTTTTACACAATTAAGGCAACCTGAATATCAAATCTACAGTGATTAAGATTCATGTTTATTTAAAACTAAAGAAAATTCAAAATAAATTTAGTAGCTAAAAATGTATTCAATCAAACCCTCTCTTACACAATTAAGGCAACAATTAATTTAACCGGATGTTCTCATACATTTAAAATATGAAAGACAGTCCGACTTTATACTGCGAAAATGCTGAGATTGAATCAAATTGTTCATGATCTGCAGGTTTTTCCGGCCATACTTAATAAAGAACACAAAAGTGTTTAGAGATCCAAGCGTAATCCAATTTTTGCAGCGTCAGTTAGTAGATTAGTCTCGGCGGAACAAGGTAGACGAAGAAATGCCACTTGTTTTTGTTATTCACATACATTTATTCTCAAACAAAACAATAGCGAACCATTCTTATTTACCACTGTAAATGCAGAGATTGTAAGTCGTCATAATCATATTTCTGCATTGGTCAGGAGAATGGTCTTGGGGTAATGAGGACATCCAATGTTTTCCCTTATCAACATACAATTATTCTCAAATTATAGAATAGCGAATCATTGTTATTTATGTCCACAGTGGCTCCCATAACTGCAGAGGATCTACGCCGTCTAAAACGGGCGAGTTCAGCTCTGGCGGGATGTAAGAATTGAGCTCTGAGACTTCATGATATCCATAGATGATGCTTAAAAGATTTGCATTTTGCTCAGTAATCCTGGCTACTCCTGCTCGTGTGGCAGCCAATTGTGATTGCAGCTCTGACACTTTATTTTGGAGATCGTTGATTACTCCTACGCACCCAAAGACAGGATCTCGAATTCTCTCCCTCGCTTCGTACACCATGCTGTTTACAGCATCGCCTCTCTTCTCGACCGGAAGATCCTGTAACACAATATTGCATCACCACACTTAGTTTTTGCAAATCTCAGGGTCTTCAGATTAATTATTACTCTTCAAACACTTCTTCATGCCATAATAGATAAAGTTAATGCACTCGAATTTCATTCTTATTTACAGAGCGGGATTCTAATAGGAGCGTGAAGATTATTTATTCTTTGTAAAATAACTGTAGACAAATTTAATGTGTGTTTCGTGTCTTTGAATTCGGCCAAAATTTGGTAATTTTGGGAGAAACGAGGATGAGCACAGTAATCTATAATAATTAACTAAAAATGAGCATTCTAATGCGATTTATACTAATCAAGGCCTGACAAGTGCGCGTAGACTTTTAGTTTGGAAGAATTGGGTACATCCTGTTCACGCCAGCAGGGTGTGGGGTCATCGTGATGGGCTTCTGGAACAATTAATGGCTGTGAGGGACCTGTGGCTCGCTTTCGCGCTGTTGAGCCCCTAACCATGGAGGGCCTAGAGGTGGTGCGGAAGGGACAAGAGAACGAAACATTTTTCTCTCTACATTTCTTCACTCGGCTAAACACTGGGAAATTCTGGTGTCAGGCTACTTGCAACCCTTAGATGAGCAACTGTCCCCACCGTCCGATCAGGCATTGCAACTTTTCTGCCAAACTTGCTGTGACGTTAGGGCGATGTATGAAGTGGTGGGACTGGCACACATAGAAGGTGGCAAATGGATGGAAAGAGGACAAGGCTGCAAACGTGGCGGGTGACGTGGTACATGAGGTGGACATGGAGGGAGGGACACGGAGGTCCATGTGGAGGCTGACATGGTAGCAAGTGGTAACTGATGGGCCGGGTGGTCAAGCAGTGGGCCACGGGATGACATGGAGAGGACACACGGTAGCATTTCGCGAAGGGGATTTCAGGTCGCGAGGTCATGTGGAAGGCCTGTGATGCGAACACGTAGCTTTCTGTGAATCCTCTCCACGCGTTATTGCACGTCTGTCTTGGTGGTGCGTGAGGCTGGGAACCGTCTGATCTACGAGTGCCTTCGTCAATGGATTTGGGTGGTACTAAGCTTCCGCTGGTTCCATTCTTCTTGTTGGCTTCGCCTGCTATGCCCCACTACGCACGCCTTCCTGTTAGCTTCGCCTGATATGCCCCACTACGCACGCACTCGAGCATGCCCGCCCGTGCCGAGTGCCCAAATTTGAGGTGCGAAGCGGCCCGAGTGGAAGGTACTCATGTGCCATGATGGTTTCCGTAGCTTAGCAACCCGAATATGATTCTGCTTAACTAAAATATTTAAGAGTAGCTGTACATAGATTATATGAAGAGGTGAAAGTAAAAATTAAAATTTAATCAGGCATTTCTTAATGTTTTAGAAGCGATATGAGGTTAAGCAAGGTTGTCCACTGTCAACTACCTTTTTTGGTTTATATATCGACAAGCTTGAGGAGTAGTTAAATTCGCAAAGGGGTGATGGTATCTATTTGAGCGAGTTTGTTACAAGGCTTTTTTCCAAAACGGAAGTATTGGTCTTCTCTAAGAATAGAAAACATAACTAGCATAAGTTCTGCTTTGAAGACAACATTCTCTAAGAAGTTGCGGATTACAAATACCTGGGAATTGACTTCAACAAAAATCTAGCTGGAATGGTTGTAGAAAGAAAAGAACTTTGGGGGGTTGGAAAGCATTTTATGCTTTTCAAAATAGGTGTAGAGAGGCAAAGTTATGGGACTGGAAAACCACTCAAACTCTTTTTGGGCTTTAGTGATTCCGGTTATTTTATATGGTTGTGAACTATGGGCGAGCGATACACCCTGGAGATAGGAGATAAATTAAGTAAATTCAGAAGCATTTGATTATAACCAAATTTAAAATTAGAAGTGCAGTTACTTATGATATCTTGTTAAGTGAAACAAGGATTGCTTCTATTGAAGCAATTGCTATGTCACGAGTCATAAGATATTTATAAAAAATTGAGCAAATGGAATAGGGTAGATGGCCTGAGGTTGTCTTTAATGATAGATTGTGCAAGAGCAAAAAAACTTGGATGCAACCAAATAACAAATGGTTTAGTAAATGAGGTATTGGCTTGAATGCGTGTCCCATAAACAACGAAGAGATAAAAGCCTTTGCTATGGAAAAGTTCCGCAAGCGTACTTGGGATAAGGAGCTAGGAAGAAAGAAAAATTACTATATTGAAGTGTTTAATCCCACTCATAGTCATCAACCAAAAGCATACATAGAGGGCAATATCTTTTGGAGAGCAAAAATTCTTATTTCTCAATTAAAGACTAATTCTCTTCAACTCCGTTGTGAAATAGGGGCTGGAAAATGCCAAAGGAAGTATGGGAGGAAAAAGTATGCATTTTTGTTCTTCCGGAAAAGTGAAAACAGAAAAACATTTCATTTTAGAATGTGAGGCCTTCAAAGACAACATGAAAAGTTATGCAGATACGATGGCAGCTAGCTCTTGGGATAATCTATTTAGCGAGGGGTTTGTCGTCACGCTGGGAGCATTTATTTTGAAGCTTTACAGAAAAAAGGCCGAATACATCAAGCAGATGAAGAAGCAATTTGTCCCATAGGCTATCTTTAGGTTAAAAATAATTTCTTTCTTTCTTTCTTGGCAGACTTCGCTTGGACTCTGGTCTTACCCATCATTGGAATCTGACACCAACCAATAATAATAATAATCTTTTAAATGTGAAATGTGTTATTAATTAAGGGGTTTAGTTTTTTGTTTAGTTTTTTTTTTTGTATTTTGAAGGATAGTCTTACTTATAGATGAAATGGTTTTTTTTCACTAACATCCGGCAGAATTTTTTAAAGATTTGAGTTTAAATTATTTTATTTGAAAAATTCAAGTACCTCCTCGCAATTGTATAACCAAATTCTAATAAAAAAATTATTTGGTTTAAATTAGACTACACTTAAATTAGACATGTTGTGGTGACTATGAACCACACTCACTAGTTCAAAATGCACAAATAAATTTTAATATGATTATCACCAAAAAAACATGCCTCAAAAACTTAAATAAATATTTTAATATTTATGAACTTTTCTCAAACATTTTATTTATATAACTCTTGTAATCTATATTTATTATTCGTGCTAATAAAAATTAGAAATAGCCATATCACTGTCTTTCAGATATTTATTCTCAAATAAATAAATAAATTGACAAAAATAAAAAAAAATAAAACAAAACAATAAATTGCGTTTTAATCTGAGGATGTCAAACAAACAAATATAAAAACAGAACATTACCAGTTGAAACAGTGTTGAACTAAACTAGCTCTAAAATGTGAATGTAAACTTTCATCGTTCTCCACATACACCTACAAATCCTACAACCTCTCAAATTAAGCAGAAATATCAAAATTCAATATATCAGAACTGAGAAACTCGATCGGTGGCCGGTTATTACTTCTTGAGGAACCTTGGCTGAATTTTCGTGAATGCTGCTCTGTGAAATTAGCATTTATCTATTGGTTGATGTGCTAGTAAATGTTAAGCAGCAAAGCCTAAATACCAAAACTACATTAGAGGAATGGAACGAACCTTGAGCAGTTTGATGACGCGGCCATTTCCGAACACCCTGCGTACCAGCAGGAATTTGTGGATATCGTCCGGAGGAAAATATGGTGCCAGCACGCATTTTTCTGAACACTTTTTTCGCCGGACTTTGCAAGCAGCACATGCAGGTGTGGTCGACGAAGTGGCGCAGCTCATCTACAAAAAAAAGACAAAAATAGCCTGTATGAGAACCTTCTTATCACTGTTTTTCTAAAACAACATTATATTCGCATAGTATTGCCTACCTTTCAATTGTTTGTTGGAATAATGAAAACAGAAGCAGTTTAACGGTGGAGTTGGAGCATAACAGGAATGAGCTACTTATAACCCGAACGTCGGAGAACGACGAATACAGGGGAGACGGCAAATACTTTCAAGTTTCAACCCATCATAATAACGGCCAACTATCTGATGTCAGAGTTTCTTCCTGCATTTTCTTTCAAGTGATGTCACAGTTTCATTATGTATTTTTTTTAATAAATAGCTTTTTAACAAGAAGAAGACGGAAATGATTTTAGAATATTGCATAAAATCTTAAATCGACGGAAATGAAGTCGTCTATTTTTTTAAAATAATATAAGTCCACCCAAGAATATGCTGCATTTATTAGAAGATCTAAATTTTGGTGGAAATTTTGATATCCCAATCCATATAGACTGAGAAAAATCTATGAAGATATCATATCATTTTACACAAAATTTAAATTATAATAAAATCTTGATTCATATTTGAAATATCTGTCGACTTTTATCAAATTGATGAATTTAGATTTTCGTCGGCCGACTTTATGATTAAAAAATCCTTTACTACAAGAATAACTTGAGAAAGATTGCTGTGGTTCCTGCTGACCCCGTAAATTCAGATGTAAAGTTGACGGGCTATTGTATGACCTCTAATAATGAACCCAGAAATCCTAACGAATAGACAAGAGATGTCGGTGCTTGCCACTTGACTCGTTTCCTTGACGCGTGTTTCCCTGCCGTAATTGAAATTTGTGTTCCCACTGCATCTTTGAAACTACATAGTAATAAAATGGGGGAATAACTATAAAATTCTTGAGAGGACGTACTTTTAAAAGTTATTGTGCCCCAGTTTGAAAAAATGGATGGCTATTTCTTCTCGCCGCATCCCAGCGGGGTCCATCACAATTTGAAAAAAATGGATGGCTGTTTCTTCTCCCCGCATCCCAGAGGGGTCCTTTCTCCCGGCCATTGGATGGACGGTGAACGGCTTTTTATTTTATTGTTAATAATTGAAATTGGAGAGGACGGTGAAAGGCTCTCACTTATGCCTTCTATTTAAAAGAGGGGTTGTGTATGATTATACATTATTATAGTTATATAATTAAATGATATAGGTAACGAGATTTATGATATGCATTAAAATAATTGGCTTTTCAGATTGATACACTTAAAAAATATATATATAATTAAAAATATAAAAAATAAATAAACTATATATAGATATATATTAAATTATTACTCAGCCCCAAGGGTTAGATTAACTGGTCATTAAAAATATAAAAAATAAATAAACTATATATAGATATATATTAAATTATTACTCAGCCCCAAGGGTTAGATTAACTGGTCAAATAAGTGCTTCGCCTCAGATATTTCCTAGACATAGCGGCCAACCAGTGACCGGACAAACACAGATATTTTGGTGGACATAGCGTTCAACCAGTGATCACAGGTGTCTTTAAACCACCTAGAAATAAATAAATAAATAATTTATTAAATTATTACTCTTATTATTAATTATAAAAATAATCAAAATATTTCATATATATTATATATTTTATTTTATGTTAATGTTTTTTCTTTTATAATTAAATTGAAAAGGAAAAGGGTTATAACTATTTCGAAATACCTTTTATTTGTGATTAATAATTAAACTTTTGTGCATATGTAAATTGTGGAAGCTCTATTGGGAAATAAACATGCATATCAACTTCACAAGAGATATATCATCTCTATTTGTGACAAGACTTGACAAGAGATATATCATATCAGAACAATATGAAAAGTAAATCAATGTAAAGATACATTATTAACTTAAAAAAAAATGGTTTGAATACTGATTTTCATTCTAGAATAAGGAGTTTCATTTCACTTACTTTCAATACCAACAAATACATTGTTGTAACAATATTATAGACTTCATCACTTTATGGACATAAGGCTCCATAAAAGTACTTAATCCATCAACAACCAACTACTAATCAACCCTTTGCATTACACCTATCTTGGAGGATGATCCCATTCAACTGTTGAGATTTTTATCACATTGTTATTGGTATTGATATCTTCTTCTTCTTCATATCAAACATCTCTATCGTTTTGTCTTATCAAAACTAGGTATTGCATCCAATAGATTTCACTCCTTGCCTCTGAACCTTTGTTGCAATTGTTTTCTCCTCTAGATATCCCTCTGGTCCCAAAAGTAGGTGTTTCAACCTTTATTACATGTTTGTAACTTGACCCCTTCATTTTGATGATCAAAATGAAGGGTCCAACAAGCCTTAACCACACTTGTAAAAGTTAGCTCATAGATCTTCTACACTAGTATAAATTGTTGAAATTCTTGAAAATCCTTCTATCATTTAGCTAGCAGTATGTTTGGTCCTCCCATAAATGTTTGAGATTGTTCTAGGTTTCATTCAAGTCTCATCATGTAATGCACCCCAAATTCACACTTTTTTTTTTTTTTTGGTTCATTATCATGAAGTTCCTGTTGGATTAGTATCATGGTTGTATGCATTAACTCACTTCTTCCTTTTATGTGTATAGATCCATCCATCCAATTATTTTTTACTCTAATTTCTTAATTTTACTTCATGCTCAATTTTTCCACCTTATGCGTGAAGGATTCTATTCCAAGACACCCTCTTAAGTTTTCCAAGAACAATACTCATACTTATGTAAAAGGTTAAGACTTAAATGTAATAAGGTGGGTTTGCCACCTTACTGCCATACAATGCAATCCCTGTGTTATTGTTTAGTCCTTATATTATATATTGTTGGGTCTCCTTACCTATTTTATAGTCATGGTCATTTGATAAAAAGGCTTATGAGAGTATTTTGAACCCAAGAACTTACATTTTAAAGTGGATATACCTTGGCAATACATGGATGCTTCAACCTTATGGTTGGAAACTAATGTTCCTTACCCATGTGGCAATGTGTTATGTGAACTTTGGCTAAGTGGCTTCTCCTACAGTGTTTGACCCTGACCCGCACACATGAAGTTTCAACAAGGCATGGCGTAAATCACTTGGATTAATCCAATCGTGGGGAAACTCTTAGTGCCATTATAGTAGACTAACCTACCTCTTAGTTGATTCATTTTCTTTGCTCATTTGGTTGTGACTGTCTTTGTGACTAAGGATGAAGGTTTGTACCTCATGTTCTTTGGCTCCTCTGAAAATTCTCTTCCATGAATTTTACCCTATTCCCCTCTTCATAGGCAATTTTATCAGGTAATTTGGTGCATTCCCAAGTGTTGTTTCACCTTGGTGCTCTATTAATTCTTCATGGCATAGTTAATGGTAAGCGATTGTAGCCCATATCTTTTCTCTTCTCTATTTTAGGTGTGTGAATTACTTTTTTCTAACTAATAGCGTACTTATTATCTTTTTCAAGTTCCATTAGAAACATCTTAGTAAATTTGACATTTTAATAATTAAGATCTTACATATATATCTATTCTGATTCTCTATGGTTTCTCTACTCCTTTAAGTTATTAACCTGACTATGATGTAATTTCATGTTATTCACAAAAATCTAAATTTCAACTCAATGATTAAGGGTTTCTTCCGAACCCTTGGCTTATTTTGATTGTTATAGAGAGGGAATTCTATTACATCGCCTTTTGAGTCCTAAGTAGTGATTTTCCATGTATGGTTCCCTGCATGAATCCTAACCATTTTGGGGGTTTTCCTTGTTTCTACAGGTTTTCCCTCAAACTACCTCTAATGAGGTTGAAATAAATTAACCAAGTCCTTTTTTCTTTATTTAGCATAAAGGTAATTTTTATTTTATTTTATGCTAGAATCCACTCGGATTGTTCACTTGGTTTAATACGAGGCAATTTAACAAATACCCATATGGTTTCTTAGACACAGGATTCCTCCCAATGAAGGGGAAAATGGTATCCCATCGACTTAAAAGGTGGTTGTGGAAATACCATCTAGATACACTATAAATTGAACTTCTATTTGTGTTTTAAGTGTCTTTGATTACTAGTTATACTTATTTATCAAAGGCGTTTTTCTACTATGGTTTCAATATATTATTTTTTGGGTTGCAGAAACCCACATTTGTCACAGAGTACTTGATATTTTGCATTGGCTTTCGTGTCATTTTTTTACAGGAGGATATATATATTATTCACCTATGACCCACGACATGGAACAAAAGCTAGCTTCTTGCCATCAAGTATAATTTCATTGCAGTTATATATATTATGTTTTCTATTCAAGTACTCAATAACTTTAATTCTTAGGTTTCCTCCTCCTTTTTCTTATTATTAGAATATTTATTGTAATAGTTTTAGGAATAGGCCAGGGTAGTTATAGTAGCTAAGTGAGCTAGCCCAAGTAATCTCATAACCCTACTCTTTTGGTTTTCTTTGTTTTGGGGTTTTAATGTAAGCCTCGAAATTACTTACTAACTATAGGATTATTTTCTTGTTTGCTATAGGTTCGACCTTCAACCCTATCATAGGCTGATCCAACATTAACTTTTTTATTTGTGTTGTACAAATTTTGTTCCAAGTACTAGGTTCGTGTTACTCTTTTTTCCTTCTCATTGTAGGGCTTCCTTCAATTGTAATTGGCTTGCTATGGCCAGAGATACTTTGTATCCCTTCGTGGACCATAACTTGGTGCACTTTATCATTGTTAAGCTATTGTACTATGATACAATTCAGGACACTTCATGTTGGTTAATTTATTGCATTTTAACTAATTTTTTCTTTTATTAATATTCATTTTCTTTTTTGTAAATGACTCTTCCTCGTGGTTGACCTAAGTTTGTGAAACTCAGATTTAAGAATATAATTATTTTTTAAATTGGGCCTTCTATACTCAGTTTAACTATTAGCAATATTTTATCAACAAATTCATATAGACTATTAAATTCAAGGCATTTTGCATAATTTGAGTTTCTTATATATGAATTATGCATTGGACTTTCAATAAAATTTTAGATCTCATTGTTTCTATTATGCTTCATCTCAGAGTTTGTGCCCTTTTATTCATGGCTTATCTTGCAATAAACAATTAGCCTCATATCCATTTATCATGGTTAATTGTTCTTTAATATTATAGATTCGCTAATACTTTCTAGTTGTTTAGCTTCTATAAGAAGGCCCAATTTATGTACTATAAAATGTTAATGAATAGGAAAGACCTATAATCAATCGGATATAAAATAATTTTATCTCATAGGTTAGGTGTAATATCCCTGGAAAGAATTATTTTATGAATTTTATATATTTTATGACTTTTATTTATTTTGAGAAAATGGAAAATACATGTTTTGAATTATTGTTTTATTTTCTAATATAAAGAAAAATTATAATTAGTGATAATTTATGTTATAATAAGTAACTCTCTCATAAATATGTTAGAGGCTAACATGAGAGATTAGCCATTAATTTCCAAGGAAATGATTGAAGTATTTATGCCTAAATAGGTAAGAAAAAGGGGGGAAATGTACCATTTTCTCTCTTTCGGCTAAACTTGTATTTTTCTGAGGGAAGAAAAGAAAATAAATTATATAGAGATTGCAGAACACCTTAATAATATAGGGTGGGAGAGAAATACCCTACAGTGGAATCTGAATGAGAAACTTTGGGATATAAATATAGTATTTGGATAACCGTTACAAGTGAGAGAGGAATATCGGTAAACACATGGAGTTTGCAGGACACTACATAGGGTGTGGAGAGTACAAATCCAAGGATCTTTTTGGTTTTACATACAAAATAGAGGGAGAGCTTGGGGGGAACTGCTTTTACAAGATATTTCACTATTGGGGCTAGTGTTTATCAATGGTGTATGTATGGATGAAACTTTCACTTATAATAATATAATTGAGCCACCACGTTTCATGCATATGTTGTTGATGTAGTTGGACTATTCTGGTTTCTTTAGCAATTTATGTTATTTAACTTATGCATTTTCTTATGAACTATTTTATATGCAATTGTATGAATCTTGTTGAATGTGTTTTGTTGGATTAACCCGTCACTTTGGATTGTAAACTATTCCACTTTCCATCTTGTGATTTCATTCTGATCGCGTGTTCTATTCAGTTTACGTACTATTACAGTCTTCTAAGGGACACACTTCTTTTTCCCCTCGGTGTGTTAGCACCCCCATGCATCTCACTTGACTTGTTGCAAGATCACACACTTGCTTCTGACCAAAGTCATCATACTTATATATGTGTGCTATCGCGGTCAAGGCACTACATTACCACCCACTACTGGGACTCCTACTCCAAAGGGTCTGAGGTCGATTGGGACTTCTTACCCGGGAGATCCCCTTGAATGTTGGCAGGTCCAGCACCTTCAACACATGGTTAATCACAGATTAGTGGGTGAGATGATGAAGACCAATTTTCACAAAACCGTAATTTCATTTGGTTTTAAAGTGCTTAAATTATTTTATATATCGCATTGTGTGGGCCTTTATACTAGTATAACACCTTCATTTTCATATATTAGCACCATGCATGTTCTTTTAGAAACACCAAACTTTGGTTAGTGTGGCAACGTTGTGGAAATGCGAAATTTCATTCCATAGAAACACCAAATTTCATTAAGGGGTATTGATCCTTCTCGATGTCTTGAGCATGTTGAGACCATGTAACTACTAAACAACTCCCCATAACCTTTACAGTTATGTATCCACTGAGGACATCCCTTGAAATTGACATCAATGACAACATGATGTTCAACACAACATTAATTCTCATAACTTTGTGGGAATAGTTCTTGGAAAGGATGACTATGTTCAACAAATTATATATCCAATGGAGATCAAGAGACAAAGCTTCGATGATTGAAAGGAGATGGGAAGCTCAAGAGAGTGCCAAATGATGAATTATTTGTATGTATTTTCAAATTTTATCCATTTTATCTATATTTCTAAAGAAATCTATCTATATAAAAGCATGGAATTGTTGCTTAGATGGGAAACTAGAGCATATAATCATATATTTAAAATTATGTTTAATTATTTTATAGTTTTCAAACTACCATGAATGTAATGCTTCTAGATTTTGAGTAGCCCTCTTTGTTGATATAATATAAATCTTGTTTTGGTAAAAGAAGAAACTAATAACAAATTAATCTTCTTTTCTAAAATAATTCCATAACCTTAGCTAAAGGAGAAGTGGTCATTATGGTTATGTAATTGTGATTAAATGTTTTTCTCGCCATTTGTAAAAATTAAATGATATGATTTACATGAGTGCTTTATTATTGTAAGTAAATTTTATAAATTTTATGACAAAGATTAGACTCCTTTTTTTAGGATTTCTATGCTTTTCCCTTAATCTAGACATTTAACATAAAATTCCATGACATTGGATGTAGAAACCTAATTTTTTTTGTGCGAATAACTTGTGATATTTGTAGGATTCATACACCCCTTTAAGATATAAATTCTAATCCATTATAAAAATTATATTATTTTTTATATTTTTTGAAAAAATAAATTCTTCTAAAATTATATAAATAGATGTTTAAAATGGTGTAAATTTTTTCTTTCAATTTATATAATGTATTTTTTCTTTTTTTCATTTAATGAAACAATATGAAGGGTTTTTAATATGAATAAGGGCCATTATCATTTTTGTAAAAATTAACAATTTAGCAATGAAAGAGGGTATTTCATATAATATAATCATCTATGCTATTGTTAAAGCCACGAGTACAAATATTTCGAATATATTTAGGCTAATGTTTGAAATGATTGAAGATTATTTAGTAACAACTATCAAGTTAGAATAATTTTCTAAAAATAAACCTTAATTGAATCTTTAGTGTTTCTTTTGTATATGTAAACTATGTTGAGGTCATTATTTCACATCAATTCATTAGGGTTAAGCATGCCACTTAGGATTATAATTTTACTATGTATCATTTTAACACTAAAATTCTCAAACAAAATAAAATTGCGTTCACTTATGTGTGACACCATTTTCATTACCCCAAATTTTGTAATGTAATTATGAACATATAATTTTGGGGTTCTAACGATGGTATTATAATGTCAAACTCTATTATATGATGTGATGTTTATTTTGATTAATAAAAATGCTAGAGGGGAAGAAATAGGGGAACCTATAAATTATGATTTCTTTAGGAGGGGGAAATTGACTTAAGAGAAAAAATATACCTTTGGTCAATATTTTCGTTTGATGTGAAGGTTAGTATTTCCAAGAAGCAAAAAGGTTTGGAAGATGAAGGGACAATATGTGATTATAAAAATAAGAGGGAGTAAACATGTGGTTCTTCTTCTTAGTTTATAAGATTCTAGATATTCTCTTTTCTATTACTCGCTCATTTTTCCCTCTCCCTCATAGAAATTCTAATTGGAATCAAAATTGGTGACAACTTATGTTAGAGGAAATGAATGTGTTGTAGTCCAGATTATTTATGATATTTGGTTTTGAGGGTTGGAAATTGTCCTAATTTTGTGTGGTATATAGAGGACTGAAGAGGTTAGGGTCAAGGGACTATCGATATCAAAGAAGGACTCTGTTATGTTGTATATACCTACATGGTATTTTGTGAATTTTAGAATATTCAAAGATGGAAAGGTTAATCACTACATTTTCTTCCATGTGTGTCAAGGAGAATGACCTTCACATTTGGTGTTAAATATGGTCTGAAATTCAGTGTGTGAAACAAATCTTTGTGAATTATCCTCGAGGAACCAATATCTAGACCAGGGGTATCCATCTATGAGAAATGTTACAACACAACTAAGCCTATGGTGAGGTGCAATGTGGCTCACCCTACATTATTTTCTAACATTTTTCTGGCTGCAATAGATAAATAAGTATTTGTGTGTTAATAATATTTCTGGCTTATATGGTTTAGTGACATGAATGATTATTTGATTTCTCTTTTTAGAAAGTTTATATGTACATGCATTTTACCATCATCAAATTTATCATGGTTGTATATTTTATACTATTTGGATGTATCTTTCTATATGTATTAAATTTTGTAACTTTGTTGGATGAGGAAAATACACTTCCTAAATTCTTCTTTCAATACGTCATGTTAGAATTTATTATATAACTATTTTTCTAGGAGGTTCTAGAAACTGAAACTTGCACCATAGTGAGGGGGAATCATATTGATCATCTTGTCTAATTTTCAGATCTTGGATCGCAAACTTTTGGGAAATAATATTAGAGGAAGTTGGACTTCCTAAATGCATTTTTAAATAGGTCATGTTAGCATTTTTCCTATAACTTTCCTTTGGGCCAGTTCCAAAAGTTGAAGCTTGGACCATAGTTATTGGAATTCACTCTTATCATCTGATTTAAATTTCGGATCTTGGGCTACAATATTTTATGAGATATGATTAGAGGAAGTCAAGCTTCTTGGATGGTCCTAAAATAATGCATCAAATAGGTCATATTGGCATTTTTTCTATATCTTTTCTTTCGGGGGGTTCTAGAAGATGAAACTTGGACCATAGTTCAATAAATCCCTCTTATCATTTGGTAAAGCTTAGAAATTTTGTGTCATGATATTTTAGGAGATACTATTAGAGGAAGTCAAGCTTCATGAATTCTCTTAAAATCACACATCAAGCAGGTCATGTTGGAATTTCTACTATAACTTGTAATCCGGGAGGTTCCATAGGCTAAAAATTGGAACATAGTCTAGGAAGCTCCCACTAACCATTTGGTTCAATTTTCAGAGATTGTAATGCTATAATATAGGATATATTCCCTATGGAAATTACTATATTATTTTTTATGCAAAGTGTTCAAAGAAATTCCTAAATGGTTTAATGATTCATTTCATACAAACTATTTGATGAAATACCCCAATGAAATTTTGTTTTCTAGATGAGGATTGTATTATTGTATGTTAAAATTTTTGTGTGTGGTATTGTTGTAGCTAATCCATTCTTATATGCATGAAAATCATTTGAAGGAATGTGTTTTGTTACAGTTTGTATACAAGCTATTTGATAAAATACCTCAAAGAAATAAATCAAAAGTTGCATGATTGATTAGTATATTTCATTTATTATGTTACAAGTGGAATCAAAAAATGTTTTATACTTGATTTCATACAAAATATTTGACAAAATATACATAAGAAAATACTACTTAATTGGTTGTATACAAAGTATTTGATGAAAGTTTTACAAGTAAAGTGCGTGACAAAATATATGAGAGATGAAAATCTATTTTTGGCAATTGCATCAAGGATAAATTTAGTAGGGGCATATGACAAAGTGGTATAGAGCTTATTTTCATGCTAGTAAAAGGAAAGTAACTTTTGGGTACCATGTAACTTCTACACGTCATTTAGGGAACTAGATATGTAACAAAGTGGTATGAAAGATAAGGTTCAACTCTAAACCTGAATGGCCTCAAGAAAAGATCAAATGATATAGTTATGTATACATGTATGTTTATATGTTTTTTATTTTGCTGTATATGTGAATATAATGATGTTGTTTATAGACTAAAAATGAGTTTGATAAGGCAAGATAAACATGTAAGATACATATAAAGGATGTTGAATTGATTCCCTAGAGTACCCCAGTAGAATTACAAATGTTTATTGTCGAGTGATGTATCCATAACTATGAGGGGGGTATATTAACTTATCTTTGGCTAGTTTTAATGCTTTTCATTAAATTTTCGAGAAGTTGTCATATGTTGATGAATAATACCATAGGAGTGATAAATTATAAGAATTGAAATAGTTAATAGATGCATGTCCATTCAATATATATTAAATAATGATATGATAGATGCATGAAGATATGATAGGTGATTACAATAATAGACGTGCATGCATAAAGACTCAAAGATGTCCTCTATCATAACATAATTCATATGACTAATAGTGGTTAATAGTGAACATGTAACCAAGAAGAATTTGATATCATGATTGGGAAGCCAATGAATATGTTGCATGTAGTCTTATGGAATAAAGGATATGGAAGGTAAGGTTATGATGAGATAATAGTGCAAGTGGAACCTATGCATGTTAATGTGAATATTGTGATAATGTTCTGACTACACTTCTCAGGTTTCCTTGTGGAAGGTTGGAAACCTGGAGGGAGGAGTGTAGGGACAAGTGTTTTTGTGTGGGGTATTGAGAGTACCTAGAGCCCCATATGAAGGTGAAATTCATATAAGCCACATGGATCTAAAACATCCTTGTCCATCCCATGTTGGATACAATGGAAGGATAGAGGCATAACCTAAGGGATTGTTGTGATTAGATAAGGGGGATGCACTACCTTTGATATAATGGGATAATGGGGGGATGTGATTCTATCGCTTGGAGGTTGTTGAGATTTATACCTTGACCTTGTTTGTTTTAAATATTTGTTATGTATCATACTTGGATCTTGCTAAGCTAATGTATTTACAAAATCATGGCCAAGCCTAAGAATGAACACTATTAAACAAAACAGTAGCAACAAAACTATGGCTATGAGAAAATATGAGTGGATATGCACAAGACTACAAATGGGAGGGACCCCATAACTATTACATGGAAATAGTTTAATTTTAAATAGAAGCAAGATGTGGATAATGGATCATTCAATCAGGGATTGACTTGGTCAATATGAACCTGATGAACATTGAAGTCATGATAGTGAAAATGGCTTAAGAAGGGAGTTTCTCTTAATTAAAATTTGTGCTTTGATGATATGTTTCATTTCTAACAATAATATGATGGTTGGAATGGTAAACAAATAGAAAATGGTGCCTGTTACATTTTGGGTAATATAATAAAATTACTTATGAATTCAAATTCTAGTAACATTACTGATGTATGAAGCAAATGTAGGGATTGTAATTTTGTTCACGAGTCCATGAGTAATGGCCCAATAGTTTGTAAGCTCGAGACAAGTGATTATATAAGATAATGTATATTTTTTTGTAAGGAACATGTAACTAAAGGATTTGTTTTTCCTAGTTAATATGAAAATTGTATGTAGTTATTACTATATGAAAGGAAGTTTATTATTAATACTTAGTGGGTTATAACAAATGAAAGAAGCCTTCAATGTGTAAATATTGCTTGAATCTTTGTGATGCATGCCATGAGTTACTATGACATGATTAGATCATGAGAATCATAATATGTATCATGATGGCATATATTCTTAGGGCATTGACTCCACACATGACTGCATGATACAATAAATTCCATAATTGAATGTCATGAAAAGAAATAACTTCTAATAATTTTAAGCAATTTTGGAGTAGTGGAATGAGTGGCACAAATCTCTCATCCTCTAAAGAAAAGTGGAAGCTAATTTCTCATGAATTTAGAAATGTGTATCTTCCAATTTTACCTATTGATTTTTGAAATAAATGTTTAAATGATTATTCAATGCCTACAATTATTGTGATGAAAATAAATATTGCAATGGTAGCTTCATTTCAATTTATTTTCAAATAAATAAGTGATTGGATTATTATGTGTATAATAATTATGAGATCACTTGAGGGGATGTTATAAATATTACAATGATTTTTTTTATGTATTAACACTTACCATTACTTGGTTGATTGAAAATATAGATTGTAGTTCATATGGACTATGTTACGATAATTAAGGTTGAGTACTACCATATGATAGAGTCAAACATGATTAGAATAATCTCATAATTATGAAATATCATTCCTATATTAAGTAAGTTTGTAAAAAAAAAGAAAAAGGAAGAACATTTGAGTTAAATTATTATGATTAATCTCATGGAAGCTATATGGTTGTATTACATGCGAGATTATGATTTCTTCAAGAAGGATAGATGATGGTTCAGAAGCTAAAAATTCTAGGGTTACATTGTGGTGACATTGGAACGCTATGACATACATTGATCACTGTGAGTTATGTTATGACAAATTGGTTGTGCTATTTACAAAAAGTCAGAGGGATGTCTTGGTTATAAGAATCCATAAGTATTAAGACTCTTCTTGTGGGAGGAAGCCTTGCCAGGGAATGGATTTCCCAAGGGGCTATGGAGGTAGGGAAGGGTATGCCTAAACTTGGAAGGTGTTTGATTGCAAAGAAGGGTAATGCAAATGAATTGGTTTTCAAATATTCATGTACATACTCATCGAAATCATGAATGAATTAGGTGTGTACATGAAAAAAATGAGATGAGCTTGTTCCCTTTGGAAACATTATGAAGCAATGAACAACCATGCAATAATTTGCTACAATTCTTTGGGATTTAGAGGTAACTAGACCATAAAAAGTGAATTACATTGTTGAAAGTGGCAACCAAGGACATGGAAAATATTTTTGATATGGAAGTGGAATATGCCCTCCTTTCCATAAAATGGTTCTATAGATAGTAGAATACCAAGGAAAATGTTCCTTAAAGGGGTAGGGGATTGTGAAACCCATTTCATTACACCAAATTTCATAATGTAATTAAGGTAATATCATGCTAGGGGTGATAAAATTGATGCTATCATGTCAGATTCTATTATATGATGTAATGTGTATTATTATTAATAAAAAATATAGAGCTTAAGAAAGGAGACAACCAACAAATTATCGTGCATTGGGGAGCGGAAAATTCTACTTAAGAGGGAAAATATACCTTGGGTGAATATTTCCCTTTGATGTGATCGCAAGTGTTCCAAGGAAGCTAAAAGGTTGGGAAGATGAAGAGTCATTGTGTGATTATAAAAATAGGAGAGAGGAGAAAACAAGGGGTTCCTATTCTCGGTTTTTAAGCTTCAAGCTTTTCTCTCTTCTATTAATCTCTCATTTTTTCCCTCATTCACTAAGAAATTTGAATTGGCATGAGAATTGATGATAACTTGTGTGACATGAAATCAATATGTTATAGGACCCTTTCTTTGCACTAGATGGGTCTAAGGACTGGGAATGGTCCTTATTCTGTGTGGATCCTAGAGAAATGAAGAGGGGAGGTTCAAGTGACTAGAAAGATAAGAGAAGGACTCCCTTGTGCTATGCATATATTCATGGTATTTTTGTGAATGTAAGCCTGGTCAAAGATGGAAGATAATCATTGAGTTTTCTTACATGTGTGTGAAGGGGAATGAACTTCACGTTTGGTGTTAAAAAATAGTTTGAATTTAAGTGTGAGAAATACCCCTGAGTTAAGTTATTCTCAAGGAATAAAGATCTTCCACACCGGTGGATTGCTAAATTTATTGCACAACTGAGCCTATGGTGGGGTGGAAAGTGGCTCACCTTACTTCACTTTTCAACATTTTTTTGGATGCAATAAGCAAATATTTATTTTTTTGTTAATGATATTCATGACATAAATGGTTTAGTGACATGAATGATTATTTAGTTTCTCTTTTTAGCAATTTTATATGTACATGCATTTACACTTCAACAAATTTATCATGGTTGTAGTTGTTATACTATTTTGTTGTATTTTTTTTATGTATTAACTCTTGTAACAACATTGGTTCAAGAATATAGACTTCATAAATTCTTCTCTAAATATTCCATGTTGACATTTCTAGTATTGGGATAGGGTACCTAGGGTCAATGTTTGTTCGTTTAATCAGTTTTTTATTATAATTTTATAAAGAATGTAAAGTCTCCACGAAATGTGGAAGCGGAGCACACATCTAAGTAAGAGTAAAAGGGGCTTTAGACCCTTCTATGGGTAAGTGATAGGATGGTTTTTGAGACTCACCCATAGGCTACGGGCCATGGTATTATAATAGAAAGGCTATAAATATTTGAGTCATAGTGAGTCTAGACGATAACTTTAAATGAAGATTGATTGAAAGGGCAAGGTGATAAGATAGGAAAGGTTTGTTTCATGTACTTAGGTGAAAGGGGAAGGCTCCTATAGTTGAGTGTGTGGAGACCTTGGAAAGTCCACAATTGAGTGTGTGGGCCCCTACAATTGAGTGTGCAGGGTAAAAGAGTCCGTAATTTGAATGTTGAATCTAATAAATATTGATTTGGGTTGAATTGAATACATCCGTTCCTTGTTCCTCAATTATGATTAAGTTAATGTATCTTTTCTCTGTAAGATGTTTTCTATAAATTTATATGTTCTACTTCATGAATCTGTTGGATCTTTAATGCGTATACCTATAAAATGTAATGAACAGTTTTTGCGAAGATATTGGATAAATCTGGTAATATAAGTGTTCAGAACTGGTAGATCTGCATGAAGGAAAATCTAATGTTTCTATCTACTGATCGAAAGTCATGATTCTACCTCTTTTATGTCGGATAAGCCTGATCATAGACCTTTGCTAAGGCCTAGAGCTCAATTGGATAGAGTTGCAGTGGTGGACAATAGGAGGGTATAGATCTACGTGAAGGCATATCTGCGCTAGAAGCACTTCAGGATACACATCACACAGTCTTTGGATGCAAAAACCTAGTTCTAGCATCCCCTAAACTGCTTCAAGTCAGACTGAAACCTGTGTTACACAGGTTGTTGCCGAAAGGGCCAACAGTTAGGGTTTTGTTGGTTAGAGTGAATAACTCTAAACTTGGGTCAAGCCCCCTTATGCCAACATCTAGTATAAATTTTCTTTTGAGATATTCCAAAAGTTGAAACTTGGAACATAGTGAGGGTAAATCCTATTGGTCATGTGGTCCAACTTTTAGATCTTGGGGCACAAAATTTTAGGAAATATGATCATATGAAGTCGTGCTCCCTAAATGCATCATTGAATAGGTCATTTTGGAAATTATTCTATAATGTTTCTTTTGGGAGGATCGAGAATTTGGAACTTGATTCCTAATCAAGGGAAATTTCGATAATCATCTAGTCTAACTCTCATATATTGGAATGTGATATTTTAGGAGGCATGATCATAGGAGGCCAATATTCTTGGATGCTCCTAAAATCATACATTGAAGAGGTCATGTTGGGATTTCTGCAATAACATTTGTTTGGGGTGGTTCTACGAGCTAAAACATAGACCATAGTGAGGGAAATCATATTGATCATTTGATCCAAACTTGAAATCTTAGGTCGCAAAATTTTAGGAGATATAATAAGAGAATGTTGAGATTCATGAATGCTACAAAGGTTGAAACTTGGATGAAAATGAGGAGAAATCACATTTATTATTTGGTTGTTTTTAGATGTTGGACTATAACAATTTAGGAGATATTCCTTCACAAAGTTGCTATGTTAGTTTTCATGCAAAGCATTTGAATAAATGCCTAATGGTTTAATGTTTCATTGCATACACACTATTTCATGAAGTGCCCCAATGAAATTTTTGTTTTGTGGATGGGGATAATATTGTTGCATGTCATCATTATTATATGGTAGTGTTGTTGTAGCTTATGTATGGTTATTTGCATGAAAATAATTTGAGGGATGTGGTAAATGTGTTTTATTACAATTTTCATAAAAAAATA
Organism: Pinus tabuliformis; assembly: GCA_031772625.1. Taxonomy (NCBI): domain Eukaryota; kingdom Viridiplantae; phylum Streptophyta; class Pinopsida; order Pinales; family Pinaceae; genus Pinus; species Pinus tabuliformis. The sequence goes on along the minus strand of CM062819.1, from coordinate 1,497,934,248 downwards.
TTTTATAAAATACCTCAAAGAAAGAAATCAAAAGTTGCATGATTTAGTTATATATTTTGGTTGAAATGTTACAAGTTGAACCAGAGCAACGTTTCTTATTTGATTTCATATAAAATGTTATACAAAATGTCTACAAGAAAAGGATTAATTGGTTGTATACCAAATATTTGAATAAAAATTTACATGTAAATAGTTTGAAAAAATGTATGGGAGATGAAAATCAAGTTTTTTCAAGTGTAGCTAGCATACATTTAGTAGGGATATGTGACAAAGTGGTACCAAAGCTTACTCTCTAGCTAGTAAAAAGGAAAAAAAAATTGGGTACCCCGTAACCTCCGTAAATCATTGAGGGAATTGAGTACATTACAATGGTATTAGAGCTTATTGTTAAGCACATGAAGAACAAAATATTTGATACCTCCTGCTCTTAATCCAACAATAAGGTACTAGATATGTACATTATCACTAAATTGTTATTTTTATGAAATTAAAATTTACATATGTATAAAATAATATAACATTAAAATGATTTTTATTTTTAAAATATTTATTCATACATTTTAATTAAAAGTATTTTTTTAATGAAACTAGATATTGTAACACTCCCTTCCACCCCCTTGTACTATTTCAAGTTGCGCGAGGTGTTACCTATTCATGTCACCTAATCTCTAAGATCTATTATGAAGATAGGATTACAAAATACTCTTTTTAGAATGTCATCAAAACTCAAAAGAAATGCCATCATCATGTCCAACTTGTTGGGATATTTTTAGTGATATAAATTCCATCTCAATTTGACTCCAAGATTGATTGTTATGCCCATTTTAATTATACCTAATCATACAGAGCCATATCAACATTGAATCTCCATGGGCATCCACATGACCCCTATTTTCATGACATGGCACTCCCATGTCAGTATAATGCATGGTCCATGACATCATAGTGATACCATATGGTATTCATGTGTCAGTGACATTGTGTTGACATGTCAGCATAATGGGTGTCTATGTCAACCATGGGTCCCTATGTAGCACCCATATGGTCCATGTCAGGTCCCCATGGCACTGCCACATCAACATGGTTGTGGTGCCTAGAAGTTCTTCCTCATTTCCTTTTCCATCCTTTTCTCAACATAATCAGTCCATGGAAAATATGACACTTCAACATTGTATTAGCTATTACTATCCCTAGATGTTTGGATCTACATAACCATTTTCTCTTGGAGGTGATCCATCCATATGCATATATGGTCCTTTACGTATGCATGGACCCTTCGTTACCCTCATATCCCAGATCCCCCAAATCTAATCTGACTTGGAGGTGATCCATCCCTAACCACATTCACCACTTTTCATTTCTTACCATTTCCAGTTCCCAAATCCTTCACTAGTAGAAAATGAGCAATTAGTGACTAGGTGACTAAAAAAGTTAGTCACCATAGCTTTTCCAAGTGAAATACTACCAAAAATGAGAAATCTTAAGTGACCAGACTAAAAACGACTAACATCAATCACTAATTTAGTCGAGGGTTAAAGTATGTGACTAGCTAATAAGTAATACAACTAAAAATGACTAACATGAATGACTAATTTAGTCTAAGAATAATAATACAACTACTACAATAACATGAATCAGTTTTTTATGTTAGTCATCTTAATTGTGTCAAGCAATAAAAACTTACAAGTGATATGGGATTGAAAGGTTGTTAAAGATTGGTTGAAAGGTTATCCTTCCTTAAACACTTCTTCATCCTCACATGGTGTATAGGTGAGCCAACTTTGCATTATTTATCTCTAATAATTTGTAATTTTAAAAATATATTTTTTAATAAAAAAAATATTTTATGTATTTTTTAAAAATCTATTCATTGAATCTAATTGGATCTAGTTCCAATTTGAAATTAATTTGAAGGGAAATTTTAATTTTTAAGACTATAATATCAAATAAAAACTACTTTAATTTCATATTAACCGACCTAGATGGACATCTTAACCCTGTGTTGTAGCGGCTACAACCACCCTCCAAAATTTTGTCTTAGCCTGTTTTGGAGCCTCTCTACCAACCTTACATAGCAGTTTGTCTTACTTTGTCAAGTACTCAAGATTTATTGTTTTCCTCACACAAAGGCAGCCTATCGATCACAGTCGATCCATTGCCCTCACAGGATGCTTACCCGGACTTGGTCCAGCTACAGGCTGAGCAACATCCCCTTGAAAATTGCGCAGTCCTGGAGGGAAACTAGCCTTCCTTCCAGGTATTGCTCAATCCTCTCTAACAGCCTGTTGGGCTCCAGAATTGCGCAATCCTATCATCCAACCCTCCAAGATAGATTTGCACAATTTTTCCCATCAACAAGCTGTTTAGCCCAGGATTTGTGAAAATCTAGGCAGCAATCAGCTGCTCCGCCCAGAAATTGTACAATCCCCTTGGGCAGTCAGCCTAGCTCCAAGCCAGGAATGCACATTTCTCCCGAGTAGTTGAGCACTCGTATGCATGAACAGTTTGGTTGACAAGTTCCACCCGAGACCGAGGAAACTTGACTTGCATGCATGCATGACTTGATCTTCCTAGAATAGCAAGAGACAACATGCAAAAGGCATCCCATGATTTAGGGAAGTATTTTTAGCAGCCAAGGGTTACATGCAAAGTTGTTTTAGAAGTTTCCCTCCAAGTGTTTCTTTTTCCTAAATTTGTGGCATGCGCGTCATGAGACCAAACTTTTTTATTCGACGCATCAAAGCTCATTCATTCACATTGATCTTGGATCTCTGACATCCCACAACACATCCAAGACTCTTCAACACATCTGGCTCAGCTCTTCACGGCTAAGTGGCCTCAACTTGTCTTTTTCATCATTTCTGTCACTTCTTGTGTATTTGTTTGTGTGAGTGGTGTTTGCTTGATTTCTTTGAACATCTGTTGTCGTTTACATATAGTATAGCTTGTTATACTCTATTTCAATTTTCATTGCTATCTCACTGTTGTCACATGCATGAAACCCACATGCAGGTTGATCTACTTGCTAAAGATTCCATTCATGTTTTGCATGGTTTGTTTATCACTTCTGCTATCACTTAGTTTTTCCATGCATTTCATTGAATTACTAGCTTTCAATTGCCTGTTGGTGAGTCGAGCCAACCTTGGCCCGGTCTCTGCCTTCACCAAGGCTACATTGCACAATCTAGGGAAGGAAGTCTCACCTTCCTCTCCAAATTTGTGAATTCTGGCCCAGAACTGGCCTCCTGGACTGTTTTTCGCATTCCTAGAGGACAGTGGCTGCTTAGCCCAGGAAATTGCCCAAATCTGTCCCTGGGCCAGCAATCCTTCCCAGCTAGAATTACGTAATCCTAGCAGCCAACTTCCCAACTTGATTGTGCATTTTGCAAATCCAAAAACTAGTCTAGTCTCCCAAATAGCCTAGACTACCTTTTGTGCAGTTTTAGCAGCCAGTCACTTAGCCTCCCAGTGAAATTTGTGCAATATTTCTCATTAGTTTCCCAGGTATGTGTTATGTCCTTCCCCGGGTTTGCTTTGTTTTCATTGACATATTTCTTTCCATGCATGCTGCTTGTTTCCAAATCTTCCAGGTGTTCATCTGTCTCAATGGCTTCCAAGAGAACAGGATCTTAGGACACTAATGGTATGGCATCTGGAGCAGCAACTAAGCAGGTGTCCTCTGGTTTGCCGATCTATGAAGACACAAAGCTGTATCTAGACAAGGACATCAAACTGAAGTGGCAAGAGGTGAATGAAACATTCATAAGTAATTTTTGGCAAGACCTTGAATACCGCCAGGTATACATGAACATTCATAAGTCCAGCTTGTACTGAATTTCATATAGATACCCGCATTCCCATGCGCGGACATGATTCACTGATCGTCTCCACACTAACCCCGAAAAGATGACCTTGAGCAGTGTCAGTGGGAAGAAGCTTGAAACCTTCTAGGCACAAGATTATGTTGAGATGTATCAGATGATTGAGCCCATGACTACCGTGACTCCCCCGTTCATCTTGCCCAACAGCAGAGGCCACTCCAAAGACATTCTAAAGGATTGGGTAAAGGAGCCAGCTCATTTCAGGATGACCCCCAATCAGATCTATAAGATGAAGATATTGAGGAAGGCATACCAATACTTGGTCATATTCACATGTCGACTGAGTGGCCAAGCAAGCACTAAGACCTTCCCTCAGAGTTGGGTGGTCGCGCTGGACCAACTGGCTAGAGAAGGAAGACCATGCAACTGGTCTGGCATACTGGCTCATCAGCTAAAGGAGCAAGTCATGAAGGCTCGATAGTCACCCAAAGGCATACATGTAGAGATTTACATGTCCGCCTACATTCTAGATGCAGTCTATGACCGACATGAGTTCCCAAGCTTACAGTGGGCATGGTCATTGATAGAGACTATTCTGAGCACGTATTTCAAGTTATTGTTTGAGTGCAGCTTCAAAGGAGTGAACATACGACTATTCGACCATCTTGTCACCCTAGTGTACAGGTTGATATTCAAACAAGATCCACCCTGCATGTCAGAAGAAGCGATGAAGGCATTATTAGGAATTGCATATTGGGATGCCTCACGAGGCGGCACGTTCATCCAAGTGTTCAGTGCGGAGAAGGCCCCGCATGTTCTGCCAAAGTTTGCTTTGGATGCGCTTGTCATGCAAGAAGTAGTGTATCGTATCTCAGCATGATTAAAAGTAGGGTGCAGTGGAAGAAGAAGGCGCCTTGGCCCACTCTTTCATTGCGGATCGAGAAATATGAGATACTGAGCACCAAGAAAGCGAATGTCGAATCTGAACAGATGAAGAAGTACCCGTTCGACCTCCGAAGCTTGAACCTGTATGACCCACATTGCATTGTGAAGGATCACTGCATGAGAGTTCAGTTCAATTGGATCCATGGGGCATTTCATTGGGTCAAAGAGGACTCATGGAGATACTGCTACAATTCCTCTAGACCCAATGAACAAGTCGGCTTCGCTGTAGAGTGGTTGGCAATGCAGCATGAAGCAACACCACGAAGAGCACCAGCAGTAATAGTAGCAGCAGCAGAAACAAAGGAGCCAATCATACACATGCACAACAAAGGGAAGATGAAGATTTTCAACCACATGGAAGAGGAAAAAAGCTGCAAGTTTCGAGTAGATCCACTTGTAGAACAAGTAGCTATGGCTTTTCAACAGAAGAGGCAACAACGCGACAAGTGAATCGCGTGACGACAAAGGGATAAGAAGAGAATGGAAGTAGTAGAGAAGGAGTTGCATGAGCTAAGGGAGAAAAGCCGGAAGGAACAAGAGATGCACCAACTGGAGAAGGAAGTGCAACAATAGCAGATTCAACAGGGGGTGCATCACGTGCAGACAGATGAAGTAGCACCCATACAAGTAGTTTATTCTTCTGAATAGCTGGCATCAGGAAAACATGGTGAACCCTCGCAGTGGAAAGACTTTGCTCAGGAGATAGAACAGGCTCTTGAATAGTTGGATGAAGACATGGATCAACAGGAGTTGGAACATGACACTAACCTCATGCTTCACCAAAGAGAGGTCGACTCACCCACTTCAATGCATCCAAACAATGAGCAAGTCTCAGATGACCAAGGAGGCACTGAGATCCTTGGTGGTCAACCAAAAGTGGAGATGCACAACATCTCCTTTGACAAACCCCATCACAGAGTTGTGGAGTCTCATAGAGTACCGACTTCGGAAGATCAAACATCCCTTGTGCAATTTGAAGAGCAAGTGATTGCGACTGATGTGCACAAGTATCCAACTGCGTTGGCCGATGAAACTAAAGTGTATTCCAAAGCCACTAGCTCTAGTGTTCATTTTCTCATAGCTTAGAATGAGCGAATGGTGAAGGAACTATAGGTGGCCAAGCAGGGAGGAGACTTGGTGACAATGTCCACCCAAGTTGAGCTGAAGAAGGAAATGCTGGATGAAGTATTGTCCTTGGACATAGTTATGTGAGCATTGTACTCCAAGTTTGGTACTGTGCATCAAGAAGTCGTTCATCTCCATGGATAAAAATAGCGATGTGCAAGAAGAGTATGCATCTTGAAGAACATATATACTTCTTTTCATAACATGCGAGCATGGATGATGAGTACAAGGGAGCCTCGCTTCACTTGCCAAAGATGATGAAGGCTAATGCGATAAAGCTGCAAGCATGTATCTAGAGTCAGGTCTAGAACTATGTAGACCCACTGCAACTCATCACTAGCATACAGGCTTCCCATGCACAAGTATTCAAAATCATCAAGGTTATAGTGCACACCCATGCGATCCCATCACTTGGGACCCTCACTTAAGTGAAGACCAAGAAGCAGGTCCAACAGGAGCTTGACTTATACGTCGACGAGCTGATGTGCACTGCCACCAGCCCAGACTTTCTTATCAGTGCAGCCATCATGCACAAGTACGTTGCTGGTCTGCCCATTCTAAAGAGAATGATGCACATGCTCATAGATGAATTGGATAGAGGACCGAGCAGTGTACCCAGATGCTATGGATGTAAGGTTCAAGTTTTAGATGGATATCACAGCAGAACACACAGACACTCTTAAGGACTACCAATCTTGGCATCAATATGTCACTGTTGATCAACATGAGGATGTCGTGCAGTTGGACTTCTTTGGTTTTCCAAGTCCAAATGATGTCTAGTTTGTTTTTTCCAAGCCATTATTCACATGGGTACATGTGCATTGTAATGTTGAGTCATGTCGAGTGTAAGTGAAGTGTCAAGAGTAGATGTAAGAGTCATAGAGTAAGTGAAGAGTCATGAGGGTAGTTGAATGGTCACAAAGGGGAATGTCAAGGATCACCCCACACTTTGCTATAAATAGTCCCTCATAACTCATTGTATAGGCTTTTGGTCAGCCAAGCTTCTACTAAGACTATTTTGAAGAAGGCTTAGACAGTATTGTAATGTGCCTTGGCTTCTCCATTGCATGGAGCTAGTACATCTCTTTGGAGGAGCAGGCAGATGTGGTTGTAACGTTCCACTGTTGGGGATAACAGGTTTACATGGATGTATTGTATGATTGTGACTTACACTTCTTTATATAATAAGAGCCAACACATTTTCAAGCATATGTTGTTATTGTAGTTGGACTGCTCTCGTTGCTTTAATGATATGTGTTGTTTAACTTACGTACTTGTGTATGAACTGATTCACATGCAGTTATATGAATCTTGTTGCTAATGTGTTTTATATGTTGTTAATGTTGTCACCGTTCGTGTCGACTGCTCTATCGGAGATCATATAGACCTTTCACTTGAACCTTGCTATAACAACCATCTCACTCGTCTCGAACTGATCTGTGAGTGTTGTACATGTTATCTTACCTTTTATGATGTGAATACCACATCCGAGTGGAATGCTCCGCCGGAAGTTGTGCATGTCCTTTGTGTTGTGTGTTCCTAGCCTAGTTGGGACTGCTCCCTTTCAACATGGAACTCACCTTCACCTTCTTCCCTTTTCGAAGTGTTGGAACCTCTCATGCACCTTCCTTGACTCACTGCGTCAGTCACACCCTTGCTGCTGAGAAAGTTATTCTACTTGCCTTTGTGCGACATCGTGGTCAAGGCATTACCTTATGACCCACTGTTGGGACTCCTACACCAAATGGTCTGAGGTCTAGTTGGGACTTCTTACCAAGGAGATACCCTTGACATGTTGGTGGGCCCAACACCGTCAACACCCCGGATCTACCAAGCGCCGAGAGGGGTCCAATCTCTTGAGGTGAAAACATTTTTTCTAATGCAAAACTTGACGAAATGTTTGCTCCTCGAGAGATTGGATCTCTCTCGACACTTGATAGTTATAGGATTAATATGGATCTAGGTTGGTTATATAATACTATATAATATCTATATTTTTATTTGTGTCTCTTTTTTATTCCCTCTCTATATCTCACCCCATGAACATACACACACTCTCTCTCCCTCTCTTCCCCTCCTATGTCTAACTCTCTTTTCCCCTTCTCTCCCTCCCTATCTGTATCCTTCTCTCTATTCCATCATGCTCTCCTCTCTCCCTCACTCTCTCTCCATGACTCCCTTTTCACCCCCTCTCTCTCTCCACCTTTCTCCCTCTATGTTTTTCTTGTTCCCTCCCTCTCCTACCCCATCCAATTCCATCTCCCTCTCATCGTCTCTATCTTCCTTCCTCTCTATCCATTATCTCCCACCTCCCTCTATCTCTCCGCCCAAATCACTCTCTCTCTCTCTCTCTCTCTCTCTCTCTCTCTATCTCTCTCTTCCTTCCAACACTATCACTATCTTCCCCCCTCCCTCTCCTTCTCCATCTCTATGTCTCCATCTCTCTCCCTTCCCCTTCTCTCCCTATCTCTATCCTCTCCTCTTCTTTCTCTTCCATCATTTCCTCTTTCCCTCACTCTCTCTCCATCTCTCCCTTCTCACTCCTCTCTCTCTCCACCTCTATCTCTCTATGTCTTTTTTCTTTCCTCCCTCTCTCCCCCACTCCAACTCCATTTCTCTCTCTCTCTCTCTCCCCTCTCTCTTCCTTCCTCTCACTCCCTCTCTCCCACCTCCCTCTCTCCCTCCCCCCACCACTATCTCTCTCTCTCTCTATCCTCCAACATTTTCACTATCTCCCTTCCTCTCTCCACCCCCTCCCCAATGCTCTCTTAAATTTGATCACATTGTATTATGTTTAAGAAATTATTGAAATAAAAAAAACTTAATTCGTTGTAAAATATTAAACCTATATTTTGGATCAATCATGTCAAAGAAAATAAAATAATGACAAAATTTAAAAAGTCATGCACCATATTTAATCTATTATAATTAGTCAATTTGCTTGCTCTCATCCCTTGGATACTTAGATAAGATGGATCTAGGCCGGTTCTATATATATATATATATATATATATATATATATATATATATATATATATATATATATAAAGAACCGGAATAGATCCATCTTAGCTTAATTTTATTAAAACCTTAATTTAATTTCTATGGGAATATTTTTAGTAGTCGTGAGGATAGAGTGTTTAGATATATCTCAAATTGTAACATTTTCCCTTTTAGATTCAATTAAAAAAATGTTGTAAAATTAAATTAAATTAAAATATTTTTACTATGAAATAAGTTATGGTTTTTTGGCATGTGGTATTGATAATCCATGGTATTGGTCCATGGTATTGTAACAAAGCCTATTTACAAGTTAATATCCATGGTAAAGTGAGGGTGAATATCCATGGTTAACAATCTTGTCATATTGTTATAAAATATTTTGATTGTGAAATAATTTATGTTTTTTGGGCATGTGGTATTGATAATCCATGGTATTGACCCATGGTATTGTAACAAATGCTATTTTTTATAAGTTAATAATATCTAAAGTAATGTGGGGGTGAATCTCCACTGTTGAGAATGTTGTCATATTGTTATAAAATATTGTGGTTGTGAAATAAGTTATGGTTTTTGGACTTGTAGTATTGATAAGCCATGGTATTGGCCCATGATATTGTAACAAAGCCTATTCACAAGTTAATAAAAATATAACAAATTGAATTTTATTATTTTTATTAAATTAACTTTTTATTGTTAATTGAGGTCATATTACACTCATCCCAGTATCATTTTTAACTTCTTCTTCATCGTTTTAACTCAGCGCAAAAATAACAAATTCTTATCAAAAATAAATCATTTAACCCAATTTCAATTTATATAAATATTTATTTTATTTTTTCCATTATAAATATTTCTTTTCTTTTTCATTGCCATTTTAGCGTTGGGTTCAAATAAAATATTCACAGATTACAACATCACATTGTAGCACTGCATTTTTCTCAGTATCTCTTAAAGGGAATTCATTAGAAGGGTGCACATACTCATGACAACGCCTACATCTAAATGGTACATGCTCGTAATCAAGAGTCTGCTTCCATATTTCATCTTGAAAGTGGATATCCACAAATATGGGAGTGGTTCTAAAATATTAATAGATTACAACATCACATTGTAGCACTGCATTTTGCTCTGCCTTGTCTATATATGCATGGAAATGCCGGAAGAAGGAAGACCATCAACGTGATCTATGGATTTCATGGGATTTGAACCCCAGATGGAGTTTGCATGGGAAACACCTCAGGAGAGCATCAACCATTAGAAGGAGGAAGCGCAAGATTTTGGTAATTTTTACATGGGTATGAATTTGGACTCTAGAGAGTTCTTCCTTTGTACTAAAGATGATTTTTGTTCTTATGGGTAAACAATTTCAAGGGTTTATATGATCAAAGCATAAATTCTATATAGAGTTGAGGGATTAATGATTATGGTAATGCGGATCTTGATTGCGGCCAACAATTCATGAAAATACAATGCACAAGTAAGCATTTTGCATGTTCTTTTTAAGATTTTGGTAATTTTTACATGGGTATGAATTTGGACTATGGAGAGTTCTTCCTTTTTACTAAAGTTGATTTTTGTTCTTATGGGTAAATAATTTCGAGGTTTTATATCATCAAATCATAAATTCTATCTAGAGTTGAAGGGTTAATGATTAAATTTTACCTAGAGTTGAAGGGTTAATGGCTATGATAATGCAGATCTTGATTATGGCTCACAATTCATCAAAAGACAATGCACAAGTAAGCATTTTGCATGTCCTTATTGTACAAAGGGTTTAATGATTATGCATATCAAAAGACAATGCACAAGTAAGCATTTTGCATGTCCTTATGTACAAAGGGTTTAATGATTATGATAATGCAGATCTTGATTGCGGCCAACAATTCATCAAAGGACAATGGACAAGTAAGCATTTTGCATCTCCTTATTGTACATATCAGTTTGCTCCTCCGTAACTTTTCTAGGGTCAGAATGCATAAAATTTTATTTTTTCTTTTCGCCTTCTTTTAGTGTTTGATTTTTTGTGTAATGGACTCTACCATGCCCAAATTCAAAGGGATCGAGTGATGCAAGAAATTTTTCTAGTACGATGCAAATGCTAGACCTTCCTCAAACTTTGTTACATGAAATTAAAATTTCTTGTAATCATGAATATAAAATATTTTATGTTTCATCCATAGATTTTGATCTCAATGCCTATAGTTTTAAACCATGTTACTATATTTTAAGTGGAATATATTTAGATCCATTAAACCTTACAACTCTCGAAAGCTTAGGTTAATTTTAGCTAAAAATAATGAACCTGAATGACTTTTTGAATTTAGATTCAATTCTTACAGACAATGATTAAAAATGGAAGAACTCAAATGGTATGATAACTTTTACCCACCCATGAATTTCCAAGACCTTTCCTATTATTTTGAACCTAAACAGAGAGAGTAGAAGAAGAAGAGGGGCCTATATGAGGTGGACCCTGACTTGCTTGATACTTTTCAAAAGTTGGGCATGCCCGTGACTAGAAGAAGAGATTGACCAACGTTGTTGTAGATGTTATTTTTGACAGTGTTTTCATTGCTACCACGCATAGGTAGATTCTATAGGCAGTTGATGTTATATTTTGTTCGTTATAAGAGGTAATTCAAGAGTACCTTTATGTAGTTTGGAAGTAGCTTGGCAGGGTTGTTCCTCCAGTTGATAACTATTATGTTACATTGTATTTTTATTTTTTTAGTGATAGTTCCTTCTATTAAATTCCCAAGAACATTTTTTCACCCATGGAAATATCCACTTATTTCAGGATGAATGAGATGCAGACTAGGCAGTTTGAGAGGACTCTTATTGTTGTAGATGAGAGGATTTCTGTGAGGTGAGAGGAGTTATGTGACATATATTGAAGGATGCACTGCACCATTTTATGACATCAATCATCTCCATGCCACAATAGTGGATATTTATTGCACCAAGGGAGCAACAATAAAGTATTCCAATATAAAGAATTGGTATGTCGGGGACGAGGAAAGCAGATGTGGGATTTATAATTTTATTACGAAAAGAGGTTTGTATGATTGACGCAAATCCTACAGGTAAATCATGTCATTATATTTCTATGAAATCTCGGAATGTGCTCAATACGAAAATATGTACTCTTGAATTTATCTATGTTGTAATAAGATCAAGAATAAAGTTGTCATTGCAAATAATTGGGATCTACCATCTAAGTTTACTTTATTATATGGAATTGTTGATTTGTTAGATCCAAACTAGTTAGGGTTGAATTTATTTTTGCTGTAATGAGATTAAGAATAAAGTTGTCATTTTAGTCATTGAAATATACCATGTAAGATTTAATGACTACATGAAATTGTTTATTTGTTAGAGCCCAACTTATTAGGATTATGAAGAGTCCTCTTTCACGACAATATTTATGAATGCTCTATTCTTGCTCAAAGAATTACAGATTACAGAACGGTGGAAAATAAATGAGATGCAACTGAATGGTTCTTGTTTTAAAATGTGTGGAGGGAGTATAAAATGATTTTCAGTTGCATTCAACTATTTTGGAGAACCCACTAAAGTGCTTCAATTTCCTCCTAGTTAATTGCATTTCTATTATCCTAATGCTTCTATAAGTTCTTCTCTAAAGTGATCTCTTAACTACCTTGGAGGGAAATTGATGACTTGATTGGAACCCACGGATTACAATTTGATTAGGAGCAAGGGATGAGAAAGATTCATATTCTTCAATATATTCTGCAAGTTAAAAGCATATCGAACTATTTCCTTTCTATTTAATTGATACGACAATCACTCGACAATTTGTTAGGATTTTGAGACCTTTTTCAATGATTTGTTTTCTTTTGAAAGTTATGTTCTCAATTAAAGAAATTAAAGAAAAGGTGAAAATGATGCAATGGAAGGATTTTCTGTTTTAGTGCATAAGAATTCCTTGCTAATGTGAAGGGCTTGGTATTTTCTTGACTCAATATTAGTCGCATTTGACTTCCTAGAATTTATTTTAATTTCATTTTTGTTTTGTTTATATTTCTATCCTTGAAGTTGGTGATCTATTGTGTAATAGGAAGTATTAAATACTAAACACTCTCAAAGGTGATATTGATGGATGACTAACTTTAAATGACCCTACTTGACACTTTAGTATTACATGGTCATGCAAAGAAACTATTAATAAATATTAAAGGGAAAATGATTAACGTGCAGTGTTTCTTAGCTTATCATATAATTACTACATTTTGGCCCCCAATAATATATTTGAGGCTACTTTTTGGTTGTTACTTATGGAGCTTCCCTTTGGCTCAGAAAAACATCGAGGATAAATTTCTATTGCATTGGCATTGGACATCATCAAAGAGGAATTCACCAAAATTAGTAGAGGACATGGAAGCAATTGGTACAATGAGTGGATAATGCTAGTGAAACACCAATGCACCATGATTTCTTGTGTATTTAGATTCACTTGAAATTAACTAGCCATAAAACGTACCTTTTTTTCTGAATATTTTCATGTATACATAAATACTAAAAGCACAATTTTAGACTAATTATTAAAACTAATAATTATCTAATAGTCATCATTTATAATTAAATAGTATAATATGATTAATGTTTTTGGATTTAAGAAATCTGTGGTTAGTGTATTTTGAATCAGTGATCGGAGAATCCACAGTTTTAACATCTTTATACCAACGTTTCAAATCCCAAGTGGGATCCATCATCAGGGTTGAAGAATCATGGATCCATTCTTCAACCCTGATGATGGATCCCACTTGGATTTGAAACGTTGGTATAAAGATGATTAATGTTATTGGACACCATTATAGGGTATGATTGTGAGGGGCATTTTGAAAATATATGTACACTTCTCATTGTATTAGACAATCATCTCTCAGAGTGTGATATCCATCAAACGAAATGTACTACCAGAGGCCATTGTGGGATTGAAATTTTTTCTTTCAGTTGAAAATTCGTGATATATTTTCTTGGGCCTTAGTGTTCTGCTTCGCTAAGGTTTTGACACTACTCATAGCTAGCACCTTCATTCAACCAATTGAGGTACTCATCTTGGAAAGTTGAATCTTTTTGTCTCCACAATCCAATATGATGTTGGATCAATCTCATGATCATAAAAAAATAGGTCATAATAGCGAGGAACTTTTACTGTGGGAAAAATAATATCGAAATTTAAGGAATGTGACTCTTTTAGAACGAGCAATAAGCTTATTTTTTACACTGATCTTTTTCGTTTCCATTTTCTTTCACAAGTTATCTATTGCGCGATGTTTTTAACATGTAACTTAGTTGGTATGATTGTGCCTAATGTTTTGTTGAAGGTTGAATACTAACTTCCTAAGGTGTTATTTTCTATGGTGACACTTTATTTGTTTTGTTTATACAGGTCATCCAGCCACATAGTGGCCATTATCGAATGTTGAGGTATATGTTGTATAAATCTTTTATAGTATACTTTATTTTATATTCAAGTATTCATAGTCTTTCATGTCTTATACTCTGCATTTTATCTTCTTTAATTTTCAAGAGAGGAACTCAATATTGATGGTAAGAAGAAACAATTGAAGAAAGAGGATAACAATAACACTAGAGCGAAAAATGCAAAATGAGAGAGAAAAGAGAATCTATCGAGTGATACCCTTAGAGCCAGTATCTTTCATAAGACACACTCATAGAGACTGATGGTTAAGCCTTCAGAGTTGGTGAATTCACTTGCAATGCTTTGGCAACACAATGATAATGTTTTGAAATGATAAAACAATATTTCTTGTGTAAATTGTATTCCAACCAATATTAAGTTGGAAACTCATATTGTAATACTTGATATTTTATATACTAAAATTTATATGATTGAAATTATTTTTATTTGCACTTGATATTATTTAGCCTTGTAATTAAAATATGTAACTTTGTGTTATCATATTAGATAAACATGCACATTTTATGATTTTTTTTTTAAATATAGTCGCAAAATCATACTAATTAATTTATGTTGATTAATAATAAACACATAAAATCAATCTAAAACTACTAAATTAGTAGTTTATTTTAATTAATGATGAACATGAATAAAATGAAAATATGATTGAATTAGTCGTTTATAATGATTATGAATGAAATTAAATGAAATGAATAGAAACTACTAAATCAATCGTTGATATAATGAATATGAAAATACCGAAAAAGGATAAATGAATACAACAAATGATAATTTTTTTATTAAAATGATGACTAAATTTTTCATATATATGACTATTAGTGCTAATTTACAGTATCTTATAACATGACTAAAATTTAGTCATATTTCTTTGGTCATTAATTGGTTTTAAATGATGACTAAAATTTGCACATATATGACTATTAGTATCTAATTTACAGTGTCTTATAACACGACCAACATTTTGATCATATTTATTTGGTCATTAATTGGTTTTCTTGAGGATTCATATAGCAATATACTTTTTTGTATATTTGGTCATTAATTGCGACAATTAATGACTAAATCGATGAAAAATTAATGACTAAATATACTACTAAGTGGTAAAATTGAGGAAACCAATTAATGACTAAGCTAAAAATGACTAAAAGTTGATCACGTTATAAGATACTGTAAATTAGCTACTATTGGTCACCGACTGAAAAATTGTCGTTTGTATGCAAATTTTAGTTGTTTTTTTAGTAACTAATTGGTCATTTTGTACTAGTGCCTAGATCCTTGTGGTCACTCAAAGGTAATCTGGTAAGTCACATGTGGCCTATTATAGATGTTATTTCTCTTTCCACACCGTAAACACCTAGATCTTAAATGTGGCAATGTTGAATAAGGGAAAACTATCTTGTATGGGATCTATCTTGTGAAAATAGGTGAGGGCCCTTGCCACCACCAGATGGTGGATGCCAAGATCTAATACTTTGAAGGGAAACCGACCTTAATACAAGAAAATTTCGAAAACAATATCCAGCCTTGTGCGATATCAGGGTCGTGCAAAAGAGAACTTTTCAGTGCTAACCCGAAACCCTCGATGCCTTAATATGAAATACATTTGACTAAATGAGCTAGCCTAGGTGGATTTCATCCTACACACCAACATAATGGCCCTTACAACCAGAAAATTCCCAGATCAATTTTTGTTTTTTTAGAAGCACTAAGGTAGGGGGGGAGAGTAAATCAAGGAATTTTATAAAGATTTCTTAACACAAGGGAATCTACGCAGAATTCCAAATTTCATAAAAATGGCTAAGGATTAAGAAAAGACCTTCAAAGGTACTATTCCATGTGAAGAAGGAGATAAAGGGGAACCAAGAGACCAATTTATACTAGATCCATAGTAAGATAATGACATAGCCCCAAAGGCGAAATTAACCAAGTTCAATCACCTCACATAGTGAATTATGAAAAGAAGTCTAACTCCTTTGACTATTGTAGGTTAGCTAACCTCTTTAATCAGATAAGTCTTCTTCATTCATCTTGAAGGGGACATATATGGTTTGTGTGACCATTCATAGAGGTTATATATCACGTGTTAAGCAATAAATCTGATGATTTTATGACTACTTAGCATTATTAGATACAACAATGTACAAGTGTGCATAAACCCATCGAATCATCGCATCATTGATAGAGGAATTGACCATAAACTCTAACTAGATACTCATTTAACATACAATATATAAAATAATTTCATAGCATGTAAGATAACCTACAATCATGGGTATGGGAGTAAGATTCCCAATAAATAGGCATATAAGACAACTGACATGAGTGGAAAATAATAAGTTAGTGACTAGGTGACTAAAAACATTAATCACCACAACTTTCCAAGTGAAATACTACAAAAAATGAGCAATCTTAAGTGACCCAACTAAAAGCAACTAACATAAATCACTAATTTAGTCGCGGGTTAAAATATATGACTAGCTAATAAGCAATACAACTAAAAATGACTAACATGAATAACTAATTTAGTCTAGGAACAAAAATACAACTACTTAACAAGTACTACAATAATATGAATATATTATTTATGTTAGTAATTTTAATTGTTTCAAGCAATTTAAACTTACAAGTGATAGAGGATTGCAAGGTTGTTAAAGATTGGCTTAAAAGTTATCATTCCTTAAACACTTTGTTCGACTCTTAATTTGTCATTATTATTACCACTTTTTAACATTCATTTCATCTATCTCCACTATTCTTTTATCACATTATTTACCATAATTTATTATATAATTTCATTTCATAATCGTTTATGCTCTTGTGGATAAATAATATATGATCTCATTTATTTTTAATAATTAATGATTATAATGCATGATTTTATTTTAATCATTCGTTATAACCTCACTCATGATTTTAGCCTCCAAGATCTCTTCCAGATTGTAGATTTGGTCTTCAACAGATAATTAGATATTCCAACTCAGGAATTTGCTGGCATAAGAAGTGACAATTTTGTGTAGCACGTTTTGGGCAAATGAAAGTGAATATAGAAAATAAAAGACATGGGTTTTGTTCAGAATGAACCCAATTAGTTTTCTGCTGAGCAGTTTTAAGAAATTCGGTTTGTATTGGGAGAAATGCAAGGTTCTTTGAAGGACATATTTGCAAATTTGTTGTTGCGGCCATTTTCTAGAATTGCCCAATTGTCATAACTAAATTCGACTTGTTCCAGCTGAATCATGATGGAAAGATATCTCAGATCTCATCTTGAATATTGAGATTAGTTTGTTGTAAGTTTCATTTGGATGTTTTCATATTTAAAAGACACAATTCAAAGAGAAAAGGGGTTACTAGCTGATGTAAGAATTGAACCTTGTAACAGTGGAACTCTTGTTAATGAAATTTCCAGCCTTATGATATTTTTCTCAAATATGTGAGTTAAGTACAACCCTGACAAGGGAGTTGGGCCCACTCTTCTGATCAGGTGTTGTGTGTGTGTCCTTTTCATGTATATTTTTTTTACTTGTTCTTTTCTTTATTGTTGTTACAGATTTCCATAGATTGTTGTGAATGTTTTTCTTTCTACAATTTAATTCCATTACTGTTACAACGATGCTTTAATTTCTTAGTCACGAACCCTTGGTCAACATAAGATTGTAACCTTACTCCTACATATACCTTGTGTTACCTTGAAAAGTGTACGCACCTAGATTGACATATTAATGTGGTAAAGGGTTGAATAATTTGTTCATACTCGGACACCAACATTTTGGCATGATTGCAGGGGAAGGCTAACAAGGTGCAAGACATGATCTGTATCGAAGAGAGGGTCAATCTCTCGTCTTGGGGAGAGAAGGAGTTTTCTCACTCTATTTTAGGTCTTGAGCGTAGTCATTTCTTTTCTTTTCTTTATTGTTTTTATTTCGTTTTTTTCCCGTTTTTATCTTTAGGCCCAATCTCTCATCTTGGGGAGGGAATGGTCTTTTGATGCCCTGCTCCAGGTCCTGAGCTCAAATTTTCTTTCATTTATGTTTATTTTGATTTTGGAAAAACTAATCTCTCATCCTCAGGAGGGAATGGTCCTTTGACGCCCTGCTCGAGGTCCTGAGCTTGAGATTTCCTTGTGTGCATTCTTTTCTTGTTTGGTTTCTTGGCCTGGGGAGGGAAGGGTACTTTGACACCCTGCTCTAGGCCCTAAACCCTAGGTTTCTTTTTCTTTAGCTGTTTTCCTTTCCACTTAATCTCTTGTCCTAGGGAGGGAATGGTCCTTTGACACCCTGCTCCAGGTCTTGAGCTTTAGATTTCCTTTCAAATTGTTTTTTTAACTAGGAAGAAAAAGGTAGAAATTTGAAGAAATCTTACCATTTCACTCAAGTGATGATGTACGCACCACCCATTCCACTAACAAATTGACAGGAATATCGAAGGAGGAACCTCAAAGCAGCACATGAAGAACATCTTATATTATGGTAAGAAATGGCTCACGTTGTTACTTTTGAATCCCCTATCAAAGATCTAGGAGGAGTGACACAATGTCACATAATTCCTCCATCTTCTCTGCCAAATTTTCATGGTTTGGATAATGAGGACCCAGATATATTCTTATTTGAGTTTGAAGTACTTTTTATAGGATATGATTATTGTACTAATGATCAAAGGTTGAAAGTGTTTCCTCCTACTGTAAAAGGAGTAGCTCTTCGATGGTTCATGAGACTTGGTGGGAATTGCATCAAAACATGGGAGGACATGAAGAATTTATTCTTGGAGGAGTACCAAGACTATTGTAATGCCAATGGAGATATTTTCAGTATGATACAAGGGGAATATGAAATCTTGGATGACTATTTGGAGTGATTTAAATACAACCTTCAAAAATCAAAGCATAAGCATTTGGAAAAAGAGATCTTAAAAACACTCATTCCTAAAGGAATCAAAGATGAAATTTTAGAAATATTAAATCTGATAGGAAAATGTGACTTTTTTCAGCTAACATATGATGATGTTTGTGATTTATGCATAAGGTATTCAAGAGGAATTTCCAAGGCTGGTAATAATTCTAGAGAATTTTCTTCGTTCCTTTCCAAATCTGCTACAAGAACAGGAGATATAAGATATGACATCAGTGATTTATTTGAACATTTTAAAGTTGATTTTATTAGCTCTCTAAATTCACAATTTCATGTTTTGCAGGTTAAGAAAAATCAAGCAGAATTTGAAGAAGTGATTTTTCCTCAATGCCAAAAGGAGCATCCCATGGATAGTTTCTCTTTCTTACCTGGGATGAAAACAACATTTCCAAGAGATGGAGAAGCTACAGAAATTTCACAACCATGGAAACCTTGGCCTACATGTATGTTTCAAAACACTTCCTCTCCATTGTCTTACTTGCATAATATATTATGGAATACTCAAGTGTTAGGGCAGCAATGCCAATCTCAATATAACCCCCATCAATCTTGTCCACAAGTTTGGCATGGTTCATCCTATGATTACATGAATACTCTCCCTCATCTTGTGGCACAAAAATATCATCCATATTCTTTTCCATCTTTTCAAGAACACCTTGCTTGCGTATCAAAATCATCCACACATCCCAATCAACTACATCATCATAATCCTCCACACCCTACACAATATCTTGCTCAAATAATTCCACACCCTCACCATAATAAACCAGTACAACATGCTTACAGTGTTGAATTGCAAAATATACCTATCCTTCCCACCCAATCTATCTCGCATACAAAATTGCAAAAAACTTATATCGAGATTGGAAATGTTTCAAATCCAAAAATTGTAGAAGAAAAGGAGGTTTCTTCTAGTCTGCATCAACAAGTTGTTTTAGAAACTCAAGAACTTCATAATGACAATTATGGGAAATCAAGAAAGTAAAGCATATATTGAAGAATGGTTTCACTCCATAAGTTGTTTGCAACGTCACTCCATATTTCAGCAATTTTTGACACCATATTTTCAAAGGAAGTTGGTCTCTCATACCCTAGTATTTATTGACAGACATTTCTCAAATTCGGGTGTGTATACACTTGAGGCATTATTCCTAAAATGGATCCATTGGAAGTACTCTTATATGTAATTATGCTTTATTTTTCAATGTAGAATAGGTTAGTGTAGAATATAGAATAAATAAGTATATAAATCATTTTCGTTATATGTAGAACGAGTTTTGTTTGCTGCAACTTGCTGAGTATATCAACATCAGTGGTAAATATTTGAATTTAATTATGTATGTAGATGTATTATATTGAAAATTAGGCGTTCTACAACCACTCATCATTATTTT